>CP019376.1:0-2400000 GCA_001302255.2 Trametes hirsuta
CCCTAACCCTAACCCTAACCCTAACCCTAACCCTAACCCTAACCCTAACCCTAACCCTAACCCTAACCCTAACCCTAACCCTAACCCTAACCCTAACCCTAACCCTAACCCTAACCCTAACCCTAACCCTAACCCTAACCCTAACCATTCCCGCACTGTGTCGCGAGATTTGGAGTTGGTTTTCAAGCCCGTTGCTGAGTTCTCCACTGATCCCGGTGAACTCGAGGATACTGGCACGGGCAATATCATCTTCACCGCCTATCGTGATTGGCTCGATGCGACGTTGGCTGAAAACGTGGATCTCCCGGTAGTTGAAGATAAGCAAGCGGATACGAGCTTCGCGGGCCTCCTTCAGCACCTGAGGCGGGAGCGGGAGCGCTTACAAAGCATTGAGTCTTGGTCTTGGAAGAAGAAGATGTGGGCTCAATTCATCATCGCTGATGTCCCGCCCCAAGAACAACTTGATCTAGTCCCGCCGGGTACGTCGTCAATCATTCGTCCGAGCATCTATCGTCTCATGTTCTCATAGCGCCTCTTCTCACCACCCGACGCTCCATTGAGCCTTTCCTGGTCGCCGGTCTCTTGATGGTGGCCGTTCTGCACACACTTTCTGGTGTCGCCTTCCCCGCCGCCCAGTATGTCCTTGCGACGTTGAAGGCGGTCATTTTTGGTGCTATGACGTTCAACCGTGTCCGGGCTGCGACGTCATCCACGAGTATCACGCGAGAGGCCCACGAGGTCATCGGAAACATTCCTGCTGATCTTAGAACAATTATTGATGTGTTGAAGCTCAGCCCTGATATCGTACACTATGCCTGCTGCCCTAGATGTTTTGCGACATACTCGCCTGACCCTTCGAAGCCCAATGACCCTTTCCCTCGTAAATGCACTCGGTTTGATAGCCCCGGCAGCCCTCAATGCAACAAGAAGCTCGTTCGTCTCGAGGAGATGAAGCCGAAGAAGAAAGGCGAGCCAACCACGGCGGTGTACAGGCCTGTGAAAACCTACGTATATCGATCGCTCAAGTCCTGGCTCGCTGAGTTCCTTGGCCGTCCAGGAATCGAGGAAGCTGTGCAGGAGTCGTGGGCGCGCGTGCCGGACTCCTCGAAGTGCGCTGACATCATGGACTCACCTGGCATACGGCAGTTCGTTGGTCCCGACGGCAAGACACTGTTCTCAGTCCAAGGAAACGGTGCCGTGCATCTCATATTCAGTCTATTCGTTGATTGGTTCAACCCCTACGGGAACAAGAAGGCAGGCAAGGCTCATTCTATCGGTGCAATTTATCTAGCCTGCCTCAACCTTCCACCACATCTCCGATACCGTCCGGAGAATATCTATCTCGCAGGGATTATACCGGGGCCGAAGGAGCCGAGCCTCGACCAACTCAACGAGCTCCTGCGCCCTCTCGTCGAGGAGTTACTTACACTCTGGAACCCTGGTATTTTTCTGATGAAGACGGCTCTGAAGGCGAGTGGCCGCCTTGTCCGCGCTGCTCTGATTCCCCTTGTCTGTGACCTTCCCGCTCTTCGCAAGACTGCCGGTTTCGCATCTCACTCGTCAAAAAACTTCTGTTCGTTCTGTCCCACCACCCTCGACGAAATCAATAACGTGGAGCGCGCGACCTGGCCCAAGGCTCGCGATAGGGATCAACACATCAAGATCGCTGAGCAATGGCGTGACGCGCCTACAGAATCGGCTCGCAACAACGTCTTCGCTCAGCATGGCATTCGGTGGTCGGAGCTTCTCCGGTTACCCTACTGGGATCCGACGCGCTACGCTGTCCTCGACGTCATGCACAATTTGTTCCTGGGGGAGGTACTACACCACTGCCGGCGGGTATGGGGTGTCGACGTTGCCCAGGACAAACAACCTGCAACACCCAAGCTCTCCGAACACACGCCGGAGGAGCAACAGAGGTTCTTGGACAAGATCTTGGTTGCCACATGTTCACGAGCTCAGAAGACTCTCGCTGCGACACGCAAGGACTACCTTTCTGCTGTAGCGCGTTTCAACAACATTGTAGGGCGGACAAGCTCGGAGCTCACTCGCCAAGAGCTCGCCTCTGCACTGCTCGATTGGGTAAGAGTCATGAGTTCATCGCCACTCTCGAAGATGTCGTATCTGATGCTACTTGACGGAAATTTGTAGGCTTCAAAGAATGACCCCAAGACGCTCCGTCTCCCTCCCGTTTTGAACGCTCCCACCACTAGATTCCGGTTACCAGCAGATGAGCCTCCTCCCGAGACGTCGCGTTACGATCTCTTCACAAACGACGTCCTAGAACAGGTCAGGGCAGACATCAAGGCGACTACGCTGCCTTCGTGGATGGAGACACCCCCTTCGAACTTCGGCAGTGCCGCTCATGGTAAACTGAAGGCTGATCTATGGCGTACTGTGGCGACAGTCAGCCTTGTGATCACGGTCGGAAGACTGTGGGGAACAACAGATGCGTCGCGCGAGGAGCAAGCAGTTCTACAAAACTTTGTCCATCTCATTTGTGCTGTGACCCTGGCCACACGGCGGTACATGACGTCCGAGCGTGCTGCTTCGTATGACCACCACATGGAAGAGTATCTACGTGGCCTTCGCTCCCTCTTCGATCACAAACTGGTCCCGAATCACCATTTATCACTACATCTTCGGCCTCTACTCGAGCTGTTTGGCCCTGTGCACGGTTGGTGGGCGTTCCCATTCGAGCGTTACAACGGAATCCTGCAACGTATGAACACCAACTCTCGAGCATGTGCGTATTTTGTGCTGCGTTCTGTGTTCATAGTATACTGACACTGGTTCGACCAGCGGACATGCCCGCGACGTTTATGAGAAGTTGGTACATGGGAGCCAATATCCGTTGGCTCATGCGTACGACGGAATGGCCAGATGAGCCCGCATACGAGGAGATGATTAGGACCTTTGAGACCGCATTTCGCGATCGCGTGCGTGGTACCCGCGTCACCGATATCCTCAACGTTGTCAAGAATCACCAACCCCCTTCCTTCTCTTACGATCCAAAGCGTGCGGTCCTGTTGGTGCAAGACGTATACAAAAGCCTCCTACGCTGCGTCAACAGGCTCAAAGCTACTCTCCCATTCGGCTCTGTGTATGATTCCTCTGGCATAAGTAGCACGAGACTACCACTTGCACCGTCTGGACAGCTAGTCTCCACCATAGAACACGACGGCATCAGGTTTGCGGCCTCCGCCAGTGCTGGAGCACGCGATTCATACATCACGTTCCACTCTTCCACCGGATCCGTGTTGGCCGGCCAGATCTCAGAAATATTTTACCATCAGCGTACCGAGAATGGGACTTTCGTAGTGGAGCCATTCCTCGTCGTCAAGGCATTCAAGTCGCTATCGAAGGAGCACAGCGCCTTCGACCCCTATCGTCGCTTCCCCGATCTCGACACTCAGCTCGTCTACAATCGGTTCGAGACGAAACCGCACGTCATATCCCTGAACCACTTGGTATCTCACTTTGCGCATTACACATACACACCTACGGGGATCGAAGAAGAATGTGTTGTGGTGAGGTCGCTTGACAGGGTATGTGGACCAGTCTTTCGTGACGCACAGGGAGCTGATACAGCTTACCTCCCTAGTGGTAGGGAATAGGCACGCATCGGATCATTTTGTAATTATTTACGGTATCCAGGTATTATGCTGAACTTGACAACGTGCCTCATCACTAACAGGTGTGTCCTAACCTCTTTCGTTACGTTCGAAAGAATCTATCATAGATGAACCCACTCTCCTCGCGAGCCCCCAGAACGTTTAAGGGTGCAGAAGAGATGAGCTGCCAGGATAATCCACGAGCAACACTCCTACCTTTCGCGCTCCGTCCGCAAACGCTCGGAGCTCAACATGAGCCCTAACGGGCGCCAGCAGACCCGCTCTCGCGCCTAGCCTCCGCCTGCTCGAGCTCCCGTTGCGTCGCCTAGCGTCCAGCCTTTCGGCACCTTACGGAGACGCAACTTGAACTGAGCACAAACACGCGCCCCAACACGCTCTCCTGCGATGCAGGGTCCCCGCGCTGCACATTCCGTCTGCGGTGCTTTCCATCACCGCGGTGCCCTCCCCTCCCCCACATCCGCCAGGCGTTGAGCGATTGAAGTCGCCTCGACCCCCGCTGCGTGCACGCGGCGCGACTACCAAATGTACAACGATCTTGGGTTGGGCTGCATGACGGGTCGAGCGCGACGAGTAGATAGCACAGCGAGAGACGAGCTCCGCGGTCGGGAGGCGCGCGCGCCTCCCGACCTCGAAGATTGCCTCTCACCGCTCTCGTCTCTCGCCGCCCTCGTCTCTCGCCGCCCTCATCTCTCGCCGCCCTCGTCTCCCGATCGCAGAGCTCACCTCTCTCGTCTCTCGCCGCCCTCGTCTCCCACTGTCCTCGCCTCTCGCCGCTCTCGTCTCTCGCCGCCCTCGTCTCCCGACTGCGGAGCTCGTCTCTCGCCGCCCTCGTCTCCCGATCGCAGAGCTCACCGCTCTCGTCTCTCGCCGCCCTCGTCTCCCACTGTCCTCGCCTCTCGCCGCTCTCGTCTCTCGCCGCTCTCGTCTCTCGCTGCCCTCGTCTCCCGACTGCGGAGCTCGTCTCTCGCCGCCCTCGTCTCCCGATCGCAGAGCTCACCGCTCTCGTCTCTCGCTGCCCTCGTCTCCCGACTGCGGAGCTCGTCTCTCGCCGCCCTCGTCTCCCGATCGCAGAGCTCACCGCTCTCGTCTCTCGCCGCCCTCGTCTCCCACTGTCCTCGCCTCTCGCCGCCCTCGTCTCCCGATCGCAGAGCTCACCTCTCTCGTCTCTCGCCGCCCTCGCCTCTCGCCGCTCTCGTCTCTCGCCGCTCTCGTCTCTCGCCGCTCTCGTCTCTCGCCGCCCTCGTCTCCCACTGTCCTCGCCTCTCGCCGCTCTCGTCTCTCGCCGCTCTCGTCTCTCGCTGCCCTCGTCTCCCGACTGCGGAGCTCGTCTCTCGCCGCCCTCGTCTCCCGATCGCAGAGCTCACCGCTCTCGTCTCTCGCCGCCCTCGTCTCCCACTGTCCTCGCCTCTCGCCGCCCTCGTCTCCCGACCGCAGAGCTCACCTCTCGCTGCGCTATCCGCTCGCCGAGCGAGACAAACAGGACAAACGGGACGGATGCGACAAGAGACGAGATTCAAGTTGAATAAAGCTCGGTCGCGTGAGTAGTACGTTTATCGGGTGGGGCCTTGGTGGGTAGAGCACACATGCTGAGCGCGCCGGTGCCTTGAAGGGCTCAGAAGGTCGTAGGAGCGCTGGAGGAGCGTAGATACTGGGTATGTCGGCGCTTAGGAGGGCTCGGAAGGTTGGGTGGGCGCGCTTCGACGCCTCTTGGATCTCCTAAGGGCGGCGAGGAGCCTCTGAAGGCTCCCGGAGCACAACCGCGCGCTAGAGCGCCCCTGGGGCCCTTGGGAGCCCTTGGGAGCTCCTAATTTCGAAAATTTCCAGAGAATTTCGGGCGACATAACATTATAAATTTCAAGTCACTCGAAATTTAAAAGTCTTTGTGTCTTGAAAGGCTCTTGAAATTTATAATGTGCTTTACATTTCGTGGCCAGCGCCTTACTCTTGACATTTTAATGTTCCTGCTCACCGAAACCTTCACGAAACAAAGACTTTCAACACCATGTTGCGGATCCTGAATTACAAAGTACCTTGCGGCTCAATATTTAAAATGTTCTTTGCTTATTCGCCACTTGGATACGTCGTGGAAAGTGATAATCTCCAGCAACTTTTGTTGTTTCCGCCACGTAATGGGCATATCAAACCTTGAGACCGTTTCAATACGCTTTTGCAACACACAACCGGTTTGAATTCCTGGTGCTTTGATAGGCAATGGAGATTTATATTTTATAGCCTCCCGAAAGCATTTAGGCGGTTTAAGCACACTTTTAATTCCTCTGCACTTCCTTGACACTGTCGGGGGTCCCGAAATTTCTCGATGTACGCCGTGTGTGCCTGATATGCGAACGAACCATAGCCAGGCGAGAGTGCCGATAGTGATAATGCAACAGTGTATCCGCAGTGTTGCACATTCCGCAATGTTCAACATTTCGCAGTGTTGGACATTCCGCAGTGTTGCTCCGGAATGTTGGACATTTCGTAGTGTTGGACATTTCGCAGTGTTGAACATTTCGCAGTGTTGGAGATGTCAGCAATTAAGTAATGTTGTCAGCAATAGGGTTACACCGGTGGCTGAGTGGCCAGTCGCTGGTTGCTGATTGCTGGTTGGAGACGTCAGCAATTGAGTAATGCTGTCAGCAATTGAGTAATGCTGTCAGCAATTGAGTAATGCTGTCAGCAATTGAGTAATGCTGTCAGCAATTGAGTAATGCTGTCAGCAATTGAGTAATGCTGTCAGCAATTGAGTAATGCTGTCAGCAACACAACAACGCTGTCAGCAACACAACAATGCAAGCAAATGTGCCTGATATGCGAACGAACCACAGCCAGGCGAGAGTGCCGATAGTGATAATGCAACAGTGTATCCGCAGTGTTGCACATTCCGCAATGTTCAACATTTCGCAGTGTTGGACATTCCGCAGTGTTGCTCCGAAATGTTGGACATTTCGCAGTGTTGGAGATGTCAGCAATTAAGTAATGTTGTCAGCAATAGGGTTACACCGGTGGCTGAGTGGCCAGTCGCTGGTTGCTGATTGCTGGTTGGAGACATCAGCAATTGAGTAATGCTGTCAGCAATACAACAACACTGTCAGCAATACAACAATGCAAGCAAATGTGCCTGATATGCGAACGAACCATAGCCAGGCGAGAGTGCCGATAGTGATAATGCAACAGTGTATCCGCAGTGTTGGACATTCCGCAATGTTCAACATTTCGCAGTGTTGGGCATTCCGCAGTGTTGAACATTTCGCAGTGCTACACATTTCGCAGTGTTGAACATTCCACAATGTTGGACATTTCGCAGTGTGGCTCTGCAATGTTGCACATTTCTCAGTGTTGGACATTTCGCAGTGTTGCACATATTACAGTGTTGCTCTGCCATGTTGCACATATTGCAGTGTTGCTCCGCAATGTTGGACATTCCGCAGTGTTGGACATTCCGCAATGTTGCACATTTCACAGTGTTGCACATATTGCAGTGTTGGACATTTCACAGTGTTGCATATTCCACAATGTTGCACATATTGCAGTGTTGGACATTTCACAGTGTTGCATATTCCACAATGTTGCACATTCCGCCATATTGGACATGTTGCGTTATTGGTCCGCAATGTTGCACATTCCGCAGTGTTAGACATGTTGGGCACAATGTCGGATGGACAATGCCCTGTGCATATATAGAGGATGAGCCTGAGGGTTTGTGCACATTTTGATATTCAGACTAGCAAAATGCTGTCACCACTCCAACAACGCAGCTGCCTTTAGCAGTATTGGACTGTGGACGGCAGCATACTACATGCAGACTATAAACCGTTTGCCTGGTGGGATGAGCACCTGTAGGGCCTTACCTACTTTGTGGCACGCTGCGGGGCGCTGCCTTAAAGTCGCACGGTTGCTGCTGTCAAATCAAGTGATTACAAGTGGTTTAAATTTAAACACAGTGATCGCACAAGTCGACGTCTAAAAGAGGTCGTAAGGTGTCTAAATCACAAACACGATCTGGGGTGTCTTGTAAAGAATAGAAACGACGAACACGGGTGCTAAAAACCCAGTCTTCCCATACTAAGGATTCAAATCCAAAGTAAGGGTTGGCACACATTTGAAGCACCTGTTGAAACCAAATCCGAGGCAAATAATCCTGCGAGCACGTGATGGGGCATCGCACATATACCGTATTAATCGAGGGAAATGAGGGCAGCATGTGCTCTAAAAGCGACTCCAGGTCCGCCTATATGGACATCAGCCTTTATGATCTAAAAAGGAATCATGGAACGTACCATCGTCACCTCCAAATTGGAAATGTGCAAAATGAGTGATCGCACCCCAGACATAATTGGGAACGCAAGCCCACTGCTGAACGGAGCCAAAAACAGTTGGGAAAACGTTGGCTCTGAGTTGTCCGACCCATGCAGCGGCGCAAACGTGATTTGAAGTGCTTTAACGCTTTTCCATGCGTGAAGTATATTGGCCAACGGCGCAAAGTCCGAGAGGTCGTGAACTTGGATGGCAATGGGGATCGAAGGTTGCAGATTCGCCAAAAGGTTCTGATACGGCGCAAGTAGCGAAGGCGACAACGCGTGGAAACGCCAAGCCGAGTGTGCACGCGAGGGAAGGGCCAGACTACCAATAAACGACGATATGTCGGCGCCAAGAGTTTCAGGGGAGGACGCGCAGAATGTGTGAACCATGGCAGAGTGCGTACACCCGAACGACGTGGCAAATATGAACAGAACGGCACCGTTCCAACCACCCTTATTGACAAATATTTGGTCCTATGCCGTTGTTGCGACACACCCAAACACCATCCGTGTAATTGTACCGCAAGTCTGTGCAAATTGCGAGAGCTAATATACGTGATGGACGCGGCGGGTTTGAGGCAGAGCGAACACATGTCCGTCCAAGATTAACTGAGCATACGCACCATGGACAGGCAGTGCAGGTGGTGCCAACGTTAGTGGCAGGCCAGCGTCGCGCGACGATCGACGCAGCGTGAACAGATGCAACACGTGTATATTGGCTACGTAAACTACTGTACAAACGACGCGACGATGAGACGACTACAGGTAAACAGTGCGCAACGTCCGAGTTCGATGAGCGGCCCACAGGGCGAACAGACAAAGTGTTACAACGAGACCAGCAGCCTGAGCGGCGACGACGGAGCGGATATCGTACACAATCATGCTCGAACCGAGGCGAGTGTCTGCAGAGAAAGGGAGAAAAAAACGGCGCGAGGGGGGACGACGGCAGTGACGCAGAGAGGGCGCATGCATAAATAAAATAGTACAAGATCTGGTCGACTCACCGCGCGCAAATGTGTCCGTTCCGAGTCCATCTACTTGCTCTTCTTGCTTCCAATGCCCTTCAGCATCGACTTCAACCGCGTCCCCGACGCCGCCCTCGGGGTAGTCTCCTCGTCCTCGTCCTGCTCGGATTCCCGGCGACTCGACAGCTGGCGAGGAGTCGATGTCGACGCAGACACCACCGCGGGCGGGTGACGCGAGCCGCTCGCGACCGGCGCAGATGCAGCAGCAGGCGGGTGGCGCGAACCACTTGCACCCGACGGCGCCGCTGGGACTTGGAAGATGGGGGCGGGCAGGGGGAGCTGAGAGGGATGGGGGGGATGCCCGACTCCGGTGCCCGACGACGCCGATGGGGGAGGGAACATGGCGCCCGACGTCGTGCCAGGCGTTCGCGGAGGATGCCCTGCGGTCGGCCGAGTGTGGTGCGAGCCGCCTGGGCCGTGCCTGCCCGGCGTTTGCAGCGCAAGCCGGCTCGTCTCCAGAGTGAGCCGGCCCTCCGGAGTGTCGGGGATGGGTGGGAGCGGGACAGGGTTCGTCATCGGCAATAACGACGTCGCCGGGTCCAGGCGTGGGCTCTCAAGCTGCAACGCGAACCAGTACTCACCGTTGAGGTTGTTGACGACGCGTTCCTGTTCGTACAGTCGCGTCGAAAGGAGATGGTGCGCCTCGATGTGCGCATCGGCCGCCTGACCCGTTTCGAGCATCCGCCTCACCGCCTGGTACCCCATCCAACTGTTGAGCGCCATGTGGTCGAGGCGGCGATACTCCAGTTGGCGTTCCGCGTCGATCACGTCAGGCCGACGCGACCGACCCGTCGAGGACGTCCGGGATGCAATCGAGGGCGCACGAGCCACGGTCGGCTGGCGGGTGCTAGACGTCGAGCGACGCCGGCTCTCAGTCGGTCCGTGTTGTCCCTCCTGAGCGAGCAACGGGGGCCCCAGCGATGGCGACGGCGACGGCGACGGCGACTCCATGCGAACGTCCTCGACCATGGCCTGCAAGCCCGGCGCTTGAAGAGGGGAGGCGGAATGTTGCGACATCCGCTGGGCGAGCGACGGCGGATGTTGAATGTCCATCGGGGACGCGGACCCCTGACTCGCCCCGCCCGAGAATAGCGACCCTTGACCGCCTCTTCCCGAGAGGCTGGGTGAAGGGGGAGGAGGAGGGCTCAGAGGCGCACCGTATGTTTCCCCCTGGGGGAGCACCACCGTCGCCATCTCGTTCAGCTCCCGCTGTGTCGTCGTGTTGTGACTGACGAGGAATTGAACGGCGTTGTTCGGCCACGTCGTCGGCTGCCGGTACGGGAGGTTGAGCGTGTTCATGCGCCGCTGTATGCGCGACTGGAACGCCACAAAGGGATTGGCGAAGATGAAGTCCGTCGCCGCCCTCACCTGATGAAAGATGAGGTGCCAGTTGGGACTTTGGCCCGCCGGGGGCGGCATGAACGAGAACCCGAGGCCGTTGTAGACGGCGAGGACGGTGTCCGATTCCCAGCCAAGTGCTGACGTCGCGTCGGCCGTGTGTGAGCGAGCGGGACCCAACGCAAGTGAGACGACTTACCGACGACGTCGCCGTTGAGACGGATCGACTCGAACACGCAGACGTGGCGTGCGCTCGCTGCGCACCGCTTGCAGCGCACAGACCCCCCGTCGATTTCGCACGTCCCAACGGGGTCCGTGGCGCAGCGGTTGCACTGTAGAACATGGTCAGCTCGAAGCGTGGCAGGGGGCAGCAGCGCGTACTTACGAGAAGCGTCGAGTCCAGAAACATAATCACGCCGTCTCCACGCATGGGGGTGTTGGGCACCGGACGAGACAAGCCCCAGCGGCGGAATCCGCCCTGTTGAACCATGACCTGGACTGGGTAAGAGACCACGTCAAACGTCAGTAGCGAACCACGACGAATAAAAAACGCGCGCACATTTTTGGTCGTGCCTGTTCAGGGCGTCCTGCGCCTTGTCCTTGCGCCGGGACCTGCGCACTAGGCGTGTGGACAGGCGGGTGTGCTCACTGCGCTGCTCGTCGGTGCCCTGCTGACCGATCTGGTCCAATATGTTGCGGACGCGCAGGGCCAACCGGTCGACCTTTTGGGTGGCCTCTACGAGGGAGGCGAGGAGGAGCGCGCGGTCGTTTCCGCGCGTGTACTGGGTGTACTTGATCATCACGTTTCGCGCGAGCGCGCGGTTGGGGGAGAACTCGAAGTGTCGGCGAAAGAACTTGTTGAAGTGGATGTCGACGTCCGACCCGTACGGGACGAGGTCCTTGACCTCGACGTGAGCGCGCGAATCGAATGTGTGCGCACGCTACTCACCAGAAGGCGACACATCTCCGTGTACCACTCTTCGAACACGGGGTTGGTGCTGTGCGCGAGTTGGTTCGCGAACGTCTCAAAGGAGACGAAGACGGAGAGGGGGGACGATGAAGCAGATGACTCAGAGTCAGACATGATGGGGGTTTGGGTGGGGAAAGGAGGGCGACAGCGCGAGACGGCGCGTCGAGTATAAGTGAACGCGGGGTCTATGTCTGGTATCGCGGGTTGCCCGCATCGAGCGGTACTAAACAGGCAACGAAATTGACATGTAGGTATCGCTACGTCATTCCACGCGAAACAGTTATTTATAGTGCGAACTTAAAAGGCGTCGGCCCGCGCGCACGGCCCGTAAGGGCCGATCTTCAATACTGTGCTGCCCGTGTGTGAATGGTGCGCGTGCGCGCCAAAAACGTGTCCTCGGTAAAATCTACACGCACCCCTTTCAGACGGTGCGCGCGGCCGCGCGCGCGTCAAAAACGGGACCTGTGTAAATCTACATACACACCGCCTCACACGGTGCGCGCGGCCACGCATCTGGATGCGCGGCCGCGCGCGCGTCAAAAACGGGACCTGGTGCAAAATGCATACACCCCCTCTCCGGCAGTGCGCGCGGCCGCGCATCTGGATGCGCGGCCGCGCGCGCGTCAAAAACGGGACCTGGTGCAAAATGCATACACCCCCTCTCCGACAGTGCGCGCGGCCGCGCATCTGGATGCGCGGCCGCGCGCGCGTCAAAAACGGGACCTGGTGCAAAATGCATACACCCCCTCTCCGACAGTGCGCGCGGCCGCGCATCTGGATGCGCGGCCGCGCGCGCGCTAAGAACAGGTCCTGTGTAAATCTACATACACACCGCCTCACACGGTGCGCGCGGCCGCGCATCTGGATGCGCGGCCGCGCGCGCTCTGCGCAGAGCCACAGTGAACACATACACGCAGAACGGCAAGTAGTAAACAAAGCGCACGCGCACATCGACATCGCGGACTTAAAACAAAGGACACGCAAAGTAAAGGTACGCACCCACGTTCTGTCGCGGGATCGCGTCAAAGTGCGCTCGCACTTACAACGCCACAACGCAGGACGCATGCAAACATCTGCATTAGAGTCCTACAGACAGACACCCAGCTGGATAGTCTAGTACACCCGCTACCGCGCGCACAGCAGCACGCGTGGGCGGTCAGTGCTTGCGCATGCGCCTCACCACAGGCGCAAACTCGCCAGACTCCTCAATGTCGGAGAGTTCGTCCAGGGTGCGCTTCGACGACGACGCTCGCGCGGACGCTCTCCCCGTCGCGCTGATCGCGGTACTGCTCCCGCTCGACGCTGACCGCTGCGAAGACGACCCCGCGACCGCTGAAAAGTGGCCGCGGTCGACGAGCATGCCCGCGATCTCGTCTCCGAAGATACGGCGCGTCAGAGCGTATGGATTGCGCTCCAGGAGCGTTCTGACCTCCTTCCACCACGCGCTCAGAGTGGACGTGCCCTTGGTGACGTCGTCCGATAGAACGTCAAAGTTCTTCTTGAACAGCGGACGCCCGACGATGCCAGATGACATCGGGTAGGCGATGCCCATGCGGACGAGATTGACGGGCGTGAGGCACTTGTTCCCTGCGAGACGGAGCGGTGAGCGGGGGCGCCATCGTCATCACCGTGGAGAATGGAGAATGAGTGCGCACCGTGCTTTTTCGGCCAACCGTCGCCGAGTCCCTCGCCGCTCTGCAAACGCTTGCGCAGCGGCGAGTCGCTGCGCATCCAGCACAGAAAAACGATGGAGGCCTGCGTGTAGTAAATGCTCTCCTCCTTCGACCCCTTCGCGTTCTTGACTACCCAGGGGAGACATCGCGTGGCTTGAATGGCGGCGCTGCGGTCGCTCATGTTGACGTCCTCAAGACGCTTCTCCAAGAGCTGCCCACCCTTGTCGGTCGGCCACCCGACGCGCGGCACGACCTTGGAGATGAGGTACGCGAGGTGCAGCGCGAGATCGCACCGCCAGTCGTCGAGTCTGTGCAAGAACTCGTGGTGCGCCCATTGGTAGCACTGAGAGACAAACGCGTCTTTCGCGTCGCTTGCCGAGGCCTCGAAGCACCAGTTGGAGGGCAGCGTGGTGCGCCCAAAGTAGCGGTGGTAGTCTTCGATGTAGACCTCGGTGGTGTCCCACTCGCTGAGCGGATCCTGCTCCCATGCGGTAAGGGACGTCAGCACCAGTTGCTGCTCCTCGCGTTCGCGGGATGTGAGGCGCACGGCGGCGGTCGCGACCGGCCGGCGCGGAGCGATGCCCAAAAAGATCCAGGACTCGATCGACGGCTCGGGGGAGCGGCGCACGCCCTGTTGCGGACGTTGAGAGTCTGGGACGTAGCGGATGCGCATTTCGAGGACGATAAAGACGAATGCCTCCTTCACGCTGGCGAGGACGGTGGCATTGGTGTCCCCGTCTCGGTCGACATTGGCGACGTTGTCCGATTGCTCTTCACGCAGGTAGCGGTGGGCGATGGATTTCGCCTCAGCCACGGCGGTGCGGAGAACCGGCCAGAACTGGCCCTTGCGTGACACCGGCGCACGGACGCTGCGCGTGTCTGTCGTGTCCGAGACGCCCATAAGGTGGTCCACAAAGTCCTGGACGCTCCACTGTGCACGCGACGATTTGGGGAGGCCACGGGCGGCATCAGACACGGTGGCGTGGACGGCACGGGTCAACAGCGCCTGGGTGGAACCATGTTCGCCGAGGTCCAAAGGCTCCTGTAAAGCCTCCCAGGACTTGAGCGCATGGAGACGGGCGCGTGCGCCTGCGTACTCGGTGGACGAGCGGTCGGACAGAATGGGCTTGATGATGGCCATGACCTGTTCACGCACCAGACGGACCGTGTCTTGGACGAAGGCGCGCATGGCGATTTGAGCCAGGAGGCGCAGTTGCCTGGTGACCAGAGAAGCGTCCGTCCACACGTCTGCTGAAAGGCGCGCGACCTGACATTGCATGTGGAAGAGCGTCTCGTAGCCCTGGCGCTGGCGTCAAAACGGGCCATCGAAGGGGCAGAAGGGGACGCAATGGAGTGACTCACGAGATAGTGCGGTAGCCCGTACGTGATTTCCTGCGCGCACTTGGACGCCGTCAACGGCTTGCTGGTCGCTGGGTCGAGCGGCCACATCTTGATGTGGATGAAAGGGACAGGCGACGCGTCCCCGCGGAACTCCACTCCTGGCCAAAACATTGGGAATCCCGTGTCGAGCAGGCTGCGACCAGGCCATGTTTCGCGCATGAGCCTCCTTGGCAGGCTCTGCGCTGCGCCAGTGTACGCGTAGTTGAGCAGACGCTCCGCCACGGCCAAGATCTCGACGTTTTGCGGCTTTGGTTTGGTGAGCTTGCCACCTTCCTCCGCCGGGCGGTGTGTCGAGCGCAGGGCGGGATTGATGAGTCGATTCCAGACGGTCTCGATAAACGCGGTGATGGGGTATGAGGCCCAGGAGTAGATGTTGGGGAAGCACTGTGGTGTAACTGGTCAGTGGAGGGAGCGACGTTCACAGCAGAGCGAACAGGACGAACGTTGCTCTTGAAGAGAACTGAAGTGCGGCGGAGCGCATCGACGACTTCGGGGCGCTCATTGACGCGCGCGAGGGCCAAGACGCAGTCACGGTAGATCGCATCGCCGCGCTGGAGCTCATCACGGACGTGGTTAAAGTCGATGAGGTAGTTGTTCTCAAGCCGAAGGGAGTTCTTCTTGGCGGCGTCGGTTCCGAGCTGGGCGGAGACGCGCTCGTGAGGGAATGCGTCGTCTGCCTTTCCGTACAGCGTGGCCGCGGTCTGCTTGTTGTGTGCAGAGATGGCCCAGGGACCGGAGGCGGCGCCGGCGAGCAAGCCACGCTGGACCCAGTGATACCGTTTGCAAGGGCGCATGCGGTGCGCGGACGAGTTGTAGCACTGGCTCTTCTGCGAGATGAGCGCGAGACCGGCGGCGTCGGGAGCGGTGAGGCGCCGGGACAGCTCGCGGATGTGGGGGATCAAGGGTGCGGCGGGTCCGTTCGCCTGCCACTGGCCGATCGTCTTGCTATAAAAGTGTGGGTAGCAGGTGTACTTGGTGTCCCTGTATAGAGGACGGGTCCACGAGCGATCGACGTGTTCGTCGAGGGCGTTGATGTGGTGAGCGTGACCCTCGTCGAGTTCTCCATCGAAATCGGACCCCAGGTCGTCCTCTGGCGGTCCAGCGAAGAGGGAGGACGCGGCCTGCAGATTTTGCATGATGCCACAGCGATCTGATCGTGCAGGGCGGTCTGGATGGCGGCGAGCGATGCGGAATCCATCTTCCGAGTAGATGTGTACCTCCCGTCCGTTCTCGTCGAGCAGGGGGTGCTGGGCGAGATTGCCTATCTGGCGGCGAACGTGGGGGTCGTGGGAATCATAAACGCGAGCATGCGCGTTGAGGATGTCTTGAATCGGGACGTCGTTCCAATGTCGGACGATGTACGCGCTGAACGATTAGAGGCGGTGGGTAAGCATCGACAACGCAAGAGTGGAGAGGAAGGGGGCAACGATGGGTGAGCGACGCACTTGTAGTGGGTGGCCAAGGCGAGCGACATCCGCCACACTTTGGAGTAGTCGACTTCGACATTCCACGCTGCGGCCGCATCGTCGAGCGCGTCCCCATCGCAAAGCGACCGGTTCTGACCGTATCGGAGGATGACGATGACGGGATAGGAGTCGTAGAACTCGTGGAAGCGGTAGGTGGGCGGGGTAGAGTTGGAGTGCAGGTACCTGTGCCACTCCTCCTTGAACGAGGCGCAGAAGCGCTTCATCAGTTCGACGTCAAAATCGAACATCTTGCGCTCCCTGGGCAGCCATGCGTGTGAGCGAGTGATCGAGGGAAGGAGTCCTGCCGCTCGAGGGTCAAGCGCAGTGGAGAGAAACGTGAGGGACTCACCCGAGGTCGAACGTCCGATAGAATGCCGCATCGCTCGTGATGTCGGGGTACTTTCTTGTGAGGACGACGTCGCGATGTCCGGCCAGCTCCATGATGTGCAGCAGGGTGGCGTACACAGCACGCACCATGTTCGGGGCCATGGTCGTCGACGTCTTGTTGAGCTTGAGGTCTCCGATGTGCGGGGGATTTGTGTAGACGTCCTTGGGTACGAACCCGAGCCAGATGGATTCCTGAGCCATTGTGAAGCCGATGTGGAGCATGCGACCGGCCATGTCGCATCCAAGGGCCTTGAGGTCGCCGCGGAAGTGCCAGTGACGCTTCTCAAAAGAGAGCGTGACGTTCCAGCGGTGGTCGGCCGCGGCGCGCGGTACGGTGAGGTTTGGCAGCAGGACGTCGAACGCGTTTGCTCGACTGACTATTTGCCGGTAGTCGAGATACGTCTGTCACAGAGGCAAAGAAGGGTGAGCGGTGCGCGCTGTCCGGTCACGGCGATGTGCGAAAGAGACGTACCCCTGCGGTGGTCCATGCGATGTTGGGGTCGCGCGCGTTGACGAGATACTGGTCGTCGATGACCAGCGAAGTCTTCCCTGTCAGCGTCTTCATGGCCAGCGCGTCCTCGCCGTCTTCGTACCACCTCCGCAGGGTGGACAGACGGAGGTGTTTGGTGGGCGTAGCGGCGTACCTGCGGGCCATGCGCGAGGCGTCTTCGTCTTCATCCTGGAGGCTGCGGGTGACCTCGTCCTGGTCCATGCCGTCCTCCGCGAACATGGTGGGCGCGACGTGTTCTCCCACGAGCGCGCCATAGGGAACCGCGCCATCGTCGTTATCGTCGTAGGCCAGTTCTCCGAGGACGTGCTCCTCGGGGTCGTCGTCCACGCGCTGCTCGATGAACGGCGCCGGTGAGGGCGACCGCGAGCTCAAAGCGTCTTCAAAGTCGCTCGAGTCGATGCTGTCAAATCCGACGCGGGTGAGCGTGCATCTGTGATGCGCGTGAACTGCAGCATGTGCCCTCTCACCGAAAGGAATCGAATCTCTCAAACGGCATTGGTGCGGTGTCAAAAAAGCGGGGCGAGCGAGAGCGAGGGTGAATTGCGTGAGGGAAAGAGGCAGAGACAGGGCGCAGAGTGCGCGGCCAGCGAACGGGAGGTCCGCGATGGTGCGCGCAGCCCATGGACTGGACGGCCGACGGCGCGCGGAGGGCGCGACCCTAACGGTGGACCCACAACTCTGGAGCGCACAGGGGCGGAGTGATCACCGTTTAACCGTTTAGACTATTTGAGTTCGACCCTGGCGTCGCGCGCCCAATGACGCAGCGCACCGGCCGATCGCCCCGCCCACCGAACTGGATACCAGACCCAATTGATTGCACAGTTGTTGTACAGTTACATGCCAAGACGGCGCCGCGCGCGTACACGATGCAGACACAAATTGTTCGATACATTTACATTCGCAGCCTCACACTCAAGTCAGCTTCTTATCGTCGTAGTCCGAGTCCTGCTCTTCCTCCGCATCCGGAGCGGCGTGCGACTTCTTGCGCGACTTCCTGGTGCCAATGTCCCCCTGCGGACGCTTCGTCGCGATGGTGTTGATGTTGGCCACCACTGCGCGATGCCAATGCCGCCCGTGAGTGATGCGACGCGCACGGAGGGGTGTGCAAGACTTACCATCCTGTCGGCGCAGGGTTTGGCGCGTGGTGCGGCGGGGAGCTAGCGCAAAACGGCGGACGGTCAGGTCATCGTCGCGCCGCATCAGAACAATGATGACTCACGTTCAGGGCTGGCGACCTGGGTGGGCGTGAGCTCCTGCGAAGGGCCGGCGACGGGAGACAACGAGGGCGGAGAGGGCGCGGAGGTGGTCGCAGTTGACGCGGGCACTTGCTCAGCGCTTTCCGCGGGCGCAGCGTCGGTCAGTCCGAAAATGAACGGCGGCGGAGGCGGGCAGAGGTCCTCGATGTCCTCGACGTCGATGGCAATGGACTCCGGGTTTTCGCGCGCCCAGGACGAGAGGTGCGCGCGCCCGTCGACGAGCGCGGAGATGAGGTTGGCGGCCGTCTCCACATCGGTCTCACCCGGAGTCGCCTTCTCCTGCATGCGGTCCAGGAGCATCTCGCGGTAGACCGCGAACTGGCGCTTGTTGAGGGGCGGCGGACGGAACTCGAGCGCGTTGATGTCGCCCGAAATGAGCGGAACGTACGCCTTGACGACCGCGCCAAGGGTGGAGCCGTCCAGAGCGCGGTCATCGTGCGCGAACGGTGCGAGGGCGTCGGGTGAGGGGAGAACGTTGAGCGCGAACTGCTCGCAGATGGACGCGACCTTGTCGCAAAGGGTAGGGAGGGGGGTCCCATTGGAACCGGCCGCCTGCTGCGCCATCCACCAAACGAGGCCGCAGTGGAAGTCGCGCCGTTCTTGCGCGGACATCACCTTGGGGCGGGGTTGCGCCAGCGTGGGCTCCTGTAGGTCGTCCGCATCCCCGCGCGCCTTGTCCTTGTCGGCCTGTGCGCCCATGTCTACGCCCGAGTCCTCGCGCTCTTTGCCCTTGCCCTTGTCGGCGCGCACGCCGTCCGTGCCTGCTTTGTTCGTGTCCGCGCCCACTCCCAACTTGTCCGTGTCCGCCCGCGCGCTAGCCACGCCCGTGTCAGCCTCGAGCGCATCCGCACTTACCTTCTCCGCATCCGCGCGGTTCTTCTCTGCGCCCGCGTCCGCGCCGTCCATGTCGACGTCGACGTCGACGTCTGCCATCTGGGCGCGCTCCTCGCCCGCGTCCTTGTCTGCGCCGTCTTCCTCCATCACGTCGTCATCGTCGTCGTCGTCGTCGCTCAGGAGCTCGATCTCTTCTTCGTCCTCCTCGCCCTCCTCGGTGTCGATGTCCATGCGCGCCTCGCGCGCGGGTCCTTCGTCCTCGTCGTCATCGTCCCGCAAGAGCTCCTGCTCGTCCTCACCGTCCTCGTCCGACCCGCGGCTCCCCGAATCCCATGCGACGTGCTGAGGGAGGATGTCCTCGAGGTCCGGGACGCGCGTCAGCGGCCGTGGTTCCCCCCCGCTCTTGTTCGCTGCGATGTCCGCCTTGCGCTGCTTCTTGAGCGCGTTCCAATGTTCTTCACGCAGCTCGAGGAACTCTTGGTGGTCCGCGGGCTGTGTGCGCTTGAACGCCTCGAGAGTCGGGAACGCGAACTGATCGCGCTCCGACTCGATCGAATGCAGCGGAAGCGGGTTGTCGTCGTCCTGCGGGTGCACAAAGTACCCCACGCTGTTGTCCGCGTCGCGACGCCACTCCTTGCGGTGCGCATTGAAGGACAAGGCCTGCACGCCCCGCTCGTTAGCCCAACTGTGCACGCGCCGAATTCATGCGTAAAATGCTCACCCCCAACAGCTGATGGAGCGCGTCCGCGACGTACCCGTCCATCTTCGACTTCGGGTTCATCGACGCACGCGCGACCGACGACGACGAGACCGTCTTGACGATCTTGTTGATCTCGTCCCCATACGTCGACCACCGGTTCTTGCGCGCGATCTTCTCGTTGAGGGCGCGCGACTCCGCCACCGTGAGCTTCGCCTTGCCCATGGGTCCCGAACGCGCGAGGTCGCCGACCAGCTTCTCGTCCCACATGCGCATGTACGGCGCGTTCGTCTCGTCGTCGTTGTCGCCGGGAGTCGCCAGCATCGAGAGCACCATCGTGGTGATCGTCGGCTGGAAGCGCGGCACCAGGTAGTCGACGAGATTTCCGCGCAGCGTGCGCGTGACCTCATGTGCGAGCACCGCCTTCATCGTACCGACGTAGATGATGTGGAACATGTATAGCTGCAGCGCGAGCACCCGCAGCATCCGCAGCCGGTCCTTCGTGTCCATCGATGCGCGGAAGTCGACGGCGTTGTGCGTGATCAGCAGCAGCTGTGGGTACTGGCGGTGGGGCTCCTTGCCGATGTTGAGCGGCGCGCTCGTTCCCTTGAAGCGCAGGAGCGTCGCGCCCTCTGGACGCTGCGCCATGCTGCGCAAGTCCTTCTGCGTGACGATGCTGCACAGCTGCTGGTAGATGCCGTGCAGCTTCTTGTGGACGTCGGACGCGGCGTCCTCGTCGTCGCCGGCG
Source organism: Trametes hirsuta (assembly GCA_001302255.2). NCBI lineage: Eukaryota > Fungi > Basidiomycota > Agaricomycetes > Polyporales > Polyporaceae > Trametes > Trametes hirsuta. Next base: position 20,240 of record CP019376.1, read on the forward strand.
TGGTCCTTGATGACCTCCCTGAACAACAACGGGAGGGGGCGGTCGGGTGTCGTCGGCTTGTCGATGCCGACGGACGCGTTGCGCCAAATCATCGGCTGGGCGTTGTAGACCGCCTCCCACTTGGTCTTCTCCGGGATCGCGTCGATGATCGTGTCGACGGCGCGCACGGTGTCCATGTTCTCGAAGAGCCACAAGTAGAACTGTGTGCGTCCGTCAGCAACTGTGCGTGTCGCATGGGGAGCGGGCACGCGGACTTACGTGGCGCGGCTGGTCCTTGACGTTCTTGAGGATGAACTCGTTCGTCGTGTACTCCTGGATGTTCGTCGTGTGATCGAACACCCAGCCATACGTCGTCTGGATGGTGCGGTCTACGAGGGGGTCGAGCTGGCGCGAAATCTATGCGATTTAATGGTCAGCGCGAGTTCGAAATCGTGCGCACGCGCTGCAAAAAAGACCTGGTGAATTATGCATACACCCCTTCTCCGGCGGTGCGCGCGGCCGCGCATCTGGATGCGCGGCCGCGCGCGCGCTACGAACATGTCCTGTGTAAATCTACACACACCCCGTCTCAAACGGTGCGCGCGGCCGCGCATCCAGATGCGCGGCCGCGCGCGCGCTAAGAACGGGACCTGTGTGAATCTACATACACCCCCTCTTCGGCGGTGCGCGCGGCCGCGCATCTGGATGCGCGGCCGCGCGCGCGCTAAGAACAGGTCCTGTGTGAATCTACATACACCCCCTCTTCGGCGGTGCGCGCGGCCGCGCGCGCGCTAAGAACGAGATATGTGTAAATCTACATACACTCCGTCTCAAACGGTGCGCGCGGCCGCGCATCTGGATGCGCGGCCGCGCGCGCGCTAACAACGGGACCTGTGTAAATCTGCATACACCCTCTATCCAACGGTGCGCGCGGCCGCGCATCTGGATGCGCGGCCGCGCGCGCGCTTAGTGCCACTGCCCAGCCCCGCGCTCTCATATGCGCACCATCAACCAATCCCGCGCCGCACCGCCCAGCACACCGCGCGCATACCACACAGTAAAATAGAGAAACTCACCCATTGTATCCCGTACGAGCACGTCGCAAACAGCTCATACAGGTCCTTGATGAACGCCTGCGTCGCAAGCGGGATGTCCAGCGCATACCCGCCGTAGCGCAACTTCCGCGCCCACTCATACCGCGCCTTTGCCCCGCGCAGCGTGTGCTCCGTCGTCGACGACCACGAGCAGTGCGGAACCTCGCTGTTCCACGACTTGAACAGCGCCGCCTCCGTCGCCTCCCAGTACGCCGCCATCGCGTCCGCCCACACGCTGTCCGACTTCTTCATGAACGACGGCATCTTCGATTGAACGTGCTGACGATACAGCGCGTCCAACTCCGTCAGCAGGTCCGGGTTCCATACCTCCGCGTCGACCTGGCCGTTCTGCGCGTACTCCTGGCAGATGCTGTCGTACTTCGCGCGCACGTCCTTCATCTCCTGCGTGTTGCGCTTCGACGGAGACGCCTTCACCCACGCCAGGAAGTTCGTCAGGCGCGCCGACTTCGCCGACGGCCACTCGCCGCTCCGCGCGATAAACGCCATCTCCTCCAGCACAGGCTGGAGGAGGTGGATCCAGATCTGCACGCACACAACACCGTCAGTACGCCGGACAGCGCATACGCACAAAAATATATAAAAAAATCGCACTCACCCCTCCCGCCGTGTCAGGCGGACGCACCTCGCTCACGCCCTTCTTCTTCTGCCCGTCCTTCAGGTTCTTCGTCGTCGCGACGGACGGGTCGACCGGACGAAGGCGCCGCTTCAGCTGCTCGATGGTGACGTGCTTGCCGTCGCGCATGTGCGACAGCTCCGACATCACCCCAATGAACTCCCAGGGGCGCGGCTCCCTAAAGAACGGCCCGAAGCCCTTCTGCAGGTCCGCCTTCGTAAGCAGCGGGTCGATGACATCCTTCTTCCACTTCGTCGACCCGATCGCGATCGGTTCCACAGCGTCCTTCACGACGCGCTCGACCTGCTGCTTGATGTCGAAGACGAGGAGCCAGAACCGCTCCAAGTCCGTCTGCTTCGAGCTCGGTGTGTCGTTGTTGCGCCCGATGTGGCGCCCGAGCGTGTCGTTAAAGTCCTCTGAAAACAGACGCGCATACGCACGTGTGCGCGTCGACCGTCAGCGCGAGCGCGCGCGCGGAAAACGAAAATGAAAATGAAAATCACGACGTACCGCTCGGAAAGACTTGCACGACCCAAATCTTCGGCGCGTTGATGATCGCCTTGAGCTGCCCGATCAACTTGTTGAATTGTTTGATGTCCAGCTCCTTCTGGACGTCCGACCCGCGACCCTTGACGATCTTGGCCTGGCGCGCCTCGAGCGCCGCGCACTCCTTCGAGAGATCGGTGTGCAGCCACTCGAGCGCGGCCAGACGGTGCTGCCCGCCCGCAAACTCGATGAACTGACCTTTCGCCTCGTCGGTGAGCTCGAGGAAAGGCGCGTCGAGGCCCTCGATGGCCGTCTTGGTCACGCTCGCTGCCTTGATCCAGCTGCGGGGCAGCACGACACCCATCGGGTCGAGCCACGGGCGGATGCCCATGGTCTTGAAGTTCTTGCCGAGCGCGACGACGCGTGCGCTCTCGATGGGGCGCGCGTTCCACTTACCGAACTGCGGCTTCGTCTGCTGGGGCGGCGCGTCGAAATTGAAGTACGCGTAGCCGACGCGCATCGTCGACGCAAGCTGCGCCATCTCCGCGTACTGCGCCTCGCTCCGCTCCTTCCCCACCGGGTTCAGCGACATCTTGACCTCGCGCGACTCGACCGCGGGGGCCGCGCCGCCGTCGTCGTCGTCGTCGTCGCTGTTGCGCGCGGCCTTCTTCGCACGTTTTTTCTTGGGCTGCAGCGCGCGCGCACGTCAGACGGCGGTGCGCGCGTCGAGACGCCGAAACGTTTGGGTACTCACCTTCTGTCCCGAGGCCTCTGCGCCGTCGCCGCGTTCGGGCGCCGCGGTCGTCGTCGACCGCGCGCGCTTTCTCTTTCCTTTGGCCTTGGGGCTTTCTTTGTGCGCGCTGCTGGGCGCGGCTTCGGACGGCGTAACGTTAGCGGATGGCTCCGCGGTATCCTTGGGTTTGGTAACCTGGAAGGGGGAGGTTGTAAATCGCCCGCGCGACCGCGCGCACGTCCGCGCGCGCGCGCGCGGAAAACTTTCACATTCTAAGACGGAATGGAAGTGCTCACTGGGCGCGGTTTGGGGGGCATTGTGTTTGATTTGTTGGGTTGTTGTGTTTGCAAGACAGTTGTAAGTGACAATCAGAGATGCTAGGAAGCAGGAGATAGAGTCCGGGGGAAAGCAGGGGAGGCCTGTGGTGCGCGCGGACGCCGCGCGGCGTCACGCGCGTCACGCGCGTGATCTCCTGTTACACTCTGAGCAGCCCCGCGGCCGCGCACCTCGAACGCGCCGCCGCGCGCGAGTTTCGTCGCGTTCTAACAACACAAACAATGTATTTTATGGTTCATATGTTTACTACATGTATGTTCTACTCGCGTGTCGGCTTTTATTTGTCTTTATAAGGCGGTACTCTTTCCAATTCTGATTATCCACGGGGCAGCCTGCTTGGACGCGCCGGCGCGCGCGCGGCCGCGCGCACCGTCAGAGAGGGGGTGCATGCATTCTGTACTAGGTCCCGTTCCTAGCGCGCGCGCGGCCGCGCATCCAGATGCGCGGCCGCGCGCACTGTCGGAGAGGGGGTGTACGTAGATTTACAAAGGTCCCGTTCTTAGCGCGCGCGCGGCCGCGCATCCGGATGCGCGGCCGCGCGCGCCGTCCGAGAGGTGGGTGTGTAAATTCTACCAAGGACCCGCTCTTAGCGCGCGCGCGGCCGCGCATCCGGATGCGCGGCCGCGCGCACCGTCTGAGGCGGGGTGTATGTAGATCTCAACAGGTCCCATTCTTAGCGTGTGCGCGGCCGCGCATCCGGATGCGCCGCCGCGAGCGCGCTAATTTTCATCAATCAATTACCTTACAAATGCGATACTTTCGCACCACACCTGCGTTGCGCGCAGACAAGTAAATGCTTCCGCTGCCGCGCGCACCCCTTTAAAGCCTTCCTTACTAGTGGTTTACATAGCTATCACTGCACCACTCTCCACCATGACCCACCACCTGTATACTACAACCAATGCAGCTCTTATATGCATCTTTTGCTCCACAATCCGCACACCTGCAATGCGCATTTCCACCGCTCTTTGCTCAGGGAGCGCACCAGCGCACTTAGACGCCGCGCGGCTAAGCGAAACGCGCGGGAAAAAGCGGGCGCTAACTAGGCCTAACCTAGGCCTAACCCTCACCTACGTTACTTTTTCCCTATAAATGTGGGACAACTCACCTAAGGCTAGTCGGTGCTGCTAGGGTGTGCAGAGGGGCCGAGTGTCCGCGAGGCCGCACTCCGTGCTCGAGGTCGCGGTCGGCGGCCTGTTGAGGGACGTTGCAGCGGTCTGTGCTCGAGGTCGCGAGGTCGGGGCCGCTGGCCTGTGGATGGGCGTCGCCGCGCTGCATACTTGATCTCACAAGCCCGAGGCCGCACTCCGCACTTGAGGCCGCACTCCGTGCTCAAGGCCACGAGCTGGAGGCGAGTGGCCTGTGGATGGGCCTCGCCGTGCTCTTTCTTTCAGGTCGCGAGCGAGAGAGAGAGAGAAAAGCACATTCGGCCTTGCATGTTAGCAACGTGATTATCTACTCACAGGAGAAGTCGGCGGTGTGTCGATGGGCGTCGCCACACTCCGTGCTCGAGGTCGGCTGCCTGTGGATAGGTGTCACCGCACTCCGTGCTCGAGGTTGTGAGGTCGGCGGTGTGTTGATGGGCGTCGCCGCGGTCTGTGTTTCAAGTCGCGAGCTCGAGGGCGGTGGCCTGTGGATGGGTGTGGCCGTGCTCTGTGCTTGACAAGCCCCAGGCCCCAGGCCGCGCTCCGTGCTCGAGGTTGCGAGCTCGAGGTCGGTGGGGCGTCGCCACGGTCTGTGTTGCCAGCTAACTATGGTCAGTGTTCCGTAGGTTGTAAGCGGGAAGCCCGAGATTGAATGTTGCACCATTGAACGGCATCTATGTGTTCCGCACACGGAGGGTGCGGAGTAGCACTGGAGTGCAAGGCCGGAGGTTGTATAGGATGATGGACGGTCAAGCACATGAGTGCACAACCGGACTTGCCAAGGATTTGTGAAAGCAGTGATATTGTGTATCGAGGGGTTGACCATGCAACACAGCGGAGTAGCACTGGAGTGCAAGGCCGCAGGCTGTGCAAGATTTGGGTAAGGTATCCAATGGTGATTGGGCGGTGCATATGATGATGCACGGTGAAGCACAAGGGTGCATAACTGGACTTGGAAAGGATTTGTTGAAAAATATGGATTGTTGCTTAAACAAATCAGGGTGCACATATGTGCGACAAGTGACGGGAGACTATGTACACATGCAACCCTGACCTAGGACTAACCCTGACCGAACAGACTTTGACCTCTATACATGGCTAACGGTTCAAAGCATGTGAGGACTAGTATATCGCGCGGCTCAATTGCGTACTTACAGGCAAAACAGATCGCCGTGATTTTTTGAGGGGGGGCTCTTCATCCGGGCGGGAGCTGATGACACGGAATGTCTCCGCAGAGGAAGCGGAAACCCGAGTGCATTCCGACTTGTGTCGGTTGAGGGCTCCCTTATTTGCGAAGCTCAGGCCGCACTTGCATTTTGAGGTTTTGGCCATAGCTGTCTGAGTGACTCCAGATTACCAAGACCGGCTGCATCGACTTGAACTCGAAGATATTGACAATTAACTTGACTCGTAATTGACCAGCGAGGGTGCGAAGCAGCCGTCGGCGATTAGTATATGATTCTGAAAGGGATAAATTTTCAGAGATGCGCAATGCTATCAAGGGCATTTGAGCTTACCGTCCTGTGACCGTTTCGTAACCACGAGACTGGGCGAGGAGGCGATTAGGTGTCCTCAAATCGAGCACACATAACAGAGTACCACTGGCACTGGCAAAGACTCGGAGTGAATCCTAGTAAAGATGAGCCTAGATCTTGTTGAACTTCCGGGTTGTGTACTGGCCATACACGGTCCGGTGGTCAACAGTGGCTGTGTTGCACAGCATGGACTTTCCTACTTACCTTCCTTATTTAGTTTTCTCTGCATCTCTACTGTAGTTTCCCATCCGGACACTTCTGGATTCTTCCGTTGCGTTCTACGCTGTTCCGGATTCCTATGGACATCTCCAGACACCTCTAGATAGTTCTGGATAGTTCTGGACGATGGTGCGATCCTTACACCACTCTCGCACCATCTCCTTACTCATCGTATGCTGGGTCACCTGCCCTCCTTTCTTTGCTTACTCATGCGTCCTCTGGACTTGTATATAAGGAGGACAGTCTCTGCCTCTACTCCTCAGTCTTTTGCTCACACTGACTGAGGAGTAAGTCGTCTCTCATACCTATGCTTACTTATGGTTACTTACCAAGTACTTGTAGATCCTTTGTGCGGCTTACAGGTACTTGTATATGCAATTCAGTCTTTTGCTCACACTGACTGAGGAATCCTTTGTGCGGCTTACAGTTGTGCTCCCTGCCTTCAGGTTCAGAGTTCATCAGGTTATGAGCCCTGCGCTCTAACCGGTTGCTCCTCTTCGTCGACACCTTGCGTGCACCCTTCCCTCGTCGACCTCGGTTCGTGCACCTCCCCACCTTCCTATTCCTAACCTCTTGACTGTGCCGCCGACACTGCTGCCAGGGGGACTTTTCTGCGCTCGTGTCGCAGCCCTGAGCGCTTTTATATAGCACTCGTACTAGCTCCATACGTACACAGGCCTTTTGTACTCAGGCCTTACTATCTTCTTCTATACTTCGGCCAGGCCCTGCACTTGCAGCTGCCAGTCGTCGTAGCCGGGCTCTTTCAGAGCTTTGGACCGGAGGACAACCGTTCGGACCCTCCTTACGATAGTTTTGTGTCGTATACCTCGTACCTAGCATTTCTTGGCACAGTTGGCGACTTCTACCCAGACTCTCGGGTTACTTCGACTGCCTGGGTTTCTGGTTCACCTGAACAGGTGCTCCTACTCGCTATCCTTTTGGTGCACAACCATCGTTAACCATCGCGCTTCCCTGAACCACTTTGGAGCCAACTACTGCGGAACCACTTGCCCTCTCGGACTCTGAAGACGAAGTCGACGCTAACCTCGGCCTAGTCTCAGAAACATCCACCTCGGGCTCATCCTCTTACGAAGACTGTACTGGTCTTCAACACTGCTTCGACCTAGAAGACGGCTTTGATCGCCACTTCTCTGAAGAGAAAGATAGTTGGGTCCCTTGCGAGGAAGAATTCTGTCCCAATCGCTACACCACAGTTCCTAACCCTCTTCCTCTCAAATCCTGGGCACTCCCTGTTGAAGCAGCAGTCCCTCTTCCTCCTTCACCAGAGGCTTGGACTTCGGTTCCGCTCCCACCATCTCCTCCAACTCTCCCTTTCTCCCTAGACTTCCATAACGACTCCGACGACTCTCCCCAATTCTATCTACTTGCCATGGGAGACGTCAAACCGGATTCTGTTCCTTCCCTCTCCTCGGCTAGCCAGTACAACGGCTGGGCCGCCAAGATGAAGGGCTACATGATGTTCATGAACTGCTGGGGTGTAGTCGATGGCACACTCACTCGCCCTGCAGATGCCGATGATCAGAAGGACTGGGACAAGCAGAATGCTCAGGCCCGTGGTCTGATCTACATGCGGACTGCCCCTACCTTCCACTACCTCCTGGAGACAAAGACCACCACCACGGCAACTGGCACCACTACCTCTGCGGCCTCTCTTTCGGCCAAAGAGATGTGGGACGCGCTCAAGAACAAGTTCGGGAAACCGAATAGCGCTCACGTGTGGGGGCTCTTTGAGTCCCTCATTAGTGACAGTCGCATGTCAGAGTCTCGTCCCCTCCAGGACCAGATGAGTGGCTTCATCACTCGTCTGAGGGAAATCTCCACCAACGGCATTGAACTCTCGGAGACCATCCAGGCCCTCATCCTCCTCTCCAAGATCCCGGACAACTACCAGTCAATGATCTCTGCGCTCATGGCTACTACAGACCTCGACAAGCTGACCATCGACACCATCCAGTCGAAGGCCCTTGCAGAGGAATCCATGCGCAAGTCGGCATCTGCGTCTGCATCCAGGATCTCCAAGACCAAGCCTAAGCCCTCCGGTCCATGCACTCACTGCGGTAGTGAGACTCATCACGAGTCGACCTGCTGGAAGAAGCACCCGGAGAAGTGCCCTAAGAACTTGGGTGGCAAAGGCAAGAACAAGGAGAAGAACAAGGGAAAGGAAAAGGACAATTCTAATAACCATGCTCATGTCGCTGCCCCCGCTGTAAATGTACTTGTAGCCCAGGATCCGGCTAAAATGCACGCTTCTTTCTATGGTGCGGCTAATGCCGCTGGTGTGCATCACACTCACTGGCTCATGGATTCTGGTGCCTCTCAGCACATCACCTACGACCTCCAGGACTTTGTGGACTACACACCCTACAACTCGCCTACAGTCTTTAAGACGGCCTCGTCTGGCCAAGGCAGTATTGTCCAGGGTCTGGGTGAGGGCACAGTTCGCGGCAGAACCTTCATTGATGGTGTTGAAGTGACGGTCGATCTGAACAACGTCTGCTATGTCCCAGCGGCGTCGTCTCGACTATTCTCCACTGGCACCATTGAGAAGAATGGTTACTCTCTCTTCCAGGGAGGAGGGAAAATGAGCATCTTCAATCAGTCGCCCAAGGGCGCTATTGAACACGGCTCGACGGTCGTTATCAAGGGCCGTAAGATCCTTGAGGGGCAATACCTTCCCATCAACAATCTCTACCACCTCACCTTGGAGATTGTATCTGGCGGAAAGGTCCACCCTGACTCGGTAGCAGCTGCGGCACCCAAGTCGAACTACAAAACTTGGCACCGTCGCTTTGGTCATGCGGGCAAGGAGGCACTTCGCCAACTTCCCAAGAAAGTCAAGGGTGTTGACCATGTCGATCCTGCAGACGATGAACCTTGTGAGGGATGCGCCTTTGGCAAATCCCATCGTCTCCCCTTCCCACCATCCCAGAAGCGTGCAACTGAGCTTCTTGAGCTCGTTCACACTGACCTCGATGGACCGATGCGCACAGCGTCGGTTGGGAGTGGCTATCTGTACTTCGCGAGCTTCATTGACGACTTCTCTGGTCTGGGCGTTGCCTACTATCTCAAGCACAAGTCTGATGCCTTTAAGGCCTTTGACAACTTCAAGGCTTGGGCTGAGACGCAGACCGGGAAGAAGATCAAGCGAGTACGCTCTGATCGAGGGGGGGAATATCTCTCCACCGAATTCACAGATCATCTGAAGCGCCATGGGATCGAGCACCACAAGACTACGCCAGAGTCACCCCAACAGAATGGACGTGCTGAGCGCTGGAACCGTACTGTCGTTGACAAGGCCATGTCCATGCTTCACCACGCTGGACTTAGCCACGGTTTCTGGCAACTCGCCGTTGAAACAGCCGTTCATATCTACAACCGTCAGCCTATGCGACGTCTTAAATGGCGTTGTCCTATCACGGCTTGGGATGGGACCGTACCGGACGTGTCCTATTTCCGTGTCTTTGGCTGTAAAGCCTATGTTCACGTGCAGAAATCCAAGCGCGAGGGGAAACTCGACAAGAAGGCTGTTGAGATGACCTTCGTGGGGTATGAGCCAGGTACTAAGGGGTACAGATTCTGGAACCCGGCCACCCGCTCCATTGTCATATCTCGCGATGTGATATTTGATGAGGAGTCTTTCCCTGCACGCTCTCTTCCCGGCAATTGTCCTGTTACCCCTGACGATAATCCGTTCCCTGAATCTGAGAATCACTCTGACGACGTCTCCAATTCGGACTCGGGTGATAACCTCCCCATTCCATTCCCTCTTCCAGAGCCTATCCCTGATCTTCTTCAGGATGAGCCTCCACCTCCACCTCCTGCTCCTGTTCCTGCTCCTGCCCCTGCTCCTCCAGAACCGCCTCAAGCTGAAGCTGAGCTACCTCCTGAACACCCACCTATTCCTCCTGTACCACCACCTAGGCCCGTCCACCAGCGTAACCGCCATGAGCCAGTGGGAGGTCCTAGCATTGCTCGGGATCGTCCTCGTCGAGAGAATGTGCCTCGTCCTGCACGTTATCGAGATGGGAATGTATATGGTGAACAACCTCCAGCTCAGGTAGACGCTGAAGAGCATCATGCTATTCGTGAAGCTCAGGCTATTCTGTCGTTCCTTGCTGCATCTCAGTACAAGACTGGGCTCCCTAATAGTCACAGGGATGCCATGAAGTCTCCTGATGCAGGCAAGTGGCGAGCGGCGGAGAAAGCGGAGTACGACTCCCTTATGGAGAACAAGACTTGGGTCCTTGTGCCGCGGCCTAAAAACCGTCAAGTTGTAGCCAATCGTTGGGTCTATGACATCAAACATGACGGTCGTTACAAGGCTCGCCTAGTGGCCAAGGGTTTTACTCAGGTCTGGGGAGAGGACTACCATGAAACCTTCTCGCCTGTGGCGCGGTTTGAGTCGATTCGTTACCTCCTCGCGCATGCTGCGCTTGAGGACTGGGACATTGAGTCGATGGATGTTAAGACCGCGTTCCTGAACGGCGACTTGGAGGAGGAGATCTACATGGAACAACCTGAGGGATGGGTTGTAAAGGGCAAGGAGGACTACGTCTGTCTTCTGAAGAAGGCCATCTACGGTCTGAAGCAGGCGTCTCGTCAATGGAACGCTAAGATCCACCAGTCTCTCCTTGACCTGGGATTCAAACGGACGTACTCCGACGCCGGGGTCTACGTATATCGGCGACAAGGGGGGGGTTCGGTCACGACTATAGTTCTCTATGTCGACGATCTACTACTCCTTGGCGATAACCGGAAGCACATCAAGGAAGTCAAAGATGCCTTGAAGAAGCAGTACAAGATGACGGACTTGGGCGCTGTAAAGCGCTTTCTTGGTCTTCGAGTCACTCGTGATCGTACCACCAGAACGATCGACATCGACCAGGAAGAATACATCCAGTCTGTCCTCGAGCGCTTCGATATGGCTGACTGCAAGCCGGCTCGCACTCCCCTCCCTGCTGGTGCTGTCTTAGAAGCCTCTGAGCAGCCTGCTTCCGACTCCTTTCGTCAGCGCTACCAGAGTTTGATTGGCAGTCTTCTCTACGCAACTCTTGGGACGCGCCCTGACATTGACTTCGCTGTTACGCGGTTGTCCAAGTACAATGCCAATCCATCGGATGCGCACTGGCACTATGCCAAGTATGTCCTTCGCTACCTACAAGGGACTAAGCACCTTCGCTTGCGCTACCGTGGGGCATCCTCTGACGGTCTGCTGTCCTACTCGGACTCTGACTGGGCTGAGGACCACGACGACCGGCACTCAACTGCGGGCTATACCTTCTTGATGGCAGGCGGCGCTATATCGTGGGCGTCGAGGCGTCAGCCAACCATTTCGCTTTCCTCGACTGAAGCGGAGTACAAGGCTGCCTCGGATGCCTCTCGTCAGTTGGCTTGGCTTCGCACCTTCGGTGAAGAACTCGGGGACGACATGACCCGTCCTACGCCTATGTGCTTGGACAACCAAGGGTCTATCTTCTTGTCTGTCAACCCCGTGGTCGATCGCCGAACAAAGCACATAGAGATCCGCTACCATTATATTCGCGAACAAGTTGAGCGAGGGAGCGTTGATTTGTACTATGTAGCTACAGCGGATCAACTGGCTGATGCCCTGACCAAGAACGTTCCTCTCTCAATAGTGGAGCGTTTCCGGGACGGCGTTGGTTTAGTGGATCCCACAGCTTGAACGAGTGGGAGTGTTGAACTTCCGGGTTGTGTACTGGCCATACACGGTCCGGTGGTCAACAGTGGCTGTGTTGCACAGCATGGACTTTCCTACTTACCTTCCTTATTTAGTTTTCTCTGCATCTCTACTGTAGTTTCCCATCCGGACACTTCTGGATTCTTCCGTTGCGTTCTACGCTGTTCCGGATTCCTATGGACATCTCCAGACACCTCTAGATAGTTCTGGATAGTTCTGGACGATGGTGCGATCCTTACACCACTCTCGCACCATCTCCTTACTCATCGTATGCTGGGTCACCTGCCCTCCTTTCTTTGCTTACTCATGCGTCCTCTGGACTTGTATATAAGGAGGACAGTCTCTGCCTCTACTCCTCAGTCTTTTGCTCACACTGACTGAGGAGTAAGTCGTCTCTCATACCTATGCTTACTTATGGTTACTTACCAAGTACTTGTAGATCCTTTGTGCGGCTTACAGGTACTTGTATATGCAATTCAGTCTTTTGCTCACACTGACTGAGGAATCCTTTGTGCGGCTTACAGTTGTGCTCCCTGCCTTCAGGTTCAGAGTTCATCAGATCTATGCTCGAAGCCAGACCGGAGAAGCCTGAAGTCCCAGTCAGCGATGATCGTGTCGCTGAGTCGTCGGCCCACTCCGAGTCTCGGAGGCTCAGGTTCAAAAAGTTGTCGACGAGCGCTAGTAGTACCGGCGGGGCGTACTAGCACCGCGACGTTGTCCGTGAGCGCCTTGGCACCGGCGCCGGCGCATCTCTCAGACCTCCGAGTCAGCTCAGTACGTCAAGGCGTTATGAGCCTACTCTAAGTATCTCAATAATCAGTTCGCCTCGTAAGGAGGTCTAATTACTATGTCGCTTGCGAGAGCTTGAACAAGGTATCAAAATAGTCCTAAGCCCTCTACTCGATTCGTAAGGCGATGAGGAGACCCACAACTATCACGACCCGATTGTAAGTTGCACAATAATCTCAGGCGCTTAGAACTATCTGTCTATTGGTTGTATCACCTTGCGGCGCTTGCATTCGGCCCAAACCCCGACCACCTCATAACACTGGCGCCATTTCTGTGATGTTAAGGGGGGAACGCAGTGATTGTTGGCCTTTGCCCTACATACTCGAAGCATAGATAAGTTACTCGCTTCGCCACCTTTCAGGGCCTCAAAAATGTAGGGGGTAATATTTGTAGAGGTAAAATGCCCTAGTAGGGCAAAGGCAAGTGGAATGGCACGGACGGGAGATCTACCGCAATACTTTCCCAGGACTTTTCGGGCCCGCTATACGGCGCTTTGCACGTTGTGCTACGCACACGCGCACCTGAGCTTGCTCATTCTAGTCTCGAACGCAACATGACCGCCTTACCTCCTGCTACAGAGGTCGCACATTTGCTTATTGATGGCCCTACGTCAGCTCCCCTTTGCGCTTACCGTACCATCATCCTGCCGGCAGAAAAGGTGGCCCTCTCGGGCGGCAACAAAGCTGACCATATCCACGCTCGCGTTGTCGGCTACCTTCTCCTCTATCCTCCATCTCAAGAAGCTCGTCGAGTCCTCGCACTCGATATAATTTCCTGCGAGCGTGCTGACTTGAACGAACGGCATGAAGCGGTCTTCGAGCTCGGCGCGATGTACTTGAGACATTTTATATGCCTCTGTAAGCTGCTGCCTTCGCTACCGACAATTTTCAAGCGTATCTGAAATCGCTCACCAATAGTCAGAAAGTCGAGGGGAAAAACTCCAACCCCGTCTTCCCATCCGTCACGGCCGTCGTTCGATCGCGCAATGCAAGATTATCGCCAAGACCCGCAGCGCATCCCACGGAACCACACTAGCGCGAAGGCGTCGGTATAGAAACTTTTCTCTGCCGGTATAGCATCTTGATCGTACTCACCACTCTGCCATAGGCTCTTGTACGGGACAATTATCGGTGTATGGTCACCGGTGTGCCCGACTTGGACGCAGTGTCGCTGAACCTCACCCCCGGGGCCCCTGACGGTAATTTTGCGGTAACTCGATGCTCCCACATTTTCCCCGATGCTCTGGGGAATATCGAAGTCGGCGGGTTTACGACGAAGGTGAATAGTGCCTCCGCTGTAATCTCGGTTGCAAGAATCGCTAACAGGGCGGAAACCGCTCCAGGAGCATGAAGCAGCAACCGTATGGACCATACTGAAGCGATTCGGGTACAACGATATCTGCGCAGAGCTGGGGTCGGCGGTCCAACAGACCAACTTTCATCGGTTGGAAAATATCCTCACGCTTGATACCGGAATTCACCATTTATTCGATACACTAAGGATGTGGTTTGAGGCAGTCGAGGGCCAGGTATGTGTTGCTTCTATCATAGCGTGCTGTGCTGAAACTTGAAACTGACGTTCCGCGGCAGCCAAACTGCTACAACATCGAGCTCGCCCCTAGCATGGCGAGACCGTCCTTCATCCCGAAAAGGGTGCGGTTCGTCTCACATCTCCCCGGACTGCCTCTCCCCAGCCCGAGCTACCTCGAAATCCACGCCGCCTGCTGTCGAGTCGCACACTTGTCGGGTGCCGCCGAATATCTCGACCTCATCTACCGCCGCATCGAAGAATTGCCGGTCTTGGCAAACGACGGCGCGTCCGCAGACGTACTTGCCTTTGCCCTCCACCGCCGTCTCGCAGTACTAGTGGACCCTGTCTCAACAACATGATCTGCGCTGGTCCAACCTTGCCGACACGCTCTGAACGTCGACACGTCCACAGGCTCACCGCGATCCCGTTCACGCACTTCCCCATCGGCCTCCGGGAGGCAGCGCGAGCGGCGAGCGTGGATCTCACGTCCTCGTTCGCGACGTCCACGCGAGGCTCCGCTGTTGGCGTGGCGTCCGAGGTGTCGACCGCCGCGACACGTTTCGGGAGCGCGGACGTCGGTGACTGGGTCGCGGAGGAGAGGCAGGTTTGACGGATTCCCTGCTCTACCTTCATCGCGACCTCTGGGACGCCTATTCGGGATCCTCGGGGCATGGACCACTTCCTCAGGGCGACCCACCGTCACCGCTCACCTTAGATAACTCACAGCGATCTCCCGAACGGCGCTTTGCAAATGCTCGAGGGAATGGGAGGAGTGTATCACGACGCCTCAGACGGCTGTCGGACGTTTGCGCGCGACGTAGGATGGTCCCACGATCTCTCGCATCGCTATTTTGAGTACCATGGGTACAGACGAGTACCATCCACTGCAGAGCACGCAACCAGGCATCCGCCTGTCCCTAGAGTAGCCCATGCTACTACGCCCGTCCAATGACTGTCAGCCTCTCGCCGAACCCGACGATCCCCGTCTAGCCTTCTGGCTCTCGATGATGGATGTATATCCCAGCACCCGCAGTGCTCTCCCATACCCCCTCATGCTGGCCCGTCCCCTCTACGAACCTAGGCAATAGCGTCGGGAGGTTGTGGGCACTTCCGCCGCGTGCCGTTCCACTTGTAAACACTCCCATATCTTGATCATCTCGTATAGAATAAACGCCACGATCTGGACGGACATCTAGTCGGTTACCTGAGCTAAGCCCCAGTGCGGAAGATGATACCTTTCGATGAGCGGCTGTCCAAGTTCGTCCAAGTCGTACACAGCAATCGTGAGTGTGCCGATAGTGCCACATTCGAAGACATTCCTTCCATTCATTCAAAAAGATCCAGCATGGCACAGGAAGCAAAGCGGGGTCGAGTACACTAGGCTGGGACTACTACGCTAATAGGATCTCCGGAGCCGCGTCATAATCAATAGGCGTCACAAGCATGAAAGAAGAACGAGGGGAGGACGTCGCGGACACGGTCACGGGCGCTGACGCAAACGAGCGAGAGGCAGGAGTTAGAGGGTTAGAGAGAGGTACCGGTAGGGGGGCGGGAGAGACACGATCGAGCCAGTCCAGTCCGTGCATGCAGTAAAAATACAAATGCGAACCGCGGCAGCACCCAAGTCCGATCCTATCCGAGCGAAACGGCGGTGCGGCGGCAGCGACAACGACGACGATAACCCAAGATAGAGTGAGGAGAGAGACGAAAGAGAGAGAGAGAGCCAGCGCGCGAGACGCATAGCCCATCCAAAAACGGACAACGCGGGCGCGTCGAGGCGCGCCGCGCGCCGCTCACGAATCGTGCCCGATCACAGAAACGCGCGACTCGTTGCGCGAGCCCGCAAACACAGGCTCGAGCGCGCGGGGACTCGCGTCGGCGCGCAACGGCGACCGCCTCTCCTCCAGGCCCGACGGCGACCGCTCCATCGACATCGGTGGCAGCGGCGGGGACACCGGGACACCCAACGCAGACCCGCTCCCTCCACTGCCCAGCCGTCGACTGCGCCCGGACGTCCCCACGCCCGCCATACTCACCGGCCTCCCAAACTCGGCGATATCCTCCGACGAGCCGCGCGGGCGCGAATACGACCCCGAGCGCGCGTGCCCTCCGAGAAGGGGCACGCCCGCGCCGGGCCCGCCGCTGAGCGTGCGCTGGTGCGCGAGCGGCGAGCCCGCGTAGGGCGGGCGGCGGGCGGCGCGGGCCGTGGGCGGCGGCTCGGGCATCGCGAGCGCAAACTCGTCGAACGCCGGGGACGGCAGCAGCGGGGGTGGGCGCGAGTCCACGAGCGTGTCGGCCCACGGGTCGCGCAGGCGCTCGCGCTCCGGGGAGTCCCCGCTGGCGCGTTTGAGCGCGCCAAACTCGTCCGCGTCCGCGTCCACATCGGGGTCTGCGACGCGCGTGAGGACGCTGTCCTCCGTGTGCTGGCTCTCGGCGTCGCGCCGGCGCTTGTACGCCTCAAAGCGTTTCTGGCGGAGCTCGTCTTCGGACGGCTCGCTCGACGAGTGGGACTTGCGCGGGGCGGGAAAGTACCCGAGCTCCGTGAGCCCATACGAGCCGTCCTTTGGGCCGCCAGTCGGGCCTCCCGCTGCGGTGGCGACAGCGGCGCCGCGCGCCCAGCGACGCTTCATGTACGCAAAGCGGGCGCCAAAGAGGACGAAGCAGAGGCCGAAAAAGCCCAGGAGGCCGATGAGGACCTCGATCCCGACCGAGAGGCCCTTCTTGCCGGAGCCCTGCGCCGCGCCGCCGCTCGTCCCCGCACCCGACCCACTCGAGAGCGGCTGCTTCAGCACGCGAACCTGATAAAACTCCTGCGCGGCCGTCGCGGGGTCCGTGAGCGGGAGAATGCCGAGGCGCGGCTGGATGCGGGACGCGGCGCCCGTGTTCTGCGGGAAGGAGCCGTTCTGGGCGGGGGCGTCGTACGCGAGGACGGTGTACGCGTTGCGGAGGAAGGGCACGCCGAGGATCATGTCGGCCTGGGTGAGGGTGATGCCGATGTGGTCCGGGGTCTGGATGGCGCCGATGCACGTCTCGGACGAGGGGTCGTTGGGCGGGTAGTAGGTGAGGTCGAGCGGGTGGAGCGGGGTCTCGCCGCGCGTGTCGAGCGTGATGGAGAGGTTCATGGGCTGCTTGCACGGGATGTAGACTGCCCAAACGGTGAGCGAGGGGGAGAACGCGAACGGAAGAGACTCACAGTTGCCGTCCGAGGCGGGGCCGATGCCCATCGCGCCGTATATGCCATACGCGATCGCGGGGGACGCAATGATGAGCGGCACGCCCGAGTCGAGAATGACGGACGGCTGGCCGTTGGTGCCCGTGTTGGAGAACGGGAGGCCGACGGGACGTGGCTGGTTATCGACGTAGACCGTGATGGCGCGGACGTTGGCCTGCCAAAAGAGGGAGCCCGCGGCCTCGGGTACGACGGCCGCGTACTGTATTTTGGAGGGGTCGGGCACGACGGAGGCGGGGTGGCGGCCGATGCCGAGGGCGGAGGCGATTTTGTCGAAGCCGGGGCGTTCGAGGGCGAGGGAGAGGAAGCGGGCGGGGGGCGCGGCGGTGCGGGGGGTGATGCCGAAGAGGTTGGCGGAGAGGGAGGCGCCGTCGGGGGCGTCGGACGTGGTCGGGGGTATCTTTTGTGCGACGACGGAGTTGAGGGGGAGGGCGAGGCCGAGGACGCCGTTGAAGTTGGCGTTGAGGGGCTCGTCGTTGACGTTGGACGCGGCGACTGCGCGGGGGTGAGCGTGAGCAGCAAGGGGAAAGGAGGCGACGCACTGAGGGCCTGGTGGTCGATGCTGTATCCGCCGAACTGGACGGCGTCCCAGACGATGGGGCCGTCGACCTGGCCTTCGGCGTAGTTGAGGGTCGTGGTCTGTCCCGTGGGTAAGGACTGGGAGGAGTCGTACTTGTGGCCGCCGACGGCGTTGCAGGAGGACGTGGAGCACGATGTCGAGGCGAGCCACTGTGGGCGGGGTATGAGAGACGGACGGAGAATGCGGGGTGCGGCTTACGAGGTCGGAGGAGCCTGTGTCGACTTGGAGGAGAAACTGAGTTCGGCCTGGGCCGAGGAGTACGGGTGCGACATATACACTGCGACATTGGGGTCAGCACACGAGCAGGAGAAAATGGCGTCGCGCTCGGGGCCATAAAGGGGTCTGTGCGGGGATCACCGTTTGCGGGCATGCGCTGAGCTGACATTGGGGCTCGGGGCGGTGTTGCGGAGCGCGCCACGGTTGATGCCCCGCACAATCAGCCATAGGCCATGCTAAATGACTCTGGTGCGGGTAGACGCAAGGAAGGAGAGGGGCACGCGGGGGACGGGAGATGATATGGACAGGCGGGGGCACGCATTAGGGGATAAGGCGAGGATATGTTTGGGACACGGATCGAACGGCGGATTGTTGGGGGGGCACTTACGATTCATATGCGGAGTCGTGGAGAAGCTGGAGGGGGATGACGATGCCGTCGGGTCCTCCGTGGCCGTCGTCGCGGACGTCCAACGCGCGGTGTTTTCCCTTTCTGTTCCAGGCAGGCGAAGAGGGAGTGCTGAGCGCGGAGACGAGCATGTGATGCGATCCGGGCGGCGGGGGCAGGAGCGGCAGACGGCGGCGGAGACAGGGCGAGAGCAGAGAGGAAAAGCGAGAGAAGAGGATGGGGCGGGGCTGAAGGAGCGGGGTTAAGAGAATGGACAGATGGCGGTCATGGGAGAGCGGCCGCGCACAGTCGGTGGGACGTAGAGCTTGCTTGCGCTTGCGCGCGAGCTCGCGCCAGTCCTTGTTCTTGAGCGCGGGAGAGATGTCAGGGGAGAGTAGGTATTTTGAAAGACGAATCTGAGTCGGACGCAGGGGTCGGGCGGCGGATGGTGAACGACACCTTTGCCTGCTGAGCGGCGGAAGACATGGTGGATGGAGGCAGAGGAGCGAGCGCTAGCCATTGCAAGCAGGCGCTCGCACTGGTCAAGGCATGGGCGTCAATGCCCTTGCACAAACTGCCAGTAGTCCCAGTACTACTGGACGTTTTATCACCGGCGTTGTGAACGGTCCCAATGTTGATTCGGAATGCGAGACCACGGTCGTCCTACCCAGTTTTCCTCGTCAGACACATGCGCGGGATGAGTGCGATGGCCAAGACCGACGGACCCCCCGTCGGACCGGGGGTGTGGGAACGACGCTGGTGCCAATCAGCGCCACACAGTGCTGTACTGGGTTCACTCGCCCTCACTCCCGCCTCGTGCTCGCCGTCGTCCGCCTCGAGTCAGTCTCTTTCGCTCGTTTTGTCTCTGCAGATCGTTTTTTGTTCGCCCACGATGGTTCTCGCTCCAATTGCCTCCGGCGAGATCGATAAGCCCAACCTCAGGACGCCTCATATAGTCCTCCACACCGTCCCCTCCCTCTCCTTCTCGACCCCCACTCACACTGTCAACTTCCAACTCTCGCTCCTCTCACCCCCACAGGACAAATTCCAGAGGATGGCGACCGTAGGTATGGTACATACACCCGCATCCTGCTCTCGCGTTTTGACTGTCAGTTACTTTGTCCAAGTCGATGCTCAAAGCGCCGTCAGCTATGGTTCGGACCGCGCCTCGCTGAGCTCCAGCATCGCGCGTGCACAATCGCGCCAATCATCAGTCGCCGCCGTCGACGAACGATCTGAGGAGCTTTCTCAACGACAGCGGGGGGAAACCGCCTCGACCCATACGTTTGGGAAGATGGAGGAGTATCTTGAGCAGCGCGTTGACAGGCTCGAGAAGCGCATGAAAGAGCAGTTTGAGGGCCAGAGTTGGCTTATGGACAAACTGAAGAGCGACATGGACAAGCGGTTCGATGCCCAAGACAAGCGGTTCGATGCCCAGGACAAGCGGTTCGATGCCCAGGACAAGCGTATCGACAAACTGAAGAGCGACATGGACAAGCGGTTTGATGCCCAGGACGAGCGTATGGACCGCATGGAAGCCAACATCGAGGGAATCAAGAAGTCCCTCGAGACGCTCGCAACTTACATGATGGACCCCGACCGCGGCACCTCCATCCCCATCGAGAGCGCGCCCCGTCAGACCGCCTTGACGCGCATGCCAGCCACCGTGTCTCAGGCCAGCCTCGTCACCCGCACCTCGGGCAAACGCTCGCTCAAGAACACCAAGTTCTACCGCAACCTCTCCGGCTTCTTCTCCGGCTTGCGCGCACAGATCGACCAGGTGGAGACCTCCACCGCGCAGGCGGCTGAGGAACTCGAGATCCGCATCGAGGAGCCTGTCGTGGGACCGTCCCCCTACCTCGTTGCCGACGCGCAGTCGCTGGGGGTGTCGACTGAGCAGCTGGCTGCCAGTCCCTCCTCCCAGGTCTCCGAGGCGCAGCGCTTGCTCATCAACACCTGATCATCACAGATCACGAAGCTCCTTAGCTTGGCATGCAGTGCCTTAGTGGCAGGCTAACAAGCCCCCAGTTCACTACGCTCTCTCACTGCCAGTATCACTGCCCGTAATTCTGCCGCACTACCCATAAGTCCCGTCCCCGTGCTAAGCCCTAGAGATGAGATAGATCAAGTTTTTAGATTACATCTCTCCCATAGATAAGCTCCCTCGTAAGATAAGGCTGCCGCCGCCGGCGTTCCATATCCACCGGCGCCTTTTGCCATCAGCGCCGTCGGCAACGCGCGCCGTGCGCCTCCCACGACATCGGTAGGTGCCCCGCCGCCATGCTCGACGACGAGCACGGCCTATCCCCGTAACTCGTCCAATACTGATCGCCCTCCGCCCGTTCTTTGAGCCTTTATACTAACGAAAGGTTAACGAGTCTCGTAGCTAGGCTTTTAGACGCGAGCGGACCCCCTCACCCTGTCTGAGTGCCACACGCGTCCCGACACTTGACGCCCGCCGCCCGCCGCCCAACGCTTGACGCCCGCCGCCCGCCGCCCAACGCTTGACGCCCGCCGCCCGCCGCCTGCTTCCACGTCGCCCGCCTCCGGTCTGCCTGCCTCCGCACCCCCATATTCCTTCGCCATTGCTGCACAGCGTACGCCACTCAGTCCGCCACGAGCACCCGCCACGCAGATCCCGCCCCCGCGTCCCTGCGTTCCCGCGCTCCTGCACCCCCGCGCCACCGCGCCCCCGCATTCTCCGTGTGTCCTCGGCACGGTTATCTGCGCGGCCCTCAGTTGTGGGTCCCTGTTTGACTCTCGTAAATGCCCGACGTACACTAACGAATATGAGCGAATATGTCATAGCACTGCCTTGGCTCCCGGGACCCACAGTTCCCACGGGAGTTGCCAGCGAGACGGCCGGGCGCTCGATCCATGCTACGGCTCGAGGTCTGCTTCGTCCCCCCTGCGCCCCCTTGCCCCCTCCTAGTCGACACATCCCCGCATGCTCCGTCATGAAGCGCAAGAGAGCTTCCCGCATTGTTCGTTCTTCCCATCCCGACCCGATCGACCCCTTGTCGTCCAACTCTACGTTTGGGACCATCAAAACGTACACGTCCAAGCCTTACGGGACCTTTGGCATCTCGCGCCGCAGAGAAGAGTTGGCTGAGCGGTACACGAAGAATATCTTGAGTGAGTTCTCTTTTGTAGGTCATCGCCGAAGTGGCATCTCATTGTGCCAGGCCTTGGTACGAATGAGCGCGAGTTGCTCGATGAACTCGGCGCGTCATCCCACTCGAACAGCGGCCCCGGCACGCAAGGCGACAACGACGATATGGAGATCGATGTAGGATATAGTGCGGATGCTGCGGAGTGGGTGGATATTGAAGATGACGATGAGGCTGCAACACAGATACGAGATATCTTGTCTCTACGGTACGTGTCTGCATCTTTGATTGTGATTGGCATTGAACTCGTACAGCTCTGGTGTGTTTCGTGCGAAGGACGACCGCACCTGGGCACATCGAGTCACCAATCGTGATCAGAATTGGGAGCCCCTCATCCCCAAGCTTGTCGATGCATTCCTGCAGTGGCGAAAAGGTGGCCTCTCTGTCGATGACGCCGCCAAGGACGACACGGGCAACACTATTACCTTCCCTATCGATATCATTGACTTTCATACCCTCCACTACGAAGCTCACATTCCTGCATCCAGCCAATGTGGGACTCGCGCGGAGTGGCTGGTCCTCAGTGGCTATCTCGGCACAACCCCGATCCAACCCTCCCTCGCCATCTCCCTCAAGACCCTGGAGTTATTCCGAAGTATTCGTCTCTTCAAGGCTTCCTTCAGTGTCGAGGCCTTCGCGCGGTTGATTTGCCACTATTACTCGGTAAGTCCGGAGTCGGTCTTGTAGTTTCGTGTAGCCCTACCCGATCGCGCGGGTGAACATCCTCTCCCCTCCCCTCTTGTCTCTACTACTAGCTGTCTCGCTGCATGGATATAGTTAGTGTCTCGTAGCAGCTATTGTGCGAACCACGTGAGACGATGAGAGTCCCTCCCCGGTGTCTGCTAGGTTCCGATAGACCCCCTACCCCCCTAACCCCCCCCCCCCCCCTCCTGCCCCCCCATGCTCTCTCCCTGCGCGAGCGTGCACAGGCACTTTTCCTGTCTTCCATTCGTGTACCTTGCTTTGCAGGTGCCTGTGGCCACCCCACCCGTGGTACGGCTGTGTTACTGTGGCATGTACTAATGTAACTTCGCCAACAGATGCCGTACCGACGAACATATCGAACTGCACTATCCGACGCTTTCGATATCTACCTGCGCATCATGCGTGATGTGGAGGTGGGTGTCTCGCGCGCTCTAGGCCGTGACACGCCCAACTGGCGCGCCCTCAACGCATGTCCGCCGTGCGGATACAAGGTATGTTTCGGTGCTGTGTATGTAACTAGGTACTGATGCTGCCCAGCTCCAAGACGAGCCTTCCCTCCTATATGGACGTCTCTATGCTATGGACGGTAACAACTCGCTCAAGCGCCTAGCACCTCTGGGCGGTCGCAAGGTAGGCGATGACCGAACATTTGACGATAGCGACTACTTTCTTTCCAAGGAGACTGTCGACAAGTACGCGAACGAGGTGCGCTCACGCCCCACGGTCAAGTCCCCGGATGATGGCGAAAGTGACGACAACGACAACGATGACGATCCCGGCCTAGCGGCGGCGGCTGCCAAAGCCACCGAGTCTGAGGGTGGTGATCCGACGGATGGGTCCGGGGTTGTGTCTAGCTGCACGAAGAACTGGAAGGCAGCTGCTGCGGAGGAGAAGAAGCGAGCGTGGGGGATCTTCGAGGAGACGGGTATTTTCGCCAGTGCGTGCCGGCATGGTCTAGTTCTCTGGCTCGTTGACATGGTGAGGAGTGGTGAACTGTACGTAATCTTGCTCTTCTCCATCTGAACTCAACTCACGATCATCCAAGCGCGAAATACCCTCTTGCGATTGTTGCCAAGATGCTGGAGACCCTCGACGAACCAACGCTATGTGGATTCGACATAGGCTGTACATTTGAAGGTACAGTGAAGTCGAGCTCCTTGGGTCCTACTTTCATGAAGTCCGGCTCCCGCATCTGTGTGAACGCCTTTCATGGGTATTCACACAACTACCGGTGCCAGCTAGTCAACCATCCGAACATCCTCCGTGGCATTGGCATCGAAGATCTCGAGACGATGGAGCGCATATTCAGCGCGTCCAATCATCTGGCCTCGATCGTAAGGTACGCATCTGCATATCGTCGCCGTGTTCTGATTGATGCGTTCTTCCGGCAATGGGACACGGAGAAGTACCAGAACCTTGGCCTGATGCTCTACAACAACTATCGCCAAGCCCTCGAGCTGATCAAGAGCTTGACGGCTGAGCTTTCTCAGGTCCTGGCTAGCCTCGAAATAGGTGTCAACGAGCTCCGAGTATATCGGCAGGAAGAGCTCCAATATTTTGAGGAGCTCGGCGAGGAGCTGCCCCGTGATCTGCATGCGATTGCCTATGTCGAGGCGCTGGAGGAGCTGAACTCCGTAAGGTACGTACGATTCGGCTGCTTAACATTTGATTGATTTGACTCCATCTGCTAGTGCCGAGCTGGATGGTGCAGAGGAACAGTTTTTGAAAACGGTACCCCCGGACTACGCACCCGCGGTTGCCTTCCTCCCACCGACCACGGCGCTGACCACTTACTCAACGGACGCCTCTGCAACACGTAAAGTGGAGACACGTCGTCGTTTCCTAAGGGACCGGCTGGCCGTTCTTCAACTAGAGGTCGCGACGCTCGAGATAAAGCTTGGCATCGACATTCGTTGGCAGGCCGGGGACACCCAGTACGTCAAGGTTCTAGATTACATCGCCACCCGGCGGTATCAACGTGCTCTCG
This sequence comes from Trametes hirsuta, assembly GCA_001302255.2. Classification (NCBI taxonomy): domain Eukaryota; kingdom Fungi; phylum Basidiomycota; class Agaricomycetes; order Polyporales; family Polyporaceae; genus Trametes; species Trametes hirsuta. Next base: position 44,711 of record CP019376.1, read on the forward strand.
GACACCTTCAGCGTCTCGTCGTGCAGCGCCTCTTTGAGCTGCACAGGCTCAACCTTTCACAGACAGGTGTGGACCCTTGTTTCATCTACTGATACTCACACTAATCCTTCTGCAGCCTATCGCGTTCGCACGCACATCGCGAAACATCTCCAAGCCCGATGTCGTGCCATACGTAATGCGGTGAAGACTTACAACGCGGCGGCGGCGGCGATGAAACCTCCACGCCCCTCCCTCGACTGGTCACGCGTGTCCCACATATCGTTCATAGAAGAGTTTGAGCTGCTGCAGGACACACGAGGGGATTTGCAGGACAAGCCCTGGAGGCTGCCCCAGGTGCGGGAAGCAATGCGCATCGCCCATCGCATCGAGCGTGCACAGGAGGAGATCGCGCGTGTCAATATCGAAGTGCGCCGCTTGCACACGTCATGTCGCGACGAGGACCTACTGTTCGATGTGGTCCTCGATGACCTCGCAACACGCGATGACCCCTGGTATGAGCCTGTTCTTGAACATACTACTCGAAGGCGACGTGCCAATGCACGTCTACTTGTGTACATCGAGAAGATTCACGAACTGGATGGATTCACTGGCATTAAAACTCCTGGCCAACGTCAGGGTGCAGTATTGCCTATGCTACTTACACAGAGCAAGCTGAAGGCTCACATTGCATTGACGGCAGCCACTCCCCTGCCAACCTCTACCACGCCCAGCTCTGTGTCGCCTGCATCTTCGCCACCTGTGTCCATGCCGCCCACGTCGACATTGCCTGCATCGACATTGCCCGCCTCCGCATTGCCCACCTCCGTGCCGCCCGCCTCTGTGTCACCCGCCTCTGTGTCGCCCGCTTCCGCATCGGCCATTTCCGCATCGCCCGCTTCCACGTCGCCCGCCTCTGCTCTGCCTGCCTCCGCTCTGCCCGCGTCCATGCCGCCCGCATCGATGTCGCCCGTGTCCATGCTGCCCGCGTCGACATCGCCCGCGTCGACGTTGCCCGCCTCCACGCTGCCTACCTCCGTACTACCCACCTCCACGCCGCCCGCCTCCGCACCACCCGCCTCTGTGTCGCCCGCTTCCGCATCGGCCGTTTCCACATCGCCTGCTTCCACGTCGCCCGCCTCCGCTCTGCCTGCCTCCGCTCTGCCCGCATCCATGCCACCTGCATCGACGTCGCCTGTGTCCATGCCACCCGTGTCGACGTTGCATGTGTCGACGTCACCCACGTTGACGTCGCCCACCACCGCTCTGCCCGCGTCCATGTTGTCCACTTCCGCCACGCCCACCTCCGCTTCGCCCGCCTCTCGCATCCCCGACTATGATACCCAGGCCACGAGCCGTCTCTTCACGAGGGATGCGCTCTCGCGCCATTTGTTCGGCATCGAGAACACAGCGATATCGCAGGAGGAAGAGGTAGCTGACGTCGAAGATGCATCTGAGGAGCAGGCAATGGTGTATGCCGATTTTGTAGGTAGCATAGTATAGGGTAGTCGTTCATTTAGTATCTTAGTCCCCCCGTCCTGTACCCCATGTCCCTGATTGATTTTGTCGTCTCACATGTTTTCGACATCCTGCACTACTTTTGAAGGTGCATGCTACAGTCATGAGTGAATGTATGTGCCCCGATAGCGATTAAATTTCACTGAATGAAGTGTTCTAGCTAAGGGGTGACGGTTTTGTTTGGGTTAGGTGTGGAACGTGTGCCAGGACCCAGGGTCGTGATTGCCTCGCGTGCGGCTGTAATCAGTGCAGCACACTCAGTTGTACAGTACTCTGCACACCGTCAGAAACCCCGTGGGACGTTGGCGTGGCATCGCGAAGCTACTTGTTGCATACAAGTGTCACAATAGGAGGCAGCGTGAGGTCGCACATGTGCACTACTTACGAACATACGAGGCCACGCACAAGGCGCGTGTATGACGAGTTATCAGATCGTAAATACTCGCGCGCGGGCCCCAACTCCAGGCATGCACCTGCACTTTCCTCCCTCCTCGGCCAGCCCCCCACCTCCTAGTAAACCACACATGTTGATCACAAATCCCCTGCTAGTGCCTGACCCCGGACGCCCGGTCTATGTGATATTAGGCAGACCTGAGCACGAACCCGGGGTATATCAGCCACGGTGCGGCAGATCGATCACCGGTCTCTCTTGCCATCTAACGTTGATCAGCCCACTGGACGTCGCCTGCGGATTTTTCACCGACCTTCTTCCTATCGTCGTCGTATGCTACGTCAAGCATGCTTTCAAGGTGGAGCTCCTGAACACCGAAATCTTCAAGAACATTCAGGATGCGGGGGATCCGGACGAAATTATGGACGCAATCAGCAACTCACAGCACGCCTCGAGAGCATTCGCCGGGGGTGAAAGGCTGAATGCCCTGCTCTTTGCTAAGGAGACGGGAATTTATTGCGGGCTTGATTGGTGAGTATCAATACGGTCTTGCATAATCCTCAAGCACTCAAATGTCTCGGACATATGATAGGCAAACTGAAGTATTTCCGTACACAAAATATCCAAAAGGCTACCAGGAGAGGTTCGACGACCTGCAGACTGCACTCCTGTTCATGATTCGGTCCAAGCGCCAGTATATCCCCACCCGCCGTGTCGTTGCCTCTACCTCTCAGGGCGTGGACCAGTACCCCTCTCGAGCCGCCTCACCAGTCAAGCGAGAGACAAACCCAGTCAAGCACGAACCGTCTCCTCCGCCATCTCCCATCCAACATCGCTATGTCAGATCTGCCTCTCCAGTTAAAGCTACCCATAGCATGCCGCCCGCCTCCTTATCGCCGTCCAGAGGGTATGCCGTGCAACTATCAAGCGGCGAATCGATTTCTCGTTCTACAAGCCTTCCGCATGTGGTTACCTCGGTGCACGGATACCCCACAGTCTCGATCTCATCCTCACGTCGCCCCCCTGCCTCGTACCACTCCACGCGCTCGTCTGCATCCAAGGTAGCGAATTACATCCCTGAGCGCGTCCCGCTCTCCTACAGCACTCGCCTGCAGGCCTCGGCATCCTTCCAAGGCCCTACGTCATCATCTGTCAGGTTCAGCCCCGAGATTGACGACGAGACTGTCGTCGAGGATCTCAATCGTAAGTGAACACTTATTTGCTGTTGCCGACACTTCGGTTAACATGCCCTAGGCCTCAACTTGGAGCCCATTCACGGCGGTCGTCAGGGACCTGGCACGCTTACGCCAGATCTCCTTCGGCTTTTGGTCCGCCCGCCAAGGGAGATGCTCAGCGAGGCTGATTCATTGTTGCCGGCCCTTGATTTGGGGCCGACTTTCGACCGTTGGTCTGTTGCTCACAACCTCCAGGCTGGCGACGTCCTACACTATCTCCAGGCCTTCCTATATGCACCCTCCCTCTCTGACTTTGTCAGGATGCTGGGCCGACCAGGGGCCAGGGCGCCGCTGAGCCCGGCGGACTCGGACTATTTGTGGACGGTCTTCGAGGACTGGCTCAGGGACGCCCAGGAGTAGGCTGGTTTCACCTTTGCCGTCCGTCGCGGCGCAGCAACCTTGCTACAGGGTCGTGTCGCTCGACTGCCCCATCGCCGTGCACTTGGCTGAATTTTTTGTAATATAAATCCTGTTATCGTCGTTGCGGTGCTCTGTATATATGTAGTTAGGTGGCCTGCCCATGTCGTGCCGTGCTCTCCCTACGCTCGTCTAGCTCTCTCTACGTCTCTTCATCCTGCCTGTGTCCTCCTCCCCTGCCCCCCTGCCCCCTCCCCCTCTGTAACTCGTCCTCGTCTGGCACCTATCTCGCTTCCGCCTTATCCACATGGTCGTGAATGTACGCATCTCGCCCGCTAGCACAATAAATTTACAGCGTAGCGTCAAGTACGCTAAGGAACGCTCTTCATTCCGACATCGTGCACGGCGTAAGAAGAGCCCTCTAACTGCCGTAGAGAAGTCCCTTCTGAAGCAGAAGCGGAAGAAGAACGCCGGTGACTTGAAGACGGCCCTCGCCGAGGCGCAGGCGCTCGTGTTCGGCTTCGCCCGGGAGATGGCGGACAAGTTCAAGTCACACAAACCTGACTACTACTACCGTCTCATCATGCAGCATTCTCGCCAACGTTCCACCACCCGCAAAGTCAGTAAGTGGAACGCCTATCTGAGCCAGGAGATTACTCGGCATAACAATGGTATGTTACAGGCCTGTCTTATAGGATTGTTAACTTACGACCCATCTTCGCAGAGCTGCCAGCGGGTGACGACCGCAAGCGAGTATCCGACACGCTCGTTAGAGACATTGCCTCTCAATGGCAGAAGATGACGCCGGAGGAGCGTGAGCTTGCGACTGGGGACAAGGTCAAGGAGCTCTACGAACAGCGTGCCAACCGGGCGTACGGCAGACACAACGTCCCGATTCGTTCGTTTGGTGACGCATGCCGGAATCTGGCTTTCCTGCGGGGAGAGGTATGTACTATGGGAGGTCTTACCTGCCCGATATCCACTCATTGCTCATTTGTTTAGTTTGAGGCCCTCCACAATCGTACCAAGCTTGAATTTCTGGTCCTCGTAGCACGCGGAGATCAAGAATCCTATCTCCAGCCATTCACCTACGTGTCAAGCACTTCTGTGGAAGACTTCGTAGTGTTCACAACGAAGGCCACGGTAGAGGAGTTAGGTATCCAGATGGAGGGGTTCTTGATTGGAAGGGGCTCGAATGGTGAGTCCTATGTTTTCATTTTATAAGCTCGCGCTGATTATTTGTAGCGCGAGTTGCGGCGCAGGGCGCAAAGGCCCAGATTATGCGTCTCAAGAGGGAGACAGCTACATTGATCGACAAGTGTTTGCGTACGTCTCCCTGTGTTAGTGACTCTGCACGGAACTTGCTCATGACCTCATGTAGAGGAGGCCTCAAGGCGCGGCCCTATCCCACATATGAAGTACGTCAACTTCGACGATCTCACCAATGCCTACGGCATCGTCGTCGAAGGCTGGCCCCTAAACAAGTTTAAGGCGCCTGGAAACTTCTCATCTCGCACCGAGTTGGAGATTCTCTTGGGTGCGTGGAAGTCGGGGCAGGCTCGTTTCAGATGTCTGGCAGATGATGAGTGGGACGTGTGGCGCAAGCAGCGCCTTGAAGGTGTAACTGCACCCTCCATAACAGCTCCCTCTGCTCCTCTCGCAGGCTCCCCGCCCCCAGCACTATCCTCAACCAGTACGGACTTGCCTAGGGCATCATCTACCACCCCGGATGACGGTTCCAATGCCACCAATCTTCCAACCCCCCCAGTCGCTGGCCAGAAGCGTTCGTTCGACTTTATCAACTCGGTCGAGTCGACCGGGGGCGTACCTCTCATTGTCGGGAAGAAGCCCCGCAAGAAGAGGTCCGACGCTGGTGTCCCCCGCGGCTCACGGAAGAAGGACGGCACTGGAGAGCCCCTGTCCTCGACACCACTCGACGCGTCCCACACGACTGTGCAACCCCATCGGAGAAAGACTACTGGAGGGCTCCCCGACATCAATACTCACTCGTCGCCATCAACTATCAGCCCCTCTGTGCCCTCGGCGTCGAACACTGACCCCTCTACAATGCCCGCACCCTCGATGTCGTATTCAGGTACTCCCGCGTCGCCGCCATCGACCACTACTGCACCATTGCCGTCGACGACGAATCCTCCCGCTCTATTCACGCCGCTCGCCAGGGCGTCCGCGCCATCTGTGCCACTGCTGTGACGCTCGGGTACTCCCACGTCGCCGCCATCGACCGCCACTGCACCATCGCCGTCGACGATGAATCCTCCCGCTCTACCGTCCTCACCACTCGCTGGGGTGTCTGCGCTATCCGCGCCACTGCTGTCACGCTCGGGTACTCCTGCGTCGCCGCCATCGACCACCACTGCACCATCGCCGTTGATGACGAACCCTCCCGCTCTATCCTCGTCACTCGCCAGGACGTCCACGCCATCTGCGCCACTGCTGTTGTGCTTGGGTACCCCCGCATCGCCACTCGCTGGGATGTCCACGCCCGTGACGTCGTGTTCGAATACTCCCCCGTTGCCACCGTCTCCTCCATCGCCACCATCTCCCGCATCCGTGCCGTCGCCGCCCACGACTCACCCCCTCGCTCTATCTTCACCACTCGCTGGGACGTCTGCGCCTTCGACATCATGTCTAGGTACCCCCGCGTTGCCATCGTCAACCACGTACACGTCATCGTCGTCGACGGTCCGCCCCCTCGCTCAATCTTCGCCACCCGCTGGGACCCCCGCGCCACTGCCGTCGTGCTCGGGTACCCTCCCGTCGCCACTGCCGACTGTCACCGCGTCTGTGCCGGCGACTGACCCTCCCGCTCTGTCCTCGCCACTCGCCAGGACTTCTGCACTACCGATGTCAAGTGGTGGCACCCCCACGTCACTAGATGCTCCGATGGAAGGCCTCGCGGACACCCACGCAAGCTCTGTTGGTGAAGATGAACTGGGGCCAACGGAACTGCGCGGACAAGAAGAACGAGAACGTGGGCGCGGGCGGGGACGCAGGCGGGGACGCGGGCATGGGTGTGGGCGCGGGCGCAGGCGTGGGCGAAAGTAAGGTATGCCTCAGCACTGTTGTAACCCCTCCCCCCTCCCCTTGCGCGAATCCCCCTCTCCCCTCCCCTTACACGAAGACCGCGTCATTGGCCCTCTTTGATCGTTGTTCTCGATATGAGCATTCACTCTAGCTAAGCCTTACATACGATCAATTGTGCTCTTTCTATACTATGAATACATGCTTTTGTCCGGGTACATCTCGTCCCCCTGACCATCACAGATCACCACACCGGGCACCGGGTGCTGAGGACGCGCAGATAACCGTGCCGAGGACGCGCGGAGAATGCGGGGGCGCGGTGGCGCGGGGGTGCGGGAGCGCGGGAACGCGGGGGCGCGGTGGCGCGGGGGTGCGGGAGCGCGGGAACGCGGGGGCGGGATCTGCGCGGCGGGTGCTCGTGGCGGACTGAGTGGCGTACGCTGTGCAGCAATGGCGAAGGAATATGGGGGTGCGGAGGCAGGCAGACCGGAGGCGGGCGACGTGGAAGCAGGCGGCGGGCGGCGGGCGTCAAGCGTTGGGCGGCGGGCGGCGGGCGTCAAGTGTCGGGACGCGTGTGGCACTCAGACAGGGTGAGGGGGTCCGCTCGCGTCTAAAAGCCTAGCTACGAGACTCGTTAACCTTTCGTTAGTATAAAGGCTCAAAGAACGGGCGGAGGGCGATCAGTATTGGACGAGTTACGGGGATAGGCCGTGCTCGTCGTCGAGCATGGCGGCGGGGCACCTACCGATGTCGTGGGAGGCGCACGGCGCGCGTTGCCGACGGCGCTGATGGCAAAAGGCGCCGGTGGATATGGAACGCCGGCGGCGGCAGCCTTATCTTACGAGGGAGCTTATCTATGGGAGAGATGTAATCTAAAAACTTGATCTATCTCATCTCTAGGGCTTAGCACGGGGACGGGACTTATGGGTAGTGCGGCAGAATTACGGGCAGTGATACTGGCAGTGAGAGAGCGTAGTGAACTGGGGGCTTGTTAGCCTGCCACTAAGGCACTGCATGCCAAGCTAAGGAGCTTCGTGATCTGTGATGATCAGGTGCTCATCAACCAGCCCATCCTGCCCGACTGGCGGTAGGCGTGCCCCGTTCGTGGCGACCAGTGTTTCTAGTGAGCATGTTCTGTCGTCGGTTTTGTCAGTCGGTATACTGACATTGGGAACGTTCCTCTAGGTGATGGAAGCCGATCGTATTGTGCCCCCATCCTCGTTTCCTTGCCTGGTATTGCATCACGCAGCATAAATACCCACATCGCGCACATCATCTTTCGCTCCAGCTGTTTGTACTGCTATCCGTTGTTTCCCTCGCATATGCTTTCTGTCTCGTCATCGCCATAAGCATCGCCATCCTCGTTCTCGTTCTCGTTCTTGTTCCCGTCGTCTCGTTGCTTGCTGCCGTTTTGGAATACGGGCACTGACCGTAGCCCCCCACACTCCTTGCCGTATATTCTCTCCTGTACCTTTCAATGCTGAATCCAGAAATCTACGTTATCAGTTCACCAGGAGCGATGTAAACCCAGCGTTGCCGTCTGCGATAGGCCTGCACGCGGGCGAGTGGCTGAGATCAGGCGATCGGGAGCCACGTGGGGCGAGTACCGCCGCGTCTGCGTCTGTGTCTGCCGCTCGCCGTTTCGTTCTCGTTCTCGTTCTCGCTCTCGCATCCGCTCTCGCTTTCGCTCCCGTCTCCTCGCTCGTCGCGACTTGCACCGCGATGGGGGACGTGCTCGTGCCAGCGGAGATCACGGAGGAGGTGACGCAGATTCTGTCGAACCTCGTGCTGGGCGACAACGCCATCCGCTCCAGGCAAGTCCCGCCCGCTGCACATCGATCCCGCCCCGCCGCTCACCGCGTCCGTTCCCCAGCGCAGAAAAAGCGGTCAACGACCGCCTCGACCGCACCCCCGAGCTCTACCTCCTCGCCATCGCCCAGTTCGCCACCTCCGCCGACACTGAACTCGTGAGTCCCCGCCCGCTCTCTCCCCCGCCCCCGCTCACGCCCCCGCCGCAGATGCGCTCCTTCTCCCTCGTCCTCCTCCGCCGCCTCCTCTTCCGGCCCCCCTCCCCCCACCGCATCCCCCTCTACGACCAGCTCTCCGCACCCGCCATCGCCACCCTCGAGCGTATCCTCCTCCACTCCCTCCTCCACGAGCCCGCCCCCGTCGTCCGCCACAAGACCGTCGACTCCGTCACTGACCTCGCAAACTATGCCATGAAGCGCGGCCGCCCCTGGCACGCCCTCCAGACCCAGGCCTTCGCCATGGCAGACAGCAACGACGTCCACGCCCGCGACGCCGCCTTCCGCGTCTTCGCAGGCTGCCCCAACCTCGTCATGGACCTCCAGACGGACACCATCCTCTCCATCCTCCAGAACGGTCTCCAAGACCACCAGTCCACAGAGGTCAGTCGTGCTCGCATTTCTTTCTCTCTCTTTCTCTGCGTTCTCCCCTGCACCCGATCGCTCCCCGCAAGCCGTCTCCTCCAATGCACGTCCACTCGCTCGCCCGTCCCATTCCCCCGCTGCACCCACCCCGACCCAGTCTCTGTGCCATACACACACACCCTCGCCTCGCCCCCTCGCTCCCGCACCTCCCCGTCGCGATGACTCGCCCCACGCCACAAACCCTCCCACTCCGCCTGGAGCCTGTCTCCCCCGGGCGCGCCTTCATCCTTCTCGGATCTGATATCTTAGAAGCACCGCCCCCGACCACAACCACCCCCATCATCCATCCTCCGACGCGCGCGGCACCTTCGTGCGCTACCGCATCCGCCTCGCAGCGCGTTTCGTCCCCACTAGAGCTGATAACACGCGGGCGCGTGCGATGTCGCTGGAGCGCTGCGCGGACGTCATCCGTCCCTGCGCTCCTTGCGCTCGGCGTACGACGGGATCGTCGCATTGACACGATGCGCTCGGAATGTCTATGGCAGCCGCCGCACCGCCGTATATGACCGCGTTTCCCAACTCCGAGGCCGCCTGCGGAAGTCGTTGCGGCGACGCGTCGAGTTGGTGCACGCCGTACCCTCCTCCGTCTGCCATTCACGCCTTTGGCCGCTCTCGGGAGCGAGAGTGTTCAGCGGTACCCCTGCCCATGCCTCATTCAACGCGGTGGAAGGATGTCCACCTTATGCTGTCGTGTGTAGTCATTCTCGTCTCAGTGGTGCCCACTTCGCCTATCCGCCCACAGTCGTACTTGTTGCTGTCGACTCCCCCCTCCCTAACCCTAACCCTCCGGAACTTAGTCGTTAATCCCCGGTGCACCGGACTTAAGATCTGAGTCATTCCCCGGTGCATCGGTGATTGGTAAGTCCGATCACACCGGAATACAGCCCTGATGAGCCCTTATAAGGGGGCGAAATGGGGCGGGTTGGAGGAAACTCCATCCCCCATTGGTCCATTCCGTCCCCACTCACAGACGTACTTAGTTGCAAACGCCGCTTCGCGTCGTTTGCTCCCCCCTCCCTAACCCTAGGGGCGAAGGGATTAGGAGTGGGATCGGAAAGGTGAGGAGGAACGGACTCTGGCGTGGAACGTCTGGAGTTGTCTTGTCCCAACACCTGAGTGGGGACAGGTCCCGGAGCTCGGGTCAGCATAGTCGGATCCGGGCGCAGGATAGGCACCTGGATGCGACGAGCGGTAAACCCTTGGAAGAGTTCAGGGATGTCCGCCATGACAGATCCTCAGTGTGAGTTCGAATATACTGTTAGGATTGTGCACGGAAGTCTGGAACAGCGGAGATGCAGAAGAGCGGAATTCCAGAGGGAAGTCCGGAAGGAACTGAAGCGGAGTCCGGGCGCACCAGAAGGCAAAGACTTGGCGAAGCTATTAGCAACACCCTGAGCGATCTGCCGGGTCTTTGGATTTAGGACGGGGTTGGCGGAACTCTGGAACTCTGGAACGGAGAAGAGTCGAAGGGAAGGAGTCGAAGGAGGAGAGACGAAGACAGACGGAGGACGGACGAAGGTCAGAGGTCGGAGTCCGGACAGAAGTCCGGTGGAGGTACAGAGAAGGAGTTGGATTCGGAGTAGGAGTTACAAGCAGAGAGCAGAGGAGTAAACGAGATATTCGAACTGAGGAATACGCTAGCAAACTCGAGGCTTATAATCTAATCGTAGATAGGAGTTAGGGGTCGGAGTCCGGAGGTCGGACTTCCGGTCGGACTCCGCGGAGTGGAGCATCTGACTGGGAGTGACGTGCGATGACGTGTGGTGATGCGCATCCGCACATCCGCGCGGAAGCTAGTGGAGCTCCGGAGCAGATCGCAGTCCGAGCGGAACTCCGACTGGAGTATGAGTAAGTGTGATCGGAAAGGACTGGAGGGAACTAGAAGGGCCGAGACTTGTACTGGATGGAACGGGCTGGAGCGGTCTGGGTGTTACAGGACGAACGGAAGTCCGGGCGGAGTTCCGGAACTCCGGGCCTGGTTGGCACGGACTATAACAGTATGCTGGGTCACCTGCCCTCCTTTCTTCGCTTACTCATGCGTCCTCTAGACTTGTATATAAGGAGGACAGTCTCTGCCCCTACTCCTCAGTCTTTTGCTCACACTGACTGAGGAGTAAGTTGTCTCTCTTACCTATGCTTACTTATGGTTACTTACCAAGTACTTGTAGATCCTTGTGCGGCTTACAGGTACTTGTATATGCAATTTAGTCTTTTGCTCACACTGACTGAGGAATCCTTGTGCGGCTTACAGTTGTGCTCCTTGCCTTCAGGTTCAGAGTTCATCACTGAGCGGAAGTCCGACCAGAGTATGAGTAAGTACGATTGGAAAGGACTAGAGGGAACTAGAAGGGCCAAGGTTCATAACTGAATGGAACAGGCTGGAGCGGTCTAGGTGTTACCGAACGGACGGAAGTCCGGGCAGAGTTCCAGAACTCCGGGCCTGGTTGGCACAGACTGTAACAGGAACACCCGGGAGCTGAGCAGGAGTATCCCGATTGGGCATGGTTTGGGCATGTGTCCAGAGTATCTTAGGATCCAGTGAGAGACATCTGTTGATCTAGCAGGAGATGCAGACTTAGGGAGAAATCAAGATGGATACTGACAGATCTCTAATGACAGTTGATGAACTCTGAACCTGAAGGCAGGGAGCACAACTGTAAGCCGCACAAGGATTCCTCAGTCAGTATGAGCAAAAGACTGAGGAGTAGGGGCAGAGACTGTCCTCCTTATATACAAGTCCAGAGGACGCATGAGTAAGCAAAGAAAGGAGGGCAGGTGACCCAGCATACAATGAGTAAGGAGATGGTGCGAGAGTGGTGTAAGGATTGCACCATCATCCAGAACTATCCAGAACTATCTAGAGGTGTCTGGAGATGTCCATAGGAATCTGTTACAGTCCGTGCCAACCAGGCCCGGAGTTCCGGAACTCCGCCGGAACTCCGCCCGGACTTCCGTTTGTCCTGTAACACCCAGACCGCTCCAGCCCGTTCTACCCAGTACGAGTCTCGGCCCTTCTAGTTCCTTCCAGTCCCTTCCGATCATACTTACTCATACTCCGGTCGGAGTTCCGCTCGGACCGCGATCCGCTCCGGAGCTCCACTAGCTTCCGCGCGGATGTGCGGATGCGCGTCACCACGCGTCATCATACGTCACTCCCGGTCGGATGCTCCACTCCGCGGAGTCCGACCGGAAGTCCGACCTCCGGACTCCAACCCCTAACTCCTATCTACGATTAGATTATAAGCCTCGAGTTTGCTAGCGTATTCCTCAGTTCGAATATCTCGTTTACTCGCCTGCTCTCCTGCTTGTAACTCCTACTCCGAATCCAACTCCTTCTCCGTACCTCCGCCGGACTCCCGTCCGGACTCCGACCTCCGACCTCCGTCCGACCTTCGACTGTCTTCGTCTCTCCTCCTTCGACTTCTTCCCTCCGACTCTTCTCCGTTCCGGAGTTCCGCCAACTCCGTCCCAAATCCGAAGACCCGGCAGATCGCTCAGGGCGTTGCTAATAGCTTCGCCAAGTCTTCGCCTTCTGGTGCGCCCGGACTCCGTTTCAGTTCCTTCCGGACTTCCCTCCGGAATTCCGCTTTTCCGCATCTCCGCTTTTCCGGACTTCCACGCACGATCCTAACAGTATATTCGAACTCACCCTGAGGATCTGTCATGGCGGACATCCCTGAACTCTTCCAAGGGTTTACCGCTCGCCGCATCCAGGTGCCTATCCTGCGCCCGGATCCGACTACGCCGACCCGAGCTCCGGGACCTGTCCCCGCTCAGGTGTTGGGACAAGACAACTCCGGACGTTCCACGCCGGAGTCCGTTCCTCCCCACCATTCCGATCCCACTCCTAATCCTTTCGCCCCTACGTCGGAACCCCTCCGGAGTTCCGACACGGAGGCGCCAGACCCACCTCTTCCCGGAGCTCCGGCTCCGGAGTCGGGTCCGGACCCTGCCCCGCTAGACCCGAGCACTCAGCTCGCGGGCGCCATCGCGATGTTAGCACAAAGCCTCGTGCAAAACCCGCGCGCGCCAGCCTCCGCACATCCGGGCGGAGAAAGACATAACGTCCGAGAGCCGGACCAGTTCGATGGTTCGGACCCGGTCAAACTCCGGTCTTTCTTCACCCAGCTGGAGCTAGTCTTCAAAGCGCGGCCCCGGACCTTCGACACCCAGGAGAAACGGGTCACCTATGCCATTTCCTTCCTCAAGGGAACTGCGCTCCAGTGGTTCGAGCCCTACCTCCTCGAAGGCGAGTCCGAAAATCCGCCTGTGTTCATGTCGGACTACGAAGCCTTCCAGGAGGAACTCCGGACCAACTTCGGTCCGTACGATGCCACCGGAGCTGCGGAGCACGATCTCGAGAACCTCCGGATGTCCGACGGACATCGGATTGCGAAGTACATCACGCAGTTCAGCCGTCTCGGAACTCAAGTCCGCTGGGGTTCCTCCGCTCTCCGCTACCAGTTCTACCGCGGCCTCCCTTCTCGCCTGAAGGACCGCATCTCCGAAGTCGGCAAGCCGGACACGCTCACGGATCTCCGCATCCTCGCTCAGAAGCTGGACAACCGCTACTGGGAACGCAAGGCGGAGCAGACGCGCGAGACCTCCGGCTCGAGTCACTCCAAATCCTCCACCTCCAAGTCCTCCGAGACTAAGTCGTCTCCCGCCAAGTCCGGCGGGAACTCCGGCTCCGGTTCCACCTCCGCCTCCGGAACTCCGTCCAAGTCCTCGCAGCAGAAGACTCCTGCGAAGACCCCCGCGAAGCCCTACGCGGACAAGCTGGGCAAGGACGGAAAGCTCACCCAGGAGGAGCGTCAGCGCCGCTTCGCGAACAACCTCTGCTTGTTCTGCGGCGGAGCCGGACACAGCGCCGGAGATTGCCCGAAGAAGACTCCTTCCGGAGCCAAAGCCAGGGCGACGCAAGTCCAGCAGCCTAAGGCCTCCGGTTCGGGGGCCAAGGAGACTCCTACGGAGTCAAAAAACTAGTCCGCAGCCCTCCGAACTCCGCACCAAGTGGGGACTGCGTTGACTCCTCCAGTGCGGACCTCTGTCTTAGGCTCAACGCGTCCGCTCTCTCCGACCCTCTGTCTCTTCACGTATCTCTGTTCTCCGACTCCGTTCCGACTCCGTTCCGCGCCCTCGTGGACTCCGGCTCGTCTCACTGCTTTGTGGACTCGGAGTTCGTCGACTCGCACGGAATTCCTACGACCTCCGTAACTCCGCTCCGTCTCCATCTCTTCGATGGGACGTCTAACCAAACCATATCCCGGACTACCGTCCTCCCTCTGCACTTCCCCTCTGGGGAAGTCCTATCTGTCGACTTCTATGTCACTCCGCTCGACAAGTCCGTCTCCGCCGTCCTGGGATACAGCTGGCTCTCCGCCTACAATCCGTTGATTGACTGGAAGACGCATAGCATCAAATTCCGGACCGCGCCCTCGGACCGTCCCGTATCTGTCCCTTCGGTCGCAACTCCGGCTCCGCCGGAACCCGCTCCCGAAGTCCTATCCGTCCCTCTGTCGGCCCCCAAGGTGTCCTTGGTGTCCGCTGCCGCGTTCGCCAGGGCCTGCCGCCTTCCGGGCTCCGAAAGCTTCACTCTGAACCTAACGGAACCCGAATCGGCCTCCGCTCGAAGTAGCTCCGTCTCGGACTCCGCTCCCCCGGACCTCTCCGGAATTCCGGAGGAGTACCACGAATACGCGGACGTCTTCAGCAAGGCCAAGGCGGACACCCTTCCGGAGCACTGTCCGCACGACCTCAAGATCACTCTCGAGGACGGGGCGACTCCACCCCTCGGACCCATTTACTCGTTGTCGCAAACGGAGCTTGAGACGCTCCGTGAGTACATCGAGGAGAACCTCAAATCCGGCTTCATCCGGCCTACGAATTCTCCGTGCGGAGCTCCGGTGCTCTTCGTCAAGAAAAAGGACGGAAGCCTCCGTCTTTGCGTCGACTACCGCGGGCTCAACAAAATCACACGGAAGGACCGCTACCCCCTACCGCTCATCTCGGACCTCCTGGATACGCCCCGGAAGGCTCGGATCTACACCAAGATCGACCTCCGGCACGCGTACAACCTAGTCCGTATCGCCCCCGGAGATGAGTGGAAGACCGCGTTCCGGACCCGCTACGGGTCCTTCGAGTGGCTGGTAATGCCGTTCGGACTTTCTAACGCTCCGGCAGCGTTTCAACGCTTCGTCAACGAAGTGTTCGCGGACCTCCTGGACGTGTGCGTCGTGGTCTACCTCGACGACATCCTAATCTACTCCAGTAACCGGGAGGAACACCGCAAGCACGTCAAGGAGGTGCTCCGGAGACTCAGGAAGTTCAAACTGTACGCTCGCGCGGACAAGTGCGAGTTCGACGCGGACTCCGTTGAGTACCTCGGATATATCCTCTCTCCTGACGGACTTACTATGGCGGACTCCAAGGTCAAGGCGATCCTGGACTGGCCGGAACCTCGAAAAGTCCGAGACATACAGTCTTTCCTCGGATTTGCGAACTTCTATCGACGGTTCATCCACAACTACTCCGAGATCGTCCTTCCCCTCACCCGCCTTACCCGGAAATCCGCTCCGTGGAACTTCTCCGCGGAGTGCCGGAAGTCCTTCGAAGCCCTTAAGCAGGCCTTCACCTCCGCCCCCATCCTCCGCCACTGGGAGCCCGACCGCCAGATCACGGTGGAGACCGATGCGTCGGACTACGCCATCGCCGGAATTCTGTCCATCACCACGGACTCCGGTGAACTCCATCCGGTCGCGTTCCACTCCCGTACTCTCACCGGTGCGGAGCTGAACTACGACACCCATGACAAAGAGCTCCTGGCCATCTTCGAGTCCTTCCGCTCCTGGCGTCACTACTTGGAGGGTTCCGGAACTCCGATCGACGTGGTCACGGACCACAAGAACCTGGAGTACTTCGCGACCACCAAACTCCTAACTAGGCGCCAAGCACGCTGGTCGGAATTCCTGTCGCAGTTCAACCTCATCATCCGCTTCCGCCCCGGAAAACTCGGAGCTAAGCCTGACGCGCTCACTCGCCGTTGGGACGTCTACCCAAAAGAGGGGGATAGTGACTACTCCGTCGTCAACCCACACAATCTCCGACCCATCTTCACTCAGGAGCAGCTCACCTCCTCCCTCCGGGCGACCATTCTCCGAGAACCGGTACTCCGAGCGTCCCTCGTCCACGATGAGGAACTCCTACGCACGGACATCCGGACTTCCATCTCCGCTCCGTCCCCTGAGGACTCCGAGCTCGCCGCAGGCCTCCGCTTCGCAGCCCAAGGCAACCCGCGCTGGACGCTCGACGACGAAGGATATCTTCGCCTCGGTGGCCGGATCTACGTCCCGGACTCCGGTGACCTCCGCCTCCGGGTTCTCCGGTCGCGCCACGACCACCCTACGGCCGGACACTGGGGTCAGAACAAGACCCAAGCCCTCGTCCTCCGGGATTACGCCTGGCCCGGACTCCGTCTCTATGTCCGGGACTACTGCAAGTCCTGTACCACCTGCGCCCGCTCCAAAGTCCCTCGCCATCTCCCCTACGGCACGCTCAAGCAGCTCCCGATTCCGGAGAGACCTTGGAACTCCATCTCCATGGACCTCATCGAACAGCTCCCGGACTCCAACGGATTTACCGCCATCTTGGTCGTCGTCGACCGCTTCACCAAGCAGTCTATCTTCATTCCGACGCACGACACCTTGACGGCTCCGGAGCTCGCGGACTTGTTCGTCCTGCACGTCTTCTCCAAGCACGGAGTTCCGTCCCATGTCACCTCCGACCGGGGCTCCGAGTTTGTGTCCCACTTCTTCCGCTCCCTCGGAAAGGCCCTCGACATGCGCCTTCACTTCACCTCCGGATATCATCCGGAGGGCGACGGCCAGACCGAACGAGTCAACCAGACCCTCGAACAGTACCTCCGGATGTACTGCACGTATCAGCAGGACAACTGGTCGCGTCTCCTTCCGCTCGCGGAGTTTGCCTACAACAATGCTCCGAACGCGACCACCGGAATCTCCCCGTTCTTCGCGAACAAGGGCTACAACCCTGCGATCTCCGTCCACCCGGAACGGGACCTCACCTCCACGCGTGCTCGGGAGTTTGCCGTCGACCTCGACGAACTCCACGCGGAACTCCGGCAGCGCATCTCCGAAGCTCAGAAGCGCTACCAAGTCCAGGCGGACAAGCATCGCCTACCCGCCCCGGAGTTCCACATCGGAGACACTGCGTATGTCCGGGCGGAACACATCCGCTCCACCCGGCCTTCCAAGAAGCTGTCCGAGAAGTTCTTGGGCCCTTACACCATCATCGCGCAACCCGGTACGCACTCCTTCACCCTCCGTCTTCCGGACTCCATGCGCTCCGTCCACCCTGTCTTCCACGTCTCACAACTGGAAGTCGCAACTCCGAACTCCATCCCCGGAAGAGTCCAATCTCCGCCTCCGCCGGTCCTTGTCGACGGAGAACCGGAGTATGAGGTCTCGGAGATCCTTGACTCCAAGATCGACCGCCGCCGGAGATCCTGCCAGCTGCTCTACCTGGTGCGCTGGGCAGGCTACGAAGGCACGGACGAGGAGACCTCCTGGATCCTCGCCACGGAGCTCGGACATGCGCAGGACTTGGTTACGGACTTCCATTCCGCGTACCCATCCAAGCCCGGACCTCTTGCTGCACTCTGATGCGTCTAAGTCCAAGACACCGCTCCATTTGAGACGCAAGTTACAGGGGGCCGGGAGACGCGCTATCTACGAGTCCGTGTCCATGTCCGTGTCCGTACCCGGAGTTCCGCCCGGAACTCCGCCCTCCTACTCCTCCATCCTGTCCCCTTCCTCTCCCTCCTCTTCCTCCTCCGACACCTCCTCCGTCAAGCTACCCAAGTAGCTGTCATCGTCCGCCCCTTCGGCGTTCGCCCGCATATACGCCGCCATAGCGTTTTCCCTCCTCGTCGCTTCCTCGTCCATCCGCCCCCGGAGCTCCCGGAGCTCCTTACGGACGCTCCTCAGGAGACTCCGGGTCTCCTGGGACTCCGTCAGGACGGCCAGGAGTAGCTCCCGGTCCGTCCCCGGCACGTCCGGGTCCGCACCCCAAGTCCGGCGGTTGTCCAGGGCCAAGCCCGTGGACGAACTCGCCGCTCCGGCACCCCGCGCCTTCCCGGACTTCCGAGCCCGGATCACCTCGGGCTCCGGACTCGGGGTCCCCTCCGCCTCCTCCTCTTGGTCGTGCTCCGGCCCGATCTTGCGGGCCTTCTTCGGCTTCCGAGGCGTCTCCGGGAGTCCCGTCATCCCGGTGCAGGAGGCCTTTTTGTTCCTGCACCGGATGCAGGACTTGGTCCTCCGGTTGGGGACCTCCACTCGGCACTCCGCCTCGTCCTTCTTGCACAGGTCGCAGGCGCTGGGGTTGGTCAGTCACGGAGTTCCGGGTAGGCGGAGATCCGACTTACCCGACGGGGACCGTGTCCACGGTCTTTTTTCCCTTCCCGACCCGGACCTCCCGCTTCTCTGTCGGCCCATAGGCCGACAGGTCCACTACCTCCGGTTCCTCCTCCTCCGGCTCCGGCTCGGCCCTCCGCTTCCCGGCGCGTTTCTCCGCCGCAGCGGACTCCGCCGGCGCCTTCTCCTTAGCGGCCTCCGCCGCCTCCCCCAGCTCCACCGACTTCCGGACGTACGTGGTCACGTACGCCCGCTCGGCCGCCTTCTGGACGGCCGCCTCGGTCTCCGCCATCTCCTCGACCCGCGGCTCGGTGATCCGGGCAAGCGCCGCCTCCGCGCGCGCTGCCACGGCCGCCGACCCCTCCGGCCGCTGCGCGGCCTCCACCTCCGCGGCGTGCTTCGCCAACGCGGCGTCCACCGCCTTTTGCGCGGCCTCCGCCGAAGCCACCTCCGATGCCGCCTTCCTCGCGGCCTCCGCCGCTGCCGACTGCCGCGCGCTCTCCGCCGCCTCCGCCGCCGCCTTCCTCGCGGCCTCTGCCTCCGCCGCCTTCCGCGCCACCTCAGCCGCCTTGGCTGCCTCCGCGGCCCTGGCCGCCTCCGCCTCCGCTGCGCGTTGCTGCTCCGCCCGGAGTCCCTCCAACATCTTCATCGCCTCTGCAATTTTTGCGTCAAAGTCGATGGGCGCGGACATGGAGTGGAGGGTGGTAGTAATGGGTTGAGGGGCAAGGAGCCGGATAACCGCTGAGTCGCACTCCTTATATCTCGCTCGGACTCCGCGACCCTGCACGGACTCCGTTGCTTCCATTCATCGGGCTGACATGACGGGTGTTAAGTCAGAAGCCCTCAAGGGTTCGGGCCTAAAGGGGGGGCACTGTTACAGTCCGTGCCAACCAGGCCCGGAGTTCCGGAACTCCGCCGGAACTCCGCCCGGACTTCCGTTTGTCCTGTAACACCCAGACCGCTCCAGCCCGTTCTACCCAGTACGAGTCTCGGCCCTTCTAGTTCCTTCCAGTCCCTTCCGATCATACTTACTCATACTCCGGTCGGAGTTCCGCTCGGACCGCGATCCGCTCCGGAGCTCCACTAGCTTCCGCGCGGATGTGCGGATGCGCGTCACCACGCGTCATCATACGTCACTCCCGGTCGGATGCTCCACTCCGCGGAGTCCGACCGGAAGTCCGACCTCCGGACTCCAACCCCTAACTCCTATCTACGATTAGATTATAAGCCTCGAGTTTGCTAGCGTATTCCTCAGTTCGAATATCTCGTTTACTCGCCTGCTCTCCTGCTTGTAACTCCTACTCCGAATCCAACTCCTTCTCCGTACCTCCGCCGGACTCCCGTCCGGACTCCGACCTCCGACCTCCGTCCGACCTTCGACTGTCTTCGTCTCTCCTCCTTCGACTTCTTCCCTCCGACTCTTCTCCGTTCCGGAGTTCCGCCAACTCCGTCCCAAATCCGAAGACCCGGCAGATCGCTCAGGGCATTGCTAATAGCTTCGCCAAGTCTTCGCCTTCTGGTGCGCCCGGACTCCGTTTCAGTTCCTTCCGGACTTCCCTCCGGAATTCCGCTTTTCCGCATCTCCGCTTTTCCGGACTTCCGCGCACGATCCTAACAGAATCCGGAACAGCGTAGAACGCAACAGAAGAATCCAGAAGTGTCCGGATGGGAAACTACAGTAGAGATGCAGAGAAAACTAAATAAGGAAGGTAAGTAGGAAAGTCCATGCTGTGCAACACAGCCACTGTTGACCACCGGACCGTGTATGGCCAGTACACAACCCGGAAGTTCAACAACAGTTACATGATGGATACTAAGGACACATATGCCTGCTCATTATGTGCCATTCACTGTCCCAGCCATCCAAATGGTGTCTGGAAGACATATTCATGCAGATATCTGCAGGACATCCCCCCCAGACATCTTACGGAAATCTCACACAGATGCTATGTCTGCGGGCATCTTCTGGAATTGGATGTGACCCAATCACTTTGGTACTTATAAATGAAGTTTGCGCCGTACCCTACACATCTCCTCATAAACAGGATCAAAAGTCAATCTTGTTCTCGACCTGCAACATTGCACAGAACGCAGCCGTCTGTGGGTTTGGATAATATGCTGCTATAGACATGGGCTCAGACATTAGCACCAGTATGACAATCGTTATGCCCCAGGTCAAGAAGGGGACTCACGAGGAACCGCACGATGAGCACCGCCACCACCCTCATCATTACCCACAGCCGGTCCGGGCGTGGTGACCACAAACTGCTGCACCTCGTCAACCCTGAGGTGCCGCGCGCCGTCTTTGTCAGGGGCGGGGAGGACATGAGCGTTGACCCAGTCGAGCGCGTCGCGTACCGCATCGCGTGCAGGCGCTTCGTCCGGGTAAACGTGCTGAGTACGCTCGAGCGACATGTACCCATTGAACGCGCGTGTGATCGCAAGCCATTCGGGGTCGAACGAAAGTATAGGTGGGGATGCGGACGGGCCTGGGGTGTCGACATCTACGACCTAAAGCATAGAACGGGAAGGGGGCAAGTCAGCGGAAGCGGGGATGTGAAAATCAGGTGCGCACCTCGAGGAATCGGCGGCGGGGAAGGCATTTATCGAGCGCGAGGAAACGCGTTGTTGTCGGTGGTGGAGGCGGCGGGGGCGGAGCCTCGACTTCGTCTTCCTCGTCTAGCGTAATCTCATCTGGATTTTTCGAAACCGCCGACGCCTTTTCGCGTGCGTTGTCGGCGTTGGGCTGCGGAACGATAGAAGGGGGCGCACTTTCATCGTCATCATCAAAATTGATGTTGATTTCGTCCGGATTGGTCTTCTCTGCACTCCGCACCTCGTTCTCAACCGCCTCTGGCGCGGGGCCGTCCTGGTGGACGACCGTCGCCTCGAATCTACAATGCAAATGCGCGGAGAACCACCACGCGGGACGGAGGGTGTAGAGGAGGTCCGTCATGGGCGGAGAGCCGAGGACGCCTCTGTTGATGTCGTCGCGGAAGTAGGGCTTGCGACGAAGAAGCTCGCGCAGGTCGCCGTGGTACGCGATGCCCTGCGGCCAGTCGTGCGAGAGGAATATGGCGGGTGGCGAGAGCTGTCCACGATCGAGTGAGACGGTGCAGGGGGATGGTAGGATCGATGGTGGGGACGCACGAGGGAGAGACGGCGGACATTGTATTCGCGAATGTGATAAATACTCCGCATCGTGCTGTGGTTATAAGGTGGCCGCTCGTGGTGCCCTACACACGGTGTGAGCACGCCTGTGCAGGAAGAGCCAAAAAGGGGGACTGACCGGTACGAAAGTCCCCGGGCTTGAAGATGCCCGAGGCACCTGCTATGCGGACGCCGTTCACCTGAACGCAGCCAGCATGACCGAGAAAGTAGATGTTAGGAGCCAGCCAGCCGCCGTGGTATCTAGTCATGGTAAGTCCCGACATAACGCATGAGACGACAGCGGCACGTACAGCTCCCAAAAGTAATTGGACGCTTCGTGGTTCCCACCGATCACGAGCGTAAGGATGGGGGCTTGCGCCTTGCCTGTGTAGTACCTGAAGCAAACTCACTAAGCCCACAGCACCCACACAAACAGAAAGTGAGCGAGGCGGCCCACCTACTTCGCGAAATCGCCGAGCTTTTTGTACTTGTCGGGGACGGCCATGCACGCGAGGTCGCTGCGGTTGCGGACGGCCTGAAAGTCACCGCAGATGAGGAGGAGGTCGACTTTGTAGCCGTTCTCGATCTCGAGGCGCGCGATCTCGCCGTATATCGCGTCGAGCTCGCCGTGGCCGCAGCCTTCGACGGCGATCTAGCAATTGGGGTGAGGATGTCGATTGAGCGCGTGAACTGGTGTACGAGGAGCAGTGGGTGTACCTTCATCGTAGTTTCGACTTTTTGCTTGCTCTTCCGGCGTTGTTATTGGGTGGGCGGAGATCACGAAGTCGCGCAATGCGTCTGGCGCGGAATGAGGAAGAAGAGTTCAAAGGAGAGAGGAGGCGAGAGGAGAGGCGAGCCGCGAGAGAAATCCGAAAAGATCGGATTTGTGCGAGGCAAGCGCCCATATACTGAGGCCGCGATCGACGGGCGCCTCCGCACTTGTCCTCCTCGCCCCCCTCCAAAATTTCCGTCCGGCACTTGCTCGCCCCCAATCATGCTGCGAACAGTGTGAGTAATCGCTAACGATTCACTCGGGCTACATTTAACGAATACGATACAGAAAACCCAAAAATGCGCGGTCAAAACGGGTAATGCAAGCCCGTGAGCCGAAGGAGGTCGAGGACGCGCGCACGGCCATCTTTGTCAAGGGCACGCATACGGGAGAAAAGGTCAACGGGGCCATGAAGGAGCTCGTGCGTATGCCTATTGCCTGCGCTCGTGTGTACGCTGACCGTATGCTGGTGTAGATGGCGCTCAAGCGGCCCAACGCCATCTCCTTTTCCAAGAAAAACACCGTCCGGCCGTTCGAGGACGCTGCGTCACTCGAATTTTGGGCGCAAAAGAACGACGCGAGCTTGTTCATAGTCGGCCAGAGCACCAAGAAGCGGCCTGACGGCCTCACGTTTGTTCGCATGTTCGATCACCGGGTGCTGGACATGTGCGAAGTCGGCGTGGACATGTTCAAGAGCATGGCCGAATTCAAGGTGCGTCCCCCCAAACTACTATATGCGCAGCGTGGGTGATAATTACGTGCGATTATCTTGCGCAGACACCAAAAGCGACCCCGGGACATAAGCCAATGCTACACTTTGCGTCGGACCTGTTCGACTCGCACCCGCGGTTCGTGCAGCTCAAATCACTGCTCGTCGGCTTTTTCAACGGGGAGGTGATCGATTCGATCTGTCTCGCCGGCCTCGAGCATGTTATCAGCGTCTCGCTCGGCCCCACGCCCCCCTCCCTCAACGCGGCGACGACGACGCTGGAAGCGTCTTCGTCGACCGGCGCCGCCTCCTCGAGCACGGCCGCACTGCCGAAAGTGCACATCCGGGCGTACACGATCCGACTTCTGGCGTCGGGGACGCGAGTGCCGCGGGTGGAGCTGACGCCGATGGGGCCGTTCATGGACCTGACGCTGCGGCGGCACCAGGAGGCGGACGCGGAGCTGCTGAAGCAAGCGATGCGGCGGCCGAAGCTGCGGAAGCAGGAGGTGGAGAAGGGGCTGGGGAAGAAGCGGAAGAACCTGGAGGTGGACGAGATGGGCGACCTGCGGGGCCGGATCCATGTGGGGAAGCAGGACCTGGGCAGGCTGCAGACGAGGAAGATGAAGGGGCTCAAGGCGGGCCGGGACGACGAGCTGATGGAGGTCGACGAGGGGGACGAAGGCGGGAGCGGGGGGAGCGATGGGGAGGATGGGGGATCTCGGCGGAAGCGGCGGCGTGCGTAGCGGCAGTTGGCGGGCTGCTCGCCGTGTATGCCGACGGCGGGGGCGGGCTCGGGGACGCTGCGAGCGTCGGGGGTCGGGGGGCGCAGGAGGTCATGGGAGGCCGGGGGTGCTTATGTAATGCAGTGGGAATGGACGATGTTGTGTGTTTTCCTTTCTGCTTCGCCCTTGTCGTTGTCCGCCGTCGTCTGCTCTGCTTGTCCCGTACCGAGCTCACCGTCTGCCTCGACGACGACCTTCTGTTTCTGCCCGCCCGCCTGCTGCGCTCGAGGTCTCGACGCTGCTCGAGACGTCGGCCAAGACACCGCCTCTGTCCATTTGCCTGCTGTGAATTGGCCCCGTCTCTGACGCCGGTCTGCTCTTGCTGAGCGACTGCCACACGCTCCTTTCTTCGCACCTCTTCCTCGTCTTCCCTCGCCATGTCCACCTCCAGTCAGCCGTTCTTGTCCCCCCTCTCTCCGCGCGAGCTCACCGTTTGCTTCCAGCCATTTTTTCGACCGATGTCCTCGGGTTTCCCCATCCGGTATCGACCGTAGTCGTCTCGTAAGTCCCCTCTCGATCGACAGTCTCACATCTGAACCGCCTAACCGCTTTGAACCAGGCCCACCTCCACCGCAGACACCGCGGCCTCCACCGACACGGCCACGACCACCCAGCCAACCGACACTTCCACCACCGCGGCGACCACGACCACCACATCCCCCGCAACCACGACCACCGATACCTCCGCCACCACCGCTACCACCACCTCCACCACCGCCAATACCTCCCAGACCACCACCACCACCAACACCTCCACTTCCACCTCTGCCACTACCTCGGACACCACCTCTACTTCTTCCGCCACCTCCACTCTGCCCACCTCCACCTCTGCCACTTCCACTTCTGCCTCCTCTACCTCCACCTCGTCCTCCCTCTCGGCTGACTCCACCGTCTTTGCTACGTCCACCGATGCCGCCGGTCAGGTAATCACCCATACCTCCGTCGTCTTCGCTACACCCTCGGTCAGCGGTACTACCGACGCTAGTCATAAGCCGGAGAGCAAAGGGTGAGTCTCTTGCTTGTTTTCTCCAATCGTTGGTACGCTGTATCTCTATCGATGCACCCCGCCCGCAAACCCGCAAAGCGCTTCATCTCCCCACACAACTCTAATAAAGCACCATCTCACGTGCCCCGCAGCTTCTTTCAGAACACCGGTGCTGTCGCCGGTGTATTCACTGTCGTCGGCCTTGCCGTCGTGGTCATCGCCGTCGCCATCGTCACCAACGCCATCCGCAAGCGCCGCGCCAAGAAGCTCGACCGTGAGATCGCAGAAGCCGCCGCAGAGGCTGCCCACGCCGCGCCCTTCACCGACGACGACTTCTACCCGGACGACCGTCTCGGAAAGGGCGGCTCTAGCAGCGGCGGGGGCGGCGAACTCCGTTCCACGAACACTGGCTACTCCGACACCACGCACGGCACGTTCGCGCAACCGCCCATGTCCACGGGTGAGAGCTACAACATGGCCGAACTCGCGCCGTACGACTACGGCGGCGCTGCCGCGGGTGGTGCTGCGGGCATCGGCGCGATGGGCGGCCTGAACCGCGCCCGCAGCATGGGCCAAAGCCAGAACACGACGCCCTACAACGCCTTCGCCGGCCCGCCTGCAAACATGCAGAGCCCGTACGAGAGCGGTGCATACGGGCAGCAGAGCATGGCGTACGCTCAGCGCGGCGGTGCCGGTCCCCAGATGGACCTCCTTGACGCTGCCGGGATGGGTGGTGCTGCCGCGGCCGGGTATGGTGCGTACGGCGCTCACCAGCAGCAACAGCAGCAACAACAGAACGCAAACCTCGCGCGCAACCCGAGCCTCGGCCCGTCCTCTGCCACTTCGCCCTCAGAGCATAGCGCGTACAGCTCGCCGTACTCGAACCAGGGCGGGTACGAATATAACCCGTACAACCCCGCCGCGTACAACCCGTACCAGCAGCCGCAGGCGTACCCTCACCAGCAGACGTACCCCGGCGTTGGTGCAGGGGTGGGTGCTGCCGCTGCTGCGCCTATCCCATCGCCCAGTCCGCCGCGCCCGACGTCCGAGGTGGACCCCTACGGCGGGTACGTTGACGAGCCATTGCAGCAGCCACACGTGCAGCCCACTGCTGGGAATGCGCAGTCGGAACCCCGCGCACCATCCCCAGGCCCCGGGCGGCTGCTGAGCGGCAACTTTGCGTCGCCGCCGGCGAGCTCGGAGGGCCACGAGCCGCATGAGGACCACCGGGCGAGCATCCAGGACGACGACGACTACGGTTACGAGCCTGGCCGCCGCGTTCTCAAGGTATGCCTTCTGTTTTTTCTGGCCCCTCCGCCGTGTTGACCTCATGACGCACGTGTGCGTATATAGGTCGCCAACGAGTGAACGTACCCACCGCGTCGCCCGCCGTAATTCGTTGTGGAAGATGTCCGTGCGCGACGCGGCGCGCTGTCTCTTGCGGGGGCCGGATCGCCGACAAGAGAGACTCTCGCTGCCCATCACCTGCTGTGCTTGCTCGTGTCGCTTCCGCGCATCGTGCCTCCTCCGTCCTGTCGTTGACTCGCTCTCTCCCTTTCTCCTCCTCGCCCCCTTTTCCTCCCCTCATGTCCCTCGAACCTCTCATGTCTTTACTGCTATTTATGCTCACTTCCCCGCGTGCCCCCGCTCTGCTTCGCGCCGTGCGCGCCGGGGCGGTGCAATGAGCGCCGTGGCCGCCCGTGCACGTACGGCGGGCGTGCCCGCGAACACTTGCCGTTTGTCGGTAGATTATCCCTTTACGCTTACTTAGTTGGTCCCCGTGTGCCGAGACTACGCATCCGGGGACAGAGTTCGGACGCCCCGAGTCCTTTGCTTTGACCTTCGCACTCACCCTCAATGCAGTGGCTCGCGCTGCTCTCGTCGCGCGTGGGCCGTTTCGCCTGATGATGCTTTCTGGGCCGTCTTGCTGTTGCTTAAGTTTCTTGTCGTGTGCGTTGCTTTGTTGGGCGTGGTGGGCGTGGCCGCAAATACAGGGCGCGGTGCGTGTTGTTTGTATGTTGACTTCGAATGTATCTTTTATGCAGCCTTGCCTAATTCTTCTCGCCTCAGGAGTACGCACTGGTGTGATTGTCCCGGGGCCTTCACCCCAGCCCTCACCCCATGTATTCGTCGGTAATGCTGTCTGAGTTGTCTCAGTGCCCAGCGTCGAGCTACACCCGTCCGCGCCGTACAAGACACGTGCCGCTGACCGAGTGCGGGACGGAAGAGCGTGAGGAACTCACCTGGCGTCGTCATCCAGTCTCTACTTCTAGGTTCCCACCTGCGTTCCTGTCTCGAAGGCAGGGACAGTAGAGCGCGCACAACCAGGATCGTCCACCATGTACGAGGGGGAACGGGAGACGTACCGAGGATGCAGTGACTCGTCGGGTCTACTCCCTCAGCTGCCCAGTCACATCGGCGGTGGGCCCGATATTGGAGGTGTGTGTTTCCACGTCGTCCTGCTCGAGGTCAGTAGTGTGGGAGACTCTTCTGGAGATGCCAGTGCGCGGAGCTTCAAATGCAGGACCCTCCGCATGATAACAGGGGCTTGACGGCGTGGACTTGACAGCACCCCGACACGCACCAGGGGCGTGCTGTGGTAATTCTTTTCGACTTGACTCCGGCCTCGGCCTCGGTATGCTTCGGTTGTACACGTTGAACCGGCTTTTACCATTGAATATTAAATACTGATGATCGTCGCTTTATCAGCAGTCGAGGTTTGCCCCGACTGGAAGAATTCCTGGACGGCCAGTCGCAACAGTATACAGCTTCAAATACGACACAAGTAGATCTTCCAGCTCTGGGTTGCGGGTGATGATCCCAGTACTCAATCTGCGTTCACCAGCGTGATAAACGCACCTACGAGCTCACCGCAGATTCCGAGACTTCAAGGCGCTAAGCACGACAATCACTGACACTCAGACGGCGTAGCATCCTAACCCGGACCGACAACATGCGATAACATACTGCCATGTCTTCCCTTCAAATGACACCGGAGCACGAGGGGAGGGGATAACCGGACCGAGTTGCAGTATCTCGCGGAAGCGCAGCCCGCTTCCATGCTTACTGCGTCCACCTCGCCCTCTGCGATTGCGACGTCAGGCGACCTGGCGAATCGCGCAAATTAAGCCCTTCGTCCAATGCGGCGATTGTCAATTCGCGGTCCGCCGCGCTCACAGGTGCTTCTTCGAGGGCGGTTCTGGTGTCTTATATCTCCTTTGTCCCGAATAATCATCTATCACGGTTCCTCCTTCCTCCCCGCCTCCTCTATTCTACACGCTCACCAAGAGGCCCTAACGTCCTATTTCTAATCAAGCTGTATATAGTCCGGGACTGAGCGTCAAGGCTGACTGGAACGTTGTAGCCGTGCCCGCGATTTCTTTCGCAGTGAGTGCGTCGTGCTTATACTGCGGGACTACAGCTGAACGCAAACCCATTAGTCAGTGTCCTGCTGCCGAAATAACCTCCAAGAGCTCTCTCGTTGCTCCTCAGGTGGGACGTAACCCTAGTCGAATACATTGTAGGTACGCACTGCGCAGTGTATACAACATCGTACGCTGACGCACGAATATGAACCACAGAAATCGCGACTTCCAGTCTTATATACCATGTGGCTCTTAAATACGCTCACGTACGAGCTGAAGAAGTTCACCTCGAGAAGGGAGAGGCCCTACTATGCTATCCTCTCACACTGCTGGGACGAAGATCCGGAAAGCGAAGTGACGTTTGCGGATATGCAAGATCTCAGTAAAGCACGGGCTAAACCTGGTTGGGCAAAGGTCGAGGGCGCCTGCGCCACGGCTCGACGCTATACCTGCAAGGACCGGAAGAACGGCGGCCGTTCGCCCTACGAATGGCTCTGGGACGACACCTGCTGCATCGACAAGACTAGCAGCGCAGAGCACTCGGAGGCGATCAACTCCATGTTCATGTGGTATCGCGACGCGAAGCTCTGCCTAACGTACCTCAGCGACGTCGCCTCCGCAGACAAACCACGATCGCGCAAGTCGCCCTTCCGCAAGAGCCGCTGGTTTACGCGCGGCTGGACGCTCCAGGAGCTCGTCGCGTCCAACCCGGACATGGTCTTCCTCGCGAGCGACTGGACCGAGATCGGCACCTGCCGCGATCTCGCGGAGCTCCTCGAGTCGATCACGGGCATCCCCCATATGCTGCTCGCCGCGCCGCACCCACACCGCTTCTACTTCGTCCACCAAACGAGCGTCGCGAAGCGAATGTCGTGGGCAGCGGGGCGGAAGACCAGCCGGCGTGAGGACAGCGTACTCTCTCCTGGGTATCTTCGCCGTCAATATGCCAGTTATCTACGGCGAAGGAGGCTCGAAGGCGTTCCGTCGCCTCCAGCTCGAGATTATCCGACAGTCCCGGGACTACACTATCTTTGCCTGGGGGCGCCGCGCGCCGCTCTGGCCGGCTCAGCCTCTGTTGGTCTCCTTCCCTGGGGACCACGGCCTGCTCGCCGACTCGCCGGACTACTTCCGGGACGCAGGGGACGTCTCGTGCTGCCCCCTGCCCGAGTTCATTACGCCTCTCGGTCTGTCCGCCATCACAGAACCTCAGTTCTCCGACACGAACTGCGGCATCCGCCTGCAGCTCCCGCTCCGGCAGTTCAATGACGGGTACGCGGCGACCGTCTGTGCGGTGCTGGGTGCCCGGTCGGACGCGCCGGGTGCGCCTTGGCTCGCGCTGCCGATACGCCGCGACCGTTGGGACCCCACTACGGCAAAGTACCGTTGTGTGGAGGAATCGGAGTATAGGATCCTGGAGATCTCGCCTTCGGTGGTGTTTGACAACAGCGGCGTATTGTTTAGTGGTTGGTGGGAGCTGTGGACGATTCACATAGAGTCGATCTGATCCAAAGTCGGACGAGTGCGAAATCATATGAATTCACCCAAAATGAATTCAATAATGCGCGCGCAACGGGGTGACCGCGACCACCGCGACTGAAGGTGAGCGTCCCATTTTAGCATCTACCGCAGCACCCGCGGAAGCGCCAGAGACTCGTGCTTCCGACCACGGCCAAGGTTCGCTTCCACGCCAACGATATATAATATCACTGCGAATGGTTTGATTCCTGAGGACTCGACTCCCGTAAATACCATCTAGTACCATATGCCGTCTCATGCCATGACCCACCTCCACGACCCATCCCCCCTTATCTCACCGGAAACCGTGAGAGACCTGGCTGCTGCTCTGCCGACTCCGGCTAGTTCTCCCCCTAGCCAGCTTCTTCGCGACGAGACATTTTATTGCCAGGACATAGTCTTTCGGGTGAGTCATCCTTGGTAGCCTTGGCGCGCCCTTCTCATATGCCTCGCAGGTCGAAAACGTACTTTTCCGCGTCCCCCGAAGGCCCTTCGAGGAAGATTCTGAATCATTCCGCACGATGTTTTCCCTTCCGCCACCCGATCGCCCATCTGCCGTGGAAGGTAGTAGCGACGCATGCCCTATTCACCTTAAGGGGGTGACGGCGGATGAGTTCAGATCCTTGCTCCGCGTCTTGTTTCCAAAGTATGCACATCAGTTGGCCTCTTTCCTCCCAACGCAAATCTGACTCGTTCCGGACCCTAGCATCAACGGCGCCGCCGTTCCTCCCACCAAGGAACAGTGGCTATCTGCGCTCAAGCTCGCGGATATGTGGTGCTTCGACAGGGTCCGCACCGAGGCCATCGCCTCGCTTAAAAAGCTCATCCCCAACCACGCCGAGCGTGTGCGCATCGCGCGGTTATACAACATCCCCGGCTGGAGCGAGCCTGCCCTCATCGCCCTCGCCCAACAAGACATGCTCACCGTGTCCGATCTCCAAGTGCTCGGCTGGAGCACTGTTGCGAAACTACTCCAAGTTCGTGACTCCATCACATTCGGCCCTGGGGTTTGCACTTGCACCTGCAACTACTGCACGTATTGTGCCACCTGGAGCGGGAACGGGGTGCACCCCCCCTCAGGAGCCAGGCCCACAGCCGTCACGAGTGCGGCCCTTAGGCGCACAATCAATTTCGCCCCGAGGATTAGGGAGGTTTTTGGTGCGGAGGATCTCTTCTGACTTGATTGCTTTCCGAATGCTGTCCGCGTGCGATAGGAGTCATCTCTGCGTTGTTCTCTGAAATCCATGTTGTAATTGTATTCTTTCTTAGTGTACGATTGTTTGTAGTTAATCGTTATCCTCGCTGTGTCATCCGGATTCAGGTTCGCTCGGGCGTTCGGCAAGTGTGTAACATTTGAAATACGATGTTGGCCGCGAGAAGAGATGGAGTGACAGAAAGGGTATACGCGGACGCATCGACGCAGATGCTCGCTGAACATAGACTCGCCACCGATGATAGAGATATTATGGATGAGGCTGCTGTCAAATACGAGTAAAGTGGTGATCCACATCATGAAAGATTAAATGCATGCATTAATATCGGTGTTCTTCTATACGACGCGAATAGATGAAGTGTTACTCAATCACTGCGGTATTAGTACTAGTTTGTCGAGAGTTGGTTGAACATTAGTTGGATTGTACTAATGGTAATCGTAGGTTAAGACGCAACCGACGCGTGTCCCAAGGACGGACCCGGCTGGCGTTGAATAAGTCGAATACTAGGTGGTCTCTTGTCTGTGAGTAGCAAAAAGGACTACGCCATCCGCAGAGGACAGTTAGCGACGAGTGCACTCGACTACAAATGGAAACACACCCAAGTCCCATGAAGAGAGAGAGTCAGACCCGGCCGTGGATTAGTCGTCCTCCTCTGGGTCGAGTCGCGCGTCGCTCACGCATTCCGTCGTGTACCACGCCCCATCCGCGGCCTTCTCCCACTCGAACTCAGTCGTAAACGCGACGCGCCTGAGCGTGTTAGAACGTTGCGCAAACTCGGTGAGCCACCCACGCTGCAACGGAACATCGCGCGCGAATGCAAACGCCTTATTGCGACCATACAGCTTATACGCGACGTCCGAGAAACGGAGGGTGTGCAGTCGTGGGAGATGCTCGATGAGCCGCTTCCCGAGAGAGTGCACGTCGGCCTGCCATGCGTGGCCATGAGAGGTGAGCGAAAAGACTCTACAGGATGAGGGAGAAGAGCGAACATACCGGTTTAGGGCTCGTCATGAGAACGAGAACTAAGCTCACGAGGTGTTGTAGGTACTGAAGCATGGTTTTCAGACGCTGGACTCTCAGCTCCCCGACTTGGAAGAAAAGGAGTTTGAGGGGCACAGCCGAATATGCAGTGTAGGAGATGGCCGTTGAAACCTCCCTCCACTGCGGGACGAAGTCCATTGAGTGTTCAGTCAGATGCCGGTCGTACGACGCGGAGCTAAGGCGGAGGGTGTGGATTGGCCTGCGGACGTGGGCGCGGGGGGAGAGGAAGGAGGAGACGGTGCTGGGGAGGCATGAGAGGTCCTCGAGCAGGGGGCATACGTCATCCGGCAGGATATAGTCGGTCTCCCTGAGTGTCAACATGGGCTCATGGATGGCGAGAGCCCGCACCGAGGCACCGAACCTCAAATTCGGGTCTTTGAGTTCGGAGATGCCGATCTCGACTCGTTCGAGTGAGGGAAGGGCGAGGGAGGAGACAGTTGGAAGAAAGAATCCGCCCACTTGGGTGGTGAGGGAAAGGCAGCGTAGGTTGTTCGCCCGAGGAGCGATCATGTTACGCAGACTAATAGTGAGGTTGGCATGGCGGAGGTTAGCGACGTGCACCCTGAGATCCAGAAGTTGCGGTAGAGTCCCTTGACAACCCATTAGCCGGTTCAAGTACCCCACAGTGTCATCAACACCAAGCGGGTTGAAGGGCGCGAAGAGCATAAGCTCAAGAGTATGCAGAGCGGGATGGGGACCCAAAAGCAACGCAAGGAGAACTTTGAGGCCGTAGTCTTCTGTTCGGAGAGACTCCAAATTTTTCATACGCAACACAGCGACTGCGAGCAAGTTCTCGAACCCTGCACCAGGACCTGTGTGCTGAATTGCTCTACACGAGTCGTGTAAGAAGAATGAACGAACGAGAGCGGTCAGGTCACGTCCGAACGTTCCGAGGCCTTTGCCTAGTGCGAGCGTGGAAAGACACTTGAAAGCCAACGAGTAGTCGTGGAGATGAATAGTGCGATATATGAGGGGTGTAGCGATTCCGTTCAAGACCGAATTGACAAGCGCTAGAGCTGGAAGGTCTGCATGCCTCGACAAAGAGGAAATGATGCACAGCAGTTCGGGTGGAAGACGAGAGCGCGACATCCTTTGATGATGTTGAGACATGACTACAAGTTGGTATGAGCACGAAGCGCACATGTGGAGAGACAAACGCCTGACCTCTACGCTCGTTGAATGGAGCCTAAACGAAGACGGTGTGCGCTGTCGAGTCTGAAGCTCAAAGAAGGCTCCGCGACCGCGACCGGTGATGTTTTCCGGGCGGCGTAGACAGCCTCGAGTTCGGAACAGCCCCGAGGAACGGCCCTTCCGCAACAACGGGGAGGCTAGAGAGACGCGGGGGAGGCATGAGGAGCGGAAAGGCTTTTATACGTCGCGCAACAAGTCCCAGTTAGCCGAACCTAACTAAAGCATCTCCAGAAACGGAGATGCTTCCCTTTTAGGATGTCTGCCTGAGTCACGTGCGATTGTGGGAATCCCACGGGCCACCCGCTCCCGCTGCCGGTGCGCTCGAACTGCCTCCGACTTTGTCGGCCGCCGCTAGCCATGGTAAGTAACCCTACTTACTCGTTTAATAAACTGCGGCGCTAGCAAAGATCGCAGCAGGCAGATCAACGAGGTGAGCTTGCACCCACCAGGCTTGCTCGTCACAACCACTCGGACACCCTTGACGTGTCCCAAGCCGAGTCGGGTGCCAGGCGACGGCGAGCGCGGGCCCCTCAATGTCGGACGATGCCACTACCGCCGACGCCGTTGCATTCGCTCAAAGCATGTAAGCACGATTGCCTGACCCGCAACTTGTCAAGATGCAGAGGTGACCCCGGCGTTACGTCCAGATTCATCAACAACTGTTGTGGATATACCGCTCTAGGTGGGTGTCGAACGTTGTGCCAAATATAAAAGCTTACGAACGCGCTCTGTTTATAGCATTGCTCTTTTACGAGTATGCTGTCACTCTGGATCGCGAGGTGAACTTGTTCTGGACTCGTGGGCCGACCGGGGCATCTGTTTTATTCTTCGTCAACCGGTATACCCCCCTCTTGCTACAAATTGTAGACCTGTGCGGGTATGCGAATATGAGCGACAGAGTAAGTACGTTTTCGTTGTCTTCGCGCTCGCCATCTAACCGCATTATACCCAGAGGTACCTCTACGCGCTCTTTCACTTCATGACTTACAATGACGTCACGATCCGCAGTTGTGCCGCATTGACGGACATCGCGCAAACAATTCAGATCCTGCAATATGTCCCGTGGGCAGGTAAGCCAAGGACCCATCGTCATTCCCCGCGTGCTGACGGTATTTTACACGAAAGTCTTCTCTGGCCTACGGGTGTATGCGCTAAGCGGGCGCAATGCGTTTCTTGGGCTCGCCACGTTCTTGCTGTCAGCCGTCACCATTGCGCTCAATCTTGTACGTCAACGTCCTCTTAATGTGGCACGGGCTCTGATGGGCAGAATGGAATACAGACACAGTATCGTTGGCTTACGGGGTACAACGATCCGGACAATGGGTGCACAAATCAGCTTTTGATCCCAGACAACTTACTTCATCCGTAAGTTCGTTCAATACCTTCTGTCTTCTGTTCGTGATTATCTGATAAACCGCCCGTCATAGATGTATGTCCTCCCTCCTCTTCAACTCCAGACATCCCTAATGTGATTGTAGTCGGCATCACGTCGAGGACCTGCTTAATTGCCGCCGACCTCATCGCGATCGCTGTAACATGGGCAGCGACGTACAGAGTGAGGACTCTCAGCCTCACGCAAAGCCTCGGACATTCATTCTCTGCCATACTACTCGAATACGGTAAGCTACATCCGTCGTGCGCCCAGCCCATCACACGACCCTTACCATACCCGTAGGCATGATATACTTTATGTAGGGGCTCCGAACCGACCCTCCGACGAAAACCGCCTGTTGACTTTTGAACGTAGTATCCTGACTACACTAAACGTTCTCCACCTCACGTTCACACTTCTATCAGTACGCTCGGTGTATCATGGGATTCCTCGCCGTTCGCACGGCTAATCGCTCTCTATCACAGCTCGCAAGTGACTCAATCTCATCCGTCAGCTACGTAACGGTGTTCACTGAACCGTAAGCCCCACTCTAAGGGTTCCACTGCGCCTTCGCTCTCGTCATTCTCGTCCGCTCACTCCTTCATGCGCGCACACCCAGGATCACCGCGATCCTCATCTCGCGGTTCCTCTTCAACCTCCAAGAAGCAAATCAAGGCCCCGGCCGGGGCTCGGCACTCTCTGACTCCGAGTCCTCGCCCCAAGGCACGTCCGGGTCGCGCGTGGACACCCTCATATTTGCACGAGTGGTCGGCCCTCTGGGGTCCCCTCTGGTCTCGCGAGGCGACACGACGTATCCCGAAGAGCATTCCATGAAGTCTGTCGTGGATGCTGACACGACGAGAGAACCATAGGCATAGAAGAAGGCAGCACAATAGGCCGACAAACGCACGCACCAACTAGGAAGCGTCGCTCACTGGGGCGGGCGAGCACGCGACAGTCATGACTTGTACGATTTCGAGACCCGACGGACTCTAGACGTTTATAATTCAACGTATGCATTGCGTTTGTGATGTATGCGTTGGGTGAGCGGTAACTCCTCACGGGCTGCGCGTACTGACCTGCTGGAAAATCTTGGAAGAAATCTGGCATCGTACGTCACTGAGATGGACGCCCAACGACGCCATTCGTATTGCGTGGGCGGAGACCCGGTCATTGGCGTTGCCCCAATCAAGACTGGAGGCGGTCGCACAGCCCGCCGAATGCTGCAACAGCGCAACCCAGGGTAGCGAGCGGGCCCGCCCAACTATCCTCAGTGTCGTTATGAAGTCATTTCCCCGGATTAGTAACCTGCTCGAATGTGAGAAAAGTCCAGAACTGGCACCTCCACATTCGACGAGGTCCAATAGAGATAGAACAAAGAAAACTACGCAGGGACATACAGATAATCGAAGCATCGAGGGTGGCGGCAGATGGCGACTACGCAAACGGATTCAACAGGATTAGAAAGGCTGAAATGCGCAGGCACCTGGTGTAGGAAGGAATTCTCCGTGATTTACTACATGATCGAGTCCACGTTTTTGACCTCACAGGGCCTCCTGTACTCCTCGAAAGTCAAACCCGACCCCGGCGGGCGGCCTTTATGGATCCAATAGGTTAGGTGTGGCGTGCGCGTATCTCGTCTTGCCTCCATTGGATAAGAACGCGAAGACGCCCTGCTGCGGTGTTGTATTGAACGCCGTCAACGGTCTTGTTGCAGCGTGCCAGAGAATGGAACGTACAACGCCTACTCTCGCAAGGAGTAAGACCTGCCTACTTGCCGGGCGCGATGACGGCCTCCCACCCCTCCGGAACATCGAGGCCGAGGTATTTTGGAAGCATCTCCCAACAGTGGCGCCGCCACTCGAGGTTACTCGAGGTGATGCCTTTTCTGCACAACGCGCAGAGCGATGAGACCTTCTGCTTGATGTACGGTTCCCATTCCCATAGGAGGTGCTGCTCGCGCTGAAGAAACGGGTCTTCTTGCGTCAAGTGGCCGAGGGAGAATTTTTCGATATGAGAAGAGCATTTCTTAGTGTATTTACACTCGCCCGAGAGTGGAGCATGGTGGATTTTCTCCAGACCTTTGTTCGCACAAAAGGCGAGCGTGGTTCGCGCCCGGACGCAACGTACTTGGTCTTCCTTGGACAGTTCCACCCGCCTTCTGTTTTCCAGTACTGTCCCACAAATAATATCGGTGGAATCGAGGAGCGAGCATAGATAGAGGGCCATCGGCAGCATTGAGGATTCGCCCAAGAGACGGACAAGATTGACTGCTCGAATAGCATCACGACTCGGCACGACCTCGACGGCAGCGCTATGCAGAAGGTGTCCATCGGATTCTTCGGCGGTACAGAACCACGCGGAGGACCGGAATTCAGCGAACTTGTGGCAGAACACAGTACGCAGCCGACCTAATAGCTCCGTGCGCAACGATTCGACGTTATACTTGTGGGCGAGCTCGAGCAACGGTGCGATCTCCGAAAAATCCATCTGTTCGCCAAAGTGGATCAGGCTATGTATGCGTCAGCGTTCCGAAGAATATCGTCGTGAACCACGCTTACCTTAGTGGGTCATAGAGTCCCCGCAAGAACAACTTCAAGTCTATAGCCGGGTCGCTTACATGGACGACAGGACACCCTTCCTGCTTCTCCGAGCTTTCCGGATGACCGACTGAGAACATGTCGTGGAAGACGCTAGAGTGTTTCGACAGCACCTGTCGATGGACCCGAAACCCAGCTTTGCCAGTGCAGTCGGCAGCGACCAGAACGACGTTTCCGTCTTCATACCAAGGATCCCAACGTGAGATTTCTCCGGACGAGTGCGTCTCTTCTTCATCTATGCGCGGCCTTTTGGCGGAGGGCTGTCTTGAAACATCTTCGACAGCTGTAGCAACTGCGGCAGGCATGTTATAATCACTAGTAGACAGTGAGTCCGAGTAGCTTAGTGTTTGTGTACTTGCCAAGCACTAAGACTGGCAGGGGGGTAAGGTAGTTCGCGTAAGGGCGGAAGGATGCTTCTCGTCCGGAGAGGGCTAGCCGAAGGATGCGGAGTTCGAACACTACCGCAGCTTCACCAACGTCTCACGGCAACCCACGAACCTTATCCCATTGTGGTATTTTTGATGAAGCCGTTGCCAAACACACCAAACGCATGATGTCATCCGCCAGCACGCACTGGGCAGTGTGCACCTCCACACGCCAAAACAGCCGACTCGGCGAGGTCCAATAGAGTGATATAATAGAATAGCAAACTACGCAGGGATACACACAAGGAACCAAATCAGCAGCAACGGCGGCGGCAGCGGCAGCAGCTAGCGACTACTACGCCCTACACTCGCGCAAAAAACAAATTCTACAGCATTCTCTTCCAGACCTTCTTCTCCGACCATGACCGTGACAATGCTACACACATCCGCGAGCCAGCACGCTTTATACACGCACGCACGCACGCACGTCCGCACACACCGAAACCGCGCCCGCGTCCCAGCGCGTGTCATGCCCGCGCCGTCTTCCCATGCGGCGCCGGCACAGCATGCAACGTCGGCACCCCGCTCTCGCTCCCCGTATGCGCATGCCGCGCCCCCGCCGAAACCGGCGGCGCAATCGTCGGAACCGCGGGAACCGCCGCCGCCGCCGCGCCCTCCGCGTCCGCGTCGATCCCCACGACGTCGTCCACGGGCTTCATCGCGTCCACATCCGAGCCGTCCACCGCGAGCTCTCTCGCGCCCGCCTGCGGCTCCCCGTCTGCGCCCCGCTGCCTCTCCTTCTCCCCCGCCCCGCGTTTCCTCCTTGCTTCCTCCTCCTCCGCGCGGCGGACGACGTCGATCTCGCCCTGGACCGCGACGCCGTCGAGCCACGCGTGGTGCGTGAGGTCCGACGCCTTGGCGCGCTTGTCGGGGTGGAGGCGGAGCATCGGGTTCAGGAACGACGCGATCATGTCCGCCTCCTCCTTCGGGAGCAGGTACTTGTCGTGCAGCACCGCGTCCAGAGGCCAGAACCGCAGCTTCTGGATATGGCGCAATTCGCCTGAGGGATGGCGAGCGGGGAAGGAACGGGGAGAAGGCGTGATATTAGGAACACATCGAGAGAAGATGGAAGAGCGGGAAAGTGGTGGAACGGGCACGCACCGCGGCGGTTGAAGAAGTCGGAGCTGTACTTGCCCGCGAACGCGAGGCTCTTCGGGAACTCGCCCATGAGCTCGATGATCTGCGCGATGTGGTCGTCGTCCTTGCTGTACCGCGAGCCGCTCGCCGGATCAAACAGATAGTCCCCACCCGTAATGAGCTCGAAGACCTGTGCAATTTAGGAGGGGGCGAGCCACGATCAGCACACGATCCCAACCAAACCGATACCGATGGCGCGACCTCGCGTGCGCGGCGGCCCACGTTCATGCACCGCACATACCCGCGCACGCGCACACGCGCCGGCCCACAAGGTCAAACAAACGGACACCCACAATGCAAGCGACGCTCCATATATCCGCGCTGGGCCCCCATTTGGCGCCGAGGATGACCTCCGGACAGCGGTACTGCCTCGTCTGAATGTCGTCCGTGAAGTGATGCTCCACCCACGTCGCTGTACACACATACACACGCATACACGGACACGCACGATGCGATGCAATGCGATGCGCGCTGGTCAGAACGTGCACGGGCGGATAGGGCGCACGCGTGACGACCTACCATTGCCCAGGTCCGCGATCTTGACCGTGATCTTCTCCGGCCCGTCGTACACTGGGTGGAAGCCGTCGACCGACATCGCGCTCGTCGAAAGCGGTGGTACGGGGCTCATCGGGTCGTCATCGTACGGCGGCGGCAGCGCAGCAGCACCAGCAGTGTGATTAGTTGACGACGACGACGCAGCCGCTCCCGCTGCGGGCGCCTGTTGGGAAAGCAGCGACGGTCCCGCCGCGCGGCCTTTGCCCGTCTCGGGCCGTGTCTTCTCGCCAAACGGCGACGACTCGAGTGTGACGTTCGATATCCGCTCCGCCGCCTGCTCGGTCGAGTCTGCGCGCTTCCCTTTCGCGTCAGTGCCCCCATCCGTCGTGCCCGCTGTGCCGTCGTCGCTTCCCGACTTGACCTTGCTTGTGCTGCTGACGCTCCCGGGCCCGCTCGCCCCGCCGCCCTCGATTTTGCTCATCCCGAACGCCCACCTGTCTAGATGCGACGACGAACCAAACGAGGACGACGGCGACGGGAGCGGCTGCGAGCCCGTGATGAACACCGACTCGGAGCGCGGCGTCTGGTTTCCGCCGCGTCCACGAGAGGGAGGGACGCCGACGAGGCGCGTGGGCGGCGGTGTCTGTGACGCAGACTGTGCGGCGAGCTCCGCCTGGATGACGGACTCGACGTCGTCGATGCAGATCAGCACGTTCTCAGGCTTGAGATCTGCAAGAGCGCGCCCACGGAAGCGGGACCGTCAGACGTGTGCTCGAGGTACCCCGCACCCTGGCGCGACTCACCGGTGTGGATGACGCCACAACAGCGGTGCATGTAGTCGAGCCCCAGGAGGATCTGCTTGGCGATCTGCTTGACGAGGTGCATGGGCACGCCTTTGTTCTGGTGCCGCTTGATGAGCCCGAGCAGGTTCTCGCCGAGCACCTCGAACACCATGCACACGTGCGTCCCGTTCGGGCCCTTGTGTCGGAAGTGATCGAGGAAAGAGATGACATGTGAGCGCCCGGGGTGGGTAGCGGATGGAGAGGGTGCCGGGTGCGGGTTCTCGGGTGTAGGTTGTAGTGGTGGTGTGGAGGACGTGATTAGACGCTGTAGTAGCTTGATTTCGTCTAGCGCAGTTTCGGTGTATCGAGGGGCGGATTTGACAATTTTCAGGGCTACATGGCGGTTCATCCTAGGCGCATATACAAGGTTAGCAGCCGTCCTAAATTCTAAGAAAGCGCACGAAGATGGGAAATGCAGCCAAAACGTGCCGGAAACTTTCCCGGCACCGAGCTGCGGCTCCAGCCGTAACCATGCACAAGACACGCCTCAATGCGCGAGCTAACACGGTAAGGACAAGAAGGCGGGGTTACGAGAATCCGAAAATCAGCGGGCCGTGCCCCGGCGGTGACAAGCGTTCAGATGATGGCGGCGAGCCTCTAAATCGGGAACAGAGTGCTTGGTCATTGCGTTCATAGCCCCTTGAGTGGTTGACGCTCCGTTCGAGAGACGGCCCAGGTGGAGAGCAATTGATGAGAGACTGGGTGGAACGCACACTGGCAGCGTGCGCAGAAGGAGTGCAGCGAGCGAGAAACCACACAAGCCAGATGAAATTAGGCAGACGTCATCGCAGGACCGCGATATGGCCGATCGAGGGCGTCGCGTGTGTTGGAGGGGTGCGGGTCACCGAAGGGGCAGAGGCGACCATCCGACTTGTACGGACCCAAATCCGGCCAGCGACACGGTAGGAGTGTAGGGAAGAGGCCTGAGCGCCGCGCGAGACGGACAGCGGGGTGCGAAGGTGGGTGTGGACGTTGTACGGATTTTGTGCGAGAGGAGCGATGCGTGCGATCGCGGTGGCATGGGATGCAGCGGGCGGGAGACTCTAAACTCGCGCGGGGACGCGCAGGGGGTTCTTGCGGGCGCAACGGACCGCAGCGATGTGCGGCCGCGCGACGTGTGCAGGCGTGCGGGGGCGTCTCGTGCATGCGGGGAGGGTGCCGCGTGTACGTGCGGGGCGTCGAGGGCGGCAGACGGGGCTGGACGGGAGCGGGCGAGCGAGGAGGAAAGGGACTCACTTTGTATCGTTTGCGAGCCAGACGGTGGAAAAGTGGCCCCAGCCG
Source organism: Trametes hirsuta (assembly GCA_001302255.2). Lineage (NCBI taxonomy): Eukaryota > Fungi > Basidiomycota > Agaricomycetes > Polyporales > Polyporaceae > Trametes > Trametes hirsuta. The sequence continues at coordinate 85,987 of CP019376.1, forward strand.
AGTTTCCTGACGACGACGTAGCGTCCGTCGGAGAAGGCGTCGCCGATGTGTACGGGGTGGTACCCGCCCTTGACATAGTCTTCCCAGTCCTCCTCGTCCTCGGTCATGACGGAATGAGAGTGAGAAGAGTCGTAGGAGCCCGCGTGTGACATATTTCTCGCCCGAGCTATCTCTCCAAACTCCTCCTGTGGTGATCCAGAGATAAGCCTCGCTCGCAGAGATAAGCTCGCTTGCTCTTCGCGGTGGGGGCGTGCGGCGGCTCCGGCGGTCGTGCGGGGCTTGGGCGGCGTGCGGGGCGGGGCGGTGTGCTCGGGTGCGTGGTCGCTGTGGGCGCTGGTGTGCGGGGGGGCGGGGACGACGGGGAGGAGAGGGGCAGAGTGTTTGCAGGCCGCGACAGACGCCCGCGCGCACCGAGCTAAACATGTCCCAATAAGGCAGCCGCCCCGCACATTCTGCCCCCGCTCATTGGCCCGCCAACAGGCGCCCACACCCGCTCTTCCTTCGTTTCGCCTCGCGCGACGCCCCCGACGCCGTCCGCCCTCCCCGACACAGCGAGCGCACCCCGCCGTCTGCCGCAGCAACACCACCACCACCACCGAGCCCGCGACCCGCGGCGTCGGGCTGGGCCCACGCCCAGCCCGTCCGGATCTCGTGTCGCGGAGGATGCTAATGTGACCAGTGTGTAACATAACGCTATCGCAGCCTCGATCGCTCAGAACCCAAGAACGCCTGCCCCCTCCCCGAAGCGAGCCCCGTCTAGGTCCGCATCCTCCTCCTCCCGCCCCCACCGTCGCCCTCCGCGCACGCCCCGCCCGTCCTGACAATGCTCCGCGTTCACACCACCAGATCACACGACCCCCTCCCCGACCTCCCGCCGAGGCCCTCTCCGCCTCCGAGTCCTACGTCCCGCTGTCACCCCAACGGCAGCGCAGCCCCGCCAAGCCCTTCGCGCCTCTCCCAACCGTCCATCTGAGTTAATGTGCGTCTAACCGTTCGCATTGACGCAGCGCCGACCCCTGCACGCGACGCCTTGACCGCAAGGCATGTAGGCTTCCCCGTCTCGTCCGGGCACTCCCTCGTCCATTCTCACTAAGCCTGCAACACCTTGGCATGCCGTTGCGACCGCGGCACACCACGGCACCCACACGCCCATCCCACCCACCTCGCATCGCCCGTGGGACGTCCTCTTGTACGTCAATCCACAGCTCGTCCTCCCTTCTCACGTCAGGAGCCAGGACCCCCCGGGACAAGCCTCTCCCGGGACCACGTTCGTTCATCTTCCGTGCGCGGCACGGCTCTATTTCATCCTGGGCGCGGTTCCCTGGCGCGCCGCCAAGGAAGTAAGATACAGGGCAGCATGGTGAGAAGAAGTGCGCGTCCAAGACGTACTTGTTGTTTGAGTCTCCGAGCTTTATCCCAGGTAAGGGAACGAAGGCAGCGTATCGGTGTAAGCATGCGTGCGGTTAGGTACACACTCGAGCAGAAAAGGACAAAAACGTACACCCCTAGTGTACATTTACCAAGTTCGCAAGCATCGACACCCACGGCCGTTTGTTGTTCGGGTCATCTTCATCCAACCTCCCAGGCCGCGACACAACCCGACCTAACGGACTTGCGTCCCGTATCTGCGACACCAATACCCACCGCGTCTTTTCGGGCGACATCCTCCCTACCAAACTCGTACCGCGCCCCCCTCAGCGGTCCTCCAACGTGACGATGACATTATCATCGTTAGACTTCCCCTCCCGCTTAGCAAACTAGCCAATAAAGCGAACATGTGATGTGCGACCTCCATCCGTACACGCCCCGACAAGCGTCTGTATCGTCAAGCCTTTGTGGGCGAATGTAAGGAGAAATATCTGTCAGTATCATACTACGACCAAAATGCCGGCGGCCCTTCACGTACGTGCGCGACGCGAAACTGGGATCTTACTTGGCTCCGTGGCTCCCGTGTACCTCTGTGTATGCTACTTTCACTTGCTCTTGAGAAGCCAACCCGCACAGCGCCACGGTATTGATACCGTGGTGCCTCAAGACAGCCATCGAGTCTATCATCCGATGTGCTTCAAGATCTTGTGGCTTATCTGCATCATCCCTCGTCAAATATGGCATCACCGCAATATCTTCGACGCGCTGGCGGCGCCGGACAATCATCTGTCGAACGATAGTGGCGTCGGTGGGCCGTAAACATTCCGGATCGGGCTCAGGTACGAAGCTCTTGCCAAACATCGCCAAATACCGCCCTATCCCCCGGCGCCAAGGTGCCTAGCCAGGACGCCGATAGTACCCTCCGGTCCCGCCGGCAGGGTCTCGGGATCCACAAGAGCGTTTAAGCATGCTCAAATGTCTCCGATTCGTAGGATAATGCCGCAGTGTATGCGCTGGTAGTGCTATAATACAAGTTCTGGTGTCTACTGTGTTACGTTGTGTACTAGATCTTCGTGTCCCCGAATCTGAGATTTCCATTCCTCCCGCCCATGGCCAGTGTTCCACGCCCGACCCACAGTCCTCAACCCTCACCGCGTATACTACCCACCCATCCAATATCAACCCACCCACCCTACTCCTCATCATCCGAAACCAAATCCCCACCGTCCCCCTCCTCATCCCCGTCCCCTAACCACAGCCGCACCTCAGGCTCCGGCACCCCCAACCCCGCACGCACCCCCTCAAAGTCCAGATCATTCGCGCACGGAGCCCCCGGGGCGTCGAGCACCGCATCGATGTACCGCTTCTCCGCGTCGTACAGCCGCCCGAGCGGGGACAGCTCCTCGCGCGCGCGGTCGATGATGCAGTCGAGCGCGGGCACGGCCGTACCGCCTGCCGCAAGGTACGCCGCGAGTGCGGTGGCACTCGGTCTGGGCGGTGGCGCGTCCGCGTCCGCGTCGGATGTGGCCGCGAGTTCGACGGACTTCTGGAGTTCAGAAAGCCGTTTGTTTACGTCGGCGACGGTGGGGAAACCGCGGGGCGCGGAGTCGTCCTCCGGAAATTCGGACGCGGTGGCGAGGTCTTTGATGACTTCAAAGACGGCGACATAGCCACGGTATATCGCGTCTCCCGAGATCGTGCGCTCGTCGTCTTCCCGCGAAGCGGCGGAGGCGGAGGAAGGGCTGATCTTTGCGCGGAGATCATCCGGGAGGTAGTAGAACGCGACGTCGATGTGGGCGTAGTCTATTGGAAGGTTCCGCGTCACTTCGGCGTCGACGCCGTCTTGGGTGTCGAGTAGAGACTTGGCGAGCCCGTATCTGAGCTCTGTGGAATCTGGAGCGAGATATAAGCGGCGCGCCGAAAGTATCGCAAAGAGCCTGCAAAGAGCCACCCACACTCGAGGCGCTCCCGCATGCGGGGCGAGAGCCATCCCTCGAAGCACTTCCCACAGGTACATGTACGTTCGAATCCAGAATCTGTCATGACGTATCAGAGTATTCCGCCGCTTGACTTCCACTGTTTTCCCGAGTGACACGACTGGTAACGAGTAGGTGGTCGTTGTACGGAGACAACCAAGATGAGCCACAGCCGCCGGCGGGTTCAGTGCCACTATTCACAAGGCCTCCCGATTGGCGCCCATAAGATCTCGATCTGACGCGCTAGTCCGGCACCTCACTGGCAGCTGTGGCACGTCTTTCCTCGGAAGACCTTTATAGTCCAAATGTTGAAAAGTTGTCTCGAGCTTACACCCACTGCATTGGAATATTCCGTGAGTTTGATTCCAGTCACTGAAAACATAGAACCATTCAAAAACAGGACTTAACCACACCTCAGCTGTCTACCCGTAATGTTGCGACCGAGCTCCTCACAGTATTGGTACGAGGATGGCAACATCATCCTCATCGCCGACGGTGACATCGGCTTCCGCATGCACCAGGGGGGCGCGCTCATCCCGCACTCCATTGTGTTCCAAGACATTCTCATCGTATCCCTCTTAAGTGATATGGAGACGTGTGAGAAGTGCCTGACCGTCGGGCGGCAGACGACGTCACGTTCAAGTTGTTGTTTTGGGTGTTGTACGACGTGCCAAGGTGACAACTTCGTTATATTCTACCAGCAGAGCCCGAGCATTCTCACTGGAAGCTCCACTGATCAACCAGCCTGTTCGCACGCGGGGAACGCATCCCTTCTCCACCATCACCCCCCTTTTCGAGCTCGCACACAAGTACAGCACCGGGCACCTCTGCACCCGAATGCTCCGCCTCATGCGCACGCTCTTCTGCTACCAATTATCCGCCTTCAAGCGTCACTGAGTGTTTCACCGTCCCCGGCCCAACAGCGCGGCTTGCGCAGCGCTGCGGTCGAGCTCGTCCCTAGCCACGATGTCATCAAGGTTGTGAACCTCGTCCGGCTCGCCGACGACCCACACATACTCCACATACCTCTCTATCTTTGCCGCACCTTTTTTTCTTACCGCAGATACGCTCGTACCCGGTGCGACGCTAGGGGGTGGTCTTAAGGTGCGCCTGGCTCACGGGGACCTTGTGCGGTGCCTCGACGCGCTACGCACTCTCGTGCTGCATGTGCTCGAGGCGTGTCAGCATATTTATCACGCATAGACTACTACTTCGCAGGCAAGTTTCAAGGCGCCGGACAAGTGTTGGATATCGTTCTGGATGTTGGCGAAATCGCGCAAGCGGTATGCATGACCCTTTCGGCTCGATGCGGGAGTGGATCAGGAAGATGAATCCGCGTGCTGCGTGCACAGGTTATCTGCTTCTCAAGAACGTCAAAGAACAGCGATACGCCTGGTCATAGCTTGAACTTGATGCCTCAAGAATTGGGGCTTCAAGAAGTACCCGGGTAGGAGGTCGAATCGTAGGAGATTGGACCGTTTAACCGTTCAGGTATTTTACAAGTGCATTTCACATATTTATTATCTGGAATTGTATAATGTCTCAAACTTCGTCTTTTTGCAGCACGCCAAAGCCTTGTCACCTCGGCGCTGCAGACTCGCGGATCCGCCTACGATTATGTACAATTAACTTGCCCAAATGGGTTCCAAATCTTTATCCCAAACATAATCCGATTTTAAATAGGTCTCATTCACGATTTCCAATGATTTGGGGGTACGCGCGTACTTACTTGAGTCTATGGTGATAAGTTGATAATGTTGCGAGTTAGACGCCAGAGAATGTATGTACTTGTTTACCAAAAGCCCCATCATAATTACTATATTCGTACCGTGCGCTACCGTGACACGGTTGACTTGGAGCGTTCGCTTCCTGCATAAACTCGAGGCTCTGGAAAGGCTTATACTCGACGTCATTGCACTTCAAACTCGAATTTATGTTAATCCCGAGGCATCTGGCGCATACATAGTAGACGAAGACCCGCTGCCGTGCCTTCAACAAGATCCTCGTCTTATTTTGTTGATGCGACCTTAGTGTATATCTCCCTATATCTATAGCTGTAATAACGTAGCAATGGCGGTAGCAGCGTGCAAACGGGGGGAACCCGGGAAGGAGAGACGTCTCGGGATCAGGTTGAGCGATTAGATTGAGTTGAAAAGGCGCCTATCTAATCGTCTGAAACCCCGGGCGCCCAACACCCAGAAACTGAACCATGATGATGATGTTCAAATGCCGACGTCGACTGGCACAAAACGCAGACCAGTCTGGTTTACCCCTCTTCAAGTGATACTGTACGCCTGCATTACTCACCCCGACCTTGGTATACTCTGACACCAGCCCTTTCCCCCGTAGACACTTCAACTTTGGGTCCCTACCATCAGCCTGAGAATGGCTTACGTCGACGGTCGGACGGCTTACGTGCGTTGCTGGCTCACGATGAAGTGGTGCGAGTACCTTTATACAAGATGTGCGGCCGCGCTAGGTTCCCTCAGCCGAACCACCAAGTTACTTCACGGGCGGGGGACGCGGGGCATTAATCGCCATTTGAACAAGAAGCTCCGTGACTGGCAGGTATTCACTCCTGCATGTACGTTGAGCTCTCTTTATCCTTAACGTGCCTGGACGGTATCTACGCTGGTTCAACATGACTAATCGTATGCGGCCGTGTCTAATTTACGCCTTTCAGGGTAGTGTGCACTCCTTGTGGTGCCCTCGGTGCTAACGTAGCCACGGCCTCGGCTTCGTAGAGGCCGATATTCGAATTTCGCTCGCCCGTCACTCGAAGCGCCCCGATTATGCACGCCCCCAACACTCCATGTCAACCTACCTATTAGAATTTCGCTGTTAAATCGCTCCCGGCACGCCACGTATGCATCTGAGGTACGACGCCCCATATGTTTGTGTACACGCAGCATATGCGGAAACACTAATATTTATTGGTTATATATTCGACTAGTACCCCCATCGTCAGCGCCATGAAACCAGCTTCCGGTGGGCCTAGGGCATTCGACGACGTTAACTCTCAATGTAGTGCCCTTCTGCGGCGTCGGGGGAAACGAGGGCACTCCAGGTTTAGTTGGGGCCGGTTCCAACCTACACAATTCGGGTCCACTTCTGTGGTGTGCGCACGCAAATTGGCAGGACAGACTACTACTCGTCTCTTAGCAGCCTTGATTCAGCAAGATGAAGCCCATAGGTGGTAAGTATTGTCACCAACCACTGTCCCCTTTGTGCACTTCGTGCTAATGCATACACGAGGTGTTGGCTCGGAGTGAGACGCCCATACGCATAAAAAGCACACCCGTTTCGCGTCAGGCCCCTCAGTTCGCGCTCCCAGACCTCTCTTACCCAAGCTACACAACCGCTTCTTCAAACGTTCCCACTTCAGTTCTTACCTCAGTCAAGATGCGTTTCTCTACTACCGTCGTCGCCGTTGCTGCCTCCATCGTCCTCGCCTCTGCCATGCCCTCCGCTGCTCTCGGTAGCACCCTTGTCGCCCGTTCTGGCGATAGCAGTGTCGAACTCGCGAAGCGTTCTGGATGCGGCTCTACTGGTCCTCTCGGTGACGGCCACTTCGAGTGGTTCATTGTTACTGACTGCACTCCTGGTGCTCCAATGTAGGTCAAACCACGCGTTAGATAGTGGCGCCATAGTTCCTCGAACTTACATCACCTTCCCGCCGACGTCGACAGGACGTGTCAGGCCACTGACGCCAGCGGGTGCGAGCCGGGCAGGACGAACAAGATCGGCTCAATGGAGGTCGACGTGCGTAGACTCTGGGCTCGATCTTCATCGGGTTGACGCTAACGATTTGCTTTCAGGATCCGAATGACACCTTCCAGGTCGCGAAGAAGTCCAAGACTAACACGCTGCCTTTTGTATGCCCGGCGGGCGGCCAAGTGCGCTGTCAGGCGAACTTCAACGACCGCAACGACGGCCCTAACTACAGTCTCCGCGGTATGCGTTTCTTGAGACCTCAGACGTTGCGTTTACACCTCTGTTCGCAGTGTTCTGATTGTAACAACTAGGGATGTCCTACTCTACGGGAATGCTCAGGGTTGGCCCGGGGTGCCTTCATTCACCGTTCAGTGTGAGGCTGTGTAGTGTACGCCGTTGTTATCATTCGGCGCATACGGGGTGTATGGCAATGCAATGTAACATAAGGATACGGTATTGTGAGGCTCAAGTGCCATTGTCGGGATTAGTGCGTATATGTTTAGCCATCAAAAAATCCAAATCAGGCAGGTGGTGCCGCCCTTCGGGGTTGCAATGTTGAAGTCGTGCTCGATCAGCCTCTGCCAACTTCGCCTTAACCGTTTCGTGCTTCGCAGGTTTTCGCCTGGTCAATCGCTGCCGTGCATTGCTCTATATCCTCCTCCCCCGTGGACGCTGTTTTTGGCTTATTCTATCCTCTGCCCTTCCCCGAAAAGTGAGACAGCAAAAACGAACATGGCTTCTGAAGAGCATACCGTCGTTGGTACCGCCAGTGAACTTCCAGTCGAAGAGGCCGAAACAGCTGTACTTGTGGAAGACTCCGAAAACTTCCATAGGAACTCTCTTCCGCTTACTGAGGATCCTGAGGACGAAGGCCCCTTTGCCCCCGATGTTCTCCGTTCAGAGTGTTGGTACGAGGACGGCAACATTGTCCTTATTGCCGAATGTGTTGCATTTCGCGTTCATCGTGGGCTGCTCGCCAAACACTCCACAATCTTCCACGACCTGTTCTCTGTACCGCAACCATGCACAGACGCGTCAGAGCTAATCGAGGGTTGTCCTGTCGTTCATCTCTCCGACACCTCTGACGACGTAGAACGCCTTCTGCGCGCGTTGTACGATGGTCCAAGGTATAACTCGCCACGTTGTTCACGATATTTTTCGTTACTGACGTATCACATCTCGAAACGCGCAGTGCTTTCAAATATGGGGAACGCGTATCATTCTCATCTATCGCACCGCTTCTTGAACTCGCGCACAAGTACAACATCGAAGCCCTCCGCGACGACATGGTGCTCCGCATGCGGACCGTTTTCTGTCACCAGTTCTCCGTCTTCAAGTCCTCGGCTGAGTTCATCTACTCTCCCGAGGGATATACGGAACGCATCCTCAGGAGTACCGCCCTCGAGATCGTCCCCAGCCGCGATGCTATCCGCTCTGTGGAACTTGTTCGGCTCATCGGCGAGACAATGATGCTTCCCATGGCATTCTACCTCTGCACGCTCCTTCCCGCCGCGACGCTCATTTTGGGTTCGAAGCTGCCCAATGGTCGAATGGCCTATCTGTCCCCGGGTGATCTGGCACATTGCATGGAAGCGCGCGTCGTTCTGGCATTACGAGCGTACAAGGCGCGCGAGAGAATCTCACTCTTTAGAGGAACTGAGACCTGCGTGTCGTCTAACGCCCATGGGTGCGGACCTGGGATAGAAAGCGTTTTTGGCAGCCCCCGTGCCACTCGAGATGTCGACAACGTCTCTACCCACGCCCTCACTGATTGGGGCAAGAGAATCAAACGGATGGCATGGCTCTGTAAGTCGTGCCGGACCGGGCTTGTAGAGGAGAATAATGCTTGCCAGAGGCATGTGTGGGAGAAACTCCCGGAAGATTTGGGCCTCGTTGTGCCCGGTTGGAATGCTGCCGTAGAAACCGCCACATAGGCGAAAATGCCCGGCCGTATATTGGTACGTTACATCAGGTTTTGTGGTCCGGACGAGTGTATCACTCACTCACAACTTTGATCCCCATTCAGTCTGTTTTTAAGTACTAGGATCTACATGTACAGTCGTTTGCGCTCACACAATGGTTGTCTAATTGACGTCGGACGACATGATTGGCGAGCCGCAGAACTGAACATCTCAGTGAATGTCGGGGGCAACGCGTCATCCACGTCATCTATACACTTTACTCCTGAGAGAGGAACCAACACCCCCGACGGGGACGACCTAGTGCGCTGTCTCAAAGTGCGCGTCATCTTCGCCATGCATCACTCCAAGTTCCGCGAACATGTCACTAAACAAAACTTGTGCTAATACCACAACCGCACCAGTGCCAGAACATGGACCTTCGAAGTCAATTGAGTTATCAGAGCTTGGTTACAATCAAAGGCATTTCCGGCTTCCGGCTTGTCTTGCCCACAGTGGGATACATCACTCCCGCGTGATTCCAGTAGATTGTCTTCTCAGTGAGCTCGAACTTGAAGTTGCGTAGTAGAACGGACAAGACAACTTCTGTGGGTGATGTTGCGGGAAGTCTATCGACATCCGAGCAGGAGTATGCGACTTACTAAGTTCAAGCTGCGCGTATTTGAAGCCGCTACCAACGCAATAGCATCAACCCTAACTCTGCGACTCCATGGCCGTTGTACTCACATGCAAGACCGCCCACCGCCGAAAAAGCTCATCCTACTCAACGATGTCAGAGTAATGATCACGGAGCTACAGATGATGAAACGTCGGAACGTACAGGTTGGAATATACGCCAGGGATGCGGGCCTCTTCTACCTCACGCGGAAGAGGTGAGAGCCACCGTTCAGGTTTCCATTCGTACACGTCCTCGCCCCAGAGCGCTGAGTTCGTGTTCGAAGCCCACAGTCCGAGAACCACAACGGTGTCTTTAGGGACGGAAATCTGTGAGATTGTAGACCCGTCTGTGCCACGGATCGGCTCGCTGAGGGGCAGCACCGTGTCTTTCACCGCTCTGAAACAACGGGCGAGCATGGGCCAATCTATTGTGAAGGAGCATGACTGAATGACGCTTACCGGCGACTTAGAATTTGAACTGGGGAATAGCTGCGGTTGACTGAGTTAGTACAATCATGATATTCTATCAGAGGCGTAGTACGTACAGACGCAATGTCTCCCGGCAAATGGCGTCTAAATAGGGTAGCTCCATGAGTTGGTCGTAGTCGATGTCTCCCGACATTTGTGCTTCCAAGATCTCCGAGCGGAGCTTCTCCTGGACTTCTGGTCTTTGGGACAAGATGTGTAGAATACGTGACGACGCATTGGAGGTCGTATCCATGCCCGCAAGGATGAAAACACTATATGATCAAGAGTCATCTCGTCGTCGAACACCCGCAATTCAGCACACTACTCACGACATCTGGGCAATCAGCTCGTCGTCAGTTAATCTCTCTTTCGCGTCCGCAGTCATATTCGCTTTCACTATGCGGAAAATGTGAGGGGACGAGAAAGAAGAGTCATGAATGGGCACGTACGGAGGATGCTCATCACGTCTTTTCCTTCTCCGATATGCGCCGTGAGCGCATCGTCACCACGTAAGATCGCACGCCTTTTCTGTTCCATTATTTCCATCGAGCGTGTGTACATGACTTCTACAACGTTCTTCATCTTCTGAACGCGCTCGATGGGAGTCCAGCCGACTATCTTGCTGCGCAACCATGCTGGACCAATGCGGCTTGTATACTCGCCTACAAATCTAAGGCGCCCAAGGCTATTAAGGGTACCGCTGCGATACCACATGAGCGTGTTCTTATGAATGAGATCAAAATAAATGACTTACAAGAACGACTTCACGGACTCGGCCAAGCTATCAGAAACGTCTTCGACCAGAGGATCGAAGGAGTATCCGAGGGCGCCCTGGCCTATCAGCTCTAGCGCGGTCCGGCCCATCCAATTGAGGACATCAACCTCCTTTGAGGTGCCGCTGAGCTCTGTCGCAATTGCATCCCTGAGCTAGGGGCGCCGTGGTTACATCAGACGACTGGCAATATCACTTATGGCGAAGTTCGAACCTTGTACGACGTCTCATAGAATAGCGGAGTCACATTACGCAGGTGCGCCGCGGAGAAAACCGGGGTGAGCATTTTCCGCTGCCGACGATGCTGCGCGCCTTCGGTGGTAAGCAGGCCCGGTCCCAGGAGGAGATTGCTGTGCGCCGAAGGCGCGCGTTAGCGAGATGGGAGTACCAAGTGGGTATTGAGATGTACTGGAAGTTCGTCAGATTCTTTTCCCATGCGTCTTGGTCCTTGATAGCGACGCTGTACATGGCCTTCGGGTCGTACACAAACAACCATGTTTTCTAGGAGGTAAAACTTCTAGTCTCAGTCGTCACGATGACAACGCGGAGACATACCCCGAAGGGAGCACCGAGCCTAGAAACGGGGCCGTACGTCTGTGCCACGTACTTCGTCCAATTCTCCCAGCCGAGTCTGTCCGTGAGTTTCAGGTAGTTCCCTGTACAAACGCGGTGGGTGCAGATCTGCCACAAAAGTAGATGTGTTACGCTTACCCTTGAGAAACGACGCCGACGGCGGCCCCGGAATGTTGCAGAAGGGGGAAAGGAAGAGTTTGCGAGCTGCCCATCTAATAATGACCGCTCCGATGAAACAAAGGGCGAGAGCCTGAACGAGCTGCATGATGAGGTAGCCGTGAGTTACTGTGGTCCGGAACTCCCAGCCTCTATATATACCTCATGGAATCTCAGCGCTGTCGTGCGGCCCGCCAATGCAGCGCTTCATCGATGGATCCCCGCAGTATGACCAGCGGACCACTCGCAGGGGCAGCTCTCCCGTCATAGTAATTGCACTATGCCGCCCGGATACTACTACGGGAACCTCATATGTTAGTGGCGACGGGAGTGACGTCTTTAACCAAATTTTCTCAGACTCAGTACCTGTACGTGCAAGGGAGAAAAGAGCTTATATGAATCATCTGCAGGAAATGGCGGACATATAAGTGTGAGGCAAACAGGGAAGTAGAACAATACTAGTTCACCGAATTGCCCTGGACATTGAGACTTTCGCGACATCGCCTGACTCGGAGTTCTATGGTTGAACCTCTATCCAGCGTTCTGTCGGTTTCATTCTTAATTTATGTGTATTTTAATGGTGCGGACATCTGTTGTTAAATCTGCTGTAGTACTAATAGAGGTCGGGGCGCGGTGCCAGTACGGTGCTAGCGCTACTGGTCAGCTGGTTGGACGGAACGGACTGTCGCGAACGAGCGCCCGATCTCTGACTCACTTGAAGCGCAACGCCGGCGTGCCGCGTGACGCCGGTAGTGACTGGAGTCTGCGGGAGGGTGGCCCTAAGGCTCGATGATTCGGTAGATGGTAGACGGTAGGCAGGTTCTGTTGCATACTGCTGGAAGGCTGCGCTCACGAAAGACACCCTTTTTCCGGATGTTTCTCGTGTAACGCACGAAAGAACGATGATCTATAGGACTCGGGGACATCAGACACAGACAGGCTACACCCTCAGACTACAAAATGACAGTACAGGATAGCAAAGGCGGTAAAGACATCGATTGTGAAGAACTTCAGAACTCGAAAGCTCTTAGCAAATCAGAAAGACATGCACGAAAGATGTTAGACGGGAGGCTTCGTACGCGCGCGTTAGGGGATTGTCTAGGTCGGGGTCTCGCGGCGTCCCGCAGGCCCGACCTTGACCAACATGCAGATGCGCTGGTACAGATACCCAATCATGGGCTCGTTCCCATACGCCGCAAACCTGGTCTTCACGCGGTTCAGTTCGGACATCGGGGTCACCCAGTGCACAGTCCAATTGCGCACTGCGGTGGCACTGACGCCCGCGGTTTCGAGCTCTTCGGGCGGAAAGTTGATGAGCACGCCATCCCAGTGGCGGCAAAGCTTCTCCCACACGGGCGGCTCGTCTTCGGTGTCGTGGCTGTGGAACTTGACGACACGCGGGCACGCAACGAGTGCGCGCCGACCGCCTACACCCGCCTGGCTGTGCGCCTCGAAGACGGCGTAGAGCGCGGGTGAAGCGAGGAGCTCCGTGCAGGCGCGGAAGAGCGCGGCGTCGACGCCTTTCAACTTATCTTTGAGGGTGACGAGCGTAGTGTCTTCATGGGCATCGAATGACGTCGGCAGGGGGTATAAGTGGCGTAGGCCAAAACCCAGCATGCCTCCGTCAGGAAGGAAGGAGCTATCCTCTAGCAGAGCTGAGAGCATACTCTCCAGTTCGGGCGTGTTCGAGCCGGAAGGCTGGATGACATCTAGGCCATCCGTACCGACCGGCTGATCTTCGTCTGCGTAATGTAGATTGTAGGTCAGCGTGACGCGGTGACCAGAGGTCACCGGCACGACTTCGTGCTCAACATCACTGAAGAACGCAATATACGCTATGCGCGGCTCAGAGGCAGAGATCCCGGAGAGTGCCGCTGCGGCATCGAAGGAGTACTCGTGCCCGGCGTATTTGATACGAAGCGTTCCGCCAGAGTGCTGAGTGGGGAATACCAACACCAAAGAGGCGAACATCGTGCTCGAGCGCGGAGTGTCCTGGTGCGCCTTGAAGAAAGAGCCCCGACCTTGATAGGTGTCAGCAGCGTAGATGCGATATGATACAGGGGCGACATACCATAAAAGTTTAGTTTGTGTAACTCGGCCCTGATCGAATGGGTCTGCTCCTTTCCGGTGAACAGCCCTGTGCGTAGAGCTTCCAAGATCCCGTAGCGCTCGAGGTCGAGATTGATCGCGAAACTATCGCGTTCCAGTTTACCGGCCTTACGGTAGGTCGTGTCGAGAACGTTCTTCTGTGCAACTCCGAAGGTCGCAGGAGCGCAGGCTTTCTCTAAGTCATCCAGAGCAGCCGTCGAAGCGCTAGAAAGATCGATACGTCTATGATCATGACAATGAGCATGTTATACGAGGAACAGCATGAGTAGACTTACGTAGCGCGTTCGGTCTTCCCATAATATAATAGGAAATCTTCGTTAGGAAGTACCGCGGTACCACAGCAGTACGGCAAGGCCTCGTTCAGAGTAGCACGTAGCTGTGCGAGACGAGGATGCTGAGCCAAGGCAAGTGATGGATTGGGACCGAGTTCGTGCTCATAGGTGTCGAGCTCTTCCGAGTCAGAGGAGGGGTCGAACATATCGGCTAGGGGGTCGAGACTTGCGACCCGTCTTACGATTACCGGCTTATATGACCTTGAGGCCACGGCACATCCGTTGTATCAAGATGTCGCGCAATCCGTAGGCAGCCCGCCATTCTCCAACGTCCCACACAGAGTCAGTGCTCACATTTTAGGTACCGGAATTAGAGAGAACTGGCTTACTTCGAGAATCTGCGGAGTCGACTTGGGTTTGAGCGGATCATCAAACCACTCGATGTATGAACCCGGTTATGAACATCTTGGAGCTACGGGTGATATCTGATCGAATTTCCGAGCCGAGACGTTAAGGAGAAGCCACTACAAGGCCGTTGGGAGGGAGCCGAGTAACGATTGGGGAAGCGACTTACGTTGGAAACATTGCCAGATGTCCGTAACGCAGTATTCACCTTGGATCTGTCTTGAATCAAAGCCGTGGTCCAGTGCCTACTTAGTATTAGGCGTTACTAGCACATACCTGGTTTTCGTCTGTACTGTTTACACGTGTGGGTGTACCTTCCGTCATATGTTCAGTGTAAACGGGAGCAGCGCGATCTTCGAATCTCAGCCTACTCACTCGCAGCCTCCCACTGCGAGTCATCATGGACGATTACGGCAAGAGCGGGTTTGCGGCTGCGTGGTATAAGCTCTGTTCGGACGAGTCGATCCGTATACCAAACCGAGCCCGTAAGCCATGGTAGGATCGTCCCAATCTTGCAGGGCACTATATGGCCATGCTAATTCCACCCATCTGGCCTCTTTATCCACTCGTACCCACTTGATGGATATTGATATGCATTTAGGGTTATGGTGCGAGTGACGCCCGCGCAACAGGCGAAGATGCTGCCTGCGGGTTTGTGGACTGTCGTAACATCAGGATCAGAGTTTAAGAGTAAACGTTTAGAGGACAGGTGGCGATGGGCATACGCGCAAAGATCGCAGAACTCAACCGGAGGGACTTCATTGTTCAGCGGCATAACACCCGCCACGTGCCCGCCACGTGGAGGTCCCAGGGCACCAACGCGGCGTTCAAGTGTCAGTTTGGATGTAGACGTCCACGACAAAACACCCACTTCATTCCTATGCTCTGCCCTGCTCCATAATACGCCATACAATGACCACACATGTAGCTCTACTTGTTTCCTTATGTCGCGCTCCGATTCAAGGTGAGGTCGTCCGCTAGAACTAATCAGAATGATGGCCTCGGGGGCTCCTGCAACTACTTTGATTCGACGCAAAGATCCTCTCAGGAGACCTTCAAACAGAGAATGGAGAAACGTCTATAGCCTCTTGAAGCTTTGGCTGATGTTCCGAGCGGAGTGGCCAGCTTCCTATCAATGATGTCGGAGAGCTACGCACGAGTCATCACCACCGAAAAGGCAAGTCTTGCAATAATCTGTCGGTTCCTCGAAGTCCGAGGAGGTCAGACGAGTCTTGAGGGGTACGGTATCTGGCTTCGGGCTGTCTTCTCCCAATAAGTGTGCATACGGATTCGTTCCAGATGACTCGCACAGCCAATTTTCAATCACAAACGGATCCGTAATTCGGCTATCCGTATGTTTGGAAGGGGCGGACGGAGTATCAACCAAGGGTTAGGCCACCCTTTATTCGCAGTGGCGGCGAACACAGACGAGCACTTCCTCTGTCATCTCGCTCCTTCGAAGTGGGGATTCCCTTTGACCAGTGCGTGATGCGATCAGTTTCAACCACCCCATGATGTGCCGATTTACGCATGCTGCGCACGCGAAGATTAACAGGAGGTGGAAATACTGTGGTGGTAGGTTGATACTTCTAAGTGTCTTTTCGAAGGCTCCGCTGTCATGCGCCATGCTCACGGCCGACCAACTTAGATATGCCCACCTCCACCATGACTGTCCACCTTGCACGGCTTGCAACTGCCGTTAGAGCATGGGTTCTGCAACTAACGGCAGCCGCTGCTTCTACGTCCGTGCGATAGGTATTTCTGCCTGCGACTGACCTGGATCTTATCTGATACCCACCACCATCCTTCAGGCATATGCGTTGGCGTGCGGCTGCCGCATGCTGCACTCGCAGGCTGTCATCGGCATACTCTCCCTACGGTACCTCCGTTACTTCACCGGCGGACTGCACTTGACTTCTGCACCGAGTCCATGTCACGCCTCCCACGCTCTCCATTCAACGTCCTCGTTCCGGGCCGTAGCAAGACACCGCCAGAAAGCTCGCGACTCCCACGCAAGTTTGTCCCGCTCTGCAGGCTACACCCGTACGTCCGCCTCATGTCGGTTGCCGCGCGCGCCCGTCGCCCGAGTTTCTCGCGCACGTACTTGGGCGGGAGAGCGGGTTCTATACCGCACCGGGCGAGGGTTTCTGACCCATTCTTCTGGGCGACGGAGGCCGCGAGAGACCCTTCTTTCTTCCCTGGTCCGCTTGAATGGGCTCGCCGTTCATCCCAGTTACAAAGATCATAGGGACTGCGTAGCACGCTATCATATGCCTCATCGTAAGCAAGCAGCCCAAAGTCTGCCGCGCGCACAATTACGTGGTGGGAGGGCAAGGCTGCTAGGATGTTCACGTCCCGTCTTTCGCTGTGGGTTCAGTCTCCATCGAAGCACATTATGCGAGACACGCTTGTGGATATTTGTCCGGATGTTAAAAGGGTAGTATCCCCTGCACTGTGGGCACTGTTCGTTCCTGAGGGATCGAGAAGTCACGTTAAGACGACGTGGCGAGCGAGTGTTACCGGGACTTCAAGCAATAGAGTGAGCGATACGTATCTATTATTCTTTGCATTGCGAGATGGTTGACGCGGTGTGTCGATTTAGCTTCATGTCCGATACGAGAAGAAGTTTGTGGTCGAATAGCCGTTGGCAAGGCCCGGGGACTATCACACCCTGGGCGTCTCAAGGTACCCGGACACTCCCGACATTCACACTGGGGAGGATAACTCTAGAGCCCGTCCCTTACAGCCGGGGCCGAGGCGTTCGAATTGCGGGGAAGCGGGTTGCGATAGGTCAGCCACTCATTATGTTTGTCCCAGGATTCTTGAAGCTCAAAGCGTGGGACGCAAACCAGCATACTCCATCTATTAACACTCAGACACGGCGCTAGAGGCCCTTCGATGCCAAACTGAAGTCCCGCGGCCCATATTTACCGTAAGCACCCTTCGCGGCGCCTCAAAGTCTCGCCAACTATACAGAGATGCGCTATTCTAGCTCGCGGTGCTGGCCAATACGCGCCTTCGTAAGTACGTTACACGTAGGCGGACCGAGGGGCTGCGCCCAGTGGCTGACCAACGCCGCTCTCATCTACAGGTTCTTCGTGTCGGCGGTCGCACGCGTGCGCTGATTTTGGCGGTCTCGACTTAGCGGCAACGGCGAGCACGGTTCGAAGAAGCTGGGATATTCAACTCCAGACAGGCAAAATTTCACCGCTCTTGGCAGGCGCATGCGCCCCCACGGAGTGTATGCACGCGGGGTAATCAGGTGAGCACGGAACGTGGCGTTGCGGGGGTTTCCCTAAGTGACAAATGCCGAGTGTACACGACGTTGCAGTTCCCGTCAACAGCAAAATCGCGATCGCGCGGGGCTCGTGGGTGATCGTCGATGTACCCCGTGCGGGGTGTATTCAGCGCGCAGTCACTGCACGGACAGGTCGTCCGTAGCAACGAAAGATTAACAGGGCGTGTCTTCCAATCCTAGACCGGCGGATCTCACGCTCGTGGGCGTTTACCCATACACCTCATACGGCGCATATACAGTGAGTAAAATTACGCTGAGAGTTTACTTTGACATTGACGGGCGAGCAAACAACCTGGACGCACATCCAGGCCAAAGGTGAGGGAGCAAACTCTAGCGACAATTTTGGCGGCGGCGGCGACGTCGACCATAGGTTGCCCGTACTGTGGGGTTCGGGAGGGCGGCTTTAGGCCCGCTACAGAGTCGTTAAATAGAGGCGCACCACCAAGCTCTGGACCTCATCGACACCCCTTCAAGCAACACACAACCCGCAGACGTCCCGCCTACCAGACCACCGTCACCTAAAGCGATGTTCTCCAAGACCCTCATCTCCGCTGCTGTGGTCGGCTTCGGCTTCGCCCTCCAGGCCAACGCGCACGCAATCATCACCCCCGCCCTCGGTCTGTTGACCCCGGCCGTCCGCGCGGACGTGCAGCGCCCATCGGCCGCCGCCGAGTGCGGTAAGATCGACGTCGCCTCGAACTTGGACACCTCGGAGGCGGTCCAGGTCCCCTCGAACGGTACCTTCACCGTCACGATCACTAACTTCAACGGGTAAGCATCGTTCGCCGTTGTCATCTCAGAGGTGCATACGCTAATGGTATCCCTCGCGCACAGTGGCGTCGACGGCTCTCGGGAGATTACCCAGGCCCTCGTTGACCCCACCGCTGTCGGCACCTCCTTCCCCGTCACCCTCGACGTCCTCGTAAACGGCGACCTTGTGAGTAGCGCCCAGAGTGCATCGCGGCGCGTTTCCGCTCACCCGCTTTCGCTCAGGACCCTACTGGCACTGGCTCCCAGCAGTTGGTTGTTCAGCTCCCCGTCGGCACCGTGTGCTCTGGCGGCGCGACCGGCGACAAGTGCCTCGCTTCGTTCACCACTGCGGGCAAGTTCGGCAACTGCGTCGTCCTCGAGCAGTCCGCTTAAGTTGGCGCGATGATCCTTAAACGTGCGCTTGTAGACGTTACCTCTTATCAAAATCCATCTAACAGGAGCTATTCCCCCAGGTCTCGCGATAAAGAGGGATACACTTACGCCTTTGAGAAGTTACGATAGGGCCGTGACTCCCCTGCTAGCCAGGCGGGTTGCGAGTGTGTATAAATGATGTGCATGACCGAAATTTACAATCTTAGGGTTTGCGTATCGAAAACTCCGTAATGTGCGCGCATCGGTAAGAAACGTCGCGGCCTGAGCGTTCATTGGTACTGTAGCCATCGAATTAAACGCGCGCTTAGAGCTCGTTATTGGGCATCTTGACTTTTCTGCGCAAATCACAGTCACCGTTTCAGGCTACCACCACCACCTGTCTCGTTATGTTCCGACGCTCAACGTATGCATCGTATCTCACGATGCTGACCTTGAATTGACGCAGATAAAATGCAGGTACTCGGACACACTAGCAATCGTGGTATTGTCAGTTTTTCCTATCCTTCCACTGAGTTCTAGATCTGACGCCACACGTGCAGAGTCCTCCACCCGCAATGCCGAGGTTTTCTGTTCACATGTACGGCTCTACTCTTACGAGACGACGATCCTCCTTTCTCGTCGTCAAGATGAGTCACACTAACGCTGTACACACTAAGCAGGCGCATAGGTCTGACGGTCTATGATGATAGGCCCAACCACAACCACACTCGGATCCGCTTTCGGGGCGCCCACGCGCAGCTACATCTACAACATATCCCGCGCTCTTTCTGCGTATGACTCTTCTGTTGGTTCCAAACGCGACGGTGATACTCGTCGAAGTCTTCTAGTGACCACACTGCGATCGGTATAAGCAGCGCAAGAGCATCGTGGCTCAGACCGCATGACGTCGACGACCACTCGCGGTACCGGGAGCAACCCTCACCGCCCGCAAAATAGGATTGCAACAGCGCCAAGGGCGTGCTCGCTCTATCTCCTTAGCCGGAGGACTAGGTCTGTGTTTCCTAGGGCGAGCGTCCTGCTATGATTGAAGCTCCAGCGGCAGGCGTCCCTAATCATCCTCAATATATGAATGATAAGGGACAAGAAATCCCTTCGCCCTAGCGAGGACTTCTCAGGACCAAGCGGCGTAGCCCAGCGCTGTTGGCTCACAGAATACACAGGTGATAAATGTAGGACGGAAAGAAGTCAGTCAGGTAGGTGGACTCCAGGGACGCATGATCCAGCTTCATCCCTCTTTCGTCCGAGGACATATGCCACCACTGCCTAAATCCCGAACTAATAGCTATATCCGGCGCGCAATACGGCTTACTTCTGGAGCAGGGTTGAAATATCGGGGGACATTTGACGCGAATTCTGTTATTGTGATCTTGTCTGTCTGAGTGAGCGCATTAAGAGGCCTGGCGGGGAGGGCTTCCCATCGTCCAAAGAGTCGTCTCGCTAGTTTGTGAGCGATAGGTACTTGCGGTGTGATAGGGTTCATGTCGACCGCGTGCCAGAAGACTTCCGCAGCAATGTTGCGACATGCCGAAAGCGGCGCCTACTACTAAGGCTTGCTCTCGCGACTGACGACTTATCGATCCGCACTTGTGTAGACTCACTTTAGTACTTAGACTTCCAGAGGTTCCCTATCAAGACGGCTGCTGCGGTACTTGAGTTTCTCGCGCCGTCATCCAAGCCATCGCCTACCAGGTCAACGCCGACCGCGACGACCACACCGTGTCGCTGCACCGGCACAACCCCGCGTAGGACTCGCACATGATGATCCCCCCCTACCAGTCCGCGCTGACATCTCCGACAACCACGCAAGACATGTTAGCCTCGCTCCTCACACCGCCTGCAGAGTCCGCGCCGAAGCCTAAGCGCGACAGCGAGTTCTACTGCCGCGATGTCGTTTTCCTGGTGAGCCTTCGATCGGCCACTACATAAATTAGAGTCACCCCTACAGCATCTTTCTCAAGGTCGAAGACACCCTCTACAGGGTCTCCCGCCGCCCTTTCGAGCAATCTCCGGGGAACGTTTTCAGTGGATTGTTTGAGATCCCCGCTCAAAACAACGAGGGCGAGAGCGACGAGTGTCCCATCTTCCTGGAGACCGTGTCCGGCGCGGACTTCAAAGCGTTTCTCCACGTTCTATTCCCCGGGTCAGTAAACCTTTCGGTTTCCCTCAGTATCTCGGTGCCTCGGTGTGCCAAACCCTTAACTCACCTTTCACCCGCCCTAGAATATATTGCCCGGAGCGTTCCTTAACCACAGACGAATGGACCGGTGTGCTCAGACTCGCCACCATGTGGATGTTCAAAACCGTGCGCGCCACCGCGATCTCCAAGCTACACATGCTTCTCATCCGCTCTCCCGCGACGCGCGTCCGCCTCGCCCGCGAGTTCGACATCCCTGCCTGGATCCAGCCCGCGCTGCTCGCTCTCGCACGGCAAAACACGCTCGCGGCCGCGGACCTCGAGGCGCTCGGGTGGGACGACGCCGCGAAGCTCATTCTCGTGCGCGAGGGCGCCGTCGCGTTCTCGGGGCACTGTGCGTGCGCGTGCCATACCTGTAACCATGCGCACGGCCCGACGCGTGGACATGCGGGTGCGCGTCCGGACGTCTTTACCGCCGCAATGGTGCGGCAGGACGCAGACTTAGCGTCGAGGATTACGGAGGTCTTCGGTCCCGACCCGGCGTGATCGTGGCCATCCTTGCCGTCCCGCGTCCGGAAACGCGTGTGGTGAATGAAGAAGTGATCGGATTCGCTCTCGTGCTTTTGGTTTGCTCTCGTCTTGTAACTCTGTGTTTTCCCGCTTTGCCGCATTGGAAACGGTTTGTATTATAGCGGAAGTCTATGATGTGGTCCGGTCCGAGCTGTTTTGCCTTACGTTTTGCACATGCCATACAATTACGTCCCATCGCACGCCTCTGGAATGCTCTTTTGCTGACCGTATCCTCTAGTGTATGTATACTCCCCAGATACAATGTGCTTCGTACATCTCGCTGGCGTATGCCAACACCCACTGGCGGGGAATCGCGAAGCTTCTCAAGTGAACGTCTCTAGGGACGTCCAAACCTTCCGTGAGTGCCAGTGTTGGTAATATAAAACTCAAGGTCGATGTCAGGGATTCGCCCCATGTGGATGCGCACTCCTCCAAGCTCGCTCATCTCGAGTTGGGCTTCGGACTGCCCTCATGCGCATGAGAAGAACCGACATTGGTCCGATCTAGAACTACGCTGAACTTGAACGTGGACGATCCCTTCGTCCACCATCTAATGTCCTCATCGTGTGTCGGTCCAGGGTTCTTCGCGTCGGCCACAAAGTACAACGCACATCGACAAGGTGCGCTTTTGGATATCCAATTCAAAGGAAGCCTCCTCAGCTTCATCGTCCGCCCGCCCGCCCAACGGCTTTGTGGTGTCCGAGCACCGAGAACCTGTGTGGACGGGCTATGGGTGCTGGTGGGAGAACTGCAGCCTGGGGTAGCCGACTTCCTGTTTCTGAAACTCGATTAGTGTGCCTCTACTCCTCTGAACGGGTGCTGGCGTTCGAATCCGTCGACAGTCCCCCACGCCGTTCATGGGACGCTCGACGCCTACCGTGAGCGATCTCAAAGTCTGAGCTACAGTTTGTTACCTGCTTGAACCTGCGACGTGCACCAGCGACGGGCCCGGGAGGTAGGCATTGTCAAACGTTGGCTCGGGCCCCGACTTTATCCGATCACGACCTTCCGACTCCTACATAGAAATTGGTAAGTCACAGTACCATATTCACATAAGCAGTTGCATTTTCCGTGAAGTCATCCCACCGCAACTCCCATAACATGTGAATGGGCACTTGATGTAGTTTAAAGGCTTCGTTATGTCGCCCCGGTTCCGAAAACGCAGGGCACAGTATCTGTGGTATATCGGTGTAGAACTCAGGGATAACACTTCGCTAAAAGCACGTAGGTTACTGAGCTCGTTTGAAGCTACCCAAACGCGGGGACGGGCAACGAACATAACCATACATCAACGAACTCACCCCTCCTTACTCTTGAATTCCAAAATAACCTTCACTCCCGCCAAAGAATGTCGAAGCAAATAAACCGGCATATGGCAGTGCATTACTTATCACTTGGCGAACGCAAACTTGAACGTAAAACATCACCAATGCGAACGAAATCCAGCCTCGCCAAGCTTGAATACAGTTACATAGCGAATAACGACAAGGACAACCGAACCAGAGCCAGAGCCCTGAAGCTTCGAAAGCCGGTGGCAGGAACACGATCGACCTACCCTACCAAAGACACCGAGGAGAAAGAACAACGTCCGTCGAAGAGCGCGCGGAGGCTCAGATCCGAGGAGCCATAACCATCCCTAGGCTCTGCGCCTGTAAGAAAACAACATGCCATACCACCACCCGGCATGGGGGTGGGTACAACACCCCTCCCCTCTCCGAAAAATGAAAGAAAAAACGACACCTCGCCCCCGCGCGCACTCCACTCCAAGTTCACGGAACCAAACCAAGACACACTCAAACCTGCAAAAAATCTGTCCGCAACGAGTCCGCGTCCCCGCGATGCCCGCCCCCCACCTTCTGCCGCGTCCACGCGATCGGCGACGAGCTCACCGTCGGCCGCCCGCCCCCCGTGCCCGCACTTCCGCCCGCGCCGATACCGCTCGACGCGGCGGGCGACGCGGCGTTCTCCCTCAACAGCTCCGTCGACACCGCGCGCATCTCGACGACGTTACTCCCCAGACTCGCGTGTCCGGTCGAGTAGTACCCCGCGCTGCGCTGCGACGGCGCGCCTCCCGCCCCCGCCCCTCCTGCTCCCACCGGCACTCCTCCCGTGGCCCCTCCTATCCCGCCTCCCCCTGCGCCCCCTCCGGCGTTAAAAGCGTACGCCTGCGCGGCCTCTTTAGCAGAAGCGCCAAGCGAGTGCGCATACGCATACGCATGCGCCGCAGATCCGGCGACAGACCCAGACCCAGCGGGGTTCGCGGACGACTGGCCGTACCGGAACGCGCGTTCGCGGGCGCGGCGGCGGGTGGAGATGCGGTGGAGGACGAGGTAGAGCGCGAGGAGGGCGAGGCCGAGCGCGATGAGCGCGCCGAAGAGGATGGCGAGGATGGTGGGGATGTTCGAGGGTTTTGGGGAGGATGTGGAGGGGGAGGAGGGGCTGTCGAGGGCCGGGGGGAAGGACAGATTGTGTTTAGCGTCGGTAAAAATCCCCTTGGAGGGGGGAAGGAAGATAGAGAGAGACGCACCTGTTGAACGGGACGAGCCCTGTAGGCGATGCGCCCGAGTTTGTTTGTGATGAGCTAGAAGACGACAAGATGTGAGCACAGCTCCGGGGAATATATACGAGCGCAAGAAGCTTCGTGACCATTCAAACCGCCGTGCCCAACAGCCCCGGGAGCGGGAGAAGCCCCCCCCCCAATGATAGTTCGCGCCCACGCGGAGGCGCCGGGGATAAGAGGACGGCACGGACGGAGCGGGAAAGTGGCGCGCGGCGAAGACAGATCCCGCGCGTGGACATGTTCTCTTGTCTGATACATCGCGCTTCTGCTGGGAGCTCTTCCCCACAGCTGGCTGGATGCGGAAGCGACAAGCAGACCGCGCTCACAGATGGGGTGCTCGCGCAGGCAGTCAAGGGTGCTACTTACTCGGAAAACCACGGTGGGGTCGAGGTGACCGTGGCGATATTCGGGGCGGCGACTGTCGACCCGCTGCAAACAAGAGAGAAGGACGCCACCACGAGGACGAAGAGTCAGTCAGCACCCGAGCTAAATCTCCGCATCAGGCAGAAGACAGAACACGGACTTTGTTGTAGTAAACGTGATGTAGTCCACGTCGAGCCACTTGCCCTTGAGCCCCACCCCGCTCAGGAGCGCGGTGAGGATGACGGTGTGCACGCCCGACTGGTCAAACGTGTGCGTGACGAGCTCCTGCTGGAACTCGGTCTGCGGCGCCGACGCGTCGAGGTTCACCACGACGTTGTCCGCCTGGACGCGGTACAGTGCCTGTGTGCAGAGAATACGTCAGTCGGTGCCTGTCTTCTATCCGCTATCCGCCGCCTCGGATAGGCGAGAGACGGTCGCAACGGACACCGAACACGTACGTGGCCAGGGCCCTTGGAGCCGTATATCGCGAACGCGGACCCGCTAAATTGGAACTTGAGCGTCGCGCCGTCCTGCTGTGCGGCGTGATACGTGCGCTGGAAGAACTCGCCCAGCTGGGGGTCGCCGGGCGGCTGCACGGCCCACCCGTCCACCGAGTACGCGAGGGACGGGTCCGAGTCGTCTAGTGTGAAGCTCATGAAGGGCGGAAAATATCGAAGCGGGGCGGGGTAAGGTGCGCAAGCGGCGCAGTCGGGAAGTCAGTGCGAGCTCAGCAGCAGAGGTGTCTCTCGGCGGAAGTGGCGTCGGCGAGAGGGTGCGTGTGGGCGTGCATAGACAGAGGGATCCAGGCCGCCTCGGGTGAGGGCAGGGAGAGGAGCAAGGACAGGCGGGCGAGTTGGCGCGGTAAGGACAGGACGGGCTCGAGAAGCTCGATGGGTGATGGGGGATGGACGCTGTGGGAGGCAGGGAGGGGCTGGGTGGGAGCGCAGATGGAAGGCCAACGATTATCGAGCGCGCTCAAGGCGGGTCGGCGCGGGGCGCGAGGGCTGAGTGCTGCGGCGCGAGTGGTACACTGCAGCACAAGGTGAGCACGGTGCAGAGGGGTGTGCCGTCAGGTACGGCGGCAAATGCTGGAGGCGAGATCGAGTGAAGGGCAGCCGGCAAGATGGGGGTGGAGGAGGGGGCGGAAGCCGAGGTGTTTGGCGTGCTGGGTGGTGAGTTGTTCCCGCCTCCTGGGAGTGATGGTGATGATCTTGGAGAGAGAGCGGTGCGATCTGTGATGGCGGGGGAGGAGGGCAGGTTGTGGGCTCCCCGCACGGCGGTGCTGGAGATCGTCCTCGGGGAGGCGTTTGGTAGAGAGTGTGGGCGCGAGGGACGTGCCGGCGGGAAGGATAATGAAGGACAAGGGGTGGTTGCCATGGCGGGGAGGCGTTGAGGAGGACGAGGAGGACGGGTGTGGGAGGGCGGGCACCGGCGACCATAGTCAAACTGTGGGCGATGTGCCCTGAACGAGCCAGGGCGCATCCGAGCGCAGAGCCTAGCAGAGCCGCCTAGCAGAGCCTAGCGGGATCAGAACCCGGCGGATCTGGCGCATGCTGGGCCGTACCTGATCATGAGATTCCATCGCACGCGACTGCAACATATGGCGCGTCCTCCCTCATGAGAACCGCACCCAAAGAAGCCTGATGGCCAAGCGCGTCGGCTCATGCTCACCAGCGTCGACGTGGCAGGCGCAGGCGTCCAGCGCGACGAGGATGCACCGCGAGGGAGAGAGGACGAGAGAGAGAGGACGAGAGAGAGAGGACGAGAGAGAGAGGACGAGAGAGAGAACGCAGACGGCGGCGGTGGACGAGGAGGGCGGGCGGGCGTCTGTTTGCGGCCGAAACGGAAAGCTTCTCCCGCGGTGGACAGACTCCGAAACACTCGGACTCGCCTCTCCCCATCCGTCCCGAGCGAGGCCACAGCGAGCAGCCTGCCTGCGCACGACGCCCTGCGTGTCCAAACCCACCCCCAAACGCACCTCTCGTCGAGGCCACGCACCGCCGACACAACCGCGCCCACACGCCTAACCCTCCGCGCATCACCGCGGCAAGCGAACGACGATACACAACGTCAAAGAGCAATACCCCGCCCCGCCCTCGCGCCCCAGCCCCCCCTCCCTCCTTCCTTTCTGAATTCTCCCCCCCCGCCGCGCCGCGCCGCCCTCACCTCCCTCGGCCGGCGACCTACCCCCGCTCGGCCGCGCGCGCGCACGCGTGCGGCCATCGCGATCGCCCACACCGGCATCCGCGTCTCGCACCCACCCAGGACTAAAGACTCGACTCCGCGTCGTGCGCCCCCGGGCCCGCCGCGGCGCCGTCGGCGTCGGTATCAAACCTCAAACGCATCGGTATACGGTATCGCACAGCTCGCCGAACGTGGCCCGTGATGGGGGCCGGCCACAACGTTTGTCCGCCCCGCACTGACCACTGACCAGAGTCGTCTGCTGGCCGATGGCCACACAACTAGACAGGCTCTGTCGATCCCGCCGTCGTCCGTGTTCCGCTGTGCAGATTTTCACGTCCAGGAGCCGGCCGTCCGACGGCACACGGCGTGCGGTCTCCCATTCTATCCAGACAGTGACTGCCCGTCCCGGTGCTTGTGACACCATATGGGTGAACGTTCGAACTCGATCGGGACTTGTGATCGGGCCCAGCGCGAGGACACGTTACGTTGTTCGCAACTTCACCGTTTCGCCACGGCGCGGTCTGCGGCTGAAACACGCGTCCGTACGTACACGCGATCGAGCGTGGAATATCCGAGTATGTGCATCGATATATCGAATATCGAGAGCCCGAATCAGAGCCTCCTTTATCAACATTCTACTTGTGGACGGTCTGAGTTGAACCCATCACTCTCCCAGGTGAGGAGTACTACACATCCATTGCAATGGCTATGCACAAGCGTACATTCCAGACAGAAACAACCAACTCACCCGCCGCAGCAAACACTACCACTCCGAGTCGAGTCGCCGTACAAACACCGTCGGCCCGGGCAAGAGACACACACCCAGCGCCGCCGCACCGCAACCATCCAGCAACAGATCCCCGAGTCGACCGTTAATATTCCAAATCACCACCCACCCACCTTCCCCACGTGCACCTTTCCCGCGTGCCCACGCATCCCCTCTCTTCCTCCTCCAAGTAGCCTCCCGGACCCACACCCACACGCACGGCCGACTTGAATCGCGCTGGCAGCACGCGCACGAGGCGCACACCTCCCGGACCACGCGGACGGCGCGGGCCTCCCTCACTCCGTTCGGCGTTCACGCTGAATTTCCGACCATCCATGGCAGACCGAGACCGAGAACGAGAACGAGGGCGAGGACGCGGATGAGATCGAGATTCGATATTCAGTGGCAAGACAGAGACCGAGACCGGACGCGCTGATCGTCCACGCCCGCGCCCGATCGCGAGTCCGCGTCCGAGTCCGAGTCCGCCGGTCGCCGTACTGGGCGTGTGTGTGTGTACATGCGCACAGACTCGGAGTGCATGAGACGAGCGAGGGAACGTCTTGGCCTGCTTGGATTCCGAGTCGGAGGCATTGCGTTCATGCTCACCCCAGGTGCGGGTGCGGGCAGTGCTTACTTACTGGCTTTTTGCCACACAATGTTAACGTTGGATATCGGGCGCCGAGGAGCGCCGGCCGACGAGGAATGTACATACGACTTGAAACCTGCAATGACAAAGGAAGTTCATGCATCATGCATGTGCATGCGTGCGTGAGGCGGAGAAGCGAAGACGAGGACGGGTCCGCGCACGCGCGGGCGCGAGATAGGATCCAATCCTTCGTCTACATTCCAGGTCTACGCCCAGTCCACACAGATAGCACACGATGTCGACGAGTAGAAAGATCGACGTTGACATTGTTGTTAAACACACGACCGTATCCGAACCTTGCGCACCGAACATTTGACACTTGACACACTCTCGATCTCGACACTGGGACGTAGCGATAGTAATAGCTATAGTACGTAGTATGAGAGAACCGACCGACCGACCGACCGACCGAACACAACTCGAACGCAGCGGACAAAATATTGCGAGCTCAACGTTTACAGACCCTACTACACCCGGGAAAACCGTAGCACAAAAAGCGGAAAAAAAAAGAGGAATGGTAGTAAACCGGGTGGAGACCGAGGCGACCTAAACCGAGACCGAGACCGAGACCGAGACCGAGACCGAGACCGAGACCGAGACCGAGACCGAGACCGAGACCAAATTCGCGAACCGGGTCGATGCGAGCACTGGCACTGGCTCTGGCATGCTGGCACTGCGGACGGACGGACAAACAGACGGACGGACGGATGGACGGACGGACGGGGTAGAAAGAACGCAGTCCGTGTTGTGCAGCAATAGTAGTAGCAGTAGTACGCGAGATGTAGAGGAGGAGGGGGGGGGAAGTGTCCGCATTAAGGATAGTATCGACGGATGGAGGGAGGGAGGGGGGAAGTGGGAAGTGTCCGCAAAGACAAGGACACGACCAGCAACGAGTCGGCTGGAGACACCATCGGGCATCAAGCTAGAGGCCCGGGGAAAGCGGCGGAGCGAGCGAGCGAGCGACGAGAGCGGCGTACGGCGTGCGGTAGCGAATTGCGTGTATGGGGAAGGGGGGGGGGTCCAGCGGATCGAGCGGTCGTGCAGAACGAGAACTAGATCGCGAACGTGAACGTGAACGAGAATGGGGGCAAGCGCGCGAGAGAAGACAGGGGGAAGGGGAAGGGTGGGGAGAGGCATTACAGGTGCGCGTGCGTACAGGTATGTATGGTATGCGTGCGAGAACAGATCTTGAAAAAAAGAAAAAAAGAAACCGAAAAGAGACGAGAAACAGACGGAGACGGAGACAGAGGCAAGGGTGGGGATGGAGACAGAGGCGGAGGCGGCGAACGGGGCGGGGATATACAATATATATATACGTGTAAGTCAAGACGGTCAGTACGTACTTGCTATCATTGAGTTGTTGTCTCCTCCGGGATCCAGAGACCGGGAGAATGATCTGCGCTGAGAGAGAGAAAAAGATAAGGGGAGGGGGAAGGAGAAGGAGTAGGAGCCCGAGTAGACACCGCCCTCCCGCCAGCCTAAGAGCGCACCTTCAAACGTCTACGCCCTCATTCCAACGGCAGC
Source organism: Trametes hirsuta (assembly GCA_001302255.2). Lineage (NCBI taxonomy): Eukaryota > Fungi > Basidiomycota > Agaricomycetes > Polyporales > Polyporaceae > Trametes > Trametes hirsuta. Next base: position 115,564 of record CP019376.1, read on the forward strand.
GGCGAGTCGTACTTGAGCCCCATCCCCGTGGGACTCTCCCCCGGGCCCAGCGCCGCCATCCCCACCGACACCATCCCCACCGCCATGTCCAGGGGATCCGGGCCCGCCACCCCCACGCCGTCCGCCAGGCGAGGATAGCCCAGCGCGTCCGGCATGCCCGGGTGAGTGCCCGTGCCCGTGCCCGCCAGGTGACGCACGTGGTGTGCGGGATGCGAGGGAAGGGGATGGTGTGCTGCTCCCACCCCGGGGCGAAGCCCCTGCGTACTGAGGCGGGCTTGCTGCTGCTGCTGCTGCTGCGTACGCGCCCCATCCTGGTAGCTGCTGCTGACGTCCCGAGTCGGCATATACTGCACCTGCGAGTGCGTGTGCGTGTGCGGGCTGCCCGACCCATAGCTCTCCGCGAGACGGCGCATATACTCCTCCTCCGAGTTCCTGCGCTCGCGCTGCTCCCGCTCCTCGGCCCGCTGCTGCGCCTGCGCCTGGTGCGCCGCCTGGAGCCGCTGCTGGAGCTGCTCCTGCTGCTGCCGATGGAGCTCGAGCGAGTAGTGCTGCGCCCGCGCCTGCAGGTGTGCGGTCCCCGCGTTCGCCGCGTGTTGTTGCGGGCGGAGGGGGGCTTGCGCTGGGCCGATCGACGAGTGCGAGCTGTGCGGCGGATGTGACGAGTCCGGATGATGTGGTGGGCCGCGAGAGTGCGCCTGAGCCCGCGCCGCCTGCGCCGCCGCCGCCGCCGCCGCCTGCTGCTGTTGATGCGCTTGCGCTTGCGCCTGCTGCTGCTGATAGCGGTACAATTGGTCGAGCTGCTGCTGCATCTGGAGGTGGGTCATTGCAGAGTTCCATGACGGAGAGCCGTCGAGACTGGGGCCGAGACTCTGAGCCGTACTCGTAGTCTGCTGCTGGGCCGCTGCCGCCGCCGCCGCCGAACCCGCTGCTGCTGCTAACGGGCCGGCCAGCATCGAGTCCGCCCCGTTCGCGTGGGCCATCGTGCCCGCCGTCGTCGTCCGATCCAGAGTAAGGTCGCTTCCGGGGATTACCTGCGGCGGCGAGCGCCGCTGAGGCGTAGGACCCCGTTGCGGGTGCGTGGAAGGAAAATGGAGAGTCGTATCCGCCGGGAGATGTCGGCTCGTCTCCTGCTGCTGCTGATGCTGCTGCTGCTGGCGCATCCTCGCTGCCGCCTCCTCCATAGCCGCCGAGTCGACGTATGGGCTCGAGAGCCCCGCCGCCGCCGAGACTGCCGAGGCGTCCAACTCCGACGGCAAAGCGTAGGGATAGCTCTGGGCGAGGTGCTGCGCCTGCGCCTCCGCCTGAGAGACCCAGGCCTGGTAGTGCTCCAGCTCCTGAAGGGTAAGCCCCTGCGCCTGACCCTGCAGAGCCGGGTGGGTAGTAGTATGAGGCGGGAGCTGTCCCCGGGCGAGCAGCGGTGGAGGGTCTGCGTCCATATGGGCCTGATGGGGTGGGAAGTGGTAGTACATGCGAGTGTGTGAGGGGTGGCTGCTGATGCGGGGCGGGGAGCGACCCGAAGGGAGGGGCCCCGGATGAGGCTGCGAGAGCCCGGACGGGAGGGAGGGATGAGGCGACGACGGCACTGAGGGGCGGGAGGGATCGAGCGGGGTCGGAGGCTGAGGCTGCTGGTGGAGGGCCACTGCTAGATCCTGGGCGAGCGGCGGATGGGAGATCGGAGAGACCGAAGTTGAAGGAGGCGGCGGAGGGGACGAGAAAGGACTGGCTCGAGTGGTGTTGGAGCTGTTGGTGGTAGAGAGGGCCGGCGGAGGCGGGAGACTGTGCAGAGGATGATGAGGGGGCACGAAAGGACTGGCCGGGGTCACGAAAGGAATGGCTGTTCGTGGGCCGGAGGGAGGGGCGGTCGACGTCGGAGGTCTGAATGTGCCATGCGCTACTGCCGGAGGGATGAAAAATGGCGTTCGCGCCCTCGTAGCCGGTGCTGGTGCCCGGGCGCTGGGCCATGGGGTGTACTGCGTGGGAGACGTCTTCCTGCTTGACGGCCATGGAGGGGATGGAGCCGTTGAGGGAGGCGGCGGTGGAGGGGGAGATGGCGGAGGGGGGCTGTCCGCGTTTGTTGCGGGCGCCTCCGCCCTTTGAGGCGGCGGTCATGGAGGCGTGGAGGGAGGTGAGCTCCTGCATCATGCGCTCGTTTTGGTCCTGCTTGTCTGCGTGGACGGTCTGGGCGTGCTGGCGGAGGTTGTCGAGGCGGGAGAACTGCTTGCCGCAGTGGCAGGTGAAGGGGCGCTCGCCGGTGTGCTTTCTGTGGGGGAGCGGGTGAGCGACGGGTGGGGGCGCGGGAGGGGTGGCGGAGGAGGATGAGGAGAAGGCGGAAAAAGATGGGGGTGGTGCGGAGATGGCGGGGGCAGGACGCGTCGGGGCGGGCGGGCGCGAAGGGCGTGGGTAGGGAAGAGAGCGCGAGCGCGACGTACCTGATGTGCCTGGCCAAGTGTTCGCTCCTGCTGAAGACCATCCTGCACTCGCCATAGCCTCTGCACTGGAAGGTCTTTGCGGGGGCGGGGCGGTAGCGGGTCTTGCCGACGCCTGCGCTGGCTGCGGCGGGGGGGCGGGAGTCCTGGACGGCGGAGGGGAAGGGCTGCTGTGCGACGAGGGCGGCCATGTCGACGTCGGGGGGGTCGGGGAGGCGGTCGGGGACGGCGGGGGCGGGGGAGGAGGCCGTCGGGGGGAGGAGGGAGGGGGACGGCGGGGACTTTTGGCTGTCCATTGGCCGTTGGAAGCGGCACTGTCCCAACCTAAAAGGTGCCTGATTTCTCAATTAAGGCACATTTGCAGCGGAGTCTGAAATGCTGCCCGCTGCGTCGGGCCAGGCACTTGAAACCCCGGTACCGAATCTAGAAGCCCCGATCTGCGATCTCGCGCGGGCGCCTGCGGGCGTGAAAACATATCGTCCTCCGCCCGCTGCGTCCGCTGTGTCACGGTGTGTGTTTCCTCGCGCGTGCTCGCCGCCGCCTGCACCGCCCTGCTCGCGTCGCGCGTGAATCGTCGCCCCTCCCCCGGCGAAATCGTGGACAATCTCCACGTGCCCCACCCCGTTTGAGCCAAAGATTCCCGCATGGTTTTAGCGCGTCTCATCCTTCTCGCTATCCGCAACCTCTCCTCCCGCGCGCTAAACCCCGACCCCCGTCCCGTCTCCCGTCCCTCGTCCCCCGTCTCCCCATCTCGTCCGCCTCCCTCCCCGCAAAGTCCATCTCCCCGTCCATGCCATCGCCTCCCATCTGATTCCGACCCCTCCACCGCGGCGGCCCTTCAGCCAAACGTTAACCTTCCGCGCCTCGATCGTCCCCTCCGATCCCATACATTCCTCCCAATCCACCATTCTCCCTCCCCACGCCCCGCCCCGCCCAGTCCCGAGCGTCCCGTTACATCGCTGTCTCTGTCTCGGACGCTCTCCCCCTCCGCGCATGCATGCATGCACGCATGCCCCGTTTCGCCGTGTATGTACGCGTCCAGTGTCCTATCTAAACCCAGCCTCGGCCACGGCCCACGCGCGGCCTCGGTCCAAACATCGCCGCGCAATGCGCATGCACACACACCAACCCGTCCCGTCCCACGTCCACGTCCACGCTCACGCTCACGTCCACGGTGCACGTCCATCTATCACCCACAACCGACGCTTCCCACCGTCCCCCGTCTGACAGATCACATTCAAACACCTTCCTCCGACCGACCAATCCCGTACGCGTCCTCGCGCCTTGCATGCTTTCTTTCGTTCTCTCTTTCTTTTTTTTCTCCTTGTTTTCCCGTGGCCCGTTTGACCGCGCCCGCGCGCGTCCCCTTCCACCCAGTCCTCCGTCCGTTCGTAGTCGTTCCGCCGATCCCACACCCCGCCCCGAGCGCCTCGCGCCACCCGCCACACACCCCGTCCTCCCGGCGGCACGCCGTCCCGCATTAGACCCCGACATGCGGCACGCGCTCGAGCTCGAGCTCCTCGACTCGACCCGGAATCACGACTCGAGAGAGACAGAGATAACCATCCCTCTCATCGGTCCAGACTCCAGACCCAGCCATGGCCACCCTCAGCCATTATCATACGCATCCCCGACACTCGCTCGCATCCTCAGAGTCATTCGATCCCAAACCCACACCCACACCCAATCCGATCCCGACGGCGCACCCCCAGGCGCCGACCCGTCTCGCAGCACGCCACCGCGCGAGACGGACCAGCGCCATCGCCGTCGCCGACACCGACGCCGCCGCGGCGCACGCGAAACGGACAGCGGCCTAGACCCGGCGCGCGCCGCGATTGGCGCAGCGGCCGCTCCGACTCCGAGAGCGTTCTCGCCCCTGTGTGGCTGTGTCCCCTCCCTCCCTCTGCCCGCGCAGCCAATCGCATCGCGACGCGCGCACGTGGTCGTGGGCAGCTACGGTGAACGCGGTGAACTCAGAACCGTATCGGGATCGCCGGCGGCGGCGGTCTCGACTCTCGAGCGCGGTCGGTCGGTGCTTTTTTTTGTTTCGTTCTTTTTCGCTCTTTTGTTTTTTCGTCTCTCTGCTTGGTGTTTTGTCTGCGTTTGGCAGCTGGTGAGCTGAGCTCGATCCCGCCGGGTGCGCGGCGCGTGATGGGAGGGGATCGCGCTCGGTCTTCCCGGCGTACGTCCGGCCCGGCCCCCGTCTTTCCGTTTCTGTCTCGTCCAACGCGTCCTCGACTGGTGTTCCTTCTCTCTTAAGCTTTCCCTCCTAAGCTCTTTCTTTCGTCCCCTCTCGGCACCGGCACGTGCCGCACCTCCCGGCCGACGAAAAACAGCCTCCGCAGCGTACAGTAACACACCGCGCACCCGGACTCGGGCGCGGGCTCGGACTCGGACTTTAGCTCGGGTCGCTCTCGAGCCTCGCCCGCGCCCACTTGCCCCCGCCCGTCCGCGCACCGCCGCGTCCGCCGCTGACCTACGCCCCATCGCACGTCGTCCTCGCGGCATGCCCATGTACCCTCCCAGACGCTAAGCTAAGCCGCCCTACCGCGCCCAACGGTGCGTGATTCCCTCCAGACGCTGATCCTCGCCCTCCCCTCTCTTTCTTCGTCCGCACAATCAAGGCTCGCGTGAGCACACGGACACATCACACACGCTCGTCCTCGCCCCGCCTGATCCCTGACCCGAGTCTGTTTTCCTGCCTCGTCCGGCATATCATCATGCGCTGGTGGCCGTCTCCCGCCCCTGCTCACGCTCCCGCTCCCGCGCGCACCTCGTCTCGTCTCGTCTTGCCTTAGCCTTGTCTCTCAGACCTGCTGTCACGCCGTCCTCGTCAGCACACGCCGCCGCACCTTGCCTTGCCTTGCCTCGTACGCGTATCCTCTCCGGGCCTCGCTCTCTACACTCCCGCGCGGCCCGAGCTCACTCGCTCACCCTCACCGTTGTCATCAGCACTCTTTCCAATTCCTCTCCGCGGCTGCTCGTGCGCGCGCGCCCTGGGGCGAGCGCTCCAGCCTGCGCAGCGCGCACCGATAGACCGTCCGCGCCAAGCAGCCTCTGCGTATCCGATCTCGCGCCTCGCGCCTCGCGCCTGATCTCGAGCTTTCCCGGCGTCGAGCTCGAGCCTGTCTGCCTTTGTCTCTCCCTCTCTCTCCAACACTGTCTGCCTATCTGTCTCCTGTCTCTGTCTCTGTCTCCATCTGTCTCCGTCCTCCGTTTCACCCCGCTTGCCACCGTCTCCCGCACAAGCACGCCGTCCGCACCCGAGCCACGGCGCGCCGACAGGGCTGATCACGGGCGGGCGTCTAACCCGGGCTCTATGCCCTGCAGCCTGTCAGTGCCAGTGCGAGCGTCCGGTGTGCATCCCGCATCCCGCATCTGTCCAACTCAAGTGCGCCCTGGGAGTCTCCGAGAGCCCTCGTCCGGCGACTCGACGAATCGCCCCATGTCCATGCTCCCGCGCGTTTTTCAGGCGACCTGGATCTTCCTTTGCTCGCTCGCTCGCTCCGTCCTCGGTCGACGTCCTCGGTGCCTGGCCAGCACAGCGCCCAGGCCCAGGGCCACTTTCCTCCCTCCAGTCCTGCCTTCCAATTCCAATCGCAAGTCCCCGTCCCCGTCCCCGTCCCTCGCCCGTCCACCCCCTCCCCTCCCCCCGCGCAGCGCAGCGCTGCACCAAGGAACGCGCACAGAGCAGATCTAGCCCCTTCCCCGTCCCGTCCCCGTCCCCGCACGCGCGCGCAGGCCCTGATCGACGCCCAAATTCACAGGCTCGAGCCGCTGCCGTGCTGTGCTGCACCAAACGCATGCTATGCTGGTTTGGTACACACAGTACAGGTACAGTGCTATGTAGTGCTCAGTCGCCCCCGGGTGCTCGCTCGCGCTAGCGTACGTGCCGCGGCCGGGTGCATTCTTATTGACGTGCGTGCGTGCGCGCCCGCCCTCGCGTCCGTCTGCCCCGCGGTTCCCTCCCGGTGCTGGCGCTGTCGCTGTCGAGCCGGGGAGACGATCGTCCGCCGGTGCTGTGCCGCGCTTCCTCGTCCCTCGTTGTTCGCTCCCCGCCGGTCGTCCTTTGCCCGCCCCTCGCCCTTGTCCACGACGCCCCTCCCCCAAGTGCGGCTGCAGACGCCCACTCTCCGTATCCCGACCCCGACCCCGATACCGACGCAACACTCGGTCCTGATCCCCGACTCCCTGCCCGGCACCCACGCCCACGCCCACGCCCACGCCCACGGCCGCACTCTCCCCATCCCATCGCCCCTGCTTCGCCGGACTTTGGCTGCTACGCCCGTGCCGTGCCGTGCCCCCCCCGCCAGCCCGTTCGCCCGCCGTATCCCCGTGCTCCCGTACTCCCGTGCCCCCATCCTCCCGTTTCCGCCGTACTGCGTCCGCCCGGTCTTTCCCCCCACACACCCTGGGCCACCCACCCCGCGCCACGCGCCACGCGACCTCCCCCGTCCAAAAAGGAAGCCGGGTCCAGGCGTACCGGGACGCGAAGCCTCTTCTTGTTCCCGTTCTGTCGTTCTCTCCATTTCCGATCTTGTTTCTGTTTCTGTTTTTGTTTCTGCTCGTGCTTCCCCTTCCCCTTCCACCTCCCCTTCCACTTCCACTTCTACTTCCGGCTCTCCGCTTCTGGTTCCCCGTCCCGCCCCAGGGCCCAGAGCGAATCAGACGCGCGCGCGGCCCACGCCGGACGCCATGTGCCGTGTGCCCTGTGCCACCGCGTGCGCCAGCCCAATCCCCGTTCCCCACTTACAGTAAGCTCCTGGCAAAGCGAGGTGAGACGAGGTGGGGGGGGCCCGTCTGCTTATTTCGCAGTTTGCATAACGGTGGCAAGCCGGGGAGGGGGGCGGCGCGGCGAGCACGCGGGCTGACAAAGCAGCGTGCGCGCGCGCGCGTGGGTCCGAGCGCACTGGGTCACGGTGCGGGGGTTTTGCGGCCCTAAGTACTTGGTACTTACTTACTACCAGTACAGCTGCTGGCCACTCGCGGCCGGGATGCATAGTACAGTATGTGCGGCGTTCTCGCCTCGCCGTGCCTCGCCCCGACTCCGCGTTAGTCGGGGCCCGGCCGGTCGACCGAGCGCCGTGTTTGTTCGCTCGCTCAGTCGCTCGTGTCGGTGTCGCGTGCACGTGCACGCGTTCACGCTCACACGCACACGCACACGCATACGCATGTGGATGCGGTATGTCCGCGTCCGTGTCCATGGTGGCACGGTGGTAGGCCCGGGAATAGGCCCGGGCACGCGCGCGCGGTATGTACTGGTCTTGTTCTTCGGGACTTCAAGCTTCAGCGCTCGGCTGTTAACGTTTACCTACCGCGTCCCGCCCGCGATGGACCATCGCCCGTCCATCTTCCTCGAGAATCCAAAATAGTCTAGAGACGTCCTCGGAGGGACGCGCGGGGCACTGTCCGGTACGCAGTACCACTGCACCAGACCGGTCAGGGCAGACCACACGACGGTCGCTCGTCCCGTCCACGAATATGATGATGCTCGCGAACGCAATCTCTGATTTCCATCCCGCGCTCGACATCCGCCGGTCGACCCCCCCGGCCGGCCTTCCAGTACTCAATGCTCAACACTCCCCACCCCTGACGGAGGTACACGTCCACTCTCGACTCTCGAAGATGGGCATCCCGGGGCCGAAGAGAACGCAGCGGCACACCGGCCGCTGCGAGCACGGCGGGCGGAGGTAATAAGCTGGCTGTGTACGTCGGACGTCGGACGATCCGGCCCATCCCTAGCGCTATAGCTAGCGCGACATACTCAACGCCTCCCACCCGTGCCTGAGCCCGAGCTGGACGCCTGCCCACCGACCCCCATCCACCATCCACCCTCCGCGTACATACACCACTCGCGCCTCGAATCAAAGCCGCTAGCTACGTGACTCACCGCCCTGCGTCGGGCACATACACCGCGCCAGACTCGCGCCCGCGCCTGCCCCCCCCCCCGCGCCCGGACCCCCGCTTACACCAACCTCCCACCCACACCCACACCCACACGCACAGTCCCACCTCACCTCCCACCTCACCTCCTACCCCGCCGCGCCGCGCCGCGCTGGGCACAAAGCCAGGCACCCCCAGACGCGCGTGAGAACGCGAAGCGCGCCCTCTCGCTTCTCACTTCTCACTTCTGACTTCGCGGACACGGTTCGCGCGCCGCGGCCAGCGCGCGCAGAGAGAGGGTGCGTGGACGTACGTATACGTACGCGTACCCACGCGTCGTGCCTGGGCGTTTTTTCCTCTCTCTCTGAGTCTCTCGCGTTCGCGTTCGCATACGGAGCGTAGCGTAGCGTAGCGCCTAGACGTGGTGGGTGGCGCGCAACGGACGTGTACCGTGTACCGTGTACCGTTTACTGTGCATGTGCATGTGCAGGCCTGAGGATCCATGGTCAGGATCACCGCATTCCGCCGCCAGCGCGCGCGGTCGGATCCTTCCCACCGTCCGCACCGCACCGCAACTTCGCCTTCCATCCGTGCCACTGCGCCTACGTGCCCGTCCTGCACCCGCACCCGCACCCGCGTCCGCGTCCGCATCTGCGTTGCGTTCCATTGCACGCATGCCACTAGCACTGAAGCAGCGCAAACGCGGACGATCCCGACGCAGAAGAACGGCGCCAGGCACGCCGACTCACCTTGCGAGTTCGCAGTTCGGACGCGAGATCTGCTGGAGGAGGGAAAGGCTCAGATACGCGTAAGAGATGCATCAGACGCGGCCCGTCTGACTGACCGGCTCTCTCCTGCTGGTGCTGGTGCTGGGGTGCTGGTGGTGTTGGTGCTGCTGCTGCTGCTGCGGACTGCATTTGCCCGGCCGCCATCAGACGCCTTTCCCGACGCTTCCGCTCTTCCGCTCTTCCGCTCTTCCACGCTTCCGTTTGAGGTGCGGCTGGCACCTGCCCACGGCCTCCCGACTCGCGTTTGAAGAAGAACAATAACAACGACGACGCTGAGCTCCAGCTTCAGGTTCAGGTTCAGATTCCAGCGAACGCGTCCGCTCCACTTCGCGGCTATCCCCCTCCCTTCTGCAGGCTGCAGACTGCTGGGCATCACCTCCCCAATGCCCCATCCCCATGCCCCCCCATCTCACAATGCATCCCACATCTTACCCACATCTCACATCCCACCACATCGTATGTACATCGCGAACGGTGATCTTGATCACTGATGCACGCATCAGCGCACCCATCGCCCATCGCTCATCGCCCATCTCGCATCTCCAAACGTGATCTCCCCGCTCCAACCCGGCGTCCGTCCGTCCGAGCGAGAACGAGAACGAGAAGAAGAAAAAAAAGAAAGAGCCCTCGCGCCGCGCCGACGCAGCGTTCCCGCCGGGATCCCCAGGCACCACATGGCATGCATCCCCCGCTCCCGCTCGCGTTCCCACTCCACCTCCAACTTCCTCGCGTGTCTGATCGCTGCTTAGCGCAGTCGCGGGCGAGAGGACACCGAGGTCCGACGCTACGACTCCGACCCGCAAGTCCGCCTCGCAAGCATCACCCTCCTCCTCCCGCCGTTGGTGCTTGGATTGGCAGACCGGTACCGTCGAGACTAGTAATCGATATATCATACAGTAATACACGCATCATCCGCTCGGTCAGACAGCCAGACAGACCGCACCCGCATCCGGGCCGTCGGGGACTGAAGCCTAAGGCGCGCGCATTGATCCCGACCTCCTCTGTTGCTGCGGACAGCAAGCAAGTTTCTGGGGCAGCGTCCATCCGTCCATTCATTCGTCGATCTCCGTCGCGTCCGACCGCGGATTGACGCGTACGTACGCACGTACGTACGCCCCTGCGCTCGTCCAGCCACCGGAGGCGTAATCCCCGGCGGGGGCTGAGGGTTCAACGGTCGCCGTACTGTGACAGCGGGGGACGGACGGACGTAAGGCGCATGCGGGCGAGTGGAGCGAGGGTGGGATGGGTGAGTAAGGTCCAATTGGGCTTACGCTCAAGGCCAAGGCCAAGAAGGGCTTACGGACGCAGCACGCGGGAGCTTGTGCGGCGGGAGTCCATGGCCTGTCCGGGGCGTTCAGTAGCATTAGCATCGGCGAGTCGGACGCGGACGCGGACTCGCCACTGCATTATTGCGACGTGACAGCGCTATGGCTATAGGCACTGACCGCGGGGCTCCGAGCAGAATTTCGCTAGGTACGCTTTTGACACGATACACGATACACGATACACGCTGTACCTTGTAAGTTAGCCTTTGCGGCATGGCACGCGCGCGGCCGCTCCCGTCCCGCATCGATATCCCGCCAGGGCGACAGGTCAGGTCAGGTCAGGTCAGGACACGACAGGACAGGCAGTCCCACTTCGCCCAAAGCTCGGAGACTCGCACGGCGCCTTGAAGTTGGAGCAGCAGCGGCGGCGGCAGCAGCCCCAACGCCACGCGAGCAGACGCGACTAAGCTCTTGTGGGAGGAGCACTAGCGGGACGGGCCCTGCCCTGCCCGACCGTCGGTCCCGCGACCGCCACAACGGGCGCGACGACGGCGCTAGTGCAAATCAGTCAATGTGGTTCGCCAGCCGACCGCGCGTGACGCCCGCCCCCACCCCGCGATGCGCTGGCTTACCGACGCAGATCCCAGGCCCTCACCGCCTCGAGCTCGGGCTGAGAAGCTCCAAGCCGAGAAGAACGGCGAGCGAGAGGACGCGGCGCGCGTCGGCGTCCCCAGAACTGAAGCTTGAAGCTCGAACGCGGAAGCTCGCAAGCCCCGACGCGCGTCGCGCACGCGACGCGTCCCGATGGTAATTATCTGTAATATCTGTAATGTAGCGACGCAACGCGCGCGGCCGCCTCGGAGATGGAGACGGATACGGGTACGGCGTACGTACCGTACTGCGTGTGCGCTGCCTTGCACTCCAGTCGAGAGTCGTCGACGACGCCCGCTCGCGACTGTTGGCATGCCGTAACCCGTCGCGCTGCTGCGCGCGCCGCCACGCAACTCGGAATTCCCGCCAGTCTCCAGAGCAAGAGCACGGCGGGGTCGCGGTCACGCGCCCGTTGCCCGCCAGCGGCATCAGCTGAGGCGCGATCGCCCGAAGCGTGCTTGGCCCCCGACGACGTCGACGTCAACGCCCACCGGTAGCAGCTCATTGCCAGCCCACGAGACTTGAGAACTGCGACTCACGACGGGCGTCGCGTGCGCGGGGTCTGTGACTCTGTGCCTGCTAAACCCGTCTTCCGGCGGCCCGTGTGTGAACCCCTGCCCATGTGCAGCACCCTGGGCCCGGCACGGATGCTCAGCGTTCACATCCCATGGCCAGCGCTCGCGGGCCACCCCCGCGGTCTGGGGTGGAACGTTCGAACCGTCGACCCGTCGAACCCAGGGGACGGGGTCCCGCTGGTCTGGGACGGCACTTCGGAGGGCAGAGCGCGTTGGCAGCTCGGTATCAGACCGCAGAAGCCGGGGCTACGGAGTACAATGGACATTGGACAATGAACATGTCGTGAATGGGCAGGCCCGCCGCTGCCGCTGCCGCCGCCGATAGACTCGCGTCCTCGGGCCCTCGGGTGCCCTAACGCACGTTCTGTGCATTTCGCGTTTCGCGTTTCATGGCGCGCCGCGCTCCACTGCACGCGCGGAAACGGCGGGCGGACGGTTCATACGACGCGAAGAATTTGTAGTGGGCGGGCGGCGGGCGAGGGATGAGCAGTGACGAGCAGCGCCGCGAGCGTGGCACGTGCCCCGTGCAGGCAGCTCGAGAGGGACGGGCGGACGTGTTTCAGCGCGAGCAGCGAATTCTGCCGCGAACGGCGAGAAGATCGGTGGATGTTGCGCAGCAGGAGCGGCCGCACACGGCGCACACATGCACGAGTGACGGTCGATGGGAGGGATCAGACGATGTGAGCTGTGTGGCTGGTGCGCGGATCCGGGGATGTCCCCGGCGTCGGGCGTCCGCAGTGTGACCCCGGTAAGGACGGGGTGGGCGCCTGAAGTTGTATCCGGGTTGTAGTTTCCCTCCCTCTTCGTCATGGCGCGCGCGCGGGGGGTGCGCGGGAGGCAGGGACGAGGCACGCGGGAGGAGGAGGGGAGGCGGCAAGGCGCCAGTGCCGTCATTGTTCATGTTTTCGGAAGGACCCGTCCACGCGTACACGACGCGACGTGAAGTCAGTCGGTGTGGTGGCAGGATACGGTTTCCGCGGCTGTTCGGATGTGGCTGGATGTGGGTGTGCAAGATTGTGCGGCACGCGGCGGCGAGATCTCTCGGGGCGGGAGAAGGGTAGACGCGATGCTCGACGTCGCGTGGTCGACGACGTGGACGATCAATGCGTTTGTCTTCGTATTGCATTGAGCGGTGCCGGGAAGTGCAATACCTGGCTTCGTAGTTCATCGGCGTGTGCGCGAAGTGGTGAAGACTCCGTCGGGACGTTCATGAGCCTCGTGCGCCGGTGCGCATGCTAACCCGCGAGCCACTGACAGCTGACTCGGACCCTGGCCCGCTGACGTAGAGAACCACGGTGCTTCGTAATGCGCGATCCCGCCGGTTCGTTGTAGAAGATCCCCAGGACGCGTGAAGCCGGGTATACGATCGGCGTGGGCACTGGTGGGCACGATGTCGTATTGTTTTCTGTTGCTCGAGTCACCATGTATCATCTACCGGGTAACAGTTCATCTCGTGCGCTATTGAGCTCGATCGTTCAGTAGCCACGCGAAATGAGGTCATAAATAAGCCACACATACCTCTGCTGCATCGGGAACGCTGCGTCGGGTCGTGTACCTTCCCTCTTGTTGGTCATTGTCGCCACTCAAGGCAAGTGGAGCTCATACAGGGCCTGACCTCGTGCGCTGAACAGCCTCATCGAGGCACGACGACTCCACTGTTGGTCCCTTAGAAGGGGTATATGACGACGTCGGTAATCAAAAAGGGTGGAGAGACAAGCCGCGGTTGGGGGCGACAGGTGCGCTGAGCACAGCAGCGTCACAGCCACCTACTGCGGACGCGTTTATCAAAAAGTTAGAACATTTTGCAGCAGTAGCGGAAACACTTCGCTCAGTTCATGATCTGAGTCCGAGGGTACTCACCGGCGTAAACAAGCCGTCGCGAGACGGGGAGGAATTCCAACCGTTGAATATTCCACTGTTTGAACGGCCGACACCCGGCTGCGTATCTCAGTAGTAAGCCTGTGAGTGCTAAATGACAGCGGCGAGTTGGTAAGCTCGGAGTCCTGCCGTTCTGCCTCAGCATGCCGTGAAAAAAATCGATCTTCAGCCAAAGGACCAAGTCCAGCTGGGCCCGGAACTGTTCGGCTCGCCTGCCATCGGACGGACACAGGCTCTCGGCTGATACCGAGACGAACACACGAGCAGCTGTCTTTCACATACCGTGAGCATGAAGCACGAGGGACGGGCCCCGACACTCGCACCCGCCGCCGAATGCAGAAATCTAGTTTTCAGGAATAGCAGCGCGCGACGTGAAAGCTTGCCCCGAGCGAGGCAAGGCAGTGGTCTCGCCCGAACTGCTACCTATCTTGAGCGCGGACGGAACTTGACACACGGCGGGAGCCTTCTAGCATACACTCTGCATGCCCACGGGGTCGCCCTCCTCCACGTCTCCGGTAATTCGACCGCCGGTTCGCGTCTACAGCCTGAGAGAAGGCTCCAGCAGGGTCGAGCGCAGACAGCCGCCGTCCCCCCGCGGCCACCGTTCTCCCGGCCTGCCATACAGTGGCGTGCTATCGGCGGTGTTGGAACGGCCACCGAGTCGGACACTGGCAGGCGAAGGTGCTGAACATGAAACGCCTTGCGTGCGGCCGTGTGCGTGCTGAGCGATCACGTCGATTTTGCCACACGGGAGTTGCCCCTGCCTCTAACGGTGACGTGCGGGGTCCTAGGGGGGTCCTCGACAGGCAAGCATCCTTGCTGCACGGGTAGATCGCGTATCGGTCTGTGAAGTAAGTGGCGCAGCCCAACGCATGGGGAACAATCAACGCACCGACCGCGCACGCAGGCCGCCAAGTTCCTCTGAGCGCCAGGAATATCCACGCACGCGAGGCGTAGGTCAGGGCGCAGAACCATCACGCCCAGAGAGAGGCACGGTGGAGCGTGATTGTGGGCGTACTGAATTGCATTGTTCTGCGTCCGGGTTTTGCGTTCTGCACGAGTGCAAAGCGCCATGGCGCCATGAGAGATGCGGGATAAGCTCCCGATTTTGCGTGCCGCCCGCTCCGTGGAGGGGCGCGTGCTCCTACACTCCCGCGGCTATTTCGTACGTCCGTGTGCACGATGTGCGGGGCAGGACCGTTCGAGCAGCAATTTTCCTGGCGTTCCCCCATCTAGAGCGTGCTGCAGCGTAGAAGTCTCTCAGCGAGCCTGGGGCGGGCGGGACGCGGGAGTAAATCGCAAACCTTGCCTGCTGCAGGGCCCACGGGACGTGAGCACACAACTCCGCTTATGGAAAGGGGCGCATCTATCCGTACCTGAGGCCGATCAGGCTCGCTCGTCCAGGTTCCCACTTTATGCCACACGTTGAACGTCGGCGAAGACGCGGTGGTGCCTACACGTGGCACGATGCCTGAGAAGTCAATAGCAGCGGGGCCAGCCGGCGGGGAATGTGCGCCCAGAGAAGGATGCGCACACGGGACGATTCACGTACAGGGTTCGGATGCTGTAGTGGGCTAGGGAAGACGCGCAAGACGGCCCGACGGTCAAGTGGCCTCGTCGAGGTTGGATGAGTGAGACCGCACCGCGGCGGAATTGGACGACAGAAGCGGCACGGTAACGTTTGCGTGTACACCCGATGGCGATAGCATCAGAAGCCCGCTAACAGCGTGAAGGTACGGATGCCACGCCGAGAAAGTTCGTTCCCGGATACAGGAAGAACGGGGAGCACCGGCCAAACAAGGAGATTGTCACCCATTGTGCGGGCTATCAATGGACTATTAGACATGTTGTACAGGACCGATCGCTTTCAAGTTCGGTGGACTCGGACCCACCTGATAGTGCACGAAGCAGGGTTGTGGAGGATCGTTGAGGAGGATCGTTGAGGATATCAGAGATTGCCTTGAATGCGGCTTGATGGAAATCTGCAGCGACGTTTGATAAGTTTCGATAATAATGGTTGATGGAGGCCACGATCGGCGGGAATATTCAAGAGTTTAACCTCTAATGCCGACACCGTACAGGGACAGGTGCATTCAGCATCAGATCGCAGTCACCCCAAATATCAACGCGAAGGAAGCGTGTGCCGAGCTGGAAAAGACAGATATTTCCAGTAAGAAACATCGCGCATGTAGCGGCCCCGAAGTTATCCAGCATATGACCACAATCGAGGTTGTGACGTTGTAGTCCCAAACTGTTTCACCCCTAGTCGTGCTCCACATAGGATGTCAAGCAAAGGCCTATCTTAATTTGAGACGTTGCGCTATGTCTTAATGTCTCTAAGTGCCCCGACTCCCCCCACTCTGTTCGAATGACGTTTATCAACCAGTTGCAAGTCAGCCTTACCGATTAAGCAGGTAAAAGAGGTACTCACTGAAAAATGACGACAGCCGTCAGATCTCGCTAGAGTGAGGAAGGATTAAGTATGCCGCTAGGAGGCTTGCGCAACTGTAAAGGATGCGCCGCGCGCTCTCAGTGTGGCAGCTCCTAATTCGAGTTCTTCGACGCTTGCGAAATGTGGCTTTGGTGTTGTTTGGTAGTGACACCATCAAAATTCCCATATCTAGCGGGCGCATGTGCAGGCGCTAGCGCTTACACCATTACACTCGTCGTCTTCTTGCCTCGCACGCGTCAGGCCGCCCGCGCTGCGTTGTATGCATAACTTCTACGTCGTATCATATTGCAACACTCGATATCAAGTGATATATTGAGACTACGAGCTTATTACCCAAAGATGTCTCTTTTCATTGGCGATGGTGCGTTTCTTGAAAACCTTACTTACCCCCCTTGGCACCAATGATGATCACGTCAATAGCATGGTTCAGCCCCTGTGTCCCCGAATACGTCAGGCAAGACTGGTGTATGGGCGAAATTTTCAATCTCTCGCTCTCCACCTCACTTGGCGCATTGCAGCTACTCACGGGGGTCACCTTATGAAGGACACACTTTGTGCTGCGCGAACAGTATATCTCTTCTGTGACGGTAACGACGATCCTTGGTTCCGAAAGTGAGTTCAGTGGCCTATAGGCGTCGACAGCGTTTACTAAGGTCCAGGCAGGTTGTACCGACGTTCCCTAGCCGTAAGCGTGATATCAACGTGCTTGCGCCAGACTTACAGCCTCAAGCAGGTTTTCCATTGGACATGGATACCGGCGGTTATCGACGCTCAAATGCGTCTTCCAATCGCACCCTACGCCATCCACGGTTGACTATATGCGCTCTTCTTGCAGTTATAATGCTGATCAGTTTACAGGGAGGGCACTGTCGCGCCCGGATGAACCTCCCGCCCCCGAGTACAGTTCGATGATACTTCAAAACGCGCCTTCGGCATACAGATGTTCTCCTGCAAAGTCTTTGGGCCATACAATTCGCCAAGGCCCTTACAAACGGAGCTCTCGTGCCGTCCGTTCTTCGGGCGTTAGCGTCTCACCTTCGAATAATCTTGTTCGCACTCCGAGCCCGTCGTGGTCGAAGGACTCCGTGCCGTTCATCGATTTGCGGAAAGAGGCCGGTCGTGAGGTGTTAACCTCCCGGCGTCCAACTCCGATCCGTATTGTGGGCTACAACCTCGAGCCGCGGGGAGCGCCTAGGAACGTAATAAAATCCGGGTGAGCCGTATAATATCGTTTCCTAGCTCGCTGCATTGCTGACAATTCAAAAGGACCGAAAACCAGGACAATGTTGCTTTTCGCGGTCTCATGTCTGCGGCATCATCTGGGCAGGCTGTCTCGGTCTCTGTTGCTTTGGAGTCTCTTCGTCCCCTCCCAACTGGACAAGCCACCCTGTTCGTTCCGGGAACACTTCATCTGGGGAGGGAATTTCGATGCTTCTACGCCCAGTAATGCCTGTTCTGTTCTGCAAACCTTGCTACGGGGGCTCTCTGAGTACAAGTCCGTCTCATTTCTCATTTCTGGGACTTCGATTATCGTGCACAACTTCGCTTTCGCGGTGTACGAGTTCTTATTATTAGGATTAATGTATAATTTCATCATCAATTTTTCAGCGACTCGAGCAGCATACTATCCTAGTACATATCTATCCGCGGGACGTTCTCATTAATGGGTAGAGCCTCGTAGTAGTCCCGGTTACACGTGCGGAACCCCAACGACATCCCGCGTCCCACAGTGCGATGCGGTTCGGAGCCGTACGAGGACATTCAACCCGTCATCGCCGACCGCGTGAATCGACAACCTGAATTCGGTGATGAATGCATATATATGGAAGGGCTTGTTCGACCTGACGTACTAATCTGTTATCAAGACCCATTCATCGCCGCGTCGCACCCACTCTTTTTCCGTAGTAAACGCAACTCTACGCAGCGATGCCGTCCTTTCGCTCCACTGTCGAATGATGTCCTGTTGCCGATCTACGGCGAACGATATGGTGAAACAGTACTCGTAGTCCTCTGTCTTCATTGGCGCATCGGAGAATAGGAGCGTGTGTAGATGCGGCATGCCTTCCAGGGTATCGGAGAGAGACCGGATAGCAGCGTTACTCTGCTGGTACGTCAGTATAGAGATTTGACGCGCTAAAAGGCCTCACCCACCCTAAACTCAGGTTCGTACACAATAACCATGACGAGACTTTCTAGATTCTTCAAGGAAGGCAAGAGTCGCGAGAGGTTGTCCAAGGAGAGGCGGTAGGCATTGAAGGCCAAGTGACAGACCGGGGCACCGGAGAACGGCAAATGCGATAGCGCTGCGCTCACTTCCTCCCATTCTGGTGCGATTATTGAGTGACCTCCACCGTTACGCTCGTAGGACGCACAATTGAGTTGAACAGTGTGAATAGGGCGGCGGGCGGTCATATCTGCATCCTTCGGTAGAAATGTGGGGAGAAGCGATACGTCACAGGCCAAGCTCCCAAGCACCGGATAGGCAGCCGTTGAAATCGAGGTGGAACTGTGTACGAGTTGATCCGGATCGAACTCTTCTGTTCCATAGAGGGTGAGTGATAGAAGATTAGGGAACGCGGCATGCGGAAAATCCGAAAGCAAAAATGTGCTAGTCTCCAGACAGAGCTCTCTAAGAGCAGGGAAGGTCGTTGAGTCCAATAGTCTCCTTGAAAGCTCATCCTCCGCGTCACAGAGGGAAATGACTTGGAGGTGATCTGCTCGAGTTACAAGCAATTGGTGGAGATACTCGAAACAACCTGCAGGCAAATCCCACAAGTTGCTGATACCGACGCATACGAGACGTTCGAAGGCAGGTGACGGAAAGGGGTGTTGCAACTTGAAGTCGGCGCTGAACATATTTTCGTCAGAAAGTATGATGTCGAATGAGAATAGCACGCGAGATGACGCCGTCAGTAGATCGATGAGGGTGTTGAACCTCAGAGAACCTGGGACTTTGTAAGAGAACGATCGGAGGCTAGTGAGGCGGGTTGCGACCTTCGCGAATGCCTTTTCAAGGTTCCACCCGCTCGAATGTCCCGAGGTAATGTTGTCGACGACTATGTCGAACGTCAGGTGCAAGGCCTTGACCAGACCCGCAAGGTCTCGTCCTCGGGCAAGGCTAGATGGCGGCAGCGATAGCGTACGCAAACACAGAAGCGCAGAGCGGAGCCCCTTCAACTCGATTGAGGAGTACAGGGCAGAAGTTATTGGCTCGTTCATCGATCTGTTGACGAGCGCCAAAGAAGCAAGGCCCGCTGCCGGAGTATATTCGCCTACGAGGAGCAGCAGCTCCGTCGGCAACTCCAGGAAACGAGTATGCATCGACAATATATCTTTTAACATAGCATAAGGTTCATGAAATTCGTAGACGAAATAGCCATTCAACACCTACTTGACATCGTTTGGTTGTTAGCAACTTGAAGAGTCATCTACTTCGGGGGTTTCGAACGTCACGACGCCACGAGCACAACGATGGAAGTTGTAGCCTTGGATTATCATGAATGTATCCCTCCTAAGGGGGGTTTCAAGACCGTCGGCAGATCACGCAGTCCACAAAGAGTGACAAGTTGTGATGAAGGCGGTTCAGGCCATGAGCGATGCAAGCGTGCGTGGTTGAGTTGTCGTCCTCGCCCTCGTCCTCCGCCCACCCGCCCCGTCCAGACGGTGGCAGACCGCGGTGCACAATCTCCAAAGCCTAATTTCCCCAACGCGTCCTGTCACGGGGAAGTACCCCGCCGAACAGGCCTGTAGAGGCAAGGGGAAGTACCCCGCCGGAGGCCCGGTACCGTAGTACTTCGAGTAGCAGTGATATGGGGAAGTACCCCACCTGAAAACCGGTAGAGGCAACGTGTGCCCTCCAAAAACAAAGAAATCAGTCATCTCGTACGCCCTACCACCACTAGCGGGACCGGTTCACCACTACACCACTCCCATGTAGCGATAGGAGGGGAGCAAGGGGCTGGATGGATGGTGAACATGGCGGATGACATGCACTGAACACGGGTCCCACACGTTGTAGTCTCTACACGGCCTATTATTGACATACTACGTGTACCTGTGCATATGTATCCCCAGAAAACAGCTACAGGACGGCCTAATACCTAACTCAAGCCAGCATATCGAAGGCATGAGACGGATGCCGCTACGAGACTGCCCCGCAGAGGGAGTGCGGAATTCAGCGAGCGCGGACCTAATGGATGCCGCTCTCTCTCGCTCATGCGACTATAACTGTCCACCGCCCCATGATCATCCTGCCAGACGATGCGAGTCGCACGTCGCTGGGATCTAGCCCCCGGTAGGGCTGTGCGGGTGCCTACAGGATGGCGGTGTGTCAGGCAGTATATTGGTGCATGGTGTGTGTCTGCACCTATGCTGGAGGACTGGCATAGGTGCTGTGTGGGGCCACCCCGTGGGTGACCCTATGCACGTACACGTGTGTCCCGCCCGGGTTCCTCGAAGAATGGAAAGGCTAATAAGAGCGTCGGACGGTGCGCTGTACGGGGCCTGTATGAATTTGAGGTCCTAGAGGGCCAGATATACAGTCAGATACACGCCCTTTAAGTAGGGCTTCGTGGTGTGTAGGCTAGGGATCCCTCGCAAGCGCTCGGGGGAAGCGCCGGACCCTAGACTGCGGCCGAACCTGTCCTCTCTCTCTCTCTCTCTCTCTATACCGGTATTGGAAACTTTGATGGGGTCGTTGCCAAGCAGGGCCAAACGGAGCCCCTTTGGCGCCCGGTGTTCATCATGTGGCTTTCTTCCTCGCCTCGACTGTCACCGCCTCTAAACCTTGCCGTTGCGATTATGGGAACTTGGCGCTACCGTGGTATCGGTGAGCTCTAACTCGGGGAACGTTGGGAAAGCGCATCCGGGCTCTACCTTTGTGCGCTTATGGTAATTTTATGAGTTAGCAGCACTTACTCACGCGACGTGTACTATTTGAACCGTTCCGAAAGCCATCCGCTCACCGGGCCTATGTGGGCCCCTGAGATAAGTCGTTTTGTGATCCTCCTTGTGGCCTGTAATGGCCTTCAAGGGCTCTATCACAAGAGAAGAGGAGAAACATCATAGAATAGATGCGTCGGCATCTGACTGCAAGTAAGGTAGCTAACCTACGGTGTGATATTCTAGAATAAAACGCAAATGGAAGAAGTGCGACATAACACAACAGCGGTTACTGCTGCTCAGGCGTTGGATAGTCCTTCACGTATCTGAGATCAGCCGTGAAGATGTTGTTCCCCGTACGCTCTAGTCCGGTGAGCCACACTCGATAGAAGGCATCTTGCCCCATGACCCATTCGGATTCGCTCAGCGACCCGAGTGGGATCCGGAATTTCTAGATCGCGATGCATCAGCGATGCACATGAAAGGTACACCTCGGACGCGAACCTCGTAGAAATTCCGGAATACTCCTGCTGTAGCCATTGCAATTTGCACTTTCGTGGTTGATGCGTTGACAGTGACCCACTCTTCGTGCATGATGTATCCCAGACCTCCTTCGCGCGGGAACGGCCACTAACGTTGCTCTTTCAGAGGCGTGGCTCACGCAAAGTGCGTCGACTTACCTGCACGCGTACACAGATGCGCCGGAGCTTGAAGGATTCCATCACTGTTTCGCTTCCCCGCGCGATATGCTTGATGAGCTCCCCCTCGGACGCCATCGCCAACGTGTATACGGGCATGCCTTTGTTTCGTATATGGGTTGACGCCGACTGAAAGGCGAAGTCGATCCTCTGTCCGAGCATGATTTTGGTCTGTGTGCGGGTGATGCGCGCGCTCGGTGATGGCTCTGAGTCGCTTGACCGTTCATGTGGTACTGCCGCGAGCGCCTTGAGTTCGCGCAGAGACAGGGAGAGCGCACCAGACAGTGTAGAGAACTTGGTCACGCTTGTGGCCCACGCGGGTGGAAACGCCCTTTGTTCTTCCGTGAATGGAGAGCTCGGCAGTGGTTTGGGCCCGGGTGGCAGTGGTGGAGGGCCCTGACTTCTAGGCGGTGCATTTGAACGCGTCGGAAGAGTACGAGGTGTGGTTTTGCGAGCAGCCAACATCGAGAACGTACAGTGGAGAAAGTACAAGGAGAAAACAGAAGGTGGAGAACCACACGAGGTCTTTCTCGCAATTTAAAGGGGTCGCTTTGTAGGACAATGCGTCCAGATTAAGTGGCCGGCACTATAGCAGCGTGGCCCAAGCACACATACATAAAGGCTGTGATGGCAAAGCCTCGTTTTCGAGGTTTAAACTGTAGTACTTCGGTTCGAACATTGCCATGCAAGTGACAGGATGTTGCGGGAACGTACGGAAGTAGTAGGCTATTTAGCTATGGACGGCTTCCGACCCTACGGTAAGCGCTTGAGTGCAGACACCAATAGAGGCCAATAGATACTTCGGCCCGGGAAACTGAAAAACGAAACTGCGCCACTCGATACCTCTCAGCACGCCCCATAGGACGACGACAACGCGGGTCCCAGCCGAATGGATTCAGCATGAGCTCACATTGATCGTCTAGTGTCAATACTACATAGAGTGCCACATCGGTAAGGGGGCACGGAGTCGGTCTTTCGCTCAATTGTGAGTGGGATGGTGTGCAACAATCACTCGGCCTTATCCGAGATAAACGCAAACGACTCTCGTAAACGGTAGGGTTCTCGTTCTCCGCAGGGGTGTCCGCGACGGTCATTGGTAGCACAATGGCCGTAATAAAGAGGGAGATGCAAGCTAGAACCGTAACCTATGTACCACAAGGACATTATACTGCATCGACATTGCCATTGAGGGGAAGGGAATGAGAGCCTGAGGGAGGGTGGGGAGCCGCGCCACGCTTCAGGAACGCGAGGATCTCTCTCGCGACGACTGCATGTACCTCGGACGAGGGATGGAAACCATCTACGAACAGCGTGTCGCGCCCGTCGGCCGAAAGTCCGAACGAGTGCGGATCCGCTATAATTCGTGTGAAGAGGTCCGAGGATGAGAAAACAACCACTGTCGCATCGGCGTGAGTCGAACTGAAAGTCTTTGCGCCTTCGCGGAGAAGAGGGTTCCAAGCTTCAAATGCGGTCCGAGCGCCCGAAATTTTTGGACCTGTTTCAAGTCGTGAATAAGGAGAACGAGGGAACTAAATGCCACTGACCTTTAGGGAAAGTATGTGCGGGCGGTACATCGATAAAGAGGAAGTGGCGCGCTCCAACCTCATACAATCGTTCCTGTGCGGCGAAGAAATCGTCGAGACTTGCCTGCGGGGAGGATATGCGCAAACGTAGGTTCCAGACGCAGTCGTTGATGCCAATCCAGGTTACGAATAGCGTTTCTGACAACGTGCGAGGAGTCCTTTCGGATTGGGAGTCGACGGCAGTGAGGAACTTCCTTCCCACCTGCACGAGTTTCACACGGGAGACTGTGTCTCCCGGTACTGCGTAGTCAAACACTAGCATTGGTGAGCCTTCTCGTAGCGTATTGACTTGTTGAGTGAAGTACCCGACCCAGTTCGGGTCATAGACGACATCTTGAGCGCCGTCTTCCTGTCGTTCACAGGAAGTTTCTCCGGGGAAAGGGACACCGAGGGGTTGCTCAGGTGTCGGCGGCAAACTTCGTTCGCTGTAGCCAACAGAAGAAAAGGAATCCCCGCTAGGGTATGTCCGAGTCAGCGAATGCATTGAAGCGGAGAGAAGTGGCGCAAGCGCACAAGACCACCAAATACTTGATCGAGTCGATGTTCAATTTCTTATCATCCATGGATACTGCGGCGGACAGATCAACAGATCAACCCGGAGTTACGGGAGGGATTTCGAGTCGACGTTTACTTCAGGTAAATAATCTGTGCAGCACGCTAGTCCCAGCTAGAAATCGACCAAGCGGGCCTGTGAAGGATGTCGTGGAGCGCGCAGGTCAGTAATAGTCAGCTTGAACCCCCGTCACGTACACAGTAGGTTCAGGCTCGCGAATAATCAATGACGGACCGAGGTCGGGAAGCTTGTTCAACGTTCGGAGAGGAGACGTTGAATGTCCAGCGCTAATTTTCAACGCCACAACGCTGTTGCCTCGTGGCTCACGGGCGTTTAGTTTGGATGGCACGGCCGACGCCAGACCGAAACTACTTCAAAACCAATCCAACGCTTCATTTCAGTTGCTAGTATATATAATACGTAGAAGAATATGTGCAAATGCCATACATCCAAATTTAAGGTGAAGCAACTCGAATTCTCAGAGCTAAGTCGGTTCACCACTACGGTGACCACTATTGACGTCGGACGACCCAAACAGTGCGAGAGCATCGCACCGGTTGATGAAGAGTTTTACACAAGGGCCACAATTCCCTCAAGATCAATGAAGTGCGGCCCCCATAATCGAGCGATGTAAGTTTAGTCCTTCGGGCTCCGAAATAGGCTCGACTACCTCGGACCTTCCGGCCTTACCCTGCCTTACCTCGTAGAGTTTTCTGCCTACCGCAGATCTCCGGGTCGTACATGACTGCGCAGACCATGAGTGGTATACCGAGTGCACGTGCATCTGGACGAATCGCCTACGAGTTCCGGAGCTTAAAAGACTACGGATTTAATCGGTTTAGACAATGTGGCTGAAAACTTGTCACCTTGCTGCCCCATCGTGCGACTGGAGTGTCATTGGTGACAATCAATTTATATTTCATCATCCTGATGACTTCTAATTAATGGTCGCACCTCATGGCCCACCCCGAGCTTCGTGGAGCTATCCATATATGCAAGGGAGAAACCCAAACATGGTCCAACAAGGAAATATCAGGGTCAAGGGGGGAAGCACCGCCAAAGGAGGGCTGTTGAATCCAAATGCGGGGCCGCCATGGCTCTCATAGGGACCACGTTTGCCCCTCATCTGACGGTGACGATACACGAACACTCCGATGGATGATTCGGCCGACGCATGCGGCGTGCGTACCCTCTGCTTCTCGGCTCGGACCTGTAATGTGCCATGCGATGTTCAGGTCACAGAGACCGAAGCTATCTAGACGCGAAGGAGACAGCGTAAGTGATGATCCCATGATAGCGTTGGACGTAGATCCACTTGACTCACCGTCTCCCAAGAGTCAATCGAACGGCCGAGTAGCGGCCGACCTGAAAGTGTCGTGAGAATAGGTCCGCATTTCCAATGGAGATAAAATACGTAGGACTGTTCAACTGGAGTGAAAGAGATGAAGCGTGTAAGTACGGTAGCGGGTAGCAGATATGCACAGGCGGCGCCTGGTCCGATGCCACCAAAGTCTCGCCTTCGTGGCATGGGCGCCTTTTCACAGCCACCGGACAGATCGTCTTTCTGCGCTCCGAGTCGGACAGTCGGACAGGGCTGACGCAAACATGATCGTCCGCGCTTTCACGGTGGATTCACGCCCTTCAGGTCCTATTTGCGGTTGCAACTTGGAAGAAAATCGTTGTTTCCTGTCTTTTGGCGCGGGTAGTGTTTCCACCGTTCGCGCCGCGAGTCAGGCACGGTGGCCACCGTAGTAATGGCTTCCACGTGTCAATCACTTCGCGTTCAGAGTCTACTTGAGCCAATGAATGTAAGTAAGCCATGCCTATTACTGTAACATTGTGCTGAAGCTTTGATAACAAGCAACACCACGCAGTAACGACGCTGACCAGTCGCCGAGATCGCACGCCCGGCAGGAAGATGAGAAGCGCGACCTCGGGATCATCATGTTGGCAAACGCTAGTCATCTCCCCCGAACTCCCGAGTCCGTTCGACAAGTGCAGGGTATTTCCGTTCTGAAATACGTGCCCGCATTATGGACACGCCGTGCGGCTCGGACCCACTCTGAGCCGAGTTGAAGACCAGACAACGATGCGGCGGCAAGCAACTGCGTTTCCCCTTTTCAAGCTCATCCTCCTCGAGCAGGGCCACCCATTGTGATAAAACGGGGCTCTCTCGTTGGCTCGCCTCTAGATTAGGACACGTTCCCAGCAATGTGAACGCCTCAGTCGCCGCGATTGTTGCCCTTTGGTTGTCTTAGCCGAGTACGTTCTCATGGCCAACTTCGAATTGACGCCCGGGATAATTACTGACGTCTACACGTTCTATTGGCCTACCCGCATGACCCGTGTCCGACGGACATTTGTCTAGGCGTATTAGCTGCGCTGTCTTCTATCGTTAATGGGGGCTACGAGAGAATCGAGCACTATATAAGAGGCTCATTCCTCTCTGCGCTTCCGATCTCTCCAATTCGTATCCTCTCATTCACCCTTACAACTCGGAACTCATTTCGAGAACATGCTAGCCCCACTTTTGCAAGGGCTCGTCATTTGCGGAGTGAGCTGGTTCCTGTGGAAGTACTTCCGACAAGTTGTCGTGAAATCGCCTCTCGACAATATCCCTGGGCCACCGCCGGAGTCGTTTACATGGGGTATACATACGTCCTACTATATCGCAATGTGTATTCCAACTGACACCCTGATAGGTAACCTGAGCCAAATACTCCACCGCCATGCGTGGCCTATGTACGAGTACCTCACTGAATCGTACAAAGGTGTTGTCAAGTTGGCTGGACCTCTCGGAGTAGGTGGGATTTGTGCTCCCATAGGCCACGCTAATGCGCCTCGTAGCACCGCATGCTCTATGTTTTTGACCCTGTTGCGATGCATAGCATCATCGTGAAGGACCAGTACGTCTACGAAGAAGCCGCTTGGTTCATCAAGTGAGTCGCTTCGACGTGCATGTCCCACCCAGCCACGTACTGACGCTATGAACCAGATCCAATCGCCTGAACTTCGGGCTAGGACTCCTCGCTACACTCGGTGAGCAAATGATGGCATCGACTACGTCATAGGTACACTGACCGATTTGGTCTGTAGGAAACCACCACAGGAAGCAGCGAAAGCTCCTCAACCCCGTCTTCTCGATCGCCCATATGCGGCGCATGATTCCCATATTTAACCAGGTCGGCCATCAGGTGTGTGACTGTAGATCCGTGCGACGCGGACTGTCTCCCATACCTATTCCTGCAGCTCCAGAACGGCATCGAGCAACGCGTCCGGGGGCATGATGAGCCCGTCGAGCTGGACATGCTGTCTTGGATGGGCCGCACCGCGCTCGAGTTGATCGGTCAAGCAGGCCTCGGGTACTCGTTCGACCCTCTCGTCGCGGACTCTGCCGACGAATTCATGCTTGCCATCAAGGCTTTCCAGTGCGTTACCGTGATCCAGCATCGCGGTAGTGAACGTATTCGTCCCCATACTCACACATCCCGCTTTAGACCGGCCGTTATGCAGATGACCCTTATTCGCCGGCTCATCCCGTACCTGCCCGATATCCGTATCGTTTGGCTGCGCAACCTTCTGCTCGACCTGATCCCCAATAAGGGCGTGCAGAAGGTGCGAGATATCGTCAACGTCATGCACGAGCGTGCAGTGGCTATCTATGAGGAGAAGAAGCAAGCGTTGGAGCGTGGCGACGAGTCGCTCAAGGATAAGGTCGGAGAGGGGAGAGATCTCATGAGCATCTTGCGTAAGCTTTGGTTTCTCCGCCTGCTATACTCGCGCTCACGGCTAAACCTGCATCAGTGAAAGCGAACATGGTAGCTTCGGACGAGGACAAGCTGCCGGAGGCGGAACTTATAGGCCAGGTTGCGTCAGTGCTTCTCACCATCTCGACAGACCCTTGCTGACGGCCTCCTCAGGACATTCATTTTCGCAGCGATGGACACCACGTCAAATGCGTTGTCCATCATTCTAACTCTGCTCGCCGAGCACCCCGATGTCCAGGAGAAGCTTCGTAAGGAAATACTGGAGGCATCGAACGGAGAAGACCTCGATTACGACGCTCTGGTTTCTCTACCGTATCTGGACGCCGTGTGCCGCGAGACGCTACGTTTGTTCGTGCCATCTCTCTCGTCTGAGTGTTTTCAATACTGACGTCAATCAAAGACACCCTCCGGTCACAACTGTCTTCCGGGAGTATGTCGTGTATAACGTGTGATGCCGTATCGAGACTGACTATCCACTACAGGACTCGACAAGATATTGTGATGCCTCTGTCGGAGCCCGTTACAAGTATAGATGGGACCAAGATGAACGAGATACTAGTGCCCAAGGACACCACTGTCATCGTCGGCATCCTCTCCTCAAACCGCAACAAGGCGATCTGGGGCGAGGACGCGCTCGAATGGAAACCCGAGCGGTGGTTGTCTTCTCTGCCGGAGAGCGTTACAGAGGCGAAGATACCTGGAATCTACTCCAACCTGTATGTCCCCGTTCGTTTTGCGGTGGATGCTGTTGACGTAGGCTGTTTTGCTAGTATGACTTTCCTCGGCGGGGGCCGAGCGTGCATGTATGTCTCATCTTTGTATAGGCCTGTAAACCTTCTGAG
This sequence comes from Trametes hirsuta, assembly GCA_001302255.2. Taxonomy (NCBI): domain Eukaryota; kingdom Fungi; phylum Basidiomycota; class Agaricomycetes; order Polyporales; family Polyporaceae; genus Trametes; species Trametes hirsuta. The sequence continues at coordinate 143,806 of CP019376.1, forward strand.
ACTGATTCGACTCTATCCAGTGGTTTCAAGTTCTCGCAACTGGAAATGAGTACGTAATTTTAACCTTGCGGGTTATCTCATCGCTCATAACGGCACGCTTCTTGCAGAGGTCATATTGTGCCTCTTACTATCGAAGTTCGCTTTCGCTCCCTCTGATAAGCCCGTCGTGTGGAACGTCTCTGGGATTCGCTTCCCGACGGTCGGCGAGGAGATGAAGGCGTCTCTTCCGATGAAAGTATCCCTATATAAGCCTGAGGCTGGATGTAATTGAGAAAATCCTGGTACTACACACCTTTCAACAAGCTGTAAGGAGTACTATCATGGACCTGCGGTTGTACCTTACCCAATTCAACACATTGATGCCTGTCCCATTGGCTCATTTACAATTACCGACTTCAGTTATCTGGCCTTGAGTTTATGGTCTTTGGAGAAGTTGGCTGAGCCTAGTACTTCAAACCCTCACCAAAGGCAGTGGCTGGGGTCTCACGCGTGAGCGCGTTATTTTGCTTTATTTGCACTAATGAACCACGTCGCGACGCGTCCGCTCGGGCTCGTTTAGGCGCCCACAGCCCCTCTCTCCCCTTTTCTCTCTCGAGTCGTACTCCGTCAGCACGTACTACTGCCTGGGTCCCTGATTTAATACTTCCGATTCATCTCTAACTGCCTGAAGTTTATCCCAATGAGTCGCCGAAACAATGTCCGTGGACCATCATCGGCGCTGACCGAGTTTTTGCGGGTGAGTTGGGCCGTGGCTCTCGACACATGCGTGCTCCTACGAACGTACAACAGGAATCCGGTATAACACCTACTACGATAGCGCAAAGGGTGCAGACAAGGCAAGCCAACCAAGCTCAACCCGTCGCTGGTTCGAGCACCCAGCAGGAGGCGCCACCGCAGGAGGATGTCGACATGGAAGAAGAACAGGAAGTTCAGGTGAGTTCTGCGTATTCTGCCTTACTTCTGCTCCCTGAGAACTACGTAGCCTGCCGAGGGCTACCAATCGGATAATCTAGATGAACCGGAGGAAGCAGCTCCGACCACTGGCAGAAAACGTAAGCTCGGTAAGGCCGCTCAAGCAAAGCTTAAGGCAAAAGAGAAGGAGAAGGCAAAGAAAAAAGCCAAGAAGGACGATGACGGGGACTACGAAGACGATGAGGATCCCTACTCCGCGTTATCCAAGATGTGGAAAAGCGACTTGCCAAAGCCACCTGTCGGTAGTTTTGAAAACTGTGTCCGATGTCAGAAACAGTTCACAGTGGTGTGTTCCTTGCGTTCTCGATATCCTGGGATAAATCATTGAGCGTTAACGGGAAACTAGACCAAGTATACGCTGGCGGCGAACCCACCACCCGGATTTTTGTGTCACCCCTGCGCAAAGTCTTCTGGAAGTGACCCATTTAAGAAGCCTGCAGCACCGAAGAAGCGTAAAACTGCTAGCGACAAACGCAACCTCGCAAGCTACGAAGAGAGACGTTTACCAAGTTTGGCTACAATATGCATCGAGGTTGGTGTGCACGTCGTAGCCCTTGTGTACGGATATTAAACACCTAGTAGGTAATCAGTAAACATATCGACGATGTCGACGCCCTGGGCGATATCGGAAGCATGAATATCGACGAGATAACGAAGGCTATGGCGAAGAACAGGAGTTTGTACGTTTGTCACGCTGTCGTTCTGCGGCGTGAACTGATTGCGCTGTGCCCAGAAATGAAGAGAACGCGCGCTTGTTCTACAGCCGCGAAAATGAGCGTTTGACCTTGTATGACGTTACCAGTAGGCACCATTTCGCCCTCCTCCGGTTCATCAGCAAGAGCTCACCATGGCACAGATCTAGCCCCCCAGGCGTTGTGCACCCTCGCCTATCTCAACCCCGGTCTAGCTGACCTACGCCTCGACTTCTGTGGACATATGGACGACACAGTCGCAAGTGCTTGGGGAGCATCACTTCCGAACCTCAAGCGTGTCGAGCTCCTAGGTCCATTTCTCGTCCGCGCGGATGCGTGGCAGACGTTCTTCCGCGGACATCCCGGACTAGAAGGGTTCCTAATTACACAGAGCCCGCGTTTCGACATTGAATGCATGCGGGTACTCGTTGAAAGCTGCCCGAACCTCCGCGAGCTCCGCCTCAAGGAATTGGGCAAGCTGTCGGACGACTTTCTGCAAGAGATAAAGCCTCTTGCGGGCAAACTCACACACTTAGACCTGTCTTACCCCGGGACGATAGATCCTCTCAGCGAGGCGGCGCTGATCGACCTGCTCATTCACCTCGGCCCCTCGCTCGAGCACCTCGACCTCTCCGGAAACGAGAACGTGACGGACGCCGTGCTCTTCCGTGGAGTTAAACCTCACGCGCACGCCCTCCGCTCACTCGTTCTTGCGAATACCCCAAACCTAACTGACGCGGGCGTTGCCGAGTTCTTCGGGACCTGGCAGGCCGCCCGGCTTTCCACTATCAACATGTCACGTAATCAACTGCTGGCGGGTGCTGCGCTCAAAGCATTGCTTGGACACTCGGGGTCGGAGCTGACGCATCTGGACATCAACGGGTGGAAAGACACGGACGAGGACGCGCTCAAGATGATTCCGAAGGCTGCTCCACATCTGATGAAACTCGACGTCGGGTTCTGCCGGTCGGTGGACGACTTCCTCGTGAAGAACTTGTTGAAGCGATGTGCAAAGATACAGGAGATCAAGGTGTGGGGCTGCCAGCGCATAACGGAGCATTGTCCGCGGAAGGTGCGTGTATCTGTGATTTCGTCTGATATGGTTCTGACATTCCACACGTAGAGAGGGGTAAATATCATGGGGATTGAGATGGCGCCGATCTACTAGACTTCACAGCCCTCTTGTATAGGATGCCTCCGCCATTTTCTACCAAGCGTCGTCTGGTCTAAAAATGCTTAATTTACTCGGTGTCTCGGGAAGTCAACGGTCTGGGTGAGCTGTAGGACATTGTCCAAGTTCCTTTGGGAGACAAACCTGGATTTATCCAAGTCTGCGTAATTTCGTTCCACCGTTCCCCCTTTCGAACCCGCTATCGCTCTTTGACCACTGATATTGTCTTATGGGCGAGGGAATGAATCCTTTGTCCCTTCAGCGTCGTTCGCCTGAAATCACTTTAGAGTACTTTCCTGTTGGACATTCTGTATGTTGCTCTACCGCTTCTACATCGTCCCAGAGCTAACCGACTTATCATGCTATCGCCGGCGTCAGGGCTGACTCTAGAAGAGCTCAAGCGCCTCCTTTTCGAATCCGCGGAGCTCAATGTAGCTGGAGATCACTTCCGGCCTTATTATCCTGACGACTACTCGGTGTCACGTAGCGTGCGGCTCGTGGAGAGGTACGGCTACCCCATGATCGTCAGATATGGAACGCGCGTCTCTTCTGTTGAAGCCGAAACTACCACTTTCGTTTCGCGCCACACGCCGGTGCGCGTTCCCAACGTTTACGCCGTATTCAAGGAAACAGAAACGATCATCGATACCGACGACGAAGAGCGCGTATTGACGTACATCGTTGAAGAACGCCTCCCCGGCCGTACTCTCAAGGAAGCCTGGCCATTCCTCGTAGCCTCGGAACGGAAAACCGTCGCTGGCGAGCTGAAAGAGATCTTAGCGCATCTGTCCGCACTCGCCCCGAACCGTGTCTGCCTCAGGCCCCTACGCGGTCCGTGGCGTAACTTCTACTTCTTCCCGTTCGAGGGCGTCTATCCATGCGACGAGCATGACGCCCGAACCACACAAGCCTTCCTTTCCTACTTCCAGGATGTCGCAGCATTCAGTCCACGCACGGGGTTCCACGCGCGCAGCAATGGTCGTCTCGCACTCCACGAACAGTTCGACCTCTCGCGGCGGGCAGTGTTCTCCCACGGGGACTTGCAGCCGTGCAATGTCATGATAGACGGCGGGCACGTAGTAGGTATCATCGACTGGGCCGAGGCGGGGTGGTACCCGTATTTCTGGGACAGCTTCGTACTGCACAGCAGCACGCGCACGCTTTGGAGGATGCACGGGTGGGAGAAGGTCGCTGCGACGCTGTGCGCGTGGTATCCCGAAGAGGCGTGCGAGTTTCTATTGCTGTGGCTAGCCGCAGTCAAGTCCTTGCAGTGGCCACAGCTTTCTAATGGAGACGTGGAAGGAATAAGTGTCCGTACAATGTAGCTAAGAAAACTTGTAAGCCCCTATTAGTTAAGGACGTCAACGAACTCGATCTGTGGGGTGTATATTTTTGCACTCCGATCGCAGCCCACGACATGCGAGACGAGACGCTGACGGAACCAAGAGGGCGTAAATGGATGAGAACTTCCGCGTCCACGTCAGTGATCTCTTGTATGGCTTTTCCAAGGTTGTCCTTCGTTCCTAGCGTTTCCCACTCGGATGAGCAGAACACGACTACGCGCGGAGCGATGAGTTCCTGGAGAGTCCACCCTCGAGTAAACCAACGGCTGGTGCGGAACTGAGAACCCGGAGCGTGTGGGTTCTCATCGTCGCCGACGTCCTGAAGGTACGCGTAGCAAGCAGCCGCGAGCCTGTACCAGATGTACATGGAGTTGATAGATTCTGAGAGCTCCGCGCTGCTTGACTTGTCGATGCAGCTTGAGTCGGACCACACCCAATCGAAGTCGTCATCGGATGTGTATGCGTAAGCGTTTCGGACCTTCGCAGAGGCCCGAGAAAGAACCTTTCCGGTGGCAGTCGTTCAGCACGGACTTGGGCCTGAACCTCTAAGAGCTCTTGGTGTGACTGCTCCCCACCAGGTTCAATCTGAGACCAGACGTGAGAGAGGATCGCGTACTATGAGACCTCTTCGGGGTTGTCGAACTCCCTGAACTCTCCGGTTCTCGTCTTCAGGAGTCTGATCATCTGTCGTGAGAGGATGAGTGCCAGATCTCATGGAGGATAGTAACCCGAGCGTACCACCAATTCGAGAGCCTTTCGAGAGAGCTACTCGACGTGCGCACACTCGAAAACTAGGATGAGAGCGCGCCGTAGTATGTGAGAAATAGCGTATGCTAGTAAATTAAGCCAGCGTACACTCACGCAGAGATGAGCCAGTTGAACATCTTGACGACGAGGTCCGTCGCAATTGCGCGCAGCTGATGTACTGTCACGGGTGCTCTAACGCCAAGACAGTATAGGCAACAGAAGCAAGGGCCAAGTCTCACGAGGGCAGAAGGTATCAGTATTCGAGTTATATGCCCCGCCCTCTGCGAAACAGTGCAGAGAAGACGATTAACGCGGTGACCTCGGCGAAGAGCATGGAGACAGAGACCAAAAGTTTGAGCGCTGGGTTGTAGGCGCTCGTACGAGGGGCACAAGAGCGCTTCTCGATATTGATTACAACGATAAGATGGAATTATATTGCTGCTCTTCGGCATATGATTCAGATGCAGTACCCAACATATGGATCTATAGGTACTGCACGGCGTCTTATTTATATTCGCTTGCTGGAGTTGCCACGATGCGCCTCTTCGGCTAACCGTAAGTAATCCTTAAACCAAGTCTACTACTGTAGAGATCAGACCGTAGCGGCGGCGGGTCTGGGTGTGACAGGTTTGGTACGATGCGGCGGAGCGGCGGGGTCCACAGCGACCTGTGACGGCGGGGTCCGGAGCGGCGAATGTGACACCCAAACCCGCCGCCGCACCAGCGGCGGCCGGCGCTACGGTGTACGGTACCTTGGTCACAAGCGGCGGCGGCTTCGGTGACCAGTGACCGAGGGGCCAATAGCGGCGAGGCGGAGGTCCCTGTGACCTGTGACGCGCCGCTACGGTCTGATCTCTACAGTATACTTTACGGAGACATGTCGAAGCGAAACCAAGCCCCGTAGAATGCACAATGGTTGTTAGAACCAAGCGTATTTTCTCCCTCTCTTGACCAAGCTAGTACTAGCCACTGCCGCCCGGGTTTACTACTGGACCCGTGATTACGGCCCACCAACGCTTTCGACGCGATCACGTGCCACTATGTTGGACTGGAGGGCGGGCATTGTCGATCGTTGAGGTCAGCGACGGGGCTGACGCGACCAGAGGCTGCCCGCCTCGCCCTCGAGATCATATAAGCCCCCCACTTCGGGGCGACACCTCTTTCCTCCGTACTCTCACCATCTCGCTCCCGTTCCTCTCTCCCCTCCTCTGCCTCGCCTCCGTTCTTCTTCCTCTCTGACCCCACACCCTTTGTAGCTCTTGGAATTCATGTTATATTCGGTTTTGTTTTTGTTTCAGCTCGCGCGGTCGAGGGGCCTCAATACCAAGACATCCGCGACGACATCCTCAAGGTCCTCCCTCAAGATCTATAGCTATGCCGACTCCCGACCCTCAAGCTACGACGACAGCAAGGTGGTAACAATAAGGTGCGTCCCGAGGGAGGGCGGGCTGTACACACCATGCGGCTCGTCCTGGCGCAGACCTTTTCGCGGTCCTCGGGATAAGTACCTCTCGCACGAGGGGGAAACCAACATGCGCCTTAATTTCTTCTCCTTCTATTCCCTCCATTCCCCTCCCTCACTCCCATTCATTACTGCCCGCATCCTTGTACGTGTATGTCCGTGAAATCGTCGAAGCGACAGATGCTTGGATGAGCACGCCGTCCTCGAACTCATCGTGCCTCCTCTTCGAGATGGTATTGAGTGCTTATACCCCCGGGATAATAGAAGGGAGTTCTTTTTTTTTGGTGTGTGATCTGCAAGGACTTGAACCAAGACCGAGACCACGCTAAATACGCAATAATGTCAGCCACTACCTCAGCGCACGATCTTTGCGATGTAGTCCGGAGATTTTCATTTTCAAGTTAAGTCGTCCGGAGATACTTAGTCTATAGATCTATACGTACTGCACGACGTCTTGTCCGCATTCGCCTGTTGGAGTTGTCACCACCGCGCCTCTTCGACTAACCATGTGTGAATATTCGAGAGGAAAGATATCCCCATATAACGCACGATGTACTGGAGAACCAAGCGTGCTCTCTTTCCGCGTCGTGACCACGATTTCCCGTGTTTATTACTGGATCTGGGATGAGTAGGTGAGCGAGTAGGCAGGTTCAGTCATTGCCTAACGTACTAATACATGTTGCGCGAGGGCGCAATACGTCGCGTCCATCGTGATGCGAAGGTTTTCTTGGTACTCTTTAAACACACACGCAACATACTCCGCAAAGAGGGGCTCGGAGGAGATCCTCGGACTTCAGGAGAACGTTCAAAAAGGCGGCACTTGCGCGTCTAAAGCGCAATCGTTCGAGTGCGCTATGGGTTATGCCCGCTTTCGCCATGAAACTGCGAATAGCGTTGAATAGGTAGGGGTGTGGCGGGCCCCTATTCCAGGAGGGCGTGCCCTTCGTCCTCGCCCTCGATGGCCCCGCCGGGTGCTCGCCGGCAGATGATAGGCTCGAACCGACGCTTTCGACGCGATCACGTGCCACTGTGTTGGACTGACACGGAGGCCGGGCATCGTCGATCGTTGAGATCGGCGGCGGGGCTGACACCACGACCACCCCACGACCACCCCACGACCAGAGGCTGCCCGCCGCCCCTTTGAGAGCATATAAACCTCGCCCTCTGAGGCGACACCTCTTTCTTCAGTACCCTCACCATCTCACTCTCGTTCCTCCCTCGCCGCCTCTGTCTTGCCTCCGTTCCTCATCCTCTCAGACCCCACACCCTTTGTAGCTCTTGGAATTCATGTTATATTAGGTTCGGTTTTTGTTTGCAGCTCCCGCGGTCGAGGGGCCTCAATACCAAGACATCCGCGACGACGTCCTCAAGGTTCGACTACAAGATCTATAGCTACGCCCACCCGACCCGACTACCCGACTTCCTGACCCTCAAGCCACGATAACAGCAGAACGATAATAATAAGGTGCGTCCCGGGGGAGGGCGGGCTGTACACATTATGCAGCCCGTCCTGGCGCAGACCTTTTCGTGGTCCTCGGGATAAGTACCTCCCGCGCGCGACGTCCATCCATCGCGGGAGGGAAACCAACATGCGCCTTAATTTCTTCTCCTCGCATTCCCTCCCTCACCTCCCCTTCCTGCTCATTTATTTACTGCTCACGCGCTTGTTTGTGTACGTCCGTGAACTCGTCGAAGCGATAAGAGGCTTGGATGTACGTACGTCCTACCGGACCTGTATTTAGCACGCCATTTTCGAGCTCCTCTTCCTGTCTCCTGTTTTACCCTGTCTTAAATCTGCACGCAGGCGCGAAACACCCATAGTAGAAAGGAGTCCTCTTAAGTTTATGTATGCGATCTACAAGGACGTATACCGAGATTGAGACCACGCTAAATTTTACGCAATAATGTCAGTCACTACCTCAGCGCACGATCTTTGCGATGTAGTCCGGAGATTTTCATTTTCAGGTTAAGCCCTCCGGAGATACTTGCTTAGTCTATAGATCTATACGTACTGCACGACGTCTTGTCCGCATTCGCCTGTTGGAGTTGTCACCACCGCGCCTCTTTGATCAACCATGCGCGGATAGTTCGAGCGGAAACATAGCCCCATATAACGCACGATGTGTTTTTTAGAACCAAGCGTGGCTCTCTCTCTGTCGTTAGCTACAATTTCCTGTGTCTAGTACTGGATCTGGGATGAGTAGGTGAGCGAGTAAGCAGGCTCAGTCATTGCCTAACGTACTAATACATGTTGCGTGCGCGAGAGCGCAAAACACAGTTGTTGGCCGAGGTTTCATTCAAAGGATGTGGTCAAAGATGTCTTACTGACATACATTCATAGCTACAAAAATCTTGGAACGACTACTGTGATTTACACATGTCCAGTGATGGCCATGGGTTGATACGGCTCTTCGAGGTACCTGACCTCCTCGGTGGTTAGCCTCACGTCCAAAGCGCCTACATGCCACCGTGTTGTCAGTGGAACGAAAGGCGCTTGCGAAGACAGGAGGAATCAATACCGATTATATCCTCGAGGTTCTTTAGATTCGTTGACCCGACGATGGGGGCAGAAACGCCGTCCTTGGAGAGCATCCACGCGATAGAGACCTGAGCCATGCTCACGCCCCTCTTATCTGCTATTTCTTGAACGCTAAGGCGTTGTAGTGGAATCAGGATGAGAATTACGGAACATTTAGATATGAACGTACCGGGAAACAATGGTAGTCGTCGCTGAGTTCTGGTACCATCCGTTGGTGAGCAGCCTGCAATCGTCATTCAGCGGGTGGAAACAGCCAAAAACCAAAGGATACTCGCTGGTCAGAACCGGCTCGCTTCGACTCGGCGTTCAAAGGCCGGGTAAGCATACCTCGTGCCAGTGGTGACCAAGGAATCGCGCCGACACCAAATGCCTGCCACGCTTGGTGAGTTTCTATATTCCGTACCACGTTTGAGAAGAAATACCTTCAATGTGGGAAACATCTCCCGCTCTTCTTCACGATAGAGCAAGCTATAGTGGTTTTGCATTGAGATGAAAGGCGTAAGATTGTTCTTGATAGCGTAATCTGCGATTGCGACCGAGGGTAAGTGACAACGCTCGCTGAAGTGAATATCGCGGCGCACTTTGCATCTGATGAACTGGAGGGTACGTGTTAGACTGTAATTGGGACACAACGAAGCTGCGGGCACACATTGAAAGGCGTAGCAGGAGCTCATGCCGATATAGCGCACGTATCCTGCTTTGACCACGTCGTGAAGTGCTTGCATCTGCCGGAGTACTATGCGTTAGGGAATATGCTGTTAACTCTCCGCAGGAGACGCACCGTCTCCTCGATAGGCGTGTTGTAATCGAAGCGATGGCCTGGTAATGACAGTAAAATGAGAATTCGTACATCTGTGTAGCTGGCGGGGACGCACATTGGAGCACGTCGATAGTGTCGAGCTGCAGTCGTTTCAGACTCGCCTTGACGGAGTCAAAGATGTGCTATATGTATTTCAGCGATATTCGTGGGGAAATAATAAGTAGTTCATTGAGCATACCTTGCGGCTGAGGCCATGCTGGTTGATGATACCAAGATCTTCCGGCCTCTTTCCAAGCCCGTAAAAGTATGTCCCGTGTTCGGGCAGAACGGGAACACATAACTGGAGTTCACGAATGTTAAACACCTGTAGCACGTGCTTGGAAAATAACCCTTCGCTAAGACCCACCTTGGTCATAATAACGAGCTCCTCTCGAGGAAGGTTCAGTTCCTTAATAGCCTTTCCAAGGATGATCTCAGAGAGACCATTCGAATACGACTAATATTTCATGGCTGTACATCAGTGTGAGGACAAACGGGAGTTCGAAGAGCCGAGGGCTCACATTAGCAGTATCGAAGGTCGTGATGCCATGCTCATATCTAAATGGCACGACAGGCACAAGACATAACACATCGGCGAGTAGCTCGATAATAAGAACTGTGAACTGCCACTTACGCAAACTTGATGTGCTTGATAGCCTCGCCCTCTGGAAGGACCCAGCTTTGCCACTCTGGAGTACCGTAGGACATACATCCCAATATTATGCGAGATACCTTAAGGCCGGAGTTCCCGAGACGGACTTTAAGACTTTTCGTTAGGTTCTGCCGCTACGTGAAGAGAAGTTGATTGACTTGCCGTATTGCATGGTCGCGAGAGTATGGAGGGACTGTTGAAGAGAAAGGAGGAACGTGTACGACGGGATAAGCTACTAACCGTCAAAGAAATACATCCTCTCATTTATATAGTAAGTGCACTCTGCCACGTACCCGCGAGTGGAGCCTTGCCGCTTCCGGTGCGGATGATTTGTCTCAACTATTGCATCGTTTAGGACGTGCAGAACGCACGCCTGTGGCTCCATCGCTCCCGAAGCATTTCAAACTATGTTCGTATGGACGTTTCTGCTGAGCGCTCCCCGAAGAAAACCGGAGTATGATGGTCGGTGTTAGCAGATGAAGCGCCAGGCATGGTCGGCATCGGTTCATTTTGTGGGATCTCCCATCGAGATCTTCAAGAGGAGTAAACCGCCAGGACTGATAGTACATAGCACTTAAAACTTAGAGGAGAGTCATTCAGGTAAGGGATCTCCGAGTCGAGAAACGTGAGTCGAAGGCTTGCACGGCCAACTTCCTCGTTGTCCGAGAACATGTGGTGCAGTCGTAGACTGTGACGCGCGTGTAACGGCTACGTAATCGATTTAGTCACGTCTCGGGGAATTCTATCTTGCCAGTGGGAAGGTATTGAAGCCCGGGTTGGACAAACTTCTGCTACTATAGTAGTGAAGCCCACGCGAGGGTGGCATCGGAGGCATGGTCGTTTGATTTATCCAAACAGAGTACATAAATGATACGTTCCAGGGGATACTAGTACACGGTACCGGTCTTGACTTATAACGTACTTTCCAGCTCACAAACCATTCCACTCGAACCGCTTCGCGATCTTGAACTCCGCAGAAAGCTTGAGCGCCTCCGGCGCACTGCTCCTACCGACGCGGGCGACATACACACCGTCGTCGATGACCCAGCGCGAGATGCGGGTCTCCCAGTACGACACAGCGTACTTGTCCAGCGCGAGTTTGACTGTCTCGCTTTTCCCTGGCGCGAGGTTGGAGACCTTGGCAAACGCCTTGAGCGCAAGGGGCGGGTGTGTGAGCTCGGACGTCGTCGGGTACGACACGTAAAGCTGGACGACTTCAGTGCCCGTGACGGAGCCGGTGTTGGTGACCTTGAGGGACGCGGTGAGATCAAGGTCGCCGTTGACGATCTTCGGCTCTGACAAGGAGAAGTGCGAGTACTCGAAGGTTGTGTAAGACAGGCCATGGCTGGGGTAGGGGGCGCGTAAGGGACAGAAAATGAGCAAGGGTGTGAGAACTTACCCGAAGTGCCACAGAGGCTCAATCTTCCGGTGGTGGAAGTGTTTGTAACCCTGTTCCATAGTGAGCAACCTATCGCTCAAACGGCGTTCCCAGTACTCACAACAAAGAGATCCTCGCCATACCGGACCTCACCATGCTCGGTGTGGAAGTGGCCGTGGCTGGCAACGTCCTCCAACTGCTTCGCGAACGATAGACTCAAGCGACCACTCGGGTTCACCCGACCAGTGAGGACCTCGCCCAGTGCATCGCCAGTCGCATTCCCGAGGTACCAGCCATGCACGATAGCGGGCACCTCGTCCGCCCACGGCATAGTGATGCTTGACCCGCTCTGCGTAACGACTACCGTGCGCTTGTTGGCCGCCGCAACCTTGCGCACGAGCTCGTCGGTACGACCAGGAAGGCCCAGAGTCTTGCGATCGTACCCCTCGGTCTCCCAGTCCGCGTTGAGGCCGACGACGGCGATGACCGCATCCGCCTCTTCAGCGAGCTTGACGGCGCTCGCCATGAGCTCATCGGGGTGTTGCACCTCGGCACCTCCAAGACGCACGCCGGGGTTGGAGTCCATTACGGTTTCGTCGGGGTCGGTGTCGGCCGGCGCGCGGACGTTCATGAAGTCGACGAAAATGGAGTAGGAGACACCAGCCTTGAGGGGAACGATGCCATACACCTCTGTAGAGCCACTGTTGAAGAACGAGTCGCCGCGCTCCTGCTTCGTCCAGTTGTCGATGACGAGTTTGTCATCAACGTAGAGCTGTGGGAATCGAGGTAGTATCAAGACGATTGCATGAGCGGGACCACAGCACAACCGACCTTAGCACGACCAGCGGAGCACAGACCAAACTCGTAGTCGCAGTCATGGTCGCGAGGCTTGAGCGTACCGCGCAGGCGAAGTGTGAAGCGCTTCGTGAGCTCCTTGGGGTAATCGATGCTGGCGGAATGGCTTAGCCACGTAACGTCATTGAGGCGGAAACCGCGCGTACCTCAAGAAGATACGGGTCTCGTCGATGTAGCGCGTCGTCAGCGGCTCCTTGAGGGGGGTCATGCTCTCATCGTTCTCGTGAGAGTAGAAGGAGCCGATCCAGCCCCGCCGTCCGTCCTCTGTAACGAGGTCATTCTCAAGAGTCGGCATCTGCATGTATGCTGATCGAAGAGTGAGTGGTTTCAATGATGGTGGACGAAGTATGCGGTACGTACATCGGGAACCCTCAGAGTAGGTGATCTCAACGTTAGGGTCGATCTTGCCCAACGCGGAGACGATACCATCGTATGGCGTGGTGAAGAAACTGGGCTTGAGCGCGGCAGAGCCTCCGCCGCTGAGCACGATTGCCTTCGCGTTTCCGCCCACGATTGCAATCTTCTTGAGGCCTTGCTCCTGCAGAAGACATGAGGCCTGACACGTTAACAATGGATCAACAAGAGACGGACCTTCGGCTTGAGAGGAAGGATATTGCCCTCGTTCTTGAGCAAAACGATGGATTGGGTGGCGAACTGGGTCATGAGCTCCCGTCCCGCCTGGGGGTCTCCAGTCCGCTCAATGCCATCGCCATCCAAGATCTAGTGCCATGCGACCTGAACTCAGGATTGTCGTTATATTGAAGATTCATTGATCACAAACCTCAGGAGCGCCCTTCGCGCATCTCTGCACGAGCTCCAGGACCTTGGCTGCACGCTCCTTGACAGTGCGCTTCGTTATCTTTCGACTTTGAATCCTGTGGTTACAGACCCGGAATGAGCGAAGCAAGTTGTAAGTGAACATATGAAGCCACTTACGAGCGAGTCATGAGATCGAGCGTGCGCCATTTGTTGGTGCCGGGCATTTCCAAGTCAAGACCGGCGTTGATGGCGTGGTCTACGGAGTAGATACCGAACCTGTATCCGAAAGCGATTTAGCACTGATATCTCTGTCAAGGGTATCTGGAACATACCAGTCGCTCATCGTCGTGGTATCGCTGCCCCACTCCTTACGGAGGATATCTTGGATGATGTACTTGTTCTCAGAAACATGGGTACCGTTAACGCGGTTGTACCTGCGAGACACAGAGGATCACCACCTGAACCACTGCAAAACCGAACCAACACCTACGCAGTCATGAAAGACCACGGCTTCGCATACTTCTCTGCGAGCATGAACGGCATGGCGTAGATCTCCCGGATCGCGCGCTCAGACATGACCGAGTCGTACCCGAACCGGTCGTTCTCCTTGTCATTCCCGAAGAAATGCTTGATGCACGCGCCGATCCCGCCGGCCTGGAGGCCCTTGCAGTACGCCGCGGCCATCATGCCTGCAAGGTGCGGGTCCTCGGAGAACGACTCGAACGAGCGCCCTCCGAGCGGGTTCCGCTGCGTGTTGCACGTCGGCCCGAGCAGCACGGACGCGGCCATGAGCTTTGCCTCTTCCGCGAGGAGCTCAAGCCCGACACGCTCCATGAGGGCCGTGTCGAACGTTGCGGCCATCGCGGTAGCGGACGGGAGGCACTTGGCGGGTGTGCTCATGAAGAAGTGATTGCCACGAATACCTGGGGCGGAAGACATCAGCGTTTGGTGCTACAGGCTGACGCGGAGAAACACTTGGGGAATATTGGAACTTACCGTTGGGGCCGTCGCTGACCTTGATCGCGGGTATACCTAGACGAGGTACGGCGTGGGTGTGCCAGAAGCCCACACCTGCGGTAAGAAGGATGGCCTCCTCGGTGGTCAACTGCTCGACCACCTCGGAAAGGTCAGCCTTAGCGAAGTCAGAAAGGGGCATGTTGAGTTATGGAGCGAAGATGGCGCGGTGCCCTATCTGGCCCCTTTATAAAGAGGCTGCTAGAAGAGTAGGGGGATAGAGAAACTCTAGACGGCTCGCGCAGGGTTCTTATACTACAGGTGAAGGAGAGCCCTTCGAACGTGTTTTTCCGAGGATTCGCCGAAGACCCCCTTCTAGTTCTGGGGTAAAGCGTTCGTGCCGGCGAACGGCGCAGCCGACTGATCAGGATGTCACCCGCCTCCTCACCTGCTCACCATTTGACGTCCGCCGCGACGGAAGTTGCTGTATTGGAGCTGAAGTGAGTGTAGTGACGCGAGATGGTCGATGGCTTGGCAGTAAACCTAAGCGCCGGAAGTTGGTATACCGGGCGGAGAACAGACGTGGGATTGCGAGGCAGTCTACGTGCCATACTGCTGTGTGGTGAGAATGTGGGGAAGTGGCACTTACTACTGCGTCGAAAAAGAAGGGGGTGTAACCGTAACCAGGGCGTGTTCTCTGCGCGATAGTACCATCATGCGAGCAAGCATGTGAACGTGAGCGCACCCACCGCCTGCGTGAGCCCTCCACAAGCGGGAATACGTCGGATACACAGAGGCCAATAATGACCGGGCGCCCTGAGACTTTCTGCGTCGATTGAGAGTTCGAGGGCCGGAACAAGGAAACCAAGATAGCTCGTCCCAGGAACATGTTGGTGCGGGGTCCGGGACGGGTGACTCCCCGCCGCCGGCACAGTCTGTGTGGCGTTCTATCGAACGGTCCGGGACCCGGAACGGTTAACGACGCGCAAGTCTTCGTAGTACAGTGAAGGGTTCCGAGTACAGTGTTGGAGCTCGCCGAATACCTATAGTGCCGTGTGTCCGTAAATGCTCCGTGCTATAGAGAACTCAGATTCTTGTGTGCACAGTGTGTCAGCTTGGTATATGTCTACTGCGGAACGCATCTCAGGGTCTTACCTTAAGCGCGGGCATCCCGTTCGGATACGCACTCGTTTGCCCTGGAGAGGAAATCTAATAACTGTTCGGCCACGAGGCGATGAACTTGGCTAGTTGGATGAAGGCCGTCCATGAAGATGTCCCCTTCCTCCTTAGTGGCCTCCCCTTCGCCGAGCCCGTAGGATTGTGGGCTCGCGAGAAGTTCCGTGAATAACTTCCACGAAGACCACACCAATACAGTCGCATCGGCATGGTCCGCGCTAAACTTCTCGGCAGCCTCGAGAAGAGTGCTGTTCCACGTCGTAATGACGTCTTTGAGCTTCGTTGCGTTTCTCCCTAAGGTATGTGTTATTTTACGAGTGACGCGAATGCATTCATGTGGACTTACGTTCCGGGAAACCATATACGGGAGGCACATCAATGAGACAGAAGTTGCGCGCGCCAGCCTGGTAGAGATTGTCCTGTAAGGAAAAGAGTAATTCTAGACTCGCTTTCGTAGAAAATTTGGGGTCAGACGCCTGAGCGTTCCAGACGCAATCGTTGATGCCAACCCAACAAATGAAGAGGGTGTCATCGGAAGCCCAGGGTGCCCATTCGGGCTTCGACGCGAGATCCTGGGAGAAGTCGTGGTGTATTTGCCGCTTTACACCATCAACTCTATCTCCGCCAAGAGCGTAGTCATAGACCAGAAGAGAGGAAGACGCCCTTGACGATTTGCACAAATCGACGACATGGCCGACCCAGTTGGGCTCGTTGATGTACGTGTTGCTCTGCCTGTCGAAGTGACCGCACCAGGTAGTGCCAGGATATTCCACCCCGAGAGGATGCTGTAAAGTGGGATGAGGGGCTTTACGACTATATCCAACATCACAGTACGAAGCCCCGCTGGATTGAAGTAAGCAGTCGAGTTCGCATGAAAAATGAGGCTGCTGGAAACCTTACAAGACGACTAGATGTTTCAAGGAGGCGACACCGGGCCAGTGTGGACGAAGGGAACCGGTGGTCATTCAGGAGAAACGATTGAGACGTAATCTCAGACAGAACTAAGCGGGATTAAGGGTAATGTCCTCCAAACCTTCAAGAATGTGCAAGTGAAGATCAAGCAGTGGCTTAGGCGCTGAGACGCGCGGGCCTGTTCAAGTTGGTAAGAAGTGCTACCGGCTCTTTCCGAACGATCAAATAGACGCTCGTTGGCCCACACTCCAAAGAATTTTGGATCCGTCTCCCAAGGCGCCCGCTCCTGCTTTCCTGCCTCCATATGCATGTCACTACCTAAATGCATCTCATTCACACAAGAACACACGCTGGAGGTTTTCCTAAGACAGTCTGGTCGGCGGGGCGTGTCATCGTATACGGACAGTAGGTACTGTGCTACGGTCACCGGTGCGGCGGCCGTTGTACTCGAACCCCATTCCGGCGATACTTTTGGTGGCTGTTTGGCTCGGAACGTATATCACAACACTAATGTTTCGCCCCTAAACTTATAGAGATAATCCAGCCACGCCTTTTCCGTGGCAACGACACATGGCGTGGTTGATTATGAAGACAAGGTTCTCGATGACATCGTTCAACAGACTTCGTCATTGGTACCGTGGGCATCGGCGCGGTCGGCCATAGCACTAACTCTCAGCCTCTATATATACGCCATGCAACACTCCCATTGTATCAACTGACGTTAGGTCTCCCTCGACCCCCATCCATCCCTCGCACTAACAACACCATGGCCGCCAGGAAGATGCCTTACGGTAAGTACGATGTTGGTTGTGCGTTGGCGTGCTGCCTGTTCAAGGGAACACCTTCAGTACGTTTGGGGAATTCCGGTCTCAAGGTCTCCAAGATCATACTGGGATGCATGTCCTACGGAAGCCCGGGTTGGCAAGAGTGGGTCTTGGGCGAGGAAGAGGCCATCAAGCATATCAAATACGCGTAATTAGTCCCCTTCTCTCCTAGGGATAGGTATTAACTTGGCGTTCAAGGTATGACAATGGTATACAGACGTTCGACACGGCAAATGTACGTATGCACTCCTTTGTAGTGCGAAACACTTTCGTTTCACGCCACATAGGTGTACTCGAACGGTCTTTCCGAAGTTATTCTCGGCAAGGCAATTAAGGAGCTCAAGCTTCCGCGCGAAGAACTCGTGATCATGACAAAGGTACCGGAAACCTAACTCTATGCCGGCAACGTGCTCACCTTGCTTATCACAGCTCTTTCACGCGATACCGTCTGACCCATCCGTCAACCTTATCTCTCTAGGCAAACAGCCTGAAGATGCTGGAATTATCAATCAGCACGGTTTAAACCGCAAGGTATGTCCGACAAGGTTGCCTCATCCATGACAATTCAAGTCGCTCAAGGCCTTGGCAGCATATCTTCGATTCAGTGAAAGCCAGCCTTCAACGCCTGCAGCTGGATTATATAGATGTGCTTCAATGTGCGTGTCGCTCCCATGAGGTGAAACTGGGAGTGGTACCCACTCATTAGAATCGTAGGCCATCGCTTTGACTACACTACACCTATCGAAGAGACCATGCAGGCCTTGCATGACGTCGTCCAAGCCGGCTACGTGCGCTATATCGGCATGAGTTCGTGCTACGCCTATCAGTGTAAGCGCTTTGCTCCTGACCGCCAACCTATACGCTGAATGGCTTCACCCGCAGTCCATCAGATGCAGAGTATGTCGCATCGCCCATGGCCTACCTCTGGCGCAACCATGCTGATACTTTGTTTTAGACTACGCAATCTCTCACAATCTCACGCCGTTCGTCTCCATGCAGAACCAGTACAGCTTGGCCTACCGTGAGGAGGAACGTGAAATGTTCCCCACTCTTAAGTTGTTCGGCGTCGGCTCCATTCCCTGGTCGCCTCTGGCGCGCGGACTCCTCACCCGACCCCTCAGCGCTCAGTCAAAGAGAGGTAATAGCGATTGGTACGTACCTATCGACATGGACGTGGGGCGTACAGAGCTAAGCCGCGCGCACAGGGCTATAGGCCGTTATAAGAATGACGCTACTACGACCATCATATCCCGGTATGCACTAATGTCGCATCTTCCGCTTGTCTGCGACTTATCAATCGCACCTTTCAGCGTCGAGGAGATCGCGAAGAAGCGCGGGATCAGCATGGCGCAAGTCGCGATCGCCTGGGTACTAGCCAAGCCTGGCGTCACCGCGCCCATCGTCGGCACAACCAGCCTTGCCAACCTGGAGGACATCCTCAGTACGTTCCCTTCCCTCTCGCGTTTATAAACACACCTTGCTGACTCTGTGACCATAATACAGACGGTGTAGACGTGAAGCTGACGGAGGAGGAGATCAAGTTCCTCGAGGAGCCGTACAAGCCGGTCCCGATCTCTGGCCACTCTTAAGCGTACAGCCAACGTATGGTAGATTGAAGTGTCTCGCCTCTCAAATCTCAAATACGTCGCGTTTTCTCTTTTATCGGCATCGTCTCGCACGACCGGTAATTGGCTACGGCAGACCGAAACTTGCGCTATTGCGTCTGTTTAGTACTAGTACTTACATCATCCACATTCCCGCATGTGTTCCGCCATTCATACAGGAGGTTTGCGTCCACGCCCTGACTAACGATCATGGTGTCGTTCCCCAAACACATACTGATCGGAGGAAGATAGGATTCAACGAGGTGCTAGTTCAGAATGTCTCGCCCATTATGAGAGGTGTGAGGCATCTCGGAGGGGGCTCGCCAATCACTGGCACAGAGGGGATTTCTCGTGCACGTGTGTATTACAAGGTGTTTTCGTGCTCGTGTATGTGAGCCTAATGGTTTTCTTAGCCAAATAGGGTTTCATAGGTGATCGTGCGTCCGCGAGCACCCATGTTGTAGCCCTATACAAACACCGCACAGCCTCAGGGCGTGCTTCACGAAACGAAAGGTCCGGGGCGTTTGAAGTAGGCGTTAGCAGATCCAACCCACCGGTTCCGATCCGTACGTCCCGATTCGGACGCCCATCCTGGCCTCGAACTTGGAACGAGGTGAGGATATACGGAACGAGGAGGAATCTTCCGACTCGAATACGAATTTCGACACCATGTGGTCTCTAGTCAGGTTTAACCGCTATGTCCTCAAGATCCAAGTTGTACTATCCAGATGCAGCACCGCCGTCGTTCCGTGCAACACGCTTAGGAACGTCAGCCCGAGAGTGGCCGTGCAACTCCATACGTTTTCGGCGACAGCTCAATATGTTGGTGACGTTCTTCGGGCGGTATATAAACCCACCGAGAAAGTCGATACCCCTACCGTCGCCTCGACACACTATCTACTTCCGACCGTGAGCGACTCTACATTCACACCAGACTTTGAACACAATGGTTGGCAAAATGGAATATGGTACGTCTTCCCCGCGAGTCCTTGCCATTGCGGTTGCTCAAAACCTTCCACAATAGTCCGCCTCGGTAGCTCAGGACTCAAGGTCTCGAAGATTATACTCGGCTGCATGTCGTACGGCGACCCCAGTTGGATGGACTGGGTCCTCGGCGAGGAAGAAGCTATCAAGCACATCAAATTCGCGTACGTCTCGTCGCTTGTGTCTGTATATGCATATGCTCTGCTAACAATTATCTAGCTACGATCATGGTATAACCACCTTTGACACCGCGAACGTGAGTCCCGGCGATACTCTGGTTCACGTTGTTCGTGTTTGAATGCCGTACTAATACTTTTTCATAACAGGCCTATTCAAACGGCCTCTCGGAGCTGATCCTCGGGAATGCAATTAGACAACTAGGTCTCCCCCGAGAGGAGCTCGTGATCTTGACCAAGGTTCGCTCCACCTCCGAAGGCTACAAAAGATGCCTTCGCCGCAAGCGCCATGTTCATGCTTCTTGATTATAAGGTTTATGCCCCTGTTGGCAAAGAGTATGGGACGAACCTCGTCGGTAAGACCGACGCTCAACTTGCCGAGTTAGGAATCATCAACCAGAAGGGGCTCAATCGAAAGGTACGCCTAAGCCTCAGCTTTCCGTACAGCCATTACTTATCCTATCCTATACGACAGCACATCTTCGACTCCGTCAGAGCCAGTCTGAAACGTCTGCAGGTCGACTATATCGACCTCTTACAATGTATGTTTGCCTTCGCCTCTGCCCTACTACCAGATTCGGTTAAACGTCCCACCACAGGCCATCGCTTTGACTACGACACGCCTATTGAGGAGACTGTAAGCACTGTCTACAGCATGGATATACGTTCCTGAGACTTATCTCTTTGTCTCTGATGGGAAGATGCAAGCGCTGCACGACGTTGTGCAAGCAGGCTACGTCCGATACATCGGAATGAGCTCATGCTACGCATATCAGTGTGCGTCTTCATGCTTCTCTCCTCCGCCCATTCCGTAATATTCACCCTCCGTATTTGCGACAGTCCAACAGATGCAGAGTATGTGGTTTCGACGCGCTGCGCAACACGCCAGTTCCTCTGAGTTCCCATTCTCTCTGACCTTCATCGTGCTTCTTAGACTACGCAATCACGCATAACCTCACACCATTCATCTCTATGCAAAACCACTACTCACTCCTCTACCGCGAGGAGGAGCGCGAGATGTTCCCGACGCTTAAGCAATTTGGCGTCGGCGCGATCCCGTGGTCGCCGCTCGCCCGCGGGAAGCTCGCGCGTCCGTTCGCAGCGGACACGAGGCGTGCAAAGACCGACCGGTATGCTCCTCACCTTTCACACCACTGTGGTTTCAGGACACAACCCGCTCACGATCTTTTCTGATGCAGGTTCATAGGGTTCTTTACCAACGCGACGTCCGAAGAGATCATCAACCGGTAAGCAGCTCTCTTTTGGCGGACCTATCTCGGCCGTTGACGTGCAACTACTAACTCGCATGTCACCGCAGCGTCGAGGAGCTCGCGCAGAAGAAAGGCGCCAGCATGGGCCAAGTCTCCGTCGCGTGGATGCTCTCGAAGCCCGGCGTCGCCGCACCCATTATTGGCACGACGAACCTGGCAAACCTCGAGGATATCGTAGGCACGTCTTCTTCACACGTTTGCCCCGCATCTCTTGAATGGCGTGTTTCTCACTGTGACGGCATACATACAGGGGCGATCGACGTTAAGCTCACCGAGGAAGAGATCAAGTACCTCGAAGAAGCTTATAAGCCGCTGCCCGTTATCGGGCACTTTTGAGCGGTTCGTACCAGCGACGACTTGATGCTCTCGGATTACAAGTGACATGATGACTAGCTTTAGATGGCGTGCAGGGATCGCGCTAGCGAATAGCATGTATAAAAATCGCGCGTAGGCTGTTATAAATGTTTTCATTGGTATGCAAGTATTCGATTTCCTTGAGGTAGGTATTGTTAGTTTAAGGGTATGGCCACGAGTTTTATGGTTTGCACCTCACTGCATGATCACGGTTCGGAGGCCCCAGCTCACGGAAGTCCTCTGGCGCGCGGCAGTGTTTATTGAGCACTGACATTCAAGGTTGCTGACATTAGACCTTCCAGAAAACAACAGAAAAATGCAATCCATTTGTTAAAGTCAGTAGGCCCTGTGTTGGGTTTATTGAAATCCCGTTGTGCTCGTGCGTTGACACGTTGCCAGCAGCAGCTCTCGGGCTTGACCGACTTAACTTCTTACAAAATGCCAATCCTCCATGCATCATCGTACGAGGAGCCTTTGCGTAGCCTGGTGCACTCACTAATACGGTACGCCACATCTCCTAGTTCAATAATCCAAATCGATCGCAGCCTGCTCCGGAATCGGGTTGTAGAGCTGGAGGGCCGAAGACCGGGCTTTCTGACTCGGAAACACGGTCATGGGACAGTGACATAACGCGGCAACGTGACACAAGCACGGGCGCCTAGACGAGTGCTAACCTTAACTCTCGCTGTGCACCCGAGTGCAAACCGTCTGGACGTGGCCAGTCTGTAGTACTAGGAGACCCTGTCCTAGCATGACTGATAAACACCTCGAAGCACGCGAAATATGGGGTGTAAACGCTAGGTCGGCGTAGACTACGCACTGTAAGCCCTTGCACGACGTCCATTCGGTGCTGCTTGGTATGACGCGGCCTCTGTACGCGTCAGCACTTCTACCATCCATATAAACCGGGACCGCCCCAACCCTTCCCCGCCATCAGGTTAGTCCAACATCCACTCTCCATCCTTGGGAACCTCTCGACAAATAGGCCCCGTACTATATCGTGTACGTTGTGACATCATCTATCCGTTTCCGGCGGGTGCTCGTCCCCACGCCAGCAGTCCCGAGGCTCGTGCCTTACTCATCCAGCTAATTCAGCGCTATATACACCGCTGCAAACCTCACATTGCCCCTCACTACCCTCCTCTCTCGCCCCACTCAACCTCTGCCCTTACGACTCACTTCGGTCAACATGTCTTCGAGCAAGATCCCATATGGTAACCCAGGCAAATGCACTACTTACCCCATGCTAACCTCATCCACCAGTTCGCCTTGGTAATTCTGGCCTGAAGGTATCCAAGATCATTCTCGGTACCGCCCAATACGGCGACAAAGGTTGGGAGGACTGGACCCTTGGCGAGGATGAGGCGACGGAGCACATCAAATTCGCGTTCGCCTCCCTCACTGCTGCCGCGTGTGCTTTGATTTTACTGAATGGGATTACACAGATACGAGCACGGCATCCAGACCTTTGATACTGCTAACGTAAGTGGATCTATCAATTCGTTTGTCGACACACCATCATTTTAATGCGCGTTGGACACAGGTCTATTCCAATGGCTTGTCAGAGGTCATTCTAGGAAACGTCATCAAGAAACTCAACCTACCTCGCGAAGAGCTTGTGATTATGACCAAGGTACGACAAACCTTCTCAGCCTGATCTGTTTTACGCATACAATTCATGGTCACCTTTACACCGAACCCAGTTGCATGCACCCGTCACGCCCGAGTATGGGCGAAACATTATGCGTGAGGGCTTGCGCCCGGATGACATAGGGCTCGTAAACCAGTACGGTCAGAACCGCAAGGTGGCTCCAGCCTACTTCGATGGAGTTTGCTGTCTACTCATGTCGCAATGCGCATAGCACATCTTCGCCTCCGTCCAGGCGAGCTTGAAGCGCCTGCAGCTCGACTATATCGACGTGCTCCAACGTATGTGTTCGTTGGCATACGCCCGCGATCCCGAGTTCTACTTACTTCGTTCGTACGAAAGTGCATCGTTATGATTACGATACACCCATCGAAGAAACCGTACGTCTCGTGGTTTAAAATTTCTTATAAAAAGACGTAACCTGACTTCTGAGTCAATCCGCAGATGCAAGCCCTCCACGACGTCGTGAAGGCGGGCTGGGTTCGCTACATCGGGATGAGCTCCTGTTGGGCCTACCAATGTACGTACCTCCACCGGTTCAAACAACTCGAACCAGCTACTCACGTTTTCCCTGTCTTTCCGTCGACACTATCGCAGTCCAAGCCATGCAAAGTATGTCTTGCCCCGCGCACCCGCACGCTACACAACTTACGCAATATCCACTGACACAGACTACGCAATCTCGCACAACCTCACGCCGTTCGTCTCGATGCAGAACCAATACTCGCTCGTGTACCGCGAAGAAGAGCGCGAGATGCTCCCCACGCTTAAGGTCTGCGTCATCCACGCACGTACGCCCCGCGCGATGACTCACGTTCGACCCGTACAGCTCTTCGGCGCTGGGTGCATCCCGTGGTCGCCCCTCGCCCGTGGCCTCCTCACCCGCCCGTTGAGCGCGCAGAAGAGCACGACGCGCGGCTCGAGCGCAATGTGCGTGCCTTTTCCTTTTGCTGCACTGGCAGCTCTGTATAGCCAGTTCCTCACTATGCTTTTCCTCGAACTTGAAACAGGCACGAGTCGTGGCTTAGCTTCGTCGGTGGGAACAAGGAGGATGGTACCGGCGCGGCAGAGATCCTGAAGCGGTGAGCACGACCACCCCCGTTTCGGTGCATACGACTGACAGCTGGGCCGACGTCCTAGTGTGGAGGAGCTCGCGGCAAAGAAGGGCGTGAGCATGGCACAAATCTCCGTTGCGTGGATCCTCTCCAAAGATGGTGCGTAGATGTGCCACACACATCTCACAAATTATCTGTTCCGTATCCAGTCTAACTGCCCTCGTAAAACAGGTGTTACTGCACCGATTGTGGGCACGACGAGCCTCGAGAACCTGAAGGATATCCTTGGTGAGCTCTTTCCTTCATATATGCACATTGATCAGGGTGTGCGGTCGCTCACATGGTCAATACTCAGGCGGGATCAACGTCAAGCTCACGGAAGAAGAGATCAAATACCTGGAGCAGCCGTACGTGCCGCTCGCAATAAACGGTCACGCGTGAACGTGGGGATGAAAGAACGTTGTGGAAGGTCATTGCGGGAGGGTGAAGAAATAAGGTGAGAATAAAGACTAGATCGCGGGTTCATCGCGCTCTTATTTAAAAGTTTCGAGGACAGAGTACTAGTGTAGTGACGTGTAGAAGTAGTAGTCCTTTCGGTCTGTGCATAAATGGCTTGGACCTCTACGTCCGTTGTTGAATTGCAGGTCTAAATCTTTGTCGTTGCGAAATGGTTCCAAAATGTCAAACTTCAAGCGGGCCGATTCTGATCAACTGCCGTATCAATATCCCCGTCGGAAATGGCTCCGACATTCAACCCCTGAACGCTTGATGCACCGACACTCAGGGTTTAGAGAAGATTAATCTAGGACGACTTACCCACTTCCTCAACCATAACATCGCATTTGCGCAAGGAGTAAAGATCGCCGTCACGGTGCAGCTACTTGCCGCTACTACGTCATACCCACTATTTCGGAACCATCGAGAGAACAAGCGCCCAGCGTTCACCAATACTGACTCCGCCCAATTCGGCGACGACCGTCGACAACGCTCGCCGCTTCACTTGCTCTCACACTCGGTTGGCCTCACGGGCGGGAGGACGATTTATGCTATTCGCTATGCGCTATCACCGCATCTCTCTAATTGCGTGCCCCGATGAAGGGGTATATAATAGCTTGGGCTGAGCGACGGAGAGAGGCAGCACACCAGTCGCGTTTTTGCGCACTTTCTAGCTCTCCTCGACCCATCCGAATACTTTCGATATGTCGCCTAAGATGCAGTACGGTGAGCCCAGTTCGACAATTCAGTGTTTTTTTATCAGAAAGCTAACTTCAGTCCTTACTGTGTAGTTCGCCTCGGCAACTCTGGTTTGAAGGTGTCCAAGATCATCTTGGGCTGCATGTCGTACGGTGACCAAGGCTGGTACGATTGGATACTTAGCGAGGAAGAGGGAATAAAGCACATCAAGTTTGCGTGAGTTCATCGTATTTTTATGGTGTTGTCCTCTCCCAATTTCATGGGGTTGTCTTTGATCAGCTACGACCACGGCATTACAACGTTTGACACAGCCAACGTAAGTGTATCGTCCGGGATTCGAGGAGTGATTATCAGTAGCTAAAGGCGTTCTACAGGTCTATTCTAACGGTCTTTCCGAGATCATTCTCGGGAATGCGATCAAGAAGCACAACCTCCCCCGTGAAGGGCTTGTCATCATGACAAAGGTACGCAGGCTCACTGTGCCCACCAATGTCTCGCGCTCACCGCTACAACTACAATAGGTTTACTTTGCCATCGCACCCGACTTCGGCGTCAACACACTCTCTGTGAAACCGGAGGATCTCGGCATCATCAACCAGAAGGGTCTCAGCCGAAAGGTACTAGAGCCTCCCGTAATGCCCCATATTAAAAATATTCCAGTACTAACGTATCGTGTCAGCATATATTCGATTCAGTCAAAGCTAGCTTGAAGCGCCTACAGCTTGATTATATCGATGTTTTGCAATGCCATCGCTTCGACTACGATACACCGATTGAGGAGACGGTGAGCAGTGCTTTTACTTCCATTCCGAGCGATGCTGACTGGCACTCGCAACAAGATGCAAGCTCTCCACGACGTTGTACAGGCTGGCTACGTCAGATACATTGGGATGAGCTCGTGCTATGCCTACCAATGTACGTTATTTATCCGCTTCCTCTCTTATATGCTTCGATACTGACGGCCGTCTTCAGTCGCCCAGATGCAGAGTGCGCTTCCATACTCTCGTAGCGCCCTCTCCCCATTAACACGCGAGTAGACTACGCGATCCAGAACAACCTCACACCATTCATCTCGATGCAAAACCACTATAGCCTTGCGTATCGTGAAGAAGAGCGCGAGATGTTCCCGACGCTCGAACAGTTCGGCGTCGGCTCCATCCCATGGTCCCCGCTCGCTCGTGGTCTTCTCACGCGCCCCGTTGACGCAGCGTCGAAGCGAGGAAACACCGATCAGTGAGCACGCACTCTCTGCCTTCATGTACCTCCCAGACTCAGAGTCCTCTCAGATTCCTAACGCGGTACAAAAACGAGGCGACAGTTAACATCGTCAACCGGTACGCTTCTGCCCCTTATCTGGTGGCAACATATATTTAACGCACATAATACAGGGTGGAAGAACTCGCGAAGAAGAAGGGTGTGAGCATGGCGCAGGTCGCGTTGGCGTGGATCATGGCGAAGCCGGGCGTTTCCGCGCCGATCGTCGGTTCTACGAGCCTTTCGAACCTCGAGCAGCTCCTCGGTAAGCCCCAGTGAGCATTCCACTTTGGACCATCACTTATCTTTGGCTCAGGTGCGCTCGACGTCAAGCTCTCCGAGGAGGAGATCAAGTCCCTCGAGGAGCCGTACAAGCCGATGGCTATCACAGGGCACTATTGAAGCGTTTTGTCTCGTGGTCGTCATTGTAGCATCATTTTTGTGGAGGAATGTCTGAAGAATGTGTATAAACTCTCAAAGCGTTGCGCAGTATGGAATGGGCGGATTTGTTTTTCCGTCGTGTAGACGTTATACCTCCGCCATGGTTAGCTAAGCAACTAGCGAATTTGCAAGGGGGAAATTGGAATTTGTATGTTACGCGGTACTGCCAGGCTGACCCATGGCTTCTGGCGGGGTAAAGATCTTATGGGCACCGTGACCAGCGCTATGTGTGAGACTGTTATAGGCTACTTCTCTGGTATAAATTATGACGACGCGTGCCTCTGTTTCATCCAATTCTCTTCAATCCTCTCACTGGAGCGGATTTACTCTTCTGTACCTCACTGGATGCGCCGGGCTTGGAGCAGTAGCAACAGTGGTGGTAGCGTAACGTCTATCGTGTATGAGAAGTTCAAGTTGCGAAGTTGTCAGGGATTCATAGATACTGTACTGCCACTCCTTGCTACCAGTTTTCTGGCAGATATTTCATCCACAAGGATCCCGTATTCAAGTTAACGGCCGGATGGTTTGAAGTTATACTACTATACTAGTACCATCGAGTGTAACGGGCCGGCCGCCGGTTTGAACATACATACCTACCATATTTAGCCACCATGGGCGCTAAGATGATGCCAAGCGCCTTCTGCTGACGAGAAAATGAAGTGCGTCCCCGGGTCAGGCCCCTATGACGGTGGATACTATATGCTAACTCCCTCGATTCAGCTTCACTAAGCTGGTACACCGACCCACCATAGCCCGGGGGCTGTTTCACGGCAACCATGTACACGTACGCCCGGCGTGCTGTGAGGATGGTGTAGTACAAACATAGCTCTGCTGGCAAGCTCGTAGAGGTCTTCGAGCATATAAAAACCAGCGGGGTTGCGTCGTGCTAATCATTACCCCCCTACATCGTTCAACCTCATCACTGAGTACACACTAAAGCATTAAATTTGACATGTCTCCAACAATGCAATACGGTACGTGCAGACCTTCGTGACACTATGCATTGATAAACTGACTGTTTCTTAGTTCGTCTTGGAAACTCTGGCCTCAAGGTCTCTAGGATCATCTTGGGTTGCTTGTCGTACGGCGACCCTTGCTGGCAAGAGTGGGTCCTTGGAGAAGAGGAAGCCCTCAAGCATATCAAATTCGCGTGAGTACATCCCTCGCCGCGCTGGCTCCTGTTGGTATTGACGCTCACTAACGGGCGTACAGGTATGAGCACGGCATCACTACTTTCGATACCGCCAACGTTAGTGTTGTGTCTACTAAAACGAAAAAAACCGAGGCTAACGTCTAAGTGTAGGCATACTCAAATGGCCTCTCGGAAGTAATCCTTGGGAACGTGATCAGAAAGCTCAACCTTCCGCGCGAGGAGATCGTGATTATGACCAAGGTGACATGCTACCCTTTTAGGTCCTTCTTCTGTTTACGATAGCCACCATAGCTCTTTGCGCCAGTAGTGTCCGACGTCGGGATGTACACTCTCCCCTTCGATGCCGCCAAAGCCCAGGAACACGGTGTTATCAACCAGCGCGGTCTTAGCCGCAAGGTCAGCATACATCTGTTCTAGTCGACTATGCCTCTCGCTCACATGCACCCTGTAGCATATCTTCGACTCAGTAAAATCCAGCTTGAAGCGGTTGCAGGTGGATTACATCGACCTTCTTCAATGTGCGTAGACGGTTGAACCCCCCCAGTAGAAGTGGCTCATCTTTATATAGGTCATCGGTTCGACTATGAAACACCTATCGAGGAGACGGTGCGTATAGCTCGTTCGCAGACGTTACAGTAACAATTGACCATGTCTCCTTCTAGATGCAAGCGCTTCACGATGTTGTTAAAGCGGGCTATGTTCGCTATATCGGCATGAGCTCGTGCTATGCATACCAGTGTGAGTACCGCTATAGCATTCTTCTCTATCACGCTAACAAGCAACAAAAACACCAAGTCCACCAGATGCAGAGTAAGCTAATTCACCCATGTATACGCGCATTCCGGTCCTGACCCGAGTGCTCCAACCAGACTACGCCATCACGCACAACCTCACTCCCTTCATCTCGATGCAGAACCATTATTCCCTCCTCTACCGTGAGGAAGAGCGCGAGATGTTCCCGACGCTCAAGCAGTTCGGAGTCGGCGCCACACCCTGGTCGCCGCTCGCGCGGGGAAAGCTGACTCGTCCATTCAAGTCTGACTCGAAGCGTGGACAGACCGACGAGTGCGTCTTCATTTAACGTGCGCCACGTGCCGCAAACCGTGTAAACTAAGCGCGGTTTGAACACAGCTGTATGGCGTTCTACCGGGGCGACGCGTCAGAGTACATCGTCAACCGGTACGTGAGAGCGCTTCGTCGCGCCGTACCAAGTCTTTGTATAACGTTCCGTACATAGCGTCGAAGAGCTGTCAAAGAAGAAGGGCGTTAGTATGGCCCAAATCTCGCTCGCCTGGATGTTGTCCAAGCCTGGGGTTTCTGCGCCCATCATCGGCACAACGAGCCTCTCCAACCTCGAGGATATCCTTGGTGAGCACCCGCATTTACTTCGAATTAACTAGCCAGCATCTAATGGAGAACCGTAGGCGCACTTGACGTGAAGCTGACTGAGGAAGAGATCAAGTACCTCGAGGAGCCCTACACACCAAAGCCGATTTCGGGTCATTATTAAGTCATGGAACTGCTCCTGCATGATCACTAGGCTGAGTGACGCGGACGTATGAACTTGAAGCGGGATACGTATCGTTGTTCTCTGCTATTACTCGTTTCGCTCCCCAGTTTTGTCCCAACAGCATTCTAAGAGTTGAAACAATTTACACTGCTGAGCGACGGGTGTCAGTCGCTCAAGAGTTCACACGCACGTCGCGGTCAACACAACCTTTGACGTGAGCCGCGTTTAACGCGGGTACGAATGAGTCGCTCTGACTGGCATTCACAACGACGTTCACGGCCCCGCACCCCCAACGCAAAACCATCACTATGAAGAAGTAATGAAGAGCGCTCTGCGTCGCTCTCAAGGTCAATCTCCCGTGTGCCAGTCGAATTCTCACGCTCCGAGCGAGCACTGCGTTGAACGTAAGTCAATTCCTATCGAAGTGCAGATACACGAGATAACGAGATCTGCGCCTCAGAACGCCCTATCTCATAAAGAAAGGATGATAGTAGCAACGCGAATGCCGATCGGGACATAAATGCGCGACCCACGGCGGCCTCGCGGCCCTCGTGGCGCATCTTCAGAACGCGCGTCGCCTCGGCATCGCACGCGCTCGAGCATGTCTTTCCCTTCGTGTTCTACACAAACACTGAACATGGCAGAAGGGCGGCCAAAGATGCATTTGCGTGTTGGCGTATGACCTGAGCGCTGCGCTGGACGTAGCAGGATGTCTTAATCGCGCGCGGGGTATAGACAGTGGCGGGAGCCGAAGGGTCCGCGTGCCGCGGATCCGGTCCCGCTGGGAGCAGCTTGTGAGACCGAATGTGAGTCTACGAAGGCCCCGAGGTCCTGATGACGTCCCTGTGGGTGGGTATATAAGGGACTGGACGCGACCTTTCGGGAACAGTAGCCAGTCACCGTCTTACCTTTCCCATCGCTTGCACAACCCAAACACACCTCATAAGTCGCTTCAGTCCAGTCCATCATGTCCACTAAGAAGATGCAATATGGTCTGTTACGCCTCCTACTCACTGTTTGCGTTAATTCTCTAATGATATCTACCCACTACAGTGCGCCTCGGAAACTCCGGGCTGAAAGTATCGAAGATCATCCTCGGCTGTATGTCATACGGCAGCCCCGAATGGGAGGGCTGGGTCCTCGGCGAGGAAGAGGCGTTCAAGCACATCAAATACGCTTACGACCAGGGCATCCAAACTTTTGACACCGCGAATGTGCGCACTCCCAGTGCCGAGTGCACTCTTCATCAGCGAACTCACAGTCGCTTGTGCCGTATAGGTGTATTCCAACGGTTTGTCGGAGATCATCCTCGGAAAGGCGATTAAGCACCTCAACCTCCCGCGCGCGGAGCTCGTCATCATGACGAAGGTAGATATGATTTCTGCATGCTACGATATCGTTGAACGTATTTGAACTTCCAGGCGTGCTTATGGTCTGCTTTAGGTGTACTTTCCTTGCGCAAGGGGTCCAGGGAAGAACGCCTGGGCTCCTGGACAGAAAACGGAGGAGGTCGGCATCATCAACCAGAAGGGGCTCAACCGGAAGGTGTGTACAGCCCAGCTTGCTTGGGGTGAAAGATCTTCGTGTGTTTAATCGGTCTCTGCTCCTAGCATATCTTCGACTCCGTAAAGCAGAGCTTGAAGCGTCTCCAGCTGGACTACATCGATCTTCTACAGTGTAAGCGATCTCAAAGCTATGGTCAAGGCCACGTCGATCTCACTACTTCATGCGTGTACTAGGTCATCGCTTCGACTACGACACTCCTATCGAAGAGACTGTGAGCGCTATTGATTTTGCGACGTTCTGGCGGCTCAATGAGAACGACAGATGCAAGCGCTCCACGATGTGGTCAAGGCAGGATACGTGCGTTACATCGGGATGAGCTCGTGCCACGCATACCAGTGTATGTCCTACCTTATTGTTGACCCCGATGCCTTCTGACGATCTATCGTAGTCCACCAAATGCAGAGTGCGTGTAGTTCAATATTCTGAAGGGTGGATGCGATGCTCACACTCCATTGCAGACTACGCCATCACGCACAATCTCACGCCCTTCATCTCGATGCAAAACCACTACAGCCTGGTTTACCGCGAGGAGGAGCGCGAGATGTTCCCTACGCTCAAGGTCGGCGTCACTTTAATGACCTTTCTGTTGACGGAGGCTCAACCGAATGGTCTACACCCATAGTTATTCGGCGTCGGTTCTATCCCATGGTCCCCGCTCGCGCGTGGCCTTCTTGGGCGGCCGCTGAAGTCGGAGACGCAGCGCACCAAGACCGACTCGTAAGTATTCACTTCCCGTCCTCAGCCTCCGAACGCCTCCAATGCATCTTGCCTCCCG
Organism: Trametes hirsuta; assembly: GCA_001302255.2. Taxonomy (NCBI): domain Eukaryota; kingdom Fungi; phylum Basidiomycota; class Agaricomycetes; order Polyporales; family Polyporaceae; genus Trametes; species Trametes hirsuta. Next base: position 176,026 of record CP019376.1, read on the forward strand.
TCAGTTACCAATTCATTTACGATTCTACCGCTCTTCCCGAAATCGTTGGCCGGTACGTTTGCCAGCTCGTGCATTTCCTAGTCGTTTCGGCTCACTGCTACACGCAGCGTGGAGGAGCTTTCAAAGAAGAAGGGCGCGAGCATGGCGCAAATTGCGATTGCCTGGATGCTCACCAAGCCAGGAGTCACCGCGCCCATCATTGGCACGACGAACCTCAAGAACCTCGAGGACATTCTCGGTGCGCATGTCTGAACACCCCCTCGACGTGCAGGAATAACTTTAAATACCACAGGCGCGCTCGACGTAAAGCTCACCGACGAGGACGTCAAGTATCTCGAAGAGCTGTACAAGCCTCTGGGCGTCATAGGCCACTTCTAAGTGCTACGGCCTACGGCCTACGTGCTACCTCCGCGTAGAGAGGGAAACCCAGTACTCCATGGTATCATCACTGCGTTGACAAATCGTATCTGCTTGTTGAAACACGAAAGAGAGCGTCGTTCTGTGGTTCGCGTGTGAACAGTAACCTGACGGGTTCTCAGGACTGGTCAGATGGTATGTTCTATCGTTTTCGCCGAACCACTATCGCGACGCGGCAGGCGGGAGAATGGTTGGGGATGTAGCATCCTAGCTATAAATCCATGGCCGAATGTTCGATGCGCTTACTCTGTTCGAGCACTATCGCATCAAGTCCAGACAATATCAGCGACCTCACGTTTGTCTAACCACAGAACCTCCCAAAACGGGTAATATAATTCCCTTTCCGAATGCACCGGCACCTCCCGCGGCGCTGTTGGGTGGACTGTGGTCAGGAGCCCCAGGGGCAGACCCACGGCCGAGCACGGACGACGTCTCCCATGACGCTCCTAGTAAGTTTACTGCCGCGTCCCCCCAGCACCGCGCTCGCCGCCGGATGCCGCATGGACCCTGTGTATTTAAAGCTAACTGGGCCCGCGCGGCCCTCCGCTCCCAGCTGCGCGTTCCTCACCTTCTTCCTCCATCCCTGCGCTCTTCCCCGCCGCCGCAGCCTCCTTGAACTCTCCGTACCAGCACCCACAGACCGATTTTAACATGGCCGGAAAGAAGGTCCCGTACGGTTGGTACCCGTTAGTGTCGATCGGAGGCCATGAGGCGCTAAGTTCAGACCCGGTGCGCAGTGCGTCTCGGCAACTCCGGGTTGAAGGTGTCGAAGATCATCCTAGGATGTATGTCCTACGGGACGCCCGACTGGCAGGGCTGGGTGCTCCCGGAAGAGGAGGCGATCAAGCACATCAAATATGCGTGAGTTGCACGACAGTCCTTTTCTTCAATTACGCTTCAACGTCCTTTCGAACAATGTAGATACGACCAGGGCATCCAAACGTTCGATACCGCCGATGTGCGTTGGAGTCTGTTCTATCCAACATGTTGTACAACTCGTGATGCTCCACATAGGCGTACTCGAACGGTCTCTCCGAGATCATCCTCGGAAAGGCGATCAAGCAACTCGGTCTGCCTCGGGAAGAACTCGTTATCATGACCAAGGTCGGCCCCCCTACATATAACCTTCGATTGCGCCTACAAGATACCTTTACTATATAGATCTTCAGCCCCGTGCCGGAAGACGTCAGCGTAAACGTGTGGGACCCCGGATACGACTCCGCCAACTACGGGATCATCAACCAGGAGGGGCTCAACCGCAAGCACGTCTTCGACGCCGTCAAGCTCGCCCTTGAGCGTCTGCAGGTCGACTACATCGATGTGCTCCAATGTACGTCTGAGCGAAATACCGGGGCGGGACCAAACTGATACCGGTCCTGCGTCTGAAACAGGCCACCGCTTCGACTATACCACGCCGATCGAGGAGACGGTCAGTCATGGGAGCGTGGTGTTTTTGGTTGTTTCGCGAGCTTATTCTTCTCACAGATGCAAGCCCTCCACGACGTCGTGAAGGCCGGATACGTGAGGTACATCGGCATGAGCTCCTGCTACGCCTACCAATGTACGCGCAAAACCCCTCACTGTTCAAACCGCATATACTCACTTTTCGCTTCTGTCGACCACAGTCCACCAAATGCAGAGTGCGTGTCCTTTCCTTCTAATCTATCACAACAACTCTGATGGGGCTGCATTGTCACAGACTACGCGATCACGCACAACCTCACGCCCTTCATCTCGATGCAGAACCACTACAGCCTGATCTACCGCGAGGAAGAGCGTGAGATGTTCCCCACGTTGAAGCTCTTCGGTGTCGGCGCGATCCCGTGGTCCCCACTTGGCCGCGGACTCCTCACGCGCCCGCTGAACGAGGAGACCGTGCGGAAGGGCACTGACGGGTTCGTATCCAGCTCTGGTATCGGTTTGCATGGTGCCTAATCCCGCCCACGATAGGTTCCTGTACGCGTTCAACATGCCCGCTCTCCCCGCCATCGTCTGCCGGTGAGTGATGCCGCCTCCGATGAGATCCCGAACCGTCGCGTTGAACCAGAGTCGTAGCGTCGAGGAGCTCGCGAAGAAGAAGGGCGTCAGCATGGCGCAGATCTCCACGGCTTGGGTGCTCGCGAAGCCCGGCGTCACCGCGCCGATTATCGGCACGACGAGCCTCAAGAACCTCGAAGACATCATCGGTGAGCAAGAATACTTCGCGCTATGTGTCTGGGGAACAAGCCCTTATTATCTGGAATATTTTCAGGTGCACTGGAGGTCAAGCTGACCGAGGAGGACATCAAGTTCCTCGAGGAGTCGTACCAACCGACGAACGTCCTCGGCCATTACTAGACAAACTTGTCGGGGTGACAAGTTGGATGGCCGGTCGTTCGTAGACGAATGTTGTACGATTACGAAGAGCAGTCACAACGTAGGGATTAGGTGGTCCATACGTACTTTTAATGCCATAACTATCAGGCCCGTTGACTGTCAGTGCGTGCACTTTCCACGCATACGCGAAAGGTAACACGCACGTGCACGTGACGCGCTACCGACTTTGCTGGCAGAATTTTGCGGAGAAATCGTTTCTGTCCTCTTACTCCTCTTACTTTTCTTTGAAGCAATCTCTGTGACAGTACATCTGGTGCACTGGCCAATCTATTTGTCCTCCGGTTATTCTGTCTAGGTCGTCTGGCTCTGGTGCTACGGCGGGCGGTTAGCCCATATCGTCCTGGACCTCATTGCTCTGGACCTCTGGAATCTCAAGGGGGCAGCCATTTTGGCAAAAGCTATCTGGCGCCCCTGATTTTTTCTGTGCGAGGTACTCCTGAGGTATGCCGGGAAGATGTACTTTGTTGCCGATCATCGTCCACGCAGTCACCATGGATCTCGGATTCTGCAGCTATGGTGGATATGGTCGGCCTCGATTTCTTGGGTCCTTGCTCACGTAAATTTGTTCCTTGTCCCTGTGAGAAGTCTGCTTGGGCGTGTATCAGGACGTCTCAGTCGACTCTTGTTGGCAACGACTCAGGCAGACACGCCACACGTCTTATAGCAGCGACGTTCGTCTCCGACGCATGACGGATCACTCTCATAGGCCTCTGGGTAACTGGACGTCGCACACATGGCGACATCTCCGAGATTGAGACTGAGGCCCATGGATGCATTTGTGCAACACGCATTCGGATGGACGCTCGACGAGTAGACAACCCAGGTGAGGCGTCCAAATCGCTTTACGGCATGCCCCTAACTCGGGCGCTGCGGCGTGTTATTGGAAACCAGCTGACTGTCCGTGAAGGCGGCGGATGCGCGCCTGGATACGCTGCAGAAGGCCCTTCGAGCGTCTTTAGGGCGGCGGATCGGGGTCAAATGATTCTAGTGGGACCCTGTAAGTCGAGGATAGTCACATATGCGGCTATCCCTATGTCGGGTTTTCGGGCGTTTGAACTTTCGTAGTGCGAGTGTGCGCTTGCCGTACTTAACTCCGCGCGCATTATTTCGCCTACCCGCAGTAGCCGCGTATGGTCGTCAGTAACAGGAATCCCGCGGTCCCACAGTACTCATCCTGACAACCTAACCCCCACGCGTTCGTCGGACTATACTGCACAGATCGGTGTCCCCAGCTTGTGGCGAGTGGTGTCGGTAGCTCCGATTGACAGCTCAGGCGAATCGCTCCAGCCTCTCCATTTCTTTGTGGCGCCATCCTGCTGAAAGTCCCACGCTGCACGACAGCATATAAAGTAGTCGTGCCCTTGTTGTAAGTGATCGAATCGTAGGCACCGTACGCTTGTTCTTGGCGGACATGCTTCCACTACGGCCTTTCCTCGACTCCGGCCCTCCCGATGGGAGCATTGACTACACTACCGTAGTTATGCTTCACGGGTGGGGATGGCACACCGGTGCGTCCGTTCAGCTCTCATTCGGTGTTCGCTTACTTAGGTGGAGACTTCCGCAGGGATCTTCAAGAAACTACTTCCGTTCGCGAAGAAATTCAACATCCGCTTCGTGTTCGTCAATCGACGCGACTACCCGGGCTCTGAGCCATACAATCCCGCCGAACTCGCGGTCCTCGCGCGCGTTGCAACCACTCCCAAAAGCGCAGAAGTAGATGCCGAGATCAAGGAATGGCTGCGCGACAGGGCGCGCGAGCTGCATGACTTTCTCAGCGACTTCGTTCGTCGCGAGAAGATTCCCCAGCCACAAGGGCAGACTGGTGGCCTCGTCATCGTAGGGTGGTCTTTTGGGTCTTCCTGGGTGGCAGCCCTTCTTGCGAATGTGGGGCTATTTCCCGAGGGCGACACGAAGTTAAGTGAATACGTCCGTCGTGTAGTCATGTATGGTGCGTTCCTTCCGTCCTACGGCCAATGTCGACTATCATGCTTCAAATATCTCAATGTGTTCCCGTAGATGGATCTTACATTCTCTATGGATATCCGTCCCCTCCTGACTTCTACGAGCCTCTCTTCGATACCACCCTCACCGAAGCCGAACGCATCGAGCGTTTTGCCGTCTGGGTAACCGGCTACTACGCCCACGGCGACGTCTTCACCGAAGGCCACTCTGCGCTCGAATTTCGGGACGCCCTTGCCGATCCCCCACCCACCCTCACTCGGATGTCCCCTGAAGATATCGCGGAGCTCACTCACACACCGCCGCAAACGGCGGATGGGAGCGACACCCTGCTCGCGGCGGTGTGCCTAGCCCATCAACCATACGGCGCTCTGAAAGATGCCGCCTTCTACTTGCGCAGCCCTGTCGAGGGGGCGAGTAATTGGGCGGGGGTAGAGGTGCGCCACGTATGGTGCGACCACTCGATTTGGGAGATGCCGTGGGGCGCGAAGTTCATTGTAGAGGGGCTGGAAGAGGCTAAAAGGGCAGGAAGGCCCATCCGGGATGTTCAGGTGGTGCGCTTTAGGGGCGCGAACCATTTTGTGAGTAGTGTTAGTTCGATTCCATCGCGATTACTGATAGTGACCACCTCAGGCTCATTGGGATATGCCCGAGAAGACGATGAGGGCGTTCCTGGGAAACGAAGCAGAGATTGAGTGACTATAACGTATAGATTGATTTATGATTCCTGGCAAATGGGTAATACACTCTACAATTGTGTACGATCCGCCGACGTAGTGCAGCTACTCCACGATACCTAGAATATACTATCGCCTTCGTGAGTGTCATTTTCTCCAGCGGAAAAGAAAGTACTAATCTTTCCGTTCTGTAGACCCACAAAGACTTTGAGTAGAGGATGCTCGTGCGTTCCTGCGAAGTGTAGGAGAATATAGTAAAGCGTGGAACTGTATGAGGGCGGTATCCCTGTGCTAAGCCCTTACTATTCACAACCTCCAGGAGCGAACATCGCCAAGCAACGGCCTGCACAGCCCAGACGTCAAACGGGCCAGACTCACGATCACAGCTGCGTCCCTCGTTGATCAGTCAGCATTCCATGCAGCAAAACACACGTCATTCTCTTCACCCCTTGCTCAATCCGTTTCGCACTACTCGATCATCTATGCCAGTGCACCTGATGTGGTGAGACTCGGCCGGTACAGGAAGACGGATAAAAGGCGACGCCGTGGTAGCCAGTAACCCGCCTACCTCATCAACACTTTCGGGATATGCCTAGTACCCCGTACGCCGCCACAGGCGCCCTGCGGGCGTTCCTTGACTCGGGCGCGCCAGAGGGCAGCACCGACTACACCACCGTCGTCATCTTGCATGGATGGGGCTGGCACAGCGGTGATGAATCCTTCTTACGCCAGCCCCTGCTATTTGTAACTGATCATGGTGTCTCATAGCGAACTTCAAGAAGCTGCTCCCTCTTGCTAAGCACTCCAACGCACGTGTGGTGCTCCTGAACCGGCGCGACTACCCAGGCTCCGATCCTTACACCTCCGAGGACCTCGCGCGCCTGGCGCACCTTGCTTCCGCCCCGCGCTCGGAGGAATCGGACGCGGATGCGGTGTCCTTTCAGGGCGCGCGCGCGAGAGAGGTGTTCGATTACCTCGAAGACTTCGTCCGCCGAGAACGTGTCCCTCGTGCGGAAGGCAGTAAAGGGGGGATCGTTCTCGTTGGGTGGTCCATTGGTAGTACATTGATCACTGCGCTCCTCGCGAACGTCGGGCACTTTCCCCAAAGCGCCGATGTGAAACTGGCCGAGTACGTCCGGCGGCTCGTCCTGTATGGTGCGGCGTTTCCGGTCTCTCGAATATCGCATACGTTGTGCTTAACATAGACCCGATTTTTAGATGCATCGTACATCTGTTATGGGTATGCGCCGGCTCCAGGCTGGTGGCAGCCTCTGCTCGACATCACCATCCCCGAGACCGAGCGCTCCGCGCGCTTCAGCGAATGGGTGACCGGATACTTCGCGCATGGGGACGTCTTCGCGGACGGCGCCTCCGCGCTCGAGTTCCGCACACCCTTGACAGAACCCGCGCCCCTGTTCACGCGCCTAAGCGCAGAAGAGCTCGCAGAGTCAACGTACGGGCCGCCGCAGGAGCCCACGGGGAGCGAGAACCTCATCGCGCAAGCGTCCATCGGCCATGGGACGTGGGGAAAGGACAAGGATGGTGCGCTGTACCTGCGCGATATTGTGGAGGGCGCAGACGACTGGCGCCGCGCGGAGGTGAGGCACGTCTGGTGCGATAGGTCAGTTTGGGAGATGCCGTGGGGCGCGAAGTTGCTCGTGGAGGAGCTGGAGGGGGCACGCAAGGTGGGGAAGCCGGTTAGAGACATCGCGTTCGTGCGCGTGAAGGGCGCGAACCATTTTGTGAGCAATATTTCTGTTGTTGGAGCGGAAGAAGCAGGGCTGACTAGTCTGGATCACCTTAGGCTCATTGGGATTTTCCGGAGAAGACGCTCAGAGCATTGCTGGGGAATGAAACCGAGATCGAATAGGTCTTAGAACCCTGTGGTCCACTTAACTCATTCGTGCGAACTGTACGACGAACGCCTTCTCTTGTATTCTTACACCATCGAATCGTACAATCTCAGGATAAACCTAATCTGCGCCCTTTCGGTGAATCAAGGACCATGGGTATTCGTTCAACATGATACATACCGCTTCTTTAATGCCACGCAACCTCGCCAGTACTCTCTGGAATTAGATTCCCACCGAAACGCGCTCAAGAATGACCGTTGATCGGCAGCGGGACGTACGGCTCTTCGAGATACTTGATTTCCTCATCCGTTAACTTGACATGCACCCCCGCTGCGTAGGCGATCGACTTCAAGTTACATTTGAGTGCGCATGGCAAAGAATAAGGTCCTTACCGATGATGTCCTTCAGGTTGTCAAGACTAGTCGTTCCCACAATCGGTGCAGTGACGCCTGTGAAGCGTTAGTAGAAGGGGTGAGCTCGTGAGGCCGACCAAGTCAAGCTCAGGATAATTGTTGGCTCACCCTCTTTCGATAAGATCCAAGCGATAGAGATTTGGGCCATGCTTACGTCTTTCTTCTTTGCGAGCTCTTCGACGCTGAATGATGGAAAATAAACTTAGTAACTAGTAACGGTATGATTTGAGTACGGCCTATTACCGTTTCACGATCTCAGTCGTGCCGCTTCCCTCCTTAGTATATCCTCCAAGGAACCTTCGTAAGCCATCATTTTAGCCTCGTTTACGATATGACTATGACCTGCAGAACAAACCTGTCAGTGGCACCCCGCTTGGTGTCCTTTTGCGCGTTCAGAGGACGCGCAAGCACTCCGCGGGCCAAAGGTGACCACGGAATCGAGCCGGTCCCGAAAAGCTGGGTTGACGTCAGCCTCGGTAAAGGTCATGGAAGAAGGGCAGTACCTTCAGAGTAGGAAACATCTCGCGCTCCTCCTCACGGTAGACGAGCGAGTAGTGATTTTGCATTGAGATGAACGGGGTTAGGCCATGTGAGATCGCGTAGTCTGTATGCACAGGAGTGTCAGCGCTCTCCATAACAGATCCCATAACACAGAGAACCCACTCTGCATCGCGTGGACTGAATTACAAGCAGAGGGTGTTAGTAAAAGGGGTCAAACTGTAAGGGGCGAGTACGTGCATTGATACGCCCAACAAGAGCTCATCCCGATGTAGCGGACATACCCCGCCTTAACGACATCGTTGAGAGCTTGCATCTGCCCACCGTGCACCGTTAGTCGGCATAGGTATATTACGAAGAGTCTAAATGACGCACCGTCTCCTCGATCGGGGTGTTCGAGTCAAATCGATGGCCTGTCTCCCCAGTGTGAGTTCGTAGTACAGTTAACAGTTGACCGCAGGTCTCTACGGACATTGAAGCAAGTCGATGTAGTCAACCTGTAGGCGTTTGAGACTAGCCTTCACGGAGGCAAAGATATGCTGTTTTTGTAAGACCCGAGTTAGATGGAAGAGGATATGCTAAAATAGGAGCCAGGATACCTTGCGGCTCTGGCCGTACTGGTTCACAAGGCCGATATCATCCGCCTTGGCGCCCTCGCGCATGAGGTTTCTGCCGTATTCGGGGGCAACTACGCCGTGCAACTACAAAGGCAGAAACGTAAGTACGTCCATGACGAACGCGTAGTATCACCAACCTTGGTCATGATTACAATCTCCTCTCGAGGTAGGTTGAGTTTCTTGATGGCGTTTCCGAGGATCACCTCGGACAAGCCGTTCGAGTACACCTGTGAATGGTCGGCAAGGCATACCACGGGATCAAGCCATATAGACGCACATTGGCCGTATCGAAAGACTGGATACCATTCTCGTACCTAAATCGCTATATTGAGCAAGCCGGCGAGAAGGGCGCCCCAACGAATCAACCGTGAGGAACGTACGCGAATTTAATGTGCTGTATCGCTTCGTCTTCCCCGAGAACCCAGTCCTGCCAGCCTGTATGTCCGTATTGCATTGTGCCGAGTATGATCTTTGAAACCTTGAGGCCTGAATTACCCAGGCGCACTGCGTAAAATGCTCAGCATTCGGGCGTTAACGTAGATCTAGCAGGCCATATGTCTCATACCGTACGGCATTTTGTTCGCGGACATATTGCAATGCGTGTGATGGTTTGATACGGCGGTTGAGTTGTAGATCTGCTGGGTCTGAGAGTGCTCCGGACGTGGACGTTATAAGAACTCGGGCCCCCAGCTGAGTAATTTGGGTGCGCCAATCGGGAGACCGTTGGAGATATTTTTGTACCTAGGGATTCTCACCGTCCTCAACTTCAGTGCCATCCTACGAGCGACAAGATACGGCAAGTCTTCTATGGATATGTGGCGTGTCGGTGTCTACCCTCATCTGACCACGTTTGACGGTCCGCTGAACTAGTGGGTGCGAAGATTAGTACCCATCGATGTCATCATAGATTACGTGCCATACATTACTAGGTGCGGGCATGCCGTACAACTTGATAGGTCGTTCTTCTGAGTTTCGCGCGCTTTTCTCAATGCTTGTAAGGGAAAGTGACCTCTACAGCATGCAGAGAAAAGTCGGGAGAGACATAGTTGAAACCCGAACCGAGGCCGGTCACCGTACCGCGGACATCTTATTGCAAAGCGTTTATTCAAGCGCTGTGATTCGTGGTTAGGGGCGCATGTTTGCCCTCATCGGCTTGGCTGAGGGTTTAGAAGACTCGGGTTGAAACTCTTTACCGACAAGGGGAATAAGTCGCTCTTCCGTGTAACGAACGGGGTCACATATAATATTGTGGAAAGCTACTGTGTGTTTACATACACAGACTCCGGGTCGCGGTTTGTGCATTACGCGTGGCCAGAGATAGCCACAGGCCGGTATGGCTCCTCGAGATACTTAATTTCTTCCTCAGTCAGTTCCACATCGAGCGCGCCTGTCAATACTCAGTCAGCGTAGTCGGAGGAATAAGACTTGGGTACATACCAAGAATATCATGAAGGTTCGATAGGTTCGTCGTACCGACAATGGGCGCGGTCACGCCCGGTTTAGACATAATCCACGCCGACGAGATCTGTGCCATGCTGACACCCTTCTTCTTGGACAGCTCCTCGACACTGCAGTATATGTTACAATGTGCCCCCATTTTATATGGGACCAAAACCGTGACGCACCGATTGATGATCGCCTCGACCGCAGAACCAGAATAGAATCCCATGAATCTACGAGGATTCCGAACACTCAGTTGTAGTCCTGGGGTTGCAATAACGATGGTCGACTCACGGATCAGAATTGGCGCGGACAGTGCCAGAAGCGAGTGGTCGAGTGAGCTTGCCGCGTGCCAGAGGTGACCACGGAATCGAGCCGACACCGAAGAGCTTAAGTGTCGGGAACATCTCGCGCTCTTCCTCGCGATACAGCAGGGAGTAGTGATTTTGCATCGATATGAAGGGTGTCAGGTTGTGCGTGATAGCGTAGTCTGAGGAGGAAGGTTCGAATCAGATTGAGAGTCACAATTCGTAAAGCGAGATAGCACGTACTCTGCATTTGATGAACTATCAGGACGGAGCGCGTCAGTACTTGTGGTAGCTGAGTCGGCTAAAACACGACACGTACATTGATATGCGTAGCAAGAGCTCATTCCGATATATCGAACATATCCCGCCTTGACGACATCGTGCAGTGCTTGCATCTGAGAACGAAAGATGCATGAGGACTTCTACCTCCAGCATACCGGCGAGTATCTCGACGTACGGTTTCTTCTATGGACGTTTCATAGTCGAACCGATGACCTAAGGGTAACCAATTCATTCCTGCAAAACGAAAGAGTGAAGACAGTGGGACAGACTCACATTGGAGCAAATCGATGTAGTCAAGCTGGAGTCGCTTCAAACTCGCCTTCACGGAGTCGAAGATATGCTGCGGGCCAAGGTAGATGAGCACTCAAATGGTGCGGTAGTATCCCAGTAGGCTCACCTTTCGGTTGAGGCCGTGTTGGTTGATTATTCCCATCTCTGCTAACTGTACTGAGTCTTTGCTAACGGTCTTTGCGCCTGGTTCCGCGCCAACACCACAGTAGAGCTGTTTATTACGACATTGGGAGTTATGTTGATATGATAATGGCAAATTATACTGATCAAATGCACCTTGGTCATAATAACGAGCTCTTCACGGGGAAGGTCGAGCTTTTTTATTGCATTCCCCAGGATGACTTCGGAGCGACCATTCGAATAAACCTTAGAGTGGGTTTAGATATCAGGGAAATCACAATATCACAGCGTTGCTTACGTTTGCAGTATCAAACGTGGTTATGCCGTGGTCGTAGCTGTCATACCTTTCAGTCTACGACGGCAAATAGAGACCAACCTCTATACTATACGCACGCAAACTTGATATGCTTGAGTGCCTCGTCCTCGCCCAAGACCCATTCCTGCCAAGCGGGGTCCCCGTAGGACATGCATCCAAGGATAATTTTCGACACCTTGAGCCCGGAGTTTCCGAGGCGTACTGATACATTGTTAAAACAGGACAAGTTCAACTACCCGGCGCCCGGAAGCCTGAGTGTGCTTACCATACTGCATCTTCGGGGCCATGACAAAGCGGGGGGACGTTCTTTCGGGGGGAGAGTACAGGGGTCGTCGACACAGGAGACAAAGGGAGTTTGACAAAGGTTCAGTAAAGATACGCGTAACGACGCGACTTTATACCGTCCAGCCCAGGGATCGAGCGGCGTACGTCATCCGTGCTCGCCACTATTTCGCAAGGATTCCATGGATGCCCGTCGTGACATGTCTTTGTGGGCAAAGAGCGATCACCGAGGAGATAGCATATGTTCATCCAAAAGCTCGCGAGGTCGACGCTCGGTCTCTGAAAATCGAGTCAAGCCCGTCGCCCGGAAGGCCAAAACGTCCAGTCGCCGATGAATCGATGAGCGCTTCATGTCAAGAGGCGGACGTTCCAAATCCGGTGGGTGTGCTTCTTCGTCCGGCCGCATATATAGCCTTCACTGGCAAGCTCTTATTATCTTCCTTCGTATAATCAACGCGGTATATTTTGGCGCCACTTCAAGGCCTTTTCATTAATATATTTCAATCTTGAAGGGTAAGTGCCATCACCTCGGGCATAGCATGCAAGCGGCGTTGGCATACATACTAGCCAAGAGAAAGTAACCGCCGTACCCATTTACATTTGTCATCTAGTCAACATACACAAGGTTATATTAAAGTGTGATCAGTATACATGAGTAACAAGCCCAGTGCGCCATGATGCTTAGCCCAATTATGATTGCCTGAACGCCACGCGTCCGCCATCGTTTTCAATCGGCGCTGAAACGGAGACCAATCTCGGAGGACGCCGAATTTGGGCGCTCCAAACTGGTGGTGTCTGAACGATTTTGGAACGACTCTCTTTCGTCCGCGGGCATAGGTGTGAACTGACATACAATCCAACAACATCTCCTCGGGAGGCCGCTATCACTGCCTTCTACATCGCCATGGCTAACAATTGTAGCTCATTATTACCCTTTCACTGATGAACCGACATTGATTTCACTATTCGAAACCTGGCCACCCCGCGTAATCGACCCACTCCGTTCGATACAGCGGAGCCACGATGTGAAGGGTGTGTGCCTCATTGCATTGAAACTAATTTATCATTTTAGCTCTCATTTTAAGCCTGAATTGTGACAGTGATATCCCGGCCGGTCCCCTCAATGGCCACGCATTGACGACGTGTGGCCTGTGAATACCCCTGGGCCAGTGTGCGAAGTGTGCGTAGGGAACCTTTCCCGGCCACAGTACACAGTGTGCATGCGACCACAAATGTACAGTCCCAAGACATCAATCGTTGTGGCCAACACTTTGTTCTCGAGAATGATAGTGGCCACGCGAAGCCCGACGCTTTGCTCTCCAAGCGGCGCGCCACCGATATTAACGCTTGGCCATCGAACTGTAGGATATAAAACAAAAACTGCATCTCTTCTCGCACGGTGATTTCACCCGGTAAACACGACCTCCCCATCATCGCCTCCACTCTTCAATGTCGATTTTCCAGGCAATCTTCGCGTGCCTCTTCTCGAGGCCGCCAGTAGCATCTGCGGCTTCAACTACCCAGACCTACACACAGTTACCGACTCACCCTCAAATGGTGAACTGTATCCCCGTTCTATTCCCCACGATCCTCGGTTATCCGGCTCCTTCCTCGACCCCCTCCAACACGTCTTCCATGACCCCGCAAAGCGCGCACATCAAATCCAAGGGACGGCGGTACGGCCTCAACCCTTGCACCACGAACTCGCTCGGTCTCTCCTCCCGTATGGCAGCTTACAGCTTGACGGACTCTGGGCGATCCGACCTTCCATCGGCCTTGTCTTTCTCGATCGAAGTTACGCTCCGCTTTTCACCTAAGGGCCGCTGGCAACCGTCTCCGCCCCCGCCCGCCTCCGTTTCGTCTATTCAATCGAGCCCTTTAAGCTCACGACCATCCAGACAGTTCCTACTATCACCTGCGGCTTCTATTTACATCGCCACCCTTCAGGACTCCTTCGGAATACCGCCTCCTCGCCCCAAAACGATCGTCGTGGCTCCTCTCGTGGGCGAACTATACGCCCGTTCTCCTCGAGCAAGCCACTCGACGGTGCACAACTCAACTGTCGGCATCCAGACACCCAGGCATCCCCAAACCACGCCCGACGCTCCTGGCATCCAAGAGCCCACAGTGCGCAAGCAACGATCAATGTTCCTCTCCCGATCCGTCCGCGGCCTGCCACAGAAAGAAGTTGACGTCCCGCAAGACTCGACCGGCACTCAGTACCAGGTTTTTGGTAAGCTCGGAGAAGGCGCGTATGGCCGTGTTCTGGCGGCGGGTACAAGCAAAGGAGAAGTGGTCGCGCTAAAGGTCATCTCCAAGCCCAAGATGTACCAAGATCCAGACGCGAAAATTCTCATTCGGAACGAGCGGAACGTCATGGTCAATGCGTCCAAGGCATGCTTTCGCTCCATCGTCAAGATAGAAGCTGCTTGGGAGCAAGGCGACAACATCTATTTCGCCATGGTACGTCGTCCGGCCTTGGACATCCACACAAGTGTTGTTGACGCGTTCACTAGCCACTGCACACCGAGGATTTGCGGTCGCGCCTTCGGCGCACAGCACGGAATAAAGAGGCGATCTCTACAAGCGAAATGAAGCTCATGTGTGCGGAGATGGTAAGCCTCTCTCGCCGTATCTCGTTATGTCCTGGTGCTCAACGAAAAACCGTATTCAAGCTAGTCGCACTCGATGATCTATCCCGATTGGCGGTCATCCACGGCGACATAAAACCAGACAACTTTCTTGTCGCACCTACCGGCCATATCGTGCTCGCCGATCTAGGCCTCGCGCAAGGCTTTTCCAACGCGGTAGTGACCGGCACACCCGGGTACTACGCGCCAGAGGCCCTAATCAGCATACGCACGCCAAAGCAACGGCCGACGTTTGGGTGGCATGCGGACGTATTTAGCCTGGGCCTGGTGTTCGTCGAGCTCTTCTGCGGGCTGGACAGGACACTCTGGGACACTACCCCAGACGAGCCCGAGGGCTTGAACATCGATCCGGAGGCGTGGCGGAACATGGGAGATCACCTGCGCCAGGCTGCGCGTATGATGACGGAGGGTCTCAGTCGTGTCCTGGACGGTGACATGATCGCGGACGCCGATGCTAGAGACTTGGTTTGCCAGGTATGCGTACCTATTTTCCATGAACAGAGTTTGTTTCTGACTTTTGCTTAGATGCTTCGTCCCGATTATCAGGAGAGACCACGCCCTCGCGAGTTGCTGGCGCACAAGTACTTCAGTGACCTGGATGTGGATCGTGTGCGTGGCTGGCGTATCCCCCGTGAGTCAAGCCCACCCTTAATCGCCGGCTATGTTTTGGCTGACATTCAATTGGATATAGATGAGTACACACGAAGAGATGTCCATCTACGACCATGCTCTCCTGCGGAGGGTCTCACTTTCGACGACGTCGCACTTCTGAAACATTCTGGTGCATACGCAGAGCTCAGCTCGCCGCTTTCGAACTTCGCGTGGCCCAGACAAATACTGCCTCCCGGGCCTGTTTCCCGCCGGGCCTGACGTCAACTACGTTTGCACTACTAACTTATACATAATCCAGCTCTCGACCGCGATTGCTTAAGTTAACCCCGATGTATCAATATTCGGTACTTTCCCGTCATGCGTCTGTATTAGATACACCACATTCGTTGTACACATCGTAATTCGGCCCTCGCCCCAACTACACAGTCTCGCGCGGTCCACGCGCGAACCCACACTGTCCAGTAGTCAGGACCCAGTGATATGGAGGCTTCGCGCCGAATCGCAGAGGAGGCTGCACGGTGGGCTCGATAACGGCGTACTAAATGCGGGTCCGGCCGGACGTATGCATCCATTGCTTAGGCGGGTTCGCGGATGTACACGTACAAGCATTCAAGAGGTACATAGGTGGGGGGGAGGGGAGTGGATGGGAGGGAAATAAAGGAGAAGAAACTTAAGGCGCACGTTGGTTTCCCTCCCGCGCGATGGATAGACGTCGCGCGGGAGGTACTTATCCCGAGGACCACGAAAAGGTCTGCGCCAGGACAGGCTGCGTGATGTTTGCGCATCTGCAGCTCGCCCTCCCCCGGGACGCACCTTATTATTAATGTCTTGCTGTCGTCGTAGCTTGAGGGTCGGGAGTCGGCATAGATCTTGAGGGCAAATCTTGAGGACGTCGACGCGGATGTCTTGGTATTGAGGCCCCTCGACCGCGGGAGCTGGAAAGAAAAACCGAGCCGAATATAACATGAATTCCAAGAGCTACAAAGGGTGCGGGGTCTGAGGATGAGGAACGGAGGCGGGGCACGGGTGGGGAGGGAGGAGCGAAAGTGAGATGGTGAGGGTACGGAAGAAAGAGGAGTCGCCTCAGAGGGCGAGGTTTATATGCTTTCAAGGAGGCGGCGGGCAGCCTGCCGTCGTGTCAGCCCCGCCGCTGGCCTCAACGATCGACGATGCCCGCCCTCCGTGTCAACCCACCACAGTGGCACGTGATCGCGTCGAAAGCGTCAGGCTGGTTCGAGCCTGCTAGATCCAGTACCGTTAGAGCTGGGGTACGATGGCTAACGAGAGAAATTACACTTTAATGTAGACACATTGTACACTCTATGAAGCTAGGTTTTTGTTCGAATTGTCCCCGTATATAGCAGACTTGGTTTGAGGATTACGGTTAGCCGAAGAGGCGTATCCTGCGTGAGCGTCTAGATAGAGTACTAAGGCGTACGTCTTCGGTCCCGAGCCACTCGAATCGCGACCGCGGTTCACTCAAGTCATTGAGTGCAAATGTCTTATTCAGCGCACAACATCATCGTAAAAACAGCGCATACCTATCAAAGGTGAGCATGCGTCCTTTTTCCCTTGCGCACCTTGTAACACTTTTGTTTTCCTTCGACGAGGATCGGTTTTCGGAACCTCGATAAAAGCCCTCTATGTCTGTGTAAATTCAAGGTACGTTCACTTCATTTCTTTTCAACCTGTTCTCAAAGATCGACTACGAGTCGTAATGAATTGTTTAGTGAACTTCTCTTCGGTGTCTTGGTGCTACGGGGCTTCTTCTCCCCGCCATATTCGTCGCCAACTGCTCCCATCACAGTCTTACACGAATTGAACACCCCGACAAGAATTTATGCGATATATACTCACTTTGATGTACTTCCAAGATGACTGCTCCGACAGTTTGTCGCGTAAGGTATACACCACCGGGGACAATGACAATCTGGGCCACACACTTATTATTTTTCAACTTCGCGGAAGAAACCCAAACCATTATACATCGAATCGTCACGTTGGTGGCTGCTGCGGTATCTGATATCTGAGTCCTTTGTACGATTTGCTGTACTTACGCGTCTGTGGCTAGGGTTATTGCCTTATATCCGAGCCACTATCCAACGCGTGACCTACCTGTTCTACGACCCGCCGTGGCCTTCGACTCTCACCCTTACAGGGGCTCATCCGCCCTCCTCAGCACAGGAAGAGAGAACAACGCGTCGGAACCGCAATACTTGAACATGCTCCCGCCCGTAGGCCAACCGCAGAAACTGCTCGTAGGACGCTATGATTCGGTAGTTCCGACAGCAACAAACTACCACAGCCCTTTTTTTTCTGCCATTTTCCGATACTACGGCACGGCCAAACTCATTTCGGATTGCCTCTCACAGAATACGAGAGCACAGGACTCAGATTGGCACGGGCTCCGCCATGTGGCCATCCCAACTTGAAGAACGACCACAAGGACCGCGCATCCTCGCAGGGTTTGTACTACCTCATGGCGCAGTGTACTATACACGGGACATCGGAGACGACACTGACCCGACAGTTCCCACCTCCGGATCCCGACGACGTGACGGCCTGGGCTTCTTAAGTGGTGGGTGGCCGATGACTACCTCAATTCTGATCGACCCTGTTCGAAATGACCCTACTCGGACCGCGATCACACCACGTCCGCGCAACGTCGGGATTATTTCACCTTCGGATTTGACCCCGCATTCAGCGACTCCTACCCCAGACCGGGACTCGCCCGGAGCCCGCAATAAAACCCTGTATTCGAGAAATCTGGACGGAGGTCACGTCAGTGATCCATGGCGAAACACAGGTGTAGTATCCTGTTCTGTCTCCCCTTCACAAGCATTACGGGATGATGGTGACGAAATAATTTCATGGGAGCACACTTCCCGTGATCAGCGCATTCTTACGGCACCAATCGGCCCACTGGGTACCCAAATCTCTGCAGCCGCCGGAGACGACGAACCTGCGGGTGGGAGCCAATCCACAACAGCCAGAGGCATTATCGGAGAAGAACCAGAGGTAATAACTCGACATGGCGTTTCGTTCACATTACTCGAGCGGATAGCGGACGGCGGGGCCGGTCGCGTCGTCGCCGCAGTACGCGGAGGGAAGTTGTACGCTATCAAAGCCGTGCACAAGTGGCATGCGTTCCGCGGGAACGGTTACACGCGGGACTCATTCAAGCAGGAGATAGCCACCATGGTTCGCATCAATCAAGCCGTACAGAAAGTTCCGTACCTGGTGCCTCTGTTCATGTCATGGGAAGATACGATGTCCATTTACTTCGTGATGGTCAGTAATGCTTCCCTGCCTTTCACAGTTAATGACCTCTCACATCCTCTTCAAAGCCCCTGTATCGATGGAATCTGAACGCGCGCCTCGCATGTCAACCGCTCTCCATAAAGGACAAGTTATTCTATTGTGCTGAACTGGTGAGCACTTCCGTCGGCGAGCCGTCTCGTAGGCTTCAGATGCTGACGGAAAATATTGCCAGATCGCAGCCTTGCAGGCCCTCTCCAGGCTCGGAATCGTCCATCATGACATCAAATCGACGAACGTCCTGGTCGACTTCGAAGGGCGCGCCGTCCTAGCAGACTACGGTCTAGCGGCAGTCGTCGAGGAAGGGACCTACAGCATGTGGAAAGGCTTCGAGAAGTCCGGAACCCCGGCGTACATGGCCCCAGAGATACTCGCGCCCGGTCACTCAGTGTGCGGCCACGGCTCTAGCGTAGACGTATGGAGTCTGGGTATTACGTTCCTCGAAATATTTGGTTTCTTGGACAGATGGGACTTCGATGTGTGCGACCGCAAGGCAGCGCGGAGGATGCACGCGGAGAAGCTTCCCATTATTCTCGAATTACCAGCGGACGTTGGTGATATGCCGGCGGCGCTGCTCCCGTGGGTACGTCATCTTCTGGCATTTCCTCCGTAGCTGTGCCCCTAACTCGTCACTCTCTAGATGTTGAAGGCAAACCCTGCGGAACGTATCTCTGTGGGTGAGCTGTACGCGTACGTCCCACCAAAGGTATGGGAAGAGGTGGTTCAGAGCACCCAATCCCATAAGCAGTTCTTACAAACATCCTCCCCCTGAATATGAAGTTAACATCAATGTCTCTGTAGACAATTGGCAGCCGGACGCGCCGACATTCAACGGTGTGGCCGTCAACCACCCCTTCAGTTTCGCGACCTTCCGCGCCAATGAAGAGCATTGGCGGCGGACCCGAACACTGTCAGAGCGTGAGCAACAAATCGCCCGTGCGTTCACAAAGGAACAAAATGGTGCAAAGGCTTCTGATTTCGAGTATCGGGCACCGGAGGCATTTGTGTGCAAGTATTAGTAGTAATTTGAACGCACGTAGCTCCCTGACTCTAGTCCATCAGGATACACCTGTACTTGTATCCATAACTCCTGAATACATGCACTACGACACCCTGACGACCCTGAGCAACATTTCGGGCTTGGCGCTCTGCTCGCCAGTCGTGGGATAGGCGACGGCGGACGAGTTCCAAGCGATAGGTTTGTCCGTCATCTCGAAGCGGAATGCAGTAAGCAAGACGGAGAGAACGACCTCTAACATAAGTCTAATGGTCAGCCGCCGCTCCATAAATACGATCCCTCGCCAAGATGACGTACTCATCTCCAGCTGTGAAAATTTGAAACCACTCGAAATTTTTCGAAAGTCAGAAGAGGCCGCCCTGAGATTTCGGCGCTCCAAAATTAGAACCACTCACATGCATGACCTCACTCCGCCCGAGAACGTCATCCTAAAACCAGGACTCAGTAAGTTAGGGGGTGCTTTCAGCAGTAACCGATGATACAAACAAATTGGAATACACGCCTGGAACACGCGAGTTCTCGAGCGCCTGCGTCGGCGGGCCCAACCACCGCTCAGGCTTCCATTCGTACGCATCCTCGCCCCAGAGCTCGAAGTCGGTGTTGCAACCAGTGAGGTTTAGAATCATGACCGTCCCTCTCGGTACGGGTACCTCGGTCATCACGGTGCCATCCAGACTGCGCACGGGAGTCGTGAGGGGGAGGTATGTGTCTTTCGCGGCCCTATATTAGACGGCAGCGTCATTATAGATGAGTGCACCGTAGTAGCGCTCGTAGCCGTGGATGAGTAGGACTTACTCGCGCACAATAAACTGTACTGGGGCGTAGAGACGTAACGTTTCCCGGCACACGGCGTCTAGGTATGGAAGTTTGACGAGATCGTCGTGGTCAAGGCTGTCGGCCGCGCCGGCTTCTACAATCTCCGTGCGCAGCTTGTCTTGGACCGATTGATTCTCGGACAGTAGGTGGAGGATGCGTGAGAGGGCGTTGGACGTTGTGTCCATGCCCCCTAGGATGAGAGTTCTGAACCAGAGCTTAGGGGTGTTGAAGTAGAAGGGTGGCTTCGGAGACTTACGACATTTGCGCAATGAGTTCTTCGTCCGTGTGCTTCTCGGCCTCCGACGCAGCCAGGTTTGCTTTCACTAGGTAACCGAGTTTTAGTCGCACCCCGTCGATTCAGAAAAAGCGCACGCTGCGTACGTAGGAGGCTCATAATATCTTTCCCTTCGCCGACCCGGTGAGCTAAGGAGGTTTCTTCTTGCGACAGCGCCGCCTTTCTTTCCTGGATAATCTCCCACGAACGTCGCGCCATCATGTCCGAGATCGCCACCATTCGCCGTGTGTCCGAGTGTGGCATGACCGCCAAGAGCTTGAGAATGAGCCACTCCGGGAGGACGTACGAAATTTTGGGTATAATGAGCGACAAGGGGGCGATGCGGCCCAACACCGGGCTATCAGAGGTGCAACCACACACACGGTGAGCAGGCGTTTGCGTCAAGAGAAGGTCAAAACAACATACAAGAACATCTTCACAGACTCTCCGAACTCGTCGGTTGAGGCTTCCACGAAGCTGTCGAAGGAGTACCCAAGTCCAGCTTGCCCGAGCAGTTCAAGCGCTGCCCGTGCCATCCATCCATTAATATCAATCACGGCACTCTCTTCCCCGACACGAGCCTCGATGGCACCAACGAGCTTGACGAAAATACCACTAAGCAAGTACAACTGGTATGTAAATCGAGTTGCCGCACCTTACGAGTGATCTCGTAGAATATATGCGTCATGTTCCGCAAGTGAGCCACAGAGAAAACGGGATTGAGCAGCTTGCGCTGTTTTCTGTTCTGCGCCCCTTCCGTGGTTAGCAGCCCTGGACCGAGGAATGTGTGCATGTCCCTATGATGAGAGAGAAACCACCAAGAAGTTACACAGGCTTCGAGGACCGAATCGCTAAACCCAACTTACGTCGATGGTGACAAAGATTTGGGGTAAAGTTCGACATCCTTGATGAGGATGCTATGCAGCGCCTTGGGGTCAGATACGTGCAGCATGTGCGCCTGAGCATATGAAGGTCACTCGGTTGCACGATCAGATTTGGAAATGATAAAAGCATACCCCCAATATGCCGTGCAGCTTCCAAACGGCACCATAGGTGTCCACGAGGGTCCTCCAATGTCTCCAACTCTGTCGCTGGGTTACTTCCGGGATGTTACCTGGAAAGAGTTTAGTTAGCTGACTAGGACGCGATATCAAAGCTACTGGCTGGCGAACCTAACAGAAAGGAGCTTGAAGGAGGGCCCGGTAGACGATCCAAAGCGGACCTCGCCAAATACCCTCGAAAGATGACCCAGAGAAGAGAAGCGACGAAGATTGAAAGCAACAGAATGAACATGTTCATCTGCCCGATACTATCCCACTGGCAGATGGATGGCGCGGCACCAGTCTTTGAGGGCGACCCTAAGCCGACGAAGAACTTTTATGGAGGAGCGCACGTCTTCCGACAAACGACTGGCTATATTTCCAGAACACGTCATCGCATGATACTCAGTGTCTTGAACGCACCGGCAGTCAGTGGCACATATAAACGCACCTGTCGCAAGCTCACACGCCCACCGGCAATAGCGAGGACTTCACACCACTGCCGACGACGATGGTGCGTCCGAGTACAGCGTGTCCGCACTTGGCCGTAGGCGTCAAGCGTGACGTGACGCGGGGTGGACACGAGCGCTGCATGATCCCGGCACCCCGCCTTAGGCCACCGGCGGTAGATATCGCTCGGCTTCGTCCCTGCGAGATTTTGTGTATATTCCGGCTTTAACGAGATTGAGTGTCCGGCGTTGTCACAAGTCCCGACATGGATCCTCTATGGCGCAAGCCGGTGAAAACCATCAGTGATAGCCCACACGAGAACATGCAACGCCAGATGTGCCGTCCTTCATTAATTGCGAGAAACGCACACGATCAAGCGCTTCTGCGCACGTACGGGATCCCGAGTGCGCAGTTTTGTTCACCTCCCTGAGGTAGACGGGGATTGAAAGTTCATAGAGCTCGTCTCCCGCGCCTCGCTCATCGATTCTTCAGAAGAGTCCTAGCGATCCCTAATTTCCGCGCCAGAAGACACTTCACGGAGATAGACAGGGAACGATATGTGGTGCGAGTCGTAGGACTCGGTACCCGGGCGGCAAAGTAGAGCTCAAACCTTCACGGAAGAGACGGAGATACCGTGAACGGGCAATCCAATGAATCATATCGGATACAAGATGCCTCTGTAGCCAACGTGAGACCGTATTTCCGAGAAACCTTGATAACTGAGTACTGAGTACCGACCTGCTATTACCACAAGCGGTTTGCGTGCGCAGAATTCGGACGCCTTGCGGCGGCCACCAGCAGTGATACTTAGATTGGATCATTCTATAACAGCATATTCTCGTTCCTGTTATACTGCTGTGTTAGCGTGTGAAAACAGGGGAAATATCACCATGATGATTCACCGGACGAGGGTCAGGTTGGAGGCTGGCTTGGAGTCGGTCTCGGGCGCCTCCCGGTGCCAGCGCCGAATTGAAGCCCCCTGGCACCCTGGCCGTCGTTTAGGGGACTGATGACACTCCGTCTCCGTCGAGGACTGAACTCATCCAATGGACCTTGCAATCAGTCTCTCTCAGCGGGTGGGACGGTTGCGTGCATATGCACAGCTACCAACCACGGTCAGAACGCATACGTCGCACGGCTGCGCCTCACTTCGCCACTCCACGTTCATCCCGATCACTACCGCGATCCTACGAAGCAAAGCGACTCGTGAGTGGTCTTCGCAAAATGCTTTCTCTTGTGGCCCCGGCGATTCACCACATTCGTCGTCGAAACATCCAAGCTGAGATAGTTAATCGTGCCACAGACCCTTCGTCCATTCCAAATGTTAGGACTGACCATTGTTCACAGGGATCTATCATGAGATTCAGACCATGTGGGGCCGACTGGGGGCGGTACCGTTCTCACGCGAGCGCCGAGTTCATCGTAGGCGAGTAAGAGATCGTCGGCCAACGTGTCCTCTTTTCCAACAAGATACCGGATCATCTGTGTCCTTTTGGCAGGCTCTGAGGCCCCGTTCACCTCATGAGTAGCCCAGGCCCCGCAGGAAAACTTTGGGGACCGCAGATCGAGTGCCCGAGTACAGGTCTTGCTGTCTGCGGTTCTGTACCACACCGACATGTGTGCAGACAGAACATTGCATTGGAGAATCGAAGGTGCACATGTCGCGATTGGGTACTGTCCGTTGTCGACAATGTCGATGTGCCGCTGCAGCTGACCTTCGGGTCGCCGGCGCTGATCTGTTCAGAAGACTTGGACTCTAGTCCGCCAACGCCGGCGGGGCGTCGACGCGGCTTCTCCAACAAGAGACTACTTGACTATGCCCGAAAGAGCTGCGATCCATGCGGATTGGCGGTGCACGGTGCTTCTGCACACAAGGTGAGCTTGCCACTTATCAAGCAAGCGTGTCCTAAAAATAGCGCACAGCCGAGCCGTAGGCATCGCAAACGCTCCGCTTGGATCTGATCTCTCGCACTCGAAAGCCGTCCGCATGGCGATCACTCCTCGGGGCAGTCGGTCCTTCGGCGCCACTGCTCTCCCTGCGCCCGTCCCGGGTGGTCGCGCGACGGTCGAGAGACGGCTTGTGCGCAGGTCTGTCAGCCCGTCGTCTTCTCCGGCGTCGCGCTTGCCTGTCGCGATTGATAGCACCATGTGCTTCGACATTGGCCCTCTCTCTACTAGGTTGCGCCCGTCGCACCCTCTCCGCGTGATGCGGGCGAGGCGAACCGCCGTGGGCCTCCCCGAAAGCATATAAAGCCTGAAATGAAGTACACTTCAGACCAGCAAGGGACCTCACCATCCTCCTCGGCCTCGACGCACCGACACGATGGTCGCCACTCGCCTCTTCGTCGCCTCTCTCTTCACGTTCGCCCTGGGCAAGCCCATGGGCCGCAACCTGCAGGTCCACGAGACTCGCGAGGACATCCCCGCCGGCTTCTCGCTCCAGGGCGCCGCGTCCCCGGACACGACGCTCAAGCTCCGTCTCGCGCTCGTGCAGCCCAACTTTGCCGAGCTCGAGCAGAAGCTCTATGACGTCAGCACGCCGTCCAGCGCGAACTACGGCCAGCACCTTTCCAAGGAAGAGGTACGCATCCCGCCTCAGCGGCCGCCGGAGCTTGTGCTAACAACCCCGCAGGTCGAGAAGTTCATCGCACCCAACGCTGACAGCGTTGCTGCCGTGAACGCATGGCTCAAGGAGAACGACATCACCGCGCAGACCATCTCCCCCGCGGGCGACTGGCTGTCGTTCGAGGTCCCCGTCAGCAAGGCCAACGACCTCTTCGACGCCGACTTCTCCGTCTTCACTCACGACGACACCGACCTCAAGGCGATCCGTACCCTGTCCTACTCCATCCCGGTGGAGCTCCAGGGCCACCTCGACCTCGTCCACCCCACGGTCACGTCGGTTAACCTCTTGTCTAGATTTAGTACACCGTCCAACTGACCTTTCGTTTTCACAGCTTCCCCAACCCGAAGTCTCACCTGCCCGTCGTCTCGTCCCCCATTAAGGCTGTCAACACGCACGACAACTTCACCGCACGTGCAGTTCCGTCGTCGTGTGGGTCTAGGATCACCCCCGCCTGCTTGCAGGCGCTCTACGGAATCCCCACGACCAAGGCGACCCAGTCCTCAAACCAGCTCGCCGTCAGTGGATTCATCGAGCAATTCGCCAACAAGGCGGACCTCAAGGTATGCTGGCTGCTCGTGAGCTGCGACGATGCCTTGATTGATTTATGCCGTCGGAACGCAGAGCTTCCTGAAGGAGTTCCGCACCGACATTTCGTCGTCCACCACTTTCACTCTCCAGACCCTCGACGGAGGATCAAACAGTCAGGATGGCAGCGATGCGGGTGTAGAGGCCGTGAGTAACGCGGCATTTCGCGCAGGTTTGCAAGGCGTACTCAAACGGTCGTGTAGAACCTGGACATCCAGTACACAGTTGGTATTGCCAGTGGTGTCCCGACCACCTTCATCTCCGTCGGAGAAGACTTCCAGGACGGTGACCTCGAAGGCTTCCTCGACATTATCAACTTCCTGCTCGGAGAGAGCAACCCGCCCCAGGTCCTCACGACCAGTTACGGCCAGAACGAGGACACGATTTCGCGCAAGCTTGCCAAGTACGTCTGCACACGTTAAATTCAGCCGCCTTCGACTTATAACAACCTTCCCTAGCAACCTCTGCAACGCATACGCGCAGCTTGGTGCCCGCGGTACCTCTATCCTCTTCGCCTCCGGCGATGGCGGTGTTTCCGGCTCGCAGTCCTCGGGCTGCAGCAAGTTCGTCGCAACCTTCCCCTCTGGCTGCCCCTTGTACGTATCTCCTCTACTTCCTTTACGTGCCCTACTAACATCGCGCGCGCGTAATCAGCATGACCTCCGTCGGCGCCACGCAAGGCATCAACCCTGAGACAGCCGCCGACTTCTCCTCCGGCGGCTTCTCGAACTACTTCGGCGTGCCCGACTACCAGAAGTCCGCCGTCAAGTCTTACCTCTCTGCGCTCGGGAAAACCAACTCGGGCAAGTTCAACACGAGCGGGCGCGGGTACCCTGACATCTCTACGCAGGGCGTCGCGTTCGAGATCATCGTCAACGGCCAGTCCGAGGCCGTCGACGGCACGTCCTGCGCGAGCCCGACGCTCGCGAGCATCATCGCCCTCATTAACGACCGTCTCATTGCGGCCGGCAAGAGCCCGCTCGGGTTCCTGAACCCCTTCTTGTACTCGGACGGCGCGAGCGCGCTCACGGACATCACGTCCGGCTCGAACCCTGGCTGCAACACGAATGGCTTCCCTGCGAAGGCCGGCTGGGACCCCGTCACCGGCCTTGGCACGCCCAACTTTGCGAAGCTTTTGACTGCGGTCGGCTTGTGAGGCGATCGAAGGCTGATTGCTGCGGTCGAAGATGGGAAGAGTTCTTGGATGTAATAAAATATGTACGAGTGTACAAGCAGGGGCGCTCCGCCGGTATGTTGGCTAGTACGAATTGCAATATTCTCTTCGCTTCCGAAGCTATCGCGGCGATGTCATTAAGCGCAGACGCCCGGAGGGGTCCAGTATGCTCAACGTTACCCGTGTACAAGTACAACGTTCTATGGCCATAATTTCCCGACGAACATTATCTCAAACTGAGGTTTATCATTCGCATACACGTCGAGATGCAGCTGCACCGACAGTACAAAAACTATGCAACACTCATACGAAGGAACTGTCACCGCCCAGTCTCCAGTAAAGCGAATGCCGACCTTGGGGGCGCCAGGGCCAGTGGCGAGCGGCTGGCATGACAGTCTACGGGACCCGTGGGCGAGAGACCCGAGTCTGACCGCAGATGGTCGCTAAAACACCTGGTCTCCGACCTTGTCGTAGGCCCAGCCCTTCAGCCTAAAAGCCTGGTTGAGAATGCCAGCCATATGGACGTGCCTCGAGACTCGCGCGGGATTATTCCGATCCTCTGGCGTGGGAGGGACAACTTTGGAGGCTGGTTCTTGCGACAGCAAAGGGGATGGAATCCTCGCTAGCCCATACCTACCACCGTATCGCTTCGTACATTTATCTTGAGTCGGTGACTAGGGGAGGGCGAAGGAGGTGCGACACGTGGGACTTTCTCCTTTGGAGGTTTGGAAAGTCTCTTGATGTCTTCCTCGTACTGAAGGAGCTTGTAACGCGCTTTGAATAAGGGCAAGAGGGCGTCCAAGGCATGGGTCTAGTGGCGAGTCAAACGCTAGTAGCCAGTGCCACCACTGGCTGCCACCCTCCGCCGACCTTTTTGGGAGGACCCCGGCCATTGCCGGCACCAACTGGCCGGCTCCGAGTCTGCGGCTTCGAATTCCAAAGTCTATGTTGACAATGAAAAATGCGCGTAGATACTCGTGGATGCGCGATATATTCCGCGGGCCACCACTGGAGATACCGAATTTCTCGCTCCCTTGACAACGACTTTTGTCCACTCCCGGACAAAAGTATCCCTATTGTTTCGGCTTTTCTCCTGCTTTCAGTCGGTCCGCACTACCCGGATGCCCGTCCTGTAAAGGCGCACACACGACGGGCAGCCCACGAACTCCAGGCGAGTCACAAGTCGATACAATAGGTAAACTTGCCGCCGAAATTTCGTTCATTCATACCTTCGTGCCCCCTTTACAACGACTTTTATCCTCTCCTGGACAAAAGTATACCTATTTTTCGGCTTTTCTCCTACTTTCAGTCGGTCAAAAACACCCGGATGCCCGTCGTGACATGCTGGGCTTTTTGAATACGCGTACCCCAGCCAACCAGCTAGCCTCGGGAAGTCGAACTGCAAATAGACTCACCACCCAGCGTCACCGAGCCCCTGTTTGCTAATTAGCAAACACTGCTCTAATAGTTTTTCATAATATCCGATGTACCCTCTTGAAACTGCATCAGTCGACAGCCGTGTATGACCGCCCGAGTCTGCCCAGCGATGCATATGCTCGGTGAACAAACTGAGCGCTCGCGGGCGACATTACCTTGTTATCTCCGCGTCACTAAGTATTGGGAGTTGAACTGGCGGCGATGATTTTTGGTATGGGACGGGCGAGAAAATTGATACGGGCGGTCGTAGACGGTTTTCACTATAATAGGGAGGTTCGGCCTCCTTGGAGTGGCTCTGTGCACGTTTGTAGTCTACCGGTCTCGGAAGGCTTGAATTTGCCAAGAGCTGCTGTCGGGTTGTATAAGCATGATGACGTACGGGACGACCGGAACACAGGGATTACTTGAACTTGAGCAATGAGCATAAAACTCCCGCTCCGTCCCCATTTCGCCCCTAAACCTTAATAGAATAATAGAGACTGTTTGGAGGCTTCGGGGCTGGCTGGCGTTGAGTAGACTAAAGCATGATAGCAACGTTCATCTGGTAGGCACCGGCCAGACCGACGTGCGGCGGTGCACCACCCGCGATCAAAAGCTGTGCTCCGCGCGATTTTGAGCCTTTGAGGAGAACATTCCGCCGCCGCAGCGCCTCCGAGATCCTGTGCTTTTACCTTTGACTCCCAGTGCTCGACGCAGTATAAAGAAGACCCACTGGTGGCCGAGGCGCCTATATATCCACCGTAAGTCACCCCGCTCCAGTGAAGTCATCCGCGCCGGCGTGCAAACGTACCACTCCCACCATGCCTGGCGGCCGCAGGAATCCGATACAAATGTCGCAGATAGTAGGGGCCATCCACAACGTGGCGAATCGCGCCAAGGAGGGGGCCAAGGATGCCACAGCGTCGTTCGTGGAGGGACATCATGTGGATCGGCACTTTGTCGATCTCACTATCCAGTTTATCGGCGCGTCGGGCCTGCCGAAGATGGACGTCGTCGGGACCGCAGACCCTTACTTTGTCGCCAAGGTCGACGACAAGCTCTCGTTTGTGTATGTTTCCCCGATGTGTACGATGCCAAGGCGCGCAAGTGCTTATCGGTTTCGCCCTTGTACAGGTCCACCGTCAAGCCGAATACCCTGTCACCCGTCTGGAACGAGTTATGGAAGCTCAAGAATGTTCCCCACACGGCCACGCTTACAGTCGAGGTGCTCGACAAGGACAACGGAACCATAACAGACGACCACATCGGCAAGTTCTCGACATCGCTCGTCGGTGGCGCGAAAGAGTGTACCATTGAGAGCCTATCTCTCCGCCGGAATAGGGGGACGTTCTGGCTGAACGCAAGTGGATTCTGGTTCAAAACCGCGAATGTTTTCAAATAATATATACCATCCCACAGATCGAATCTACACCCTCTACGGACCCCAAAGCTGAACGGAGGCAGTACATCTTCGATGGCCCCATCCGCTACTCTCGTCATTTCTCTCCTACCATAGGCCGATTGACCAACTTGAACGACGCCCGCCTGTACTCGACGTGGAAGATCTACATCAAGGGCGTTCGCATGTTCTTCGGCGACACCGTACAGCATTGGAACAGGAACTACAAGGCCGCACAGACTATCTTCCAAGGTCCGACCTCGATTGCGGTCCGCTCAACCATCCAAGCCGGCCACCGCATGCTCTACGCGCGGTCGACGACCAACGGCTTCGGAGTCATCAACGGCCCCGAGGACGTCCTCCGCCTTCTCTTGCACGGCGCCCCCGGTGCCCCCGACGGCACGGGTATCAACAGCTCCGCCGCGCCCCAGAGCCCGACGCCGTTCGCGCACCGCGTCAAGCCCGCCGTCTACACCTACATCATCGCCGTCGACGACGACTCGTTCCGGTTCTCCGAGACCGGCGCCGCGTTCTTCGTCGACTTCGCGTCCAAGCACGCGCTGCACGCCAACTGCGCGCAAGCCGTGCGCTACTCGGGCGAGTTCCACCCGCGCCCCGAGGGCGGCTGGGACAACTTCTCGGACGACACGCCCGACGGGGACGTCCGCTGGGAGCTCGTCATCGACAACAACAGCGGCACATACAGCCCCGACCCGATGATGCTCCCCGACCTCAAGGAGCTCCTCCAGTACAACTTCCCTGGTTTCGCCATCCACGCGCTCGACCGCGAGGACCCGCGCCTCGTCCAGAGCCGCGAGGCGTGCCGCGCGTATGCGCTCAACAAGCGTGGTGTGAAGCAGGAGGACCTCCAGCCGCATGCGCGCCCGGGCGAAGACACCCTCTCACACTCCGCGCAGGTGCAGGGGAACACAACGGAGGGCGAGCGTATCCCAGACTTGTCTGGCCTGACGGTGGGGGAGTCGGTTGTCGATCCCGAGGCGGAACCTGTGGACAACATCGACGCCGTGGCGAAACCGGTGGTCGAGGGGCGCAACCGCGGGTTCACCGACGGACGGGACTATCTCAACGCGATGTAAGATGCTGGCTTGGTAACCTTATTTACTTACGATGTGTGTTGTTTCAACGATGTACTGCGAATCCTGTACGCTGTATAACATACCCAATCCAACGCTTCTCTTTCTCTTTTTCTCTGCCTCTCGCAACCTCCACCGCCAGAATCACGGGAACGGCCGACGCCGCTAGCGGCGCCGGATGGAAGTCCAGTCTGGCATTTACAGCACGGAAAACATATGAATGGGATAGGTGAAAGCAAGGGTATGAGCGGAACGGACTATGACAACATGTAATGCTACAGGGCGTGCAAGCATGGGGTTAGTATAGTACACTGTTGCCTTCCAGCCTATTAGGAGAGAATACGATAAACGACGGCGATCAGCACGCGGGACGACGCATCTATAGGCCAGGACGACGACTGACCGTTTTGCTCTCGACAAACAGGGGGTCACTCCTCCATGTCACTATCGGCGTCAGCGTCCACATCGACGTCGACATCGGTGTCCGTATCGGCGCCCGCGTCCCCGTCTTCACCCAACGAAAGCAGGTCATCGGCGGAGACTGACGCGCGCAGACGAGACGCGCGGGGCGACAACACGTCCGGGGGCGGCTTGTTCTCGAGCGGCCGACACCGGTCGCGCCGCCGCAGAACCATATGCGCGACGAGGTGCGCCATGCTGCGCGTCCACGCCTTGCCGCCGCCCACGATCGGGGGGAAGCCGTCGATTGGGGAGATCGGGGTGTGCATCTTGAGGTCGAGCAGCGCCCCGATCTCCTTGCCCCGCTGCTTCTGCAGCTTGCGCACGCGCCGCGCCTCGGCGCGCATCTCCATCGCGGCGTGCAGCTCGCGCTTGTGAGCACGCTTCTCCGCGACGTCGGTGTCCGTCTGCGCGGGCGGCAGCAGCGCCCCGGCCGCGGCGGTGACGCGGTCGTTGTACTCCGCCTCGGCCTGGCGCATGACGCGTTCCTGCTGGAGCGCGGCTTTCCGGAGCGCGCGGAGCTGGAGAAACTCGCCGATCTCGAGGTGTGTGGACGCGGGGTCGAGCTGGACGTCGAGAAACTGAAGGTCGTCCTCGTCGGGGGAGGGGGAGCGCGCGAGCGGCGGGTCGATCGAGACGGACTGGAGAAAAAGTCCGAGTCCTTCTCGTTCGGGCGGCGGCGCGCCTCCGAGCAGCGACGGCGAGATGGTATCCATCGGCAAAGCGTGCGGCTCCGTCAATGGTGGCAGCATCTCTTCATCCTCGAGCTCCGGGAGCGCAAGATGTGGCGAGTGGGGGGACTCTGGCGGCGCAGAGAAGTCTTCCATGTCGAAATCCGGAAGGGAGAGCAAACCATGATGGGGTGAGTGCGGCGCAGGTGTTAGACAGATGTCTCCGTGGGGAGGGGTCGCGTCGTGAAGTTCATTCAAGGGTCGTCGGCGGGGAGACGACGGGGGCAGCGGTTCGCTATCCTCGTCCTCCGAAGGCATTATGGTGTCGGAATAGTCGGAATCAAGGTCCGCATCCATCGGAGGTGGGTGCAGAGGAAAATTGAATGGCGTAAAGAACGGCTGCTGGGGCCCTGCTATGTGCGATATATGCTGACCGGACGGTTCACCGCAGTTATCGCCACTGTACCAACGATGGTCTGTGCCAAAAGGCACGTCCAGCGGGGATATAAGGGCATTCTGATGTTGGGGCGAGCCAGGAGGCAGATATCCAAGCGGGCGGCCAAAGCTAGGGAAGTCGAGAGACAACGCGCCTGGCTTGAAGGAGGGAGGCGTAGACAGGTCGTTGATGATCGTACTGCTGGGGCTCACGCTCCAGCTCATCTCCGAGTCCATTTCTGACCCCCATCTATCCAGATGGTCCTGCGCGGGCGCAAAATCCGCCGGGGCAAAGATCGAGTCTTGAAACGCGCCAGACGACGCGCCACCATGCAGAGGAGACAAGTCCGCCAAAGGCAGGCCGTCGCTCATGCTCAGCGGCGAGTGGGGGATCCAGACCGACGTCGGCTCGATCATGGCGCGATCGCCATGAGTGCCATCGACCCTTCGGCCTTCCTCTTTGCTTCCTTGGGGGCCACACTCTTCGAATCCAGAGTCATCACGTACCGGGGGAAACGGTGGCGCAGGCCCGCCGCTGTCCTCTAGCCCGTCGCCGTACCTCCACGATTCAACCGCATGCTCGGGGCCTTCGCTCCAGTCGTCTGCAGGCAAGTCCTTTGCGCCCACGAGAAGCGTGGGCGGCGGGGATAGCGGTGCGGTATGACGCGCGCCATCGTGTGACATGTTCTCATCGACTATCTCCTCGCGACAGGACCAGTTGAAGCGTGGTTCTGGGGGCTCTCCGGATACCTCGGGAAGGGGAACGGTTGACGCGAGGGCTGCGTCTGTGAGCGGGGGCGATGGATAAACTTGATGGACCAGTCGGGGAGGGTCGCACGGTGGCGTGGACTTGGCACGGATGTCCGGGGCAAAAGATGGATCTTGAGAGCAGCCTGGTGTTAAGTAGGTGCTGGTGGCGGTCTTGCATGGGTGTGGCGGGGGTCGCCAAGGTTGGAAGAGGTTGTCGGCTTGTGGGAATAGGTCGGGGCGGGCGGTGGGAGAACAAAACCGGTCGCCAGAAGACTCGGGGTGTGCCCTGCACGTATTCATGATAATGGCGTTGTAGTATGCCGTCGCTGTGGAGAAGAAGGAGAATATTTAGTGTGCTTTGTCACAACCGACGCGAACGGTCGAATCGCACGGGCGCTGGCCACGGCGCTCGGGTGGGGGCGGTGCGAGAGAAAAGGTTGAAGATTGAGGGACTCACTGAGGTCAACTTCAGCAGTTCACAAAGCCATGATAGAGCGCGATGGGCAACGACGTGGAGGGCCAGCAGA
The DNA here is from genome assembly GCA_001302255.2 of Trametes hirsuta. Taxonomy (NCBI): domain Eukaryota; kingdom Fungi; phylum Basidiomycota; class Agaricomycetes; order Polyporales; family Polyporaceae; genus Trametes; species Trametes hirsuta. The sequence goes on from CP019376.1 coordinate 209,190, forward strand.
CGGAGGAAGTTGTAGGAGCACACAAGAGCTCGCTCGTCGCCGCATGTCTGCTCCGCATGTTCACCATCCTGGCCTCTGCCGGGCGCTGGGCTGCAGGGACCCCCGACTCCGCCGCCCACCCTCGTTTCAATGCCCCATTATGCCAATTAGAATCGGTTACTTAACTTCACTAACAAACAATCCGTTCCCCGACTTACCGAGTCAGAGACCTTCCCAAAGCAGCAACTCTACTCAACGCCCCACAATTCGCAGCGGGTGTAGCTGGATGCAACCTCGCAAAACCTGGTCCACAAAAATCCTCGACTCTTGTCCTCACTTGAGCACACAGGTGCCACCTTGTTTTACGCCGCAGTCTCCCACCGGGAGGCTTCCTCTCCAATATTAACGATCGCCGCAGAACCAAATCAAGCGGATGGACCGCGTATTTATCACATCCTCCCTCCCCTACAGACCCCAAATCGTCCTCCCAGAGTCACATCTCTCTGCCTCCCCAAGACTACCCGCCACATATCGATGCGATCCACCCCATGGTCAATTGTGCGTCCTTCCGGGCCGAACGCACCACCCTGCAGCGCGGGTGTTCGGGGTCCCGAGCTCTGCTTCTGGCGCGTATCACTGGTGGATCATCTCCGACCTGCGCACGCTGGGGGCATTTTCGCCTTTCAGGATGCTGTACACTCTCAAGGGGCCGTGCCTCCACACCCTCCGACTCTCCCGTGCCCGCGGGCGTACACCCCACACCCTCTTCTTTCTTCCCCATTCCCGACTGCGCCGGCACACACGGGGCTATCCTGCGCTGCGCCACAAAGGCCCCCAAGCCCGCTAGGCCTGCGCCAAACCTTCAAACCCGCTCTCTCTCTGCAGCATGATGCCGCACCACCGCGCGGGTACCTAGCGCGCCAGGGTACACGTATAACTCGCAACTGTATGTCCGCGCACGCACACGCACACAGCCAGCGCAGGCCGGACGACTCCTCGTGGTGGTGCATCTATCGGGCATATCTGACGGACGGGTGCCTAGTGGCTTCTGTGTACTACGCGCATCTGCGATGAGCCGTCCATGGAACGCGACGAGATGCTCGTACGTCCCCAGCGCCCCAGCCTCCGGGCGGGTCACGCCCACCCGTCCAGCGACACGCCCCCGCACGCCCCGGGCACGAGGCCGTCGCCAACGCCCCTTGCCTATCGCGCCGCATCGATGCCTCGGGTCGCCCCTTCTGCCCGTGCGTCCGTGTCGTAGCTCGCTGACGACTCTGACGTCCTGACAGGCCGTGTTCATTCGGGGCGCGGGCGTGCAGATGCGCGCGGACGCCTCGACTCGCACCTCGCACTTCGCACCTCGCCCCCTGCCCCTAGGCCTGCTGTGCACCCCCTTCCCCTCCCTCCCTAATTGGCACGCGACTGACTCTGACTGGGGCCCAGCGTTAGCGTTAGTGTTTAGGTTCTGATGCTCAGCACTCGTCCATCGCTGATACCACCGCACGTCCGCCGTATGCATCCGGTCGTGTCGTAATACCTGCACGTCCCTCGTTCTCGGTATCGAACCTGCCGGTACGTAGCGCTCACTCTTTGCAGGCTAGAAGCCTGCCAGGTTGCACGCACTAGGGCCGGGCTTGCCCCTCCCTCGTACGTCCTAGATCCGCCCAGGAGAGATGTCCAACTACAATACGTAGTAGAAGGTATCTGTCACTGTACGCGTACGTATCCCGTAGCCAACAGCGTAAGTCCGTCTCTCACCCGGGCAGAGTCATTCACACCGGCAACCCACGTCAAGACTGTATCCCTGCTAACTTCTATCAAGCTAGCGGTCAACCAAGCCGGGCTGCAAGCTCGCACACGACGCCCCACCCCGCCTCACGCAGTACTAGTATACGAACATCCACAACGCCAGCTCAGCTTACTTCAGCCGGCTCTCGGGGCGCCCAACTCATAAGTACCCACCACTTCGTTTCTCTCGCCTCAGGGCCTCGGGGCACGCAAAACGGAGATCGAGACCCTGCCTCGGGGAAGGGCTGTGCACCACTTCGCCTCCCCCCCTTGCGCGCAGTCCACCCATTCCCAGCCACTCCCATCCGAGCCCGCTAGCTCGGGCCAGTCGTCTCCCGCGTGCGCCGTAGGGACCGTGGCATGTGCGCACGCATGCAATAGCTCGTGCATGTGGCATCTGTATATGAGCTCGAGGGGGTTGGGGGGTGGGCGGTACGGCTCGCAGCTCTGGATCTCGCACCGCAGGATCCTCGGGCTCAGAGCTGCTGTAAGAGCTGAGACTCGGGTCGGAGCCGGGCGTTCGCGCGGGAACGTGAAGTGTCGAAGTCTGCAGCTGCGATGCCGGGAAAGACGGACCAGGGGGGCAGGTGGTCAGCCTCCCTAGGCAGGCTGCCGTGGCAAGCCGACGAGCTTGAACGCTAATGCTGCATTTCGAAGGGCGCATCGACCGGTATGAACTCGAAACTGCGTTTGCGTATTTAGCCATAACATGGTCTCGACCTCGGTCTGCGTCCTCGCAGATCACATACATGAACATAAGTGGGCTCATTTACACTACGGGAGCTCCGCGCCTGCGTCTAGACTCAATACCGAGTCGCAGAGGAGGCGGCACAATGAGTTTGAGAACGGCGTGCTAAATACAGGTCCGGCCGGACGTAGGTGCATCGATGCATAGAATACTTCGCTTCGGCGGGTTCGCAGATGTACACGTACAAGCATGCGAGCGGTACATGAATGGGCAGGGGATGAGAGGGGATGGGAGGGAATGGAAGAAGAAGAAATTAAGGCGCATGTTGGTTTCCCTCCCGTGCGATAGATGGACGTCGCGCGCGGGAGGTACTTATCCCGAGGACCACGAAAAGGTCTGCGCCAGGACGGGCTGCGTGATGTGTGTGTGCATCCGCAGTCCGCCCTCCCTCGGGACGCACCTTATTATTATCGTTCTGCTGTCGTCGTAGCTTGAAGGTTGGGAGTCGGAATAGCTATGAATCTTGAGGCGAATCTTGAGGACGTCGTCGCGGATATCTTGGTGTTGAGGCCCCTCGACCGCGCGAGCTGCAAACAGAAACCGAACCACATATAACAGGAATTCCAAGAGCTACAAAGGGTGTGGGGTCTGAGAGGATGAGGAACGGAGGCGAGGCAGGGGAGGGGAGGGAGGAACGAGAGCGAGATGGTGGGGTACGGAGGAAAGAGGTGTCGCCCCGGCGCGGGGGGTTATAGGCTCTCGAGGAGGCGGCGGGCAGCCTCTCGTCGCTGGCCTGAACGATCGACGATGCCCGCCCTCGGTGTCAGTCCAACACAGTGACACGTGACCGCGCCGAATGCATTGGCAGGTCGGTTCGAGCCCGCCATCCTAGATCCAGTAGACCCGGGAGATCGTGGCTAACGGGAGAGACTCGCCAAGAGCACACTGTGTTCACCAAAACATCCTGCTTTTTATTGGGCTATGTTTCCGCTCAAAATATCCACGCATGTTTAGCCGAAGGGGCGCACTAGCGACAACGCTAACAGTTGGATACAGACGAGACGTCGGGCAGTACATATGCATAATCCATAGACCAGACAAGTATCTCTGGATGGCTTCACTTGAGAATGGACATTTCCGGACTGCACCGCAAAGATCGTGCGCTGAGGTAGCGACTGACATTATTGCGCGTTTAGCGTGGTCTCGGTCTCGGTCCTCGCAAATCACATACATAAATATAAGAGGGCTCCTTTCTACAATGCGGCTTTCACGCCCATGTACAGCCTCAAAACCAAGTCCAAGAGGAGGTGACACGATGATTCGAGAACGGCGTGTTAATTACAGATCTGGTCGGACGTACGTACAAGGATGCAAGCAGTACATGCCTGGAAAGGGAAGGATGAGGGAAGGGAGGGAATAAAACAAGAAAAATTAAGGCGCATGTTGGTTTCCCTCCCGCGCGATGTATGGACGCGTGCGGGAGGTACTTATCCCGAGGACCACGAAAAGGTCTGCGCCAGGACGAGCCGCATGGTGTGTACAGCCCGCCCTCCCCCGGGACGCACCTTATTATTATTGTCTTGCTGTCGTCGTAGCTTGAAGGTCGGAAGTCGGCGTAGCTATAGATCTTGTGGTCGAACCTTGAGGACGTCGTCACGGATGTCTTGGTATTGAGGCCCCTCGACCGCGGAAGCTGCAGAGAAAAACCGAGCCGAATATAACATGAATTCCAAGAGCTACAAAGAGTGCGGGGTCTGAAGATGAGGAACGGAGGCGAGGCAGGAGCGAGAGTGAGATGGTGAGGGTATGGAAGAACGAGGTGTCGCTCAAGAGCGGGGGATTATATGCCATCGAGGAGGAGGCGGGCAGCCTCTGGCGTCAGCCCCGCCGCCGACCTCAACGATCGACGATGCCCGCCCTCCAGTCCAACATAGTGGCACGTGATCGCGTCGAAAGCGTTGGCGGGTTGGTTTTGAGCCTGTCGTCTGCCGAGCACCCGGCGGGGCCGTCCTCGGAGGACGAGGACGGAGGGCGCGCCGGGCTCCTGGAATACCCCCACCCCTAACTAGACGATGCTTGACGTAGTTTCGTGGCGAAGGCGAGCCTAATCCGACATAGCGCACTTGAACGATTGCGCTTCAGAATCCGGATCCCAAGTGCCGCCTTTATGGACTTGCTCTTGAAGTCCGACGATCTTCTCCCTCTCTTTGCGGAAGATGCTGCGGCCATGTTTGAAGAGTACGAGGAAACTTAACTCCTTCGCGTCACGATGGACGTGATGTATCGCGCCCTCATAGACGAATACCAATGCTGGCGAGAGCACGTAGGCCAGCATGCCATACAGGATAGATGGTATCACTTCTCCCCACCGAAGTGAGGATTACCGTGAGCATCCACAGCGCACCGGAGCGTCGACCGTTTCCAGCAGGACCTGCTCGGCCAGCCCCTCAGCCCATAAACTTCCGGGCAAGGTGCTGGTATTTGGAGTATCGGGTATCTACGCGACTGGGCTCGTTTGTCTGCACTAGAATGCGCAATAGTAACTCTCGCGCCCATGTACTATACGTTTACGCCATGACAGAACCTGTTTATTCACTCACTCACTCACTCACTCATCCTAGATTCAGTCTTAGAACCGGACGATCGTAGCTAATGAGAGAGAGAGAGAGCACGCTTGGTTCTAAAAACATCGGGTATTATATGGGGCTATGTTTCCGCTCGAGATATTCACATACGGTCAACCGAAGAGGCACGCTGGTGGCAATTCCAGCAGGCGAACGCGGACAAGATGCCTTGCGGCACGCATAAATCCACAGGCCAGACAGGTATCCCTGGATTACTTAACTTGAAGATGCAAATCTCCGGTCTGCATCGCAAAGATCGCACGGTGAGGTAGCGACATCCATTATTGCGTATTTAGCGTGGTCTCAGCCTCAGTCTACGTCCTTGCAGACCACATACATCAACATAAGAGGACTCCTTTCTATTATGGGGGCTTCGCGTCTACGTCCAGACCCAAAACAGAGTCGAAGAGGAGGCAGCACGATGAGCTCGAGAACGGCATGCTAAATACAGGTCTGGTCGGACGTACATACATCCGAGCATCTATCGCTTTGACGAGTTCGCAGACGCACACGTACAAGGATGCGATAAGTACATGTTTGAGAAGGGAAGGGGAATGGAAAGGAGGAAATGGAAGGAGCAGAAATTAAGGCGCATGTTGGTTTCCCTCTCGCGGGAGAGGTACTTATCCCGAGGACCACGAAAAGGTCTGCGCCAGGACGAGCCGCATGGTGTGTACAGCCCGCCCTCCCCGGGGACGCACCTTATTATTATTGTCTTGCTGTAGTCGTAGCTTGAGGGTCGGGAGTCGGCATAGCTATAAATCTTGAGGGAGAACCTTGAGGATGTCGTCGCGGATATCTTGGTGTTGAGGCCCCTCGACCGCGGGAGCTGCAAACAAAAACCGAACCACATATAACAGGAATTCCAAGAGCTACAAAGGGTGTGGGGTCTAAGAGGATGAGGAACGGAGGCGAGGCAGGGGTGGGGAAGGAGAAGCGAGAGTGAGATGGTGGGAGTACGGAGGAAAGAGGTGTCGCCCCGCCGCGGGAGGGTTATAAGTCCTCGAGGACGAGGCGGGCAGCATGTCATGTTGTCAGCCCAGCCGCCGATCTCAACGATCGACGATGTCCGCCCTCCGTGTCAGTCCAACACAGTGGCACGTGATCGTGTCGAAAGCGTCGGTTCGAGCCTATCATTTGCCGCCGAGCACTCGGCGGGGCCATCGAGGGAGAGGACGAAGGGCACGCCCTCCTGGAATACGGGCCTGCCCCACACCTACCCATGCAACGCTGTTCGCAGTTTCATGACGAAAGCGGGCATAACCCATAGCGCAGTCGAACGATTGCGCTTCAGACTCTCAAGTGTCGCCTTTTTGGACGTTCTCCTGAAGTCCGAAGATATCCTCCGAGCCTCTCTTTGAGGGGTATGTTGCGTGCGCGTTTGAAGAGTACCAAGGAAACCTTCGCATCACGATGGACGCGATGTATTGCGCCCTTGCGCAACATGTATCAGTACGTTAGGCAATGACTGAACCTGCTCACTCGCTCACTTACTCATCCCAGATCCAGTACTAGACACGGGAAATCGTGGCTAACGACACGGAGAGATGGCGCGCTTGGTTCTCAAAAACACATAGTGCGTTATATGGGGATATGTTTCCTCTCAAAATATCCACTCATGATTAGTCGAAGAGGCGCGGCGGTGACAACTCCAACAGGCGAATGCGGACAAGACGTCGTGCAGTACGTATAGATATATAGACTAAGCAGGTATCTCCGGATGGCTTAACTTGAAAATTAAAATCTCCGGACTGCATCGCAAAGATCGTGCGCTGAGGTAGTGACTGACATTATTGCGTATGTGGCGTGGTCTCGGTCTCGGTCTACGTCCTTGCAGATCACATACATAAGCGTAAGAGAGTTCCTTTCTACCTATGGGTGCTTCGCGCCTGCGTCCAGACTTATGACAGGGTAGAACAAGAGACAGCAAGATGGGCTTGAAAACGACGTGCTGAAACAGGTCCGGCTGGAAGTACATACATACATCCAAGCATCTATCGCTTCGACGAGTTCACGTACATACACGTACAAGGATGCGAGCAGTACATGGATGGGAATGGGGAAATGGAAGGGAGGAAATGGAAGGAGAAGAGATTAAGGCGCATGTTGGTTTCCCTCTCGCGCGAGAGGTACTTATCCCGAGGACCACGAAAAGGTCTGCACCAGGACGGGCTGCGCCAAGTGTACAGCCCGCCCTCCCTCGGGACGCACCTTATTATTATCGTTCTGCTGTCGTCGTAGCTATAAATCTTGAGGTCGAATCTTGAGGACGTCGTCGCGGATGTCTTGGTATTGAGGACCCTCGACCGCGGGAGCTGAAAAGAAATACCGAGCCGAATATAACATGAATTCCAAGAGCTACAAAGAGTGCGGGGTCTGAGGATTGAGGAACGGAGGCGAGGCGCGGGTGGGAAGGGAGGAGAGAGGAAGATGGTGAGGGTATGGAAGAACGAGGTGTCGCCCAAGCGCAGGGGATTATATGCCATCGAGGAGGAGGCGGGCAGCCTCTGGCGTCAGCCCCGTCGCTGGCCTCAATGATCGACGATGCCCGCCCTTCATGTCAGTTCAACATAGTAGCACGTGATCGCGTCGAAAGCGTTGGTGGGTCGGTTATAGCCCGTCATCACGGGTCCAGTAGTAAACCCGGGCGGCGGTGGCTAGTACTAGCTTGGTTAAGAGAGGGAGAAAATACGCTTGGTTCTAACAACCATTGTGCATTCTACGGGGCTAGGTTTCGCTTCGACATGTCTCCGTAAAGTATAGTAGACTTGGTTTAAGGATTACTTACGGTTAGCCGAAGAGGCGCATTGTGGCAACTCCAGCAGGCGAATATAAATAAGACGCCGTGCCGTACCTATAGATCCATAGGCTAGACATGTTAATCCGACTGACATAAAATGCAAATCCTTCACTGTGTTGCAGGATTCGTGTGCCGAGGTAGCAACTTCCGTTACCGCAGAAAGCCCCAAACTCGTCTGCGAAGCACTCTGCCCTCCTGTAACCATGGAACATCGCAGTGTCTGGCAAGAGAGCGACGACTGGGACAAACACTCCGCTTCACTGATGCTTTGGACGATAGTACATGAACGGCCGAGCACGCCGTGCGAATCACGATGAACTCCAGCACCGTAGCACGAACGCCGAACACCACCAGAAAGGCCACAGCTGCACGAACGCTTGGAAGGCACGCACGCAGCCGGTCGTCATCAGCGTCCGACGATGCTTCCCTTGCTTCACTACTTATATATGGCCCATCGATACACCAGCCGCAGGGCCAACAGAAAGACGCGAAGCAAAATTCGAAGCGCGTTGAGACAATAAGAACGCCCTCCTGAAGCGTCGGACTACGGCCCTCCCGCGCAGCACGGCGGATGGCAAGCAGTCAGCAGGACCGCGGCCAAACGTCTGAACACGCTCCTTTTGAAGAACAAGGCAGTCCGGGATAAGGACAAGTCCACTCTGGTGTTCCTCAAGCGTACCGAAGCAACTAACGGGCAAGGACGGCCCTGTAGAGGTTACCCGAGTATCGCGCGCGCATCTCTGGCTAGAACAACCTCTCCCGGCGCTGAATAGTATGTGCCCCATCCGCAGCATCGGCGAGTCAGGTAGGACAAGTATACTGGCAACACCGTAGCAAGCCTCGAGGTGGATGCAATACGGTACGGGGTCGAACTCGGCATACGTGAATCCGGTCCCTAGCTGCCGTGTCCCTGTTTTCGCAGCATTCACCATTCTTCCCGCACGAGACAAGTTATAGATCGTACACATCACAGCTCCATACCGCGTGTAGATGGCCGCCCATAGCAAGGACATCGATGCTCCTGGAGAGCGCCCGATACTCCGTGCCTCGAAGCTCACGCAAGAGCGCCGAGGACGACGGCGGTGATGATTGAGGAGAGCAGGTTGACCTAGACGCCGCCAGCGATGGCCGATAATCAGCATTCGGCGTCCCCTCTTCCCACCCTCCCCCAAAACACACACACACGCAAAGCACGAGGAACGGAATCCATACCTGGTTGTTCGTAAGGATGTCGTACCCGCTGACGACCTTGACGTCCGCGCCAGGCGCCGGCGCGGGGGCCTCGTCCGTGAGGATGCGTTTCGTGCTGTTCAGGAAGCGCGTGCATTGGAGCGTCGCGCCCATGAGCGAGTCGAGCTGCCACCCGACCGCTCTTCGTCAGTCTTACCCGTCAGACTTCGAGCGGAACACTAGTACTTACCAGAGAGCCGAGCCCGCCCGCGAGCGTCCCCCACAGAAGGAGTGGGACCACGACGGGGACCCAGGTGGCGCGGCACGCGGCGCTCTGCGCGAGGAGCGCCGCGGCGAGGGTGCCGCCCATGATGAGGCCGCCAAACAGGGAGGCGAGGGTGCCGACGCGCGAGAGGCCGCCGTTCGTGCCCGGGGGGACGGGCTTGAGAGTCGTGATGAGGATGGGGGTTGTGCGGGAGAGGATGCCGAGCTCCGAGGCGAGCGTGTCGCCGAGGCAGCACGCGAAGTGCCTGTGGGTGTCACGAAGTTGGGGTGAGTATGTGTGCGTTCGGAGTTCATGACGGTAATGTGATGTACGCCGAAACGCGTTTGGGACACCACCGAAGAAGGGTGGACGAGTGCGAGTCGGTATTCGACGTTAGGTACCCGGAACGCAGAATACCACTCATGGTCGGCCCTTTTCTTACGGAACAAGCTCAACGGTCTCACCATGCGCCGGCCTGCCTCGGACATGTGGAAATACGTCTACTGAGGTTCAACCCACGCAGTGGGTTCCTGTATGCCACCGGAGCAACACAGAACTCATAACGAGACTCACCCCAACGTCACAAACAGCAATGCGCGACTCCAGGACGCGGCCGGAGGAGGCGTCAAAGGGCACCACTCATCGAAGTTGTAAGGTACATGCTCCCCGGGTAGCCAAGTAACGTTGGCAACTTGAAGCAGCTGCGCCGGGCCCGACCCAGGCTCGTACAGTGCGCTCCAAAGCAGCGCGGCGATGATCGCGGAGAGGGAGTTGCAGAGCACCTGCGCGGCGTTACGGTACCCCGCATCTTGGTGTCCCTCCTCAAGTTTTTTCTTCAGCGTTTTCCCGACCTTCGTCGCGCGCGAGCCGGCGAGGTAGAACACGAGGAGCGCGACGCCGAATGCGCGGAGAGGGACGGAGAGCATGGTGTAGCCTACGGCGAAGGCGGCGGAGGCACCCGTGGGCGAGAGGGAGCCTTTGCGGAGGCCATGGACGGAAAGGCCTATGGCAGCGATCAAGGGAAGACTGAAAGGCAGCGAAGACATCGTGGACGGCGACGAGCAGCGTCCGGGTCGTCGCCGCAGGGCGCGGCCATGACCAGCACAGGCCTGAGCTGGCCTGAGTCGGGCGCTGCTTTGGGGCGCGCCGGAGGAGTCGGACCGGCTCTCCGGCCTTCAGTTTGTGGCACGACTCAGACTGTGGCCGTTGTCTGACGTCGAGCGTGCCCCGTCGCCTTTTGCTCTTCGGCCACCACGATGCTTGCAGCTATCCACCAACGATTCCATCCGTCGCAGCTCAGGGCAGAGATGTTCCCCGTTCTATGAATGACATCGGCAACGCCGGCCGACGTTACCAGTGGGAAACGTGTGCAGGAATTGGATACACTGACGCTGACGGATGTAGATTGCCAGGAGCTCGGGGCGGATTTCGAGCAAGCTTTCCGCCGAAGTTGCCTTCAGTCCTGGTTCCGTATTCTGATACTTCTAACTGACCCTCAAACTGCAAACAATGCCGTCAAGCCGTGCTGCGCCGTCCAAAGCCTTCTCGGTTACCATCGAGAACTCGTGGGCACAGTACGCTCCTTATGATCCGTATAACGACGCTAGTTGGTTGCGGACTGACGTATCTCTCACTTCCCCGTGCATCGTCCGCATATAACCCCGGCCGCAGCAAAAGCGGCATCAACACCGATAGCCATTAGAATTCTATGCAGAAGATGTATTACTGACATCATATGGCCTATGCAACGTTTCACAAGTTAACAGACCAGTTCTATACCGCAGCCACTGCGTCAATCGCGTGCAGGCATTCCAAGCTACTCGATATTCTTTCAACACTATCCGCCAGAGACTCCCCGGGGCAATAACTTTGATGTGAACATAGGAGCTCGCCCGCGTCGCCTGTTACAGCGTCAAACACGGACTCCCTCTAACCACAATTACCTATGTTCTAGGCCATACTGCGGTACATCTTTCTCATGTCAAATTCTCGCCCGTTCCATCCGCCTTTACTGACAGCGTTAACCCAGGTTGGCAGCTCCATGCCCGGTTTGTTACTGGCGCGTTGCCTAGTCAGCGACGATCTGCGCAGCCCCTCGCCCCGCTCAATTATATTGACCAAGCATCCCTTGCGTCACGAATACAGTCATCGCGGTCATGGCAAACCAATAGGTTGTTTTGAGTCCTCTTACGGTAGGTCGGTCAGGGTCCTATGAGAAGCGCGCTCCGGCTTAATCCCTTGCATAAGCTCCATAGATGTCGACATACTTGCAGTATGTCCTCCGTAATTTCTCCTCGGTTAGGCATCTTCTCCCACATCGGCGCCCGTGCCAGAGACAAAAAACAGAAAAGGTTGTCTTCCCCGAACCCTTCCATCCCGCGGTTCGCATCGCCCATACGGAGTGTGCATGATATGTCCTCCACAGGGTGTTTTGAGTCTCGAATAAGCGAAGTCTTAACCATCCTTGGTAGACTTAGTATGCCCGACGCTCCCCGAACATACCTGACCGTTAGACAAATCACGAGCGCCACGGGCGTCGCGCCCGTACATGTCGTCAAATACCCGCCCGGTCACTCTATCATGGAAGATCAACTGACTGCGGGACTGCGGCTTCCCTGTCGCACGGCAAATTCGCCCTTGTGCAGCGCCGCCCTCGGCACGGCATGTCCCAGCGAACACCCCCCTCCGCCGGACGAAAGAGGAGGCCGCGGAGTTTGTTCCTCTTCCGCACACAGGTGTACTTCTCTCCCACCATGGGAGCAGGCAACATACCCGGGGCTGCGAGCGTAAGACCGCATTACATCTGCATCCGCCCGTGTCCTGCTGTGACTGCGCCGGTGCGCGCTCCGTCGACGTATGTGCGTGTGTATGTTCGGACATCGGGTTCTTGGGAGTTCTGACATGTGCGCCCATGTCTCTCTGTGTACTATAATAGCATGAGGGGGTAGTGGATGATGAGGCACACCGCACCCGCTTCTGCCCATTTCGCTCCCAAGGGTTGTGTCGCCCCAGACATGGAGACTTCCTCGCTATTTGTCATCGCCGGTGTTGCCCTGCTCGGTCTGCTGTGGCTTGTATTCCGGGAGTATCTCCTAAGCTCTCCACTCGACAATATCCAGGGACCTCCCTCTACCTCCTTCCTCCAAGGTACGCGCGATTCTGCCCGTGAACAAACTTCTCGCTAATTTTTGACTTCAGGCCATATAAAACCTCTTTTTGAGAGAAAGGGCTGGAAATACCTGGCAGACTTGGCGGAGGCATATGGCCCGGTGTCGAGGCTGCAAGGTCTCCTTGGGGTAAGCACCCATCTTCCCTCGATAGCACAATGCCCAGTGCGTCCTTATGCGTCACCTAGGCGCGAATGCTGCACGTATACGACCCCAGGGCACTTCACAGCATTTTGATCAAAGATGCAGAGGACTATCCCAAATGTGTTACCCCTTATGAGTATGTTAATGCCGCTGCCGGATTTTTGCGCGTATCATCGCTGACTTGGATGGGCACAGCGAGTTCTTCATGCTGCTCGGCCCAAGCGTCTTGACGACCGGGGGTGGCCAGCACCGCAAGCAACGCAAGCAACTCAACCCCGTCTTCTCGGCCGCTCACTTGCGGAACATGAGTTACTTGTTCTACGACATATCACACCGAGTAATATCTTCCGCTTGCCATCAATTTCCGGAGTTTACTCAAGGGTTATGCACAGGTCTCCAAGGCGATAGAGAATCGCATCGCGAGTACACCTGGAGGGGAGTTGGACGTTAATGGCTGGGTGGCACGGGCGACGCTCGAGATGCTCGGCCAAACCGCGCTCGGATACTCCTTCGACAACTTTGTAGACGACTCCACGGACGCGTTCGGCGAGTCCCTCAAGGCGTTCTTGTACGTACTCTCCCAACCACTACCACCCGCGTCCACCACCCCCTCCCATTCTCATCTACCTACCAACTAACCACCCTACCTCCATTGCACACGCAGCCCGACCTACGGCCGCGTCGCGCTCATCGGATTCGTCGTGCCAATCATGTCGTACGTGATGCCGACCTGGCTGTGCCGCAAGGTGCTCCGCGCGGCGCCGCACGCAGACCTGCGCGCGCTGATGCGCATCTCCGAGACGATGGCGCAGCGCTCGCTGGAGATCGTTGGTGAGAAGAAGATGGCGCTCATGAAGGGCGACGACGTGCTCAGGGAAAAGGTCGGCGAGGGCAAGGATCTGATGAGTATCCTCTGTGAGTGTCCCGTTGCTCGGATGTCGTTGCGCGGAGGCTGAGTATATTGATGGGCGCTGTTACCAGTGAGGTCGAACATGCTCGCCGCGGACGCGGACAGGCTGACCGACGAGGAGTTGGTCGCTCAGATGTCGTACGTTGCCCAGTGACCATTCGACGTTGTGAGCGGAGGGAGTTAAAGTATGATCTTTCGCAGGACCTTCATACTCGCAGGCATGGACACCACATCGAACGCACTCACCCGTATCTTGCAAGTCCTCGCCGAGCACCCTGCCGAGCAGGAGAAGCTCCGCGTAGAACTAGTGGAGGCTCGCGCAGGAAACGACATCGCGTGCGAGGCGCTCGAGAAGCTGCTGTACCTTGACGCAGTGTGTCGCGAGACGCTTCGTCTGTACGCGCCCGTCAACGTCATAGCCCGCGCGTAAGTCCTTCCCCCGCCCACTCCGTCCGCAGAGAAATGACTCCCATTTCTACCACACTTACAGCGCGGCAAAGGACACAACGCTGCCCTTGTCGAAACCTGTCGTTGGAAAAGATGGCACGTCCATGAGCGAGATCGCTGTCCCAGCCGGAACATGGATCCTCAGCAACTTCCAAGCGAGCAACTGCAACCGCGCGCTCTGGGGCGAAGATGCCTACGAGTGGAAGCCAGAGCGCTGGCTGCAACCGCTCCCCAGCCCACTGGAAGACGCCCGCATTCCGGGGGTGTACTCCAACCTGTAAGATCGACCTTATGTGTTAGCAAAAGGAAAGACCGCTAATGTAGCCCGCAGGATGTCCTTCTCTGGCGGAGGCCATTCTTGCATGTGCGTCGATCTGCAGGAACGCTCAAGTACGGTGATATGCTGACATGGCACAACTTACAGCGGGTTCAAGTTTTCGCAACTTGAAATGAGTGCGTTTTCATCCAATACTTCTAACCATCTAAGTCTGATTGTTCTCGCAGAGGTCATTCTCTCGATCCTCGTTTCGTCTTTCAAGTTCGAAACGACCGACAAGCCGATCACATGGAACACGTCAGGCGTCAGTTATCCGACCATGGGAGAAGAGAGCAACAAGCCAGAGCTTCTCCTCAAGGTCACCAAGGTCTATGTATAGACTAAAAACGTGAGACGAAGGTGGCATCGCCGGGTCAACATCAGTATTCACGAAATTGTGGTCTAGAGAGCCCTACGTTATGTTGATCAATGACCGAGAGCGAAGAAAGACGAAGAGGTATCGCGAATATATCGCTCTGTTGCGGTACCCCTGCCCACGTCAGGATGGGCTACATCCATGACATAGAGGACGTCGGACGTTGTAGCAACCGGGGATGATTACGTCATACTAGTGCGGAGATATACTTGGTACCTTCTCTTGCATTCCGTCGAAATCTATCTAAAGCATATCTGAGGTATATAAGAGCGCCGCACGAGTGCGAACAGACTTGACCTCTTCCATTGACGCCCGCGACAGTACATAACCCTGGAAATGTCTTCCACCGACACCATTGCATACCCACTACGGGGAAAATTGGCGTTAATTACGGGCTGCACGTATGTATGCCGATGAAGCTTTCATTGAGGGTTGTCGGAATGAACAGGCACTCTGATTGCAGAGGCGGAATCGGTCAGGCGACGGCTCGTAGCTTCGCACGAAACGGGTGCTCGATCGCCGTGCACCATTCGTCGGAAAGGTCGAAAGAGAAAGCGACTCATGCCCTCGTTGCCGAGTTGATCTCACTCGCGCCAGGCGTGAAGGCCTCCGCCTTCCAAGCGGATCTGTCGAGCTACGACAACGCGCGAGCCTTGTGTGACGACGTCGTCAGAGTGTTGGGCCATCCAGACATCCTGTTCAGCAACCACGGTGTTACGGGCCCGAGGATTGGTCCTGAAGGAGACATCCAAGACATCAGTGCCGAAGTCTTTGAGGAGATTTGGCGTACTAACAATGGAACCGGTTACGTCGTACGTTTGAACGATTTCTCTGGGGTCGCAAACTTATTGCGCTCACTGTTCGGGGCTCAGCTTGCGCAGAAGTGCATCCCACACATGCAGCAGCAGAAATGGGGACGTATGGTATTCACTTCAAGGTAAGAAAACGCACGGATTTGTACAAATTTCGGCGAGATGTCTTAACCTATATGGGTCCATTTCTAGCGTGGCGGCGGGGACGGGTGGCGTTATTGGCCCTCAATATGCATCGTCGAAATCAGCGATGCATGGACTAATACACTGGCTCTCGCTTAGGTACTGTAAGGAAGGGATCGTGAGTCATCTATTGCCTGGGTATTATGGTATTGCCACTCACCGCTACCCATAGTTGACTAACGGCGTCGCACCGGCCTTGATTGAAGGTGTGTATAGCGCCCGTTGTATGCGCTGAACTTCTAGTTTCCGCAAACTAAGGCCTCCGGGTGGTAGATACCGAGATGATGAAGAATCCAAGTAATGAAATCCGAGTACGTCGCCAAACGCTGCTAACCAGACATTTCAACCAACCTCATCAACACCAACAGAGCAAGATTCCGGTGGGGCGACTTGGAAAGCCGGATGAAATAGCTTCTATCGTTCTCATGCTGGTGACGAACGGCTATATGACAAACAAGGTTAGCTGAGCTACGTCTCCAAGAAACAAAAAATTTACGGTCGTACTTTTCATAGATTCTGGTTGCTGACGGTGGATGGACCAACGGTGGGGGTTTTTGAAGCCCATACATCTCGACTCACTGCTGGCAACGGCGTGTAAAGAGAGCCTCGTGTAGCAGAGGCTGCGCTTGAAACGTAAACCTTGGTACGTGAAATTCTAAGATGTAGCCAGCTATGACGGGGAGCTTGCTATTATACTCGGCGGTGATGCCATTGCACATATGACGGGATGAGCAGTAGTGGATACAGTGAATGTAGTATGAGTGCGACGGTATATGCAATAGTTGTACAGTACCTATATGGATACTCCATGACATGACCACCAACAAACGGAAAACGAAAGCGTATAGAAAGCGATAAGTCGGGTGCCGTGCGTAACGCTATGCACGAAGATGAAAAATGATCCAGCCGGCGGAGTGACGTTTACTTCCCAGCAGGTGAACCCTTGCCAGGAACGGGAGAACCCTTGGGTAAACCAGCTGTTTCGATGATCTCGTTCAGCGTCTGATTGCGCTTCGAGGCTAGCTCTAGTTGTCGCTGATACGACCTGTATAGAGAGGGTAAAACGAAAACCCCTCAGTCGTGTTTCGGGGAAGCCAGATGGCATATAGACGCACTTTAGCTGGTTCTCGAGTTCCAGCGCACGTTCCTTGCCGCCCTGCTTCTCGCGCTTAACTTTCTCCTCAGCGGATTTGAGGCGCTTCTCGTACTCTTGCACGCGTGCTTCCCACTTGTTATCCGCCACTACGGTCTTCTGGTTGACGGAGGTGAGCTTCTCCTCCGACGCGAGGAGTTGGTTCTGGAGGTTGATAGCACGGCGCTCCGCATTCTGTACACGGGCGGTAAGAGCACGGATCTCCATCGAATCCGCTTGGTTGCCCTTGCGGGTGACGACGTGAGACTGTAGGGCCGCGTTCGTAGCCTATTCATAGGAGCGGGTTGAACGAGGCCGGAAAGAACGTATTGTACAGTCAGCAACGCGCTCGGTGGAAGCAAACAGGCCGCAGTACGTACCTGAAGCGCCTCGATCTCGCCTTCTTTCGCGCTTAGCTTCTTCCGCCATGAAGCCTTGGCTTCTGCAAGCGTCTTCACGCTGGCTTCGAACTTATCGATCTGCTTCCAGCGGAGATCGAGCTGCTTGCGCATGTCATTCAACTTGTCTGCGTATCGCTGCTCGGCCTCCTTGACGCGCTTCTCGAAGTCCGTCTGGATCTGGCTGAGAGCCTTGAGGCGTGTGATGAGGTTGTCGTGGAACACACTGAAGTTGGTGAAGGGCTTCGTTTCCGCTTGCCCATGCTTCTTCTACAGATCATGGTCAATAAAGCTCTCGAGACGAACACGCAGGTGGAACTACATACGGGGGTCTTATCAACTCCCACAATCTTGTCCATATACTGGTAGATCGTCAATAGGAGCGTGTTCCGCTCCGTCAACTGGTCGCGGTACTGAGCCTCGGCAGAAAGCAGCGCACGTTGGTCTTTCGACAGACGCTGCTCGAGCTCAGCGATGCGTGTGCGCAGGTTGACAGTCTCGCTCTCTGCTGTCCGCAAGCTCGCTTGAGCGTCATCGAGCTTCTCAGACACGTTGAGTCGTGCTTGGGTCTGCGCGGCGAGCTGTGCCGCGAGGTCGCGGTTCTCTGCATGCAGCTTGTCGATGACGCCATCACGGTCCCGGCCCTTGCCCTCCCTGTCGTCGAGTTCCTTGCGTGCGCGGGC
Organism: Trametes hirsuta; assembly: GCA_001302255.2. NCBI lineage: Eukaryota > Fungi > Basidiomycota > Agaricomycetes > Polyporales > Polyporaceae > Trametes > Trametes hirsuta. The sequence goes on from CP019376.1 coordinate 227,072, forward strand.
AAGCTCGTCCTCGAGCCGCTCGACGTCGCGGCGGAGCCGGTCCACCTCGAGTTGTAGCGAGAAACGGGCTGTTGTATGAGACTCGCCTAGCTTCTTGTTGTCGGCCTCCAGTGTCTGTAAGGCAGTCTGTACAGCAACGAGGTCGGCTTCGCGTTGTGTGAGTAGTGACTGGGTACGCGCAAGGTCGTTTAGTGCAGACTGAAGGGCGGACTCCTTGGCCTCGAAGGCCCGGCGCTCCTGGCGTAGGGCATCGTCGTGGTCCTTTTCGGCCCTGTCAAGGTCTGCTTCAAGTTGCTCACGAAGACCGCGTTCGCGCTGCAACTCCTGAACGACCTTTTCTATGTGCTGCGCGAGCTCCTCCTTCCGTGCACGATGCTCCTGGACTTCCGCATCGCGAGCATTGTATAACTCTGTGAGGTCCTCCAGGTCAGCCTTGAGCGAGGCGACTTTCTGGAAAGGCAGCCGTGGTTAGGGCGTGTACTATCTACGAGCTCCTCCGACTCACCTGCTTGAGAGCTGCAGCTAATTGTTCCAAGCGTTCGCGCTCAACTCCCTCGTCCTCTCGGAGACGTTCCATATCCTCTTTGAGGCGCTCGTTCTCTCCTTCGAGGGCATACAGCTGGTTGCTCATTTGCTCGATCTCGCGGTTAGACGCCTCAATTTCGTTGTCCTTCTCCTCGGCCTCGCGCTCGAGATGTGCAAGCGTCGCCTCGAACTTATTATGCAAGTCCTCGTTGTTCGCCTCGTACTCGTCGATGTGTAGCCGTAGCTCCTTGCACTCTGCGTCTCGTTGGTCCAAAGCCTGGAGGATTGTAAATCATTGCAATACGAGGAAGACAAAGATGGGGGGGTATACATACGTCACGAAGCTCTTCCAGATGAATCTTCGCCTCATCCACTTCGCCTCGCCACCCATCCTCCACGTTCTCGACGATTTGTCGGTGCTCCGCGATGAGTTCATCAATCTCCCTATTCTTCATCTCGATTTCGTCCTCTTTCTGCTGAATTTCAATCTGTGCGGCTGCCAGCCTGTCGCGAACAGCGTTCAGCCCCTCCTCCGCTGCCTCTCGCTCTTCACGCTCCTCCAGAATCTGTGCACGACTCTGGCTGCGTTCAAGGGTCTCGGCTTCCCGCCTTCGCTGTAGGTTCTCCATCTCCAGTTTGAGCGCCTCCAATTCATCCATAATATCCTCCTTCTCGTCGTTCCGCACGGTCAGCAATTCCTCGAGTTCATCGATACGCACACGCAGATCTTCGTTCTCGCCCTCCAGCTCTTCAGCTTGCCGCCGCCATCGCTCATCCCCACGTGACGAATGGTCCCCGCGCTGCTCCGCGAGGTCGCGCAGACGCTCCAGTTCTTCCGTGTTCTCCTCCAGCAACCCACGCACATTCTCCAGCTCTTCCTCGAGTTCCATATTCCGGGCTTCGAGTTCGCGCAACGCACCATCGTCTGGGCCGATTGCCCGCCGCCGCCGCAGCTCCCTTAACTCCCGCTCTCGCTCCTCCAGCTTCTCTTCCAAGTCGCGTGCACGCGCCTGCGAGCCGCCCGAGCCGCGCTGGAGGCGGTCGAGCTCCCGTTCCAGCTCGAGGACGAGCTTCTTGAGCTTCTTCATCTCCATACCGCGTTGTTGCACTTCGATCTTCAGGTGAATGTTCTGCTTCAACGCAGCGTCGATCTGGTCTGGCGCAAGCTGCGCGAGGCGCTCTTCGAGGAAATGCACTTTGAGCTTGATGTTGAAGTTCTCCTTCTTGAGCGCGTCGATGTGCTGCAGAGCGTGTATGATCGGTATGTGATCAGACCGTAGGGGAACGCTCTACAAGCACGAGAATCTCTGCGTAGCAACCACTATATCGGGCTATCCCCGACTTATTCTGGTGGGCACAGGCCGTAAGGCAGAGACCGAAAGTATAGGAACCCACCGCGCCGCCTATTTTAGGGTCGGGGACTACATTGCACCATGCGGAATCTCACTTCCCCCCCGGTAGTGGTCATACGCATGAGGGATGAAGGCTCGCAGCCCAGACGCCATGCGAGGTCCATTGTGCACGCGTAGAAACGTAGGACGTACCTTCTCTTGATCCCGTAGCGTGAGGTTAAGCCCGCCCTTGCCTCCGGCACCCACGCTCCGCGTGCGTTTAGGTCGTCCTGGCGTACCAGCCTCCGAAACATCCCCCCATTTCTTTTCGCGCCCATCCGGCGTGTCCAACACGTCGCCATCGTGCTCTTCACGAATCTCGCCCTCATCCTCAGGGCGGCCAAAGCGCTTCGCCACCGGGGTCACTTCGTGTGCGCGTCTCTTCATAAACGAAGTCAGCCCATTAGGTGTCGACAGCGTACAGAGAGCTTTAAACAAACCCCTGTAGTCCCGTTTGTCGTCGATGGTATGCGCAGACTTCGGGCTGGAGTTGAGAATGTGGAGGTGAATGAGCCGAGGGAGATATCCGGAACTGTCCCGGCTGATTGTGTTGATGTATCTGCGCGAGCGTTGAGCGCCGCAGACATAGTTATGCGTGTACGCCGCCGCCGACGGTGACGGCAGGAGCAGGGGCGACTGTATGCGAAGCAAGAAACAAGGCCTAGTAGTGCCGCCGTCCTCGAGTTTGAACCAGCTACTGAGTGGCGTCCATATCCGGACCTGTTTTTCCCACGATCAGTATCCCCAACTAGCACTGCCACTCTTACCTCGTCTACACTAACCGGTTACCAAGAAATTGGGCTCCCTTCAGAAAGGCTTGCCCTCGTTCAACCTTCTCGTTAATCCCGCCATCGCTGCCTTCCGTCATCTTAAAGGTCTCAAGGCTGTATCTCTCTTCAGCATTGCAAAGGAAGTATTCAATTTGAAGTTGGAGTTACCCCCTATGCACCATCAACACACGAATGTGTCGCCAACCAGCGGTCCGCCCAGGGTGCTGCACACAGACTACGACTCCGCGAAATGTCTAGCGTTGACATTTAACACGTTCTATCTGCGTACCACTGACCCATTATGATCACGTATGCAACATAAACATCGTTAAGCCCTTAAGTCTTCTTCAGACCTTACACAGCCAGTCCAGAACGCTTGCGCGACGGATGTCAAACAGAGACTCAGCGTATCTCAATATCAACGTCATCAGGGAATGTCACCGTGGCTATCCTGAGTCGTTCGATGCGCTTCTGCACAAACTTCATGTCTTCACTCGGCCAAAGGCGCCCTCTCCAAATGCTTAGCCCCCGGCTGACTCGCCACCCGGACTCATTAACGCCCAGCATTAGGAAAGTCCGCCCAAGAACCACACGTAATCAGGTGCACATTTAGTCAACATCGTCACGGTGTGCGTCTTCCCTGATGCTACTCACAGTAGTATATCACCATGGCTAAAACTTGTGCCCTTTGCAGGTCAGATCAGGCTTGTTCGGCATAGTCCTTGGGAGCTTTACTGAGATGACTATGACTTGACGATGGTAGAGAACGAGGCGTGGTGAGTGGACGTCTTACATTACTACATTGCGCTCTATTCCATTGGTCTAACTCAGCTCTATAGACCTGTGATGGACAACAGCCTGTCTGTGCTCAGTGTACAAGTTTCGCGGATACTGTGATTGCCTGTGATTATAGCAGTCGCGCGGCAGGGCCTAGTGCCAAGTCGTCGAACCTTCTTCAGAAGGGTGAGGCGTGCATACCGTGCAGGTGTGTTTGGCTACTGGTCTGCATCGGATAACATGAACTTCCTACGCTTACACATCATGACAGGCGGAAGAAAAAGGTCAACCACGGCGCACGATTGGTATCTTGACCGCCTCTGGCACGTTGCTGATGACTACTCTTCAGAAATGCGATGCTAAGCGACCCCATTGCTCTACGTGCGGAACCGCCAACCGACAAGATCACTGTTACTACGAGGAAGAGGCCCAGCGTAATCTCATACAGTCGTTGATTGCCCGCACGCGGGAGCTTGAAGGACGTCTCGCAGCTTCGGAACGCGATCGCCTTTCTACAGGAAACAACACGGTCAGTCCGGAAGTACGTGTTATCCCGAGCTGGAAACCCCCTGTCATAGAGCCTCCGGTCCCGCCGGCAGCGCCAGAAGACATGGTAGAACGAATGAAAGACTTGTGAGTACACATACATCCATCGATTCATGGTGCAGCATCTAGACTCCCGCAACAGCCGGGCGTATTTTGTGCAGTTTAGTCAACATGCTGGAGTCAAGTTGCCTTCCGAAGCCTTTCCCGCGTTCCTTACTGGCGACCCTTTCGTCCCCGGCGTACCGCCTGTCCTGTTGCACGGCGCACAACTTTTGGGTTGTGCAGCTTGGCGTGACATAGAGCGGAAGCAATGTCAATTCAACTTCGAGATCTACGAGCGGGAGACAACGTTGATGCTATTGAACGAAGAAGGTCACTCCCCGCTAGTAGTTTTACAGGTCCACAACTGCCTCATGATCTATGATTTTGTTCGCGGGCTTGTTTCGGAGGGTATGGGACAAGTGCAACTGGCCGCGCAGGTGGTACGACAACACGGTCTACGGTTCTCTCCTCTCGGTTCCGAGCATTGGAACCCTCTGGTTCCACCACCTTCGGAAGCGGAGGATCAAGCAGCAGCACTGAGCCATCTGCTATATGTTTGCGTCAGTGCAAATCTGATACTCGGTTGGCCATCCGACTTGGGAGTCGAGTACGAAGAGGAATTCTCGTCGGTTTTGGTGCGTTCGTGACGCACCGTTCAAACGTGGCGAAGATCTCATCATTCTTCCCTAGCTACTTTACCCGAATTTATCCCGTTCTTACCTGGCTGTTGCGCGTGCGCGCACTGCCCTCCTCCTGCAACGCACCCGGCGCCTCGCCACCGACTTTGCTCTTAGCACCACATGTCCTTGGGGTCCACCCAGCCAACTCCCTGAGGGCCCGGTACAGTCCGCGCAGCTATCTGAATACTGGTCGCTTCTTGAGGAAGTCGGGCTTAACCTCGCGACGATCAATCCCGCGCTCGTGCGTGCTTCCATGTCCCCCGACCAGCGCATCGCCGTGCACGGGCTCAAGGTATGCCTCATCGTCGCGCTCACCGCCGAGGCAGGGCTCCACCACATCGCGTCCCCGTACCACTCAGACAGCAAGCAGCAGTGCCTGAACTCGGTTCTCAAACTAACCGGAATAGGTAAGACGCTCACACCAGCGGACTACCAGCTCTTTGATCCCATGCTTGCGGTGAGGCGGCCCTCCATCTATCCCACCTCCTAACACAGAAGTTGCTTACTATGGATGTTTTAGGAATGCTGGATCATGGCGGCAGACATCATGTTCGACGAGAGCCAAAATCCAGCTGACGAGTTATGCGCGATGAACTGGTCGACGGTACGCTCTGTGATTGTCGGGAGCGTCCCCATTATGGCCAAGGCAGCGCCTTTCATGGGTGAGTCAAGACGTGCCCCTCATACATGGTAACGGTCCGAATTGTGCATGACAGAAACGCCCTTAAACCGTATTCTTGAGCGCGCGGAGTCGTCCGTACCCCATTAATCATATATCCCGTTTGTCTTTCCGGGCACTGCTCCGTTTATATGTGGCGGCGTCCTGGAGACCAACGGTTTGTTCGTCCCGGTGGTAGTGTGGCGCGTGTCATGTTCTCAAGCTCGTCCCGAACTCCCTTAAGCTCTGGAACGATGGTCCGGTATCCGAGGGAAATTTGTCTAGCGGTAGAGGTCGCCGTGTTATGTTATCCGCACTACCCAAGCTCTAAGAAGCGTATTGACATCCTGATCCGCCTCGGATGGCCATCTAGGCCGTGTATTCGAAGTGAGCAGATCCGTTAGCATCATTTTCCCAGAATCCCGCTAAAGTTCTCATTGGCATCTCCGTCGGGCGGTCTCTTGTTCCATTCTCTGGCGGCAGGTATCATAGAACATCTTGGCCACAAACGCCGCCCTACCTGTGGCAGCTCGGCCCATAGTTGACTCATCCCTCTTTGTCGCCTCGGCATGTGGATGAACCCATTGTCACAGAGAATGCGCAGACAAGGCCTGTATCGCAAGCACTGCTATCGCTACCGTCATGACGCACACTCTGACGCAGGATTCGCGTACACATACGGAGACTTGGCGAGAGATCACAGGGTGAGTGTACGGTTATATGCTGGGCCCTCGTGGGCACGAGGCTTGTCCCGGGCTTGTGTCGCTGATTAGGCGGCAATGCGCCAACGGGGACTTTTGACATAGGACAAACTTCAACAGCGCCTCCTCGCTATAGTAAACCCTGTTATTTACCTCCATAGCTCGCTATTGGCCACCCATTGCGTACCAATCAAAGGCGCGAAGACGTAATTCGAGGCAGAGTACCTCAGCGCATATAGTTGTGTCCACTAACCCGGAGCACGCAGGCTCGCGGAGATTAACTGCCTCGGAAAGTTCTCTCACCAAAGACGGCCCGTGATGGTATGTCATCCCTCCGGACGCTGTCGAGCAAGAGCTAATCACGGCCCCCAGAACTGTTATGTACACCCCCCGCCGCGCGTCGTACCCTTGGCGGACGGAACCGCCACACGCGATTGGCCGAGACCCACCGCGAGACGGCAATGCAACACGCCCTTCTAAGTGGAGCCCCTCGAGGTCCGCACTTGTATTGCGCTGTGTGCGTGTGTTGCCTTCTACCAGGTACGCCCCCTGTGACGCACGCCCATCGTGGACTTCGCGTCCCCGCGCTTCTCGCCAAGTATGCACTCTGGCTGCGCCCGAAGCCCACCCGCGAAGCGTATAAAAAGGACGAGTTATCGCTCGGACCGACAGAGCAAGCCCAACAGCAGCCACCCTTCCAAGCAGCCCATCACATTCCTCTACACCCTTCCAACCACCCTACTCACTATCAAGATGATGTTCTCCCGCGCCGCTGCTTTTGTCTTCGCCACCGCGCCCCTCCTTGCCGCCGCCATGCCCGGTGCCCTCGAGACGCGCCAGAGCTGCTCGACTGGCTCCATCCAGTGTTGCCAACAGACGACCACCGTAAGCACCCCTCCCTCCTCCATCATCTCAGCACTCCGCTCACTGGTAGACGCGCTTTGCAAGGCCAACTCCGCGTCGGGCTCGGCCGTCCTCGGGCTGCTCGGGGTCATTCTGCAAGACCTGGACGTCCTCCTCGGAGTCAACTGCTCGCCGCTCAGCGTCGTCGGCATCGGGAGCGGCAATGCGTGCTCTGCGAACACGGTCTGCTGCCAGGATAACAGCCAGGTGGGTGCAGCCCTCGAAAACTGCGCTGCCCATCCGAGATCAGGCTGACACGGACTAACTGCAGGGCGGGCTGATTTCCATCGGCTGCTTGCCCATCATCCTCTAAACACACGCACATATTCCGAGAGAAGCTGACCGAGGCGTAGGATAAAGCCAAGGACAGCGAATTTGTAGAACCACATGTTTCCTGCTACCGTGACCCATGTACTTGACACAACTCGTTCCGCACTGCCGAAATTATTTATGTACCTGCAGGAAAGAGCACGGTCCGACTTGTTCCCATGTGCGTTGTGGGTCTCCGGACGACGCCGCTTAAGCGGAGGCTGCAGTAAGAAAGGGAGTGCAACACATCCAGAGTGATCCATAGTTCACGCTATCTAAATACAGGCATACGACGGCGCACAAGCACCGCATACAGGATCCCTTGAGCTCGGCACCTCTCAGTACCTGCCGAGAGGTTTCCGCGACGACGTAATGGTGGTGGCGTGGTTTGCAAATGCTATTCCGAGATGTGGCCCGGAGATGAACGGGAAGGCGGTAGGGATACACGGTATGTACTAGTAGCTTGTGTGCGATGAGGGTGTGCAGAGCGATGCGAGGGACAACAACGAGGGTAGATGATGGGATGCGCGGACCGAAACTCGAGGATGCGTAGATGGCGTGAGATTATGATTAAGGATTACGCATGGTAAAGAGGGTGGGTCATCTGCGGCGTTGATCCAACTATAAGTTATTACTGGAGGGCAGCAGTCACGGAACTTACATCGTCATAAAGCGGCGCTTGCATGCCCGGCGCCTAGAGTCATGAACGAAGGGGCATACCACATTCAACGTGAACGTTGGCGTGCTCGACCATCATCCTGATGATGGCACAGTGTAAGGTTCGGTGGGAGGTACGAAAGAGGCGGAAAGCGGCGAGCGTCCTAAGGTCTCGTCGACGCAGTTCTTGCCCGTAGATCGCGGACGGGTGGTGGCGCGGTCGTGGTGTCGCAATATCAGAACGGCAACCAGCTGCGGGACAGTTAGTATCCCTGGCGGTGCAAGGGGGTCTTCGTGTGCGCGATCCAAGGAGATAGGAGTGGACGATGCAGCCATAGTTCGACGGGCTGCGCGTTCCGCGGCCTCGCGGGCAGGATCCTTGGCAGGAGGCGGTGACGATTGGGAATTAGAAGGTGAAGGGGCGGCGGCTGCGCAGGCCGCTTCGAGAGGCACGGGCTTGTATCCCATGTCGAAAAGGGTCTGCCATATACGCTCGGCGAGAAGCAGATCTTGCTCCGCACAGTCATCGCTGGGACCGCCACTGTTCATTCGCATCCGGACGTGCGAGGCAATGCTACTGTGCATAGATGCGAGGAAGTGGGCGTCAGCCTGAAAGCGCCGAGCCTTGCGGTTCGTCTTCCCAGTCGGGGTTCCCGCGCTCATGCTCTCGCGTCGCGCAACCGGCCGCTTTACCGACTTGGCCGCCTTGCCGGTCTTCTCGGGGACGGTAGGTTTCTCGGAGGGCGGTGGGGGCTTGCGTCCAAGGTGGGAATTATGATGGAAGAACGAGGCGGCGAGGCAAGACTTGGCCCGCCGACGAAGTATCTCAGTGTGCGAGACGGAGCGGCGTGTTACGCCGGAGTTCTCTGCAAGACAAGCAACATCTTCTTCCGCGTCATAGTTGTGCTCGCTGACGGCCCTCTTGCGTGGTGGAGGACACGGTATGGGTGTAGAGGGGAATGGGACAGAGCTCGGAGACGTGACCTCTGCAACGCTCGCCAACAAAATACCAGAGGTGTTACTCCGCGCGGCGTTGGCGTTGGTGACAGAAACGGTAGGTGCGCTCTTCTTGAGAACAGGAAGCTTGAAGTGCACCTTGGGCACGCGAGGGGTGTTCGTCCTTGGCAGCAGAGGTTGCGGGGAGTGTACGAGGCTCATGGCGAACGAGACAGACGAAACAGCGAGAGGGCGTCGTGAAGATCGTGGCGAACGACGACCAGCGCAGCTCGTCGTGGAGGAGAAAGAGAAAGAACGGGCGCGGTTTATTAAGTAGGCCCCCGACGCGGTGACCGGTGACGACGTGAAGGGTTCCCCAACCGTTTCGTCCAGGTTCAGTGATCGCGACTATCCGTTTTCGGCTCTGTGCACCATCTAGCCGACTAATCATCGCACACGCCAGAGACGCGGACACGCACCGAACCGTCGAACAATTGCGCCGAGCTCAGCTCGTCTCCTGCGCGCTGGCCATCCGTTGCCTCGAGTAGTCCAGCACCCTTGGGGTGAATACAAAAGGCTCTCGCTCAAGAAGCCGTCGAAGCAACACAAGCGTAGCAACGGCGCGGTGACTTCCGACTTTGACTTTGGCGTCCCTAAAAGGAAGGCGTTTATGAACAGTCCGGAGCCTCGGAGCGACCGCCGGCACCCGCAGTCTCAAGCCACACGCCCGACGTGCGTCGCCCCAACGCATTTCAGCTCGCGACAATATTCTTTTTGACGGCTTTCGCGACCAGAGCGGTGCTTTGCGCAAGAATAGCTGCTCACAAAGAGTATTTCTGCACGCGACCCGAGCTTTGAGGTAACCAAGAACTACTAGTACATCGTCCGAGTCGTCGCTTGCATTCACAAGCAAACTCATACCACAGTGCCTCCCACACCTTCGAACGCACCGGGGGCGCGATATTCAAAATCAGAACATTGAGCACTCGCTTGCTCGAGGCGAAAGATATCCTCGGTGCTCATGTATCGTCCCTCCCACCAGCGGTGCGTGTCTAACGTGTGTCCGGCGTTGTAGAATGAAAGGAAGTTTAAGCAACGTTCGACGGGTTGCCTTGGGGCGGACATAGGGTCCGGTCGCCAATCGTCTGCACGTAGAAACGAGAGTCAGAGGTCATTAATAACATGTCAAACTTTGTATAGCTTACGGGACTGGCTGCTACTTATAACCTGGGTCCATATGTCTTCAGGGACATGTCGGTGAAGGTCCCGCACAGCAATGCGCTTCGTCGGATTCGCTTGTAACATCTACGAGCAAGGTGAGTACATATCGAAACACATAGTTAAGATAAGGCTCACCAAAGGTAACAAGGTTCGAGGCATATCGCCAACATCCGCCGGAATCCTGTCGAGCGCAAGTGGAAGTCGCTGAGCATGCATCGCTCGGGCGCCTGTTCCGAACTCGACCTCAAAGTCCCAGATGTTGGGAATACCAAGCATCTCGAGGAACGTGACCCCGAGGCTCCACACGTCAACTAATGGACCATGCCCGACCATCGAATGGTCGGTGGCCACGATTTCAGGAGCCATGTATGAACCCGTGCCGCATATCAAGTGCGATTTCCACGTCTCATACTCTCCCTCGATTATGGCTGCGAGTCCGAAATCAGAGAGCATGGCGCGTCCTTGGAAGTCGATCAGGATATTTCCCGGCTTGATGTCCTGATGAACAATTCCGAGCCCATGAAGTGCGTGTAACCCTGCGATCTACAAGCAACGAAGTGATTAGATTTTTGTTTTCAGAGCTTCGGCCTTCCGTACTCACCAACTCCCCGAAATATAGCAACCGATCGTGAGGGGAAATCGGTGCCGTCCGAATGCGTGTATGCATGTCCATAGGACAGAATGGCTATACGGCCCCAACAACACCGCATCAGCCACCGCCCCACACGCCGAGAACCAAAATATCAAAACGACGCACCATCACAAAGTACAGAACATGCTCGTCTTCCCACGACATGAGCATGTTCACCAGATACACACACCCGGCTTCGCTCACGCGCTTCAGCGCATCGTGCTCCACTATGAGCTCGCGCCGCGGGCAGTGCCGCGCCTTCAACGCGCGATACTTGTGTATCGCCTTGATGGCGTACAACCGCCCACCGTGCATGCCCGCGACGACGCGCCCGAGGCCCCCGTCCAATATCCGTGCCGTCAGCTCAAACGTGACGCCGCCGTGCGACAGCAGCGCGCGCTGGTCCCATATCCGGCCTTCGTACGTGAGCGCGGGCGGGTGCCATACTCGCGGGGGAGGCACGTCGGCAGGCAGGCTGGACGTTCCGAGAAGATTGAGGCCGTCGAGGGGCGGTAGTTCGATAATATTCTTGTGCGGAGGCGGCGGTGGAAGTCCCGGAGGGCACCCAATGGCCCCGGGAGCTTGGCACTTACGTTGATTGTCGTTGGGAACGACGATCTCGTCCTCGTCGCTACGGAATTCAGCCATTAGGGCGCCTTGTACGGGTAGCTGTCCGCCCCAAGCATGACCTTGGCGTCGCATGTTGTTGCCATCGAATAGACGGCGCGGACCGAGTCCTATAGGTGAGCCAACGGCCTTGTCGTATACTCCAGATGCGTTTTGGGGCTGCATGGAAGGCCATCCGCCAGGAAATGGGTCTTGCAGAATGCGTTTGAGGAGGTCGTCAGCACGACCTTTAAGAGGAAACATCGGACGAGGGTTGGTCGGTCCTAAGGCAGGCATGATGCCGCCCGGATTAGCTCTAATGCCGAGTAAACCTGGTGGTGCCCGCCTGTGAGGCGGAGGGGGAAGGCTCGGAGGTGGTCCGATGCTAGGTGGAAGGCCCAGGAAGGTCGGTGACTGAGCTTGGGTAGGGTTGAAGGGTTGTTGCAGAATGCCAGAGCTGACACGGCCAGAAAGGACGCGAGGAAGACGTTCGGGGAGCATGACCACGTTTTCAGTGGGCTGCGACTGCTCGGCGACGTCTTCGTGGCGCAAATGAACCACAGTAAACACCGGATCTACTGGGGCCGGCGTTCGCCTGCTGCGATTTGCGCAGGCATTACACCCCGGCTCGCTCGTGCGTGTGTGCGCAATAGGCATAGGCTGCAGCTCACCAGTGGTGTCTTGGAAGCGTACCTCCACATGCCCTCCGAGCGACACACGCTGCTCGTCTTCGTGTGCAGCATGATAAGCAGCGGCGCGGCAGCACGCTATGTTGATTACGATTTGCGGAGCACGAGGTGCAGTGGACGAGCCTTGTACCATGTTCTGTGCATCGTTAAGTAGCATGGGATGTTGAGCCGCATTGCCACGAGACCACACTGAACACGAACGCCCCGAAACGGGGTGTCCGCCATCAGCTCGTCCGCACGAGGGTGGTTCGCATTGTACGGACAAGTAGCTGAGACCGGAGTTGGGGGCAGAAGCAATGTCGTCGGATTCTGCGGAGTCGCTATCGTCGAGTTCAGCTGGGAGATCCTGCTCGCCTAATGGAATGTCGTCCACTCGTGTGTCAGTTGCGATGATCGCCGCGTGTATCCTGTTCGATGATTTGTCGCTCCGGAAGGGGAAAGAACTGAGTTGGGTATCAATCAGTGGTGCTGAGACGACCAGACACGCAATGACTTACTCAGAACGATCGAGGAATCGACGCTCGAACAAGATCGGTTCGTCACCAGCCGTACCCCGGCCCGGCCCAGAAAACCACTCGGGTACCACTGACACGATAGATGTCGTGGAGGATACAGGGTTTGGGAACGGCAGAGCGTCCATAGCCTTCACGCAAACCCACTGTGAGGACAATGATTCGCCACGCCCTTTGGGCTGCGGTGCATCTACATCAACGGAGGTCTGTGGTGGAATCGTAGAAAGCACGGTGTCACTCGAGCATTGGGGCGATACCTGCGCGCTGGAAGTACCGGACAACGCGCGCAATGCAGGGTCACGTAGGAAGGGATCGCCGAGAAGACGTAGATCAGGGAGGTGTCCCTGAGTGTGGATGGACGGGGATACACCGTCGTGAGGATCCATGGCGGCCACGCTCAACTCGGTTGGGGAGTCAAGCACCAACAATGGTGCCGAGAATAGTCTGTCGCTAGATTTAGGGGAAGAGTGGCGAGTATAGGGAGGAGAATGTGACAGGAAGAGCATGTGGCGAGGATTAAGATGGATGAGGTAGCGGTGAAGACCTAAACCAACGAAGCTAGCCACAGTGCTGCCAGGAAGCGCCGGTGATCGACGTGTGGCTAGACGGTGCGCAGGATACTGGAGATCTTCGTCGAGGTCCAAAAGGACGTTCGGGATACCCCCCGCAATATTGCGACAGTTTGATACTGCCGAAGCGGAAATGTGGCGCACCGTCTCCTTGTTTGATGGGCACGAGTGGACTGCGACGGTCCCGACAAAAGCGCCGAGAGCTTGGCGAATGTAATGAAGGGCCATTGGAGTCAGTTAGCAGGGTCTGCGCGGAACGTGGGGATGTGGTAGCTAGAGAAAACGGGATGCGACCAGTGGGGACGGTCAAGAAAGTACTTATACAGGACGCAATGATGGAAATCGCACGGCGCCCACAGATATCCAGCATTGGAAGGTCTGAAGCGTTGTCAAACGTAGGGATTTCCTAAATCGTCTACATGTTAGCGCGTCTGTCGAATAATGCAAGACAGATTAGGCAGGAGCGCCCGCGAGAAAACTTCCGGGACACAACAAACGAATAAAAGGCATACCTGCTCACTTGGCAACGGCATCTGCTTCTGCTGAGCCTATGGCTTGTAGCACCTAGTGCTGCAATTGTTTTGGTATCACTAGCTCTTACCTTCTTTCGGGGCTCAGTAGAGGGCTTGAGTCCATGGAGGAGTTGGCCAGACCTCGCAGCATACACTCCCGGCGACTCGTCACTCCGTAAGCATTACATGGCAGAGCACACTTGATGCAGCCGCTGCCATTTGTGTGGCGTTTGCAAGGGTATACATTACTTGCACGCGGACTCCACTCTGAGTCAGATTGTGCGAAACCGTGAGCGGGGCGATGGACGTCAAAAAGAAGAAGAGGCAGTAAACGAATGTAATCTTCGGCTCGACTGGCACCGCGCTACGGTCAGATTAAGCGCCCACACCAGCGTTGTGGCGCGCGAACGTTAACAGCACGACTCGAAGACTTGGACAGACGGGAACCTGTCCGGCTCGGAGTTGCGTAGAATGTTGCTTCGTTATGTAGTAGCGGTAGCAATATGGGTGTTACGTTGTAAGCCTATGTGCTTCAAAACAAACAAGATCGAGGATAGAAAACTAAATATTACAATAAAATAACACAGTCCATCAGCTACTGTTACAACTTGAGGACGACATGCTCCGTGGAAGGGGGCAAGGGGGCAGGCCGCAGGGGATGCTGTTAACCGTCGGCGGGGCTTCCTCTCACTTGCGGATGAAAGTAAACCTCGGCAACGGTTTGTAGTACCAACCCGGCAGTCGCCTTGGGGTCTGATCCTGACGGCGATGCTTCCACGTTAGAAATGCGACATCCTGGTTGATCCGGTTGAGGTTGTCAAAGAACCGCGGCTCGTATATGTCTAAACACACGATACCTCAGAAACATTCCAATAATGGTAGTTACTTGTCGACTTACGTGATATTTTCATCGCACGCACATCCTGCATCATCAAGTCCTTGAAGTACGAATGTTGGAGCAGCGCTGCGGCTGTGGGCCTGTCCGCTGGGTTCGGTTGAAGCATCTGTGAGGAATAAGATGACGGAGCAATACGTTAAGGCAGATAGATACTTACCGCGACGACCAAATCCTTCGCGGCGTCACTAGGAAACACAAGTGTGTCGCTATCCAGGACTCGTTTAAGGCCCTCCGTCATCATTCGCGCGGCCTGCCGTTCGACCTGATCCATCCCGTTCCACGCCTCGACGCTGAACTGCAGATTCGTGGGTAACTGAACGCCATCCCAAAGCGGTTCACTGATGCCGGTCATGAGCTCGACAAAGACCAAACCGAGGCTGAAGACGTCCGTCTTGGACGTGAAGGGTACGGGATCCTTGCGATCGCGACACAGGGCTTCGGGCGAGTAGTAACCAGGAGTACCCACAGAGCCGGGCGCGCTCCATTCCTCGAACGCTTTAGTTCTATTTTCTGGGTTTGGGTCGAGGTGCTGACACTGAGCGTGACCAACGTCGGAGAGCATAGCGTGGCCGGTGGCCGTGATGAGAACATTTTCCGGTTTGATGTCTCCATGGATAATGCGCAACTTAGCGAGTCCGTCGAGGGCGATGAGCTAACCGCAGTGTCGGCACATCAGTATGACGGAGGGAGGTGCAGTATGCATAGACACTGACCAGTTCCGCACAGAGAAGCTTGACCTCCTCTTCATGAAGTTCGTCCATGATACGTGACCGCAAGTCTTGGGGGCAGAGCTCCTACATTGGCCGGTGGCCTTTAGCACGCCCTACAAATCATACTGTAAAGATACCATACCATTGCGAGATACACGTTGTCGCCTTGTTCCCACGCGGCTTCGAGGGGCATCAGGAAGGGCACTGCTAGTTTCGTAACGCGAACCATGATGTCCCGTTCAGAGAATAGCAGGTTTCGAGGGTAACCGGATTGATAGAGCATGGGCTTATGCATGACCTTAAGTGCGACCATCTTGCCCTTGCTCGACACGGCGGCCATGACACGACCGAAAGCGCCTTCACCGAGCATACCGAAGATGCGATAGACCGTCCCGTCGGGAGCGCGAGGATCCTCTACAACGTCGTCCTCATCCGCCAGATCCTCGATATCCGCCGTGTCATTCTCGAAAACCGTATCGCCTGTAAGTTCATCGTTGTGGTTATCCCCCTGGGGGTCCGAGTGGCCTGTCGTAGCTGGAATAGACCAGGAAGGTTGGGTATTTGGAGATGGATAGGCGAGGCGCATGTCTTCCATGCGCGGGAGAGGTTTCTCTTCGTCAGCGCGCCCCGGCTTGTCGTTCACTATAACTACAGGCATAGCGTAGCAGTGTTCTAGGGCCTTGACGTATATGCTGGCGGCCTGTGAAACCGGGGGTAGGCATGGCGAGAATAGAGAGATCTTGGGAATGCTCTCTGAAAGGACGGCGGCTGGCGCATTGAGGACCTGCGGAGTTTGGGGGGGAGGACGGGTAAGTGGCGATGGAGACCGAGAGTCAGGACGGCTGCCCTCATGGGGAGGCGATGAGTATTGACAGTGGACATGTGAAACATATAACGACTTACTTGTTAGAGGAGGTCGAGCGCGCGAAAGGTGTCGAGCGAGGCACGAGGCGAAGGTGTAAGCGGAGTCCGATTGCTTTTGCAACGAGGAAACCAAGTCCGTAGAGACGTTCAGCGTGCTCGAAGCGACCGTTTGCGAAAGTGGTAGCGCGTGTAGTGCTAGGAGTGGTTGGAGCCGTGTCCACATTGCTGAGAACAGTAGACCGAGTAAGCGCGAAAGGTGTACTAGTGTGGCTACGCATGCCGAAGACGGGAGAAACCTGAGTGGTAGATGGCGATGGCGCGGGATGTAAGCCCGTAAACAGGCAGGAGAAGAACATTCGTACTGCGGCCATCGCACTTCGGGTAGGGGTGAGCGATGGTGGGGAGAGAGGATGGTTGTCGTAAGGCAAGGAAGTTTGAGCCTTCATATACGGACGGGAGTCCAAGCGTTGTGGCCGAGCTGATGAAATAGTACCACGCCACTAAGAAGGGCAAAGCGTCGGGCACCGCGGTGGCGCACCACTTGAGGGCAAAGTGTCAGGGCGTTCGCAACCTTGAGTAGACGGTACAGGGATATCAATTGGAGGCCAAAGCGAAGTCGATGAACGAATAATTGCGGCTAACGGGGGCGGTCAGGGTGTGCCACATGGAGGTGGCCAGAGCGAGGCGCCACTCGTCGCGCTGAGGTACTAGTAGACCATCGGAGATACACTATAATGCACCAGACTGCCTATTGCAGTGCTCCAATCATTGCCATCCCGATAGGGCAATAAAATAGGGCGGCGAGGTCTGGGAGATCTTGTACACGCTCAAACCCGCAAGGAGCCCAGGCAACGGATGGCATGAAGTAGGCGGTGCTGTCGCTTGCATACGGGCGCACTTCGGGGCCGCGGGCTCCCTCGCAGGTACCAACCTCCTCCTTCTTGACCTGTTGTATCCGGACAACGTTTTCGGGTCCGCAGAGAACAAGGAGCATGTTGCGCGTCGGGTGGACGATGTACAACCAAACAAAAAGAGCTGTCCGACGGGCCCGGCGCCAGCTGTTGCCAAGACCTACAAGGACCCACACTCCCAGTTACAATTAGCATATTCACGTCGGTAGATTAGACATTAGGACGCACATAATATACCTAAAGCGCGTACTATAGCCCCGTCCAGCCCCCCAGGTGGCGTAGTCGCACTCATCAGCAACTTAAGTCAAATTGGCGCCAGCACATTCAATGCGGGCGCCTAACAAGATTTGACCCTGCTCGGAGCCTCGGACTCGGCCGCCACGGGTTTTCTCGGTTTCTTTTTCTCTGAGCCCTCCAACTCTCGTCGACCCCGCAAAAATCTCTGGCGTCTTGACACTATTCTTTTCGAGCACGTTTACGTCGGACTCGTGGCCTGGCCGAGCACAGAAGGATCGACCACAGTTCGTAACTTGAAGTGGCTTTGGAAGGTATGGATAAAGGCGCGGCATGATGTCTATACGCTTCGACACCGCAATATCGATGTCTACTGTCCCGTAACGCAATATGTATACTTCGGTGCGTCGTAACTGTCACGAGGAGCGTAGATATCACGCAAGACGTCCTGAAAGCGTTATGCATTTTAGTAAAGCAACCTTAGGCCTCTTCCACGATGGCCCGAATTGTTGATTCGGCTTTGCGTCCAAGATCGGCAACGCGGATTGAGTGCTACCCGCGGGTCCCTTTTGGTTCACACGAGCGAATTAAAGCCTTCCCTTGCGAGAAGTTCACGGATGATTACACACGTTCATTCAAGCACCTTACAAGCGAAGCACAGACGCATATGGCAATACGAACATTCCATCACTCAAGCTGTCAGTCGGCACGTACTACGTTCTTCTCCTCTCCTTCAATCTACTCCGGTTTGTTCTTCCCCTCGACATCTCAAAGGGTCACAGGCAGGCAGGCAATGGAGATGAGGCCGCCCTATAGGTGTTCCACTGTCAGCGTAAAGAACGGAGAGTGAAAGATCGGCGTGACGTACGAAGCTGTTGTTCTCGCAGCAGACAGTGTTGGCAGAGCACGCATTCCCGGAGCCAACGCCGACGACGGAGATAGGGGAGCAGTTGAGCCCCACGATGGCATTCACGTCTTGCACGACGACGCCGAGCAAGCCCAGGACCTTGCTGGCAGCTGCTGAATCCGCCTGTAATGGGTGAGCACATTTTGTTCCAACGTGCACAAAGGTAGAGGATGGGTGTACCTTGGAGATGCTCTGGCAGCACTGGATATCGCCGGTGCTGCAGGATGCACCACTGCCGCCGCCACGAGCATCGAGGGGGGTGGCGGCCGCAAGAAGAGGCAGGGCGAAGAGGACGGCCGAGATGGTACGAGCGGAGAGCATACTGTGCAGCGAGAGGCGATGAGGCGTGTACGAAAGGGCGACTGGGTTGTTCGACCTGAAGACCCGCTCGTTCGTGCTTACTCTTTATACGCGTTCGGCGGCGGTGTGACACCGTCGGATTCCGCGCACTATGACGCAGCGTGCGGCATAAGGGTCCGCCTGCTCATCAGGTGTTAGGTACTGAACGGTCATACCCACCTGCCGCCTATCGTTCAGTGAATAACAGTCGACAGTTGGCAACAACCTCCGAACTCCCTAGACGTCACAGGGGTATGCGCAACACATTCAACACGAGCGTTCCCAGCCTCCAATGAACACTCAAGGTATCCCAGGAGGACATGGCGCTCCGTATCTGGTTCCGGGAGCCGCCGCTCAAAACTTCTCGTGGTGACATAGGGACCTTCTCCCGCCTCATCCGGGCCCGCGAGACGTCGACGATGACTTCATCGACATTGTTTTGCGGTCTTTGAAAGGTCCTGGGCGCAAGATTAATGACGCCGGAACATGAGGCAGGGTTGGACATGTTTCGCTGATTGTGCGGACCACGCAGCTGGCAGATGACGGCGGACGTCATGCACGATCTCGAGCAGCGCTCGTATCGAGGCCCTGCAGTTTGTGTAGGGCGCGTCAAGTGGAACCTTTATTAACGGGATGAATCCGAGCGTTGAGTATGTATGTATATGCGCCATCTCCTTACTCTACATGAGAAGGTCTCACCAATAGTTTAAGCAACAGGCTTCGCCGGACTCCACCGACGGAAAGGACGTAGGTATGGATCACATCGCCGGAGATGAAACGTCAGAAAGCGGGTCCCGGGAGCGCGCTAGCTTGCTCACTTGACCCACATAGATTAACCTGCCCATTCGGTATCTACTGAGTTCCCCACCATGCATGTAGCCGCTGAGCTATTCCCGCGCCCT
Source organism: Trametes hirsuta (assembly GCA_001302255.2). NCBI lineage: Eukaryota > Fungi > Basidiomycota > Agaricomycetes > Polyporales > Polyporaceae > Trametes > Trametes hirsuta. Next base: position 246,472 of record CP019376.1, read on the forward strand.
CTCCGCCTCGGACCCGAGCTTACGAGATTGTCCGCGCTAGTATGGGATGCTGAGAATAGGCAGGAGGAACCTCCAAGCTGGGAAGACGAGCGTACGGGCCCGAGCGTCCTGGGCACGGCGCGTCAGGCAGAGGGTGCTTCCGCCACTCGAGATAGGTGTGAGGAACGCCGTACAAAATGCCCGTCGTGATAAAGAACGTCAGAATGTGGAGTATCTGTCAGGTCGGGGCTTCGCATAAAATAGCGGCCGTGTGAGGTGGCCTGAGACTGTAGGGCGGTGTGTTCGTCAAGGACGAGCCCGGTTTCCAATGAACGAATCGCTGTGCGGAGTGTCGCGAGAACGTTCCATGCACCGAAGGTAAGTCTCACATTTAGACCTCTCCCTGTGATGTTCGTTGGCAACGGGGTGGACGTATTTCGGCTTGTAGAATCCTTTCTAGTTTCCAGCCAAATGAGACCAAAATGTACATTGTAAGGTGAAACCAGCTTGATCGCTTCGCCTAGACTTGAAAGCCTCATAAAACGGGAAATGTCGAATGCCAGAGCCCCCAGGTCGAACAACCCACTCGTTCTGTAACTCTCCTTGCGACACCTTTCACTACTCAGAATGCTCTCCATCCGTGTCTCCATCGCTCTCGCCATCTCTGCCTTGCCTATCCTTACGGTCGCCACCCCCCTTGGTGCTCGCGATGACTCCTGCAGCACCGGCGAGATCCAGTGCTGCCAGACTACTACTCAGGTAACTTCCCGTCCCAATTCCTTTCGTGCATGGTGAAAGGAAAGCACACTAATTTGTCCCAGGCGAGCTCGCCAGCCGCCAGCCAGCTCCTAGGCCTACTTGGCGTCGTCTTGCAAGATATGAACGTTCCCGTGGGGCTCAACTGCTCCCCTATCTCCGTCATCGGCGTCGGCGCTGGGAATGGGTGTTCTGCCAACACTGTCTGTTGCGAGGACAACAGCTTCGTACGTATTGGGTTCTACTGATCCTCCTTTCTCCGTGCTGACGGTGCACCACCCATAGGGCGGCCTGATCGCTATCGGCTGCGTTCCCGTCACTCCCTGAACAGAGGCAAGCCAATGCTAGCGTTGCCCGGGATTTCTCTGGATAGTCGGAGATTTTGGTCTTGATTACCGACGTATGAGCTTGAGTGTATTAGGTGTAGTCAAATGTCTTTAGTTTCTACGTGGATTATTCTGTCGTCGAGGAGACATCCGGGGAGAGCTTCCAAGATGCCGATGATCTACCACACTCGGACCAGGTAAAGCTTGAAGACTGGTCTGAGCTTGAAGGAGGCCCTGTGCTGGTCGGTTCGAGCTCGACTAGTAATGTACATAAAGCCCTAGTATCGTATCCATGGAGCATGTATTGTCCGCCGCGAGCTCAGAACGGGCCAAAGTGCTACTACCACCAACGTCGCTATCGTGTGTCGTTACTAGGGATCGAATACCACTACTGGCTCAGACGGTACTATACCGTCCAGCCACTGGCAGTAGCTCCCTTTGAAGCTTGCGCAGTGTCACTGCGCCACCGCCAAGAGCGGGCATGCGGGGTAAGCGCCCAAGGATAACAGGTGATCGTGACACTACGCGAGGGGATCACGTGTTTCTGTGATGCTGTGGCTGAGGCCGGGGCGCTGGGCGCGACTCGTCCGACGCTCTTCCCGTCGACTTTGTCCTGCGCCTGCCATCTCCTCTAATCCGCTTTTCTGCGTGCTAGGCTCTTCGTCAGCATTTCTACGCACCCAACACCTCATTTCTATTCCTTCTACTTCGGGATCTCGCTCTCGGAGGTGTCGTCACTTTTAGGTACGCCCTGTGTGGCTAATTACACTCGCAGACGATGGCAATGTAAGAACTATAGAAAGAACACGCTTGTTGCTTATGATCTTTGCTAACTGATTCCCCAGCCGAAATGAGTACACCAGAGAGGACGACAATTATCTCGCGCAGTACATTGCAAAGTACAACCCTGGGAAGGAGGGTCGTCTCGGTAATAAGCTATATCAAAGGTTGTGTGATAACGTGCGTGTGCATGCATGGACGAGAATGCCGTATCTCATTATCTTTCCGAGCAGCCTGAAAATAAGTGGCCATTCTCTAAACGGCATCCATGGCAGTCATGGCGGGAGCACTACAAGCAGAATAGCAAGTATCTGGACGCCAAAATCGCGAGATTCATTCCTAGGTACCATAAGAACCTCTCCCCCACACCACCGACCTCCTCTCCACCGCCATCATCTGTGGTTCAATACACGGACGAAGACGATAAACGGCTTATCGAGTATCTGGCTAGAGATGACGGCAAAGGAGGGAGTTTTCTCGGTGAGAAGTTTTGGAAGATAATGGTTGACCAGGTGCGTGCACCCACTCCGGCGTTCCATTCACATTCAGGTCTCCTGCATGTGTGGGAGCGGTTGTTGGTTTCAACAACGCTACGACGGTACCCCCCTGCACCGTTATCCACTCACTTGCTTCACGCGACGTGCAACTTACGTATGTCGTGCTAATAGATCGACACCAGGCCTTGGGTTGCGAGACACCCATGGTCGTCCTGGCGCGAACGGTACAAGAAGCACCGAGATTACTTCGAATGGGCTATCCGGTGCTACAATGGGGGAGATGGCTTCGATGAGCCCCAGCCTGCGAACCGCCCTAGAACGGAAGAAGATTACCGTGTGCGGAGGCCTAGCAAGAACGTGGTACAGACACCCCAACCTGCGCGGTCCGCAGCGAGGAAGGCCACCGTCCGGGACCGTGCTCAGGATTCCGTCGCTGGAAAGGAGGCTCTGGCTTCTGCCGGGCCGGTGGGTAATAGAAAACGAGCGCGTGCGAGCGACACAGGGGCCGACGACCGGCCTGCGAAGAAGGCGCGTGCGAGGGAGGAACATGCAGTTGAGGTTGAACAGGATGGTTCTGGGCCGTCTGCTCAATCTCACGCCGTAATTGGTGAGGCTGTCGGGGCGGAGCAGTCCGAGGAGCCCGCAGAGACCGACAGGGCCGAAGCGATGCGAGAAGACGAAGGCGTTGAAGACGACCAGGCCTGCGCCGATGGCGGAGAAGACACTAAAGGCTCAGAAGAAGATGGGGACAGCAGCGATGAGGAGAGTGGCGAGGAGGAACCTGTTGCTCCTCCGGGCTCCGATGATTACCAAGGCGAGATTTTTGACGCATCCCAGCACGGCGTCCAGGAGGACAATGCTCCGGGGGAGGCACCTGTTGATGACGGGGGCCAGAGCTCGGATTCTTCGCAAGAAACGGTTGATCAGCTGTTCGCGGATGACGCAGACGAGGTAGAGGCGGGACCAGCCGAGCAATTAGCCATGGATATCGATGGTAAGACCGTGGTTGGCGATGTGGTGCGACAACAAGAACGGTGCGAGAGATTATATGTAGCTGGTGTCCAGCATATTACTCGCAGAGATTGACATTCACGTTTTCACAGTACGGAGAACGAGGCAGCGGACCAGACACTTGTCGCAACCTCCAACCCATCCCTGTCCAGCACGTTACCTCACAACCCTCCTGCTCGACGACATCACCAGCGCATCCACGACGCCATGGAGCTCACCGGCACCCCTGAACCCTCCCCAACGCAAGAGGCCGCCGTGCGCCACCATTCTCCTGCGCCCGCGCCACGACGACACGCGAAGCGCATCAAGCGGGCCGGCGCCGATGCAGACGACGACTACTTCGGGACGCCGCGCCCGCAGTATGGTGACGACGGTCGTATCGTAAGCTCGCCGACGACCGAGGCCGAGGCACGTCATCACCACGACAAGCCGCGGACGCGCGCTCTGCCGCGCCTGGAGCAGGGCGCGTTTAGCAAGGCGTTCTCAGACGCGCGGGGTCGCTCGCAGATCAGCCCGGATGGCAAGACGCGTCGGCGGTCTGGAGTGGTCTTCAAAGACGAAGACGAAGGCGACGATGAGTTAGCCGGCTCGCAGTACTCTGAGGGCGAAGACGGGGAGGAGAACGAGGAGCACGCGTCCGAGTTGGCTCAATGGCCGCCTGTACGGCGTCGGAGGAGTGCGAAAGGAAAGGCGCCCGCGCAAGCCGCACCTATGCTCGCGACTCCAACCCCGGCGCGCGCACTGAAGAGGAAGGATCATGGGCGGATGGTGATGACGGAGGAGGTTGTGAGCGTACGGACCGTGCGGACTGTCGAGCGTAGGGCCAGCCGTCCTATGAACGGGACTCCTTTCCCGCGTGGCGCGCTTCTAGCCGCGGCAGCGAACCAAGATGAAGACCACGAAAATGCGTATGCAGAAGAGGCTGGATCGTCCCCCACGCCCGCGCAGCGTGACGGAGACATAGTTGATGCTATGGTAGAAGACCATCAAGAGGCTCTGGATGATACACTCCCCTCTCCGTCACAGCACCACCCCTTCAGTCAGGCCCCTCATCCATTCAGCCAGTCTGCTGAACCGTCCCCCGTTCGCCCCTCAACGTCAACTTCAGTTTGGCAGAAGCCTGCCCCGATGTCAAGAACGGACCTATCCCGCCTTCAACGCCTTCTCCTCTCGAAGGGCGAGGAAATCCAAGCACAATCAGCCAAAGCCCCTACTCCGGCTCAAGAGCAGCGTGCCAAAGGCGGGCGTTTATCCCTAGCGGACCGCGCAAGGCTGGATAACCTCCTGCGCGTGAATGTGCAGGACGCCTTCCCTGAACCCAGCAAGCAGGAGAGGCAGCCCGTGGTCGCAAACGAACCTGCGGAAGGTGAAGGTTTTTTCAGCTCCCCGCTCGCAGACAAGGGCGACCGGAGACCTGTTGCTGCCGAACAGCAGGGACAGATCGTCCCGCCCGTTGCCTCTGGGTCCCGCGGCATTCTCGAATCTCAGTCGAGGCTCCGCGTCGATAAGGGCAAAGGCCGCGCAGACGCAGACGCATCACCCACGGAAACGCACCACCGCCGGTACACAGTCGGCGACGAGGGCACCCGCGATCTCTTATACGAACCCGCGGAGCAGCATGCGACGACTGGGCGAGCTAAGACGAAGCGTCTCCCCCGCCAGTCCCTTCCTGCGCCACTTGACATCGGTGACAAGAGTTTTCTCGGACATCCCACAGCACTGAGCTTCGCCTTCGGGTCCCCCTCGCTGTCTTACTTACGTGCCGCCTCGATCCCTTCTACCATCGCGCTCTCGCGACCCGTCTCCGCCTCGCCTTCACACTCTGGCACCTCGAGCTCATCACACCCCCTCTCCTTCTCACACCCGCGTGTGGATGCGCTTCCGCCAGAGGAGCGGCGGATGGTCGCGGAGCTGGGGCTGCAGACGGCGCTACACATCATGGCGCGCAATCACGGCTTCGGCACAGAGACGGTCGAGCGCGTGTACGCTGCGACTGGCGGACTGCGTCGTACTGACGAGGTGCTGCGCGCGATGCGCGAGGCTGCGAATGAGCGTGGCAGCGCCGAGATCATGTCATCTCCTAGGCACCAAAGGGACGACGACGACGACGATAACGACGCCAATGCAGATGAGGCAGATCTCGAGCCGGACAACCAACCCGGACCGGTAGAGGAAGGGCATAGCAGAGAAGAAGCGGATGAAATCGAACGCGAGCTCACTCAGCAGCGGTACCAGGCGCATCGGCCATGGCCTCAAGATAGCATGGATGCAAGCTTCGACCTCGGAGCGGAAACGCCCCTCGCAGAGAGCAGCCGTATTGAACCGTCTCGCTCCCGTGGCGCTAACGGGAAGGAACGTCTGCGGATAGAGCCGCTAGTAGAGGAACACAGTGCGAGCATGGAGTACTCGCCGCCAAAGCGCACTCGTGCGGGTGCGCATGTTAGGCGAGTTCGGGAGAGTCTGGCTACGGGGCAGTCATAACCAGCACCAAGTAGCCGAGTATGTATGTGATGACATGGGGAACCGGAGATGTGCAGACATCGGCCCCGCGCGTTAAGTAGAGGCCTTCGGACTGACGGATCTGTACGAGTCGTGCCGTGTAGTTGTAACCCCTTCCCCTAGGCACAACGCCCTTGAGAAGAAGTGGTATTGCCCCCCTTCACCTCACCATAAATGGCGGTTGACTCCAATTATACGCGCATAAATGGAACGATATGTGACGTACTCACAGACCAATACACAAATCTCTTCATTGGTACTCCACTATGAACCCCTGAGTGAACGGCGTCTTCAGCGTCACGTCTAAAACGTGCCTCTCCGAATCATACGCGACCGCATCCTTCCCCACCGACTTCCCGTTGAACCTCACGCTCTTCGGTGCGCTCTGCACATCCAGGAACCGGACTCGCGCAACGTCCACGCCTGTCCGGTAGCCGAACGACCCCTTGACCGTCAGCTTCCCGTCTTTGAACTTGAATGACACATTCGTCTTGGTCTTGGGCGTAATCGAGATCCCGTCGTCCACGTACAGTGCGCCCTCCGCCGTCCCGTCCAGCGCCGGCGCAACGACGAGTTCAAAGTCCGTCTTCCGCAGCTCTGCTGTCGTCATCGCACTCTTCTCCCGCAACGGCAGTACCACCCCGCCCCGGATCGCGACAGGGATCGACGTCAAGTTCACGTCCGTGAGCTGCACCGCGCCGCCGCCGGCGACGTGCGTCTTCGTGAGGTCGAGGAAGTCGTAGAACGCCTCGTCGGGGTAGTACACGCTCACGCTCGTCGTGTTATCCTCGAGCACGGGCGAGACGAGGATGGAGGGGCCGTAGAGGAACTGGGTGTCGATCGCGAAGGTGTTCGCGTCTTTGGGGAACTGGTACCAGAGCGGCTGGAGCACGGGTGTGCCGTCCGTGTGCGCCTGGTGGAACGCGGTGTAGATATAGTCAAGGAGGCGGTAGCGGATGTCGAGGGCGTTGCGCGCGGCTTGTGCGACGGTGGGCCAGCGGTAGAACTCCTGGCTAATAGAGGTATCCGAATTGTGCTGCATCGTCATCGTCAGTATTATAGCGCTGCTTCTGTACATAAAACCCCTTACATTACGCATGAACGTATAGAATGCGCCTACCATAGCCCAGCGCGCGCAAAGCGTTTCCGTAGTGTCAGATGCTTTGTAGGTGTCTCATAATTCAGACTTTTTCCGGTCGTAATACGGTGCTTTAACCTACCGTATCCACAGATATCGGCGCCAACCATGGAGACGTGATAAATACCGGCCATGCCGAGAATTCCCGAGATGGACTGGCGAAGGTGCTCCCACTGGCTCATGTTGTCGCCGAGCCACTTTCCGACATGGGACCCTGCACCGGCGAACGTCGAGCGTGTGATCACGAGCGTGCGCTGTCCGGGGCGACGCGCGAGCATGGCGTTATGTGTCGCAGTGGACATCATTGTCCCGTAGATATTGTGGGTGTCGTACTCAATCAAACCATTGGCGTGGATTGCGTCGGTCTATGCAATAAGCGTCAGGGGACTTCAACTATACCATTAAGAACAAGGCGCTAACGTAGGCAGTCTTATCAGAGAGCGCCCCAGATCCCGCGAAGTTTGCGATGGAGTAAGGCGGGCTTTGTACGTTGTCTTGGCTGTGGTCAACTCGCTTCCGATACTGAGAGTTCCCGAAAATGGGTGTGTCGTGGTCTGGAGGTGCCGTTGTACGTGCTGGGGGTAGATCCTGTTCCTTAGCTTGCTCGAATGGATCTGTGCACGGGTAGTTGCAGAACTGTTGGAAAGGGGTCAGTTCACACCGCATAAAGTACGCGTCAAATCGCATACACTCGAAGGCTCATTCATGTCGATCCATGCGCCGTCGATGTCAAGGCCGTGTTCGGGATCGTAGAAGAGCTTGAACTCATTAGTCCAGTAGCTGTAGGACCGAAGATCAATTTTGAAGTAGCTGATACGATTGCTGCACCTACTCTTGGGTCTTCGCATTGAACCAATCTAGCAGAGCACTTCAGTATTGAAGAGTCAGCGCTGAAGAAATTACACTACTGACCCGGGAATACAGTTACACCAGGCCACACCGCGCCCAAAAAAGGGCTACTTCCGTTAGCGGCCTTCAACCATATGTCGGCTTTGATACCACGATCGAACGGACCGTAGCCTTCGTCCGGTAGATACGCCACGGCCGGGTCGGTCATCAACACTATAAACCGCATCAGATTCCGGGGTGCCAAGATCGAGGAGGACAAGACTCACCGAAACGCTGGTCGTGTGAGTGAAGATGCCCCACAATTTCGCGCATTCTGTCAAGCGGGAAGTAGTCGGGGTCCACGGTGAAGATACGACGCTTGAACATGTAGTCTGGTAGCAACTCGTTCAGGAGCGAATCGGGAATTTCGTCTAGCCTATACGTACCAATGTCGGTCCACATGGTCTCGAGAGGAATCCCAGCAGCTGAGTAGTTGGAGATGACGCCAGCTACGTCCACGAAGTCTACATGATGCAAACACCGTGAGGAGCAGTAAGAGCCCCTTATAGGGAACACGTACTTTGGTACCCGAATCTGCACTGGTGCAGCCCGAAAGACCAGTATGGAACCTCTGCGGGTGGGCCAACGACCTCCGCGTATTGCCGCGTTACCTCGGTGGGGTCGTTTTCGCTGCCTGCAAGAAAGTAAAAGTCTAAGACACCTCCGATAATGTTGTACTCGAGGGTGGTCCCAGCTCCCTCAGTGTCGTTGATTTTGATATCCATGCCGTTCGAATTGGCTAGGAACACGCCGTGAGTGCCAGTTGTCCGGTGTTCAAAGTATATAGGGTGGTTCCCATAGAGGTTCGTTCCAGAGGGCACGCCAAACGCGTCGCGTGACCATAGAGTGCGTGTGTAGTTGTGTGTGGGCAGACGGAAGCTATCTGTGTGCTCCCCAAGGCCATACAAGTTCGCATTCTCGGGTAGGTTCGTTTTCACGCGCAGGTACTGGGGCTCGAAGATGATGGGGTGCGACGCCGTGGAAAAGAGGACCTCGTGGGTCGCCGTGCGGTACACCGAGAACGAAAACGGCGCATCCGTGTGATTAAATTGGATACCCGCCGTGTGTGGCGACGTAGATGGATCCGCGTGGGGCCGAGGGAGGACAGACTCGGGCACTTCATACCGTGCGTTCGATGGGTCCGTGATCTTTACGTGGATGCGATTTTCTGTTGGACAATGTCAGCGCACAATTGGGCTTGAGATTACGGGGCGGCGGACACGGACTTGTCTCGTACGTGACCTCAAGCTTCAACTTCTCGATGTCAGTGCCAAAGACACTGCAAGCCGTGCCCGCCAGAATGAGGTCAGCGGTGAGCTTCGGTCCGCGAGAGAGTACATTTTGCGCTTTGTATCCTGGGCACGCATCGAGGGCATTGAGGTCGGTGACGGTTGCGCCGGTAAGGCGCGCTTGTTGTCCCAGTACCACGAAGGCGAGGGCGATGAGGACGTTCATAGCCTCGAAAGGTATGCTGTCGTACGAAGGTCGAACGGACGCAGGGGGGCGTATATAAAGCATTCCGGCATCCTTGACGTCGACATGGCCGCGGCGCATCTCCTGGCTTCTCTGCCTTCCGCGATGGACCCACCTGACCGAAGAACAGTCCTCAGGTGACGCCGACGAGCATGCCGGCTTCTGATGGTCTGTTGTTGGTCATGCTATTAACGATGAAGTGACGGCGTCGGCGCAACGCCTCTCCTACCAGTGAACACTCGCCTGTGATGTATTGACCTCGCGAATTTCATGGGGTCGCGCGCCACTGGATAAGGCCGGAGCGGAGAGCCACGATTATTGGACGGTCTGAAGGTTTCTGCGTATAGGATTACTCAGTAGCAAGATTAGTGCCTATTTGGGTAGCCTGCCTCATATGCTCTCTAGCTTTTCATTCTGCGAGAGTGCCATGTGTATGGAACTTCAGACTCCTGCCCGTTTTCTGGCAGTGGGGCAGACTCGGAAGAGTTCGACAGTCGACTAATGCTGACGTAGCCCGCGGGCGTTAGCTTATATTGTAAATGAGTAAATTGTTATGTCAAGTGAACCCTACGGTGCTATAGTGTAGTGGTTATCACTCGGGATTTTGATTAAGACTTTCCCGAAACCCAGGTTCGAACCCTGGTAGCACCTGTACCGAGGTGGAATGCACGTAGTCTTTTTTGCATAACCGTAGCTGATTCACAAACCAAGTGCGCTCCAAAACCAAAAACACGACGAATAGGTAGAATAAAATCCCAGTTTTACCTCCCTGACCTCCGTGATCGCTGCGCAAATGGCTTGATCCTAGAGCTCAAATTCACGAGCTAGTTCACGCCTATCACGTCCGTACTAATACTCCAGACGGCTTGCTACATTGTAGTAGCAATGTTGGTGACTCTCATAAGCCTCGTCAGACTAGGCTCGCTAGCCAGCGCTGAGTCGTTCAGCGGAAGACAGTCGCTCCTTTCTGAAGAGAGGCTGGAACCTCTGAGAGGGGGGTCGCGGAGGTCCCCCGCGGGAACGTCGGAGTTTGAATATCCCAAGCCACGCTGGCTCTTTGAGCGATCCTGTTGCTTAGAAATAGCGAAAAAAGGTAGGTAGACTTTTCATTCATTTATAAACCCATTGTGCACATTTTTTTCTTTCATTTAAATGACAGAGGCCAGTACCATGTCCTCGAAGTGTAGAAAGGTATAACTCACGACTCATCAGCCGTCATTCGACGAAGCGCCCATCCACGCTCTACGGCATCTCGGAACTCAGACGTTCCCACGGGGGACCTCTGCGACCCCTCTAAGGTTCTAGCCTATCGTCAGACGCGCCGGCGCTATGATTTTCTTTCAACCTTCTCCCACCCCTGCACGTCGTACGTACCGTACCAGTGCTCCAATCGATTGAGCCATCTTATATGCCCACCTCAAGGCCACGGTATGCGACAGTCTCGTGTAGTAATGCAAGGCCATCTTGACGTCTTTCATGGTGCGCTTCAAGTTGTACGGCTGGACTGGGACGATGCGACGTTACGCGTTCTGTACGCAAAGCTTCCCTCCCAACGTATGGCCCTTCTCGGGGGGACTGACGTGAACTTGGTCTAGACACCTGTATCAGCGAGCTTTTCCCTGTCATGGACTTGCATCTCACCCTTGTTTAGCCCCTTACAGGGTCGCCCCACGCGCATGGTGCTCGCGATCTTTGACCGTGCGGCGTGGATAGCTGAACTGGTCACAATTTATGTCTACGGGGCGACTCTAGGGCGGTCTACATGACTTCAGCAGAAAAATGCGGGTCTTATACTCCAATTGTGAGAGAAGAACGCCCCGCGAAGGGCGCTGTCGATGCTTCAACGTCAACCTCCAGCTGCATAGGCACTATGTGTGGAAGCCCACCGACCTAGATATATACAAGTAAGTACCTGGCTTTTTTGATATGGGAATACTCCATTACAAGCTGACGAAGTCTAACAAGTTTCATCAGCTATTTGATGATAATAACTCATTCATTATCTTACAAACGAGACCGTCGCATACAAGGGAAATCCGACATCATACACACAACTAAGTCGGGGGGCGTTACACCCTCGAACACACGGATTCGCGCTCAACACCGGAGGTGCAGAGGCCGCTCAGCGCCTGTCCGGACCGCACACATCGGACGAAACAGAGTATTCCCGGACACGATCGTGCCGTTGGGGTGTCCTCTGTCGCAGGTGCGAGTGCGTAGATGGATCAAAGGCCGTGTCTGCCGCTGCGTCAGTATTTGGGTGTACTTGGCTCCGGTTATTGTATCCGCCAGGAGCCTCAATTAACTATGTCCTTTGACAGATTTCCCCGGCGTCATGCACCACATTTGGAACCCTATCAGCACGCGAGAGATTGATACAAGTAGCGTGTGCTTCAAACCTGTGACAGGTAGCGTGCAATTGACGCATGCGTGATTCACGCGGCTGCACACAGTTGACGACCCGTCCACTCCTTCAGGTTTGGCGTAGTATCGGGCGAAGACTCCCCAAGACGCTTCGCAGGGCGAGCACGCAGTCGGGCCCCCACCCCCTTCATGAAGGACGCAGTAGAATCCATCGGGGAGAACATGATAACTTCGCTCGTGCAGAAGCACCGCATGAAAACAGGTGGCGCTAGTTCCGGGGCGCTACCCATCCCGCCGATTGACCCTCCGGGTACTTCGTGGTTTTCTAGGCCTTCAATCTCATATATGCATCATTCGTCCGGTACGTCTCTGACCTTGTAATCCCGCAGGAGCCTGGCGGAGCGTACTGGGTTTCTTCTAATCATACTGTTTGAGCTGGTAGACGTGGACTATATCAAGACTACCCGGATCCGGCCCGCGCTCTACGGGTTGGATTTCTCATCAAACTATCAAGGGTCGATTATCCCTTGTGCATCTTTTGATCACCTCGCCGGGCCCCTATACGACAGTCACCCTCCGCGATGTAAGGACAACTTGATGCTCTCTCGAACAGGGCTTCCCACGTACGTACAGAATTCTGCGGTCTAGCCTTCGTTCAATCGCAGTTTAGATGCACTTTAAAGTGAAATTTATCACATTCGCTTCCATTGAGAACTGTGGGACTCGGGTGGCTTCGGCGCAATATGATGTGCGCACATGGTAATATTATACATCAGGACATTGCCCGGCTCTGGCGACGTAGTCCGACTACTTTCTACAGCACACGCACAATGGCCTCCTCTCAATGCGGGCGCGGATCTGGACGCAACTCTGATGCATAGTATGCACATTACGCGCACACAGTGTTCGCTGCACTTATGGTTGTCTGTAATGCTTTTGAAGCTTAAAGTCTTAGCCTAATCGCAGCGCTACAGCGGACCCGGGAGTTCAGATCGAATACTAGTATATCATGGTAAGGGGCGGTCTTTGCCTATAAGTAGCTCCCCTTCGCTTCCGTGACTCCTGCGATACGTCTCATCTCACCAGTACAACCAAGGCGATAGATCAAGTAATTAGGCATCGCCAGACTCGCGCCCAACGAAGCCGCTGGTCCCTCTGTTCTCTGGAAGCTTCAAGATGATGATCATGGCCTCGATGAGGACCGGGGGGCAGCTGATCTAGAAAGTGTGGGTCCTGAAATGGAGAACCGTACGTCGGCGTGACTTCTGCAGCGTTCATCATCTCTTGCTGACAGATTCCGCACGTCGTCACATCCTCACAGTCCGCAAGCATTGCGTATTGTGCCTGCGACAAGCGCAGACTAGTTTTCGTGTTCGGATGTCCCCGCCTTGGTGAGTAAACACGCAGTGCTGACTTCTGCTTTATGGAACGTGATTGGATTTATGATGGACTTCTTAGACATTCACCGTGTACGCCGACGGAAAATGAGCCCACCCGGTCGTGTGATTGAATGGGGAAACATACGTAGGACAGGAGAGTACTAATATGGCGGTCTTCTCCGGGCCCTTGATCATCTACTTCGAACCATGGATGTTCGTGGACACAAGCATCGGGGTTCTTGAGACCTGGCCGTCGAAGATGGCCTGCGGCAATTATACATTGCACACGCACCAGTAGCCTCTAATTGATCAGTGGCGTCCGGCCACTGCGCAGTGATCGTAGGGGCATGGTGCTTCGAACCTTCAGTAGACTATTAGAGGTAGGACACAGCATACTGTCAGCCGCTCAGATGGGACGTGGCATCCCCTTGTAGTTCGTAGACAGAGCCGCCGAAGGAAGCGCATAGGGCAAAGTTGTCCTTGAAATCCACAAGCGCAGCCGGCGTGGTCACCGGCGCCCCGTGAGTTGAGCTCTGACCTCACAGCCGTCTTCGATGTGCGCCAGACCCCGCGGTCTAGTAATATCGTCACCGGCAGTGATACGCCCGCTAAAGGCGTGCCCTATGAAGCCGAGTTAACCAACTCCGAAGACGCCGCATGCGATGCGCAATGAATGGCAAGCCAGCTTTCTACGATGCTAACGGCGATGCGGTGACGTAGAGTAAGCAGTACAGTGCTGCGTGGCTCGTGAGAATGGAAATGCATCATTGGTCACCGTCATATACTGTTCGCCGAAGACCACCCTGAATTGTCCGTGTTGGATCAAGTTTATCCCCGGTCAACCCTCACCTCACAGACGCAGGCAATGTTTGTCGTACGTAGCGCGCAGAGTAGCCGATACTATTTACCGGTAACCCTCGGGCGAGCCAACCCTGTCTCATAGCCGAGAGTTGTACACCGCCGCGGACCCTGAACGGATCGCGGGAAGGATTTATAAGATGTACCCGTTCTTTTCAGGCACCGAGAAGGTGAAGGGGTTCCTCGATACCGACCAGACCCCGAGATCGACGTCCACGACGAATTAGCATGCAGGATGTTGCTGAGGATTGGTAATCCCTTACAGAGGACATATCATCGCATCGAGGGGGTTTACGACCGAGATCCCCAGACGCCGGGACCGCGTGCCGACGCTCTGTAACATAGGGGGGCGTCGTGAGCTGAACACTTGGACGGGCCCGGGGACTTCGGGGCTAGATGATAGTTTTCGGGGAAGTTAGGTCATAGGCCGACGTCTTCAATGGATCCTCGGCTTACCACGAGATAGATGTTTGACGGGCAGCCGGAAGTTCCGGGGAACTCTAAGAAAGGTGCTTGTTTCTGATAGGGGCAATGTAGAGAATAGATATTGTAGCAACTACGGCCCAAGATATAAACATTGCCAAGATTACGGATTAAGGAAATGGTACGTTAGGCATGCAGGGGCTCGGGTACTATCCAAAACCTCCCCTTACCAAGAAATAATAGGAACTTAGTTTTACGATGGCGAGCAATGTCCAATTCCTTAACGGGCCTGCCCTCCACAGCCTGGACAGTACCCAGCAATTTGCGGCGCTGGCGGGGTTGGTGAGTAGAGGCCGTGACAGTGCGTCATTCATGGCTTACAATACTGCTGAGGGTGCTGACGGCTACAATCAACAGAAACGCCATGAATACCACCATCACATTCCAAAGGGAGAACGACTCACAACTGCTTGCACGTTTGCTTACAACTGCTGCCACCGCAGCTTTTGGGGTGCATTGGGCTGAATTTGCAGCGAGGGCTATCGCACTGTACCTAAGCGGAGAAGAGTACATGTAAGACCGCATACGAGGTGGTGCGGGTCATAACAGGCATACCTCTTGGTCCGGCTAGAGTGAGATTTTAGTTGTCAGTAAAGATGTGCTTCCGGGGTGATTTTGACACACCATCGGGTAGACGTGACCACATCCGCTGTAGACGTAGCAGACCCTTGACAAAAGATTAAGAGTTATGAAACGTTTAATATCCATTCACACGTACTGGCGAAGGTAGCACATTGCGAAGTTGTAGTGAGCGGGTTGTGAGTCACCGAAAGTGTAGTGGATGTATGGGATTTTGAGTGGGAGTGGTGGCCTCAGGGTACTGGGGCTGGCCATCTTATATTCTGGAGAAGTAAGATGAGGGCTCACCATGCTCAGGCGCATAGATCCCCCGAGCCACCGTTCAGCGGCTTAGAAGGTGAGATGATGTTCTGCCCAAATTATTTCTAGGCGCGGATAGGAACACACTGCACAGAAGCGCGAAGAGGCGTGTGAAGCCGTTATGAAGTCCAAGATTACCGTCAGCCAGATGAAAAGGCTATGTAGATGCATGGTCCCGATTGTCAAAGACGTGCAGACGTCGTGCGCTGCGCTCTTCCGGATGTCAGCGGTCGGACATCGGCAGGGTGCATCGGTGATGACGGCGCTCGAGTTGAAGAATCCGGAGCGCTCACAAAGCGTTGGGAGCATGTGGGGGTATCAGGCGGCGAGGTTCATAAGAGCGTCCCGATGTGCCGAGAGACCACAGAACACCAGTGTTTTGCGAGTGCAGACGGCGACCAGACAGATGGATGTCAGAAAGTGGACATTCTAAGCGTCAAAGAAAAATTCAAAACACCACGAAATATTCCTAACAGGGGTCTCGGGTATGCACCCGCCAGCGGCGGCGTCACAGACAAAACGGGCTGCGGAGTAGGAGGAAGGAGCATAGCATCGTGTCCAGGGCTATAGGGCGTTCGGCGCAATATGCCGCGGACGCCCAAATAGGCAAGCCACACGTGGCGACCAAGCTGTGCAGACAAACCTATGTAACATTTCCTCACCGGGCTCGCCCAGTCCACCGCCGCCGTGAGACACCCGTCTTTGTCACAGTAAGCACAAGAGTGCCCTGAAAAGGCTTGTAGCGCCGAGAAGTCCCACCAACGGAACAAGACTTGTCATACCCATGGGGAAAAGGCACAAATCAAAGGTGTACATCGAAAGCAAGGCAAGTCATCTCTGGACCCATACGTCTCCGCCAGACTCGTCTGACCGTAAAACTAAACATAACTTTATTACTCTAGGATGCTGCCATAGAACTTGCCCAGAGCGTAGCAGGCGCGCAGGAACAGAAGTCTCGAGCGAAAGTTGAAGCCCGTCGACCCAGGGTTCGTGTGCAACTCTACCGGCCCCAGCAACAGCGGCGGTTCTAGAACGAACAACTCATTCGACATATCTGATAGGTGTCGGCGCGGTCTACTGTTCCTGAGGACAAACGTACGACGTCATCAAAAGCGAGATTGGTAGGCGATTGGTCTCCACAGCGTGCGCTATTCTGATACCATAACTGTCTCTGCTCAGGAACGTGCGAAAGCCACCGTCGCAGCGCAAGTAGCTAAGGCGAAGCGCGATAAAGCAAAGCTCCGGAAGAAAGTCCGTACCGTCGTTCAAAACGGGGATGCGTCAAAATCCATGGTAAAATCCGGAGAGTCCGCTCCGAAAAGCAGTCGTGTAGGAAGTGCAACAACCCAGAAGCGGGTCACCTTCGGCTGAGGTTTCCAGGAATGTGCCGCCCAATGATGCAACCCGAGCCTTGCGTCTGCTAGTGTGGTCACTACCAACGGGGCGTAGACTAGTTGAACGATTGCCCCCGAAGCCCCGCCGTTCCGTTGCAATAGGCGCTCCGGCGTTGCTGATTCCGACACAGCCTCCATTCACTCCCGGCGGTTTAGTCTCGAACATGGAGCATGTAGAACATCGTTCGGCCCGCTGTGTCTAGGAACGCGCCTAGATCTTAGACGGTGTGTAGAATATCTGTCGTTTGCTCCCTTCGAACTCCCAGTACTGAGGTCAGAGGGACAAGTTGGAGCCGCCAACTAATGTGCAATCAAGTTGATCCGCTGGCGATAATGATGTGATCGTATCTATTGCTGTCCCGTTGGTGTCCTCCCTACCACGGCTCACTGAACGTAATCTGAAGAACAGTAATAAGATCGACGTGTACCGGTAGGGAGCGATGAAATGTCCAACTTCGCGTAACTGCTTCGATTGTTGAAGTCGCGGGCCAAGCGGGCCTTTACCAGCGAACACACCCGTCCAGACCACGTTGTGGACCACCGTTTGGGGTGCGCGCTGCCGTAGGTCATCCGTGCGAGCCGCCGGTGAGTTAACTTCTTGCCGCGCCGAATCTAGAAACGCCTGAAAGGCAGTGCCGATGCTTGAAGCTCCCAGAGCATACAACCCAAACACCGTCACGCCGGACGTCGCCCACAACCGGGGGCTTCCATTCCGGCCAACCGCGAGGTCGATTCGGAACTGAGGGACGCGACTCGTTAAATCTTCAAAATCACCGCGGCGACTCCTGCACACGCGTGTACCACCTCACTGGAAGCATCCTGACCGTTTGGGCGCGCGTGTGGCGATTCTATTCCGCGGTTCGCGGATTCACTTCGGGATGAGCTCATCAGCGTCGAAACCCGCATTGACCGTAAACGAAGGGGAACGCACACGCACCACTCATCAAACCGTCCAACTACACACCGTTCAGCCAACGCCATCCATCTCTACTATGGCAATCACGGCTTATGGGAACGCCAGTCGACACCCTCATGGTTGTCGTTCTTCACTTTGAACCAGCGGCCATGTGACACCGATATCACAATGGGGACAGCGTCAACTGGCGAGCTCCGTGCGGTCGACCTTAGCTGTGCTTCATAGTTCGTGTAGCACTCTTCGAATGTCAGACGCATGCGGTGTCTTCGCAAGATTAATTTCCGCACGTTGGACGACATAGTAGATAGAGTCCTGGCAATGATCCTAATAATTGTGCTCGTGGTGTAGCAATGACTCTTAATAGTGGAGACGAACGGGCACACAAAGAAGTGTTTACTCAGGTTGAGTATATAGATAGAATGCGCGCAAATGCCCTTACAACATCTGATGACGGTAAACACACTAGTAACGGAGGCAGCTAAGCATTAAGAAGCTCAAATCAATATCCCACCCCCACCGCACCCGGGCTCTGCATGTGCGGCGTTTCCTCCTCTTCATCCAGATCGCGCAACCATCCGTTGTAGTCGACGTCCCTTTCCAACAATTCGCTCACACGATCTACCTGCCCTTCGACGTCGAATTGTGAGTTGTAAGCCATCCCGAAGAAACCACCGCCTTGGCTCTGGTTCTGGCTCTGGACCCGCCCACCGAGAAACGGATCGTCGTCATTCGCACTAGGGCGCTGCGAGGACACGAATGCCGGCACAAATGCCCCGGGATTCTGTGTAAAGAGCGGCGATACTGGCGAGCGCTGCAAGACGGAGCCCGAGTCTGACGAGCCCGATGCGGGGGAGGAGAAGTAAGTCTTAGTTGGAGATGGTGACTCGCGCCCATCCTCCACCACGGGCAACTCTTCCTCCGCCTCCGTGTGCCCACGCATGGATTTAGTCCCGGCGACAGTCGTGCTTTGAGGGGTGTGTTTGCGCGAGGGCGGCCTGGGGCGTTGCTTCGAGCGGCGAGACGACGCCAACAATTCAGTAAGAGTGGGTAAAGGATGTGGGTCCGGAGTGGTCGGAACGGGTAGCCCTTTTGCATTACCCAATCCCTTGCCCCTTGAGACGGGTGTAACAGGAGCTTTGAGCGGCGAGGTGGCGGGCGGAGGCGTCGACGGAGGCACTGGCTGCGGGCCGCTGGAGGTCGGTTCTTGTTCCGAGAGAGGGACGATGCGCGCCCTCTTCTGAGGCGGGGCATTGGGGAGCGGCGACTGTACTGAGACATCCATGCGGGAATCGGGCGAGGAATCAGGAGAGCGTGCGCGCTTAGGTAGAAAGCGCGCCGGCGGCGCCTCAGGTGGGCTGGAGGATGCCATCGGCGGATCTGGACGCTGGGGGCGAGATGCGTCGAATGATTTCGATGAGTTAGGTGACTGGGGCAAAGATGGAGGAGGCGAGCGGGGAGCTATGGGCGCGGGCTTCTGGCGCTTCGAATTAAGGGGCGGCGTCGAGGTCCGCAACTGCGACGGGAACGAAGGCGGCAGGAACGACTATGGTGGGGCGTAAGGAAAATGAGCAGATGATAATCAGGTCGCAGCAACGGAAGATAACCCACCAGCTCCGACACTTCAGCGATCTGTGGAAGTTCTTCAATCAGGGGTCTTTCTGGCAATTGCACGCCGTCGTATGGCTTCGATGGCTGAGAGGCCTCTCCAGTGCTCTTTGGAGGCGCTTTCCGATTGGGAGAATCCGGTGGAGCCACTGGGGGCGTAGCTTTGGACTGGGACGCGGCAATGTGACTACCTTTGGCATCTGTAACACTGGAACGTTTTACGACGCGGAAACCCAGAGATGCTTGGACCTTCTCCCCAGGAGCTGCAGGCTCCTTCACCTTCGCGTTCGCTTTTCCCTTGTTGGTCTTGGAGGATTGTGAGGGTTCGGTAGTACCCTGCGATGCCGGCGTATCCTCGGGATCCGTGGCCACTCCTGCTTGCCACCGCTCGACCTTCTTTCTAATTAGTTCCGCCTTGCTCACCGCGGGTTGCGGGCGCGACGACGACGCTTGAAGTCGCTCCTCCGTCGGTGTCGGCCAATACTTCGACGTCCTCGTAGCTTTGGCATCAGACTTAGACTTTGCTCTCTTGGCTTCTGTCTTGACAGCCGCCTCGAACTTCTTCTCATAGCGTACCCATTCCTCTTCAGTCTCTGGTAATTCCCACTCAAAATTCTTGCCGACAGAGACTTTCCGTCCGTCTCCCATCCGTACACCGGGCGCCACGCCAACATATCCCCTACTCGTAGCCGCTAATTGCGAGAGTCGCGATACATATCCCCACTTCGGATGCGTCGTGTCGCTTCCGGCGGCCTGTAGTGCATCGGCAAACTGACTTATCCACGCCGCCGTCCGCGTTTCACAGCTCGGTGAAGAAGACCGGGATGCAGGGCATAGCTCCTCCGGCAACGAGGCATAAATTGTACGCATTCGGCCAACCAGCTCTTCCAGGCGGACTTCCTGAACCGGGGTCGATGACGAACTTGGGACGGAAAGCGAAGTGTCCATGCCGACTTGGTGGTTTCAGACTTGTCAATTGTCTAATAGCAGGTGTAGCTGGCCAGATAGCGCGAGTGTCGTATTCAAGAACAGATCTTAGTGTGCTTCCGACCGAGCATATGCTGGAGACAAGCAGGTCAAGACGATGGCGAAAACCAAGTTGTGCAGTCGAACTCAGCCGCGGTGTTGCAGCCACAACAACATCCGGAGCACGCGCTATGCCGCAAAAGGTATGCTTCGGTTACGTAATCCCTCGAGCCAAGTCCCTGGGCCGGCGGCCCTCTGGCGGTTCAAGCTAAGTTCGAGCGGTTCCAGACGTTGCTCGACGCGAAAGCCACGAATTTGAGCATCGCAGACCTAGAAAGCCTGTTAGTATCGTTTTGCACGGTGACTGAGGGATATGTGCTGTATAAAGGCTCCGAACAAGTATATACGGTGCTCGTCAGTACACCCATCGCGATTACTTGAATAATCAATACAGTGCTTAGTATGAAGCGTCAAGTGCTTGGTGTGCCGGTAGAGCAGTAGTACCATGCTATGTACTTAAGCATTCGCGTTCGCCATGCGCCAGCGGTGCTCATCTATCATACCATGCGTAGATGACCTACGCTCTTTTGGACACGGCCGAACCGGACTAACAATCCAATATATACTGTGAATAAAACGGACAGCGAGAAGAGCATGCGTCGACAAATAATTGTAAGGAGAGTAATACCCGTACGATACATATGATACAATGGTTGTTGTGTTCTCTTTGCGCGAGGCCGTGGCAAGACTACTGGGATTAGGAGAATGTTGCAGATACGCCGTAAGTGGGGGGTCTCGCAGATCATCATAGGTATCATAGAAGTCATCACCATAATCATAACGTCCGTCGCGAACGCGACAATCACCAGCGCGTCGCGTCGTGGGCCCTGGCCCTATACCGCCATGCTGTGACGCCGCACATCATCACCCTCCACCCTGCGCGAGGTCGATGCATGGACGCTCCGTCGTCGTGCATCGACATTCGCCCAAGACCCGGCGCGGAGACCGCCGTACTCCGCGTCCGCCTGTGCGCCCTCGCTCTCGTCATCGTCCGGGGGAACATACACCCGGGATTTCTTGCGCCTCACAGTCCCGGTCGTTGGCCCCTCGGCGTCGGCATCGGCGGAGTTAGACGAAGAGGACCGAGAGGAGATCGGCGGTGGGTCTTCGTATGCTGCTGAACTGCGTTTGGAACCCATCGCCGGAGGAACAGGGTCCGGCTTGCGCATCTTACTATATCGTCGTTTAGGATCAAGTGATGCACGGAAGGGAATAGATACATACGTGTTCAGCTTAGGTTCTGCATAGTTGACACTCTTGCGCACGCGACGTTCTCGACCACCAACGGCAGGTTCCTGATCAGCCACAGGCGGTTCCGAGACGGGGCTCGATGATCGAGGCGTGGGGAGGTGAGATGAGGGTTTCGAAGACGGTCCGGGGGTAGTCGCAGGGGTCGAGAGGAAGTTGCGCATGGAACTACTCGTTACACTCGTGGATGTCGCCGACGTTGGCACGTCAGCCTCTGGCGTGTGCCTTTGCTCGCGGTCTGTCTCATTTGTCAGACACATGTGCACCCTGTCACACTTCAAAACGTACCAGACGTTGTGTCGAGTGGATGCAGCGCCGCACGGCTCGCTTGAGAGTTGGTGACGTCCTTCAGTTTGGATTTGCTGCCTTGAGGTGCGTCGAACGTGTCTTCGGCCGCACGCTGCTTCTTTCGCTCGCGTGGTCTTGGAGCCTCTACTGTCAAGTCGACGTCCCGTTCACGCGCCCGTTCGCTGTCCCTGTCCCGCTTCTCTCGTCGTTTGGATGCTGCTTGGAGGATAGCCTCCACCTCGTCTTCGTCGGGTTCTGCTGGAGGCTCCCCTTCCTCCATGGCGTCGCGCAAAGGTGACTCGGGAACGGGGCTTGGTGGCCGATTCAGGCTGTCGGTGGTGACCGCCGTGATGGACACGCTGGTAAGGAGGCCACTCTGCCGCCGCGTGGGTCTTCGCTTGCCGCTCTTGCCCAATTGTTCCTCAAATTCGATATGGACGGTACCGACTGTAGAAGGGGAAGCGGCCTTCTGCGAGGGTAGAGGTAAACGGCTGGCGCTCGATGACCTGGACTTCGCCCTGCGTTTGCGTGGCGGAGAAGAACCCGACTCTGGCTCGCCATCAACGTCGGGGTCTTCAGGAGAAGATGCGTTGTTCTCGTCGTCTTCGACGATTCCGGGGACCGTGGGGGCTCTTGCGATCCGGTTAGGTGGTGGGGAGACATTGGGGTCGGGAATGGGACGGCGCGCACGAGGTAGTGGTGGGTTGGTTTCCGGGGTGGGTGATCGAGAATGAGATACTCCCCATGACTTGCGGATGAGTCCAAGTTGTTTCATGAGTGTATGTGTCTACTGGGGGTCAGGCGCTGCGTTCACGGCACAGGTACAACGAGACATACCGCAATTTCTGTGTCTGCCAATATCTTCCGCGACTTCTCCTTCTCCTTCTTCAACTGGGAAGAAAGGGCAATCTCTGAAGCCCGCAAGCGGAGATTCTCGACGTAGAGGGTAGATATCTGGGCATTGAGTTCTTCGATTCGCGCGCTCAGTGTGGAGTTGAGCCTGGTTCATACACACGCGTGAGTCGCCGCTCTACACACTATCTCCCCGAGACTCGAGCGGCGTATACGTACTTCGTTATATGTTTGTTGGCGAGCAGAAACTTCTTCTTGACTGCGAACGCAAATGAGTGTGAGAGATGGATACGGTGAGACTCGGGCGCACAGTTCTCGAATTCTAGGAGGGTGTCATTCTGCCTCGACTCGATAGATACACGCGATTGTCGTCTGCTCATCGCTTCCGGCGGTGAGCAGAGTGTCGAGGGCGGCGCGGAGTCGTGGTCGTCGTGGTCGATGTTGCGAAATGTGGCTCGGTGCTTGTTCGACTTCTCACCCACGCGACGCGGTCGGGGCTGGTTCGGTTTCGCAGGGAAGAATGGTTCGGCTCGGGCGCTCAGTCGAACCAACCACTCACAGCCCTTGTTCGGGACTCGTGACTCAAAGCTCCTTCGTTGACCACCACCACCACCATCGTCACCGCCGTCCTCAGCGACAACGAGCTCTTTCTTGCCATCGTGCGGTGCCCCGTAAACCACAATTACTCGTTGTTCGACATGGCTAACGTCTCATCAGGGTCTAAGCGTGCGTGGGACGGCCCAAACGATGCTGAATCGCACAAAAGACCTCGAGAGGACCCCCGAGACTGGAGAGACGTACATCTAGAGTCCCCGCGTCGGAAGCCACCCCCTGGTACGAGAGACGCGGACGGCAGGCGGCCGAGTCGTGATAGACGACCTCGTGGTGACTATAGACCACGTAGCCGTGACCGCGACCGGCGGCGTTCGCGCGACTTCAGCCGCGACAGGGATAGACGCGACGGTAGGGAGCGGGAGAGAGACAAAGAGGCCGGCCGGGATCGGAACCACCCTCCACCTAGAGACACTACTCGACGCGAGGTCAGTCGCGGCGATGTGCGACACCGAGACGAGCGCAGGCGTTCACCTCCTCGAGACCGGCACCCGAACGGTACTCATCCTATCCGACCCGAACCTCCAAAGCCCGAAGAGGAAAAAGAAGAAGGCGAGTGAGTGTTATCTATCATTTGTAGAGTTTCATAGGACCTTATCACAAATTGTGGTAGGATATCACCTCGTCCCACTCGGTCCTCTCCACCTTGGTCTCATCGAGCGCGAAGCCCTCTCCCGCAAGCACAGCAGCCCCTGAAGTCCCAACCTGATCCGGAACCGGAGATGGAACTGGACCTCCCGCCATCCCCACCCCCGGTGGAGGAGACATTGGCCGCGCGCCGAGCAAAACGACAAGCGATCTTGGCCAAGTACGCGGGCATTGCAAGTGCGAATGCTAGCCAGGGACCAACCCCCAGCCCGGGCCCTAGCAGTGCGGTTGAGCCGCCTCCCGCGACGCCTGATGTATCTAATCTCCCATCTCAGACTCAGAGTGTCGCGGGCACACCTGGACGTGCAGACTCGGCACGAGCAGACAGCTTGAGTGAGTATATGCGGCGTGTATCCTATCCGCATCGCACTAACGAGTGCCAGGACTCGATGTCCGGCGAACGGCTTCGGCATCACCTACGCCTGGTACATTCTCTCTCGCCAAAGGCGATGACGAAGAAGAGGTGCAGGCCAAAGCGCAAAATGGGGCAGGTGAGCAGGTGTCCGCAGCCGACTACGACCCTAGCTTGGATCGCCGCGAAGACGAGCAAAAGAGGGTGTGGGGTGGCAAGGAAGAGCCAGTCGACGTCGAAATGATTGAGGAAGAAGAAGAGGAAGACGTCGACGACATGTTTGCCATCGCTACCGAGAAGAAGCTCAAGAGGATTAAGCGGGTTGCAGTGAGTCGCCTTTCCTCCGACCGACTGGGAACGATGCATACTAATATTTCCCAGAAGCCGGCCGCCCCAGCCATCGTTACTGCGACGTTGGATTCCGCCGCCGACCCCGAAGGCTACTACCAGATCATATTGGGGGAGCAGTTGGACGGTGGTCGCTATCAGGTCTTCTCTTCGCTCGGCAAGGGAATGTTTGCAAACGTTGTCAGGGCCCGAGTTCTACAGGGTGAGGCGGGCGAAGTGGGTAAGGAGGTCGCGATCAAGATTGTTCGGTGCCAGGAATCCATGTATGTTGCAGCGTTGCTTCTGTGCGCACGGTACTAACCCTGACGCAGGTACAAGGCGGGTTTGAAGGAGGCGCAGATCCTCAACAAGATTAAGCAAGCCGACCCTGAAGACAAGAAGCACATTGTTCGTCTAGAACGCACTTTTGAACACCGCGGGCACCTTTGCCTAGTCTTCGAAAGTCTGAGGTACGTCTATCGTCAAATCGAGGGGCGCCCGGCTAATTCCAGATCGCACCACAGCATGAATCTCCGCGAGGTCGTTAAGCGGTTCGGTAAAGACGTCGGTCTGAACATTCGTGCAGTACGCGCGTATGCTCATCAGTTGTTCCTCGCCCTGAGTTTGCTGCGCAAAAGCAATATCATGCATGCAGACATCAAGCCCGATAATATCTTGGTGTGTGCTCTCCCACGACCGAACCACATTCACCCGAGTTGTTTACGTTTGCGCCCTTGCCCATCAGGTCAACGAGCAAAAAACTCTGCTCAAACTCTGTGATCTAGGCTCCGCGTCCGATGCTTCCGAGAACGACATTACCCCTTACCTCGTTTCTAGATTTTACCGGGCACCGGAGATCAGTACGTAGTCATTCTCCATACGCGAAATGCGATGACGCTCAAGCTACTTTCCGTGTAGTCATGGGCCACCCCTATGACCCCTCAATCGACGTCTGGTCGGTTGGCTGTACTCTGTACGAGCTGTACACCGGAAAGATTCTCTTCCCCGGCCGCACTAACAACCACATGCTTCTGCTCATGATGGAGTTGAAAGGCCGCTTCAACTCGAAGATGATCAAGCGTGCGAAGTTTGGGGAGCAGTATTTCGACGAGCTGGGGGCGTTCCTTAGCGTCGAACAAGATCGGGTTACCGGCTTGGTACGTGTGGCGGGTTAGGAGTTCCGAGGCGACGCCCATAACTAACCATGTGCATATCCCGCAGGATGCCGTCCGTAAGGTTCACCTCACCCAACCGACGAGGGATCTTCGGCAGCGGGTATTGCCCTCGAGTTCTGTGAAGCTCAAGGACGAAGAGAGCAAGCTGCTGCTGTCGTTCGTAGACCTCCTCGACAGGTGCCTTGCGCTCGACCCGTCTAAGCGGATAACACCTAGGGAAGCTCTAGTACATCCATTCATCCGTGGGTGATCGTCTTGCGCGAGGCAGGCACCTGACGGTTCGCGGAGCCAAGGTGGAAGTCGTCGTCTCCTCGTGCACTCTATCTGATCGATTTGTGGCTCTGGCCCATCAGGTGTCTCACTATATACGTTCGGGCCCACCAACAGGCAGCTTACGGACAGTACGCGTGTAGTTATAGAGAAGTATCAGAATCGCAGTTTTGCAACGTGCCCGTACACACATCACGACTCTCGGGTGCCCAGCCCCGGGGCGAGGCAACCGGGGCGCAGGTGTCGGGATAGACGCCACAGAGCGCATTCCCCGCATCGCTGCGCGTCGTCCGCTGGCGACCGCGTACGCGGAGTGCACGACGGTGAAGTACTGTTGATGAGATGTGCCGCCATAGGGGCCGGGGGCTTGTCGCTGTCTGTCAGGTGAGCGGTGTAGCTACGGGCCCCGATGCGATCGAATGCTTTCCTGGGTCACGCTATCCTGCGCAGGCAGCCTGCGCTAAGGGGCTGGGGCTGGGACTCGCGCCGTTGACGATACGGCGTGAGCCCTGCGCACGCCTCCTGCCTGCCCTTCTCGCTCGCTCGGGCTCTTGCCTTGCCGGGACATCCGTACTTCCTCTGCCGCCTATCATGCGGCCGCGCTAGCCAGGTATATATAGTGCGCCCGCTCCCCAGCGTACGGCCAGGCGCGTTCCCCCCGACCCCGAGCCCCCGCCCGACATGTCAGCTGAACGCGCGCTGCCCTCTTTCGACGAACTCCCCAAGTTCAAGGACTTCACAGGCTGCGCCTGGGAGGTCTGGGGCAAGGACGACCAGCTTGGCACGGTCAATCTCCTGACCGACGAGACCGTCAAGGAGGCCTCGAAGGAGATCAAGCAAGTCCCCGCCGCATACGCCGTCCGTGGACTTCCTATGCTAATGACTCCACAGGACCGGTAAAGCGATTGGGTTGAACTGGTAGGCAACGCCAGCCGCGAACCTTTCCTATTGTAATAGTGCTGACCTTTTTCCGTAGGCCAGTCAACTTCCCTGCCAAGGTGCGCCCAGTCGTTTGGAAGCGCCGGCATGCATGAATGCTAACCCGTTCCCTGCTCTAGCCCGCCTTCCACCGTAAGTCCCCGACTCACGAGGTCCTGTCCTTCCCCCACTATGGCGCCGTCAACGACGACGTCCTCCACATTGTTAGTGGTGTTACTCATTATATCATGATATCGTGTTCACTCTTCGGTTTCTAGAACACCCAGTCGGGCACTCAGTGGGACGGGCTGAAGCATTTCGGCCTGCTCCATCACGGCCTCTTCTACCAGGGGTAGGCATGGGCGCCGTAGCCCCGCGGAGTTATACAACTGACCGCTCTCTTACAGGACGCCGGCGAGCTTCTTCAAGAGCGGGGATCTTTCGATTACGAGCCCCACCGACATCGACCCGGATCTCATCAAGTACGGCATCCATAGTGTGTCGCCTTAAATACCCTCCCTTGTGCCAAGTTAACTCACGGCCGCGCGCGTGGTTCCCTAGACTGGGCACAGCACGGCATTTGCGGCCGCGGCGTGCTCATTGATCTCGTCAAGTACTACACGGACCTGCATGGGAAGCTCCCGTACGACCCCGTCACGACGCACGCGATCCCGCTCGCAGACATCCTCGCGGCCGCGAAGAAGCAGGGCGTGACGTTCCGCCGCGCGGATATCCTCATCCTCCGCGTAGGCTTCATCTCGCGCTACACCGGAGCGACACAGGAGGAGCGCAACGATATCGGTACACGCGAAGAGACTTTGTGCGTGCGGTTCCTTCCTCGATCCGCCGGCGCTCCTGACTATCTTCTGTAGTGCCGGCCTCGAGCAAAGTGAGGACATGAAGCGCTTTCTTTGGTGAGCTGGCCTTGGGTTAAGTTCTGCAGAACATTCGTTGCTAACGGCATCCCAGGAATAACCACTTCGCCGCTGTCGCATCAGACCAGCCCGCCCTCGAGGTACGTATTCTCGGTGTCTCTTTTAGCGAATGCACCTCAAGTTCGTTCAGCGCTGGCCCCCTCCGGAGGGCGTGACGCACCTTCACTCCACGATCCTTGGGTAAGTCGGGCCGAACGCAAAACTCAATTAGTATCACGGCTTATGCCTTCGCCTACAGGATGTGGGGAATGCCTATTGGCGAGTTCTTCGACCTCGAGGCGTTGTCGAAGCACTGTGCCGAGACCGGCCGTTATACGTTCTTCTTCTCATCATGGCCTCTCAACGTGTAAGTTCACCCTCTATTACTAGCGGTCGAAGTACTGAAAGTGACAACGACTTTCAGCCTCGGTGGCGTCGCGAGCCCTTCCAACGCAGCCGTGAGTAACACTTTGCACCTTCAATTTCCCCGGGACCCTTCGTGCTGACTGCGAATCAATGCAGGCGTACTTCTGATCGCTTTCGCGGCACTGAATTCTCCCACCACGAACATGGAACCATCGCACGGTATGCACGGAAGTCACAAATGTACAGTAAATAGGCAATCCAAATATTCTTAACCGTGCCTGCATGCCTGCGGGGAGCTTCCCCGAGTGCGTTACCGCGTGGCCCGGATGATGCAGAGTTCAGGGGACTTACAATTAAGGCGGCAGCGGAGTCCGGAACCGAGCATGACGAGCCCGAAGTTCCCTCGAACCGACTCGTGGCCTAGAATGCCGAGGGGCGGTCAAGAAGTCGAGCTTGTGAGAGCATCCCGCTGAGTAGGTGGAAGCTACTTACTATTCTTAGCCGTTCTTGTGGACCTGGTGGACAAACACGACGGGCGCCTCTGTCTCAACGATACAGCGCCGTCAACGGTTGACCACCACCATGGCAAGTACTATCCTTTTTATTCCCAGTCATAGGTGAGCATCACGCGGAGGAAGGTGCGGCGGACCATCAGAGTGCGAGTCACGTAAAATACGTTAACGTGCTGAAACCCCCGTCCTCTGCACGGCCGTGGATCCCCCTGCGAACGGTCACGTATCGCGCGCACTTCGGACCGCACCTGTTCAGGTGGGAGCAGATGTGGGGTCGGGAGTATAATAGGACGCAGACGTCAACAGGATGTCCTATATAACAGACTCGGGGCTTCGTATCGCAGGGGAAACGAGTACACACTCCCACCGACCTTGCTTTCGTCTGGATCGTACTATGTCTTCTCAACGACACCTGCCGACCTACGACGAGTTGCCCAACTTCAAGGACTTCTCTGGCTGTGCCTGGGAGGTCTGGGGCAAAGACGACCAGCTCGGGACGATCAACCTCTTGACGGACGAAGTCGTCAAGGAGGCGTCCAAGGAAATCAAGTTGGTCGACATTTCTATCCTCTACACTGTTATAAGCACTCATATTCGCCCTTAAGGACTGGGAAAGCGGTCTGCCTCAATTGGTGAGAAGTAAATTGTCTTTCGTGGCCGTTTCCCTTCCTTACGCTGGCAACTCCCAGGCCCATTCAGTTTCCCAACAGAGTATGCATCTCTACACGCTCACATGTGTGGATACAGGCTGACCTTGTGACAGCCCGCGTTTGGTCGCATTCCTCCGACCCATAAAGTCATTTTCAAGGCCGACCGCGGTGCCATTAACGATGACATTCTACACATCGTACGTACACCTCTATGGTGCCCCTCACTTTGCCGCACACAGAACCACATGCCGTGCTCGTAGAACACCCAGTCCGGAAGTCAGTGGGACGGTCTCAAACACTTCGGGCTCCTTAAACACGGCGTGTTCTATCAGGGGTGCGCCACCCCCTCCTCCACGCACTTCTATTGACGCACTCTTACTAATTCATCCTCCTCAGCACCCCCGCAAGCTTTTTCAAGACCGGGGAGATTCGGATCCCCGACCCTACCAACGTCGACCCCGAGCTGATAAAGTTTGGCATTCACAGTGCGTATCGCGCCCCTGCGTCCCGTTGGCCCGCACAACTCTCACCCCCGTGACTCTTATCGCGACTCGCACGCCCCTCCTACAGACTGGGCGCAGCATGGCATCTGCGGCAGGGGCGTCCTGCTCGACATGGTCAAGTTCTACTCCGACGCGAACGGCGGTAGGCTGCCCTACGACCCGATGTCGACCCACGCCGTCCCCGCCTCGGACCTCATCGCGTGCGCGCAGAAGGAGGGGATCACGTTCCGGCAGGGGGACATCCTCCTTATGCGCGTCGGATTCATGCAGCGGTTCTACGGCGGCACTCAGGACGAGCGGGAAGAGATCGCTGATAAGCCGGAAACTTTGTGAGTTTGGTTCCTGTGGAGGCGGCGCGCGGGTGACGGTACCTTGCTGAGAACCGTGTCACTTAGTGCGGGCATCGAGCAAAGCGAGGATATGAAGCGTTTCCTGTGGTGGGTAGCTAGGTCTCCGCGTAAAGTATGCGCGACGCTGAATTTCACATCCCAGGGACAACCACTTCGCAGCTGTTGCATCTGACCAGCCCGCGCTCGAGGTACGTGGAATATGCGGGTCTCATAGGTAACATATGCCTACATGAGCTGTTATGCACATCCAGCGGTGGCCCCCTCCGGCTAGCACAGGCCACCTTCACCAGACGATCCTCGGGTTCGTCTACGCGCCCTTGCAGTGGTCGTACCTCTACTGAATTTAGTGCTATTAGACTATGGGGGATGCCCATCGGCGAGTTCTTCGACCTCGAAGCTCTTGCCAAACAGTGCGAGGCGACTGGTCGCTACACATTCTTCTTCTCGTCCTGGCCGCTCAACGTGTGAGTTGTGTGTACTATGTTCTGTGTTTCCTCGCGCTGATACGGGATGGGGGTAGGCTGGGTGGTGTCGCGAGCCCACCGAATGCTGCCGTAAGATGATTACTACAACCGCCCCGCCAACGTAACGCTAATAGAAATGTGCAGGCCTACTTCTGAATGTGCCACGAGGAGTGCTGGAGGGTTGAGTGTAAATAAGTGTTTGTGTACGATTGACTCGAGGTTTGATGTTCAACGCACGATTGCACGACTAACGATACATTCGCGATCGTGTCATACACGTGCCACACGATAAAGCAGTCCAAAAAGTGGGTATGTAACACTACGGACATGCATGAGACAAACAGCATGCCGTCAAGACAGCTAGAGCCGGCTCTCAGCGTCCTATCCTTTTCGTTTTCGCAGTTTCCATGAACCTTGCAAAGAAATATCCACACGAACATCATCGTCTCGCTGACCCCCCAATCTTCGGGTCCTCCAAGTCCATCCCGCCATCCGAGCTCTCGTACGTCGACAGTCTACGCCGTTTCGGCGCCTGCGTCCTAATAGGCGGAAGCCCGTCTTCGTCGTCCGAGTCGGAGCGACTGCTCGGGCTCTGCGCCTCAACATCCTCCCGGTCTTCGGCGAGCTCGGTCACGTCCTCCCGCGCCCGCACGTCCGCGCTCTCCTCGAGCTCCTCGCGAAGCTCGGTGGGGTTCGCGGGATGCGGGTTGGGCAGCTCGTCTACCGAGTGCGTGCGCGGGCGGGGTTGGTCCAGGGGCTTGTCAGGAATCTGCCAGAACGCCCCCAAGCGTAAGCACTTGCGACAAGATAACGGTAGAGTAGAAGAGACGATAACGTACCGGGAGCCGGACGAGGTATGCCAGGAACGTAGATACGGATGCCATGATGAAGACGGCTCGCAAGCTGATCGCGTACGAGTCGCGCGCGGAGCGTTGCAAGTCTGGCGGCAGTTTCGCAACAAGGGTGGACGAGTGCCTGATTTTGCTAATGATCTGTTCCGGACGGCGTGAGCTTAACGGCGGCAGAGGGTCTGACAGAAGAAACGGGACCTCTTCAGCATCAGGGCGGTGTATGCGTTTGTGTAGCTCGGTGTTCAGGATGGATTGGAATAGGGCAGAGGATATCGCTACCCCTCCGACTTGGCCTGTTGTCAAAATGAGCGTTGAGTACACGCTGTGGGGGTATTGGGGCGTACTCACCGACACCACGGAAGAGCTGGCCGAATCCGGTTCCGACCGCCATGGCGTCCGCTATAGCGAGATCAACGCCAGTGCTTTTAGGTACTCAATCAAGTACGTACCGGGCAGGTGAGCAAGCAGTGCGACTATAGTCAAAGGTAGTAAGAATACAAACGGAACGACCGGACGCAAAACTTACTCAACATCGTTTGGAGTACAACAGCGTTGCCGAATCCTAGCGGAAGCTACATAAACCTGTTAGTCACTGCACCAGTCCCGCCCCGCGAGGTACTTACGATACTGAGCCATTGCTGTACGGGCGGCGAGTCTTCGCGCATCAACGAGAGCAAGGTCGCAGACACGAAGGGGAAGATGCCGAAGATGAGGTTGAGCTTCCGGTACTTCCCCGTACGATGCATTATCCACCTGCGACATCGCGTAAGGGCGAACAAACGAAGTAGGTTGTTTTTCAGACTTACCCAGCGAAGAGGGACCCACACGACACCGAGATGCCGTTAGGGATCAGATGCGCGCCTGCGCGGGTGCCTTCTTACTGCCATTCTCTACGGTTGATGACGTTGGGACTCACCAGCTTCGCTCGCGCTGGTGAGCATGACCGTTTGAAACCATGTCGGGAAGTTATACATGACCGTAAAGTTACATGTCGCAACGAGGAAGTTGCTGATTCCGACTAGCACCGGGATCTTCTCGCGCAAGAGGAAAGGGGCAAGGATCGGCTCAGGAGCAATACGCAATTCGACATACACGAAGAGCAACGCAAAGACGACCGCAAGCGTGAATGGGACGTATACAGAAGGAGCGGACCACTAGTGGGTAGACCTGTTAGCGGCATAAGCTCGGGAAGATGAAGAACTAACTCACAGGTTGCTCTTCACTGAAGCGCATACTGAGAAACACGAGGACAGAGAGCACCTAAGAGACTTGATGAGCACAGAGTTTCTCATGTTCGTGCTGCTAGCTTACGGTTATAAGGAGTGTCGCGCTGCCGCCGTAGTCGATTCGCTTTAGTACTTCTTTGGCGCTCTTGCCCCGGCCCTGCCCATGCCCGTAAGCGAAACTATCTAATAGCGTGGACTAATTGAAACGTACCGGGGTTACGTAGCGCAGGTTTATTGAGGTTAGCACGAAGGAAAGTAGAAAGAGGGGAATCTGAATGAGGAATGCCCAGCGCCATCCTAAGCTATAAATAGGTAAGGAACCGAGCGCGGTGCGCAACAGCGGAATGAACCTCACCGGTCGGCAATGAATCCTCCTAATGGACCTCCGAGGCCCATCCCGAGCTATGATTCGGAGTAAGCAGAGAGTAAGCAGAAAAATTCAACGGACATATATACGACGCTTACACTATTGAATACGGCTGCGACTCCTTGAGTCAGACCTCGGTTCTGCAATGGCGTTAATTCTCAACACCTTGTTGATAATTGGCCGCCTACCCTCAAGCTGTACATATCACTCGTAATGATCCTGACATTGAACCTTCAATCCACCGACTACAGGTATGAAAAAACGGCATTACTCACGTTGCAGTCGTGAAAATCCCACCGCCACCAATTCCACCCAACTGTTAAAGATGAGTTGAAACACAGTGTTGATCGGGGAAGGCACTCACGAAGCGAGCCGCAATCAACATCTCCATATTTGAAGAAAAGCCACACGCTATAGTCCCTATACCGGCAAAGAAAACGGCCAATTGGTTCGCTCCCCGACGACCCATGACATTACACAGGCGCCCATAAAGCGGGGTGAAAGTACATGTCGCGAGGAGATAGCTGAAGAGGTGTCAGACACGTTCTCATATTCTACCTGTTCTAGGTGTGTTTTACGCACGCGGTACCGAGCCAACTTGCCTGGTGGGCTTTATTAAAGTCGGACGAAATGGAGGGCAGCACTTGAAGTTGTGTATCTCAGCAAGCGCCATTCAGTGCGACGAACTTGGGCGTTCGCATGCTTACGAGTGGCAACCAAAGTTGCTGCGTTGGGAACATCAGCGGAGAAATAGAATGAGACGGTGAATGTTTCTCGAACGCACTGTTCAAGGACTGCCGTGCCAAGATTTTCAAGTCGATCATTCAATGATCATGAGCGCCCCACAAGTCGTATTCTGAACAAGCCTGCTACATACAGAGAGGAACGTCGCGGCCCAAATTCCGGCGAGAATACCATAGCGTGTCTTCCGCGAGATCTCTAACGGGCCAACTTTTCCACGTTTCTTCTGGTCCGCAGGCGTGGGCGACCGGGGAAGGAGCGGGTCGCGCTCCGAAGCGATTGGCGCCGGCATGATATGCGCAGGAGCGGAAATGACGTAGCACCGACGCGCGCGAGGTGTGCCTGCACGGTCTGTGCGAAACTGACCAGACTAGAAGCAGAGATCCAACGGCGAGGTTCCTCCACTAGAACAAATGGAGGCCAGCAGGGGATCGTGGGGAGATGCACGAGCACGAGAGCTTGAGCGTTGCGCGCAAATTGACTCCCAGGCCGAAGAGACACACCGCGCTGTGCCTGCTTGCTTGGAGGACCGCGTGCTTGCGTGCTCGCTGGCCAATGGGTGTGCCAAGACGGCGGGGGCGGGACGAGACCGACTCCAGCAAGTCGCACGCCGCGGATTGGCCGTGGGGGAGGTGGTGGTCGGAGGGAGAGAGGGCTCGGCAAACGATAATCGGCGCGGCGCTCTTCTGTTCTGGGGGAAGCCGCCGCCTGCCGACAGATGCCGACGCATCGCCACCCCGCTCTCCCGCCGATCCGTCCGCCGATGCACGCGACCCTTGCTGCGTAGTATGGACACCCTCAGTGGTTTGTCGGTCGTCCCGCGCTCTCTCCTCAGTTTGCGAGGGGAGGCGCGAACGCAAAACATACCGGCGGTCCGTGCTATGATCGCGCAGGAAAGTTACGCGAACAGATCGAAGACTTGTTACACAGCGGCAGCCGCGAATGCATAGACTGAGAGCCCGTATTGCAACTTGCCTGTCGGCACCCAAGGCAACGCCTCGACCAGGTAGGTGCCCACTAGTTTCCGCTACGATGCATGCAGAAGCTTTACAGTCACTGTTCTCCAGTTAGTCGACCTTTGTCTGTGGAAAAATACCATTCAGGAAGTTTAAACACGAGTGCTTACATAGACTTCGAATCTCCTGGCGGAGTGCCATAAAGGGACTTTGGTAGTTATAAGTTTGTTATGTAGCAGCCAGAAAGTCCGATTCGGTCTGGGGACGCCTGCGCTCCCACATGGACCGACGTATTTGTGCATCAAAGCCTACCAAATAGGCGCCTACTCCTCGTTCTGACCTCCATTGTCTCGAACACTTTCCACTTTTGCTCGCCTCCTCCTCTGCCGTGGGTCTCTACAAGCGACGCGTGTCCAGGCAACAGATCCGTCTCTAATTACTCCTGCCTTTCCGTGCTTGCTGTAGCTTGAACTCTTGCCTCGAAAGAAAATTTCATGGGCGGCGGACACAGGCGGTGCACGACAGGGATGTCGATATTGGCGCCCTCAGAAAAGTCTTTGAACAGTCCGGGTGGTGGTGGTTGTGGGAGAAGGAGCATCAGCCAATTCCAGTTTCTACTATCGCTCAAGCCTTCTAGTAGTAGGCCGCCGAATTGTGCTGGTGGCTTCGGAATTATTTGGGGAAATAATCCGTTAAATATCTTTATGTATGCTTGTCTTATTGTCGCAGCCTGGATTCGAGGCAGTGCGCCGTCTTTATGCTCCAGTAGCCCAGTAGCGGGACCCGGATGAGCGACCTCTACTGGTACTAAGAGCAGGAACATGGATACGTACGCGGTATTCGTATGTGACAGTATATCCGAAGTCGGCCAATCAATCTTATTAACCTACCCGGAGTCTGGCAGCCATTTACTTCGGACTCCGGGTGACCCCTGGGCGGGATTTTTTGCGAGTGCACCACGTCCGATGGTTGGGCCCAGCCTGAGGTCGCACAAGGTCGCCCACAATGATCGAAAGACCAACTCTAGTAATACTTATCCAGTGGGGCTCCGCCGTCACAAGTAACAGCCCCGCGGGGTCCCAGACCGTTTTTGCTAGATCAGGTACCATTGTACGAATATCCGAACGCTCCGCGTCTCAGGTTCCAAGCTTTCGCAGCGGTACAGAGCGGTACCGGCATATCCAATGCCACCAATAGGCGATTTCTCGGCGAGGCCTCAGCGCTAGCAGTGGCGCGCGCACTCGGAAATAACACATGCCCTCGACCGGATTGAGTGGCCCACTGACGTTATGCAGGCCTGTGCCCTTTGCACGACGCACATGCGCACGCGTACGACGGCTTCGACGTTCGCGCGACGTTAAACTTGGACCACGACGAGACCCCGAGCGACCTCTTCATTGATGTGCTAACCGCCCTGGGTCCGGCTTGACTGCCCGTCTTTACCATCGAATATCCTTCCTGTTCCTGAACATCATTCAACAAACGGTTACAAGCCTCAGAAAGCATTGGGACGATCCGGCGGATACGAGCGATCACAGCCATAGACCAAGCTTTGGGTTGGGCCGGCGGCACAAAGGAAACCGGCGGCTTGACCTCGAGTAACATTCGTGTCACCGTTACCGTGTCTCTCAATTTGATATAGACATTATGGGCCCGATGCGGGGCCGACGCTGACCCCGCCATCCTGGGTGCGTCCGTCGGCTCGCGATCACAAACGAGCATGCGCGCTGGTGTCACCTGAACTTCTACTCGGTCAGGTGAGCCCGGCGGGCCCGACAGCGCAACAGAAGCCAAGCCCAGAGGCGCGTCCCGACGCCAGCTCCCGACGTCAACCTCAGGGACGCTCGGCCTCTTGCATACTTTAAATATGAGGTCCTTGTGCCCGGCCATTCCTCGGACGAACGCTCTCGCTCCTCTGCAGCCATGTATGCTCGCGCTGCACTTGCATTCGCCGTACTGGGACAACTTGTGCGCCTCGCCAGTGCGACCGTCACCGACCCCACCGTCCTTGACGCGTGCCCGGGTTACAAGGCAAAGAACGTGTTTACCTTTGGGCCAAAGCTCACTGCCGATCTCGTACTCTCCGGGAAAGCATGCAACGTCTTCGGCAACGACATTGAGAAGTTGAAGCTCGAAGTCACTTACGAGACGAGTCAGTACTAAATGCCTCGTTCATGACTACATGTCCTGATGACCTTCCAGAAAACCGTCTCCACGTCAAGATCACAGATCCCTCGGACAAGCGGTACGAAGTGCCCGAGCCGGTCCTCCCCCGCCCCCATGGAGATCTGCTCGTATCCCCACACACCGCTGCCATTCGTTTCAATTATACCGCATCACCGTTCTCCTTCTCTGTGTACCGCGCGTCCACGCACGAAGTCCTCTTCTCCACCGCATCGCATCCTCTCATCTTCGAGCCCCAGTACTTGCGCTTGAAGACGAATCTTCCGGAGAATGCGAACCTCTATGGGCTCGGCGAGCATACAGACAGCTTCCGCCTGCCCACGCACAACTACACGCGTACGTTCTGGTCGCGCGACGCGTTCGGCGTACCCACGGGCACGAATCTGTACGGTAATCACCCGGTTTACTTCGAGCACCGCACGACGGGCACGCACGGCGTCTTCCTGGTGAACTCGAACGGAATGGACATCAAGATCAACGACACCGAAGCAGGGTCCGGGACGACGCTCGAGTACAACGCCATCGGCGGTGTGCTCGACTTCTACTTCCTCGCGGGCAGCGAAAGTGATCCGACTGCGGTCGCTCGGCAGTATGCGGAGGTCGTTGGCCTCCCGGCGGAGGTTCCGTACTGGTCCTTCGGGCTGCACCAGTGTCGGTTCGGCTACCAGGGTGAGCGTGACATGAAGATCGGCCTGCTGACCTGTGTGCTTACCGCTCCGTGTAGACTTCGTGGACGTTGCGGGCGTCATTTCGAACTACTCTGCAGCCGGCATTCCGCTCGAGACGATGTGGACCGACATCGGTAAGTCGGCCGCCAATGCCTCAGCTTTCTCAGGGGCCTAACGTTTTATTGTAGACTACATGTACAAGCGTCGCATCTTCACCGTCGACCCAGACTACTTCCCGCTCGACAGGATGCGAGAGATCGTCGCCTACCTCCACTCACACCAACAGCAGTTCGGTATGTTACCCCTCTCCAGTGTTCGTGGAGTCTGTCAGTTCAGCTGATCTGCCATAGTCCTGATGACCGACCCGGCTGTGGCGTACCAGCCAGGCCAGGACTATGGCCCCTTCGACCGCGGAACGGCAGCGGATATCTGGCTCAAGGCCGCGAACGGCAGCAGCCCCTTCTTGGGCGCGGTTTGGCCTGGGGTCACTGTCTACCCTGGTAAGCTGCGGTCACTGTCGAGCCCGCTGCCTGTCTTGCTGACCGGCAGAATAAACCATCAGATTGGTTCAATGAGAGGACTCAAGAGTGAGTCTGGAGCTAAGGGTTCTATTTCCGATATTCATA
The DNA here is from genome assembly GCA_001302255.2 of Trametes hirsuta. NCBI lineage: Eukaryota > Fungi > Basidiomycota > Agaricomycetes > Polyporales > Polyporaceae > Trametes > Trametes hirsuta. Next base: position 284,791 of record CP019376.1, read on the forward strand.
GATTGCCTGCAGCTACTGGACAAACGAATTCAAGTTGTTCTACAACCCCAAGACCGGTCTCGACATTGATGGCGCCTGGATCGACATGAACGAGCCCGCCAGCGTACGTCCTTAAACATTAATGCTGGGGGTCCCCGCTCACGTCAAACCTACCATTAGTTTTGCAACTACCCTTGCACAGATCCTTTCGCTCAAGCTATAGAGCAGAACCTGCCCCCCGCGCGCAAGACTCTCCCTCCTGCTCATGATGCGCCTATCTTTGGCTCCTCTTCGTTGCAGAAGCGCGTCGACCACAGCCACGATGACGTACAGAACCCTCCTTATGCCATCGCAAATGCAGCGGGCACCGGCGCACTTTCTGACAAGACCGCCTACGTAAGCCTTCCTTTCCGATGAATGTAAGTTGTGCTAACAGTTGTCCGCACAGACGGACGCGGTGCACGCCAACGGCCTGATCGAATACGACACACACAACATCTATGGCACGATGATGTCGACCGCGACACGCACCGCGATGCTGGCGCGCCGTCCTGGCCAGCGGCCCCTTATCATCACGCGGTCGACATTCGCTGGCGCGGGTGCGCATGTCGGAAAGTGGCTCGGCGACAATCTGAGCCGGTGGGACCAACTTCGTCAATCGTTGTCTGGGATCCTGGGCATGGCGGGTATCTATCAGGTTCCCATGGTCGGTGCCGACATTTGTGGCTTCGGTGCGTGGCGTCCATTCCACATCCTATAACTCGTTGTGAAACTGACGCATACATGGTCATGAAACGCAGGCGAGAACACGACGGAGACGCTTTGCGCGCGTTGGGCGTCGGCCGGCGCATTCTATACTTTCATGCGCAACGTACGTCTTTCGTCCCGTTTAGCGATAGTCACAGAGCCACGCTCATCTTTGCTTTGCAGCACAACACGGAAGACGCTATCAGCCAAGAGTTCTACCGCTGGCCTACCGTCGCACAAGCCGCGCGCAACGCCCTCGACATTCGCTACCGCCTCCTTGACTATATCTATACCTCATTCCACCAAGCGCACAAGGACGGCACACCCGTGCTCCAGCCGCTCTGGTACCAGTTCCCCAAAGACGCGAACACCTTCGCGATCGACACCCAGTTCCTCTACGGACCCTCCATCCTCGTCTCGCCCGTGCTCGAGGAGAACGCGACGAGCGTGAGCGTGTACTACCCTGACGAGGCGTTCTACGACTTCCTCGACCTCACGAAGACGCACGTCCCCGGCGGCGGCGCGGTGCAGCTCACGGACGTGAATTTGACGTCGATCCCTGTCGCGATCCGGGGCGGGGTGGTACTGCCGTTGCGGGAGAAGAGCGCGATGACGACGGCGGAGCTGCGGAAGACGGACTTTGAGCTTGTCGTTGCGCCGGCGCTGGACGGGACGGCGGAGGGCGCGCTGTACGTGGACGACGGGATCTCGATTACGCCCAAGACGAAGACGAATGTGTCGTTCAAGTTCAAAGGCGGGAAGCTGACCGTCAAGGGGACGTTCGGCCACCCGACAGGCGTAGACGTCGCGCGAGTCCGGTTCCTGGACGTGCAGAGCGCGCCGAAGAATGTGAAGTTCAATGGGAAGTCGGTGGGGAAGGAGGCGGTCGCGTATGACTCGGAGAGGCACGTTTTAGACGTGGCGCTGAAGACACCGTTCACTCGGGGATTCACAGTGGAGTATCAGTAAAGCGGTCGACTTTGGGCGGTAGCTCCCTGGTATATCGTCATCACTTAATCGGGTTTTTGGCCGCATTAGTGAACAGTGGATAGTCAATAATGTAAGACCACTAGTACTACTTGGTAGGATCTTCGGGGAGCACCACGCGGGAGTCCGACGGCAATGTGGTAGTAGGTAAGAAATGATCATACATATACCTTCTGCGTGCTTTATTAGTTTTCTCTGTTGGAGTTTGTTCGTCTCCAGAGACTCGTTGCTGTGTTAAGACACTCTAAGACTATAGTAGGGAGGCCGGGGACCAGTGGGACAGGACGTGAAATCTCGGGGGTGCGCCCATTCCACGTGGCTTTATTTGGTTAGCATAACCGGCCAAATAGACTTCCACCTTTCCTCTTCCTACCTCCATTGTCTGCAAGACTTTCCGCTTTTGCGCATCTTTTCCTCTGCCGTGGGTCTCTTCAAGCGACGCGTATCTAGGCAACAGAGCCGCCTCTACTTGCTGCTGTCTTTCTGTGCTTGCTGCAGCTTGAACTCTTGCCATGAAAGGAAATTCTTCGGCGGCAGGCATTTCTGGTCGCGATGCGTCTTCGATTGCCAATCTGCTACTCCTCGACGCGCTTTTGCGATGCAATCCGCTCGATCTGTGTTGGTATATAACGGGGTCTTGTCCGACATAAAGTCTTCGCCATCAGCCAGGTCTTCCGACATCCGCTCGACATTCAGAGTTCTCACTAGCGTTCACTCTCTACATACCCTCGCTCTCTAACGTTCACATACCCTCGAGCCATTCTCAAGATGTCCTACACCACCTTCGCACCCTCCTACACCCTCTCGGGCCCCGCGTCTCCGAACGCCTTTGCGCTCTTCTCGACCGCGCAGTCACCCCGCGACGCCTACCACATGTACGAGGACGCACGCCAGGTGCTACGTCCTTCGAACGGGCGGACTACGGTGAAGAAGACGAAGCCCTCTGGGCTGAAGAAAATCTTCGGGCTATAAGCCCTCGCCAGCCAGACTCGTGGACTCGATCCCGAGTGCGCACCATTACCATGACTTCGATGCCCCGCCTCGGTTTTGTCCCGACGCCAGCCATCACCCATCGCCCATCCTTGGCATACTCGCTCATGGATCCCACGCGCACCCTCTAACGTCCCGCGCTATCCGGTGAAATAGAAAGATTTCCTAACACCCGGTCGAGGGACGTTCTCTGCACGTTCATCGTCGCCGCGCCCGCTATAAGCCTCGCACGCACGCGAGCCAGCCTCTCCTCCCCTTCGGATCACGTCCTGTAATGGATGTTATGGACTATAGCATAGAGCTCGGACTCTTGGATATTGCGTCCTCTGTAATTATATGTATTGTACAATTCTAGTACCTTGTTTGCGTATCTGCACTGTACTATGTGAAGGGCCCCGAGGCCGAGGGTCAGAACGTTACGCGTTAATGCGATAATGTCTGATCTGTTTCAGTCATTGAAGCGGAGATTTAAAAGTAGCAACTAGAAGCGCCTAATGTCCTTCGCTGGCATCGTCGGGAGCTTTAACTGAACGACCTCGTCCAACCCGCTATCTTTTTTGAATCTTGACTAATCGTGCTAGGATGTTCTTTTGAAACATCAGTAAACCTTGGAGCGGCACTTAGGTATACCTGCAACATGTCGAAGCACGCTCTAACCCCCTCAGTGCTTCTCCCGCGGTGGGAGAAAACAAGCCGTGTCAGCATCCTCTTGCGCGTAAGATCGCGCTCCATCTATCCAAGGATGCAGAACTTTGCCAGTTCGCGGGCCGTTTCTACTGCAAGGACGGGGGACTATGCGCATGCCCCTCGGCGAAACTCGAGTACAAGAGTGTCCCGCTCAATATTTACGGCCGGATACGCCTTGCTCGGAGTGTGGGGCGCAACAGGCTTGCTTTATCTAACGACGTCAACGGTACATCTTGACAATGCCACTCAAGGAGGCCAAGATGGTCCGCAAGGGATACCCCGACAAACTACTGCCAACACCGTACGTAGCGCGCAAGTGGTCAATAACTATTGCCACAGCGAGAAGACGCGGTTTCCTCCTCCTGGTTCGGGTGTTATCCGGTATGACATCGCATATTCCGCTAGGTAGGCACGTCTACGTTATGGATTGAGAAACTTGCTCACTACGATAAGCAACGAGCCAATAGAAGATAGGCACGCTGAAGCCGTTATTCCCGTGCCTTCCGGTCACTGGTCCCTTTTTGGCGTCTATGATGGGCACAGCGGAACAGATACCAGTGTTTGGTTAGCTGAGAATTTGCTACCAGCCGTTACTGGCGCGCTCGCAGATCTGTACTCGAAGGTTACTGGCGCTAATTCTCCCGACTCAACGCATCAACCACCACCATCCGAGGTCGAAGCGACTCTTCAAGAGACCTTCAAGAGGCTTGACGACGACATTGTCAACGCCCCTCTGGAAGCGATTTTCTCGTCTAACTCTCGACATACCGCCGTCACTCTTCTTGCTCCTGCATATTCGGGATCCTGCGCGCTGCTCTCATTCTATGATGCTCAGTCTGGTCTTCTCCACACTGCGCTAACTGGTGACTCGCGCGCCGTTCTCGGACGCCAAAATCACGACGAAACGGGCACTCCCACCGGGACCTATGGCGTCCATGCACTAACCGCCGACCAGAATGGCTGGAATCCGTCTGAACGGGAACGACTTGAGACCGAGCATCCGAACGAAACCACCGTGCGGAACGGTCGCGTCATGGGCTACGGTATGTCGCGTGCCTTTGGAGACGCTGTGCTCAAGTGGTCAAGAGAGGTCCAAGACCGTCTCAAGCGCGAGTATCTGGGAAGAACACCCCGCCCAGACTTGGTCACCCCACCGTACCTGACGGCCGAGCCTGTGGTCACCACTACGCAGATCCTCCCGGGAGATTTTCTCATCCTTGCCTCTGACGGGCTGTGGGAGGCCCTCACGAACGAGGAGGCCGTCGGGCTTATCGGGCTATGGAAAGACGTGCGCAGCAAGCGCAGCCCAGGAGTCGACCCTCTGGCTGTAGACCCGCCCGAGCTGCCCGCGCGGCAGGCGGAGAGTGACGGGACGGTGCGTTACCGCCAGTGGGGCGCGAAGAAGCGCTTCGTCAGCGTGGATGAGAACGCAGCAACGCACCTGCTGAGGAACGCGCTCGGAGGGGCGGATTCGGACCTTGCTGCGGCACTTCTCAGTATGAAGGCGCCCCGCTCGAGGGTGTACAGGTAAGTTGTTTATAGCTGTGAGACTTCGTCTGGGGTGAGTGGTAGTTGACATCTCTCCCTCAGGGATGATATGACTGTTGTGGTAGTGTTCTTTACCGAGGACGATCGTCGAGAGACTGCTCGAAATTGAGCGGAGTTTGCGATGGGAGGCGGCCGGCGAGAAGTCGGAAATTGGCGCGTGTCGGTATGTTTTATACATCGTACGTTTGTCGCCTTCGATGCATTAATTTAACGGAGCTACAGCATCCTGCGTTGTTCGTGCGACTCGATTTTGACGGGCGGCGTTACGCAGGTCCTTCGTTGAGTACCTCCAGAATAGCCGAGGAACGTTGTCTGTTACCAGTCCGTCCCGGCCACTCTTACCCGTGCTTTAGAGATCGCCTACGTCTATGGCGTACTCGTGAGCATTCCGAGTGTCAGGGCGCCACTCGGAATGTCCGGCTCGCCATTGTTGTCGCTTTCCACGAATATGAGAATCCCTTCCGCGGACTTTGTAGTGGGCTTCTCATGGTGGTCAGCAGGGTTAAGTCTGGACCCGTGCCCTCCAACACAGCCAGGGTAGATCGTGCGTGACAATCAGAGAAGACAACTTCTGCGTACCGCATGCCGTCGGTGCCGCCAGCTCGGATGAGGTAACATCTTCGCTTTATCAATACCGATTATGGAGGCAGGCGGGACTCCGACTCTCACCACTTCTGTGTTCGCTTTAGGTGTGCGCCTTATCGTTTCCCCGTTGGTAGGTGACTTGTCTACCCTTGGTGATACCAAGGTACTGATGTGTATTCTCTATTCCACGCCCAAACACCACACATTCTTTTACATCGCCTCCTAGGCACGCGTTCTGTTGTGGATACTGGGGCGGAGGACACGGCGGCCTTCCGTCCCGCGATACATTTGCATGCCAAACTTGTAGTGAGAATTCTTCTCTCCCCTTTGACGACGGACTGCGCACAGCGCAAGCGCAGCAACCCAACGCATATTTCCGCCGGTGAATCAACGGGCCCGCTCGGTGCGCCCCGCCCCTTCTCGCAGCGACCTTATGTGCATATCATTCCAACGTTGTGGAGCACCCCGCTTCCAGCCCATCGCCCTGAGAATGATCCGTCGGGCGGGGCTGTTGGTGACCAATGGGCGGGGGTACCGGTTTCCAACGCAGACGCTCGTGATCAGCTGCATTGTGGCGTCGTTCACCGAGTGGCTTCGTACTGAATGCTCACTGTTGCGCCATCGTCAGGTGGACACCGTGTTCGGAATAGGGCGCCAGGCCACTGCTCTTCTGGAGAGATTGTCTTGTGGGTATCTCACCCGTGGGCTCACGGTGGGTTGTTCCCTTGACCCAAGTTCTGAATGCCTCTCGTGTCTTCCCACCTCGTCGACGTCAACGCACCTTCAGTCTTGGGCCGCCGAAGCGTGGTAAGCGTCATGTACAGGCTATCATGTGCGATTGTAACAGAATGTCAGGCGTGTTTAGATTGGCCTGTTTGGACACCGTTTGCGGCGAAGAATGTTTGGGTTCACTCCATCTCCGGGGAACTCCAGTAAGCTGGTATAACGGTACGTTCTCCTTCCCGAACGATGAGAGTGGTAACCATAGCCAATGGGATTCGCCTTCGGGGCTACATAGGCAGTTGGTGTCGTAGTGATGGGTCTCGCTTTCAGTTAACTTACGTATCTCCGTGCCCTCGACTCAAAGCCACCCCGCACTTTGCCGCGGCTTAACGTTCCTAGCCGTTTCCATGATACGCCCCACGTTGTGGACCACGAACCAGAAGGGCTGCACGTTTTCTCTTTGGGCAAGGTGCGTGAGGATGTTGATCAGGGACGAGCGAATCGTCGGTTGACTCTTACGCGTGTTCGTTCCCGGATCCAGCACAGAGACCGGTAAACCTGCTCCAGCTACCGCCCGTTGAAGGACGGTAGCCCTTTCTTCCGGATCGAGTTAGATGCAATTCACGTAAACACGATGTTCAGCAATGAGGACTTCCCGCGCACCGCTCTAGAAGAAAACCGGTGACCTTGAAGTTCTCATGCGAAGGCCTTGCGCCACAAGGTTATCCAGCTCGTTGTTCTGTTACTCACCTCCGCCATCCGTCCGTCATCACATACCGTTTCAGTGGGTGCTAATGGAACATCAGTGTTCCCTCAGTCGGTTCTGAGACCTGACAGCAGCTAACTAGGACGATTCAGGAGCACTCTTCCCTGTGATATGACGGAATATCCGTGTGTATGCAGTCCCAAGCAGCGGCACACATACGAGAAGCTTAACGGAGCTTGCCGCGCGGGTCAGTTTTACAGAAGCCGACGACTTGCCGAGGCAACGCCCCGTACCATCCTGTCTTCTTACCCCAGGATGAACACGCTCCGCGTTCGGTGCACCCGCCACGCCAATATGACAGGATGTCCCCGACCCAGCTAGTCGCGCGTCCGCGAACTCCGACTCGCAGGTACCGTGCGGTCCCAAGGCCCGCCGGGGAGCGTGTATATTCTTAGCTCCGCCGTTCCCTGAGCCGCGCACATATAGCTGTCCCTGCGGTCATCCTAAACGCGCTTCTCCGTGCGTTCTGGCATCCCATCGGCCCTTCCCCGCGGCGGAACGAGCCGCAGGCGACACCCCCTTCCATCGTGCTCCTGCACGGACGCCCCTGCGTGCTGTGCCGCCCATTGGCATCGCGGACCGGGACGGGCTCGTATCGGGCTTCAATCATACACACCTCGTGCTGAAGGTGGCACGCCATGCCACTCTCACTGGCGGGCTTGGAGGCCCATCCGGCCAAGTACATCGGACCTATGCTCGTCAGCCTGACTCTGGAGGCGCTTCAGACTGGTATAGTCATCAATCAATCCCTCACGTTCTGGGAACGTGCGGAACGTGAACGGAACGTAGTGCGCGGGCTGGTATCGTTTGTAACTATCGTGGCCTTGTGAGCATCCTCAATTCTCTGTCGCTACGTAGATGACCTACCAAGGGTTTCGATTAGTTTGCAGACGAGCCTGCGGTTTTATGCTGGATGGCGGGTATTTGTAGAGGGCTTTGGTAATTGGGTACGTTGTCTGCCCCAAACCCCACTCTTAGCAGCATTTGTTAAGACAAAATGCAGATTGCTAGCGTGTTATTTATCTGGGCAGACAAGATTCAATCGACAACGGTAAGCTGCCGGGTTTGTCCGGAAAAGAGCCTGACTGATGCGGCTTCAGACAGTCCTCATGGCTGCACCCGTGCAGGTGTTCCTCATATGGAGGTGTTGGACAGTAGGTTGCACGCCCTACCACTCCTCAGGTTAAAACACACTCACATTCCTCTTACGATTCGTCCAGCTATTCAACCGGAGCTTCGCTGTTCTCGTACGTTGCCAATCGTGACAGTAGGAGCTTCAGACACGCTCAACAAGGCGTCCACGAACGTAGGTTGCCCTGTTGACGCTAGTATTGGCGCAACTAGTGTCCAGCGTAGTCGTCACTATCCAGACGTTCCAAGCCCACTTCGGTGTCGTACCTGAAGCTGAAGTAGAGGCGGGCCCCCTCCCTAAGGTTCCAGTGAGTCGATAGGCCCAACTTCCCGAATCCATCTCTAATCCCCGCCTAGATCAGCCCCACATGTAAGTTGGTGCGAAGCGCCCTTCTTGCCCGAGTTATATAAAACTGACGCTACATCCGTCATAGTCGTCCTTAGCCTGACGTGTTCAGCGGGTTGGTAGCTTCGTTCTCCCCAGAACAGATGCAATTTAGATTCATATGCACACAGTGCTCGATGTGCTGGTTACCGGCATTCGTGAGTAGAGTTACATCCCTTCTCAAGTGCCGACCATTGACATGTTTCGATAGTACTCGTTTTCCTCACGCGTTCAAAACAAAGCGTCACATCCTCTAGGTTCCGTCGGGTAAACCAGAATGCAGAATCGGTCTAACGTTGCTCAACTCACCCAATATTCAGATCCTCAAACGACTTACGGTGTTGATCTGGGAGGCGGCACTTCCGCCATGCGTGTGTGCGGTCATGACGGTGATCACATACGTGACCCTGGTGCGTCCAATGGAATAGTCGTATCTCCGTTCTTTCACCATTGACATAGGATCTTCCAGGTCGACGTATGTTATTGGGACCTCACGTTCCAGGCTATACTGGGAAAACTATACGTCATATCCCTCTTCGTTACCCTGTAAGGCATCTTTCCTCCGTTACCCGCCGCTTCGACGCTCATCGATCGGGCCTTGCTTTCTAGCAACGGTCGCGCAGATCTACAAGATGGGCCACGTCCGGGCTTCTCAACCAACCGGATATCGAATTTGGCCTGGACCACGAACACACCTATCCGTGTTGACGTACGTACTTGGCACTTGAGAACGTGGTCTCAGGTTTCACGGATACTGACAAGTGTGGTTACCCGCAACGGCAGATTCCCACTGACATCGAGACCGGCGGCGTTTCGACAAGAAACACCCAGGCAGACGATGCCAGCGGTGTGGACACCCCCACCGACCCTTCCTGTGCCCGTCCAGCGGTCGTGTCTGAGAAGACGACGTGACCTGGGCACGGGGACATCTTCATGGGCGCCATGGAAGCTCTTATGACTCACGACCCAGCAACGTACTCATGAGTGTTCGTCGGGTTCGAGCATGGGCGAAGGGGGGTTCGGGGATAATAGACGATGCATGTTCGATGTCTCTCCATGGGCCGTGAGCAGTTGCGCGTAAGTTCGGCTTGACGGATCCCATGAAGTCGTCATTTCTGCACTATGGCATATTTACTACTACTCGCGGTAGCGTACATACCACTCCCTCACCGTTTTAATCACACGTAACGTCTCCGGGAGCGAGGCGTTGTAGCTTTGAAACCGAATACATAGCGCTGTATCTCACGGCAGTTGGAGCAATGCGACTTCATGAAAGCGCGGTATAGCTCGAACAAAGACATTAAACTTGAACAAGCATTCGAGCCTGAGACTCGCCGTCAACAAAACTTGAGTTCGCCCTCTCGCTTTGTTTCTCCGGTCCCGATGACAGTCAACTGATGCGATCGGGAGCTCTTAAGCTTCGTAGCATCGTACTGCTCGACGTTCACACCGATTACCAATCATGGCCAGGGAAACCACGTTTATGCCACTAAGCCCAAGCATGGCAGGTGCCGATCGGAACAGCGCACAGTAGTGCTTCTAGTTGGAAGAAAGTATAGGGACTTCAAGTTGGCATAAATACTGCCCAACATGAGGGAGCTCAGGTGCGTACACTTCGTTTGTACGTGAAGTTGTTCCGGTACATTCTTTGCGCATCTATACTCAACCACGAATGAGAGGATCCTCACAGTCGCGTGCCGTATGGTGGGCATGACGCGGCGGTTTCACCGTAACATACCGTGTAGTCATGGTCTCACTGCGCTGTCCATGACGGAGAATAACTTGTGTTATTCATTCGGGGTACGAGCGCCGTTCTTCCTGTTGCCGAAGCCCTTCCCCGCCATGCAGATCGCCCAGAAGGACTTCTGTCAGGGAGGACGCCGCGGGCATACGCGTACTAGAGTAAACCTGCAAGACTCAGCTCGATCTGGGAACCAAGCCAGAGTCCTGAAGAGATTCCATAGGTTTCACGGCTGAATGGTCCACCGGCAAACCCTACGTGCGTGAGCGACGCACGGACGCGAATCACTGGCCTGAATATCCGGCGGGGCGAGGAACGCATACCCCACCGTTCGCCGTATAAAAGGCTCACCGTTCGACCCTACCACTCTCCAGCAGTCACCGACTCGTCTTCGCTTCCACCCTCAGCCATACCGCCTTCACACTACCAACCCACCCACTCTCCCATACCTACCAAGATGTTCGCTCGCATCGCCGCCTTCGCCGCTGTCGCGTTCCCCATCCTTGCTGCCGCCCAAAGTTGCAACACCGGCCCCGTCCAGTGCTGCAACACTATCCAGTCTGTGAGTATTCCTACTCCCGCTCTTATAAACCCCCAGGAGGGCTGAGCTGACACGCATATGTTCCACAGTCCGACTCCGATGCGGGTGCCACCATCCTCTCCCTCATCGGCACCGCCCTCGGTGACGTGACGGCCCAGATCGGCCTTGGCTGCACACCCGTGTCCGCCATCGGCGTCGGTGCGGGCAACGCGTGCAACGCGAACCCCGTCTGCTGCGAGAACAACAACGTCGTGAGTACTCCCATGTACCTGTTTGTACCGACCGTGTAGCTGATGAGAAATGTGCTTAGGGCGGCCTTGTCTCCGTCGGCTGCGTCCCCGTCTCTCTCTGAGATGCTTCAGAGTCTGACCATGAGGAAGGGTCTACTTTTCAAAGAGAATGATGTTTCTGTTTATATCGCGTTTGTTGTTTCTACGTTGAGGCGAATTGATTGATTGCTTTTGCTTGTTTGCCTCATATTTGAGCTTGAGTTGAAGTTCCAGTGTGCAAAGGCGGTCTGCAGTCGCACCAGAGGATTAGATGGTGAAGTCAGAAATCACACTGCATTCCCACGTACCTGTACCTCGATACCAGAGTCTAAACCCCTCGTCAGAGGGCGGTTGAACTAGCATGTGCCGTAAACTTAAGGAACAAGTTGAAGCTCGGCGGCGTTCAGCGCTTAGCGTAGTCGTCTGCTTTCGGCCCCGGGCCGAAACGACAGCCGACCACCCGTACGGCGGGGATGTGACAGTGTAGAGTCTGTACGTATACGTACTAGTAGACCAGCACATTTGAGGCTTCTTCTGCTTGTTCTTTAACGTTCGACCATCTCTACCGCTCCCCAACGCAAAGTTACATATCTTCGCACTCGGCCAGGCACATACAAAGATCTTGTCGAATGCAGAGTCGCCCCCGGCATGTGGAACGCATGTCCGATTTCATATTCACTTCGATGCCCGAGGACTCCTAGTGCTCAGTGGTTTGGGAATTGGAAATGTCCTGCGCGTTCGATATCTCCATCTGGTAACTTACGGCCTCCATGGCGCTAGATTTTCACGTTGTGGACGTTTACAACCTCACCTTTCAGGCTCTCCTCGGACCCAAAAGCCAAGAAGCAGCATATACAGGGCAATCACTAGTTAGTGGCCTTCGCTATTAGGTTTAATGCGCTAGCTTCTGCAGTGAGCTTCAACTCTCGTTACATCGTCCGACCAGTGCTGGAACCGCCCAATCTGAACTTCTCAAGATCCCTTGAAATTCCAAGGTCTCAGCACAGCGCCCGCGCCCACCGTAGATCCCACCCACACGGCCACCAGTGGTTCTGCCACCAGGATCCGCGGACACACTGGATTCGCGCCCAGGACGAATAACAAATACGAGTTCTCCGCGAGGGTAAACACCGGTCCCATAGGCAACCCAAGCGCACAAAGTGGCAGCGCCCACCTCACGTTCGAACTTTTCCCCGCCGCTCGCGTATCTTCAGATGTCGTGGAGACGGCCTGGCGGGCAGGGACCACGGCGGAAGCACGTAAGCGGACTCAAGATCTCGCTACAATAGTGATCATTGGCGTATTCAAATTCGCCCTGGGTTCGTCAGATCTGGGGATACTTATATGGCGGGCGATGGTGTACATGAGCCCGAGCTCGAGAGTTTGGGGTTTGTGAAACGGACGCCTCCCTGTGTCGGACTGTATCCCTATAGGCGCCCCGGACGATGTCGACCGATTCCGCAGCCGACGCGGCCCTGCTGGTGGAGATATATCGATCCTTGTGAGTCTTTCCCCGCCTTCGAATTCCTGCGATCCTCTCAAAGCCATTGACGGTCGTCGACACCACAGACAACTCAGCCTGTTCTGCGATGCTGCCGTGAACGGTGAGTGACTCGAGATATTAGATCGTGGTCAATGGGATTCGAGCCGGGCTGACGTTTCATCATGCACGGGTCAGGCCTGCTCGCCTTCGACTGGATCTTAACGCTCCGGGACGAGATGCGCTTCGTGTGGGCAAACCCGATGAAGCTCTCGGCGTGGCTGTACTTTGGGGGTAGGTACATGCCTTTGGTGCAGCGTTTATTAAACATGATCTCGGTCTACCCGCTGTCCGATACGGTACGTCGTTCTCGGGATCTTCGTTTGTCGCCACGCTCGACTTAACATAAACGAAATGACAGAGGTGCGAAGCGTAACGTTGCAGTTTTATCCCGGGAGACGTTTTCTGAATACACGGCGCGCAGTTGCTACGCAGTGTTCTGGACAACGACTTGCGCGGGGCTCATCTTCTACGTGGTCCCGATCAGTGAGTAATCTTCAGACCCGGAATGCTAGTAAAGTCCTGACCAATGACCTACGACCAGTTTTCTCTGCCAACCGGGCGTACGCGCTCTCGGACAGGAACAAAATCCTCTTCTGCATCGTTTTCGTCCTCAGCGCGGGACCGCTCGTCATCAACATGGTATAGTACCAGTAATGCGCATGGCAGTATTGTAACGAGCTTACGAATCCTCTTGCTGCCAGGTCAACACCATTCTATGGCTACGACCCGTCAACCTCCCCGCACCTCTGCTGTGCTCCAGCAGCGCGAGCACCCCCTCGTCACTGAACTTGAAGTGAGCATGACCCTCCATCCGCACCCTGCCGTACCCCCACTCACGACATTCGACCAGCCGTGAGGCGACCATGCAACTCAAGCACCCTTGTCGACTGACCGCGCCGCACTAGTGATTCTAGCCTCAAGACTGTCCTCCTCTCTATCAGACATCATCGTGATCCTCGTCACCTGGAAAGCGACCTTCGCGGCGCTCAAGGCCGCACGAGGCATCGTGAAAGCCCCCATCGCACAAGCGCTGCTGTTCAACGGTGCGTGATTCCACCCATCTCTCTTACGCGCCTCTCCTGCTAACGCGTGCTCCCACTCCCCCAGGCGGACTATACTTCATGTGCGTACTCATTGGGGGACCGATCCAACACTCCAACCCCCCTGACCACCCACCCCGCAGAACGCTGCTCATCCTGAACATCACGCACATCGTCATGTCCGCGCTCTCGGTAAGCTCCCCATCCTCCCTACTACGACCATCCCCCTCCACAGCGCTAACCCACCGGCATACGCCACACAGCTAAAAGCGTTCCTCGTAACCACAAGCTACATCGCCATCTTCATCGACCCGTGAGCCTCCCCCGTGCTCGCGCCATCCCTTATTGACGCCGCTGCCCCTCCTCTCCCCCCTCATCGCGCGCGGCAGCCTCACGTCCGTCCTAACCTCCCGCTTCCTGCTCGACCTGCAGCGCATGACCGCGACGCAGCAGCACCGCGCGAGCGCGCCCTCCCGCTTCGAGTCGCTCTCGCTGCACATGTCGTTCGTCGACGACCGCGGCCGCGTGCCGACGCTGCGCTTCGCGGCGCCGTCTCCCCGGTCCGTCGTGTCGGGTGTCGATCCGGGCGTGGGCGTGGGCGTGGGCGTGGGCGTGGATCTGGAGGAGTTCTCTGCGGTTTCGCTTACAGCTACTGAGGGGGGTGCGCGGAGAGAGAAGGGGGCGGGGAATGCGCCGGTGGAGGTGTGACGGGCGCTGTAGCTAGACTCAGGCTTCCGTGTGTAGGGTTCGAGAGACCCTACCCCGAGGCACAGAAGTTGACAAGCCACTCTGAACGGGAAGGATAGTGTATTGTATCATTGTATTTCGGGAGCCGGGACACTGCTGTATACGTATACCCTCGTCCTCATCCTCATCCTCGTCTTCCCCCGCAACGCGTGCTGTTGTGTTTGTCTACAGCACAGCGCCCTTGCCGTCGCGACAAGGACAAAGGCAGGACTCGAATAGGTACCTATATACACGCGCGTGTACGACACCTCGCAACGCGCCGTACAGCGTCTGGCCCAGTCTGAGTGGGTACCTACACGAGGCCATACTAAGACTGACAAGTCCACCACCGTGACCGTTGCCCACCTCACGCTCGGCGCAGTACCGCAGCACCGTATGCGTCGCGATGGATCATGGCGGTCAGGAATTCGAAGCGTCGACCCCACGGGGGTCGTGAAACAAAGACGCGGTCCCTTGCTTCTCGGCGCACGGGGAGGGACTTGCCCGGACACATAAGACACACCGCCAGCACTTGCGACTCGCGAGGTGTAGTAGTAGCTGTGGGGTGCAACCATCACCGCGCGCTAGAGGGAGGGAGGGGGGGTGGATCGAGCCTGAGCGTGTTCTATCCAGGTCTCGAGTCGCCTGTCTATCACCTGTCGATCTGTCCGCGGACGTCCCGCGCGCGCGATACCGTCCTGTATGTGGCATCGCGAACCCTATAAGATCCAATCAGAAGAGCCTAAAGAGTAAGTTCGAGGGTGTATCGGCAGATGGCGAGTACCCACCTACTTACACGCATGCGCGACGTCACGTCGGGCATCTGTATATGGGTGATCGATATCGTCAGAACCCAAGGGTTGGTGGCGAGCGATGCGGGATCTGTGAACTATATGCATGGGGCGCGGCGGTCGGTGGTCGGTGGCTGCGGAAGCGGAAGCGGGGCTGGATACTTTCTTGTCCGAGTTTTGCCTCCCCAACAGACGAGTGGCGGTGTGCGTGTGCGGCTTAGATCTCGAGGTGGGGAATCCGGATGGGCTACGCGGGAGTACTAGTGGCGTTGCCAAATGCAGAGGAACTTGACCCTGACCCTGAGGCGCCGCGGTCGTCGCGAGGGAACGCTGCATCGTCAGTTGTCAGTGCACCAGCCGGCCAGGGACTCGGCGGGGTGAAGAAGGAGAACCCCGGGGCGAACGGCGCACACTGGCATGAACATTGCAAACGGCACCCTAGCAAGTTCCGTTGCGGTAGCACAACACAGCACAGAACCCATTACATTACAGCGCTCCCGTGCCACGCCCCTCGCAAAAACGGCGCATAAAAGAAGTCGGCGCGCACGCGTCGCGGCGACCGTACTCAGGCTCACAGCGCAACGTGCCGGACGCTAAACGCCAAACGCCGAAGAGGAGGGGACATGGGGATACGCGGCTGGAGAAGCCTGCCACTCCGTCGCTCGTTACTGGATGCTCCTGCGGCGTGTACGTAGCTGTATGTGGACGTGGACGTGGACGGCCGCGGCATTACCCGGAACTCTCGGAACTCATGGATAGATGGGTGGCAGTGGAGTTGACCGCGCGTGTTGTCTCCTCGAGGTCAGAGTCGGCCGTCGCGGACTTTGGGCTTTGGGTGGCACGTACTGGTACAAAGAGACAAAGGTGCGTTTTTTCTTTCTTGGACGACGCTGCGGCTACCGCTACCGCTGTTGTTGTACAACGCGCACGAGCTTGCCGAGACAACGTTCGTTGTGCTACGCCTGCGGCACCCTGGGAGTGTGGAAAGGCCCGAGTGCGAAAGAAGAAAGGGACGAGAAGCGGAAGGAGAAGGAGAAGGGGGGGAGAAGAAAATACAAAGTTGCATGATCAATACGGATGCACGCACGCGAATCTGGAGACGGCCCGAGCTCCAAGCGATGAGAACCCGGTGCGCGGCCCACTGAGTACTGAGGCCTGAGGGCTGAGGACTGAAGCTGAAGACTTGAGTTCCGGATGCACGCCAGCGAAAGAGATGCGCCGCTGCAGCATCCGCACTCGCACTGCTCACGACGTGGCGCATGGCCAGCTGACCGGCGGATTACCGGGCCACACCGAGCGGATGCCCCAGGAGGATGAAGATGGCCCGTCGGGGGGAGCTCTCACCGCGAGCAGGGGTGTCGGGGCTGTGGAGTGTCGTAAAGGAGCTCACGGGACGTACAGGCGACCGCAGGGGCTCTAGGATCCGCCCATGGCCAGATCGCGGACGTGGATGTGTGCGCGGGGTGAGCCAGTTCGGTTCTGAATCCGGCCGCGGGCTCATGGGTGCGTATACGCGCGCAGATGCCGAGTTCTGGGTGTGGACGGAAGGAGGGCATCGCCGGGCACGGAGCTTGTCAGAACTCGAAGTCGTCGCAAAAGACGTGGCAGGCTCGTTCGGATTCGTGCGATTGGGAGGAGTGTGCTATCTCGGGGGAGGGGGCGATAACGCACAGCCCTGCGCCTGCGAGGGAGGCGAGAACGGTGGAGCGACTGGACGGCGGCGGGCGTGGGCTGGTCTGGAGGCGGCGCTGGGAGGCGGGGCGTTTGGGTTTGGGCCGCACCGAGGGAAGAGAGATGGACCGAGCGTGGCGCAGTGCCCAATCGGGACATCGTCTAGCGCGACCCGGGAGCGCAGTCGGCGGCAGAAGACTCGATGCGAGGGCACGGCGGGAGACAAAGGGCTGCCGCTGCGATTGTAGAGCGTTTTCGGGGCGGGCGTTGTTCCGGGAGCGGTCGTCGTTGTCGGCGGGGAGAGGCCTGGCGCAGCGCGTGCGCCCGACGTCACCGTCGCCCTGGCCACGCGACGAAGCACAGGCGCCCGGCGCGGCGGGCGATCAGCCGACGCCCAGAATGGCAGCCGCGGTGCACCGCCCTGCCCAGAGTGGCGAACCGATCTGAACCGAACCACCCGCACCAGGCCCCGCCGACCTATTGTGTTCGTTCCGGGCGAGGATATAACGCCGCACGCCGCCCAGAGCGGCTCCCCCAGCTGCTCGTCCTCGTCCTCGCCCGTCCTCGCTGCTCCTCGCCCTCGCCTCCAGCACGCCTCTCCCCTGATAGCACGCACGACACGATGGCCGTCTCCTCGCACCGCATCCACACCATCCACGGCGCATTCGGCGCTCCCTCCTGCTTCGCGCCCTCCATGCCCCTCGCCATCAACCCCGCCCACGCCTCCTCCTTCAACCGCATCCCCAACGTCTGCGTCCCCCGCTCCCGGCCCTTCCGTGCCGTCCCCGGCGCAGCCAGCCCCGCCTCCCTCTCCCTCAGCCGCACCGCTCCCGCCTCCTCCACCGCCCCGAGCATCATGGGCCCCAGCCACCCGTCCGCCGCGCCCACCCGCCCCCGCCGCACCTCCCTCTCCTTCACCGCCCCCGCGCCCACCCGCCGCGCACCCCCACCCCCACCGCCTCCCGCCCCCGTCCTCGCCGAACGCACCGCCCCCGCGCTCGCGACCTCCTCCCCGGCCGTCGTCCAGATCCCGACCATCGAGGACCCGTTCGCGGACGCGTTCGAGGACGCACCGCAGCCCGTCCCGCTCGCGCGCACGCACGTCGCGTCCTACACCATCCCCCCTGCGTCTAGCGGTGCTGGTTCGGCCATGGTGGCCTCGTCTCTCCGGACGCCCCCGGGGCTTGCGCCCATGGGCTCGTCGAGCATCCCGAGCGCGAAGGATACGAGGGGACGGCTCGTCGCGAGCGTGCTGCTCAGCCGCGGGTCCGGCCGCCCGCTGGGGGTCTATCTCCGCAGACGACTGTCCGGCGAACAGCAGGGTTACGTCAAGAGCGGGCTTTCGCAGCTCGTTGCGGCCGCCGCCTGAGGCGCACCGCGCTCTGTAACTGGGCAAACCGGCGTGGTGGAAAAGCAAGGAGGCCGCGGGGATATGGGTCGCAAGGGGTCTCCGGTCGGTGTTTGCGTTGTTTTCCTTCAAGTCTTCCTCTATCTCTGGGTTGGACGGTCCGTCTCCACACTCGTTATTGGGTTCTCCCCCTTCCTCGCATCTCCTGTTCATCTACCGCACCACATTATCATCCGCTTGCTATCCCCAACACCCCCATTCCCTCTCCGCTCCACCGCATCCCGCTCCTGTTCCATACATTAATTCACACATACGCACCCGGGTTCCCCTCGCTATCCCTCTCCCTCGTCTCTTTTTTTCCACTCTCGCCGTCGCTCTCTCCTCTCTCTCCGTGTTCATACGTCCATATCCACACGTCCCCGCATCCACATTGTAGAACATCGCACCGCATCACATCACGAATCCTGATTTATTCTCCCACTTCTGGCTTCTCCCCTCGCCTCGCCTCCCGTCTCCCTTCTCACCTCAGGTTTTCTGTCCATCTTGTGTGTTGTCTGTGCCCTGCCACTCCCGCTACTACTACTATTCTAGACTGACTAACGAGCCCCCCCCCCGCTAACGTCTTCCCCCCTCTACCTTGCCTCTCTCTCGACTACCCCCTCAATTATTCGGACTGTACAAACCAAACGAATCGGTGTCACTAGTACCTCGCTGTAATCCACGCGCCCGCGGCTGTTTCCTATCTCTCCCTTTCCCTCTTTTTCCCTCTCTCTCCCTCTCTCCTCGAGGCTCGAGCTCGGGCTCGAACTTGAGCAGTGAGCTTGGGCTCAGCTCGGGCGCGCGCGGTGCACCCGACACCCGGCCCCCTCGAATAATGTCCCGTCCGAGTCTCGTGAGCACTGAGCTGGCAGGAGACGGTACTTACTAGTCCTGCCTGCTGCGCCCGCCTATCCCGGGGCGCGGGTGCGGGTGCGGGTGGCAGCGGCGCACGCGCGCTCCGACGCCCGTTCCGCACGATCTCATCATCACCATGTTCCAGGGCCGAGTCCCGACCCGACGTTCCCGACGCCAGGGACAGGGACCGATCGTGCTCGTGCAGGTTCGTGCGCGTGTTCGTGACTGGTCGCGCCGAGTCCCGACTTATCCCGAGACGAGCAGGGCGAGCGGTGGGTAACAAGCTCGGGACATGGGGAGCGGGTGGCGGAGGTTGGGTACGTCCGATATGGTGTAGTGGCTAACATTATCGCCTCTCACGCGATAGCCCGGGGTTCGATTCCCCGTGTCGGAATGCAGTGGGTCTACGGCTGACTTTTTCTTGCTTTTTTTTTTTTTGTTTTCTTGCCTCGCTTCTCAGGATCTTTGGTCGTCCACACTGGTGTCCGAGGGGGGAAGGGTCGGAGCAATTGCTCGGTGTCAGGCTGTACACCTTAAAATTAGGCCAAGGGGTAACTTACCAGCATTGAATGTCGTCATCAGTCGTGGCTACGTCGATGCTACTACGCAGGTTCAAGCTTCAAGTTGTAGGTAGAGCTGTGTATAGCGACTTGGAGGTGTTATGTACACGTCCGTTACCGGGTTGCGTGCGCGCGCTTCCCCTCGGCAAGGTCCCCCTTTGTCTATATTCAAGGACACCTTCAGAGCAAAGAGTCAAAGTGCCGGTCACTGCCCGTCCAGCGAGTATCCCACGTCCACCCACGCGCGCATGCGGTCTCCATAGCGCAACGTCAGGATGATCAACCTGTGCAAACGAGGTCGGCATAACAAAAGACGGGGGAAGATGAAAGAGGACGCACACAAAACCACCCCAGCATATGCCCGCGAAGATCGCGTTCGTCGCGGCGACGCCGAGGTGCTCGATGAGCGGGAGGATCGCTGCCGCGGAGAGCGCGATCGCAACTTGCCGGAACGCTCTGTGCACGTGCGGGTGCGGGTGGTTAGTATGCTGGGCGGGGTGGGGCAGGCAGGGGGACGTACGCGCTGGCGGCCCAGACTTCGGCGCTCCGGGAGTGGAGGATGTCGACGTAGTACGAGGACATGGGGGTGAGCACCAAGTCGACCTAAACGGCATACCCACAATCGATGCGAGGCGGCGCGTCACTATCAGCAATCGCCCAACAATCCGAGGCAGGGGGAGCGAGCGGTGGAGAAACCCGACGCACCGCGACCCCATTGACGAACAGGCAGACGACGTCAATCACGATACCCACCGGGCCCGGCACGAACTGCGTCGCGAGCCCGAAGACGGCGCACGAGAGCGGGACGTAGACGAGTGCGCCCCAGTACGTTGCGCGGAGGCGGTCTTCGGGCACCCAGGTGCCGCCGCGGAGGGCGCGACCGCGGATGACGGCGCGGTCGGAGAGGCTGCCTGCGAGGGGTGCGCCGACTGTGGATGTGTGTGCGGGAGGGGATGTTAGAAGGGTCAGAAGGGTCAGAAGGGTGAGGGATGGAGGGGACTGTGGGGAGGGGGAGTTGCGCACCGATGTTACCGACGCCGGAGGCTAGGAAGAACATCCCGATCACGGCCTCGTTGGTAATACCGTACGCTTTTCCCTATTGCATGCGTGTGCATGTGTTTCAGGGAGGCGTTCGGGGTTTGGGTCTGGAGTGATACGCACTATGGTGTATGACAAGGGGATGAGGAGCGCTGCAATTTCGTCCCGTGAGCACACCAGCGAGGTATCCATACTTTACCGAACTCACCGTAGTCGGACATGTGTGCCGTCGTCCCAGCGATAGTCTAAGTTCCCCATATGTTATCATGCCGGGCTGGCCTCGCACACCCGATTTCACTCACCGTAAGCAGGATGTTCGGACTCCTCAGCAGCGCGAGGCTCTTGAACGGGTTCAGCCACACAAAAGTCTTATGTTCCCCTCCTTCGCCTGCGGCCTGCAAGAACTTGGCGCGCGCGACTGCCGGGTCGAGCGTCTCAGGCAGCCAGAGGACGATAAGTGCGTACGCGCCGAGCCCCATGGCGAAGATCGCCCACTGCGCCGCGCGCCACGTCGCGTAGTGTGTCGCGAGCCCGCCCGCGACGGGGGCGATCGCGGGGCCAACGAACGAGGCCTGAAGGCAAAAAATGATTCGTTAGCTTGAAGGGATGAAACAGAAGAGCAAGGTAGTAGACACGCACGCCGAAGAAGATGCCCATGGCCGTCCCGCGCTCTTCGAGGCGGTACATGTCGCTTATCGTGCCAGCCCCGACGGACAGCCCGCTCGAGGAGCCGAATGCTTGCACGACGCGCCAGAACATGAGCGAGGGTACCCCGTGCGCGAGGGCGACCCCGACGGAGCCGATGCATAGGCAGGGCAGGGACCATAGGTAGGCCGGGCGGCGGCCGTCTGTTTAGACGGTGCGTGAGTGAGGGAGGACAGAATGCGAGGATGGGCGGGAAGGGGGTGTACATGTGCCGGAGTACGTCGCCCAGAGGAGGCTGCCTACTGCAGAGCACGCGATAGAGAGAGTTATGGCTAGGCTATAGTTTCTTTCAGATTCGGCGAAGATGCGCGGGGAGCCTACGTGCGTACTTTATGATCGCGCCTGTCGAGTCGAGTTCTCGAGCGATTTCTGGTACGGATGGCACGAAGGAGCCGGACGCGAGGACTAGGACGACAAAGCGTGAGCTTTCACAGAGTCCGCGAGTCGACTCGATTGGAACTTACATGGCAAAAAGCCACACCACGAGAGCAGTCCGACTATGAACCGCTTCTGCGACGGCGTGAATCGGTCGTACTGAGCATCGTGCTTCGACGAGTCCGCCGCCTGCGCGAGCAGCGGGGTCTCCTCGTGTAGCGCGTCTTCCTCCGTGAGCATCGCAGCGGTTCTATGCGCTGATCAAGTACCTTTGTACGGGTGCGCGTACGCTCTTATAAGCGAATTCTGTATTCGCTTGCCCGAGGGAAAGCTTCGGTTCTCAGCCAGCCTGCGAATGGCGTGGCAACTTGTTGAAGAGGATGAGTCAATCACCGTCACTTCTCCTACGAAGCGCAATCGAAAACTGAATGCCCCACCTGCGTTCGGGATCGTCGAAAATCCCTTTTACCTAATGAGTACAGCTGTGGTGGTATGTAAAACCCGCAGTTTTCAGAGCATATAATCAAACCACTGTCGTGGTACAGAGCTGCTCCGTTTACGCCAGATTGAGACTCCTCAGGAACGTAGAGGGCGCCTATTGCAACTGCTCTGGGCGCTTTGGAGACTTCAAGTCATGGCGGAATATCAGTGCAGATATTTGTATGTATAGTAGTTCGTAGCACGTCACCCGTTATTTCGTTGGGTCTGTCTGGGTTGTATTTGCGGTTAGTCAGAGTTGAGGTTAGTAGCGAAGAGCACAGGCACGCAAACTCACCTTAATATATAGT
The DNA here is from genome assembly GCA_001302255.2 of Trametes hirsuta. Classification (NCBI taxonomy): domain Eukaryota; kingdom Fungi; phylum Basidiomycota; class Agaricomycetes; order Polyporales; family Polyporaceae; genus Trametes; species Trametes hirsuta. Next base: position 307,349 of record CP019376.1, read on the forward strand.
ACGTGTTTCGGCGACGTACGCATGGACTATATCATGGCCCATGTGTATGATGTCGGTGCAGCCCTCGGGGAGCACGATCCGGATTCGGAGGAGTCGATGCAGTGGTAGGACTTTCGAAGGTACTAATGCTGCGTCATGGTACCTAACAAGTACTAATGCTCAGATCTGATCCACATAGTTCGCTCAGTGTGGATTTGCTGGTGAAATTTCGTAACAAGAGCCTGGTCATAGTCTGTATTACTCGAAGTCCAAGTTATCGCAGCGGCCACAGTCGGGTCGTGCGAGTTAAACGTCAACGGTTACTGGCGCCACTTTGAGGCCTCGATCAAGGCGCCCATTCCACGTGGCTTTATTTGTACCTCGTAATAGGCCAAACAGACATTCACCTCACCTCGTCCTGACCTCCATTGTCCCGAACACTTTCCACATTTGCTCGCCTTTCCTCAGCCGTCGGTCTCTGCAGGCGACGCGTATCCAGGCAACAGAGTCGTCTCTAATTGCTCCTGTCTTTCCGTGCTTGCTGTAGCTTGAACTCCTGCCTCGAAAGGAAATTTCTTGCACGGCAGACACAGGCGGTCGCAACGCTTCCTCGATTGCCAATCTGCTCCTCCTCCTCACGCTTCTGCGATGCAATCCGCTCAATCTGTGCTGGTATATAACGAGGTCCTGTCCGACATGAGGTCCCCATCACCAGCCAGGTCATCCGACATCCGCTCGACATTCAGAGTTCTCACTAGCGTTCACTCTCTACACACCCTCGCTCTCTAACGTCCACATACCCTCGAGCCATTCTCAAGATGTCCTACACCACCTTCGCGCCTTCCTACACCCTCTCGGGCCCCGCGTCTCCGAATGCCTTTGCGCTCTTCTCGACCGCGCAGTCACCCCGCGACGCCTACCACATGTACGAGGACGCACGCCAGGTGCTGCGTCCTTCGAACGGGCGGTCCACGGTGAAGAAGACGAAGCCTTCCGGGCTGAAGAAGATCTTCGGGTTTTGAGCCTACCCCAATCCTGCTCGTGGACTTAGTCCCGAATTCCCAACACCACCCCTGCGATGCCCTGCCTGGTCGTGCCCCGCCGCCGCCGATCGCACGCCCTCGACCTACTCGCTCCCGAGCCAAGAGGGTACCCTCATGCCGCGCTATCTGGTGGAGCCTCCAGCGCCCCTTCGGGAGTAGATCACCGGCCTTCCGCGACTCGGTGACGTCTATCATCGCTGCGCCCTGCGCCCGCTGTAAGCCTCGCCCCCGCGCGAGCAAGCCTTCCCTCAAATCCTCAAACGGATGCTTCGGACCTTAGCAGAGCGTCGGACTCTCACATCCATCCTGTGTATATTACTTGCGGATATTGTATTGTACGATCCTAAAAACGTTTCGAGTCTATCATGTGCACAAAGAGAACTTCAACATTTGAATCTACGACGCAAGAGATACTATGGTGATGATGAGAATCAGGCATGTTACTACAATGTTAGTTACTTTAGGGTCGGACGGAACGTCCATAATAGCGCCGAGGCGTGCAATCATCACTAGGTACGTACTAGATCAGTTCTGCGACATTTCTCATGTTCGATGCGAATGGATATGGGTGATGGTGAGGATCATGAACGGAAAAGGTACACCTGATGAATCTATATTCATGCAAGCAAACAGTGGTAGAGGCAGAATGTGTACGGTCTACAACCATGAGAAAGCACGAACAGTGCGAGAGCGAGGTGCTATACAGGAATACAGGAAGGAAAACATAGTAGTGGTATCACTGAACAGCTATACCTATTTCTCAAGTGTGGCATGCGTAAACTGCGAGGGCTGCACTATATAGGTGGACAGCTGGCATGGCAATGATCCATGAGTTCCGTCGCCGCTATCCTCCTCCGCTTGATAGTACTCGCCGTGACACCCTACTCCTGAGAAAGAGGGTAGGTCGAACATGCCATCCACTGGCATAATTTGAAACGATGAATTCTCTATGAACGTTTCTCCCATGATGGACCTACAAACTTAAGAGATAGTTCTGTTTTTTCTAGTTGTCGCGCACTGTCGAGTACCCAACATCGACCCATGCGCGCATACGGTCGCCATACTTGATCGTCAGCAAAATCAGCCTGAACAAAAGGTATTCGTGAGCACGCGCGCCAAGCGCTACAGGAAGGATACCGCGACTGACCCAAATCCTAGCCAGGCGATGCCTGCGAAAAGCCCCCCGGTCGCGGCGACGCCGATCGTGTTGATCGTGGGGAGGATTATGGTGGTGATGAGGGAGATGATGAGGCCCCGGAAAGCGCTGACGGACGTGTGTGATTAGCTGACAGAACGAGGTTTCGACAGTGACAGGCGAGGCGCGTACCCGCTGGCCGCCATCGTCTCGGCACTCCGTGAGTGCAGGATATCCACATAATACGCGGAAGATGGCGATAGTACGAAGTCAACCTGTCACGAAACAGACTAGTCAGTACGTCTCGTCTCGTGCATCGCTGCCATGTGGGAACGCACCCCGATGCCGTTCATGAACAGCCACACCAGGTTCAGCACGATACCCGGGGTGCCGGGCACGAACTGCGTCGTAAGGCCAGAAAGGAGCACCGACAGCGGAACGAACACGCCCGCGCCGAGGAGCGATGCGCGCAGACGGTCTTCGGGAACCCAGGTGTTGCCGCGGCGCTTGCGCCAAGCGACGACGGTGCTGTCTGACAGGCGGCCGGCGAGCGGTGCGCCGACTGTCACGGAGGATCGTGTATGAGCAACTTTGGACTCGGAGGAAAGTCGTGGAGGGAGGCGGCTTACTGATGTTGCCGAGACCAGCGGGGAGGAAGAAGGCGCCGATGAGGGCCTCGTTGGTGATGTTGTATTGCTTGCCCTGGTGTAATCGTCAACGAGGTGTAATCCCAAAAGTAAAGAACCACCTACGATTGTGTACGCGAGGGGAACCATGAGGACAAAGTCCGTCACCAGGGTAGTCGTACCGGCCAAAGTCTGTTCGAAAATGTTCAAAGTCGTATCTTTTCATCAATGGCTCGTAGGGTACTGACGATGATGCACACGTTGGGGCTCCGTAGAACACCCAGACTCGCGAAGGGGTTCAAGAAGATGGGCTTCTTGTGCTCTTCGGTGGCATCCCAATAACGCAGCTTCTCGGGGTCCAGGGTTTCGGGAAGGAAAAAGTACACCGGAATCAGGGCAAGCAGTCCCATGAAGAACAACCACCACTGTCCGTGGCGCCACGAAAAGTAATGCGTCGCGAGACCGCCACATAGTGGCGCGACAGCAGGGCCGACGAGAGAAGCCTGCGAGGTCGTGTCGTCAACACATAGGCGTGCGTGTGGAGGAAGAGATTAAGATGCGTACCCCGAAGAACACGCCCATCGCAGTGCCTCGTTCCTCTAACCTGTAAATGTCGCCAATGGCGCCCCCACCGACTGACATCCCACTGGAGGCGCCGAATGCTTGTACAACACGCCAGAACAAGAGTACGGGTACACTGTGCGACATAGCCACACCGACCGATCCGATGCACAGACAGGGTATAGAGATGAGGAAGATTGTCCGCCGCCCATCTGTTTACAGCGTTAGCGGCGCAAATTGTATGTGAAGTATATTGTGGGTCCTCACAAGAACCAGAATATGTGGCCCAGCTGAGGCTTCCAATCGAGCCGGTAATGATAGACAAGCTTACAGCCAAGCTAATGCAACGTTAGCCACTACTCGCAACGACAGTCGCAGTGGCGTACCTGATGATAGGACCTGTTGAATCGAGTTCACGAGCGATTTCGGGGATAGAGGGAATGAAGGAGCCCGCTGCCAAGACTGCACAGTACGCGTTCAGCACCAGCAAAATTGTTTGGAATTGGGAAATACAGACATGGAATGACTGCAGCCCAAGAAATTAGGGCGACGATGACGCGCTTTCGCGCGGGTGTGAAGCGCTGGTAGAACAAGTCATGTTTCAAGACTTCGGGATCCGCGGAAGTAGTGGGTGGTGCAGCCTCCAGAAGAGGGCTTTCTTCGGTATGCTGGTGCATTTTTGTACGGTCTAGTCGTTAAGTCGTCAAAGAGGGCGCAGGCGACTGCAGCCCACGAAAGCCGTGATGGAGTGGGGGAGTAGGTTTGCGGGGAATTAAGCACGGAGTCACTTTATAGCGCGACGTCTATCGCGGGCCCAAGATATGCGTGATGTCCTTACCCCTGGTTATCGTCCCGTGAGTCGATCAAGCCAGCAACAAAAGATAAGAAAAGCAGGAGTATTCGAGAGTCGAGGATCCGAGTTTCCTATGCGCGAGACATATATACGTAAGCGGGCAGTCCAAGGTATCGCTGCAGCCTGAGGCGATGCCGCCTGCGATTCCGAGTCCTTGCGTGATGGTTAACCGCTGGCTAGCGGAGTCATGCTGTCGGGAGCACAGCTTAAATTCCACCAGGGTGGGCGCTTACGGGCCGGTCCCTGGAACTGAAGCTTAGCTGAACAGTCGTTGGCGGTTCGACATATGCTGTGGTCCGAGTATTAGAAGCACAAACATCAACACCGAAGACCGGAGGCTGCAGTGCATGGCTACATGGTGCCGATGCGCTATAGAACATGACGCTGCCTGAAATAGCCCCCCCTAGGGCCCAGGTAACCGATGCATACCCATCCCGCTGGCAAAGTTCAAGCCACTCCTTCGATCACAAGGGCCTATGTTGAAGCTTCAATGGAGGGCGTCAACCCAGCGCTACGGAGGTGGTTACCTGGAGCATCCTGTCAGTCGGTGGCTTAGACTGCAAGCAGCTACATGCAGTCAAGGTGCAGTGTGCACCGCGTACCGTTAAAGGAAAGTAGGTCGGTTGAGTCCAGGTCCACCGCTTAGACATTGGAAGCCTAACTGACACTGCCTTCTAGGGAACAATGCGTCTACCATTCCCAGGCCTCGCACACGGAGGCGCGGACGAAGGCGAGCAAGGTGTTCCACATTTACGACCCAACGTGCGCTCCGCTTTCAGGGCGCTCGCCGCTGAGGGAGTTGGCATCGAAGCGGGCCGCTTGGACACGGCCTCCCACCACACAGACCCTGCTAAATCTGGCGCAAGAGTGAGTACCCCTGACCGATATGTAGGAGCAGATCCAATGCAACCCCGCGATGCTTCGCGTCTACCGTAATCTGCCTACCGAACATCATGGTGAATGCCTGTGGGACGCCGCAGTGTGAAAGTTCAAATTTCAGGCACGCCGAACGAGCTCATTTCGAATAGAAACGGTAGATCCCCGGCCAGTACATCGTGGCTGCAGCGTGGTGGGTGCCGCGGAGAACCCCGATGTGTACCAAGAAAGGGCAACTAGGTTCGACTTTGTTCCTTTTTGCCCACAAAATTCGAAAAGCTGCTGCCCTGCGTCCGGAAGAGTACCTAGCACGGGGATGTAGCGTCAATCCAAGTTCTAGACTGTTCTACCTAAAGACAGCCCTGACATAGTTCAGTAGGAAGGGACGAAGCGTGACGACTCCACAGTTCCCACATGCTGTTTCCGGCGAAGGCCTACTGTGTGCAGCTTCGTCATTGGTCTCGGCACTGGTAGCAAGCGGCCGCCCTATTGGCAAGCGCGTCCTCATAATATGAATACGTGCGTCATTTTCAGCCGTGCAGCTCGATGTGTGGCAGGTTGACCGATCCCGCGCGGCTGATAGCCAGATAAACCCTCCGGGGAACGTCCTCCGAGCCCGGTGCCAACCCGGCCTCGTCCTCTGTCCTCTCCCTGCGCTCGAACATGGTACACCGTCTTCCCTACGATGTGCAGTTGGCAATATTGGGTTTGCTCGGTGCCAGAGACGTCGTGAGGCTGTGCTTGGTAAGTGCGCTCGCGCCTCACCCTTTTACGCACCGGATCGCGTCTCACTCAACCACACCTTATAGACGTGCAGAGCCCTGTACAGCTTGATGGCCGACCGCACACTTTGGCATCATGCGCTCTCCCGCCTCCTCTCTGTCTTCCCACAACCCCAGCTCTCCCGGCGCATGAACCAGTTAACCGCCAATGAGCTGAAGGCGCACGTCGTGCACTCGGTTCGGCTCGATAGGGACTGGCACCGAGTCGACTACGCCCCACACCTCGTCAGGAATTTCACCTGCGACAGCGCCGTCGAGCACGTCAGCCTCGTCGCCGGCGGCGAGTGGCTTGTCGTCGTCCTATACGACGGCTCGTTACAGCTACGCGCACTGAGCACGCCCACCGCCACGCCCGTCGCGACGCTCTCGCACGCGCTCACGGAGGGCGAGTCGGTCTTCTACTTGAGCTCCCGCCAGTCGTTCACTGACGAGCACGAGGACCTCGTCATCCTGCAGATGGGCGTGCGGTACGAGTAAGTGCCCGTCTTCCCAGCGCTCCCTCCGCGGCAGCGCGTACTGACCGACAGCGCCTCGACGTTCGCCCCCGCCCTCGCCCCGACTTGCCTCGGACCCGACTGCGGCGGACGTCCGGAGCAGCCAGTGCACGATATATGTGTACCACGTCGCGGTCGTCGCACCCGACCCGGCGTTCGCGCTCGTGGGCAAGGTCTCCGTGACAGGGTCCGTGTGGTGCTGTGCGTCGGGTGGGCGGTCGCTCGTATACGGCCTCGAGTCGGACAGCGGTGATATGGTCCTGTACGTCTGCCCCGTCGGCACCGACAGCGCCGACTCGCCCCCGCGCGCGCAGGTCGCGATGAACATCGGTCCGTGGTCGGTAAGTGGCCCCTCCATGTTTCCCCGCCCCCTTCAACCCGCCCCTTCCCCTCCGGACGGCTGCCCGCACGCACGACGTTCGTCCCGCTCAAGTTCCACGCACACAGGCTGACGAGGACTTCTCGATCTCAGTCCTCTCCGAGCGCCAGCTCCTGCTCGCGTACCACGGCGGGCTCGCGGTCTATGACGTCCCCGCCCCGCACCCAGACGCACCTCAGTCGCCCCAGACCACGGTCGCCATGCCGGTACCAGTGCCAGTGCCAGTGCAGCCCATCTGGAGCCGCCGCTGCGACATCGGGTCGGGCATCTACCGCATCTCCCAGTATTCATGGGACACACGCCATCGGCGCAGGTACCCTGTCGTCGTCGCGGGCACGCATGCACTGCACGTCCTGCGCGTGAGCCCAAGCCTCGACCCGGTCACGGACTCGGTTGTCCCTACCGTCGACTACCGCACCATCCCGTACCCTTTCAACGCCAACACGAGCATCCCCGCCGGCTGGGTGAGGACCCGGACCGACGCCGGACACATGGGGCTCGGCGCCGTCGGGTTGCGGCGGGCGATCTGGGATAGCACGGAGGCACGGAATGGCGCGCTCCACGTGCACTTCCGTACGTACTCGCTCCCGCGCGCCATCCTCGACCTCGGCGCGGACGACCCCGACTTCGGGGGCGGCGGGGATGCGGAGCTGGGCGGCCGCGCGGGTCGCGGGAGGATGGGCGGGTTCACGGTCACGCTCGACCCGGAGGAGCACCTCGTGAGCGTATGCATGGATGAGGCGTCCGGGCGTGTGTGCCTGCTGCTGAACAACATCGTGACGGGAGCGCGGCGGATATCGGTCATTGATGCTGTGTGAGGCCGAGGATGCGCCTACTTGGAGGCCGGACGTGTACGGATGACATATTTCGGGAACATAGTCAATAGAGCAGCCGGTGTTCGTCTGCCAATGGTTGAATGTGATTTTTCGGCACTCGCGACTCACGGGAGCGAGCTGGCGGTTCTGCGCGAAAGTACAATCGATAACACAAAGCGAAAAAGAAGTACACGGGGTGCGACTGAAATAGGAGACGGCTCACACTGGCACTCAACCCTGCATCAGGGACGGCTTGTGGGCAATCGTCCACTGGTCCAGTATCCGCCAGAAGTGCGCGACGACAGACTTGTCGACGTGCCGGCGGTTCGGATCGATCTACCACACGGTTCAGTACCCACGCGCAGAGACCGCACAACGTCAGCGAAGCGTTCTCACCTTCAGCTCCGTCACATTCCAGTCCTTGATCTTCGGGTTCGGAGGGTCGTTTGTCCACGAAAAGTACATGCCCTTGACTGTGGCACACGTCAGCGCCTCCGTCGGTACGCCGTGCCTGTCGCGGCGCGAGGGGTGTAGTATTACGCACCGTGGTGGAACAACGTCTTGGGCTCTTGCCACTTGTACGGGCGGAACTGCCACGCTTGCCCTGTCGTCATCACGCATACAACACGCTCCCACGCGTCAGGGCCAAACTTGGCGAGTGCCTCCGCACTGTCGACGACAAAGTACCGCGTCTGCGTCTCTGTCTCGCGCCCGGACGGGTCTATCGTTGTACGCTTGCGGTAGATGGGAATGACGTCCTCGGCCCGCGCGTTACCCTCCGATACGGCGCGCGTGCGTGCGTCCTGCGAGGGCTCGAAGACGGCGTCTTGCAGGAATCGCCGGACGTTGTACATGGTGACGAGGGATGTCGGGGACGAGGATATCATGATAATCGGGTACTGGTTCTCTAGAAAGCCATCGGGTGAGAAGACCGCGTTCACGAGGGCAGCCGCGACACTCACTCGCTTTCCGGGCCTGCATTTTGGAATCTGTCGCGTTTGTGAGCTAGGTCCGCCGATGGCAAGGGGTTGAAAATTGATTGGCTTACCTGGCGTGGAAGGCGCGGAGTTCCAGGAGGTGGACCCGCTACCATGCTTCCCACTTCCCGATTCTTTGAGCTTCTTCAGTTTGTCTGCGAACGCTACTTTCACAGAGTTGAAATTCTATATCGAAGCTGTGAAGGAAGCGTTGGCTATAGAGAGAACAACACCAACATTGGGTTTGATGCCGCGGAGGACTGTTGTCCGGTCCTGCAGCTCGATCTCATTCGTCTTAATCTTCTTGACCACTTCAACGTCCGCATTATCGGCAACGTATCGTCTCTTCGAAGGGCTGGAATTGGCGTCGGCCCCTTTGGATAGTGTTGACGTAGAAGGCAAAGAGGTAGCGGATCGTAGTTGAGGTGGTGTTCCGGGAGGTGTAGTAGACTCGGCTGCTCGTAATAAGATGAATCAACATATATTTCATGGAAACATCGTAACATCAGAATGCAGACGGAATGCGGTCACGACAGCAAGTGGTAGGAGAACAAGGATGCATGTGTGGAACTTGATCATGAATGTGGGCTACTCACTATTATTAGGAATCAGTCCGGTCAGGAGTTGGGACTTCTCCTCCAGCCAGTCCGCAACTCCCTTTCGTTCCGTAACACTGACGAACCCCGCCATATAACCGTTTTCCCGAACTTGCTTCATATACTCCGCACCAGAGGCGTCACGGAGCAGCCATGCCAGATAGATGGCACCGAGAGAAATGAAATCTTCAGGTTGGCTTTGTGGATCGACCGAGGTCGACCCCGGTTTTCGCAGCCTTGTAGGTGTGGATTTGGGTAGCGAAATTGTTGGTGAAAGCACTACATGCGTTGCGGCGGAGAAGGAGGTGATGGGACCGGCATCGTTGGTGTATGTAACTTCCTTCTTTGACTTAATGGCTATTCGCAGAGCCAGCAACGGGTCTGTTCCGGAACTCATGTTGTTGGTAAAGCAGAGAGCACAAGCGCGGCAGAGCTGGTGGAGACGGCGAAGTACTTTCTTGTCGAGGGAGACTACCAAGTACCGAGTCTGGGGCAGAGTTAAGTGCACGCACAGACGCCCAGCCGGCACGCGTGCGTGACGTGACGTGACGCACTTTCCAACCTTAACCCCACCCCTAGACGCGCCTTGTGCGAAGGAGGGGCTTACGTCAGCACGGCCACATTTTTTGGCGATGCGGGCTGATTGCGGTTAAGCCACCTTGCCTCGTCCCGCCACCTCGCTGAAGCATTAACTTGCTTCTCTCGCCCCCTTTCTCCTCAAAATGGCCTCCCAACCGTCTCAGCAGTACGCCTGTCCGTCGTTGACCCCCCTTCCTCTGATATTGCTCCGTGTTCTGACCGCACCGTATCCTTTCAGACCGCGCACAGAAGAGCATCGGTCTTGTCGGTGGTACCCCCAACTACGACCACATCGATAGCTTCCAACCCCCCGATGTGCCAGCTCGCACCTTCAAGTACAGCTCGGACGGCCGTCTCTTCGCCTACTGTATCCCTACTGGCGTCCGTATCTACCAAGCGGAAAGCGCGCAACTGCTCCAGGAGCTCTCTCTTCCCAACATCGTCGAGATCAGTTTCTCTCCCCGTGGGACGTATCTCTCTACATGGGAAAGGCCAGTCAAGCTTGAGGACGGCTCACAGCACAAGAACCTGCGCGTCTTCTCGGCCTCAACTGGCGAGGAACTCGTGGCGTTCTCGCAAAAGTCCCTGGAGGGGTGGGAGCTCCAATACACCATCTCTGAGTCTCACGCCGTCCGTCTCGTCGGTCAGGAGATTCAGGTGTTTCGCCCGGCGGAGTGGTCCAAGGGTCTGGTGGACAAGCTCAAAGTTGAAGGTGCGACGTCCATCACGCTTAGTCCCGGCTTGAACCCGTCACTGGCGGTGTTCGTCGCGGAAAAAAAGGGCCAGCCCGCCAGTGTCAAGATCTATAGTCTTACTGCTCTGGCTGCCCCTCCGACTTGCCAAAAGACGTTCTTTAAGGCACAACGCTCAACGATCAAGTGGAATACCCTGGGCACGCAAGTACTCATTTTGACGCAGACGGACGTCGATCAGGCGAACAAGAGCTATTATGGGGAGACCGGTGGATTCTACCTGTTGAGTGCGGCGGGTAACTTCGATTGTCGTGTGACCTTGGATAAGGATGGCCCCGTCCACGATTTCGCGTGGAGTCCGAACTCTAAGGAGTTTGGCGTCATCTACGGCTGTGAGTGCGCCTTTTACATATTCTTTGTCAACACCCGATAACACGATCGGGGTTAGACATGCCCGCGAAGACTATGTTGTTCGACCAGCGCGCGCGCACCCTTCACGATTTTGGGACCGCCTTCTGCAACTTTATCTCCCTGAACCCGCAGGGCCGGCTAATCGCTATCGCCGGATTCGGCAACCTCGCGGGCAAGGTAGACATATACGACCGCCGCACTCTCACCAAGGTCACCAGCATCGACGCGTCCAATACGTCCCACTGCGAGTGGTCCCCAGATGGCCGCTTCCTCCTCACGGCGACTCTGTCCCCGCGCCTCCGTGTGGACAACGGCATCAAAGTTTGGCACTGCACTGGACCGCTCATGCATGTTCAGCTTATAGAAGAGCTCTATCAAGCATCGTGGCGTCCCATACCTGTCGATGCAGTCCCTCCTTTCCCACAGACGATCCCCCCAGCACCCACACCCGCGACGAGCGTTCAGCAGCACGCCGCGGTCGCGAAGCCCACACCCACCAAGCCCGCAGGAGCGTACCGCCCTCCAGGTGCACGGGGTCTCGAGGCCTCCTCCGCGTACAAACGCGAGGACGACACCCCCAGTGGCGGATCGACGCCCAACGGGCGGTTCAGCCGCTCGCCTGCACCCGGGCGGTTCCAGAACGGCAGGCGGCACGTCCCCGGCGCGCCGACATCGCCGTCGCCCGTACGCCAGCCCGGCGACCAGGATAAGCGCGGGAGGAAGAAGAAGGGCCCGCGCGAGGGCGGCAAGCGGGAGGGCGGCGCTGGTGCGGGCGCACCCGGGGGCGAGGGCAGCGCACGTCCGTCTATCGACATCCCGCCGCCGAACGGGAGCGCGGACGCTGTGAACGGGTCTGTTCCCCCGACGCCTGGGGGAGACAACGGCCTCGACCCGATGGCGAAGAAGGTCAGGAACCTGAACAAGAAGGTGCGTTGATGTCATTTGTGTGTTTCTGGGGTGTGGGACAGCGTGTGTTGACGGTGGTGTGGCAGCTCAAAGCAATCGAGGAGCTCAAGGAGAAGCAGAAGAAGGGAGAACGCCTCGAGGCGACGCAGCTCAAGAAGATCGACACTGAGGCGGAGATCCGGAAGGAGCTCGCCGGGCTCGGCTTGGCGTCATAGCGCCTCCGCGTTACCTGGGCTGCTCGCCTTTAGACTACGTGCCCGTACCCTGCCCCCTGCTTTATGTCTGGTCCGGCTGCATATCACTGTGGACATTGTCATAGTTGCCATCATCGTCATCATCGTCGTCGCCTCTGGGAATCGCTGTGTTCGAGTAGTGTGTTATATTGCCCTTCGGAAGGCCCGTGCTTGTGTGTTGTAGGTACGACCAGATGCACGCTGTTGGATATGCTAGATGCGCACGTGTACGCGCTCGTACTTGGACGAGTTTATCTTGCAGTCGCCTCTGCTGCGAATGCCCTTCGGGTTCTTTCGAAACCCGTCGACGTGCGCCATTGCCTACGCGGGGCCCTCACAAATTTGGGATATTCGGCCAAATATCGTCTTCGTCGTTGGAAGTCATCGCTTTATCGTTGTAGTTTAACTGGAGTAACGGGGTCGGAACTTTGAATGACAAAAGTTAGGTTCATCGAGGCCACTGTGACTTAAAGGCCACCACGCTCACCCCCAAATTCTAGAGTGCAGTCGCGGTGATGCACACGAGGTGCCTTTCAACCTTCTTTCTTCAAAACTGCCAGTGCGGCACACGTAGCACATCCGACTGGGCCTACTCGCCTTTCAAATAGGAGTCGAAAGATTCCGGTTCGTCCTCAATGGCGCATACTACGCTCGTTACGGGTTATACACATTCCATTATTGTTATGTGCGCGCGCTCATCCTTTTTCCCATAGTTCGTTCACGCCCTTCAGCACAAGCAGCACCTTATTATAATCCAGGCGTGATTTTGGAGGTCATGGTCTGGCGTGGTAGCGGGCACGTGCCGGTTTGCTCGGATCTCTAGCCTTTTTATCAAACTATTAGTCTATTACTCGCCCGAATTGTCCCGCTAACCGCAATCCGGGGATTAGGGCTACCTCGTCCGCCTGGTACAAAATGGCGGCAGGCTTGGCCTGTTGGCGGGGCGTTCAGTGGGCGTTGTGCGGTGCCATGTAGTTCAGTCGCCCTGGCCCCGCTTTCCCCGACCCCTTGGCGAGCCCAATTTCCGTTCCACACGGAAGACCGTCACAGAAGCTGACGACCACCGACCATAGGGTAGAGTACGTAGTATTACGGACATAGACGTCATCGGCATCGGCATCGGCGCATCTGCATGACTCCCCGGCCTATGGGTGTATCCACACGTGCAACTCAAGCACTCCTCACTACCCGTGTGCGGCCGCAACCGATGATCTTGTCTGATGTCTTGTATTCACTGTCCAGCTGACAGTTTGCCGAGTAGGCTACCTCGGTCGTTGACTGTATCGTATTGCGAGAGTCGCGGTTAATAAATACCCGAAAGCCGAACCCTTGTCAGCTCTCTTGTTTCGTGAGTTGCTTCCGTCAGCTTCTATCACGGCTACACAAGGGCGTCACGGGCGCAGGAGGGTTCTCTAGCACCCCACGCATTCGTAGGTGTTCGCAGGGAAGTGACGTACCCTATATCTTCACAGACTCCAACGTCGCGGAGCGGTGGCCATCTACTATACAGCCATCGAAAGAATGAGAAACGCGCTGAATCTCACACCCGACGGTGGTACATAGTACGTACCACGGGCCTCAACATTCGGGTTTCTCACTCCAACCAAGTAACATATGAAGCTCTAGAAATCGCGTCCACATGGTGCCACCGTCCGTCTGCTTTCTTCTCCCATTCGGATTCGGTCGTAAAGGCTACCCGCCCCAGGGAAGGCGCGTTTTGGTCGAAGGCGGCCAGTACCTGCCTTTGGAGGCTATAATCTCTTGCCCACGCGAACGCCGAGTCTGTATGTCCGTTTCCATTGATAGGAGCATCGGACAAGAGAAGTGTATGCAAACGGGGCGTGCACTTGATGATATGCGTGCACAAGCGATGTAGGTCGTACTGCAGATTGTGTCAGTAGCAATCGTACTTCTGTAATCCATCAGACGTACAGTCGGCTCGTCGTTGAACATCAGCGAGCGGCGCACACTCAAAAGACCTCAAGTTTGCGCTGTGCAGTACGGTGGACTCGGACTCCTCCCGGGCGCTGGCAGGCGCCAGCGACCAGCCAGCCACCTATGCTTCTTCCAAATTCAGCAATATTGATGATGGCCTTGAACAATAAGCACAAACACACCGAAATCCCGCGCGGCGAGAGTCCCGGCGGCGTCGTCAGACCTGAATATAAACCAGGGCTGTCCGAAATCGGCGCCGGTAAGTAGTATCTGTGCCAAACAGTGCAACTTGACCCTATCCGCTATGGCAGATAATCCCATAATGACGGGGAAGGTTAATTTCTCAAACTCAGGGATATGGAGTACCCGAACCGGGGTGCTGTGCTGGCCAGTCCGACCACTGATAGCCCAGAGACGGGTATCATATCATATCATCAGACAAAACCCGAATTTTCTAGGCCACCGGACTGACCGATGTGGCCATCTTTCTTCCGTGCCAACGCATGACTTGAACACGTTACTCACAGCTGCGGAAAACGAGGGTGGGGGAGCGTCGGTATGTAGAAAACGCCGTCCTCATCTAGGTCCGTGAAGGTTTGGTGATTATCGTCATTCCAGACTGTGTTTTTCAATATTACTCCCGCGCTTGAAGTTGAGCAGTCAAACTGCAGCCGATGGGAAAGGCTTTTCCCGGCCTCACGGCTCAATGGCCTTGGGCACACATTGATTGGGACTGGTACTAAACGTCCAGCATGCGCTCTTTCAACACAGTCAACCCCGGTCGTCGCGCGTACGATGGCTAGGACGCTTCACTGCGATCGGTGACTTGTGTAGTGCACATGCTGGGAATTGTGGTCGCCATGATCGTCCGTATCATCTCACCTCTGTCCGCAGATATCGGACACACTCATCTGTTGATGTCAGACCGTTTTGTCAACCAGGGCCAATGAGACGATGCTCCGCCACTCCGAGGAGTTTGCATGAACACGTCGTCATCGGCGGTCCGGAGAAGTCCGTCGATCACCTTCAACCACACACGGAGAAACGTTTCGTAACTATACTGTTGCCGAGCGCCCGGGTGTCGAGTAGACCATGAGCGCCTGGCCTACGTGCCGATAGCCTACTTAAGTCATCGACCTCGGGCGAACCAAGCCAGCTTTCTTACCAGTTTCCCCGTCCCCTCTCAACAGAATGACCCTTATCCAACAGACTTTGGTCGGCGCAGTTCTCCTCTACGCCTTATGGCGCGTAGTCCGCATCTTCGTTTTGAAGACGGCAGTGGACAACGTTCCTGGTCCCGCAACTATTTCATATCTTACAGGTATGCATACTTCAACGCGTTTAGTAAACTTCGATGACGTTGCGCCGAGCTCATGTGATCTGTCTACAGGCAATATGTCCAAGATCTTTGGCCAGGACCGCTGGGAATACGAGAAGGACCTCATACGGCAATACGGCCGAGTGTTTAAGATACACGGCCTGTTCAACGTACGAAGTGCTCAAGCCGTCTGTGAAACCTCTCTAAAACCTTTTGCAGGCGAGTTGGCTCTACACATATGACCCGCGGGCTCTGCACAGCATCTACGTCAAGGATCAAGATGTCTTCGAGGAGAACGACGTTCTTCTGGCGTGTGTAGTTTATCAGGCGTGTCACGCCGGGAGGTATTCATAACTTGGTGTTGTGTAGGAGCTTTATGACCGCGCTTGGTCCCGGGCTGCTTTCTACTGTCGGTAGGACTCGTTCGTTCTCTTCAACATGCCGCGGTTGACGCAGAGGTACGTCCACAGAACACCAGCACCGCAGGCAGCGCAAGATGCTCAACCCGCTATTCTCCGCAAAGCATTTGCGCGACATGACGCCTATCTTCAACGATATCATCGGCCGGGTAAGCATGCCCCAAAATTGGTCTATTATTATTGATCATAACCTCGATCAGCTTCAAGAGGCTCTCACGTCCCGGGTCAAGCAGGGAACGCGAGAGATCGACGTCCTTGGGTGGATGGGCCGTACTGCCCTGGAGCTCATCGGACAGGGCGGTCTGGGCCACTCGTTCGACCCTCTCACCCGGGATGTTGCCGACGAGTTCGCCGAAGCCGTTAAGGCGTACTTGTGCGTCCATCTATGCGGACACGTATTACGCTCATTACATTCAACCTTTACTCGCGTGTAGTCCTGTCATGCAGCAGATCGAGATGCCGCGCCTTCTCCTCCCTCGTCTTCTCAAGATTGGCTCTCCGGCGTTCAGGAGAAAAGTTATGGAGATGATTCCGTCCGCGGCCGTCCAACGCATGATCCAAATCTCGGATGGTCTACACTCCCAGTCGCTTGCGATCGTCAACGGGAAGAAGGCAGCGCTTGAGAAGGGTGACACATCGTTGAAGCAACAAGTTGGCGAGGGAAAGGATATCATCAGCGTTCTGTGTACGCATCAATTTGTTTCATCACTACCCAACAACTAATTGTTATGACAGTGCGGGCGAATATGGCTGCTTCCCTCGAGGATCGACTTCCCGACGACGAAGTAGTCGCTCAGGTTTCGTAAGTCACATTTGTTCCAGCGATTCGAAGGACATCTTAACACATAAGGATTATAGTACGCTTGTCCTTGCCGCGATGGACACCACTTCAAACGCTCTCGCTCGCATTCTCCACTTGCTCTCAGAGCACCAAGATGTGCAACAGAAGCTGCGGGAGGAAGTCATCCAGGCTCGCGATGACGGTACTGGTAAGCTTAGGGATCTCGAATACGACGAGGTCATGGAGCTCCCGTACATGGACGCGGTTTGTCGCGAGACTCTTCGTCGGTGGGTGCCTTTTGAATAACACTGCCTCGGCTGCAATTATGAACTGACTTCGCTATCCCCAGGTACCCGCCCGTGTCCCTCCTTTTGCGACAGTAAGTTGCAGATAGCCCACATTCTCCCTGTCTTTCTACTGAGCGTGAACCACAACAGAGTCCGCAAGGATGCGGTGCTGCCTCTTTCGGCACCCATTCGCGGAAAGGATGGTCAACTGATGCACTCGATCCCAGTCAAGAAGGGCACGCGCATCCTCACTGACATTATCGCCAGCAACTGCAACCCCGAGCTCTGGGGCGGAGATGCGGACGAATGGAAGCCCGAGCGCTGGCTCAAGCCCCTGCCTACGGCTCTCGAAGAAGCGCACATCCCGGGCGTATATTCGCACTTGTGAGTCGCACTCAATCAGTGGCTGTACCAGTCGACGGCAAAGCTTATTCGACACTGCGCAGGATGACGTTCATTGGAGGCGCCAGGGCATGCATGTCAGTTTGATTGATATTTCAAATCGTGGATGCCCGCTTCGGAGGTGCGGACGCTGACAGTGTTCTTCTCTCAGAGGCTTCAAGTTTTCGCAGCTCGAAATGAGTACGCAGGCTGTGTCTAATTCATGACCTTGGCGTCCGCTCACAGATTCTGATTTTTCAGAGGTCGTCCTCGCGTCGCTTATCCCAGCCTTCAAGTTCGAACCAACTGGCAAATCGATCTACTGGAACGCTGCGGGTGTCTCCTACCCTTCCTCGGGCAAAGACAGCCGAAAGCCAGAGATGTTCCTCAAGGTGACCCTGCTTTGAAGAAGCTTCGCCTGTTGTTAGAGTTGCGCGTGGTTTTGCCCTGTACTTTCATCATTATGGAATGTATACACGGTGTGATTATTCTATACTGTGCTCCAGAATATCTCGTATGAAGATGTGTGGAAGAATGAAGGTACCCGGCGTGCCCTCCTTATCGGGGCTGTCCAATGACTGATGGATTATTATTTTGAATTGCTGCAGCCCGAAATTAACTTACATAATCTCGTCATAAAAACTGCCTTTATTAGCAATCATAAGATAGTTTGCCTCGTTATAAGATATCGAAAAATGACCGGTATCCGCATTGAATGCCGTGTTACTACTTATGGCGAATTTGATGAGGACTTTGGACAACACAGCCAAACACATCTGCTGATTCCCGGGCGCTCGCAGGGAGTAAGAACTTCAAGCAGCCATGCTCGGACCGCGCCCGACTCTACAGTATTTTGGATTTAACATAATTTAAGCTGGAGCCGCGGCGCCTCTTGAAACCTTAACAGTGACAATGCCCGAAGGACGTACAAGCGCGGTGAGTCAAACCGTTCTCCCGCGACCGCAGTCCTGTTACTAAGGTGCGTTTCTTTTTTCGATTGAGCCGACATGTCGTTTCGGGTATGTTTCGAGCGTGCCAAAGCGGTGTCGGAGGTAAGGTAGTCAAAGAACATACCCGCTCCCCAACACCTGAGCTCCAACACGCTCTGTCCCTACCTCTTTACCCCAACACTCTCACGCTCGCTGGGTTGACGGTCGTGGTACCCAAGTACCCCACTCAATTCATTATTGTGGGCTCGATGCCTAATAGGGCTGTTTGCAACGCATAGGGTGGAGCGGCATTGGGCGTGGGGACTAGTGCGACGCGCACCGGATCTGCGTCGGGTGGGTCCTCTCTTGCACCAGCGCACTGGGGCATCCACCGTTGGAAAGCAGCCCTAATGCTGAAAGCTGGATTCTTCTCCTGTTGCTAAACGCGTTTGTTTTGTATGAAACGCCGTGGTTGTCACACTGGAATCTTGAGGTAAGTACGGAACGTTGAGTCTCCCACCGCGATTCAGCCGTAGGGAGGGGTCGCTTGGCGCTCGATACAACCAGCAAACAGGCGCACCCACGTCGATGATGGCCCGTCTATTCAAATTTCGCATTAACGGCTTGACCGGCATCCTTCACTGATTTCCTTACAAGAAAAGCTGACACACTCGGAGTCGTGTACCGTCGCGCTTGCGCGCAGTTGATGCCGCAGTCTTTAAAACCTCAAGTTGCAAGCCCGGGGGTATACAACCCATGTACCTTTCCGCGGTCTTAACCTCTATGTCTTTCTCGCAGCAGCTGCTAGGGTACGCCATAGTAATTTTCGCTGGATGGAGGCTTCTCCGTGCTACGATATTCAAGTCATCTCTGGAGAATCTGCCTGGACCAAAGCCAATATCCTTCGTAAGAGGTAAGATCGCCTAGCGGCGTGCTTACCGACCCTAACATATGTATTACTTTACAGGGAACCTGGTCAAGCTATTCCACCGTCGTCACTCTTGGAATTACGAATGGGAACTTATAGGACAATATGGCATTACGTTCTCTTTCTACGCATTCTTCGGGGTAAGGATCAGCAGCTTCAATTTTGTGCACATCACTCACTCGGAGGTAATGCCTGGTAGAGCAAATGGGTCTATACGTTCGATCCACGGGCGCTTCACAGTATCTTTGTCAAGGATCAAGACGTGTTCGAAGAGAGTGACGACCTGCTGGAGTATGTAATCCGGCCTAAGTCACGAAGCAGGAAGTGACCCACCCTCGCTGCAGGAGCTTCAATTTGTTTTTAGGCCCTGGGCTGCTTGCTACACTGGGTGCGGTGGATATTGCAGCATTTTTGCCGTGTTGTGCTGATGCTCGAGCAGGAACCCAGCATCGTCGGCAACGCAAGATGCTTAATCCCCTGTTCTCAGCGAAGCACTTACGTGACATGACGCCTCTCTTCAATAACGTCGTTCAAAGGGTGCGGCCTCTTTACTTCATAGAATATTATCAGTATTAATCCCGCAGAGTGCAGTTGCACGTCGCCCTCGCATTTAGAGTCAAGGATGGCCCCCGGGAACTTGACGTCCTTGGCTGGATGGGTCGAACGGCTCTTGAACTCATCGGGCAAGGCGGCCTTGGCCACTCCTTCGACCCCTTGACGGAAGATGTTGCGGACGAGTTCGCCGATTCGGTCAAGTCGTATTTGTGCGTCCATCTATGGCATCCCGCAGCGCTCGTTTTCCGTCGTCACGCATACTGAAGCTATCTTTAGCCCTGTTCTGGACCGGCTTGGACCTTTCGCTCGTATCGTCATCCCCCTCTGCCAGAAGATTGGGACACCGAAGTTCCGCAGGCGGATTGCCGAGCTGCTTCCGCATGAGCCCTCGCAGAGCATCATGAAGATCTCGGACGCGCTCCACGCCCGCTCACTTGCCATTGTGAGTGAGAAGAAAGCCGCCTTACAACAGGGCGATGAGGCCCTGAAGCACCAGATCGGCGAAGGAAAGGATATTATCAGCGTGTTACGTGAGTTGAAGCTCCGAAGTCAACGCGACGACGCACTAATCTGTCCTTCACAGTAAGGGAAAACATGGTAGCTTCACAGGAGGACCGGCTCTCTGACGAAGAAGTTGTTGCGCAAGTTTCGTGCGTCGTGGCCTCAACTTTTAGCCATCAAGGGCGACCTGCTGATCAGTCCTTCGTACATAGCACACTAGTTCTCGCCGCTATGGACACGACGTCCAATGCGTTGGCTCGGATTCTCCATCTCCTTGCACTGAACCCCGAAGTTCAGCAAAAGTTACGCGAGGAGATTATTCAAGTCCGTGACGATGGCACAGGAACACTGCGGGACCTTGATTATGACGAAGTTATGGAGCTTCCGTACTTGGAAGCGGTCTGTCGTGAGACCCTGCGACGGTACGTTTTCCGCCCCGCGCTTTCTCTTCGAGTTCAGTACTATAACCCGTCAACAGATATGCTCCTGTTCGGGCTCTTATGCGAGTGTAAGCGGCCTTGCAACGTTACTATGTTCAATTCAGACTAACAATGTCACAACAGTGCCCGGAAGGAGGGCGTTCTGCCCCTTTCCGTCCCTGTCCGCGGCGTCGATGGCACATCCATCACATCCATCCCTGTCAAGAAGGGCAATATAGTTCTCACTGGCCTTGAGGCTAGCAACCGTAACAAGGCGCTCTGGGGCGAGGATGCGGACGAATGGAAGCCCGAGCGGTGGTTGAAGCCACTGCCTCGCGCACTTGAGGATGCACATATTCCGGGCGTGTACTCCAATTTGTGCGTTGTCGTGATGTTTCAGACGGGTGCGTGAGGCTAATGACACCTTTGATCGGGATAGGATGACGTTCATTGGAGGGGGACGAGCATGCATGTAAGGTGTCATTTCGTACCGTGCATACCGAGCATCCTTCCTTACGCCACCTACAGCGGATTCAAGTTCTCCCAGCTTGAGATGAGTATGTATCTCCTCAAATACCTGGACAACTCATGCTCATACTACGACCCGTGTGCAGAGATCGTGCTCGCCACGCTCATCCCTGCATTCAAGTTCGAACTTTCCGACAAGTCCATCTTCTGGAATGCGGCCGGTGTGGTATATCCCTCGATTTCGGAGGCAGGCACCAAGCCCGAGATGCCGCTCATGGTGACGCGTTTGTAGTCTTAACCATAAATATTTGAATACATTTTCATCGGACGTGACTTCATTTATACGATGGGGCAATGTTGATACGCCCTGCGTCATCCACGGCAAAACCAGGCATAGTACGTAGTGGATATGGTCAATAATATAGAGCTGCACTATTTTAAGTAGCATGCACGGGAGCTCGAAGCTTCATCGCGAACATTACAATTTGAAGAACCCATGGCTAATAGTAATAGCCACTCGAAGACGCTGGTCAGCCACCCTGGCGCTTCTTCTGAATCCCACATCCCAGCAGCGCTTCCTCGGATTTTGTTTTCGCTTCTGACTATATACGATTACTGTCTGATTACTGTCTGCCTCGGGGATGCAAGCGGGCCCGCCCCCAGAAGGCCAAGCTTGTGCACTGTCATTTTCGTGTACATGGCCGTCACTGTAACTGGGTTTCGTAGGTACACCGAGGAAACAACGTCTAAATACGTGCGGTAAGGGTGGCATTTTGAAAGACTGCGGGATGGGCCCACTGACATCTATATACTTTAGTTGGCCTGTCATTCGGTTACCCCGGGTCGTGTTACACATGTGGCCGGTCCGCTTCACATCATCTTCACGTCAAACTTTTGAACAAGTAGTTCTACCTCGGGCGCGAGGCCATCGAGGCAGTCCTTTGGGGTATGCTTTGGTGTCCAGCCAAGTTCGCGTCGGGCACGATCGGCCGCGCAACGTGAATTTGTGTATAACAAACGCCCGATGACCTTACGTTCCACACAGGTTAGTCAGCGTTATGGAAGCGCCTTGAAAGAAAAATAGTCAACTACTCACGAGGTCTTCAAAGTACTTCTCCATATCCTCATGGGTGCACGGGACCAACTCAGGAGTGTTTATACGCCCAAGGGCGAAGAGTGTATTGGCGATCACCTGGAGTAGCTCCCTAGCGCTATTCTCCCCGTTTTCGGCGAAGAAGTAGCCCTCCCTCCCGTGAGATACTTTGTCGGGATTGTTGAGCAACGTATCAAGCAGACGGATGTACATGTCTACCACTATAGACAAACTGTTAGCGAGACAGCTTCCCATATCAATCACGAGCAGGAAGGCACTAACTATCATGGATGTGTACGTTAGCCCAACGCGATAATCCCTTGCCCATGACACCAACGTTCCCGCGTAGAAGTGCGGCTCGCACGTGCATCGGGACAAGGGTGGTGTGCGGGTTCGCGACGCCCGCGTCGAATAGGGGACCATTTCCAACGCCATAGACAAACGACGGCAACACGATGTGCGTGCGCGCATAACCAGAAACGTCAGCAGCGACCACGAGCAAGTCGACCGGGCGGTGGAGCGCCGTTGGAAGTAACGCTTCGATCTTCGGGATGTCCAAATCAGAGTAGACTGTGTCGGCTGCGTATTCTCCCCATGCGTCGTCGATGATCTCGCCTGCTCCGGACTATACGTACGACCAATCAGCATGTTGTGTTTAGCGCCTATGAGCGAGCTCGCGCGGCGCGTGCGCTATCGCACCCATCTGCCGGGATCGCGCGGATGGTGGCGCGCGAGGCACTTATATACGTAGCTCGTTCCGTACGCACACCTTACGCGTTTGCTCCCCCTCCCCCCTTTTTACTCGTCGCTCTTTCGCGCTGCAAACGCGCCCGTTCGCCCTCCCTCCCGTCGCCGCTCGTCGTCCGACCCCGCGCGCCTAGACGCCGAATAAGCGCCCGCGAACGTCTAATCCCACACAGCAGACAACACGCAAGTGGTCGATAGCGAGAGTCTAACGGTGTGTATGAGGAGAGGCACGTCTCCTGTCTTTTCATGCCTCGCCCTCATGCCGTTCAAAATGGCTTTGATTGCGTTGACGTCGTCATTGTCCGCCTGGAGACGTGAGGTGGATAAGCTAAGTCAACAGGGCGTGGCGACGCATACACGTACCATCTGGATAACTACGTGGGCATTCTCAGCAAGCGCAGAGAGTTTTTCAAGCTCCTGGAGTGAACCGAGGACTGTCTTCAAGCCGTACTTTTCCTCGAGGAACTTGGCTTTCTCGACGTTGCGGACAAGCAAGGTAATGTCAAAATCCTGCCAACCAGGATGTTCGAAAAGACGCTGCAACAACGTGCCCCCAATGTACCCTATGTGGAAACAATGTGCGTCAGTTATAAGATCACCTAATGTTCCATAGTCGAACGAATTGCACCTGTGGCTCCCGTGAAAAATATCGATACCTTGTCCTCGGACATGATGGGCTGTGGTGAAGCTGGCATCGCATATCTAGGAGGTTATAAATACTACATTCCCCGAGGTTCTTGTTTTGACTTCGTCTTCTTTCCCCACCCATCTTACTCAGCGCGTGCGACCAGGTGGACCTCGTACCGGGAGTCGGTCACGGGTTGTTACATCACTCATGAAAGTTCCAGCTAGTTAGTGTCTGGATCCATAGTTAGTTTAAGGCCCCAAATTGGGAGGTGTGCGAGTGAAGAGAGTGCGCACGCGAAGTCCGGGATGAAGAATGCACACATAAACCATACTCGATCGTGGGCGGTAAGGAATGTAAGAAATTTCAAAAAGCCGGACCTGAAGCGCGAGAATAAAGATAACTCGAGTAGTAATCTTGGTGAACAGACTCATAACTTGCCGTCAGGTGGCTACCCACAAGTTAGCACGGATTATGATCTTTTGGCGCAAGTCGGCCTGCCTCCGGGCTACTCTTTACGTTCGATCGATATTTACCAACATGTAAACACCGCTCCAAAGATGCTCGCACGCGAAAACACACGCGGTATTGGCACTGGTCGTGTTAATTACTTACCCTTGTGTAACGGGCCATTACGACTAGATTATTCATGCTGTCCATCAAGTGTGCAGAATTCGTTGCTTGGGGACTGACCATTAGTGATGCATACACCTTTCGGGTCCAGTCACGAAAAATAGCTAATTGCTTCCTCGACTCCCAATTGAATGCGGTATCATTACACTGGTTGTTAGTAGCCGATGCATTGCACGCTCCATCGGGCACCGACTTACGTGCTCCGGTCCGCATCGAGCTTCTTGACAAAACTTTCTACCTCGAGTTTAAGGCCATCGAGGAAGTCCCTTGGGGTGTGCTTCGGGGACCACCCTAGCTCTCGTCGCGTCCGATCGGCAGTGAGACGTGCGTTGGTGAACATGATGCGGCCGATGTACTGTGGACCCCATGCGGCGTTCAGTAAAGCGACGAACGAGTAGTAAGTACGTTTAGGAGAAGAACGCACCTCGCTGCCAAAATACTTCACAAGCTCCTCTTTTGTGTACTGGACGGGCTCCCTGACGGAGATACGCCCGAGAGTGAAAAGAGGCTCTGCGAACGAGTTCGCGATGTCTTCTGCGCCGTGTTCTCCGTTTTCCACGAAAAAGTATCCTTCGCGTCCATGAGATACTTTATCCGGGCTGCTCAAGAGGGCATCGAGGAGGCGAATGTACACATCCGCGGCTGTACCAAAACAATGTCAGCAGGCTAAAGCGGGGAACGTGAGGTAAGAACTGACTATCGCTCAGGTGCACGTTCCCCCAACGCGACGCGCCCTTGCCCAGGATGCCGACGCTCCCGCGCTGAAGGGCTGCACGCATGAGCATCGGAACAACGATCGTGTGGGGATTTGCAATCCCCGCGTCGAAGAGTGGACCAGTCCCGACGCCATAGATAATGGACGGCATGATGACATGCGTGCGCGCGTACCCATCGACGTCTGCAGCGACGACGAGGAGCGTAACAGGGCGGTGGAAAGCGGTCGGGGGAAGTGCCTCGATTGCGGAGATGTTTAGGTCCGAGTAGATAGTATCGGATGAGTACTCGCCACCCGCGTCATCGGCGAGCTCGGCCGCGCCCGACTACAAGAAGACAGGTAAGTAGATTATGCAGTGAAAAGAGAAAAGCGTGATTACCGTGTGGATTAACAGGGGGACATCCCCAGTTTTGTCATGCCGCGCCTTCATACCTCGCAAAATGGCTTTCATGGCATCAACGTCGTCACAATCAGCCTATGGTCATGTGCGTCAGTGCCCGGGGCATGGACGCGGTGCGGTATTTACTTACAGTGTTGATGACGATGTGCGCGTCTTCGGCGAGTGTGGAGAGCTTCTCATGATCCTGAAGCGAACCCACTACGGTCTTCAAGCTAAACTGAGCCTCAAGTATCTCCGCCTTGTCAGTATTCCGGACCAAGGCGGTAATATCGAAGTTTTGCCTATTGGGATGTTCAAAGAGGCGCTGCAGTACGGAACCCCCAATGTAGCCTAAGCCGAGGCGAAGGGGTGTGTCAGCGACATCTTGAGTATAGATCGGGCGTGTATTCACCTGTAGCTCCTGTATAGAAGACGGTCACTTTGTCTGAAGACATGTCTACTCAAGTCCGTTATAGTGTGATGTTCTGCTTCAGAGAAGAGGGTCATGATCTTTTATACCTGCACCCATACGCACTTCTTGCGGGCTCCTTACGAAGCATAAGAATTTCGCCATTGCCGCTCCACCGGCGAAGTCGGGAAACACCCCCTAGCTATCGGAGGACCGATCGGGATAGGATTATAAGCAGAGCTGTTCATGTCATGGTCGTATTTCCACGGTCTGCTCATAAATCCCCTGCTCCCAGCTTGGTCGTGAGCGCATGCGTGGATATGTGTGGATCCGATACCTGCTTCTGTCACGGGTTGTGAGCAGGTAAATAGAAGTGAGAACGGTACCACAAGCATCGTTCGCCACAAAGCACCCTGGAGGCGTCTTCTGCCCGGTGTTTGGAAGCCAGCTAGGGCATTATTGCAATAACGACTTGCATAACTGGCAGAGGAAACGGCAATGCAGTCAGTGGACTAGCCGCCCGGATGCTGAGCTGTGCTTTTTGGCGATGAGAGACGGCCGCCATCGCGGGACGTTTTTGAAGTCCCCTGTTACTCTGCGACAATGGCTCGTGTTACTGGGCGATGTCCACAAAAGGGTATTACATAGCGACTCTGAGACGTTACCGTGCACTGCGTAACGGGGAGACCAACTGGACCACCGCTTTCCTCTCAAATAAGACGCTGATAAAGAGTTAGTTGCGCGTTCAGATCGATAATGCAAATGGCGTACCATGTCGACACACAGCCAAACGCACAAGCCAACCCTATCCCCAGATGCCCTTTCTGCGCGATGAGGTCAAGCGGTGCGTCTCGATATACCGTGGCGCTGCCCCGGACGATCGCAGCCGCGGTAGCGAAGACGGTTATAACCGGGAGGGGAGGTAGTGCCCTCCTCCATCCGACCGCATTTTCTGCTCCTCGCTCGCGGAAGAAGCGTCTCACAAACGCCCATGCGTACCCCGCGCGGAGCGCCAAGTTCGCGACGTTCGCCCATACGAGGCCTGCGTCGCCTAGTCCCGAGCCGCGCGCTAGACCTACGGCGGCGGCAACGAACATGCCCGAAAAGACGAGCATCCATCGGCTCTGCGCACGAAGGTCACCAGGAGAGGCAGCGGAAGCGAAGAATGCTTCAAGGACACCATTGAAAGCCATCATGGGGATGTAGTACACGTAGACGTGCAAGATCGAGGGGGCGGAGGTAACGAGATATTTGCGCGGGAGAATGAGCGAGATCGCGAGGGAGAGGTAAGGCGGTCCAAAGGTGATTGCGAAAAGAAGCAGGTGCGCGAAGGCGAGAAGGAGGGTAAGAAGAACTGTTGCTGCTGTCTCTAAGGCCTCTGTCGTTTTCGCCGACGCCTTCGGATTGGCGGTGGATGTTGAAAGTGTTTTGGAGAAAAACACTCGTGCCGTCTCTTCTATGGGCTGAAATACGATGCGGGCGACAAGGGATCCGTAATTGGCTGCAACCGCGTACCCTCCTTGGTCAGCGAGAGGGCTCAGCCGGGAGACGAGAAATTTATCCCCTTCCGTGAGGAAATGCTTGACGACCGATTGGCCAGTCATTGCGACCGACAGCTTCAAGAGAACTGGTTCGAAAAGGAGTGATTCCGCGCTAAGATACATGCATTAGTTCACAGGAAGGCTGATCACTTGGCATAACCCTACACGTACTGTTCGTGTTTTGTTACCGTGACGCGTTTGGGAAGGAAGTCAAGGTTGTCACGACAAGCGATCAGAAGCGAGGCCAGCATGGTCAAGCCGTACGCAACTTGACCAAGTGCGAAAGCTACCAGCGCCCAATCTTCTGATGTCCCAACAAGTACTAAGAAGGTGCATATAGTTTTGAGCATGACAGCTGTTCCTTCAGCGCGCACGCGTACGTGGAACCGGAGCTCGTTCTGCGTGCGGATGTAAAGTGGCTCAGACAACAGCTCAAAGAGAGCGGCTAGAGCATAGAGAACCACGCTAGTTCGGAAGTGTGGCTGCGAGGAAGTCGTGACAGAGCTTGCGCCCAGGTAAACGAAAGCAGATAACAGGGCCGTCGGGATGCCTAGTAGGACAGGGAGTAGGGATACGTTGGTCACTAGACGGTGGGCAACGGCCCGATCGGATGGCTGCTGGGCATCCTGTGAGGCGCGCAGTAGGGAATTACGGACCCCTTCACGAGAAAGGAAGAGGATTGTAGATAACAGAAGCTCGAACTGGATAGAGGTCGTGCCGAACACTTGTGGCGACACCAGGCGCACGAGAGCTTGGTTTAGTCCGAAGGTAAGCGCACGAGAGAACAGCTGTAACAGAACCAAACTCGATCCAGATGCAAGAGTGGCTGACAGCAGCGAAGAAGGCTTCTTGTTCGCCATGAGCCTGAGAGGCTTCCGGTGGTGCACCGGGTTGACAGCTCCTGCAGACGTGGAGGCCTGAATGGTATGAGGTCGTATCTCAAATTGTTGTCGAAGAGTACCTTACAAAATTATCGAAAGTTGAGTAAGGTCCCCTTCAAGCACCGAGAAACTGGGACTTGGAATTTGAATGGTATGTTTGCTACCTGGTCTACGAGGTCGGCAGCTGTCAACCAATGGACTGGAGCGCAGAACTCACCTTATGAGATGTATTTTGAGGGCTAAGGTGATGTAGTATAGATCATTTGCGAGCACCCATTTCTTACGTGGTCGCGGTAACAGGTAAGAAGTGGCAACGGCAGCAGCGCCAATTGTTACTCTTTAAACGCCCTTGCGGGCACCTACTTCCTGATTTGAGCGGACACGCGGGTGGAGAGGACCCCCGGCAACTCCGTTCGGACTCATATGCCCGGGGTCGGCCAAAAGGGTCATTTTCGGTGCTACACGTGACCTAAACGCCCAGGCACATCACCATATATGGTTAAAATTTCCATATAAGTAGCACCGAAAACGGCATATGAGCTCGAACTGAGATGACGGGGGTCCTGGGTGGAGCGAGCCGTTGCGCCTCTTGCTCTCTGCCACCAACCACCATGCTCTATCACTTCCTTCCGAACGCTCTTCAGTACCTCCTTGCCTCGTGGCTAATTGCACCAACTCCGCATACGTCTACCTTGCAATTTGAGCTTCGACACGAGCATGGTCTCTCTAACACCTCGCGGGTCGTGTTCTCAGACACGAGGGCACCTGTTGGACTACGGCCGGAAGCATTCTCGATCAAGACTAGTCGCACGAAAGTACATAAGCCTGTTTCTAAGGACGCGCTCGCGGATGGGCGATTCAAAGACGGCGGCAGGACGTGGGATACCGTAGACGTAGACGGGCCGGATTTGCAAGACAGAGAGGTGTTGCTTCTGTTGGCCAAGATGGCCAATAACGCGTACACAGAGCCTACCGAGAAGGATTGGTATGATATTGGGACTACATGGAATAACGTGAGTGGTATTGTAATACCTTGCGAAGCAATAGACCACTTCGCTGGACCGTGGTCTGCGGCACGACCACAACAATCGGTACCGCGGATTGTACGCGCGACGGTCCAGTGTTAGGCAACGAGGGGATATGCATGCCGCAGCAAGTATTTTGCCACATTGCTTATCGCTATTTAATACGAGTTCAAGCTCCACCCGTATTCGCAGTCAGGTCCAGTCAACGATGTGGTCTATTGTTTTGCGAAGGACAGCCTTCAGTAGCAAATGTTCTCGTAATGACTATCATTGGCACAGAGCTATCCGTTTGGCTGGGAACCAGATGCAGACGGGTTTCGTGGACATATCTTCGCGACACCCGATAATTCTACCGTAATCGTTTCTGTCAAGGGAACATCTATAATGTGGCCTATTGGAGGGGGAGGCCCCACGCAGCGCAAGGACAAGCTGAACGACAACCTCCTATTCTCCTGCTGCTGCGCTCGCGTCGGGCCCACATGGAGTACTGTATGCAGCTGTTACGAGGGCGGCTACAAGTGCGACCAAGGTTGCTTAGAGAAGAGTCTGGCCGAGGAGAGCTTGTTCTATTCTACCGGTATTGTGAGGACAGTGTAACTCCAGGACAAAATAGGTTGCTCACAGCACACACAGAATCTTTATAATAACGTCACGTACATGTACCCGAACTCAAATATTTGGATGATCGGTGAGTTGACTCCCCGGCCCCATCACCATCGCTATGCTCAACGTCGTGACACAGGACATTCTCTTGGCGGTGCGCTAGCCTCACTAGTGGGCATAACTTTCGGTGCTCCTGTGGTTGCCTTCGAGGCGCCAGCGGAGCGTCTCGCAGCCACTCGGTTGCATCTACCATTCCCCGTATGCCGCTTCATTCTTGCGTAATGACGCGCCCACCCGCTCATCGCCCTTCTTACTAGCCTTCGACCCAACACGTCACCCACGTCTACAATACTGGAGATCCGATACCGATGGGGACGTGTACGGGCGTGAGCTCAACCTGCGCGCTCATGGGCATCGCACTCGAGACGCGCTGTCACCTCGGCCAAGTCATTCGCTACGACACCGTCTCGAAGCTCGGTTGGAGCGCGAACGTGATTCACCACGGCATTCAGGCGCTTATTGAGGGTGTGCTCGCGAAGGACGACCTTGACTGGGGCGAGGACGGGAAGAAGCGTAGCGTACCGGCCTACACCAACGAGGACGACTGCGTTGTAAGTGTTGTGGTTCGATTCGTTGTGCACGGCCGTGCTGATGCCCCCGTTCCATAGGACTGTTTCAACTGGGAATTTGGAAACTATCGGAATTTGTCCGCGAC
Organism: Trametes hirsuta; assembly: GCA_001302255.2. Lineage (NCBI taxonomy): Eukaryota > Fungi > Basidiomycota > Agaricomycetes > Polyporales > Polyporaceae > Trametes > Trametes hirsuta. The sequence goes on from CP019376.1 coordinate 337,573, forward strand.
GGGCTGTGGTGCCACCGGGCTCTTATAAGGCAACATGGTTTAGATACCTTTATCGACTGTATCATATTTGCTACGCTGTTTTTCATTACTAGACTTGTATATTGACGATCGCTGATGACTATTGACGACTAATCGATGCTATGTTTTCCTGCTTATCACAGCTCTGTCGGCATTCTGGCGCCGCGTGAGATTCATGAAAGTCGCAATGAATCAATGGATAAGATGGACTTTTGGCTTGCGCTGCGAACTTGGCGCATCGGTTAACTTTAAGGGCTTGAAGGAGTTTACGCCTGAGTTTGAGGTCTGGATAGCCAAAAGTTGCAGAGAATGGGATCCGAGATGATGACGCTCATCGAAGTTTTGGAACAGACGCCCGCATGTTACCGCAGCCCAACTTGTGTGATCGAGATTGGTGCTCGCATCCACCACTACCACCCGCGTAGCAAATGGCGGTAAATCTACAGCTCTGACTTCGCAAATCCATGCACACTCTCGCTTGCGCGAACTCATTCTGCACATGGATGCTTTCCCGGGATAGCTAGTTATGACAACGTGGATCGTACCCGGACTGCGCACATGGCGGTCACATTCGGGCTCGCCCATCTTCGCCGACTTGCACGAAGCCGCAACGCCATGTTTCAAACGATCTATCCAATATTTGCGGCGGACTAGAGTGGCATGCGATCACTGAGTGAAAGCTTGACGCGCACGGTAATACCACGCCATACGCAGTCCACCATAATGATGGTGCGTGGCGAGTGTACTCCGGGCGCCGAAGGTCTTTCCTTCATTGTGCCGCTGGACGGTGTTTCTCCACAGCTTACGCGGCACGGCAAAGGGGTACTCTAAGGTGCGGACAGACAAGACCTCGCCGTTGCGGTTATATAGCAGCGGGAGACGGCGTCAATGCAACCCACAGAATTCCTCCTTCCCTAAGGAACCTCTTGCTATTGCATAAAAAAAACTCAATCGGGTGTGTTGCCCCACCCTTAGCAAAAACACGTTCTTTCTGACAATTAGATTTCCCAGTTACTCTATTATCATCAAGTCCCAAGGCCGTTCAAGTTCGCCGTAGTGCTAATAGACCCACATCGATACGCCGGACCTCCAGCGTAATCTCTAGAAAGAGGCACTACAAAATCGACCATCTGTACCTCATCACGATGATGGTCTGGCTGTGCATCGCGCTTGTCGTCGGAGCAGCGATATTATTACGTCGGTCGAAGGCTAAGTACGGCCGGCTTCCTCCTGGCCCCCGTGGGCTCCCCCTCATCGGGAACGTCTTCGACCTTCCTGTGTGGGACCTGGGTCGTGGTCTTCGCGATCTGTCCGCGCAGTACGGTACGCAGATTATAACCACTCCAATCAAATCCCGCTCATCGTTTCTCCACAGGCGACTTGGTTTACTTGAACATCCTTGGCCAACCCACCATCTTGGTAGGTTCTTACGAAACGGCTATCGACCTCCTTGAGAAAAGGAGGAATTATGCCAGCAGGCCTGACGCTGTAATGCCCAGACTGTGCGTTATGGTCTATGCCCATGCGCGAGCGCTCTACTCTAACACATGTCTCGGACAGGGCGTCGATCACCGAGTGGAGCATGCCTGTGATAGGTTATGGTTCCGAGTGGCGAACATACAGACGAAACTTCCACCAGAACCTCCACGGTAATATGGTAGTATCTCGCTACCACGGGAGCATTCGACACGTTACGCAGGATCTTCTCCTCAACCTGCTAGACCAGCCGAATGCATTCGTGCGGCATGTTGATTGGTGCGATGCTGTCGTCCCTGTTTTGCGGCCTTAGACTGGCGATTCACTTGTGCTATAGGGCGTTTACCGCGTTGGTGTTGAGAGTCATGTATGGCATAGAAACATCTGGAGACGACGATCAGTACGTCAACATGCTGCACACCACACGCGACTTGTCCGAGGCCGTAGTCGTTCCCGGCAAGTACGCGGTGGAGGGCATCTCGGCCTTGGAGTATCTGCCCAGCTGGTTTCCGGGTGCCCAGTTCAAGAGGGATGCGTATGCTCTACGCAAAGAGATGTTTGCCACGAAGCACACCCTGTTTGAGGAAGGGAAGGCTCGTTTTGTATGTGTTCATTTCGCAATCCATTCCGCCCTCATTGAAGTAACCACCGTATCAGAAATCTGGTAGAAGCAGCGATATACCCTCTATACTAGGCACAATGCTGCAACGTAGTGCGACCGAGAACGGCGAGGCTACCCGCGAAGACGAGGAGATGTGTGAAGGTGTTGGTTTGACGGTCTATCTGAGTACGTGCACCCCCCTCACGTAATGACGTCCGGCGTCTCATGCAGTTCCACAACGTAGCTGGATCGGGAACTGTGGGTTTCATCTTTATGGGATATCCTAAGTACCCTGTGTTTGACCCCACGTCGGCTTGATAGACGACCGCCATGACGCGGGCCTTCTTCCTAGCGATGGCTATGTTTCCAGAAGCTCAGAAGAAGGCTCAGGAAGAGCTAGATCGCGTCGTAGGCCCTAACCGCCTGCCTGACTTCGATGATCAGGACAAGCTACCGTACCTCGAGGCACTCATCAAGGAGGTCCACCGCTGGCATGTCGTCGCGCCAATCGCACTCCCGCATGCTACGCTCGAGGATGACGAGTACAAGGGGTACCACATTCCGAAAGGAGCTGTTGTGATGCCGTTACTCTGGTACATGCGCCATTGATCTTTCCAGCCCTAATGCTCTTTTGACACTGCTGCAGGGCGTACTCCCGTGACGCGGACGTTTATCCCGATCCCGAGGTCTTCAAACCGGAACGATACTTGACCCCGGATGGGCAACCCAACCCGAATGTCCGCGACCCGTACACGTTCATCTTCGGTTTCGGACGAAGGTTAGTCATTAGCCCGCCTACTATTGTTGCGAAGCCGATGTGACCTAAAGCTGACACTGGCATGTAGAGTCTGCCCGGGTCGCCATCTCGTCGATGCATCCGTTTTCCTCACCTGCGCATCGATTCTACACATGTTCACGATCACGCCCCCGTTGGACGGCAACGGTCGCCCTATACAATTGGAGGCAAACATGACGACGGATCTCGTCATCTCGTAAGTATCCCGAGCTCGCTGCGGCCTAACTGGACGCATATTGCTCATTCATTTCGTCGCAGCCATCCAAAGGACTTCGAATGTGTTATTTCTCTACGCTCGAGGTACCTCGTAGATTATATACTAGCGTCTACAGAAGCCTAAAATGGGTCTTTTTGTTGTACTTTTCAGCCCTTCGTTAATCATCGTACTACCAGATAGTGGCCTATGGACTCTCTTATTCTGTTCTCACACGTTATTGATTTCGAAGCATTACACACGAGACGGAGCCTGCAGCTGAGTGTGCATCTATCGCTGAACGAACTTGATTGTGTTATAATCATCCTAGTGAGACTGCTGCTGCTGCAAACCAGTGCGGTATCGGGTCGCAACAACTTGAAAGGACTCAAGAGCCGTCTCTACTCCGCTGCCACGTGCCTTACATTGACCGCCTCTACCTTGGATACACGCGTGCAAAAGGGCGGGTGCATTTGCTTCGGCTTCACGAGCACCGGCGAAGAACGCGAGCCATATTTCGGATGACGGCGCAACGACGACACTCTGGGTGACCATCTATGGAGATCTCCATTATCCTCGTCTAGTGTGAAGGGCCTCACCCTCCATTGACCTCCCTACTCTTCCCGGGGCGATGCAGGATCTTCCCTGGTACTAGTCACCAGAATTTCACTTTGAAGGCGGCCGTGATACCCACACAACCCGTTGCGCGGAAATAGTAGAACCCCTGCTACCCCGACTCAGCAGGTTGGTGGATCACGTCGTGGCAGCATGGTTTTGGTGTTCGTTAGCTGCATCTGATTTTCGTACTACGAAGGACTGACACAATAGTTTGGACAAGGGATGCGGGGAATGCATTGCTGTAAGGTAGTTACAATGGCCAATGCGGCTCGAGTAGTACCCGCAGTCTGGATGATTTGTTCAGACCCATTCTTTGAGACGCGTGACTCGAAGCGGCATGGCAGGCGTCGGACTGTACCCGCCAACTGACGGATAACTCACGCCAGCTGCATTCCAAAAAATGGGCGCCTCGGTAAGCTCAAACTGGAACGCCGGAAGAAGTGTCGCGAGCACGATTTCTGCGAACAACACTACATCAGCGAATGCAAGTGGAGGTGATGGCTTCGGTCTGAATGACATACTCATCTCTAACTGTGAAAATTTGAACCCGCTGCAAAGGTGTTAATGGCACGCCTGCCTTTGATGACGCTGATTGAACTCACATGCATGCCCTTCCTCCTCCGATGAACGTCATCCTATCACATCCCGCTTGCGTTAGCGCGCTGCGTCTGTTGGCCCAACGTCCGAAAAGATAACACTTACATATGAGAATATACGCCCGGAATGGGTGCCTCCTCGAGCGCACGGGGAAGCGGCTTGAGCCAGCGATCCGGTTTCCATTCTTTTGCATCCTCGCCCCAAAGCTTCTCGTCTGTATTACAGGCATACAAGTCGGTGAGAACCATCATGCCCTTCTTCACGGGTACCGAATGAATAGGGGTTCCGTCTACGCCACGGATAGGGGCGGAAAGCGGTAAAACGCCGTCCTTACGAACACTAGGATGCCGGTTCGTATCAGCGTACGCAATCCATGCCAATTCGAAGTAACGTACGCTCGAGCTAGCGACCTGATAGGAGGAAATCTGACAAGAGAGACGAATGAGTTGACAACCGGGAGGGATTTGAGAGCTTTACTTACACTCGCAAGGTCTCACGGCACACGCTATCAAGAAAGGGAAGCTCCATGACTTCGTCATACGAGAGATCCCGCAGACTTCCGGTGCTGTCGTCGCGAGCTTGCACGAGCTCATTGCGAAGCCTCTGTTGTATATCTGGGTGCATGGCTAGGAATTGAAGTGTCCGGGAGAGCGCATTTGATGTTGTATCCATAGCTGCGAGAATAAGGGTCCTGTGTTCGAGGCACGCAGCTTGTTTAGAGATGCTTTTTAGCTAGGCATGAACTGAACTCACGAGACCTGCGCAACGACCTCCTCGTCTGGAAGACGATCTTCTTCCGAAGCTTCCATATTCGCTCGCACTGATGAAACACGGTCGAATTCAATGAGAAATATCCACGACTCGGAGCAAGCGAGACGGAAGTCTTGCTTACGGAGCACGCTCATAATGTCTTTACCCTCGCCCACTTGGTGTTTCAAGGCCTGGTCGCCCTGTTTCAAGGCTTCCTTCTTCCCATTTACAATCTCAAGCGAATTGGCGTATAGGATGTCCGAGATCTTTCGCATACGCTGTAAGGTATGGTTCGGGATCCGCTCAGCGACCGCGCGCCGGAAAGCCGCCGGGCCCATCTTGATCACCACCGGAAGGCTCAGGCGGACAAGCATGTGGACATCGGCTTCTACGGGACTTGACAAACAGACATTCAGTATGATACACTTCGAGGTTTATAATGACTCCAACGTACAAGTAAGATTTGATAGCGTCGGCGAACTCGTCTGCAACGTCCTCGGTTAAAGGGTCAAAAGAGCGGCCGAAACCGCCCAGTCCAACAAGCTCAAGGGCAGTTCGGCCCATCCAGCTGAGCATGTCGATTTCGCGAGGGCCGTCTTGAAGCCTAGAAGTAATAGCAGTCTCGAGCTGTGCGTGTGATTACATTGAGCGACAACTTGAAGTACAGAACTAAATATGTGTTAGCTCTCACTCTGTGAACAACATCCACGAAAAGGGGCGTCATTTCGCGTAAATGTTTGGCCGAGAACACGGGGTTGAGCATCTTGCGCTGTCGGCGGTGCTGATTTCCTGTACATGTACAGTATAATAAACGCACTGGTCACCCTGATTCAAACTAGCGCTACCGGTTTAGAAAACCGACCTATTGTACCTAGGAGCCCGGGCCCTATAAAGAGTAGCATGTTTCTTTGGTACCCCAAACATCAGACACTGGTAATCGGGTTTCCAGCGATGACTCACAGTAAGATGAGCTCGCTCTCCTCAAAGACATCTTGGTCCTTGACGTAAATGCTATGCAACGCCCGCGGGTCGTAGGTATAAAGCCATTTCGTCTACGCAACGTATGAATTAGAATAGCATGCAAGAAATGACGGGTAGTCGGGTAGCGTGCGCACCTACGTTTAAGACCCCGTTGACAGTAAACAGTCGGCCATACTGGGCAACGAGCTTGTCTTGATACGCCCAAGCTTCTCGGTGGAATATCCTGCCCACATTTCCTTCGAGTGGGATTTAGTGATGTATATAACGGATGTACAACCTTAAGACATACCGCCAATGAATGACTCCGACTGAGGCCCAGGAATGTTATCCAAAGACGAGCCCAGAAAGACGTGGCGGAACAAGCGCCAGCCAACATAGAGCACCAAAGTATAACCAAGAAGGGTCGGTAACATAGACATCAAAGAGAGATGAGGTTACACGTCATGCGTATCTAGACAAGTTATATACACTGGGCGTGTGGGAGAATCGCGGAATCGCGGAGTGCGGTTAGTCTGTTAGCCCGAAGCTCGTTCGAAAACAGTGCGCCCGGGTTGCGGCGATCATCCGCCAGCCCGGAAAGCTCGACTTTGCGCAGAGGTGAAGGTGGTAATCGTTATTGATAACCCTCCGTGCACCGCGGCCATCTCGATATTCATCATAGTAAGCGATTGTGTAGGCGGCCGGCCGGGAGACTTGGCAATGCGAAATCAACATACCACGCTTCTATTGCCCCAACATATGCCTTATGCGTATGCAAATGCTATGCTGCATGCCATGGCGTACATATGCGTCCCAGAGCGTACAGGTGACCCCTGGTGACCCGGTCCCGGGTGAGCACTACCGGCGCCCGTGGGCAGCTGCATACATCATGCGCAAGCCATTTCTGATACTGCCAGGTCTCACCCGATCAGAGATAGTGGCATTCCGGTTGCAAACGGAAAGGCCCGTAACTGATGGGGAAACGGTAGCAGATATGCACGAGCCCTTAAGGTATAACGAGATACAGCTGAGAAGTGGAGGTAGAACACTATCTACTTACCGGATGGGGTGGACTGGAACGCATCAGAGTCGTACCCGGACGGGTCCGTCCCAGTATTACACCTAAGAAATCTTCCCCGTGATTTTTTGGGAAGAACACGAAAGAACACAAGTAGGTCAGAATATTTGAGGTTGCGGCCTCCTATACTTACTATGATACTTAGTGACGTCCGGGACGAACCAATTTTAGGCGCTTAAGCGTGGGCGTTCCAGTGGCTGTGCCTACTCATGTTTGCGAAAAAGGAAGGTCAGTTGAACTCAAAGCTCGAAAACTCGGATGAGACGTGCATAATGCAAGCACTTCAACAGTGTTAGAACCGTGACAAGTATTGGTAGATACGCTCTCACAAAAGGATGAAGAAGCTTCAACTTACTAGGCATAATTTGTGGGCAACGAGGACATCCGGCGGGATATGGCATCGTACACTGCCAGTGAATCACCGCAAAAGCGCTAACGACTCGTTCCCAAAGCCACTGATACGAGTCGAGGGCTGTTTAACTTGAATGATTCGTACAACATCGTAGAATCGGCACTGGAAATTGTACAAATAATCTATAGAAAACAACTTCTCCTCAAATAGAGCGACTCGGATACGCAGAAAATCGGCGGTATCGGCACAGGCCCCTTGTCAGAAAAAGCCGAGGAAAGCTTTCATCCCGTTACTTACACCAGCCGTGTTACCTTCATAGGCATTTCGGGTTTCGCACTTTCCTCGCCCACGGAGGGGAAAACAATGCCGGCAGCATTCCAGAATATGGGTTTGTCGGTGAGATCAAACTTTAGTGTCGGCAACAACATGGCAAGGACGACCTCTAGCAAAGGGCCGATTAGTAACCTCTCGATGATCGGGACGGTTGTTCTGACTAATACTCACTCATCTCCAATTGGGAGAATTTGAAGCCGCTGAAAATGATATCAGAATCGTAGAGGCTGTGTGCTAGCAACGCCAGAACGTACATGCAGGCTCTTGCGCCTCCGATGAATGTCATTCTGACAAGAAGCAAAGTTAGAACACCCTTAACCGAGAACGGAGTTAAGACCAACTCACACGTGGGAGTAGACTCCTGGGATGTGAGCATCTTCAAGAGCACGAGGAAGAGGATTCATCCAGCGCTCAGGCTTCCACTCCTCTGCGTCCTCGCCCCATAGCTCCTTCTCACGGTTTATCGCCTCAAGGTCCGTAACGATCCGTTGCCCCGGCCTCACCGGGACCGACTCGATGAGAGAGCCGTCACGACCTATGATTGGGGAAGACAGAGGCAAAATACCGTCCTTTTGTACGCTTCTAGGACGTCAGACTAAAGATATCTCACACCAAAATGGAAAGACCCACATTCGAACGAGAACCCTGACTGGGGGATATCTAAGTGACAGCGCGCTTCAGTATGTCAAGTTATGCCAATAAAAGCGGTCTTACAGTCGTAGTGTCTCGCGACAGATGGCATCTAGATACGGAAGCTCCATTACTTCATCGTAGTCGAGATCCTTTAATTTGCCGGTGCCATCGTCACGGGCATAGACGAGCTCCTCCCGCAGCTTGCGTTGAATGTCCGGATGTAAAGCGAGGAGTTGCAGAATGCGGGCGAGAGCGTTCGATGTGGTATCCATAGCGGCGAAGACGAGAGTACTATACCAATCCAAACGAATTTAGGCAAACGTGTGAGCATAGGCAACACCGGAAGGCTTACGAGACTTGCGCAATGACTTCATTGTCGGGCAACCTGTCTTCCTCAGATGCAACCATGTTGGCTCGTACTGAGCCCGTGCCACACACACGCCCAAACGGTCAAAACCTGTCATTACGTTGGACAACAAAAACTCACACAAGACGCTGATAATGTCTTTGCCTTCGCCGACCTGTTGCTTGAGCGCCTCATCGCCCTGTAGGATGGCAGCCTTCTTCGCGTTGATGATCTCTGTCGAACGAGCGTCGATGATATCCGATATTTCCCTCATGCGGTGAGCGGGCTTGTATGGGATCAACTGAGTGACCTTCCTGCGGAACCACGCAGGCCCGATCTTGATAAGATGAGGGAGTGATTGACGAACTGGGAGGCCTAGGCTTGCGAGCACCGGGCTGTGAATAGTCGTAAGTCAGCACTCTCCCCATTCGGAGGAAGCATGTGCAATGGTTATCAGACGTACAAATACTCCTTGAGGTTTTCGGCGAATTCGTCGGCAACGTCTTCGGTCAGAGGATCGAAAGAGTATCCGAGACCACCTTGACCGATAAGCTCCAAAGCCGTCCTGCCCATCCAACCCAGGATGTCGAGCTCTTGACTGCCTCCCTCAACTCTAGAAGCAATTGCGTCATGGAGCTGGGTGCTTTACCGTAAGCTATCAGAGCGAGTATCCCAAAAAAACAAATTATACCCTGTGGACGACGTTGTTAAAGAGAGGTGTCATCTCGCGAAGGTGCTTGGCCGAGAAAAGCGGGTTCAGCATCTTCCGCTGTCTACGATGCTGGTCCCCTGTTGTGGGTGAATTTCAATAGGCTCAGATGCGCTGTAGGACCAGTCACAGAAGAAGCAACGTACCTAAGGTCGCGAGTAGTCCGGGACCCATGAAGAGCATGAAACATCTTTATTGCATGTTAGCAAACACCTGGAAACTTCCAACAGTAGGCGCTCACGTCAAGAAGATAGCACTCTCTTCGAAAACATCCTGGTCCTTCACGAAGATACTATGAAAGGCTCGAGGGTCGTAAGTGTATAGATCCGTACTCTGCAACAGAAGTCTGTCAAAGCCAAGCAAACAGGAAGAAAGGGGCTATCTTACGTTGAACAGCCCGTGTATAGCGACGAGTCGGCCGTATCGAGCGACAAGATTCCTCTGAAAAGCCCACGCATCTCGGCGATCGAAGATCCTCCCTAAGTTCCCTATAATATCAATCATAAGCGCATCTCCCAGCCCATAGAAGGACATATGCGTGACATACCAAGGATGTACGAGTCAGACTTGGGGCCGGGGATATTGTCGAGAGGCGACCTGCGCCGCGTTGAGCGGAGCAGTCTCCACCCAGCGTAAAGAAGTAAGCCATATGCTACGAGCTGCTGTACAGTGGTCATAGGTCGTGGGCGAGAGAGTGAGTTGAGTTACGTCCCGTCATTGCAGCGAAGGCTTGTCGGATTTATGGCCCACGGAATGGCCCTGTGCGGAGACTTGCGTGTTCGCGTAGACCGCCGATCCGAACCAGCCTGCGGACCACGGCATTTCCCCTTTCTTCGAGTTCGGACTAGGGAGCAACTCTACCCTGACATTGACCGACTCGGAGACGTCGGCGGCGCGGGGTATACTCCCCATTGTGCTATCAGAACCCCCGCTTTGCCGGTGTGAGCAGATCGCTACGTTGCCGCAGCGATATGCGAATCTTCCCCGCCCCTTTGTAGCAGGACTCTCAACCCGTGGTTTTTGGAGTTCCAAGGGAAACGAAACGGCTATGCCTACTAATCATATCACTCACCGTAAGCGCGGGGAAATTATCGCGACCAGTTGGTCTACAATCACAGGTGCTTGTCGTAAATTTACCACATCCAGCCAAAGCCAGTGGGAAGCTTTGCGGTAGTCGGTATTCTTCTACTCTTCGAACCGTGAGGGATGTAGTCCTGAAGGAGCCTGACATGGCGTGAAATTCGTCGAAGAACTACACAGGCCCGTGATAGAAGCTGGAGCCGACAACATCATTGAGTAATCTTACGGCGGCTCGCACATTGACGGCGGGCAGCCTGGGACCAGGGCCTGTTGCCGGGCGGAGCCTCCTGAAGAAGGGGACTCGCTTGGTGCATTGGCATCTGACGGTCGGCTCCAGCGAAAGCTTCTTTGTATTCAGATCAGACCTGCACATTGTACGCCACGCGGAAGCCGCCGCGCGGTCCTCACCCCGGTATTATTGGGCACCTGTCTCGAACGCCGTTCAGCAGGATTGGGAGCAAAAAAGAAGTACGTATCCGGTACAATCCCATACGGCGCTCGCTTGAGCTACCCTTATAGAGATTTACATAGGTTACTTCGACTCATCGGTGAGAAAGTAATCTGATCAGCGATTGATGTCAAGCATCACTTGAAATTGACAATGAGTGGGACCTAGGTGGTTGCAGAAGATGCGGCCGCAGACCGGACTATCGATGAGTCGAGATACCGCGAGTGCGCTGATAGACGAGTTCATGGAAGCAATAGTGCAATCCCACAAACGAGGGTGCGGTGAGAAGCCCGGGGAATTAGGGACACGATTGTAGGCGCTCGAGGAACAGGTGAGCACCCGCGCGGAAGAAAACGAAAATAGAATCATCAGGGTGGTGATTAGAAGCCACAGCGAGAGCGAAACGCTAGTCATAACGAAGAAGCGTGAGCTATTGGCGGGGGATAGCATAGCGAGGATAACGAGAAAGCAATGCGAGGGTGGACGAAGGAAGGAAGATGTAATCGACGTCGGGGGACTCGTGGAGGACGGGAGGGTAACCTGGGAACATCACGAATTTCGAGAGTTTCAAATGCCATGAAGTCATTGATAAATTTCCAGGTTGGCGAGCCAGATGTTGTGTTGAGCCGGGCCAACAGACAGCAGCCACAGGTTATCTGTGGTGACGTTCCGTTTCCCAATCTTCCACTGTTCATGTTCCGGGCCCAATGTCTGCGTCAGCTTCTATACCAGAGTAATGAGTTGCGACGTTTCGAGTGAATAAAAGGAACGCACAGCAGCACGGCCCATGAAACGCGAGATATACGTGCAGACCAGTTTCGCCAGTTGACCGCGCGTGATGAACCCGTTCCTATCTTGCACACGAATGTACGTGCCCGATTGCTCATAGCCTGGCCACTACAGCCGAGAGTTCGGTGTCAAGATAGACTTCTAATAAGCTCCTGTCTCTACTTCCATGCGCGAAGAGAAACTCACGGCAATGACTAGGTGTATTTGCCGTACACCGGTTCTCTCCAATACGCGCTCGTCGGGATTATCCATAACGACACGATCCTTCACCACGTCGCGCACGGGAACGCCTGGTACACCACCAATCTTAAAATACTCGGCGAGCGATCGGCTCCGCTTAGAAGTGCGAGTTATTGTTTGGGGAACGCTAATACGAGCGGATGTGGGTAACAAGGTCGACGCAACAGCGAGCGGGTTTCGCGAGGAGGGTAGATTGGGCAACGCGGATGTCCCAGGCCGGCTAGGGCTAGGGAAGCTGGACCCCATTTGCATCGCGGGCGACGCCATCGGCGTAGAATAGATGGATGGAGACGCCGTTCCATGAGAATTGAAGCTGTAGTAGCTGGAGTTCGACGCCGCACTAGGGGAGTCCATGTAGGTGCACGGAGTGTGCTGACTGGGCGAGGACGTTAGGGAGAAAAATGCGCCGTACGGGCTGTTGGGGCCCCCCATGAAAGGCCTGTAGGACGTAAAGGCTGGAGAGGCGGGCGGGGCGCCGGAAGCGTAATTCGGGGTGAGGGACGCGTATGTATTGTTGTGAGGGATATGACAGGGAGGTAATGGGGCCTCGGGCGGTATGGGAGGACTGGGAGGGGTAATCCGATCGCGAAACGGTAGGAGCTGATGCATGCCCCTAAGGGGTAATGGGGACAACATCTGAATCAAAATTCAGTAGTCTGCGAGTTAAACAAGATTTAACGGCTCACCCCATCTGGCGCAGGTGGTTGATTAGGATACGACGGCATTTTGGTAGGGCACTGCGACAAGGCGTCCGCGGAAAGCCAGATGGCCCGGCTAGCCTCATTTTGCATTGTCTGCAAAAAATACGCATCATATTCATTGCCCGGAAACGGGGGCCAGTCCTACTCCGTAACCCATTGAGCGACACAAGAAGCTTTCGAAAGACACAAGTGTACTCACAGCTCGCGAAGCTGAGGATGGCAGGTGAGAAGGTTCGGGAAAGGCGTTAGGTGGAGAATCATGGGAAGGTGTGGACCTGTTTCGCTGCATTCAGGGGATGACGCAGCCGACTTCCAAGAGATAGTCGGTTTCGAGCCGAGCATCCTACACCGCAGCCTGAGTGGTCTTTATCTACAAAGGGGGAGGGGTGAAAACGTGTTGGAAGCTCCTCCCTACGTCGGACAAGGCGGTGGGATCTATCATGACCGTCCACAGCTTCCGTCCCGTTGAAGGACGGGGAAGACATAGCGTCCGCGGGCTGCAACGGATGGACAGCGATGGAATTCTGGTTGGAACGGCCGACATGACGAAAACACGAGTGAGGCGGAGTTTCTGGCAGTAAGTTGGTGGCAAACGTTCCAGAACATGTACAGCACCGAATGCAAAGGGTAATCATCAGAGTGGCCAGCCCACGAGAGGAGGGAAGATGACGAGAAAGCTGGAGGTGGCATGGCAGGCTGTGTCAGGGCGCCTCGTGGATCCCGGAGGGGCTGTACAAGACTGAGCGACTAGACGTTTCTTGTTAGTCCTTCTTACTTTCAAAATGGACCGTGTCCGTACCATGTCAAAATGTATCTTATGTCCGTCGGGGATCCGGCCCTCCACGACTGATCCCGAGGACCAGGAACGCCAGGAAAGCACAAGGTGATTAGAGCTGCTGTACAGTCCGTGCCTTGCAATTGCCATACTGAACGCCCGAAATTTCGAAGCGCCTTGCACGAGTCTGTCTAGATGATTTTATGTCTCGTACCGCGGGTCAAGATGATGAGTTACTCCCATTGGTGCCTAAGCATGACCGTGCCCACGATTCTTTTGCCATGAGTTTTCCTGCACGCCATTATACATTCCAGCTAGCTGCGAACGCAAGGTAAACACGTGTTGGTCGACTCCGACTATCGCTACGCTTGGCAGAGCGACCTGTGCGGCTGCAAGACAGGGCCAAGTACGGATACAGATAGCATTACAAGCTACTTTCGCAGAAACACTCGAGATTGCCTTCTTGCAAGGCCGGTCGACCTAAGTCTTGAGAAGATAGGTTGCGGAGCGTCGATAAGGTCATTGGTGTGGCGGAAGGTAAACGACGAGCGGAGACTTTTACGGTCCATCTTCATGTAAGGGATCCCAAGCGATTGAATGGACATCGGGATTTTAGAGACTGGTATTGACACACCCTAGGGTACAGTAATGCCAGCCCATCGCGCAGAGTTAGCTGAGACCAATGACAGCGTTAACCGGGAGGAGGTAGAGAATAGGGCATGGTGGAAGCCTGGAAGGATGTGTGGGGGTCACCACTATCGTCAATGAGACTTTAGTTACTAGAGTAACAGCGCCCGTTTGACTATTGTTAGGGGCCTTCCTCGTTTTGTTGCTTGGTAACACCGCGCGACTGACTCCCAATTTCTCCGTTAGCAACGACTACAAAAGCTCTTATTACGGGCTAATCGGCGATAACAAGCGTCAGAATCGTACCACTCTGGCTGGGGCCAGACCCGCTCTCGTTGTCTCTCTCGACCTCGTCGCAGCTTACGACTAGTACATAGCGGCGGCGTCGACCTTGCGTCCACTCCATTACCTCTAGTGCTGGACTGCATGCCTCGAGTACCGTCTACCTCGCCTGCGACGGGCCTGCCCACTGCGGCCCATTTCATACATACGGCGGACGCCCACTTCGTCGACAACGCTGGTCGTTCCGTCATCCTTCGCGGCATCAATCTTTCTGGTTCCAACAAGGCCCCGGATGGCGCACAGTCGCAGGTATTAGAGGGCTTTTGGGAAGCCGGAGAAACCGGGGAGGAAAGCTACGTGGGGCGACCGCTGAATCTGGAGGATGGCTCTGCAGACGTACACTTGTCTCGTATAAAGGGATGGGGTTACAACGTGCTGCGGTATGTCGTGACATGGGAAGCCATAGAACATGCTGGCCCGTGAGTACTTTCTTCGTTGCCTTCTGGATATTCATCTCATCTGGAGCTTAGGGGGAAGTACGACTATGAGTTCATAGACTATACTATCCGAGTGCTTCGGAAATGTAAAGAGTACGGTTTCCGGGTGTACATGGATCCCCACCAAGACATCGTGAGTCTCTTCAAATACTTCGTGATTATGATACGAATACGAAATGTCCTGTTAGTGGTCGCGTTTCTCTGGAGGATCGGGGGCGCCCTACTGGACTCTACCCGCCTGTGGCATCAACCCTCGCAACTTCACGGCGACGCAAGCCGCTATCCTTCATTCGGAATACCCTACACCTTCCGAGGCAAGCCCCGAAGATCTTCCTGCCATGCTTTGGAGTACGAACTATGGCCGTCTCGCTTCACAAACGCTCTTCACCCTCTTCTTTGCTGGTCGCGAGTTCGCGCCGAACTGCATCATCGACGGCCAGAACATCCAAGACTATCTCCAGTCCCACTTTATCGCCGCATTTGCGCAGTTGGCTGACCGCATACAGGACGCGGGAGACCTACTCGACGAGTGCATCATCGGTTGGGACAGTTTGAACGAACCGTACGAGGGTTTCTGTGGGTACCCCGACCTAAACGCCGTTCCGGAGAAACAAACGTCTACGCTCAAGAAGGGCACGTTCCCCACTCCCGCACAGTCACTTAGGCTCGGCATGGGTCAAGCCCAAACCGTCGACAACTGGAAGTTCGGCTCCATGGGCCCGAAGCGTGACGGGACGGTAACCATAGACCCCATGGGTCGAAAGATGTGGATGGAGCCGGAGGAAGAACCAGAGGGCGTGCACCCGAAGTGGGGTTGGCGGCGCGACCCGAGATGGAGGTTTGGGGAGTGTATATGGGCGCAGCACGGCGTGTGGGACATCGAGTCCGGCGCGGTTCTCATCCCCGACTACTTCCGTTATCGCGCCGACGGCCAGGAGGTCCTCTTCATCGACGATTTCTGGCGGCCACATTGGCAGGCGTTTGGTATGCGCATGCGGCAGTCTCATCCTGAGGCGATATTGTTCGTTGCGCCTCCGGTATTCGTACCTCCCCCGGAGATCGGCGAGGACTATCTCAAAGGCCGCTGCTGCTACTCCACCCACTATTATGACGGGCTCACGCTCGTCACGCGGCATTGGAACTGGTTCAATGCTGACGCGCTGGGTCTTCTTCGCGGGAAGTACTCCTCCACTCTCCCTGCCGTCAAGATCGGCGAGCGCGCAATCCGCAAGTCCTTGCAAGAGCAGCTCGGCTATCTGAAGGATGACGCAAAGATCCTCGGCGCGTACCCGACGATCATAGGCGAGATCGGTATCCCTTACGACATGGACGGCAAGAAAGCGTATGGCTGGACTGACGGCGGCAAGCACAAGGGCGACTACTCTAGTCAGCAGAAGGCGTTCGATGCTAGCATGAACGCTGCGGATGGCCCGAACGCTCTCAACTACACCATCTGGGCGTACTGCACGGACAATTCGCATGCGTGGGGAGACGGCTGGAACATGGAGGACCTCAGCGTGTGGAGTCCTGACGACTTGCGGCCGACAACACGTTACAGGATCCACTCATCCGACAAGTCCACTGCAGGGCTTCTAAAAAGCCACACTACTTCCGGTAGCTCCAACCTTTCGCTCAGCACAATCGCGCCTGAGAACCCTACAGACGACGAGACGGTGGTCCCGAAGCGATCGCCGTCGCACGCGTTCTCAGACTGGGACAGCCCATTTGACTTCCTTACTGACGGCACGCGCGCCGTCAAGGCGTTCTGCAGGCCGTATCCTACCGCGGTCGTCGGCATCCCCGCCGATATCCAATTCGACATCTCGAAGGCGCAGTTCAAGCTCACCGTACGGGTACGGCCAGAAGACGCGCCCAAGCGGGAACGACTGGGTCTTCCTCCCGCAACGTCTCCCATCTTCGACGAGGCCGAGCTCCCTACGGAGATCTACGTCCCGTTAGTGCACTATGCGAGCGACAAGATGCTGTCACAACACCAGCACGGGAATACGCAAGCCACCAGCTTTGGAACACATAGCGTCGCTGATAGCCACACCTCGAAATCTATCGACAGTCTGGCGGGATCGACCAGCACCCTCCATCCGGATCCGTTAGGTCTGTTCTCCAAAGATCCTGATCTACTCTCGCTCTCGGTGGATGTCTCCGAAGGGCGGTATACGGTGGAGGGGCAGACACTGAAGTGGTGGTACCCCGTTCCATCGTCTGGTCCCGCCAGGGAGTACACGATCACTATTCGCCGCTCGGGCGGGGTGATCAAGACGGCAGACCTTCCCTCGCGCACGCGCTCGTTATGGGCAAAAGTGGGCTCCTGCCTCAGCGGGTGCTGCACCATCATGTAGGGGAGGAGAGGAGCGAAGGTTTATCTCTCTCGCATTATATCTTGGCATTGCTTTCTCGCACCAGCTTGGATCCGGAATTGTACTATACACGCCTCCCCCGCAGTGGACATGCTCTCGATACTCATTATACATGTACTCTTATTCTTACCGTACGTAGAAGGTATGCATACATATGCCACGTACATCCTGCCGTATCGGTCTACCTGTAAGGCCACGCACTACCCCGCATGTATTACGGTGTGGGAGGTCACCTGGCGTGGTATCAGGGAGACCTTCAACCAGCTGTCGTCGGAGATTGGCACGATGGGAACGTCGTTCATATGAAGGCTTGCGCGACTGCGTGGGTATATAGTCCTCGTCGTAGCTTACATCGTCCATAATCTTCCGAGGAACACTCGTACAATGATAGGTATGTATTCTGCACCTGTGGTCTTGTGTTCGCCTTCAGCAAATCGAGTGGGCCAGCGTAACCGCAAGAGACTGACCTAAAGCTCATCCCCTCCTCGCTTAGCTCGCGATTTCGGTTTCTCCTGCACATCAACCCTCAGCACGCCCGGGAGGGCGTTCAATGCATCCAGAACCGCCCCCTGAACGCTTGGCCAGTTCACGCGCGGAACGCTGAGGACCTGGACATCCTGGAGCTCCCCGACGCGCCCCAGATGCTTGAGCAGCGGGTGCACCGCCAGCCCGTCCGGATTGTTGTGTACAGCAGATGTCGGCGAGACAGTAACAGTCAGGTAGACGTTCTCTTCGTGATTCTGCACTAGTTGGGCCGACATTGTGCGAGGGGATGATGGAGGCTGTGGACAAGCTGTGAGTGCCGCCCCGGGTCCGAGGCGGAGCGGAGACTCGGAGCTCTCGACGTGCTCAGATCGCTCTCAGTCTGCGCACCCCACTGCGACGGCCCCCCCTCGAGCTCCCCGGGAACCCTGCCCGCGACCTGAGGCCCCCACGCGGGCTGCGTGCGGCGACGAACAATGCGCTTCGGTGGAAGAGAATATCAAGAATATCAGAATACGAACAGCCTTCGCCCAAGGAGCCGCGTCCTCGAATTCGGAACTGTATTCATCGCCCCGCGAGCCTCGCGCGGCGCGCGCGACTGCAGACCGAACGACCGAGGCTTGGCCTGATACCATCACCACCTCCTTCCTCGCCCGCACAAGCCCCCATATATACTTCTGCACGCCGCACGTACGCCATGGCCTCGGAGAGCGCAACCAAGCACGTTCCGCTCGCGTCGCAGGTCGGCGGGCACCCGGGCGTGCTCACGAGCGAGGACGGCGCGCTGGTGATCAAGCCTGCACTCGCACACGAGGTCGCGTTCTACCAGTCCGTTACGAGCAACCCCGACTTCGCGCCACTACGCCCATACGTGCCTAAGTTCTACGGCACGCTCCGCCTTGAGGGCAAGGTCGACGAGAGCGCGGGGGCGCCCGCGCAGGGCGAACCGATCAAGGTCGTCGCGACCGGGGACGAGAGCGAGAAAGATGAGTGCACGATCGGATTGCGATGTACATATGAGGTTTATTTCGTCCGTTTGCGCATACACAGTCCTTAGTGCTGGAAAACCTTTCGTACGCGTTCGCGAAGCCCAACATCCTGGACATCAAGCTGGGCACGGTGCTCTACGACGATGAGGCGACGCCCGAGAAACGCGCGCGGATGGAGAAGACCGCGCGCGACACGACGTCCTTCGAGACGGGCGTGCGCCTGACCGGATTCCAGGTTGGCAGCTCCCACCCCACGCCGCGTTGTGTACGCATCTCACACCCGTGCGCAGGTGTACGACTTGGCGTCCGGCAAGGCGGTGAACACCCCCAAATCATACGGCAAGAGCATCACTGCCGCTGACCTCCCAGACGGCATCTCGAGGTTCTTCCCCGTAGCTCCGGACACGCCTGAAGCACCTGCACCTTCTACGGCCGCAGACGCTCAAGATGTTCACCCAACACGAGGAACAGGTCTTCCGGTAGATCTCCTTGAGCCCATCTTGGAGTCACTCCGAGAAGACATCACCGAGATCAAGGAGACCCTCTCGGAGACGCCCCTCCGCATGGTCGGCGGTAGCTTGCTTATTGTTTACGAAGCGGACTGGGAGCGGGCGCGTGCTTGCGTGCGTTGGTTAACGGAGGACGACGAGGATGACGACGAAGACGATGATGATGAGGAAGACGAAGATGAATCTGGAACGAAGCGCGTGGGTCCGCCGTATGTCGTCAAACTGATAGACTTCGCACATACGAAGATTGTGCCGGGCGCAGGACCAGACGAGGGTGTGCTCAAGGGCGTGGACACTGTCCTCAAATTACTTGACGGACGTATTGAACAAGTCAAGGCAATTGCGACGTCCAAAGGTAAAGCGGCGGCATAAGTAGTAATACCATGTACGATATTTCTTGCGTTTGCGTAGAGAAAAACTTGGATACCGAAACAGCTGTGGGCGCAACCCCCTTGAGCAAGCGATGTAGGGTCCTGCTATTAAGAATGGCACTACCTGATTAGTGTGCTCTGTTCGTCTAATACGTACACGCAGAGCCTCGGTCAGTTAAAGAGTGGTGCTTTCGGTAGCGTAATCCGGTTGAACAATCTACGGCGTAGACGGCGATATGTCTGCCTCGGAGGGGGTATCTGACGGTGGATCTATGGACCGAGAGCTGCTCGACGAAGGCGACGGTCTCCTGGTGAGCTCAATACGGGGAAGGGGCAGCGGAGTGCCTTCGAACTCTGCCCATCCTCCCCTCAAGCCAATCTCGACCACACGCTGTAATATCCGTGCAAGCTCGTCATGCCTAGAGAGTACGCTCAGCGCAATCTAGCTACGAATATAACGAATGTGCGTCAGGCGTACCGCATCGACTCTTCCGAGAGCCGTTCCTCGTAATCACTCTTGAGGGTGTCTATCCGCTTCGAGAGGTCCTCCACGCTGAGCTTTAGGGCGTCAAGCGAGTCATCCACCGCGTCTCGTCGTTTCGTTTGATTTCGCGAGGAACGCCATGTTTCCGCTATGATCAAGGCTGCGGCCACTGAGAACAGGAACCCTTCTGCGAGTGCATTCGCGCCGTTCTCAATAGCTCTGTGGGTGCATGTTAGCGGGTCTAACACACCACGCCGGAGGATGCGTACCTAGTCTCCGAGAGCGGCCGGACATGCTTTGCGGGTTCTCCGAGAAGATTCGTACGCAGCCTCACTTCCGTCTGGTACATACGTTGCGCCAGCCCTACACAGAGCGAGCGGAACGTCTCGTGCCTTGAACCCATCAACTTGAGCCCGCGTTAATGAGAAGGACCACGTATGAACTCACTGCTTCGCCTGGACCTTGAGTTGATTGCTGATGGGTTTGGCTAGCGTCTTGCATCGTTGAGCACGCGGAAGACCCGTGCTCCGTCGAGACTCACTCGAATGAGAAGCTGCGCGATCTTCGCAGACGCCATGGCAAATCGCGGTTTGCGGTGTGGTGAAGGAGTAAGACAAACGCGTCGAGGTAAGTGGGTCGAGGCAGGGAACGAGCAAGACGGTGAGGACGACTCCGACGAGGCGTAGCGCGTGGTCGAAGCGGAGTCGCCGGGGGCGGACGTCGTTGGCTCGCGGGTCGGCCGAGCGTCCTCGTCAGTGCCGCCGGCCCGGGCTTCCGAATTAGCAGCACTGCGTCATACCCGCCATCCTTCTCGCCTTCCCTTTCGGGCGCGCCCTCTTGCTTTCAACCACCACCATCCCCGGGCAGCGCGACCGCCGATGCACAAATGCTCGCCTCTCAGCCGCTCAGTGCCAAACGCACGCTCAACTTCCTGATCCCCGACAGCCTCAGCGAGGAAGGGCGCGGCGGAAGGACACCCAAGCCCACGGACATGCTGACCGAACGCAACGACGAGGTCTGTTTGTTGTTCTATGCTCTGGATATCTTTCGGGCTCATGGGGGGCATCTCAGCATGGTTTGGCGCCTAATGACTTTGACATGGCCATACGATTGGAAAGGCTCCGTGTACAGGAGGCTTTATCCGCTCGCGATGTTGCGGTGGAGCGACTTGCAGAGGCGTGTGCTTCCGTTCGCGAAAAGGCGCAAAAGATCAAGCATCTTTCTGACGAACGGGAGATAATGCGAAGTGAATCAGCCGGGAGGCGTTCTATTACAGGCGCAGACCAGGAGTCTAGTCTGATGCCGACGGATCCAGCCTCCACGGCGGAAGTCTATCAATTAAAGGAATGCATCCAAACACTGGAAACCAAGTTGGCCTCTCTGAGCGTGAAAAATCGGCATGCGGAGGACCCTAAGGAGAATTCGGAAAATACGTACACTGTATGTTTCTACAGCATCGCGACGCTGCGGGTTGTCTCTAATGGATTTACTGCTGTGAAGCTCGGTATCGACAGTCCATACAGTATCAACAAACCGATAACCCCCGGACCCGCAATACTCACGGACATCTCCAATGTGCCGTCGGCAAGCCCTTACCCATTGCCAAACGCATTCAAGGACTCAGATGCTCCCGAGACTCCTTGGATTCCTCTCGAGGGCGAGCATGTAGTACGTTTCCGCTATATTCCCTCATTTGCCTGCAATAAACTGCCCACAGACGGCCTTGCCGACAGCTAGCACTGCTGAGAAGATCGGGCTACGATATGCTATTTTGGCAGCTCTGCCTTTACCCTCGGGTATTCCTGATGACGCCCTCACCCCAATCGTAATACCTCCTTCGCACTCGCTCCACGATTTCATTGGCACAATGTCTGGGGTAGGTCCTTTTGCCCTTCCATGTCAAACTGTATCTCGTAATGCAACCCTCTTGCAGTCGCTGAGATCACAGTAGGTTCATTCCCACCCAGTTAGAAGTGATTAACACGCATACATCAAGGGTCGGCAACTATCGCGTTTTTCAACAGTCTACCACGACGTGGTGCCCAGAGCGCGAAGAGCACGGATACTATCTCACTCCCGTCTTCAAATGCAGCACCAACCCTCGCGTCAACACCGCACACCGATGGTCGGTGGTCGACCTTTCCACGAAATTGGATAAGCCAACTGGTATGTCGCGCCCGGTTCTTATGTGTATAACGTATCGACTCACGACCTACACTATCTTCCAGAATGTTTCTTTAACAAAGATGGGAAATGGTACTACGCCGGGACATACACGTCTTTCCGCCTAGAAGACCTCGGTCCTCAGGAATGGGAATGTCTATCTACAGAGGTAAGTAAATCCCCCAGAGTTCGCGGTCCAACGATGACATTCCGACGGTACGGACAAGACGTCACAAGCTTTGGTCAAGGAAACCCTTGCAGCCCGGAAGAACACTTCTCCGCAGAACCACTACGAGACTGGGCAGCTCTATTCCGCAGGCGCTCTCAAGGTCGCGTGCATCGGCCTCCAGTGCATCGGCTTCAACGACGGGCTTTACCGCGGACTCCTAGAACACGCCGCTCGTTGTGTCCAAACTGGCAAATGGCGCGCAACCGGATATGGTGCTGGCGGGAGCTCTGGGGGAAGCACTGGTCTTGGCTTTGGTGGTGGTCCGAACCTTTGGAACTCCGTGGCTCACAACGTGACTTGCTCTCCTACTGCTGGCTTCGCAACGACTTCTGGGCTTGCTGTGGCTCCTACTATTGGCGGGACTGTGCCTAGCAGTCCTATTGCCCCCCTGGGATCTCCTGGTCTGAATTTCCGGCGTCCGTCTGGTCTAGCTCCCTTGGCACCCTCTATCGACCCCCAGCACAATGGTTAGGATTTTCTGGCAACTCCATGGACACTGGCGCTATTCCAACCGCCTCCGTATTTTTGCACCCCCTGGGATATTCCTTGTACTTGTATCCATCTCGTATAACCTGCCTCGTCCTATGTTCATGTCGTTACTTGAGCGTCGCATGCAATGCCACGGCAATGACCCCCTAGGCTGTCTGTCCTTAGCTACGATGTTAATGAGTGTAATGATTCACAAAGCGCAACCTTACGATAGATAATGTCCTTTGGGGAGTACGTACACCACCAAGCGCGACTATATAGCTTACTAGTCTACACAACGTCCGACGGACCAGTCACAGTCCAACGCCAAGAAATCAAGATGCTAGCTTAGAATCGTTGCAAAATCAACCACGCGACTTCCTAGCGGCACGGTGTTGCGCCTCGCGAGAGCGCTTGGCAGCACGGTGGATGGCCTGCATCCACAATTGGCACTCGCGCGCGGATGTCGCGCGAAGAGTGACGGCGTCGCCTCCGCGGGGGTACGAGACCGCGAGCTGGAAGGTAGTGTCGTCTACACGGCAGTGGTCAGTATACAACACCAGGCAAGAACGAATACAACTCGCCTCGGGCACCAGTCGACTCCCGGACCTCGACTTCGGCCAGAGAGATCGGCTGCGGTATCCAGTCAGCGTTCAGATCATCGCGGGCGGTAGAATGGGCACGAACCATGCGGTAGAGAGACTTGCTTGTGTCCTCGGTGAGCACGAGGATGTCGCTGCACAGGAACGCCCGCAGCTTCCGCCCGCTCTTCGCCTTCAGCAGGAGCCCCTCCTTCAGTAGCTTCCGCGGACCCATGTACCGCGTCGGCGCGGTGAGGTCCAATCGTCTGAAATAGCAGACAGGTTAGTCGGGCCATGCGGGAGTGAGGACGGGGCGGCACCGACCCTTGGCCGACCCAGAGGTCCCTGGAGACCTCTTTCAGGCGCTCACGACCTTCTTGCTCTCGGATGGTCTCGTTAATGTGTCCGAGCACACTCTCTGCCATCTGTCGGGCCTGCTCGATTTGGCCACGGTCGTCTCCAGCGTCGGTGTAGTGAATAATCTAGAGGGGATAAGTGCCTGCGTAGACAACCTTCCGGTGGACACACCTGTTTGAATAGGAGAGGATATCGGGTAATGCGTTGCACTGGCGTCGTGTAAGAATCAGAAGTATTAACTAGGATACGAGAGCGGCTCACTGGGGACGAGCAGGTAGCTAGAAAGGTCCAGATTCCGTGCAGTGGGGTCGTCCCGTAGCCGCTATGGAATGTTAGCCCAGAGCATGTAACCTACGAGACGCTATTCGACAAACCTGAAGGGACGTGGAAAGCTCAGGATTCGTGTGGCGGAGCGACTGTAGAACTTTGATGGCACTTGCTTGGTTGACGCAGTAATCCTGGAGAAGGACCGTTGGTAAGATCAACAAAGTGAAGTCATCCGGCACCCACCATGTAAACGCTCAGATTCGCCATGTTTGTACTGAGAATATCGCCGATGCGATCCACGTAAAGTCGGCAATCTTTCTGCCTCTCCTCTAGCGAGCTTAGGAAAGTCTTGCACACCGTTTAAGAGATCAAAGTTCCCGGGACCATGAGCTAGCTGACGTACCGTGTTCATAAGCAAGATGTCCTCAACGTTTGCGAAGATCACTGTCCTCGCCTTTTCGTCGAGAAGCGAGTAGACATTTGCATAGAAATGCTGAGGAGAGATCAAAGGGTCGCTCTAGTGTCCTGTAGGGAAAGCGTACCTCGACGATGAGCTGTAGATCTCGTACATAAGCAGCTTCTGTAACGATGAGTTCGAAAATAGCCTGAAAAGAGCTTCGCGTAAGTTGAAGCTCATGGGCACGCCCAAGAAAATCGCGCCTCTTGTCGTTTGCGTTCTGCAGTCGGTATTTCTTCTAGTGCAGATTTATCCACTAAACTTGCCCAGGACTAGTATCCGCTTAGTAAAGCCCCAGCGGTGTATGAAAGACACGCTTACCGAACCGAACGCGGTGTCTGCCTCTCCTGGAGCTGGCGACGCCTCTCTTTGCAAAATGGGGGCCGAGATGACGGGCATCGTTCGTGCGCTCTCACCGTCGTTAGCCGGTGTTCTCCTACCAAAGAAATGCAAGAACCCGTGGGTCCGAGATTCGTTCTCTGAAGGCGTGGGCGTGACCGAGAACGTAGACGACTTCGGGCTCGCCGCGGAGGTGCCGCTCTCAAACGAAGCTACCGACAAACGGTTCATGGCCAGATGGTTCTGTCTGTATGCCTCATAACGCTCGAAGGCATCGTCTAAACGAAGTGAGTTGTTCGCCGACTCTGACTCGGGAAGAGGGGGAAGCTCCTTCAGCGGTGATGTCGGTAGCACAGGCGACCGCTCTGGCACAGCTGGTGCAGGTCGTCGCCGGCGATGGCTTCTGGTACGAACCAGACGCGGCGGTGGCTGCGACTCGGTCTTGATGATTAGTCCGGCGGCCTCTAAGACTCTCTGCCGTTCAGCTGCACGAGCTTGCCGGTCTTGCCGCCGTGCCTCTTCGCTCTGCTCCTCTTCGTCTTCAGAGCTGTCTGCCTCCGAATCTGTCGCAGTCACGTAATCTGAGTCAGTACCCTCGTCGTCGTCATCTGAGCTTTCCATCTCGGTCTGGCCATTTGTTCCAGCCACAGGAGACGTCTGACGAGGGTTGCCGACATTTGTCATCGCTGGAGCATCGGCGGGGCGATGTATGGGCGCCGGCACTGCGGTTTTGATAGTGTTCGCAAGTTTGTGTTATTGTCCGAGATTCAGTTGAGATACATGCAAAGAGAAAATATGAGAACCCTCAGCCTGCCGACAACGTAAACAAAAGGCCAGGGAGAGTAGAATGTCTGACTAACCATCTGCGAGCGAAAGATATGCCGCGGGTACGATGAAGACTACGCCGCCTTGCTCCGCTTTCCACCAATCCGCATCCGTCCTATCAACAACCGACAACCGGTCACCCTCCGAGAATGGAAGCTCGTCAGCATTGCTGCCGTTGTAGTCATAAAGAGCAATGGCGGAAACTGGTGGAAGGTCATCAGCACCACAGGTAACACAGATTTCCAGGGAACATACCTGAGGTAATTTGCTCAACATATGTCTTGGGGAAGAAGCCTGACTTGCCATCGCGAACAATTGTACCGTACCACCAGTCGCTGCCGGACTTCGAGGGGTGCGCCGTGAGGATCAAGTTCTCGCCGAACGCTATATCAGTTGATCAGTGGCAGCCATGGACTTCGATACCGATACTTACATAGTTCTTCCGGACGCTGGGCCTGGTAAGAGAATAGAGAGCGGACGCGGTGTTCTGATGGTAAAACGGTCAGCGACGGTTCTAAGTGTCCTATCTACGGTACTCACCAGTCCCCATATCGACATCAGCAAGTGCACTATGGCCTTCCGCATTGTTCACCTGGATTTGGGGAACTGCAGTGGGGGGCTCTTCCTCCTCCTCGACGGTAGCAGGGATAGATTCCGATGCGTTGCGTTGTAGAGCAGAACCCTCGGCGGCCAACCCAGCATACCAATCCACCGACTCGCGATTGCTCGACCGGACGCTTTCCATCGGAGGGGGTGCGGCAACCTCTGGTTCGGCTGGGGTATGGTACTCGATAGGTGCCGGAGCGGGAGAAGGTTCACGGGGAACAACGGAGATGTGTGGGGGAGGCGCGACGTCTCCGATAACCTTGCCGGACACGGGGGCTGCACTTCGGTCATTAGTCTGCGTCTTTCTCAATCTTGCTCCTGACTGAATCGCGCTCAGCAACGCAGAGCGATCGCCCGAAGGAGCGGGGGCTGCGACGGAGGCCGGAGGTGCTGGAGCGGGAGCGGGAGGGGCAGCCGGTGGGGGTGGCGGAGGAGCAGGTATCCCGGCCGGAATGTTTGTCGTCATGGGAGGAGCAGACGGGGGAGGCGGGGGCGGAGGAGGGGGCGCGGGACTCGCCGGTTCCGGAGTCGTCGTCGATTTCGTCGGCGCAGAAGCAGCCGCGGACTGAGGCCTCGACGGAGGCAAAATACCACCAAAGAGCTGCGCCGCGAGCTTGCTACGCGTGTCCCGCGAGGAGTCCAATTCATCGTCGCTGCTATCGTCGTCATCGTTTTCCTTGATATCACCCCAGTCATCGTCATCGCTGTCTCCAGGAGCGGTGTGGTACGACGTTTTGACGGTAGGAGGAGCAGGGCTCTTTGGGGCAGCTGGAGGTGCAGGGGGCGCAGGAGCGGGCGGGGCGGGTGCAGGCGGGGCGGCAGGCGGGGAAGCGGCCTGGCTCTTAAAAAATGGATTTGTACTGCTGGTACCTGCGGGGGCGGCGGGAGAAGTAGCGCCAGGGTGTTCCTTCATGAGCCGACTAAAAGGATTGTTTGCGGACTTATCCACCGAGGGCGTCGATGCATGATTGACGGGTGGCGGCGGCGCTGGAGGAGCAGGGGGGGCAGGCGGCGGCGGCGGCGGCGGCGGCGGCGGCGGGGCGGCCGGCGCTGAAGAACTGACCGGCGGAGCAAAAGTCTCACGCGCTGGGGGAGCAGGCGGCGGAGCGGGTGGGGACACCATCGGAGTTCTCTGCTCAGCCAGCTGGCGACGGCGGGCTTCCTCAGCCTGACGAGCGTCCTCTTCTTCCTGTTCGAGTTGCCTAAGTCGAGCAAGACGTTCCTCGCGCTGCTTGCGCAAAGCCTCCTCACGCGCGCGTAGCGCCTCTTCCTCTGGATCCACGACGGGCGCGGGCGGCGGGGCAGGGGCGGCAGGCGCGGGGGCGGGAGGTACGGGGGCGGCACGGGCGGAGCCAGGTACACGGGAAGGAGGAGGTCGCGGAGCAGGGCCCTTCTTCGGTGGCGGAGGCGCAGGGGGCTTAACCCTGGGAGCTGAGACTGGAGGTGGTGTCGGCTTCGGCGTAGGCACCTGCGAAGCCGTAGCTGGGACTGAGGAAGCAGGAGCGGTGGCAGGAGGAGCGGGAGACGTCGGGCTTCGACCTTCTTTCAAGGCTTTCTCACCCTCCAAGCGTTCCCTCCTGATGCGCTCGCGTTCCTCCGCCTCTCGCTCGGCGGCCTTAGCCTTCTCCTCAGCTTCCTTCTTCTCCTGCGCCAGACGATCCTCGACGCTAGTATCGATCTTGGGTGAGGGGGACGGAGCGACAACGCCTAGCGCGGCCATACGTTCTTGAATGCGCTGGCGCGCGAGCGCCGACCTTTCCTCAGCGGTCAGAGCCTTCTTCGCTGCCGCTGCGGTGGCAGGCGTAGGCGCGGGTGGCGGCGGTCGGTCAGCAGTGGTTGATGGAGCAGGCGGCGGAGGCGGCGGCGGGGAGCGCGCAGCAGGAGGGCTGCGAGGCCTGTCGTATTCCCGGTCACGGTTCCGAGAATAAGGCCTGTCGCGGTCGTAGTCCCGGTCCCTGTCGCGGTAGGCGTCGCGCTCCCGGCTGCGGTCCCTGTCTCTGTCGCGGTCGTCCCGGTCATAGGCACTACGAGGCCTGTCGTAGGGATCGCGGTCGCGATCATAACGCGTAGAGTACCTGTCGTCCCTGTCGTCGTAACGCCCAAACCGTTCGTTGCGGCGATCGCGTTCTCGAGCCCATTCGCGCTGCTCTCGCTCCTTGCGCTCTTGGCGATCCCGCATCCGACGTTCCAGTTCAGGCAACTTTTCGTGCAGGATCTCCATGAGTTCGCGCTCGAGCTTGCGGCGCTCTTCGTCACGAGCTACGGAACGGGGACCGCGCGACACGTATTCCAGGTCCTCCTGGACCCTCTTGACACGATATTTGAGGTCTGCCTTCTCCCGCTCCAGCGCGTCATCTTCTGCCGTGCGCGCAGCATTCTCGTCGGCTACCCGGTCGAGCATCTTTGCTGTGTTCTCCAGTTGGCGCTTCATATCGTCGAGATCGGCCGAGGGACTCGCATTTTCGCTCGTAGTGCGGATTGCGCTGCGGTCTACATGACGCGAGCGCGGCTGATAAAAGCCGCCAGCAGGAGTTTCGTCCTTATACTTGTAGACAGTCGCATCCTGACGGCCACCTGCGCCAGCTGCATTGTTGTAGAACGAACGCTCGCGCATACGTGAGGCGGGGCCAGAATCGAACCCGGCAGGCGAGCGAGCGCGAGTATCGTTCTTGAGGATGTCCTTGAGCACATCTACCGATTCCTCGAGATCACGCCGGGAAGGTGGGACAAGCTCAGGGGGCAGTACTTCGGGGACTTCGTTACCGTTCAGCCCTGTAACGGGATAAGTACCGTTTAGCGTACATCGCAATACGCATACGTACTCCGGTAGATGAGGCCCATTGCAACGTGAAATTCGGCGAGATTGAGTTTGCCGCGGTTCTCCACGTCAGCTAAACCCCTATGATATCTATAAGCGGCGACCATCGAGAGGAAACAAGGGGACACACCAGATTTTTGCTAGCTCGTTCCTATCCAGACCGCTCTGTCCAAAAACCTCCAAGGCCGTCTGACCACTGATGAACCCGGTGTTGCCCGCATCCCAAGCACGGAAGATCTGGTCATAACTCTTCTTCTCGGCCTTGGACAACGCCCAGGGGACCCTAGGTGCCGCGTTTCCACGTTGAGCTTGATTATGTTGCTGAAATGATTGTTGGAGCGAGAAGCCGCTCTGCTGCTGTTGAAACTGCGGTGCGCCCGCAGCATTGTAAGGAGCGGAGGTGTTAGCAGGAAGGAATGTGCTCGACATCATTTGCAGCCTAGGGTCGATAAAACCGGTCGCTTGGGGTACTAGAGGGCGCAGACCACCGCCCCCCTGGAATCCGGTCGGTTGCGCAGTGAGCGGAGCGAGACCGGGAGAGGTGCTTAGGAAACGATTAGGCTGCTGCGCGCCCAGAAACCCGCTGTTCAGTACATTCTGCTGAAGCTGCTGGGGCTGTTGCTGCTGAAACTGTGGAGGGATCGGAGGTACAGGAGGAGGAGGTGCACGTTGCTGGAAGTTGCTCCCGGCGAAGCCTGTGGGTTGGGCTTGGAGTTGTTGGGCAGGAAAACCGGTCTGTTGGGGTTGCTGGAATCCCTGCTGGCCTGGAAATCCCGTTTGCTGAGGCTGTTGAAAGCCTTGCTGCCCGGGAAATCCAGTCGGCTGGGGTTGCTGGAATCCTGGCGGACGCTGACCTGGAAAGCCGGTGGGCTGCGGGGCGAGCTGCTGGAACTGCTGCTGCTGCTGTTGGGGGTTAAACCCCGTTTGCATAGGATACTGATACCCTTGTCCCCATTGCGCCATCTGGGGTCGTCGTCGTCGATGCCGCTGTCACCGTGGTCGAGGTGATGGAAGTCGAGTGTAGAGTAGGGTTGACGCCCCAAGGTCTTGACGCACGAGCATTAACCGAATCAATCACCGATTAAGCAAGAATTAATGCTCTTTACAACCAAGCCGCTATCCAATACGACCGGATAAACTCTCTACTAAGGCGATGGCGCAACGGTATGACGAGCAGATATACAAGCCCGGAATAGAGTATTGTTGGGAGGATCGGCCGAAGTCACGGATTAAAGAAACATTAATATTGTAATAACTACGAATACAACATGTAATGAGGAACATAGCCCGCGTTCCAACTATATTCATATAAGCTATCACTCTCACTGGCACACCTACTTCAGCACTCGCGCACACGTCGCTGAGAACGACCACAGAAACAGCGGTAACAGCCTGTAGAATATCGGACGTGTTAGTATGGCTGAAAATAGAGTGCAGTACGGAGTAATAATCAGAGAACCGTGTCTCGACAAACACCTTCCTCCATAGGAGGCGGCTCTCAGACGGCACTTCCTAATTGCATTCGGTTTTGGATCATCCGCATAGGGTAACCCTCATGGTTACATAGTACGCAAGGAAAACGAACTCACAAGGATCCCTAAACGAAGCCAAAGTTCCACCCACTCATGAAGTGTAATTCGATCAAAACTATACGTTGGAGCTAAACATCACTAGCAAAGTATAACACATCTGCAAAAATGCGTGGTCAGCGAGACGTTCAACGCAGATAAATCAAACGAACGGATCAGAGGTGCAAATTGTTTGGCTATATGCTCTGCCTTCTCGTCAAAGCCGTAGCTACGACTGGGGCGGCAGCGTTCTCATCATAAAGAACGTAATGAAACACATCCTTACCTATAAAGAGAAGGAGCGCGTCGTTGAAGGTCGTTGACGAAGTGAGCGAGTGGGGGAGACGAAGGAAGAAAATGCTTCGGCGCCAACTTTTGTAGGTGGTAGAGCTCCCCACGTGGATGTAGCCTAATGCGGTTGCCAGACTAACGCCCTGAAAGCGCCCGAAGCCATCTTCGGCGTTTCCGAGAACCTCCCAACGCCGTGAAGAGTACTGTACGAGAGCTCTCTCTTTGATAGAAACCTTGCTTACATTGGCGACTGTGGTGTTAGACTGACTGGTGAGCAAAGGTCGTAATGCCATCCTCAATGCAAACTTAGACTCGGGCGGCAACTTGTGCCTCACCGTTGCAGTCTGCAACACACAGCATCGTGTGGTTAACGGATCATATAACGTCGAAGTGAACCCTGGTCTTACTTCAAGATGCTCTTCTGTCAATGTATAAATTCAGCGTCGCTGGCGACGTCTTTGCGAAGTGGCGTGGAATTACGTCGCTGCGAATACCGCAGCGATAAGCCCACGAGTTCGACGTTTCAACTCTACTGCAATGGCGCTGGGACACCCACCCCTCTCACAGAAACTACCCCAAGCTCACTCGCGAAGTAGCCGTCCCCAATGTATCACCCAATGTCCATTTACTCACACATCGACCCACTCAAGTTCCGCCGGCGCTCGGAGTTCTAGATGACCCTCTGTCTCTCATGTCTGCGCAGACGACAAGCCTTTCACTGTGCGGGTCGGCATGAACGGTGGGTCATGCACCGCCAGGAACGTCGGTATCCCAGCAGGTGCCTTGAAATGCACCCTACGCACTATCTTCAGAGATCATATTTCATTAATCTCCATTCATCATCTCGGCCTGCGTGCTGGGAAAATACTGTGGCGGTCCTCGAAGTTCAATAAAGCAAGTTTTGGTCATGTCTACCGTCTATGCACGTGCCACATCAGCCTGTCCTTCGGTAGCGGTGGAACCCGCACTCTTAAATGACCATCTTCAGGACGGCAACATGCTAACCCCCTCCCCCAAGTCACCTACACTCCCATGCCTCTGCAGCAGATTCTTACCTATGCTTTCGTCATCTATATTGGATGGCGCCTACTCCGCGCCGTGACGTCCAAATCACCTTTGGCAAACATACCAGGCCCGGCGCATCCTACATCGTACATTGGTGGTGAGTGTTGGGGAACATGTCTTACAGTGCCCACTATCTTAGGTATTTTCACAGGTGACATGAGCAGATTGTTCCACCGTCATGAGTCCTGGTCCTTCCAGAAGGAACTCGCCGAGCGATACGGCCGGCTTTGCACCGTCCACGGGTTTTTCAGCGTACGTCGGGATGCGTGTCTACCTCATAATTAGACTGACTGCGACGGTCTCAGGCTAAATGGCTCTATACGTACGATCCGAGGGCCTTACACAACATCTTCGTGAAGGACCAGGACGTTTTCGAGGAGACCGAAACCTTCTTAGCGTGCGTCCCGAAATCGTTGACGGCATCTGACTGTTGCGCTGACACCGTTCGTGAAGGGGATTCATGGTATACGTTGGCCCCGGACTGCTTGCCACGTTAGGTGCGTCTCAAGCACTCCTCATAGAAGTTATATCTATTTAATCATGCTCTTCAGGGAACCAGCATCGCAAGCAGCGAAAAATGCTGAACCCGTTGTTCTCAGCCAAGAACTTGCGAGACATGACACCCCTTTTCCACGACGTCATCCATAGGGTATCTTTACATGTTTCCACTATGCGGATCGTCTATATACTTACCTTTCTATAGCTCGAGGATGCTATAGCTTCACGAGTCGCGGATGGGCCTCGAGAGCTCGACGTACTCGGGTGGATGGGCAGGACCGCCCTTGAACTCATCGGCAAGGGTGGCCTCGGATACTCTTTTGACCCGCTCACCGAAGACCTGGCGGACGAGTTCGCTGACGCAATCAAGGCATATTTGTAAGACCGGTCTCCGCTAAAGTGACCCGCATTATTGCTGACTTGTTCTTACAGCCCAGTTCAAGGGCGTCTCGGTACAGTTCCCCGCCTCTCCCTCCCAATCCTCATGAAGATAGGCCCTGCGTCGTTCCGGAGACGCGCCGTGGAGCTTCTGCCCCATGATGCTTCCCAGCGCATGAAGCAGATATCAGACGCGCTTCACTCCCGTTCGCTCCAGATTGTTAACGAGAGGAAGGTAGCCCTGGAAGGAGGCGATGAGGCTTTGAAGCAGCAGGTTGGCGAGGGCAAGGATATCATGAGCGTGCTTCGTGAGCGATACCTAGTTTTCACGGCACTAACGTCCACTAACTCATACGGCCTGACCCCTCAGTACGCGCGAATATGGCGGCATCCGAGGCAGATCGGCTCTCCGATGAAGAAGTCGTTGCCCAGGTCTCGTAAGTGTTTGTATTGACGGCCCGCGATCTACATTTACTTATATCGTGCTTATGGCACACAGAACACTCGTCCTCGCTGCGATGGACACCACATCGAACGCTCTCGCGCGCACTCTCCATTTACTATCCTTGAATCCGGAGATTCAGCAGAAGCTGCGTGACGAAATCACTCAAGCACGAGATGACGGAACCGGAAAGCTCAGAGATCTTGACTACGACGAGGTCACGGAGCTCCCTTATCTCGACGCCGTGTGTCGTGAGGTCCTGCGACTGTGAGGGTCTATCTTGTTTGGGATCTCGTGAGAACCTGAACATATGACGTTTCATAGTTATCCGCCCGTCAGACTCTTGATGCGATCGTAGGTGCCTGTTATGATTCTATGCTGAATTGTCACTTGACGGTGTTGCAGTGTTCTCAAGGACAGCGTTCTGCCGCTCTCTGCACCCATTCGTGGCGTCGACGGCTCTCTCATAGAGTCGGTCCCCGTACGCAAGGGGATGAGGATTGTTGTCGACATTGGCGGCAGTAATTGCGATAAAGCCCTCTGGGGCGAGGATGCAGAGGAGTGGAAGCCCGAGCGGTGGCTCAAACCCCTTCCTCGCGCGGTAGAAGACGCTCGTATTCCAGGAGTATATTCTCATCTGTGAGCGCCCATCGTCTTGTGGCAGATGTGTACAGCTTCTAAAGCATTTTTGACCTAACTTAGGATGACGTTCATTGGTGGTTCAAGGTCATGCATGTAAGTTGCTATTCAAATTGGCAACGCCGAACGTTTTACTGATACTCCGGCCTCACAGTGGTTTCAAATTCTCGCAGCTGGAGATGAGTATGTGGACCCCTGCCTTCGCTATTGTGCTTATCGGGACAGCTGCTAACGCACTTCTCCTGTAGAGGTCGTTCTTGCTATGCTCATTCCGGCGTTCAAGTTCGAGCTTTCCGACAAGACCATAACCTGGAACGTCGCAGGCGTTGTATACCCCTCGGTAGGCAAAGACAGCCCCAAACCAGAGATGCCACTCAAGGTCACGAGGCTGGCATTGCCTTAACTGTTCCGTAGCGCTTGTACAATCTGACATCGTATGCCTGACGTTACTTTGTTTCAATCCTTGCCACAATACTACGAAATTCTATGCTCAAGTCCGAACTAGTATGAGCCCGTAGTGCCAACGAGGGGCAACACCCACTACCCCAACCTAGCTTACGCAGCTGGTACACGAGCACCAATAGTAGACCTCAAGTCTTCATATTGGCCGTAGAACAAGCAAGTAATGTGGCGAAGAACATATGAACGGTCCCTCGCGCCTCCGGACAAATGCCCCATTCATATCGGGACGAAGCGACCCCCCCGGCCGGGTGTACCTTTCGGCGAGAGTTTGGATGATTCCGTCGGGGAGGTAGGGCCACAAGCCCAGGGCAAAGTTGACTGTCAGCGCGGCAACCTGAAGGCAGGGGCAGCTACATCAGGAAAAACACCCTGTCCGAAAAAGAACGAAACATCGCATATCAGAGAAAATTAGCGCAGATATTCTAGTTCCATAAATTAGTGCCAATTATATCGGTGCCCAGAATATATTCTCGGGAAGACATGTTAGACGTTAGTAGGACTGATACTGTAGCACAAATATTCACTAGCTTTCTATAATTTTGCACCAAGACAGTTCTGTATCTGCAAAAAATATGTTGGGGTATTCGAACGAAAGTCCAGCATGTGAGGACAGAATAGTTCCCATTAGCAAGGTGATATGATATTAGTTGACGAGCGACTACAAATTCTTGGGACCACTATCGAGGGTAATGACAGTAAGTACATTAACATGCATTAAAGGAATGTTAGCGAGGAAGGTGAGGGAGCGGTGTCAAGAGGCGAGTCATAAATATAGTATCTACTAGTCATCAGGCATCCCATTGACATCGAGGGCTTCAAGGTCATCATCATACTTAGACCCAAACAAAACCGTGGCGTGCGATCCACTGTTGGTACTGTACGGTTAGTAATGGAATGATTTGCACAAGCACGGAACAACATACCACAAGGATCGGAAGAAACCGTGCATGAGAACATGATGATGAACTCTGAACCTGAAGGCAGGAAGCACAACTGTAAGCCGCACAAGGATTCCTCAGTCAGTGTGAGCAAAAGACTAGATTGCATATACAAGTACCTGTAAGCCGCACAAGGATCTACAAGTACTTGGTAAGTAACCATAAGTAAGCATAGGTAAGAGAGACGACTTACTCCTCAGTCAGTGTGAGCAAAAGACTGAGGAGTAGGGGCAGAGACTGTCCTCCTTATATACAAGTCCAGAGGACGCATGAGTAAGCAAGGAAAGGAGGGCAGGTGACCCAGCATACGATGAGTAAGGAGATGGTGCGAGAGTGGTGTAAGGATCGCACCATCGTCCAGAACTATCCAGAACTATCTAGAGGTGTCTGGAGATGTCCATAGGAATCCGGAACAGCGTAGAACGCAATGGAAGAATCCAGAAGTGTCCGGATGGGAAACTACAGTAGAGATGCAGAGAAAACTAAATAAGGAAGGTAAGTAGGAAAGTCCATGCTGTGCAACACAGCCACTGTTGACCACCGGACTGTGTATGGCCAGTACACAACCCGGAAGTTCAACACATGATACTTGTGGATGCTCTTATCCTTGATGGCCTGTAAGACACGAATGTTACGTGCATATACTTAAGAGAATTCATTCCCGGTGAAGTCGCCGGACTTGTAAGATGATGTGCTGTAGTCGACGATCGAAGCATAGATCTGCCGAATCGAATCAGTCAATTGGCTAACGAGATAAAGCAAAACAAACTTAGCCTACCGCAGTGGCGGCGAGCGCGAGCATTGGAGCGGGGATCTCTTTCTCCCGAGGCGCCTCAGGCGAGGAGGATACGAATCTATCCATGATCTTGAAGCCGTACGAGTGGGGCCGAGAGAACCAGGCAGCGCGCAGGACCTGCGAAAAGATGGGCAGGTTATAGGCCAATGTTCGATCTACCTTGCGGGTCTGTTGTGATTGAGCTGGGTGTGATAGCCTAGGATATGGCACAGAGGCCTGGACTTACCTTGTACTCGTGGGGATATATGTAATTCAACTTCTCATCGAGCCACTCGACCATCATGCTATCACCAGGTTGAAGCCCATAAGCAGAGGCGACTACGCCATCAGTTACGTTACGCTTGACTTTGCCTCGGAAAGTAGAGATTCGTTGTGCAGGCTGTGGCAGAAATTAATGCAAGTGCATGCCCAAGCGTAGAGACGTACAATGGATCCCAGATAGTGGGCATATGTCTTGTCGGTCTTGATGCGACGTGCGACATCCTTGTACCCAAGCTCGACCGCCACACGAGTAAGCATCGGGCGCGTGAACTCGTTGTGTTTCTCTGGCCCCTCGGGAAAGGCATTCTTGAGGCAAACCTCAACGAGGACTTCGGTAATAGCCTTTTGTGCTACCGCCTTAACCCGAGGGTGCTGGTTGCCTAGTCCTAGCTTCGGCCCTGGATCAACAAGCTCGATGACACGGTTGTCATCATCGGAGATGTCGACGACGCTATCGTCATCATCTTGGTCTGGTACACTGGAGCCCTGTGGTCGAAGGATACATAGCATACTCGGGATCATGATTGTGATAAAAATCTAACTTACCCTTCTCGAAGGCTTTCCGTGTGTCTTGCTCCGCGGTATCTGTACCTCGATATCTGAACTGGCAACTTTCCACTCTACAGTCTAGAAACCGGGATTAGATCAACATTAGGAAAGGGTTACAATTGTAATGTCCTCGTACCTCTGACTGCCGTACGCGTGCTGCCTTCGGCGCTGTGGTACCTTTGGCTCTGCTCTTGTCCTTCGCCTTGGCATCTGACTTGCCAGTCGCACTAATCTTCTCGTGCTTGTCTGCGGATGACTTCGTGCGCGACAGGTCCTTCCTACTCTTGGACGGCATCTTCAAAGCTTGAGCATTGGATGCTGCCAGAGTCTTCGGCGTAGTGCTAGCTAGGTATTCGTGCAGCGTGTTGTCAGAGACCTTGATACCGAGG
The DNA here is from genome assembly GCA_001302255.2 of Trametes hirsuta. NCBI lineage: Eukaryota > Fungi > Basidiomycota > Agaricomycetes > Polyporales > Polyporaceae > Trametes > Trametes hirsuta. The sequence continues at coordinate 375,069 of CP019376.1, forward strand.
ACCTGCATAAGTATAGAATACATACCAGGGGTTTTGTCCGAGGCCGCGCGCCGTTCACGATCCTTGTCCGTCCTGTTCGCAAGCTTGCTAAGCCCCTTTGACTTCGTAGGAGGAGGTAGACCCTTGCTCGAATGAGCATCTTGGACACCTCGGACACTGCGAGTACTGGACGTCTGTTCAGAGTCGTCCGATGCGCGTAACTTCTTCTTTGCGGGCTTCTTCTTGATACGGCGAGATGAGTCGACTACAAACCATGTCCAGATGATAATACATAACGTACCGATTTCGGTGCGCAGGCGCAGGCGCGGCCGTCACGATCATTGTCAGACCCACTCCCACTGTCCAGTGTACCAATGTCCTCAATTGGTCGTTTCTTGAGACAATGTGGGGGGGGAGCCGGAGCATTTGAGGTGCGGTCCCGGTATGCAGTAGACAGCAGGGCGGAATAGATGGGTGGCGAGGACGAGAAACGAGCGGGAGAAGGCCGTGAGTTGCGCAACATTTCGGAAGGCCGTGAGCGAGAGCTTCGCGAGGGCGAACGTGAGGACCGCGGGAGGGACAAGAAATTGCGCGCGTCCGGCATTGCTTCGTCCGAGGAGCTGTCTTCATCACCGGTCCAAGCTGCCTTCTGTTTTGTGAATGGAGGGACACGGGGACGAATGCATGAGTTAGACGAATAAAAGAGCAGATATTCGGCAGGGGTACCCACGCTCGCGCATGAGAATCTTACCTCTACTTCGAATTGGCGCGCGAGCGCCGACTCGTTCGCTTCCCCTTCCTCTGAGTCCTCCTCCTCGCCCCCACTCTTGTCATCTAAGTCTTCCTCCTCATCCTCTTCATCCTCGTCTTCATCCTCGTCTCTGTCGTCCTCGTCATCTTCTTCTTTGCTCGCTTCATCGTCCTCTTGCTGGTCTCCATGTGCAACTTCGTTGTCCTCATTCTCAGGCTCGAGCTGTCCAGCCTCTACCTCCGCAACCTCGTTGGTATCCTCTGCCCCTGCAGCGACACCCTCTTGAACCTCCTCATACCCGATTTCCTCGCCGTCTGTGCTGTCAACATCCATAGGTACGTCCTCACCTTCATCAGCGCTGCCTACACTCTGTTCGGCGATCGACCTTCGTCTGGACCTTCTGATGGAGGCTTTGTCGGAGCGATGCTGGCTACTATCCCTCTGCAAATATGCATGTAAGTTGATTGTACGCCATGTCTTATCCATGAGCTTACACTGACTGTTCTGCGTGATTCACTGCCCTTCTTGCGCTGCCTGAGAGCCTGCGCTGGGCTTGAAGCAGATGTCGATCTTGTACGCTCGCGTGGGCCGATTTTCGGTACGCTATTTTCGGCGTCGGAATCGCTTTCAACATCTGGGGCCGGATACTCAGCGGCTGCGAGCTTAAGTGTAAGTCGAGGCTTTCGAGCTGCACCTGTGAGCGATGTGCAACTGGTGAGTGTAGAGATTCACAAGTCGATGGAACCGGACGTGACTCACCCGGCTTCTCAGGGACAAGGTCGTCTGAATTGCCCCCTTGTGACGAACGATGCTTGTGGGCCTTGGGCTTCAAGGCTTCCCAAGCTGGCGCAGCAACAACATTGGTACGTCGTTGCCCGCTGTGACGGAATACAGCGCAAGTACTCACCAACGTTTGCAGCTTCCTTTGCTCGCCGTGTAGCTGTATGTCATTCAGCATAAATCACAGACAGCATACATTACGATGGTCAAGTGCAACACCTATGCCGAGTCTATTGAATTCGGTCACCGCGGCTTGAATCCTGTGTCGAGTCGTGTTGCGAGCTGTTGGAGGTGTTGGTATTGGTAGTGCTCTTCTGGTGTTTGGCCATAGCGAGCAGTGATTAGTGAGTGAACTAGTGGATTAATAAGGAAGGAAAATCGATTAAAAGATTATAGCAGGACGAAGGAGAAGGAGGGACAAGACGTGACGAGGCAGCGGAGACGCGAGTTGTCGGAAGGTGAGTGCTAGCCCTAGGTTGGGGTCCGAGCGCACGCCTGATCTGATCTTGCATCTCGTTCCGCCAGGCATACCCACCCACTATCACTCTCCGCACTGTACACGTTCTTTCCGGTCTTGTACTACCTGTCCTCTAGGCTTGCTTTGCCATTTTAATGGAATGCCGTCCATCTGTCGAGGCTGTAATCGAGTGTTCTCAAATAGCGGTTATGTCAGTCATCTCATCCAGACGTCTCACGAAGGATGTATCAAGGTTTGAGAAGAGTTAGAGGCTGACAGCATTCTTGCACTCGAGGAACTCGCTATCGACGACCATGATGAAGATGACGCCGATGAAGAGGAGCTTCGACCAGTACAGCCATTCCAAGGCGATTATTTCGGTGATTACCAGGCTGAAGAGTTCGACAACTACGATGACTACGACCCACATACAGAACCCTCCGACGATGAAGACGGCCCGGATTTCAACGAACCTATCCCATCCTCCGACGGGGATGCTGACGACGACGACGACACTGACGACGACGACACTGACGACGACGACACTGACGACGACGACACTGACGACGACGACACTGACGACGACGACACTGACGACGACGACGCTGAACACCTTGAAGAAGAGGTGGCCTGGGAGCCTCCCCCTTTGTCACCCCACCACGCGCCGCCTCCTCTTGCTGGTAATTCAAATGTGCAGCCACTCCCAGCTGACCCTGAGTCCACGCAAAATGTCAACCTGAGCCGCGCACTGCGAGCGCATGCCAACATTCGGTCGCGTACGTATGTGGTCGTTTTCCCTGGCGGTTCTGCTGGTGCACCTCTTGCACGCGCGCGTTCCCGGTCAGAATATGAGGCCTATCAAGAGGACACAGACTCGTCGTTAACCAACCCTTATGAACCCTTTGTCTCCAAAGTCGACTGGGAATTTGCGCAGTGGGCGAAAATGCGTGGTCCAGGGTCCACTGCTGTTTCGGAACTTCTGGCGATTGAAGAGGTCTGTCCTCTTTTGTGGGACCTCGTATATTATTACTGATCTTACCCCAGATACCGAGGCTTCTTGGGCTCTCCTACAAGACATCTGCTGAGCTCAATGCTCTCATCGACAAATACCTCTCATCAGGGCGTCCACGGTTCAAGCGACGGGAGATCATTGTTGCTGGAGAGGTTTTCGAGATCTTTTACCGCGACATCATCGCGTGCATACGTGCGCTCTTTGGCGACCCTGAGTTTGCTGGGATCCTTGTCTTCAAGCCGGAGCGTCACTACGCTGATGCTGATCACACTGTCCGGGTCTATTTTGACATGCACACCGGTAAGTGGTGGTGGGCGCAACAGGTGGGTGATCTTGTTTCTGTCTCTTTATATCGCTGACGATCGTCGGTTCTCTAGAAAGAGATGGAGCGACGCAAACCTGGGGCTACCGTGATCCCTGTGATCATCTCGTCAGACAAGACCCAGCTGACACTCTTTGGTAGCAAGACGGCGTACCCTGTATACCTTACCATCGGGAATCTTCCGAAGGACATCCGCAAAAAGCTGTCCCGGAGGGGGCAAATCCTCCTGGCCTATTTTCCCGTAACCAACCTTAACCACATCGTCAGGAAAGCTGCACGCAGACGCGCCGTTGCGAATCTCTACCACGCCTGCCTCACACGTATTCTCAAGCCGCTCAAAGACGCCGGGATTAACGGGATCGCAATAGCGAGCGGTGACGGCGTTTGGCGTTGCGGTCACCCAATCTTTGCTGTGCACGTTGGCGACTACCTCGAGCAAATCTTGGTCACCGGTTGCAAGATGGGTGAATGTCCCAAGTGCCCGTTGCCTGCGAATGAGATTGGGGAGGCTACCGACTGCGCACGGCCTCTCAGGGATTTTGCCAAGGTCATCAGTGCATTACAGACTGTGGGCGATGGTCCTCGCGCGTTTACTAGGGCATGCAAGCAGGCCGGCGTGAAGCCTATTCAAGGGCCATATTGGAAGGATCTCCCATTCGTCAACATTTATCAGTCGATCACTCCCGATATCCTCCACCAGCTCTCTCAAGGGGTCATTAAGCACGTTGTTTTATGGATTCTCAGTGCATATGGTGCGGAAGAGATCGATGCACGCTGTCGCCGTATCCCTCCGAACCATAACGTACGTCTCTTCCTCAAGGGTATTTCAAAGCTCCAGCGCGTTACGGGTAAAGAACACGCTGATATGTGTCACTTCCTCCTCGGGCTCATAATCGGCATACCCCTCCCGGATGGTGTCTCACCCTCTCAGCTCATCTCCGCTGTCCGCGCCCTGCTCGATTTCATGTATCTCGCACAATATCCGGCACATACGGCCAACACGCTCGCGCTTCTCAAGGACGCGCTCAAGCGCTTCCATGACAACAAGAATGTCTTCGTTCATCTCGGTATCCGCATCGACTTCAAGTTCCCCAAGCTCCATTCACTCGATCACTACGTGCTGTCTATTGAACTCTTTGGGACTACTGACAACTACGATACACAATACACCGAGCGCCTCCACATCGATTTTGCGAAGGACGCTTATCGTGCAACAAACAAGAAGGACGAATTTCCTCAAATGACCCTCTGGCTCGAGCGCCGTGAGAAGATCTCCCGTCATGATGCCTATGTCAAATGGCACCTGCTTCAGGCTGCTGTGTCACCCACATCCAGCGATCCGCCACGATATGCAAACCTGCAGTCCCGGACTGACTCCAACCAAGCTCCCGAGCCGGCGAGACCTCGATCACTATCACCACGATCTCACGAGACTTCTGGTATGTAAAATATTTATAAAATACAGTGTTCTCTCGCTCATAGCTTATCTTGCATGTGCCGTTCAACGTAGAGCTGTTCAGGACCCGAACTCAGATAGCACGGACACCTAGCGCCAAAGCTGTCACTTTTGATACAGCTTCGCAAAAGTATGGCGCAGCATTTCTGGCAGACGCTCTAGCCCGCTTTGTTGTTCGGTATCGTAATCCGCACGCCACCAATGCTGAGATCGAAGAACAGTGTTTAGGTGTTCGTATACGCCCCTCGTGGAGAATGCCTGTGTACCATAAGGTCCGCTTCATTTTAGAGGACGCACAGGACCTTGGCATCATGGAGGAGATTAATGATGTTGCGCACGCACGGCCAGAACGGCGAGACAGGCAGAAGCGGCTCATTCCGGGTCGATTCGATACCGTGCTTGTACGGGAGGATAATGACACCTTTACGACCATGCGAGGTGTGTTCAGATGTTCATTATCCAATCCATTGACCTTTACTTAGGGTTATTATAAAGGTTACCGTGTTGATCGTGTTCGGATGATATTTAAGCTAGGCAAGAAGGTATCAGAGCAGCTCTTTCCCCTACTGATTGCTCCAGGCCACCTTGCCTATATAGAGCGGTTCACGGCTTTCACAGAACCCAATGGGACAGATGGTCTGTACAGGGTATCTCGGTGTTGTGGGCCCCAAAATGAACGGCTAGCCAGTGTTATTGAAGTCACCCAGCTTCGACGAAGTTGTCATCTCCTCCCAGACTTTGGAGAATCTGTGCCTTGTGATTGGACAAGTAGTACGGTACTTGACCGATGTGATGACTTTCTATTGAACGAATTTAGTGATTGTCATATGTATATGTCTGTTATCTAAATTAGAAATGTTATCTGTATGTTTCATTGAGCGTGAAATCACACAACTATTGGATGGCATAAAGTAGAAAATTTTCAGTGATAGTCTGCATTAGTTGATCACTAGTTGGGATTTTCCAGGATAGGTAGTGTAGTGAATGTTAGCATACAGATAGAGATAATTTAGTTCTTTTTCGGAAGGGATGTTTTTCCTGATGTAAAACAGCCAAAACTCGTGAGAGGTGAGCGCAGTAACTTTCCAGCCTTGTGACTCTCGTCTACCATTCTCCTTTTTTCCTCCTCCTAAAATCATCAATCTCTAAGGCTACCGCTTGCATATATACTAGATTCGTCCGGGATTCATCCTCACAGGATGCCCAGTTCGCAGCACGTTTACCGTCTCCCTAGCTTATGACCTTCCGAGCTAATGACCTTCCGAGCTCGGTTTCTTCGTTTTGATATCCCGTCGGAATAGCACCCCGAGCCTCAAGCTTCTATGGTTATACTTGACTCGCCTTGCCTTACATCCAACAATGTGTATTGACACGCATGCAAGCGAACGCGCCGATCCACGCACGCAAGCAGCGTGTTATAGCCACTGTGACAACTCGCAACACTGCGGATAGTTATCGCAAATCGCGCCAAGCTTCGCAAGGAAGCCACCGGCACTAGCGCATTCAGAATCTCAAACGCGTACATCGTCGTTCACGGCCTGGATTTTGAAATGCTACGGCACTATTGTAGCTACACAGCGCGCAGCGATGGATTTTTGCGTGAGAATATTTGAGCGACATCCGTGCATTCCCCTGGAATTCACTGTGAATGTTACACCGCTATACATCCCGCGACCGGAATCCACGCGGACACACGATCTGTAAATCCCAAATGCCACGCTCGCTTGATCCCGAGAGCGGCCGCCATTGAAATCCAAAGTTCCTGAACCATGTTGGATTCCAAAGGCAAGTCATGTGAATCCCAGCAAGCATGCCATTGGCTCTGCAAATCTCCTTGGACTCCAAGGTATTGCTCGTTGAATCGCCTGGGATCATCTTTGTCATACAAGTGACCGGCGGACTTTGAAGTCTGCGCGCGCTGCTCTGCAGCGTTTCTCTTGAGCTTGTTCATCCTCCATCCCGGTGACTCTGCGACATGCTTGGACCTCAGGCTCGGACTCGGACTTCACCTGCTCTACATCCGATACCTTCTGTCTTGCTATGCATGTCCACTACTTATGAAGGCACCCGCCCACAGACGCAGGGTCCCTCTCTCTTACAAGACCAGCAGTGGGGATGCGAGCTATGTACTAATTTAGGGCTGGCAAGGTAAGCACTCGTTTAGGCTGCTCGACCCCCCTATGTAGCCCTTTTCCAAGCACACTATGCCACCCCTTCAAAGCCGGCAAGAGTCCCGGAGGTGGCTGCTTTGAAGGTCCCATCTCCAAACCCACCGGGGGACCCAACCGGGGACGGTGTCCCTGGCTCAGGCCTCGCCTACATGTATTGAGTTCGTGGGCATTAGTAACTATGCTGTACTTAATCAGATCTCTTCACCACATGTAGTTTAGCGTAGTTGGTGAATACCAATACCATCACTCAGCCGGCCTGCCAGCCAGTCACTCGAATCGCAAATTGTGCCACTGCCCATTCATGGCAATTCACCCAATGCCCAATTTCTAAATATGGTGAAGGATACTCTTGGGATTCGCATGTAGCAGCCCGCCGGAATTCAAATGTTCGAACTTTGAATTCCATGTGTGTTCAGGAACTTTGGAATCCAATGGGCCTGCCCTTGGGCGCCACGGATCACGCGTCAGCTTGGATTCCGGTCGCGCGATGTATAGCGGTGTACTCAAATGCTCCCTAAGACGAACTTACGACGTAACTCGAGGATTACGCGCACATTCCCACCACATTCCGTCCAGCATGTAAATATGCGCCTTTTAACTCTACGAACAGCGCAAAAACAATTAGAGTTCTTCCCGTTAAGTCCCAATTTAAGACGTGTCGCATCCGTCCTCTGCCTTCATTCCTAACTCTTCATCGGACCACTGCCATCTGCTACTTGATTCTGCCTACTCCTCTTCCGCGAACACCCCTCTTCTGATTGCAGGGTTGTTCAAGGCGAGCACCCCCAGTCGAAACAGCTCTTCGGGCGCGCTCACAATAGTTGTCAACTTTGCCTTGCCATGGGGGCCGGGATATCGACCGCGCGAGCTTTGCAGGCGCATACAGCCAACTAATAAGGTGCGCCTGCCTTCCTATGCGCTTACCTCTCACATTAATGGTTTTTAGCAACTCGACGTCACTTCTCAAACCCGGTGAGCCTTTCATGACTCAGCTAAGTTGACGTTCACACTCACGGTCACTAGTCAGTAGTGCAGGTCTCTGGTATTTGGACTACTTGTGAGTAGTCTTAACATGCTCTCCCTTTGTTGGTACATTATCTAAGTAGGTATCAACAGTGCCTCATGACTTTTGGAACCAGTAGGTACCGCATATAGGCACTACTAATTCCTCTCTGACTAGCTGGGCTTTTATTAGGCAGACTGCAACCATTCGCCAGGCCACCTTACCGCCCGAAAGCCAGGATGGCCAACATCACCGTGAGTAACGGCCTCATAAAAAACTACTCCAAATATATATATATATACTTACTTGGCTCACGAGTGCTTTGTGAGAGCGACTCGGACACACAGCCCCATGTTCTTATTTCCCGTTTCCTCTACATATACCTCTATCTTTGTAGCTTCTGCTCTCCTGTATGTACATATGAAGTCCAACATATTTTGTGCCCATCCCTGAAGCAAGTGTGTGGGCGGTGAGGAGCACGGAGGGGCCCGGTCAGCAACCACACGCGAGTAGTGCCATAATGGGCGTGATTATGTAATTACCATTTGGACGATGTATTCGAAATGCCGCCACAAATGTTACTGCAGGCGAATGCGTGCGACATTTGAGAGGGAATGTGAGCAGAATGCGACAGGAATGTGATCATTTGACTTAAATGTTCCGTGCGCAGGAATCTGGTCGAAATCTGGGTGGAATGTGGGCGAAATCCTCAGATTAGCCGCTCATTCCCCGTCGCGAAAATTCGTCGCTGCGCGCTGTGCTAGTGTCACGGCGCTTGTCGCAAGGGCGAAACGCGCGTTTTTTGCAGCGCGCGCGCATCTGGCAGCCTCTGACTGCGAACGTCGATAGTTCACTCGTTTTCCATTCCTTTGCCTTGATTCTTTCAGTTTTGGATTCTACTCTTCGGCGCGCAGGGCATGGTACCGGTTTCGTGTCAATCCGACAACTTCGACATTTCCCCTCCCCGAGACCCCCCTTCTAGGAGAGAACGAGTATTGTGGTCGCGCGGTTGGAGATTTTTCGTTGGAATAGGATGAGACGTGACCCTTCGTAGCATCCGGGGGGCATGGGCCCAATACTGGAGGGTTTGGGGGCCGCAGAGACCTTAATAAGGTACCATGAGGCCGAGGTGGTTCTTCTGGGGTGCATGTTCGGCATCAATAGTCGACATAGACTACCCGTTCTCGGTAGAATATAACATATTTAAATACTGATTGTGTGCACTGAGTGTTTGGGATAGTTTGAGTGGCATTCCGTCCCAATAGAATGGCTTCTACCATTGCACACCAAAGTGATGACGTGGCCATAATGCTACGGTGCATAGGCTTTCAGCCCGCTGAAATATTCTACCAGTGAGCTCATAATATCGATATAGAATGCTTGCAAAGAATCACAACAAGGCAGAGACTCGTCCACGAACTACTGAAATCTGGAATACAACTACACTGGACCGCCAAATAGACCTAAAATGTCATGGAAACCGACTGTATTCGCCCAGGAGGTTCACCGTGCCCTCAAGCTATCTATACAGAACATATTAAATCAGAAGGCCTGAGAGAATACCGATATCTGCGCAAGCTATGCTCGTTCTCTCCAGGAAGGGGGGTCTCGGGGAGGGGAAATGTCGAAGTTGTCGGATTGACACGAAACCGGTACCATGCCCTGCGCGCCGAAGAGTAGAATCCAAAACTGAAAGAATCAAGGCAAAGGAATGGAAAACGAGTGAACTATCGACGTTCGCAGTCAGAGGCTGCCAGATGCGCGCGCGCTGCAAAAAACGCGCGTTTCGCCCTTGCGACAAGCGCCGTGACACTAGCAATAACGTAACTCAGCGGTTTCTCGGACCCCGGCCCAACCACTACGTATACCAGCTCACGGTCGACGGTCACCCTAAGCGCGATGCATCATACGCCGACGCCGGATTACTGACCCCTGTCGTGTCATCCCTATAGGTTTCGGTCACCGCGACTCGTATGCTGCAGAACCCGCAGTGAGAACTGAGGCGATGAAATGCCCACCGCCGCAGTCCCCGAGAATGTTGGAGCCCAATTGGACACGTCGGACGAGGGATGAATCGATGACCCACCGTAAACTCCGGAGAGACATTGGATGTTCCCGACCCCGGGTTCCCTGCCGCCAGCGGGCGGTGCGTGAAGCAAACCGCTGCGGGCTGCAAGGCCAGACGTGGCAACCCGCCTGCCGCAACAGTACGCAATCCGACCGGATATCGGCTGGCCCTCGTCAATGGCAGGGCGTTGTGTGCGGTTTCGTTCAAAACCGCGGTGATACGCGCACCGAGACGACCATCCCCGTCTACCTCTCATGTCTTCTCTGCAGCAGCTATTAGCCTACGTGGTCGTTGTCTACATAGGATGGCGCCTACTTCGCTCTACCTTATTCAGGTCGCCTCTGGACAATATTCCCGGGCCAAAGTCCGACTCTTACATTAGCGGTACGGTCAACGTTAACCCCTCCAATAGGAATTCGTATTGACATTATTTTTTTCAGGCAACATGAGCAAGATTTTCGACTTGCACGAAGCATGGGCATACCAGAAGGAAATCGTCGGACAATACGGGCGACTTTTCTCGGTCTATGGCTTGTTCAATGTAGGTGACTTTCGCGAAGGTTTCTCTCGTCGTTCTGATACCTACGGGTACATCCGTAAGACAAAGTGGCTGTACACCCATGATCCACGGGCCTTGCATAGCATATACGTCAAAGATCAGGACGTCTTCGAGGAGAGCGAGATTCTCTTACAGTCAGTTCTGCGCATGGAGCAAGTATCTTCATACATATGCCAAATCTCACAACTATACAGGAGTTTCATGCTTTTCATCGGGCCTGGGCTTCTCGCCACTCTGGGTGAGTCTCAGCTATGCCCTTTGACTACCAATCCAGTGCTTATTAGAGTCCGCATTGCGAAGGCAACCAACATCGTCGACAGCGCAAGATGCTTAATCCATTGTTCTCGGCCAAACACTTGCGGGACATGACGCCTCTCTTTCATGACGTCGTGCACAGAGTAAGTATAGAGCAATGCAATCTAATCTATGCTTTCTGCTAAAGCATCCTCGTGTAGCTGGAGGACGCGCTCACCTCCCGAGTCAAAGACGGTCCGAAGGAGTTAGATATGCTCGGCTGGATGGGACGCACGGCTCTCGAACTGATCGGCCAAGGCGGCCTCGGGCACTCCTTTGATCCTCTGACGGAAGACGTTGCGGACGACTTCGCGGACGCGGTCAAGGCGTACTTGTAGGCCTAAATCCCCTCAGCCACGCGTCGACGCATTCTAACGAAGCTTTTAAAGCCCCGTCCAAGCCCATTTCAGTCTGCTCACCCGCCTTATGCTCCCCACCCTAGTCAAACTGGGCCCCGCGTGGTTCCGGCGACGCGTCGTGGAGGTGCTCCCGCACGGACTGACGCAGCGCATGAAGGGGGTGTCTGATGCTCTCGAAGCGCGCTCCCTTCAGATCGTCAACGGCAAGAAGGCGGCCCTGCAGGGGGGCGACGAAGCGCTCAAGCAGCACGTGGGTGAGGGTAAGGACATCATGAGTGTGCTTTGTGAGTTCGGATACTAGCCATTTCGATATGTAACTCTGATGATATCAACGACATTGACAGTACGAGAGAATATGGTGGCTTCGGAGGAAGACCGACTTTCTGACGAGGAAGTGATCGCTCAAGTCTCGTAAGTCGCTCGGTGCTCTGCGAACCGGCCGCCGTTAATCGAGAACGACCTCATGCAGAACCCTCGTCCTGGCTGCGATGGATACAACGTCCAACGCACTTTCCCGGATCCTACACCTCTTGTCCTTACACCCTGATATACAGCAGAAGCTGCGCGAGGAGCTCACGCAGGCCCGCGACGACGGGACCGGGAAGCTGAGGGACCTTGACTACGATGAGGTCATGGAACTCCCTTACCTCGACGCCGTATGCCGCGAGACCCTAAGGCTGTGAGTGTGGCGTTGCGTCTTATCTCCACGGCGGCGTTGACCAGATTGATATTTCTATAGTTATCCCCCGGTCCGGGCCCTCATGAGGGTGTAAGTCATCCCGTCTAACGCGCAAAACCGATCGATGGGCTTCTGACGACTCGTATCCTGCAGCGCGCGTAAGGACGGCGTCTTGCCTCTTTCCGCGCCCATTCGCGGCATCGACGGCACGCTCATCGACTCGATCCCCGTCAAGAAGGGGCTCACGGTCATCACCGACGTGGTCGGGAGCAACTGCGACAGCACGCTCTGGGGCGACGACGCGGAGGAGTGGAAGCCTGAACGCTGGCTGAAGCCGCTCTCGCGCGCGCTGGAGGATGCGCATATCCCTGGGGTGTACTCGCATTTGTGAGTAGTCCCGCCGATTATGGTCTGCGTTCGAACAGACGTCTGATTCGTTCGTGATAATAGGATGACGTTCATCGGGGGAGGTAGGGCGTGCATGTAAGTCGCATCACCACCCATTCATTTCATCACGGTGTTCTGACGGTCACTCAGCGGCTTCAAGTTCTCGCAACTCGAGATGAGTGCGTACTGCTTCGTTTTCATCCAGGACTTGACTAACCACTGGCACATCGTATCCGCTGCAGAGATCGTCCTCGCTATGCTCCTCCCGGCGTTCAGCTTCTCGGTATCCGACAAGCCCATTGCGTGGAACGCTGCGGGCGTGACGTATCCCTCCGTAGGGGAGAACAGCACCAAGCCTGAGATGCCGCTGGTAGTGACGCGCTTGGCACCGTAGCTGATCCCTACTTATCCGCTCTTTATGTGGGTCTGAGCGGGTGGAACGCTATTAGGGTCGCATCTCTCGATTGTGACGGACGTTTTGAGCACGGGACTTATGCATAGCTTACAACGTAAAATTAATGGTCTCCTGTGGATTCGTTGACCTCCTTTAATATATATCCGCTGTGACGTCTTTCGTTCCCGGTGGCCTGCGATTGTGCACTGCAAATGAACCAAGGACAGCCTGGATATGCTGTTATCATGATGCTTGTTTAAGAGTCTTGCGGGAATATTCTGCACACCCAGTGGAGGAACCTCTGAGACGGTTGTAACACTCGACTTCTAGAGCTGTATAGTACCGTCTCTCGAGACGGAAAGTTTGGTATAAGAGTAAAAGACTGCTTTTCGTGATGAGGATGTGCACGTGGTCCTTTAAGATATGCGGTCTTCTGAGTTGTGTCCTGCCCTATCTGCCGTCCGAATCAACCTCAAGAAAGAATTCGAAACGGCAAGCGGCAGGAGAGATCAGCCGAGCATGTCGTTCACATGTGAACTGTAACTCGAACCTTCTAAAGTACCAGAAGGATATCGACGACGAATATACTTATCAGGGGTAGGACGTAGCGTAGGTGGCGTCATGACGCCTTTCCAAATTCACCAGCCCGGATACAACATGGGCGGACCATACTACTCACCTGTCAAGAGAGGATAACTCATAAGTTGCACGGGTTTGTTAAAGCGTCCGTCGGTATCAACAGCAGGATATGTCGAAATGAAGAGGAAGGTAGAGCTGAGTAGGGGGCGAGGGCACCCAGGAGGTGACGTGTGACGTCGGGAACGAGGCGACAGCGGTGACACATTATGGAGAACATTAAGTAGAAAAGTGCGGCGGGGAACACGTCGCTGACTACCGCTTGCGAGACATCCTCCGACTCTCCGCTGGGGAGGCGTTCAGCAAGTTGGTCAGCTGGCAAGCACACACGGCACGTACCTTTGGATTTCGCCTTCTTCGGCGCACCCTTTCCTCTTCGCTTCTTCTCTTCCACGTCGGCGAGTCGCTGGTATTCCTCCCAATTCTGCACCTTGAAGTTCCCAGGCATTCGGTTGAATTGTGAGACAGTGAGCTCGTCGGGGTAGTAGCGGATCATCGAAGGTCCACGCAGGCGGGCGCGCAAATACTTCGCGCCGGTCCTTAGGGAAGTAGGGTTGTACGAGGTTTGGAAGATCTCGCAGCGGAGACGATTCAAAGCCGCGAGACGCGCGGGCAAGATGGACGCCATATTGGCTGTGGACCAGTGACCGCAGAGGGAGGGCCGCGAGAGGTGACGGTGGCAGGCAGTCGAAGGTGAGTATGTTCTGTCCGAATGCGGCGCCGAAGGCTTTGGATCCTAACACTCGCAAATAACTCCACAAAATGCGGCTTCATCGGCGCCAATTCACGTTTCTCGATCACGTCTGGCGCTCGTCAGGCTCAATTCACTGGCACTTTCTCTTTGCATCCTCTGCGGGCTCTGGACTCCTTCGTGGTTGTTTGGTTTATATCTAGATTGGTTAAGCCCATAATTTACGAAGCACAGGAGACCTAACGCCATCTAGGTATGCCTTCGGTGGTGTTATTCGTGCGCCGTTCTATTCACCACGCATATTTCCCAGTAGCTCCTTGTCAAAACGCTGCGTTGGTTGGGGAGTGCACATAACAATTCACGGAACTTTTGTAAGCCTACTACTGTTTGCGCCTAATGTTCCGCAACTAACTACGCGTGTAACGTCAAGCCTATCGCAGCTATTGCCTGTGCATATGCTTCGAATACCTCAACTCTTACGAACCTCATGTCGCCTCGAGCTGCATCCACCGGTCCTGTCTGTGCTTCGTCTATCCCATCGCTCGCGCAGCTGGAGGGCAGCCCCTCCACCCAAATACACACCAAAGAACGCCGCGCATAAGCGCAAGTACATACCGGTCGAGCCTGCGGATGAAGTTCGCCGATTGAAGCTATCCGCGGCAGATGTCCCTACACATTTTGCTCAGAAGGCACCTATCTGGTATTCTGGTAGCACTGACCTGATTATAGACCGTCTTGTGCGCTTTGGGATCCCAGAGGAATATGTGCGACCACTCCTCAAAGCTTTTGTCGCCAAGATTGTCAACGGCGAGGTCTTTCGTGACCTCGGGTACAGCGAGGAGAAACTTGCCCGAATCGCATACGATGTCTCTGAACCCTCTCCTCAACCCTTGGACCAGCACTGTACCAAGATCCTCTTCGAGTGGGCTAGCCATCCCTTAGGGCAACATGTGCTAGAGGACGTCCTACCGCCCGACGTGATTTCCCGCATACAAGCCCTTTTCCGTGCAGCCGATCTCTCCGCCGTGTCCTGGGAATACAGCCTCACGCGCAAATCGCGCCCGCGCAAGTTCATCATGCACGTCGGTCCCACGAACAGCGGGAAGACACACAACGCCCTCCGAGCGCTCGCCGCCGCAAAACGAGGCATCTATGCTGGGCCACTGCGGCTCCTGGCGTACGAGATCTACGACCGTCTTAACAAGGGCCAAATCGTTCCTCTCGGGGTTGAGCCTGACCCGGAGGTGGAGCCCGACTCCCAGAGCAACATCGACCTAGGTGAGGCAGGGATAACCGGGAAGACCGTTGTGGTCACGAAGTCCGGAAATCCCAAGTACGCGCGCCCGTGCAACATGATGACCGGGGAGGAACAGAAGATAGTTCACGACAATGCGCCCCTACTCAGCTGCACCGTCGAGATGGCCCCCCACGGTGACCTCTGGGATGTTGCTGTTATCGATGAGATTCAGCTCATCTCGGATAGGAACCGCGGTGGAGCCTGGACCGCTGCTGTACTGGGGTTGAACGCGGCCGAGATCCATCTCTGTGGAGAAGAGTCAGCCATCCCCGTCGTAGAGGCCATCGTGCGCGAGCTGGGAGATACCATCGAAATCAACCGCTACGAACGCCTCACCCCGCTCGTCGTCGCTGACCAAAGTCTGCAGGGGGGTCTAAAGGGCATTCAGGAGGGTGACTGTGTGGTCTCCTTCTCCCGAACGGGCATATTCGGGCTGAAGAGCGAAATCGAAAAGGAAACGAAGATGCGTTGCGCTCTCGCTTACGGGCGGCTGCCCCCGGAGATTCGTAGCGAACAGGCCGCCCTCTTCAACGACCCCGACAGCGACTACAACGTACTCGTCGGCAGCGATGCTATCGGGATGGGGCTGAACCTGTGTGTGCCCATCACTTTCTCGTTATCAATTAGCTAAAACTGGTGCAGCAAAATCAAACGCATCGTCTTCGAAGCGGTCTCCAAGTTCGACGGCGGCCGCCCTCGAGTCCTTTCACCCTCTCAAATCAAACAGATTGCAGGGCGTGCAGGACGCTTCGGACTCCATGGTGACGATTCCCAAGGGGGCGTAGTTACGACTCTTCACCCTGAGGATCTAGAAATTGTTCGCAAAGCTCTGAAGTCGCCATACGACACCATCCGTTACGCCCGCCTCCCCATGGACGTCAGGGTCTTTACTAGGATCATGCAGGTGCTCCCAACGGGTGCCTCGCAACTGACTGCTGCCGATGTCTTCGTCTACGTCTCGAAGGTGGACCCGCGCTTCGAGGTTCTGGCCGTTCACGACCTGAAAACGTGCATGGAGTTCATCGATAAGTACTCGGATTGTCTAACAGTAGAAGGTCGCCTATTGGTGCAAAATTCTCCGTGCCCGTGGCGCGACGAATACTCGGTGGCCGGCGCTGCAGCGCTCATGGATGTCCATCGGGATAGGCTTCAAGTGCCAATCGAGGACCTCTTACAACGCGCCGGACTGCTTCGGAAGCTCAATGCCGTTCTAGTGCTGATGGAGGACGACACAGTGCCTCTGCGGCCCCCGCAGGTCACTGCGTATCTCAACCAGCTAGAGACAGTGCATAAGGTGATTGTTATGTATCTTTGGTATAGCTATCGTTATTCGGTCGCGTTTCCGGACCAGGAGAAGGCGTTTGAGCTACGGCAGCTCACGGAGGTGGCCATGGACTGGTGCCTCGAGGTGCACCATCAAATAAGGATCTCCTCAAAGAGTCCGGGTGCAACGGCACGGCGGGAGGTTCTACAACGTCGTCGGCTCGACTGGTCGCAAACCGGGGGTGCCGTCGTACCCGAAATACGCCAGACCAAGGCCAAGACTAAACACCGCGGTACGTGGTCCAAAATACTGAAATTTACACATACCGCTAAAGCGCGTCTCCAGAAACACATATGAACGTTGTCGTCCGGTGAAGAGCGCCGTCACAATCCGCCTGCGATCTCCAGTGAATGGGACCACGTGGTGCATAGCGTGTTTGCCCTTCTTTGGTTGGCTGTCGAACCATGTTCAAGTTCTTGAGGTCGAAAGCTTTCCTCTTCCCAACTCTCGCACCTCGCATTTGTGGTTCAACTTTGCCTTCGCCGCCAACCTCTCCTTCGCTCTGCCAGGCCGGTCCTCGCTCACCTCCGTCTAGACGACATTAACCCACATCACTACCCATATAATGTTATTGACCTACGTAATTCTTGCACTCTCCGCGTCCTTTGCCCCGCTGGTGTCGTCTGTTCCAATGAGCCCTCTGGATCTAGTTCGTACTATGCCCATTGCCCCGACGGAACCTGGCTCTCTGCTCGGGCGTCACTACTCAGTTCAAGACCGTGCCCGAGCAGTCTCTGCAGTGGACTTTGCAGACGCAGCGTACCTCGACGACCATCCAGCCAACATTCCACGTCGCATTCAACCCTTCCCGAAGTACGTCGCCGACCGCTCAGACGACTCGTGGATGCATGTGCGCGAAAGGCGGGCAGAGTCCACTCCCGTGCAAGACGTGAACTATCTCTCGCACGCCGGCCCCTACATGGCTCCGCAGCCCTACGTCTCCCCGAGTCCACCTGTGGCCATACCCCCTCCCCCTCCGACTGTCACCATCCCCCCTCCCCCCACTGCGTCGCCACCGTCCAACATTCCTGCGGGGACATTACCTAAACCCGCACCGTTGAAACCCGGCAAGAAACCCCAAGCCAAGCACGCGTCCAAGGAGAATGCTCATTCCGGGAAATATCATAAGGGAGACAGAAATTTGGGGTTAGATGAGAATGTTGCATGAAAGTATCGTAATTTTACGGATGTCGCTTAAATCCCCCACTCTATAATCCCATTGTAGCAATAAACGGGCTCCTCATCTTTGTCAATGAAGAGCCTATATATGGAATTGTCGCGCCAGCGTCGCTGAACACGGCACCGCGAATATGCGGCCGCGTTGGTGTAATAAAGCCATTGACGTCATACTTTAGCGCTGCGTTCAGTAGCCACGTTCCGCTTTTAAGTTCGCCTTTCGCCCCGGTTGCCAACAACTAGCACAACCGTCGTTCAACTAGTACCTCGATTGTGACCGTCCTAAAGTCTTGCAATTGAAAGGCGATTTAACGTAGGTAGTCTTTGGTACTCGAGTCTCGTCCGTGGCCGCGTCTGAACGAGTTGCAATCTTAGAACGATTATAAAAACGTTCTGTACTTTTGTGAACTTCAGACACAGCTTGGAGGTCCCGGAGAGGCAGCTAAAGCCACTACCAGCCGCAGATTAAATGCCCTCTGACGCCCATGCCATTGAAGAGCAACTGTCGGAAGATGTTACCACACCTCCTGGGGCGATCGCCCATCCCCTATCCCCTGCTCAGGAAAGGAAACTGCTCGACTACCTCGAGGTCAGATTTTTAGACGTCACTAGGAATTTCAAGAAACGGTTGGTTTCTCCGCATTTCCACCAGCGGATTAGGATTGAATGGCTGCAATTCGTTATATGCTCAGGGAGGACCCATCTTCTGCACTTCCCACTCTGCAAGCATATCTGGAGGCAACACACCACATACTCTCACTCATTCTCCAAATACCTCCCGTAGACCCATCCACATCCCTCCGCACAACCCTTCTTCTCCGGCTCACAGGCGAGGTCCTCCAAGCCATCCCGGGGTACACCCCCGATACCGAGACGCTGCCTCTTCTACTCGCGTGGCTGCACGATCTGGACCAAGCCTGGCTTGCAGTCATCCACGCGCAGGTATGGGACCCTGAGGAGTCCAGGGGTATCGACGGCGAGCTTCCGTTCGGTGCTCGCGCAGCGCCGATGAGCCAGACCGAGCGCACCCGCTTACGGAGCCTACTCATCTCTGGGACGGACGGCCTGGAGGAGTGGTTGGAGGGACTGGACACGAGGGGCGAGGGGAGCTTCGAGGTTACGCTGCAGCGGCTTGGACTGGAGCAGTCGTTCAATGAGTTGTTCGCAGGAACGCTGGCTGGGATGGGTTCTTTGGTTGGGTCGGAGGTGAACGATCCGAGGGGGATGATTGGAACCTGTTGAAGGTCACTTTCGCCGCGACCTTTCTTTGCAGAGGGATACTGTGCTCTTGCTATCATTGTGCGCTTGTCATTTTGCTTTCGAACGTCCCCAGACGCCCCCACCAATGTATCTTGTGTTGTACGAGTAGTGTGCGATTAAAACGATCTTACGCTATTTCTACGAGCAGCTTGGAGTACCACTAACAGACCTCATACCAGGCCTATGCGGGCCCTAACCTCACGAATCGTTACCTCAGAAAGCGCCCTCGCCTTCTCGGCACCTTCCTTTGCGACGCTAGCTAGGTACTCCTTTTCGCTCCGCAGACGCTCGAACTCCGCCCGGGGGCCCTTGATGAGCTCCTCCACAGCATCCGCGACGTCAGATTTGAGGTCGCCATGACCCTTCTCCGCGTAACGCTCGGCGAGAGTAGTCACCTCCTCACCCGTGCACGCGGAGAATATGCTGAGAAGGTTGGCGGCCCCGGGACGTGCGACAGGGTCATACGTGATGCCGAGTGTCGAGTCGGTAACCGCTCCGCGGATCTTGGAGCGCACCTTCGAGGGACTGTCCGTCAAGAGGATACGCGAATTCAAGTCCGGTGAGGACTTTGACATTTTTGAGGACGGATCTTTAAGCGAGAGAACCCGACATGAAGACGCTGCACATCTGCGTTGGATATATGCGCGCACTACGAATGGAGATAACTCACTGATCACATGTTGCGGGAGGGGGAACAAGGGCCGTTTGCCTGTGAATGTTCGGTTAAAGCTATCCGCAAGGTCGCGGCAAAGCTCTATGTGCTGCTGCTGGTCCTCGCCAACGGGAACGTGGGTTGCACTACACAAGCGTCAGCGTTTTGATGACAAGTAGATAGGTGCGACGTACCGGTACGCTAGTATGTCAGCGGCTTGGAGGACGGGATATGTGAAGAGCCCCGCGTTGAGATGAGATTCGTCGACCTCGGAGTCATCGCGCGCATTACGCGAAGCGGCTAGCCTGGACTTGGAAAGCGTGAGTCTCAGGGCGAGGAGGTAGCGTGTTCATGTACGTACCTTCCAGGTTGTCATTCGCTTGAGCTTCCCCATCGGTGTGATACAATTTAATATCCACGCGAGCTCTGCATGGTGCAGGTTCTGTTGTGAAAGACTCCTCGTTAGCGTGGGTAAGGGTAAAACAGTACAACTGGCTCTCACCTCGTCCTGGTGGAAGATGATAGATCGCTTGGGATCAAGGCCAACGGCTAGGAGAACGGCCAGCATGTCACTTCGCGCCACGCTGAGCTCCTTCGGGTCTTGGGGTAAGGTAAGGGCGTGCCACCCGACGATGGAATATATGAGCTTGTCTTCGGGCGCGGCCTCGCGCTGCAGCTTCACCCAGTTCAGCAGGGCACCCATCAGGTTTCCCAACTACGCGTTACTACGCATCAACCTTGCCGCCATAATCCGCACGCAGATTCACAACGCACATGGGGGAGACCGGTCGGCTGTATGCCTGAAAACACGACTCGCGGGGAAGCGTGCGGCGCGGTCTTCTCGTCGCGCGCGACCGCGCTGACCCGCAAGCCCCGCGCGGCGATGTTTCTGCTATGAGATGCCCGGCATGTGGAGGCTGTAGACGAGGAGGCACGTCGAAGCTGCTGGTAGAGAAGAGACATGGGTGGCAGCGCCCACGATGACGCCAACAAATCGCGTGCAGTGTCCGGCGCGCCTCCGTAAGTCGCGTGCACTGTGCAGCCATCTCTCATCTAGACCACCACCTCTCGTTGCTTCTATCTCTCTGCTTGGCGTTCTGGGTCTCTGAGGCTGTATTTTCGATGACTGGGTACTCCGAATTCGACGATGGGTTCGACTTGCCAGGCGGGGACGATTTCATAGACGTTACGGACTTGTTCGTTGCAGGGGGACAAGGTGCTGTAGTGTTTATATCGCACAGTAAGGCAGTCGTGCTAACCGCAGGGTGGCCTCCCGCCAAGACATGGTGCCCGAAGAGGTGCTATTCATGGACGGCTTCACGCTCATGGATGCGCTAAGTGCTTTCGAGGTGAGTCGACCGTTACTTCAATACCCCGCCAGATGCTCATGAGTTTCGTAATCACAGATCGGTGAACCTCGCCTAGACAGCGGGATGATCATCGAGGAGCAGCGCAGACCCTCATTCAACCCGCTCACGCCGCTGCTGCCGGAGGAAGTGTGTTGGATCTTGGACCGCAGCTTCGCGTGCGAGGTGAATAGCCCCGGCGCTCTCCTGTACATACCCCGGTTCATGTCGCCCGGCACAGATGGAATGGCATGCGGGCAAGACGCTCTCGCAAAGCGTGTTTACCCTCCTTTTCGTGCACCACTTGCCCGACATCAACCCAGAGTACCTCGTGCCAGAGGACGACGAGGACCCAGCGCGCCCGCAGTGGCTGATCGCCCTTGTCATCCGTGCGGCCATGCTGGGTTTGTTGAAGTGCTGCGACCTTGCGTGGAGGGAGCTTTCCAAAAACAGAGTGCACGACGTCAGTTTTAATTTCGCTCGAGTGCCATGAGCGTAACAACAGCTCAACACGAAGTCATAGGTAGAAGACTGGCAGGGCGAAAAATGCGATGTATCCTTACTGGAAGGCATCGACGCCGAGGTCGTGTCACAAATCTTGGACAGGGCCTGCGACTGGTTACGACGCTCGGATTTCCCCGACGCACAAGTTGCAGCTTTGATCGACCGACTACTCCTACGCAAAGTGCGGACCAGCCGGCGTCAGTGTGAGAGAATGAAACTGACGGCGACCACAGGTTCTCCTGGAGCTTTACCGCGCTGATCCCCTCAACGGCGTAGATCAACCACACGTCGATATAGCCGCCGGCCTCGGTCTGCTTCATAGAATACGAACGGGGGAACAAGATCCATTGCCCCCAGATTCCCCCGCACTCCTCGCAATCGACCCACACATTGCCCGTCGACTGCCTAACTTCATGCCTATCCGCGTAACTGACCTGCCGCCACAAAGCAAAAGCTGGGAGGCACTCGAGGCCTTCCTCGAGTACTGGCAAGAGGTCGTTCAACTAGTGACATCCCCGTCATTGCTGAAGTGGGAGGTAATGCCCCGTTACTTTGCCGCGACATGATTCAACATTGAAAGGGCACCTTTCAGAGTGCTGTGTCCCTACGGTATGCTCTTGGCAGGGGCGTTCCACCACCCTTCCATAGATCACTACTTCAGGTCGGTTTTTACCACCCTTTACACCTCATGACGCTCATGGAAAGCCACGGTAGTCATTGTTCTTTGACAGGAACCTTGTGCTTGGAGCATATCCACCAAGATGGCTTGTTGACCGGTTTTTCCAAGAGTCAATAGGACTCTCGTATGACTCCATCATAGATGCTTTGGAACGCAGCGCACCCGAACCCCAAATGGTCTCTCTTCGAGATGTGATTGAGCGGCGAATCACGAGGGTAGGCACATCTCGCGAGGCTACACTGCGCGTATTCACCCATTCGTCGCATTCCGCAGGTCATTCTGCCGCGCATCAGGTCTAATTGGTTCAACCCCCCACGACAACGGCGGCATTTAATGAAGGAGGTCTTGGAGTGGCACTCATTGTACAACGTCCTGCTAAAAGATGTCGCTCGACATCGGCCACCTGTAGGTATCATGTTTCGATAAGTAACCTCGGTGATACTGACGGCCTCGCCACGGCAGGACGAGTCAACTGCAGCGATCTTGTCAGCCGTTCCTCAAGCTGCGCAGCTCTGGCGATTATCCGCGTGTCGGAAAATCATCCTCTCTGGGTTTCAGCAAGAGCTGTATGCTCCAGAGGAAAAGCCAATAGCCTATTGGTACCTAGCCCGTGTCCTAGACGCGCACATAGGTTGCATAGAAAACCTATTACCCACAGTACCTCTAGGTATATTACACTACACGTGAATTGTATACAGTACTGACGTCGTAGGGTCAGATACCACTGCTTTCCGCGAGCTTACATATCAAGCCCAGCATCTCACTGCGTTACAAACGATCTCCACGATACTGGTCGCTGTAAGCGCCCTCACCCATTGCGTCGTCGACACAGCTAAGGCTCAAGGTCCCTAAGCTAACGGCAGGGTACATTGCCTCTCCGTGGCGCAGGATATCCCTCAACTTCCTACGGCGATACAAGTGGCTTTTCAATCCGCAGTTTGACGAGCTCGTCCCCGCCGAACCTATACCCGATCTACTTGCCTTTCCCGACGCGTTGAAGGACTTTCTATCAGTGAGTTGCTGTGATGGAACTCCCATAATCGGCGGATTTCTCAATCATATGTTGGCAGGATGATTCATACTCCCCGTCTGCATCCTTGCAACTCGCACAGGACATGCTAACACAACTGAGCGAACAATCCTACGACTGGCTTGGACATTGGGCGTCCGACCGCATTGAGGTAATTCCTTACCTCTGGAGCGGTCTGTTTATGCTACTCACGCAAGTGCGAATCCCTTCAGTACCTACACAACATCGCAGTCACTTGCGCCCAGTTGAAGAAAGTAGCTCCAGAGAGTCTACTCAAGCTCCCCAACTTTGACTTGGGCAAGCTGAAATGGATACCGGAGGTCCAACCGTGGTTTCCTACCGTGAGTTCGCCGTGATGAGGGCTAGTCGTCTTAGAGCATCTATTGGGGTAATATGTGAGTATCTCGGAGGGCAGGCAATCGACATAATGTACGCGTATCAGAATTGTGGCTTGTATCCTACATGATCCAAACCGTAGACTACCAGCGTTGTAGGCATTTGGAACAAACTTTAGTCTATGTACTGTAGTACGGCGCCATTCCGACAATCTCGGACCTCGCTATACTGGTGTGTGCCTGACGGCCGGATCGTCATAGATGATACGGCGACCCGGTCCGGGCCCTCTGAAAGCTTGAGCTTTGTTTCGAGCGATGACTCCACGCGCGAACACTCTCCTTCCCGGTCGACATTCGCTATCCACCATAGTCACTTCCCGAGTATCGGGACAGGTGGTTGCGGAACTTCAAACAAACAATGGACAGTAACACTCCACCCGCAGTCCTCACCATTGCCGGCTCCGACTCGAGCGGGGGCGCCGGCATTCAGGTGAGTGTCTTCTAAGACGTCATCCGCTTAAGCAGCAGCGGGTACTTACACGGCCGACGTCTGCAGGCAGACTTGAAAACGTTCACGGCTTTCGGATGCTATGGCATGTCGGTGATCACCGCGCTGACGGCGCAAAACACCACAGGCGTGCAGGGCGTGCACCCTTCGCCTCCAGACTTCATCGAGAAGCAGGTTCGTCGAGGTCGATGCGATTCACCCCCAAAAGGCTGTTGCTAATTGAGAGTGCTTCCAGATACACTCCGTTTTGGACGATATTGAGGTCCAGGCCATCAAAACCGGGATGTTGTTCGACGCGGACAACACCCGCGCGGTCGCGCGAACCCTCAAAGCACACTACGCCAATAGAACCCTCCCGCCTTTAGTTGTGGACCCCGTCTGCGTGTCGACCTCTGGTCACACGCTTCTCGCCCCAGAGGCCGTAGCAGTGCTCATCGAAGAGCTGTTCCCTCTCGCAACACTCATCACGCCCAACAAACCCGAGGCAGAGTTGCTCTTATCCCAAAAAGATATCCCGTTCAAGATCGAGACGCTCGAGGACATGATCTCGGCCTCTGAGAAGCTCCTGTTCCTGAGGTCGAAGACGGTTCTCTTGAAGGGCGGACACGTCGAGCTAACCTTCCCAGACGTCGAGCGGTTAGCTGCAGTCCGTGCGGACGTGACCGTCGTACGGGAGGAGCTCCTCCTCGATAACATGGAAATCCTTCGGGCGCACGAAAAAGACTTCGCTACACGCCCGCTCGTCGTGGATGTGCTCCGAGAGGCCGAGCGGACGACGCTGTTCGTGAGCCCACGAATAGAGTCGAAGAGCACGCATGGTACCGGCTGCACGCTGGCTGCTGCGATCGCATCCTTACTTGGCAAGGGACAGTCGGGTGAGTATACATGGGGTCTAGTTTATGCTTCGGCTCACAATCTGGAAAATAGTGGCGGAGGCTACTCGCCAGGGTACTTCCTTTACGCATGTGGGTATCGAGACGGCGTTCCCAGTTGGCCATGGCCATGGTCCGCTGAACCACCTCCACGCGCTGACCCCGCGACTGGTCCCACCGTACGTTATTCTTCATAGTGTAACGGTTCGGCGTACTCACCAAAATGCATAGACCTACAGCGAGCAACCCCCACCCGCTTACTCGCATCCTCATCCAGTCCGCCTCACAAACATGGAAAGACTACGTGGAGCACGATTTCGTTAAACAGCTAGCGCAAGGGACGCTCCCCAGAGAATGTTTCTTGCATTTCATCAAGTACGCATCGTCTCCGCGATCGTTCTCGTCTTCGGCTAACGCACGTTTAAAGGCAGGATTACCTTTACCTGAGGTACTACGCACGTGCGTACGGGTAAGCTTCCGTTTTACCTCGCGCCCACCGCATTCTACACCTGGACTTTCCGGCTTCCACAGGCTGCTCGTCGCCAAGTCCGCCACGTACAGCGCGATCGAATCCGCGACGCAGACGATCATCAACGTCATCAACGAAGTCGCCACACACAAGACGTTCTGCGCGCAGTGGGGCATCACCGAGGCTGACCTCGCCTCGACGCCCGAGTCGCCCTCCACGACCGCATACGGCGCGTTCCTCCTCGACACCGGCCTGCAAGGTGCGTCGCCCGCCCCCTCCTTCTCTTCTCGCGCTCACGCGTTGCGGCACAACGACCAAAGGCGATAGCGCGAAGCTCGTCATGGCGCTCGCGGCGTGTCTTCTGGGATACGGCGAGGTCGGGCTGTGGCTCAAGAAAGAGGCCGCGCAGCCAGGCAGCTGGGTTAAGCTCGAAGGTAACCCCTACCTCCGCTGGATCGAGGACTACTCCGGGGAACACTACCAGGGCGCCGTCCGCCTGGGGCTCGGTACGTCGCCTCTTCCCCTACTCTCGTATGGGGCTGTATGTGTCGCATTGGGGACTGAGTAAAGGCTAGAAACGATTGAGGCGCTGGCGGTCGCAGACCCGCCCAACGCGCAGCGCTTCCGCGAGTGGTGCGCGATTTGGGAGAAGTGCACACGGCTGGAGAAAGGGTTCTGGGATGCGTCATTGAAGTTGCTATAAGCGGGTCGGTTATAGAAGGATTATGGTACAGGACGGGTATTAGGAAGGAGGTAAGTATGACAGGAAACCACGAGAGCAGTACGAGAGCAATGTATCGGTAGCCACCTAGACAACGAAGCGGACGAGATCGATATAGATATGGGCAAGAGTACTAGGACGGATCTTCCTCCTTCACCGTTGGCATCACTAGTAGCGACGAGAGCGCGTCCGCAGTAACAGTCAACGGAGTGTGAACGGAGACTTTGCTTTCTTCTTCAAGCTCTACTTCAATCTTCGGTCCTGCTGACGGGCTTTCTAGGGCCGAGACGACCTTCTTGCTACGGCTCTTGCTGGTGGAAGCTTTGGTAACCGTGCGCGCGCTGGGGCAAAGACCGTCACTGAGCTCGCACTGGTCGCATTTTGGCCCGACGGGGAGACAGACGACCTATAGGAGTGCATTTAGATGAGCCCGACGTCCCTGCCGAATGGGAGAGCCTGTACCTGTCCGAAACCGACAAGGAGATGGTTGATTTCGGGATGGAGTTCCACCGGAAGCCATGACTGGAGGTTGAGTCTGCCGAGACAGGTCAAAGGAATAGAAAGGGGGGAATGACCTGAGGACCAACCGCGTCTCCTCCGGAGTCTTCGTCGGAGGCTTGTGCCATCCTAAGCGGTTCGTGATTCTGTGGACGTGAACGTCCACTCCGATCCCGACATTTCTACGTGTGGCCAATGATGAGACGGTGAATCCAGAGTGATCGTAGATGAGTTTGTGCGTACATCTTCCACGCCACTTGCAGTGCTAGGAAAGCCATCTTGGGGCCCACGCCAGGGAGCGAGCACAATTCATCGACAGTCTTCGGCACGTCTCCATCGAACTCGTCGTGCAACTTCTTAGCAGCCTGTCTGATATACCTGTGCCGCTACTGTGAACAAAAACCCCCCCGCACGGTCGTTAAGTGTATTACTTACTGCGTCTTGCGCCGCCAGAACCCAACTTTGCATATGGCTTCCGAGACGGCACTCTCGTCGGCGCGTAGGAGCGCGTCCACAGACAAGGTGCCACCTACTGCCTCGCGTAGCTTGGCTACCGCCGCGTCTGTTACTTCGTCCTTCGTCTGAGAGGAAAGCATCAGCGACACGAGAGTAGAAAATCGTTGGTTCTACAAACGGAATTCGCGTAATATTAGTATAATATTAGTATCGTTTATGCAAAGAGAACGCGGCGGGCGCACCTTGGGGTCGGTCTCCCGCAGCTGCGCCTGGTCGCATCCCATGGTGTCTACGGGGGCGACGATGTGGGAGCGCATGCGTTTGATGGCGTTGTACGTCTCCTTCCATTCCGAGGGCGCCGGGTGGGGAATTTCGAGTGCCGTGGGTATAGGCTTCGGCTTCCGGGGAGAGGGCACCTTCTTCGCTTTTGCGCGAGGAGGTGGAGGCAGGGATGGCACGATCCCTTCCTCCTCGACCTTGAGCGACTTCACAACTCGTGCCCTTTTGCGCTTCGGTGTTGGGGTAGATAATGTGGCAGCCTCAGGCGCGAGTCTTAAGGCGTCTACGTTCTCATCTTCGACAGGCCCGTTCGCTGGGTCGGGCTTGAGCCTTTTGGACCGGCGGACCGTCGTTGTCTTAACCAAGTCCTCCGCGGCCTCGTATAAGACAACTGAGGAGTGAAATGGGCTAGTGTGCGATAGAAGAGAGGCGCGTCTTTTCATTCTCAGTGACACTCGTGAGGAGTGTTGTAGAACGGCAAGTGCACCGACGACTTGAAGATGGATTCGAGCCAAGTCGGCGTCGGAGCACGAGACACAAGGTCGAGAGTACAGTGAGCGCTTGGGCGTCAAGGTTATACTTAAGGCGGCGTGGGAAAAGCCAACAGTCTAGAGTCCTTTAGCCTTTAAGATTGACATCGCATTCGTGGTGTAGCGGTAACATTGGGTCTTCCCATGGCCTAGCTCCGGGTTCGACTCCCGGCGGATGCAGCGCGATATGATCTTTTTGTCTTTCTCCGAGCTCATCAGATCTGGACAGTTTCTGTGTACTACAGTCCCACTCATGTCTTATACAGAGAGACATCGTGGTCTGTAAATCGTGGTGAGTCTGAAGAGAGCAAGTACGAGTGGCTGTGTTCCTGGGTTGGATTTCGGGCTACCTACTAGGATTGCACCGGCCTTTGTCTGCCATAGTTGGTCTTTCGATCATTGTATGCGACCCTGTGCGACCCCGTGCGACCTCAGGCTGGGCCCTGCCATCGGACGTGGTACACTCGCAAGAAATCACGCTCAAAAGTCACACGGAGTCCGAAGTAAATGACTGCCAGGCTCCGGGTAGGTTCGGATTGATTAGCCGACTTCGAACATACCGTCACATACGATGTACGTATCCATGCCAGTTAGGAGCGCTCCTCATATGTTCACAGACGCTATCATGAGACAGTGCTGTTGAACTTCCGGGTTGTGTACTGGCCATACACGGTCCGGTGGTCAACAGTGGCTGTGTTGCACAGCATGGACTTTCCTACTTACCTTCCTTATTTAGTTTTCTCTGCATCTCTACTGTAGTTTCCCATCCGGACACTTCTGGATTCTTCCATTGCGTTCTACGCTGTTCCGGATTCCTATGGACATCTCCAGACACCTCTAGATAGTTCTGGATAGTTCTGGACGATGGTGCGATCCTTACACCACTCTCGCACCATCTCCTTACTCATCGTATGCTGGGTCACCTGCCCTCCTTTCTTTGCTTACTCATGCGTCCTCTGGACTTGTATATAAGGAGGACAGTCTCTGCCCCTACTCCTCAGTCTTTTGCTCACACTGACTGAGGAGTAAGTCGTCTCTCTTACCTATGCTTACTTATGGTTACTTACCAAGTACTTGTAGATCCTTGTGCGGCTTACAGGTACTTGTATATGCAATCAAGTCTTTTGCTCACACTGACTGAGGAATCCTTGTGCGGCTTACAGTTGTGCTCCCTGCCTTCAGGTTCAGAGTTCATCAGGTTATGAGCCCTGCGCTCTAACCGGTTGCTCCTCTTTGTCGACACCTTGTGCGCACCCTTCCCTCGTCGACCTCGGTTCGTGCACCTCCCACCTTCCTATTCCTAACCTCTTGACTGTGCCGCCGACACTGCTGCCAGGGGGACTTTTCTGCGCTCGTGTCGCAGCCCTGAGCGCTTTTATATAGCACTCGTACTAGCTCCATACGTACACAGGCCTTTTGTACTCAGGCCCTACTATCTTCTTCTATACTTCGGCCAGGCCCTGCACTTGCAGCTGCCAGTCGTCGTAGCCGGGCTCTTTCAGAGCTTTGGACTGGAGGACAACCGTTTGGACCCTCCTTACGATAGTTTTTGTGTCGTATACCTCGTACCTAGCATTTCTTGGCACAGTTGGCGACTTCTACCCAGACTCTCGGGTTACTTCGACTGCCTGGGTTTCTGGTTCACCTGAACAGGTGCTCCTACTCGCTATCCTTTTGGTGCACAACCATCGTTAACCATCGCGCTTCCCTGAACCACTTTGGAGCCAACTACTGCGGAACCACTTGCCCTCTCGGACTCTGAAGACGAAGTCGACGCTAACCTCGGCCTAGTCTCAGAAACATCCACCTCGGGCTCATCCTCTTACGAAGACTGTACTGGTCTTCAACACTGCTTCGACCTAGAAGACGGCTTTGATCGCCACTTCTCTGAAGAGAAAGATAGTTGGGTCCCTTGCGAGGAAGAATTCTGTCCCAATCGCTACACCACAGTTCCTAATCCTCTTCCTCTCAAATCCTGGGCACTCCCTGTTGAAGCAGCAGTCCCTCTCCCTCTTTCACCAGAGGCTTGGACTTCGGTTCCGCTCCCACCATCTCCTCCAACTCTCCCTTTCTCCCTAGATTTCCACAACGACTCCGACAACTCTCCCCAATTCTATCTACTTGCCATGGGAGACGTCAGACCGGATTCTGTTCCTTCCCTCTCTTCGGCTAGCCAGTACAACGGCTGGGCCGCCAAGATGAAGGGCTACATGATGTTCATGAACTGCTGGGGTGTAGTCGATGGCACACTCACTCGCCCTGCAGATGCCGATGATCAGAAGGACTGGGACAAGCAGAACACTCAGGCCCATGGTCTGATCTACATGCGGACTGCCCCTACCTTCCACTACCTCCTGGAGACAAAGACCACCACCACGGCAACTGGCACCACTACCTCTGCGGCCTCTCTTTCGGCCAAAGAGATGTGGGACGCGCTCAAGAACAAGTTCGGGAAACCAAATAGCGCTCACGTGTGGGGGCTCTTTGAGTCCCTCATTAGTGACAGTCGCATGTCAGAGTCTCGTCCCCTCCAGGACCAGATGAGTGGCTTCATCACTCGTCTGAGGGAAATCTCCACCAACGGCATTGAACTCTCGGAGACCATCCAGGCCCTCATCCTCCTCTCCAAGATCCCGGACAACTACCAGTCGATGATCTCTGCGCTCATGGCTACTACAGACCTCGACAAGCTGACCATCGACACCATCCAGTCGAAGGCCCTTGCAGAGGAATCCATGCGCAAGTCGGCATCTGCGTCTGCGTCCAGGATCTCCAAGACTAAGCCTAAGCCCTCCGGTCCGTGCACTCACTGCGGTAGTGAGACTCATCACGAGTCGACCTGCTGGAAGAAGCACCCGGAGAAGCGCCCTAAGAACTTGGGTGGCAAAGGCAAGAACAAGGAGAAGAACAAGGGAAAGGAAAAGGACAATTCTAATAACCATGCTCACGTCGCTGCCCCTGCTGTAAATGTACTTGTAGCCCAGGATCCGGCTAAAATGCACGCTTCTTTCTATGGTGCGGCTGATGCCGCTGGTGTGCATCACACTCACTGGCTCATGGATTCTGGTGCCTCTCAGCACATCACCTACGACCTCCAGGACTTTGTGGACTACACACCCTACAACTCGCCTACAGTCTTTAAGACGGCCTCGTCTGGCCAAGGCAGTATTGTCCGGGGTCTGGGTGAGGGCACAGTTCGCGGCAGAACCTTCATTGATGGTGTTGAAGTGACGGTCGATCTGAACAACGTCTGCTATGTCCCAGCGGCGTCGTCTCGACTATTCTCCACTGGCACCATTGAGAAGAATGGTTACTCTCTCTTCCAGGGAGGAGGGAAAATGAGCATCTTCAATCAGTCGCCCAAGGGCGCTATTGAACACGGCTCGACGGTCGTTATCAAGGGTCATAAGATCCTTGAGGGGCAATACCTTCCCATCAACAATCTCTACCACCTCACCTTGGAGATTGTATCTGGCGGAAAGGTCCACCCTGACTCGGTAGCAGCTGCGACGTCCAAGTCAAACTATAAGACTTGGCACCGCCGCTTTGGTCATGCGGGCAAGGAGGCACTTCGCCAACTTCCCAAGAAAGTCAAGGGTGTTGACCATGTCGATCCTGCAGATGATGAACCTTGTGAGGGATGCGCCTTTGGCAAATCCCATCGTCTCCCCTTCCCACCATCCCAGAAGCGTGCAACTGAGCTTCTTGAGCTCGTTCACACTGACCTTGATGGACCGATGCGCACAGCGTCGGTTGGGAGTGGCTATCTGTACTTCGCGAGCTTCATTGACGACTTCTCTGGTCTGGGCGTTGCCTACTATCTCAAGCACAAGTCTGATGCCTTTAAGGCCTTTGACAACTTCAAGGCTTGGGCTGAGACGCAGACTGGGAAGAAGATCAAGCGAGTACGCTCCGATCGAGGGGGGGAATATCTCTCCACCGAGTTCACAGATCATCTGAAGCGCCATGGGATCGAACACCACAAGACTACGCCAGAGTCGCCCCAACAGAATGGACGTGCTGAGCGCTGGAACCGTACTGTCGTTGACAAGGCCATGTCCATGCTTCACCACGCTGGACTTAGCCACGGTTTCTGGCAACTCGCCGTTGAAACATCCGTTCATATCTACAACCGTCAGCCTATGCGACGTCTTAAATGGCGTTGCCCTATCACGGCTTGGGATGGGACCGTACAGGACGTGTCCTATTTCCGTGTCTTTGGCTGTAAAGCCTATGTTCACGTGCAGAAATCCAAGCGCGAGGGGAAACTCGACAAGAAGGCTGTCGAGATGACCTTTGTGGGGTATGAGCCAGGTACTAAGGGGTACAGATTCTGGAACCCGGTCACCCGCTCCATTGTCATATCTCGCGATGTGATATTTGATGAGGAGTCTTTTCCTGCACGCTCTCTTCCCGGCAATCGTCCTGTTACCCCAGACGATAATCCGTTCCCTGAATCTGAGGATCACTCTGACGACGTCTCCAATTCGGACTCGGGTGATAACCTCCCCATTCCATTCCCTCTTCCAGAGCCTATCCCTGATCTTCTTCGGGATGAGCCTCCACCTCCACCTCCTGCTCCTGTTCCTGCTCCTGCCCCTGCTCCTCCAGAACCGCCTCAAGCTGAAGCTGAGCTACCTCCTGAACACCCACCTATTCCTCCCGTACCACCACCTAGGCCTGTCCACCAGCGTAACCGTCATGAGCCAGTGGGAGGTCCTAGCATTGCTCGGGATCGTCCTCGTCGAGAGAATGTGCCTCGTCCTGCACGTTATCGAGATGGGAATGTCTATGGTGAACAACCTCCAGCTCAGGTAGACGCTGAAGAGCATCATGCTATTCGTGAAGCTCAGGCTATTCTGTCGTTCCTTGCTGCATCTCAGTACAAGACTGGGCTCCCTAATAGTCACAGGGATGCCATGAAGTCTCCTGATGCAGGCAAGTGGCGTGCAGCGGAGAAAGCGGAGTACGACTCCCTTATGGAGAACAAGACTTGGGTCCTTGTGCCGCGGCCTAAAAACCGTCAAGTTGTAGCCAATCGTTGGGTCTATGACATCAAACATGATGGTCGTTACAAGGCTCGCCTAGTGGCCAAGGGTTTTACTCAGGTCTGGGGAGAGGACTACCATGAAACCTTCTCGCCTGTGGCGCGGTTTGAGTCGATTCGTTACCTCCTCGCGCATGCTGCGCTTGAGGACTGGGACATCGAGTCGATGGATGTTAAGACCGCTTTCCTGAATGGCGACTTGGAGGAGGAGATCTACATGGAACAACCTGAGGGATGGGTTGTAAAGGGCAAGGAGGACTACGTCTGTCTTCTGAAGAAGGCCATCTACGGTCTGAAGCAGGCGTCTCGTCAATGGAACGCTAAGATCCACCAGTCTCTCCTTGACCTGGGATTCAAACGGACGTACTCCGATGCCGGGGTCTACGTATATCGGCGACAAGGGGGGGGTTCGGTCACGACTATAGTTCTCTATGTCGACGATCTACTACTCCTTGGCGATAACCGGAAGCACATCAAGGAAGTCAAAGATGCCTTGAAGAAGCAGTACAAGATGACGGACTTGGGCGCTGTAAAGCGCTTTCTTGGTCTTCGAGTCACTCGTGATCGTACCACCAGAACGATCGACATCGACCAGGAAGAATACATCCAGTCTGTCCTCGAGCGCTTCGATATGGCTGACTGCAAGCCGGCTCGCACTCCCCTCCCTGCTGGTGCTGTCTTAGAAGCCTCTGAGCAGCCTGCTTCCGACTCCTTTCGTCAGCGCTACCAGAGTTTGATCGGCAGTCTTCTCTACGCAACTCTTGGGACGCGCCCTGACATTGACTTCGCTGTTACGCGGTTGTCCAAGTACAATGCCAATCCATCGGATGCGCACTGGCACTATGCCAAGTATGTCCTTCGCTACCTACAAGGGACTAAGCACCTTCGCTTGCGCTACCGTGGGGCATCCTCTGACGGTCTGCTGTCCTACTCGGACTCTGACTGGGCTGAGGACCGCGACGACCGGCACTCAACTGCGGGCTATACCTTCTTGATGGCAGGCGGCGCTATATCGTGGGCGTCGAGGCGTCAGCCAACCATTTCGCTTTCCTCGACTGAAGCGGAGTACAAGGCTGCCTCGGATGCCTCTCGTCAGTTGGCTTGGCTTCGCACCTTCGGTGAAGAACTCGGGGACGACATGACCCGTCCTACGCCTATGTGCTTGGACAACCAAGGGTCTATCTTCTTGTCTGTCAACCCCGTGGTCGATCGCCGAACAAAGCACATAGAGATCCGCTACCATTATATTCGCGAACAAGTTGAGCGAGGGAGCGTTGATCTGTACTATGTAGCTACGGCGGATCAACTGGCTGATGCCCTGACCAAGAACGTTCCTCTGTCTATAGTGGAGCGTTTCCGGGACGGTGTTGGCTTGGTGGATCCCACAGCTTGAACGAGTGGGAGTGTTGAACTTCCGGGTTGTGTACTGGCCATACACGGTCCGGTGGTCAACAGTGGCTGTGTTGCACAGCATGGACTTTCCTACTTACCTTCCTTATTTAGTTTTCTCTGCATCTCTACTGTAGTTTCCCATCCGGACACTTCTGGATTCTTCCATTGCGTTCTACGCTGTTCCGGATTCCTATGGACATCTCCAGACACCTCTAGATAGTTCTGGATAGTTCTGGACGATGGTGCGATCCTTACACCACTCTCGCACCATCTCCTTACTCATCGTATGCTGGGTCACCTGCCCTCCTTTCTTTGCTTACTCATGCGTCCTCTGGACTTGTATATAAGGAGGACAGTCTCTGCCCCTACTCCTCAGTCTTTTGCTCACACTGACTGAGGAGTAAGTCGTCTCTCTTACCTATGCTTACTTATGGTTACTTACCAAGTACTTGTAGATCCTTGTGCGGCTTACAGGTACTTGTATATGCAATCAAGTCTTTTGCTCACACTGACTGAGGAATCCTTGTGCGGCTTACAGTTGTGCTCCCTGCCTTCAGGTTCAGAGTTCATCAAGTGCCAGAGCCACCACAGATCTGGTAGATCTGCAATCGATAGTGAACGATAAGCTCTCTAAATCTGCTACAGCTACATTGACTTGCAGCATACCATAGGCCCGGGGGCCGACGGGAGTGGCGTTAACAGGGTAAGTTGAAAATCTACGAAAATCATCGGCAAAATGCGCTTCATTACTCGATACGCATGGCCCCACTACCGCACGCCTATACGAAAGCATTGTGGGAAAAAGCAACCGTCAAGCTACTAGCCTGAGTTGTGGTGTGTGTACTTCTGGCTGGATCCTAGGCCTGTCACCCCAGGTCGATGCTATATTTACAATGTATTAGAGACACGTTAGGCTCCACAAGGGTCCGATCGTCAGACGCAGAGGGTATCGCATTGTCGCCGCAGCAATCGCCCAAGGTATCCTTCTACTTCCGTCTACTAGGGTGCCAGTAGCACTACATATGGGACTCTCCTTCCTCATGGACTTGTTAATTTCTGAGTTCGTGCTGGCACGATTCCTATACTGTACAAATGATCGGTCCGTAGGTCGTACGTTCTCATATAGCAGAAGACTGCCTTCGTCCGTGCGATCAATGTATGCATGGTAAGCCGATTATAGCGTATCGAGATGGAGCTGATCGCTTTTAGTGCACAGTACGATCAGCCCACCCGGTGCTTCTCAAAGGCGGCACATGCCGGCACTCCATACTGCATCCCGCGGGCATTCAAGTTATGCAACGACTGGTATCTGCGCAGAGGAACGACAGAGCCAACCCAATCTACCATGTACGTTGCCTATACCCTGAAAATTTCATCTCAACTACCGCGCACACGCGACACCCTCATGTGGGCAACCTCTGTGCAGCGGAGGGCGGATTCTTTGCATGTGGATACCTCGGGGTTTTCCAGACATGTGGGCGCAGAAGTCCCGCCGGCTGTTCACACTCGCATATAAAAGAGGTATGCGTTGCAGCATGGGGAGGCAAGTAACAAATCCCCGAAGGCACTCCTCACCACCTCTATCGGTATGTTTATTGCTCTCGCCGCCGCCCTACTTGCCTCTGCCGGGGTCATTGGTAGCCCCGTCTGCGCGGTCACCCTCTCTGTTGCCAATGTCACTGCGCGTGCTACCAGTGCCGCCAACGCTCTCTTCCCTATCAGCCCTCAGCTCAAGACATGGACGACAGACCCTGACCTCTCAAACCCGAGCCCTCTGTCCGATTCTACGTTCCGCCCACACAACCAGATTACCGCTCTTACGCACCCGTACGTCAACGCACCCGACGGCCGATTGTCTATGAAGGCCCATTATCCAGCGGGTTCATACACGTTCTCGCATACACCGCAGGGAGGATTTTCCTTCTATGCGCCGGGCCCGGAAAGCGTGGACCTCACGACCGCGAAGGAGGCCACCTTCGGATACTCCGTCTATTTCCCGGCTGGGTTCGACTTCGTCAAGGGTGGCAAGCTCCCGGGGCTCTGTACGTGATCCCGCGTCCCGTTGTCCGCTTCCACACGTCTGATACCGTCTGCTCTTCCAGATGGCGGGGACAGTGATAGCGAAGCGGTGTCGTGCTCGGGAGGGAGGCGCGACGACGGCTGCTTCTCCGCACGCATAATGTGGCGCACCAACGGCGCGGGGGAGCTGTACACCTACCTCCCACCGGACTTCGACGCAAACCAGGCCGTGTGCGATATTCCGCCGTTCTCGACCTGCAACAGCGTGTACGGGGCCTCGGTCGGGCGCGGCTCGTTCACGTGTAAAACGGGTGGACGGACGACGATCAGCCAACGTGTGCGGCTCAACGACGCGGGTCAGGAGAACGGCGAGCTCGAACTGTTCGTCGGCGGGGAGAGTGTCGTGAGCGTCGGCGGCCTAGTGCTCCGAGACAGCGACGCAGGGCGTATCCGGGGAATCCAGATGCAGACGTTCTTCGGAGGTGCGTCTCGTGTGGTCCGCCGTTTCCTCGCACATTTTCTACCCCACCCGGCGCAGTCAGCTGGTGCCTGCCCGTGTGCGCTGCACATGCAAGCCCCAAACACTGCCCCACGTTATCCGCGCTGGCTTGTTTGGGCAAACGTTCTAATTTTCCTTCTCTCCCCTCCCAGGCTCCGACTCCTCATGGGCCTCGCCCGTCGACCAAGATGTCTACTTCTCCGATTTCTCGGTCGCTATCACGGAGACGTTCTAATGAAGGTTACCGATTTTTTACGCCGCGCCGCACCACGAGGCTTCGGCCCTTTGTGGGTGCGCCATTACTTATCGAGTACTTTTATAAATCTGCTCCCACGCTTTCGGTGTTTGGGTTCACGAGAAATATGTTCGAATTGCGACATCATTGTGGCTGTCGTATTATATATTATCTGCTCTCCCAATGGGTGTATCTATAGCCTCGACCTAGAAAGCCCAGCCCCAGAATTTTGGGACGGTGAAACTGCATGAGGCTCATGATGGGCGCTAATCCTCCCGCGGCGCCTCGCGATCGTAGAACATGGCGTCGTTCTTACTGCGCAACTTCCACCACCTCCCGCATCATACCGTTCCCGTGAACGCCTGTATCCTTCGTTTCGGGGACTCAATGAAGGAAAGCCCCGCATGCTTCTTCACGCCCATTTCTACTGTACAGTACATCCTCGAGCTTAAGAGTCTACGAGGCCCAATGGGTCTATCACACCATAGGCTGTGTGTTGTCCAGGATACCACGTCGGTGAGTAGGTCTTCCCTATTGGCTCGGGACGAGGCCCGGAGCGATACGGTGAATGCGTGTTTGCACCGTATGCGACGCATCTAACACCCCCGACTCTCAAACTGCATCCATACAACGTACCAGTAGGACGCGCCGCCGACGCCGTGATACGCCGGTGCAACTCTGATTGCACCGAGTGCCGTTGTAAGCAACCCTCAAGATGCGCCGTTCGGGTCTGCTATTCATCTCAAAAGGCCTTCAAGATATGTTTCCTCTAATCTGGGGAGCGACTGCGCATACTCAAAGGTGGGTCTTTGAGTAATTGGCTTGTGTATGCACTCCCTAGTAAGCGAGTAAGACCGTCCCTAAACTTTCTGGACTATTTGTCTTCCCGAATTGACCCATGGCATGATGGAGGCCGGCGGCGGAAGATTGGAAACGCGCTCGACATCACGCGGATTCACTGAGCTATGGATGCACTCGTGGCGGTCAACACAGAGATTCTGAGAGAACTCGGCATGCCCGCATATTGCAAAATGTGCTTACGGTGAGTGCCAAGCCTTTTTTTCTGGTTGCCAATTCCGAACACTCAGATATCGCCGCCTTCATCACTGTCAGGGCGGCGTGGAGTTGACATCGGTTTCGATGCGAACAAGTCTTAGACCAACACTTGTGCCCCGATGCCTGAACGATTCCTTCACTGCCACAGATGCACCTCCAGCTACTCCTTACTCACATTTTCGTCTTGACAGACGATGCGTGCCATAGTTGCGTACCAGCGTGGGTTCTTATACAGCCGCTTAACACTACAAACAAAGACCTTGCTATTGTTCCGGATATGGGCGCTTAGGTCATGTATGCCATTGTGGCCGCCGCCCTGGCGATGATGTCTATGATCTGGCCTTGTCCGGCAACTCTGAACCGTATCTCAGCTCGGGCCTAGTGGCACTGCACAACGGTCGCCGCGTTTTGTCCGATGCACGGGACGCGTTGGTATAAAGGACTTGGTCGTGCTGCCGTCAAGCCTTGCTCGACGCCGCTGGTCCACGTCCGTACTCACGCTCTCTAACGTTACCTTTCCCTCGCTCTCCATCCCGTTGCTTTCTGTCTCGCTGTGACTGTGTCATCATGTTCAAGACGTTGGCCCCCGTTGTTGCTTTCGGACTGGCATCCGTCGCCGCCCTCCCCTTCCCCGGCGGCTCCGAGTCGCTGCACGCACGCGCGGCATCGAAACTCTTCCCGGTGTCGGACACCACAGCGTGGTCTGTCTCAAGCTTGGTTTCCGACGCGCTCCCTTTGAGCGACAGCACTTTGCGCCCTGCGCATGACATCAAGGAGCTCGCGCACAACTACGTGAAGGCGCCCGACGGCGTGTTCTCCCTACAGGCGCATTACCCGAAGGGCTCCTTCAAGCCATCAGCCTCTCCTCGCGGTGGTCTCTCCTTCTACGCCCCAGGTCCTGCTTCCGTGGACCTGACGACGGCCAAGGAAGCGACTCTCTCATACTCAGTTTTCTTTGAGGATGGGTTTGAGTTCGTGAAGGGAGGCAAACTTCCCGGGTTCTGTGCGTATATTTCGACGAAGTTGCCGAGCGCCATCTGACAATTGTACGCAGACGGCGGTGATAGTGAAGAGGTTGCTACCTCCTGCTCGGGAGGCAGGAGAGACGATGACTGTTTCTCGGTGCGCTTCATGTGGCGCAAAGAGGGCGCAGGCGAGCTGTACACATACCTGCCACCCTCGAAGGCGGCCAACAAGGCAGTATGCGATGTTGCGCCGTTTTCGACATGCAACGATGTCTTCGGCGCGTCGGTTGGTCGTGGCGCGTTCACCTTCACACCAGGCAAACGCACGACGATCGGGCAGCGCGTGAAGCTCAACGACGTGGGCAAGGCGAACGGGGAGATCGAATTGTTTGTGGATGGGAAGAGCATGTTCACCGTCCCCGGCCTGGAGCTGGTGACGTCTGAGCAGGGGCGCATTCAGGGTATTCAGATGCAGACGTTCTTCGGCGGTAAGTGCTCTTTGACCCGTGTTGACGAAAGACAATTTGACCGATCCATTAAACATTGCGCGGTAGGCTCGGACAGCTCGTGGGCGACGCCGAAAGACCAGAACACGTTCTTTGGGGATTTCTCGGTCGCCGTTACCCAGAAGTTCTAGAGGGCGGGCGCTACTCCGAAGCCGCTTTACTAGCTTTCTGGCACTACATAGAACTCACTTCAATACGCCACACTCTAGGTTATTTTGTTATCCTATTTGTGTAATGCTTGTTGTAATCCATACGCATCACCTACAATCTGTTGTAAGATAAATCCTGCTGTACTATAACACGAAGCCTTCTGTTAGAGTGTCCTCATCGTCAGCAATGATGGTGGGTCGGTAGCTCGAGTAGAACCCGCATCCGTCGGGATCGGCGTTCTTCAGCTGTTGCTCAAGCGTCCCGCGACGAACGCATCCCCCATCACTCCAGACTCAGTCACTCCTCAGTCACTCAGTACTCTCGTAGGAGCCGACGGAATGTTAAGGCCCTCTGCCGAACCCAGCGGCGTCGTCGGGCACGATACACAACTGTTCATAGCCCGCGGGGCCATTGGAACATACGGGTATCTCAAGCCTAAGGTAGACCGAGTTTATGACCGAACAAGCCCGCACGGGGAATATACGCGCCTGGTCCTGGAACCAGTCACTGTTCAAGCGGTGGCCCGACCTGGAGTTGAACCTGGAGGGCTTATGTGCTCGTACGGGCCGGATGTTGAACGAATACTGACAAGTTTTCGCACTGGACCTAAATCGTGGGCGCTGTCTTGGCGAGTAGCGATCTGGGGTATTGGCGTTGCGCAGCAAGAGGGACGAACATTGCGCGAGGTGGTGGAGCTATGCTGGAGTAATCATGATGTACGACGTCCAGGGCAAGCCGCAGTTGCTTGGATTTGACAGCCCGTCAAAGGCCACTGTCCCACTAGACGTGTCGAGAAATACAGCTTCGGTATTCTGAGGTTTACTCCAGGACCAGGTATACTCAACAGAACGATCACGGCGGTACGTACATGTAACATGTTACATACGCCTGCATGCTTTCGTCTCGGTAGCAACTCAGCGATCATCTTTCGGCATGGTGTGCCCGTAGATGCCATGCACCACCGTGCGTATTTAGTCCGTCCGGGTGTTCCCAGCTATTTTCCCAACCTGTTTTCCTTGTTCACTAACGGCCGACACTGAACGTTACAACCCACAGGACGATTCGTACCTGGTCGATGGAGGTGCAGACGAAGAGTTGTTGGACCTGAACACAGCCCGGCGGGCCGCCGGGGGCACACATCGTACGAAAGTGCTAGTCCCGATAAGGCAGCAGTACTACTCCACTCGGCGTTAACCGAGAGTTGATACGCGGTCGCGAGCGCAAGCGCCTTTCCGTTCATTCCTCTCTTTTCACCCACCCTTTCCTCCTCCCCCTCCTCCCTCCTCCCCCCTCCATCCCCTTCCCGCGCGTGTGCGTTCTGCACCTGTCATTCTTTTCAGGAACACAGTCTTTTCTGGCTCGGTATAAAGGTCATCGCTCTTTTCAGACCCTTCGCCGACATGCACGCCTTCACCACCCTCCTTACCTTCCTCGCCCTCGGGCTCGCCTCTGTCTCTGCTGCCCCCCTTCACCACCGAAGGACTTGCAGGCCACACTCCCAGATTTCGGTTGTTTCTTCCGTTGTCTCGACGTCGGCCATCTCGCAAGCATCTGAGGTGGCCAGCACGGCAATTGCTGCGATTTCGACGGATGCTACCTCCACGAAGGTCTCGAGCACGAAGGCGCCCGGCACGACCATCGCCAGCACCGAACCAACCAGCACAAAGACATCCAGCGTGAAGGCTTCAAGCACCAAGGCCTCCAGTACCAAGGCCTCCAGCACTGCTGCTCCTGCTGCTACCAGCGCGACCTCCGGTCCCACGTCGAGCCTGCTGAAGAAGCTGTTCCCTATCGCTCACTCCAAGTTCTGGACTACCTCGACATCTTCTCCCGATGCTCTCCCTCTCGACGATGCTACGCTCGGCGTTACCAAGCTCCTGAAGGCGCTGTCGCACGATTATGTCAAGGCTCCTGATGGCAAGTACTCCATGAAGGCGTTCTACCCCCAGGGCTCGTACACGCCTGCGAAGGCTCCCGGCGGTCTTTCCTTCTATGCCACCGGCCCCAGCTCTGTTGACCTCGAAAACGCAAAGGAGGCTACCCTCGCGTACTCCGTTTACTTCGAGGACGACTTCGCTTTCAACAAGGGCGGCAAGCTTCCCGGCCTTTGTAAGTACTTCTCTGCACTCATCTGCTATGAATTGATCATTGATCACCTTCGCAGACGGTGGAGACAGCTACGATATCGCCACGTCCTGTTCCGGTGGACGTCGTGACGACCGCTGCTTCTCCGCGCGTTTCATGTGGCGCGAGCAGGGCGAGGGCGAACTGTACACCTACCTTCCCCCTAGCTTCGATGCTAACAAGGCCGTTTGCGACGTCAAGCCGTTCTCCACCTGCAACGACGTCTATGGCGCTTCCGTCGGCCGCGGCGCGTTCTCGTTCAAGGCTGGTAGTCGCACTACGATCGGACAACGTGTCCGTCTGAACGACGCCGGTAAGGAGAACGGCGAGCTCGAGCTCTTCGTTGAGGGCAAGAGTATCTTCAACGTCAAGGGCCTCGTCTTCCGTGATTCGGACGCGGGTCGCTTCCGCGGCATACAGATGCAGACTTTCTTTGGTGGTATGTATTTCCTACTTCGGCCCGCACCACGCACTATTGACACGTCCCACTATAGGCTCCAACTCTGAATGGGCGTCGCCCAAGGATCAGAGCACGTACTTTTCTGACTTCTCCGTCGCCGTCACCGAGACGTTGTGAGCCGTTCGCTTCGTCTCCGTCTCATGCCCTCCCGTCCGCACGACCCTTCACGACCCCGTCAACATGGTCTTGGTCCGCACACCCGCACTCGCACACACACACACGCCATACATTCACCCCCGCAAATCTCCGCATCTCGCATTGCTTATCTAGACTGCTCTGATTCGTCTCTCGCCAACCTTTAACCTTATATTCTCTCGTATACCGCGCCCGTGCTAGACGCACCCTTCCTCCGCCCTCGGTCCCTTATCTCATAGGCTCTGGTATTCACGGTAGATGGGTCGTCGGCGCCGGCGTGCTGAAGCCGCGTCGCAGGGAGCAAGGTTTAGGGCGCTATCTGTGTATTTGCTAGGCAAATATGTTGTCTCTCGCCCTGGGGCTATTATATTGCTATACATCCTATTGGATTGCCGATAACACAGCATGTCTGAGTTTGACGCGAGCGTCTTCTGAATGCACTTATGTATAAACGTTGGCAATGCTCGACATGGAGCTTGGACATCCCGTCGCAGCGGATCTAAGTACGTTCGTACTACAGCTTCTTACCAGGAGGTAGCCCCTTACGATTGTTTCTGTAGGAAAAAA
This sequence comes from Trametes hirsuta, assembly GCA_001302255.2. Taxonomy (NCBI): domain Eukaryota; kingdom Fungi; phylum Basidiomycota; class Agaricomycetes; order Polyporales; family Polyporaceae; genus Trametes; species Trametes hirsuta. The sequence continues at coordinate 418,158 of CP019376.1, forward strand.
ACGCAAAGCACAAAGATATGTGGACCACTGTCTGCGAACACAATCGGCGAGGCAACAAGAGTATTGGGAGAATACGACACGTTGGTGAGTGACCGTGAGCAGCATCATGTTAGGTTTGAGTAGTGAGTGCTAGTGTGGACTTGGAGAACCATTGGATCGCCACGAGAGGACCCCCGACCACTGCCTGCCGAAGGGCTACGCTCATGATGGTGCGAATCGCCGAATTCGTGAATAGAATCAAGGAGAAAAAAGGCACTGCTCGACCAGTCTGAAGGTATTTGATGGGATAGGGGCTGCAAAGATGTGTGATGTATTCGCAATCATAGCTGTATAACGTAGGGCGGGATACGGTAGGGAAGCACGATGGTGTAGCAAGATCGGAGAACTCGGTGCAATCATTTCTTGCGAGACCTGGAGACTTTACCTCCTCCTTTGTGATTGCCGCGCTGGCGGACATATCCACCCCTCTTTCGCGTGCTTCTCGTCGGTGCTGAAGTCTCTTCGGTGAGTGCCTTTCCCTTGGTTTGACGTTTGGTCGGACGCTGCTCTACGACGTCCTCGTCAGGAGCCACGCGCTTGGCGTTCTCGGCGTCCTCCGGGCTTGCGACCCCCTCGGGTTCAAGTACGGCTTCCGCATCTTTGAGAAGCTGATCGCCAATTTTGTCGTCCATGGGCCAGGATTGAGCGAGGATCTCGTCAAGGAGTCTGAGGAGTTCGACATGATCGCCGATTGGGGACACTGACTCTACATGCTGGCTCGAAGTCGTCACTTCGGGTTGCTTCTGGGAGGGGCGAAGACGTTTCTTCGGACGAGATTTTCTCGCTATTGCATAACGGACCTTCAACCATGCCAGCACCTCGGTAATGATGGTGTCCAGCCAGTGTACGCCACCATCCTTCTCGCAAAACACCAGATCGTCGTTTTCGAGGAGAAGTATTTCACCCGAATTCACGGCATTCCGCTTCGGGGATCCGCACAGGTAGGTGTTACCGCCCTTGCACGAGTACGAATCGAAAAAGTCTGTGAGGAACCATTTGGCGTCGCCGCAGTTATGCCGGAGATAGCGCACGCCGATATAAAGGGTGACGTAGAAAAAGGATTCGAGGTCGTCTTCGATCTTCATCGGTACGGTTGGGTTATCGAGTGAGAAGGCCGAAATAAACTGCCACGTCCCCTATAGAGCTCAATGTTAGAGGACGAGGGAAATGAGAGTTATGGGAATGTCAACTTACCGTACGTTCGGGTTGACGCTGGCATTCTTGGGATTCGTCGTCACATAGAGGCTTCGCAAGCTCCCAGTCGGTGAGGATGCCGTGGCGCACTACCACACGAGATCCGTCCTCCTTTGCCTCAGTGGTGGGGAGGATGAGGATGTTCCCAATGCTGATGTCGCGATGTAGCAGCTTAGCACTGGAGGTGGCGGCGTCGGAGTGCGCTAGAACCGTGGAGGATATGTTAATAACAAAGAAACATTACTGAGCCCTCAGCGTACGCACCGCGAACACAATCCCGAATCACGGACACAAAATCGTGACCACGAGTGAAGTCTTGAAGAGGTAAGCACACCTCACTGACGACAAGCCGGTAATGACGCAGATGACGGAGCCTTGTGTCCTCTTCATTGTCGTACGCAGGCTCAACATATTCGACCTTGCCGTCCTCTCCCCGTCGTACCCCACAGAGAGGGGTGTCCTCGCTGATGAAGGGTCGAGCGGTGGAAGGGAGCGTAGCATTGTGTATCAACTTTTGTCGCTTCGTACGCTTTGTAGGCCGGAAGAATTGTGGCGATTGGGTGTCCTGCCCCTCCAGGTCGCCGTGGCAGACAAACGTAGGGATGTTCCGCACATGCAGGTCTCGGAGTGTTTGAAGGACGTTGCCCTCCGGATCGACACCGAGATAATTCGGCCTCCACGTGTCCTTGAGCCACACGAAACGTTTCGAGTCGGGGTCCAACGCGACGTAGCCACGGGTGCACCGGCCGATGGGACCGGGAGCGTCAAAGACCGGTTTCCCGACGAAGAACATGCGTGGACCAGCAGGAGTAGGCACAAGCAGTCTCCAGCGAGGCCAGTCGTCGGGAAGCGACTTCGCGAACATCTCCCGCACGTAGGCGAACACAGGAGCGGGCTCGGCAGTGGTGGGAGAGGGAACGAGCGAGCCTTCGTCGAACGGTAGATCCGTTTCCTGCGGCAGTGCAATGTCGTCCATAAGCTCGTAGTCGTATGTCCCCGGGCTGATGATTGATGCCGTCAGATCGAAGCCCTGTTTCTCCAGAGAGAGCAGAGTAAAGCCCCAGATTAGGTCCCGGAGGGCGGCCGAATTTTTGACGTAGTCGATCGCGTCCGTGTAGATCACGCCGGAGTGGTCCCAACGCGTCATCCGCGCCATCGTACCCACAACTAACAGCAGGAACAGCGCGGTCCGCTGTTGACAGACGAACGCGCGGGCGACATAGTCGCCGACCTGGCCGTAAACTTCTTTGCGATCGTCTGTCATCACCGACGTCGTGTCCATATTGTGGAAAGGATCGTACTGCGTCGACCCTCGCTTGAACTCGATGAGAAGTCGCTGCTTCTCCCAGCGCGGACGACCGTCCTTCGGGATGTCGTCTTCGTGGTACAGCGCGCCGTCGACCTTCAGACGTTTCTCATCTTTGGGATCATAGTGGTCCTCCGAGAGAGCGATCTTGTATCCGGGACAGATACCTTTCGGGTCCTTGCCGCTTTTGCCATTGACGATTGCGGTCTGTTGGCGCACTATGAGAATAACGTTTCAAGATAGGGTCATATGGACGGCTCACGAAGTTCCGGGAGATGTCCTTCTCGCTTCGAAGGTCTGCCATCCCCGAGAAGTCCCTCGCGCGAGGCATGAGCCGACTCTGGGTGGAGCCCGGCCTCGGCAGAGGCAGCAGTGTTGATTGAAAGTTACTGAGCGGAAGGTAGACCGCGGTTTTGGCCATGGCTTCGATAAGATCCTTGCGGCGTTCTGCGAGTGGCTTCTTGACGTCTCCGAGGCTGGCGAGAGTGCGGACGCCGGTGCGGCGGGGAGTGTACTTGGGTTTATGTGCTTCAGTGGGGCAGAGCTGACGAGGAGGAGAATCGCGAATTTCCTCTATACCGGCAGGGTCGGTTTCAGCGGAGGCCATGGTGAGAGAAAAGAGGGATTGACATACATTTTGGTCGAACTCAGGTGTTTTATCCTATAGAATGTGGCTAAGTGGCTAGGTGGCTGGGTCGGGGTAGCGACAATGGGGCCGAGTAGGTAGCTGTTTAAAGCCAAGCTGTGATAGATGCTAGGGTTACAATAAATCGGGGCCTCGGCACTTGTCACTTGACCTGTTATTCCTGAGCTTGCCGGCTAAAAACCGAGCTCGACAATGTGCGGATGACAGTGGAAGCAGGAAGTAAGAGTGGTAATTGGGCGCCTAGTCGTTCCTACTGATGTTGAACCATTGTGTGAATGTGACCATAGGTTTCCATTTGTGGGTGATGTGACCATCACGACGGCCTTCGCTGCCAAATTTGGGCGGTCGGTAAGTGATAATCGAACTTGCTATTGTGTTCACAGGGTAGCATAGGTCAAAATATGCATCCGCCGGGAGTCGAACCCGGAGCTAGGCCATGGGAAGACCCAATGTTACCACTACACCACGAATGCTGTTCGCTTTAGCCCTCACCTTGGATCATGGAAACCCCCGTTGAAAGGGGCGGTCGAGAACCCCGTAGTCCCGATGTACACTCGGTAATAGTTATCGCCTCGGATTGAAGGAGTTACAGCTGCGGTATTGTAAGTGATGTCATTGCGAATATAAACCACTATCACTGCTTCTGTGACGATGACAGACAGGACGGCTGCCAGATTCCTCCCGGGACTAATCAATGGAAAGTGGATGCAGCGACTTCAATCGGATGATCAGACGGCCCATAGGATAACTAAACCAGTATGATATAGATCCCAATGTGCGGTAAAAATACAAAGTCCGGGGTTGATAGAATACGAGAGCATCCATCCATGTGACGGGTCAACTCAAGCAAAGCACAACAGATCCATAGATAAGGCAGGCTTGCGCACCAGCCTAACAAGCGCACCCGCCGGATTCGCCCTCGGGATTCACTGCGCGTCCCGGAGTGACCGACGTCGCCTTTGAGTTGTTGGAACTATCCTCCGGTTGAGAATCGACGCTACAAGTTCGTCAGCTATGGGTCTAATGGCATCGCCAAAAGGGGCACATACTCGTCCTTAATGGTCTTAGCCATCAGCGTGAATGCTTCCTCGACATTTGTCGAGTTTTTGGCTGAGGTCTCAATGAAGGGTATTGATAGGCTGTTCGCGAATTCCTGGGCGAGAATCTCAACAACGTGTGGAAGGCTTCTGAAGCAGTATCTGGGCCAACCTTAGCTACAGAGTACTCCACAACTTTCCTCTCGACGAGGTCGGACTTGTTTCCGATGATCAGCTTCTTGACACCCTCAGAGGCATATCGCTCGATCTCCTGGATCCAGCCCTTGACGTTCGAGAATGTTTCTGTGGCACCAGTATCAGCACCCACCAGCACGGTTGAAACAATGAAGGACGAACCCGACTCGGTAACATCGTAGACCATGATGATACCGTGCGCACCGCGATAGTACGCAGCAGCAATGGTGCGGAAACGTTCTTGTCCCGCAGTGTCCCACTGGGAGCACACGACCGCGCCCCGTCAAGGCCTGACCTCAACCATACCAACCACACAGTGACTACTCACGATTTGTAGCTTGACAGTCTTCCCTTCCAACTCAATCGTTCTAATCTTGAAGTCCACGCCGATGGTGCTTAGGTAGCTGTCTGTGAAAGCGTCCTCTGCGAACCTCAACAGGAGGCATGACTGCACCACTATGAGTACATGCGTCACGCCAACTGGCAAACTGTCAGCAACCTACTTTGCCGACACCGGAGTCGCCGATGAGCAGGAGCTTGAAAAGATAGTCGTATCCTTCAGGCATGGTGGTAGTCGTTGGCAAGCGTTTTTGGGTGCCCAACAGAGGTGAGGGGAATGGACAAGGCGGAGGTGTCACCGAGCAGCCAGCTCAGAGTCGAATGCAGGCAAGGCACAGCTTTACTGTCGCGATACCGCCGGAGAGCCAGGGCGTCGAGGAAAGCGATGGTGATTGGACGAAAGCAAGGGGCAGGGCGCGGGCCGACGCATCATGATGGAGGCGTGGTCGTGGCGTTGCCGGCATCCCAGACAGGCGCCCATGCTGGGCGCGTTTGTTTGGATCAGAGGCTCTTGCCAAACAACCTTCTGGCGCCTATGATTCTCAGTCACGGTTTCTACGGTCACCTATACAACTCCATTCGCATGTGGCCAACCTGACCAGCGAGTCTTCCGGTTTTCACTCGTGCCTCACCTCCAAACACATGTCGGATACCGCGCAGCAAGATGTCGCAGCTGACGCAGAACAGCAGCCACTCCTCAGACTACTTCGATGACGACCCCGAGTTTCTAAAAGCCATCACGGAAGTCGCATTGCCCGAACCTACCCCGCGTGACGACATTGGACCGCCGCCGCTTACTCAGTGGCGAAGTAACGATAGACATGATGAGCCTCCTCCACTCGCACAACCCTCTCTGAAACGAGCTCGAACTCCGGATGGCTTCGAGTTTGAGCATGGCACGCAATATCATGGCGTACTGTCCTCTGTGGACGTGCAGGATGATAGTTCCAATGCGTCCTACCTGGAATCACACACATATGGCGCTTCGCGTTTTGGCGAATTCGGCGAATATATGACCCGGAAGCGTGCAAAGCTTCAGATCCAAAATGCCGAAATGGACGTAGACGAAGAGAATCCAGTTCAGCGGAGCAGGATATTCCATGGCCTTCAGATATATGTACGCACAGTCGTCTCCCCATAAGCTCCTCCAATTGACGCATGTTCTAGATCAATGGTTGGACCGAGCCTTCCGTGCAGGACCTGCGACAGATGATTGTCAAACATGGCGGTATTTTCCACGCATATCTAGACAAAAAGTCACTCGTGTGGGTTTTGCGACCTTTCGAGGCTTCTTACAACAGTCTCATGACGTTACATCTCATAGAACGCATGTCATCACTTGCTCGCTAACTCCAGCGAAGGTACGCGAGTTCAAGTACATGAAAGTGGTCAGACCGGAATGGCTAGTGGAAAGCATTCGAGCGGGAACGCTACTTCCGTGGCAAGACTACATCTTCCGTCCCGGGGAACGTGTTGAGGGCGCTCAGGGACGCAAAGTCGCCCAGAAGTCGCTCTTTGACGGCTTCGTCTCGCAGGTGCAGCGTCAACCTACCCAAAACGAATCGTCTCAGATACGACCTACAACCCCTGAGCCAATATCCGGCGGGAGACATGACCCTCCCGCTCTCTGTGAAGCAGGTCCTTCAAGAGCCCCTCAGACACCGAAGAAGCAAACACTCCTGTCTCCCCGCAAGTCTGTACCCACAACTCCCACCCGCGCTCTCCACACAACCGACCCCTCCTCGTCCGAAGATGCGGCGCGCGTCTCAGATTACGCCGCGTTCAAATCAAACCCACACGCAGAGCGCGCGATGCAGGACCCGGCGTGGCGCGCCGCACACACGTCCGTCGCCCCGGACTTCATCGAGGGCTACTACAAGAACTCGCGCTTACATCACCTCTCCGCGTGGAAGGCAGAGCTCAAGAACCTCGTATCAGAGGCGCAGGAACGCGCAGAGGGTGCTGGGGCAGAGGAGTGGCGTCGACTGGCGACACAATCTGAGACGGACTCTGTGGGCGGAGGCTCTGGGCCGAATGCCAGTGCAAGCCAGGCGGCGGTAGAACGTGTTGCGCACGAGAACATCGGAGGCCGTGGCCTAGGGAGTGGAGGGCTGGCGGGTGACGTGAGCATGCGCGGGGCACGACTGGTTAAGCGGGCGCCCGGAAAGGGCAAGGAGAAGGCCGTCAACGAGGAGAGGGTTATTATGCACTGCGACTTCGACAGCTTCTTCGTCTCGGCGGGGCTGATCGACCGTCCGCATCTGCGCGGCAAGCCTGTGGTCGTTTGCCATTCCCAAGGCGGCACAGGAGGGGCGGCAAGCACGAGTGAAATCGCGAGTGCTAGTTATGAGGCTCGCAAGTTCGGGATCAAGGGTGGAATGAGGCATGTGTCGGGTGCCTCCGAAGTCCATAGTGTAACTTACATGGCGCAGTTTACAGCAGGCCCGCAAGCTGTGCCCGGCAGTTATGACCATACCTTATGAGTTCCAACGGTACGCCAAGTTGATGAAAATTCTTAGAGCTCTTGATCTCATTGCTGGGTTGCAGCTACAAGCAGTACTCGCTACAGTTCTACACTATCCTGATGGCGCACGCAGACGATCTCCAGGCCGTCTCCGTAGACGAAGCCTTAATCGACGTCACAAGCAGCGTCGCACGTATCCGCACCGAACTCATGGAGCGAACAGAGGGCGGTAGTGAACGCGCTGACCCCGCAAAAGACTTTGCCGAGGCCATCCGCGCACAAGTGAGGAAAGTTACTGGATGTGAAGGTACGTCATACCTTCAAGCATAGCGTACCACTCGCCCTCACGAACTGACCACGCCCCCCCAGTTAGCATCGGCATTGCGCCCAACATCATGCTCGCACGACTGGCGTCCCGTCGCGCCAAACCCGCCGGCTCTTTCCACCTCACTGCGGAAGCCGCGCCCGCGTTCCTCGCCCCGCTCGACATCGATGATTTGCACGGCTTCGGGCATTCCGCGCGGCAAAAGGCTGCCGAGAAGCTTGGAGCTACGAACCTAGGGGAGCTCGCAAAGAAGAGCCGGGCGACGTTGTGCGAAGCGCTGGGACGGGGCACGGGCGAAACGCTGTACAAGGCTGTCCGGGGCGTGGACGAGCGGCGGCTCGAGAGCGACAAGCCACGCAAGTCGGTCTCATGTGACATCAACGTGAGTAGCCGCGCAACCCGTTCCGTTCGTATCTGCGCTGACGCGGGGCGCGGATATAGTATGGTATTCGATTCGAAAACAACGAGCAGGCGGAGGCGTTCGTATACCAGATGGCCGAAGAGGTATCGCGCAGGCTCGAAGGCATTGAAATGCGTGGGCGTTCGCTCACCCTCAAGATAATGGTTCGGGATCCTAGCGCCCCAGTTGAGGCCCCGAAGGTCAGCGCTCTCGGCCTAATGTTCTTATGCTCATCCTAAGAGTGCTTTAGTTTCTCGGACATGGTATCTGCGAGGTATACAATAAGCAAGCACCCCTCATTGCCCCGGGCGGCAAGGCGACGAGTGACGAGAGGATCATTGGTGAACACGCTTGGAGGCTGCTCAAGAGTTTTAACTTCGATCCGAAGGAGCTGCGTGGCATCGGTATTCAAATTCAGAAGCTGGAGAAGATGTCAGGAGTACAAGAGACCGAGCTGGGGCAGGCCGTCTTACCATTCAAGCGCGTCGAGCAGACTAGGCAAATCCGCGCCGAGCCTACGACGAAGGTTCTTGGGGATACCACACGCGAAGAGGCGGCACCGCCTCAAATTGCCATCCAGCCGCCTTCCCAAGATGACGACGACGTGCAAATCATCGAGGACCCTATAAAACAGCCTCAGGCGCACGCGGATGTTGATCTACCGTCATTTTCGCAGGTTGACATGTCGGTCTTCGAAGCCCTCCCGGAGGATGTACGCAAGGAGCTTGAGGCTGAATACAAGCGGCGCTCTGCTACACCTGGCCCCGCTCCCAAGGTCCCATCCCCTCCCCCTCCAGAACCCGTGAAGAAATCCAGCCTCACCGTGAAGGGCACGAATTTCAAGCGCATCACGCGACAGCTCGCACCGCGCAACCGACCACTGCTCTCTCCCACGAACAAGCTCTTCACGAAGCGAGTGTATCAGTCCTCCATCAGTGTCACCCAGAGCGAGCTGCGACGATATGGGATCGACCCGGGCGTGTTCGCTGCATTGCCGCCCGAAATGCAACGCGAACAGCTCGCGGCTCACCGCGCGCCGGGGGTGACGGTATACACCGGCGCCCGCAAAGTGCTGAAGCCGTCGAACGGACGCGCGCGGGGGTCATCCACGTCCGGAGGCGTCGTATTCCGGCCGCCCCCCGCACCGAAGGCGATCTATCTCGTTCCCCCGACGTTGAAGCAGCAGGGAAAGGCGAAAGGCGAGAAGCTGTGTTTCAGCGAGACGGACGATCTGCAGCGCGTGATCGAGGTGTGGGTGGATGGATTCCGAGAGCACGCTCCGAACCAGCGCGACGTGGACTATTTCGCAAAGTTCCTAGTGCAATGCGTCGATGGCATGCGGTCGAGCGACTCGGGGATCGAGAGGGCGGTAGCGGTGGTGAAGTGGTGGCTTGTCTTATTGCGGAGACATTTCGGGGCTTGGGAGGACGTGCCGGAGGACGCGCGGAAATCCGAGAAACCGGGGACTACAGAGCTGGTTGGAAGAGCGTGGTGGAGAGCCTTCAGGCAGGTCAAGGTCAAGATGGACGAGATTGCTCGGAAGAAGTTCGGTGGCTGTCTTTCACTCAAATAAGATTGTACTACTATTGTGTAGACTATATAATGTAGCACTGAGTTGGACTAATCAATTTCGGGAATCGGGGCATATATGATTCCCTATCACACCTAGCTAGTAAGTTAAACCCTGGACTATACCATGGAACTTACGTTTGGTAGGACACCGCGAGATCCTTGGGGGGTGCCAGTGGGTCGCGACCGTCGGCCGGGACCCCAGCGGCAGCCTAGACCTAACCCTAACCCTAACCTAGCAACCATCGAACCCCGTTGCCAGGTTAGGGCTAGCTGACGGGCGTCTATGGGGAGCTCTGGGAATGAACCACGCGTCTGGGCCGCCACACTCGCGTCTTTCCCTCTCCCCACCACCATCCCTCGTGTCTTCTCCCCCGAAATCACCCCAGGTTGACCTTACGAGACCTCCGTAAAGCCTTCTAGTTGAATGGCAAGGAATCAAGGCAATGATGATGGCGGGAGGGGCGCATCGCCCGCACCAGTCTTCACCCTCAACGCCCGCCCTGTTTATTTCTACCTCTACGGCACCAACGAGCCCGACTCACCCGGGGCACTGACTCCTAAAGAGCGGGAAAACCTTGGTGTACTTATTGATGTGAGTGTAACCGTGAATCAACCAGCACGTCGCTCTGAAAACACAGCAGCAACATGGGGGCATCCTCTTACAAGCCGAGAAGGGCGTGGATACCATTGTGGTATCAGAAGCTGGGCACCCGCAGCTTAGCAATAAGTACAGCTTCTCGCGCACGACGTACGTCGAGCCCAGATCCTTTATCCAGAGGTGTATCGCGGAAGGACATTATCGGCATGATCCCGTGCAGAAAAGGCCGTTGGGGGGACGCCCCGGCGGTAGGTGAGTCTTTTTTACAACATTTCTTACAGCGTCAAACCTAACCCATCGAATACTGCAGAATTCGCATACCGTTTACCCGGGAAGACGACGACCATCTATGTCGCTGGATTGCAACGGTTATGCCTGACAAGGACGCCGGTGGACGCAAAGGCATAAAACCGTACCTGGAGCTGGTCGAGAAGGCCCAATACGTACGTGCACCGGATTCCTTTTACTGTCCATATTACTCAAACATTACGTAGGATGATCTGGACTTTCAGTGGGCTGCGCGCCATCCCGCTGAGTCCTGGCGCGAACGGTACAAGAATAACGAAACCCATTTCGATCGCGTTATTGCTCGTTTTGTCAAAGAGGACCCCCCTCCTATGGATGGAAAAGGCGTCCGACCCTATGATCGTCGCGTCAATAGGAACGCTCTTCTCGCGTTCTACGCGCAACAGGAAGACGAGGATGAAGCTGACTTTGACGAGGGCGCGGGGCACCCAGTAAACGATGGAATTGATAACTTACAGGATGAAGCTCAGGGGCGTCAGCGGTCCGTAGCGCGTGCGGGGTCGTCCCGACTCGACACGGACAACACAGACACACGGGCCCAGAAGGCAACCTCCTCGCGCGAACGCGCCCGCCACGGGCAACGCTCTGTGCCACCACCGCGCGCACGCCAAAAGTCCCCTGCCGGAGGGGACGGTGAGGGAGGCGAGTTCGAGGGAGTGATCAGCGATGATGAGTGAGTGCGCCGTCCTGCCCCTTATTGTACAACACCTAACAGAACCACACAACAGCGACGAACACGACGAGGACGATCTGCGTCCCGGCCCCGAAGACGCCGGGCCTTCGGGCACACAGCGCACGCCAACCCCTCCGCCGCAACCGGTACCTAGGCAGAAGACGAAGCAGCCGCAAACCCAGACCCAGAACAGGGCCGCACAGAAAGCAATGCCGCGCCCCCAGGCCCAAGCCATCATCAGGGAGCTCCAAGCCGCCTCGCAGCTCGCACAGCCGGCCGCGGCTCCTTCGTCCCAGGCTCCCATGAGCACCCAAGCGACGCTCGTCGGGCCCGACCCCACGCAGCTGCGCGATGCGCGCGCCCCCTCCGCGAAGCCTCCTCCCCCTCCGAGTCGGGCCCGGCTGTCCCGGCCCGACCAAGCAGACGAGGCTCTGCCTCAGCAGCGGGCCAAGCGGCGCAAGATTGTGCACCAGCCCCAGGCCCCAGATGTCAGGTTGGAGCCGCTGCGCGAGAAGGGCCTCCGCCCGCGCACGGCTCCTCCCCAAGCGGCGGAGGCGGTGGCGGTAGTGAGGACCGCGTCGCGCGGGGGCGGGTTTGCGCGCAAGACGGCGCAATCGACCGTCGTTCGACCGGAGTCCGAGAGCACCAAGAGCGAGGACGAAATCATGGATGACGGAGAGGCCGGCCAGAATGGGCCCACTGAAAACGGGGATGAGGACGATGAGATGCAAGCGAAGCCCGAGTCTCCGCAGGGGTACGCCGGCGGTATGGAGGACGAGCAGGACGTCGAGCACATCCTCACACAGGACGGACGCGCCTCCCGCTCCCCGTCCCCCGCGGGGGACGCAGCAGGGCCAGACCGCGAACGCGAGCTCGACAGCGACGACGAGCGCAGCCGCACGAAGCTGCGGCCCGCTCCAGCGACCTCTCGGCGAGCCGCCGTCCGGGACGCAGAGAGCGACGACGAGGACAGCGACGAAGAGTTCGCAGCCGGCCTCGACTTCCGCCGCTCCGCGTCCTCGTCCCATGCCACCGGCCCCCCCGCCGTCGTCCTCCCCACCACCCCCAACACCGCCACCGGACCAGCGAGGGTGGGTTCGAACCGCTCGGATGGGTCCAACGGGTCGAGCGGGTCGTCGTCGGTGCCCGGGGTGCCGCTGGACGGGACGCGTGCGAGCGCGGAGAAGCGGCGGCGGCGAGATGCGGCGCGGCGGGAGCCGTACGTGCCGCCCCCTGCGACGAAGGCGGCGGAGCATGTCGCGAGCGCGCGGAAGCTGGAGCTGCGCTCGCGGACAGTAGTGGGCACGCAGCGGTGAGGGTTCGGCGTCTGGGTTTTCCGAAGAGGTGTGAGTGGTGATGGCTGTGCTTTTGGTATGAGTAATGGCGTACGTATATTCTGGACTTGATATCTGCGTATAGTTGCCCTTGTGGGGCTTACCATCCTTCATTTATGTAATGAATGCTTATAGCGATCTACTAGCAATACACCGTATACACGCATCTCGCGAGCAACGGCCAATCTATCCATCCACACCACGCCCGCGTCGATGAAGTCACACCGCAGGCCTAACCCCCCTTGCGACAAACCACCGCGTCTCCTCCCCCGTCGCACGCATCCTTGCCTCAAACGCGTCCCGCATCTCAAACGCCTCCAGCCCTGCGCCCTCGAAGGCCCTGCGCACGGCCTCCTCCCCCAGCCCGCACGCGTGCGGGACGATGTGGCGGTGCGAGTCGCTGAAGAGCGTGCGCCCGTCGGGCGCGGCGCGGACGTCTGTGACGAGGAGCGAGCCGCCCGGGGCGAGGAAGTGCGCGAGCACGCGCGTGGTGGCGGCGATGGAGGGGAAGTGGTGGTACGAGGCGCAGCACTGCGTCCGGTGGCGTACCCGGGAAGGGGGGGGGCAGGTTGCGTGAATGCGATCGTCACCGTCACCATGCGTAGCAGCAGAGGGCGAGAGGCGGGTGGGATGGGTAAGGGTCTACTAGGGACTGAGCACTCACCACGACGAGGTCGAACTTTGCGCCGTCAAGCTCCCCGGGCTCGCCCCCGAGCTCGGCGCAGACCGCCCGCATCTCCTCAGGCGCGAGACCCTGGTCCGACGCTCGCGCATTGTACACGTCCACGGCGGCCTGGCTGATGTCCACGCCGACGATGCTCTTCACGTACGGGCACAGCGCCTGCGAGAGGCTCCCTTTCGTCGATCCCACACACACGCGCCGTTCGTTATTCTCGGCGGCTCGCGGTGACGACAAGAGGGCGGCTGGACGCACCAGTGCCGCAGGCGTAGTCTAGGACGGTCGTGCGGTCCTCGTCGAAGAGGGCGGGGTACGCTTTGCGGAGGGCGGTGGCGTTCTTGTGGCCGAGCTGGCGGGAGTCGGGGTGTTGGTGCTCGTGGGCGTGTTCGTTGAAAAAGGCCTTGTTGGCCTCGGTGAAGTCGTGCCCGTGCTCATGGGTATGTGCGTGGGCGTGGGTTGAGGACGATTCTGACATGGTAGGGCACGGGGGATTAGGGCAAGTTAGAGGTCTGGTTGACTCAGGCTCCTACCCACCGCACGCTTCGAGTTGAGGGGCGATATCCCGTAGGCGGTGGACGAGCAACATTATCCCTGTAGCCATATTCAGCGCTTAGTACCGAAATCTGATCACGTGTTCAATGCTCCCAACCTTAATTCCCCTCAACTCTCAGCGGCGGCTGGCACCAAACATCTACAAACGGCGGCGTCCGGCAGATAGGCGCTGGTAAACGGCCCCATTTGGAGATCCATCAACTTAGGGCGCCTTGAATTATTCCTGGTTTTCCACCGCGGGTTCGAGCGCGAGACCATCGCGCGCGCGCGAGAGAGAGGGTGCGAGTCTCCACTACATTTATTTCTCTCTCGCGAGGCCCCACGCGGACACAATCTTCACAGGTGTGAGCGTCCCTTTCTTTTGAATACATAACGTCTGCCTCTTTGTCTTGGTGTGGAGTAAGGGTTATCCAAGGCTAGCAACCGTATGCGTGTACAACAGTACTGACTCCGAAATGTTGCGGCGGGTTCAAGTTAATCATTTGAGTCCCCCACGTGGTAATGGTATGCGCGAGCAGCATCTCAAATGCACTATGTGATGTAAAATCAGGCAAATGTATTCATCATACACCATAATGTGTTCTCCAGCCATACAGGGGCCTCACGAGAGAGAAATAAATGTAGTGGAGACTCGCACCCTCTCTCTCGCGCGCGCGCGATGGTCTCGCGCTCGAACCCGCGGTGGAAAACCAGGAATAATTCAAGGCGCCCTAAGTTGATGGATCTCCAAATGGGGCCGTTTACCAGCGCCTATCTGCCGGACGCCGCCGTTTGTAGATGTTTGGTGCCAGCCGCCGCTGAGAGTTGAGGGGAATTAAGGTTGGGAGCATTGAACACGTGATCAGATTTCGGTACTAAGCGCTGAATATGGCTACAGGGATAATGTTGCTCGTCCACCGCCTACGGGATATCGCCCCTCAACTCGAAGCGTGCGGTGGGTAGGAGCCTGTGGTTGACTGGGCTAATTGGCTCCGGGCAATACACCGGCCACGAGCCATGAAGTTGACCGATGTAATTGACTGCTAATTACCCACGCGTTAATAAGCCGTAAATTACCGGTTAATCACCCGAACTACGCTTCTTGGTCCTTGAGCGTAAACACATCTTCAAGTCGGACTCCGACTTCCCGGTTCAAGTCAGCAATTACATCGTCATCCAGAGCGAAGTCATCAAATTTAAACACAGACTGAGAGGCATCAACGACTAGGGGGCGCAAAGGTGGTAGTCCCTCAAGCAAGATCCTCAATTAGTCGACAGTAGGGCACATGGCAAGCCTCAGTGGGAGAGGAGAGAAGGCAACCGTAGTGTGTCGACAGTGCGTACACCAAATGGTACCGCAGACCTCAAGGCTCCGTGCCAGGGCCCGAGGGCTAAGCTGGGCTAAGGCCGAGGTCCGCCGTCCATATTCGGTGTCGTACTAGCTTGGTGGTTGTGAGGGACTCCACAGCTTAGTTTCCATCGCCGCCCCTGCCAGCGTAATGTCATCATTATGGCTGGGTATGGTTTGGAAAAGCTCGGCCGCGCGGCACAGATCAGAGACACGCCGGAGCTTGGGAGCCCAAACAGTAGTAGAGAGCCTATTAACCCTGATTAACCCTATGAAGACAGAGCCTCCAGCGTACTAGAGTAAATTACGTGTAATCAGCGGTTAATTAGGTGGGTTAATTAGGGGGTTCTGTCCGCGAGCCGGGACCACATGCTGTTTCTTGACGCATTCGATCATGAAGCAAGTCATCCCTGAAAACGAGACGACAGTGTGAGTGAGCGGGAATGACAAGGGCAAAGAGAAGAAGTGATGAGAGAGAGGACTCACGGCCTAGATGCTGGGGGTCATCTCTGACTGCTTGGACGGCTTCTTTGACACGTGGAATGGCCTCTGCAAGTTGGGCGGACGGTTATGAGAGAGCGATAGGCGTTGCATAATGAAAGGAGCTCACGGTCACCCCAATATCCAAGCGTGATGAGCTCGTCAGCGGTCATATCGAGAATTCCTAAAAGGGAAAAGGCTCAGCATAATACTCGCAACGGGAAAAGAGGGAGCTAAAAGCCAAAAGACTCACTTCTGTTCATAGTCTCTGGGTCCGTTGTGGAAGGTAAAGGTGTTCACTGGGCGGTGGTAGGAAACGAAAAACAAGAGGCCCAAGTAACTCGTCAATAGGGGGATGATGAGTTGGGGAGGGATGGGCAAACGTGAACTTGGGGAGTGGATATATGGTCTTCGAGTGAGTCGAGTCCGTGGATATCGAGTCTCGACCTCTCACACTCAGTGACATGGGTGCTAATGGCGCCCGCGGGTAGATGCATTATTGCTAGTGTCACCGCGCTTGTCGCAGGGGCGAAACGCACTTTTTTGCAGCGCCCGCGCATCCGGTAGCCTCTGACTGTGAACGTCGATAGTTCACTCGTTTTCCACTCTTTTGCCTTGATTCTTTCAGTTTTGGATTCTACTCTTCGGCGCGCAGGGCATGGTGTTGGTTCTGCGTCAATCCGACAACTTGGACATTTCCCCTCCCCGAGACCCCCCTTCCAGGAGAGAACGAGTATTGTGGTCGCGCCGTTGGAGATTTTTCGTTGGAATAGGATGAGACGTGACCCTGCATCAGGACACTGAACGCCGGATAGTTCGGAGGCGGAGAGTGTCGCGGTCGAAAGATCGATCGCGATCGCTGGCCCGGATGCAGCGACCGGGAGGGTACTCGCCGTTTGCCCTTAACCCCAGGCCAGTCTCCCGATGCGCTGTGACCTGTCTGTCAGTGTCACTCTTCCTTCGACTCGTCCGAGGACCAGCTTCGCGAGACGCCGTCCTGAATATCAAGCACCTCCGACAATAGCAAACAGTCGCATTCGCAGAATATTCCTATAACACAGTCGCGCGACACACAAGACACCACAAGCACGCCATCCGGCCTAGCTCCCGCCCTACTCTCTAACTACTCTCCGCGCTCAGGCGCTCTCGCCCCCGGCCGGCTTCACCCCGCGCGCGACGAACCACACCAGCTCCGGGCCCTCGGGGTTCATAAAGTTGGGCATGCTCGCGTCGGTGAGCTCGAACGCGCGCAGGCCCGCGCCCTCGAACACGCCGCGCATCGTCTCCTCGCTCAGCCCGTGCGCGTGCGGGACCATGTGGTGGTGCGTCGACGGGATGATCTCCGCGCCGTCGGGCGCGGCCTTGAGGTCCGCGACGAGCAGGACGCCGTTCGGCTTCAGCAGCGCCGCGAGCGCGCGCGTCGTCTCGTCGAGCGCGACGATGTGGTGGTACGCGGCGGAGCACTGGGGGCAACGGCAACGGGTGAGTCTGTGTGTCCGAGGCTAGGGGAGATGGGGCACGCACGGTGATGAGGTCGAACTTTGCGCCGTCGAGCTCGCCGGGCTCGCCCTTGAGCTCGGCGCAGACGGCCCTGATCTGGGACGCGAACCCCAGGTTCGCCGCCTGCTTGTTATACACGTCGACGGAGCCCTGGCTGATGTCGACGCCCACGACGCTCTTCACGTGCGGGCGGAGGGCCTGCGAGACCATGCCTACACGCCGCCCAGTCGTGCCGCCGTCAGCATACACGCGCTAGAGTAGATAGGGGGCATAGGGGGACGCACCGATGCCGCAGGCGTAGTCGAGCACCTCGGTGCGGTCCTTGTCGAAGACGGCGGGGTAGAGCTCGCGCATGCGGTCGACGACCATGAGGCCGAACTGGCGCGCCTGCGGGTGCTCCTCCTCGAGCTTGTCCGCGTGCTCGTCGAAGTAGGTCTTGTTCGCCTCGACGAACTGCGCGTGTTCGTGGCCGTGGCCGTGCGCGTGGTCGTGCGCGTGGCCGTGCGCGTGAGCGTGTGCGGCAGCGGGAGCTGGAGCGGGGGCTTGAGCTGATCCAGACATGATATCGAATACTAGGTGTGTGGTAAAACCGTTCGGGTTCTGTTGGGCAGTAGCAGGTGGCTGTATGCGTTCGACTCGGAAGACGATGAGATGGATTCGACGAGGGCCACACCCCGCTCCTTATGTACCCGCAGTGGCCCAGGTGATATCGTCGAACGCGTACGTACGTGTGCCCAAGTCTATCCCAGCACAAGCACGTCTTGTGAGCCGGCGCGATTCAGACATCCGCGCACACACACAGACAAGGTCGGAGCGCCGGGCGACCGGTGGGGTACCCGCGAAGGACGAGCAGCACAGCTCGTACGTGTAGCACGGGATGCTGCGATCCAGAAGCCCGGAGATCGAAGCGATGTGCCTGATCCGGTGCAGGAACCGGGCAATTGTACCTGCAGCTTCCGCGACAGGAAAGGACAGGAACCGTACAAGGCTAACTTAATTCTCGACCCGAGTCGGGGAGCTGAGGGCCCGCATCAGTTCGGCGAGTCGCCGTGCGTTCTGACTCACCGCGGGGTCGTCAGCACCTCCGCAACAGGGTAGGACACCGTTCGGGAGTCGCCGATGGGCTTTGAGGGCCCAGGGGAGACCGTGGCGTGACGATAGACTTACGGGGGTCGGGACACATGTGTATTCGGGGAAGTGGCAAGTACGTTCGCAGCCTTGCAACTTGCAAATACTGGGACCTAGAAGTATAGAGTTTATCCCTGGTGCTTCCGCCCTCTGACATATAGATACATATAGATAATAATCTCTTGGTCCCTTCGAAAACGATTAATACAGGCTTTCGTCGTGTAGCATACCACTCAGTGCTCGGCTGAGTCTCAAGGGCGATGCACGGCTTGGACACGAAAGAACAAACGCAATGAGCAGACCTTGCGCAACATATTCATAACAGCGACGGCGTTCAAATTCCAAGGCGTACACTCTCCCTCTCACAAACACAAAGCACATCCCAATCTCTCTTCCGAACCACCCCAACTTGAAGCCGCCCACTCAAGCCGCCACAGGCTTCACCCCGCGCACGAGGAACCACACCGTCTCCGGCGCGCCCGGGATAATGCCCAGCGTGTACGCGTCCCGGAGCTCGACGTCCACGAGCCCCGCGCCCGCAAACGCCGCGCGCAGCGTCGCCTCCGTCAGCCCGCGCCGGTGCGGGACCATGTGGTGGTGCGTGGGCGGGAAGAGCTCCGCGCCGTCGGGCGCGGCGCGGATGTCCGTCACGAGCAGCGCGCCCCCGGGCTTGAGGAAGAACGCGAGCGTGCGCGTGATCGCGTCGATCGCTTCGATGTGGTGGAACGCTGCGCAGCACTGGGGGGTGGACGGGGGGATGGGGTTAGGCTCGTTGATCGGGTGACTATGAGGGAAGGCAGGACGTACGGTGACGAGGTCGAACTTTGCGCTGTCGAGCTCGCCGGGCTCCCCCTTGAGGTCGGCGCGGACGGCCTTGAGCTGCGACGCGAAGCCCAGGTCCGCGGCGGCCTTGTTGTAGAAGTCGACCGACACCTGGCTGATGTCGACGCCGACGACGCTCTTCACGTGCGGGCGCAGCGCCTGCGAGATCAGCCCTGTCCGCCGCGAGAGTCAGCGTGGGTGATGACGTCAGGGAGGAGGTTTGGTATGCTATGTCACGGTACGCTTGGGCAGGGGGGGGGGACGCATCAGTCCCGCAGGCAAAATCCATGACCTCGGTGCGGTCCTTGTCGAAGAGCGTTGGGTACCGCTCGCGCATCTTCTCCACGGTCATGAGCGCGAGCTCGCGCGCCTTCGGGTGCTCCTCCTCGAACTTGTCGGCGTGCTCATCAAAGTACTTCTTGTTCGCCTCGACGAAGTCGTGGGCAGCGTGAGCAGCGGTAGCCTGAGACATCGTAAAGGTATACGGAGCTTGAGTCAACGATACACCCGGCAGGAACCTGTTCAGCCAATACTGGTGGTGGTGGTGGTGGCGGCTGTGGGGGCACCGGATACAAATGGAAACTGCTCCTACTATGGCGGCGGCCTAGGTGTAACTTACATACAAGCCTACCCGCTTCGAATTCGGATTTCGCCCTGGGATGTGCAAGCAACTTAGTAATCGCCCGCCTCCGTGTAACGTGCCCGGCCTGCGCAGACCACCAGACGTGACCAGAGACGGGCGCTCATGAAACGTTCGAGTCTGAATTCCGAATTCGCGACCGGTGGGGTACCCACGGAGGGCGGAGCGCGATGCCGCATCCATTCCAGCACAGCTGTGCTTTGTAACCACACACTAATCGTGGCCCGGTCGAGAGCGTCGTCGGAGCGGTGCCCAGTGATCTGTTGTTTTACCGAGACGGCGGCCGCCGTCACGGTGCGCCCACAAGCCCCATGACACGTTGAAGGAATGGCGGAGGCGACAGTCGACAGATGATCATGAGTGACTGTATCGAGAGATAGAGTATAGTACGTGGAGGACGACGGACGTTACACGCATCGACATCGACGGCTAATACGTGGGGATGCCGATGATAAGTGATAATACCATTCAAGGGCATTTTGGCCTCGGTTGATACTAGTATCCTCCCAGCAGGCCATGGGTGCGAACTACGGAGGGAGAGGCATTCACACAGAGAGTAATGTGACACCATGCCGGGACGCTTACACGTATAGGGAGGACAGGCAGTTTTCTCCGCGTCCATGCTGGCGAATCGCCCGCTACGAGGGCACGTTTCAAGACCGTGCTGAGGAGATACTCTTTACCAACAACGGTTCTCGGATCCGTGCACTAGTACGTCCATGATAATCACAGCGACTGTGTTGGCAGAGAGGATCCCCACAGGCAAGTATTCGGTGGTCCGAAAGCGATGGATATACGGAACATACAGCATTCACCCGCACAAACCCGGTGTTCACGGCACACCCCCCGGCCTGAGCGTTCAACGTTCAGGCCTCAGATAACCCACCGGTGGGCATTCATCGGGCTTCCGAGTCCTGTGTCTGATCACCTGTAAGGTTAGCATGAGGGCAAACACGCGGATACCGCACGGACCTCATTCCCGGCATTTGACTTCTTCTTGCGGCGTCTGCGACGCCTGGGGCCCACCTCGATTAGAAAATTGCTGAGGAGAGGGCTGGTCTTCGCCTTCTCGCGCGGATAGGCCTTCCCGGTGTTGTCGATGTACTTTGCCAGGGCCTCGGCAGAATTGAAGATCTTGGGGCGCGTACTCATCTTCACGGAGTCGATGAGATCGATGATATTGACGAAGATCGGTTTCAAGGCCTGGCCAAACCGTGTGAGTAAAAATATATATGAGACCCGTCGAGGTGACCGCGTGAGGCTTAAGTTTCGTGTGGAGAGGGGGTCGTGTGAGACGGCTAAAGGGACGAGGTCAACTCACACGCTTGCAGTCAGTGACGCTGCCCAAATTGTGTTCAGGCTCGCCAACACCCAAGTGGCGGCACAGCCGCTGCCATCCCTGGAGGTTGTTCGCAAGAATGCCGAACGTGTTCTCGAAGTCCTCCGTCGCCCATTCGGCGAGCCGTTTACGCCTTTCCGTCTTGTACGTCTTCGTCTTCCGCTTCCAGCCGCTCATGATCGCTAGACGTCGGAACTCGGCCACCAGCGATACGCTCTCGTCGCGCGCGAAGGGTCCCGCCCCGGGCGCGGGAGGTGCGGCATTGCCGTTGTTGCGGCCGGGGTCTGGCGCCCGAGGGGGGTCTGCAGGAGGGGCGGACATGAGGGCGGGAAGGAAGGGAGGCCGAGTAAGGTTCGAGGCGATGCCGAGCTTTTATTCGGGCGTCGCTGCGCTCATGCGGCTCGGAAGCGTGACAGAGGGCAGAGCGCCAGGGGCTCAGGGTGCTCCCGGGTGGGGTGGCACAGAAGCAGACGTTTATTCGGTACGCGTCCGCGGACGTTTTGACCATGTACGTACGAAGCCTGGGAGGAACGACGTTCAACAAAGCGGCGTTTTGCAAGCTGCAAGAGATCCCAGGTGTACTGTACAGGCTCTCTTGGTAGCATGTACACTACATCCTCTCGATATACATGCAATCCAACCGCCGCACAATCAAGAAGAGGCCAGGCACCCCCCATCGTTGCGATGAGAGTATCTTGATTGTACGACCGACGGATGGCATCAGGTGAGCATACATCTACTACCCTTGTGTGATACCCATCTCTTCTACCAGTTGTCGGGTTGGAAAACAACTACGAGGAACTGCTTGAGGAGCGGGTTTTCCTTCGCCCGGCGCTTCGGAAAGATCTTCATCGTCTCCCTAGTGTAGGCGGCCAATGCGCGCGCTGTCGTGAATTTCCGTAACTTCCAAGCGCTGTTCTTGGATTCGACGAGATCGATCAAGTTAACGTGAACATTCTTAAGCGCCTGTAGGTTTCCTCTAGTAAATTCCTTTTCACAGTTGCTACGACACTGTCTACACAACTTGGCGAAGGGCACCAACGCACCTTTTTGCACTCAATAATGCTAGTATAAGGCCCAGCTTTGCCGAGGTGGTAGCAGAGGGCCTGCCAGGCCTCCAAACGTGAGTCGTTGTCGCCCCAGTGTCTCGTAAAGTCCTGCAGGACCGCGTCTCCATAGAACCGAAAACGCTCGTTCCTGTATCTGGCACTGTCGGGATTCCACCCGCGTTGCGCCGCCAGCCTCAGAAACTCTGTCTCGAGTGGAGCGGCGAGGTCGCGTTGGAAGAGCGGCGGCATTAGGGGAATTGACTACGAAGGTTTAGAGGGCGTCGTTTGATGTCGATAGGCTGAGCGACGAGTCGGCTTGGCTTCCCAGAGGCATTCCTCCGCGGTTGCGAGGATTTATACGTGCGCTGTGGCACACGTGTATCCGTAGCGCACACATGCAGGAGTACCTCGGTGTGAGAAGAACCATCCGGCCTTTCGAGGTAATGGACGTTTCAGGACAAGCACGAGAGGAGCGGAAGCGCCCAAGTTCACTCCGCCTATTCCTAGGTCGTTCGCTTGCAATAAACGCCACTACTGTATGTTCTGGGATCACTCAGCGCATATCGAAGTCGCCACAGATAGCAATGTCATTGGGGTTTCCAGAGGTTGTAAGGCTACAGCTGCCGATTACATGCGCAGATCGCGGCGAGAATATACGTACGGTAGGACCGGAGGTAGTAGGTATACAGTGTGAGTCAATATGCATCTTGCAAAGACGGGTGATGTGATGTCCAGACAGTCAAAAAGGAACGCAAACTATGTAGTAGTCCGAAAACGAAGGTCGAAGGTATGTATAGACTAAAAACGAAGGCACGATACTGTCCATTGTCCAGACTAACGGAGGAACGGGTTGCGTGAGCCTCCCGTGTTCGACGATTGCAGCCAATACGCCCCGCGCTGCGGCGGCGCATCGGCCTGCGCCAGCTGCGTGACCGACCGTGCGTACTCCTGCGCAGGCGTCGGCGCCGAGTGCGTCGGGGGAGACGGCGGATCAGGCGTGAGCCAGCTGCTGTACGTGGTGTTCGAGAAGCGGGATGGGAGCAAGTCCGCGGCGTTCCGCACCGGCTGCCTGGGCTCGGGCGCGCGCCGCGGCTGGCCGGTGATCTGCGAATACAGCGATTCCTCCGCGACGAGGTGGTTCGTCGGTGACACCTGGTCGGAGCCCATGTTGCTGACCTTGTGCGTGTGCCGGTCGTGCTCGTAGTCGCGCAGAGACGGGAGGGGCGAAGGCGCACGGCTGGATCCGGCGCGCGAGTACTCGTACGCACCGATGAGCTTCTCCATTTCCCTGTCGTGGCGGAGCTCGGACTCTCGGAGTTTCGCCATGTCGCGGTCGTGCTGCGCGTCCTCGGCAACGCGGAGCTTCTCCATGTCGTGACCGTACCGCGCCTCTTCCGCAGCGCGTAGCTTCTCCAGGCGAATCGCCTCGTCCTCCTTGGGGAGCATCCACCGCTGACCCTTCCGATGTCCGAAGAGCTTCTCGCCGAACCGCGCGAGGCGGTAACGCCAGCTGCGCGAGTGGTCCAGGTTCTTTGCCGCGGCGAAGGTCGCAGTGGCAGCGGCGCGGCGTTTGCGCATGCGACGGCGCCAACACATGAGGAAGCATACGAAGATGAAGGCACATCCGAGGGCCATGAGCAGAATCTCCCACCACTTCAGGGGGCGCTTCTTCACGACTGTGGTGTTCGACGACGGGGACGTCGAAATCGGCGTGTCGATCCCGGTGATCGAAGGGAGAGGTGAGCCTGAGGAGGTGCTAGAGGAAGGAGGCACAATGACGAGATCGGAGAGACAAATCCCCAGCCCGGAGATGACGTTCGAGGAACCCTTGCAACTCGAAGAAACGCAAGCCCCACCGCGCAGAACCTGACTGGAGCTCGAGCAGGCGAGGCAGTTGCTGGGACCCGCGCCGGAGCAGCTCGAACAGCTGGCGTCGCAAGATTGGCACGAGGAGGACGTCTTGTCGAAGTACTGCGACTTGCTGCAGGTGGGAAGACAGCGGCCGTTAGTGAGTACCGGGCGATCTGCGGGACAACTCGAGCACTGGTTGAATGAGCTCCCAGTGCAAGTGGCGCAGTCAGGGTGGCAGGTGATACACTGGCCGGACGAGCTGAACGTGTTGGACGGGCAAGAGGCGACACACTTCCCACTCGCAGCGAGCTGGTTGTTGGCGCAGGTCAGGCAGAAGGTCGACGAGCCCGCGCAAGTACCGCAAGGACTGTCGCAAGCTGGGATACGCCGTCAGCACCATGGTTGATTTGTTTATACAAACCGGACTTACCGGAACATGTGACATTATCCTTAGGGTCGAGGAACGTGCCTGTAGGGCAGCTCTCTACGCACTGGCCCTTGGAGAGGACAAAGCCGGGCAAACATCCGGTGCACTGGACCTGATCGATGGTTGACGCCACGTTAAAGCTGGGGTACTTGCAAGTAGTGCACTTCGAGGGACAAGCTATGGAAGCAAGTGAGATATAATCCCAAAAAAATAATTCAGTGTACCTACAGTCACACTCGTGCTTGTTGTTGTCGGCGACGAGAGAAGACCCGCTGCATACCCCATTCCCGTCTGTTCCAACGCAAGTCCCATTGGTCGAGTACTTGCCGGCACCACAAATGATGCAGTCGTTCGACGTAGGACCCGAACATGTCTGACAGAGTGGAGAGCACGGCTGGCACGAAGCACCGTTGCTAAAACTCCCGTCGGGACACACTGTGCCCGTAGAGGTCGTTGCTTGAGGCGCGATGCACTGCGTGCGATCGTTGGCGTTCTGTGTGAATCCCGACTTGCAGGAGATACAGTCGCCGTTCCCGTCCGCGCACTGTGTGCAACCAAGGCCGCAAACTGATCAAAGCTGTTAGGTGGCGCTATCGTAATCCCCTGATCATGAGACGCACCTGCGCAGTTCCCTGCCGAGTTGAGGAAGAATCCGGGAGCACACTTTGCACAAGCGGTACCGTTGGTCCCAGTGGTCCATCCAGCGTTGCACGAGCACGAGCCATCAGAATTGCACACTCCGTTCAAGCAGTTGCACGTCGACGGCGCGTTCTTGATGACCGGGACGAGACACCGCCCGCTGCCCGTCATGCCATCGTCGCACGTCTTGCAATCTGCAGGACATGCCTGGCACGTCGGTCCGAAGAACCCGGGGGCACACGTCTCGCAGGACGTCCCGTTGAACCCGGGAGGACAGGAGCACGTGCCGGACGCGGAACATACACCCGCGCCGGCGCACGGGGGCGAGCAAGCGGAAGACTGGATGTCAAGTAGTTGCGAGAGACCGGATGCGCCTGAGGGGAGCTGCGAGACGTCGGGGACGCTGTCCCAGAAGATCGTGCGATCACTAGAAGAGCCAGATACCGCGACCCAGACATTCGATGCAAGGGCGAGAGAGCCGGGGGAGATCTTGGAGGTGCTATTTGACGGTGTGCTGGGAAGCTGAGAGAAAGTGGCTTGGCCGGAGTAATTCGCCTGGGGATAGACGGCCACTCCAGGTTGGAGAGCAAGGTTGAGTGGTAGTGACGTGTTCGCGTTGAATCCTGGAGAGGCAGATATTGACGCGCTTGAGGACGTGAGAATGTCATGAAGTAGGGACGGGTTCGTCGTAGACGTGTATTCTCCGGGCAGGAGAAGCAGGCTGGTTGCAGCGCCGGACGCGGACAGTGTCGCGCCAACTGTAACGGATGAGCCATCGCCCTCCAATCGAAGAGAAAGCGTACGCACTCGTTGTGTTAGTAAAGCCTTCGAGGCATTGCCCTGCAACGCATACTACAGTTGGTGAAGATTGAGCAGCGGCCGCTGCGGCGAAAAAGAACGAAGTCGTGAGGATGCCCGACAGCATGTCGAGACGTCTAGTCGATGGTGGTGGGAGAAGGAGAGCGGGGAGGGAAGGCGTCGGCGCGCCTCGCCTGAAATGCCCTTCGGGTGCCTCCAAATTGCCATGGTTGCATTGTTGTCCGCTGGAATTGTCGGGACGGCGGATGCCCTTGTTTATTGTCCTCGCTATTGTTCTCGGAATAGGCGCTAAGCGCCCAGTTACGCCTCCGACTAACGTTTAGCGCCCGTAAACATTTGTACACCTTGTGTGATTAGACGCCCAATGTACTTCAAGAACGCACCGTTCGCCGTACCCCGACGGTTTCTCTTCTTGCCGTCCGGCTGGGGTCTCTAACCGATTACGCATCTACGACTACAACAGTGGGGCCATGCCATAAGCTAAGAGTACATCGATATAACCTACAACAGGTGCATTTTACGACATAAAGATCAAGACCAGAAAAACAAAGCCGGGATAATGCAGGAAGAGTCGGGACCCATATCATCAGCATAGCAAGAGAGTATGCACCGTAAGGAAGAATGGTATAGTAAAGAGTCGACGTCACGAAAGGGCATAAGATGCATAGAGTAGATCTAAACTTGACTGATGCACTACGATGCGGAAGACGTCGTGGCCGAGTCGTCAGGCGGCGCGCGGCTTGGCGGTCGTGTCGGTGCTCGAGTCGACGCTGTGCGGGAAGTAGCTCGCGAGCGCGAACGACGCCTGCTCCGTTCTTCTTCCTGGCGATCCCTCTCCTCTTGCTCCCGGATCTCCGCCTCCGTCATTGGGTACCGTTTCATGCACACGAGCGAGAATGTGCAAGGGAGCACGATCTGGCAGACATCGCGGACAAGGGCTTGGTCGTCGATGAGGCCGCCGAACATAGTGTCCTGCCCTAGCCAATCGCATCGAAGGAGGGTCTGTTGAAGATGGCCACCGGGTACGCCTTCCGCCGTCGAACGGTTGTGGTAGAACGACTCCGAGAGCAGGCGCTTCTGCCCACGCGTTGCGTTGTCGTACTGCGATTGTGAGAGCCGTGTGTACATGGCCGTGTGGATTGCTTCGATCACGTCCCCACACGTCACTCCGACATCAAGTTGGGTCGCCGGTACGTCTATCGTCCAGGGGAAAGACCGCGAGACGAGACGAACGAATGTAACCCGGGGGAAGGTAGCAGGGGCTTGCCGTCCGTTGTGCCATGACCTGCCTCGCCGGTCGCTGGAGCGCTGACACTTCCCTGAGTGGAACAGCATATTCCACTTCAAGAAGTCGTGGTCACTCGCATCACTCGGAGGTTGAAGGAGAGGGTTGATCGACACCCTTACCCCCAACCGATGCACGAGTAGGGGTTTGAGTACGGGACCGTCTATAGCGTTTGTAAGCATATGCAAGTGTAGCGCAGGGAATAGGCGTACAGTCCTCGCCCTCCAAAAATCTGTCCAACTGGTCCCAGGGGCCCTTCTCCTTTGGTGGCCCGTGGAAAGCATGACCGTGCCCAGACGGATCCCGAGAAACAGGCGGAGGGGCACCAGGCATCGGTGCCCCTCCAGCCATCGCTCCCGGGGTGTAGGGGTATCCCATAGGTACCCCAGGAGGCATCATCCCAGACATTCCTCCCATCCCCCCTCCCATCCCCCCTCCCATCCCCCCAGCCATTCCGCCGCCCATTCCACCGCCCATTCCGCCGCCCATTCCACCGCCCATTCCGCCAGGCATGCCTGGTGGCATGCCGCCGCCCATGCCTCCCATGCCCCCCATACCGCCCATACCGTTCATTACAGCTGGAATATAGGGCGTAGCCATCATGGGTGGCATGATGCCATACCCATACCCGCCCGGAAGCGGCTGCTGAAAGTTGCTATAGCCCGTCTGCGATCCGGCGGGCACATACGGGGTGCTTGGTACGGTCCCGGGCCGGGAATAGGGAGTCCCACCACCAAGGGGTCCAGGAAAACCGGTATAATCAGCAGAGAGGCCTTGGTTTTGCATCATCGGCGTGTTCCCACCAGGCAGCGAGATGGGGGGAATGAAGTACGAGTTCGGGGCACTCATTGGAGGGAAACCCCCCGCCATCGAGTACGGCGTACCGTGTGGAAAGTCTTGACGCTGTTGTGTCCAGGGGGCGTTTGAAGGCGGATGTCCTGGGGAGTGCTGGGGAATGACGGGAGGAGCTGGGTTAAGAGGGGAGGGTGCCCCACCACCGGGGGAAGGAAATGGCGGTACGACAGGTGTGAAATGCATCGTGAGTCGGCGTCGGGGAGTGCTATCTGTGACTGTGGTTGTGTCTTGACGTCCTGCGCCCCGGATAGATCATGCAATGGAACCGTAACGACGTTAGTCAGAACCACAACCGATGCGGCGGGAGCGCGATTGACGAGGGAGGAGCAGCTACATGCCTTTTTAGACCAGTCTCTGGCGCACAGCAAACCTGTCCCAGATGTGATGACTCGGAGAGCTCGTACACACCACGCGGTTTGCACGAGCAATCGTAGTTTTCCCTCTTGAACGTCGTCAGATGGCGAAGCGTAGGGCATGGGGAGCGTGTGCGGCGCACCTCGAGCCTGTGAGAGTCTTTTTCTAGTGCCGGCTCTCTGTATGCGCGCCCAGTGTCCTCGTGAGATGAAGCCGATCGCCCCGCGGGACTCTTGCTGGAGTATTAACACGGACTATCGAGGAAGGTGTCGAGGTTCAAGAAAGGTGCATCAGCTCGTGGTCCGCAGAGTGGGCGGGCGCTGAGAGTATGCCCCGAAACCGGCATGTAGGGCGCAGGGTCTACTGATTGTCAGCGATGTCGCCGATAATGTCGCTGATGAATGTTTCAAGCAAGCGTTGGCGTATTTGTGGACATTGTGCACGACGCTCGGAAGATCGTCGTCGCTGTCGGCCACAGCGAGGACACCACCCGGGAGAGATTGACGCCTCCTTCCCTAGATCATCTTTGAGCGGCGAAGAAACCGACGCGTCAATCCTACGCGTTGATTGGCCCCAATTTAAACCCCGATCATACTCCGACTTCACCCACCTGGATTCCAAAGAGCCTCGGAGCGCCACACACCTCCCGACTGTCGCCACAGCCTCGTACACGACTCGTGGCCGAGGGCACCCTTGAGCGAGACGCACAATTGATTCGTTACGCAACGAGACATCGATATCGTCCACAAGCGGTGCAAGCAGGTTGCTACCACGAGTCACCGCCGCGGAAGGAGCCAGAGTGAAGACCGATCTCAACTGATCTTCGTGGCGTAAGTATTCCCTTGACCCGTGCAGCAGCACCTGTTCGGCCACATCTTCTCTCCGCCCTTAACTAGGCTGGCCAGACGAGTGTCCCTTCCGTTATCCCCCTACCAATTCCCTGCATTCACACTACCCATACACCATACCCATGGACTCGATCGCGAAGTGGGCCGCGGGCACCGCATGTGAGTTTATTCGCATTGGCTGATGTGGGAACACCATTCGACGGACAAGGACAGACGGACCTGTGCTTAGCCAAACCGACTTGTACCTCCTCAACGCCGATCTTGAGCTGAACCCCATCCTCGCGAACGACTCCGGGTCATTCCAGCTGATCTTCAATCTTTCGACCGGTGAGCCAGACGCCCTGGTCCCAGGGCGCGTCGAGCTCATGCGTGATACTACTAGGGCAAACTAACGGGTACAACCCTGATTCACGCGATCGCGACATTCCCTTCACTCAGAAAGACGAGCCCGCAACTCTTCCCCGGGTGGAGGAGCTCATCATTATCACCGAAGTCTCACCATGGTGCACGATAATCAAGAACCCGCAGGGGGTGACTCTCGGAGACGTATGCACGACTATGTTCAAAGAGTGCGTTCTATATGGATTTCTAGCA
This sequence comes from Trametes hirsuta, assembly GCA_001302255.2. NCBI lineage: Eukaryota > Fungi > Basidiomycota > Agaricomycetes > Polyporales > Polyporaceae > Trametes > Trametes hirsuta. The sequence continues at coordinate 447,774 of CP019376.1, forward strand.
AGGCGACGATGTCTAACGCCATCATCCCCCGCGCAGGTATTCAGAGAAGATGGTCACCGAGAAGGAGTTTGACTCGCTCCCACCCAGGCAGCAGGAACAGCTCCGGCGTTACGCTCAGTCGGCCGCCGCTGCCGGCGGCAACTGGTCCTACTACTCGCCCGCGCCACCCCCACCTACGCAATACAGGAGAGCCGGTAAGCCAACTCCTTGATCGCGTGCAGCATTTCGTTCACCAGCGTACGCCAGACTGGCTGAGAGAAAAAGTCTTCTTCGATCGTCTAGCGAAGAAAGAAGGTTATGCTAAACAGCGGCTGGGCTATAACGCGCCTAACGTCTTCGTGCTGGTCCTCTCAACGTACTGATCGCATGGTGTGATCGCATTTGTACGTTTGCAAGCACCGTGCGTTTCCCTACGGCCTTTTTATCCCTCTTATGTGCTCTGAGCTACTATGTTGTATCCTGTCTTTCTCCTTGTCTCATCGTTTACGTTGTTGTACAACCATACCCGGTACTAGTGGATACCGCATACTACTCTTAAAAACACGTTGCCATAATCATCATCGTAACACCGACTGCCTACTCCGAGATGCATACAGCACAATGTTCAAGGTACTAAGCATGCGAAGTCAGAAGTCCCGAAATACACCAAGGCCAAATCATTGTATCGCGATGCCACCAAAGTCCAAGAAATATGGCCGTAGTCCGCGTCATCAACAAATAATGGTTCAAAGTAGCAAAGTCTCGATATTTTCCATCGTCCCCTCCCGGCACCCCGGATCCCCTCACAGGCCACACACCGACGCGTTCACCTGCGTCGCGGTGGCGTTGATACGGCCCACCTGCACCGCGGTGTTGTTCGTGAGCTTGTTGAGCGCAGCGAGTGCGATGTTGAAGCCCTTCGCGCCAGTGTCGATCGCGAGCACGTTAATAGACGTGCCGTTGTGGGTGAGCTGCCAGCACGTCCCACATGCGGGCGAGTTGAAGCCCGTGACCGCGGGTGCACCGCCGATGTTTGGGAACGTCGGCAAAGAACCAAAGGTTGTGAAGCCTGCACAGTGGGAGGGGCAAACGCTAGTCATGAGCGGATTAGTCTGAGGCGGTGGGGGTTGGGAGACGCGCCTTTGGTTATCAAACCGTTTTGGCCATCGGAACACGCGACGGTATCGAGCGAGCCGGCGGGGTTGTCAAAAACCTGGTCAAAGGACACCGAGACGATATCGCAGAGTGCGGCGGGAACAGCAAAGAGAGCGACAGCGAGAGGGGCGAACTTCATGGTGAACTCAGAGGCAGAGGCGGGGGTTTCTGGACGGCCGGCGCGAGTAGAGACCAAACCGCGTCTTGGCCCACGCTTTTATATGGAACCATCTCGCAGGAAGTCAATTCTATACAGGCGGGGTAGGTAAGCCGCCGTGTGGCCAGGCTGCAGTCATAGGAAGGCGGAGCACGGCTTCATGGCAGGACCGCATGTATCGGCCAAGCATTTGTGGCGTAGGATATACCGCGGACGGCGTTCGAGCGCACGAGAAGCCAGCTCGAAACGACGTCCGTCGCGCGCAGAAGTATGAGACCGTCTGCGTGGCTGACCGCATGATCGCGCCCGGTCTTGCAGATGACCGTGTATGGACAGGGTTAGGCTTTGCGGGGGCGTGGCTTCGCGGTTCGATAGACCCGAGTCAACACCGAGGCGGCATGAAGCTGGCGTCGTGGGCTCGAATCCGGCCAGAGTCTGGCAGAACCTGTGGGCGGACGGAGATACACGCGGTAGATGACGGTAATGAGACGTACCCCTAGCATTCTTCGACGCCTCACGGTCCTCGAGGTGAGCCCCCATGCGAGTGAGCACTTTAAAAGGCACTTCTAGGTGCTTAAGCTTTCGCCGGTGATCCACCCTCCGATGTCGTGGCGGCGGAGTGAAGTAAAACCGTAGAACGCCTCTTTTACGTGGTCAGATACTGTTACTTCAATTCTCCACCTCAGAGTCGTGGATAAGGTAGCAACTGAGTGCCAAACCTGTGGAGGTCAGAATAAAAGGAGGTGCCCGCACCAAATTTAGCCAGTTGCTTCGAGTTGCTCAACTTCAAGATGCGTAAATAAGCCAAGTGAAATGACGATAAGATTAGATTAGATTAAACGTCATCACCGATCATCTTGAGTTACAGGGCTCGTACTTACCGTTTCGGCAGCTTCATCTTGCTTACCATCCACCATCTCTGCAGAACACTCCCCTGAAGTTGTGAAATCGCGTGAATAAGAGCATGCCACCAAAGGGCGGAAACGCAAAGAAGGAGTCCGGCAGGGCTAAAAAGGCGGAGAACGAGTCGAAGAAGGCAGCGGCGGCGGAGGCGGATAGGGTAAGCTCCCCAACTCTTCTGTGGCGGCTGTAGTCATCTGGGACAACGACGCAGGAGCGCAAAGAGGCAGAGAAGTGGTCGCAGGGAGCCAAGGGTCCCAAGGGGAAAGTCGAAGACAAGGAGGAGAAGCGCCGTGCGGAGCTGGCCCGCAAGGCGGAGAACGCACGCTTGCTCGCTGAGGAGGAGGCCAGCGCCCCGTCCAAGGTCAAGGCTGCGCCAAAGGCAGGTGCGAAGAAGGCTCCCCCGAAGGCCGTCAAGCCTGCAGGTCCTGGCGCGATCGCCGCCGGTGGAGGCCTCGGGGCAGTCGACGCCCCTACAGACGACGGGAAGCCGGCGGAGGTCGAGTCTTTCTCGGCGACGGGCATCGACAATGCGATCGACCTCATGGAGGTTGTCACTGCGAAGATGGACAAGGCAAGCGTGGGCTCCCAGGCTGCGAACCTAGAGCGGCACCCCGAGGTACGCATCTTAAAGAGCCTTGCTTTGGCCGATCGCTCACACGATGTCTGCTGCAGAGGCGATTCAAGGCTGCGTTTGAGGCGTACAAGGAGCGAGAACTGCCGAAGGCGCGGCAGGAGGTAAGATCGCTGATTCGAACATTTGTTCCCTAAACTGACGTTGCCTGACTGCCACAGCATCCTGGACTGCGTCTGCAGCAGTACCACGTAAGCCTGCATGATCTAGGGGGCCCACACCTGTTACTTATTTCCTGGTATCTGCAGGATCTCCTTTACAAGCAGTTCCAGAAGTCTCCAGAAAACCCGTGCGTTCCGCTACTTGTGGGGGTCCGCGGAATGCTGTGCTCACCTCCCGACCACACAGCTTCAACCAAGTCACGGTGTCCTACGACGCCTCCAAGGACGAGAGAGTTGAGGCGCTCAACAAGAGGAAGGCTGAGATCGCCGAGAGGTTGCGGGAGAAATCGTGATCTGAATGCTCGCGTATACCTGCGGTGCTTGGTTTGTGGTGCGTCGACAGGCGCCCCTGCCTTCTGCTACATCCCGTTGACGACATTATGAAGTCCAGTCCATAGAATACGCGCTCTCTATACAGGATCGGAAAACAAGACCATCGCCTCTGCCGTAGAAGTTGGACCCAGTGATGTATCTGTTATAATGTAATTGTCAACTCAGTACTTGTATCACTAAACGCGGTGCCCTTGTCAACCGCGTATAAAAGCGAAGCTATACGCTGTTCGTATGGTCATGCACATATGTTCTGTATGAGTGAGTGAGTGGGCTGTGCATTCTGTGATTGTACAAATTCCGTCATTGAGCAAGTGTCATACGATGGCGCGCCCACCGTTTGAATGCTACTGTGTAAATGTGACCAGGCCTTTGGACTCAGAGGCGATGCGATGCGCTCAGCACAGCACTCCAGCTTTCCCGCTGCGACTCCTGTGTAACGCAAGCCCTTGCGACTATCAGGGTCTTTTCTATCCACCTAGCTGCGCCGCAACGAAGAACGGCACATTAATGTCGGTCCACAGAGCCTCACCGTTTGCGCGCCTGCTCAGGGAGCACAGCATGCCTCGGCACAAGCGCTCTCCCGCAACGCCATGTGCTGCTTACATAAGACAGCGCGAATTTTCGTTAAAGGGCGCTCGCTGCCGCTGCCTCTCGTCCTCTTCTACCCACCTCCTCAGTTTCCTTTCTGCATCGACCACTTTTACGACATGGTGAACCATCTCTCAATTTCGATTCCTTCGTCTCCCGGGTCGCCGACTTCGCCGCCCTCGCTAACGATGTCGAGTCCGGCATCGTCACGACGCACCAATACGCTAGTGATCACGCGCCTACCTACACATTTCTTCGAGCCTGTCATCCAGCAGGCGTTGCGGAGTCACTTCGAGGCGTATGGCCCTCTGCATACATGGGCACCCATCAAGGGCCTTGCGCGTGTCATCATGGTATACTACTCCGAGGAAGACGCAGAGATCGCTAAGGAGAGCAACGACGGGCTCGTCCTTGGTGAAATGCGAGAACAGTACGTCATACTGCCATTACGCGCTCACGGTGCTCGTTCTGACAGCGTTTCTCCTCTCCAGCCCCGACGTGGTGCTCCGCGTCTACCGTGCGGATCCCACTCCTCTCGAGACAACGGAGACCCAGGAGCACAATCACTACCTCCGCCCTCCAGTCAACGACAAGAACTTCCTCATTTCCCCTCCCGGCTCGCCGCCCGTTGGGTGGGAGCAGATCCGCGAGGATCCTCCTAACGCCACACCCCTCGCACACGACCTCATCACCGCGCTGCGGAGGCTTGAGATTCAGGAAGAGGAGGAGAGCCGAGGACCGGGCCCTAACGTTCTCCTCGAGCCCGAGGACGGCGTGGGTATCAGCGTCTTCGTTGAAGACTGCGATGCCACGGAGCCCGAGGCACCGGATGATCCTGCCGACGACTGGTCGTATGGCGAGACTGCGCCTTCTAGATTGCGGTGGCGACCAACGCCCACCTCAATGCCCCCGGTCTCTGTAATGGGATGATCGTATCTATCGTACAGGTACGTGTCGCGAGCATACATACATCGGCTGTGCTTGTTCTACGCTCCCCGCCCGCCTCGCGTGATGATAAACTTCTCAGACCTGTACCGACCCCTCCGGGGTTTGAAGACAACCTATATTGCCTTTTCATCTGACGTTTCTCCTTCATGTAACTGCGTATGTGCGCACGGTACTGACCATATCTTCCCTCAGGTTGCGCCATCGATCTCGTTTGGACTATCTTATCGTACACTGTGAGTACTCACGACTCATTTTTCGCCTCCCCGAGTCCCCAGACTATTGCATAAGATGACAACCATTCAGACCTGTTCTGACTCTATATGGAGATAACCTTTCATTGCCAATTGTTCCTTCTGATGCGCTTCTCTTGTTCTATGTTTTGCGAACTCTCGAACACCTTGCTGACTTGCTCTCCAGAATACCCTCGCATCGCTCTGCATGTTGTCGCTACACTACGGACTATGGAAACGGATTTATCTCGCGCATTCATGTCTTCATACTAGCTTGGTTGTATGTATAACACTCACGGTACTTATCACTGTATATCTGGTTATCGTCTTGAGGGGCCGATACCTGGTAGCCTCGACCCCTGCAATAGAAGTGGACATGCTATCACACATACCGTTATGCAATGCATGCTAAGAGTCTCCATGACGCCCTGTCGGCGAATTGTATCACTATTGATATCTCCGCGCTCACTTGATTCATTGCTCGGTTTTCGTTCCGCCACCGTGACCCAAGCCACCAGTTGTCCCTTTGAAAGTGCGTAATAATAATTATCGGGCTCCATCCCTTCTGGCGCTTCAAAAAGGTGTCGTAGAGTGCTCAGCAGGAGCTAAATACTATATCCGGGAGCCTCGTGTATTGTGTGATACGAGTACGTGCACGTGGTGCGCAAAATTTATGTTCTGTTCTGTGTACCTCCATGACTTACAAGTCACTACTACTCTTATAGGACATGAGACTCTAGCCATCTATGCATCGTTCCTGATACCGCAAGTATCGTCGCATTCCCTCACTTGACATCGCATTCCTTTCGAGGTATATACCCAGCCAATCATACCCAGCAATCCCATGGGTCATCCTAGCATCCTTCACTGGTCCGCTTACAGCTGTGCTGACCGGCATTTGGTAGATGGTACAAAGTGACTCAGTCATTGAATTATAACCCAGGCGGTGCAATCGGAACTGAAATACGAACCAAACTGACCCCCACTAGTGTCTTAGTTAGAAGTAGGATGCTGTATTACCTCTGAATATCCCAACTCCCCGGAAAGCCGATTACGCAGATCCTCATGCTCTTCACGAAACCCTCGTGGTCGACTTCACATCTTCCGGGCTTAGACAAGAATACCCCACGAGTAACTCAAGAGGCTATGCGGAGCGCATCTGAAAGCTCAGGATGGGCAAAATCTGAGATGTGAGAGGCGCAGACAACGATGACAGCGCGGTTTGGGGAGACGCACTGCGTCCTGGTTCACGAAGTGAATTAATACTTATAAACGAGGCATTTGCGCTGCCCCGGGGTGGCCGCTCAGCCGGCAGGCGCATTCTTGTGTCTTACTCCCTGCCTGTCTTTGGGCCGTCGCGGGGCTGGTCTCGAGGGATATTTTTCGACACCATATGACAAATCACTATGTCACGCCGACGACGACGACGTCCTTCTTTCGAGCCACCAATAAGTATGCGTCGATACATTGATTCTCATTATAAACCGCGGCAACGTGCTATCAAATTACAGTGTGGAATTTCCCATCATCTAGCCCCAAAAACATGCCAGTCGTGAGTATCGTACGCGCGTAAGCTACTACTGATACAACTAAGCCGAAGCTAAACTACCGCCGCTCAGTCGAGCGCGCCATTTCCATTACAGTAATCGACGTTGCCCTGGGCGGGGTTGCCCGCCCACGTAGGGAACGGTCGCGGGTTACCCGATGCGCCAAACACGGCGAACGAGAGGATGAAAATCATGACCTGCGCACCGCCGTCGAGCGCGCCCCCGAGAATGAAGTTGTACTTCTTGTACCAGCCAGGGTGGTACCGCCGCACCCAGAGCTGTGATACGAGACCTACGATGATACTGGTCATGACGGGCGAGTTCGTGCCGGCGGACATCCATGCAGAGTACTGGTAGATGATCGGCAGCACGACACTGTCCACGCGGAAGCCACCGATCGTGGGCCATTTCTTGAAGGACAAACACATGATGAGCTCGGTCGCAGCGTTGTGTAGTGGGGGGATTGATGCATACCTTGGCAATAAGCCATTGAACAAACGTCGGGACCATGCCGAAGAGGAGACCGAGAGGGATCCAGATATAGGGGCCGTGTGGGCCGTACAGTTGTTTTGCCAACGACCAAGTAACAGCTGCGCTGTTCAAGCTCTGAGGCTCTTGACCACTGCACGAGATGTTATGAATAGGCTAATATCACAATCAATATGCAAGCGTACCTCCAAACGTTCGTTCCCCGAGGGTCAAGTAGAATGTCCCTCTGCGCGTCTACGACAGAGATCATGACGACTACATGACGATGGGATGGTCAGAAACAAGGTTCTTAGGGGAGCTTATGCGGACTGTAAACTCACTATAATTGATTGCTGCACCAAGTATCGTTCCCCATAGCTGGGTGAGGAACATGGCGCGCGGCGGGATCTTGAGGTACTGGCCCATCTTGAGGTCCCCAGCGAGGCCGATCGATGTCGAAACGACGTCGTGGCTCCACATCGAAAACTACAGGGAAGCTCTGATGAGTCTGGAGGCCGACAGACAACTTCCGGGAAAGCAAGACGCACGTAAAGGTTGGCGACGGGCTTCCCGGGGTTCACAGCGCCAGCAACCATCTTCATAAGCTGGTTTGTAGCAATACCGTTGCCCATGCGCGCGTACAGAAGCGTCGAGAAGGGCGTGATGAAAGCTATAAAATCGCGGGTCAATGAGCGTTACGGGATCCGGGGGGGATCTACTTACCCCCAAGCAGCAGCGAGATTATGTACGCCCACCACGGGAGCGTGGTCTGGCCCTTGAGCACAACAATCAAGCCTGCACGTATTATGAGCACGGCATTCATCGAGAGGTTCACGACAAAGTGACTAACCCGCAAAGAAGGACAGAGCCAGCAAGGCAAGGTACCAGTACCACGGCACCTCCTCGTAGTTCTTCATGACGACCTTCCAATGGGGATCGGGTTGCGATTTATCCCTAGCGTGTTTGAATGACTCCCACACGTACGGGCCCCAAAACAGCACAGTGTGTGCAATGAGACCTCCAATGCCGAGGTTGGCGCATAGGTTCGCCCACGCGTTCGAGCCAGTCAGCGCGGGGAGGCCGACGGTCTCGAGTGCGGTCTGGTTGAGCGTGAACGTAGTGCCGAACACAGCCGCCTGGTTGTAACGGGTACCGTTTTGGGAGTAGAGGGACGTCGAGAGCATCGGGAATGCCTTGGACTGCGTTGTCGCGGGTTAGCCTATAAGCACCTGTGTAAGGAAAAAAAGGAGAGGCCTCACGTTCCAGACGTCGGAGTAGTAGATGCCCATGATGGCAATGTAGCATACGGCATAGCCGATCCATGAGTTTGCCTGTTGAATGAGCGGGAAGCTCATGAACGAGGACGTGATATACTGCCAGTCAAGCGAGATACTGAGGAAGCCAAGTCCCTCGTTACCGTCAGTGCCGCCGAAGAGATTCGTGATGACGTCCTGCGCCCCGCTAGGCGCGTGTTGCGTGGCGAGGCAGATGACGCTGACACCGTTAAGGAGCGGGAAGATGTAGGACGGGAAAATTTCCCAGACAAACATGCCCGAGAAAGCGCCCCAGAATACTTTCAGCCTCTTGTGGTTGTCTTCGGTGTTGAAGTGGAGCGATTGGAAGATGGATACGGTGGGGAGGTTCTATAGCAAATCGTTAGCGTCTTTAGTTTGGTATTGAGAGAACGGTAGACTTACGCCCCAGTACACCATTTCGCTCGGATAAACCGTAAGGGGTCGGAGCAGGCCGACAAGACCGTACCCGAAGCACGCGGTAGAGAAGGTAGCAAGGACGGCGGTGGTCGCTTCTACATGGGTGTCGTAGTAAAGCTGTTAATTAAGTTCAATACGGGCTCTCTGGGATATGAAGTATACTTCAAAGACCCACGCGTTGAACAGCAAAGTTCATAACAGCGGCACTACCACCAGATGCAGTTGATGCGACCAGGGCAGCAATAACATGCTAAGTAGAAGTTAGTAGGTGGCCCTGTGCGGAAAGATAAAGGTATAAGCTTGCCTCCTTCAGGCCAAATTCTCCAGGGTTAATGAAACGAAAGATGGGAGCCAGCCGGGCGAAGCGGGTGCCCTCGACCCATTCTGCTCTGGGGAGGTACTTGGACCAGGCAAGACCGACGCTGTAAATGAGGAGAAGGAGGAAGACCGTCGATACCGAGACTTGAACGGGCTTGAAAAGGTATATCTATTACGTTCAACAGTGTGAGAATATGGATAACAACCGTCAGGTAGTGCTACATACCTGGCATAGGGCGGCACCGAGCCCTGCGAAAATCGTCCCGAGGAACAGGGAACGGAAGGTGATGGAGGGGTCGCCGTCGTCACGGGGGTCGACGAGGTACCGAGAGACGTCCCAGCCGGTGGTGATAACGGGCTCACCGTTCACAAACTTGACGTGATGCTCGGCGTCGAGCGCGGCGGCCTTCTCCGCGTCGAGCTTGCCATCGGACGCGATGGAGGAGTCGGAGCTGAGGCGTTTCTCGAGCTTGCCGTGCCCCGCCTTCTCGTCGAAGTACTCGACGGGGGAGTGACCGCCTGCAGCAGTGAGCTGAGGGAGCTGTTCGGCGCTGTCCTGGGAGGCCATGCGCGCAGAGTCGCGGACGAGGAGCGTTACAGCTAGAGCTGGTGACTGCTGGGGAAGCGACGACTCATGGCAAGCGGATTATATGGACATCCTGTCCGTGCTCTCCGGGCTGGGTAAGGTCCAGCACCTGGAAGTGCGACATGGGGCCGCTCCTTGGTGCAATTCTCTCGAGCGACGGCCGCCCATGCGGCATCACGGAACCCAAAGGGACCTGTCTCTGGGTACCTACTACCCATCTGATTTCAACAAGTTTAGAAGGAAGGTAAGGAGCTCTGTAGAAAGTGGCTTACTTTGATTCCGCCGTGGACCCGCCGGGGTTCTTTCGCTCTCGTGGATTGCGCAATCGTGGGTGGAAGTTGCAAACGAGCGGATCTGAAGGTGTCCATGTGGACCGCACTGATCTCAGATCGCCCCACACAATCCGGTCATCTACACAAACGCGTTTTGCCACTAACCCAAACTGCGCAGTAAATTGTTGGTTGAGGTTTGCAAAAGGAGCATCGACATAATGTTCGAAGCGAAAGGAGCGGATGGGGAAACGAGCGCTGAGAGTTACAGCGGAAAGTCCGTCTCTACCTCCATCAACAAGCACGCCAACCGGACCGCGCGCGCGTGGCTGGCGAGTGCGGGTGGCTGGAACAGGCTATTTTGATGCTGGATTGTGGCGCATGGATGCCCAGCAGCCCGGGAATATCAATGGTGATACACCACCGCTGCTCACCGCCGTGAACAGAGATATTCTGAACGTGCCTGAAAACTTTCAGACCTGCCGGTGTCGATATTTCGCGCACCCAGTGCGTGCTACCTCATCCGCTCGTACCTGATCGTTTTCCACTCTCATTTTTGGCTAGCTGAAGGTGGAGTACTCGTTGAAGCAAGACTGGTATCTAACCGCCGCCCAATTGACCATGCTTCGACGTCTAACCTGGGAACATTCTCACGTCTTTGTCTTGGAAGAACATTCGCAGGCAGCTGTCTGGCCGCCGTGGGGTCCTTGGCTCGGGCGGATTGCTCATTACCGACGGCTCGTTCCCTGTACAAGTAATGGTCATGATGGAGTGGTCGAGGGCCCGCGTGAGGCGGGCAAACTAAGGGATACCTCGTTCGTGAAGCTTCGATAAATCGAGCGCGGTCATCGGGCATGTACGTGGGCCGGCACCAGATAGCGGCGTCAGGCTCCAACGAACCTCCGTGGGAGCCCGCGTTGAATCTTTGTGCGGGTTTGCGCCGTAGATTATGTGACAGACAACCGGCGGTATGGCGGCGCACACCCTCTTGGTGTGAGAGGGTAGGAAGTCTGAATGCCTACTCGTATCATCCTGTTCACACGACCACTCGTGAGCCGTGGGTGTGCGAATGCCATACACGATGTGTTAGCCCGTGAGGAACGGTAGCCAGTTGCCCCGGACGAATATCTCGGTTGAAGAGACGGAACGGCTCGCCCGCATTACTTCAGGAACTTCGGGTGATCGCGCTTAGGTCGCAAACATGGACCACTCTGCTTGATACTATGAGATCAGTGTCCCAAACGATGCCCAGAGCGACCACTACGCATGTAGCGCATCACCCAAACACTTGGAGGAGGAATGCCATGCAGTTATCGGCCAGCAACCATATGCCACCTTATGATGCTGGCCTATGATATGCATGGTGACATTTAGGTTCGGTTTACTGAGGATGTTCACGTATAGAAGAGCGCTTTGATATTTCCTAACCTCCCTTCTGCGACTTGTCGCAAGCGATAGCTGCTGCCCTCGTGGACAAGCTGGTACCGGCGGTGACCTTGCCCATGAGAGAATGGCACCTTGGTATGGGTTTGGCTTAGCTCCAGGCCCCAAAGGGCGCTACACTCCTCCCGCCCTATGACCGTCGCAATCGGCCCTGCCAATGCCTCGACCGCCATACCCGAGCATCGAGCGGGAGATCAAGGCAAGCAGACACTGAGCACTCCAACTTCCCGCCGTAAAGGCGTTCGCGAGGATCAAAGCCGGCGCCATGCGATAAGAAATCACGTACTCTACAGACCCGTCGCACGCCATGCCCCGACGCGCCGCGCCCAAACCTTGACCCGCATGGGGCGGAGGCCAGGGTAAACAGGACACGACATCGGAGGGGCGCCGTGGCTGCACAGTACACGATGCTGTTGAACCATCCTGTCACGATCCATCGCATGGCCCGTCCACAAACGCGCTGCATTCGCCTAGCGAATGGCGCGCGGCATGTTTCTAGTAGTGGCGCGAGCGCGATCGGACACGAGCAAGTCGAGGCCGGCGGGGCGCGAGGAGGCGCGAGGTCTCCGAAGTGCCTCAAGAGGCTAGGACCTCAGGCCTCAGGGGCGGAGGCGCGATCGGTCGCGCCGCACTCAATTAACAGTGCACGCCTGGCCGCGCGCCCACATGCATCATCAATTAGACATCGGACCTGACCAGGCTCTAGCCTCTAGCAACCATTGGCAGCGACATGCGGGGCACGACGAACCAGCGGGTCGCCGTGCCTTGCGATCGTCCATGGATAACTGAAAGTATACGCGCCGCGGCGGCGCGGGGTGCCTTGAATGGCGCGAACGTTGCTCACCGACAGAGTATACATGGCTTCCGTTTTGGAGCGACTACGGGCAAAGCTCGGAAGCAGTTGAAACGCCGCCTTTATAGCGCGACGCTGATGCTGTTTGCCTGCGCGTGAATCTATTAAGAACGCAAGTGGCGCAGGAGAGACTGGGATTCGGAATATGGATTGCTATTGCTCGAATGCCTTTCCGTCGACTTCAATGACAGGCGACCATTTTGACGTGTAGCCTTTGACTTCGACGGCGGAGACGACGTAGATGTGCCGGAACGTGATGTTCTCGAGCCCGATGGCCCACTCCGGCTGCGAGCACTCGATATGCCTGCGCCTCTAGGCCGCGAACCAGACACTGTGAGAGAGTGCTCCGCCATAGCACAATACGGTGAACGCACGGTTATATTGAGCACCCAGTCCGCCAGCGTTCCACAGACCATATTGAGCAGGTCGACCTTTCTGAACGAGGATACCCCCCGCGTGACGTGCGCCGGCATCGACACGTAGCACGTGTGCGCGTCGTAGCCAGGCCACTTAAGGTTGAATATATTAGTGAACCACTGGCATCCCGCTACAGCATACGAGAGTGCGCTCACCCTGCACTGGTAAAGGATCTGGTCGTCGGTGATAAGTTCGTCTAGGCTTTCCTCCGGATCGTCTAGACAGAGGCCGCTTCGTCGCTTGTCTGAGTGGCTGATCCAATCCGCAACAGATACTCCTGGACGGCCGCCCGTGTTGAACTGTACCCTATCTACGACATCGTCTTCGGAGAAGAAGAGCGGTATCGGGACGCGTTTGGAGCATGCCTGAGAAGAGGATGACGAAGAGTATCCAGAGTCTCCGTCAGAAGCCATAGAGTTAGTGGACGGAGAAGAAGAGCGACATGGCGAGACGTCAATTCTTCTCGAGAAAATACATGGGATGGCCACATCGCATTGTCGCGGCTTCGGCAGGACTTTTACGCGGTGGACCTTGTTGTCTGCGGGTTTATTCCGCAAGAAGAATGTCGCTTGCTGTGTACGTGTACCGGGGTACCCGGGTAGATATGGCGCGTAAAAGGTCGAGAGTAGACTGAGCATCTTGAGTGAGTGGCGTACGGGCAGTATACACGACGATCCGGTGGGAGGTCAAGTTGTTAAGGCTTCCACCGCAAGACGGCATCGTGTATCTTATACCTTGAAGCCAAAGGCTCGGAGGTCACACGACACTGAGGAATCGGTGTATGGACGTGAAAGGCGTATCATCACACTACGCAGCCCTTTGTGGGAACAGAAGGTCAGTCTTGCGTACCAATGCTTCTAGCACTGGCAACGAGAGTGACAATGGTAAAAGGGCGCTTGTTCACCCTTGTATTCCACTCGACAGCAAGTGGCATTAACATTGACGAAGAAGCGCAACATAACCTGCAAAAGGACATGCATTCAGCACAACTCTGATGGAATAAGGAAGACTCTCAACATCATGCATAGCGAGCGCTAACACCAATAACACTGCTGCGGAACCCCTTGCCCCCTACAACCTCTCTCGCCTATACACTACACAGCATTCACAGAAGCATCCGCACGATAGAAGCAAACAACACAAGCAGCAACGCCAACGCGACCCAAATACCCCACATTGCGGCAGCGGCCGTGGCCGCAGGCACACGACCCAGAGAGACGGTCTCCTCGAGTGCATACTCGAGCTCGCGGGCCATCACTTCCATCCCGAACTGCTCCTTCGCCCGCCGCTTCGCACGCTCCGCCAGCGCCTTACGCTGCGCCGGGGACAAGCCGATAATTTCTATGAGGGCGTCTGCCCAGACGCCCGGACCCGGGCGCTGGAGCCAGCCTGTGCGCTGGCCGGGCGGGTTGTCGACGACGCTCTCGGTGGGGCCCCCGCTGTTGCACGCGAGGACGGGAAGGCCACACGCCATCGCCTCGACTGGCCCAATGCCGAAGTGCTCGTTTACGGGTGTGTAGAGCAGGGCCAGAGTCAACGGGGAAGTTAACAGGGCGGATCGTTGGGCGGTAGAGAAGTTAAGAAGGAAGAGGATGTCTGGGTCGGCGGTGTCGGGACTTGACGGGAGATCAGGGAGGGAAACAGTCGAGGTTGATGGGGTGGTGATAGCGTATGTGAATCCATGAAACTTGGCGTTGTCGAGTAGGGCTCGAAGTGTCTTCTCGTTATCAAGTAAACGAGGGTCCCATCCACCTGAAGATACCTTTAGCACTGTGAAGTGTGAAAACGGATCCGAGACTTGCCTGCTAGTACCAGCCGGGTTCTCTGCCCCTTTTGAACACCTGTACTATTGAAGTACCTTCGAAACAGTGCGAAGGCGTCTATGGCGAGAGAAAGATTCTTCTTCTTCTCAAACCGGTTGAGCGACAATAGGGTTGGCCGATTGCTGTTTCGCTTATTAGCATCGTTAGGACACGCATAGACACTATACGCACGATAACACACGCGCTACGTCTGGATCAGCTCTGTCAACTTTTAGAGATGCATAGGCATCCAAGTTGATGCCAGGGTATACCACACGGGGCGTTGTCTGGATAGATGGGAAGTGCTTGCGGAATACACCCACCGTAAACCTCGAATTCGCTAGAAGGGTATCTGCCTGTTCTAATGCAGCCCTGAGCAAAGAACAAAAGGTGATAGCGGCCAAACCACTCACTGGTCGTCCACTCCTCCCAAATATCCATGGGTAGTCGATATATGCTTTTCAAGAAGCCCCCATTCCGCTTCCTGTCTCCGTCCGCATACGCGCCATCGGCGAGCAGCTTGTCTGGAAAATGACAATAGAACAAGACGCGCGTGTGTGCACCCAATCGAAGGAAGGGTATGCATGTTGAGAGCTGGTCCACAAAATAGACATCATACAACGGAGCAGAGGGGCTCAACAGATGGGCGGTGAGGTGGAGTTGACGTGCATGGGAGAAGAGAATGTGGAGTTTGCCCTTGATTGCACGAGGGAAGGGTGAACGGAGGTGGTGCACGCGGAGGGTACCTATAATGGTTGGTCCCTTGATCCAGACACAAAACTCGGGGTAGCGCACCATTTCTAGTCTCCTCAAAGCAGTGTCCCGGGTCGTGGTGAGAGGTGTAGATGTCCACGCTATGTCCCAATTTCTGTAGGCCGAGAGCTGCGTCGACCACAAGACGCTCTGCCCCACCTTGGACGCTGTAAGCTGGACAGACCTGCTAATGAAACATATCATATTCGTACCTATTCCGAGGTCAGGGTGTATGAAGGCGATTCGTAGCTTGCCAGAACTCATTGTGAAAGACGGAATATAACTGTCCCGTGGGGGTTATGCAAGGCCCAGGACACCCAATAGCGTCCTTTAGCTAGAATGCGGTTTCCCAAGATCACAGACGGGCTCAAACCAACACCAGGATGCAAGCAATCACTTTGTTTCGTCGGGGAGGAGGATAGACACGACGGTGTGTAGTGTGGTAGTCAACACGGTACCAGTGCACGCGGCGGCGAAATGAAACTCGTGGCGTCCATGCGTAAGGCTCCATAGGCGCCGGATGCATCGAGCCGCTGGTTCCCAGTAGTGAGTCCCTTGATGCTCGGAGTCGCCATACATCACGATAAACAACCTAATTGACCATCGCTCTCTGCACTTAGAAAACATCTGTTGGGATAATAACGCTGGCCCTTCAGAATGACTTGGGCTTATTGATGCTTTCAAGCCTGAACTCGCTAGAAACATCGTCGAGAAAGCACGATCTTTTTGAGCGTACAAGGTCTACCTAAGGGAAACAAGTTCTTCGTGGATCTACGAGTTTTCATTAACGGTGCGCTCTTATTTTACTTTTCTCTGACCGACGTTTGTGATCAAAAAAGTTAGGATTATGCTCTAGCTTCGCCGTGCATTGGATATCCCTGGCTTCACCGGCGTCCCCTGTCAGTTGCATTTCACGCTCAATTACGTCGGTAGGGCGTCGGACAAAGGAAATGCGACCTATCACAAGTCCTTCCACTGCCTTATCACTTTGAAAAGTGGGTCGTCGACTTCTTGGGGCAAATGGTCCAAAGTGTATGCTCTGCGAAGTTACAAGATCGTATCTCCGTGTTCGCTTCGGAGCCACGATGGAATCGCACCTCCGCTGGTTCGTGAAGCGCGTCTCCGTGTTACTAGCCTAAGCCTAACATCTGGAATTGACGACTACCAGGACTCTGGACAGCCGAACACAAGTATTGGGAGGGAATCTGTGTTGCTCCTCTACAGTTCACCGCAGTACTATTCTCACTCAAGCTACCCGACCAACGCACCGGACGGTGTTAAAATGAGCACATATATCTCTCCTCTTGCGTAAGCCCTGATACGTAGGTATGTTTCATGATACAATTCTTGGCGTTAGCTTAATGCCGAGCGAAAGGAGCAGAGCGCGAGAAGCTGATAATTTCCAGCTATACTAACGTATCTCATTGGGGGCTATCTAGGAGCTCGCAGCGCCTCTATATCCTCTAACGATTATAGATATACGAAATTAAAAGTAGGTTCTCCCGAGGCGAACTTTTTCGTAAACCGCTCATGAGAACTCTTTCAGAACGAAGAAACGAGAGGATGAACGCTCAATTCGCACCCTGAACCGATTCGCTTCCAAAGTGCGCATTTCCCAACGGCTTTGAAGAAAACAGAACCCACCTAGTAGAACCACTGCTTTAGAAGCCTCCGGCTTGAAAGCGACTCGGACAAGGCGTTCCAGTGGCCTTAAACGAGTGCTTGGTGCAGTGTCACGTCGCCGTCACGTTGGTCGAACAATGCGAGCGTCAACCAAGCGCCTGCGAGACCTTAACTGAGTCGCCAAACGCTTCAGCCACAGCTCAACCATTGCCGACCACTCACCTCTCCCATCTACCACACACATACCACACCGTTACTGAGGTACGTCTTCTGCTCAACCCCGCCTCAGAGGCGATGTTCTAACCCCTCACAGCGCGCGTCCTTGCCGCCTTGCCTGTCTAACCTTACAGTTAGCCACACCTGCTTCGCTGCTCGGCGACAACGCAACACGCCCAATCCTGTCCTGCGAGACCGAACGTTACTGGGGGCCCTCTACTACCGTGCCCCTCTCTGTTACCCGCTAGTTTCTTCATCCGGCCCAACTTGCATGATTGCCCAGCCCCAGGCCATCCTCCGGACGTTGACACATCTCTCCAATCCACGGTTTAGTAATTTCCAGAGTAGTAATTCTTGACCATGGCGTCCTACATGCCCCTCCGCTCGTTCCTAGCCACCTTCATCATGCTGCCTGGACACGATCTGTCCCTCGACCACGCCGAGAGCAAGCCTCATATCCCTTACGACGGTGTGATGCCGTTGAAGGCGGCGGCGGAGAACGCAAGGGAGCTGGCGACCAAATTCGTGAGTACATTCATTTGAGGTTTGTGTTTGTCGTCCGACATCGCTCCAGGCGACCCTCGTGAACGAGCCGCTCAACGGCGGGCCCAATCTCTGTCCCGGCTTCAAGGTTGCTCTCCCGTTGGACAAGTGGGACCCAAGCGGCCCAAGCGACCACAAAGTAGACGGCGCACTGTTCCAGCAAGACGACGTTCCGAGCAACGGGCAACCGCACTGGGCCAAACAGATGCTCCTCATCCAATTTCGGCTCGGGTCCGAGGACGACCTTTACGCGGAGTCCGTAGGTAGCGGCGATGATAAGGAGCGCGCTAAACGGCGTGAAGAGCTGAGCGCGTACGTTGGACACGTCCTCGCCCATCAGCAGCGCACCGCGCTCTTTGCCCTCCTTGTGCACGGCACGAAGATGCGCCTTTCCCGGTGGGACAGGGCCGGGACGCTTTTCACGGAGCCCTTTGATTATGTCGACCAGCCCAAGCTTCTGCGCGACATTATGTGGGGCTTCTCCTCGCTTTCGAAGGAGGAGCAAGGAATCGACGCGACTGCCACCGCTCTCAACCCCGACTCCGAGGAGTACAAGCTTATGGACGAGCTCGCGCAACCCCAGGACACCGACCTCCCGGAGAACGAAGGAGAGTCTTTTGTGTTGCCGTCAAAGAAGACTCTGCGTGTGTTCGCGTATGTACGCAACATGTTTGCCTCGTCGCTGCAGGATGGCTGGCAGCGCTGGAAGCTGCTCATGCCGACCAAGAAGGGCAAACCCGCGAGAGCATTCCTTGTCGGCAAGCCTAGTTTCATCGCTCCCGGACTCGAAGGACGGGGTACACGGGGATATGTGGCTGTCGACTGCGAGTTGCGCCGCTTTGTCTTCCTGAAGGACGTTTGGCGGCCGCACGACGAACGCGTCGAGGTAGAGGGCGAGGTGCTCCGCAAGCTGCGCCGCGCTGGGGTGAAGAATGTCCCTACGCTGGTCTGCGATGCTGAGCTCGATCAGGAAACCTGGCGCCTCCCATACCCTACGACGACCTCCGTCGACATCAGGGGGAAATGTTGTGAAGTCCCGCGCCCCCCTCAACGCCGGCGCAACACTGTCCCTCTCACCGGTGTACCCGGGACCATACCGCCTAAGCCTTTGCGCCATTACCGCATCGTGGTGGAGGAGGTTTGCATACCTCTGAGCAACTTCAAGACAGGGCGGCAACTTGTCTCCGTAATCCGTGACTGCGTTCAGGGTGTGCACGCTTCTCTCCTTCGTTCACTTCCACATCGCTGATCGCTTACTTGACTATGCAGCCCATGAAGATGCATTCTGCTCTGGTAACAGGATTCTCCATCGCGACATTGGTGTTGGGAACATCCTTATTCTCCCGGAACCTGTGAAGCTCGGGGACGGGATGTATACATCTCACTGGAGGGGCATGCTCACCGACTGGGAACTGTCCAAGTCCGTCCCCTGGGTCGGCGAACTCTCCCGCGAAGGGCGACCCGCACGCGTCGTAAGAATAACATTTTTTCACCATTTGCTACAGGGCTCATCACGCTATATCTTCAGGGAACATGGCAGTCATTCAACTCCGCGCATTCTCTCGACTATCCGCATGCCCCTGTACAGGTGGAAGACGAACTGGAGTCTTTCTTCCACGTCCTTTACTACAACGCCCTTCGGTACCTCCGAAACAGCTGCCCTGACGTCCCCACCGCCGTGGCGCAGTACTTTGACACATATGAAGCCACCGAAGGGCGCCCCAAGTGCGGTCCCGTAAAACGGTACTCTATGCAGACAGGGTCCCTGCAAACCGTCGGACGTCACCAGGTTTTCTTCGTCGACGAGAACGGGAAGCCGTTTCACCCTCTTAATGGCTTACTCTGGGAGGTGCTCTCGTGGTTCTCGGCTCGGTACATAAAGGCCGAGTACGCGCGGAGCAACGCCGTTCAGTACAAGTTCTCCCATCTCATCGTCCCGACCGAGCACGACGGCCTCGCAAAGAAGCTCGAGACCCATCAGGCGTTGAAGGCGCTGCTCGATAAGGCCCTGGTTCGGACGTGGCCTGGCGACGACAAGGTGGGCGACCAGCTGAAGGGCAGTCTTACGGCACCTTCGGAGGACCCGAAGCCGGTCCGCACGCGGAAGGCGTCCTCACTCGAGGAATCGCCGAAGAAACGCGCGAAGAGAAGCAGTCTGCGCTCCATCGTTCGTGGGTTGGGCTTGTGACGCCCCTCTCGATGTGCCGTGTTTTATTCTTCCATCATGATGACCAGGACATTACTCGTACCCAGTCGGCGTATTTTGCTACCGTCCTCTCCATCTACGTTATTCGCGCGCTCTCATGGACACGGATACCCTCACTCGTTACTGCATATACCAGCTCATTCGTGACCTCATATATCCACACATTCTTTACCACCACCACTCAAGGTCGTATACGCTCCACGCATACCCCATCAATCATAGCTTGCTCTCATGTACATGTTTGTATCTATAGGATCTCTCCGTGTTGTAGATTTCGGGCCGTCATGTATATATAGCCTCTTTCCCGTACACGACGTAACATCGGCGGTTTGCTCCAAGATACAGCCGTGGTCGACATAGCGCAAACCTCGTGACATGTGGTAGGTTTCCGTCGAGCTTAGCTATTAAGTCGGGTTGCCAGAGGGGTCCATGGTTACACGTAGAGCAATATGCGGCGCGTGCGCAAGTACGCGATGCAAGGCCGAAGAGAAGCACAAGATACACAGTATCGACAAGGTGGGCATGTACGTGGGGCAGTTCAGTGCCTGTTGCGACGACCTCCATACCCTCCTCCACCGCCGCCACCGCCTCCATAACCACCATGGCCTCCGCCATCACGATGGCCACCACCGCGTCCCCACCGATTTCTCCCGCGGCCACCGCCTCCACCGACTCCACTGCCTCCACTGGGCCCGCCGCCTCTGCCCCAGTCGTCTCCCTCAGGAGGTCCACCAGACCCAAAGATTTCTTCTTGTGACGGTAAGGGCCCGCTCTGCCTTCCGGCGATAGGGCCGGCACTCGCGCTTTCGAAGATGCCGATACCGGGAATCGCGTCCTCGCTGGTGTCCATGGATGTAGACTGCCCAAAAGACGAGTTTCCAACGCCGCCGCCGCCAGCACTCGCACTGACATAAGATGCCGAACCGAGCAGAGGTCCATCCCGGCTGTCCTCCTCTTTACCCCACCAACCTGCGGCACCGCCTGCACCACCAAAGCCGAAGCCAGGCACCATCCCTTCCTCCTCCTCGTCCTGCCCCGACGTGTCCGTGATCTCGGGCGGCTTCTCTCCTCCGCCCGAAAAGACGGAAGAGGCGTCCCCAGGACGCTCGCGGCACCAAAAACGCGTAGTATGGTCGTTGGACGCGCTGACGAGGATGTGCCCGAGTGGGTGGAACGTAAGCGACCAGACATTCGAGTCATGCGCCTGCGAGAGCGTTGCGCGGGGACCCGGCTGGTGCGACGCGGACTCGCTTGCGGGTGGCTCGGACGAAGACGAGAGGTCCCAGTGTAAGATAGCGCCCTCGGAGCCGCCGGAAACGAGTAGCGGGTGGAACGGGTGCCAAGTGACGGCTAGGTGTGTGGTCTGAGCGTTGTGTTATTTGAAAGTGAGAGAAGGCAGACGTACAACAAACTTCCTTCTTGTGCCCTTTTAGTAGACGGAGCTCTTTCATGGCGCGGATGTCGAACACACGGACGGTTTGATCTCTTGACGCACTTGCTACAAGGTTCCCATTGGGGGACCATGCAAGCGCTTGCACAGTATTCTTGTGGTAATGCCTACTCCGAGTGAGCACGCATATACTCAGCCGTAGTCGTAACGACGTACAGTGTTGAAAGCACAGTTGCCGTTCGAGGATCCCAGAACTTGATCATATTGTCCTTGCTGCCCGAGACAAGGAGGCCTTTGGTTGGATGCCATTCAACGCACTTCACATCCCATCCGTGGCCTGGTTGGAGGATTAGCTACGCGTCTCTGGTACGTAAGCCAACGAACGTGCCTGTCAATGTCCGTTCTGCTCGTTGCTCCTCGAATGACCAAAGCCTAATTGTAGAATCATCACTCGCAGTCGCAAACCTGTTGTCATCCGGGCTGAAACTGAGCCCTCGGATGGCTTCTCGATGACCTGTCCAGGCCGTCAAGTTGTTCATGTTTGGCTGGAAGTACTTGATGACACCGCTCTGGTCTGCAGACGCAAGGAACGCTCCGGAGTGGGTGAATTTCATGGTTCGGACAGCAGAGTCATGCGCTTGCAGGATCGTCTCGAAATTGAAGGTCAGGCCATTCCATAACGTGAACTCGCCGCTCGTTGAACCTGTCAATATTCGTCGTGCTTCCGGTGTCCACTGAGACAACTTCAGCACCCCTAGCGATAGACCTGGAGCGGGTGGCGAGAGTACTGACCACAACACAGTTTACCGGACACCTGATCTTGTTAGTCGATGTATGCACAAACTTGGTGCAGAGAGACGTTGATGGATTGTCGGGGTACGCTTTCGGGGGAAGCAGCTGCACACGAGATATATTGAGCCTCCGTACTCCGTACATGCCCCAGGACCCAACCCTACGTCAATAATAAACGGCGGTGCCGGCCTGAGGTATGGCACATAGGTTGCGTTTGGACGCATTTTGCGGAGCTGGACAGAACAACCTAAGTATTTCCCCCCTCGGACACGCTTTGATTCAACGCACTAATGCCCATCTTCCTAATCCGCCGCCATAGTCCACCGTTCGACGGGGCCGGACCTTCTTCACAGGTTTGCCGTCGGCGAGTTGGCGCGCCATATCCATCTCTATGGCCTTTGGGTCTTCCACTGGAGGTGGATTTGGTGATTCCAAATTACGCTTCGGCTTCCAGCCCATCCTTGTGTCATCCTGCGAGGTGGAGGGGAGGCCACGCGAGGGCAAAAGGACGGGGAGTGCGACTGGTGCCGCCATGTCGGACGTCGTTGTTCCTCAGAAAGTCAATGCAGAGCAGGCCCTTGACAATATGCTTGAACACTCCAGAAGTCGGAAAGCAGCGCGGCGGAAAAGCAATAGACAAGGAAAGGGCGCCGAGCTGGTCTCGACGCAGTGACGACAAGCGAGAGAGAGAGACGCTGAAAGGGGCATTGTATCCGTGGGAATGTGTACTACGCACTGTCCTAAGGATTCATTAAGGATTACTTTGTGGCGCCAATAGACCGTGGTAAAGTAGTTTGTTATCGACGACGATCCTTTTGACCGTCCCGAGAGCCGGTGTGGTCTGCCATACTCTTGATCCTTGACCACCATCATGTCTGACTACTCCGACGCTGGCAGTGACTACTACGACTCTGACGGTGGCTCTGTGGTGGATGTATGACCTTCTCGCGCGTTATAAACATCCCTGGCTGATTGGATGAAGGGTACCAACGACTCCGACTTCGAGGACGCACCAATCGCGCAGTTCAAGGGCAAGAGTAAATCGCGAGACGTAGAGCACAAGAGCTTCTCAGCAGCTCAGCTCCAGCAGATGGTGGAGAACGATATCCTTCAGGTAGCTAGTGTTATTGGTCTAGAGGTGCATTACTCTTGCAATCTATCTGCCTCACACTCTCGGTTGACTCTCGCCTTGTCTATTGGCCTTTGCCCGTCCGCCAACGCTCGCGTTTGCCATGGCTCGCTAGTCGCCCATCGTATCTATTCTCATGCGCCATTACAACTGGAACAGCGACCGCCTCATTGAGAGGTTCCTCGACTCCGCCGACCTCGTTCTTCGCGATGCTGGTGAGCCCGAGCTACCGAACGGAGAAGTTAGCATGAGCCCCCCACCCGCCAAGCGCATTCGGCTTGACTCTCCTAGCGCACCGCAAGAGTTCGTGTGCGACGTGTGTTGTGACGACAACCCGCCTGCCGTGTTTCGCCTTCGATGTCAGCATGCGTTCTGTGAGCCCTGTTGGCAGGAGTACGTTACGTCCAAGGTCAAGGATGAAGGGCAGTGCACGTTCAGATGCATGCATGACAACTGCCGCACCGTCGTCGACGGCGCCTCTGTCGCTAAGCTCGTCAAACCTAGTGTCAACGAACGGTTTGTACAAGACCGCAGTTACATGAGCGTGATTCGTGTACTAATGTTCTATCAGATATAAGGAGCTAATCCGACAGGCATACGTGGCAGCACACTCGCATCTGCGCTTCTGTCCCCATCCAGGTTGCACGGAGACCATCTCATGTTCGTCTGGCGTGCGTTCATCCTTGCTCACGGAAGTCCCGACGGTCAAGTGCGCCGCGGGTCACGTATTCTGTTTCGGCTGTGGCATGGACTCGGATCACCGTCCGCTCATCTGCAAGCTCGTCAAATTGTGGCTGAAGAATGCACGCGACGATGCGGGCACCTCGCAATGGATCAAGGCGAACACCCGCACGTGCCCCAAGTGCGAGAATAACATCGAGAAGAACGGAGGGTGCAAGTGCGTTTCCATTTACATTCGTTACTTTGCTCCGCTTCATACACGCGAAAATGTGCCCATGAGACGATGCAGACGCTGACCGCCATCGCTTGCTGCAGCCGCATTCTGTGCCGACACTGTCAGTACCAGTTCTGCTGGCTATGCATGAAGGACTGGTCCGTGCACGGGTACAACAACGAGGTGTGCAACGCGTGGAAGGAGCCCGAGCCGGACGCGTCCGAGACGACCGCGAAGCAGAACCTCGAGAAGTGGCTCTTCTACTTCGACCGCTTCAACAACCACGAGATCTCCGCGCGCCTTGACGAGGAGCTCTGCACGCGCACGGAGGAGAAGATGGTCGAGTGGCAGGAGACGAGCAAGATGTCCTGGATCGAGGCGCGCGGCTTTCCATGCGCACAGGCCGTTTCCGATCGCTGACGTGGTATGATCACAGTCGACGTTCATGCGCGAGGCTGTGAACGAGCTCACGCAGTGCCGCCTGACGCTCAAGTGGACGTACGCGATGGCGTACTTCCTCAAGGCTGGTAACCAGAAGCAAATCTTCGAGGACGTCCAAGCGTAGGCGTTCTGCTTGTCGTGTCGCCGCTATCTCGCGGCTGAACGTCCTCCCTTAGTGATTTGGAGAAAGCGGTGGAGGACCTCTCACAGCTGCTCGACGAGCCCGTAGATGCAGACAGCGTGAAGAGCCTCCGGCAGCGCATGATGGACAAAACAGTATGTCTTCCTACCCCCTTCCCTACCTCCTGCGTTGAAATATCGCTCGTTCTAGGTGTACGTGCGATCACGGCACGAGATTGTCTTGCGGGATACAGCGGACGGCCTTGCCGAGGGTCGCTGGGAGTGGAACACCTCGCCCGAATGAGCGATCTCGCCCCCGCACCAGACAGTATCGATGGAAGACCTAGGTCCAAGATGCAGGCCATTGCATCCGTAAGTATAACCCAACACGCAAGAAGAAATAACTTAATCGGTATCCTACGCACACCTAATCCCCATCCCCACCCACATCGACATCGACATCGACAATCGACAGCGACATCGGCAACTCAGCACTTTGTTTTAAGTTATTATGCATAGAACGGACGGGCACGAAGTAGTCGTAGTAGCACACACGCATCACGCCGTGACGATAGTTTATGACGGGCCCTCACCGCCGAATTCATGATCGTCTCCTGACTAACTACGACCGAGTACACCGAAGCACGGGCCCAGCGAGGGCGTACGAAAGCGATAGAGGCCGTTCGCCGTCCTCGTCCTCGTCCTCATCGGCGAAGAGAGTCATTCCAGAGCTGGTGGAATAAGGGCGCCCGTCCACGGCCTTGTGCGCCGCAAATCCGGACTCGAGGGACCAAACCGACCACTCGCTGACCTCGGCCGTAAACGACGACCCAACGCTACACACCCGCGGCCGCCGCTCCGCCATAACACGGTGCAAGTCCTCATACCGCGTCCCCACCTCCCTCTCCCTCTCCTCCCCACTACCATCCTCGCGCTGGCCCACGCTGTCGCCCGAAGGGGACGATGCGAACGCCCCGACGAGGCGCACTTCCCACCCCTCCCCGTCGGGGTCGCGGTCGCGGTCCGAGTCGGTCGGGGGCAGCGCGTGGTCTTGTGTGTCTGTGTCGTGGGCGGCTGGGTCGACGATGTCTGCAGGGCCGTTGAGCGCGAACTCGCGGATGGGTGTGTAGCCGAGGTTGGCCGCTGCGACGATCGCCACCCGAGGTTCTTGCCTTACCCCAGAGAGGCCTGGGGAAACCTTCGCTTCCGAGTGGGGAGAGCTGTTTGCCGACTGTGGAGTCGCGCACGTTGATAGTCCTGTGAGCCCAAGACCGTCTCGGGAGGCTGCGGGTTTGCTGAGGAGTCCCGCGCGGGGGCGCCCGCATTCTGCGGTGGGATCGAGGGCGTCATCCGCTATGTCCATGGAGAGGAAGGACCCCGGCACGTCGCCCACCGACTCGTCGTAGACACGGACATCGGGACGGGACTTGAGGGGCGGCGTCATGAGGCTTGGGGAGTCCAGATCAGAACATACGGACGCCGGGCTGGACACCGTGCTTTCGGGGTCTGTCTCTTCGTAAGGTGGAGTAACGACGATCCGCGGGACCTCGGTACCCATGGTTGTCTGGTAGTCGCCGCTCCTACGGGACGGTGGACGCGCCAGAGTGTGCTGCCCGAAAGGCTGATCATCCTGCGAGACAGTCTGTGCAGTCGCCGATGAGGGAGGAGAACCGCCGAGGAGAGCGGGGAATCGGAAAAAACAGTGTATCCTGTGAAAGAAACGAGAGTGGGTGGAAGGAGTCGGGGGCAGAGGTAGCGGCGGCAGAGAGTCCTCAGAGTCCGGATGCAGCAGTGCGGAAATGTCGTCGAACGAATCGTCCTGAGGTACAGTACGTTCGCGACCCAACAGGGTGGCCAGGACCGGAGTCCGCACGGTCGACTGTGTGAGGGAAGTGTCATCCAGGAGTGGAGGCGCTCGTTGGGCGGCGAGGCGGGCACCGTTACGACGGCGGCGTTGGCGAAGGAAGATCAGGCCCCCAGTTAGAGCCATCCCCGCTAAGAGGATCTGGAAGCACCCTGCGAGAGCGATGCCGGGAGACACTGACGAAAGTGAATTCCCGTTTAGGCCCTTAGTTGTGGCGGGTACGGGTGCCATATCTACGCCGAGGGGTTGGTAGATGCTGGGAGAGCCCTTCGTGTGTCGCGCTTGAGCCAAGATGATACCTGCGAGCACCGAAAGAGATATGTCGGGGCTGTCTGCGAGCAGGTCAGCCACCGATGTAAGCCGCCACTTCTCGGTTCCACTCCAAGCTAGTAGGCTAAATGAACATCAGGGTGCTCGTGGTCGATTTGGAGGCTGGAAGATGCTAGGAAAAGGATAAGAGGTACTCGAAGGGAGCCAGCCTCGCCTCGCAAGGACACATGGCAAATCGGCCTGCGCGGCGTGCATACATCGACAGATTCCCCTCGGGATCCCTTTGACACCCTGGGGATTAACGCACGACTGTTGCAAGCTCTAAAGCATCCCAGAGTAGCGCGTGCAGATTACGATGGATTAGAATACAAACAGCAAAGTCAAAGCACGGACTAGTGATAGCATGCTTGGGTGGGCTCGCCAACTTGAATACGATCGCGCCCTTTAAACCCTCTCCCAAGCCCCAAGCTCACAGCTTGAAGCCGAGACCGCGCATGCACGCGACGTGCCGCTGCACGAGCTCGCGGCACTTCTCGTCCGCGTCCGCCGTGTCCGTCTTCAGGAAACAGTCGTCCCGCGCCGCCTTGGTCTCCGGGCACGCGCAGCACCTACACACGCAACCGTGCGCCGCGCACCGTGAGCGTGAGCAGTGCACGTACCTCAAAAACGGTAGCAAAACAAAAGGACGTACGGCTTGAGTCCCTGGGGGTTAAGCGGATTTTGCTTGGGGTCCGTCGGGTCGTATGGGCACGCCGGAGCGGCGGCAGGTGCGGGTGCGGGTGCGGGTGAGGGTGAGGGTGAACCTGACCACCACGAGCTGATCTGTGCGGGTCGTCAGTCGCTGCCGTACTGAATTGTTATGAAACGGACGGACGCTGGCGAACATGACGGGAGATGGGGACAGAAGAAAGACTCGGACGGGGGAGGAAGGCAAGGAAGGGAACGGAGGGCCAGGGCCCGTTACACTGACAAAGCCACACGTCCCGGCGCCTGCAAAGATAGCCCTAGGCTGGGGTTAAGGCAGCCCGAGCTGCGTCATGGCCTCACTTGGCTTGCATAGGGCATGCAAATGCATTTCGAATATCACTGTTCCGTCTCGAACAAATGATATTGCGAAGTACGAAGCCCGGAGAGGCAGCAGCATAACAAGAACTTAGCTCCCTCACCGTTCCAAACGAACACTCCAAGCACTTCCAGAAGCATTTAACTCGTGAACGAAATCGTCATTAAAAGACTCGTGAAGACATCACTAGCGGGCGGGTGGTATGTACAAGTCTGCGTGTCTGTGTGTCTGTATCTGTGTCTGTATATATCTGAGAGTGTACGTGTCTGTATGGTGTGCGGGTGTGGCAGTCTACGGCCGCTGCGATGCAGGGGAGCGGGGAAGGGGAAGGGGTAAGGGGCCCGGAGGAATGGACGGTCGGACGGAACTAGAGTACATATCGAAGCCTGGCGCTCGACAAAGGGATCCAGGAAGAAGATGGAGAGAGGAAGAAGGGACAGGAGAATGGATAGTGGGTAATGGATGCGAGGCGAGGGGGGGGGGAATGATGATGGTGGTGGTGGTGGGGAATCGGGAGCGCTCACGCAGTGAGGTACAGATAGGATGATGAGGCGGGGTACGTGCGTGCGTGAGGTCGAATGATGTGGGGGAGAGGGGAAGAGGGTAAACCGTGTGTAGCCTCCAACAAGGAGACGATGAAGAAAAATCGAGACGAGAGGTAAAGGAAAAAAGGGGCGAAACAGGACGAGATGAGAGACGAGACGGGAGACGGAACAAACAAGAAATAAATATCATGCGTGGCACTGCGGAGCGGCGAAATGTCCACGTAGTGAGGTCGTAAGGGTGCAACTTTTGTGCCTCTAGACTCCTCCGCGCCGGGTCCGGTGGGTAGGGTAGTAGAAGGGGTCGGCGGGGTTGGGGATATGATACAGCGCCGGCCAGACGGAGTGGCACCTCTATGGCGGAAACAATCAAGGAGGGCCTGACGCGGGGATGCGATCGAAAACCAGGGGAGCTGTGGGCGCCCCAGTTCGTCTAGTTGGCGGCGGAGAGCATCGGCGGCGACGCCGCGCCCACCACGCCCATACCCATATTCAAGCCCATCGACACGCTCCGCGCCGTCGGCGTCGTGTTCCCGCTCATCGACACCACGTCGTCGAAGCTCGGCGACCGCGTCGGCGTCTCCCCGGGCGAGAGCAGATAGTTCGGGTTCGGCGACGACAGGAACTCCTCCACGCTCGATGCCGAGTGCGAGCGGTGGATGCCCTCCGGCTGCACATCCAGGAACGGGTCCGCCGTCCCGGTATAGTAGCAGTACCTGCGCACCCGAACAAACGCACTATCAGCCACCAAGTTGCCAGTGGAGTGGAGCGGAAGAGAGAGAGGGGGGGGACGCACCTGTTGAGGAACACGTTGTAGCTATCGCTCTCCACCGGGCTGCGCGCTCCACTAGGATCCGCGCCGCCCACATAACCGTGCAACATCATCGGGTGCTCAACAGGGGAGCCGGACGGCGAAGACGAGAGTGACGACGTCGCCGACGGCGTCGACTCCTCGCTCCCGCCCCGCTCGACGAACCACGCAGACGGCTGCTGCTCGGGCGTGCGCGACGAGCGCGGGATCGCCATCGGGCTGAGCGACAGCGGCCCGGACACAGGTGTAGGTGTAGGTGCAGACTCGGGCATGAGCGTAGATGTGGATGTGGACGTGGGCGAGCCGCTCGGGGAGCCAGCACCACTCGTCGGCGTGCGCCGCACCGCGTGCTGCGCGATGCCGAGGTCAAAGTAGCCGCGCTGGTGGTTCCGCCCGCGCCGCCGAGTCATGGCGGGCACCGGAGTGTCCTCCATCTCCAACTCCAACTCCATCTCGGTCTGGGGAGACGGGTGGAACGCGGCAACCGCCAAGGGGGTGGGGGCGCCGTCGTCCGCGTCGAGGATCCGGGGCGACCCGCGCGTGAGGAAGTGCGCGTCGTCGAACGACTGTTTCGCGGGCGCGCGCTTCGGGGAGGTGGGCAGGGCGTTCGGGTATGTGCTCGTGCGTGAGTGGGAGCCGTTATTGCTGCCGCCCGCTATAGGCGTGCGGGCAGCCCACGGGCTCTTCAGGGACGCGGAGAAGTCGTACCGCGCCGAGAGAGACGTCGACGCCTGCAGAGTGAACGAGTCGGCCCGCGCCTTCCGCCCGTGCGTGACGTATCCGCCGACGGTCTCCCGACCCTTGACGACGTTCTCGAGCTTGCTCTTCAGCGTAGCGAGACCCGAGTCCGCCGAGGACGACGGCCGCGGCCGCGCCACCTTCGCGAACGTGACCTTGTAGTTCTGCGTGTCGTTGTTGTCCCAGATCTCGCGCCCGGCGACGTTGTACCGCAGCGCGAAGAACATCGTCTTCTCCTCTATCCGCGCGAGCATGTCCCCGAGCCGGATCGAGAACGCGAACCGGTCGAAAACGCCGCCCTCGAGCGACTCGGCGTACCGCGCCGTCACCTCGCTCGTCGTCTGCCACGAATCCACAGTGAAGCGGACCGCGACCCACTTCTCGAACGCGAGGTTCTTGACGCGCACCGTGCCGTTGAGCGACGTCCCGTCCTCCGAGAGCACCAGCCCCTCCAACGCAAGATCAGCGTCGAGTCTCGGGGTCTTGGGCATGTTCGTGACCTGCATGGTGAGCATCTTGTCAACGTCCTCGCTGCGCCGGTGACCGTATATCGCGCTCGGGAAATCACTCTCCGTCCCGCTGGTATCCGTGGGGCTACCCTCGCGCGAAATAGCGAGGGGCTTCTGCTCCGCAAGGAACAGCTTAACGCGCTCGAGCTGCGAGTCGAACTTGACAGACTTGGGGCCCATAGGTGTACTCGGCTCGCTCTTGGACGCCGAGATGCCGGTGACGACCGAGAGGTCCCCGCGGACGACCGGTCGGCGGCTCTTGAGCGAAGACTTGAGAGGTTCCCCAGACTTCTTGCGCGCGATGCTCGCGGCGCTCGCCTGGGGTGCAGATACGGTGCGACTGCTGCTGTCCGAGCGGGCCGCGGTCGACGACTCACCGACGGGAGTCTCGAACGGGTGGAGGTCTATCCGGAAAGGTCCGCGAGACGAGAAGGTGGACTGTCGAGGCGTCTCGTTGCCCGACGTCGCATCGTCGACCGCTACCTCCCGAGCTGGGAAGGAAACGCCCTGCTCTGGCTCGCCCTTGGACTTGAGGACGGCAGGGGTGGGGGTAGAGTCCGCGGGTGCGCGGAGCGGCTGCATCTTGGGCTTGCGAACGCGCTTCGTGCGGGGGTTGAGCATCTGGACGTACGCCTCAGAACCGCTCGACGAGCTAGAAGCCCCATCCGCGTCGGTCCGCGGCGGGACCGATTCCTGGCGCGGAGGGGTAGGGGGCTGAATAACCAACGCCGCCGGGGTGGCGGGTGGGGAGTAAGTTGACGCCCCCACCGCAAAGATGCTGTGGATGGCGGCGGCCGTCGAGGTGGATGCCGTCGGCGTGCGCACGGACGAAGTCCTGCGGGGGATGCGGGGGAGCGGCGCGCCCGCGGTGTTGGTGTGCCGGGAGAAGGAGTAGTCCATGGGGGCGGAGTACGTGCGGAGGTTCACAACCGTGCTCATAGGGGAATCGTGTCCGTTCGGTGTCTGCGGAGAGGGGTCGGGTGAGCATGATAAATGTCGGAGTGGATGGAGGCTGACCGCAGGCGCTTGGGGGAGGGTTGGAGGCTCAGGGACGGACGGATGGCTCACCTGGTGATGTGACGTCGGTGGGGGCTAGCGCTGAGCCGATGCGGTGAGAAGGTCGAGGACGAGAGTGTTCTCGAGACGAGAAAGGCGATAATTATAGAAGGAAAGGTGTCGCTAGACGCGAGCGAAAAGAGCACCGGGAGAGCGCAGGGGAGCGGGAGCGGGGACGACGGATACCGAACTGGGGGGATCGTCGCTGCTGTCAGCCACCGCTGCTTCCTCGGCCGACCCGCACCGGTCGAGCGCGCAGAACACGACGAGCACTCACCCGGGCGAAAAAACCGAGGGTGTCTGGAAAGCCTCCTGCGCGGGTAGCAAGCTGGGGAGCTTGGGCGCGGATGAGCTGGACGAGGGAGAGACGGGAGATCCTGTTCGGGTCGCGCCGTCAGTGAGACAAAACGAACACGGGCGTGACCTCTCGATCGCGCGCACGCTGGGCGGATCGCGGCTCACCACGGGGGGACAACGAGGAGCGCTGTCGTGGACGGTGACCTCTTAGCACACGACGGCCGGCGGGGGGACGTGGGTGCGGTGGTGGTGGGCAGAGATAGCGAGGTGAATAAAAGGGCTTGGAGGAAAAGTTGATGTCGCACGTGGGATCGCACGACCGCCTAGACAAAGGGGCGGTGTCGACTGCCCATATATTCGTATTTCGCGATCAGTGCTCCCTCTCTCGACGGCCCAGAGCCCCGCCCTGCCGACACGCTAGAAGCCAGAATGCTGCTGGAAATGAAGTCTATTCGTCGCCGTCGCCGCCGCCGCCGCCACCCCTGTGCGACGGCGGCTCCTCCTGACCTCTGCGTGCTCGTTTCTGCGAGACGTGCTCTAGGAGCCCATTTCCCGCCGCCCTCCCTTATCCACCAAAATTTCTGACATGTGCGCCGGCGTCGGGGGGTTGATGAGGGATGGTGCAAGTAACCGTGCTTATCAACCGCCGGCTGCTTCGCCAGCGACTTGACTCAGCGGCACGTAGACGCTATTTCTCGCGGTTCGCCTTATCTCGCGCCATACAATGGCCGACACAGCTCACTGCGGCGTCGGGACCGGTCATCCTGGGCCGCGTCGCTCTTTTCACTACTGTGTCCGCGCCGACGAGCATCGACGAGCTAAGAATTCAAAATTTAAAGGGGGAACGCACCTGCCAAAGAAAAATACCGAGCCATAATTCACAGCGCCGAGAAACAATTCGATTGGACAGGCACCCGCACGCCAGTAGTCTCTCGCCAACTCGGCAAACGTTCTGCGCTCCCGAGAGAAAATGCGAATCTGCGATTGTGCGTGGCGAGTGGTGGGGAGTCGGGGGACGAATAGGAACAGTCCATCTTCCCAGATCTGGCCACCATCCGCATCGGAGCGCCCGTGCGCCTCTTCCCCTCTCTTCCCGTCCCGCCCAACAGACGCCGATTCTTCCTCGATTCCCGAGGCTCCTCTACTGCTTGCCGTTGAGCTCTATAAAATCGTTCAGGGGCTCTTTACCACGCGGACTGCCCAGTGCCTACGATTCGAAAGGCCCATGCTGAGCCCAGGAGCTGTCTCTTGGCGCTGTCTATCGTCCCCATCCATCATGGCCAGACAGCGCTCCAGGCGCGGGCGCACGCATCGGCCGGGGACCACAGGCCTGGGTCCGTCCGAGGATTACAGCGTCAACGCGTCACCGCCGTCGTCATATACCACGTTCCCCCATCTGGCTCGGCCCCCGCCATTGGCCCGCGGTCTCCTCATCCGGCCACTTGCTCGCCTCAGCTAACCGCGACGAATGCACCCACAACCGCCGCCGCCCGCCCGCCGCGAACCTGTTGTGGTCTCCTCCATGTGAGGGACGGGATGGTGGGTGCCTCCCGACGTCTCTCGAGGCATTCAATCGGCGGGCTTTCACACAGAGTGTGGTGTGGTCTGCTTGTTTGCTCTACCGGGTTTCTTTTCGCGCCCTCGACGTGACTCACGTAGTTGATAGAGTGGTGAAGTGAAACCCCGAGCAATTACTCGTACAGTTCTGCAGCCATCCACGCGAATTGTGGCTCATTGTGAACTACTGGGCGAACTCAAGCTCACATGTGCATTATAGTTGACAAGTTCGGATGCAATTTGACAAGATCTCAACCATGCGAGTCCAACATGAGCATCTTCATTCGTCCACCGCACCCTCCGTTCCCAGACACAACGATGATGTCATCCCACCCCCTCCCTTCCCCGGCGCCCTCCCCCAACTGGCACCCGTGCGCAAATGAACCCGCCACGGACGCATGACACTCAGCAGCTGCTCGCTGCCCGACGCGTGCACCGATGGCGAGACCTGTATTCCACTCCGACGTCGCGCCCGCCGCCGCTCACGAACCTTCGGGCGTGATGCTCCACAGCACGCTGCGCAAAAAACTACCAGGTGGTCGCACACGCGGCGGATGCTCCTCGGCGTCCCCGCAGTCCCTTTGTCTAGATCTGCGGCTACGTAAGTGGCGGCGAGTGCTCTGCGTATCGATCTGCCGACGCGGTCGAGGTCTTTGCAGAGGTCTGCGCTCGCGAGGCTGAGCGTTCTGATCCTGGGTTTGGGTCGGCGGGTCAGGCCTCCGAGCCAACGGCAAGTCTTGCAATGCACTGGAATCTGCGGTCATGCGTACGTGGTTCTTCCAATGAAGTTAACGGTCCATTCTACGGGTGCTTGGCTCGTTCTAAGGGCCCCCGAGCAAGTCGTAACGTCAGTATGTCATTCGCCACGGACGGTCAGCGATCCTGCCATCGGGCTCGTCATCCGCGCAGTCACCGGTCGTGATGTTCATTAATTCTCTGCATTAATTGTATTATATCGGAGGCTTACAGTGTTTGCAGGAGATCATAGTGTCATTCTTGTACCTGCAACCCACGTATCGTCATACCCCTTCCCACCTTCATACCTGGACAACTCTAGTCCCCCAGAAAAGCGATTCGACCTTCTTACACATAGGAATTATACTGAACGCCTGAAAAACTGACCACAAAAATCTTCGTACCTTGTCGGCACTTTTCTCAGGCGTCTCCGAAGCAGCGTCAGTTAGTACTGCTGACTGTGCACAAGAATATACACTACAGCATCGATAAGTATCGAACCTGCCCGGCGGTGCAACCACCGTCGCAATGCGCGATGAGGTTTAGAACCCGGCGCCCTGCTGCTATCTGCGGCCGGCGCGGTGTGTGCAGAGCTGGGCCCTAGATACACACTCTTCCCCGTAGCCTATCCCCCGCATACTAATCCTCACCGATACTATACAACTCTCACCCACTCATGATTTGCGACTGCCCCCGATTCATTATTACCCGTAGCTACGTGTACTTGGCATTGCCTACCATAGGGCTCGGCCCTCAAGGGCAATAAACGAGGAAACCAAAAAAAAAAAAAAAAAAAAAAAAAAAAAAAAGTATCGAACCCTCCTGCATCGATCGAGTCAATAACAAGCTCCCGACACCGGGATTCTATCACTTCCTGGGTGTCCAAGCGGTGTCCAGAGCACATGTAAGCACGACGACCACCCCTATAGATTACGCGCGAGCATCTTCTGACTAGGGCACGGTAAATCAGGGTCCCTGCCCTAATTTACCGTGCTAATTTACCGGTCAAATTGACCGCCCGCCCAGAGGTCAGATTTACGGCCGTAAATCACCGTCATTTACGCATGGGGTAGTTTACGGTAAATGACGCGTAAAACAGAATGAGGTGGTAAATCACACGGTAAATATGCGACACGAGGACCTTCAGAAATCCACAGAGCTTACAAAGAGCTACCCTCCAAACTCAATGACAAAAGCGTGTTGGCCATATAAAACGCGTATGGTGTAGATATGTAGTATAGGCCATGTCTAGCGCCCGCGCGATTGGTAATATCGAGTTTCGACCGAGGCCTGTCTGCAATCATCTCACAGAGACACAGGGAGGCGCCACCTGCGATAAATCCGTGCACACTGGCCATTTAACTGAGGCCAGAAGCCTGCAGATTCATGGTACGAAGCCAAAGAATGACCCTCAGAACCTGATGGAGACCGCAGATGGCTGGACGGTTGGAAGTCAGATTAACCCTAATTTACATGCTCTTTTGGGGCCCTGTGAGATTTACACGTCATCTACGGTAAATTACATTGGTTAATTAACCTTCAGCTAATTAACCCGGCCTGCTTTCCCGTGCCCTACTTCTGACACACTTCCCCCGTCAGCATCCAACCGAGTAACACGTCGCTGCCGCAGCACTCGATTCGCTCCGCGCCTCCAATAAGCCTTCATACACATCCTCACGA
Organism: Trametes hirsuta; assembly: GCA_001302255.2. Classification (NCBI taxonomy): domain Eukaryota; kingdom Fungi; phylum Basidiomycota; class Agaricomycetes; order Polyporales; family Polyporaceae; genus Trametes; species Trametes hirsuta. The sequence goes on from CP019376.1 coordinate 483,504, forward strand.
TCGCTCGATACTACCCGCAGCAGCAGCAGCAGTAGAAGCGGATTCCCAAACAACCCGCCCGTACGGCGTCCTCGCCACCCCCTCCCTCCCAGCATCCCCAACCACGACGCCCAGCTCGTATATCCCAGCCCCCCGCGCCCGCAAATACGCCCTCTCCTCCTCGTCCCCCGCCGTGCTCAAAATCAGCACCGGTGCTCCGTACGCGCCGTGCTCCCCACCCCGGGGCTGCCGTTCGAGCTCCCACCGGACGACCCGTCCACTACCACTGCCGGCGCCAGTGGGTGTCGAGTGATCGCTGGGCGACACCCCGAGCACCTGCGTGAGCTGCGCGGCGTGCTCGTCAAAGTCCTCCGCGGCCGTGAGCAGCCGGACGTGTGCGATGCCTTTGGCGGTGTTCGCGTGGGCGGCGTTAGAGCGCGGCTCTAGCGGTACCTGGGACGCACACCCTCTAGGTCAGCGCTTCCGTTTATGTTACTTCGAACGCCCGCGTTGTGGCGCTCGTCCTACAACTACCTCCCCGTTCCCCGACCGTCCCCTCCAGCGTCCACCCGGGGAAAGGCGGGGGGGAGAGAAAGAACCCGCCCGGCAAAACGTTATGTCGGCGGACGACGGCTCGGATTGAGAACATCCAGTACTCACGCGCCAATCCCTCGGAGTGAGGTCCCCACAGAAGAACGGCAGCCTCCCGCGCACATCACCGTGCCCTTCCCCGCCAGCGTCCTCACCTGCTGGGAGCGGCGCGGAGATGAGCCACTCGAGCACCCGCCCGTCCGCGCGCCGCCGCCCGCCCCGCACCTCGGCGGCATAGCGCACGCCGGTCCCCGACGCACCACGACGCGCGTTGATCGTGTCGGCGATGGACGGGGACCCGGCGTTTCCGAGAAAGGCGTAGTCGATCCACCCGGGCTGTTTCTTCACCAGGGGTGTGTGCTATGCGTCGTCGTTGCGGGGCCGGTGCGAGTCGTGCTAGGTTGGGCTGCTACCAGGGCGGGGGCGGGGGCGTGTGTGAAGTGGAGGAGCTCGAGGTAGGTCCCGTCCGCGAAGACGATGAGGGCGTTGGCGGTCTTTCCGTCGGCGTGTGTCCCCCCTGGGACGACCCTGTCGAGCGCGCGGTGTATATGTGGTCAGAATGTCGGATGGAAACGTAGTTGAAGGGGTATGGGGTATATATGCGTACGTGAACCCGAGGTCGCGGAACGCTTTTACGCTCTGTTCCAAGGTCCCCGGAGGGGTGAGGTGCACGATGTGATCGAGTATCCTCGTCGATACGCTTGGTGACATTTTGTCGCGGTTCGTGTCTGTGTTATGTTGAACTTGTAGGTGCAGACTGCGATTTCTGGTAAGGAGCAGTCGATCCGATAAGAGACTTACCGCATGTACTCAAGAATAGCGAGCACGAGATTCTTCCGCTCGCTGGCGTGACGTCGGACGCGGTCAGCGGCGAATGAGCGTGACACCCGCGCCGCGTCGCGTCGCACCGACGCGTTTGTGACAGGACGCGCGTCCCCTCAAAAGGACTCATGCGTGAGTCGCGGCTCGGTCTTCAGAGAAAGTGAAACGCAAACAACAGCCTCGACTATATTCCGCAGAAACGCATACACACAGAGAGACATCCTATATCGAGACCCGGAGAACTTTGGACCGCATTCTAACTGAATCTTTAGGCCTTGCTACCAGCCTCGAGCGACCTCGGAACCACTGCTAGTGCTCGCCGTCGCCGGTGTCAACCACATCGAACCAAGCGGGACACCGCGACGCGGCCAGGTCCGAGGCACTCTACCTGGGACGACTACCTCAGGTAGAGTAGACGTTGACGGTCTCGGTGAGGGTCCCGCTCAGGGAGTTCTGTTGGGAGGGATTCGGATCACGGTCAGATAGCCTGTGGTGGGCGGACTTGGATGGCTTTGGGCACTTACGATCTGGTCCTGGGCCGGACCCTGTTGGGTCGGGATGAGGCCGATGAGCAGGAAGGCGAACGTCTGTAAGGTAGTGGAGAGCGTCAGGCGGGCGAGAAATGCGGTGCAGGATGAGCGGGACCCACGTCGACGACGCCCTCGAGGTCGCGGAGGACCTCCGCGATGGGGGCGGTGAGGAAGAACTGGGCCGCGAGGGACTGGCGTAGAATTCAGTAAGTGGGTGTCTAGCTAGGTGCACGAGAGCGCGACGTACGTGCTTGCCGATGACGACTTCGAGGAGGGCCCTGAGGGGAAGGATGTCGGAATTAGCTAGGGGCGCAACGATCCGGTCGGGGGACGGGGACGGCTTACTGGTGGACCTGGACGAAGGTGGTGAGGACACCGACGACGGTGATCGCGTCAGGGTCGCTGAACGGAACCGGGTTGGGCTGTGGAATGACCCTCAACACGCTACACCAACTTGGGCGGGGAATGTACCAAAACTCACGATGGCAGCCATCTGCTCGTTGGCCGCCGTGACGGTGGCCACAATGCCATTGAAGCCCGAGATCAAGTTCTAGAAAAACGAATCAGTCGTTGTTATAAATCGCTTATGTAGCCGGATATACTGACGGGGGACTCCTGGATGAAGTTGGCCGCGCTGAGGTTCTGGGCGACGACGCGGAGGTTGTCGGAGAGCGTGGTGACGCCCTGGATGTTGCCAACGACGGTGTCGACGCTCTGACCGACGACGCTCACTGCACCGATGACGGCGACAGCGATGGCGGGGATGATGCTGAAGAACTTCATTGTTGCGAGAGAGGTTTAGAGGGCGAGCGAGGCGAGGAGTTGTTTGTTTGCTTGTGAAGGCGAGTTCGAAACTTGTGGGATGCAGCACCTCGGGGAAAACGAGCCACCTTTTATACGGTCGATATACGCGCATATACGCACAAACCCACGGCGAACATTGCATGTCTGCCATAGCGCACAGGTGCGCAATAATGCTGTTCGCCGAGTACACCGCGCCGCTGTGAGAGACCATGACGAGAACAACACCATGTTGTGTCAACGCAGTTCCCTCTTCTGAAGGATATTGACGTGCCTCGGCTCCCTACGACAGGGATTCGCGTCACATTAATGGATGGTCCAGCATGCCGGGCGGGAATTATCGTCCTACCGCGACAGCGCTAGAACGAAGGCGGCCGCTTTCAGCGCCTCGAGCCCTCTTCCCCGCCGGAAGCGCGCAGCTGCCACGCCCTGGACTTGAAGTACGAAGCAGAGCATGGAACTGAACGCTATACCGGTGGATGCAGAACCGGCCACTGTAACGGCATCCTAGGACACAGTAGGTGGACGGCCGACCTGGAGTTCTTGTTGGCACGTCAGATGACGCGGGTACGTGTGTACCGGCTGTATGCCATTGGCGGCGGCAACCCCGGCGAGAATCTGCGTTCTCGTCATTGCCCTGCAAGAAACGTGTCAGTAGACGTTATGTTTTATGAGAGAACATTGGCGGATGAAGTTGGACACAACATGGTTCCTTCACAGATGGCGGCGGCCAGGGCGAACCTGGGACACCGGGGCCCGCAATTTGGAGACTTTGCATTGTGAACTTACCGAAAATCAAATAAGATTGTTCTTGCGGCAAGGGGGGCCGTAATACAGCTTGGCGAGACACTCAGGACGCACGACTTGACAGATAGTTCGGCGACTATGACATGTGTGTATGTCTGGAAAGTCGCTGGTAGTTTTCAAACATGAGCCCCGTATTCTCAGTATTATAATGAGACTGCATCACACTCACTATTTTCCCTTTGGCCGCCAATGGCAGTCCTTGCGAGGAAGTGCCAACCTGAGACTACGAGAATATGTGTGCTCCCGTGATATTTAGTGATCAACTATCGGATAGTACGGCACCATGAGGAGCGTACTGCATATTACCCGCTTTAATTCTACATAAAGCCTTTCTGAGAAGTGAATTATAGCTTTTGCAAGCTTGCCACGTCTCCATCGCATCCACAACCTAAGAGTCAGTAGGATTTGTTGAAGTAGTTACATTTTTCGTGTTGAACACGATACAAGGGATGTTAAAACGTTGGTGCTTATGGACGCTATCGACTATCAACTCGGCACAAAGAGTGTGTAAGATGATGGTACAATGAGAGTCGTCTCGTCGTGGCCCTTCACGGTGCAGTGGCACGATACTATAGCGCCCATGAGATTCGATCGGTACGAGGCGTCGGTGCCTTAACGCCACAAGTACCAGCGCCTACGAGTCTCCTCGTAATTTCTGTCACGAACGACCAACTAATCATCGAGACAATCGAAATAACCAACGCCTTTACTTCGGAGGAACATGAAATTGTGCTCCGTTTCGTAGCCTCGCTCTCATACAAGCACCAAATCAGTAAGTAAACGCTGCATTCACTGTCCGTCAAATTGTCCGACGTGAAGTCCATATGTTCATGACTACTGAACTCCCATCCCCTGTATGAGCTTGCTGCGAAAGCCTAACATGAAACACAGTTTAGAACTCCGAAGCGTTCTACGGCTAGTGAGTCCAACACGCACCTTGTTTACAAGCCGCACTTCGACTTGTCTACCTGCTTCGCTGTCGCCTCAATCCTCCCCAACTCCTTCGCCTTCCCGCCCGTGAGCTTGTTCATCGCACCGAGCGCGACGTTCCACCCTGCCTGTGCGTGGTCTACCGCGAGCACGTTCACGCTCTTGCCCTTGTACGACAGCTGCCAGCACGTCCCGCACTGCGCGCTGTTCCACCCGCCGACGACCGCCGCGCCGCCGATGTTCGGGAAGTGCGGGAGTGAGCCGAACGTGGAGAAGCCCTTCTTGAGCAGACCGTGCGATCCGTCGGAGCACGCGACAGTCGAGAGCGAGTTCGAGCCCTTGTCGTATGTCTCGTCGTATGAGACCGTCACGCCGAGCGCTGAGGGAACGAGGAGCGCAAGCGCTGCGAGGGTGAGGGCCTTGATCTGCATCACGTATGTACTGTGTGGAGTCGTCGAGGAGGTCGTAACGTTTATGTGTGTAGGCCGAGAGAAGTGAGGATGCACAGAGCGGGGACTGCTGGGGCATACAGCCCTTCTTGCTGCGTTTTATACGCACGTTGACGTGCCTTCGAGAGTCATGCGCTGATACCCCTTCTACTGGGCATCTGCGTTGCCCGCGGTTCGTCTGTGGCCAGGCTCTTCTCTCCATCGTACTCAGTGCCGGCGGGGATATGTCCGACGATCCAGGTTCCGTGGTTCGCCTCGTGAACAATCACCCTGCACGGCTACGCGTCTTACGTGGTCACGCTTCCTCTCTGCGTGGAGCGCGACGCGGTCGCCCCTCGCCGCTGCTGTTCCAGCGAACGGCCCCGCGCGTTCTGTGACAGAGTGTTTTGCTTGGTATGCGCCGTATATGGCGTGTACAGTGTGTGGAGTCGGGCTCGAGCGCTCACTTCCAGTACTTAATGCAGAACACCACTTTGGTATGTTCCTGTAGTCCAATATGAAGATCTCCACCGAAGAGTGCAGGCTCACAGCCCACTGCAATGGTGGTCGTTGTGGTTGGTTCGGAAATACAGTAATATACAAGGGTTATCGGCTTGCGTGAATGATCGTGAAATCGTTGTAAGAGCATCACGTAACGTCAGCGTGCGTCGGACCGTCTTGGCTTGCGCTCTCTAGGGGCACCTCCTTAGTGCCTCGACCGCATACTCATCGTCCTCATGGTCGGGACTGCGTCCACAGAGTAAGCCAAAGTACCGCGTCGGATAACAATAATACTCACACATCATGAGCCCCTTGATATCTTTGACGCGGCCCTGCTCGATACTTTTGCGCATGAGTAGCACCCGCACGCTTGACCAAACGAGCAGGAGTACACCGAATGCGACGGGGATGAGCCAGTAGAGCGGAGAGAGGTGGAAGGAGCCACCGAATACGACATGCAACGGCGGCGTGTAGATGATAAACATGCCTAGGCACGCGCCTGCGATAATACCAGCGAAGTTGTAGTAGTTCCCCACGATTGACTTGCCGAAGGGGAAGCGGAACTTTGCTTTGACGGCGAAGACCTGTAAGGCAGGGCACGTGAGCTACTGCAAATAGTGTACTGTTGCGTGGGTAACTTACGTTAAAGCACTGGATGATGAACACCGAGAGGTATACTACAGGGTAGTGATTAGCGGCAGCGCGTGGCACGTCGTAGAACTGGAGACGTACCTATGGACTGAGCCTGGCCAAGGGCATCGACCTGTTTCCAAGCAGGAATGACCTCTCCACGGCTGTTAGTAAAGTCTGGAGACGACTTGGTGAAGTACGCTGATGTTCCCAGAGTCAATTTTGCGCGAAGACCACGTTTCGAGACGGCTTACTCGTTGGGGGCGAGTCGTTGAGCGCGACCTGCGCTCGGCGGAGGTCTCCGGGGGTAAACCCGTTCTTGAAGAAGACAACGAAATAGGCCACCAGTCTGTACAGGCGGCGTCAGCATGTCTCACAGCGCGATGCATCGTACCAGCTAGAAACGCACGCTCCGATCATCTCGATGACCCCGGCTTCTAGGTATGCATAGCTGAGCAACTTCGCATCGACCAGGGTCTCGGCCTCAGATTGTTCCAGGGCATCCTCCCAGAATTGGCGTGTGAATGGTGCCTTCGCCTGGGTCACGAGCTGCGCAAAACGGCTGGGGCGGATCACTTCGTGGGTTTCAGGGTCGCGGCGGAGAGTTTTGGTGCGACGGAGGGCACGTTTCTTGAGCGAGTTGATAGAGCGGTCGTTGACTGTAGAGCATGTTTGAAATGGTGATACACCTTGACAATTGGGATTGGAACCGACCTGGTTTACGGGGAGCCATACGCATCAATCCATCCTTTGTTTCAGGCTTATCCCAGGCAAACGACAGCTGTGAATGACGTATGACTTGAGAGATAGCTACGAAAGGCACCCAACGACGAAATGACCTACAGCGACGAACAGCTCGAAGCCGAGATCTAGAGGTCTCCGAGTCTTCAGTAGCATCGCCGGAATAATGTCAACCTACTTACCGATAACAAGGATAAGGATGGCGGACAACGGGAGAGGGATGGGTACCACCACGTCTTCAGACCCCCGGATCAGCATTGCCAGCGTCTCGAGTAAGGGATAACTTACATAGGAGCTGAGGGATGACCTCCGGAGTACTATGCGAGATGGTATACCTACCCCACCATGTCAGGACGGTTGTGACTCGTTTCACGTCACACTCACTGAATGGATCGTTTTAGGTTGACAAAGATCTGACGCCCTTCGGCGACCCCCTCTGCAAAACCGATGTGTCAGAAATACACGCGGGGATGAGATGGAGCGCCTGCACTTACTGACTGTGGACGCAAAGTTGTCATCTAGCAGGTTCCGGGGCGTAAGCCGGGGCACGAGCACTCTAATGTCGGCAAGTACGCACCCAGGAGAATCATGTTTGCAGCCTCCTTCGACACGTCCGAACCAGAGATATTCATTGCAATACCCAGGTCGGCCTGACGTGGTGTTAGCTGTGCATTGAAGCCCGATGCGAAGTTTACTCACCTTCTTGAGAGCAGGCGAGTCGTTGACGCCGTCGCCCGTTCTACGGTGTTACGTCAGTAAAGACGTCTTTAGAGAACCCACAAGTAAAGTTGATCATTTACACTCCGACAATGTGTCCAAGGGCTTGTGCGCGCTTGACTATGCCTTCAGATTAGAATTCGCCATAATGATAAAGGCGGCTACACATACCAATCTCCAGCTTATGCTGAGGCGACGTACGCGCAAAGACGATCTCGTTCTTGGCGAAGACTGAAATGACTCAGGTCAGGCATTTTCCACAACGGGACACCTGAACACTGACTTTGGTCCCATTGCCAACCTTGAAGCGCGTCGATGTCATCGCCGTGAATGACGACAGCGTCCACCTCGTCCTCGTAAATCTCATCCACCGACCGGCCCGTCTTCTTGCTCAGCGTCTCCTTCGTCTCCCCAAGAATTAGGTTGATCTTGCGTGCAATCGCCTCGGCCGTCTTCGGGTGGTCGCCTGTAACCATCATGACCTTGATTCCCGCAAGGCGGAGCGTCCCAATTGCCTCGCGCACGCCATGCTTGGGTGGGTCTTCTAGAGAGACAAGACCGCAGAAGCAGTATTCGGTGCTAGGATAGTTGGCGTCCGTCTTCGAGAACTCGTAGGCGGTGTCGTAGATACTGCCCGGGAGCAGCTTCTGGGCGCATGCAATGACGCGGTGACCGCGTGATGCCATGTACTACGCACATATTGAGTATCATCACGCCTAAGAAGTTGAGACTAGTACATACGTCGTACGCTTCGTCATACTGGACCTTGAACTCATCCGTGATCGGTACCGCCTTCCCGCCCTTGAGGTACGTAGAGCACTTTGCGAGCACGCGTTCAGGAGCACCTTTGATATAGGCGGTGAGTATTCCATCCAGATGCTGCTTCTCAAGCTGACGAGAGAGGTCGTTGAGCATTCATCCAATAGACCGCAAATTCGATGAATCATCACTTACAATGACCAGAGCCCATTTGTTCGACGAGTTAAAGGGGATTTCGAACACCTTGGGATGCTGTCCCTGGTACGCATCATAGTCGGGGATGTGTTTGCCGGCGAAGCGGATGAGGCCGGTCTCGGTCGCATCACCGAGAATCTTGCGCTGGTCGAAGGGAAGATCTGTGCGGTCGAACTTGACATGCGAGTTCAAAGCCGCGATGTCGACGATCTCGCGCATGCCAGGGGCGTCGATTGCGAACGATTCGGTAGTCTCGGAGTCGTTATTCGACTGAAGAATTCGTTTGAGTTTACTTGTGTGTACGTTTTTCCTATGTCAAAGGCTCACCTGAAACGCGGTGAACATGCGGAGACCACTCCAAATGTTCGTGACCTGTATGCTGTCAGACATCATCCAGTCGAAGAGACGAGCCATTTCTCACAGTCATCTGGTTGCGGGTCAAGGTGCCAGTCTTATCGGTCGCAAGCAGGGTCAACTTTTCACGTAGGCGTTAGAACGAAGGTATCATAGTAGTACGTTACGAATCTGAAGAATACTCACGGAGCCTATGGCGACGCAATATGTCAAAATATGATACAGAACATGAAAGGACGCGCGTACCCAGTGTCTCAACGCCCTGCAGGTCTTTAACCAGGACATTCTGAGCTGCCATGCGCTTCGCCGCAATAGAAAGTCTACAACAGATCATGAGCAAGACATCCGTGGTAAACTTGTGACACACTCACAGAAGAGTGACGACGGACGGCAAGCCCTCAGGGACGAAAGCAACCAGAATGGAGACGGCAAACGTCACGGTCTGCTCGCCCTTGCCCTTGTACACGGTAGTAATCCCGACGACAAAGAAGACGACGGCGAAAACGATCGCGATAGCGGAGACCATCATGACGAAACGGCCTCTGCGTTGGGCGTAAGTGGGCAGCGTCAGATGACTACGGGGAACAGGGGTGCATACATCTCGACGGCGAGCGGACTCTTCTTCCCAGTTTCATTACCGGTGAGCGCGGCAATTTGCCCAATCAGGGTGTGGTCCCCAGTCCGGACGACGACTGATAGGCCACGGTAAGCATTACAGTGGACGAGACACTGCGTAGTAGTACTCGCCTCCCCATCCCTCACCGTTGACGACGAGCGTCGAATTGAACAGCTGTGGACAAAGTCAACGATAAAGCTCATCAGATTACTCAAGGGCACTTACGAGATTTTCGGCTTCTACCGGCCTGCTTTGCACACCTTCAGGGCGTGCAAGACGCTCTTGTGGTTCAGACTCCCCAGTCAGACTACTGTTGTCGACCTTCAGGTCCGATGCGGCGAAGACGATGAGGTCTGCCGGCGTCTTATCACCGGAGCGCTGCGATAGAAGTGGTTAGAACCTCCCCGTCGAGAGCTTACGGACACGGTAGACGCTTACGACAAGGACGATGTCACCCTTGACCAGGTCGGCCGCCGGTACGGTCGTGAGCGTCCCGTCCCGGACGACGCGCGACGAGGGGGGTATCATGGCCAGGAAGGAGGCGAGAATGGCCTCCGATTTCTGGAGCTGATAGAACTCGATCAACGCGTTGAGGAACGCGACTCCGATCAGGATGCCTCCAAGATATGTGTTAGGGAAATTATCCTATTCCCTCTGGCATGAGCACTCTCACGTTCGCACAAGACGGGTAGGGGCCTTACCTTGTAGTCGACGCCAAGCAGGATGTACTCCAAGACTCCCGCAATCATGAGCAGGATGTTGAACATGGTCATCAGGCAGTCCCAATACTGAACGCTCGGCCGTGAGCAAGCCCGTTCAATAGAACACCAAGCTTCCGCACCTTGCGCAGCGCGGACTTCTTTTTCGGCGGCGTCAGAACGTTTGGTCCGTCACGAGAGAGCCTGGCCTGAGCCTCATCCGTAGACAACCCGGATGACCGCCCGGCGTCTTTCGGGTCGAACGCCGTGTCGAGCTCAGTCTGGAGGGCGTCGAGGGTAAGCTGGTGCTCATGAATGTCGACGTTGTCCATCTCAGCCTTCCCGTCCTTCTGCCCGTGCGCCTTTTGCTGAGACAAATGCTCGTATCCCGCCTCAGCGAGCTCCTTGTCCTCCTTGGTCATCTCCCGCTTCATCTCAACGCCCCGGGGACGGTGGACGTGGGGGGCCTTCTCGTCCTCATCGTGGGAGGGTTGGTCGGGGAAGGCGACTGCACGGGTACCTGCGGCGGCCTCCTCGTCGTAGAGATGTTGCGTAGACTTTTCCGAGATCGCGTGAGCGCCGTCCATGGCGAGAGAATGGCGACAACGGTGGGGGAAAGAAGAGAGGACGCTCGCCACTCGAGCAGGCGACCTCCGCCCGATTTATGGTGTTCAAAACTGGGGGAAATCTTCGAGCAACCGCCCGCTGGGGAATGGCACAGGTGCCGGCAGTTGGTCGCTTGCGTCGCACTGACGCGAGTCTCCCCAGCGGACGAAATTTCTTATCGGAAGGTCGGTCGCAGAATTCGCACATGGGTGGCATGATTGGATCACAGGCCGGACGGGATGAAGGCTAGCGAGTGCAGGAGCGAACGGCCAAAAACCCGCACTGGCAGGGCAATTTCCTGTCCGCTTCTGCCCAACCACTTTGCGCTATATGGACACGCCACGTGACCCAGTCGCCGGCGGTAATCTCCGCCGCCCGCGGCCAGAAGACTGCAAGGAACCGTCGCTCTGAACCTGGTTACGCTTCCCCTCCGGCCTCGAGGCTGGTATCGGACTCAGCGCCCGCTATTTCTGGCAACGGGACCGCACCATCGATTTCTCCGACAGTGGCGGTCGGCCTTCGAACGCCTTCGAGTTCGTACCTCGAGCCACGTCCTTCTGGCAGCGTCAGAGGGGATATCCTGGCTGGCGCAGGAGAATTGCCATGAACATCCTCCTGACACGGCCTAGAGCTACATGGCGCCAGCGCACTTACGACAATCGCGCTGTCCGCCAGCTTGGCGGACAGCGGGACTCTCACAGCTCGCGGCGTTTCTCCGCCGAAACCTCTAGAGGGAACACGGAGTACTCACAAGACCCTCAAGGTGGTAATGGGCTTATCAGCGACAACAGAGATCGCCAGCCCTTCAGGATGGCAATCGCGTCGCCCTACAGCTCGAACTCAAGATTGTGCTCTTGGCACCTTCTCGCTACTTAGTCGCTTCAGAGTAAGCTTTCATTTCGGGGACTTGGCTCTGCCACGATATGCTCACCGTGAAGACTTCGCGAATGCTTTGGAGAAGCACTCGTAAAGCGGGGTTTGGCCTCGATCGAGAGGCTTTGGCGCTCTCCTAGCTATTCTCCTCCGGAGTCTTCAGCTTGCCATTTTCGGCTACGGAGTACTAGACCGCAATTTCAGGGTCCTAGGATACCCCTTGGCCTCGCAACAGATTCGGTGCATATGTGCGTAGTCCAGAATATATCACGTTTGGCAACATAGTGGGGGGAAGTAAACAGCGGTGAACGATGTACACAAGTATGACCTGCCAGCTCGGCATCGTTCGGCATGTGCCACAACGCTGGTGCCAAGCCGAACAAGAAGCATCGACGACAAACACGATGTAAGTCCAAACAAACATCCGGCCATATTGGCCTGCCCTAAACTGGGAAGCCAAGAAAGGCCACTTGTGCGTGCTTTAGTGAGTTACTCTTTCATTGCTAACGAAGCAGTCTCGGGTTTCACGGTGCGAGGGCGAGGTATTCAACATTACAACTACTCTACATCTATATCTACATCTCTATGCACGCATCTAACAGATCTATAAACGACTGCCTCGTGCGTCCAGCGGCGCGGACAGTCATTCCTCAACGGGCGCGATGTCCTGCTTGAGAACATATCGGTAGCGCACCTTGCCAGACTTCACATTCTCAAGCGCCTTGCCCGCGTCCTTCATGGGCAGCTCCTCAATCCACGGCTTCACGTCCTTCTCCGCAGCGAGTGCGAGCATCTCGATCATGTCCTCCTTCGAGCCAATGTGTGAGCCGCCGATGAGGCTGCCGTTGCCAAGCACGTCAAACGGGTGGATCGCGGGCAGCGGCTCGTCGATGTCCGGCAGGCCGACGCAGATGTACTTTCCGTGCACGTACAGCATCGCGAGGAAGTTGCGAATCGAGACGCCGGGCGGGAAGCTGTCGACGGTGGAGATGAGGATGTCGAACGTCATTTGCAGGTCCTTCCAGTAGCCCTGTGCGTCGCGCGGGTAAGCTCGCGTGCGGCATACGTTGAAGAAGGGAGACTCACATCGACAGTCGTGTCCACAACGTGGTCCGCGCCCATCTTCTTCACGTCATCCGCCTTTTTGGTGCCGCGCGTGAACGCCCACACCTCACAGCCCATCGCCTTCGCGAAGAGAACCGCGTAGTGGCCGAGGCCGCCAATGCCGATCACACCGACCTTCTTGCCAGGGCCAGCGTTGTTGGCCTTGAGGGGCGAGTAAACGGTGACGCCCGCGCAGAGCATGGATGCCGCGTAGCGCGACTCCAGCTTGTCGGGTATGGGGAATACAAAGCGTTCGTGCGCGCGAATGCCAGTGGAATATCCGCCCTGCGTCGCAGTGCCATCGGGGTATACGTGGTTCTACCGCGCCTGCCTCAGCGTCCGGCTCTCTCTGCACACGAAGGAACACGCGACTACTCACATATGTGTGAATCAGATTTTGACAGTAGTTCTCGTAGTTGTCGTCGCACGCGCGGCACTTCAGGCAACTGCCCACTTGCGCGCCTACGCCCGCACGGTCGCCAACCTTGAACCCCTGCACCTTCTCACCGACGCGCGTCACCCGCCCGACAATCTCGTGTCCAACGACGAGCGGGAGGCTAGCCTGGCCCCAGCCTCCCGTCAGGGTATGCAGGTCTGAACCGCACACACCGCAGTGCGTGATGGCAATCTCGATGTCTTCAGGGGCGAGAGGTTTGGGCTTGAAGGAAGTGACAGTGAGGTTTGACCACACCGACGGGTCTAGTGAGGCTGGTTAGACCGACTCTGCTTCCATTTTGAATGCGCAGCTTACCAGTCATGGCGTAGCCCTTGAACTCGAGCTCTTTTTGTGCAGACATTGCAATTCGCGTCAAGGTCGTAAAATTGTTGAGTCGAAAGCTTCCTCAAGCGAGAAGAGTACAGGCGATGCAGAGGGTGTTGAGTGAGTATCGCCGAGCAAAGCAGCGCGGCTCTATATATCGCCTCCATCATCTCGAGCCCGAACAGATCGCCAGGCATTTTCGATGGTGATGAGTAAAGTGCCAGGGCGCCGCCCCGCAGACGGGGGCTCCCGACGTCAAGGACCCGCGGCGCACAGATTTCTCCCGATCGGACATGGCGGCCAGGGCGGGGCAAGGAGCGTTGGAAAATCAATGAAGCGTCAAGTGCGCGCAAAGATGGCTCGTTGCGTCTTCTGCCTCCGACTCGGGAAACGATGATGACCTCGGCCTCCTTATACAGCGACCTCGGTATGCTTTCGGGTTCGTCATTTGCTTCGCTTTGTCCGTAAGCCTGACTCTCAGAAATGCAGTGGTTGAGTCGGGGAGGCCTTCAGCTTACGCGCGTGGCTGGTTGATAGCGTGGTCGATAACGCAGAAATCGAGGACGGAGAGACAGAGAAACCGGCGGCTCTGACGCAATGGTAAGTGTACCGATCGCCTGCCACGTGCGGGGGATCGGCGGTCGAGACGCCGACCGCGCGCGGGGGCCACCGGCAATGCTCGTTCCGGTCTAACCGAGCGTCCGACGGCGCAGGCAAGCAGAGCACAAACGCATTACGCATGACGAACCCGCGAGGCAGAATTACTATGCGACCCCTCAATATGTTACGTGGTACGCACCTCTCTGTGTGGATTTTCCGACCGGCTTTCGTAAGGCTGTGAGGTTGTGCGGTCGGTACTTCGCGCGCAAAGGCCTTCGTGCTGCAGCCATAGTGTAAGTGCGACCAATGCACCCATTTCGATCCGTTCCTGTTCGATCTCTAATCAATGTGGCGGTTCTCGCCGACGCTCGTATCGTTCGCCCGTGGTGAGCCGGCATATATCTGCGGTCAGACCATCAGACAGACGTATAAAAAGCACTTGAGACAACTCACCCTGCGCCGTTTTGTGTCAAGCTGCACTGACGACCTTCGAGCAAGATAAAGCGCGGAAGTCCAAATTCGTGCTAATGGCGGACCGTACCGCAAACCCCGAAGGTGGTCGAGCTAGCTTTCCTCCCTAGGGTATGGCTAGAGTGGTCTTGTAGATTTCAAGGTCCTGTCCATGAAAGAGACATAGACTGTATATTGGCGCCGGAGCATCGGTCTTGTTATGAGATTTCAAAACTGAGACCATGTACAGCTCGGTGTGCGAGGACCGGGATACGAGTTGTCGAGATGTCGAGATGATGCCCACTTCGTTTTCGGGTGCGGCGGCACTGGTATGGAGAGCTTTATCGGAACCTTAGACTCCACAGAATTGTTAAACTAGAGCGCCGACGGTCCCGACGGGTCTTCCGAACAAAAAGTCAAAAGTGAGGTACACGTACGGATTGAGTTTAGCCGCGCCGGCGATGGACAGCGTTCCTCGAGCATCTCTAAGTGGGACAATGGACTGAGGTGACAAGAAAGTAGCAATTTCAAGCTATCCCGAAGGGTGGCAGTACGGCTCCGAGAGTTCGTTCGTGATACATACAATCATAGGTGCGTGCACAGGAGGGGCGTCACTTTGAAATGCGGTTGTTAATGACGGTATCTTCGGAAGGAACTGCTACTCACCATCGTGAAGTGCGGGATCCCGCGTCGTGAGTGGGTAAAGGGATGGAACGGCAATACGATCATGTCTCAGAACAAACAGATCGTAGAGGAGGATACAGAAAGAGTCGCGCTAAAATGTAGAGTACAGGCAGGGTGGATAGTGCGCGATAGTGATACAACAAGCGGGCCAACGATCCGGCAAACATACAATAACGATCAATACAGAAAGGTATAAGCGAGAGGGAACACAAGGATCGACGAAAACCAAACGATCACCGAGAAGAAGGGTTCAAGTTCATCACAGGCTCTCCTTGAACTTCGTTCCGTTATCGAACTTTCGCATAGAGCGTACGTATCCACCGTGGTGGTCGGATTCCGAGGGCCCCGATTGCACAGAGAAATGCCGCTCGTCACGCTGGACGACCGACGCGATCTCCCCCTGAGGGGGCGAGACGGATGGCGGGGACTGGGACACCGGCATCGACACAGGGGCGGAATAAATGCTAGGGGCGCCCTCCCCGTCGTCCGTGTCCGGGAAGAGCGACGCACCCAACGAGGGTCCAGGAGAGGGGAACGGAACGTACGCAGACGGCGCGCTGAGCTCGACCTCGACAGAGTCCGAACTCAGGCTGGGCGCAACGCTCCCACCCGCGCGCGGGCGGCCCGCTCCGAGAGTCGCGGGGAGCTCGCCATCCGCGCGATCGCGCTCGCGCAGGTCCCTGTCCCCGGGGTTGTTGGGGACGCGATCGTCCGACGCATCCCACTCATCCCCGTCCTCTCCGGAGGCCTTGATCCATCCTCTCCGCCTGCCGAATAGTCTGGCCAGACGCTCTCGGATCCCGGGAGGGCCAATAGGGGCCTCGGACGAGAAGTCCCGCCCGCGAGAGCGCGCTTTACGTAGTTGGCGCTCGTAGGGCGTCGGCTCGTGGTTGCGGAGGAGGATGAAGATGCCGACGCATGAGATGAGGAAGATGGTGGCGAGGGCGACGACGACGGCGATGAACCCTCCGAACGAGCCGCCTATTTCTGGGCGGCCCTCAGCAAGGTTGGCACTCTTGGGTGCGTAGACTAAGTACATTTACAGCATAAAATATCTGTCAGGTACTTGCCATGGGGGGTGGTGCATCCACCGGAGGAACCGAGCCTCCTGCTCGCTGGACGAGGGAGCTCATTACGTCAGTGTTGCGCGTTAGACGCTCTGCGGCCGGCATGAAGAGGGCGTGGAGGGAATTTGGGGTATTTTTCGTCGAGTCCTGTGCTTGTTTTGTGGTCGCACAGCAGCGAAGAGCGGCGGGAGGTGGTCACGGAGGTGGCGGTCGGGGACAATGTCTCGAACGACGTGCATGGGGAGGCCAGCCCGCGGGAGAACTCGCACTGTCAGTGGAGCAGTCGCCTGCATTCCTCGCGCTTCTTCATATCAAAATCAATATTTTCGACTGATAAGGACCAAATACGGCCAATCGAGTCGTGCTGCCCTCATGTTCGACCTACTTGTTATCCCTCTTTCCCGTAAACATGGCTTGGGAAACGGATGGCTCTCCAACGCGTGTAGGGAAGGAGGTCGCCTCGTTCATTTGCCAGACGGTAAGATTATATGGTTTAGCCGCTTGTTTCACCTCGTGACGTCATTGCAATCTTCGTGTTTCTCGCTCATAAGTAGTAGTGCATTCAGACAGACGACCACTAACCGTATTGGCCCACATAGCGCCTTCATTCTAGCATTAATACAGTCCAAACACATCTCAAAGCATTGGACAATTGACGCTAAAACCTGGCCGCGGCCTTCGCGGCTAATCTTTCTGGGCGCTAAACAACAAGGCTTTCAAACATCTCTCGCAGAAAAAGGTCGTTTGCGTCTTCTCGCCTGCATAATGAGAGGGATAAAGCGTGTCAAACGTACTCCAACTAATACATTGGTGCATGCCGGCCGAGAGACTATTAGGCAATGCTAGATGTGCATTGTAATAGGCCTCGGGCGCCCGGATCAGCTGAGAGGCAAGTACCACCAACATGACGCGGAATTGCACAAACTCGGTAAGCAAAACCAGACTAAAATGATGCCGCTGAGCTGTCATACCACTATCCTAGGCATTGGCCAGATTTCGGGACAAGCTAACCGCTACAAACTCGTTGGTCGACGTGATTATGCCGCTACTACCCCGGCGGCGTTAGTGGTTTTGAATAGAGAAGTTAGCTATGACATACGCGCGGAGCCCGACAATTTACCGGTTTGTTTTCATGGCGACATGGTTGCCCTGGGTACACTCACGGAATTTTTCTCTACGCCCCGCCAATGTCACAACCATACACATGTTCCAGCAAATTGGGGGGGGGGGGGGTTCCAACTGAGTGCCGTAGAGTACAGACTGTCCACTAGAGCGTGAATCATACACGCCCGGAACCGCACAAGCCTAAGGTACCGGCGAATAGCCGACGGCGCTCAACGGCGGCGGAGCCTCGCCCTGATGCCCATCCCAGGCCTTCCCACACCCACACACCGTCCTGGTTCTCCGTTTTGTCGACCTTTGGCAACTCTCGAACCCCCCGCTGGAGCAGCATCACTGCGCGAGTGCGCCTGTGCGTGCACGCCCCCGCCGCCTCCCACGGGCCTCGCGTTGTTGGTCCAAGGCCCACCAAGGCCCGCGCGTCAGTCCCTCTTTGCCTAGTCGGGCAGGTACGTTCGTTCCCGCTCCATAGGGTAGCAAGGATGCGCATGCGGACTTAGATGCGTTGTTTAGGCAGGGCGGACGGGCGGGCAGATGCGTAAGGATGGCTCTATGTGGAACTGAATCTGCATTTCAACACTGTCACCAGCAACCCGGGTATCGAGCGCGCGCGCCCCTCGCAGGGAGACGGGCGCACGCGCGGGCGAACGGCGAAGTAATGTACACATGTACAGCGCGCGCAGAAAAAGGACCGGGGCGCCCAAAGGAGGAAAGACGAGGGGACGAATGGGGAGGGAGGGAGGAAGGAAAGCTCGTATAGATACAGCGAAGCGAAGAGAGGTGAGTCCGGCAGCGCCCACTGAGCGCACTATGCTACATCGTATCTCGGGAGGTGGGGGTACGTCCGTCGTCAACATGTCGTGGCAAGCATAAGTCGCATACGCGTCATGAAGATCATAGAGCAGCACTGTGCGGGTGCCGGGGCGAAGGGTGAACGCATAGGGTGAGTACGGGGCGTCGAGCGAGCGGTGGGCAGGCGGCAGCGGCCGTTTACGCCTGCTCCCTCGAGCCGTCGCACGGGAACATCGAGTTGTAGTCGATCTCGAACGGTGGTATCCCGTACTCTGCCGCCTCAGGCCCACCACTGCCGATGCCGTGCCGACGGAGACCCATCATGTAGCTCTCGAGGTCGGCGGTGAGGTCGAAAGGATCGAGCGTGGGCACCGGCGGCATATCGTCGGGCGGCGGGGGCTCGGGCATCGGGAACAGAGAGACAGCGGGCTCGAGGTACGTCTGCGACTCCGGCATTTCGAGGGCGAGGTTCTGGACGTTTTGGGGGAACGCGAGGACGCGCGGAGTGCGGTCCATGTCGGGCTCGGGTATAGGGGCGGCGGGCGTCACGCCATCGAAGTTGGGCGCGACGTTGCGAGTCCAGTTGTCGTCCTCGGTCATGAGCTGCAGCATCGGGACAGGCCCAGGCGGCGACGGCATCGTGCGCGGGGCCATACGCGCGGTGACGAGGTCGTCTCGCGCCCAGCCCGACAGCGACGAGGTGACCACAGTGAGGGGAGAGGGGAGGGTGGAGATGGTAGCGGCGCGTCTCCGGCGCTCAAAGAGGGGGCTCGGGGGAGGAAGTGGGTATGCGACGCCGGTCGACGGAAGGATAGTCGTGGCCGGATCGATGGTGGTCACCATCTCCGGCTGTGACATGTACTGGGGCTCGGTACCGAGCTGAGGCTCGGGTATGAACTGTCCTTCTGGGTTTTGAATCTGATACTAATGTTAGCGAGGTGCGCCATTGGCTTGTGGTAGGGGGGTAAACGTACCGTGATCTCGCACCCGACTGGCGACGAATGTTCGGAAGACTCCTCGGGGTATACGGAAGGCTGGAGGTCGCTCGCGACAGAGTCAAAGGAGAATAAGCTCTGCTCGTCGGACTCGGAGTAGTCGTCGCCGAAGTTGACGTATTCCCAGCCTGCATACGGCGGCATATCGCTGTGAGAAAACGACCGCTTCGGCGCGAGCGGGCGGTCAGACGCCAGAGAGGGCATCGACAGCATAGCCGCCTGAGACATATAGGGATGGCTAGGAACCGCAGGAATCGGCATTGGGTACTCGAGTCGCGCGGGAAGAGAGTCAGAACGATGCTGCAAGCCCGTGGGTACTTCGGGCGCGAGAGGGTCAGACTCTTCGCTCGAAGGCGTCCCCGGGGGTTCGGGCGAGGACGAGGAGCCCGCGCTCTCCGGCGCCGGATAGTCGTAATGAGGGGTGCGGGCTCGGCGGACGCGAGCACAGACGGCACGGCGGCGAGTAGACTTGCGCACGAACTCCTCGACCTGCTCACGGCGTGAGAGCAGGGCGGGATGCTTGCGTGGTTCGCTGCAGCGCTTCTTAGGTCGGTAGACGTAGTTCGGGTTGGCTGCGGCGTGCTTCTGAGCCTCGTCCTTGGCCTTCTCGTACCATGGCCCTTTGCCTATGTCGTCAAGGTCCTTCCACGCTTCGCCGGCGCGCTTGGAGAGCGTCTTCTCCTTGGGCTCCTTGGTATCGGAGAGGGTATTCTCGCCTTTGTGCCTCTCGACGTAGTCGCGGCGGAAAAGGATGAACGCGTTAGGAGGACGCGGTGCCCAGTTAGGATCAAGCTGGCGCTTGGCCTTGTATCGACGGGTCGACGTCGGGTTGTTGTATGGTGTGTAGAGCGTCGAGGTATCTGAGGCGTCGGAGATGCTCCTCGGCCGCGCGGCGGAGTCGAGGGAGAGGCTTCTAGGGATGGGAACGTGGATGGCGGAGCGAGGGGTGCTTTCGAGGCCGGGGGGATAGACGGAGTAAGGGGGAGGGGGCTCGGGGAAGGAAGCGGTCGTGGCGAGGGTCGTGTAGTGCAGGTCGTAGCTGTCGTTAGAGGGAGCCCATCCGCGGATGGTCCCAGGTCTAGAGGAGGACGCAAACATGGCCGGAGATGGGGCGAGAGAGATGAGGAGCGCCGCGGGAGCGATTGCGGCGGCGGGTGGCCATGATCTTTAATAGTGAGTGGGGACCCACTCCGCGTCCCCTGTGTCGGGCGCGGGGCTTGCAGGTGCGAGCTGAGTTTGCGGTACTCAGCGTCTCCGACGGGGCACGGCCAGGCCGCTCCTTTGTTCGCGCTGCCAATCCGATCGCAGACCAGGAGCGGGGGCTGGCTGGGACTGAGCGCTAGCACGAGGACGGCGGGCTGAGACTGGTGCGCGGGACCTGCCCCGCCACGGCCTGCGGGCGCTTCCGCCGCCAGTCGGCGTTCAAATCATCGAGGATCGCAATCGCAGATCGGCCTCCAACAAAAAGAAGCTGATGCAATCTCCGATCGCCCCCTCGGCACGCGCAGACGCCCGCGGGGCCATGAGGCTATCGACCTCCGTTCCAACTCAGCCGTCCCCATCCAGCACATCCGCCCGCCCGCCCTCCCCCCCGGCCCCGAGCACAGGAGCACAACACCAGCACCGACGTCCAGGCTGCGTCCAGAAGCACCGCTGCTGCTCTTCCGCGCACAGTCGGCTCCGGCGCGCGGAAACGAGCACACCAGCCGGCCCCCCGACGTCCAGACTTACGCGGTGGCACATATCAGAAGTGGGTGGCAAGGCCTCCGCCCTCCGTGGCCTTCCCTGCGCTCGCCTGTACCTGGTGCCCCGCTGTCTCGGCACTCGAACCGCAACCGACCTTTCCATAATGAAATCGCGTCTGCCACGGCCCGCGCAGCCCCAGCCCCCTCGGGTCGAGAATCAAGACAGAAGTGCGCAGGCCTCGCGCGGAGGACACGCCCTCATCTCCGTTTACCGCTTTAGGGAGCATCTCTACTCAACACCCTGATTCTCCCGGGCGGGTGATGGGCTCTCAGCTGGTCCCCCATCAGCAATAAAATTATTCCAGCTTCTTGTTGTCGCCCGCAATGATGCATTAATAAGTCGCAGTCCCTGATCACCCGCTCCGTCCCCGTGCGTCGACTTTCTTCACGGAGACGCAGCGGTACGTCGATTAGCCTGCGCCTGTCAACTCAAACGCAAGACACAGCGCAGAGTGCAATGCAGACGCGCAGCAAATCCGGAAGGACGTGCGGGGCGCCTGACCCCCAGCGGGGACGAAACTTGCCGCGGAGCTCGGTAACCTAAAGGAATCGCATCCGCGCCAATGAGCGTGCGAGGAGCTGCTGCTGAGCCTAGAACGCCAATATCACCTGCCACTCCGGGAACGGATAGTCGCTGCCTAAGCCCTCCTCGCAGACCCTATAATCATCCTCGTGCCACGCGACGGAGCACCAGCTGCACGGACGAATCGCGCCTGGACACACGGCGGGCAGGAGCCCTCGCGCGTCGCCATCGTCGTCATCTTTGGTGGCACAATAACCCCCCCATCTCCGCGACTGGAACAAGACACCTCCACTCGCGCAGAGGGCCGGAGTTAAGAGCCTTTCCAGGCCGTCGCGCGCCCCCAGCTCGCAGAACAGCGTTCCTCACAGCTCCTATTTGTCGATCGGGGTCGCGCGCACGAGGGCACCCCGCCGTGACCGCCCGTGCGTGCGTCAGCAGCGGCACATGCAGACCCTCGCGGGAGAACAGTCCTTTCGAATGGGAAGCGAGTAAGGGCGGCAGCGAGCAGGTCTGGATGGATAAGCATACTTTACCCGTGAGGTGAATACCGAGGAGTTCCAGCTCGAGTACGCATCCGCACACCCCGTGGCCGGTGCCGGGAGCCTAAGGATGCCCTCAGGGGAGATCGTTAGGCTTCCGGCATCGACAGGTACGTTTAGGCTCGAGTCGCACTGTCCTCCTCATTATCCGTGCATAGCGGGGTACCGGGAGCTACGGTGAGGGGCAGGCAAGGGAGCACACAGGGCGAGGGCAGGGCACATCAAGAGAACAGGTGCGTCCGGTCTGCATGGTCGCAGCTGCCACTTAGATCCCGGCGAGTAGATTCGGGGTGGCGACCCCAAAAGCTATCCTCAGAACTCCGCGGAAGGGGCACAGGGTTCGCTGGTGGGAACCCGGCTCGTTCGACCCGTCCTCGATTCCTCGAACTGCAAGATGGTGGCATGTAAGTTGCCGTGCTGTCCCCGGGACGGGCAAGGGAGCAGGGGTGCCACATACTGAGAATAGGAGTCTGCGACCTGCAGGGCGCCAGCCCATGATCAACGCGGAACGGAACCGACCGCCCTTCAGGCTTCAAGCCCCGCGCGCCGTGCTCCGCGCCGCCTTCATTTTGCCTTTTGCACTAGCTGCTAGCCCAGCGACGCGGGAGGTTATTAGGGGCGCTGCTGCTCCAGTAGGCACCCCACCCGATGCCAGTCAGGGTCGCATATGCAACAGCGCGACTCTGGAGATAGCACCCACCCACATCTCTGATCCCAGCGGCCGCCGCGCGAACGCCGGTAACCTGGCGTCGTACGGGCGTACGGGCATGCAGGCGCGAGCACGAGGCCGTCGGGGTTCCTTTGGAGTGGCCTGGAGTCCAGGCCATATGGGCAGCCATCGGGAGTGCCGGATCTGAGATCAAGGGCCTGATCGAGTGCTTCTACGGCGATGCGAGCAGCACATGCCTTTGCGGGCGGAGCGTAGCCTGGGGAGCGGAACGGACGCTGCAAGGAGGCGATTGAGTTGGGGGTTCGAAACGTAATCGGGCTTGTCCTTACGTTAACGAAGAGCTGAGAAGACAGGTGGTGCGTATACAAGGGTCCACAGCTGGCTGCTGTCTGGGAAGAGATGATGTTGAACGCCAAAGACTCGTCAGATGAGTTCTGATGGTCGCCTGTCATTGTTATTGTGATTCGTGAAGAGGTTGGGTCTTCCCGAGCGGAGTGCTGGCGGGGACGGAGTTGCTGAGCTGCGTTAGCCTACCACACCCGTGGGCAGATGACCGAAATCTCTCGAGTAAGCGTCAACTATCCGTGTGAGCGTTGCGGCATATTTTGGAAGCCAGGGAACTTCTGGGCTGCTGTGGTCGTTCGACTAAGCGGAGGGATCCATAAGGAGATGTGCAGTAGATTGATGGTAGGGCGAGGTCCCAGCCGTCTCCTCGAATGGAAAGGCGAATATCATACACCTGACAGGGCGAATTTGTAGAATCCCGAGCAACATCGGACGATTTCCCGAGGCACCCTTGAATTCGACATCGGCTGCGATGCAGATCTATATAGCCAACAATAACGATGCTTGACTGATAACAGACATCTGTCAGTCCATTGCGACCGACGAGTGGGGGGCAACGTACTAGTAGCACTAAACGGTCTTGATTGACGAGCATTAATAAGGCGCACTCTTGCACAATTCGTGATTTGCTGCAGAGCCCGGCTGGCACAACAACGAAGAGGTGCAGATATTTTGGTGATAAAAATATGATCATTGAAATCAATACCAGTATATCGGCGACTTCGTGAACGCCGCCTTGAACCTATCCGCGTGGGACGCGAAGACCATCAGGGGCTCTCTCCATATGAAGAACAACCCAGTTGCTACGGGCAGAACTCCGCCCACAAACGCAGCGGCCGTGCGGAACCGCTTCGTTCCTGGCATGCTTCCGAGTTGAGGGCGCAGCCACGTATTCCAGATGATGGACATGCCCTCCACGGCGTGCCAGGCGACCGCAGCGGTGAACCCGACGTAGCCGAGCCAGTTCCTCCACGGCCACTCTTGCAGACCGAACTTGACGTATTCGTAGTCAAGCTCCGAGGGACCAACAGAGTAGATAGGAGGGGACGGGTCCGTGGGCGCGACACGATGGATGAAGAAGTGCAGCGCGACAACGATGGCGGACGTGTATCCCGTGATGCTGAGGATGCTGCTCAGGCGACGGGCTGGCTTGGGCGCGAGGACTCGCTTCAAAAGAGCCGACAGCGGATGAATCACCAAAGGTGCGAGAACGAGATATTTCTCGCCGAATGACGTCTGATAGTATTCTCTGCCGAGCAGCTACGAGAAGGCGATAGAGTTCAAGCAACGCATACATGAAGCGAAATGGACACTTACCATGACTTGAGAAGCCAAGGACGTGCCGCCTATGTTGGCCATGATTGGTGCGGTCAAGTGAATGAGAACGAATGTAGTAATGAACGGCGCAGAGCCATGGGCGATACGCGTCAGCGCAGGCTGCGTTATGACGGTGAGGCGTCGCAGGAAAGACTGGTCTTGGTGAGGCGTTGCGTCAGCCATGGCGGCGGCGAGCAGAGAACAATATTCGCGAGCTGTTGGATTAATAAAACGACGAACGCGGAGTAGCGGTACGCGGTCGCTGTGCGGCCGGTGCCGTCGGAAGGAAAACGTGCGTAAGTGGCCGGCGTTTATTGGTCTCATCAGACGTTTGTTTGGTTCGGAGGCTGCTGCCAAACAACCACTTCCCAAAGTGGCAACGGCCAATTTGTACCACCACCATCCCTCAAGCGCCGCCACTTATGAGTTCCTCACGCTCCTCATCCTCCTCCCCCGAGCCTGAGCCTCTCCGACAGAAGGCCAAAAAGTCAAAGGACGCACAAAAGAAGACGAAGGAAGCGCAAGCTGCTTCTGCAGTCGACCAGCATGGCAAAAATGAAGGCCGGAATCCCAATTGGGATTACACACCCCCGGACGGTTATAAGGCTATGAGCCTCAAGGTGGACGATCGCACGTTTGACTGGGACTCTGTAATGGATGACGATAACCTGGAGCTGTGGGTAGTGCGGGTGCCGGATGCGGTACGTTTCGCATCTAGCCCATCTGAACGTTCGGCAACTAACGAGACGTCATTGTGATCAGCTGAAGACCAAGTATCTCCAAGAAGCGAAGCTTGAAGTATCATCCTCATCGTCTAAAACTGTACGCGTAGGCTCTATTGATAGAAAGAGCACCACGTTCGACGTATGGAATCTTGGAGAGGATGAGGCCGACACTATTGGCGGCGAAGAGCTGCGAGGAGTTTCGGCCTTGTTGCCGAGGAGCAAGCGAGGAGGAAAGCTATTCCAAGGTGTTTCGCGACTCTATTCGCTCTCCAAACACCATCTCACCGCTACTTCACCTAGCACCTAAACCTATAACCCGCCGCCTGGTCATTTCCGCCCACCCTACTCTCCCTACTCCCGAGTCCTCTCCTGAGGCCTCACATGCGTCACACCAAAACCCCCCACGACCAACGTACCCTAAAGAGGTTCTTACACATCGATTCATGCCCATTGGCTCGCTTGCCCCCGTCGAGGACGATGTGGTCATGGATATCGACGTACCCCCATCTTCCCAACGGGAAAAGTCGAACAAGCACCGCGAAAACGCAGAAAAAGAGCACGATGAGACACCACGGAAGAAGAGAAAATCCACGGCAGAGTCACCCAAAAAGTCCAAGAAGACGAAGGCGACGTCGTAGCGTACCTCCTTGCCTTCCGTGTTTTGCATAATTCATCTGGACCACGACCCTTCCACCAGTGAGACAAAACTGAGTACATGTGGTAACAGTAAGGACAAGCGGAGGTGGGAATTATAGGATGAGGAGTAATCCAACGGGGGCATGCAATAATACAAATAAGTCTGAAAGCAAAAAAACGCTGCACGACAGGCAGAGTGTGGGGCCAGCCTAAAAGCCCCATCGGGTCAGCCCAACTCCATCTCATCCCCCGCTCGACCCTTGCCCTTCGTAGTCCGTACATCCACACCGTTCGTCCGTCCGTTGACGGCAGCCGTTAACGATGGCCCCGCGACAGGCCGGGTCTGTGGTAAACGCGCCAGGTTCTCCTGAACCTCATCCTCGATGCCTGCAAAGACGCTCTCTTTTGGAAAGCCCAGTAGTCGCCCCGGATTCGTCCGCTCGATCTCCATGAGCGCAGGTTCAGCCAGTTCCGTCCAGCGTCGTCGCGTCTCCACGAGCTCTAGCAGCTGATTGGGAACGTGTAGTTGGTTATGATCGTCCGGGCTGAGCCCGAGCGCAGCCGGGCATGGTGGGAGGGCTGCGGTACCTGCCATTCCGCCAATGCCGTTCATGGAGCCAGGTAGGAGATCGCCCTTCACCTTCTTCTTCTTACTGACTTTCGGCCCGTCCTTCTTCTGCAGCTTCGAGTACAGCAGGGCAATGTGCTTGTCGATTGAGTCCCGGTGGTCAACATACTCCTGGTAGCCGAGACGCGCCTGAGCAATGGTGGCAAGACGTGCGCGTCGTGCCTTATTTGTCGCGAGGACGGTGCGAAGCTCGCGTTGGGCATGACGCAAGGCGGTCGCGATCGGGTCGTCGACCGCTTCCGAGTAGTCAGGCTACAATGGGGTAATATTGTTAGCATCGAGTGATAGCACACTGGGGCGCCATGCTCACGATGTCGTCGAGTAATCCATGAAATCGCATCACGTTGCGCATACGGTCCTCCAGGTCGGCGACGTTTAACTTGTCTCGCGCAGCGGCCGCAGCGGCACCGTTCGTTCCAGGCCGACCTTCCATCGCTTCCTCTGCCGCCTTCACACCCTTCCACTCCGTTGCATCGTGCATCGGGATCAATGCGCTCACGACGCGCTCGGTCAGTGGGCCGTGACCTCGCTCCTCCGTAGTCAAGTCGATATCCCCCAGCGTCGAGGGCTCCCATTTAGGTAGCACGTTCGGCGGTGGTGGATGTGCGTTAACGCGCACTGCAGCGGTCCCAGGTAAAGGCCCGCCATATAATGCGGTGTCCTCCTCTTCCCAGACTTGTGAGTAATGTCGTCCCAATTTCGGCATGATGAATGGTTCGAGTTCGTCTCCGGTATACTGAATAAAGCCGATGTCCTCTTCTTTGATGGGTCGTAACCACGGCTCTATACTTGTGTAAAAGGTTGTGACTAGTACTTGGTTGGGCTGCTTGCTCTTGCTGAAGTCGTCCATGACTTCTGTAGGCTTACTAGGCCCAGGTACAGGGCGGGGGGCTACTGGCGGTCGTTGTGGTAGCAAAGAACCTGGGAGAGGGAGGGCAAAATCGGGAGCGGTGGGCTGCACATATAGAATCTTTAGCAATAGCAGCACCGAACGCAACTTCAGAACATACCTTGCCAAAAGCAGTTGATGTAGAAGGGAATTTCAAAGCCTTCTGTGTCGGTGGGTGCGGATGTGGGTGTGTATGAGGCGGTAGGGGTGATGCTTTCCGAATTTTCGGAGGATCTATTCCGAGTATTACTAACTTCGTGAGGGACACAATACACCACTCTACTTACCTGGCTCGAGATCGCTGGAGTCATCCAGTTTGCGCTTCTTCTTATTCTTCTTCTTCAGCTCCTCGGCAGCACTATGGCAGGTATCAGTATTTGGAGAAAAGTATAGTTAACGTCTCGTGAGGACCAGATATGGGACACAAGAGACAATCTACTGCAAATGATTCGATAGTCATGGCAGTCAGCGTTAATGTATTGGTCTCCAGTAGCTCGCGTTCGACACATCTTACTGATAATTCAATCACTTGCAGTAGTTAGTACTGTCCCTCCACTAACATTGGACGTGGATAGCTACATGCTTACTAGACCGGCGTTGACATAGCCTAAGGCGCCTTAAGAGAAACATCGGAGAGGTGGGTCGATCATTGCCCGTACCCACCTGTCCGTGTTTACTATACGAGACAAGTATTTCAAGATTCTAAAGCTGTGGGCTCACCGTTTTCGTGGATCAATGGAGGAAGGGGAAGGCATAGGCATAGAGGGGGCGGGCAATGATGACAGACGGTTCTTTGGTGGCTGAGACTGAGGCTGCGAGGAAGCTCTGCTCTCGTCCCCGTTGACTGAGGGTGTAACTGTGGTAGCGCCAGATATGTAGCCAGAGCGGTTGTGGTTGGGTTAGTAGACAATGCAAGGAGTGGCGCCGTATAACGAATGAAGAATAATCGCGCATACAGGAAAGACGCCAACCGCGATCGCGCCAAAAAGAGTACGGAATCAGAGCAAACACAGAACAAAGTAGTGGTAGCAGGTCCAGCGGCAGACGAGCGCGGTGAGATGCATTAGGGAGAACCATGGTGGGAGTCGGATAGGAAGAGCGAGATCAACCAAGGAGAGCATCGCCACAGTGGGGTCCAAGCGTCGAAAAGTCATTCGGCATCAAGGATATAGCGGACCGCGACGTTCAGGAAATAGAGAATGGAGTGTTCAGAGTATCCCAGAGCCATAGACAAGTCAACGGGGTGATGCGGAAGGAGAAAAGTAAATCACATAGCCCGGTGGAGGACCGTGAGACGATGGACCGACCAAGGGGTTGCAGTATGATATCGCGTTCGTTCAAAACGCACGCACGTACGGGAAAAGCGCGAATCGTGGAAAAACATTGAAGCCAAGGCCGTGTGGAAAGGAACAGGTATGTCGGTAAGAGAGCGTGTCATTAGATGCGCGGGACACAATGAGTGGCAGAACACAACCGTGGACGTCAGTCTCAAGCTACATAGATTATTGCGCAATACGCACAGCCGCGTTCCCTCTCGACCTTCTGTATGGCTTTCGCTTTCCCTCGTTCCTTTTCCTTGAGGCGGCGCATAGACTCTTCGATGGCGCGCATGTCGTCTCCGGCCTTCTTGGCACGTTCAAGGCTCTTCTGCTTGAAGGCGGTAAGTTCAGCATGTAGCAGCTCAAGCTCATCCGTCGGTGGAACCGTGTCCGGGGGGTTGCGGAAGAGAACAGAACGGATAGTGGGGGAGTTGGTGTATTGTGAGACTGAAGACGACATGATGTGGTTCGCGCGACCAGGCCGCCAGATGAGGGGGAGAGCGACGTCCCCAGGCTGCTATATACCCTCCGAGCTCAAGGCGACGAGATTGTGCGGACAGCGAGGGACCGCGGCGAGAACGAGGAGGTCGGTGAGCGAGCAGCGTCGCGAGCAGATCCAAGTCGGTAGACGCCCAGTGCTGCCCGAGGCGTCTGTTACAATGGCTGATTCTTTGGGCAGGTCGTTCCCACGGCATGCTAAAGCGGTGGTGCGTTCACCGCCCAGCCAAACTTGTCGTTACACTTGCCACACCTGGGTCTCGCAAAACATACTCTGTCTTTGGCTCTCTCCGCGTGGGCGGCACCTGGAAACCACATGGACTCGAGGCACCATCTGCTGTTCGACGCAGATACTCATCATGTCGACGACTCCGAAACTAGCTCAGACACCATCGAGATGACGGGCTTGGAAGAAATCCCGGTTACGCCAGCGCGGAGAAGTGCATACGGGTCAGCACAATATGCGCGAGACCCTCAAGACTCGGGCACAGACTCAGACTCGAACTCGAACGTGGACTCCGACAACGAGGATGCGGGAGAGCAGGCACTTCTCGGGTCACGTTCGAGTGGGCGTGAGCGGATGACGGAACGTACGACGAGCATATTTAGCCAGGTCAAGAGGATTGTCGTCGAGGTTAGTCACAAATCTTGGCATGCGGGTTCTTGTGTCAGGCATCGTGCGGCCACCCTTCTGCCTATGCTCCCAATGATGTCCTGAACCGGCATGGTCTACTCGCCAACCTTCTCTACGGTGTGTAGCGAAGAAGACGAACCCCATTGAACTTGCGGTGATATTGCTCCACATTACCCTTACCCTCATCTTCACCGCCAGCAAAGCGCAGTACTGCTTCAATATTCGCCCTTTAGGCCGACAGTCAAGGCATGCATCTTGCGCCTCGTACTTTCAACGGCGCAGACATTTTTCAAAGGTAACGCGGGTCTATGTGAAATCCGAATGTGCCGGATGTTCCATGCTGGCTACACCGTGGACAGGGGTGTAGGCAGCACGGAACGGGGACGTCTTGTGATTATGACCCGCCGCGGCGTCGGAGGACGGGTCTAGCGCCCGGCACGACGATGTGACACGAGAACCTAATGTTTATGTGCCTCCTCTTCGGAATGTGTGAAGATAATATTCTCAGACAGCACCAACATTACTCCTCACTACCACGGGCCTGTTATTCACAGGAGAAATTCTGGACCAGGTTTCGGTAGGTGCCTTGGGCTCACGGACGTTCAGTCGCTGATGCGGTATCCAGCGCTGGAGAGCAATGACCCAAATTGACGAGTTAATCATGATTATTCCTGTGGTTTTGAACCTCAAAGGAAACTTGGAGATGAACCTTTCCGCCCGTTTGGGTACTGCTGCTAACATGGGCGACCTCGACCATCCCGTCAAGCGCCGATCTATCATCCTCGGGAACCTCTCACTGCTGCAAGTGCAGGCTACCATCGTCTCATTCGTCGCTGCGTGTGTAGCGTTCTTAATGAATAGAATAGTATCTGCCGCTACAGGAGACGAGAATGATACCACCCCTTCAGAAACTGCGAGACGAGGGTTCGCCCGCGTACTGTCCGCGCGCGGGGTTCACAAGCCCAAACCCCACAAGCCTCCCATTCCACCTCCAGCGTCGGGGCCTGCCGAGTCAGTACTTCTTTCTACTATTTGAGCGTTTTGGTCATGATTGATGGATACTACGTAGATTCATTGTGGTCGCTTCGTCGGCCATGTGCGCAGCATGCTTGTCAAGTGTTCTATTAGGCTCCTTCATGTGTATGTTGGTCGTTGTATGCAGACATTTCGGCCTCGATCCAGGTGTGTGTTACCAATAACCTAGTTGCGGTGCATCGTATGACCTGATGATAGATAACATCGCCCCGCCCGTGGCGGCATGTCTTGGAGATCTCGTCACCCTGTCGCTTCTGGGCGTCATCGCGGAATTACACTTGTACATCCTACACACACCCCTTCCACTCATCATTGTCATCCTACTCGCCGCCGCGGCAATAGGATGGACTTTCGTCACGCATCGCAACGAAAACACGAAACACCTTCTCCGAGAGGGCTGGTCACCTCTCTTTATTGCGATGGCAATCAGCAGCGGCACTGGTATTGTCTTGGACACATTCGTCGAGAAATACAGTGGATTCGCCCTCCTCGCGGTCGTTATTACTGGTACGTCTTGACCAATATTTGAGTGTATGCTAGCTCAGTTCCATTGTAGGCCTTCCTGGCGGTGTGAGCGCTATTTTTGTCTCTCGGCTGTCCACGGCCTTGCACGCTGCCGCAACCAAAGCCTCTGCGCTGCTATCTACCATACAAGACGTCGGTGACGACAAACACCACCCCAGCCCTCGGCTAGTCATGACAACACTCGTCGTCGTCAGCATACCCATCGAGATCATCTTCCTCTCCACGGTCCATCTCCTCGGCTGGATACATCTACCCTTCATCTTCATCGTCCTGCAAGTCCTCTTTTTCGTCATCGCAGTGCGTGTATACTCGCTCTCTCCTGCTTCCCTAAGCGTATTGACTGTCTTTATAGATCACAATTTCTCTCGTCCTCGCACAGCTCATCACTACCCTCCTATGGAAACGAGGCCTCGACCCGGATATGTATGCCCTTCCTGTCCAGTCGGCGCTCACAGATCTCGTCGGACAGCTTTTGCTGGTCACATGCTATGAAATCGCGTCGCTGCTAGGCGCAAAGGTAGCTCTCAAACACAAGCAATAGTTCATGTATCGGGTACCGTTGATCGTAGCATTTCCCTCTCACATTCGTGCTATGTCAATCTGCGCCGTTGTATCGTCCATAGAATCCAGCATTTAATATTCGTATACACACCCTCGCATTAATTTATCATCTTTCCATCCAGTCATTTTGCTTGTGTTGGCGCATGTACGGTGTAGCACACATGCCTCTCAACGATACCACGGTCTACAAGGCTCAATATTACACACGTCTAGTAGATAGAATAAAATAACCGTTCAAAAGGCATTCTGGCTAAGCCTTAAACGTGGGGTCAGCTGAACTGGGCCAACGATAAAATAGTTGTAACGTTTACTCACAGGAAAAGGAAGTCCTGATCAAGGCTCTGAACATCGAATGCAATGCTAAACATCGACCGGTTCAGTGTCGACATCCATGTTTGCATCGTCCGGTGGGGGCGTCTCGGTCTCCCTTTCCTTCGCCTGAGCCTTAGAACCTCTCCCACGACCTCGCCCGCGCCCACGCCCTCTACCCCTCGTGGGTTTCACGGGACTTGGTTCTTCGGCATCGTCTTCGTCGTCCGCAGCCACCGAGGTCGTCGACTCCGCCGCAGAGATAGTCGTCTTGCCTCGCCCACGCCCACGGCCCCGCCCTCGCCCGCGGGGCTTCCTCCCCGCGGTACCTCTACCTCTGGTCGAAGCCGTCGACTGTGACTGCGAAAGCGGTACATCATCTGCCACGTCCGCATCGTTGTCCTTGTCTCCATCAAAGAACTCGTTACGCGCGATCGAGCGGTCGTCTCGCGTCTCGCCGGCGGTCGCTGTGCTCCGCTCTTCATCCTTCTCCTCTCTTGTGCGATCTTCGTCGGCGAGCCACCCGGCGAGGTCAGGCGGAATCTCTTGAAGGGCAACGCTGGGCGCGCCCTGGAGATAGCGGAGCTTGTTCCGGACGGCGACAGTGATGCGCTGCAGGGACGCCGCCGTGTTCTGGTTCTCGACGCGGCCGGTGAGGGGAGGGTGAAGCTTCCACTTGGTCTCGCGGAAGAACGAATCGTACATTGTCACTGGGAGTTCATCCGGTACTGACGCACCGACGAGGACGGAGGTCTCGTATGTCCAGCAGCGGGAAACATTCTTGATCGTGTACCCGCCACCTCCGAGCACGAGAAGAGGCACGTTGAACTTCCGGACGAAGTTGACGCATTCGCCGTGCGCCGCAATCGACAGGTTGAATGCGCCAAGGCGGTCGCACCCGAGGGAGTCTGCACCGCACTGCAAGACGATGGCGGTCGGCCGGAAAGAAGCGACGGTATCCTCAATTACAGTCTTGAAGATGGTGAGGTACATCTCATCGTCAATGCCGTCCTTGAGTGGGACGTTAAGGCAGAAGTGCTTTCCAGGACCAGTACCGTTGTCGTCAAGTTTCCCTGTGCCGGGGAAAAATTCGCCTGTATACTTGTGGAAAGAGACGGTCATAACTCGATTGGTGTGGTAAAAAGCGAATTCGACGCCGTCACCGTGATGAATGTCAATGTCGATGTACAAAACCCGCGGATGATACCTGTGTGCATGTGAGTGAGACGTTCAGTGGTTCTAAAACCTATACACTTACCGTAGGAGCTCAAGGATTGCGAGAACAATGTCGTTTACGTAGCAGAACCCGCTGGCCTCTGCCTTTTTAGCGTGGTGCAGACCACCGCTCCAGTTGATCGCGATGTCGGTCGTACCAGCGCAAAGCTTTCGTGCAGCGGCTAGCGAGGCACCAGCGTACATCTTGCAGAACTCATACATGTCTGCAAATATCGGACAGTCCTCAACACAGTTGAACATGTCGATCATTTGCTTCATCTCTCCCGTATTATGCGGCGTCACTCTGGGTACCTATTATCAGTGATCCCAGTAAGTATGTACGACTTCGTCTAGTTTACCTTGACAGAAATTCGATGTAATCGTGGTCGTGGTATGCTTCTAGTTCAGCTTGGGTAGCAGGTCGCGGGTTGTAGATATTGTGGATCTGTTTATCCAAACCGTAGCCCAATACGAGCGCATTTGTTAGGGTCAGGCGATGTGGCTTCATTGGGTGATGTTCCTGTGTTTATTGAATCAATGGTATGGAACTCCTCCTTTGGGGGCCCTCCTCTTACCCCGTAGTGTTGAGCACCAACGCCTTTTGGGAAATAATACGACACGATTGGCCGTGAATGTGGCTAAGCAATGGCGTATTAATTTGATGACTATAGCCCCGCTTTTCATATAACCCACATTGACGCGCTCTGTGATAGGCTCTGCGTGTCCATGAGGGCCTCTGTCATCGAAGTATGGCGAGGCCGAAAATGTAAGACTCGTTGCTTGCGATGACCGAACCATTATCACGATGCTAGTATGTCTCCCGCAACGGGCCGCTATATCTTGGTAGTACTATCGTTGCGTTGAAGGTACCTCTCCAGTGCAATTTTATACTATAACTTGTGCCAGATGCCGTCTAGTAAATAAGAGGCTGCTGTGGGTGAGTCGTTAGCCACATTGGTAAATTCAGTCGTAAAAATACATCTGCAAGCGGGCGAGCTTGATACAACGGAAGCAGTCATACCTTTTGGAGTTTGATACAGCAGAGGTCTACTGTAGCTTTCCGCGTTGGATAAGAGAGTAACTGGTGGTATGGTTGGGGAGCAAAACCACAACGCAGGCACGGACGGTCTGCCACAATTACGTAAGCACGGTCTCCTTTTGGCTAAGGTCGTGGGCCAAGCTTCCTGTAGACCGCTCATCGACCTCATCATTACTTGCAACGCAGTGTTGTAATCCGTGCCAGCGTCCTCGTCTCGTCGCCATCATCCAGCTCGCT
Source organism: Trametes hirsuta (assembly GCA_001302255.2). NCBI lineage: Eukaryota > Fungi > Basidiomycota > Agaricomycetes > Polyporales > Polyporaceae > Trametes > Trametes hirsuta. The sequence goes on from CP019376.1 coordinate 518,042, forward strand.
CGACGCTCTTTCGCGCTGCCCTAGCATGTCGCCGAAATATGCTGCCTTCTGCTTGCCCATTCTTCTGGCTCTTGCGGTGTTCGCCTCCTCTGGTGATCGTGCAGAAGAGTTTAGAGGATGTGTCTCCTTGTGCGAGTCTCGAGCATGCATGAATAGCATGCGCCCTGCCTCGATGCCTCTTGCTCTGCGACTCACTGGCTGGAAATGTGTCGACGACTGCAGATACGAGTGCATGCACCTCATCACCGATCGCGCTACCCAACACGGCGCGCCCATACAGCAATACTACGGGAAATGGCCGTTCTGGCGATTTGCCGGCATGCAAGAACCTGCATCTGTCCTCTTCTCGGTGTTCAATTTTGTGGCACATGCAGGAGGCGCGCGAAAGCTCCAGGCGAGGGTCGCAGATGGGCACCCCATGAAGAGGTATTACCTGTTGTTCGCCTTCGTCAGTATGAACGCGTGGATTTGGTCTTCTGTCTTTCATACTCGAGGTCGGGCTTTTCTCTAGTATGAGCTTTTGCTGCAGCTGAAGTGGGGCGAGGGTGTAGATCTGCCTTCGACAGAGAAACTGGACTATTTCTCCGCTGCGCTTGCCATCTTATATGCGCTGTACTACACCGTCGTGCGGTTATTCCACATCTACCCCGTTCAGAGAAACCGCATTACAGCCTCACAACCTTCTTCCTCGAAGTCGATCATTCTAGTTGCGTGGACGGTTGTGTGCACCTGCGCGTTCCTCAGCCACGTCTCTTACCTCACTCTCCTCCCTCGGTTTGATTATACGTACAACATGGTTTTCAACCTGGTCATTGGGTTGGCACACAACATCCTCTGGCTCACCTATTCTCTTCCTTCCCGCTTCTCCATTGTACGACGCTACGCTGGACGACCCAAGTTCTACCGTCCGGACCATGCCGCAAAACCTGCCATCTTCGCCCTGCTTACCACTGCGGCTACGGCCTTGGAGCTGTTCGATTTCCCGCCCTGGGGTGGGATCATAGATGCGCATTCATTGTGGCATCTTGCAACGGCGCCCATTGCCGTGTTCTGGTACGACTTCCTGGTAGAAGACGCATGCGACGACGGATGGAGAGTCCAAAGATTGTAGAGGGGCGTGATGCTCTCGTCATTATAGCCATTCGTAAGTGGTTTTATTTTCTGCTATGGTTCACCCAACAACAACCGATTTGCTAGCAATCTACCGCTCAAAAAAGTCGATGATGGCACGATTGGGAAATACCGACACGACCCCGTAGTACTATCTATTTTGGTGGGTAGCTCTCAGCTGCTTTCCCCCGTCACATCGTATTCAGCAGATAGCCTTTTGCTTTGCTCTAGATTTATGGCAGCGCGATCTGCCTCTGCGCAACGTCGCTTACTTTCTCATATGTTGTACGTCTTCTCGCTATATAACCCCTGAACCGTTCTTGTCGCCCGTATTAGCATTTTCCTTCGTCAAGACGGATGACATAACGCGTTATCGTACTACATGAGTGTGTCGGCCCCGTGCTCTGCCGGGCGGCCTCGGTACATAGATGAGTATCCGCCGCTGTGTCCCATTGGTCAGGGTGCCGTATACAGCAGGACACACGACTATCGCTCAAGGATCTAGTTAGTCATGTACAGCTATCGTATCGTTCCGTGTCGTTCTGGTCGTAGGCAGGTTTGTACCTCAAGCGGCAACCACATGACGCAGTACGAGATATCACGCAAGGTCGTGCTGGGCGCGAGAAGCAGGATGCTTCCGGGCGTGCAGTATGTAACAATCAGATGGATCGCGACTTGGCGATAGTGGAGTGTACGTCCTATCCGCGCTCTCTCCATTTCTCATTCCCCTTTCCCGCCGTATTCCTTGGGCATCGCAGGCGACATGGCTGAACACCTCAGTGATAGGTATGTAACCAGCGCTTCAGCCATGATAGCTGGCCATTTTGCGTAAACTTGGATTCGCGATGAGTCTGACTAAATCGATTCGTGTTGATTCTAGCTGCTTCTTCTGCAAGATAACGAAGGGTAAGCTTCATCAGGAGCTTTTGGGCCCGGGGCGAACGAAGGGACCGAAAGGTACTCAAACCATGAAATGACAGGAGAAATACCTTCTTTCAAAGTCTTCGAGACCGATCTCAAGTGTGTTAGCGTATTCCATGTACCCTGCGTAAACCGAACTCATCGCAATTGCGCATAGCTTCGCGTTTCTCGACATCGGCCCTGTCGCTGAAGGGCATACGCTCATCATTCCGAAATGTGCGTCCCATTCTGTGCCCGCGGGGTAGTTCATGCGTTGATCGTTTTTGTTCAGACCATTCCGCCCGGATGGACGAGGTACCCGACGAATACCTCGCAGAAATCCTGCCCATCGCCAAAAAGATTGCGAAGGCGTTAGGTGTTGTAGACTACAACATTCTTCAGGTGAGTTGCAATCCGGCACATGCGACGGCCACGAGCACCCCGTTTGTAGTGATGCTTACTTCCATATGAACAGAACAACGGGAAAATTGCGCACCAGCATGTCTTTCACGTTCATTTCCATGTGATCCCGAAGCCCAATGAGCAGGAGGGCCTCATTGTCGGGTGGCCTCGCGTCGAACAGCCCAAAGAAGTCCTAGCGAAGAAATTGGAAGAAATCATATCTAAATTGTAGTCCCTAGGACCCCTAATGCAATTTTTGACTGAAAAACCCCTGCGTTAAACTCGATAAACAGTCCAACACTCCTCTTGTGTGTTTCGACATCCTCGAATTCACTGAACTTAAATAAAGTACACGAGGACTAATATGAAGCGCCCAGGCCATACGTGGGCGCTTCCGACTTCACACGCGGTCGCGCCGCCTGCCGTCGACTTGCACTTTACCATGAGTCAAACCCGTCTCTCACCCACTTTTGCCTGGTCCTCTGTGTCAAACGAACTTCGCTTTCTAGCGGATGCATAGATTGTGTATCCCTTGAGGCGGGGCCAGTGCTGTTCTAATCGTTCCGGACCACAAAAATGGCACGTCCCAGACATCCCCCATCGCAAACTATTGTGATCAAGCTCGGTACGTGCCTGGTGGAAGTATTACACTTGGGATACAATCTGACGGTTAGGAATATTGAAGGCACTTCATCAATTGTCCATGAGACCACACACCAACCGCTGTTATCTACGCTCTCTGCGATAGTTGAGACAGTTGTGCACCTTCGAGCCCAGGGACACAAGGTCGTGCTTGTGAGCTCAGGTGCTATTGGCGTGGGTTTGAAGCGGATGGAAGTGGCGACAAGGCCAAAAGCGTTGTCTAAAAAGCAAGTGCGTACTTCCGCATCCTGAAAACCACATGCTCGGCTTTGACATAGTTCGTGGGGGGCAGGCCTTGGCAGCTATAGGCCAGGGGCGACTCATAGCGTTGTGGGACAATCTCTTTGGACAACTGGGTCAACCCATAGCCCAAATTCTGCTTACCCGCGGGGATATCTCAGATGTACGTCCAACGTCCCCCCCAATCTACTACAATAATTGAGTGCATCCTGCGCAGCGTACAAGGTATCTTAACGCAGTCAATACATTCAAAGAGCTCTTGTCTATGGGTGTTGTACCGATTGTTAACGAAAATGATACGGTGTCCGTTAGCGTAAGTGCCAGAAATGCTGTCGGTAAGAGCACGTACTAAACTCTCTTCAGGAAATCAAATTTGGCGACAACGATACCCTTTCAGCGATCACTTCCTCTATGATACACGCCGACTACTTGTTTTTGTTGACCGATGTAGATGGTCTGTACACATCCAACCCCAGAAAGGACCCAAATGCTACCCGAATCGATGTTGTGACTTCCATTGCCTCTATTCGCTCGCAAGGTTAGTCTTATGCTATTGTCGAGCACTCGTCTCCCAAGCTCAAGCCATGCAGTAAGCACGAAAACCTTGGGCTCGAGCTTGGGTACCGGAGGGATGGAGACGAAACTTATTGCAGCCGAGATCGCGACTGCGGCAGGTGTCATGACCGTGGTCACGTCAAGCAAGGACCCCTCAAGCATCTTCAGAATCATCGAATACAATTCCTCGCTGAAGTCTGGCGCGAACACTCCTCTCACCAGCCTACAATCAGGACGGTCGAGTCCCGAACCCCCTTCTGTGGCTCCGAGCATCACTCCAACGCCCTCACAACACGGTGAGCAGTCGGTAACACCTACCCCTTTGACCGACGATATAGCCTCGACGACGTCGCCGTCGCCAAGAGGGCCCAGGCCTCCACACACGCTTTTCCTGCCGTCGTCTTTGCCGTTACGGGATCTCAAATCTTGGACAAGCCATACACTGCACCCCTCAGGAAGCGTGATAGTCGATTTTGGCGCTCACCATGTCCTGTCTAAACGCGAGTCCGGTGGGCGGCTTCTTGCCGCTGGCGTCCTGGGCGTCCGGGGAGCATTCGCGTCCGGTCAGGCAGTTCGCATTCTCATTCGGAAACATCGTTCTGCAGAAGCGTCCGAGGTAGGGGCTTCCTCCGACAAAGCGGAGAGCGGGAGCCCGAGCTCTGCACGGGCTCCGTACGCCGACGGAACTGCGACGACAGCGCCGAACACGCCCGAAATCAACCCGGCCGCGTCGCTGAGCTCGTCAATTTCAACGCTCGATCAGCTATCGACAGTGGACGAGGAGATGACGCCCTCAGTGACACTAAAACCACTGCCAGAAGATGATTCTGTGGTGATAGAACGGGCAACGGACGGGACGGTGGACTGGGAGGTGGAGGAGGTTGGGCGAGGCCTTGCAAACTACAATTCGGCGCAGATCGAGCGGGTGAAAGGGCTAAGAAGGTACGGCACTCTTCGGATGTTGACCTGCGATTGAATCCTGACCACACTGGTTCCGGCTCGCAGCTCGTATATCGCACAACTGTTGGGCTACGCGGACTCGGAGTATGTTGTAGAGAACATCACGATCCGTGTCCCTCCAACATGACAGGATAGATAATCTATCTATCTAGTTAGAAGTACATTACCAGGCCCATGACAATTTGCTGCCACCAGCTTCTACTCGTGCTGAGGTGAGCGTCCCCGTCACTCTCACGTCCTCCCGCCCCTGCTGCAGGATCCGGCGAAGGGGGAGAGGTATAGGCGCCCAGGGTCACACACGTGGGTACGAATTGTTTGGCCCAACCAAACAGAGGGAAGGTATTTGCGAGAATTGCGGAGCGCCGGCGAATATGTTTCTCCAATAGTCTCCAATCCCCGCCGTCTGTCCCTCCTCCCTGTCCTCTCCTCCCCTCTAGCTTGTATGTTCGATTAATTCTTGGTCTTGTAACAAAACTTGGAAAGATGCTTCGTGGAAACTCCGTCAGGATCCTCACCGGTGCGTCATCGTCGTGTCCCTCGTCCTTGCTAAAACTGACCGACGTATAGGGAATAGTCACCCCGGACTTGCGCAGGCAGTGGTCGAGCGGTGAGCTCCTGCTTCATCCTAGTCCCCGTACGGAGCAAGAATGGTGGTTCATCGCGTACACCTCCAACCAGGCTCAACGTCCCTCTCACCCCCTGCACCGTCAAAAAGTTCTCCAATGGCGAGATCAACGTCAAAATTGCAGAGTCCGTCCGTGACGAGGACGTCTACATCATCCAGACCGGCTGCAGCGACGTCAATGACAACCTGATGGAGTTGCTCATCCTGATTTCCGCCTGCAAAGGCGCGTCGGCGCGGAGGATCACTGCCGTCATGCCCTGCTACCCCTACGCACGCATGGACAAGAAGGACAAGTCTCGTGCGCCGATCACTGCGAAGCTCGTCGCAAACATGCTTGCCGTTGCCGGATGCGACCACGTCATTACTATGGACCTGCACGCGAGCCAGATTCAGGGCTTCTTCGACTTCCCGGTGGACAACCTATACTCAGAGCCACTTATGATATCATACATCAAGAGGAACATTGAGGGCTGGAAGAACAGCATCATTGTCAGCCCGGATGCGGGAGGCGCAAAACGGTGAGTTCATGAAAATCCCTTGCTCGGCTGTCGGCATTTTGACGTAGCGGGCAGGGTGACTGCCATTGCGGACAAGCTCGGAGTCGAGTTTGCGCTCATCCACCGGGAGCGGAAGCGGAACCCGAGCGGGCCGGAGAAGATGGAGGTCCTGGTCGGAGATGTTCGCGACAAGGTGGGCCCTTTATATCTGCGCTCCCGCGATACAGCACCCCGCAAAGTGCGCTAACATGACGCCCGCGATCTACAGGTCGCGATACTGGTAGATGATATGATAGATAGCGGCAACACACTCACGCTGGCAGCCCGTTCCCTGATAGATAACGGTGCGAAAAAGGTGTATGCTCTGGTATCCCACGGTGCGTGCTTCTTGCCGTCGCTCCCCATGACCAAGCTGATTGAGCTGCGACGTGCAGGGTTGTTGTCGCAGACCAACCTGAAGAAAATAGAAGAGCTTCCGATCGAGCAGCTTGTGGTTCGTGTTATCCCTGTCTTGCAGGGCCCTTTTCGAAAAGCAAATAACTGCAGCCTGACTTGTGATTTGTAGGTCACCAACACTGTACCACAACACCAACACGAGGAGGGCTGCTCCAAGCTCGTCACGATCGACGTGAGCCCCACAATCGCGGAGAGCATACGCCGGACGCACAACGGCGAAAGCATATCGCTGTTGTTCGGCGACTGGGCTGAGGGCGCAGGCGTCAATGGTGTGGGTGTGTACTAACTATAGATTGTGTTTCATACTGGCTTTCGCGCATGGGGACGTCGTTCAAACCAAAATGTACTTATATATCCACCCACTGCAATGGACTAGAACATGCACATCCCGTCTGCTCTTCGGTGCGCCCGTCTCCATGGCAAGGGTACAGGAACGCTTTCGGCTGCGGTTTCCCACAGAGAGCGAACAGCGTGTGTTGTTTTAGGTACGTCCAGAGGGTCCCGTCTGCGATGTGTTCTCACAGCTGCGGTGCGTTTTGTCAGACAGGCGGCGAAACATAATGGCCAGACAGCTCGGGGCCACGTCCGTGCGCACGGTCGACGCCCGCTCCACTCCATAAAGCCGTGTCGGCAGCGGACGCGCTTCTCCCTTTCGCATTGCTCGACGATACCCTTCCTCGACCGCCAAGACCTTTTGTGGTGCAGATATCGATACGCATCGCCCTGCTGCCGAGAACCGGATCCAGAACTGAGAACCGGGAATGCCGACAAACTCGAACTCGGTCTACTACATCAAGCCCCCATCGGGGGCACACCCGGCGCGCGAACGCGCAGCGGAGAAGACGCACAGGCTCGTGCTAACGACGACGTCGCTGCGGAACGTCGTGCTCGCGAATTCGACAGACGTGCTCTACTATGAGGTCGTCACGCCCGGGTGGGAGCGACACCTCACGCGCATCTCGCGCCTTGACCCGAACACACGCTGTTTCGATCCCGTTGCAGAGCTTGTTAATGGGCGAGGGCATCAGGCGGGCGTGCGGGACGGGGAGGATTACAGGGACGAGGAGAGAGATACGAGGAGGAGGGATGATTCAGAGAGCGCGAAGAGGGTCATGGCACTGAGGTTCTATGGTGGAGGGGAGCTGAGGGCGGTGGAGGAGTTCCTGCAGACGAATCAGGGGAGCGCGACGAGAAGGAAGACGGACGAGCTGTGAGTACCGGGATTCCGTCTCCCTCGTGCTGATACACCAGCTAATAGGTGGATTTAATGCCGTGCTCAAGGAGAGCGTGGTTTCGGAGCAAGGATGGGCACAAATATACTTGGCACGCCACCAAACGGCGGCTGGAGGTGTGTTCTGTATTTTCCTGGCCCAGATAGTGCCGCTCACAACTAATGCGCGGGTAGCTGACAAGAGACGATGCGCCGGACAAAGTAGTCGGTTCATTTCACAAGGAGAAGCGTTTTCTGCACGTCTTGCGCATGTCCCAGTATCCGTATTTGCAGCTGCATGCATCGGTATTAGAAAGTCTCGACTACATCGTTAGTGAGTACTACTGCTATTCTCGTGTCCATGACGCCGCTGACGGAAGTTTCACAGCGTCGTTTTTGCTGGTGGAAAGGCTGCGGAGAGAACTCGGCCGGGTGTAATACCGCATGTGTGCCGTGTCCAAGCCACAACATACGGAATAATTCAAGATCCGGTCAATGGATCTTGAACCGTGCTACGAAGGTCCGCATTGCAAACCAAGGCAATGTTAACAGTGTTACAACATATACAACATCAAGCAGCAGCCGCGTATTGGTCATAGTGTGGTACGATCACCCAAGTAGAGCAATGTCTTTAGATCCAGATAGCACTGCGGGGGTTCAGCAGAATGATGCTAGCGGGTGCAACCTAGTTGCTGGGGGCCTTGGCGGCTTCTTTCTCCTGCTTGAGAATCTCTTCTACGTTGGCACCAAGGCTCTTGCGCTCTTCAAGAGACAGCTGTGGTGCAGTGGAAGAATACCCAAGCTCTGGTGGGTAGAGCGGACCATATGTGGTCAGTATACCAATAGGTAACTAGGCAAAGGGCCACTAACTGAGGCTGGGATACTGGAGGGGGACATCCTCCACCTTTACGGGAAGAGTTGAGAGATCAAGAGGGAAGGAGGGCCCAAGCCAAGCGTGGCGGATCTCATGGTCTCTGTGGATGTTCTCTCAGCTACTGAAAGAGTTGAAGTATTATGAGCCCTACTTTCGCTATCAAAATAGTGAGTTTCCAGCACCAGTTCATCGAGGCGACACACGTACCTCTTCACGGGTAAGCGGATGAACAAGAACGCTGATCAGACGGTTGAGTCCTGCTTGTATGCGGATTCGGTTCTTCGAACGAACCTCAGGTCTCCTCTGTTCAATACCAGGTACGAGTACACTGACACGAAGGATTCGGACGGAACCCAAATCTCGTATGAACCTATCGAGGTGTCAGTAGGCTTCTATTAGGGCAGTTGGCGCGTAGCCACCAGCTCACCGACTGGATGAGGCCCGATGGGGTCCGTGTTCACTCGGAAGAGAGGCACGGCGACGAAGGCACCGTCGCGCCTGAGGCGTAGCACGGCATCCCGGAGCTCGAGCGCGGCATGGTGCTCATCGGCGTTCCGCTGGTGGAAGTAGATGTCTGCAGATAAACCGTCAGAATTTAGTAGCGTTTCGCATTTGTACGGACGTACGGAAGTGCCATTCCCTGTGGTTCGGTAGAGAAGTCGCCAAGGATGCCGAGTACCGTTGTGGTCAGCGTGATCGTTTGAGCAGCGAAGGATTCGCCGCGCAGCACGAAGTACGCACTTGATCTCCGACTCCACTACCTCTTTCACGTCGGTCGGTGGGCTCATCCTTCAAATACGCAGCAAGCAGAGGGCCTATGAGGAGCAGGACGGGGTGCAAGAACGGTGCATCAAGGCCAGGCTGTTTACGTGACCGTGGGTCGGACCCAGATGCAGATTGTGTGCAACATCGCGTTACCGAGACGCCTTCTCACCTCATCTCTCCCCTCATGTATGTGCACACTCGTCGGTCCAACACGAGTTCGATGACCCCTAATCGCACTCTGGACACTTCCGTTTGGCTTGCGCGCGCATATATTCTAACATGAAGACGATCGTGTGTGTAAAGGAGGATCCAAGGGCAGAGCGGGGACGGATGGCCTCATGAACTCAAGGCGAGGTTTGCTGATAAGAGCTGGTGCGTATACATCGGACGTTCAGCTTACGGTTGGCCACGGGCATTGCAGTTTCTCTTGTTTGACCAAGCCAGACGTTGAACGTAAACTGAGGCTGACGGCACGATCCTTGGCTGACTCTTGCTCTCAGTCCTAGACGGAATGTCAGCCGCAGGGAATTCGAAGGAGACACATGCTCCAAATTCCTGGTTCGTCTGTTAACCCACGCTTACTCTTTGCCCTTGTCGCAGTACGCTTTCCTCGCTTTTCTTCCGCGCTTTATAGCCGCATCCCTGTATTCCACTGCTTTCGACATGGCCTTGACGGCTACTGTGCTTTTGGCTACTTTTGCTGTCTTCGACTCTATGGCAGTCCCACTTGGAGCCGACAACACCACGGATGGCTCTTCGGCACTCTCGTCCTCAGCCACCTCATCTTGGACCTCTGAGATGACCTCCTCGTCTCCATTCACCATCGGGACTACTTCCTTGGTGACGACGTCTAGTACTATGGCGACATCCTCTGTATCACTCTCGCAGACCTCTGGGGCGGGCTCGTCTTCCGATATGTCTTCGTCTGTTCCTTCTAGTAGCTCTGGCACTACCTCAGCAGGGACGACAATGATCTCGACTATATTCGAGCCTTCCGCAACGGTCACTATAACTGGGACTCCGCAAACAGTCACAGACACGATTACGATCATCCCACCACCGGCGCCTGCACCTACCATCCAGCAAACAGCATGGTCAGCACCACCACAGATGACCGACCTTTCCGCCTTCAGCATTCAGAATTTCGCCTACGGGCATCAGAACATGCGCATCATCGTCGGTCAGCCCCCGGTCGTGAATGTCGCAAACAGCTCGGACGCAGCGGTGGAGGCGTTCTCCGAGGCACAGATCGCCGTCGCGTCCGCTACTGACGCCGGGAGGATTCCACCGCCGCCAGAGGCGAACTCGAGCGCATTCCTACAGCTCTTCTATCCCGCGAACTCGATCAACCCCGCTCAGGAACCTCAAGGGGGCGCAGATTTCTATGCTTCACCGCTTGACCTGGGCAACGCGAAGAACGTGTCCATGGAGTACAGCGTGTTCTTTCCCGCTGACTTCAACTTCGTCGCGGGGGGTAAACTGCCTGGTCTCTATGGAGGTCATGACAGTTGCTCCGGTGGCGACGACGCGCTCCAATGTTTTAGCACACGCCTGATGTGGCGGGCGAATGGCCTCGGAGAATTGTACTTGGTGAGCGCACTCCTCTTTCGTACTCCGACTGCTCTCACGGACTGTATTGTCTACAGTACGCGCCTAAGGACAAGCAAACGGACGCTCTCTGTTCGACGCCGCCGCAGTCCGTCTGCGATGCGGACTGGGGCCTGTCGATTGGCCGCGGAGCATTCTCCTTCAAGGCGGGAAACTGGACGCACGTCCGGCAAACCGTCACGCTCAACACTCCAGGCGAGCGGGACGGTGGGTTCGCGCTCGACGTTAACGGCAAGCGTGTCATCGAGCGATGCGATGTCTACTACCGCGGTGCTCCACAGCCGTCGGACCCCGAGGCGGAGAGTGCCGTCCCTGCCGTTAACGACACCAGTTCGCTCACCCCACAGGAAAACTTCATCAACGGCCCCTTCCACTTGAAGGTGGACAGCGTACTCGCCAAGATGAATACGGCCCGGGATTTCACCCCCGCATTCTCCCCACCTGTGCCGTTCATGCCGTTCTCGGCTCCCCAGGTCGACCCTGCGGATGTTTTCACGCCAGCGTTTGCCCCACCCACGGGGTTCGTCCCTGCGGGCATGAAGGTCGCGGATTCTGCGCAAACCCCAGCGTCGGATGACTCGACGACGGAGACGTTCACGAGCACGACTACCGTGGTGCTTGCGACGCAGACGGTCACGCTGGTGCCCACCACCACCGAGACGGCGTACGTGATGGCGTTGGAGTCCGACGCTCCCTTCGCCGTCGCGTCGGCCGCGACACCGTCCCCAATCGGATTCACGGGTCTGTTCTTCAGGCGAGTCCTGCCGGTGCTGGGGTGTTCAGGTGGCATGTGCTGACGACGATGTGTTTCTAGCACGTTCTTCGGCGGCCACGAGCCCAAGTACGCGACGCCGAAGGACCAGTTTACGTGGTTCAAGGACTTCTCGATGACCATCAATGCTTGAGTTCCGTGCACTCGGCAGACACGGGGTTTCCCTTCTCCGGTTCTTTCCTTTTTCCTTGGGGACACGCCGCTTGGATGTGTTGTATTCCTAACGCTTGCTGTGCATAGCCCTTGTAAGCCACCTTTCTCTACGCTTTATTTTAATCCAGTTTTCGTGGTCACCGCGAGCATTTCGACTGCCACCGTGTCTACCTCCATGAGTGTCAGCTCAGGGCCTTCCCATTAGCCGCTAAGCCTCGTGCTCTTGTTTGACATTGGAATGCAATTGCTTCTCAAGGCGTCTCTCACGTGGTCCACCACAGCGACATGAGACTTCGTTGGCCCATGGCCTATTGGTATTGCTAACCCCCCAAAAATTCTCCAGTTAATCAGGGTCCCCTTTCCTGGCCCGTGTTCGCTGATATGCAAGCACCGGTCAACCCGAAGTCAAATAATGAAGCACTTTGAGCCGCTGCTAAGACTATCAGAAGCCCGAGGCCCAATGGAACCCGCTAATGGCCTCGGCGGGTAAGTGAGTGTTACTCGACGCTGAACATGAATGAAGTTGACGTCCCTAACGCTCAGCAACGCCTTTCTCTATAGACCGAGGACCCGGCCATCATACCGCCCGACCCACACATCGCTGATCCCGGGATGCCCGACTGGCATAATACCCCGCCCAAGTCGCTTGCAGAAAGAGTGCTGCGTTGCTATTCTTGTTCCCTACGGCGCAAGGATACACCTAGCGAGGCCGGCACATTGACACAAATCTTGCTCGGGGACAACGGCAACGTTTCAACTTGTTCCCTTATACCGCGGATGTAGGCGAACATGCGCGAGTCTCCTGCTAGCCTCAATAGCGCTTTACGGATTCTCCTGTCAAGTCGCAGTCTCCTGCAAGTCTCGAACGCCCGTGTCATAGCCTATCGTGCCGCTGTACGTTGCTCGCGGGTACGCGCCGCAAGCCGCCGTGCCGCATTCCCCATGCCTCCCGTCGTGCGCGACGCCCAAGCATGGCAGGTGCGCGCCTCCCTCCGCCTTCCTTCCCGGCGTGTGTACGGTCCGCCGACGCCCATTTACTCCAGCGCCACTGCAGAAGGGCGAGCTCGCATGTAGGACGCCGCACTGACATGATCCCATGCACACCATGAGAATGGCTGTTGTAGGGTGCCGAGGTACGTCTGCGCTCTCCGACTCTGGGAACAACGCTAACGAGATGGTCGGTTATTCTAGTCTCTTGCAGTGAGGACAATGACATGGTCCACGGATAGTAGCAGCGTACGCCTTGCGGGCTACACTGTGGGGCTACATCGCGACTTCGAGCTCTGGCGCTGCAAAGCCTGAGGAGCAGTATATAAGCTTGTCTATCCTCGCCCAACAGCAGCATCCAACTCCAGCCTTCACACTCATCGCCTACAAAAAGCCTCTCAGCCTCTCTTCTCACCTTCCAAACCCGAACACCAACAATGAAGTTCTTCAGCATCCTCCCCGCCGTCGCCGTCGCCGTCCTCGGTGCGATGAGCGTTGTCGGCCAGAGCGTCACCACCGTCGTCGACAACATCCACACGGTCACCACGCTCTCGGACAAGCTTCGCGTCGTTGCGGAGGACATCACCATCACCAACATCCTCAGCCAGGGCCCGGTTAGTTTTCTTGCTAGCTGAAGCATCGCGGCGCGCCAATGTGTTCACGGCTTGACCTTTGCAGTCCCTCGTGACTGGGTTCCAGCAGATCGTGACCACGGTGACCGAGGTCAACGAACAGATGTCTTCTATCGTACGTACTGGTACCGCTCACTGCGAAGGCCCAACGTCGTGGACTTACACCGCAACCCGTTAGCCTGACCCTACGCCGTTCGGCGACGACGACGCTCAGTTGGTGGTCGACGCCCTCACCACTTTCGTCAAGGTTCACCAGTGAGCTTGATCCCAGCGTGCTGGTATACTGCATAGACCTGCTGACCGGACGTTCTCCGCAGGGCTCTCCTCAACGTCGTCATTGGCAAGCACGTACGTGACACGCGCGGTGCTAGTACTCGCCTAGCCGCTTACTACTACTTTGTGTGATTTTCTCTCCAACAGTCTATCGCCGCCCAGTTCTTCTTCACCGCCCCCATCGCCGCGGTCTTGCGCGCGCTCGAGGCCATCGTCGACGTGAGTACCCCCTGACTTGAACCATGCCATGGTTCAATTCATTTGGCTGACATGCTATGCTGGCAGGCCTTCGCCACCGGCCTCATCGCCCTCATCCCGACGCAGAAGAACGCCGCCACGGTGCAGTTCGTAAGTGCCCAACCCCCATTTTATTGTTCAAGATCCCGTGTACTGATATTCAACTCGGACGCCCACAGGCCTCGCTGACCGTCACCATTCAAAATGCCATCACGGTGTACTCCAACTAGGCGAGTCCGACTCAGGGCTGCCTGCCCTGACGCTCCCGTGCCATCCCGCCGTTTCCGGTGCGGTTGACTGATGGTGCTTCTGAGTTCGTTTGGAGCAGGCTTTAGGGTTACGTGGGGCTCAGTTGGTCCCGTATGTTTTCTTGTCGATGTTTGGGGTTTCGTGTACATGGCCCGGGTCAATACAGTTTCTTGCGCGCTCACTTGCGGCTCGTTGGGGCCGGCGTTCCGCGATTTAGACTTGGATTTTAGCAAGTCCTCGAGATGTAAGCTTTTGTCAAGAGCTCCACTGCTCCATACCTACTAGATGACGGGGGCGCTCGGCTTGGTACAGTTCTCGCCGTTCGCCATACAATCACCGTCCGGACGAAATGCATTGGGCTGGGTCACGTATACACATCTTGGCCCGTCCTTGCACAGCGACGCTGTACCCTGAGTCCGTATCCCATGAGCCGACATCTGACTGCGCACGACAAGTTCCGTGCACCGCGTCCTCGGTCACGCATGTATAGCTTCACATGCACGTAAACTGCGGTCCCAGCAGCTCCGCCCGGAGTGTAAGCTCGAACCCTGACGAATTTTCGACCGGGTTCTCATGCCAAATTTCGTTGGTTTGCGCCGCCGACTGCCCGGTCGTACGTGCGCGTTTCTCGTGGTTTCGATATCGCGATTGGGTGGAGTTGTCGGACTGGCGTCTGCTCGAGGGACAGGTTCGCGCTAAATTCCTCGATCAGACGGGCGACCGTGGTGTCCCGCGACGCTCCAAGCGGTAAGCGCAAGTGGTATGACATCAGTGCAGTCGTTTCTGTTTCCCGAGAGCGTTCTCGACGCTGTATTTTGTCGTTTGGAGTCTGGACGGTGTGCGGGTGTGGGAGGGCGTGGGCGGGAGCAAGGCGCGGGCCGGACGGAAAAAGGCGGATAAGGGTGCCGATAAGGGGTTATCCGGGGAAAAAGGGGCGGGTAAAGGGGGCGGACGGCTTGATTTGCTACCTCGACCTCGACCTCGCACCTCCGACTCGCTGACTCCACCGGCGACAAACAATTCTGGCCCTCCCGGGCCACCGTCCGATGCTTATGGCTTGCTGACGTTGGCTGCCCACGCTCCTTTATTCTTTCTTGTCCGACGTCTGCGCATACATCCACCCACCGCCCCTCTTCCGACCCCTCCGACCCCCGCCATCCGACGCCTTTCTGCACAAATTCGCCCCGTCCCCGTTGGCCCTGTACATCGCAGTCTCTCCTCTCCAAGACACTCTGAACGCATAAGGCCGCGTTCTTCATACTTGGGCTCCCACACTCGACATGCTGGACAACTGGAGCTTTCACCTCAGCCCCTCTCCCTCCACGAGCTCGTCTACGCGCTCCTCCCATCTCAGCGTACTCACCTCCATTTCGTCTGCTGCATCTCCTCTACCTTCACCCACCGGCAGCAAGACACATGCATTCTTCGCCTCACCCTTCGGTGACGATGCCTCCACACCGGAGCCCCCACCTAATCCTCCCAAACGAGCCGACTCTGTCCGGTCTCAGGCGTCCGAGGTGAGTGCCGAGGACACCCCGAGGATAGAGCACAAGGCCCCCGCTCGCTCCCTCAACGCCGAGTTCTTCGGACCGTCCACTCTCCCCACCCCACCCGCCAGCATACGCTCGTTTTCGGGATCTCGAGACAACTCCACCTCGCCGCCATCTGGTCGCCTCCCTCTACCCCCGCTGTCCAGATTTTTCCCATCACGCGCGCGCTATGGTTCAGAGTCCGAGCATTTGCCTTCACATACGACGAACGTGCGACGTGATCTCGTCCACCTTGATACGGACCCGCCGCCACACGCCTATCCCTCGGCTTATCATTCTGAGGAACAGACCGTATCGCCCGTCGATATCGAGCAGCAAGCTTCCTCGTCTTCGCAGGTCACACCGAAGCCTCCGCACCATGCAGAGCCGCCTTCCTATATACTCCCGCAGCGCCCTCCTTCCCCGCCATCGACGGACTCGGAGCGGCAGTTGGAGGTTGTCAACCTAGAAGCCGGTCTCAAGCTTTCCAGCTCATCACTCACGCTGGAGCTTGTGAAGCCGCTCGGCACTGGCACATTCAGCAGCGTATGGCTCGCACGGGATACCAAGGGAGAGCTCGGCGCTTTGGAGCTCGTCCGCAAGTCTTCCCTCGCGAGAAGCAAAAGCTTCAGGCGCGGTCGCGGCCGGGTCATCGACGGAACGCGCCCAAAACGGAGAAGGGCCGTAAAGGACCGTGAGGCCAGCGATAGCACCCAAGTTCTATCTCCGGGTGAAGAGCCGGCGAAGACACTCGATAACGCGAAGACGGGCAGGTTGGTTGCCGTCAAGATGACGGAACGCTCGATGTGCGACGCGAACTCACGGTCACGGGTGAGCTTTGTGCGGGAAGTTGAAGTGCTCCGGGTAAGTATTCTTTTACGTCTCGCCCGCGTGCGTGCCGACTGGCTGCAGGACCAACGGCGGAGGCTGGTTATGCTGACCTGTTCTGCCGTGAAGACGTGATGTAATGCTCACCGTGGCTGCTAAGAGCCCGTGTTCCGTGTCATGTCGAACGGCCGGTGGTGGTTTCCTTGTTTATGCGCGTACTGACCGTTGCCTTCACAGCATATCGCACATCCGTCGATTGTGTCTTACTTGCACTCGTTCAGCACGCCGTCACATCATTGTTTGGTCTTAGAACATGTGACAGGCGGAGAGTTGCTCGACCTTATCGACAATCCGGCGAGCCACGCACGGATAGACGAACCCCTCGTTCGGCGGATATGGGGCGAGCTTTGTAAAGCCGTCGCGTGGATGCATAGCGTCGGGCTCGTTCACAGGGATATCAAGCTCGAGAGTAAGTCGAGAATCTTTCCGTCACGTCGTCGCTTTGGCTGATTCGTCCCTCCAGATATCCTGCTGGCAGCAGATCCGTTCGCTCAGCCACTGCCATCAACGTCGCTCATCAAGATCACGGACTTCGGCCTCTCGCGCTTCATCGACCCGGCGCACCCGGAGCTGATAACCTTGTGTGGCTCAGAATCGTATGCCGCGCCTGAGCTCGTGATGGGCCGCTCGTACGACGGTCGCGAGACGGACGCCTGGGCGTGCGGTGTCGTGCTCTACGCCCTCGCCACCTGTCGCCTGCCCTTCGACCCGCCCTCGCACAACGGCATACCCCACGAACAACACACACGCGTCGAGGCCGACTGGGAGGTCCAGAAACGCAAGCGTGGCGAACGTCGCCAGCTTCTCGTCCGCATAGCCAAGGGCGAGTACTCTTGGCCGGAACCGCCGCTGAATGCACGTCTGGAAGACGGAGAGGCGCGCGGCCCGACACTTGCGTACAGCCAAGGCATTCATCGGATGGTCGCCCGGCTCCTGGTCCGCGACCCCCACAAACGTGCGCACCTCGCCGACTTGTGGGAAGATGAGTGGATGCGTGGAGAGGGCGCCCCGGCCGCGCCCGTCCTGCCGCCCGCAGATGAATCGACGTCATTACCGGACGTTGCTCCCACACCTTTCCCCACTGAAGACGAGGTGCTCGCGGACATGGATGCCGACGTCGACGATGATGCTGACGCTGAAATCGATGGAGACGACGAGGGCGTACTCGTCGATGGTGAAGACATCGGACCGGGCAGCGTCGCTCGTCAGGAGCACTAGCCTGCCCGCCCACCCTTCTCGGTGCCTTTCCCGGTTCATATGCGTCTGCGCTCGCTACGCCTGCAGCGCGACAACACCCCCCACCCCACCGCTATTCGTGGAAACCCACGTCCGCAGGACGCGCACGCGCCGGGTCGGGTGACCCGTCCCTCAGAACCGTGCCGTGCCGTCGCAGCGGAGAGGAGACCCCTCGGATGCAGACGAGGGAGAATACCATGTGTATAGAAAGGAGATCTACGCTCTGTGTTTGACCCCTCCCCCCCCTCCGACCGACCGATCGTACCCCGTAATATATTGTCCTCACCTACCATGTTGTCACACTATCCGCACGCGCCATCCACTCACCTCGCCCCGTCGCCTCTAACTCCACTTTTTCGCACGCCTTGCATCGTACTTATGCTCCCACACCCACCCACCCACCCACCCACTACGCTGTCCGCACCCGCCCTCCCCCGCTTCCCACGCTCTCAGCCCCAGACTTGGTTTTAGGCTCCCTTTTCTCTCCCTCTCGTGGTCTCTGGTTCAGTTCTCTGTATCGGCACAATCTCTCTGGCATGCCCGGCCCGTCGTCCCTAGTCCCCGTAACAAATCCTATTGCACACGCCACACACACCCCCATACCTCACCAATTGCACATATATTTCAGGTCAGCGCACGCGTAGCACCACATTAGCATACCACCAGCGATCGTAGCCTGACTCCCATTGACATAGTATGCCACGGTCCGAATCCGAGCGTCTCGTGCTTGCGAGTGTGAGATGGCGAACGTTTTGAGATTTGAACGTCTGCTTTGGTTTTTTTGGTTTGAGTTTTTCGTGGGCGTGTTTTTGTCTGTAGATACAGGTGTGGTTGCATCGCAACTAGTGTTGGTGTTTTAATCATTGGTTCATTTTCGTCGATGCGTACTGTCCTCCAAACAACCTGGGCAACCGTTATGCTTCGCGGCATATGTGCCGAACTTCAAGCTTCAAGCTGTGAAGCGCCTTCGGGCCTCGACAATCACTGTTTGCAACCACATACAAGAGCTTTACTCAAGATATGCGCGGCAAAATTGAGCCGCCTCGTAGCCCGTCACGCACAATGGACTATTTATTTATTTCAGCTAGCAAAACGTACAGAAAACATCCACACAGTCGGTACTGAGTAGAGCGTGTGCACAAGAGCACAAAACGTCGAGGCCTATATCTTCGGGCGGACGGTTCACTACTCGCTGAGGCGGACTGGAACCGTCCACACGTCGCGCCGCATACTCGATCCAACCATTCCACGGGCCGGTCGGGGCCCATGTCGATGGCTCAGGACTCGTAGGTGGACACAGCGGCCGCGAGATAGATCTGCAAGGCGTTCTGCGACCGCAACATATCCGCGCGTTAATCGCCCACGCCAGAGGGGAAGGGAGGAGGAAAGACGTACGGCATCGGCGTTGCCTTCGTCCGCCCGTGTGGGGATGAGGTCGATAATGGCGTGTGCGAACGTCTGTCGGCGGAGGCGTATCACGGTGTTAAAGGTGGCATGCAGAGTAGGGCACTGGGGGAGTGGCAGACTTACATCCACGACGGACTCGAGGGAGCGGAGAGCCTGAGCGATGGGCCGGGTAAGGAAGAACTGCTGGGCGAGGCTCTAATCCAGGCAAACCCAGTCAGCATGAACCGTCGGGGGTCGGTTGAAAAGACCGTCGCGTACGTGTTTACCGATGATGACCTCGAGTAGCGCCCTAGCAAAAACGCACACATTCGTGGGTGAGACATGATGTTTGGTCACGCCGAGCGGGGATGCTTACTGGTGGATGGCGACAAAGTCATTGAGCGCATTCACAATGGCCTGAGCGTCCTCATCGTTGACCGGCCTCGGGTCGTTGACCTGTGGCAGAGCAGCGCCCAGACCGGTTAGTAGGAGGAATACCACTCTAACATGCGGAGCGGAAAACGCACCGACAAGAATACAGTCTGGGTCTGGTACGTGATGTCCTTGACGAGTGCCACGATTCCTGTGGGGATACCCTGCGCCGGAACATCTACGGGTCAACATCATCGAAACACAGGGACCGGAGGGCGGCCTGTGGGAGGTGCCATGCTCACTGGGCCGTTGTCGCCTATGTTCTTGATGGTGACCGCCTCGACCTGCCCGCGCAGGCCGCTGGAGGCTTCGGCGATGACGTGGATGGACTGGACGACCTCCGTCGTGCGCTGTGCGGCGATGCCGAGGGCGAAGGTGGCGGCGACGCCGATGAAGGGGAGGACGGTGCTGAAGAACTTCATGGCTGGCTGTCGGATGCGGAGGTGCTGGAGGGTGCGTAGGCCAGTGTTCGAGCGGGGTCGAATGGGGAATCAAGGCGGGTGAAATTTGTACTCTTATAATTCCTGGGGCTGGGGCTTTTTCGCGAGCGGCGCACAAGTGCGCGCAACACTTCACATGTCGGCCGAATGTGTCTTGCAAGACGTCGAAGGGAAGGCGGGGGGACAAGGAAAACCGGCCTCCTTTTCACAGGGGCCAAAGACGTCATCTTCTCTCCGGAACGCTGCAGTGTCAACGGTGTGCCATGGCCGATACCGGTCTACGGCCAGACCTTCGCGAGGAACACGTCTGTCATGCGCGACCGAGATCGAGAGCCTGCACGGCGTTTTGTGCGTTCGCACAGAGTCGTTGTCCAGACTCGGCGCCTCCGAGGACGCTCAGGGAGACGAGTCGGGCAGTATGGCTGTCGTCTGGTATATCCTGAATCTCGATGTTGTACGTCACGTCCGACCGCCCGTGCGATCGAATCGTCCAGCCAATGAGCCATGCGAAAGCCGTGGATCCGCATCTGCCAGTGATACCCCGCAACTTTAATTTGGGGTAACGGAGACCCTCGACCGGGAACGACTCCTGAAACAAGGCACTTCAGTGTCAGAGATGTTTACAACGGCGGCGAGTGTACCTGCGCACGCTTTCCTAGTTGCACCGCCAAAGGGAGCTAAGGAGGAACACCCTTGATCAGCTGGCAGCTCCTACCTGAACACCGCCAACACCTGATCCCAGAAAACTTCCAACAGCCCTCCCGTTACGCCCCGGAATGCGCATCCGTGTCAATTAAAACAGCAGCCCACGCCGGTCTGTTGCATGGACGTCCCGAGTCCGACGCTGCACCGTGACGTAGTACACGTACAAAGCCAGCGCAAAAGGGAGCCGCGAACCGTGATGCGTACGTACCCACCGACGCCACCACTGAGGCTGGGGCCGTACTTGGGGCGTACGGCCGCGGCGCCACCGCGCGCAGAGGTCCGAAACGTCGTGCACGTGGGGTGCAGGTGCGTTGCGGAGGCGAACAGGCTGGCACGGAAGCCCATGCGCGTTGTCATCAGCTGTAGCACCGTCGAGGGTACCTCGGGCTCAGCTGGCTGGAGCTGGGGCTCGAAGCTTCGCGGTTACGTTGGGCGTTGGCACGGTCGTCCGGGCGGGAGCCGCATAACCATCTCGATTCTCGACGTGTGCAAGCGAGCTGCAAGTGTTGGCCGAATCGAGTTGGAAGTCGCCGTCGGCGCCGCCGTACGGGGGCTGCTTGCAGGGCGCCCTTGTGACTCGGATTTGATTTGAGCGATGCTCTGCGCGCGAATCACGGCTCCAGACCATAGGTACTGACCGTGTCAAGGAGTTGAGCACCGCCGCCGCCGCACGATAGCCAGTTGCAGTTCTTCTGGCAATTTGAGTGATGCTCTACGTGCTCACGACCCCAGGCCATAACCTGAAGGTCTGGCGTAACGACGCCGCCACAGCATTGACCTGAGGGCATGTCATCGCAAAGCCGAAAAGCCGGCAGTGATATTCGGTAAGGTCTGACACTTGTTCCGCCCACACCTTTAGGAACGGTGATAGCATTGAGGCACTCAGACAGCCACGTTCAAGGGGAGGGCAGCCCCCCTTGGTCGGACGTCAGGCTTCGCGTCAACGAGAGTGCCAGTGAAAGCAGAGAAGCGCCTTGTGGCGGTGGCTGTGACCGGGAATTCCAGCGATTCAGACGACTCGTCCAGATGTGGCAGGTGTAGTACTTTGACCGAGCTTCAGCTACATAGAAAACGCGGACCGCCCAATATTCATCGTTTACGGCAACATAGAAGGCTCTAGAATACGTAGTACTGAGTCGCGCGCGCCAGTCTCTGGGGGCAGGATGAAAGCAGCTGATAGCACTTCGATTTCGGGAGGAGGGTCACGGTAGCATACAATTTGGCAGAGCGACAGGCGAATTCGGACGGCAGAGCAACTTTACGGGGCGGCAGACCACACACAGAACACGAGCTTCCTGGTTTATAAAGCGGCGCTGAGCACCTGGAGTGGCGGCTCAAGATTCGTAAGTCTGGACGGCCGCGGTGAGACTGATGTTCAGCTCGTTCTGTGGGGTATAAACAGTAAGAATCAAGAAGAGGGCTGAGCAGTGGCCCGCTTGTGGGAGGGCACCCCGGAGGGGCCAGACTTACGACTTGCTTCTCGCCCTCGTCGCGGCGGGTCGGGATGAGATCGATGATCCCGAACGCGAACGTCTGTGCCGTAACGGAACGCGGCGCGCGTCAGCGTCAGGAAGTCCACCGAGTCAGCCTGAGATGGGAGAGGAGCGGTAGGAGGGCGGAAGGACGTACGTCGACGACCGACTCGAGGGAGCGCAAAACCGCGGCAAGGGGCGCCGTG
Organism: Trametes hirsuta; assembly: GCA_001302255.2. Classification (NCBI taxonomy): domain Eukaryota; kingdom Fungi; phylum Basidiomycota; class Agaricomycetes; order Polyporales; family Polyporaceae; genus Trametes; species Trametes hirsuta. The sequence goes on from CP019376.1 coordinate 540,483, forward strand.
GGCCCGAACCGCGCGAGCAGGCTCTGCAGCGGGCGAAATGGGCCAAGGGGCAGTTAGCGCGGACCGAAACGTAGAAGGTATCTCGGCCAAATCGGCGGACGCACGTGCTTGCCGATGAGGGTGTTCAGCAGGAGCCTATTGTCGGATGGGAGCGCACCCGGGTGTCAGCGAGCACGCATACCAGGGCGGGGAGAGACATACTGGTGGACGGTGACGAAGGTCCTGAGCTGATTCACGACTTCGACGGCGACGTCGTCGGAGAAGGGCTTCGGGTCGGACTGGAGTTCGAGCGGCATAGTAAGCGGCTGCAACATTCACGCGCTGGAGTCGACAGTGGAGCTTACCACGACGATGACGGTGGCGGTGAGGCGGGTGACGGTGGTCACGATGTCCTTGAAGCCCCCGAGGATCTTCTGTAGGGCGGTCAGCACAACGTTCGAGCGGAATCATCGCGCGAGAGGGACGGGCTGAGGCTCTGACCGGGGCTTGGATGGCGACGTTCGTGATCGTCGTTTTCTCCACGACAACCTGGAGGTTCGAAGACGCGGTGGTGACGGTCTGGATGGCACTGATGACCGCGCCCGAGTCCTGTGCGACGACGCCGTGGAGGGCGCCGAGCATGGCGACGGCGAGGGCGGGGAGCACGCTGAAGAACTTCATGGCTACGGGTTGGGACTGGGACTGGGCTTGAAGAGCAGCGTCAGAGGGGGGCGAGAGGAACACGGTTCGAACGGTGTCGAATGCAGAACACGGGCGAGGGCACGGTGACTTTTATACCCTCGCGTGAGGTGCGAACCACGACTACGACGACCAACGAGGCGTCGGCCTACTATCTTCTAGAACAGCAGCAACGCCGTTTCGAGTCCCCCGCTCTCCATAGACGGACTGCACAAGACTCGAACACCATATTGCCGCAAGGGAGGCCGCCTGGACGTCGGGATGCCCCAAAGCACGTGAACGCGTGTGACGCTTCGGCGGGGCGCGCCACAGCTCGGTCCCCGGGACTGGCGGCACGAGACGTGCATGGTCGCAGCGGCGCATCGGGGCAACGCGTAGCAGTCTGCGGGGTGCAGTGAGCGTCGCATGACGTGGCAGCGCCATCGCCGTTTGGGGGGGGCGTGGTGCGCGTGATGGCTGGCGACCGCGGCTCGAAGCGTGCGCCGGTGCGTGCACCTCGCCGGGACGACGCGCCGCGGAGGGAGTAAGTTGCCCCGGCAGACACCGCGGGGGTGCAACGTCGGGCATTGAGGGGAACCGCGTTCGGGTGCGAGCTGTGGCGGCAGGCGGGCGTCGTCTGATCCTCAACGCGGCCCACGGCGAACTTCGTCTCGGGCCAAGTCAGCCCCAGGCTCGCTTCAGTTTTGGTAGTAGTGGTTGCTTTGAGCTAGTGCTGCGTAGCGGCACCTGATTTAACCGACAAGACCCTAGAATATGGGTGTTAGAGTCGCACATTACATCGATACGGTAATACCGGGATACCTTGTAAGAAAGTGCAGTGCAGAGGTTAGCGCCGGGCGGCCTTTACCGACCTTCGTGGCGTAAGAATCGAGACTTGCGATTGTATGACGTCATTCTAGAGGAACCACAATGTCAACCTCAAACCCAAAGTAAGTTCACCACGTACCCGGGGCCAGAAACACTACAAAGGTTCATTCCAAGGATGCCCAATTGAGTTATGGGAGTCACACGTACAAGAAAGGTTGACCATGCGAAACAGCTGCGTAGCGTTCTCGGGGGCGCTTCAAGTGACCAAGTACCAGTATCATTCTCAATTATCACCCAGAAGACCACTCACCGTGCGGCAGGACCTCAGAAAACATCGCAGGGAGCCACGCGTCTCCATACAAAATGGTACAACAAGCTCTACAATACACAACACACTCACATACACAAGTATCATCGCCGCTCGCGCACCTTGAGCCAAACCACAAAGATCACGCCGACCGCGAAGCCCACGATGTACGCGAACAGCACCAGCACGTCCCGGTAGTAATTGTTCTCCCCAAAGCCAAACAGCTGCGACGCCGCGCGCACATCAGCACACACTCAAACACAGCGCAAAAAATCACACCAAGCCACGCACCTTCTGCATGATGAGAGCCGCGGAGGTGCTCACCGGCACGCCCTCGAGCGAGTCCACGATCATCAGCCCCGACCCGACCTCGTTCACGGAGAGTGCCTCGAGCGTGTACTTGAGCGGGCACAGCCACTGCAGCCAGCGCAGGACGGGCGGGATGTCGGCGAGGTGCACGAAGAACCCGGCGTACGTCATCTGGTAGAGCGCGGTGAGCGCCGAGATGAGGATCGCGATCCCGCCGTTGCGGAAGAGGCAGGCGAGGAGGAAGTTCTGAAGGGCACATGCGTGGGTTAGATGTGTGTAGGTCACAGGAGGGTGAGGGGGCTTACGAAGAGCGTCATCGCGATGGCGTACAAGACCAGGATGAGCAGGAATTTGAAGAAGTGTGCCGCGTCGTGGGCCAGCCCTGCCATCCAGTACGTCCTGGAGAACCGATTAGGAGGGATTCGGGCTAGTGAGAGGATGTACGACGTACATGGTAGAAACAATAACTGATGGTATGATCCGCAGGGGCACGACGTCGAACACGAAGCGGGACAGCAACCAAGCAGCGGGACTATGACACGAACTGTCAGTCGACATTCTTCATGTATCTCTGAGGCAAACTTACCTATAGTAAGACGCAGACCGCTCGCGAAGGAAAAGGGGTCTAATCTCTACGACGTTATATAGAGCACTGAGAGATGAGAAGGCAATTAGTGCGCCCTGCAATTCGACGTCTGTGTCAGTACGGGAAAGTATGCGTGTAATGATTTGCGCACCAAGAAGAACAAGGATCCGACTCTGGATTGGAAGCCGGCGATGGTTTGGTCAGTATGGAAGTACAAACCACCTACACCAAAGCGACGTTAGCACCGAACATGGAATGCGTGATACGCTACTTACCGCAGAACGCGCCCAACACGGCCGCAATGGCGACGTGCGCGAGGAACAGCGTCTTGTCGCGCCGGAGGACCTTCCACTCTCGCGACGAGAGAACCTCGAGCTGCGTCAAGAACGTCGCCTGATACTGACTAGTCGCGAACCATGATTTCTTCTTCTTCCCGGAACCCTGCACCGCCTCCTGAGGCTCGAACTTGCCATCCAGCACCGCCGCGGGAGCGGCCGACGGTCCCCCCAGACCCTTCTCGATCTCGTCGTCGGACGAGTCGCCCCGCGCGACCTGGGTTCCGCTGTTCGAGCCGCTCGAGAGGGGGAAGAGCCCGACGGGAGGGTCGCTCGCGACGTCGAGCAGGTAGTCCGCGACGTTGTAGCCCTCCTTGAAGGGGATGCCTTGCGCGGAGAAGTGCTCGGCGGGCGCGAAGCCCCCGGGGCCGGAGTAGAGCGCACGGCCGTGCGCGAGGAGCAGGACCTGGTCGAACGAGTGGTAGAGCTGGGAACTAAGCGCGGCGCGGGTTAGCTTATGGTGTGTTTAGGTTTGTGTTATGGCGTACCTCGGTTGGTGGATAGACGCGATGACAGCGGTGGGATTCTCCGGGTCGTGCGCGAGAGCATGAAGGACGTTCGCAACCTTCGCCGCCGAGACCGAGTCCAAGCCCGAGGTGGGCTCGTCGAGGATCAGCACGTCGGGCTTTGCCACCAGCTCCAGCCCGATGGTGACGCGCCGCATCTCTCCCCCGCTGATCCCGCGCTTCTCGCCGTCCCCTATCCTGACGTTGCGCAGATGCGCGATACCCAAGCGGTCCATGATGTCGTCCACGCGCGCGTGCTTCTCCGAGTCCGGGAGGCCCTCGGGGAGCCGCAGCCGCGCCGCGAACACCAGCGCCTCGTGCACGGTGAGCATCGGGGGCAGCACGTCCTGCTGCGGCACGAACCCGATGCGCGGGCGGTCGTTGCCCGCGCCCGCGCCCGGGAACGCGATCCCGCCCGTGACGCGCCCGGACTTGTGCTTCTGCGCGAGGATCTCGATGAGCGTCGTCTTGCCTGCGCCGCTGGGGCCGAGGATGGCCATGACCTCGCCGGGGACGACGCGCCCGCTGACGGCGTCGAGGATGGTTTTCTGTGTCTCGGCGTCGTTCTTGCGGCGCCGCGGGAGCCAGGCGATGTCGGTGGATTGAGAAACGGAGTAGCTGATGTCCGACCAGGCGACGGCGACGCCGCCCGAACGGTCTAGCGCACCAAAGCCCTGTTTCCGCGCGCGACGCTGGGAAATGAAGCCGAGCAGGAGCAGGACGAGAGCGATCCCGACTAGCCCGCCGACTACAGCTAGTCCAGCAATCACGCCGCCGCTGAGGGAGGATCCGCCATGCACCGAGCCACTGGAGGTCGTTTGGTTGCCCGCCAGCGTGTCTAGGGTGCTTTGCGCGATGCACTCTCCGAACGTACAGCCGTTGAGCGCGAGACCTGAGGACCCGAAGACCTGGTCGATGGTGTCTTGCTTGAACGCACACGTCGCTGTGCCGTTGGATGCTGGAGCGTCGCACGTAATACCGAGGGTGCCGCTGAGCGTGTTGATGATCCCAGTGAGGTCGGTGGCCTTGGTGGCGCCACAGAAGTTGGTACCGGACCGACATTTGCACTGCAAGTTCTTGCACTCCCAGTCTGCGCTGCCGTCGCCCGAGCCGAGGTCCTGCGCGCACGAGTCGGCGGTGCAGAAGAATTGCTCCACGCCCTGGTAGAACAACTGTGCATATACCGAGCCGCTCGACCCGAACGCGGTAATGTTCGGGAGCGGGGTGAAAGACGAGTTCAGTGTGCGCGAGATCGTTAGGGTAGACTGTCCTGGAAAGATAGTTTGCAAGGTGGGGTTCTACAGAAAGAAAGGGTGAGTCAGCTATTTTGTGCGAGTGAAGACGGGGGGTTATTCATGAGTCTGTGAACTCGACTTAGTCCCCGGTTCATGAGCTCTACCATATACGTCGCTCGGCTTATCCCATATGCATGCTGGTGGTAATCGCCGCACAGATGCCGACGCGTAGCCCGTTCCGCATTTGTGAATATAAGAGCCTAGACCGGAATTTGGGATCGAGACTAGAACGCGCTCTTCGCGTCCGCATTACAACCATACGGTCGGTTTGGATACCCCCCGCCATGCACGCCATCGAGGGCACACTGAGATGCTCATGGGAGTGTATAGGTAGGGGATTGTGATTTTGAGACACAGTGTCCACAAGCCTCCCCGAAGAGACCCCAGAGGTCAATGAATAACACGACTCACCTGCACCTGGCAACTCATCTGGCTGCCGGCGTACACTCTCGGAGACGTGCTGCAGACCAGGGTGTTGTTCTGCCCGGAATCAAGCCCTGTAAGAGATCCCGAGGTGCCTCGGACGCTCATGAAACCGTTCTGGCACGCCTGCGCCGTTTGGCAGACATTGCAGCCCGTACCGGTCCACCCGTCTTCACACGAACAGGAGGTCAGGTTCGCGAAGGGCGACCCGCTAGCGAGAGGCCGACTAGAGCCCTGAAAGAGGGTGCCGCCGCATGCTGGTTGTGAGCAAGTCGAGCCGCCAAAGCCAGGGGGACAGGCGCAGGCGGTGCCGTTGGACGTCCCGTAGTTTTCGCAGTTGCTCATCGCGGCGCTGCGTGGCTGGTGGGGCGAGGGCGCCGCAGGGTGGACGACGTGGATGTCGAAGACGAAGCAGGCATTTATGCGGCGGCGTGGGCGGATTCGAATTCACATTAAACTCAGTGACAGGAGTGCCGAGTCCGCGCGGGGTCTGTACAAATGTGGTGCGGCGGTCCGGATGCCTAATTAGGCTCGCGCGCCCCCGCCACTCCCGCCACGCGCCCGACCCTCGGTCCCGAGCCTTCCTCAGCTCTCTCCTTGCCTCCGCTCCCCCATCCACACTCTGCAGCCTCTCGCTCTGCGCATCATTTTACCAATAAATTACACTCGCGCTTATCGCACGACCGGCGAATTATTCGACATGCGGCTCGAGGCAGACCAACGCGCACTACAGCCTGACGACTTCTTCCATTCAAAAGGCCAAGCGTTCGCACGCGCCCCGGCGCCGTCAAAAACCCCACAGCTCGCACACATGGGCCTCCACTGTCTTCCACTTCCAGAAGGCCTCGGCAGGGTTGACGAGCTCGTTCGCATTATCCGAGCTGAAGTCGGCCCTTCCTTCGCCCGTAACCACCCTAGACCAGCGGACATGAGCGTGGTGCACCTCTCAAAACCCGTCTTAATATCCACATACCGAAGGTAGTCTTGGTAGTTCTGGCCTGGGTCCTGACAGATGCGGTTTTTGAACTGCATTAGGTCTTTGCTCTCGATCTCGCCTCTTGCCACACCCTTGACCCGTGCGACGATCCCCTGAACATCCTCGTAGCTTACTGTCGATCCTGCGATCCGCAGTTCATCCGGCACTCTCGACGCGGAAGCCGGGTCTAGGGAAAGAGTTGCCAAAAGAATTACGGCGCGCCCAAGGTCTGCCATGGATGTCGTGGAGAACCTCTGGCTGGGAGGCCCGTAACATGTATAGGCGTTCTTCTCGACATCGATTCCCACTGCAGGTATCAATACTGGATCCTCGGGTTTATTACGCAATGGGATGACATACTTATCGGCTGTATATCCAACCGTCAGACATAGCCCAGCACATACAGAAAGCTGAAAGCCTCACTGTGAGTGCGTATTCCATCCAGACGGTGGTGAAGACGCCAATGACTTTCTTCCCCTTCAGCTTTTCACGTGCGTCCGAAATGATTTTCGCTTTCTCGAGCCATATCGGATGTTCGTAACCAGGGAAATCGTGGAAGCGGTAGTCTCTATCATGTCAACCGTTCAGCATTCGCTCCTACTCGCCCATCACAAGACGTACGACCCAAACTCGCTAGGGAAATACACCTGCGCGGCACTCCTCGCGACCGCTTCAACCACAGCTTCATGCGTGGCAGTAGGGATGATCGTTGTCGGGAGAACGTTCACGACCACATCTACCCCCGCGAAAGCGTCGTCGAGGGCTCGCGGAAGGTTTGACTCATCGAGTTTATGCAGAATCGCTCCCTTCTCCGAGAGCTCTCGCGCCGACGCAGAGGAAGGGTTGCGAGTAAGAACGCGCACGGTATGGAAGCTCGACCTGAAGTCCGTGAGTGCGGCGGTGCTGATGTGTTGTCCTAAGATTATCGCGGATATTAATGACGCATCACCGTCGACGGCTCCAATGGCACACGACGTTGGAGAGTATCATGCTGCTCACCGAGACCACCGGTACCACCTACAATTGCTATGCTGTGATGCATGGTAGATACACTTTGCCGCTCGAACGGGCTTTTGGCAGGTAAGCTCGCAATAAAGTGCAATGGTGCAGGTGTGTTGTCGCGGTCGGGTTATATGCTATGAAGACTGCGTACAGGATGTGGATCGCAAGAGAAAGTCCTATACGATAATGGCGTCTAGCCGGACGAGTACAGTCATCTCCCGGATGCGTCGGGTATTCGGTGTATCGTCGGATATGTACCCAGGATCGCACACCGAACCTGAAGTATAAGTAGTCTTTGCCACCGTAGTCAACACTAGTTCTTGGTGGCTAGATGACCAAACTTTACTTATTCATTACTCATTTATTTCCAGCTATAAGCCTCAAACCAAGCCCGTCGGTCGCGAACCTATGGTATAATATAGATATCGGAGTTGTAGGTGGGTACTTGCTATCGTCTCACCGCTCGTGTGCGGCGAGGATGAAAGCGTACCGTCGAGATATCCCGGGCTCAAGTGGGGCTTTTCTTCTACTATCGGCACGCGAGCTGTAGGAGCAGTACGTAGTGCATTCGAGGTTCAACGGCGACAACTCATCGAAAACGGTCCCAGCGGTTCTCTTCTGCTACTCGGGTTGAGAATACGACGGAATCCTAGCCGGAGACCTTACCATCCACCGGGCCTTCAATCACGGACTCGACAATATCATGAGCTTCCTCTCATCGAGCGTTATAATACGGCCGGTGAATCCAGCCTGCGGAGGGATAGACAAGCGCCCGACGTTCTCGATTGTCAAAGTCGTGAACTAGGGGAACATCTGGCTGGACATGATGCCATGTAGCTGTTCTTCTCCACATGGATATCTACGGATACCCGTTGGCATGGTACGGTAGCCTGAGTAGGCCAAGCCTTGACCTCATCACCATACCGAGTTGACATAAAACAGTGCACCTCGGACCGAGGTCAAGTAGCCCCCCGGCCCTAAGAACATGATGTGACCACGTTACGAAGACCCCGTCTTGCCGAGAACGCAAACGCCATTTGGGCAAAGGTGGGGGCAGAAGCCCAGATCCTGTTCGCGTATAAATGCACAAGAAATCCAGCTTTTGGAGCTCCGTCATGTTCTCACAACACGAAACATCACAGAAATGCGAAAATGTTAATCGTCAACTCGCCATCGCTGCCTGCGTTGTGGCCGAATCTGCGATGTCCAAGGGTCGGAGTTGGGCTTCAGGAAGGCGACTGCCTCGTTCAACCGTGATCGGAATTTCCGCAAACTCAACAAGTTTTGTGTTCTATTCCAAGATACCATGCGCGGGCGGAAACACCCAGCGGTACGTCGTCAAGCCTTTGACGCTCGAGCCCCTCCTCCCGGTCGACCTGCGAGTTCTCCAGGAGGAGCCTAGTGCACCCGTCGGCGTCGACGACACCTTCATCGAGCGCGCCCCAAATGCGCGCGGCCCTGACTACTCACGATGGAACTCGGCGCCGAATGGCGGCGTCACGCGCGTGTTCTTACAGGGCTTCACTCCGCTCGCGCGCCACTGACTCCTAAACTTGCGCGCACTCGGGCTTGATCCTGACGCCAGCGCGTTCGAAGAGCACTTCCGGGGCCGGGGTCCGCCCTTTCGACGGTGTGTCATTCGGGCTATTCTCGCCCTTCACACATGGGGTTGGCTCAACATCGATTAATCTGGACGGCAACACCTTTTTAATCTCTGGGATTCTTTCGGATATATACCCTGGTTTGCATGCGGCGGATACGGCATGGCAGCGCGTGGCTAGCGTCTATCCAATGCACGATCCGGCGTTGGACGAGGAGGATGGGGAGGTCGCAGACAGGTGGCGGGAGATTGACAATTTCGCGGTCGAGATGGCCAAGGTTCGGAAGCAGGAGCGGATGTGGACTAAGTGAATGTGGGGAACAAGATTTCGCAGTAGCATCGTGGCGTCAGCTGGAAACAAGCACGGTGGGCGCACTACGGCCGTACAGGGCTTCAGGCTTGGGTGGCCAGTTCGGGCGGGTTCGGACGGACCGCGGTGGCTTCGATTGGGGCGGAACTTCACCAAAGTGTATTCCCGTGTAGCATCTTGCCGCATGCATGTGGTGATGATGAATATTGAAAACACATTCATCATCATCACCCCTAGTGTGCCAGGCATCCGGATGCCCAAGAAGTAGGCGAGTCCCAGGTCTCTCTACGCCATATCAGGCATATTCACCAATTTCTACACATTCGATGGCGGCGCTGCCGCAAGTTTGAGCTCTAAGGTACGCGTAATAGGTGGTTCTCAAGTTCCGACGTCGAAAGTTTGAACCTTGGCACCAGCCGGCCGCGCACTGTGGGCGCACGCTTAGGCGTGTGCGAAACTAGGAGCACTGCACAAACTAGCCCAGCTAGTTCCGGGGCCAACGCTCAAATACCGACAGCCTTGATGTCGTCAAGGATTCCAAGACCTCGTGCGCTCTTCGCCAGGCTCACACCCCCCAGTATTCAGGCCTCGCCCATTCTCTCCTTCACTGCCCTCCGACGACGGTAGGCGCCATGGCCTTTTCAAACTGGTTTGTCGCAGCGGTTCTGGTGTCCTGCACCTCCTCTGCGCTTGCACGGAATGCTCTCCACATCACCGCGCTTGTAGGCAAGGACATGAAGTCAACTGTTGAATGTTGGACCCTCGCACAGGAGTATGTCAATGTTCGCGGAGTAAGCTGTATTCGCCATGCCCGGAGCCACTAGATCTCCTGATACTCAGACCGACGGAATAGATGGATGTACAACAGCTTGGCGACTTGAGTAAAGTAACATATACCGAAATGCCTAAAGACAAAGACTTCAATCAAGGGTAAGCATCACAGCGTCGACCAAATGGACTTTGTTTGGACGACATATGATTGTGGGTCTAATTACTACTTGCTACACAGGTTATACACAGCACCGAATCTCCAGTACGCGCGATAACCGGGGAAATCCCCTTGAGCTGACTCGCAACTACATAGGTACTTCGTGATTCTTGAGGGCAATGCCACCATCACGTTCCCGACTTCGGAGGAGGTCCTCAGTGTCAAGTCGGGCCGACTCTACGCAGCTACAGATAATGCCGAGACGTCCAAATTGGGCCACATTACTGTCGTGAGGGCGGGATCCCGCCTTCTGCAATTCCCGTTCAAGGATGGAGTTATCCCGGACCACACTGCTACCCCCGGAGAGTGTGAAAGCGCAGAGTTGTCTGAGCCGAGGCATGACGAGTTGTAGTTTAAGTCACGCGAGTTGTACACATGATACATGTTCAATACTAGTCACCCAAAGTAGCGAGCTCGGTGTCTGTCATGTATACTTTGAGGCATTGAATACCAGCCCTGCAAACCGTGTACATACGCAGGACTCGAACTTCTTCAGCGCCGGGCGCTCAGCAAGCCACGGTGGCCCTGACTATTGCAGGCTGGACCTCGTACCGTACTGCCCAGCAAAGCGGATCAGCCATGTGTGACTGTACATGAGGATGCTCTGACAAGTCGACCTGTCTCACCCACATTCACGACGCAGGTTTGCATTCCGGGCGCTTGCATTAAACAGCTATAATAAATCACTGAACGGTGGCTTTGTTGCCGCAGCTGACTGGGCGTGGTAGTTAGTCTGGGTCTGTGACCTTTTGGATCTTCTCATGCATGGAGCATTTAGCGGTACAACCTGCAACATCCGTGTCGGCGATGATGCCAGAAGGGGGCATAGGAACATCCTAGTGCCTTCAAACATATCCCAAACCACAACAGGCTACATTCGATAGCAAATCGATAATTAAAGCAAGCAAGAGCATACACCGGTCTACTCGGCCTTGGAGCCCTTGCTCCGTTTAGGCTCGCGATCGTCGCCGGCAAGCCATAGAGCGACGAAAAGCACGAACGCGGCACTCGTGGAGAACGCACCCGCGTAATACGGCCACGCAGCGCTCAAGAAGCGCGGGTACTCGTCGTGTCTCGGCGGTACGACGGGTACGACGGTCGTGCTTTCCAGGTACGAGACCCTAGAGGAACAAAGGTCAACAAGCGCATTCTATGAAGGGTGGAGGGGATACGCTGTACCCTTTGCGCTTGTAATCAACGACGAACTTGAAGACACCGTGCCTGTCCGGAACGCGGAATGTGACCGAGTACTTGCCAGGCTCGCTGGTGATGGGTGGCAACGCAGTGCGAACATGCGGGTCGAGCATCGTGAACTCGAGCTGCAGGTCCTGCACGCCGGAGTATGGTTCCCACAGGTCGAGTTCGGGGTTGAACTTCGAGATGTATGCGGTGTAAGTCTGTTCAAAGACATTTACTTCTCATCAACACACGAACAACGCTGGATGGAAGATTGAGGTGAGGCATACCACGCGGTCGTTGATAGTGTATGTCTCGCGTGGCAGAGTATCGTTTACGCGGTGGTGTTCGACGTTGTCGATACGCAGCACTTGCGATTCTTGGAATGTCCATGCTGATACATCGCGCGCGAATTGCCTGTTTCCAGACTGCTTGCCCCTGCGAATAGACGTTAGGAAGGCGGGTATTTATTCTCATTTCAGGACACGTACTTGGTGACTTCCTTGTCGAAGAATTCATCGGTGAATAAATCAACGCCACCGACCCAGGTTGCGCGCCCGTTGTTGAGAGACTGGAAGCCCGTAACCAAGCTTAGCTGGCTGCCAGCCCAGAGGCCTTCACCGCCCTTCTCAGCAGCCTCGACGATCATATTAGCGGTAGCGTCACTGTCTCCGTCAGACGCGAAACTCTGAGCTGGAGCCTTCAATAGTGGGACGAGCATGGGGTTCGTGCCGAGCGCCTGTGGGACACCAGAGAACCAGACGGGCTCAAGATTTGGCGATATGATTCCGTTCTCGTGGGGTGGTTGAACGGGGATAATGGTGGCTGGAGTGTCGCGCTGGGGGAAGTGAGAGATGAGGGGTGTTCCCGGAGGTGGGAGGATAAGAGAGAACTCGGAGGCGAGAGAGGAGAGCGGCGTCTGCTTCGTAGAGAGCGCAAGGAGGAGATTCGTCTTTTTGTTCAAAAGAGACACCAGGGATTGAGGTGTAACATCCGGAGCATAGCCTGCCGAAATGATGAGTGGAGTGCGCGTACACACCTACGGCTCACAAGGACGTACTCTTGGTGTCTGGGGCGAAGAGGATCACATGCGCGAACTGAGCAACGTCATCCTTGATAACTTGGGGCTCCGCCTCTTTGGGTGACCGGAATGTAAGTTTATAGCCCTGCTCTGCACCTGTCTGTAAGTGCGGGGAACAGAGGCGGCTGGACTCGAAGCACGCACTTTCGAGGTCGCCGAAGAATACCGAGAAGTTTTCCCGCTTCAAAGAGGGGTCCAGAAGGACTAGTACAGAGTCACCGGTGCTTGAACGGGCAAACGTGAAGCCAGCGAACGCCGCGACCGACAGCAGCAGTCCCCGGAGAAAGCGCATCCTTTGCGATTTCGACCTGTGCGACTGTGAGTGTCACAATACTGGAGTGCATACACTACGCCTAACTCACCGCTGTTAACACTGTCAGAGGCCGGGTAAGAAAAGAATGGACGGGAGGTGTAGAGGGGAGTAGAGGGTTTAGACACGCCAAGCCAAGGCGACGCGCGCGGGGACTGCGCACTGCGACACGTAGAGGTGCTCACGTGGCCAGTTTATTATAACGAGCGTCAGGCGCCCACACTTTGACGCGTTCTCCGAGTGACGAGTCTGCACTCGTCTCCACCCCCGGTTTCTATCGCGGTCGGTGTGACACATTCAAATACATCATGCCCAAACTATTCATCTCAAACGAAACGCGTTCTATGGATAGCCTAAGCCCCAAAACCGGCGACCGTACTGTAAGCCGTTAAACCATTCTTTCTGGGACTAATACCCGTGCAATGTTCATATCCATTTCTACTTCAAGGTACATGTCACTGACTTAGACCTGCACGCGCAAGTTCCGTCGTAAACAACAAGCCTGTTGCAATTCGCGTTACATGGGTTCAACGACAAATGCACCCTACAGCAACCGTCCATGAAAAGTCCGTGAGAGTCCGTGATGGATGTACGTGAACGTCCGTCATAAGTGGCCAAGTACTGCCTCTACATAAAGTCGACCATCAGCGTCGTTTATCTTGCCGCGCTTGCTAACCCGGCTAACTCACCTCTTCAGAGACCGCACTGGGAAGCAGCGACCTGCTTGGCCTGAGCGTCGATGCGCCCGAGCTGCTGTGCCTGCCCGTTCGTGAGCGTGTTCATTGCCGCAAGCGCGATGTTGAAGCCCGCGTCGGTGTGGTCGATCGCAAGCACGTTAATGCTCTTCCCGTTGAACGTGAGCTGCCAGCACGAGCCGCAGTCCGCATCGTTCCACCCTGCGATCGCCGCCGCGCCACCGATATTGGGGAAGTGCGGGAGCGAGCCGAACGTCGAGAAGCCCTTCGTGAGCATCCCGTTCGCGCCGTCAGAGCATGCGACCGTCGCGAGGCTGTTTCCGCCGTTGTCGTACGTCTGGTCGAACGAGACGGTCACGCCGAGCGCGGGGGTAACGAGCGCGAGGGCGGCGAGAGCGAAGGCCTTGAACTGCATGGTGATCGAGGAAGTGCGAATGTGGATAAGTGGGCGAGTACGCTGGTGAGGAGACGCTGCTGGATGCGCTGCTGAATACAACTTGGCTTTAGTATGGCCTTTTATACGCCCCACCTCCTCGCGCTGCCCAACGTCGCCGACGGCTTCATGACTTGTGAAGTGGATTCCTGATGCCGGCTGGCCGCGCAGAAGTCATCCTACGGCGTCCTGTGACCCAGTGCGCGTGCCCCATATGGGTCCCGCTGTATCTAGAAGCGTCCCATGACGGAAGAACCACTCCCTTAGCCCGCCCTGCATGTCTCGTACGCCTCCTTTCGCATCATCGGGCATCGTGCACCGTCTGGGCTAACTTCCGCGCACGCCCCGCGCCTTGGCCGCCCTGACTGGTCAGCTTCATGAACGTTCTCGAGGCTCAATAGGCACGACGAGGCTCTCGGCGAAGCTCCGTCATCTTGTGGACGTCAGGCCTGGCAGAGGCTCCGTTCGCGCGGTCCACGCTTATGTGCCGCCGGCCGGAATTAGGACGCCTGTTCTTCGCATCGATACTACTGTATCCGTAACGACGGCGAAGACGGTATGCGCGTCTGCTCGAAAGAAGCGTAGGGCCTCGTCTAGGTGTCTACGGTCTCCCGGAATGCAACCTTACGCCTTCAGGAAATATTCACGTAGGTCCCTAATATCAAGGAACAAGCACCGCAAAGGTCGTGACCCTTCGAGACTGGAGGGAATGGAGCCCGCTCCAGGTACGCGGCAGGCTCGACTCCCTTCTTCACGCGGGGACCTCCAGTTACGTAGAGAACAGCCCTGGTTCCATGTATTACGTCGCGCATTCCCTGGCGGGTGCTCAGTGCCGCATGGGGGCCGTCGACGTCGCTGCCAGATGATCCTTGCCCGGGCCGCACGGACGCTGGTAAGCCTGCATGAGTTTTTTTCAGAAGGAACGGCCGTCTTGAATTCCGCTGCGCGCCTACTGGCGAACTTTTTTATAAGGCCGCGGGCATTCGCCCTCATCCTCATCCTCATCCACTGCTGTTGACAAGTATAACGTTCTCAAGTATTCTCAGGGAACTATCACCAACCCCCCTTGGATTTACGTGGGTACACCTGAAGGCTCGACTTTTTGTTTCCCAAACACAGTGGAGGGTACATTGTCCTGAGAGAGGCTAGTTAGCAACGTTGCCTCGAGGCCTTAACCCTGACTGTGGAGATGGGCCTCAACGCGACCCTAGGAGTGGGTGTCCCCGGGTCAGAACTAGCGATGATTGATACGCTCGTGAGAGGGTTTGTGGTAGCTTGATTTGAGACGAAGAAATGATGCATTCGGATCCGACAGGTTCGCCTAGCGATGTATGAACTGCAGCTCGACCGGCGAACTGTTGTAGTACAACGAGAGTGACAGATTGTAAATGGCGAACCTGGGGCGGGAATGTTCATGGTGACCGGCGAAGGTATCGAGTCTGCAGCTAAATCATCATTGACGAGTGAGAACCACCAGGTCACTGGGCAAACGACCGTACGCGAACCAAATGCCGATGGCAACAGGGCTCACGCGTTCAGCCTTCGATCGTGAGGTGAATGTTCGAACATCGCCATGATCTGGATTAAATTTGTGTTAGTATCTTCTCTGAATCTCTCCTCGCCGTTTGCATTCCATAGAGACGGTTGCGGACGTCTACAAGAGGTGGTTCAAGCAGTTGGCTGCTGAGGGGTTAATTTGCGTCCTTTTCCGTGCATGGGTCGACGCACCAAAAATTTTGCGTCTGCATCCGCATTGATGGTCGAACGAAGAAGCTCGAACTAAGTAAACTTCCGTGATTGGGTAGGATACCTCCGGGTCCGCGCAAAATCAATGACTTCTTATGAACTATATTCCAACTGGTTTCTGTTAAATACGAGTTAATGGACGTGATAATACTTGATGCCAGTTCATTGCTTGCAAGATGACTTCACATGCCGACACGGATCTTAGTTTCAATAGAGTCCTCAAAATTTCGGGAGTAAAGCATTAGCCAAAGACTGCTCCATGGAGATAGTGCAAAGAAGACCTGACGCGTTCTCGTCTCAGCTGCCGATGTGAACCCTGTGGAAATACCGTGCTTACTGAGCGGCCAGCGCTATTATACAGCATCGAGAGGAGCACCACTTATGTTGCGCGCATTATTCACACGTACTATTACACTATGAAGACACAGGTATGAAACACACGAGGCACAACTGGAAGGATGAGCGAACACTGAGTAAGTCGAGGGTAAGCCGAGAATAACCACTGGAGGCCAAGTCGCAGAAGCGCACGACCGATGGGCGTCAATGAGTAATAGCGACACGTGCTTAATTCTCCGTTTAAACTCCGATCAAACGTACCGGGAAACGCCGGAGATGACGGTGCTCTCGCGCGGGTGGGCGTGCTTGGGCTTGCGTTCGTCGTCGACCTGCTTGTCGGACTCGCTGTACTTCTCTTCCGTCGACTCCCGCCATGGCCGTTCAGGATGACATCGAATACCTCAAATCTCTCGTGAACCAGCTCAACGAGAAGATTCAGGCGCTCGAGGCGAAGGCCAAGGATGTGGTCTCTCATCCCAAGACGCCAGCGCAGCAACTCCGGACGATCTTGGTTGGTCCTCCCGGTGCCGGTGAGAGGATAGCGGAAGGAATGTATGCACCTGTATCTTGCTGAGCAGAGGTTATTTCTACGCAGGCAAGGGTACTCAAGCGCCCCGCATCCGTGACGAGTTCTGTGTCTGCCACATTGCGACCGGTGACCTGCTTCGTGACCAGGTTGCGCGGAAGACCAAGCTCGGCGTAGAAGCTAAGAAGATCATGGACGCCGGCCAGCTTGTCCGTGATGAGATCATGGTTGGTATGATCAAGGACCAGCTGGAGAACAACAAGGAATGCAAGAACGGGTAAGTAGAGTCCTGTGAACGCTTTTCGCACTCTGTTGTCGTGAGTTTGCTCGGCGCGGCATTTGTCAGAACGAAAACGCAGAATGATACTCGCCCGTCACCGCTTTACCTAACATGCCATTACTGACTTTTCGCTCCGGTCTAGATTCGTTCTGGACGGCTTCCCCCGCACCGTCCCCCAGGCCACCATGTTGGACTCGATGTTGGAGGCGCGCAAGGAAAAACTCGACTCCGTAGTGCAACTCGTGATTGAGGATCAATTACTAATCTCTCGCATTACTGGCCGTCTCATCCATCCCGCAAGTGGGCGCACCTATCACAGGGAGTTCAAGTGAGTCCTAGTCCATGTTTACGTTGGCTTTGACACCCTCATTCTGATGGTGGCAACTTCAGCCCCCCGAAAAAGCCCATGGTCGACGACGTTACCGGCGAGCCCCTCGTGCAACGCTCAGACGATAACGTCGAAGCCCTCCGCAAGCGCCTCACAGTCTTCCACTCACAAACTGGCCCTGTCGTCGACTATTACAAGCAGAAGGGCATTTGGCACCCGATTGATGCCGCTCAGTCGCCTAAGCTCGTCTGGGAGAACCTTCGCAACGTCCTGACCAGGTCTGGTGCGCAGAAGTCGTCATAACGGTAGATATTAGTACGTTATTCGGTCCGTAGAGATGTTCTCTTCTGCTACCGTACCTTCCTGTAGTACATCTAGACTTCGTGAATTTACTTTCTGTCAATGCGCGAACCTCCTAGAACACAGTGTGAGAATGCACATACCACCCAATTATGTCAAATGAAAGAGCACCACACCCAGGGGTGTAACCTTTGGAGAGCGGATCCTCTCTTCCACGTACAGAACGCCAGACATGTGGCCAACCTCCGCCGCTTAGGTCCGATCACAATCAACGTTCACCATTGAACAAACACACTTCGAGATTATTAACTTAGATGAGGCTATGGTTCGAGGGCCCTTACAAGGCGCTCAGAACACAACATAGAAAAGGGTATGATCGTCTTTTCCTTCGAACGTCGGCTGATTTTCCATGTGCGAGCCAGAGGGTGTACAAAAGAAATGCGGTGACGGCATTCCTCCCAAGCACCGGCTCTTCGCTGCATTGCGGTGGCAGCGTCCCCGATAGGAGGCGTTTGGGTTCATCGACGTTGTATGAGGTGATCTGCCGCAGAGGAGTGCCTTGGACTGCGCTCGACGATGCCGGAGAGCCGGGGCGTCACATCACCATGGCATTTCAGCGCGGGGGAGGTCCAACGGCATTTCGCCACGGAGTATGGCGACCTTGTACTTTGTCTTACGACGCTGATCGCCCCCGGTAGTCCCATCATCGTACACCGCATGACCTTTGGCGTCAACGGAAGCAAATGGAGGCGCCCACATGTGCGTACCAATCGGCGCTCCCATCCGTCAAACTCCTCATGACGGAGTAGAACGCGACCCGATGCCGCTTCTGCGGGTTATAGCGCCCGCCTTATCGAAGGACATTTTATTTTACGTCTATGTGGACTGTGCGCATGACACCGAGAAGGCGGTCCGGGTGAGTGTCCGAGAGAGTGCGGACGTCCGCGTCCAAAGCTGAACTCTACACTTGCCGTTTAAGGATATGCACCGTGCCTTGCTTTTGCAGTGCAGGCGCCGGCGCGGTGTACCATTTGCCGGTGTTCAAATTCTTCCAACCCAGCGACCTCGTAGTAAGCACACGAACGATAAAAACTGAGTCCAGTCATGATGAGTAAGCTTCGTCAAACACAAGAATCAAGCGCCGCTCTCCCAGAAGCAGACGCTTTGACAGCGAAATCAGCAATGAGTGGGCGCTCGGTAAGTTCTCATTGATACTTGATGGAGGTGGTGGGCGGGGCCCCGCGGGATAGTTTAGCCTGCCCTCAAGGGTGGAAGAGTGCCGGGATGTTCAGAAGCGCAAAGACAATGTGGGACTGCATCCACGTTTCAGCATCTTCTTCCTCTTGGATTTCCCGCCCGAATCCGACAGTTCGGAAAATGTGAAGCGTATCGCAGCGCCCATTGCCTTTCAGGTCCTATTGCTCACGGATCTTTACAAATCATCTTGGGATCTTGATGCACGCGAGAGACCGAAATGGACATGCGCGTCGGACGCGGCGGCGGGCGGTGCAAGCAGTGCATAGCGGACAACGCGACGCGCCCCGGACTCGCCGCCTCGAACTGTGTCGGGATTGCAAGGAGGAGTGGAGGCGCCGCCGGGGGCGCGAGCACACCGTTCCGACGATCCTGTATCTGAATCACGATCTCTCCCAAGGCGCCTCGGTCAGGAAGCTTAGACTTTTATAGCATCACTTACGGCAGGGGGGCGCCTGTGCTTCTCCTAGATTAACGCTCGGTGTTACTTCAACGATACAAGCACAGCTCTCCCCCCCGCCCACCCGCCCTTCCTTCTCGCAGCCCTACACCACCATGAAAGCCCCTTCTGCTCTGCAGCGCGGCATGGCATGCCTATGCTGTCGCAAACGCAAGATGGTGAGTGCGTGCCGTATGCGCTTGTCAAACGCCTCCCCATTGACATGCTCCTCAGAAATGTGATGGCGCGCGCCCAGTCTGCGCGCAGTGCAGCAAGGCGAACAGAGCATCCGAATGTCAATACTACGAGAAGAAACGTACGAGCCGCACGCAGCTTCTGCAGGCGAAGATCACGAAACTCGAAGCACGCCTGCGTGAACTGGAGGCCGAGCAGACCCCGGAGCCGTCGTCGAGTTCGGCGTCGCAGTCGCCGAGACTGAGTGGATCGTCATCACCGGGCCTCAGTTGTGAGCATCAGCTATTTTTTATCGCGAATCTGGTTAACGGACTTCTCGCGCGGCCGTTCTGGCGCTCCCGCCCCAAGGCTCTCTCCCTTTCGATGTGTCAGCGTTCAACCACTCAGATCTCGATCGAGACTATGGTCAAGGTACCGACGATGCATTCTCCCAGCTGGACGCAGATTCTTTCCTGCCCGGCTTTTCGGACGAGCCGGACTCCGCAGGATTTACCTGGGCGGGCGAGGGCTTGAACTTCCCTGCAGTAGATGACTTCCTCGCACCATGTCCATCAGAACCAAGCACCAGTAGACTACAAGAGCCTTCTTCTAGCCTTTCCGCGAACTGGTGGGAAAATGACGTCTTTTGCGAGAACAAACAAATGCTGTAGGGCCATTTTTCATACCGGTCTCACAAGGGGCTATTTAACTAACAAGCTCACGTTGTGTGGCACAGCATCGACATATTCTTCGCTCACCGACACCAGTGCGCGTTTGACGTTCACACCGGCAGGTTCAAAGCTGCGCTTCTGCTACCCGCGCCGCAGAGACCACATCCCTCACTAGTGGACGCCATTTACCTTCTCGCCTGCTACTTCTCACGGTCGCCGCCTCTTACCGCCCTCGAGCCCCATTTTCTCAAGAGATCGCTACGAGGCATCGCGGAGGCACTTCAGAACTCGGATCGGATCGTCCACGTCCTCCAAGCCTCCTGCTTGCTCGCCATCTATTTCTTCTGGCACGGGCGCACGCTGGAGGGATACTATCACTCGTCTATCGCTGCGCGCCTCGCCGTGGGGCTCGGATTGCATCAGATACGCTCGAACGAGTGGTTCCAGTTCCAATTCGCCCGCGCTGGCTACCAGCAGGAAGCGCCAGCACCCCTCAAGGCGTCCGTGCCCCTCAAGCCGCCCCGCGACGAGGTCGAGTACGCGGAACGGATCGCAGCATTCTGGCAGATATTCTCGGTGGACCGGGCGTGGGCGGTTGCGACAGGGCTTCCTACGGCTCTCCCCGATGACGACCACCCCCGCTCTCGAATAGAAACGATATGGCCGATGACGATTCCGAACGACCCCGAGGTAAGCCCTCTCTCTTATGACGATGGCGATTTCTCATCTTGGTCGGCCCTAGCCCACGCTCGAACATGGCATTTTGCAACCCTTCCCCGACGGCCATTTATCGGGATCGGCATCAACTGCCGCCTTGCGCGCCAAAGCTATCGCTCTGTATGAGCGGACGGCCCGTTTTTCAGCCGGTATGCCGACTAGAACCTATTCTTAGCCTTCTGACACTAATAACCCTCTGTTCAGCGCCCAACAAAGACGATAGCCATTACTCCTTGGAGATGTCACTTATGCAGTTCCTTACAAACTTGGGCAATCAGCAATACGGGCTGTACATCGAGACTTTCGATCTCGTGGACATGCAGACCGTCATCCACGCGGCGACCATCCACCTGCACAGGGACGCCCTCGAAACGCAGCCCCAGTCTTACCAGAAGTGCGTATTGTCCGCGAATGCGATGACATCTACTATTCGCTCGCTCGCGGACAACGAGTACGATCTGCTGTGCCCGATCATAGCGGTACGTGCCTTGGTTGCTGTGGGTGTCGGTGTGCGAGGTGCTGATGCCTCGATTCCTTGTAGGCATGCTGGCGATCTGCTGCGGAGGTCTACATACGCATTCTTGCATCCTCTCAGGGACAGCCGTTGTCGACAACGGCGGACCTGGTTGAGCAGGAACTCGATACACTCGTTGCTGCCATGCAGCGCCTCAGCCACGTTTTCCCCATTGCTGGTGAGTAACAACCGTGCCGCCGGTCTCGTCTCATCTGAGCTCACGCGGAGCCGCAGCCATCTACGCTACAAAAGTTCAAGAAGACAGAGCAACAGCCCGTCAAAGTTACCTCACCACTCTTGTATGACCATTATGATGTTGTCCCCGTCTCCCCACTGGACTCGATATGATACCCTGCTGGATAATTATTTTATTGGGTGGACTAGCTGACATGCTAGGCCCTTCGTTCGTCCGTACTAGGTTTCCCATCTTCCCCCCTCTCACGCGCGCTCTTTTCGCCTTCTTACTGGGTATCTCCTTGACAAATTAGTTTCCATCTTCTTGCTGTCCCCGTCTCATGTGTTACCTACAAATGCCTGTATCGATTAGCCAAAGTTTTCCTCTGCAATGAATGTCAAATATGAATCCCTCACAAGTTTGTCCGACAACTGTTGAGCAGTTGAGTGCCTAGTCTCCGGGGCACGCGGACTCCTTGGATCTGCTTCCCCGCATCTCGTTCACCCGGAGCAGCGGGTGCGAATTCAAACTGCGTTCTTTGAGTGCCGTGGGCATTGAAGTGGCTATGCCATTCGATCGACCCCGAGCAAGTCGGGATTCAAATTCCTGCGTTCCGCAGACACCATACCCGAGGAAGGCCGTCGTCGAGCAGAGCGTCGAAGGGATATCAATGTTCTTGGTAATCCCAAAGTACGTTCATTCTCAAATTTCGGAGGCGGGTGGTAAGAGGGGTGGATCAACTAAATTAGCGTCGCATCGCGCGGCTGGTGAGGAAGCCACGCGCGGGGTTGTGGAGGCGAATAAGTACCCCAGGTAGACGATATCGACGTCCCCGAGCGCCACCGGAGAGACCTTCGCGATTTTCCAGGGCACCGATCGACGATTTCTTACACTGCCCTGACGCCTGGGTTACCGACGGATCACAGACTGCATTGCGATCGGATATAGGAAGTCTTGAGAGTAGACAAAGTCACCGGCCGGCGGCCAAGTCTAGCATTCTTCGAGTTGCAGCTTGCGCGCGGTACTTTGCAATAGTTCCCTCGGCGTAAAACGGGAGTTCGGTCTGACGCAGTTCTAAAAATATGCAAGACAGCGAAAATTGGCACACTCAAGGACGCATCTATAGTTGCAAATTCGCTACAAGGTTGGTGCCTCCGTGCAGACTCGAGCGCAGTTACGATATTGAGTAGTCGAGTTTCCAGCGCCTGTTGTAGTAGGCGCCTCGGCACCGCGTGGACCTGACGGAGCGCGCTACACATCCGACCGTCTGCGATGAACCTCGGTTTGTGCGCGCAGTAATTTGCAACGCGAGTGACAGAAGCTCCCTTGAGACCCCTCCTCCGCCGACGATGGAGGAGCCTGCGAAGGGCGTTGCTATCTCCGACCGGGTTGCATTTCACCTGGTGGTCCTACGCCTCGTACGAAACGATCAAAATCGGCGAAGACGGGCAAGGAGCGTCGGAGAGTCGAGTGTACCGTCGTCGCACATTCAATGCAGTGTCCGTGCTGATCGTACCCCAAGACGCAACAACGACCCTGGGGGATTCTAAGCGAAGCGGGTCAGCATATCCAGTCCCGCAGTACTGCATGTCGGATCTTGCCAGGGTGTAGGTCTCAAACGGTCGGTCTCGAGTGTAGCTTGCCGCTCGGCATCTAGTCTGGGGAGAGCGAGTGTATACCAATAGGGAGATAGGGACTAAGTTTCCTGAAACGAGCGAAAAAGGCTGGGTTTAGTTTGAGTCGAGTAGTTCTGGGATGAAGAAGCTCACCTTGAGCGCAGTGCCCCGCCGTTGGCGCAGAAACGGAAATCTCAGAGGAACGCGTGAACGGCTACGTATACGCAAAGCGCGAGCGCCGCTACAACTAGTCGCGCAGGCTCTGACTACCGCTTGGTGTGTTGCTCATATCAGCTCAATCTGTAGCGAGTTCCCCCACATCACGGGTAAAGAATGTGGGATTACTAGTGCTGGACGTTCTGACACTGTGCGCTCGATTGGTGGTGAGCGCTACGATGAAATAGGGTGAAAAGTGCGTTTCACCATCGAAGGTGTTGAGGAAGTAGGTATAGTGATTTGGGTAGGCATAAGCCCTACCTTAGGTTTTACCACAAGTATTAGTGGTAACTCCCACCGTCTCGCGCGCACTTTTAGCGCTTAGACTTACTAGGATACATGTTAGTATAAAATACCATGTATTTACTACCATTTATTGGGCGTGCGCCGGCGTTTCTAGGACAGCAGACTGATGGACTCTCACTGTCTCATCATCTTTGAGTCGTCGCGCGCGTACTGAGGCTTTTGTTTCTTCGCACCGCTCTCTCACGGCTTGCTGTATTCTATCGCCCTGTCTCTGTGGGTATGGCTATCAGGTCCTCACTACGCCTACTAGTTCAGAGGTCACATCTCTTGCTTCGCCCCCCACTAGTACTCCTGGGATATGTCTACCTCGAGGTCTCTAGGTAGCCCTTCTTTCTGCGGCAATGACTATCCATGCGTCGGCTGCTATGATTTATCACTCCATCTGGACACTCACGAGGACGGTGCTATATGTCGATGACCCACTACGAGTCGCTCACTTGTACGAACCAAGTCTCGGTTGCCAACTTCGACGGAGAATGAAGGAGGGCGAGCTGTCTGCTGAGTTTAGTTTCGGAGCTGGTTAGCTATGCCTAACGTGAGTTTTTGTCCCTTCATTCACGCAACTCCCGCTCGTGGTAGCGACAAACTGCGTGGTAAGGCAACCCCCGTCATGTCGGCTTACCTTGGTAGTAAGACCACCCGCGCGCGCGTCGGTCTCTGACGTCCCGGCGAGCGCATTCTGCTTCTGTCCTCATCCCCGACTCGGTCTCCCCCCTCAGCGTGCCTCCCCTTTGTCCTAGCCCTCGCGCTCGTGCACCCATAACGTAGAAGCTGTAAATCGGCATAACGTAGAAGCTGTAAATCGGCATCCTCGAATACAACTTCTCGTACGCTCAGTTCAGACCTGAGCGCACCTCTCGAACTCGGCGGCGCTTTGCTTAACCACCCGACTTCGACCTACGCGGCACACCCTGTCTTGACTTGCTCTCGTCTTTGCTGCTGTCTTTGCCGCCGCCCATCGACGTACTTGTTTTGCCTCACCTTCCTACGTGCTTGACGAGGCAGCTCTTGTTTAGTCTAGGCGGCACTTGCTACCGGTCTAATCAGCTTAATTACTAGTCCTCCCTGCTCCCTTGCGCTCTCCAACATCCTCGCCACCCGTCTCGGACCTCCCGCGGGGTTTGAGCTAGCATCGGCACGTCGGAACAGGGTGGAGACATGATAGGTGCGCTCGAGTTGGCTGCTAGTCGCGTCGTACTGCAGCAGGGGCATTCGGCAGTGGCGCAGAGGCCCAAGTAGATTATATTATTGGTTCTTAGTACCATTTGTACCCTAGCTCGGACGATTTCCTAATGTAGTTGTTCTTCACACTGTCAACAGTAAAAATCCACAACTTTTGAATGTGAAGCATGAGCATGTTAATGGGTGATTTGTACCAGTTCGCGGGCAAAAAAAAAGTAGTGAGGTACAGTAAAATAATGGTGAGTTTTCCGGGTTTGAACAACCGTTTAGTGAGTGGAAACCACCAGCGCCTACTGTCCGTTTCTGGTGAAGATCACTATGATATCCACGTAAAATCACCATAAATCAGGTAGTGACCGTGTCGCTACTTTTCACCACTTAGTAATCGTACAGTGTGAGATAACCATACCGGTGAGTGTACCACCTCGTAGTACAGGCCAAGGTCTTTGGCGCTTACTGCGGACCGAACTGGTTGTTTGTACTAGCGCCGTTACCAAACAATGGCCCAGAGAGGCGCTGGACCGCGCCGTCGTCACTGCTTGACCTTCGACGTCCTCCGCGCCATCATGGGGGACGAATATCCGACTCTATTTCGTGAGTTCCCCTCCGTTGACAGGGGGAAATAGTTAACCGACGCGACGCCATTAGGCTCGGAGCAGATGAGCTTGGTACAGCTCATCGTGCCTACTGAAGTCGCTCATGATACCATTGCTGAACTGGGAGAGTTGGGCAACGTGCAGTTCAAGGACGTGAGTGCCATCTGAATATTTTGATCTCGCGTCAGTAAAATATTTTGCTTTTTACGACAGCTTAATCCCAATGTTAATCCCTTCCAACGCTCATTTGTGGGTGAAATCCGTCGCATAGACGAGATGGCCCGTCGCGTCCGCTTCTTCGCTAGTCAGATTGAGAAGGAGAAGGAGCCTATCCCCATTCGCCCTCTTTATGACTCGGCACCTCTGGTTACGGTTGGACCTCGTGCAGCGCAGACAATCGACGAACTGGACGTCAAGCTTGCCGAACACGAAGCCCGGTTGACGCAGATGAACGAGAGCTACCAGTTGCTTAGCGAACGGCTTCGGGAGCTTGTGGAGGCTCGCCACGTCCTCCGCGAGACTGCAGTGTTTTTTGAGCAGGTATGTGACTAGTCCATATTCGCGAACCAAGACTAACAAGTTATAGGCGGCGACGCGCGAGACTGAGGTCCGGAACTCATTGGACGATAGCTCCGCGCCTCTGCTGCAACATGATGATCGGGAGCAGCAGTACAGTTCTGGAGAACTTCAATTCGACCTCGAGTAAGTGAGAATGTATGAACCCTCTTTCTGTTCACTTAAGGCAGTGCAGGTTCGTCGCAGGTACCATTGATCGTGCACGTCTCTCTACATTTGAGCGCGTTCTGTGGCGGGTCCTGCGAGGCAACTTGTACATGAACTACATCGACATTCAGGAGCCGTTCGTCGACCCCGCAACTGGGGCTGAGACGCGAAAGAACGTGTTCATTATCTTCGCGCACGGTGACATCCTGTTGGGGAAGATTCGCAAGGTTGCTGAGTCTATGGGCGCGACCATATACCCCATCGACGTTAACGCCGACAAGCGCGCCGACTCAATGCGCGAAGTCACCGGGCGCCTCGAAGACCTGCAGATTGTGCTCTACAACACTGGGGCTAGCCGTAGGACCGAACTGACGACGATCGGGGAGAGCCTCGCTAGCTGGCAGGATGTCGTAGCGAAGGAAAAGCTCATTTACGAGACGCTGAACTTGTTAAACTACGATGTTCGGCGGAAGACGTTGCTTGCAGAGGGTTGGTGCCCGACGAGGGACATTCCTCAAATCCAACTAGCTTTGAGACATGCCACAGTGAGTTGTATTGTGTAGTAAAGATGCGTTCCGCGCTCACACTTTTGTAGGAAGAGTCTGGCACCAATGTCCCTCCCATTCTACACGAGCTGCGCACTAATCGCACGCCGCCGACCTTCCATCGTACAAGCAAGTTCACGGAGGGTTTCCAAACGATCATGGATGCCTACGGTATTGCAACGTATCAGGAGGTCAACCCAGGTCTCTTCGCTGTCATCACCTTCCCCTTCTTGTTCGCCGTCATGTTCGGTGACATCGGTCACGGTTTCATAATCTTCTTCGCCGCTCTGTCCATGATACTTTTCGAGAGAAAGCTGGGCAAGGCGGATCTTGGGGAGGTATGCCTTATTCCTGTAACGAATTTTGTCACACCCACTGATTTATCTACGGCAGATCTTCGGCACTTTCTTCTTGTAAGCCCCTAGCGTTGTCCGACACCGACATAGGTCTCCTTGTGATACTGACCCATACGCAGCGGCCGTTACATCATCTTGCTCATGGGGGTTTTCTCGATATACACCGGGTTCCTCTACAACGACATCTTCTCGAAATCGTTGCATCTCTTCCATTCGGGATGGGACTTCCCCGAACAGCATGGCAATGAAACCGTTGTCGGCGCGTCAAATGGCCACACCTACCCCTTCGGCATCGACCCGGCCTGGCATGGCGCCGAAAATGGCTTGCTCTTCACGAACTCGTACAAGATGAAGATGTCTATCGTCCTCGGTGTGATTCATGTGCGTCTTTGTGTTTTATCGCCGGACTTTTTCTCACGGGCGTCCCACAGATGACCTTCGCCGTCTGCCTGCAAGTTCCCAACCACATTCGTTTCAAGCGTTACTCGGATATCTACACCAACTTCATCCCTCAGATGATCTTCCTGCAGTCCATCTTCGGCTACTTGGTCATCTGCATCATCTACAAATGGACGGTCGATTGGTCGAAGGCTTCCACGCAGCCACCGTCCCTTCTCAACATGCTGATCGGGATGGTCCTGTCGCCTGGACAAGTCGAACCCGAGACACAGCTGTATCCTGGCCAGAGCACGGTCCAGATCATCTTGCTGCTCCTGGCTGGTGTGTGCGTGCCCTGGCTTCTGATCACGAAGCCGTACTTGCAGTATCAGGAGATGAAGAGGGTACAAGGGCAAGGGTACATCGGACTGGGTGCGGACGATGCTCCCCGGCTTACCGATGACACGACTCTGGAAGGTGAAGAAGAGGGTAACGGCCGTGCGATTGCCGAAGCGAACGATGAGGAACATGTAGGTGTTTGTACGTCTAGGAGGATCACCTCACTCATCAGTCATCTATCTCGCAGGAGCAACACGATTTCAGCGAGGTCGTCGTCCATCAAGTCATTCATACTATTGAGTTCTGTCTGGGCTGTGTTTCCCACACCGCCTCGTATCTGCGTCTCTGGGCGCTCTCGCTCGCCCATGCCCAGCTTTCTGAGGTGCTGTGGAACATGACCCTCGCCAACGTGCTCGGCATGCCGGGCCTTGTGGGCATCGTTGCTCTCGTCATCGTTGGCGTGCTGTGGCTCGTCTTGACTATTTCGATCCTGTGTGTCATGGAGGTGCGTCTTTCCGACCGCGCGATGGGTCATGATGGTACCCGCTTCCGCGCGGTGGCTGATCGCCACGGTTTAGGGTCTCTCCGCGTTCTTGCACGCGCTGCGGCTGCACTGGGTGGAGGCCAACAGCAAGCACTACGAGGCGGGCGGATACGTGAGTTCTAGTTCATCTCCGATGCTCCGTGCCTCGCGGAAGACACGTCTGCTGACCGCGGTGCACAGCAATTCGTCCCGTTGAGCTTCGCGCGGCTGAATGAGAAGCAGTAGGGGGTGAGCTGGCAGAGCGGAAGACCGGAGATGGCTCGGACCCTGGGTAGCTCCAGCTCCTGTAGCAGTAGTTCCGACGCCGGCGCCGGCGATGTTGGGGCGTGGGGGAGGCGAATGGCCAGTCATATTCTCGCACCGTTCCAGGGTCGGCCAGGGCGTGAACGCATGCGGGGTAGCGCTTTCCCCGCATCCACCAGGCGCCCGCTGAGCGTCCGGCATCGATGCCACATGCCACGTGAGATCTCTCATTTTTTCGCACTCCGCTAACGCAAAGGCCCGATATATAAGTTGATGAGCGACAAGCGCGAACTCTATCCCCACTCTTTTCTTTCCTCTTTCTCTTTTGTCGTATAGAAGGTGCGTCCGTCCTCCTCGCCGCCGTCAACGTCCCCGCCGCTGACAGTCTCGTCGCAGGCCCCGGCCGACATAGAAATAGAGTGATCTCCGTCCTTGACGACCTTTTCCCGCGTTTCGCGCCCCCAGCCCCCTCAGATCATCTCATCTTTTAAGGTGAATACATCGCCGTAGCGTTTCACTCCGAGCAAGCACTCAGATGCCGCAACCCGCCCAGACATCCGCAATGCCCGCCACCACCGCTTCCGCTACCCCCGCTACTCCCTCTCCCGCCTCCCTCAAGGCCGCCGTTGCGCCCGCAGACGGTCAGTTCGACGTCTCCGGCCTCTTCGTCGCGGACAAGGCGACCCGCGAAGCCGCCGCTGCCCAGCTTGCTGCGCTCGCCCAAAAGGACGGCCTCAAGGCTTTCCAATCTGTCGGCTTCACCGACGCCGTCATCAAGGCTCTCGGCGACAAGAAGTCGCCCGCGGCCCGTGAGGGTGCTGCCAACGCCGTCGCCGCTATCGCGGCGACCCCCGCTGTCAAGGCGCTTGAGCCCGCCTTCATTGACTCCGGCCTCTATGCTGCTCTCCTGGAGGCGTTTGCCGACAAGGCGCCCGCTGCGCGGTCAGCGGCCGTAGAGGCGGTTCGTGCGTACGTTGCGGCTGCGAACCCTTGGGCGGCTGGACTCGTTCTCCCCGCTCTTCTTCACGAAATCAAGACTGCCGGAAAGTGGCAGCTTAAGACTGGCTCCATCACGATCCTTAACCAGCTCGTCGCCTCCGCCCCGGCCCAGGTCGCTAAGCTTACCCCCGACATTGTCCCTGTTCTGTCGGAGGCTATCTGGGACACCAAGGCGGACGTAAAGAAGGCGGCGCGCGACTCGCTCGAAAAGGTCACCGCTCTGGTTTCAAACAAGGACATAGAACGCTTTATTCCTGCCCTTATCAAGGCTCTAATCAACCCCGTCGAGGAGGTTCCCAAGACTATCACTCTCCTCTCGGCGACCACGTTCGTTTCGGAAGTAGACTCTCCCACCCTCTCCCTCATGGTCCCTCTTCTGTCTCGTGGTCTTGGTGAGAAGCTTACGGCGACGAAGCGTAAGGTTGCGGTCATTATCGACAACATGGCCAAGCTCGTCGACTCTGCCGTTACCGTTCGCCCCTTCATCCCCAAGCTTCTTCCCGGCTTGATCAAGGTCGAGTCCACCATTGGTGACCCTGAGGCTCGTAGCGTCGTCAACCGTGCGATCACCACTCTCCGCCAGGTCGGCGAGGTCCCCGCGACCAGCGATGGCTCCGATCTCGCTCCCATCAAGCAGGCGGATGAGAAGCAGCTCGCCCACTCGCTCATCGGTATCTACAAGAAGGCGGGTGCTAACCCCGTCCCGTCCGTCGCCGATGTTGCGACCATCTACGCGGCCAACCTCGCCGCAAACCTGGCCAAGGCGAAGAACTTCGACGTCTCGCAGTGGCAGACCCTCATCCCCTACCTCACGTTCCTTGCCACCTCTCCTGACGCCAACACCATCGTCAACGAGTGGGTTGTTAAGTCGGCCGCCATCGAGGACGAGGATGAGCACGTTGCTGATGACGAAGAGGAGGGTGAGGACCTGTGCAACTGCCAGTTCTCGCTCGCGTACGGTGCCAAGATTCTGCTCAACACCGCGACCCTGCGCCTCAAGCGTGGTCACCGCTACGGTCTCTGCGGTCGTAACGGTACCGGCAAGTCCACTCTCATGCGTGCCATCACGAACGGGTATGTTATCGCTTTGCGTACGCGACAAAACCTTCCTCATTCATATTGTGTAGTCAAGTTGAGGGCTTCCCGTCCCCCGATGAGGTCCGCACCTTCTACGTCGAGCACGATATCGACGGTAGCGAGGCCGACGCTGCTGTCCTTGACTGGATTCTCGCGGACACGCGTATCCAGGCTACCAAGGAGGAGATCGTCGAGACGCTCGCGTCCGTCGGCTTCTCTGATGAGCGCCAGCAGCAGGCGATCGGTTCGCTCTCTGGCGGTTGGAAGATGAAGCTCGCGCTCGCCCGCGCCATGCTCTTCCGCGCTGACATCCTCTTGCTCGACGAGCCCACCAACCATTTGGACGTCGTCAATGTCGCTTGGCTCGAGAACTACCTCACCAGCCTGAAGACCTGCACGTCGATCATCGTCTCGCACGATTCGGGCTTCCTCAACAACGTCATCACCGATGTTCTTCACTTGAACCGCTTCAAGCTCCGTCGCTACCGCGGCAACCTCGAGGCGTTCATGAAGGCTGTCCCTGAGGCGCGCTCCTACTACACCCTCGAGGCGCAGGAGGACTACCAGTTCAAGCTCCCCGACCCTCCTCTGCTTGAGGGTGTCAAGACCAAGGAGAAGTCTCTCCTCAAGATGCGCAAGGTTGGCTTCCAGTACCCTACGCAAACTGTCCAGCAGCTCTACGACATCACCCTCCAAGTCTCCCTTTCTTCCCGTGTTGCCGTCCTCGGTCCCAACGGTTCCGGCAAGTCTACCCTCGTCAAGCTTCTCATCGGTGATCTCGAGCCCAACCGTGGCGGTGAGATCTGGAAGCACCCCAACTTGGTCATTGGTTACGTCGCGCAGCATGCGTTCCACCACATCGATAACCACCTCGATAAGACTCCGTTGGAGTACATGCTCTGGCGTTACCAGACCGGTGAGGATCTCGAGGAGATGATGAAGGCGAACCGTCAGATCACGGAGGAGGACGCCCAGAAGATGAAGGAGGGCTCGATCGTCGTTGTTGAGGGCCAGAAGCGCACGATCGACGAGATCGTCGGCCGTAAGAAGCTCAAGCAGTCGTACGAGTACGAGGTTTCGTTCAAGGGCCTGTCATCGTCCGAGAACATCTGGATACCGCGTGACGAGCTCATCAAGCGTGGTTTCGAGAAGGTGCGTGTGCCCACTGATCAATGAATCGCACGATACTCATTGTGTCTCTTGTTTACAGAAAGTTCTCGAGGTCGACACTCGTGAGGCCCAGCGCCTTGGTCTTCTCCGCCCCCTCGTTCGTCGGGAGATTGAGAAGCACTTCGCGGACTTCGGTCTCGAGGCTGAGTTCGTCTCCCACAACTCGATGCGTGGCCTTTCTGGCGGTCAGAAGGTCAAGGTCGTTCTCGGTGCTGCGACCTGGCGTCGCCCTCACGTCATCTGTCTGGATGAGCCGACGAACTACCTCGACCGTGAGTCGCTCGCCGCACTCATCAAGGCGCTGAAGGAGTTCGAGGGTGGTGTGCTCGTCATCACGCACAACCGCGACTTCTCCGAGTCTCTGTGCACGGAAGTCTGGGCAATGCGTGACGGTCGTCTCGAGGCGTCGGGCCACAACTGGGTTGAGGGCCAGGGCTCCGGCCCCCGCATTGACAAGAAGGACGGAGAGGATGAGGATCAGTACGACGCGATGGGCAACAAGATCGAGAACAAGAAGCAGAAGAAGCTCACGTCCTCGGAGGCTCGCAAGCTCAAGAAGGAGCGTATGGCGCGGAGGAAGCGCGGCGAGGAAGTGACCGACGACGAGCTCTAAGCGTCGTTCCCGTGGTCTCCCCCGCTGTTGTTGTGTCAGTAGTCCCCCTGTCGCTGTGTTTGTTCCCTCTGGACGTCTATCGGCTATATCATGCTTGTCTTGTATCGTTGTACCCTAGCATCATGTTTACATTACGAATTTATGACCTTTGTTGTTCTCCCATGCTTGGTGTGCCCGCGAACCCCGCAGTAAGTCCGACATAGGTGAAGTACTGGCTGCCTGCGCCTCGCTCGAGGGGCGTGAGTGTGGCCGAGTGCGCCAAGCGGGGAAAGCGAACCGCCACAACTGCGACTGCGGGTATCGGTAGGGAAGTTCAATTGCGACTCTGCACCCTGTCCTCCGCCGCCACCGCCTGTGGCCCGCAGTCGTCTCGGAACCTCTTTAAATATTCCTCTGTCCTCTCCTGCTTGTATTCTACCTGCTACTTCTGTGTACACCGCTGTCCACGCTTTCTGACGACCCGTGATGCCTTCCGTCTATGCATACCCGGAACGAAACTTCGCCGTCTTCGCGCGCGATGCACGAGACTCGCTAACTCCGAACGAAACCCAACGGACGACGCTTATCGTCGCCGGATGCTACATCATCGCAATCGCTATTTTATGGTGCGCCCGGGCTCTTGTACGAAGGAGGTGAAGCATAACTGACAGAGCTCTGGTGCGGCGATCATAGGCACTTGCCATACCTGTCTGCAATAAGTGAGTGTTGCTTCTGCATGATGCATCCTTGCGCCGGCCTCGCGCAGACCATGCTGCTGACCGCTCCACCGATGTGCAGTCTACCCGTTCAAGTGAGTGTGCTTCGCGGAGTTTGGGGTGCTGTATGAGAGTGGGTGTGAGCTGACCGGCTACTTCGCGAACCAAGGCTCTTGACTGTCGGGTTCCATGAGGTGCGCGATTAATCTCTGCTGTGGGCCATACACCCGATTGACCATGGTGGCATGACGTTGTGTCTGTGCAGATGAGCCATGCCTTCGCCGGTGGTGGGTACCGCCGCGCCGTATGTAGTCGTGGACGGCATATCTGACTGCGTCCTTCAGTGCTCACATGCGCACACATACACTCAATCGAACTGGATCGTACGTCCCTTCTTCAACAACATTCCGTGCTCCCTTTGCTTGATGTCGCAACCCCCGCAGCGGACGAAGGCGGCGCGACACGCATGTCGGGCGGAATACCATGGATAACACTACCAGCGGGCTACCTGGGGTCGTCTCTGATTGGCGCAGCGCTCATTACCTGTGGCTTTAACGAAACAGCAAGTAAGGTCGCGTCGCTTGCATTGGCCGCCTTCTTCCTCTTCACGCTGTGGTGGGCGCGCAGGAACTGGCTGTACGTACCCATTCCTTCGCACCATTCGTCAGACGTTGCGTTAATCGCGTGGCCGTGTGTCAGGACGTGGATACTTATCCTCGGAATGTCGGGACTCATCGTCCTCTTTTGGTTTGTGGCCGGGGGCATCGCACTGAGATACTTCGTAAGTCCCGCTTTTGGCGTGGCACGATCACCGGTGGTGCGACCTCACACGCTCGGCAGGTTCTCTTCATCGGCGTTATGTCTTGCATGTACGTCCTCTGGGACGTCGTTGGTACGCACTCCCGCCCGCTTCTACGCGCCATCACTCAAACGTACTCTGTCCCGCCCGCGTACACAGACGACACCATCGCGCGGAAAGTGAACGGCTCCGACGCCTCCTCGTTCGCCCAAATCTGCGGCTGCTGTCCTTCTCAAGGCAAGCGACCGGCCGCCGGCCACCGCGTTCGATGCGTCCATTCCGCCTAGCTAACCTCACTCTCCCGCTTTGCAGTGTGGGGCGTCATCTGGCTCATCCAGGCCTTCGCCTTCTTTGCCGCAGGCGTCATCATCGGTCTCGTCGCGTTCAAGGTGCGCACCGGTCCCCCCGTCTCGCTCCCTGGCTGTGCAAACGAGATCTGACCCTGGCGTATCCGTCGCTATTAGCAATCTTCTGCGCAGCAGGCTGAGGATTCGCGACACTTCCTGCCGGTGCCAGGGTCGAGCGGTGCGCTGTCGCTTGTACCGAACGCCTTGTCATCGACGCTTCTGTGCGTCGTTGCGACGGTCGCTGTCTTGTCGCACCGGTGGATGTAAAGCATCAAACTTCACATGTTTGATACTTTCGCCCGTATTCGTCGCCTGTGTTAGCCGACGTTAATTTCTTGATTTTGGACACTGCTGTATGTATGTAGTAGTTAAGAGGCCCATCGCTTGGCATGATGCAAAACATCAATAGGCTGGTCCCGATACACAAGGCATACTGTGGCGACGGCTTGCGGGCCTAATAAGTGTATGCGACTGACTATACACGGCTATAGGGTGCAAAAAGGCGCTACCAGGGCTCGAACCTGGGTTTTGGGAACACCGAATATCAGAATCCCAAGTGATAACCACTACACTATAGCGCCAGAAAGTGCCCATTGGCTGGATTGAACAACCGACCTCACCATTACGAGTGGCGCGCTCTACCACTGAGCTAAACGGGCAGATGTCTGACCTCATTTACAGAGCCTCATCAGGTGTGAAAAAACCTACCATGTCTAAAAGGGACGATGTTGAAGCCCTGCGCGGGCTCGTCTAAAGTCTAAAGAGCTCTAACGCTAACTTATCTAGAATGTCCACAACGTGATAACGTGCATGGTCCGAAATATACTAGTTACAAAACAGACAGACGTCGGGATTGCGGTGCGTATGAGCGGGTAGAAGCGGACGTCTCCGCCCCCGTCCTCACTGTGCGCGGTCGCGCCGTCGTCGGGCTGAATACATCATCGTGGTTCATCGTTGAGACGTCGCAAGGAGCCGTCATGGCGAAGCAAAAAAGCGGTCCGCGGGAAAGGGAAGGCATAGGACAAGCCTCGGAGCACGGGACGGAGACGGGTCATCTGCGGGAGGTGGACAGGAACGAGGGCGAGGGCAGGGAAGGGGTGATTGTCAGGGCGCCATTCTCCGCAGTAGTGGATTCGGCGAGCGTACCTAGGCGGCGTTCATGAAGCCAACGTCTGAACGTCATTCTCTAAGCGGTTGCCTCGGGAATGGCAGCACGGTAGACCCTGGCCGACAGGTGGTTAGGCACTTGAGAAAAAAAACAGCCACAAAGCCACGCGGAAGGGGCAGGGGACAGGAGAACGAGATGGGATCACTTACTTGGACGGTTTGTGCTCCCCCTCACGCTTCCTGGCAGCACCGCGGCGCGCGTCGTACTGCTTGAGAGCCTTCTTGACCATGACCGCGTCAGGGTTGGGGACGGGGTTGGCGGCCGTGAAGAGCGCGAGCGCCATGAGGGTGACGAAAAAGAGGATGAAGCGGGAGTTCATGATGATGGAGGGGTGGAGTAGTTTATCGGTGAAGGGCAAGGCTTATGAAGGAACGGCGGGCGAGCAGTAGGCGAATCTAGAGACAGAGAAGAAGAGGAGGCTTGAAAGGAGCACTGGAGGCGAACGCCGTTTGTACTGGTGTTTGCGACTGGTAGCCCGGTGCGGCGGAATGAAAAAAGGGGACACCGCCTTTATACGCCCGGCGACCACCCCCATCTCATCTCGGCAACGTTAGTCCAAGCGCACGATGACGCGACGCAGTGCAGCAACGAGGGTGCACATCGCCGGGCCCGATCTGACAGGACGAAGGGATATTGCGCGGCATGCGCACACCGGATTCCGCGCACAGGGCGGCGTGGCGCGCGCGCGAGGAGCTCGCGATGACCCCATCAAAACCAGATAAAGAAAAAATCGCTGATAGTGCTGGTGCGGCCTCGGGGGGAACTTCAATTTTTCCGCCACATGCGGCTCGCGCACACCGAGAAGCCTCTCGAGCCTCGGTGCAGCATCCGCCTTTGACAGGCGCGCGAGCGCGCAGCCTTGAGCGGCTGGCCAAGTCGCGCTCGCGACTGCGGACGGTTTTCCGGTGGACATATGTCGGCGGCGCACAACTCTCGCTACTCACTTCGAATTCTAGGGTGACTTCGCACTATCGGGACGGCTTTGGGAGACGACCGGTGGCCATGACAAGTCGCCCGGGTTAGTGTTTCTGCCCTTCTATCGCCCCTAGACTGGGATGCGATGATGAGCGAACAGCAAGATAGGACGGGCGCACGTACGGGGCTATCCGTCTATGCGATTGGTTACCCGCTCGACACGCGGGCTCAAGGGTGTCTGTGTTCATTGCGTCTTCGTAGTAGTAGATACGCGTACCCCGAGTGGGCAATATCCACTACATTAGTATTAATTAGACATACCCCTGCACTGGCTACTATGCGTCTCCATGTATTGAACGTCGTATGTTGAGTCACCAGGAATACCTGAAGACGAGGGTTTCTACTCGTCCAAAACTGCTGTCCGTGTGGGTCCGTCCAGCGTTATCCCAATTTTAACTGCCGTAAACCTAATGAAGAAGGGGGTAAAGCAGGTAGCACCGGTTTACTTATTTGATTGATTGGTGGATTTTACAAAGCCGGGCGAAAGATATCGGATATGCGTGGGCGTCGGCCTGAAGCAAGAGGCAGTAAAAGCAATGAACACACGCCACCGCTGTAAAGGGTGAGTAGGCGCCACCGGTGACAAAGCGTCACAAACAGTCCGCCCGACGCCCAGCCCGGCGAGCTCAGCGACCACCACCATGTCTCGACCACAAGATGACCGGAATCAGGAGGCTACGGTGTACTTGGTGCGTATGTGCTACGCTCACAAGCAGAAACGCTACTTATCATCTTATAGGGCAACCTTGACGAACGGTGTAGCGACGCGCTCATATGGGAGCTCATGCTTCAGGCAGGGCCCGTCGGTGAGTCCCGCATAGCCCTAAGCGCGAAAACCATCCAGGACATAACACAATTATGTGCTGCAGTAAATGTCCATCTTCCCAAGGACCGCATATCCATGACACATCAGGGCTATGGTTTCTGTGAGTTCTTGACCGAGGAGGATGCGGAATATGCCTGCAAGATTATGAATCAGATCAAATTGTGGGGGAAACCCATTAGGGTGAACAAGGTTCGTCACCTACACACTTCTCTGGGATGGCCGTAACCTAACCGCCTTCTCACCCTTGTGCCGGTGTCTTCTGTTCGCCGTGACCCATTCAATATGACCCCTTTCACCCCGATACATGCAGGCCTCTTCGGATAAAAAACAACTTGACGTGGGCGCAAACTTATTCATCGGAAACCTTGACGAAAATGTCGACGAACGTTTACTCTATGACACCTTCAGCGCGTTCGGCATGATGGCCACAACGGCCAAGGTGCGTCGTACCTCCGACCCCATATGCACCCGCTCTCTTCTTTCTATCCGACGTACTAACACGCTCCCTTCTCCCAAACCCACTCCACCCGTCCTTTTCCCAGATTGCGCGCGACCCAACGTCTGGGAAATCCAAGGGCTATGGCTTCGTCTCTTACACCGACTTCGAGTCCTCGGACGCCGCAATCGAGGCCATGAACGGGCAGTTCCTCATGAACAAGGCCATCACGGTCCAGTACGCGTTCAAGAAGGATGGCAAGGGTGAGCGCCACGGCACCCCCGCCGAGCGGCTGCTCGCCGCCCAGGCCCGCAAAAACAACGCCCTCCCCGTCGCCGCTCGCCCACCGCCCGCGCCGATGGGTGCGCTCAACGCGTTTGGAGCCCGCCCGCCCGTCCCCGGGTACCAGGGCCCATACCAAGGACAGTTCGCGGGCGCGCTCGCCGCACCACCCCCGCCCCCTGCAGGATTCACGCCACAGCAGACAATCATGCCGCAAGGCATGCCGGCAATGCCTCCCCCGCCTATGCAGGGCATGCCGCCGCAGGGTATGCCCATGGGCGTCCCTCCCCCTCCTCCAGGTGTCCCGGTCTACAACCCACAAGGCGGGTTCGTGCCGCCGCCTCCTCCCCCCGGGTACATGCCGCAGGGGATGCCTGGTATGATGCCACCCCCGATGATGCCCCCCGGCGGTATGCCGCCACCGCAGCCTCAGTACATGCAGATGTGAACGTCATCCACTCCTCCCTCGAGCTAGGTTCCCGTGGTGGTCCCGATTCCTGGCTCTCTAGCGTTCCGAAGCTGTCTCCGGCATGCGCATACGCGCGCGTGCGCAGACGTTGTACGTTGTCGATGACGTTGTACTCTCCCATCT
Source organism: Trametes hirsuta (assembly GCA_001302255.2). Classification (NCBI taxonomy): domain Eukaryota; kingdom Fungi; phylum Basidiomycota; class Agaricomycetes; order Polyporales; family Polyporaceae; genus Trametes; species Trametes hirsuta. The sequence continues at coordinate 578,783 of CP019376.1, forward strand.
CGCGCTTGGCGGCGCAGTATAATCATATCATTTCTCACTTATCGTTCTTTGGCAGCGTCGGGTCGACGGCCTAGGTCCAACCGGAGGGGTGCCTCAGTTCGCCTCGGGTCGTCGCGCCGCGCCGCGGGAGCGCGTCTATAAGCAGCATGCCCTGCTTCTTGGGTCAAGAACGCGAGAACCCGCTACGAAGGTTTGATGTTCCGCGATGGACGTCGCCCAGGCGTTTACTGAGCGACCAGATGCGTGATATGCTCAAGCGCAGGCAAGGACATCGCGGGCGTTGCACGCTAGGCGGACCGTGTTCTTTGTCACTGCTCGCGCATCTCTGGTGTTCGCCGCAGTTCCATCGTCGGTTCGTGGAGTATTATCTTCTTTCTAGGACGTGGAGCCCTCTATGCAAAGCGGAGGCAGACCGGTCGTCAAAAGGGTCTATGTCTGAATCAGTAGCCACTCACAAAGACACAGCTACGTCAGTGCACGGCTGCTATGCACGACCTGAGGCCATCGTCGCCCTCGAGCCGTACACAGCTCTCGAATCATCGTCAGATCTACCGCAACGGTCGGTAGAGTTACCGATCCTGAGCCTCACGAAAGCCGCACACTCTCCCCCGGACGCTGCCTCATCGCCCGCACCCGCGTCCGCGCCCTGATTCCCCGAACCCCCATCGGCGCGCCGTGAGCCGTCGTTGACAGATCCCTTACAGTACCCTTCAGGTCCCTGCCAACGCCCACGTCTGCGTCCACACGCTCCACCATGCCACCACCCCGGCCAAGGCGGGCCTGCCATCGTGCGCATCCAGCGTCCAGCGTCCAACGTCCGGCGTCCGCGCGGCGATTCCGCGGACACGGACGCACGTCTCTTCATCTCAGTAACGCCCATATAATGCGCGCACGCCTTCGTTTCTGTAGCATTTGCCACATTCCCGCCCGCCCGTGCGTGCGTCCCGATCTGGGATGCGTGACGGCAGCCAGGAACGCACGGGAGCGACGAGGGAACCTCGAGAAGGAGTCGTAATATCGATGTGGTGCGTATGTATCACGCAGCCGAGCCGGCGATAATGCAAGGTTTGCGCGCAGCGTGTGGTGTGTGCGTACGTATGGCAGGCCTAGGACGGTGGGATACTGTGTGCTGTGTGCTGACGGTATGGAGTGGAGCCCGAGGCACGAAATGTGGGATTTTTTCGTGGTGTGGGTGGACGGGTTGCCTGTGCACCGGGCGGGTGGGCGTGCGTGTGATTACGCGTCAGTGTAGGCCCGCGGGCATGGGCGACCTAAATGCGACGGCCGCAGCGCTGCGGGAGCGATTCGCTGAGGAGTGAGTGGGGGTTCACCACCACCACCTCCACCACCAACTGCTCCTGCGGGCGGCTGCTGTATCATGCCAACGGTGCTGGCACGTCCCGTATGATTAGGGTGGAATTACAAATGAGGGCGAAGTCGGACACCAGCGAGGCGCACTCACAGCGCATCCCAGGGGGAAAATCGCTGCGTGGACGTGTCGCCGCTGCCGCCTTGGATGCAAATCCTGCGTATGGCTGACCGGCTTGAGCTTTCGGTGCGGCGCGCATCGGCGACAGGGTTAACTCAACCTTAAGCTTCCGAAGGCCTGAGTCAGGCTACCGTAGTCTTCAGATCGCAGGGCTTTACCCGAGAGGTTTAGGCAGCGTCCCTTCCTAAATAGTACATAATATGCTAAGTACTAAGGGAGGGGAGTTACAGGCCTGCCAACGCCCCCGTGCGCAGATCGTTGTCACTCATGAAGTCAGTGCGTATGTCAATGCGCACGCTCGAAGCTAGTACTACTAGGCAGGCCTAGGGCCGTTGGTGATCTGCGCATGCGATACGGGCCAAGTCGACCGTGCCCCGCGGTGTCAACGGCAGTCCCTTTACGATTTACGAACTTGTGCATTCTGCACCCCGTATCCAAAAACATTAAGCTGCTCCAAGCCGTCTCACCATTCCCCCCGTCCAAACCCCCGCTAGATCCCGCCCGCCCACCCGGCGAACGCACTGCACCGTCCCACATTCTCCTAGGGCTCCACAACATCCGGCACCCCCTCCTTCCACACCACCCCCGCCCTGCTCGCCACCTCGACCGCGATCGCGCGCACGGCGCTCACCTCGCCGGGCGCCGCGCCGCCGCCGTGGCGCGCGTTCGCGAGGTGCCAGGCGACCTGGCGCGGGGCGTCGACCGCGATGAGCGCGGCGACGATCGCGTACGTGGACTCGAGCTGCGTGAGGATGGAGGCGCCGCCGTAGGTGAGGCCGTAGCCGACGGTGTTGCAGAACCAGCCTAAGGGGAAAGGGGGGAGGGGGGTTAGTGATGCGGGTGACACTGAGGGGCCGGGGCCGGGACCGGGGGGTGACGGTGGGGTGACGATGACGGGGGCAATGGCAATGATAATGACAATGACAATGACAATGGCGGTGACTGAGAACTGTGGAAATGTAGAAGTGTGGGAGTGGGAGGTGAGAAGTCGGCAGGTGGGGAGGAGGATGAGGACGAAGAGAGGCGTTACGGGGCGTGTCGCACGCACGATAAGGCGGGGGTGATAGGTCGGGAGAGAACAGGGGAACAAGCACGCGAAGCGGGGAAGGCGGTGACGCGGGGGCGCGGAGAGGATGGATGATAGAGGATGGATAGATTGCGACGGGGAGAAGGGAGAGGAATCGGAGAGAAGGGAGAAAGGCAAAAGGGGAGCGGAGCAGAGACGGACGGACGGACCTAAGTCAGGATACGCCGCGTCCAAGAGGCCCTGCACCGTGTCCGCCGTGTCGCGGTACATTGCGCGGAAGAGCTCCTCGCCGCGCCTGTCGCACTCGGACATGTGTTTATTCGTGTCGCTGCGAGGTCTCGTCAGTCGTCAAGTCCACGCGTCCCGGGGGGAGGGAGCACGAACCGCAGCGTCTTCGTCTCGCGGAGGTTCTCGGGCATGACCTCGCTGAGCGCGAAGAGGCTGTTGATGGTCTGTGTGCGTTCGGAGACGTGGTGTTAGCCGCTGGATGCGTTCGTATCTCCAGACAAAGGATAATGAGAATGCGACCGTCATACGCAGGGTGTGTTCCGGGATCGGCGCCCCAGAGCACAGAGGGCAGCCGCCAGACCCGAGCGAAAACGGCATCCCCTCGCTGCCCGAGGCATGGAAGGGAGTTTGTTCACAACTTCCTCGGCCGCGGCACCAAGCCCCGCGCATTTCCCCCGATATGGCCCACGGTTCTGAATTCTGCGTTCACCACACCCCCAACGACCACGCCATGCCGTCAAGCAAGTCCTTGACACCCAACCACCCACGCGCCCTGCCAAGCCCAGAGTGAGGCATGGAACTGAAGATCTTCCAACCCCGGTGAGGTAACGCGCGCGCGTATTGGGGATGCGACCGGGAGGGTTGTACGAGGAAACGACGGCCGTGGCGCTCTGGGGACGGGGGACGGTGCTATCTCCAGTGAGAGTCGTTGCAGCGGGGCAGCTGAGCATTGGATCACCACGGCTAGCCGTGGCCGTGTCCGCGTCCGCCTTGCGTATACGGTCTACCGTTGACGGAGCCCCGGCCGTCCAGCCATCGACACGCGTCCCAGACGAACGGTGAACGCAGGCGGGCGGTAGCGCGATCCCGAGCATCTCTCACCGAACCCGGGGCGTACCTCCGCACACACGACGGTTCGGAACCGCCGTGTGGATGCGGAGGTACGTCGAAGTCGGCCGCGGTTTGGGCCGTAATGCGCCATGCGCAGTGCACAATGCACAATGGGTGCAGGACGCTCACGGGGCACATCATGGTCGACCAGTGCGACTCTTTCTGCTGGGACGGCGTTATGGTCGCACTCTGGCGGCGGACACGTCTGGCAGCAGCCGTCGAGGCGCGTTCGCAGCTAGGTGGGCGGGTTTTGGCCGCTCGTCTCTTAACAAGAACACAGCCCATCCGCTTCTTACTATGGCGGCGACGGCCCCCGCTGTGCGACCGCATCTCCCGGACGGATGTATATGTATTCGGCTCCGAGGCTTCGCATACGGTGCAAGTGTTCTGTATGTGCATGACCGTCTACTCTGTTCGCTGAACGCCTGACGGTCATTTGCGGGGCGATAGGGCCTTTGGAAAAATGACAACACGTAGGGATAGGAGACGCCGACGCGGATAGTCACCGTCGACCCCCGCCAGCGGTGACGTGCCCGTCTTTGTGCTCGCGCTTGCTTCACCCTTACTCTGAGCTCGGGCCGCCGCGTATCATACGAAACGTGGCATCGATAATTAACAGCTCTGAACGGAACGTATGGATCCGCAAAGAGCTGTAACGCTCGTGCCGCTCAAATTACTCATTATCTCGGACCTCCTGGCGTCAGACGACCACGGGCTGGAAACGGGGAGGATGAGATCGACGGAAGAAGACGCGCACGGCGTCTGCGCCCGCTCGATAACCCCCAAGATCGATGGGAACAGCATACCGTCACAACACAAGCCCGTGACTCACCCTCGGCATGCCGCTGAGCAGCCCGCTCTGAAACACGCTCTCGCGGACCTTTCGTGCGAGGTCGAGCTGCTCTTGGATGGCCACATCTCCGGTGACGCCCCTGGCCTGCTGGTCCGCGTGGAGCTCTGCGAGGGCGTGCTTGAAGACGACGGGGACGGCCTCGGGGACGTTGGACGCGCTGAAGGCGACGGCGGCGACGATGACCCACGGGTTGGCTAGTGCTCCAGGGTAGGCTTTTGTCGAGGGGCCGTCTGCGGGGTATAGGGCCTTGAGAGAATCGAGGAAGACAGGGGTAGCGATGTCGGCCATGGTGCGTGCAGCGAGGAGTGGTGCGGCTCGCTGAGCGATCACGGATGATTTTTATAGGGCGATCGGCGTGGGGCGGTTAGGCGCGAGCCTGGGCAGCCTGGCGAATCCGACCAGGCCGTGGCACGGAGCGATGGGGGTTGAAACAACGGGCCCATAGACGCACACCCCGGCGCAGAGTTGTCGTGGCGGCGGCGTGCGATGCTGCGAGACGTTGTGGACAAAGACCGAAAATCCCTGCTGGGGCCATGCCAAGACCAAACGGGTGGGGGTGGATGTGGATCCGCGGGTCGAAAGCGTGCGCGGGGCTGGCGAGCAACCTGGCCAATTTCGAGGGCAGCACAGCGATCGCCCGGACCCCTCTTCCGGCGTCCGGTCCGGTCCGGATCGCCCGTCGGAGCGCCGGGCCCTCCCCGTTCCCACGCCACCGACGCGTCGCCCCCGGACGCGTGACGTCATGGGTGCGAGTCTCCACGGCGGCGGTCGCAGGTGCGAGTCCGAGCTCGGGCTGGCCAGCGCCGCCCGCGGCGTGCGACAGCGGGCGTTGTCATGGGGCGCAAGTGGCCTCTCCCGCCAGAGCGACTGCCCCGGTCCCCGGCCGCCCAGCCGCCTTCCGCTTGTGGCCCACGCCAGGCCACCCGTCCCTGCTCAATAAATCTCCACCCCTCCTGCCCCCCGCGTTCGCACGTTCCTCTCTGCTCGACTCTCATCATCCCCTCCCCCTTTCCGCCGCTTCCTTGCACGACCCCCACGACACACACATCCTACAGCCAGCATGCGTACGTCCCCGTCCGAGCCAGCACTAAACGCGCCGGGAAAGCTAACGCATCGGCGCAGCTCCCAGGAAACGCGCCGCCGAGGACGACGGCTCCACCGCCCGCAGCACAAAGACGCCCAAGACGGAGGCGTCCCCCGCCAAACCGCGCGGCCGCCCCAAGAGGGGTCCCAAGGTGCGCCCCTCCTCCCCTGCCGCACCCCTCTCACAAGAGCACTCACACCCACGCCCACGCCCACGCCTCCCCCGCCCCATGCGCCCCTCCCCGCTCCCGCGCACAGACGAACATGGCCGCCGCGACGTTCAAATCGCGCGCGCTCCCGCTGCACATCAACATCACCCACACCCCGCCCGCGCTCACAGACGACGGCGCGACCGTGTCCGCCGCGTCCGCCGACCCGGGCTTCGTCGGCTCCACCACCCTCCTCCCCGGCACGTTCGCGACCGGGAGCTACGGCTGGAAGGGCGCGAGGCGCCTCACGATCGAGGTCGAGAACCCGGACGGCGGCGAGAAGGAGAAGGTGCATGTTATGCTCAAGTGCGTGTTCGCTCTGCTTCGTTTTTTTTTTTTTTTGGTTCGGGGTCGCGGGGTCGCGTGCGAATGAGGGCGTTCGTTGTGGTCGTGGTCGTGGGTGCGCGTCGGTTGCGCGCAGGTTGTTGATGCGACCGTTGCCACTGCAGTATCAACGCGACCGTGATGGGCAGCAAGGGCGCAAAGGACGGCGACGACGGCGAAGCGGGCGAGGGCGAGGGAGAAGACGCGGATGCCGAGAAGGCGGTCGAGGACGCGGTCGCCGAGGACGTCGTCGTGGAAGACGCCGGGGAGGAGACGAAGGAGGGCGCCGAGACAAAACCGGCGGACGGGCAGTCGGACGCGAAGGCGGAGGAGTAGGTGGCCAGGCCTGGATGTCCCGTCGCTCCCTTCGGGTGTTTGGTTTATGCGCTATATATCGTCTCTTCTCAGGTATGATCGTGGAGACTTGGGAGGTGGTGGGGCTGAGCGTTTGGATGAGTAGGTTGGTCCAAGGTTTGAGGTGCGAGGCGTCCGCGCGAGGTTCAGATTGTTGAAAGCGTCCTCGAGGTTCCCAGTTCGGCCTGCCGGTAGAGGGGGTACGCGGGAGGTCTTGCTCAGTGTATGTAGATGCAGGGCGAGCGCCTTAGAGCTGCATGTGGAGACTTCGAGGTCCTTGCGAGGGAGGGGACTCGGCGCGGTCAAGCGAACTGCAGGGCGGGCGGCTCGTGAGGGCATGGCGGGAAAATAGAGAAGGGGAGGCCTGGCCATGGGACGTGGTTCACGCAGACTCTCAAATACTAGTAGCGTTCGCAGTGACGGTGTGTGGTTCTGTGGGTGACCGGCGGTGGGGGCGCGCGGGTACGGATCTCGAGGCGAGGCAGCTGCCTCCGATAGCGCGACCGAACAGGGTAGCTAGGCATCGGCGGTGTGCCGAAGAGGGAGAACGCGTACAGTGGTCCGTTGGATGTAGTACGTGAGGTTGGCCGGGGCCGCTGCCGAGCTGGAGGACTTGCCACCATGATGATTGTCGCCTCGAGCACCTGTTGTTCTATCTCGACAAACGCTGCGCCCTGTTACGTTGCTTGCGGAACCGGGGGAGGGTGTCTGTCTTTCCCAATCTCCCGAGTCGACGACCACGCAGTTGAATATTAGCAGTACGACTTGAAGTTGTGGGTGCATCGGATCGTTAAGAGGATGACAGATCGCGAGCAGATCTTCGATCGAGGGAGATGGAATTGGGCGGGTGGCTGTGCTACCCCTTTCCAAGACGATCATCCCCACCGCCGCCGCCCCAAGTTCTCCAGACCGCTCCTTTGCCAGGTTCCTCCTTACCCTCCTACGTACCTACGTACCCTCGAGGCTGCCAACACCCGCCCCCACACAAATATTCCCCCACCTGAGACGCACGACGCTCACGCAGAGCCGCGAAGATCGCCATGCCCGTCGAGAACCACCCCCTCCAGAAGACGTTCCACCCGACCAAGACCGACGAGCTGCGCAACAAAGCCGGCCGCTGCAAGACGTGCGACAGAGCTCGCCAGCCCCCGGAGCGGTTCCGGGTATGCAGCGGGTGCCAGGTGGCGCTGTACTGCGGGGAGGAGTGTCAGCGCGCGGACTGGCCATCACACAAGTTCGCATACCCCCCGCCCCCTGTGTCTCGACTGGCATGCCCTTACAGCGGCCGCTTCTAACCCCCACAGAGCGCTGTGCAAGTACAACAAAGAAATCTCAAGCCTCATCGCCGAACACGCGGAACACGCCGACGCCTACGCGCGCGCGGCCGGGATCCCCACCGCGCTCGAGATGAAGTCCCTCCTGCGCGACTTCACCGAGGCGCACCGGCCGTCCTTCCACAGCGTCTTCCAGGCGAAGCTCTTCCTCCTCGGCGGCGCCGAGACCCTCCTCCCCGCCTCCCCGCAGGTGTGCCTCGTCCCGCTGCACTACCAGCCGCCCGCGCCGGAGAACCCGAACCCGAACCCGAACCCGAACCCGAACCCGAACCCGAACCCGAACCCGAACCCGAACCCGAACCCCGCGCTCACGTTCACCGCGCGCGGCGTCGCGTTCCTCCCCCGCGCACGCGTGCTCGCCGACGCGTCCGCGCACCGCCCGCGCTTCGTGGAGGCGTGGGCCGCGTCCGCGGCCGCGCGCGAGCGGATGCGCGCGATGTACGCACAGGAGGCGGGGTTCGTCGACCTCCTCCCCGTCATGTTCTCCCCGCGCGAGGGCCCGACGCAGATGGGCTACTTCCCCATCTTCGCCTCGTTTGGCACGGCCGTGCATGCGAGTCCGACGGAGGCTGGGGTGAAGGCGGAGATGGAGCTGCATCTGGAGTTCATCAAGCTCGGCGTGGTGATGCGCAACCATAGGCCGAAGAAGGGGGGGCGGGAGGTGCCCGTCGCGGGGTATATGCGCGAGGTGGGGAGCAAGTGGGTGTGGAAGCCTTTCGTGGATGACTGTGATGCCGATCGGGAGTGGCTGTCTGCGAGCACGGTGGCTGCGAAGGTGCAGTTGCTGAAGCAGAGGCTGGCCGCCGTTCGGCAGTCTGCAGCTTAAGGCTGACACCCATTCACACCGTCGCATTGCTGTGTTCTTGGTCTGCTATGTTCATACGCTGTATTCTCGATGTACTCGACACTAAATATTGTATCATCCATCCGCCTTGTGCCTCCGAATCCATACGACGAGCTGCAGCGAGGCTTTTCCCCGGAAGTTCGAGTTAATGATGATACACACATATAGATACACCGTAGAAACGTCGAGCCCTCCTCACCCTCGAGCTCACGCGCCCTCCGCCTTCAAGTCCGCAATCACCTTCACCAACGCCTCCCTTCTCAACGGAACCCACAACGCCTCCCCGCCTCCCCCGGGCGCGGCCCTCGCCACGACCAGCCCGTGGTCGCGGAACTCGCCCAGCAGCGCACGCAGCGCCGTATCGCTCTGCGCGACGAAATTGTCCCGCGCGACCGCGAAGAGCCTGTCGTAGTCGTACGCGCCCTCCGCGTCGCCCGTCCCTTCCGACCCCGCGGGGGCGGCCGGCGCGTCCATGACTTCGAGCTGTTTGGTGCCAAGGAGGACGAACAGCTTCTTCGCCTTCTGCGTGACGCTCGCGAGGATATGGCGCGCCGCTGTCTCCGTCATGGCGCCCCCAGCGCTGGCTGCCGCCCCGCCCGCCGCGCCAATGGTGCCCGAAGCGGTTGGGGCGCGTGCGCCGCGGAGAGCGGACGCGCCGGTGAGCACGGTCGGGTCTGCGTACGCGAGCTCAAAGTCGTACGGCTTGAGCGTGGTGAGGTCGTGCCAGAGCCACGCGAACCCGCGTTTTGGCGCGGCGGTGGCGATGGGCGAGTGCACGCCCGGTTCTGCTGTATGCGTGTCGGGGGGCGGAGGGCTGGAGAAGGGCTTGCGCGCGAAGATTTCGGAGAGGGACCATCGGAGGGGTGCGCCGACGACGTGGTCGAGTGACGCGCAGAGGTGTATGCGCGGCGCGAGCGCGAGGAGTGCGAGGGCGGAGCGGTGTTTTGGAGCGCGAAACGCAGGTCCGTCGATGTTGTGAGCGATGATGTAGAGGTGGGGAAGATCGTCCAGTTCTTCTGAAGACGGTCCTGCTGCCGTCGAAGGAGGGTTTTGTGGGTGTTGGGAGAAGAAAGCGTGAATCCGCTGCACCTGGGCTTCCAGTCCGCCACCCGCTGCCTGCGACTCGGCCTCCTCACCCAGCACGCCCGGCACCCTCTCGATCGTGCCCAGCAAGTCGCGGAACGTGAAAGACGGCTGGAACCCATTCGCCACCACGACGTGCCCGCCTTCCCCCGCCAACCAGCGCGCGAACCCGTTGAGAAACACGCGTTTCGAGCCGCAGCCGTAGAACAGCAGGTTGAACCCCTCCTCGAGCTCCATGTGGAATCGGCGGTACGACGCCTCGCGGACATGCTCATCCTCCCAGAGCTTTGGTATTCGATCCTTTTCGGCTTCCCGGTGGGCGGTGAGGGCAGAGGTGAACTCTTCTGGAGTCAGAGGCGCGAGGAGGTCGGAGAAGACGTTGGACGACGTGCGGGCGGGCTTGGATGCGAGCTGGAAGTACGCGTCGAACGCGGTGTGCGTCGCGAAGCCCTGCGAGGGCTCTTCATGCTCTACCTCGTCTTCGTATCCTTCGTCTGGCGCATCGTCGTCGTCGGTGAGTGCTCGGCGGTGGAACTTGCGGCTGGGCGTGCGTGGGTCGCCCGGCCATTCTTCGAGCTCTTCCTCCTCTTCTGCGTAGGACGTGTACTCGCTCTCAGATCGCATGACGGGGCAAATATTCACTGTTAGACAACTAAGGACAACCCCTGGTGTACGGTCATGGAAGAGGTAGCGAATAAGACGTGTGGCTGAAGAGACCGCGCAGTGGCTGAGAAGGGCTGAGATCGTCGCTCAATTGCACATTGTGACATGCAGGCGGCCCGGCATCCGGAGATATCGCATGTACTTAGAAGTGAGCACCCGCGTTAGTTTATTCAAACCGCCGTGAACTGCGAGATGCGCCGCTGAAATACACGCAATAAATGAGAGACATTGCGACTACAGTTGGGATTAATATCTTTGGCGAGGATACACAGGATCCGGTCCACGAAGCAGCAACATTGCAAACGCCATCTACAATCTATCTCGTCACAAGTCGTAAAAGCGCATCCAAATCATGACAGTAGGCCGCCAGTCTCCTCTACTGCACCTTGGTCTTGAGCTTGGTCGCAGAGGGACCAAAGTTCCTCACAGCCCGGGACGTGAACAGCCCCGCGAGAATGAGTGCGCACACCGCCCGCGCGGTCTCCGGGTCTACCGCCGCGACCTTCTCTACTCCGTCGGTCTGGCCGAGCCAGCCGAGCGCGACGTGGTGCGCGTCGGCCCAGAACGGTTGCGCATGCGTGAGGAAAGCATAGAGGGCCGTGATTACGGGCGCACACCAGAGGTCCGTCGTCGTCCAGCCGTAGGGCAGGAACTCGGTGGGGGTGGTGAGGGTCAGCGCGTAGGGCTGGAAGAACGAGAAGAGGTTCGTGAAGAAGAACCCTGCGTTCGCGGTGAACTAAAGAAAGGGCGTTAGCACCGGCGCCGGACAGGTATGGGGAGATTGCGCACGAGAGCGGTGATAAGCAAAGTCCACGGGTTGTTGCTGATTGCGGGCGAGCTGTGCGCAGTCACCATGGGTGGAATGAGGTTGCAGAGGAGGTAGGCTCGTGTAAGCCCGTCCAGAGTGGCGAGCGGGACTTCGTTCTCAAAGGCCGGGGTAGGGACGGAGGGCAGCTTCTCCACGATTGCCTGGACGGCGGTGTAGAACGCGGGCACAACTCCGGAGAGCATGAAAGAGGGGGGAATGGCCAGTGCAGGGCCTGCTCACGCAAACGTCGCATTCACTCCTTGAGCACAAAACATGTAAATGCACGGGTATACTGACATGTTACGGCTTCCCCTCCATAGACGACCAGGAGAACCGAGGCGGCGTCCCTTACAAAGGATCGCTGCTCGACTTCCGGAAGGGCGACGACCCCTTTCTCCGACTGGACCGTCTTAGTCTTCAAGACGTGGTCGCGCCAGAGCTTCTCCCTGATCTGGCGGAGCGCAACGCAGAGACGGACAGTCGCGACGACATCGAGAGTGCTGAGCGAAAGACCGAACCAGGTGAATGGTGCCACCGGCTGGAGAGCGTATCTATAGGCCTCGACGACGGGGTAAAGGAGGAGAGACATGATTAGGGTATATCAGACGAGGCAGGACCACTTATATTGCAGTCGCTGGCCGACGTGGTAGGCGACGCTGAGCCGCTGACGAACGTGGATGATGGTGGCAGGTGCACGCCCGCCGCCACACACGACTTCGAGCACAAGATGACAGTGGCCCACATGAGGACGCGAGGAGGCTAGCAAAGAATGTGCTATGGCCAATGTAGCTTGGTAATGAGCAGGGGTACAATGGTGCAGTGGCTGTAACGGCCCTAAACCGGGAATGTGAGGTGGTCTAACGATCCAACGGGCTCAGTCGTCTGTGCGCTGGTTCAAGACCGTCCCCTCCAGAAAACTTGGTTACCTCGCGCCGCCCGTTCCGTAAGGTTCGGGTTGGGCTGGTATAATACGACCTTGACTGGCCAGGGAAGCAATTCCGCAACCTGCAGGACGTGCCGAGTTAGTCTTAGGAGATCAGGACGAGTCGTCTGTTCGCGCAAATGACCCGTGCCCTTCACAAACCCTTACTTTTTCCTCTTTGTTCAATCAGGTCACCTGTTCGCACTGTTCTCTTATTACAGGTGTTGTTCTTCACTCAGCCGGCCGATTACAGCAAACAAAAAATTCCAACGCGGCTAGAGAATATGGGGATTGCATAGTGTAGGCATGGAGGCATAGTGTGGCATATATCATACATGAGCGAAGTCATACGAATGATGGGCAAAACGGGAACGGGATTCCACACTCGAAGTCAAGACGGAACGACTAAGGGCGGGCCTTGCGGATGTGGGGATAACCAGGCACCCCCATCCGCCACTTCCTCTGTTTTTCCTCCTCTGCTGTCCTTCTGTCGAGTTCCGCCTTTGGGGGAATCCTGCGCGTGTCGGGCGGCGCCGTGGCAGCTATCAAAGGCACCGGCAGTCTCTTGGCGTAAGAGTAGTACCTGGACGAGTACTCTAGACACTCGAACAGTACGAGTGAGATGGGTTCGGCGCCGCTGGCGAGCTGCCGCAATTTGGCGATCGTCTCTGCGCGGCTTCCGGGGCCCCCATAGGTTTGGCTGTAGATCTGAGCAGCCGTCATCTTGGCCTGCAAAACGCGGGCAGGTGAGCGTGTGGACACATCGTAGACTGCTGTGCACGCACCCCTTCGGACAGGGCCTCCCAGCCCTGCCGCGACAGCGTGAACGGGAGCTTGTGCGCACGGTAGACGCCAGCGTAGTGGTACCGGGGGTACGTGATCTCCCGATTGTACTCCATACGCTGGATAGGCTCGGGTGGGTTGTTATACAGGTGGAAGTGGTCCAGCTCGGGGAGGCGGGCGCAGTCCGGTCCAACGATATAGGCGAAGCCGCTGGCCCCGGGCGAGATCCGGTTGCTGAAGAGCGCATTGGCGTTGTGGTTGAGGAATACGGTCGGGAAATGCTTGAAGTCCGTGGGGGTACCAAATGGCTGCTTCCAGTCAGCTTTGAACACGAACACAGATTGTGGGTAGAGAGCAGGCGAACCTTGTATGCCCGAACAGCACTGTCATGTCCCCGAAACGGGAATGGGAGCATTGTCTCTTGGACGCAGTAGTTCACGATGGACTCTTCGAAGAAAGCGATGCCGGGAGAGGCGTTGCCGGCGTTGTCTGACTTGAGGGCCTTCACAATAGCGTCACCGATAGCCTCATCACGTTTGTCAGGCGCGATGTGTGTTTCTGCCCATGTAGCGATCCGTGGCATGACTTCTGGTGGGATCGGGCAAGGGGCGGGGACCCAGCCCTTGCGTTGAGTGTGAACATACTTTGAGTCTTTGAGTTGCGAGCCGTCGGAGGCCTGCTTGCTGCTTCCGTGCTTCGCATTGAGGTGGGCGACCTTGACGGCCTTCTTTGCATTCTCCTTCTTCTTCAAGTTGGGCGACTCAGTGTAGCTAATCAAGCCGTTCGTCGAGATCAACTGCAGAACAACGCGAGTCGGCGCCATTGGTGAGTGCTCTGGAAGGGATGCGGGATGAAGGATGAAGGCTACCTTCGTGACGCGGTTGTCTTTTACAGGTGATCGAGTGGGTGGCATTGCGGCTGACTAGAGTACCAGGGAGGCGAATAGGGTTGTCGGGCGGGATTCGAGTTCGCTCTGTTGGATGGCACCCCTTAGTCTGCATTTGTGCACTTTATAAGTGCAGAATTGAAGGGGTACGCATTGGTTGCAGCTTTGTCTTTCGTGCGCAGCTAGTCCAAGCGTGCACCATAGCAGGTTATACACAGGATGAAGCTACCCCGCTTGGCCACCGAGGGAGAACCGTGACCAGACATTTTCGGTATAATGAAACTCCAAGTACCCAAGAAACGGAACTCGCTGGCCTTGTTGCCTTTCTGTGGTTCTCGGAGCAGAAACAATCGCAAGCCACCGCTGCTATCCAAGCGTCGCGACTAGCCACTCAGGATGTATGCGTCTGAGTATCGCCGGATTATGGTTTCCTGTGGTCTCTCGTAAATTTCAAAGGGGCTCCCCTAGACGTCGGTTGAAGACCAGTCCGCATGACGGATGTTACAAGCTCAAGCGTCGTCCAAACGGTGGTCAGGCTTCCAGACGATACGCCAGACCTAGAGTACCCAGCACTATTCACAACCCAGAAAGCCACGGCGGAGAAGAAATGAATAGCAAGAAAGTGAGCCTGGTTTTGCTGACTTCGCCACGGTGAACTATGGAGGCGGTAGGTGGTGGTGGACGGAGGCAGAAGACGTTCGGCAGGATGCGGTGGCTGCTCACCCCGCCACACCGGGCCGTCTTGCCGCTGCGCGGGGCAACGACAGTATCGGGCGCTTCGGCGCCTTCATCCTCGGCGTTCCTCCCCCTCACGGTCCTCACCCACCGACAACCCGTTCACGACCAACTCTGAGACTGTGCAGCGACAACACATACACACGACGAACGGCGTAAACTCGGAGGGCTTTCTGCCTACCCTCCTAAGCGCATACTCTGGCCTTGGCTTGATCGGCCTACTCCTAGTACAAGTCTGTGTTTGCGGGTGTCTTAACCCACTGGCGCACCCTAGCCTACTTGGTTTTGCGCCTTGGTAAACTGAGATGAAACCCCAGAGGTGCATCAAGTCCTGGACCAGCTTGCTTGCTGCATTTGTTTGGGCTCTCCCGACCTCTGCAATATGGCCCTTTCCGCCTAAGCGGTTCAGCGGAAATGCGCTGCTCAGTGCAGGATCCATGGGTGTCGAGGCGGATTCAAGAGTCATCGCCTTCGGAGATTTCAACGGGGATCAGTTGTGAGTGACATAAGTTATGTATACTGACCGCCCAGCTTAACAGAGCCGTCAGCCTCGATCTGCTGACCTTGGGCTCGGACCAGCAAACGCTGTCCATCTACCTTTGGGATCATGGTAAGTCCCGTTCTGCGCTTAAAGGATGTATTCAATGGAAAGTGAGGCGACGCCAATATGTTTGAACGACCATGGCGAAGTTTGTCTGGTCCGGCTTCCCCATAGGCCGTATGTTCTGATTCCTCGGCCTACCTGAGGTTGAAATACATTTGAGTCATATCCATTACAACTCGGAAGTGGCATGACGTGGGTCCGCCGGGTGAAATGACTGCATGCGGTGCGGCTCACGCATGCTGCATCATATAGACCCCCTCACTGTGCCGCCGAAGCGCTTGCGCTTCCAGTATTTCCACTCCGTCCCGTTCTAACCGCATTACCCAGAGGCCTATGTTTTTAGGAAATCTGTGATGTTCCGCCACCCCGAGAGGGTTTACAACGTAATCCCAGGGGACTTCACTCAGGACGGGAGATTAGACCTCTTGGTTTACGGGCGGTCTACGCGTTCGAACGAAGTTTCTATTGAGCTTTATGTTGCGTCCCCGACAGGCGGATTTGGTAAGCACTTGCGTTATGTGTGAATTCTGCCTGAAAGTACTCATATTACTGTAGCTACAACACCTATTACGGCCCCTCCATCCGTACCCGCGCAGCCTATTCCCGTGGATATGAACGGGGACCTGCAGATTGATCTTTTCGGCATTACCTCGCCACCTTCATCCTCGTCTACGTTCAAAGTCTGGCAGAACGTGTGGAACGCTTCAAGTACACACTCGGAAATCTTCAGCACGTGCGTGGCATGGCTCACTTGTGTATGTATGTCGTTGAATCGATACTCCTTTTACAGTGTGGACCCCAAGTTTGGCGGCACGCAATGCACTTTGGCGAACCCACACAGCAATGCGGCCGTTGACTTGAATGGTGACTGCCTCGCGGGTAAGTCGCCCCTAATTCTCGAGTGAATCAGATTCGTAAACAGCCATTAGACCTGTTCTTGGTATGTGAGGATGCGCGATCAAGGGGAAAGTACTATCAGATATGGATCAACAACAAGGACGATGGGTTTGTGCTCACGCAGCAGGGTTCGCTCCCCTCTGGCACACAGACGATCTCATTCGCAGACGTCGGTACGTTCATTTATGCGTATCTCTAGGTCTACGATCATTTCCAACAAAACTTCGCAGACCGTGATGGTACTCTCGATATGCTCTTTGCGACATGCTCGTCAGTGTCGGCTTCAACAGGCATCGGCTCCGGGTGCTCGATCAACATCGCATACAATAGGCAGCTCCCGCTTTGTACGTCTTCGACTGCACAGAGCGTGCAGAACGGGAAGCGCATCTGTCGACCTCCGGATGATCTGTGCACGGCCGATCCCAACTTCAAATTTGACCTAACTCAGAGTGCCGACAACGATGTATGTTGTCGTATGTGTTGACCCTCTCTTTCGCTAATCTCATGATTTGGACCGAAGGCGTTCGTCCGTGTTCCCCTCTCGGACATTATCCCCTCTTCGTCCTCTCTCCTTGTCATGGACACAACGCAGAACCCACCAGTGCCAGTACCTATCAAATTGGGGGATGTCAACCAAGATGGCTTCCCGGATCTTCTCGCGATTGTGGCCTCGGGGAGCGGCTCCCACCGCACCCGCACTCCACAGCTCGTCCTATCGGCGCAGTGCGGGAAGGGCGTACCTGGTTGTAATAAAGATGGAAGCGGGAGGCGGGGCTGGCACGTTGTCAAGAAAGACGTAGACCCTCTGATTGGCGTGCAGGATGCTCGGTCGGCTGCTTTCCTGGACATGGATGAGGATGTAAGTGCATCCCATTGCTGCTCTTGTCGCTTTGAAATGCGGCTGACCGGATCTTATCGTATGCAGGGCACTCTGGATATCATGGTGCAACGAACTGGCGATCAAGGCCAGGGGAATATCCTGTTCGTGCAGAACAACTTTTATTACGATGCGTTCTTCCTGAAAGCTATTGGTGAGTCACCTCCACACGGCTCGCAGTTCGAGGTATTCATTGTGATGTAGTCCTGAATGGCGCTTGTGGAAGTGGAACGTGCCCTGCTGTTGATGGTGTCAAGAAATACCATGTATGTGTTGTATCCCTCTCACTAATTCGTCAGTCTCATTGTACCATAGCCGTATGGTGTCAGCTACTCCGGTGCCACTTACAAGTACACTGTGCTTGATACGTCAGGGCGGCGATCAGCCGCTCAAGGTCAGCCTCCATCAGCTCTCGCCCCACACTTTTCTGACCAGCCTCCAACACAGTCGGCCAGATGCCCCAAGCAGCCTACCAGTCACTCCTAACCCCCTACGTGTACTTCGGGCTCGGCCGTACGAATAACTACATCGAGAACCTGTTCGTAGGTTCGACGAAACACACAGACGAGCACTACATCAATATGGAGGGCGTCATCCCGAATTCGAAGGTGGTTATCATCCCTCCAATCGAAGGCGACGTGTGGAAGCGGGAGCTGTACCTCCGGCCTGGAGAGTGGATACCTTGGGTTACGTTGATCATTGTCGGGTCGCTCATTATTCTTGCTATCATTGTATTGGTGCTTCATTTAAACGAGAAGGTACGTTTAAAAGCATACGGCTATCTCCCAGGACGCGCTGACGAAAGAACCGCAGAGGGAGGACGAGCTCGAGAGGAGACGAGCTTCACATCACATCAACTTCGACGCGCTATAGTACAGACTTTACATTCGGTGTATACCCTTCCTTCCCGTCCTTGTACTCTGTTTGCACACTACACGGTATCTTATGCTATGAGCACTCCACACGACGCCCCGAACAAACGGACTGTTCACTGACTAGTTCTCGAGGAGCACCCACGCGCCGGTCTCCGCCTTCTCCGCCCTGCCCTCGCCAACTAATTTCTTGAGGTGCAGCTCCACGCCGTGCGCGGCGGGGCCCCACAGTTCGCGCGGGTACTTCGCATAGATGGTAGCGACGATCGCCTCGGTCGTCCATCCATCCCCGCCCTCGACATCGCTCGCACGGGGCTGGCGGAGGACATTCACGATCTGCACCTCGCGTTCCTCGCGGTGGTGCAGGTACGTCGCGACCCGAGCGAGGCCCTCCGGGACGACGGGCCCGTGGCCGGGGTAGACGGTATTGTACGTCTGTGCGCTCGTGGCGAAGTCGATCATCGTGCGCAGGCTCGCCATGTACGTTCCGAGGTCCTCGAATACGGCGGTGCCCTGCCCAAGGACGGTGTCTGCGGTGAAGAGCGCGCGGTCTTCGGGGTGGTAGAGGCAGAGCGAGTCTGGGGTGTGGCCGGGAGTGTGGAGGACTCGGAGTAGGGATGTCGCTCCGTCGGGCCCGATGGTGATGGGGAGGGCGTCGCCGTCAGAGAGGTTGTGCACGGGCACGCCAGTGCTGGTGGGGGTATAAGTGCCAGGCTCGAGGGCATCTAAGATGGACTGTAAACCGGCGTCCCGCGATGGTAGTGGGATCTTGTGAAGACGAGGCGGCTGGTAGGGTAGTGTAGAGGAGAGGTGCTCGGTGTCCCATAGGTTACGCAGCAGCGCGAGGACGGAGGGTAGACCGTTGATGTGGTCGTGGTGTCTGTGTGTCAGGATGATGTCGGAGATATAGGGCTGTCGTACATCGTGGTTGGGGCTATCGTGCAACGCCTGCTTTAGGTACGGAATGTATTCGTCTTTACCCTCGCCGGTGTCGATGAGGACGTATGGGTTACGTTCTCCAATGAGGTAGGTATTTGTGCCTATGAGTAAATTAGCATTAGCAATTATTTTTCCGGGTATTATGCAACAGCATGGAGGTGCTAAGGACTCGGCTGGAGGTGGAACCCCGCATTTTCCGTTACGATTGCGCATGTTACAGAATATTCCTTCGGTATATCCCTCTGAAAGTATGTCGGGCTGTCGATCCTTACCTTGCAATTGGAACTTCCCCGGATTCTAACAACCCCTTATCAGCTCCATGGTGCCACCCAGGAAGCATGCAATAGATCACGTACCTGGCCCAAAATACGTGCAACCGTCTTGCTGAGCTGTATAAAATCATTCAGATGGTGAGAATGATGGAATGAATTCGATAAGTACCCTTGTAATAGCGGGCAGGGCTTCCAGTGCCTCCATGTTCGACGATGGTGGTCGTAGAGATATAACCTCGGCCCACCGGCGAACTTACTAAGGCTGAGCCGACTTTCCCTTTCGGGAGGAAGCACAGGCGAATGCTCGATTACGTAATGCACTCGCCAGCTTTGCGGTGCCGCACTGGCAGGACCCAGCGCCAACGACTTGAACACCGACCACGATGGCGACTGCGACGACCATGGTGCCCACTTCGCCCTCGGATAGTATTCAGAAGAGGAAGAGGTACGTATTGCCGTTTCTTGTGGTGAAATTATATATCAAGCCGTGTCCCAGGTCGCGGTCTCCCGAGGACTCGGAGCAGCCACCGTCGAGTCGGCGCAGGTCCGTGTCACCCCCATCTACCCGCTTGGTGAATGTGCCGAAAGTTAGCGACGTGGACCCTGCGCGCCGCGCGGAGCGTGAGCGACAGCTTGCGGCACGCATAGCCGAAAAGGAGCTAGAGAAGCTGCAAAAGGAGAAAGAGAAAGACAAGAAGGAGCCCGAGTTCGACGCGCAGGCAGAATTCGCAAAGCTCACTAGCACGCGTTCCGGCGGAGTCTATATGCCCCCAGCGAGATTGCGAGCTCTGCAGGAGGCGGCGTCGAAGGATAAGGCGAGTGCAGAGTACCAGCGACTTTCGTGGGACGCGCTACGCAAGTCGATTACTGGTATTGTCAATCGTGTCAACGTCGCCAACATCAAGCATGTTGTCCCGGAGCTCTTCCAAGAAAACCTCATTCGTGGCCGCGGTCTCTTCGCTCGTAGCGTCATGAAGGCCCAGGCTGCCAGTTTGCCGTTCACCCCCGTCTTCGCTGCCCTGGTGGCGATCATCAACACCAAGCTGCCTCAGGTTGGAGAGCTGGTGCTGACTAGATTGATAAGCCAGTTCCGTCGAGCATTCAAACGCAATGATAAGGTGCGCAATCACCTCGATATTCGCCACGAAATACATGTTCACCTTGAGGCTAGATTGTCTGTCACTCGACCACGACGTTCATTGGGCACCTCGTCAATCAAGGTGTCGCTCACGAAATCATCGCTCTGCAAATCCTCGTCCTGCTCCTCGAACGCCCTACCGACGACTCTATCGAGATTGCTGTCGGTTTCATGCGAGAAGTCGGCGCATTCCTCGGCGAGAACTCACCAAAAGCGAACGCAACTGTATATGAGCGGTTCCGCGCTGTCCTCAATGAAGGCTCTATCAGCCACCGTGTGCAGTACATGATCGAAGTACTTATGCAAGTCCGTAAGGACAAGTACAAGGACAACCCGATCATTCCCGAAGGTCTGGACCTTGTAGAGGAGGATGAGCAAATCACCCACCAGATTCAGTTGGAGGAAGAGTTACAGGTTCAGGAGGGGCTGAGTAAGTCGGCTGTTTGTGTGGAGTGTCCGCTCGTTACTCACTCGTTACATAGACATCTTCAAGTTCGATGCTAACTATCTTGAGAATGAGGAGCGTTATAAACAAATCAAGGCCGAGATTCTAGGTGAAGGCTCTTCCGACGAGGACGAGTCCGGCTCCGAGGAAGAGTCGGAAGAGGAAGAGGATGAAGAAGGTGCGTATTTATTGTTACTTCACCTATCTTTGCTCCCTAACCCGTAAGGATAGCCGTCGCAGAGAAAGAGGGTATCGAGGATCGCACTCAGACAAACCTCATTAACCTTCGTCGTGTGATTTACCTCACGATCATGAACGCTCTCAACTACGAAGAAGCGGTACATAAACTTCTCAAGGTCCAGATCAAAGAAGGTCAAGAGGTGAATACTCGCGTTTCGGCGACTCGGGAGTATCTTTCATACTGATTTACTTCCGTAGATTGAGCTCTGCAAAATGATCATCGAATGTTGCTCGCAAGAGCGATCCTACTCTACCTTCTTCGGTCTCATTGGCGAGCGCTTCTGTCGGCTCAACCGGGTGTGGTTCGACTGTTTCGAGCAGGCCTTCCGCGACTACTACGAAACCATCCACCGGTACGAGACAAATCGTCTCCGCAACATCGCCAGGTTTTTTGGACATCTCGTTGCCACCGACGCGGTATCCTGGAACGTGCTCGACTGCATCAAACTGACGGAGGACGACACGACTTCGAGTTCTCGTATTTTCATCAAAATCATGTTCAATGAGGTCACAGAGAGTATGGGTCTTAAGAACGTCGCGGAGCGCTTCAAGGATCCCGAGGTCAGGGCGTCATGTCGTGGCATGTTCCCCATGGACAACCCCAAAGACACTCGATTCGCGATCAACTACTTCACCTCTATCAACTTGGGTGCCATCACTGAAGAGATGCGAGAACATCTGAAGGTATGTGTATATTTTAACCCAGTGTCGCTGCTACGATCTCACGCGCCTGCTATAGAATGCGCCTCGTATCATCATGGAACAGCGTCGTGCTATGCTTGAAGCAGAATCATCGTCATCCGATAGCTCCGACTCTGACGACGATTCTGATGACGACTCCGCCTCTGACACTGATTCCTCGTCCGGGTCGGACGCGTCAGACGACTCGCGCCGCTCACGACATCGTCGACCCACGCCATCGCCCCGCCGCAGGCGTGACCGCAGCGACTCACGCACGCCGCCTCGCCGCGATAGACGTGATTCGCCCACGCCGCCTCCCCGATACAGAGAGAAATCCAGGGATCGGTACCCCTCTCGCCGGGACTCCCCACCACCTCGGCGTCGCGACTCTCCCCCGCATCGCCGCGATTACACCCCCGATCGTCGCGACCACGACAGGGAGCGTGAGCGCCCTCGCGCACGGTCTCCTCCCCCTTCGCTTTCACCACCCCCGCGCTCCCGTCGCGACCGACGCTCAAGATCGCGCTCCTACTCTCCACCCCGACGCGGGAAGGAGGATCGTGCGAGGCAAAATGGATCGCGTGAGCGAGACTACGACAGGTCCCGCGACGACAGGAGACGTCGTTCGGTTTCCAGGGATAGGTATGGGAGGCGCTGAGTGCGTCGTGGGTCTATGTAGGAGGCCGAATGGAAGGCCTCCTTGGTGTTCGCTAATGCACTGTACTGTATGACCGTTTTCTACAACACATGATGTATGCTTTGTTGTGTGGATCTGCCAAGTCTAATTCTGCAGCGTGGAGCGGACGCTTGGTACCGCATCCCGGTCTCCGCAACGGCTATACATGTGTGCCTGGTTAGATCTCTGACTTCAACGACCACGAAGGATCCCTCGACACACCTGCTCAATGTCGACGACAGCGACGCATCCCGAAGCGTTCGTGCTGCTGCACATCCCTGATGTCATACTTGCCGCTGCCGGCTCAACTGAGCGCGGAACACTCGCGCTCGAATGCGTCACTCTCGCACCCGACAACGACGACAAGGCTACCCAACTCGCCGCATCGCTCTCGCACGAGGACCGCTCGCTTTATCTCGTACTCCATCTGAACGCGCTCGAGCTCCCGCTCGACCCGACGCATCCGATCTCTGTGCAAGTTGGCCGCGATGGCGCTCGCACGTACACCTTCCAGTCGATCGAGTCGCCGGTCGACCAGGCGTCTTCGACCATCTACTTGACAGTGCCCATTCCCGCCAGGCCAGATGCGCACCGCGCGGAGACCATTGAAGCCTTTGACCATATTCTAGCCCAATATGCGGAAGTTTCAGGTCTCTCGTTGGATCCTGCTACGAGGTCGCCGGGCCCTAATGCGCAGTCTCCAGCGGCCGAGCAGCCAGAACGAGACCTAAGGGGCAAACTGGTCCTTATGGACGAGGAGAGTGGAGAGGTGGTGGGCGAACTCCCGAATCGCGTGCGCATATCAGAGGACCCTGCACTTGCGAAGGCAGAGAAAGGCAAGGATGGCGAGCCCGCACCCGTGCTCCTCGACCTTCCGCCTGATGTATACGCTGCATACACGGGGCAGGGAACGAGTGTTGTGCCGTACCATGAACCGGAGTCGGACCTGGACGAGGCCAAGGAGATCTTCGTGAGAGCTATCCCGCCAGAGGACCAGGATTGGATTACGAAGTCGGCCACTTTTGTCAGGTACGTCTCCTCGTATCCCTAAAGGTCGCAACATGACCAACCAAAAAGTTCAGCCAAGCCATTACGTCTTCTACGACCATGCTTTTGAGCGGCCTGAGTTCTGCTGCCAACTACTACATTCACCATTCTGCTCCTTCGCCTCATGCCGCTAGTCTACCTCAAGGAGGTGCGACGCAGACATCCAAGAATGGGACTGGCACACCCCCACCCCCGCCTCCCCGTGCCCTCCTGCTGCTATCTCATCCGCGCACCCACGCAACACTATCGCGCGCATATGCGGTCAGCGGACAGGCCGTCAAAGTTAGCCAGAAAACCATCGGTGTCGTTGAAAGCATGATTCGGCGGGCAGTAGGGGGACAGGATAAGCCCAATGCGCCCACTTTGGGCCTTCCTCAACCCTCACGTGCAACTTCTGTGGCTTCCACCCCCATCCCACCAGTCGCAGCCGCATCATCCTCGTCGTTATCTGAATCCCCACCACCTCCCTACCCGGGGCAATCCACAACGCTGGATGGCAAACCCCCACTGCCGCCCCGCCGAGGTACGGCACCACATCTTCCACCACGTTCGCGGAGCAAAAGCCCACTACCTGGTGAGAATCCCCCACCTGTTTCCCAGCCGCAACCTCCCGTTCCTGGTGCTGCACCTACGGATCAAGGGAAGCCCCTGAAGGCCCACCATAAGCTGCTCCTCTCTGCAAACTTGATTCTCGCCACCGTCGACGACTCGGCCAAGCGCGTATTCGGCGGCGCAAGCACCAATCTTACCGCGGTTATGAGCCACAAGTACGGCGCGGACGCAGGAAAGTCAACGCACCTTGCTACGCACACTGCGCGGAACGTGACGCTAGTGTATATCGATATGCAGGGCCTTGCGAGGCGAGCTTTGATTAGAAAGGCGGGCAAGGAGTGGATCAAGGCCAGGGTCGGTAGCAGGCACCAGGCATCGCCGCAGATGAGTGGGGTTGTTGTCGACAAGCAGGTGTGAAATAGAGTCACAGGAAGTATTCTGTACATTAGATCGAATTTGCGATTCGAAATCGTTTGTTTGGATGTACTGTAAAACGCGTGGAACATCAATCGCAGAACCACCCCGAGTTCCCTATAATAATATGCTTGCCCCGATGGTAACCGATCTCCGCGAGCAATTTTTGCCATACGCTGGGTGGCTGAGTATGCTTGGATAGATTGGAGTTCACTGGTACGTGCGTGGTGAACGTCGAACTACAGCACCTTCCAAATCGAGACCAATGATGTTCCCCACATTATCTACGCGAATACTTCACAATTGCGCGCGGCACCTGCGGCAGCCATTCTGTACGAAGACCCTCGGCCACAAGCCCATTTCTGACTACAGCTAGCTAGAGACGACCGACCCGAGATGCCCAGGACGAGTTCCGGGGAGACATTCGAGGAAGATCCTCCGACGAACTTCATCGTTACAGCAGGGGTGCCCCGACCCATCCGCCGTAGGAAGTTTAGGCACGCAAAGCCCGAGCTGAGTTACGCTCTCGCCCCACCGCCGCGGCGCGTGGTTCCCCCTCAAGCGTCGCTTTACAACCCCTACCCCTACCCGGCATCGTGGAAGTTTGAGGACAAGGCAGACTCGGACGAGCTTTGGTTCTGGAACCACCGCGCCGATGTGTGGGCCAAAGATGTCGACGGCCTGCGGCTCCGCAACTTCCTCGACATCCGCATCCTAGGGGCCGTCACGTATGCAATTGCGCGGAAACAGGTTGAGGCGAAGAAGGCGCACGAGGACGAGCTCCTCGCGGCGCCGTCCCCGCCACAGCCGGGCGTCTTGGGCGAGGGTATCGCCGTCGATTTCGCTACGGCAAGTGGGGAGAGGGGCATCCCGGTGAAGATGCTCATGATGGGCCGCCGTGCCCTTGAACGCGGCATGATGGAACCCAAGGGCCGTTGCTTTGAAGGCTTCGGACAGGACACCATATGGGTCCGCATCAACGTATGCGAATTACGACGGCCGAATTGAGCACCAAACTGATGAATACCTTTCTGTACAGTGGCCTGCATACCCTGATCACGTCCCAAGCCGCTCGGTCCTTGTTTCTATGCGTGTTAGCGTCAAAAACCCAAGGAGGCCCGTGAAGCGCCTCGAACTCGCGGTCTCGTTGTCCGGACTCGTAACGCAATACTATTCCGTGAGCCACGCCCGTGAGCGTGTTAATTACTTACACTGACGAAGATATCAAACATAGGAAGTCAGCACGCTTGAACCTGCTCCTGAATTTACCCACCTCGCCCTCGGGCCCGCAGAAGGACGCATCTCGCTATACGGTTTGCGGATGATTGGTATCCTTGCCGCACCCGATGGCACGTTCGATATGCTGCTTGAGGTGGACACTCCCAACGATAATCAAGAACGACCCTTCGCAGAGGGTGCTACTACGCGGCTTCGCAATGGGGCACAGAGATCGACGTCGGCTGCTCCTTACCGGTTCGCCAGCGAGTCTATCAGCGGCTCCCCGAGCCCTGCCGCTGGCCCGAGTACATGGAACGTGCGAGAGCGAGGGGACGCTTAAAAGTATTGAGGTTGTGTGAGTCGCTCCTGGTCGTTTGTCACTGTAGGCGATGTTGATCATGCGGAGGCCTCGTCAGTCTGTATATTAGAGCACCTCCTGGCTGTATATCTGGAATGGTGTTTGTAGTTCTGGTTCAGATCCTGTTGTATCATGTACTTTTAGGACCCCCGCATTGTCATCCTACCCGCATTCTATCCTGGCTTATGACATCAGACGAGGAATCCTTACGCTATCCAGACCGTGCGCAATCTCCGTCGAGCGGCCAATTTAATATCAGGTAGTCGTGCATTGAATCAACGAGGCATCGGGTATGGAACCCCTCATTCTAGGTGATACAACGTTGTTTTCCAGAGAAAAGGTTCCCCGCGTTCTATTTACGCAGATCTGGTATGTACAGTACGAACAAACAGCGAGCATACATCCCTCATAACAGCGTTGCGCCACCGCGGCCAGGCACACGCCATCGGCACTGTAGGCTACACAACCCACTTAGAAGCGAGAGGAAAGACAGGAAAAGCGGACAAATCATTACAACACAGGCACATATGTAGACGTATGCACGTAGGAGAGAAAGCCCAGGCGTCCCTCTCCATCCCAACCCACATCCCTCTCCCAGAACCGGAAGTCCGACCGGCAGCGTCTAACAGCACTTGCCTCCGGCATTGGCGGGCGTGTCGACACTGTGGCTCACCGTGATGGTATCGCCGGTGGTAGGCTTGATAGGGTCCTCTGACTGCTCGAGCGATTTGCTCGAGACGATGCGGTAGATGTCTTAAGACCCCTTCAGCCACTGTACGAACGACAAGAACTGACACAAACGACTAACCAGTCAGGATGGTCTGGAACGCGGACTCGACGTTCGACGCATCCAGTGCTGACGTCTCGATGAAAGACAGTCCGTTCTCCGCTACAGACCAACATTGAGCACTTGGTCGTATTTGGCGAGAATCATACGATGCTCACCTGCAAACGCTTTGGCCTCCTCTGTGGGGACCGCCCGAAGGTGCTTCAAATCGCTCTTGTTTCCGACGAGCATGATGACGATGTTCGAGTCCGCGTGGTCACGAAGCTCCTTGAGCCACCGTGTGACGTTGACGTACGTCGCGTGCTTCGAAATGTCATAGACAAGCAGTGCGCCGACTGCGCCGCGGTAGTAGCTGCCCCGAGGTAGACTCAATTCATGCACCTAGGACGATGTAAAGCAGGGGAACTTACGCAGCGGTGATGGCGCGGTACCGTTCCTGACCAGCTGAGAGTAGTCCCGGATTGAGATGGGGACACTTAGGGTGATTGCCCTGGATTGGTAGACGTACCAGTATCCCAGATTTGCGCTTTCAACGTCTTGCCGTCCACATTGATGGACCGCGTCGCGAACTCTACACCGATGGTCGACTTTGTCTCTAGGTTGAACTCATTGCGCGTGAACCGCGAGAGCACTGGAGCGAGGCCTCCGTCAGGCACCCTATCCAATCAACACCTTCTCATATCGAATACGTACGGTTACTGAGTGGAATGGCACGCGTGAGTCAGAAGAAGACCTATACAGGTATCAAGGATGGACGTACGATTTGCCGACACCGGAGTCTCCAATGAGGACGACCTGTCCGCGGAAAACACAGACCAATCAATGACTGTCCTTCGGCCCACAAGCCTCGCGCCATAACGCACCTTGAACAAGTAGTCGAAGTTGCTTCCCTCGGCCATGTCGAATGGTTAGATCGGGTCGTAGAAGGCGTTTACAGGTGAAAGGGGCAGAGAACGGACGGGCGGGATGTGGTTGGTATGAAGGCAGCGTGGCGGGGTGCGAGCACGTCGAGTAACGGGCGGAGTTCGAAATCACTTGTAGCGGTCCCCAAACACAACTCCTCTTCGACTTGTGTCACTCGTTGTACATCGGTTCATGTCCGCCATCCTCCACCGCTTCTGGAGACCTCTCATCATGCGCTGACTGATCTTCCTGTATTCTTGCAGTGCCTTGAACAGTCGAAAGGGGCCTGGCGCACCACCCCATGTTTGTTACTTTTCGAACTAGGCCTTGATCATCCCTGGAGGCGTGGCCAGTGATGCGTATGCATCACGCAAAACCCGGGATCTATCATCGTGATGGGCCTTCATGCTCTCACAGTCGCTGCCACCATACCTAGACGGAGGACGGACCGTCGGTGCCAGGACGGTGCCTCCGTCAAACGTTTTCAGCAGTCAAGAGGTTCTCGAAGCGGGCCATCCGGTCCGCCGGAAATATCTTCGGGGTCACACAACCTCTCAGCTCGGGTATAAGAGCAGAGTGGCATGCAAAGTAAGATGAAAGTATCTGCTATCTGAAGCTCGCAAAAGTCTGCCCGGTTACAAATTTCGATTGGAAACATGTCTCTTCCGCATTCGAAACGGGTTTGTCAAGTTATCAAGGTGCGCTACACATCATCGACGTCTACTCAATATGACCAACTGATCGCATTGTGCACCAGTTGAAACCCGAGGCGGAAGCCGAGTACAAGGCCATCCACGCGAACGTATGGCTCGGTGTACTCGCCGCCCTCAAGCGACATAACATAGCCGACTACTCTATCCACTACTACCCGCCGCTACAGCTGCTCATCGCGAATTTCAAGTATGTCGGCACGGACTACGACGCGGACATGCGCGGCATCGCCGCAGACCCGGAAACGCAGCGGTGGTGGAAGGTCACGGACGGGATGCAAGAGAGCGTAGTCGAAGGAGCGACCGGGAGTGGCGGAGAAGTGCCTTGGTGGCAGGTAGGCCTAGCTCCGTGATAGTCCCCTGTGAAATGCTGATGGACGCGTTCGTATGCAGGAATTGGAAGAGGTTTTCCGATTCGAAGGGGGTTCTGCCTAGATACGTTATCCTCGCAATATGGTTCTCTCGGCTCTTGGCGCTGCGGCCGTGCGGGGCAATCGTCTCTGGGCGGGATGTGGGCGGGATGTAGGACTTCTAGCTCGCGGGTATTAGATCCCCCCATGTACCCAATTCCAAACGATATGAACTACAAACATATTGAAATACGACAGAAAGAGGAAGAAAACATGCCCCGAAAGGTCGCGCGAACAGACCGCAAGGCAAGGGTCCGTGCGCGCGGCAGCTCCGAGCCGAAGCACAAATGTGTAGGTAGAGTGACGGTGGACAGCTCGAGGACTAGCGACGGGAAGGGGAGGACACTCATGTGTATTTAGGTAGGGTTCGCGGTAGATGGGAGGCGGAAGAGTAAGAAAAGATATATCATCATCGGCGAGAGGCAGGAAATCGTGACATCAATGGAAGAACGTTGAACGGTCATGAAGGAGCACGTCTCGCAGTCGACGCACGGTGCAGAACCAGTACCCAGCTCCACAGCTGCATTAGAGGATGATGCACTTGTTCTTCTTCTTGACGACAGGGGGTTCCAACGCAGCAACAATAGCCTAACACTAGCATGAGCACAAACGGGCCAAAAGCGGATGACAGGTAGTACATACCTCGTCAAAGACGTTCTTAAGCCCCTTCTGCGTCAGCGCCGAGCACTCTACGTACTTGACGGCACCGAGCTCCCGAGCGAGCCGCTCCCCTTGCTCTGCAGTTACAGGCCTCTGCTTCTGCCGCGCAAGCTTCTCCAGCACCTGTGGGTCGTCCCGAAGATCGATCTGGGTTCCGACGATGAGGCAGGGCACTCCGGGGCAGTGATGGTGCACTTCAGGGAACCATTTCTCCTTCACGTTCTCGAACGAGGCCGGAGACGTCACACTGAAGCAGACCAGGAAGACGTCCGTCTGAGGGTATGATAGTGGACGAAGGCGGTCGTAATCCTCCTGACCTGGAGACGACAGCGTCAGTGTCAGTGGGCCATCGAGCTTTCTCGGTATGCTTATGCATACCTGCAGTATCAAACAACCCCAGGGTGTAAGGGTCGTCGCCAATCATGACCGTGACGGCATAGTTGTCGAAGACCTGCGCACAAGGACCGGTTCCCTTCATGCACGAGACAAGACAAGACAAAAGGTACGCACAGTGGGGACATATTCGCTCGGGAATTTGTTCGTCGTGTACGAGATCAACAGACACGTCTACGGGGAATATGGAGTGGCCATGCTCTTCAGTGAGAATTTAGAAGCATCGCGGAAGCGAGAAGGCACACACCTTTCCGACCGCACCATCTCCTACAACAACGCACTTGATCGTCTGCATAGCTCTCCGGGAGGTCTATAGTATCGAAGATGGTCGAACTGAGGATGGCAATCGGGAAGTAAGCCACACCATCCGCAGAGGCCCAGGCAAAGAGGTGGAACAAGGCAGGCGACGTAAACACGCAGCGCTCGCGTGTCGTGCCTTGACGTGGTCGCAACGCGGCGCGATACGTTCATGCTGTACATCTCGACACTCACCTTGCTTGTACAGCGCTGCAAAGGCGAACGGACCTGGCTTGCGGGTAGGAGAGAATGCTGGCGATATTTTGTGATATCGCAAGAGGACCAAGCGGCAGCTTGAAAGATGAAGACAAGACAACGGAGAGCTGTGGCTTGCCTAGGAGAAGCTGGAAAGCGACTCGAGTGAGATACCGGCAGCGATGAAGCTGATGGCGGAGAGGATGGGCACGGCGAGAACGAGGAGCAGAGGCGGCGGCGGCGGAATGGACTGCCAACTGGTGCTGCCTCGACGAAGTTGGACTTGACGACCGGTTCACAGCATTTCTAGAACGCCTGCCCTGAACTCATGATGCGCCACACTCATTATCTTTTCTACAAGCCCATCAGTAAGACGTTCTTACCTCACTAACAACCTTATTTACTTTGCTTGACACATTAATGCTCTTCCCTTACGCTTCTTTTGATCAGGTATGTCCGCTTTTGCCACCACTATTACGAGCACCACAGTTCTATAGAAATACTCTCCAGTCAATCCCTACAGGAAACTAAACACAGAAAAGGGATGCCAATGGCATCACAAACAGCACCCTCGTAAATGAAAGTACTACAGCACCATTGAAACCACGCAAAGCAGCTCGAGACGTGCAATTGCGCAGCATGTAATTTTTGGAAAACTTGGACCCGCTCAGAGGTACTCTGCAGTGTATCCGCTGCATCGGGCCGGCGCTTGGCCCCGGGGCCGGGGGACACGTCCTGCAAGGGCGCCGGCCAGGCTGGTTGGGAAAGCACAGCAGTTCCTTCCGCGTTCACTGTTTCATCCACTCCTACCTTTGTCAGCTCATAAACAAAACGTGACGCGGTCAGAATGTCTAATGCTGTAGAGCTATCGAAGTGCGTGTGCCAACCAGCCAGTAGAGTGTTCGTTCAATAATGGCCATGCTAGGTGGAAACATCTTCCTCCTCCCCTGGGCTTTGCTGCTACAGTCTCTTCGGTCTGTCTCCCCACAAATGGCGGAGTAATTCGAAAGTCTTATGTTTGATATGTTCTCAGTCAAAGTCGTCCAGCAAATCCGTTACGGCCGCGACCGCGTCGTACGAAGAACTGAAGGCGAAGCGAGCATGGGATCTCGCGACCTCTCCGGCAAAATCACTCCCCATGCAGGCCTTCATGCTCTACATGTCTGGAGGAGGTGTCCAGATATTCAGCATGGGCATCGTGTTCATGCTCCTCTCAAGCCCTTTCAAGAACCTGGCTTCCATCAATACCGGTATGCCGAGTGTGGATAGCACGACCCGCATATTTTAATACCAACCTCTTTAGCATTCGCCCCATTCGCCCCCGCATCATCATCCCCAAAGTCCCTAAGCACACTCCCATTACAGAAAATCGCATACCTCTTCTGCAACCTGCTCACTCTCGCCTTGGGATTATGGAAATGCCGACAGATGGGGCTGTTGCCGACGGGTACCGGGGACTGGCTGGCGTTTGAAAGTCGAGGACAGGTGCGTATACGTGTCTAATGCCCGGTGTAGATGTGTCTAATGCTGTTATTCTCCGTGGAATAGCCCCCAGAAACGCTCTTGATCTGATACCCCACTGCGCGCGGGACATTGGCAGGACGTCTCAGGTCGGTCATCATATTACGCGTACACCTGTTATACCGAATACACTCTGTATCATATCCTACATCCGGACGGTTGCACGCCCGCAGTCCCGGATTGATGCTTCCTCGGCTTTATGCTTACAGGTCGAACTCGAATTCAGAATCCGAATCCTCTTTCTTACCCCGTATGTTCTTCGGCGCCTTCGCGTTCGTGCTGGTCGCCGCGGAACGCATCCGTGACGAAGGATCATCGCCGAGGTCATCTTCGAGGTCGGATCCGTCGTTGTCGCTGTCTGCTTCTGAACCGGGCGGTCTCCGCTGCTGCGGGATAATTGCGCCAGCCAAGATGAGCACGGCTTCTAGCTCTGTGGAAGCGCGGCACAGTCAAGTTGTGATACAACTAGGTAAGTAAACTTTGCTCACCTTCAATCTTGCGTTCCCTATCTGCGCCCCAAGCGACAAGCTGGTTCAGTACCTCTCCCTTACGGTAGATGATGAGCATGGGTAACCGCGCGTCGGGAAGGTTTGGTATGCATTTGTCTCCCACAATGGAAACAAACTTAGTGTGTGGATGCCGTTGCGCGAGGATCTGCATATGTTGCGTCGCGCGATCGCTGTGGGGAAGCCTACTCCCGCGCGTTAACTCCTAGTCGGCCTGAGGGATCTAAGAGTTTCATGCTTACCCATCCTTGTAAAGGAAAACCACCACACCCGTCCCCTTCACCTGCTCGTCACCTTCCTCGTTGACCTGACTGGCCTCGGTGACTTCTCGCGTGTAGTCCTCTCGCGAGATGGGGTACACCCTCCCGAAACGCGCCATCTCGACCTTCCGAGCCTCCTGTAACCTCCTGCGTCTCAGCAGCTCCAGGATCCGCTCCGTCTCATCGTCGGGGGCCTCAGCCGCGAGCTCTCTAAGCTCAGCCGCGGTGTAATTTGCATACTTCTCCTCGAGTGTTGGTGCCGGAGGAGGTGAGGGTGTGCGCGGGGTCGGCGGACGCGGAGGGAGAATTCCATGCTTCCGGAGAGCTTCGTTGCTGGTCCAGATGGTTTGATTTGATGTATGGGACACAGAAAGAGCCTGCTCACAACTCAGTATCTTCGTTAGGGTTGAGGGCCATGGCACTGAAAGTAGGAGACTAAGGAGAGAAGGTAACGCTGCGGGACGCAGCTCAGGGTCCGGAAACTACATCAGTATGCAGTCCGGTTAGATAGGGTTATCTGATAGGCTTCAATCGGCCTTATCATGTCAACACAGATTACTTACACGTTGTAACAGCAGGTTTACCCCGCTTTCTTCGGCTTCGGGCTCAGCTTGAACTGCGGATGATAGAACTCGGCCAATGACTCTATCCCACACGTAGACTACTTGAACATCCTCGAAGGCCGTACGGCCCCCGTGCCACGATAAAGTGCATACAAGCTCCGCGCACATTCTCTGACAATTCCTATTGTGGCCCACACGGACGGTTTGTTGCTGCGGTAAGTCCGAACAATAGGCTTCGCAAGGCGGAAAGACTGGGCATGAACTACTTCCTCCGAACTGTTCAGCTCGAGGCGTGCAACCCATGCTCTGAACTTGCCTTCACCCCATCGCACTCGGCATGACTTCCGTCTTGGACACGGTCAGCGAGACTTTACTGCCACGGCGGTACCAGGAAGAGATCTTCGTCCGCGCTCAGCAGGGTAATGTCATTGCGGCTTTGGACACTGGGAGCGGGAAGACGTACATCAGCACGCTGCTGATCAAGTGGATCGCGGCCAAGGACGATGCTCAGGGAAAAATCGTCGTGTTTCTCGTGCCGAAGGTTGCGCTCGTGCAGCAGCAGGGCGAGTTTATCTCGAAACAGACGTCCTTGCGGGTGCGGCAGTTTTCGGGCGCGACAGCCCACGATATGGGGGATAGAGATAGTTGGAAGAAGGAATTTGAGGATACGGACGTATTCGTCATGACCGGTGCGCGACTAGTTTGCAGTATACTGAAGGAAGCTCACGGCATATATGCAGCCCAGATCTTCCTCAATCTACTCACACATTCACACTGGACCATGGGCAAGGTGAGTAATGTGCTTCTATGGCACAGCACAAAAACTTCAACGTGCGCCCCAACAGGTCTCGCTGTTGGTGTTCGACGAATGCCATCATACCCGCAAAAACCATGCTTACAACGGAATCATGCGAGAGTACTTTCAAACACCTGTTGGTTCCCGGCCGAAGGTTTTTGGAATGACTGCCTCCCCAATTTGGAACCCCAAAAATGCCGCGGACTCGCTCGCGACTCTGGAGCGCAACCTCGACGCCAAGGTCATCGCAGTCAAGGAGCATGCGGATGAACTAAGCGGGCATTCGCCTAAACCTACAGAGGCATGCTCTTGTTCGTAAAACAGCGGACAAATTTACTCACCGAGGCGCAGATCATCCTGGTATACCCCAACCCGCCCGCCACATACCCCGATTACCCCTCGAAATGTCTCAAGGCGCAGCTCGATCTGGAACGACTACCTCACGAGATCGGCATCCCCGTCGAGAAGGTTCTAACGAGATACGAAGTAACGTTTAACAGCTTGGGTCCCTTCGGCGCTGAGCTTTTCCTGTACATGGAGGTCAAGCAGCGCGTTACTCAACTCATCCAAGATGCTGTTGATTCTGCTATGGACCTTTTGATACCCTCGCAGTACTCGCGGGTAGTACATGCCAAAACAGTTTCTCCGGAGGTATTGGCCAAAGTTCATCCAAAGCTTAGGGAGCTTGAGATGACGCTAGCAAGCTTCCACGACTTCTTCGATATTTCCGAGCCAGAACCGAAACCGATTCCGTTGACCTGGTGCTCACCCAAAGTCCGCAAGTTAGCAGAAGTGTTGTTCGGACGATATACGGACAAGTTCCAAGGCATCATCTTCGTCGAGCAACGCCATATAGCGACTTGTCTCTCTATTATGCTGGGTCGGCTCCTTCTGCTAAATCATCTCATCAAGGCTGATCAACTCGTTGGGCATGGGAAAGACACCACAGCAAAGGCGCACACGAAGGGTATGGGAACTCGAAATCAACAGGATACCGTGAAGATGTTTCGAGAACGGCAGATCAATGTTTGTAAGTGATCCTTATGGCGTCGCTATCTAGCGTAGCACTGATCCTGCCCAGTGGTGGCCACATCGGTCGCAGAAGAGGGCCTTGATTTCCCGGTACGTAGTAGTTGGTCGGCCGAGAGCATACATTCACGTCATCTCGCAAGCTGGCATGCTATGGCCATCCAATAGTCATTTGCGTGCTGTTTACAGCATGCAAGCAAGTGTTGGCTGACTATCAGCGTGCTGTGTGCTGCAATGCTACGCTCGCGCGGTGACGTGGATGTATGTTACCGGCGCGGTCCTCATGGGGAGCTCACATGTCTATATGTACCAGGCTTGTGATTTGGTGATCCGTTTTGACCCTGTACAACACATGGTTGGATATGTGCAGTCGCGGGGCCGCGCTCGGCATAAGACGTCAACATTCATCATCATGGTTCTGGAAGGTGCACAATCTCAGGCCGAGCGGTACTTTCAGTTCCTACAGAGCGAGCCTCAGCTCAGACAGGCGTACCAAGACCGTGATCTCGTTACGTCGGCTGCGCAAGAAGAGGAAGATGAAACACAAGATGACCCTGCTGACTTAGCTGAACGCGAACGATATATCGTCCCCACTACGGGAGCCATTCTGACGTACACCAGCGCGACAGGGTTGCTCAACCATCTATGTTCCCTAATACCCCGCGACAAATTCACCCCCATGCACGTCCCCAAATATGTCGGCGACTTCAAAGCAACCGTCTATTTACCTTCGAGCCTGCCGTTGCCCGCTGACCTCCTCGTTTACGAAGGCCCGCCGCGGCGCTCCAAAAAAGAAGCTAAGCGTGCCGCAGCGTTCCTGGCCGTCAAAACTCTACACGAACTTAACGTCTTCGATGACTACCTCTTGCCGACCAAGAGCTCTCGTGGAAGGGAGAACGAGGATGCGGACGGTGTTCCTATAGGAGACATCAGCAAGATTCCTGACATGCTTGACGTTCACGTTCACGATCCTTGGGTCTTGAATCGGACGCTTTGGCTACATGTTGTGTACCTGGACGGTTGTCCTTCCGCTGGTCTGGTAACGGGTACCCCACTTCCTCCCGTCGAGCTTGTGGCGAGCGATTTATTCGTCTCGACCGACGAGCCGCGCGAGGTGGTGCTCGACCCGCGGGACACGTGGGGTCAGCGTCGCGCGATGGAGGACTATACGCGGATGGGCCTATGGTGGTGCATCACCGGCAGAGGAATCACTCTCCCGCTGACCTGCTACCTGGTTCCCATCACGCGTGACTATAGGATCGACTTCGCCGCGATCGAGCTTGCCGTTCGTCACCCGTTCGGGTCGTACAACTGGGAAGGCGTCAGGGAGGGCCATTACGGGCACCTACTATACATGAACAACAAGGAGGCGGGGCACCCGATGATCCTCCACCGACTCCGTCCCGACATCACACCGTCCTCGAAGCCCCCCGTAGGGTCGAGAGAGTCGGCATTCCCGACGTACCGGGAGTATTGGCAGGACAAGTACACCAGGAAGGGCTACGTACCGACCATCTCTTCCGACGGGCCATGCGTCGAAGGGTTCATCGTTCTGCGTAAAATCGCCTCTGCTTACTCGCTAGACAATCAGCCGGGTGCACCGTTACTCGGGTCGACGCCTACCACGGTGATCTTCCCTCTCGAATTTTGCAGGTGGCTATTGGTGCCTGAACATGTCTACCAGACTTTCTTCGTACTCCCCGAACTGTGTCATCGTGCGACGGATCTGTGGCGCATGAAAGAGGCCCGTGTCGCCCTCAGTCTACCTCCCATCGCGGATGATGTTCTCGTCCAGGCGCTCAAGCTCCCCACCACGAACACTGGGTTCAACAATCAGCGCCTCGAGACGCTTGGCGATGCCGTTCTGAAGCTTGCCGCTGTAGTGCACCTTT
This sequence comes from Trametes hirsuta, assembly GCA_001302255.2. Taxonomy (NCBI): domain Eukaryota; kingdom Fungi; phylum Basidiomycota; class Agaricomycetes; order Polyporales; family Polyporaceae; genus Trametes; species Trametes hirsuta. Next base: position 615,451 of record CP019376.1, read on the forward strand.
ACAACAAATTCCCTCACAGGCACGAAGGCCAACTCGACGGGATCAAACGTGTCTCTATTTCGAACAGAACCCTTCTCGCACGAGCGGTCGAACGATCGCTGGAGCATCATCTTAGTAGCGAAAACCAGAGTATCCGGCTGTGGAGATACGTCGTATCCTCTGAGGATGAACTATTCGCTCCCCGGGCTCGCCGCCGAGTGCTCAGGCAGTTCCCTCGAAAGAGCATGCAGGACTGCATGGAGGCAATCCTTGGAGCGAGTTTCGCCACAGGTGGCATCGACATGGCGCTGCAGGCTGGAACAGTGCTGGGAATTTCTGTTGGAGGCCCGACGCCGTGGAATGTACGCTATGGTATGCTGCTGAGAGAGTTAAACCCGTCACCGCTGTTTCTAGGCTTGCAGGATGCATTGGGGTACGACTTTAAGCACGGACAGCTGCTACTCGAGGCGGTGACGCATCCATCCTTCGCCTCCGACGATTCTTCGTCATACCAGCGGCTGGAATTCTTGGGTGATGGTAGGCGGACCTAATATCGTATTTACCTCATCGTTGACATCGACTTTGCAGCGCTAATTGACATGGTGGTCACTGACTATCTGTACAAAAAGTTCCCGGAAGCTACGTCGGGTCAGCTCTCCTGGGCGCGTTCTCGTACCGTCTGCAGCCCGGCGCTTGCCTTTCTCGCGGTCAAGCGTCTTCATTTGCATCAACTTCTGCTCATCAACAACGTGGAACTGAGTATTGCGATCGGACGGTATGCGCCCGTACTCGAGGAGATTACCGAAGAAGAGATCATCCGTCATGGCTGGAGACATGACCCACCGAAGGCCCTCAGCGACGTTTTTGAGAGTGTCATCGGCGCACTCTTCGTCGATTGCGACTACAACTACGACAAGGCGGCGGCGGTCACTGAGATAATCATGGAGGACTTACTCGTCCACCTTAGGCCGGACCTGCCTAAGGATCCGGTCTCACAACTCATGGTATGGGTCGCGCAGTCTGGCTGCACGGTTGTCCGGTTCGAGTGAGTACCCTTGATCTTTCGCGTGGTCCAAGCACGACCCCTGACAGAAGAGTACAGGAAATCGCAGAGTATGCCCGAGTTGCGTCGGCACGACTGCGTGTCGGTGCTCGTGCACGACATCGTTGTCGCAGGTCCCATTGCTGCGCCTAATTTGTCTATGGCGAAGGGGCTCGCTGCGGAGGAGGCCAGGCGGGTGCTCGACGACCCCGAGTCTCCACACCATCTTTCACGTGTCTGCAAATGCAGAGAAGAGAAGCCCACCCCTGAGGAAGCACCACTCGATGTGGAAGTAGACGAGCTGGACGATGAGACGAATGAGGGCTTTGCTATGCTTGCCCAGATTCGACTCGAGGAGACCGAGGAGCCCGACATGGCTAGTGTCCCGGACGAAGATATGGATGTGCCCGGTTCGACTAGGAATCCTGAAGAAGAGGTCTCTTCCGGTGACCTAGCATGGGAATACACCGAAGACTTGGAGGTGCTTGGTCTGACCCTCACTCCCGAGGATATGAGTTTGGGAGTCTCTGGCCTGTGTATTGGGACCGATGGCTCGCGGACGGACACGGAGACTCACTGTGGCGACAGCGATCTGGACGTCATCAGTTTGTCCAATACAACAGACGAAGCGACCGCTTCAGAAGAAATGGAGGTTGAGGAAATGATGGACATGGATGCCTAACGGTCACGGTGCTAGTCGCATTTCCCCGGGTATTCACTGTATAATTAGCACTGTTTATAGACCGTGTAATTACAATTTCTGCCGGCTTTCGTTTGTCTATGTTTGGTCCTGCTGACCCCCCCACTCTACCCAACCCTCGTCGCTCATGCTTCGTCCACTTATCTCTTTCGTGAGCTGCCTAATTGTCTTTCTCCCGCGCCACTTGAGTCATCCTCGCTTTTGTTCTGAATATCTACGATCTCTCTCGCGCCGCGGCCAACGCGCACCGTCCGCCATGCACGCGCTCCCCCTTCGGCCCATGCGCCGCCCTCGTCTAGTCTCTATAAACTTGCACTTTCTTCGCCTTCCGTTCTCTCAACCGTAATATGTCCTCTACCCTGAACATCTACGGGTTCTTTGCTCTCGCCGCAGGAGTGCGCCGCAGCTCCCCTCGTCCTTCCGCCACCTCCTCCACCGCTTTAGCTTTCCATTGCTACTACACCACTGCTATACAGTGCGCGTCTGGAGACTCGATCCCCGCAGAGCTTCGTGTTTATAGTCCTCCTAACGACACCCCTCTGCCCGATGACACCATTATCTTCCTCGTCGCCAAACTCCACCTTCGGCCTAACGACCTCGCCCTTTTGGATGCCATCCAACTTTTTCCCGTCCCAGGTGATACCTCCTCCGACACCTATCAGGACAACGTGCCCGACATGCCTTATCCTAATGTCTATGCCATCGGCGTCGTTCAAGGGAAGCATGAGGTCCTCGCCGATGGAAAGTCTCGCGGCTTCATGTTGAACGTCTCGGAGCGAGTTCGTGACGCGCCCAAAGATTCCGCCCTTCAGTGCGTACCGATCGTCACTTACCCTACCTTAACTGCGTACTCATGCCTTATAGCTGTGTCGTTGATGGTTCTCCCCGTTGGATCAACGTACCTTCACCTTCTCCCAACTCCTTCATATACATCTTGGGCTCATGTGCCTCTATTCGCGGCGATGGTGCACTGTCGGTTGCCCTCCTGCAGCTCCTTTTCAACCTTTCTCCTCCTCAATCAGCTCCTGCCCCCCCCGAAACCCCCACGAAACGCCGCAAGTTCAATGCCTTCTCTTCGCCTTCGTAAGTCCATTTGTATTCCTTCTCTCGCATAGTCCTGATCTCGTCTATGCACTATAGGGCCCCCTCCACTTCATCTATTCAAAGCAATGCTGCCGCCCCTCTTCCTTCGCCTTCCTACACTGCGCAGGGTGCTGCCGTATCTGAGGCAGGGCCTTCGACGTCATTGCCTATCTCTTCCGAGCGATCTCTATCCCCCCTTTCACCGCTCCCTGTTGATCCTTTTGTTGCAGCCCCCCCTGTTTCGACCTCTACTGTACATCTCTCCGACTCCTCTCCGACTGTCCCTCGCCCTTCTGCCAATACTCGAGGTAAACGTGCAGCGGCTAAACCGTAGTTGTTTTCGTTCGTTTATCGAACACTTTATATTCCTATTGTACTTTACATTTGTATTGTTTTGAACTACTTGACGAATGTATGCATGCGCTGTGCGCCCTCTGGATATATTTTAGTGTGACCTTCGGTTATATAAGCGCCCGTGTCGATGCTGCGCGCGCGGGGCCGTGATGATTGTTGGCCTCTTCCACTGCGCCGTCTGTGCATCTATGTAATACGCCTGCATTGCCCTAAACACAAGACCTTGCTCGGGATCAGTTTAGCACCCTCCATGCCGTTCTATTGTGTTTGTGCATGCCCCAGACTACTATTGCCGCAACATGGTCAATACAAAAGTACTTTGACGGCGGTTGGCAGCCCTGTCTCACTGCGGCTCGGACAAGACTACAACACCTTTCCCCTGGCATGCCCTTCTATCGACTACCTTTTGTTTTCGGCGGCCGACACTCGATGCTGCGGGACACCAGTCGCCAGTCTGCAGCCGTCGCATGGGCCCATTTCAGATGAGGCCACAAGCAATCGATGCGCATCCAACCCACTGACGATTCATTCCGCTCTCTCCTTGGGCCCGTTCTCTGAGTCATCATACAGTGCATGCAATAAAAGCCGTGCTAGCTCAACTTTACTTTCCGTCCTCCCTCTCCCCTCAGTATGGATGGCAACCCTGCCGTCGACCCTCCACTTCTTTTCTTTCTATTCCTGCATGATCCGCGCACTCGGCTCGCGAGTAGACGTACGTTTGCCTATTGTCTTTTCACTCATCTGCTCTGGCGCTTTTGTTTATGTGGACCCAACAGGTCGCCGCCTTCGAGGATTTCCGGATGAAGGCCCCCACGTGGAATACACAACCCACAACCGTGCTCATATCTTGAGCATCGTCAACCGTGTCCTACAGGATGGAATCCAGGACCTTTTTCCAGCCCTTCCTATCCTCCTAGCGGTATGTTTCTCTCGCTTTGACTCGGGTTCACGTTCTCACAAGGCTGTGCTCAGCCTAGTGCACTCGGGGTCTATCAAACTCACGCCTCCATTGCGGCCTTCCGCCCGCGTGCTCTGTTCATATGGCGTCGCGTTCCACCGCATCTTCGTCGTCGCCTGGGTGGCGAATTCATTGTCACCATATTTGTTCCAACAACCCCCCCTTTGGCTGCTGCTCACTTCGCTTTCGTCTTACTCAACCTCACCTACCGGGCCATCCACTCTTTCGTCAAGGACTACTATTTTGACCCCACCAGCATCCCCCGACTCAAGAATCTTGCGTATGCTCTAACTCCTTCAACGATTCATGCCATTGCAGTATTCAGCAACATAGGAGCGGCCTATGAAGAAGTCCTTAGCCGGGCGCGCGAGACACCGGCCACTCATTTCTGCCGATTCAACCATGCGCCTCTTTCTGTTTGGCCACAGGACGAGCGTGAACTGCTCAATCCGGGCGCAGTTCTGGAGTGCTACGTCCAAACGCGGTAAGCACCGCATCCGAGTTGCCCCTACTGTTTATTGTTTATGCTTTGTTTCTGAAACTGAACCCATGTGTAGGGCACTTGCTGCGATCTGACCCACTGGTGGTGGCTGACACCCCCCGTGACACGACAGTGGCGGGTAGACTCCGGTCTTATTGTAATTCAATTGTGTACTTTTTATTGTAGTCGAACCACTGTGAATGCAACGCATTGCTGCGCAGGCGCAGTCATTTTGTTGTACACCCGGTCAGATGGTGACTCCGAGGCCCAGGGGTTGAGGTGTGATGCACGGGCCTGTCGTTTGGAAAGGTTTTAACCTCTCACTAGAATTCATGCCGTAACCATCCTCCTACACGACGAACATCATCGTAAGCGAGAAATTTGGTGTACCCTTTGCCGCTCATGTATGTTCATTTGGTTTTAATTTTTCGATGAGTGTACGACTTCCTGACCAGCCGCTATACAACTTGAACATCGTCGGCTTACAGCATGTGCCATTATTTGATCAACGTCTCGATTATTGCTTTGGAACACCAGGCGCGAGGTCCTATTCACATCCATTACATTCGACGCACACAGCTCTCAATCCCTTCGTTGCACTGCGGATGTCCTTCACATATTCAACTGGGGGGAACGTATTACGGAAATGTGGCTTAATGCAATCAACGTACGTTGTCTGGTTCTACCTCTTCCCTTTAAATCTAAAAATTCATTGAAGAGACCTTACACCCAGGACAACTCATTATCACCATTTTTTTCTACCTTTTGTGAATGGCCAGTTAGCCCGTTTTACTGGCGGGAGCATCGTTACATCCTCTAGAGCTTCCTTTTTGGGTCACATTATTTGCATATATTTGTACCCCTCCTAGAGTTGAACTCGAACGCGACGGCAAGTGCGTCGTTTTAACATCAGGACTCAGCTCTGCTTGGAGGCGAGGTGGGCAGTTACTATATACTTTAACACCCTGGGATCTGTCTGCTGGAAATCTATGAGACAATATACCTCTGAGCCCGAGGTCGGCATTTGTGTGCCTGGTCTCAGTCGACACTCCTGGGCCATGCAACTTTCAACGGCGACAAGGGCTACACAATGCCGGGGCCTGATAGGCCAACGTAGCATGCTAGACTCTGCCCTGCAGTTGCCAATGGTCCAGGCAATCAGTGAGTGGCATTCCCGTCGGATTGCCCACGCTCACAATCCTCTCCGTTACTGAGCTCTCCGTCGTGTGCATCGCTCCTTCACATCTGAGTTGTGCTGCTCTCTTCCTGTGGCCGAAACACACGGTCATCTCAACCATACTTATAGCTATCTTTCTATACTGTAAGGTACTTATTGCCCAAATATATGTTGTATTACCGGAGACATGTTGAAATTTCCGACAGTTACATGCGCGACCGCGTTTGGGACATAGGTCCAATCTCAAGCCCCTCCCTACGCTGGGGAGAGGTACGAGCCGGCCGTGCTCACCAATGCCCAACGTGCCATATTCTACTTCTTACTGGTGAAAGCCCTGGATTCTGCTGCGGTCCAAAGGGCTGTCGTTTTGCGGATGTTCCCCCCTTACCGCCACTCCCAGCCGAATACCAACTTTTTCTCAATGACCCCTCCCTCTCTTCGAACTCGCGTACTCTCAACCTGATCTTTTCCTTCGCCTCATTGGAAACCACAGCCGAATTCCCCAATTGGCAGGGGGCCCCCGGATTTGTCGCTATACAGGGTCGTGTGTATCACCGTGTACGCCCCCAACATCAAAATTCGGCCGTGCGCTGGCTCCTCTATGATGGTTTCCTGACAGAGCATGCCCCTCACGCTCGCCTTCGCACCACTATCCCAACGCACTGGGTCGATTCTATGCGTGCAGCACTCCTGCGTGTAAATCCTTTCGTACGTCAACTTCAAATTCTTGGTCAGCTCGATGCCACCCAATGTCCCGATGCGCATCTCGTACTCGAAGATACGGGGACGACACCAGAGCTCGCCGCCATTATGTGCTATAGTAACACAACTCGATCCGAGGTCAAAGCACGTACTATTGTCATCTCGCGGTCCGACTCTACGATTCAGTCAATTGCAACCACAAGCCGCTTATGGGAACCACTCTCATACCCCCTCCTTTTCCCCCAGGGCACGTTAGGCTGGGGAATTCCATCTACCTTGGATTCTGATATCTCTCTTGCAACGGCGGGCTCTCGTGCGCCTCTGCGTGAGCCCGAGACAACACAAATTTGGTTCTACCGCGCTCGGCTTCTGCGAGAAGAACGCTTTGCCATCTTTGGACGCTTGACGAACGAGTATGTCGTCGACATGTTTAGCCGACATCTGGAAGCTCGCTTGCACTATATTCGAACCAATCAACAACGGATCCAACGTGAGGATGCAGAACAAATGGGCCTCACCTCCGTTGAAGAAACGGAAAATGTTTATCTTCCGGCCTCATTTCTTGGTTCCAATCGATGGGCATCAGAGCAGATTGCAGACTCGCTAGCCATCGCTGCTCAACACGGCCCCCCTACGTTTTTTGTAACTGTGACATGCAACCGCTCGTGGCCCGAGATCGAGTCCCAGTTGCGGCCAGGGCAGGCATATCACGATGTGCCAGTCGTAGTGTGCCGAGTATTCAAACGCAAACTAGCACTGCTCGAACGTACCCTTCGTTCAATGTTCGCAAACGCTGGGCGGCTTCTCTACATGGTCCATTCAGTCGAGTTTCAAAAGCGAGGCCTTCCGCATGCACACATTCTCTTGAAGTACGCAGCCGACTGCACCGACACCTCCGACATCAATTCAGTAATATCTGCGGAAATGCCTACCAATCCTGATGATGCCCTGCTCGTCCGCCGCTTCATGATGCATCATCATCCTCGTGACGACCAGCCCCCTTCAACTTACTGCCAACGTGTTTTGCCGGATGGGACACGAAAGTGTCGCTTTGGCTACCCTAAACCACTTCAAGCGGAAACAACGTTCGATGCGGGCGGCCGCGTGCACTACAGGCGACGAAATCCCGGCGACGAAATGGTTGTCCCTCACTGTCTGCCGTTACTACGTAAATTTCAATGCCACATGAACTTCGAGTCAGCCAATTCCTCTCAACTTTTTCAGTATCTTTTCAAGTACATACACAAAGGTAACTCAATGTGCAGTTCATGACTCGTTAAGATTGAGTGGCATACTCACATATTTAACACGCCATAATAGGACCAGATCGGACAAAATTTCGAGTTTTTGCAAATCCAACAGATTCTGGCACCCAGAACAGTGCTCACACTGAGCCAATCGACGAAATTCAGGAATATTGGGACGCTCGATACTTATCAGCAGGCGAAGCTACGTGGCGTATACTCGGTTTTCACATTACGCAAAAGGATCCTGGCGTCTCGTCTTTGCCTATCCATCTCCCATCCCGCTCAAATATGCATCGGCAATATCAGAGGCGTGCGACATCAGCTGAGTCACAGTCTCTCCTAGAGCGGTACTTCCAACGGCCTACAGGGGAGTTCGCATCACTGGATGGTGGCCATGTGCGCCTGTTCTCGGATCTCACATACGGCGAATACTACACGCTGTTCCGCCTCGCCCCATATGACGTGCGCAACTCTGGAAAACCTCGATATTTTGAAGAGCACTGTGACAACACACGTAGCATCATCCGTATGCATGTCATCCAGCGTGCCGAAGCCCATCCCCACATTGCACGCTTGCAACCCGCCCGAGTCTCCGAAGGCGAAAGGTTTTTTCTCCGTGCCCTACTACAGCACCGGCCTGCAACATCCTTTAACGATCTCCACACTGTGAACGGTACCGAGTGCACCTCGTTTCAAGATGCTGCGAGCAGACTTGGGCTCTTTGCTGACGACAATGAGGGCGAGCTGTCTATACTAGAAGGGATAAACTCCCTACGCACACCCCGCCAGCTCCGTGTCCTTTTTGTGCATCTGCTCCATAATGAGTGTTTGCCTACTCCTCGGGCAGTCTGGGATAAGTTTAACCTTGATCTGTCGAGGGACTTCATCATCGAGCACCATGGAGTTGAGCCACTCGGGATTTCGGCCGCACTCGATGATATCTCTCATCACCTAGAGGAGTATGGAAAGTCTCTTGCAGAATACGGTCTCCCGGAGCCAGCACAATACAGTCCCGAAGTCGAACACGAGCTTCAAAGGTGGGAAGGACAACGGGGAGCAATGGCGAACCGCGTGCAGGCCGCACTCACTGCATTCAACCCGGAACAGCGGGCGATTTTTGACAAGGTAGTCCTGGCTGTGCAACAAGGGCATGCTCTACAGGGGTTTGTTGACGGTAAAGCTGGGCGCGGGAAGACCTTCTTGGTGAACGCGATCTGCGATTACTTTCGCGCGCAAGGGGGTATCGTTATCGCAACTGCAACCTCTGCATATGCTGCACAACTCTACCCGGGAGGCCGAACGATGCACTCCGCATTCAAGGTGCGCATGCCGCCGTGATGCTTTAAACTAAAATTAGTGCTGCCAACAGCGGCATTTACTAATACCCTCTCCGTGTTTGGAAACAGGTGCCTGTGAACGAGCAGAATGAACTTCTGCAGTCACCTATTGAGCCAAACAGCCCTCGCGCGGAACTTATCCGAGCCGCGAAAGTCATCATCTGGGATGAGGCGCCGATGGCAAACCGTGCCGTTCTGGCCTGCGTTGAAGAAACTCTCCGCCGTATCATGGGAAACAACGAACCTTTCGGCGGAAAGGTCATAGTGCTCCTAGGTGACTTCCGGCAAACGTGTCCTGTGATCCGGAGAGGTACTCGCGCTCAGATCGTCGATGCATCCATCCGCTCTTCTCCTCTTTGGCGACACTTCTCCGTCTCTCGCCTCATTACACCCATCCGCAATGCAGCCGATCCGGAATTTGCAGAATTTGTCGACTCGGTCGGCGACGGTGCAGGGCCAGAAGTGGCCCTCGACATGCTAGGCAAGGTCAACGCCGTAGACGAACTCATCCGCTTTGTGTATCCTCCCTCCATCCTTGATCGCCCCGAGGTCTGCGTGAGACGGTCAATACTTGCCCCGACCAATCAGCAAGTGGACACCTACAACGACATCATAATCAATAGAATCCCCGGGCCACAGCGAACCTATCTCGCGGCGGATTCTCTGAAGGAAGTCGAGGCAGCGGGGCTCGAATCTCCAGATAGTATTTTGGACTACGTCGCACGCCAAACCCCTCCGGGTCTCCCCCCCCATTCTCTTACTATCAAAGTCAACGCTGTCTACCGCCTTCTACGGAACCTATCTATCGATCGAGGCCTCGTGAAGAATGTGCGTGTGCTCGTAGTTGCCGTTGGGCACCGCCTGATCACGGTGCGAGTACTCGGTGGCACAGGAGGCATAGGGCCTGTTCAATCCGAAGACATCCTCATTCCACGTATTTCCTTTTCGTTATCCCTACCTTCCGGCCACACCTTACTTCGCCGTCAATTCCCGCTTGCGCCCGCGTATGCCACGACTTTTAATAGTTGTCAAGGTCTGACCTTAGACATTGTTGGCGTCGACCTCATTCGTCCTGTCTTCTCTCATGGCCAGCTTTATACGGCTCTTTCGCGCATCCGACATCGCGACCACGCACGCGTGCGGCTGCGCCCCGGAGAGTCGTCTACGCAGAATGTGACTTTCGCTCAAATTCTTTTGTAGCGGTGGCAGACGGATGGTGCAATCTATCGTTATCATTATGTACCCAAGCAAATATCAGTCTGTTTGCCTGTCAACCCGCCGGAGCGAAGCGATGGCGTCTCTTGTGTATCCTTACGCGATCATTTAGTTGACATCTCTCCTTGATAGCACAGGCATGAGGACGTCGGTCTGCGTCGGTCATGCGTTTTGAGTGTATGTGGAGCTGGCTACCCCCCATCCTCCTTCTCATTCTGGGCGATCCGCGCGAACGTGCTGGAGTCATGGGTGCATGAACCACTTATGCGTCATGCAGTTTTGTATTCCTAGGCAAACGCCTTCTCGGGGAATCTCGGCATGGATTTGAGAGCACGCTGCGATTCCTTTCCGCGCAGCTGGCTTGGAAATCAGTGATACTACTGCTCTTGCGACGGAAGAGGACGGAAGGTTCCTCCATCGCTCACCCCGTCACCCATCCGGTCAAATTTCGTGCTATAGACAATTTCGGCGCACCACACCTTGGCACTCTTTACGCCGCACAGTCGAGATTGGACCAGGCGCGAAGATGCAGACGTATCAAGTTGTTCGTCTAAGCACGGTCGGTGCTTTCAATGCCGGTATAAAATAATACTATCTGACCCATGCATTATTGATGGAAAGGTGGATGCCTTCAATGTTTTGAAATAAAGAATCTGGCTACATATGTCGTGATTGGATAGCGATGACAGCGAACGGTATTAAAACAGCACATGCTCAAGCGAGAGACAAATACACGGCGGAACGGAAAGTGATTTCTGGAACATACCGCAAACCATCAGCTTTGAATACTTCGTCTAGTCAAAGAGAGGAGTACGCACCTTGACGTAGCGTAGACGTCTCGTAATACTGACGCTGTGCTTGACATTCAAAGCGGTGCCCGACCTCTCGATGTTTATTTCCGCGCACCCTCCCTAGCATCGTGGCCTTTATAGCCTTGGTCGTGCACCATGCTTCGGCATCCCCCCACGCTGGCACCCGACTAGCGATCAGATTGCACGGTGCCGCCACTGCAAGCGTCGTAGCGACCGACGCGACGCTCTCTCCCGTCTGTCCCCTCCCCTCCGCCCCACCCGACGAGCCCAAGCCAGGTGAGGCTCCGAAACGGAGCCGCCACAAAAGTCAGAGGTCTTCGTCATCGGACATGAACTCGTCCTCATCGTCGTCGACACTCTGTAGGTTCGTGAAGTCGACCTTGTACCGGAGCAGACCGCCAATGCCACCGAAGCCCTTCACAAACTGCGCGCCTTCTTGCGAGCGATTAGTGACGAATTCGAGGTTCGCGCCGAACTCCTTGTACTTCTCCGCAAACCACTCGAGCAGAGGCTGTGGCTCAATCACCTTCTCCATCTCGAGCCCGGTGGACTTGTCGATGAACTTTTCGCGGTCCTTCTCCTGGTCCTTGTTAGCGTGTACGACGATTTCCTCTGTAAATTACATTCGCGTAAATTTTCGGATCGCGGTAAGGGAAAGCCTAACGCACCGCTAGCAGCGTTCCGGAGCACATAACGAGTGATGTCCAGGTTCTCCCAGACGATGAGCGTCTCAACGGCACCCAGCTCGAGCGCCTTGAGAGTATCGTCAATACCGAAGCAGTACTTTCCGGTATCCTGGCTGATCTCATCGAAATACTTCTGGATAAGCTTCTTTTCCTGAACGAACTTGACGTTGGAAAGCGCTTCCGCGGCGAGTTCGATTGCCTGCCGGTTTTCTTAGCAAAGGTATTTCACAAGGGAGGACGAGTGTTCCCGCACCTGGTTGAAGCCGTTCTCACCGCCGTAACTCACATCGACCACCTTGATCACTTTGGCGGCCAACCGCGGGTCAAACATGTCCGACTGACTCAGCTCCGTTTTGAAATCTGCGCTACCAGCAAGCACGAGACCTGTCACGTTGACCTTGTCGGCAGTAATGTAGTGCTGTACAGCCAACTCCGCGACCTTCCGCACGTAGTTGTGCCGCTTCTCGTCACGCAAACGGGCGAAACGCAGCGCGGATTGACCACCACGGCCGTGCTTCTTGGGGAGATCGACGGTGAACTTGTGAATGACCTCGCGCGTGTTGCCCGCGACGGTACCAAAGAGCGTGCCGTTACCGTCCATGACGATGAAGCCGAACTTGGAATCCGACTCGAGCAGCTCCTGCAAAGCTTCGGTGTGGAACTTGTTGTCACAGAGATAGAGCGAGCTTAATAGAAATTATGAGCATGGTGACAGGGCGTACGGCCTGACACATAAACATACGTATTAATAGGCTTGTGCGGCTCGAAATCGAATGAGACCTTCTTCTCCTTGCCTTCGTCCGTAAGGATAGTACCGACGAAGAGCACGAGACCGTTCGGTGGTACACGGTTGTACAACTTGAGGCGCTGCTGCGTGGACGTGATGGCCGCAAGCACAGACAGACGGTTGACGCGAGACTTGATGTTAGACGCGGTCCCGTACTCCTGCGTCAACATGGCAGAGACCCGGGAGATTTGGTCCTGCATACGGCGTTCAATAGATCGCCGCGCGATCAGAGACAATCCAGCGCACCTTCGGGGGGATAATGAGAGAGATCATGGATGTGCCCGCGCTGCATTATGCGATGAGTGGGGGTTCGCGCGGAAGCGAGAGACGGACGTACCCTCGGGCAGCATCGAGGCTCTTGATGAGCTTCTTGACCTTCCACATCTGAATGTTCTGCTCTGCTGGATCCTGACTCATTTTGGCGACGAGATCGCACTCGAATCGAGGCTTTTATACAGGAGAAGGATGAGTCGGAGAAGGGAGGACGAGAGGGAAGCAGAGAGACAGACGAAGCAGAGATCAAGCGCAAGGGTCCCCGCGCGGTCATCGCCAAATTTTATTGCTTTTGTAGGCGCGCTCTACTTCGGGTCTTATCCCATTTATTCTGTTTTATTTTCTCAGTTAAGCCCCCCATTGGCGCCAGAGTCCGACACAGCTTTTCTGGTTCGGGCTTATCGCGGCAAAATTGGTTTCTTACTGCGCTCATCTCGCGGTCCCCGGTGCCGTCAATGGCGAAGCGCAAACTTGAGTCGACCGGCCAGTCTGACTCTGTAGAGTCCAACAAACGGCCGAAGGTAGCGCCCCAGACGGGTGCGGTAGCGAGCGCGAGCGCGACAAACCCAGCACGTCCGGCAGACATGCAAGGAGCAGCCTCCGTGGACCATCCCGCCACCGGCCTGTCATCTGATGGCTCTGCACAATCCGCTGCGTCCGTCAAAACGAAACGTGCGCGTAAGCGTGGCGACAATGGCAGGAATAACGCGAAGCCATCTTCCCACAAAATACGCAAGCTCGTGCCGCCGCGTCCTTTCCCCACTGTCCCTACTTCAGTCTCAGCCACTGGACCGCGCTCAGCACATGCGGAGGGAAAGAACTATATATGCGTCACCCGCCGGACAGAATTGGGCGCGTACCTCCGTCGATGCAAGGACGTTTTTCTCCGAGATGGGTGCGCATACAATTGGTCGCCATTTCTTGGTGCATTGCTTACTGTGTCCTTAGATACAAGACACTACACTTGAGCGCGATGGGCGCAGCAATCCCACACCTCATGCAACTCGCTCTTTCTCTACCTCATACCCTACCTTACTCTCCGGACGAGATTCACTCCGAAATTACGACCGGCACGGTCGAGGTCCAGGATGAAATGATTCCTGACGATGAGGATGAGGACATCTCGTACCGGACACGGGGCAAGTCTACTGTTAGCGTCGTCATCAAGGTTGGAGATGGCGTCAATGAGCCCACCGTCGGTGCTGCCAAAGGCTCTGGACGTAAGAACAATCTTGGCCGAAGAGCTGGCCCCAGCGGTGCCTCGACGAGTGGAACGACGAGAGGTGGTTCTGGCCAAGTGGCGGAGCAAATCGTATTTCGAGAAGACCAGATGGATCAGACATAAAATCGTTATACACATCATGAGTGGATTAAGGTCGGATGCGCTCTAGCTCGAACACTTACATTTCGCCAACGTGACTATCAGGTTTACTTCGACACCGCACGGCTAGCCAGTGTACCTACTACCTACCCTGGCTGTAGCGACACCACCTCCGTGGGCAACGCGTGGACGTCATCACCGCACCGAGCCATCGACGGCGAATCCGTTGCTCCCTGCGCCTATCAGAGCGTCAACCACAAGTTCTTAGGACCCAAACTAGCCAAATGATAACCCGTCTCTCCCCAGTGCCCCTAGGCCAAGCGGAGTCCATGTCACCGTAGCCGGTAACACTAGGAGTTGGATCCAAGGGGCTGTGGGGAGGACGGTCCAGCTGTACGGATGCATTCTTGTTGTAATGGTTCAGCTTACTATACTTGCTGTGAAAACTGATCTAAACGTATATTGGACCACGAGAAAGTTGCCATTTCCAGACCAATCCCTCCGTTGATCAATTAGCGTGGCCTGTTCGAGCTTTCGATATTCCTAACTGGGCCGAGTGTGTCGAAGGACTATGTATTGATCATTCCTCATATCGTTACAATTCACGAAAAGATGTGTACAGAGCTAATAAAGAGTGTGATATGGCCGCAAGGCTCGACGACAACGAAGTTCAAAACAGCTGCTCGCGCGGTCTCCCTGCGTCGCGCATCCTCTCCGAGAAGTGAGAACTGAACCCGAATGAACGTCCTTCACCGTGACGATCCACCCTAGAAGACCCGAACCAAGCCGAGCCTACAGACTCCGCGTCCGAACCTAGGTCGTAGTCGAAGCTGTCGGGTGAGCTGAAGTCGTCCTCTTCCATCTCCGACCACGCGTTGTGTAATTCTAGCTCCGAGGCGGGAGTGGAGGCGCCTGGGTGTCTGAGCGATGCGGGCGGAGACCAAGCAGGGGCAGCAAACGACGCAGAGAAATCGAGGGTGGGCAGGACAAACGAGTGCGCAGGGTCGATATCCGCCGAGGACGCGTCCCAGCTCCCGTTCATGTCTGACAAGCCAGAGAGCGAAGCGAGGTCCAAATGGGAGTCTCGCTCAGACCCGCTGGTGCTCAGCGTCTCCAACGCAGCGTCCATTTCGTCCGCCTCATCACGCCCTTCGTCGTGCCAAACCTCCTCAAGCACGCACCACCCCGTCCCAGCCTCTCCCAGTATACCGCGGACCCTGTTCGCCGTCCAGCCCTCGAATCGCACCTCGAGCACCGTACACAGCCCGGTGTAGTCTCCACGCGCCTCGCAGTGTACGCTCGGGTCGTCAAAGACGCGCGAAGCATCCAAGCGAGCGAAGAGTGTCGACACTCGGAGTGCATGCGTCCCGTGCGATGTATGCATGGACGCGATCGCCTCCAAGGGCAGCAGAGGTCTAGACGACGAAGGATTGAGAGACAGCGGCATCCGGGAAGTAGGGGTTGGCGCGAGGGGGATGAGCAGGTGCGTAGTGACCTCGGGAGCACTGGGAGCGGGGAAATACCGCTCCAGCTCCTCCTTGTGAGGCTCGTCGACGGTCGCAACTGAGGCAGCCTTGGTGGCGGGCTTGATTGCGTGGAGGGGAGCCTTGACCTTTCGCACGGCCTTTGCGTGAGCCTTGGACTTGGCCTTCTCCATCTCCACCCTCTCCCGTTCCTCCTGCATCCGCACTTTCCAGTCGGCCTGATTAAACGCCCGCGCATATATCGGTACGTTCTCCGCCAAGTGCTGGAACACCGGCCGGCCCGTGGAGAAGTTGCGTGCGGTTCCCAGTCCGACTTGGGTGATGTTACGCGGGACGCCGGGTGCGCGAGGGAGGAACGGCACCGTGGGTGGCCTAGAGAGGAAGCAGCGCGCAGGGTAGGACATCCGCTCATGGATCGTCGGCATCCGGGTCGCGGGGCCGTGGAATGCTCGCGCTCCTGCAGCGACATTTCCAGGCGCACGGAGGGTTCCCGGAGTGGTGAGGTGGGCGACAAATCGAGTCAGGAGAGTCTTGGTGTGCTTGATCACAGATTGTGCAGTCGAGGTGGTTTGACCGGTAGCGACTCGAGGAGCAGCAGTCGGGATGTGTATGGCGCGAGCGCCGGCTTGTGTAGTTCCCCCTGAGGGGAAGAAGTGGGCCTGCGTGCCCCTGAGGGCACGTAGGCCTGACGATGCAAGCGGCATCGTTCGACGTTACCCGACGTTGTGTGCGTCGGTGGAGGTGGTGATGGTAGCGGTCGAAGAGCAGTGGGAGCTCAGCGCTCAGTCATGACGCAAAACGGGAAATAAGCTTTCGGAAAGACTCCGCGTCGGCGCCAGCAAGACACGCAAGTGGGGCCGATGGCTGTGCCCGGGGCTCTGCCTGATTTGGAAAGTCTGGTAGAAAAACTGTGCGCTGGTTGAGGCAAAATGATGAGTCGGCCCAGGTTCGAACTGAGGACCTTCTGTGTGTTAGACAGATGCGATAACCAACTACGCCACCGACCCTTAACGTTCGCTTGTTCTGATGACTGATCGATATGAGGCCGAAACCGTGCTGGGATGAAGTTCAAATACTGGCACAGGATCCGCCTTTGGGAAACTCTACATGCTGGATAGTCGCCTCCCGCGACAAACGTCAATGCGAAGCGAAGTACTCAAGCACACGAGTCACAATGAACGTCCCGCTCGTTTTTTTCGGGGTTTTGATTCCGCCGCGGCAGCGCCCACTTGTCGCAGTGCTATGGACACAATAGTACACATCTCGCTCGCTGGTACCCTCACTGACTGTGGTCGCGTCGGCAGCACTTTGAATATTTGATTCGGATGATTTGCTGGGTATGCCCGAGAGCTATCAACTTTCCATCGATGTTTACTACTAAGTAATCACCACAGGGACCGTGGCACGACACCGATAGATTTCATGAGTAGCATGGTTCCTCCGAGTCGTGAACAGTGGGATACATATCTACTCGCATAAATTGTACTCATTAACAGTCTAACATGCAGCGAGAGGTACCACCCTGCACGACCGGATCGATACAAGGGACGTGCAGGATTTCGTACGGTTTTACTCCAACAACATGGGTACTGGTCTGAATCTCGTGCCGGTGCACGTATTCAATTCGTCATGGCTACCCGTACGGTATATGCAATGACCTGGCAGCCCATGCGTGTCAGCGGCGGACGGAGATGAAAGCATCGCCGGAAGGCTGTAACTCCGGACTGAAATTTACGGCCCAAGACTGACGTCCAAGATCCCTCCGGATTACCCGATGCGCATTTATGGGGAATTATATGCCATGGGAGGCTCCCATGAATAACGCGAGGTTCAAGTCGGCAAGGACGTAAGTCATGCAACGTCGCTGGGGCCCCTAATACACACAACCCATTTACAAGACTCACTCGGAAGTGCGTACATATCCGAGGCAGCTGCGCGAAGATGGAATTGAACACTCAGTTATATGCAAGGCACCTCTGAAAGAGCGTGACTAGCCGTACTCAGGCCCGTGAATTACTTGGGCGTGGACGCCGGCCAATACTTCGCACCAACCATGTGAGGGGTGGGCACTGGGGGCTTTAAGCTGCGCCAATAGGTCGACGTGATACGAGGGTGCGTTCGACCAACCCCTCCGCGTCCGCGTTTGCGCCGCTGAGCTGTAATACGGTGTTCTATGAAACTTGAGCCGCATCCTCTGTGGGTGCCATAAGGCCGCGACACGGCAAGGAAGACTAGGGATTACCTCGGCGAGGACGGCTTCTTTCCCTTAGGGCGTGGGTAGAAGGGTGGTCGGAGCGGCAGGCCTCGCTACAGTGAATGGTCAAGCCCTTCCGCGGAGGCAACTTACCCCAGACGCGGCACATAGTTATGAAGGGATTTCCGGGGTCGCAGGAGGGTGCACCGACCCCAACTTTGCACAAAGAACCGCGTGTCGGAGACGATCGATGATTATCGACCGCGCGCGGGTGCCCCACCGGGGCAGGTCCAGTGCCAGTGCCTACGCGATAGAAGAAGAGAAGCGTGAACAGGCGCGGCTGAGCCGTGAATACAAGACGCACTGCACTGTCTTCCGTGGGTGGTCGCTGCGCGCGTCAGCTGACGGTTGGCCACGCGCTAGGGAGTATCGCACGCCGGTGAGCTCACGAGGGGTGCAACGAGCCGCTCATTGTCCCACGAAGCCCTACAAATTCATGACAGTCCAGGGTGAGCCGAGGGCATCGGTAAAACGGGGACGACACTCACGACAACTTCATGTGAGCACAGGATGGTATGCTCGGGGTGTCGTGAGATCGCCAGTCCCACAAAACCTACCAGGAACATCACACGACCATAGTAAGGCGCGATCGCCACGTTTAGACGTCAAGAAGCGCCTCGAGCCTGCACTGGAACCCCAGAGAAGACACAGTCAAAGCAGCGCCGTACCGAGCATCTAATACGTACTGAATACGTACGGCGCTGTTTGCCACAGCAAGAGCTAAATCGATCTCGATTCACGACAGCTCGTCTGCACGTCACGGAAATGAACGTGGTAAGTCAGCGTTGTCGGCCAGTGTAGCAACACGAGCGGAAGACTCACAGCGGCGGGGTCACTGGTCCATCCAGAACGCAAACTCTGGGTGTTTCGTGCCGTGCATCCGCTTGATGAAATTCGGAGCGACCATGTCGTTTGGTACAGCCTGTAGCGAAAATCCCTGGCGGTGACAAGAGATGCCAAATCGGTAAGGAAGGCCCTGAGTCGCATCGACGATGTGGCAGCGCTCACCTGACTGTCCCATGCAGCGGCCTTGGTCCGGCCCCCTTTGTTCATCTTCCCTCGGTGCGCCGGCGTAACTTTTGCGCCGATGATGTCAGATAGACAGTCGCTCCGTGGCCCGCAGGCGCAGTCAGGAGATAATTGTGTCACTGACGAAGAAGCGTCTGGTCACGTAAACGATGACTGCTTCACTCTGTTTGACGGCGGTTGGTAGCACGCCCAGAGGCCTTGGCGTATTGCCGTGCTGCCGTGGGCGGCCGCCATCCCGCCAAGAGCCCGGCCGAACATACGAGAGCGACATGTGCCATAGTAATTTACGGCGCAATCTAAGGCGGTTCAAGTTGATGACAACTCCGATATCATATGTTATTGAAGGATGGCAGCACTCACGGTTTTACTCCATTCACGCTGTGAAAGTGGGAACTTGAGCTATTGCGCATGACGCACGGTAGTATTGACTAAGCGGTGATACTAGCCTCCGAGCCGTTCCGAAGCCACTCGGCCATAAGCTGGCTCCATACCAGAGGGTTTGTGTACTTGAAGGTTCCACGCCGTAGGCCCGTAGACAAACTTGAAGCGCTCATAATTCCGCCAGGCTTGCCTCCCTGAACAATTCTCAGACTGCACCGTGATGGTGATGCCACCGCCAGACCGGTCAATCTCGCACTCCCGCAGCGAGTGGAGCGGTCGGTCACGCGTGAATTTTGCTGGACAAACGTTCGTCTCGACGTCATGCCCTGGGCGGCTCTGGTCGCACGACCGACAGCGCTCTCTGCCCCGCCGGCAGGACCATGGCCATGCTCCCCGGGCATTTCCAACGGCCGTCCGTAAATAGCGAAAGCATCATCCGCAACGAAACTTGGCCGGAGGACGGTGCGAGCCTCGACGTGCGCAAACTCACGCGCTCATGTGTCGATCTTTCCCACTCGGGACGCGCTCTACCACGGGCAGATCTATGTATAGAGTTGGAGAGGGTCAGCGGCGCCCGATCGAAGTGTAGGAAAGTAGAGCCAGTACCGATTTAGGTGGGTACCCGGTCTGACTGCTAACTCACCCGTGGATGCATGCAGCAGAGGGACCGGCTTAGCGGATCGGTATCATCGAGGCGGTCTCTGGGTAGTCCGAGTAGGGGTCGAGACTAGTGAACGCTGAAATGAAGCTTTGTATAACTATACCGTCAAAGAGAGCATTCTGTCAGGATAACACCGCTGCAAGGCATGCATAGTTATTCAAGAGGTGTAGACATAACATACGCACAAAAGTGGACCTTCCGTGTATGCTAGTCACTGATCGACTTGGGTGTACATTTCGCTGCACTTATAGCAAGCAAAAAATCGCGAAGTTTGTGCATGACCTGGGGGTCCCACTGGCAAAGGCCCCACAAGCGATGCTACGGGACACCGCCCTAAATACGCGAAAAAATGAGTGGCTGAATATATCATACACACAGATACCGAACGCCCGACTACTGGATACTTAACTATCAAATCCCCCAGTGTCATATCATACACCATAATTTGCGTATATGCCAATGTCGGCAGAGCTCTGGAATCATCAAGAAGGAACACGACGAGGGCGTCAATCCGCCCTTAGGGGAAAGAACGGGGGAACGACCGGGTCCGGCACGATCCCCGAGTAGACGAACGTTCACCCTGGCAGTACGGCCCCTTCATCTCCGCGGTAGGCTGTGCTTGAACCTCGAACAATTTGAGGGATTCCAAGTTTTCCAGCTTCTGTTCAACATGGCTTGATTCGGTGTGCCGTCCTCGGAATTATGCATTGCCCTTGTTATTGTATCAGATGTCAACAGCGGGAATAAGGGCAAGTAGTAATACAGCACCTCCCGCGAAGCGCGTCCCTCGCCCGCCCTTCATTTGCGCCTCTATTGCGAAGAGCTGTCGGAACGCCAAAACGCCTGCGTCACGGTACTATGCAGTGCGGGGTAGCCATTCATCCGGGCTCTGCCCTCTTTGGGTGATCGTCCTCCCGATGTTCAGATACACGCACTAGAAAGAACGGCATGCTCGGACCTGGGGACAATGACAGATCGCACACCTTCCCGCCGGAAAGGAGCGTTGCCCAGGTACGAACTCAGTAGCAAACTCCGAAGATTGGCCGCGCTAGCAAATTTCCGGCGAGCAGCCCTGACGAAAGCCCTCCCCACACGCAAGAGTCTTGCAGCAGTGCGCCTTAGCATGATGATATATCAGCTGCTAGGGTGCTATCAACCGACGAGCGATGCGCTCGGGTTCCCGCCTGATGTCGTGGGTTCGAACTCCAACACCCGCATGCAGAAGGCCCGGTATGTTTACATACCGCCTCGCCAAGCGCATCTACGAAGGAAGAACATGATGTGAGCGGCCGCACTTTGCAAGCACGTTCCGAACTAAAAACCTACAAGCGTACGCACTGCCGTAAGCGCAGGCCAGCATCAGCCCGCCCCGCCCGGGCCCTCGTGTGCAGACGCACAGTCGTCATGCCCGCGCGATAAGGAAAAGCCTCCGTCCGCTCGGGGTGGGAACACCCACTTAGAGCCGTTAGCGCGAGCCCCCATCGCGGACATTGTCGCCTGGCTCCCGCCACAATGCCACAGTGTGGCCGCACCCGAGCAGGAACGGCACATTCGCGCATGCCGCTGTAGTTTCGCCGAGGACCGCGCACCCTGCCGCGGCGACGGGAGCGTGGGCGCGCGGTGCGCGGCGACGAGGGGGCAAGAACGAGCGGGAATGTTCCGGACACTCGTCCCGCGTGGGCTGCTGCTCTGCACCGGGGAGGCGCTGCTGGAGGCTGCTGCACGGGGGATGAAGCGAGAGCGTTAACGCCGAGGAATTGAAGCAGAGGCTCCGGGGCCGGGATGGCAACGATCGTCCCTGGCCTAAACCGTCGCCGGGGCCCTGCAGGCTGCAGAGGTTGCTCGCAAGATCGCGGCGAAGACGCGGATGCGAGAACGTCGGAGTGCTCTGGGACGTCGTGAGAGCGCGCGGGGGTGCGCGGGGGCCTCCTCCCGCCTTACTCACCTCAGCCTCCAGTGATATGGGCGACGTGGCGGACAGTCAAGTCGGGCCCGCGCGCATACACGTCCCACGGCGCGGCGACGCCCGAGCCCCCAGTTTGTAAAGGCATGATTAATGCCGGGTATGTGAGCGAGCATGCTCGAATGCGGTAAGACCTGCGATAGATGAGTGAGCACCAGTGGCCGCGCGCGCAGGGGCGTACGTACTAAGTGCAGTACCTTCTCGAGGCGCGGAGCCACACGTCCGTCTGCCTTTCCCGACGTCCCGGAACAGAGTCGTCTTTGGTACTGCGTTCGCCGAGAAGGATGACGCGCTGGCAGCAGCGCCGCCAACTCTGTGACTGCTTTCGCGTAGATAGGAGCGACGACGCCGTGGCCCTGCCTGAGGCCTGGAGGCTGACCACGGTGCATGGGCCCTGCCCGCACCGTCGCCGTCTGACAGCAATTCCGGAAGGGCGCACGCACGCTTTGTGCCTATAACGGAATGGGCGGGCGGTGTACGTACCGGCCATCAAAGCACGTTCGACGCTGGAGCAATCCCGGCCTGCCAGCGCAACGGGGAACAGAGAACGGGGTGGAGGCCCGTTCGAGGGCCTGGTCGCGTTTCGTCGCGGGGCGCAACGGGGTTGCGTGTGGGTTGAAGTCGCGGCCGTGGCTGTGAGGTCTCTGGACGCAGAAGTTCAAGAACGAGCACGGCATGCGTGCCTGGTGGACGCTCAGCCAGCCCCGGAGTTTGGAACTGTGGTTGACACCCAGAAGAGACCGTAAGCACTGTAAGCCGAGGCGCGTACCAAGTAATCCTTTCCGAGTAGAGCATACTTGTCTCCCCTAGGCAGACGATGAATGTGAGTTACGGAGGGGGGGAGAGACTCACATGCACAGAGCATACACCGCTGCGTAATTCGTGCCTGCACCGTGACAAAGGGCTGCTCCTCGCCGTTCATGCAATCACGTCTTCAACTTGACAGAGGCGGGACGCACCCCCGAAGCGCTCCGATCCCGAAACCACAGAGCCGCACACGCCCCATCGCGTGCCCGCCACCAGGCGTCCCGCGCGCCCCGCCAGGTCAGGAAATTGCCGCCAGGGCCCTGCCAAGCCCGCCTAACCCGCCCGGCAAGCGCCCCCTCCGCCCCCCACCGCCCGCCGCTGCCGCAAGACCGTGACGGCGTGGAGCTGCGAGTCTTCGCGATGCGCACGTTGGGCGTCGTCGCCTGGTGGTTGGTGGCTGGGACCCCCGTCGATGCTCGCTTGCGCGCAGGGCCGCGCGAGGACCGCGAGACCGGGGCCTGGAGCTCGGACTCAGAGGGCTGGCACAGAACATGTACAGTGGGCCTGGCATAGAGGCTTGAACGTGGGCGCCCACAGAGGCACATACGGACCACGGTGCCACGGTGCCACTGCCGGGGGTCGCGGGGACTCGACGACCACGCGCGCGATCGTCATATGTACTCGTCCCTCACACTCACTTAGGCGACGCAAGCGAGCGGGCTGCGGGCCTCGGACCTCAAAGGCTGAAGCTTCCTGCCTCGCACATTGGCACAAGCGGAGGTCTAGGGCCGAGGCTCGAGCCCTGACGTGAAGCCGTCATACAGCTGGGCCTAGGTATCAAACCTGAGAAATGTCGGCGTCGACGAGGCCTTGGCCTTGAATTTGAGGCGAGGCGGCGGGGTGCTCGGGGACTCTTCGGAGTGCAGACGACGCGCTACGGGCATGGAGTAGAGACGAAAGCGGCATGCAGAATCCTAGCCGACGCGCAGCTGCGGGGACGCGGCTGGGAGTGGGCGATCGCGAGGAGGACTGGGGTGAGAGCGCTCGAGGTGTTGCGTGGCTATGGCGTACGGTGCATGGTGTATGGTGTATGGTGTATGGTGTATGGTGTATGGCGGGTGGGTGCTGCCCACGCAGCAGCGTCCGGTAATGAAATATCGCCTGCGCAGTATATGGCTCGAGTCAATAGAGCGTAGGAACGCCAGTCCTCCGAGCCGTCTGCACCCCCGCCGTCTGTACGCAGTCACCAGATAACCCCTGGAAGCAGGTCTCGTGTGCCCCCGGACGAGGTGCGTCGCCGGAGAAGACGAAGGTGCGGCCGCAGACCCGGACAAAGACGGCGGCGGCTGAAGGCGCAGACAAGAACAAAGCCCAGAAAGAAGCACAAAGCGGCGTTCTCAGCGGTTCCTGCACAGTCTAGGGGCGTCGCCGTGCCGCCCGGCGCGCGCTGCGGCGACGCGGCAGGGCGAAGGAGGTGCTGAGGATGCTGTACCTGTGTGGGTTGAGCGGCCGTGCAGGCGCGATGCTCAGCCACGGTCCGTCGACTAGTGCGTGTGCGTGTGCGTGTATCGGTATGCATTTGTAGAGTGCTGTGGTCGAAGCGCGTTATTACGTTCTCCTTCCCCTTCATAACCCCGTGCGGTTCTTGAGTTCAAGGGCGCGGCAGCGAGGGACGAGACGTCCGTGGCCGGGGTTTGAGGCGGCAGACTGTGGACGGGGGGCGGGTTCTGTGGTTTAATGAGGTGTGATTGAGTTCGGGAGTCGCCCGGTGAAGATGGCGGGAACGCGGGCGGGGGAACATACGAGAAGCAGAAGACGCCGTGTGAGTGTCTTCTGGCCGAGAGAAAGACCACGCGTTACGGGGGATTCGTCCTTGTCGGCGACGTTGCGCTTCGAGTCGTTGCAGGAATGTTCGAGTACAGGCGAATTTGCATCGATGTAGGGATGAAGGGGACAAAACAGTATGAATGAGGATTTGTAGTACGCCCAGCGCGGCGCTCACCGGCTTTCAGATGCACTGTAATGCTGCGTCGAGAGGACATCAACAGCCTCGGTTTATGCACGTTGGCTAGCACTGTAGACGTCGCCCCCTCCAAAAAAGTCCCGGGGTCTCGGAGTCACCTGCATTCCACGTATTCGCACCCGCGGTGAACATCTTCGAACTTTCTGGCTGCCCAGGGTCATCGGCGCCGCATAGAACGGGGCCTACCGCACCACAAACAGCCCACTCCGCCCAACCTCGGACGAACGTGCCCAGATAGTTTCATCTCGCGGGCGCGGCAGCAGTAGTCCTACAGTCCAGCACTCATCCAGGCGAAGTCCGAACGCAGACCTGGGGTCCATCGATCCCTTCCCGGCCGATAACGCCTTCGAGGGTTCACCGGGGGCAGCTCTTCTGTGGGCGTATGTGGGTCCACCGCGGGCACCGTGTGAGGCGACCTGGCGGTGGGTGATCGCCCCACCCCGTAAGTAGCACGTCCGTCCCCGCGCGACGCGGCGCACCAGTGAGAGCGACGCACGATCGTCATGAAATGCATGGTGCACCGCGATATCGCCCAATGACCATTGCCAGGTGCTCCGAGTCTCGTGGACAAGATTGGGTGCACCGTGCCACGAGGACGGGCCCAGGTACGTATGCTTCGAGCAGCCGGGTGCATAAGGGAGGGCCCATAAGTCCATCGCGAGCAAGGACAGACGCACATGGTACTGGTAATGTACGGGTTGCGATTCGCCCTTCCGAGGGATGTGCCATGACCCGTGCGGGGGTCGCCGGTCACTGGACTCTGGACTCTGACCATGGGGTGTGCCATCAGAAGGGCATGAGCTTGTATACTAGGACCCCCGACAATTCACCAAGATCCCTGATGCCTAATCCGGACAAAAATCGGTTTCAAAAAGGTGCCATGCCTGATATAATCCGGACAAATGGGCCCAAATTTGCAGGCAGGCCTCATGACCTGATCCGGACATGGGGCAGCCATATCGGCCAGGGCCTGATCTAGCGCCGGGCATAACCGGACATTTTTGGCCTTTTTACTCGTACTTGCCGGCTGTTCACTTGACGCTTAAACTTTAAGCTTTAAGCCCCGAAAGCCCGAGGTTGCTTGACTGCATAACAAAGAGTTCCTTACTGCTGATATCCAAGTAATATCCTCGAGACTAATGAATGAGAGCTCCGGTAGAGGCGCCGGGGCTTTGACTTTCAAATCTGCGCGCTTGCTTCACAGTTCTACTATGTTACGGGCAGCTGGATCATTTGTACCTCTGAATGGCGCCATAGCATGCTGCATTATACCCTTATACAGCTCCCAGTACTTTTTCTCCATCCGGGACTCAAAATTAGCGAAATGTGAAGACTTCCGGGGAATTTGGGGTTCTGGCGGAGGCCTGATCCGGCAAATCCGGACAAACCGGGCGGCGGAGCATGCCTAGTCAACTATCCGGACATCGGGAGCAAAATTGCCCAAATGCCTCATCCAACCCGGACAAAATGGACATTTTGGTAGGCCTGATCTACCGGACAGACAATTTCGAATTTCCCGATTTTGGATCAGGCATTTGGGTGAATTGTCGGGGGTCCTTGTATACTGCTGTCGGGATAATGGAACTCAGCGGCACCCTTTGTGAATAATCGATTATCATGTGTGGCGGAGACTCGGTCTCCTTCAGGCAGCCCGGCGGGAGGGCGCGGTCGGCCGGAGATCTGACCTCGGAAAGCAGCGACGACGTCGACGTCCATGCCTCGATGCGGGCGGCCATGGCTATGGACGCGGCTCGAGATATTAATACCTGCGACGGGTATTCTTAGATAGGGATGGAAGCGTGGTTATATCGTACATTTATAACCTCATACAACCCGTCATGACAGGCGGCATTCGCGTTCGTTGGCGACGTATGGACCGGTCGAGGCTTGGGTAGCAGCATGGTCGCACGCGGGAGGCGGGAGAGAGAACGGAGCGAGACAATGCAGCGAGAGTTCGTGGGCAAACGTGCATACCGGACGGAGACCCTGGAATTTGGTTCCGCGAACGCCGTTTGAACTTTGAGAGATGGAAGACCCTAGTATCAGATATCAACAGCCAGAAGCAGAGAACAAAGAGCCAAGAACGGCCGCGGGGGGACATATGTCCGAATGTCCCGGAGATGCGTCCCACCGCTGGCGCTCAGAGCGCCCGCGCCGTGCATGCGTACACCCTGCGTCACGGTCCCAGGACCCCCACATCGAGCAAGTGGCGATGGACGACGCGATGAGATTAGTCGACTTTGCGGGTGCCCTGCGTCGTGCCCAGTTGCGGACACGAGGATCGATCGTCAATCGCGATGAGGGCGATTGAGCTTGGCCGGTGTGCGCGAATTCAATCTCGAGCAGTCCCCCGGTGCGGGGTGTGCGCGTGCGAGCATATCGCGAGTGGCCTGCAGTGCAGACGCGGGGTGTGCAATGGCAAGATTCGAGGGTGGGCCTCGGATGCCAGGCCGGACATGTCCTAGGATCACGCACGCAGAATGCGGGATGAATTCGAAGTTGGGGGCAGCTGTCCGATAGCGCTCGAATTCGCGGTCGTGGTGGTTCATGGCGGTTAACAAGACGGGCGTCGGACGCAGATGCGGGAAACAAGATGCCACGGACGGATCGGGCTCGCGCGTGCTGGCACCAGCACGATCCGGGCGGCGGAGCGTTCGTGGTATCACGCGGGCAGAAACGAGAGCGCATATGAAAGAGGCACCCGCGTCCATACAAGGCAGGCGGGCGGCGAGGAGACAAGACGGACTCGGAGAAGAGCGCGGGCGATCGATGGAGACGATGGACGTCGTCTCGAACCCCGATCGGCTCTCGCAGGCTCTGGAGAGTGCTCGCAACTTACAGGCGGGTGCCAATGGGCTTTTGGGAGACTCAGACTGTGAATGCGTCCCCGCAGGCCTGGGCCGCAGCAGCACAGCGTCGGGCCTCGGTGGCGGAGGCGCTTTCGGAGGCGGAGGCGGGTCACGGAGGGTCACGGTGACTCGAAAGGCAAGAGCTCCGGCTGCGACGGGCGCCTGCGGCGGAACGGGGGGAACGGGGGGCGATCACCAGGGCTACGTATGCGGGGTAAATGTTAGGCTGTTTGCTTCCGCGCACAGCCCGATGGATCGACCTCGGTCAGATCACAGGAGAAAGTGAGTTGGGCAGAGCTCTCGGGTGTGCACGAACGCGTTGGAGCGAGGGCGTCGGGGGTGGTGCGCAGTGGGAGACGGAAGAAGGTCGGGGAGGAGAGGCGAGAAGCCGCAGAGACGCGTAGGGTGGACGAGATTTGTATTAGAATTATGGAGATATGATGCTGGGAATCTGAGATGCTCGTGGAGAGCGCGCAGGGCGATGGAGGTGAAACGGAAAGTTGCGAGGCGGGCTGTCGTCAGGGGACTCCCAGTGACGGTGCCACCAGACCAGGGCACGCTTGGCGTGCGCCAGTCGGAAAACACACAGACTACGCCGACGGCGTGTGGGGCGCGCAGGACAGCGGGCGGTGCGGCAGCGAGGGGCACACTGCACACTGGCCGAGGGAGGGCAGGCGGAAAGAGGAAAGGAGGGCGGGCGAGGAGTGGGAACGCAATGGACGCACGTGTTAAGCATTAGGTTGGGGGCGGGACCCCGGACAGCGCAGGAGGGCCTTGGCAGTGAAGGCGTCGAGCGAGTGCCACTGCGCGTTCTTCTTTTTATCTCCTCTCGGTTCCCGCCTTCTTTCGCTACTTATCCTACTCGTTCCCCTTCCCTGGCCCTCCCCACTCTTTCCGCCCTCCTCCTCCTCTTTCTCCTCCTCCACCACCTTCTCCGCCATGGCCGCAGTCCTCCTCCACTCAACATACTCTCCCGGCCCCGGGCGGGGCATTCTCCTCAATCCATCTCCAGCGGCCTCGCCCGCCTACCACCCGGCCGCCCTCCCAGCCCTCGTGCCCTCAAACTCATCTCTTTCCTCATCTGCTTCCTCATCTGCGCCCGGCGAAGACTATTTTTCCTCCAAATCCTCATCCGCCGCGCCCTCCCCAGGGCCCTCGACGAGCTCGCCCACAGTAAGGAACAGCACTCACCTCAACCCCCACTCCAAACCCCGACATGGCTCCAACCCCTCTACCGTGCGTCGCATACGCTTCGCGCCACTACCAGAGCCCCGCAGAGACCTCGAGCCCACCGACGTCCCCCTCCCCCCTGTATTCCTCGACGACGACGCCCCCGAATCCTACCACCCACACGAGCAGCAGACCATGTCTCTGTCATCGGCGCTTCACGCAGCCACCATGTCCCTAGCTGCGCCAGGCGACTCGGACCTCTGCAGACGGACGCGGAGCTTACCCCCTAGCGTGAATTCTAGCCCCGTCGTTGCCAAGAAAGCCCTGCCCGGCGACTCCCTCCTGCTCGACCCATCCACCGCATCTGCATCAGCCTCTGCTGATCCCACCGCCGCCGATGCCCAACACACCACCGCCCACTCCGACCTCGGCCAGGAATGGGATGTCCTCCCCCCCTCGTCACCCGCCCTCACCACCCTCGCGCTCCCCCTAAACAACCCCGACTCCCCCCGCAAGTCGACGAAGTGGACGAAGATGCTGAAGCCGCTCCTCGGGCGCTCCAACAAGTCGTCGCTGACGCGCTCGACGTCCGCGGAGGAGATCGCGGCCTTGAACGCAGAGGCGCAGCGCGGCCGCGGTCTCGCCCTCGGGCTCGCCGGCAGCAGGAATAGCAGCAGAAGTCGGGATGCGAGCGTGAGCCGAGAACGCGATCAGGCCAGGGACAAGCGAGAGGCCGACTTTGGGCTCTACCTGCAACGGTGGACGTCCGAAGGCCAGCCTATCCTCCCTGTGAGCAAGAAGAAGAAGCATTCGTTGTTCGGCGGTGGCGGAGGCGGAGGTGTGCCCCTCGGTCGTACGCAGAGTCTGACGTCGCTGTCGAGCAAGGACGACCGGAAGGCGCCGAAACCGGCAATCGTGACGAACGGCGGACGCAAGCAGCAGAGAATGCTGAACGGACGCGTGTATGGAGCGAAGCGGAACCAGAATCCGTTCGCCAACGTCAGGTGCGTGGGCTGTGTGTTCGTTTGGCTCGTCTTGTGGGCGCTCTGACCCGTCTTCTAGGTCGGAGGAGCCAGAGTTCGTCGAGTGGGGCTACGGCGGCATGGGGTCGGTCAAGGCCTCCGCCGGCCAATCGGAGATCTGGTCGCGCGTGCAGAAGGGTAGCGTCGCGATCGGCGGCGGTGAGGATTCGTGGGGGCGGAAGAGCTCCTCGACCGCGCCCCGGACGAGCGCGGAAGAGGACGATGGGAGCGGCATGGCGTGGCTGAAGAAGCGCCGTGAGCAGCGCGAGCGCGAGAAGAAGGAGCGCGAGGAGAGGGAGAAGGCGGAGGCTGAGAACGCGAACGCGAACGCAAATGCGGAAGGTGCGCCCGAGCCAGCTGAAGCCGGTCCCGGGGAGAAGAGCGCAGAGGGGTCTCCGGCGGAGGGCGAGGCGACAGCAGAACCCGCGCCAGTAGAAGCTGCCTCGATCGTGAACGCCCCCGTCACGCCCACCCCCGCACTCTCGATGCCCCTTCCCCCAGAGGCGCACCCATCGCCCTCACACGAAGAGCACATCACGCAAACCATCACGATCCCCGCACCCCACCACCGCCACCATCACTCGCATTCGTACTCGCACTCGCACGGGCACCACCACACGCACGGCCACTCGCTCTCCTTGTCGCTACCGCATCCCCAGCGGCGGGAGAGCGCAGATACTGCGCGCGGCGTGCCGTTCCCCAGCGCGCTTACCCCTATGGCGGCGGCCACCCCCACCGGACACTCAGAAACTGCGGACGACTCACAGGGGACCCCGATCCTGGACGGCGCGCGTCTACGCCAGGAAAGCGTCACTGAAGGCGAGGGCGGCGAGAGCCTCAGCAGCAGCGCGACGAGCACCACGAGTTCCACCAGCGAGGACGTCGACGACAGCGAAGACAGCCCCAAGGGCACTGAAGGCGGGTCCGGCGACGAGGACGAGGAAGAGGACGACGATGCGGAGCAGGTGCGTTCCTTTTTATCTAGCCGGCCTCGCGCTGTGCGCGGTGAGGTGACGGCACCTGTGAAGAGTCGTACTGATGTCGTCCGCGTGCAGGAACGGGGCCGGAGCACCATGCTCGCGCTCAGCGCTGGCGTGGAGAAGATCGCGCGCCACAAGGAGCACGAACGCGAGCAGGCGGAGGCGGACGCAGCGTCGACCTAAAGAGGGGGTTACTCACCTCTGCGTTTATGTGTGTCCTGCCCCGTCCGCGTCTCTCTCCGCCCGCCCGTCCGACCGTCTGTCAATTCCCTTTCCCCCAGCCAACTGCATCTCTGCTCCGATGATATACACCCCCGCTCGTGCCATCGCCGTCACAGGCACGCGCAGAACGCGTGCCGCAACACGGCATCCCACCCGCGCGAGGGCGAGGCCGTCGTCGCTCGCCTACCATCACCTAGCGCTGCCGCGCCCGCGTCTCTCGTGACGATTACGCCCGCGATGAGTGGGCCGGACGACAGACGTGGGTCCCTATGGGCGCGCGCACGCTACTGCGGGCCGGCCAGTCGCCGTCCAGGTATCGCCTGGGTGTTGGGTGGTGCTGTGCGCGCGCGGGTGGCGCGCCGTCTTCAGACGGACCGTCTCTTTCTCGCTCGTCCGCTCGTTATATGCGCTTTCTCTTTGGGTCCATCGCTGTGCCTTGCTGTGAAATATCGGTCCTCGGCTCCCCGCTCCCCTACTGTCCCATCACCTCTACAACTCCACCGCCTTGTATCACTCCCGCTCTCCCACCCGCTGTATCGCCGCTGGATGAGCGTGTGCGCGACCCCTCCCCCTCCCCCTCTCTGTGGACTGTCGATCGCTCTCTTGATCCAGCCATATGTACCATTCGTCTTCGCTGTGCATATTCGCCGTCCCGTGCTCCATCTACACGCTCGTCCCCGCGACGCGTGTCCCTCAGTCCCTCTCTGTTCCTCATGCTCCGCCTACCCCCTATGCCTACACATGCATACATGCAGTAATGGACCCCCTTCCTCTCGGGCGTCCCGTCTTGTCTCAAAAACGCACAGCCATGCTGCCGCGTACCCGCGCTCCTTCAGTCGCCTTCTTGTTCTCGTTTCCCTATACGCGGGTACACCATCACCACCCCACCCAGCGTGGTGTACCCCCCTCCCCATCCTGCTCATCCTGATCATCTGTGCTCATACCATCCCCACGGCCCCGGCCGCTGCTGTGTCCATATCGTACCACACCCCACCCTGCTCATCATCATCGTACCGTATGGACTGCCTTCCCCAGGCTCTAGTCACCGCCCCCCACCATCACCTCTACCGGCGGGCGGCGTCTATCGCTCGTACCAGTATAATCCACGCTCGGTCCGTACACGACGCGAGCGTCCGAGTCGTCACCATCACCGTCATCCGCCACATCGGCGCTTCGTCTTCTTTTTTTCTCCTTTCCCTTCTTGCCTTTGCTCCCGTTGTGTCTCGCCCACTCCCAGTCTGTCGCATACCACACCAGCTTCGTTTAGTCGTGTACCATATACAAGTGTCCGGTCCGTGCCCGCATCGTCCTCGTCCTCGCCCTTGCCCTCCTATCGCAGTAGTCACGTCGTCGTCGTCGTTGTCGCACCCCTCTCCTCTCCTCTCTTCCCCGTCTCCCATTCTCTCTCTGCTCTTCTGTGTGGATATTGCATCACGGTTTTCGCACACATCGTTTTCCCCCTTGCCCCCCATCCCCGGTCCCCAGTTCGCCTCTCTCATGCGTTCGTACGTACCCCTGCACCGCCGGCCAGATCTGCAATACCACGCACGCTCGCACTGCTTGCTTACACCCGCGCACCCTCCCATTGACTGCATCCGCCCCCGCCCCCGCCACTTCTCTTATATCTATTTTATCCCCGTCCCGTTCCGGCCCCCTTTGTGGTCACCGTCCTTGTCGCGCCGTTGATATACGCATTTGTCTCGTCGCATGAAGCCCGCCGCTGCGTGCGTGTGTGCTCCCGGGCTCTTTGCGTCCATCGCTGCGCGTTTTCGTTCCAGTAGTACAGTACGTTTTGCCACCTGCGTGCGCGCGTGTGTCCGCCATGGACACACGCCGATCATGCTACAGGCTGGGCTTCTTCAATACACATACATTACCGCGCGTTTTAGGGTTACTCGAAGGACTGGTGCGTGCCACGAATATAATACTTTCTCCAACGAACGAAGGGTGTTTTGTCTATTCATACAACTGCGTGCAGTACCGCGACGACATCCAAACGAATCGCTACATGCCCGTTCTTGAGGTCCTCGAACTCTAACGACCCCTTTATAATCACACTTCTTTTCCACCCTCTCACCGCAGCGTCACGAGTTCTGCGAGCACAAGCACAACCATTGTCAGCACGCACGCACCAGAGAACGCGCTATGGAACCAGAAGGGGATGGGAATGGGGACACTCACCCTCAGCAGACGTGGGGTGGATCGCGACGGTGCTGTCGAGGTCCTCCTTGGTCGCGCCCATCTTGACGGCGACGCCGAAGCCCTGCATGACCTCGTCTGAGCCGAGGCCGAGGATGTGGATGCCGACGACGCGCTCCTCGGGGCCCGCGACGATCAGCTTGTACACGGACGGCTCCTTGCGCTCTTCGGGCACCATCGAGAAGTACAGCGCGCGGAACGAGGACTTGTCTGTTCGGGGTAAGGGAAACGTTAGAATGATTCCTTTTTTCGGTTGGGAGAGAAGGACGCACAGATCTTGATCTGGTCGTCGCCGTACTTCTTGCGCGCCTCCGGCTCGGTCAGGCCGACCGTGCCAATCGTAGGATGTCTGTACACCGCACAAGTCAGCTCTAAGTCACTAATCACCGCATGAATTGGCGGGGCGCACGAGAAGACGACGGTGGGGATGTCCTCGTAGCTCAGCTTGTCGTTCTTGAACTTCTCCGGGCCGTACAGCCTGTTCGACAGCCTGCGCGCCGCGGCGATCGCAACGGGGGTAAGGAGTGCCTTGCCTGCGACGTCGCCCAGCGCGAGCACGCCAGGCACGCCCGTCTCCTGGTACTCATCCACAACGACGTTGCCCTTCTCGTCGAGCTTCACGCCGAGCTTCGCGAGCCCGAGGTCCTCCGTGTTCGCGTGGCGGCCGATCGCCCAGATGAGTGTGTCGACCGTGAGCGTCTCCCCGCTCGCGAGGTGCACGGTGAGCTCGCCGCCCTTGGTGCCCTCGACCTTGGCGACCTTGGATCCGTGGCGGAACTCGATGCCAGTGTGCTTCATCCACTTGGTGAGCGCCTCCCCGAGCGTGGGGTCGAACGTGCGCAGCACGGTCTCGCCGCGGATGAGCATCGTGACGTCGCTGCCGAGCGTGTGCAGCACGCCCGCGAGCTCGACGGCGATGTAGCCCGCGCCGACGACGGCGACGCGCTTCGGCTGCGCGGCGAGGTCGAAGAACCCGTCCGAGTCGATGCCGAGGCTGGCGCCGGGGATCTCGTCGTCGCTCGGGATGGTCGGGCGGCCCCCAGTGGCGACGACGACGCGATCCGTGTTGAGCGTGTAGGTGGACCCGTCGGGGCGCGTGACCTGCACGGAGGAGGGCGAGAGGACGCGCGCCTTGCCGTGGTGCAGCTCGACGCCCTCCTTGGCGACGTTGTTGTCGTAGATGCCGTTCAGGCGGCGAATGTATGCGTCGCGCTGGGGTTTGAAGGACGCCCAGTCGAACTGGGGCTGTCCGATGCCGGGGCCCTTGAATTGGTAGCCCTCTGCGTGCCGAATCTTCTCAGCGATGTCGGCGGCATGCCACATGATCTGCGCGGGTCGCGGGCGTATGAGATGCTATGTCGTGCTCGCAGACGCGTTGGGCTTACTTTCTTGGGGACGCATCCTGACGCACGAAACGCGTGAGCATTACTCAGGAGAGACGGCGTTTGTAAGCACGTACCGACGTTTACGCAGGTACCACCGAGCCTCTCGGTGGCCTCAATCAGGGCGACCTTGGCACCATACGACGCAGCCCTGCGCTGTGCGTCCGGTCAGATATTTGTAGCGACGAGACGGACGTGTTCAATCGCTCTCTGAGCCCAAAAAGAACGGGAAGCGCCCGGCCAAGATCTCGTCTGACGTCACGATGCATCTCGTCTGAAAATGATCAACGGCGGCATGCATCCAGCCTGCCCCTTCCTTACAAACATGGTCGAGGGGAGCGTTGAGTGAGGAAACCAGCAACAGCTTGCCGATATGTGGGGCGGAATTTCATAGAGTACGAAGCCTATGCGCGTGAAGGCAATAGTATTCTCCTGCGAACGTCCTCCCAACACGTACCAGGCGGGAGGCAGAAGAGCAGGCACACACGCATACGCGTCATGGGTAATGAAAGAACTCACCGAACCTGCGACCCCACCGCTACCTCCGCCGATGAAGACAACATCGTACTTCTCAAGGCCGGGCTTCGTTACGGGAGGCATTCTTGTGACTGCGGTGCCGGTGGATAGAGCGCGAGCGATCTGTGCACGCGCGGGGTGATGTCTGCGTTCAGAACGGACGGAAGCAGCAGAATGAGACAGAGAATACGGACCTGGAGGATGCGACGGGACGCAATGGTGGAGGGGGAGGAGGGGGAGGAGAGGCGGAAGACGATCGATAGGGAAGCCAGGGCGAGCGAATTATAGGGCGAGGTGTGAAATAAGTTAGGGTGGATAAGTCAGACGCTCTCTAAGCAGCAGCACAAGCTCCCGGACACTGCAACACGACGGTGTGACCCGCTCTGCCCTCTCAGCCAAGATGGCGCAACGCCCGGCGCCTATCCTCGCGCCTCGTCGCGATCACGTGCACCCCTCTCCCAGGCTCAGCCACCATCGGGAAATGTGCTTGCTTTCGACCTCCATGTGCGAGTTCTCCGCAGCCATTGTGACTGGAACCAGACTCATCTGCTTGCACCGATACAATTCTATTCGCACCGTATAAGGTTTGTCTGCGCTTGGAGGAACCCTTTCCACTAATAACTTGAAATCCTGCCAAGGTTCATCATGCCGTCGTTGAGTTCAATCACAGTGGCATTGCGACTGAGTACTAGTATCTCACACAACCCGGTCTCTGCACCCCCCAATGTCACTTGACACGATTTTCGTAACCCGGAACATTTCGCATGCACATTTCAATGTCAAGTTCCCCAAAGTGTTCGTCGCGCACGTCCAAACTCATCCTCATCATGCACGTTCAAGTGTGGGCACCTCTCCCCTCTACGAGACTCTGAGAAACGTTGGTCCTGGTGGTATCTACAGCTCCGACGGTCTCAGGCGTCCGCTGAGCTTTTTGGAGCTCCGCATGAGCTCACCTCGGCATACCATTCAACGTGGCTCACAGCTGCCCGACCTCCTTATCTTTCCGTTCGCTTTCGGTCCAGAACAACCTAGCTCGGTCCGTCTACTAGCCATCAAGACCTTAGGTTGGACCCGCTCAGGCCTCCGCGTCCGGCTGCTATAACACCTACGTTGGCGGCGCACAAATGGCGCACATCAATGCTCACGTTAGTGCGCTGTTTATCCAAGGCCGTCATTCTCACCAAGGCCGGCCTGTCGCCTTCAGCGGGTCGCCCACCACGTTCTGTTGGACTTTTCTCAACCTTGTAACATCACGATGACCGACTTCGGCGTCGTTCGCCATTCAAGGCGAGTACGCTGAAGAGGCTAACCTCACGAGAGTTCGCTCCCGGCACCGCTAACCTCCATCACCGGAATTTTCTAACAACAGAATTGTTCACTTTGTGCAGGATGTTCGTAGCTCCTCGGCTAGATTGGGGCCCTCGCTGCTGACTCGCAGCACCGCAGAGTGCGGTCATCATCATCTAGACAAAGGCGAGTTCCGGTGGTGTGTCTCTGTTGTCGATCCCTATATGCCATACTAATACTCTCGGCGAACCAGCTGCAGCTTGTGGTGCCGTAGCCCTCGCGTTTCACATCCAAAGCCGTCGATGTGTTCCTAGCCGTCATCAAGCTGAGATCGATGACTTAATCCGCCCACCCGTCGTCCGTGAGCATACAAATCTACAGGGCCGCACCACCATTTTTCTAGACGTTCCTCGTATTAATCTTACACGATGTCGACTCCTGGCAGCTACTTTCCACGTTCATGTCCGCTGACCTCCCATCGAGATTGATTTACCTCCGGTTCCCAGACTAGTCAACGATACCGCACGTATCTAATACGTGTTGTATACACGGTGCGTCGCTTCCCTTTCCAGACGTTCTGTCTTCCCTGTGCCTCGAGCATAGGGAAGCGCGTCGTGACGTCGGTAAGCAGCCAGCGTGTCGGTCTACAGTCGTGTGATGTCTCTCGATCTGGTTACGGGAGGAAATCAATCCCACAGTGATTGTCTGAGGAGGTGGCCGCTACGCCTTTCTCCTATGCACGGGTAAGGGCCTCACTAATTCAGATGAGTCGCCTGACCCTTGTTCATAGTTTATTCTTTGGTGTCTGGGGCACCTCTGCCTCCGGCATGTCCGGGGGACCGACTCGTATATATAACTGTGACTGCAGCAAGGGACAGCAGCTCTTACAGCAAGCGGATTGCGGTCATACCACCATGTGCGATCGGCTGGACGCTCGCGGCAGTCTTCTAACATAAACTACCGCACTGTGCGTCCTACCTTCCTTTTACTCACCCTAGGCTCGACGCGTTACCCGCGGCTTCTCTGCTTCCTTTCCCGCAGACGTTCGACGCACCTCGTGGCGCTGCGCGAGACCGATAATCGATCGCGGGCCCGCACCGGTCCTGACTCCTCAGGCCTGAGGCTCGAATGTAGTATACGGCGAAATGAACGCACCGTGCGCCCCTGGCAATGGCAGTGCCATCATCCCGCGCGACCCCGGACATCCCTCGCTATCCCAGCATCCCAGAGATGACGAACCGCCCCTGCCCTCTCCTGCCCTTCGAACCCAACCTGGACGCCGCGGACGGTGAACACGCAAAGCGCAGTCTACTACCACCACGAGGTCGGCTTACGCGCGCGTCCAGAAAGCGTTCCATCCGCGCCGAAGTAATCTTTCCCCCCAGGTTCCCCCTCAGGCTTCCTCACGCACGTCCAGCGCGGTTTCAAAGTTCCCACCGGAAGCTTGGAGAGAAGGTGGGAGATTCATAGAATGTACAAGGCCAGTCCGGCGATGCGATCGTGGCGGTTCCTTTAGCTGTAAGAGGTAGTGCCCTTGCCCCGCGCAACCTCGTCAATGCAGTCGCGGCCGGTCGTTGCTCCACTCGGCATGCGACGCGAAGACTAGGAGAAGAATGGGGTCGGCGGCGGGGGCTGTGGGTAGTGGGTAGTGAGGCGGAGGAACCACGATCCTACCCCGAGAAGATTTGGGGGCCTTCACGATGTGCCTTCAGGTTGCCCCCCGATTGAAGTTGGCGGCTGGTCCTATACGGCGTACTGATGCATCGCGACCAGCGTAATGGGAGGTCCGGTCCGGCAACGATATGGGGAAGAACGAAGTAGAAAGCGAGATGGTATCGTATTAAACCGAATATACAAAATGAGAATATGATACAGGTCATTATTCGAGTGGATAGGCTTGGTGGGAAGTTGGTATTAGCCCCGAAGTCTGGGGGCTTGTGAAGCGGGTCGGCGTTAGTCGACAAGTCCTGTTATCCAAAGAGCACTCACCCACCGTGTAGTGTGATATGTCGTACGCATGCACTCGGCGTCTGTCTCAGTCTTCGGCGTTCACGACGTAGAACTCGCTGTAGACACTCATCACGCCGGTGGGACTCAGGCCCGCCCCGAGGTTGTCTAGCCAAGGAAGCCGCCCGCAGCTCGCGCGCCCTTGGTTGTACTCTTTCCAATCCTCGAAGAGCGCCTCCCACTTCCACCCGCCATCCACGCGCACGAAACGTCCTGGGATTGCAGTCAAGGACATCTGCTCGTCGATGGCGCAGAAGGGCTGCCCCGCGTTCATGCTGTTGTAACAGAGCCGGATCAGCTCGCCGAGGGCGCACTTGACAAAGCTGTCTACCGGGATGTCGCGCGTCGCGCGGTAGACCGGGCAGAGCCGCGTTATGTGTGTCGTGACGCCCTCGACTTCGTAGACGGCGGGAATAATCCCGAAATAGAAGGGATGTTTTCGTGCGAGGAAGTGTTTGTGAAGGGAATCGCGCTGTTTCAGGAGATTGTCGAGGAACTCGGGTTTGGCGTTTGATGGGCCCCGAGCGGAGTACTCGTTCAGCGCGCAGAGGGCGCTGTCGACGATTTTGAAAGTCGACGCCGGGTTCTGAGGGATTTGGGTTGCAGTGGGGGTGCAACGGAAGCGGAACCTCAGGATTTGTTGTGAGCTCTTGAGCTTGTCCATGGACGCGCCGCCCTGTAGAAGGGCATGGGAGCCAACGACTGTTTCGATAGCCCAAGTGTGCGCCTGCGCAAAGTCACTTAGGGCCTGTGACAAGGCCGTAGATGATGCGTAGCCGAAACGCTGTACTTCATGATCTAGTACGTTTGCGTAGACAGGCGTTTCTTTGTTCATGAGCCGGCATGAGGGCCTGATATAAACGGGAAAACATTTCAACGAGTATTTTGGAGGAGGTAAGTGGGAATATACGTACTTGTGAGCTGGCCAAGCCGCCTTTTGACACTCCCTGTTGCAATACATGGCGCTGAAGCAGCCTGAACATCTTCTGAGCTTGCATCCAAGTTCTTGCGGACCCTTGCCACACTTATGGCACACCCTGAGGTCAGCGATGGCCGTAGTGCTGTTCTCGAAAGCCATTACGTGAAGGTATGAGCTGGGCGAGAAGGATGTCCTAGAAACGCTATGAGATATTCAGGCCTTTAAGTCTTCTAAGGTGATAACCGACATCGCCTAGGCGGGGCCGGTGACGCTGGGACATCCGACGACTTTCGCTAAGGCAGAATAACGTAATTGAACACAAGTATTGTCCTCGCTCGCGACCGCCGAAGTCGAGTATGATTAAGGTGGAGAGACATTACAGGACTTTTGTAGTACAGTTGGGCCGCAATGACAAGAAATCAGACTGGCGCCATGTTTTGAGCGGATATTGGTTTAACGTAGCCATTTTCAGAGAGCGGGTCGGTGGCGTAGTTGGTTATCGCATCTGTCTAACACACAGAAGGTCCTCAGTTCGAACCTGGGCCGATTCATCGTTTTGCCTCAGCCAGCGCACAGTTTTTCTACCAGACTTTCCAAATCAGGCAGAGCCCCACGCACAGCCATCGGCCCCACTTGCGTGTCTTGCCGGCGCCGACGCGGAGTCTCGCGGAGTCTTTCCGAAAGCTTATTCCCCGTTCCGTGCCATGACTGTGCTCCCCACTGCTCTTCCACCGCTACCACCACCACCTCCACCGACGCACACAACGTCGGGTAACGTCGAACGATGCCGCTCGCATCGTCAGGCCTACGTGCCCTCAGGGGCACGCAGGCCCACTTCTTCCCCTCGGGGGGAACCACACAAGCCGGCGCTCGCGCCATACACATCCCGACTGCTGCTCCTCGAGTCGCTACCGGCCAAACCACCTCGACTGCACAATCTGTGATCAAGCACACCAAGACCCTTCTGACTCGATTTGTTGCCCATCTCACCACTCCGGGAACCCTCCGTGCGCCCGGAAGTGTCGCCGCAGGAGCGCGAGCATTCCACGGCCCCGCGACCCGGATGCCGACGATTCATGAGCGGATGTCCTACCCTGCGCGCTGCTTCCTGTCCCGGCCACCCACAGTACCGTTCCTCCCTCGCGCACCCGGCGTCCCGCGTAACATCACCCAAGTCGGACTGGGAACCGCACGCAACTTCTCCACGGGCCGGCCGGTGTTCCAGCACTTGGCGGAGAACGTACCGATATATGCGCGGGCGTTTAATCAGGCCGACTGGAAGGTGCGGATGCAGGAGGAACGGGAGAGGGTGAAGATGGAGAAGGCCAAGTCCAAGGCTCACGCAAAGGCCGTGCGAAAGGTCAAGGCTCCCCTCCACTCACTTAAGTCCGCCACCAAGGCTGCCTCAGTTGCGACCGTCGACGAGCCTCACAAGGAGGAGCTGGAGCGGTATTTCCCCGCTCCCAGTGCTCCCGAGGTCACCACGCACCTGCTCATCCCCCTCGCGCCAACCCCTACTTCCCGGATGCCGCTGTCTCTCAATCCTTCGTCGTCTAGACCTCTGCTGCCCTTGGAGGCGATCGCGTCCATGCATACATCGCACGGGACGCACGCACTCCGAGTGTCGTCGCTCTTCGCTCGCTTGGATGCTTCGCGCGTCTTTGACGACCCGAGCGTACACTGCGAGGCGCATGGAGACTACACCGGGCTGTGTACGGTGCTCGAGGTGCGATTCGAGGGCTGGACGGTGAACAGGGTCCGTGGTATACTGGGAGAGGCTGGGACGGGGTGGTGCGTGCTGGAGGAGGTTTGGCACGACGAAGGGCGTGATGAGGCGGACGAAATGGACGCTGCGTTGGAGACGCTGAGCACCAGCGGATCGGAACGAGACTCTCATCTTGACTTAGCTTCGCTCTCTGGCCTGTCGGACATGAACGGGAGCTGGGACGCGTCCTCGACGGGTATCGACCCTGCGCACTCGTTTGTCCTGCC
The DNA here is from genome assembly GCA_001302255.2 of Trametes hirsuta. Lineage (NCBI taxonomy): Eukaryota > Fungi > Basidiomycota > Agaricomycetes > Polyporales > Polyporaceae > Trametes > Trametes hirsuta. Next base: position 656,692 of record CP019376.1, read on the forward strand.
CACCCTCGATTTCTCTGCGTCGTTTGCTGCCCCCGCTTGGTCTTCGTCCGCATCTCTTGGACCTATTGATTCCTCCACTCCAACATCGGAACTGGAATTTCACAACGCGTGGTCGGAAATGGAAGAGGACGGCTTAAGCTCGCCGGACAGCTTCGACTACGACCTCGGTTCGGACGTGGAGTCTGTGGGCTCCGGACAGTTCGAGCCGCACAGCGTCGCTCGCCGCAGCGGGGACGGCTGGTTCGGGTTCAGTTCCCACTTCTCGGAGAGAATGCGCGACGCGGAAGGGCCGCGCGAGCAACTGTTTTGAATTTCTTCGTCGCTCGGCCATGTGGCAACTAGCCATATCACCACCCTCATTCTATCATTGATTCTTTTCCCTGAGGATTGCCTGTACTATTAGCTTGTGTAATATATCCGCTTGTATTCTCTTCCGCCCGTTCATAGGCCATAGCTCAAACCCGCTTTAACAGCCTAGCGTCCGAGTTTTCATTGTTCACGCCGGCGGTTGTATTCGCCCAGCCGATAAGAATGACTATGATGGCGGCCACATCGTCGGTCCCTCGACACGAATGACCCGGGGAACAGCACCATGAATTAGGTCTCGGACATTCAATATTCAACTTCCAGGTCTCATAGACGACACAACCAGGTTTTCTCTGCAACCTACACCAACACCTGCTTAATGATGAAGAGGGGCCCCTGACCGGCCACGGCAGAGAAAGAGAATTTGAACTTCACAACGTTGCCATCTTTGTACTTGCCTTCGAAGATGGTCCTTGTCATAGCCGCCAATCCTTGCGAATCGACGCGCTCATAGCCATCTACGCCTTTATCCTTGCCACCGGCAACACTCGCCTTGTAAGCACCCACGACGGGGTTCGTGTAACCCTGCGGATGGCAGTCAGCACCAGGGTCCTCGGACTTGGGCTCTTACAGAGCCATCAGACTCACGCCGGCACTTACGATGGAGAAGTCATAGTAGTGATTGGCGCCCATGGATACATGGAACGCCGTACCGACCGCGACGCCGATCAGGAAGGAGTTGTCACTGTTACAGGCGGACCAGACCATCTGACTGAACGCATTGACGTTCCCGGGCGCGGTCCAGTAGCAGCCCGAGTCGAAGTATGCGTCAAGGCTCAAGGAGAACGATATCGAACTGGGTCTCGTTCTTGAGAGTGCATTCAAGTTCATGGACGACACCGTATACCAGGGCAAGGGCGCCAACGGTGACCCCGCTCAGTTCAAGCTCCACTTCTCTGCTGCCGCTGGACAGGAGGCCATGTTCGTCGTGAAGGCGGTTGTCCTAAGTTCCCAAGGAGAGAAGGGGTGGACGCGAGTCTAGGGGAAGTTGATAGCTGTACGATGTCCCAGAGACGCGTTTTCCCCGAAGGTTTCAAGATTCAATAAATCGTGCAATACATTGATTAAACGGTGGCCGCCAGGAAGGATACTAGCACTGCTTTGAACCTTCGTGAACCTCTCGAGAGCGCTTCTATGCAAACAGCAACCAGTCAGATGACGTTGCGAATTCTATTCTGCTCCGGGCGCACCACAAAGCTGCCTGAGCCTGCCAATGTTGAACTCGGAATCCCAAAGTGGCCACACGCCGTTGGTTCGGTCGGGATAGTAATCTACGGGCAATCACGCCCGAATCACCCGTTAAGAGGCAGAGGAACGGGGGATGCCGATGTTAGTTCAAAAATCACGCGTCCGAGATTGCCCTACTCACCTCGACCAAAGGAGAGGGCACGGGTATCATAGTTTCAGAAATGCGTTCAGTAGCTCTTTGGGAGACAGTCCGCTCTTCAAGCTTGCAAGGATAGGGTGCAATGCAGCGTAGTCCTGGCTGGTTGCCGAATAGTCGTCCCAGTCCGCGAAGAGCGCTTCCCACACCCACTTCCCAGCCTTTCGTACAAATCGCCCGGGCAACGGCAGTTTCGATTGCTGGCTCTCGACGCACCGGAGCGGGAAGCCGGTATTGATAGATCCAGTACAGAGCGTATTGACGTCCTCGACAATAGCGATCGAATCCTTGTCAAGTGGAAGACGTTTGCGCACATGGAGGATCGGGAAGTTCATCGTGTTGCTCATCGTGATGTTCCTGCACTTGAAGACGGCGACCATTAGGCACGCAAACGCGCTGCCACAGCGTTCTTCCATATACACGGAAAGCAGTTCACGCTCCGTCGCAGTACCTTCCAGGAACTGAGCGTTTGTTGGATGCGATGCATTCCATTCATCGATTTTGATGAGCCCTTGTTGACGGACCGCAAATGTTGTGGCCGGGTTGCGCTCAGACGCTGATTGGCCGGGCTTGGTAAGGCATGCCGAATCAAAGGACATCATGAATATGGGCGGATTCTTCAGGAAACGGATGCCGCCGAGCCTAAGGATAAACGCTTGCGTCGACGATTGAAGAGCCCACAGGTGAGCCTCGATCCAGTCGTTCATAGCCCGAGAGAAGGCCGTTGTATTTGGGAACCCGTACGGCCGAACTTCGCGCTCGAACGCGGGAGGTACGTTCTTCGTCGCTTTCGTCATGTAGCGGCATGAGTCTCTGGAGTCAAAGATTGAGTTATTGCGGGGATGGGGCGCGACAGCGCAAAACATGTATTCCAGTTAAGTTAAAACGTAAGTTGTGTTCGCGGGGAGTAACAATCAACCAAACGTACAAAGGCGCGAAAAAGAACCTGGACATATGGTTGCATAGCCGAGTCGGATACTCACTTATGATCATCCCATGCCGACCTCTGACAGTCCTTACTGCAGTACAAAGCGTATTCACAGGCAGCGCACTTCTTCAGCTTTTTCGAGGGCTTCTCTGCTTCTCCACACCAGCTACAGCGTCTGAGCATCTCCGGGAGGCGCAACCCAGGGTGATGGTCCATGGTGGAGGCAACCCTAGAAAGTAGGGATGGAGATTGTAGCGTCGTCGTCAAGATGGCGGGAGAATAGCAGCGACTCTGCCGACGAGGGGCACAAATCTCGTAACCACGTGGCGCGACATACCAGCACAGCCACAGACTTTCTTTGAAACGATCTTCGAATCTTCGATTTTGATTACCGGACATAGCAAGACATAGCGCTGGTGAGGTGGGTACATAGTGGCGTAGAGTAGTGTATGCATCCCGAGAGAGCCAGATGCTACATATATAGTACAAATTTCGGCAGTGTGAACACTAGCACGAGCTTACTCGGCGTTCAAAGGAGGCAGAGGTTCCCGTCGACCAGGCACGGGCCAAACCTCGGTCAGCGTCGAAGCATCCCATACCCGTCCACCTCTGGCCACAAAGCGAATGTCTCTAGTTCCACTGATATCGCCATCGAGAATGTTGACTCCTGGCGGATACACGACGAAGTCCGCGAGCTTGCCAGGGGTGAGCGAACCAACTGCGTCGTCGATTCCGAGCGTGATCGCAGCGTCAGACGTGGCTGCGCGGAGGACCTATAGCGAGATACGATGTTAATGCAACTGGCGAGGATGCGGGCGAACAAGGCGCACCTCATAATTCGTCAGCCCGCCCGCTTTAGTAAAGAACATCTCAGCATGGTAGTTGACACCCAGCGGTTGCTCGCCGTGCGCCCCAATATGGGCCTTCAGGCCTTTGCGGACCAGCTTAGCTGTGGAGATCGACGTGTTGAAGACCTGATACGCTGCAAGGACTTTGAGCAACCCGAGCCGCATTCTAGTATCAATATACTTACAATTCAGCGGCCGAGAAGTAGACTCGCTGAGCCCCTCAAGAATGTCGTGTCGCGTGAAGTGACGGAGTCTTGGAGTAGCGCGTTAGCAAGCCGAAAAAAATGCCAAGTGTATGCACGTACTTCTCATTGTTCGGGATGTCTTCCGTGGCCCAGATATATTGTTCACCCATAACACCTCCGTAGTTAACGATGTGGGTCGGTGTGGAGCCCGTACCACTCAACGCAAACAGAGTCAGGATATCGTCGTAAAGTACCGGGATGGGTAGAGGGTGTTCGATGGTGGTCATGCCTGCGTCATATGACGTTAGCTCGGAAAATGAACGAGGCTTACGACATACCATCTACGATGTAAGTCTGATCCCAGTCATAGTTCATACCCTGAAATACGTTGTTTAGCACAAGACAAATGGGGATGCACGGCCCAACTCACGCCCTCTGGCACACAAAGCATTGATAGGTTGCGAGCCGCGAGGAGCAATCGTTGGCGCGACGCGCTGGAGATGTGATTACTATGTGTGCGCTCTTCGTTGGAAAGCGGCATACCGAGAGGGCAGGTTGTAATTCTTGTACGAGAAAGCGGACGGCCCGCCTTCAACCTTGATCCTCAATAGAGCGGACTTCGCTTCCTCCAAGTCGACGACATCCTGGTGGTAGCTCGTTGCACCCGCCCCGTAGATGATGGTTCCCGTCTGGAAGATCCGAGGACCGACGAGTTGACCGCGTTCGGTACGGAACCGCTCGGAAAAGGCCAGGACGGTGTCTGCGCTCGGACTACGACAACGTCAACCGATAATGTACACGATTGATCATCATCACTTACTTGTGCAGGGTAGTAACACCGTATGCGAGGAAGGTCTCCAACTCCCAAGACCGCGCAGGGTGGATGGTGTCGAAGCCGTTCCAGTGAGCATGAACGTCAATGAAACCCGGTACGACGAACCCTAAACGAGATCGTTAGGCAAATAGGCAGCTTGGACGTCTTGTATTCAGCACGTACCTCCTTCGGCATCCAGCACGGTCGCGCCGTATGGGATCACTGCGTCATGGACGCCCACAATCGCCTCTATTTCGCCGTTACGCGTCACAAGCACAGCGTCGCGCAGGACGTCCGCCTTGGGGTTCCCCGTCTCAAACGTCACCAGCGTCGCGTTCGCGATAACAAAGAAATTTGCGTGTGGGCCAGCCTCCTCCCCGTATTTTGCCGCGGCGAAGTTGGCGGCCTCTTTCTTCAAGCGCTTGATGTCGCTAGGGTACTCGACGACGACTTCCTGGAACTCCGGGAGCTTCTTCGTGCAAGCGATGCCGAAGGTGGTAGTATCCCGCTTCACTGCCTTGGTGCACGCGTTCAGCTTCGAGATGTCGACGTGGTGGAGCCAAGGACCTGCGTTGAGAGGTAAATAAGTTATACAATCGTCTTAGAGACGTGCAACGTTGCGTACCGAGGAACCAGAAAAGTTTGGAGCCGTCTCCACTCCACGTGAGCGAGTGACCACCGTCAACGCTTAGCCTAGTCAGCCCCTTAGTCGCGTTTGCAGGCCGACTCCAGATAGCATCGTCGGCCTTGACAGCGGGCGCATAATAGACATGGTAGAAGTCTATGATGGCTGCGGGGGTTGTGCCCTCCGATGAACCGACGCTCGGCGGCGAGACCACAAGCTCGTCCGACATCCGCCCGCTCGCTACCGTTTCATGCGGGTAGTCGCCAAACTCGTCAGGTCCAACAGCGAGGTCGATGACGAAGGCGCGTCGGGGCTCTTGCACGAGGAGTTTCTTGTTCTTCTCGAGGAATCGCAGTTGCGTGTGCAGCAGGTCGTCCGTGTCGATCTCGGCGGGGACGAAGCGAACATTTTTAATCGCAATCGGAGAATCCGTCGCATCGCTTCCGGAGGGGAGAGTAAGTTGGCCGAGGTAGAGACCTGCGCCTGCAGTCGCAACGACCTCACCGGTAAGGTAGTCGCCGCCAGTCTTTACGAAAGCAATTTGACGACCACTTCCTGAGCAGGAGCAGAGGATGGGCGAGTAGTAGCGACCGAGGGGGAGGCCGGTGAGTTCATACGCGACGCCGGACGTCACATTCGCCAACTCGAAGGTGGTGAAGTTGACGTCGGACCAGCGCGCGTGCAGAACGAGATCACTGGATCCGGGAACGAATGACGGGGAATAGTATGGCGCGTCGGGATGCAGAGTAGGCACCCGTTTGGTAGCTTGATCCTCTCCGACCTTCTGAACGTAAGTTGCACCCGCCGCTTGGAAGACGGCATGTTCTCCCGCCTCGTCAACCCGCAGCTCGTGGAAGGCGTATACCCTTTGCGTGTCGGCAGTCTCGACAGCTTTGAGGTCAATCTTTGCGCTGCGTGTCTCTGCCAAACGTTTCTCGATGTGCGCAGTGAACGGGATGACCCTAGGTTCCCCGCCTCGGACGCGCTCGCCCACAGCGTTCGTCGCGAGCGGGACATGGTAGATGTGTCCGGCAGCCCAGATAATGATCGCATCATCCTCTGGCGTAAAAGCGAACGACGGGTATGTACCCATAGGCGCAGAGACGACGGCCAAGTCATAAGCAAGACCATGCCAGATGTTTCGGATCGTTCCTGTCTCGAGATCCCTTCACACAGTACGTTAGTACATAACTAGTGTACAAGGCATAGAACCCACTTGAGAACCAAGGCCTCCTTGTCGCGCACGCGGCGGACGAAGGCCAGCGTACGACCGTCACGCGAGAGCTCCGGTCTGGTCGCGCCCCCCGGGAATGAGTCTACTAAAGTAGTCGTCCTTTGAGAAGTGAGGTTCACCGAAAAGATCGCATTGATGCCCTGATGCACATCTACAAACACTCGTTAAACGCATCCCATACGCAACAATTAACATCGCATACCCTTGCTGTACGTCCAGCCACCGTTGGTATCTTTGACGTTCTTGGAATAGATAAGTGTATCATTGCCCTTCCATATGAACTGCTCGGGGCCGACTTGCTGGTCACCGTAGTTATCGGGGCCCCACCCAGCGGGTAGTGTGCGTCCTACTAGGCGTTTGCCACTTCCAGCTTTGATTGAGTCGCCCGTGGAGCTAAGTTCTGGGATCGTGTATTCCCAGGCTTCGCCGGCGCCGAGAGAACGGGAAGACGTATACCATTTAGTAGCCACGAGTTTTGAGCCGGAAGGGTGAAAGCGTGCGTCTGAGACCCATCTGTACGTCTCGTTCGTGACGCGCTTAGCTGGGGTGTGTCAAACCTCATTGCCGACGGGTTAAAAATTGAAGTGCATACCGTCAAGTCTACCCTCGCGAAGTAAACGGTGACGCTTACGTTCAGCGGTCTCCTTGACGCCGCTTGATAGAAGATCGTTTTCTTCGTCCTTCAAGGCCAAAGCGTCTTTCAATTCCTCATTGGCAATACTTATAGGCCTAATGTCGGAATCCTCGCAACCGTTCCATTCTCTGAGCCAGATATTTTCGACACCTAACTCTGCATCACTACGGAACACAAGCCTGTCGCCTTCGGGAGAGAAATGAGGGTCGGAATCATGAGGGACACCCAGCAGGATGGGGACAGCCCTCGATAGCAGTCCAGAATCAAGTCGGGATTCGGTGTAGGCGCTGGCCGGCAAACAGTAGACATCACCAAGTATATCGAACACAATGTCCCCAGTCTTGGGATGTACGTCCAGCCGTAGCCACGTGCCTTCAGTTACGTCGTACTCGAGAGAACGAGGGAAGGAGAAGTCGGTGGAGATATCCCAAGGGGTCTGCTCACGAAGGGGCCAGACATCATCCTTCCAGTCATCTGCAGGGTTGGCAGAAGACTCAAGGTAATCTTGCGAGAGGTTCAAAACACCGGCGGGACTCCACGGGTAGGGCAGAAGAGTGGAGATTAGGATGGCCGAGGACAAGAGTACACCAGCGCGAACGAGACGCGACAGTCGCAGGGTGCACGTCCATTGCACCGCATGCACTTTGCGCTCGAGCTGACCCTTCTCGTCGAATGACTTCGTGGTCCCGATGCTCAGCTGCGACTCGACCCGAGTCGGCTGCTGGACGACTAAGTGGTACAGCGAGCAATTAGCTCGATGCCCTCGAATTCACGGTGATATACGAGCACATACCAAGCTTTGGCGTCATGCAGCTCTCAGGGTAGCGGGGCCGGCCGGAGATTGTTGGAGGTCGATGGTCAAGTCGCGTTCGGCGCCTGGGGCTCGGGCGTCGTCGACGTTGGCGACGTCGAAGAGGTCGACTCCCGATCGGCGAGCCCAGGGTGTCGAGCGCTTCGCGCCTTTCCCCACAACCATTTCGTCATCGTCCCCGTCGCACCCCGGCTGTGAGAACGCCTCGCACGCTCAGGCCATCTTGAAGCTCGTGAAACATGCCGAGGAACGCTGGGGGCGCAATCGCTGACAAACGACGAGGAGCGTGACTGCCCCAATATGTCCAGGGGCGAAGCTCGGCCCAGAATCGCTGGGGCCACTCGGAATCAGATAAATAGCTTCGGAAGTAGTCCAGAGGAGTGCTGCCGTGAGTTCACTCCGAGTCAGATTCGTATCACAACATGCCCGCTCTCGACCTCAAGACCAATGTCGCGGTCGCCGACCCCAAGGCGTTCTCCCTCGAGTTCTCCAAGGTAACGTAGACATGGATAGGGGCGCAGAGCTAGAGCTGAAAGTATCCCTAGTTTGCTGCGGCGACTCTGAAGAAGCCAGAGGCATACATCTCCGTCAACTATACCTATCACGAGAACTTGACGTTCAACGGCTCTTTCGACCCCGCTCTGCTCCTGAGCATTGTGAGCTTTGAGTCGTATACAAGCGTATCCTAATGTGAATTGATCCGTTGATCCCTCGACGCAGACCAGCTTGGACAACATTAACCCCGAAGCGAACTTGGAGTATTCCAAGGCCTTCTTCGCGTTCTTTAAGGAGAAGCTTGGTGTGCCTGATGACCGCGGTTACATGTAAGTGTGCAGGAAATAACGATCAATGCAGTATCTAACGCGATGACCCAGCACCTTCGTCGATCCCGGGCGGGCGAACATCGGGTAGGTTCGGCATCTATCGCATTCTGAGGGGTGTCTCATTCGTCATTCGTTCATTCAGTTATAAGTCCACCCACTTTGGAGTTATCTTCGGATAGGACAAGGCGCAGCAGAAGTGTATCCCTCTGTACAATTATCATGGTCTGCACTCGTACACCGAGCCAGATACCACCCCCAGTCTTGGTGTACGTTCGACGCACCCTTGCCACTGAGCTGCCGGAACGCACACCTCGGGCAAGTGGCTGAATAATCCGCACCCTATGGGTGCCGAGATGCCTATCTGTCCTCAGCACAAAGCGCTGAGCCCTTGTCAATCGAGAGTTTGGTGGACGAACACGACCATCGAAAGACCGGTGGATGACGTATGGTCAACAAGCTTCTAGAAGTCCGACCAACGTCAAGCGCTGAAAGTCGTCGTAGCATGGTCTACATGAGAGACCACAGGCATCGGCAAAGCGCACGAGGGTACGTACGGCTTACGATTGCTTACCTATGATTTCCTGGGTCCATAGGTCCGATGATGCCTCAGCTGAACGTGGACGACTCCAGGCGATGCTTTAACAGCGAACGCGGGCGAACCATCCCTGCGAAGACAATTTTCTACGGCGACAAGCACGTTGGTGAGTCCACCACCATTTCTTAGGGCCAAGCTAGTCCGATGTCAAAATTTCCGCGATTGAGTCCGCTTGTATGATAATCATCACGAAAGCTTGACAACGAAACCTGACCATCGTCAGCGTCACCAGAGGCGCGTACTGTCCGATGCAAATCCGTTTGCTAGGCGCATAGTGGCCGCCGTCGAGGTCAGCGTCGAAAACCAACAAGCTTTCAGCGCGTGTCAAACAAGAAGAATTGGGACTCACCCTCTTCCCGATAAGATCTGCGCCCTCTGAGCGACGAGCGAGTCGATGCACTGCGCGATGTACTTCTGCTGAATTCGGCACTGAACACGGGTCGCTCACCGCGCCAGGCCGCGCACCAGATTGAACGCGCGTGCAATTTCATAGTGTGTCAGGGTTTGCAACGGCGAGTAGTCCGAGACCCAGTGCACTGCGGCAGAGATCCAATAGTACGGACAGTTCATACCAATACACATACTGAGCGACCTCAAGACATACTCTTAGCAATATCTCGGGAAGAGCGCAGCCACAAGCGCGATGATAGAGCTAGTACGATAGAGGTTCGACATCTGGTCAGTGTTGTCGATGTTTTCAGACCCGCGGGATCCCACAGCTTGAAGACGGGCGCTTTGCGGTGAACCGGTGTCCGGGACTCATGTTGAAATAGGAAGGTGTTGTCGTTTGACAAACTTGTCTGCGTCCTCTCGTAACTCGTCTAACACCACTCCTATAGTATGTTTTACAACAAAAAAAGTACTTCTAAGATGGACCTTTGTAGAAAAAAAGCGAGGCGCGTACTTCAAGTTGATCTTCGTTGGCGCTCATATCCTCTGCATTTCATTTCAAACGACTCCGGCTGTGAGACAATATGGCCGGTCGGGCGCGTTACTTAGTAAGAAGCCGAATATGGCCGTCTCGCGCTCCGTAAGATATAGAAAAGGCTCACAAGCATCATGATCAGAGAGCACGCCCCGACCGTTCTCCAGAGCCTGTCCTTTCGGTTGAGATGCAAGACATCATAATGCAGCGCGTAGTCTCGCCTCCAGGTACTTTAAAGTGACCCTGAAATACCAGTGTGTCCCCATTATTGACTCCATAATCAGACACGCTCGTGGAGGCCGCTGTCGCATTGATGGTGGAAGCTATGGCCAACGGTACGCATACTCGGTCTTCACACGGGAAAGCATCCCGCCAACTGACCATTCGACGCACTTACTAGACGCCTCAATGCATGCCATGTGCGGTGGCGACGATACCATAAGGCATCACCACTCGCGTGCGTGGATACATGAGGGCATCAAGTGGGGCGAATTCTGGACGGCCGAAGAAAACGGGCTGCTCGTAGGTTTTATGAGCTGGATGCCGCCCGGCGTGGAACAGACCATTCGGTGCGTGTTCATGTGGGCGGCTGACGCAAGACTTCAGTCACAAGGTCGATGTATTGAAGTTCACCCCACTTACGGAATCCCTAGGAAGGACGAGCGCGCCGCAGTCAACAAGCGCTTCTATGAAGCGCTGTCAGAAGAAGGAAGAGCGTACCTCGCTTCCACGGTGCGGCATCGTTGATTCTACGGTGCCATTCCCTCGATCCAACGTTTTGGCTAGCTTGGTCAAGAGTTCCCGAAGCTCCTAACCGAGTGCTTGGGACCGACGGTGGGTGGTTCATCTTTGATGTGACTTCGGTAGGTTCATCATGATAGCACTCACGTCATAACGGTCGCGACAGGGAAAACAAGATGGTTGGTGGCTGAGAATAGCCATGGTGCGAAAGGGCTGGCAAGGAAAGGGCATCTGCCGTAAGTTGCTCGAGCCAGTACGCCTTAAGGTCAGCTGCCACATACCGTGTCTTTCCCAAAGGGAGGCAACCCCAGAGTTGACTGACTCCGGCACGTTTTTGCATGCAGGCGTCCGAGAACAAGGAGAACATCGCATGTTCCACAACGACCGCGCTCAACGTATGCGACTGACGCTGGCACTCTATATTTTCGAGCTGATGTTCACGAGACCTGGCAGGTCGAGATCTACCAGAAACTCGGATTCGAACTGCGCGGCTCTCTCATGATGTCTTCACAGTGGGGCAACTGGCCGCTATACGTCCTGTCATTGAAGCCGTAGGAGAGTCCTTTTTTCTATAAAGGTTCGCGATAAGGCGCCGTGATGAGATGCGAGATGTATGATATCGGATGGTGTGTTCGCGCAAAGAACCATTCGAAACTGTTCCTATACTGAAACGGTCAATGGCGTATGGCGCGCACGACGCCCAGCAGGTCTACATCCATGAGCAGGCATATTCAGCGATGAAAAATGCACATAATAAGATGGAATGCACCCAACAATTTGGTGGTAACGTCGAGCTAGCAGCGTATTAACCATACGCCGTAGGCGTCCCTCGTACCCACAGTGCTCTGCGCTCTCCGAGTCGACCCTGACGGCCAGGCAATGGTGAGGATGAGACCCGGAGGCGCGGGCAGTTGATCTCAATCAGTTCAATATTATGATTTCAACGAATTACGGTCAGCACAAAGCGCTATACCGCGCTGTCATGCATTTGTCGATTGTATTGCACCCTTAGGTGCCAACCATCAGCGACTGTGGAGGCAGCCCGCTGCGGTGTCGTCGGCTGCAAGCAATGATGGCCACATGGCATGGTGTATCATTCGAAGAGAGAGGAATGGTGTCCAGTGCTTGGGCACTAGAAGAACAAGACTCGATTGTTGAGGGCCAAATTTCGATATGAGGTATCAATTTAATGAGGTTTCTGCAGTTATGAGGTGCGCCGAGAGTTTTAGTGATGACGGCTGGCGTACATGTATATATCATGATGAGTAGGATTGACCTTTTGATGTTAGTAATGCTAACGCCATCGTGATCGCCGATAACTACCGCCACTAATTAGTGCATAATGCTTGTGCTGCCTTCCGTTTCGGATTGGAGGGGTGTAGCGCTTCCAGTTTGAGTGTTTGAAATGACCGCGTGGAGTTACTAACTTGTCTATCTCGGCGAATGAGGCCTGGCGTATGGTAGTATGGTAGTAGCGCTTAACGAAGTTTAGGGCAGGGTTGAACATTCGTGGCCACGGGTTTCGAGCTTGAATATATTCCGTTGATTTTCATTGTTCCTTAGTGCACGGTTACGCCACTCCAGGCCCGCGAAGATCTCTACCCGTCGCCGCACGAGAACTACTCTGGGTCGAGTAAACGAAATGTGCCAAGGGACGTTTCATGAAACGGAACGCATTTTCCCTAGTGGGAGTCAAACGTGCGTAGACGTTCTGAGCCTTTGGACTAGTGGGTGGCCTGAGGCACTCCCGTTGCTCGGGAAAATGTCGCTCAGCTCGCTTAATTCAGCAGGACACACTCGCCCAAGTGCTTTACTGGATTTCGAACCACAGCGACTATGACTGGGATTATCGCACGTACGCGACGTCAGTCTGGAACACCGCCACTAAAGCGCTTACACACTAGACCTCACCCCACCCTCCCCGTAGTCCTAAGAACTGTTGCTTGCACCGTGGAGTCTACTCTCCAGCCTTTTCATCTGATGATTATGTGACTGGGGCGCATTGCGGGAGGATATACAAATCCGAACGGCTCTGCAAGCCTATTGATTTGCGAGGACCAGCGGTCACCTTCACCATTGGAACGTCCGCGTAAACTTGCACGGTGGGTTACTTTGTTTCAACGCGGTGAAAGGTCGAGGTCCTTCAAAGCATATAAGAACCTTTTCTACTATAATAAGAGGCTCCACTCAACTTGCCGTCTCTCATAGTGTTTCCCCGGGCTGAAAGCTCTCCAGGTTGCGCCCTTGTCTGAAGGGAACGAGATACCAAAGCTAGCTCCAGCTTTTCATTATTGTGCGTGGTAGCCTATATATACAGCAGCAATGGCTTCCAAGCGGTTTATCGAGGCTCTTAGATCCCCGTCTCAAACTCGGAATATCAATGCTTCAAGTCGGTCCTCGCGTTCAACATTTTTGGTGAAGTTCTCAATGAGAAATATGTCTAGAATTGGCACCATGGATATCCTGTAAGTTGCATGCCGCCCACCGAAGGACTCGTGATGTTGATCCCCGCATTCACCAACTTCTGTGCCTTCAAACCGTGGCAGATGTGCCTCAGTGGATTTAGTTTCTTTTTCCGAATGTGCGAGATGCATTTGACCCGTTGGCCATTGTCTCAGGGGTTCCCCAGGAACACGTCATTTCAAACGAGCCCGGTACCATCTGATAGCTGTCGGTCATCCGCTCTTTGTCTCGACATGCGACCCGAAGGCGGCTTCTGTCTTCTTGTGACTATGACGCCATTCATTGGACCTCCCTGAGGAAGCCGCCGCACAGAACATTGTTTCTCAGTGCATGTTGCGGTTTCAACGATCCTATATACTCTGCGCAAGATGGAAGGTCCGAACACACCACTACACGCGGTGGCCGTGCGGCCATCCGGGAACTTGAACCACATGTTCGGACCCGGAGTTTCCTACCAGCACTTCCTGAAACGTGCAGTTCATTCACTGTGCATGCACTACGTTTTGACCAACCCTATCCTGCGTGGGGCGCACATGCACAGTGAGCTTACGTGACATTGTGTCCCTCACTCACGGTTGCTCACACAACGGCCACTTATTGACTGGGGGATGTGGGCAGCGTCGTGAGTTCTTCCTTCGAATGGGACTCGGAGCCCCACCAGACGTCGGCGAAGCAATATTAAACGCAGGGCGTACCTCGACCATTCAGTGCGTGCCTCAAGATCCTAACCCCCAGCCGTCTACCTCCGCTCGATTCTGCCGCCATGCAGCTGTCGTCGGCAGATGACCTCGTTCTCAAGTTCAGGCTCCCTTGGCACTGCGTAGATGCCGTGTTCAACAGGATTTTGGCCCTGAAAAGCGTCGTGGTGACCTCGCGTGCGGTGGCGTAAACGCGTTCGATCCCATGACTTATCGAGTAATACGCAAGAGAGGAGTGTCGACGTGTCGTCATCATCCAGCATGTTCGCTGCGTCCACATCCATGGTGAACGCATTGTTCACTCGATTCTCAGACGGAGATGCCTTGGATGACCTGTCGTACCGACGGACATCATTACTGCGCGGGTCCCTGTTGAGCGTGTAACACGCACATGAAGCGGCTCCGAAATATCTAGATCGTTTTAAATTACATAAATACAGGAAGTACCGACTGTTACGGCATCGCAGAATGGACATGGCACATAAGCTACAGCAGCGCATCGTCACCGCTGTCATTCGGGTGCACCACAACGTCAACGCCTAGCTCCGTCAACCATTCCATACACGAAGGTGAGAGTCCGCTAGACTCCGCGATCTCCAGCTTCTTGAACGCGGAGTTCGCAGTCTGTAGGCGCTCGCGGGCGAAACGTACAACCAACCCTTCGACTTCTCCCGAGAGCAGCACGCCGACGAGCTTGAGCTCCGCCAACTCCGGGCAGAGCCAAGTAGGAGGAGCGATGTCTTGGGAGCCATCGTCGTCAATGCTCGCCCCGAGACCTGGCCGCATTAGAGTTTTCAAGACATCCGAGAGGTCTTGGTGAGGGCGAACGAGGCACAGAGACCGGATGCACGGCGCCGAATACAGGAGGTTGGTCCAATCTACGGCGGCGTCGCTGCGCTTGTCCGACCCGTGGACATGGAATGTGTCGGCCGTCTTCAGCATGGCAGAAGGGACGCCTTGCACAGCGGAGTGCATGCTCTTCACTGTGACGGATAGTATCATCACTGGGTCCACGTCGCCCCCGACGGTGCGGTGGTAGAGGCGGAAAACAATGGTACCGTCAGGACCATGCGCGAGTTCGACTTTGCGGAAGTCTGTCAGGCCGGCGAGACGACTGCAGTCGTCAGGGAAGATGTGGTAGCGTCGGCTGCCGTCCGTGCACTGTTGCTCCTGTGTGAAGATCTCGTACCTCGTCGATGAGGGAAGGGTAAGGTGAGAAAGAAGGCTTGCAATGCTGGTCGGGAGGAGGCTGCGGATAGAGAAGGTGGCTAGAAGAGGAAGAGAGACGATCCACCCCGGGTCGTCCTTAGGCGCCAACGGAAGGCACTGGTCCCTGAAGTCCAAGCGCAGGCTTTCGAGTCCGGGGCACTGGCGCAGGATCTCTAGGAGTCGCTCTTCGCTCGGCGGCACCATGTCCGGAGTCCCTAGCTCCAAAACGGAAAGGCGTCTGTAGATGTCGGTCTGCCATGGCACGCAAATGGGGCTGAGGCGCAGGGACCGCAGAGCGGGCATGAAGATGTTGTCATGAACCAGGAAGACGGCCATGCCGCCCCTGATCATCTTCACGAACTGCCTGTCGGACACTGACCCGATTCTTCCCACCAGATGCAACGTCTCGAGGTGCGGCGGGGGTCCGATGTCGAACCGCCCCATTATATAGCCAATGGTCATGGTGTCGTCGACCTCCACGATAAGCGAGCGCAGGCGTTTGGTGACGGACGATAGCAGTGGCATGAAGTCGCGGACCGGAATGGAGCCGCGGTATTCGACGTCCAGGAGTGCGCGTTTCGAACGCTGGACGAATGCCTCCGTCTTCGCAAGGTCGGTGACGAAAATGGTCGTCCAAAGCGTGGCGTTGTTCAGCGCGATGGCTCTCCATTGGCGGCAAACGTGGGTGACGGTAATGAGATCACGGTCTTCGCGTGACGTCCATACGCAGTAGGAGAAGATGCGGACAAGAAGTTCTGGAGGAAGGCGCTGGACCCGTGCGCCAGCGTTGCGGAGGCTCTGCAGATGAAGGACTGCATCCGTTATGGCCCCCACAGAGTTCTGAAGGCGGGGTACACATAGGTCGATGACTTCGCAAAGGGCGCCGTAAGGCATGGAGGCAAGGTTGAGTTGCCGGAGATCGTGTAACCTAATCGCATGGCCGGAAGTCGGCATACTCGCAGAGGTGCGGGTGAGATCGATAGAATCCGGGTAATCTGCCATCACGCTGAGAGGCCGTAAGCGAGTGTGTCACCAGGTACATGCGCGAACAAATACCTGGGAAATTCCGAGGATTTCTACCCAACGACGTCGGTGGCAGAGCGGTGGTGAGGAGAGGAGAGTACGTTGGGCCAAGCTCTCGCGAAAGTACGTACATATGAGGGCACTGGCGTTACGATCGAAAGTCCGGTGGCGGAAGGACACGTGTAAACAAGAAATTAACGATCGCAATGTCCGTCACCATACAAAGCAGCTCCGATACCAGGACGAGGCCGGAGCAGGCTGATGCGGTTGCCCAGCTACCCTACCCGTAGGACGCGACGTTTACGTACTCATCCTTGCGCACGAGAGCGGCGTGTATCGGCCAAGGAAGGGAAGCAAAGAGTAAGCCATTTCCCATTGCGAGCACGAGATAGCCTAGTGAGAGCGCCACAGTGAGAGACCCAGAGATGAGAGACCCGCAAGCCCAGAGACAACAGTATGACCCCAAAGCGGAGCGCCCACTTAACCCATCCCGGCCCCTGCCTCGCATCCGCCGCCTTCCGCAGGGTCTTCATCGCAGGGACGTGTCCTCATAGACTCGGCAGCGACACGATCGCGCCGCCGCTTCTCCATAATGATGAACGTGACTACGATCATATCGATGTCGAGCGTCGTCGGCTGGATCTGCAAACACCATTTCCTTTCACTGCGAAAGAAACCCTCGGTGACGACTTCTTGGCTGAACCTCGCGATCTCACCCCCCGACTCGAGGTGCGTGAGCTGCGCAAATGGCAGTCAGCCTCGCGGCATGTGTGAATACGTGTGGGACATACGACATGTCCGATGTCCTTGAACGGTTTCCAGCGGTACTCCTGGCCGTCATTACCCATGAAGTATCGCGTTCTGCGGAGCGGTTCTCTTATTAGCGGCATATACGCGTGTTTGCACGTCACATTATACTTACGGAGTGAAGTGGTGCCCCAGCTTGTACAAGAAGTCGCGCACCTCCATCTCCTGCTCGGTGCCGTCAAAGATGTTGCTTTTGACCACTGGATGTGCCCCGAATCGTTTCCAGTCCACTGCGGCGACAAGGCTGTCCCCTTCGGACTCGGCCGGGCGGCGGATACACAGCACCGGCGCGGAGAGTCGATGCGCCTTGATAGTATTAACTTGGTAATGCGCAACCCCATTTGCGGAGACGAGTGTCGTATGCTCCGGATCATTTGGGACCAGGTATAGCCGCATACACATAGCTTCGGCGAGAGGATGGGCGTGACGATGAGAGGGTGGTGTGTGCGGCGGGTGAGAGAATGCATGCAGAGTGGGTAGTGGTGGCGATCGCTAGGCAAGTTGTGCTAGCGGCTTGCCTGCGAGCCCACAGCCTCGGCATTCAGGAGAGCGGCCTGGAACATGGGCAGCCCCCACGTTGCGATCGAGCCCGGAGCAAGAGGTCCCAGCGCTGAGCGGGTTGGCCAGCAGTCGTATATGAAGCCCGGAGTGAAGTCGACCACGCATGACGCACAGCGGAGATATCGCCCGAAAGTAGAGGCCGGCCTCTTGAAAAACGTCGAAGGCAGCAAAAACGGCAAGTCGACGAAGACGTCCGCCACGAATTCAGGGTTACGTGAAGCAAATCCGTAGTCTTTGAATTGAGGATCGTCGCGAGCCCAAATTAGAGTAGACAAGCAGCCAGCTTCGCAGTATGGGCGCACGCAGCAAAATCTGAAGAATGATCTGCGGGGGAGCGTAGACAAGGAGGTTGCTGATGGTGGTAGGAGGCAAGGCAGAAATGACAGCAGGCGCCCGCGCGCCCTGCAGCCTTGTTCCGGCGCGGCCGTCGAGCACGCTCAAGAACCGTTGATCAAGCTCATAGATCGTCCCGACGAGAGCGTATGCGATAAAACGTGCAAGTGCTACATAATGATACTACTAGCTACTACTAATGATACCGACGCAAGAAACAACACCTAACAGAGACTCGTGCTCGTATGCTGAGCCAAATCACACGGGGACGAGTCTGGAACTGCCCCCGTCTCACAGGGCACCAAGAAGTCTCCCTCCACCTAGACCTGCTCTGGCACGCGTGCCGGTCCCGACGTCCTCCCTCGGCGAGAATCGAGATGTCGCGAAGAACGTCCGAGAGGCACCGCTAGCTGCATATCGTACAACGTGCCATCATGGCAGTCCGCTGGAGCCCAATAGCACGCCTCCACTCCAGCACCAGGTCCTATGTTGAGGCCACACGCTCTCACCAAGCCACCACGGATCCAAGGGAGGGGTAGGGGGAGAAAGGAGAGGATGACTAGAGGACATGGCCGAGGATTCGCTTGTAGTCAGCGACGACACTCTGGAACGTTTCCTCAAGCTTCTGCTGTCGGTCCTGCTTGTCGAGTTGCATGAGGATCTCCTACAGGTACAATTCAGCACCAACGGGATGAGGCCGAATGCGTAGGAAGACTCACGTAGTTGAAGCGATACAACCGTTCTTTGACCTGCAGCCTGTACGACCGCTGGGCGCGCTCGTCCGATGGGTCCATGTGTTTGAGGATGAGCATCTCTACCAGCCGGTTGAACTGCCGCTGTAAGCATGCATACAATCCACCGCCGAGGACACGAACACAATCATATCGGAGAGTACGAATGATAAGACATTCGTCAGCGATCATCCCTCGCTAAATTATTATCGAATAAAAACACGTACGCCGGCAATCTTAAGTTCTATCCTCCACTTCTCTAGCCACGCGCGTTCGGCCGGTGGACCCATCTTGCCAGCCCCGGCGCGCATCGTACGGCCCTTTCCCCGTTTTGTACGACCGTGGGCGACCTTGCCACCGTTACTGGAGACAGCCTCTGGCCCGAAGCCTTCCCTCATAAACTTCTCGTTCGCGATGAGCATCTTCAAGTCATTCCGGTCGCGTAGGTCTTCGAACGCCTCCGCCGGGTCCTCAACCGTGAGCTCGGCTATGCTGGGGTTGCCGAGGACGTGTTGGTAGATGGCAGTGTACAAGGCTGAACCGTGACCGTCTTGCTGGTAGGGCGGGAGGATCAGGAATTGCGAGATGCGCAGTCTGACGCGCTCAGGGAAGCAGTAGAAAGGATAGAGTGTCGAGTAACCGACGAAGTGGTAGGTCACCACATCTGGTGACGACCGCCGCCGCCGCTTCTCGTAAAGGACGGCAAATTCCCAAGTCTCCTCGTCCTCGCTGATGTATGACCCGCCCTCAATATAGAGTAAGACAAATAGCTGGATTCGCCTGTGGAATTCTCGGAAGCCGGGCGTCTGCCAAGTGCTCTGCAAAGCGTTAGGTCAGTGCGCTGTTCCGGTGTCGCGATATCGGCCCATGCGCGCATCTGGGCCCGGACAAATAGGGTGCCGGATCGTGCGGTTCCCTCAGTCATGCGACTGCGGATTAGGGGGGTTACGCTGACGGCTAGGCTGGTACAGGACAGTAAACCGAACTCGTCTAGAGCTTCTCACGGTTCTTTGTGAGCCCGCTAACTGTACTTCCCCGAACGCCAACCGAACACCCGCCCGAACACAGGTGGTTTACGGCTGGCAGGGTTCGAGGCCTGCCTGCCAGGCCCCAAACCTGCCAAACCGCACGGCCAGACCGTCAGGAACAGGCACTCACGTGGTACACCTCGAAGTCGACCGTTTCCTGGTCCTCGGGACTGAGAACCTGCGGGATGGCAACGTCCTTGCCTTTCGTGAGCGTCCTCGCGGCGCGGCTATACGAATAGATCTTCTGTCCAAACGGCTTGAAATTGAGGGCATCTTCCTCGACGCGCTCGAGGAACTTCTGTTCATCGGTGTAGTAACCTGGGGGTATAAACTTGGAGAGCAAACCCTCGACATCGTCTACTGTTGATGTCGAGGGGAGCTTCTCGGCGTACTGTACGTTGAGATACTGCGCGAGGGAGCCGGATGCGAACTTGAGCTTGGAGGAGATAAGTGATGGGAACGTGACGGGAGAGCGACGGGACGCGTACTTCTATCGACAGGTCCTTGTAGCCATAGAGCTTCTCCTCCTCGCCGTATATCTACCGTGCGAGGTCAAGAAAGCGCCGCAATCGCGCCGCGCAAAACTCACTGGATATGTAAAAGTTGGGTGGAAACCCTCATATACCTCTCTCGCCCAGAGCGACGCTTTGTCTTCTGGAGCACGTACTGGGTGGCGATGGGTGAGCGCGACGGGCGGAACGCGCCAGGACGGTAGCGACTTACCGAGAGAGAGGGAGAGGGCCTCGTTTGCGTCTGCAGCCCACTGCTGGGCGGATGTCGGGGTGGCCATGGCGGTGGTGGTGGTGGGTGGAAGGAGAGATGAGAAGCCGTGCTGAGCGCGAAAGTATGGGCGAGTGCAGTCGCGTCCCTGGCCACGGCGGTCTAGATCTTGACCTCATCTTGCCAGTCACGCACGCGCATACAGTCACGCTACGCGCCTTTCGCGTGACACCCCTGGCTCGCGTCTCGCACTCTGCGTTCGCGTTCTCACCCTTCTTCCCTCCGACCCCCACCTTCGCCCCCAACTGCCTCCGAACTTTTTGTTCTCAACATAGCTAGTCTGCCATAAAACCACCATAGGTGTGGGCAGTGTCTCACCATCGTCATCCTCCCAAAACGCCCCCGAGCGGGCTGCACGCGCATCATTCTCCCGCGGGGAGCAGGGGCTGGTGGGAGCACCTGCACCCCAGAACCTACCATGTCAGAGGACCAGGCCAGGGTGGGTCCTCCTCGTTCCGGCACATGCGGCTATTCCAGCAGCGGACGATCTCTGACCAATCTCCCGTCACGGCCCAGGTACTCACCGCTTCCGTGCACGACTTCAGGTACTTCGCCGCGCTTCTGCGAGGCGTCAACTTCGCCAACGTAAGCCCAAGCCCTCCCACCTCGCCTTATCTTCGAGGGTGCTGATCTTCTTCGACGCTCTCGCCCCGGCCCAGCGCGCTAGCGTTTCTATAACCGCCGATGGCTTCACGGTCACCGTCGAGGAGGCCAGATGTCTCACCGGTGAGCGTCCTCTTCGTCCGTCACGTTGATGGATCATACCAGATCGCTCAGTATGGCCTACACACACCGACTCCAGAAACGGATTTCTCGGGTCTGGAGGCCGCGCGGTGCCGCTGAGTTTCTTTGAGCCGAGAACTGGCCGCCAGGATCGGTCGCACAAGTTCCCAGGGCGATGGCCGGACCAGTAGGATAGGGCCGAAGCCACCTCCACCATGAAGGTGTGGCCTCGCGCTCTACCACGAAGACGTAAAACATATGCGCGAAGAGCTTCGTGCGATTGTTCGGTCCCCGACCGGCAACACCCACTTTGCCTTGTGATCAAGCCAGGTGTCACGGTCACTGACTTATTTCGAGTCTACGGAAACATCGGGGTCCGGACACTGAATGCGAACAGAGCCTCTGAAGTACAATCTAGACCAGATAGAGTGGTGCCCATTTAACTGGGACTGCGCATCGGATCTTGGCATCTCTCTCAGCGGTCTTACGATGGGCGGCGGGGTTCCAGCCTATGTGGTGCTAGGCGGAGTGCTTCTATCCCGGTATCGTTCCATGCACAGCGAAGTATCAGCAGAAGTGGGTGAGAATGTGGCTATCCGGCGTGGCTTGAAGTCTGCGGGGGCATCCGACGAGTACCGAGCTCGTGAGTGCACCCCTTCTCCCGGACGAAGCCCGTCGGAACTGGCTGCAATGCTTCGCACCGGTGGGAGAACCGTTCACGGAAACATGTGTCCTGCGTCGTGGGCAGTTTCATTGGTGTCGCGGCGATTGCGAGGGCGATGCATTATGGCTGGGTTTAATGCGAGTGCGAATTGAATGAATCACGGCTTTCTTGACGTCATGAGATTTTGATGCTATTTTCACGACATGCGCTATATTTTAGTTCATCTTGCACGACTGCCGGGGACGAGACCGCTAACTTGATCGCCCGCAGCGACCGCCTTCGTCTTCAGCCATGTCTTCGACGAGTTCGTCTACAACCCTGACGCTGCACGCCCGTCGCAGGCCTCCCAGATGGACGATGACGACGAGCTGTCCGCAACTGCGTTCGAGATTCCACTCGGCACCCTGATGGACTGCCTGAACATCTTCGGCACGGCGGGCCTCGCCCCGGGGACGTCACAGAAGAAGAAAAAGACACGCGGGGATGGGGACGATTCCGATGACGGTGCGGGGGGCGGAAATGGGCGCGCGAACGGGAAAGGGAAAGGAAGGGCGGACGCCGATGACGCAGGAGGGAACGCGAGGCTCGACCAGTGGTTCGCGCCGGGGAAGGGCACCGGGATGCGCATGTCGTATGCTGGGCCTGGACACCCGCTCACGCTGCTCGTGTGAGTGCTTGTGATTGTCGTGGCTGGAGTGCGGGCTTACCGTATGTTTCCCAGAGCAGAGGAATCGGGGGGTCCGACGGCTACGTGTGAGATCACGACGTGGGAGCCTGAGCCACGGCTGGAGCTCGCGTTCGACTCGGACGCAACGTACGTGTTGCTGTATACGTGTTGAGCAAACACTTACTGCTGGCCTGCAGAGTCCTCAAAATTATTCTCAAAGTGTGTCCTCTTTTAAACGAAGCGCCGCCCATTTCTAACCGTTATCTTGCCAGTCTTCGTGGCTGCGCGACGCACTATCAGAGCTGGACCCCAATACCGAGAAGCTCACTATCATCGGCAACCCGCCCCCTCCACCAGGACGTGCCGCTCGGTCTTCTGCCCCGCCCCGCCTCCGACTACGTGCCGTCGGGCAATTTGGAAGCACGGAGATGGATTATCCTAATGACCGCGAAGTGTTAGAGACATGCGAATGCGAGCATGCGATCTCCTTCACGTCAGTCACTCATTTCCGCAGACCAGGCTTTAAGAGATGAGATGTAATACCGACTGACATGTGTACTCGGCCAGATATCGTTTTTCGCATGTCGCGCGAGCGCTACGGGCACTGCAGAGCTCGCTCAAAACTTCGCTGCGTATCGACGATGAGGGTCTACTAAGTCTCCAGTTTATGATGCCAGCTCCCCGCCGTCCGGGCGGACAACGTTCGGAGGCGTTCATCGAGCTCTGGGTGAGTAACATGATGCCCTGGAATGAGGTGTAATATTGACCGAGCCGTAGTGCCTTCCGCTCGAAGAGACTTGAATCAATGTGTCGTTTTCGATAGTGTTCGCTCGCTTGTTGTTCGTTTATACGGAGGTTACGTTTGTATCCATAGTCATTCATGTATTTTTGCTGCATTTCGGACCTAATAACCGTGGCCCCGGTAGCGGTAGAGTAGAGTCTATTAGCCTGACACCTGATATACACTAAACCAAGCCATCTATGAAGTCGGAACCGCTTTTGGGCTTCGAAGGGGAAGCGGTGGGAGCAGGCACAGACTTGGTCGATTTCGAGGGGGGAAGGTAGTCCGCGATGACCGAGTCGAAGTCTGCCTGCACCTTGGGAACTGCGCGACGTCAGTGATCGTGCACTTGCAATAACATGAGGATCGTACCTGCTGCTGCGCGCGCCTTGATCGACGCGTCGAGGAAGTTGCCTACGATGAGCCTCCGGATGGCAGCACCATCTAGCGGGGTAGCTGCTTCTTTCTTCTCGCCCGTCGCGCCTGTCTTCTTGTCCGTCTTCGGGTCGGGTGCAGGCGTCTCGTGGAAGGTGCCCGTTGGCGAGGACGCGAGACCGAGGTGAGAGAGGATGTCGCCCTTGGTGAGCATGCCGCGTACACCCGTGCCCTTGATCTTGTCGACGGCCTCCTGCGTAATGTGGTGCTCCTGAATCAGTCTGAGGACTGAGGGGAAGAGCGGCCGCGCCGTCTCGGGGACGTGGAACTCGGACGGAGGCGCGGGAGGAGCAGCCTTCGCCTCGGCGGCCGGGGGTGCGGAGGTGGAGGCGGAGGGCGCTGGAGGCGGGGCGGACTGGGCAGGCGTGGGCTCGTCTGCGGGAACCTCGAGGTTGGAGATGTCGTCGCCCTCTTCGGCGAGGAGCGCGATGGTCTTGCCTACGGCGATGTTCTTGGCGCCGTCGGGAGCCTGTAGCGCGCGAGCGGTCGGCTGTGGTCTACGTGACAACGAGAAGGCGGGAGACGCACAATGATTTTCCCGAGGACACCGTCGTCCTGCGCCTCGACGTCGATGGTAGCCTTGTCCGTCTCCTGCGGAGGAGGAGTAGAGTGTTAGCTCTCGCGCACATTCTTAAGTGATTACCAGTACTAGACGTACAATCTCGAGAAGGACATCACCCGCTTGGAACGCCTCTCCCTCCTTCTTCTTCCAAGACGCAATACCACCCTCTGTCATAGTGGGGGACATGGCCGGCATCCCAAACTTGGTGATCGCATTCCGCGCCGCGGTGGTCTGCATCCCTATCGCGTTCCTGTTAGCTCCTCAGGCAAGACGTGACGATGAAGCTTATGCTCCACTTACATCGCCTGCTCGACGAAGCCCGCAGGGCCGTCTTGGAGACGTGGTGGAGGGAGTACATCTTGAGGGCTGGGTCGTACGTTCGCCGCGCGCGCGCCTTGCCGGTGACGCTACATTTATTGGGCGTCTACGGTGCACGGCGGAAGCCGGCGCGCGTGCGGATCCGCACAGCCGGGAGAGCGGGTGCGCCCAGTGGCGTTCTACCCCTTTGCAGCATCGTCGTAGCTTGCGGCGGGAAGTTAGTACGAAAGACGGGAAGTGCACACGCACGATGCAAGATAGTAGCATACGCGAAGCGAAGGAAACGTTTAAAACCAAAAGTCAGAACGGAAAGGCGCCGTGCCTAGCTACGGGCGTCTAGCTACCACCTGTGCCCGACCTGCACGGCGATCCGAGCAATGTCGAGCGCGCGCGGGGGCTTTCACGGCTTGAGGCCGACCGTCATCCTTGTCATGCACTCTGCTCGCCGTCGCGTCTCGCTAGCACTTGTCTCTCTCTGTTAAACGTTGCGAAAGAGCCTTATTTTGTGAGTGTGTGTGCCGTTGCGCTAGCCGAAAGCACACCACGCAACTGTCTGATGCCCGTTCGGCCTGCTCCCTTGCCGCTAGGATTCATCCACTTTGGCAATATTGGGTACGGGCCAGATCGTATTTTGGCTGTTGAGTAGTTGTTTTGGTTTGGGTGAGACCGCAGTCACGTCGCGCTAGCCTGAAGGGGCGTAATCGTCTTGTGCTCTCGCTAACGCCCCGCCACCAGGTTCTACTCATCTCGGCAACCAGTGAAGACGCTGGGCTTATCATTCTACACACTGGGAGAGGGCTACGAAATGTCGGCCCACTCGATGTACTCTCGCCTAGGTTCCACGTTACAGCGCGCACGACTGCTCGGGACACGGTTCTTCTATCGTTTCGGCATGTGCGTATGCTACACCCCTTGCGCTGGTACTCCTCTCATCTCTACTCCCTCTAGTCACTGCGCAACCCATCAAATCCGCCTCATCCTCGTCTCGTCCGTCGTCATCACCTCATTGCTCTTCCCCGCCATCGCAATCTATTACTCCTCTCCTTCCTCTCAGACGCAATACTTTGCCGGCTTCACCCTCCGCGTCCTTGACTCATTCCTTACGCCAGACGACATTTCAAGTTACTTCGCCCAACATGATCTTCAGCATTTATGGGAAGGCGACCCTGCTCTGCGGGTAAGGGCAGACTCGGTCGCCCGGGCAAGGTGCGGAATGGAAGGTGTGTTGCGGGAAGAACGTGTCCTGGTCGGTAGTGTCTCCCCGGAAGACGGGCTCGGCGCTCTTGACAAGAACACTCTGCTTGCAACACTCAAATTAGAGCGCCGCATCGCAGACGCCATGACAGCTAGGGGCGTCTCATGTCTGAAGACGCGTCAGGGGTCGTGCTTTACTCTTAGCCCATCGGCATTCTGGAATAACGACGAGGAGGCTTTGGAGGCAGACGACAGCATCCTAGACACGCTCAACTTGTCTCCCAACGTTTCCGTGGCCGGAGTCCCGATCACACCGGAGATGGTCCTCGCCGGGCGTGAGCTGCGGAACCCAACATCCACCAACTTCGACGCTGCTATGTTCCTAGTGCTCACATATTTCTTCCCGGAGAAAGAGTGCTTTGGTAAGGACGGGCATTTCCAGTGGCTGCACTCACTGGAGGACGCAGTTGGTTCCGCCGGTGAATTGGTTGTCCTCGCGCAAGAGCCCCATCTGATTGCGCTGGAGGTGGGTCCGCACGTTCTACGTCATATGACAACGGCATTAAAGCAATGCGGCATAGTACCAAAAGGACGTCTCCCTTCGCAGCCGATCCTCAGTCTTATCGCTCTTCTCCTATGTCGCATACGCCGCCTTCGCCGTCTACTGTTTCCGCCTGTTCCAGCGTATGGACATGGTGCATTCGCGCATTGGTCTCGCCTTCACCGGTCTGGTCGAGATCATAGTCAGCACCATCACCAGTATTAGTGTTTGTGCCCTTGCGGGGTTCCGGGTGACCATGGTGCCTTGGGAACTCTTTCCTATCATCGTCGTATTCATTGGCGTCGAGAACATGGGCAGCATCGTACGTAACATCTCTATGTGCGCAGGACGCCACCTGCTAACGCCTCCGACAGGTCGATGCGGTGGTGAGAACATCGATATCCCTGCCGGTGAAGGAGCGTATCGCACAGGGGCTAAGCCGTGCGGGGACGTCGAACACCCTGAAGGTGGTGTCCTACAACAGCGTGCTTGGCGTCATCGCAGCACTGTCTACAGGTGCCATCCGGCAGTTCTGCGCGTTCTCCATCGTTGTGCTCGTCGCGCATTGGTTCCTGGTGCACACTTTCTTCGTGACAGTCGTGTCCATCGACATACAACGTCTGGAAGTAAGGTTTTGATTGGGTCTATTTCCGTGCGCCCAGCTGACCGCCTTGTGCAGCTCGACGAGCTCTTACGTCAGAATGCGAACTTGACGCCGACGGTCATTGCGGATCCCCGGAAGGCCACGGCTCACCCGTCGAAATCGAAGGTGGGCTCCCTTTGGGCTTCGCTGCAGGGCCTTGTTCGAGGCAGGCCGGCGAAGAACATTAGTCTCTTCCTGGTGAGCTTTCAATGCTGCGTGGTCTATGATCCTGCAGGTAGTGACGTTGGCGTAGCTGCTAGCGATCACGGCGACACTATACTATGCAACTTCGCCACAAGCCGTTGGCAGCAAACAAACAACGAAAGCCCATTCCATGCGTAACCCTCTGTCTCAATTGTCCAGGACTCATGCCGCAGCATCAGACATTTCCCCCGCGCAGCGGGTTTGGCAGATCCTCAATCCCGGCGGTGACCCACTCATCCACATCCGCATGGAAAGTCCTACCATCCTGCTCTTGGGTGGGAGCGAGGATTCGGGAGAGCTTGACGACTTTACTGCTGACCCCGACAAACTTTCGCGGCCTCGCCTGTCTCGTGTCTCCCGTCTTTGGTCCCGTACTATGCGGCCGGTCATCTGGTTGCTGAAGTTCTTCGTCACCCCCATCACCTTCACGACGGTGCTGCTGTATGGTCTTCTGTTGTATTTGCTCAAGGATGCTGAGCTCCTCGAGGCCCAGAGGCAAGCACCAGAGCCGGAGTCACCCACTGGGGAGGAGCAGTCCTCAGAAGGTGCCATCTCTTTCAGCACGTTACCCCGCGCGTTTGCGACGGACGTCGAACTCATTGCCATGAGCAAAGACGGCAAAGTAATCGCTACCGTCGGCTTGCAGAACGAGTTCGTCATCTGGAGGACGGACGCGCAGTCGCACGTAGCGATCGACACTTCGAGCATTCTCCTTGGCAGTACGAGCACGCCGTCGGCTTCGACGACCCTCACTGCCGTCACCGTCAACGATGCAGGCAACGTTTGTGCTGTGGGTACTGGTTCGGGGATCATTGCAGCATTCCTCATCGGAAAAGACCAAGTCAAACCAATCCCTCACTTCCACCTCGACCACATCACCTCTGGAGTCACTGCACTGCACTTCTCCGGCTCTCTGAGCAACTGCTCATCGACCCCTTCTGCTGCCCGCCCTGCGGACGTGCGTTCGGAGCTTACGTGCCATCTATACGCTTCGTACGAAAACGGCGCCATCATCGAATGGGACATTTTGTCCTCGACGAACCCCCGCTACGTCACACCATCTCGTGCCGCTTCTGTCGTCAAGTCCATGCTCTTACCTATCCAGGCCGATGGCCGACTACTTGTTGGGTTTGCCTTGGACGATGGCATGATAGAGCTATGCGACGTTGAACGAGCAAACCCTGTCGTCACCGGTGATTGCGCTCTCTCTGCGGGCAACCCTGCAGATCTCGTGTCCAAGGTGCACATATGCAGTGTCGAACTCGACGGCACGCGCAGGATGATCGTAGGTGCCGCGACGCAGGCGGGCGCGATATCACTTTGGGACGCCGAGACGCGCGAGTGCTTGTTTATCCTCGAGGGGCCATTCGGCGACATCGGCACCCTGAAGATCTCCCCGGTGAACACCGCGACATGCACAACGTGCGGCGAACTACCCATCGAAAACTTCTCCATCACCTTCTCTGTCGGTCACGTTGTCCAGTTTTACCGGGCATACCTGACCCTCCCCACCCGGCGCTGCTCATGTCCGCGCAACCTCCCCCAACAGGCGCCCCGCTCTAGTCTCCTCACACATCGTTCGCGGAGCGGGAGCACCGCCTCCATCGCCTCGGGGTCAAACACTCCTCGCTCGCGCCCACGACGGTCCTCCGTATCCTCGACGCCGACGAGCGACTTCCCCGTCTCTGGGCATGGTGTGCACTCACGGCGGGCCTCGGACAAGGAGACGCTCCGGCGTAACTCGGAGACTTTCTTCCTCAACAACGCCGACTACTACGAGTATGAGACTCCGATCGGCCCTCAGGACGTGACGCCCGCGTCAAGCTACCTCGCGTCACGTCCGCAGACATCCATCTGGCAAAGCCTCGTCGTCGTCCGTGTGGCAGACGCGACTATTGAGCGCGGTAGCTGGGACGTCGGGTTCGACACGATCGTCGGCATCCGCCGGAGAGCCAGGCCGCCAATAACGAAGCGTGCTACTACTGCCGCCGTTGACCCGAAAACACACCCACACACCGAGTACGCGAGCGGGCTTAGCGCAGCCGCGCTCGAGCGGTGGGAGTTGTGGACGTTCGACCCGACAGAGGGACGGCTGCAGGCGCTGCCTCTCACTGCCCTGAGTCGGGAGAACCACACCTCCGCTTCTCCCCGCCGGCGGCGGTTCGACGGTGGACCCAGTGCTGCTCACGCCACGACTGCGCCACCGAAACGCAAGAGCGCTGTGCCGCGGCTGCACTTCACGCGGGTGTCGCCGTTCCTCAGCACTCCCGGTTTCTGCGTGGCTGGCTTCGGGAACACAGTCGGGCTCTTCAGGTTCCAATGCGATGCGGGGAGCCCGGTGAGAGTGGGCTCGCCTTCCAGGCCGCCGAAGGAGGGAAGACATGGGAGCGCGAAGGTCGAGTGATCTCGATTTTGGGGCCGCTCGCGAGCTTGGTCGCAAGCTGTGTTTTGGGCAGTTGGCATTGTATCGTACATAGCGTTTGTATAATTTCGCCAGGCGTGCTAGCCTAGGTCTACAGGTCTCTTCAGTCTTCCGTGATACATTATGTATCATTGCTGTCCATTAGCTACGCTCGATGTTCTGTAATTTATATGCTCTTCCTCGTACGGGTCAGGCGCGCATCCTCTGCCTGTACTACCGCTAGCGCTTTGGGGACGCCCGCCGCTGGCTACGTTTTGCTAAGCATTGTCTTTCCCCAAACTAGAGGTCGATCTGCAAGACGTGGTTGCCTCACGCTGCAGTGACTGGTTTCCGCATTTTTGTGTAAGCGAATAATCGATTCACCACAGCACACACATCTTCACAGCTTGAGGCAACAAGCATAAGCTTATCCAAGAGGCTGCTTGCCTGGCAGATGCTTTGTTGAGTAAAATCAAGGCTATTCTTTGCTGTGTACTTGCAGCGACGGTTGCACTAAACCCTTGCTCGATATATGTCATTCTGCCGCCCCTATCCTGATACATTTGTTGTGACATTCTCTTGTGCAATTTCCATATCTCCGAAGCAGCGTGACTCCATAATTCGTAGTGCACAATGGTTGCTTCTTGTCAAGAGGTGATGTCGAACCAACGAACCTCTGTCTGATTGCGACACAACTTCAGGCACAATTGCAATACTAACGAGGATAAGACATGAACTCACCGTATTGATACGTGTGCTCAATAGTCCTCTACCATGCGTCATTGGTAGGAGCCTCTCGAAAGCTAAAGGGTCACAATAGCTACCGTACGCAAAGTCAATCACCACCGCGCGCAGAGAGTCCAGGCTGGACAGAGAAGTGTCAATCGCTTCCCACGCGCTCTCGGGATTGAAGGGCGGGTCGTCGCGCGAGTGTTGGGACACCTGGAGGACAAGGGTCTCCAGTTTGGGAGGCACCGCGTCGGGCGCAAGGGTCCCTGCGCATGCTTTGAGGACGGAGCGAAACAGGAATTGGCGAGTCCCGCCCTCGTGCGCTTCACATTCAAGCGAGATTACGAGGGTCTTGACGGCAGATTGGTCTTTGAGTCCTAGGACGCTCCATGCGTGTCCAGTCGCCGTGTAAAAGATATAATTACTTATACAGACATCGTGTCCTATAATTATAGCGGGAGCTGTGAGCGAGAACATAGGGGGTCGAAACCACCTATGGGTAATACTTACGGTACCGCGGTCCTTCGAAGTTCAGACCTAGCCGAATCTGAACACACTCAGGTTGTTCGAGTCTGAGATAATCGTCAATCCCCACGCACTCGTGAGCCCTGGCGCCATTTGGGTAGATGCCGACGGATTGTAACGAGTGCCCGGGGGGTTGCATTCTCTTCACGGCGTTCTGGAGGGCACTGGCCCACGGAGTGATTAGATGTCGCAATACGAGCACGTCAATACGGACGTGATCTGTGTGCTGCAGTTCATTAGGGGTAGGCGCGAGTATTCCTAAGGGCTGGCGCCTGCCCCATTGCTCGAACCAAAGGTTGAGCACATGGATAGAAGAGAACGCCGCAAGCAGGCTGAGCAGAGCGGTTATAGTGTCGCCGGCTCGATGAACGACAGCTTGGACCTCTAGCTGGTCAAGCTGCAGACGTTTGTAGCTGTGCGACGAAAGGGTAACCGGACCGCCTACGAGCCTGGCGTTCCAGAGAACTAACGAGCGTAGGCTCGATAGCAGGGGGAGAATGCTGTGTAGCTCCTCGACAGATACTGGAGACCCCTCAAAGCGTCTACCAACAGGATCTTGCTCGTTTCGCGACTCGGAGCCGACCAGGCGCAGGTGTCGTATATGTCGTCCGAATTGTGTGGAAGATGTGGTAATATGGCGAGTGAAGACCGTAATTTCCGACGGGTACAGAGGATTGGGGGGATGGACGATGGCAGCGGTGTCAAATAGGCTGCCACGACTCGCCGTGCACCAGTCGCGCGAGACGAGAGAACAAGAACGTAGGGCATCTGTACTACCCTGCAGATGACCCACAATGGCGCATATGATGTCGTAGGGTACGTCAAGCATGTTATGTTGTTTTCCGTGGCTCCTTCAAAAACTTTTGGGACGTGTCACGTCCATGAGGAACAATCGACGTGCATCAGCAGTGTTGTAGGATCGAGGTGCTTACCAGTGTCAGACCGCGAACACGCTGTGACCGATATAGGAATCAATACGTTGGGCGATGTACTTCCGCTGTGCTACGCAACGTCCTCCGTGGTTTTGACGACAAACAATGATGGTGGGTTTTAGTAGAGAAAAGACTAGTACTGCAAACGACTAGGAAATTCTGCCCTTAGTAGCTGCTACTAATGCTCTCAGGCGTTATCGAGATTGCCGCCCTGATCCGCAGGTCGGGTGATCGGACCGGTTCTGACTGTGGCTATGAACGCCCACGGCCACCGTGACGGCGACTGCGGTTCCAAGCCGTCTGGGCCTCAAGCTCGTACCACCGCTCACCACCTTATATTACCTTCCAACACTTATTCTCTGTTGCACTTAGACTCCAAGCATCTCTAGCCTCTATGCTCGCGGTAACATGAAGCTTACCTTCGTAAATGAAACTCCCGACCGCTTGCTCCTCCACTTAGTCTCCAAAGGCGTTTGCAGGCAAACAATCGAGTCCGCGCCGGGGGTGGACGTTTTCATTCTACTCGACAACTCCCGCACAACTCTTCAGCTAGAGCAATGCTCGGAGAAACATATTGATTCCGACCCATCAGGCAGCAGACGTGCCATCTCCATCCCGCTGACTTCGGGAGCTGCTAGATGGAAGACCATCCATATCCAGGCGGACTGTCCCTGGCGGTTATACAAAAGTAGAGTACGCCTTCATTCCACCTTACACAGTTCTCCAAAGTGAACCCTCCGTAGATCTCTCGGCGGCACCTCCGAGTAAGTGCGTTCCCCCGCCGGGACCTTGCTAGCTTCCTGTCGGACATGCCCGATTCACTCCCTCTTTCGTCGCTTGTGCTCCCGGGTGCGTGTATCCATCCTCCTTGGCTAACTTTGTGCTCTGAACAACCACACAGGCACCCACGATACGTGTGTATTGTCACGTCCTATCCCGTGCACACACTAACAGCCCTATTCAGTATGGCATTCTATGGATGGCCAATATCGCAATGTCAAGAACACAACACCCCACTTGATGTTCAACTACACTCAGGAATCCGTGCTCTGGACATCCGCCTTGCCGTTGTCGACGGGCGTCTTATTGCCTATCACGGCATATATCCGCAACGCACACCCTTCCAAGACATCCTTCGCATCGTGCACGATTTCCTCACCTCCCAGCAGACGTCTCGCGAGACTCTCATCATGTCGATCAAGCAGGAAGATTTCAACACCACGCCCTTGCCGCTATTCTCGCAGCTCGTGCACGAGGAGATGGTAAATGGCCCGGGCGGGCTCGAGATGTGGTTCTTGCAGAACCGTATCCCCAAGCTTGGTGAAGTTCGTGGGAAAGTCATTCTCCTTAGCCGTTTTGGTGGGAACGGTAGCGGGTGGGAAGGCGGCCTAGAAGGGCTAGGGATTCATCCTACGGCCTGGCCCGACAGCGAGAAGAACGGTTTTACATGGACGCTCAAAGGTACACTCGTTCGCACGCACGACTGGTACGCAGCATCTTTCGTAGATTTTTCCATCAAGCTCAGCAAACTAACGCTCATATGCCAGGTACAACATCCCCTCCTTCCTCTACATACCCGAGAAGACTGAACTAGCGACCGAGATCCTGCTGCCCCCCTCCAATACCCCGCCGTTCCCCATACTCAACATTACCTTCTTCTCAGCCGCGTCGTTTCCGTTCGCGTTCCCACCGACCGTGGCCAAGGGTCTCGGCTGGCCGCGCTGGTGGTTCGGCATCGAGGGCGTAAACGCGCGCGTCGGCCAGTGGCTGCTCGATCAGCTTAGCGCGCGAGGCGATGACACGCGCATACGCGGATGGGCGTTCATGGACTACTTTGCGGAGCCGGACTATGGTGCGGTCGTACCGTTGCTAGTCGAGTGCAACTACAGGGGGAGGAAGAAGGGCGAGGAGGGTTGGGAGTAGGCGACCCGCGTTCAAGGTTCGAAGGTCCGGTCTGTCCTTCCCTCGACGTCTGCGTTGTATTTCAGTCCGGGGCGTCCGAAATGTTAATTTGGTGGTTCTCGCTACAGCAGTTTTGTATTAATGGACGGCCGATGGTTTGCTCATACATATCAGCACGCGGTTGTGGCAACAAACTGTGCGACGCCTGTCGTCTGCACTCATCAAATCGCCGGAGGGCGTGCCGCTCCTTACGGCGCCCAACATTCTCTGCACGCAGCCTCCAAGAACAGCATCTATCTTCTCGACCCTTCGCTTCCGAGTCTCTTGACGAGAGCAAGCACAGCTCATAACCTCCATCGAATTCCCCGGCAGCCTCGTACACGATCAGTACGAGTTTTCTCGTCAGTCAATGTTCGTCTTCATTTTGAGCTGGGCGTGCGTTGATCCGATTTTGTTGCTTCTTTTCCAAGGCTGGTACGGTGTAGGCGTTCAGGGCGCTCCGGCCCATAAATATATGACGCCCCGATCACCGCGCCGGATGTTGTGCAATTGGAGCTGCATGGTTTGGATCGGATCGGCCCGCCCTTGGAGGGTCGAAGTTTTAACGTGCTGAAACCTGGTCTTCAACGTAGGAAGAGACCGAAGGCTTAACAAGGCTTCTTCTGCACCGGTGAAAACGAGTGTACCTCGCACAACTGTTCGTTCCGTGCCCCAGCTAAGGCGGTACACGAAGCGACAGAGGGCAAATATAGGTGCGCAGCGGCTACGCTGAAATAGTCACGGATCCAATTGGCTCTCACACCAACAGACGTTCCGTGCATTTTGACTGCTTGCCGGAAGCCGGCGCACACCTGTTGCGTCCCTCGGTCGTCGCCAACTTCAAGAGGGCGAACAGCGCATGACTGCGCCCGCCACCGCAGTTATCTTCTATCATGTCATCGCCCTCGTTCTTCTGCGGAGATTTAGATGCGACCACGAACGTATACGCGCCCCCTAACGGGTACACGCGGCTGTGGCCAAAGTGCTTAGCATGGCTGGCGCTCCGGCCGCGTTTGCACTGGGGCGAGATCAGGAGAGTCTATTCTGGACTGTGGTGGAAATTGCACGACGTAGGTGTCATGCACCGCTCTCTTCTTCCCCCTTCCCCCGAATCCCAGTTGCAAGGAACAATGACTTCAAACCCAGCGCTACTTTTTGCTCGTTCATACTATTCGAGCTTGTCTTCTGGAGCTCGTTATCGCGTCATTGGTGCCTTGGCTCTTTCTACTTTATTTCTACTTTCTTTGGCAGTGTGGTCATCTCGGTGGTCTGTTGAATCTTTCTATTTCGCATCGAGCCTGTGGGGAGGACCTCCGACGGCGTTGGCGCCTCACCTCTTGCCCCCGTTGTATCGGGAATTCGTCGAAGCCGAGCATGCTCTCCCGCAACATAATTGGAGTCAGACCGCGCCAAAGCATGGAGAGAGATTTCTTTTTGTGGCTCGCTATGCGACCAAAGGTGCGTTTCTGGTTAGTGTCACGGATTCACCTTTTTTGACCTGTAATGACAGGACAGGGATGGGGTAACTCTCTCCAAGAGTTCCTGCTTCATGGATGGTTGGCATATAAGGCTGGACGGACGTGGGTATATGATTTCTCCTGCTACTTCGTTGTTTGACCTTTGCCGTTGCGTCAGATTTGTCTTCCATAATTATACATGGTCCGATAATCCCGACGCAACATTTGCGAAATGGCACGGAAAGCAGATCCCCGCTCAAATTCCCTATTCAGTCTCACTACGGGGTGCGGAGGTTCATCTAGGTTGTAAACCTATACCTGGTTCCAATAACATCTCACTGCAGGGCCCCTCGTTGGCGACGCATTTCCTCATGGCGAGCACCGATCACCAGCAATCAGTAAGCTCTACTTCGAGCAGATTTGTCAATCAAAGACAACCCTCTACCCCTCCGGTGTGTACGGCGAAGCCGGGATGCCATTCGCGACCTCGCAAATCGTCGATAAATGGGTCCAGAAGCTAAATCGCCTCCAGGACCCCTGTGTACAAACTACGCCAGGGGAAAACCTCTTTACACACGAGACGTACGTACGCGGCCCCCATCGTCGCTCTATAAGTACGCATTACTGACTTATATTCAGGGTATATGGCGTACCCGGTGCGTTCGATGACGCCTGGCAAGACTTCTCGACGTCACCCATCATCACCCACTTCGGCTGGTCGCCACTCATTGAGATGGCGTTCGACACCAATCGCGATCTTTTCCTCCCCTCGTATGCCCTTGCAACAGAGCCTTTCCTCTCCGCAGTGCCCTTCACCAACAACACTGACCGCTATACGATGATCCCCGGGTTGATGGTGCTCCATTTACGGCGAGGAGACTACGAAAGCCACTGCATGAAGCTCGCACGTCAGCTGGAGCATTTCGTGAGCGTGAACGCGTTTCCCTTCATGATGGACCAGTTCACCGTCCCGCGCGGCGTGAATGCCGAGCACTATCGGAAGCACTGTTTCCCGTCAATAGATGAGGTGACGGCGAAGGTTGCAAAGGTGCTCAAGACGCCGGCTGCACGAGGCGTGCGCAAGCTGTTTATTATGACCAACGCCGATTCAGGGTGGATCGCGGAGGTGGAAAAAGCGCTGTTGCCGCTCACAAGCTGGGAGATCATTTCGAGCAGCCGCGACCTCACGATAAGTTGGGAGCAGAAGTACGTTGCGCAATGCATCGACTCACTTGTCGCGCAGCGAGCCCAGGTTTTCATCGGGAATGGGGTAAGTAAAATGAATCCCTCTCATGTTAACAGAACGTTGCTGACCATCGTCTATAGTTCTCCACGCTTACTTCGACCGCAGTGACGATGCGGCTAGCTAATGGCTTCCCCTCAGATAGTACAAGATTCTGGTAGTAATTTGTGCAAGACACGCGGTAATATACGTATCCACTTGAGTATAGTAGCTTGAATAGATGTTTTATCCTGGGTGGAAAGCTGTATAATCAGACGGTCTAATGCAGGCCCGTGACTACGTCAATCATCGGCCGATGCGCATTCGTTTCGTAGATGTTGGGTGTGTATATACAAATCTGCTTAGGTGGTGGACAGTAGTACTGAAGGACGCGCTCTCGGTGATTACGCTCCTGAAGATGATCTATCCCATAATCACTCCGAAATGCGTAGACATGTAGCTGATTGAAAGTTGAATGAGTTTCGACGGTACCCTGCCGAATTCCAGCGATGAGAGACCTACCCAACGTTCGACCGTCCAGGATCATTGAAGATACTGAGCACATCCCATTAATTGAACGCTACAATGGAGCCACCGGTACCGCCGTCCACTTACATATACCCGCGATTACCAAGCAGGCCGAGCTTTTCCTTGAGGAACGCGAAGAACGCCTTGGAGGCCTCCTCGTTCGCTGTGGGGCTGAGCGTGTCTAGGACAGTCTAAATCGAAGTGCGTTCGAGAGCTTGGTCTCATGCAGGGTATTACGCGGAACTCACAATGTGTAGGAGGAAGTTGGGCTCAGAAGAAGCGTTGAACACCAGATTCTCGTGATAGTTGTAGTTGACCGAAAAGTAGGCCTCGTCCTTCTTCAGAGTCTTCGCGGAGAACTGAATCATACCACCGGTCGACGAACTTGGAACAAGTAAATTCCAACGTTCCGACTTACCTTGGAGAATTCGAGGCAGAAAGCCTTGGGGTCAGCAATGACCACGTTGGTCTTGAGGTCGATGATAGGCATGCTGTGAGGAGTCGGGGCGGGGCTGTGGGATGGTATTCTCTTGAGACTGCTCCGAGGGACTATTTATCTGATTCTGAGAGCCCTGCTTCAACAACAACCCGAGCCGGCGTTTTCGACGCCAGACACATCACGGTAGGCATCATGTCGGGTCTCTGTGGGACTTTGAAGCCCATGACTCAGCGGTGGGCGGGTTTCTCGTTATGCTTCCTTCTGTGTCTGTGGGCATTGTCTTCCGTGTTCGTCCGTAGACGCGGTTGTTGCTGATACATCCCGCTTTCCAACGCCGCACGAATTGGAGCATAATGATCTACGAACGGTGTCACGCCACCTCGGCGGCCGCATACCATGGTTTCATGGGAAGGGAAAGTGAGAGTATATCAACATGAGACAGTGGACGGCAGCGAAAAGAAGCCTTCACCGCGCCTGGGTTGAGGATCAAGTAAGCCCTCCGACCTTGTTGCGAACCGAGGCGGCATCCCATGCAATAGAGGGAGGGGAGTGTGTGGCCTTTCACTGCTACTGGGGCAGCCACGGTTTGAACATGGGGCGAGAAACGGGCCCTTACCAAGTGTCCCCAAAGCATAGCAATGTGCAGCCCAGCGAGCACGACGTAGTAAACATCTGATACAC
Source organism: Trametes hirsuta (assembly GCA_001302255.2). Lineage (NCBI taxonomy): Eukaryota > Fungi > Basidiomycota > Agaricomycetes > Polyporales > Polyporaceae > Trametes > Trametes hirsuta. The sequence continues at coordinate 694,826 of CP019376.1, forward strand.
AAACCGCAAGCAGGCACACGCGTAATACAACGGGTAGACTCATCTATACACAACAAACACACCCTCCGCCCATACCAGGATCCTCACGCCTACGTCGCGCCAAGTGTGTCCTCCTCCGTCTCGCCGTCCTTGCGCAGATGCCAGTTGTAGAAATGGCTCGCCGTGACGCCCTCCCACTGTTCGAGCGCGTCGAGCGTCGCGCGGCCCCAGTCGAACGCGCCGTGCTCGGCGACGTCCGCGGGGCCCTCGACGAAGCGCACCAGCCGCTCGTTCTTCTCGAGGATGAAGCCCTCGCGGATGCCGTTCCGGATCAGCGCGCGCAGCGGCTCCCAGAAGTTGCGTACGTTCACGAGGATGACGGCTGCGCAGGGGGGGAGCGGATCGGGGTTAGCGGGGTTAGCGGACACGCGCACGGATGATTTGGGGAAGGGAGGAGCGTACGTTTGCTGTGGATCCCAATTTGCGACCAGCAGACGACTTCGAGGACCTAGAACAACACAGGGGGTTAGGCCGCACGATAGGACTAGATTGGGAGGTATGGGGCGGCTTGCCTCCTCGAAAGTACCGTAACCTCCTGGAAGACCGACAAACGCAGCTGAGCGTTTCGCCATCTCCGCCTTCCGCTCGTGCATAGAGTTCACGATGACCTAGCTTTTGATTCAGACGCAAACAAACTAGGCGCTGCAAATGGCGTACGCACCATTTCGACCTGTGCCCCGCCACAAAGAAAGGGTAAGTCCCGACTACGTGACAATCTTCCTACCTCTCCCTCTCTGTCCGGCCAGCACTCACCTTTTCCCGGCCTTGCTCCTGGAGCTGAATGTGCGGCTTGTGGATGGTCTTGGTCTGGTCTACTTCTCCGCCTGCGGCAACCATGGCATATGGTGTCACCCCGACAACGTCTCCTCCTGCCTCTAGCGCTGCACCTGACACGACACCCATGATCCCCGCTGAGCCTCCGCCGTATACGAGGGGCCTCTTCGCCTCAGCGATGGCCTTCCCTAGTGCTATTCATCGCTCCTGTGTCAGCCTGCAGAACACGTACAACTGTCGAAGCCCTAGAGCTCACATTTCGCCGCGTTCGCGAACGCGGGGTCGGATCCGGAGGCTGAGCCGCAAAACACGGCGATCCCGCGCACCTGAGCATTCTGGTCGTTGTGGATGGCCATGGTGGCGTTGAACGGTGAGGAGATGCTGACGACGTCTTTATGGCCCGGCGAGCGGTCTTTCGAACGCCTCGGGGTGCGAACGCGTTGGAACCACGAGCTGAAGCTGAGGCGAGTCATCCGGCGCCGCCGTGCACCGTGGTGCTGGTGCTTCCTTGCGCACGCGCTCGCGCCAAGTTCAGGCGGGCAGCGAGAGACGGCCCTGTAGAGCGTGCGTGATGGGTGCGGTCGCGTAGAGGCATGGGTGGTACTTATTCAGGCTGCGCAGTACGCGTAGAACAGCTGTGCTGCATACGAGCAGAGTACGTGAGAGTGACGGAGCGGCGGAGGCTTGACCCTGGCGGCGAGCGCTTGATACGTCCACAACGAACCGCGTAGCAGGCATGTGCCCGTGAATATGTTTACAGGGGTACAAGGCCGTGGAAGAAACACCAGAGCGGACGGGGAGATGATGAGCAAGAATTGCGAAGGGCCGCGGGGGCCCTGGTTGCATTATGCGCGACAACAGGTATGAGGTACAACTTCTTTCTAGGACGTCCCCCGACTCGTCCTACATCCAAACGATAACTTCTTCGTATCCCACACGCGACCGAATACACCTAGATTGTTTGGCGCGAGCCATTATGCACCGTAGTTGAGGCGGAAGATGTCATTGTAGCTGGACGGACGCGTCAAACGACCGAGTGAGCTGCGAGAATCGGGGCGAACGTACACATAGTAGCTGCCGGCATCGGGTATTAGCTGGAAGACCTGGCTGAATTGGAGGGGGTTCGTGCTATCGTCGACCTAGAGAGGAAAACAGGAAAAAAGAGAGAATAAGGGAGGAAGGAAGACAGAAGCAATCAGCGCCCCTAACGCCTCTAAAGGAACCGCCAGACTTACGACCAAGAGACCCGTGACGCTGACGATCAGGCTCGCGACGCTGGGCGACGACGGCTGCGCGTCAAGGGTGGTGACCTTGTGCTGCACCTTCTCGAACGGCAGGGACTAAAACGCGTCTATGAGATTGTACGCATCCTCCGATCGAGGAAAAAAGCGACTCACCGTGAGCTTCTCGGCGATAGCGGCCGCGCCGAGGATGGGCGTGCCCTCCCAGCTCAACATGGACACATCGCGCTGCGGGAAGGGGAGAACGCGGGTCAGATCTCGAGGATGCCGCGGCGCGTGCGGAGAGGGCGCACGTAGAGGCTCTGGAGGGTGCCACGGTTGGTGTCAAAGGTGCTGTAGTAGAAATCGGTGAACTGCTTCGCGACTGCGTTGATGTCGGCCATGGTGCGATCGCTCTATCGTACAGCGGGGAGAGAAGGAACTGAGGGCGCTGAGGGGCAAGGGTGGAGAGAGAAAGCGTGCTGAGGAAGCCGCGGCCGCAAACCCTTGCCCACTCAAAGACGCGATCGTTGATTAGATCGTGCCCGTTAGATCGCGCGGGCTTACCGCGATCTAAGCGGGTAAGAAAAGGCTTCTTACGGTGTTCTTACCCGGGTAAGCCGCGGTAAGCCCCCGGCTAGACGACGATCAACGGGCGTTTCCCAGCGAAGCGAGCGGTTTATTGCTGTTTGCAAGCGCCACGTCGCCGGCGCCTATCCCAGGTTTTTTCCGCCATTCGCTCTCGCTTGCGTTCGCGCACCCTGGTCTGGCTTCGAACGCTTGTATCTCGCTTAGTTTCCCTCGAATTGACTTGATTCCTTGACCTCCTTACGCCTCTCGTCTGCCCGCATTCAACGGCTCCAATTTCACCAGTGTCCGACAACTCGGTCATCCAGATTCTCGGAACAAACATTACCTGATCGCTCATTGTTCAGTCCTCGTTCTGGGACGCATAAGTAAACCGTTGGAGATAGGTTCTGGGAGGTGGGGAAGCTTTATGAAGTGCTGGTGAGTGTTTCCCATGAAGCACCCCTCGCCCACTCTACACGACGTCCCCTCCGTAATGCTCCCACCTTCACACCCGCTTGTTCCAACCACATCCGATGTCCGTAGGCAATGTACTTCTATACCGTGAATGTTCCAGCGAACGTAGTCTACTCTAGGACTGTACAATCATGTCCCCAAAAGTTTAACGATGCTACTTGTGTTGAAAACTACTTTTTGAGAGGAGTGGAAGTATGTCACCAACCACGCCAGTCGAGGTATCGACCATGGCATTCTGAGGCTGCATCAAGGTTACAAAGCATCAGGAATATCTGTTTGAAGACATGCACGCTACGTCCACTGAGCCCAGTATAAAGCACATTGGAGAAACAACTGTGGCGAGCGGAGGAGGAAGAGGGGGATAGATGAATGATGATGCGAAAAGCAAACCTTTAAGCCTAGAACATCCCTAACGCGTCCCAAGATCCATTAACACACTCTTGTGCCCTTTACAAGTGTTTTCTTGCTTTGATCCTTCGGGATGCGCGTGAAGTAGACATCGAACGATCGCTAACAGTGATGTTGGCGTAGTATGTTGTCCAAAACCGGTGGTTCTTGCTCTGTTAGATGCGGGTAGACGAGAGGCGTAAGGAGGTCAAGGAATCAAGTCAATTCGAGGGAAACTGAGCGAGATACAAGCGTTCGAAGCCAGACCAGGGTGCGCGAACGCAAGCGAGAGCGAGTGGCGGAAAAAACCTGGGATAGGCGCCGGCGACATGGCGCTTGCAAACAGCAATAATACTCTGCGTCCGAGGCGTCGACTGCAAGAAGACGTTGACGGGCCACGCTCGGTTGATCGAATTCGCCCTCCGCCGGCCGGTGCCAGTGACCACGCAGCTCGTCCTGCCACCACGGCCGCGTTCAACACCGTCATGTCCATGGCGCCCGCCGAGGGCCAGCGACCCGCGATGCGGCGCAAGTCGTCTGCCCAGAACCTCCTCTCCACCTTCAAGTCCAACACCGGCGCAGGCAGCACCGCGGGGCCCCCGCCCTCGTCCTTCCCGAGCGCGGGGCTCCCCAGCACCGCCGGCCTCCCCTACTCGTCCGTGCCGACGCCGACGACCGCGACGATGAACCGCGAGTGGGACGTGCAGTCGCTCCAGAGCGAGGGCATGGGCTCCGCGCTCGCGAACCCGCTCGTGCAGGGCACGTCCGTCGAGATGCTCAGGGAGCTCGTCAAGAAGCGGATCATCACGTTGACCTATCTGCGCAATGTGCACGAAGGGTGCGTCCTTGCTTGCGCGGGTCGGCGGGAGGGGTTCGCTGCTGACCGGGGGCGGGCCGTGGACAGGAAGAGCCATTGGTTCCATACCATTATGATTACGCGGGTCGAGCTCGACCGTGCGTTCACGAATGCGGCCATGAAACAGCGGTGAGTCGCAGTATCAGTTGGTGTGTGCGCGTGCTGGACAACCCTAGCCCAGGACATACCGGTTCGCCGTACTCGGGATGGCGCTTGCGAATCAATTCGAGGTAAAAGAGCCGCAAGATTATCTGCGCGGCCTCGAAAAGGTGCTAGGAGAGTATGAGTTGTTGAAAGAGGACGGCGATAGGCCAAAGATGGTACGTCTCGCGTTACCGGACGTTTCAAACTCGCCCACAATCCCGCCACCCAGCGATTATTCCGCCAGAAAGGTTCAAAGCGACCGCCGGGCGCAGACTATGCGATTTCGTACACGGATCCCTCGGAGGCGTACATGACACTACCGCACGTCGTACGTCTGTCCACCCCCGTGCAAGCGCTCCCCGATGGCTGAGTCTATGCGCCAGCCCTTTCCTCTAGACTACCACCAAACGCTCCTCTCCCTCCTCGACGTGCTATCTGAGGTTTACAACAAGATCTCGAAAATCCTCGGGCCCTCGCCGTTCTCGGGCGCGGGGAATAACATGATGGGCCCACTGGGCCTTCTATCTCCACATCCGGGCGTATCATACCTCTTCGCCGGCATGGACGCTGCACTATCGAACGAGTCAGACAACAGTTTGTGGGGAATAGCGAATGCGACTATGATGGGACCGGGTGGCACCGCTGCGCCCAGCTACGGCGGCGGCCCAGGGAGCCCCCCGCCGAATTGGACGACCATGCTGGGTGATACTGTGCGGATGATCGACAATAAGCTCAAGGTGCGTCCGTCACGTCCGAGCCACTGCTTGTCTCGTGCATCTGTCTCATATGGCGGCGCCATCTGCGCTTCCTCCTGCAGAAACTGATCGCGGCCCTACTGAAGGAACTCGACGATTGCGCGCGCGCAGGGATCAAGGACGAGTTGGCATCGCTCGATCCGCTGTTACGGCACGTCGCGGTGGCGGAGGAGGCGAGGGAGGGCATGTTTGAGTTTGATTGAGTTGACGGCGCGCTGCCGCAGCGCGCGTTTTGACTGCTCGCAGCCCAAGGCGAAGCGGGCTCGTTCGTTCATTGACGTGATCGCTTTGGATGGATGATTTAACTTTATAGCTCTATCTAATGGTGTACCCTGCTGTAATACGTAGTAATTGTACGCTTCTTTGGACGTTGGATCAAAGAGGCGCGCGTGTACCTGGGTCATGAGCAGCCGCGGGAGCACGCAACGGGGAGGGACAAAGGGAGGGACAGAGGAGAGCAGAAAGGGACATGAGAACGGCAGGAGGTCCTTGGGGAAGAAGATGGCGTTGATACCGAAGTCAACGAAGAAGCCATTGTCCCCGGCGCCCGTCGTCAACCGCAATAGCGCCCGAAACAAGCGCCACCGTGAAACGACTGTCTGGGTGGCTCAAGAAGTCAACTGTTGCAGCGAGAGTAGACACGGTTGTGAGAGACGGCAAAGACGACGCTTTCGCCGCCACAAACGATCCCTAGAGGGTCGCAGACAGAGACGCAGGGACGAAAAACGGCGAGGACGCGGACAAGAACGTGCTGGAACGAGTCAAGATAAGAAGTGATCGGGGCGCGGCAGAGCTTATAAAGCGATCAAATTTTCGGGCGGAGCTTGAACGCAAGGGAGTATATAAGAGCGAGGGTCACGTCGCCATCCGCCCCTTCTCCCCGCATCTGCGCTTTCCCACGGTCTAGAATTTGCCGGTTCGCTGCCATCACTCGTCATGTCTTTCGCTCTCCCGTCCCGCCAGGTCAACTTTGGCCGCCCCGTCCCCGCGCAGACCCAGCAGTACCAGCAGAGCCAGCCCCAGCCGTATGGGCAGCCCCAGCAGCAGCAGGCGAACGGCCTCGCGCTCCCGTACCCATCCAACCCCTACCTCCCCGGGCCCTCCAGCCTCGCGCTCCCCGGCCCCTCTGCTCCTACCTATCCCCAGCCCCAGTCTTCCCAGCAGGCTCAGCCACAGCAGAGCCAGCCATCTCCCTCCCAATCCCAGACTGTCGTCGGCAGTCAGCCCACCGCGGGTCCCTCCACCCCTCCCGCTACTGTCCCGGCGACGCCTGCTCCGCTCACCCTCGAGCAGCAGCACATCACCGCCGTGGAGGGCATCGTTCCCACCCTTCAGAATATTGTCGCCACCGTGAACCTGGACTGCCGGCTGGATCTGAAGACGATCGCGCTGCATGCCAGGAATGCGGAGTACAATCCCAAGGTTGGTACATCACATTTCTGATATGTAGCCGTCGGACTTCCCTCCGTCGTGCTTCCTTTCTAGCGTTTCGCGGCGGTCATCATGCGTATCCGCGACCCCAAGACGACCGCGCTCATCTTCGCGTCGGGCAAGATGGTCGTCACGGGTGCCAAGTCGGAAGACGACTCGCGCCTGGCGTCGCGCAAATATGCGCGTATCGTCCAGAAGCTTGGCTTCGATGCCAAGTTCTCTGAGTTCAAGATTCAGAACATCGTCGGCTCGTGTGACGTCAAGTTCCCCATCCGTCTGGAGGGTCTTGCGTACAGCCACGGACAGTTCAGCTCGTATGAGCCTGAGGTATGTATCAATGTCGCATGCCAGCCGATCCATCGCTGAGGTCCTCCACAGCTCTTCCCTGGCCTGATCTATCGTATGATCAAGCCAAAGGTCGTGCTTTTGATCTTCGTTTCGGGCAAGATCGTGTTGACGGGTGCTAAGGTAATGCATCTTTGTCCTGCACCGTCGAAAGGCTGTCCTTGGAAGACACGCGCGACGAGTGACGATACATGTATGCTGACCCTGCGTCATCGCCGACCGTTAGGTCCGCGAGGAGATTTATACCGCGTTCAACACGATCTACACTGTGCTTTGCGAGTTCCGCAAGCCGTAAACGCCCCTCGCGATGCTCGCGTCGTCGATATCGACGTTCGTCGTAGCGCCCTCGTTTTGCCCACCGTCCATGTGTTGTTCGGTCATGTGTGTCGCTCAAGGGTGCGACGCTCTGGGTGGGTGACGATGGGAACCGAGAGCGCGGTTATAGAAAATCAAGGACACCTTGCGAGGCAGTATGCATATGACCCTCCCACACTCTCTTCGTACGCAGCCTACGATATAGCTCCCATACTCACATACATACCTGGCCCTGTTATTAACATCACTGTAGCAATTTGTAACCATACATCAATGCCAATTTCTCTTTGTTCTCTCCCCTTTTCACGTTTGGGACGTCGTCTGCTTCCTTCGCGTGCGTTCACACAACGCATTCAATCCGGCGTTACTACGTCGTCTCATGGTATGCACGTCTGAGCCGACCGTGGGTTCCATAGCATAGTACATTCGTTCTACGTCTACAACATTTTAATAGTCTGCTTCTATGTCGCCTCGCGAACTTCGAATCCTGTGTGTATTCACGCAGCAGCTTTGGCAGGCTCGCTCTTCTCCGCAGCGGGGGCCGCTGGAGTGGCCTTGCTCTTACCAAACGTGGGCTCGATCTTCCGGCTGCCGTCCATGAACGTCTTCACCTCCTCTTCCGTGACCTTCGCTCTCCGCTGCAAGCAGACGTAAGTGATGAAACACAGGCGAACGACACCAATACGTACATCTTGGAAATCCTTGACGAAGTCCTGTAGGATCTTGATGCACTTGCCCTTGAGCTCGCCCGTGAGCAGGCGTCCCGCGCGGTATTCCTGCATGCGGATCAGCATACATCTCGTCGCATGCCACTGAGGGGGAAGGGACGTACTTCGCCCATCTGTTTCCACTCCTCATCGTCCTCGAGGAAGAAGCCGAGGTACTGGTACGCGACGTCGACGTCCGGGTTCCCACCGAGGCGGCGGTGCTCCTCGACAGTCTCCTGGCCGCCCGAGAAGCCGTGCTTGTTGACCTTGTTCTTGATCTGCGCGGCAGAGTCGCCCATGTAGATGCTCGAGTTGGCGTCGGACGCGCTCATCTTCGTCTGCGGGCCCTGCAGCGCGGGGAAGAACTTGGCGTGCAGCAGCGCGGGCTTGGGGTACTTGAGCTTCACGGCGACGTCGCGCGTGAGCCGGAAGTACGGGTCCTGGTCGATCGCGCACGGGATGAGGCACGGGATGTTGGACGCGGTGCCGAAGATTTGCGGGAACGAGTTTGAGAAGGAGGGCGCGGCTTGGATGGACGCGAAGTGGATCTTGCCGATGTTGTCGCTGAGGCGGAGAGCGTGAGGTTGAGGGAGGGTACGACAACAAAAAGACAGGGGACTCACGATTCGTTGAACCCGAACGTGGCCTTGGCCTGGTTGAACGTGATCTGGCGCGAAATTTTGGAGACGTTACGGTAAAACGGTCCGCCAACGTAGTCGTAGTCGCTGAAAATGAATGTCTTTTCGAGCTTGAATCCGACCGCGATGATATCGCGTGCGTTGCGCTTTGCGAACTCGTATGTTTGTTCCGGCTTGAGCTCGTGCTTGAACAGGAACTTCTCATCATCTGTGAGTTGCACCACTAGTGGCACATCGAACACGTCCTGCAACCACCTTTAGCGCCGTTAGTGACCATTTTTTGAGTCTCCCAAAGCTCTGATCGAGAGCGCGTTTTGTGTTATTACTCATTCGAGCTATCCTCTCGCAAACTGTCTCCGGTGCGCATGGACACCAGACAGAAAATGCCTATCTGCCTCGAAAGGACCCAACGACCCATCCATGCTGAGCCTTGCCCTTCTCAAAGACAGTAAGGTGGACCCCATGTTGCGTGCAGTCTGCAACGTCTGGAAACGTCTGTGCAATGGTGACATCGGGTCCAACTTAACTACAAACGGCGAGCATAAGAGAAGTGACTTCGTACTTCCAACACGTTCGCCGTGTGCATCACACGACACTCGGGAGCATTACTGTTGTGCGAAGATGTTACTCACTTTGTGAAAACAAATGGCACCATGTGCCCCAGGTGCATGCTATCGCTACTCGGTCCTCGTCCTGTATACAAGAAGAACGGCTTTCCCTGCTCATACCGGTCCAGGATCTTGTTCAGGTCGCGATGGGAAAAGAACATGCCGCGACGGAGAAAGACGTGGGGTCGGTGGCCAGTTAGTCGTTCGAACCGCTCGAGCAACGCCTGGTCTATTCTCTGCGTGCCAAAGTTGTCAATCAGCTTGTCGTAGTCGATTGCGAGCTGTTTTCCGTCCGCTGAGACGGAGCCTTGGACGTCCCAGGGCGTAACAATCTGGCCGTGTGCGTCCGTGTCTGCCGGCTTGACTGCAGGAACCTCCTGTTGTCCCTCAGTTTGCTCCGGATGAGGGTGGACCGCAGACGCGTCCTTTGTTGTCTCAGACATGATGGGAGAGGTCAAGGAGGATGTGGACGGCAGCAGAGTTGACTCGGTTCGATGCGAGCAGAATCCTCGGAGGTTAACATGATCGCGGTATAACCTGTTATCTCAGATCTTTCGCTCGACTTTATCGCCTTTACCACGTGGCTACGTTAACGTCCGTCGTCCTACCAAAGCTTCAAGCTGCGATATTATCATACCAACCGAGTAACTCATCTGCATCGCTTGCTGCATGCATGCCCCCAACCACCGGCCATTGACGTATACACCCGAGCTCTGTATGTTGCCATCTGAAAATTAGATAGGCAGCCTAAGCTGCTTCATCCGCATGTGCGACTCTGAAATGGCGCCTCGCTTCTTAAAAATGGCAAGTTCTCGCATGCGTGCCCCTTGAACAGACGACACAGGTCACCACGAGCCGTCAACCATGCGAACGGCTTCTACGCTGACCCCGAGCGCGGACAAGCGATCCACCAAAACGTCCGAGCGAGCCATCACATTTACCAGCTTCACATCTTTCAGGCCGCCGCCATCCATGGCCCTCCCACGCACGCAGTCCAAGAGAAACCGCTCGTATCTGGCGTCCAGGAAGGCATCAACAAGCCCGATGCTCTTCAGGTTGGGACACGAGCGCGGGGTCCAAGCTAGAGTCGGGCCTGACAAAGCGGAGCGTGCGCACTTCCACCGTGCGTCGAAAGACGTTCTCCCAGTCCACGACGAGCTCCATACATTTGGCAGTGACGACTACAAGAGTCTTGGCCGTCTCAATAATCGGCAGTGGGAGCGAGCTCGAGACGGGGTCCGAGGGGTCGATTTCGAGCGTGAGGGTGACGACGGGTTCTAAGCCCTGTAGAGCCCTGTAGAGAGTGAGCCGCACCCCGTCCCCTATATCCGTGAGGTTCACGGTATCGAGCGAGGCGAGCGCAGGAAGGCGAGTTATATCTTTCGGGAAGATGGCCTCGTAAGGGCCGGCCAAGTGGGTTTGTGGCGGCGGTGCGGGTGCGAGCTTGAGGCGTGTCGTAGCGGGGAGGACCGAGTGCGAGAGAAGGCCGGCGATATGCTGTGGCATCGGACCCTCGATCGAGAACGAGGAGAGTAAGGGGAGTTGGACATCCCATGCGCAATCCTCGGGCGACATGAAGGGCGCCGTCAGCGGCGCGATGTCCAGGTGCACTTCTTCAAGTTCCGGGCATTGCATGAAAATCTTCCGAAGCTGGATCTCGCTCGGCGCCGCCATTCCGGGCGTGGCGATATCAAGCACCGTCAAGTTTTGGAACGCGCCCGAATTCCAGGGTGGGGCTATCGGACGGAGACGAAGCGAGCGTAAGGCGGGCGTCTCTGATGGCTGTGAGGCGGGCCTGAGCCAATAAAACAGAGGAACGGGGTCTTGCAGTGTAGTCATCCCCCCGCCAGGGGCGAAGTCGCCCAAAAGGTGGAACTTTTCGAGATGCGGAGCGCTTCGACCGAAGAGCTGGATGGAGACATGCAACAGCTCACATCCGTCTTGCACGTTGATAACGAGCGGACGGACGCGACCGATGAAGTACGCCAGGTCGCCGAAGTCCCTCAGGGCTAAAGTGCGTTCGAAGCGGATGTCGAGGAGTGTATTCTTCGAGCGCTCGATGAACACTTTTGCTTTGGCGACGTTCGTCACCAGAATCTCGTTCCACAGCGTAGGGCAGTTGAAAGCGATTGTCCGCCAGGTTTGGCAGACATGTGTGGCCGTGGTTAGATCGCGGATTTGTGAGGACGTGTGATTCGAGTAGGAGAGTATGTGCGCGAGGAGCTCGGAAGGAAGGCGATGCATCATGCATCGGGAGATCCGTATCGTCTACAGGTACGCGACCGCCTCCTTCATTTCTTTCGCCGAGGCATTCAACTACGCGACATATTCGTCGATGTCCTGACAACGCTGATCATCGGCCCGAATAGTTCGAAGGTGTTATAACCTTAGCGTGCGGCGTGCCGGCTTGCGCTGACTGTGCCGTGTCCGAGGAGGTCAGGTCGAGAGTTGCTGGGTACGGGACGCCGCCGGGGGCCATGGGTTCGGGCTGTAGGCTAGTACTGCCAGCCTTGTAGTACCGAGAATACTACACAAGAAGCGGTTAGTGGGTAGCTCACGGAGGTTGGTCCACACGCAATTGAGAAAGCTCTACCTCGTTGTCGACAACTCGACGGTGGGATATGCTTGGAAGAGTGTTAATATTGTGGCGTGGAAGGGCGACGGCGTCCTCGGATGAGTTTCGTACTGCAATCTGCATTGTGCAAGCTTCAAAAGCACGTTTGCGGCCGGCGCCATCGGCGCACTGCCACACGGATCACCATGAAGGCGGGTCCGAGACCGAGACTGGACTGAAAGCAATGAGCCAGAGACAACACCTTTATAAATGCACCCAATGATTGCTTCAAGGTTGTCAGCACTAGCAGTCTGAACTGTGTACAATGTTCCTGGGACTCAAAGTTCCAGGGACACCCGATCCCAAAGTTTGAGCCCGTTCAAACATGGATCATGATGGCAAGCCCGCCTCTTAGATGTACCGACTTATCCTTCGGATTCGAGAGGTCAAAGGTTCTATGTACGGGTGAGTACCAGCGCAACGCCAATCAGGCGTACCTATTTATTGTCCGTGAGTTTTTTAACATCTCAAACAACGAGGAAGTTCGTGGCGGTCTCAGCGATTTGAGAAAGTTGTGCGGCAAACATATGTCGAGAGTTCACGACGTGGGTTTTCACAGATCGTGTAAGTCCTCGTCGTGATGCACATATTAATGAAACGACTGCGACAAGCCCTAATCTCGCGCGTGTCCTCATTGTTCAGTGACCATGATGAGTATTCATTGGATCCAGGCCTGGGCACCGTAGGCTAACACCGAGCAAGACCACGGGAGACGAGCTCATTCCCGGCTTTGATGAAGTAATAGTCGCCTGTTCATAGCAGGCCAGTAGTTCAACATTCGTTTGATCGCACCACACGGGAGAAATGTTACCATAGACAATGCCGGTCAAGTTGTTCTGCTGTGGATTATTGACTGTCCCGTTTGCAAGCAGGCTCTCCCAAGACGGGCGCCAGGCCAGTTTCGTGTTCACGTTCAACATCTGTGAATGCACCTTCAGCACTCAGGAGATTGAACGGGCGGTCATACTGCAGTGAAAGCGGACCTTGATGGCTTCGTTAGTATAATATGCCGATCCAGTGAAGTTCCAGATCGACAACTCTTGGTCGGCCAGAAGGAACAATGCGTTGGTGGCGATCATCGCGGCGGATGAGTCGGCCGGCCGCGGTGGAGTCAACGGCGCATTGAAGTCCCTGTTATGATAATCCGTCTGAAGTCAACTCAAAGAGACGCATAGGGGGACGTGAAAGGCATACCATGGAACGATACCATCAGAAGGTGTGTTGGCAATCCAGTATTTGGCCATCTTACGTGCAGTCTGGAGATAGGCCAACTTCCTGGTGTGTTTGTACACTAGGTGCGGATGTTGAAGTATGCAAAAAAGGATATAGTAGGAGCCTCACTGTTTGCGAAGCCGTAGATTCCCCATGATTGACCGCGGCTCCAGGTGCTTTCAAGTTTGTGAGAACTAAAAAAACTAAAAGAAGGATCCTGCCCGTAGCGGCCACGTACCTATTGTCTGCGTATCCTTGCGAAGTTCGCTGGCGAATGACTGCGCCAGTTGTCGAGTTGTAATCAACAACATGGAAAGAGCCGCCTTGATAAGAGGTTTTAGTAAGATTGGATACATGTTAAACATTAATGTAGTACGTACCGTCTTCGCGGACGTGGTTTACCATTGTCTTGTCTGCGTGAGAAATTGCGATGTTCCGTAAAGTGTGGTTCCCAGTCAGCTCTTCCGAGGTAAACAGGACCTATAACGAGCACCCCTCAGATCATGGGACACGGTGGAGGGCAAAAGATTTAGTTACTTCTAGGTTCATCATGTTGTCAATGATAACCTGCGTAGAATATATGAGCGAATGATTCGTCAGTCTCTATGCACAGACTGTACCTGGAAATCCGTAGGATCGGGTGAGTCCCAACTACGTGTGCAGCCCACAATGGGACTGAATCTCGCTGCCAACGCAGTCGCAAACGCGTTGACTGCTTTAACAGCCGTTACGTTATCTCGTTCTCTGTGAAAGGGCTCTGAGCGTTGGTGGCTCTAGGGGCTACGCTTCGAGTCATTCGGGACGAACCTTTCTAATTTATCGATTTGGAGTTCGTCCATGAATGGATAGCTGATGAACCCAACGTCATGCCCGACGCCCGTACGCAGTTCCAGAGGAATTTCTCCCGTGCTCCATGTGCGGCCTAGTTCAAGCCATTGTTTTGCATCGCCAGAGGTAGGGCCACAAAGCTTCGTCCGCTCGTACATGGCATACAATGTGGCCGGGAAGAAGCCAGCCGTCCATTGGTCGGCCGAGAACAGCTCCCAGTTTCCCAGTTCTCTGTCGGTGTATTGCGGATAGGGGTTTGCGCCTGCGAAGGACTGGGCTGTCTTGAGCACTTTTTGAGCCACTAATGGGGAGAACAGCTCTGGCGGCGGGGCCGCAAGACCCGTAGCGGCGGCAGAGGCGCCGCCCACAGACAACACTAATGAAATAAGAAAAAGCGAGACCATGTTACACCACGACGTGAGGGGGGAGACCGTCGGAGGAAATGTGCTGAGCGCGGTGAAATTGGGGGCTTTAAGCTAGCCATCGTCGGAAAGGGTGCAAGGCACGATCGAACGGCGATGCGCGGAAGAGAAGCGGCCTACAGGTCTAGGAGCATGCTCCAAGGCCTCCTCGTGACGTACTCTAGGAGTTCTTTAAATCTCCGGGGCGGGTCTGCCGCAGCCTTGTTGTTCGTTTGGGGCGACGCTGTTACCAGTATGGGATCAGTCTTCATACAAAACTCTCGGCCCGTCCTAATTAGTATGAGTGTCTTACACACGTTCATGCTGGTATCACGCAATGACACGGAATACTGTAGGTGGAGGAAAGGGGGGTTTGGTCGTGAATATGTGAGCAACATTCCGCGGAGCCTTCGAGGAGACGTCGGAGGAATTCCGTGGTGGGCGCATGATTTAGTCACAAGGGCCGGAGCGGACAGGTTCCACACGCAACAGTGTCATGGGCCGAAGTCTGAACGCAGAGCAGCATCCTTCATCCGAGGATAGCGCACGCGCAGATACGCACTTTTTTCAGATTACGTTGATGTCTACGAGCCCAAGCCGAGGGTTGGAGGGAGTTCAAGGAAACAAATGAGAAGTTGAATTTGCGGGGACTCAGATGGCGTTGTGATCACGCGGTGAGCGCACAAGATGTGTTGGCGCCTAAAACATTGCATTGAATCTAATCTTATCTTCCAAAGCTTCTCCCGCCAACTCCCCATGAGCCCACCGCCATTCCGACTTGTGCTTAACCCCCAACCGTGGCGTTTGATTCAAACACTCCGCCGCGCTCCATACCAAGTTAAAATAGTAGGTTATACGCACATATAATGATATGAATATTTCCTAGCTACGTTTTACTGAATGATCTCATGCGTAGGCTCACCATTGACAACTCAATATACGGTCTGTGCCCCAGTCCGAACATATTTGAAGCTTTGTTATTCGACCGGACACTTGTATTTGCTCTTAGGTGTCATTTATGGTCTAACTTTGAGTGGGTTAATTTGTAGTTTTGTGATACTCTCTATTCCAATTGACCTACTTCCTGGTTTAGTCGGCTGGCATTGAGGAAGGCAACAAGCATGTCTTCTCAACCACCGGAATCAAAGGTTACCCTCGCTCCTACAATTCTGGGAGCATTCCAACAATTTGCCTCACAAGACGCCATTGCTTCCAGCTCGTTGCATCCCTTCGCCTCCACACCGGATGAAAACATTTCCGCCCTGCGCAAACTGCTTGAAACGGCGAACCAAGCGTCACTTTCGCTTAACGCGCATATCTCATTACCGTTGTCAAATCCCAAACTTCTCTCTCTATATCGGCAAGAGACTATCATATCTCACGCAGTACAGCAGGTAAACATGTTTCTCACCGAAAGCTGAGGCTAGTCCCTCATTCAGACTCTTTCAGGCAGACCAGAACGTGCGCCATGTTGTGACGTCGTTGAGGAAACGAGTAGGCATCACATTCGGGGAAGATATCCCATTAGACAGATCTCAGCTTCCCGAATGGTTCCTTAAGCGGCTCCTTGAGTGGGGCACCTCAGCCGGGATGGAGGCTTTCAATGAGCCGGAACGGGAGGGGCGCTCGACCGTTCTTCTCGGCGGAAAGGTTCTAATGGTTGAACTCAACTTCTCCATCGATCGAACAAACCTCGAACAGCCCAAAATCAACATCACGACGTGCAAGACCTCGTATGACACCCGGAATAGCACGGCTACGTCTTCAGCAGGAAACTCTGCTTCCCTTGATGGATTACTCGCGGACGCCATTCGCGGTTTTCTCACCGAGGTACAGAAGGAGGACGCCGAAAGAGATAGTGTCGAGGCGTCTCGATTGGGGGATGCTCTTTCAGATCATTTTGCCTATCTTATGAAACTCGACCATCTAGCCCTCAGCGAAGGCGAAGGCGGGCTGCGCTGGTTCAATTTCATCGATCGCATGTCCCTCGACCTTGAAAAACTTGCCGGAAGCGAGGCTGAAGCCATATTCAGGTCAGTTATTTCGCTGCGCCCTCGCTGCCCCCGCGAACTGAGCTGACAACTGGATAGACAGGAATCCGGCGCGAAGGTTCCTCTCGACATCTTCCTCCTTCGATCGCACGCGCTACCCCTCCCGTATCTCACCATCCCATCCATATCATTCTTGGTGTATCTATCGCCTCTCGCTTACCTGAAACTCCTTCGGACGACCTCCGCGCCCTCCACGGAGACAAATCACCTTCCCAAACTCGATGTCCCATTCCATCATCTCCGCACGTCCCTTACTTCGTATCCGCGGCTCCCCGGAGCAACCCTTGCCACGCTCGTACTATCGCCCACAGCGCCACCGTCCTATGCTGCTGATTCGATGTCTATGTCGGCGCTCGACACACGGTCATCATCCTCACTCGTGCCGAGCGCGGCGGATATGGAGCATGTATTCCCCACTGCACGGGAGACCCAAGGTCCGCAGGGCCAGCAGTACACGTGGATTCTTGACTTCACGGATGGGGGAAAGTTTCCCGGGGTGGTCATGAGCCAATCGCGCATGCATGAGGTTGAGCTCGTCGTTAATCCTTTCAGTGGGATGGATCATATGGACAACGTGCAAATGATGTCATTTGGCACAGGTAGTTGGGTAGATCTACTGGTAAGCCATTTCACCTGCCAGTTTACGTCCGAATCCTTGGGGAAACTCATTGTGTCCTGTAGTTGAACTCACAAACTCCAATATCGCCCGAGCGTTATACGACCACTTACGTGAGCAGAACGAAATCGCAGTACCGTGATAATGCTAACGCGACATTCTACTCGCGCACTAGATTTCACCAACCTCCGTGCACCCGCCCCTTCAGTTGAGGCTAACCACGCCAGACGAACCAGGTTTCGTGCTCGAAGCCGTTCCCGTGCGCACGTTGAAGGAGGTTTGGAGCATCCTTGAAGTCAGCATGGTCCATTTAGTACCGCACGGAGCGTCACGCTAAACTCTCCCCAGATCGTGCGTGAACAGTGCTGGCTGAACGAGACGCTCAGCAGCTGCCACTGGGTGCCGGAAGGTCTCGATGCGAACCCGGCCGACGCAGATGCCGCCGAAGACATATCAGTGAACGAGGACGACTTGCAAGCCGTGCTTAAAGGTACTTTTCTCTTCGCATCTCCGAAGAGAGCGCTCCATGACTTAGAGTCGTTCGTGTATAGGGACGGTCAAGCCGCGGAGCATCCCCGTCAACGTCTACCTCCCCGCGCACGCACCGGCCGACACGCTTTTCGGCGGGACTGACATGGACGCGTTCTCGCTCGGAGTGGGCGGTGGCGCACCACCGCGCCGTGCGCGTGTCGTGATGACCACGCCCGAACGGCCGCCAATCTCTGGGCTCGTGGAGATCGGCGTGACGTTCGATCCAGCGCGTCCGCGCGGCGTCGCGGTGGACGTGAGTGGGGCCATGGGTGTGGACTTGCGCGTGGACGTTTTGGAGGAGGTGTGCAGGCGCGGTGGGTTGTTCGGCTTGCCGGGGCGGGTGTGGAAGAAAGCGCATGGGCCGTCGTGAACACTGCCTACTCACGAGACGCGAACAGGGGGGAGCGTGGGCGACTTGCGACAAGGTGGCACATTATTAGTAATAGAACCCGGACACCCGGCAAGTACTCGACGCAGCTTCCAGTTCCATTCCCTGAGTTGCTATATGCAAAGCACGAGTGATCGTGCGTATTTAATTGGGCTCTCACTAGTCGCCTCAAAACTTTCCCTTGCGTTTCTTGGTCGTCGAAGCCATTGGACGACCAGGAGCCTGGGGTGTGTGATCTGATAAATCCTCGTCCCTTTCATCAGCATTTTGAGCTCCGGCCTTCCCCGGCACCGTGGTCTTGTTGATAGCGCCTGCGCTCGCTTGGAGGCTTGCCCACGACACAACGGTAGGCGTCGGACCCCCAGGTATAGTGGCGGCCATGCGCAACCCCAGAAGCGAGCGCAGTAGATCACCCACATGGGGGGATTGGCCGAGTAGCACCTTGTCCAGAGCATCATGAAGCGAGGACTGTATTTTGGGATCGAGATAATTCTGCGCCAGATATGAAACTGCGTGTTCGCGCAGTCGTTCGTACCTAGTTTGAATGCGAATTCTGGTTTAGATATTTCGCAAAATATCTTCAATGATGGCTTTAGACATACCGAGAGAAGAACGATGAAAACGCCTCTTTGACGATGTTGGCGGGTGTCAAACCCGCAACCACCGCGCTGTATGCATGCTCTTGCAATTGTGCGATTCCGTACTGCTGGCGTTCGTGACTAATCAGCAAGCGTAGATTATGGCATATGCGCCGGTGAGAAAACCCACAAGCTCTGCCAGTCGGAACATCGATTTGGGAGAGCATGCTGGTGCTGCTGCGTCACCCCCGGTGAGCAGCGCCAGTTGCCTGTCTGCTACGCCCGCCGACCGGAGCGGCAGGAAGTTGTATTTTCCGGTGTACAGGTAAAAGACCAGGGCGAGCAGGCTGCGCAAAGTGTACTCAGAATCAGTATAACGCACTGCTTATAGCCCTACCGCCATGAATTTAACAAACAACTTACGTCCGGTGAGCAATGCTAGGAAGAAGGATCTGGCGATAGCCAGTGGATACACGATGTACGACTCCTTTTGTGTTCTCAATCCCGGATTGCGTACTAGCCGGGATATCGCCCTCTGCTTTTACGTTTACGCCGAACGAGTCAGTGTTAGACTCATCCGACGTCACGACACGCTCCTCCGAGTCGTCATACGCCTCAAACACATCTAAGTCGCTATCCGAATCGTAGTCGTATTCATCGTCAAGGGCATATTCCCGGATAGGCGCGCCCATGGCAGATATATTGTCGCTCTCCACAAACCCCGACGTGAAGACTGAAGGGCGACATGAATAGTCAGCAGTCGTTTTACGACGTGAACGAATTCAAGTTGAGCGACCCACGTTTCGAGAAATATTGAGTCTCTTGAAGAACTGAGCCGATTGCCACAACAGAAAGGGGGTGATCTACCCTGCTCGCGCCATTGGGAAGGATGGTTCGGCGAGAGAAAGCATAAAGGTGAACGTTACGAAACTCAGGTTCTAGCAACGACTGCTTTAGAGCGCGCTCCAGAGGAGTTAACCCAGACATAGAGGTGAAAGTGAAAGTCTTTGGCGTGGACACCCCGACCATCTACGAGTCGAACTGCGGGAGCGCAAGCGAGCTGAGTACTGGTGAATCTTTCGGATTGGTTACAGTCGACAACGTTCAGTTCAAATATATTCGTCACCACATCGGCTGAGGGACAGCGCTTCCATGCAGCGAGCCGGTCGGCAATCTATACTGGCTGCAGCTCGAGGCTGACGGCAAGTTCAGGTAAGGAAATGCCCATTCTGCACTCATGGCACTGCATCATACAGACATCGCTTAGCGTCCGGGAACAAGCGCGGTCCAGGGACAGCGCGCTGGCTTTCCTGAACATTTTCTGCGGCCGCGTTGCACAGCAGTCCAGTAATGAGTGGAGAAGGGTTCTGATATTGTGACCAGTGAATGTGAATAAATGGACGCCACGGAGTTTAGGGCTATTCTCTTAGTCACGAAACGATACTATCCCACGACAGCCAATGCACACTTCGCCACTCAATGCACACCCCCCATTCCGAGCTCCCTCCTTCCCCTACGACTACGAAACTTACAGTGTAGATAGACTATCCGTAGCACACATAACATGCCAAGTATGAAAGGGAAAAGTGGCGGAATGGCTCATCTAGGAGGGAAAAATGCGATTTCTGGGGTCAATGTACACAAAAATCCGTCTGGTGACACTTAGATCCTCATCCCAAGTCTCGTCCAATAGTTTTCGGCTTGGGCCATCAGCTTCGGTATACGTATTCCCACTATGTCTGTGAAGTCCGATCTTTATTTTAGGTCAACAGGGATTGTCCCGAGCCATCCGGCGTCGTAGTGGGACTGAGGGAGTGACACTTTCAAACTCCGTCCGTCAGGCCGGTCAAGCGAAAGGAGCAGAAATAAGCGACATGCTGCGCGCTGGGCGAGCGGGGAGCGACAGACGATGCACACCTGCGCTGATGGGCGTTCGGCAGAGGCATGCCGAAGCGGAGCCCGAGCCCAATGATGTGACTAGGCGTAACGAGGGCGTGCATTACATGGCGGATTTGAGGTCTTCCAACCGGAATCGTTCCGAGCGTTGAACGAGCTTGTTCTATGGCGTAAAAATTACATGGGGATATAGGGAAGACATTTTCACACAATATTACCCACTTTGAGGGTCAGTTATTGAGAGACGCGGGAACAGTGACCGGAATACTCAAAATGGGTGCATTGGGTGTCGTGGGATAGTAGCTTGTTTTTTTTTCTTGCGAGTGGGCATCGGCGCTTCAACCGCAGGGCTTCCACAAGCAGGTTCTGGTCCATCACCTCCCAGGTCAGCTACAGGCGGTCCCGGGGAATAGAGCACCGGCATTGGGACCGTGGCCATCCGGACACCCAGCAAAGAGTGAAGCAATGGTCCTGCATGAGGTGCCATACCCAAAAGAACCTTATCGAGGGCGTCTGGCAGAGCGCTCTGCACTCTGCTGTCAGAAAAATTCTGGGAGAGAACTGAGACTGCGTGCTCGCGCAGACGGTCATATCTATGAACGCAAAATGTCAGCGCGCACATCCAGTCGTCCGCGAAGTAATCGAGATAAACCTGGCGAAAAAGCGCGAGAAAGCCTCTTCGACGACGTTTGTAAGAGTCAAGCGCGCCACTATAGCATCGTATGCGAGGTCCTGTAGCTTCGTTATACCATACTGCGGCGTCGTATGAATCACACGAAGGCACGAGATTGCGCAGTAATCTTGAAGGACTTACGATTTCTGCGAGCCGATACATGGACTTAGGAGAACATGGAGGCGCCACCTTGTCCGCCGTCAGCAGCGCGAGCTGCCTTCCGGACGTGCCCCCGGATCGTAAAGGCAAGAAGTTGACCTTGTTGGTGTAGAGGTAAAATACACAGGCGCGAAGGCTATAAGGAGGTGATCAACATTTAGGTTGGTGAGATCGGCCCGATCTATGGCTCACGTTCGGAATGCAACGCTCGGTAAGAGAATATGTTGGGGACCGCGCTGGCCGCCGAAGGGCATTGAAGTCTCCCCGTTTGTCTCTGCGGGACCGATGCTTGTTCCTCGTCCCTTCAGCTTTTCGCTGAGAGATGTGGCGGATAAAGAACGAGGGGAGCTACTAGAAGATCCAGGGGGGTTGGGCGTTCCACCGACCTCTTCGAACTCGTCCAAGTCGCTGTCAGACTCATAGTCGTATTCGCCATCCGATGCGCTTTGTCGAATCTCCGAGGCAAGGCACGCGCTGCTCTCCGCAAAGCCCGAGGTCAAAACTGCGAGGTCATATGGACCGTGTCAGATTGTCGACACCGGGAGCGCATTGGAAGTATGACACACGTTTGGAAAAATACTCCGTGTCTTTCAAGATGGAGCCTACGGCGAGGATGGGAAGGGGATGGTCTATTCTGCTGCCGCCGTCGACCAGGATAGTACGGCGCGTGAATGCATGCAGATGGACGTCCCGAAATTCAGGGGCTGTCAACGACTCCTTCAGAACCCTCTCCGTGGGGGTTAGTATTGTAGTAATAGGTTTCGGGGGAAAGAACACGGGGGATCCGAAAGAAGATGCCATGGGAGGACTGAGGTTGGCGAGTCGCTTCGCCCCCAGAGTTATCACGATTTTTATACAACTCCGAAGTCCATGAGGCGGACATGCTGCAGTGTGCTGCGGTAGCAAATCCGATAACGAGGTGCTTCTGTCGCCTGATAAAACGACCGCGGTTGAAAATTGTGAAGGATGAACGGGAATCCTAGATTGGGACTGTGCGGCATACCGTGCTGACTAACATCCAATTTGACAGACTTGGGGACACGGAGTCCGATGCACATATGTATCCCTGTCATATTGAGAGACGGACAGATGTGAAAAATGAAAGTCCGAAGTGAGGTCTGGGATGACATCCTGCAGCAGATAGTGGCTACCTGCGTAGATGTGTGTTAGTACATGACATTTCAATTGTCAAAAACACACCGTAACGGATGACGCTCCTCAGCCAGAACGTACCACAGCAACCCTCAAAAGATACGCTACCCAAACAAAGGGCACCGGTTTGGGGGTAGGACACACATCTACTATATGCCGGCAGAGTATACAGAAGGGTATTGTAAAGTACGCATATGCAACACGAAAGCACCGGAACCGTCCGTCCAGGACCACCCGTCCGCGCCAGGACATCACACGCTCGCCACGATCCTGCAATGGTTATCAGATAACGGCAGACATTAGTACAAGTGTGGACAACGCACTCCTCGGCCTTGTTGAGCGCCTGGATCATCGAGACAACCTCCTTGCGGCGGTTGACGACGTACTCGGACTCCTTTAGGAGCTCGTCGAGCACCTCGGGCTTGTACAGTTCTTGGAGCAGCTCGCGCTGCAGGTTCTCCTTCGAGAAGTTCACAAGGGTGAGCGTGATCGCTTTGGGTACCATGTCGATCATCTCGCGCTTAACGATGTTGAAGTAGGACTGAATGAGGAGCTCTGTAGTATACGCGTGAGCTTGATCTCAGCATGGATGGGGGGCAGTACTTACTGATGACCTCGGTCTCCATCAGCTCGCGGTCGCTCAGAGCAGCCTGGGGCTTGATCACCGGAGGGGGCTACACATTTATCACGAGGTATGAGCAAGGCACACACGGGAACAGGGCAAAGGGCTAACCGCCTCCATAACCGCAGCACCTTTCTTCTTCGGCTGGTTCTTCGCGAAAAACGAACCGAAGAAGCTCGGCTCTTCCTTGGCATCGACGTCAAGATCGCGGTTGTTGAGCTGCGCCGCGGACACCTTCTTCTGGTCCTGGTGTTGCTGAGGCTTGGCCGCGTTTAGCCTGTCTGTTACGATGGTCATCGCCTTGTGACCGCTAAGGAAGTCTGGATGGGTTGTGTTGACGTAGCAGGCTTGCATCCTGCGTCACGAATTAGCAACATACATAGCTAAAGAGACGGCCCGACGCACGCAACAAGGTCTGATACGAGTTTGGAGGTGGGGTTCATCGCCGTCTTGAAGAAGTTGATGACCACAGCGTTGAAGCGGTCGCGCAACTGGGGGAATCGCCTGAAAGCTTGCTGTGACGATGATGAGTGAATTGCCCAGCCAGAACATAACAGGATACTTACGATCTTCGTCAACAGTTGACCCAGAATTCGAATAAGCTCGTCGTAGATCAGCTGGCAGCACTTCAGCGACGGTTCCTCTAGTCGTCTGATCTGCTGCTTCACGATAATCTCAAACGCTTGGGTGCCGACAAAGAGCGAGGGGGTAAGACCCTGAAAGTAAAGTGAGTACCTCGACAATGAAATTGCATATGAAATGTACACGCACAGAGGAGTTATACAGCCGTGTCCGGATGTCGCCGTCCTTGACCTGGTCAAATGGATCGATCGTCTTGATGCCGTTGTTGAATAATTCGTGGAATACAAAACTGATACGTGCACCGCCGGACAATTCGTTCAACGAAAGGTCGTCCGTATTACCGTCGATCGCCGTTCGGAACTCAGAACAGAAATCGGTGATGACGGTGAGGACGACGTTGGCCGAGTTATCGCCAAGCGGCCCACCCAGGGTTTGTAGCTCAGCATTGTACTTCTGCGACTGTTGAGTTATCCGTGCCTTGATATCAGGCAGCGTCGCTCGGATATGGGCCATGAGAATCTGGCAGCATATGTCAGCATAGCCCAAAAGGAAGGAACGTATTGGTACTTACGACGTTGAGCTTGCGAGCCAGGAAGGGTGTCCCGCAGTACTGTGCCTTGTTGGCATACGACTGGTGGGTCTCGAAGAATTTCCGCTCATACTCAAGGGCGGAGCTAATAGGCTTGTTCGTCTCGATATCGCGCTGTCCACGGTTGACTACCGGAACGTAGCCCAGTCGCAGGGGAATGACGCGACCCGCAAGAATGTCTACGACGTCTGTCCCCTGGTCCCTGATCCCGAAGTTAGCCGAGCATATAGAAAGCATATACCAAGCACTCACATCAGGTCGACCTTTGTCAAGACACCAATTGTCCGCTGACCCTCCGGATCTACCTCCCGCGCAAGTTTCAAGCCGTCCGAGTTCGCCAAGTCGGTATTCGCCGCAGTGACTGCAAGGATAATACATGCCGGCCGTGAGATGTACTTGAGCAGCATGTCTTTGATCTGCTTCTCGATGTCTCTCGGCTGGTCGCCCACCGGTACCTTCGTCAGGCCGGGCAAGTCGACGAGGGTGAGGGTGAGGACGTTGGGAGAGAAGATACGCAGGTTGATGGGGAGAGGCGAGATACCGGCATTTTTGCCCGTCTTGGCCTCGGTGTCCCGTACAATCTCGTCTCGAATCTTGTTGAAGTCGTAGAACTTCTGCCCAGGCAGATGCAAGAACTCGCCCCATTCATCCGGGTTGGCTGCGGAGTCCCCTCCGGACTTGAGGTCATCGCCCTTCGCTGTACAGAGGTCAGAATGTCTACTAACACGGAGTGAGGGTACACACCATCACCGTTTGCTTGCGCGTGGGTTGGTTTGCGGTTGATGAGTTGCAAGACCTGAGCCACACTTGAACGGGCGGCACGCGCGTTCTAATGCAAGACAAACGTACCAACGGTCTCCGAGTTACAATACCGGTACCACGGGGCAAGAAGTCACGCCCAACAATGTTCTTGCCGAGAACGGGATGAGTGCGGGGGTTAAATGCACGGATCTACACGACGTACCTCGAGCACACTACTCTTTCCGCTACTTTGACTGCCGAGCACGCATATTTGAGGGAGGTCTATTTGAGACGCAGAGGTGCCGACCGCAGAGAAGACGTCTTGAAGCTTGTTCACAACGTTCACGATTTCCGTCCCGAGTCCAGAGGTAGCCATGGCTGTAGATGAGGGTAGAAAGCAAGGGCAAGTCGAGTGCGCGGCGGTGAGCGCAGCGTGTTAGTAGCCGCGCGTCACGTCGACCGGCGTCTATTGTACGTACTTGGTTTTGTACCTTAGGTGCAACTCTGTGCCAACAGAATGCCTTAGGCACTCCTTGGCAGCCTGCCCACCACACATCATGCTACTCCAGTGTTCTCATTGGATAGCAAAGCGCCTTTTGAAACTCACAAACAACCACGGCCGCTATCTATGGAGTTTATGGGTGCTACTAGCGGGATACGATTATCCCTGGTATAGCGGCGATAAACGCTAGCTCAACATCAAACAGAAGCAGAATCCCCAGGTAGGCTCGAGGGTCAAACAGTACCTCGCTACACATCCGATGCATTAGGAGTTGCAACACCACTAAGACTAATACTATGCCCTGTACCGCGCATATACAATCAACCTCGAATCATTTCCGGGTATTGTGCACTGACGGCACAACTTGAACGAACCAGGCACCGTACACCTTCTCTTTTTTCCTTGCGCTCACTAGGAAATAAATTGTCGGCAAGAAGGCGCTCCCATAGCCTGGGCTGGGGCACACGGCTCCCCAGGCCACAAAACTTCAAGCTAATTCCTTGGAGTACGGCCAACACATCCCTGCCTCATTGCGCGAGATGGAATAACCCAACCCCGTTACTCGCTTCGAAATGCGAATGGTATAAAAATAGTTATCATATACATGGGGGCATGATATAGACATATGCACATGAAGGACTCGGATGCTACGACAAAGAGTGACAGTGCTAGGTACCAAACGCGACCAGTGCTACTGGTGACGCATTAATATGATCGAATTAAGTGTAAGGGGGGCGTGAGGACGAACGAACTCATAATCGTGTACGGGAGCGATACAAATGCTGGAACGGGCTGATGCTACAAGGGATCTAGGCGTGCTGGTGCTACAATGCGTGGGCGGAATGGAGGTATATGGAAGCCGAACGTGACGAAGATCGAAGTGCGGCTAGAGATGCGGATGCAATGGTGACAACGAATGCGAGCAGTCGACAGCGAGAGATGGAAGCGAGCGGGAATGGACGACCTCAGTCCTCGAGGAGGAAGTCCCAGTCGATGGCGACCTCGTTGCTGCGCTTCGAGCACCAGCCAAGGCCGAAGGCACGCTTGCATGCCTCGCGGCAGCGCGCCTCGGGCTCGCCGCGATGGATGTCCCACATGCGGAATGTGACCGTGCCCGTCGTTTCGACCACAACTTCGTCCTCCTCCGGGGCATCCACAGGCGAGAAGCCAAACGGGTAAGCTCCGAGCTTCTCCTTGCCGCCGGAATGGGCGTCGGAGACGTAGATCTCCGAAAAGCGATATGCCGAGTGGTCGGACATGGAGATGACGGATGGGCGGCGGGACTGGGTGAGGCAGACGTTCTGCATGATGCGGTTCGTGAAACCAGCGGAGAAGCAGACCTTCTTGCACAACGAGGAGCGGTGTATGCGGCCTTTGAAGTCCGATGGGAGCCAAATCGTCACGTCCGCGCCTGCCGCGGAATGCACTTCGAGTTTGAAGTTGGTCGTGCGTGACGGCGTGAACTTTCGGCACTGGAACAGGCGTCAGTTAGATCTCCGGGGAGCATGGCTCCGGCGCGCGCACCACTTTTGCTCGGATGGAGCCCCCCGACTCGGATCCGACGTACATCGACAGCCGGTGGTCGTATGGCTGATTGTGGGCGCGATAATGAGGGAGCACCAGAGAGACGTCGATCGAGCGCTCCTCGGTCTCGAGCGCAAAATCGTGAGACGCCCTTCCACCAGCGCCCATGTATTTGACACGATGAGAGCCTGTTGGCTGCTCCAGAAGGCTTTCTGTGCTCATAGGGTACGTTGATTCCTACACGACTGTCAGCCACATATACCCATTAATGACTCAAGTTCGACATTTTGTGAACTTACATGCGAACAGATGGATGAAGGCATTGATGGATGATTTCGAATCATTCACGTCGTGGCGGGAGGGAATAGGAAACCGAACGGGGGAGGGAGGGGGGGTCGAACTGCTGTGGGGACGGCCATGGGGATGGTACATTTAAGAACGAGGGTGTTGTACTTGCCGCCTTGTCCCAAATATGGGAGCTGTTGTACTTGCTTGTGCGGACCGAAGCGCCGGGTCACACTCAACGTCCGCTTGACGTCCGCACCGTCGACTCCGTGTTGGGAAAACAAAAGGCTGTCCTGCGACGACGGACTCCTCGACTGCCCGCTCGGCGCCAGGTCGCTGTCCGTTCCATGTGCCGCTGTGCGCAACCCTGCGCATCATTGCCGCCTTGATCGCCCGGTCTCCCGCCGGCCATACACTTGTCGTCGGGACCATGCTCGCGTCGTCTCTGTGCTCATCGCATTCTTTGGAAACTTGCAGAGGTACCCATCAGTGATCCACCACTACATCCCAACATTCAAACGATGGGTGACTGCGGGACCTGTGGCTTGTGTACCGTAGTGGTCGTCCGGGAAAGGTACGTGCGTCGTGTGCCACTCGTAGCCTCTCGGTCGCCACGGGGGCGCGCGCTAACAGCGCCAGAACTTTGCACCAGAACAATAGACTCACGGAAGCGCCCAGCGCGGCGACTTGCTTGAGGCTTCCATTCGCGTACAACGCGTCTGTTGTGTGGCGGACAATAACCCTCCCACGCAGACCATGCTGACAATGCATCGCTTGAACTAGCCCGCAGGGGGTCTGTGCATGTCTTCCATTATGGCAGGCACCCACAAGGCCGTGACACGCAGACCCGGCTTGGAGACGCCTCCAGGCTCCAGCAGGTGGCAACGCGGCGTCCGCGTGCGGGCTGCGGCAGCCTGTGGACGTACCGTGCCAGGGAAGCTCACCGAATACCACGCCGCGGAGATGGAGCGTCTTGACATTGTTTTACACGGCGCGGGAATAACTCAGGTCGTTCGGTGTTGCCACGCCTCACCTCCTCTGGGTAAGGGTTTCTGTGCCGTCTTGAGCCCGCTATACCCCATACTGATGTTCTCGTCCAGGTTTTACCCCGCCCGCGCGCCCCGCTCGCGGGATTCCCTTGTTTTTGACGGGTCTCGCTGATTTCGTCCTCCCGATCCCGTCCCGATTCGATCATTCGTTGATCCAACTTCGGCGTCTCGTAGTGGTGCCCCACTTCATGGGGAATATCGGGAAGAGCTCCCGCAAAGTGTCACATCGGCCGGCTATTTAGAACGGCGGGATTGAAGGGAGTTTGGTCCGCGACGCAGCGGACGCTATGGAAGCGTTTGTGAAATTGTTGCTATCAGTCCTCTCGGGAACGTGGTTGAATGGGGCAAGTGAGATCACTACTCGGTATGCTGTCAGGCTTCCCCCAGGAAAGCGACAGTTGGGAATTTCTTGCTGAACGCTACGTAGGGTGGTATGGCTGACGTCCATGTGCCTATTGCATTTGTAACAGAATGATATATTTGTCCGGCGTACTGCCCGCTCGTCTAGTCGACCCACCGTGGAATCGATCCGTGCCACATTTCCGCCGTGGCCGGAGGCGCAGGTGTGTGTGGCCGACCACTGGCAGTGCATTATAGCGATCGAAGAGTCGCCTCGGGCAAGGATCGCGCATATGTCCGACTGCTTTCGCGTTGGATCAAATGGGAGGTCCATTGCAGTGGTGCCTTACCTGAATCTCGATTGCCAGCCTGAGTGTTTGGGGGTCACGGCAAAAGTATGGGAGCTGGTACTCTGGGCTGGCATTGGTCTTCGGCATCACGCCAATGAACGGTCTATGAACGGTCATGACAATGATGAGCCGGCCCAAGTAGTACTTGAGTTTCTATGCCGTTCGCGTGACGGGGCAGCCTGACCTAGTCTTGCATGAACGAAGGCTGCGGGGGAACATTATTTTCGAACGCACAACGTTGAGGGTACTAAATCAAATTTTGACTGAGTCACTGAGGTCTGTTTGTCGGCAGCTATGTGATACGTCCGACGTAAAACCCGTAATCACGTGTTACAGCCATAGACTCAAATTGTAGAGCACTCTGGAGTGAAAACGCGGTGGTGTCTCAAACCTATCGCCATTTGAAACCCGCGTAGCGGTCATATGTGTAATACGATGTCAAATTGTAGGAAAAACTGAGAGGATTCATCCCTGACATACCTCAGCGGCTCTACATCTGTAATTCCGAATGTACCACTGGCAGCTCGCCGTAGTGGAAGGGGTGTACGATTTGAGTGGGGCCCAAGAATTCGGTGGCCATATTCCATGCCATAGGACTCGGACCACGATTTGCCCGGGTAATGTAGCGCAACTTAGATTAGGCTGTGTCCACGATAGAAGAGAAACTGCATTTTCCAGATTACAGAGTGTGAGAATACATCGAGACTATGGGCTACATACGAAGGACCGGTGAATAGCAGAATACAGCCTTGAAGTCTCAATGTTCGTGTGATCCATGCCCTACGGTCGAAAGACACTGTTCGAGAACCTCTAACAGCGCAGGGTTTTCGAGCGCCGCCGCCACACGCTCCTTATCGTTGAGCTGCTTGTTTACTGCGATTGGTAGGCCCGAGTAAGTGGGAGAGCGTGATGCCAAGACATAGCGGCAGCTTACGTGCTTGCTCACTCTGGTGAGATCCCGGCTTGACACGGATGTCGATCTTGAATCGCTGTGGTAGGCTACGCAGGAGGCGCACACGGATGGACAAGCCTGCAGCGGTGACCGGCGGTGAGACATGTGCGAACATCACGGAGTGAGGAAGCATCACCAACCAATAAATGTGCTCATCCCGCAGTGCGGTACCGTTGGTGTGAACTCGACCGTGATCCTATCGGGATGCTTAGGGTCGAACATGATCTGAGGCGCGGACACGACCGCGAGCTGCTCCAGGGTCATGCTCCGATGCTCAGGGTCCGATATTGAACGTATAAGTTCTGCGGAACGAGAGAAACATAAGAAGAAGAAAAGAGATACATATGCAGGGGCAACTCACCAAAAATCTCGTCTTGGTCAATACTTTCGGGTTCGTCGGATTGATCGTATTCCTCATCCTCGGTGCTCTCCCCATCGTCCAACCAAAGTGAGCGAGGTTTAGCATATGCATGTGCAGACTTCTTCGCCTTTGTTGGGGCGAATATGGTCGGGTTTGGGTTGAAAATCTCGGAAGACATGACGGCTAGTCAGATAGTTGCGGCGGCAGAGCCCCAATGTGGCGGGACAACGCAATGGCTGAGTCAGGCGCCGGGAATGGAGAAGCGGCGCAAGCGCTGGAGAAGATCAGCCTGACCGGAGTTTGCCGCGTCCGTGCCACTGGCCACAACCTCAAAGGTACTGCACTGTGTGGTTCGCGACAAGTTCGCTATCCACCACATCTTCATCCCGAACAGGTCTCCTGAAGTCGTCGTAATCATGGCTCCAAAGGTGCGGAGCATGGTATTTGTAGGGTTGTAGGGCCTGAACATGTTATTTTCCACAGAGGAAACGTGCGGAAGACGCTACTGCTGATACTGTACCGAAAGCCACTCGTAGTTCTTTACGACGCAAATCTTCTGCAGAGAAGGACGAGACGTTGGGGGCTGGGTCGCATGACGTGAAGCATAGCGCGGAGGTACGTTCTCACAGCTTTGAGTCCGAATATTTCGCAACGAGGCTCAGGCGCACCTTCAAGACTGCTCCTGCTCCCAAGAAAGCCAAGCGCGCCCCTTCCAAAACTGCCACTGCGCCTAGTAGGAGAAAGGGTGCAGTCGACCAACAAGTCATTCCAGAGTGCGTCCTGCCCGCACACCTTATATTTTTGTCGAGTTGCTACAGGGTCTGACGGCATACGCTAGTCCAAATGAGGTATGTGATGCACCTTATTTGGCATCGCAGCTGCTGACTCAGCGCTGTAGAGCGCAGGTACGTCGTGCAGGTGAGTGCGCCAACCCTCTCAGCACACCCCTTAATGAGTATATTCTCCTTCCTCTGCTCCTGCTGGCGAAACTCCCACCATGAACACTTTAGTAACGGCACGAGCAAACTCGACAGTTCTGGGAAGGCTAAAGCCTCTGGGTCAGAACCTTACAGCGAGGCGTGTGCGAGGCAGCTGTTCAAGACATACGAGGATCCGGATACTCCTGGCGAGATAGGACCTGAAGGATTTGAGAGGCTCTGCACAGACATGGAGATATCCCTTGAGGGAGCACTACCTCTAATTCTCGCGTGGCAACTGCAGGGGTCGGAGATGGCGAAGTTCAAGGAGAACGAATGGATGAAGGGTACTTCGGAGCTACAGTACGTTTGTTTTGCTGGTGTACACTCCAGAGCAATGCTTACCGTTTGTTCTCCCAATGCGAATGTTCGATTCTAATTTAGGGTGTCGAATTCGCAAACTCTTTCCCTCGCCATCCGAGAAGTAGAGGGCCTTCTTCTCCTGGACAAACCACTCATACAGTCGGGGTCTACCAACCCCTCCGTCGCCAAGAAGAAGAGCATCCCTGGTACCGTCCCCGCTGAACCCTACAATCGACAGAGGTATCTCCATTATGCTTCCAATAAGGAGAAAGCATTCTCCGAGCTTTATGCTTTCTGTTTCAATCTTGCGAAACCTCCGTGAGTTTCATTCACACATCGTTCTCAAATGCTGGTTCATGGTTGCCCTCATAGAACGGGGCGTAACATTGATATGGATGTGAGTGCCATAGTTCTACCGTTGGCCCTTGCAATCTATTGCCTTCGCTGACTCTTCGTGCAATAGACAGCGAGCGCGTTCTGGTCTGTGTTGGTAGCCCCGAAGTATCCTATTATGAAGGATATTCTTAATTTCATCGCAGTTAGTACTAAATCTGATCGTGCGTGGTACCATTGACTTACGTCGGTTACAGGAGAAGGGGACGTACAAAGGTGTCAACAAAGACTTATGGAATATGGTAGGTTTGAGGCTTGTCGCTATGCAGTACGTGCGCTTCTGGAAGGATGCAGATGTACTACGTGCTATCACGAGAACGACTGTCCTTTTTCCCTCTTCGGTTTAGCGGCTCGTGCTGATTCCGTACATTGTTCTTTTTGTTCTCTAGACGCTGGAGTTCTGCCGCACAGTACATCCGGACCTGTCGAATTACGAGCCTGACGGCGTATGTAATTTTTGCTATCGTTAGTCGCTTGTTTATCGAATTCTCATGCTCCAAAATTCCTCTCTTAGGCCTGGCCCACGATGTTGGATGACTTCGTCGCATGGAAGAAGCTATCTAACGGCGACACGGGAGAACAAGCGGTCGAAATCGCCTGAGCGCTTGTTTTCATGCATCACCACGTCGGTCGGGCGGTACCATACCAACTTCCCTGCTCCATTTTTGTTTTCCTATCTTATTTGCTTTTAGCGGACGGTGGTACTCGTACGGCTAAACATAATTGCGGTTATGAATGGATTTATGTTCTCGTACAACAGCGTTTATCTAGTACCGCACGCATTGTGCGTGTGTTCCACGCAGATATGACGGGTCTTACGATTCCCCAAGTTAGCAGCGGATCTCTTAACCACTAATCTGGTGAGCACATTTGCATTCTCCAGCCGAACTTACGACTGATTCGAGCTGAAGCCGTGGCTACGTGGTAGGGAAAGACCTGGTATAGCAGCCTTCTGTCGCTCAGTGGCTTCGCTTCTGCGGAAGATGTGGGAACTGCACAAGTTCTCTCCATTGATACCCACCGTCCTTCATGTGTGGGACTTGAGAGTGGCCTTGTACGGGAAGACCATGGCTCGCTTAGCTCAGGGTCGTTCAGTAGGTAACACACCTGCCGTTCCAATTGGCATGGATTCGCTCCTTTCCCATGGTGTACAAACACAGGTTGCGCACTTGGGATACATATAAGGGCCTGTGGGTCAGCCATTCCGCCCACTACATCTTCCCCTCGGCCATGTCAGATGTCGCATCCAGTTTCGATACCCAGCCACGCGTTGCAATCGTGACCGGGGCCGCGCAAGGCATAGGGAAAGAAATCGCCCTGCGCCTCGCTCACGATGGATTCGACATAGCCGTTGTAGACTTGCCTCGGGCCCGTGAACGGGTGGACGAAGTCGTCAAGGTCATCAAGACGACCGGGCGCCGCTCCATGGGTATTTTTGCAGATGTCTCCGTCGAAGCCGATGTTATCGCTGTGGTCGACAAAACGGTCGATGTTTTGGGTAGCGTCGATGTGGTACGTATCGCTGAGTTATCTCCTATACACGCCCACCTTGAAGACTCATTTAAAGACCTTAGATGGTGGCAAACGCGGGCATCTTTAGCCTCAGCCCGATCACCGAGCTCACTGTGGAAGATTTTGATTCAATAATGGCCGTGAACGTCCTGGGTGTTATGCTCTCTATGAAGCATTCTGCCCGACAAATGATCAAGCAAGGACGGGGAGGCCGCATCATCGGTGGGTCCCTCTCGGCAGTGGGCTCCATACTATACCTGATACTTGGGCGGTTTAGCTGCCGGGTCAGCGGCTTCGAAGCAAGGCAAGGGCATATCGCGTACGATGAGAATGCAAAGCTAATGATAGGTAGGCGCCCTAAACTGTCCCGCATATAGCGCCTCGAAATTCGCCGTGCGAGGGTTGGTCCAAAGTGCTGGTGCGTAGTGTGAATGCGGCAAGTCTCATGAGCTGAAATGAGCGCTGCCATCCAGCCCTCGAACTCCGCGAGCATAAAATTACCGTCAATGCATACGCGCCGGGGCTCATAATAACCCCTCTCAGTGAGCAGTAGTTCGACAAGGAAATGTGCACGTATTCTAAAACAGGTTACCGGTCTTAGCCTCGCGTCCCGAAGATGAAGCGAACGGTGGTCCCGGTTCAACTATCATGAAGGTACGTGTTAGATCCTCTGCATTGTGAGCAACCGAACTGATCGCGTCCCCCGCCATTTTAGGCTACCGGCATGCCCTCCGACTATAAAGCTGGCATGCCTTCTGATGTGGCCGAGTTGGTGGCGTACCTCGCAAAACCTGAGGCGTGGTACGTAACAGGTTAGTTTGAATGCAGTCGACGTTGCCAGTTCATCTACTATATTCACGATCGTGTGGCCACAGGGCAATGCATTAATATCAACGGGGGTCAAATTATGGACTGACCATACAACCACGATATACACCAAAACCGTGTATACAAACACATTCCTTGCTTGCTCTCTACGTATTTCTGGCGTCCAGCGCAGCTTCAAGATACAGCGTGGGTTGGGAACCCCTGTTCAGGCTTGTGCATGACCATTTGAATCTCCTTTTAGTAGCCACAGTTCGAGAGCCAGAGTGGCACGTACCGCATGACCTCTATCCTCTGCACGTCTTCAGCTGTAATGTGTAGTGTAGCTATATATGCTAACCTAGAGCCGCTTCGCGCAGCGTCATTTCCGATCAATCACAACCGGCGGCCGGGGCTCAGCATTGGACGCTGACCACGAGCCGCTTTGTGCCCTTAGGTGTCAAGCAAACTTTCCTTCTTTCTTCAAACACCCAACCCGCGCCCGTCAAAGACGGCACCTGCATATATAGGTGCGTCGTTGTCCCAGGACCCCGCAATCCCCACCACGCCCAGGGGTCACTATAGAACCCATGACAGACACCACCGATTCTCCCGTCCGTATCGCGCTCGTCACTGGCGCGGCTCAAGGCATCGGGGAAGCCATCGCCCTACGGCTCGCCGATGACGGTCTCGACGTTGCCGTTGCCGACCTTCCACAGCAGCGCGAGCAGCTTGAAGCAGTCGCTGAAGCGATCCGTGCGAAGGGAAGACGCTCCATTTGCTTGTACGCGGATGTCTCGCTCGAACCCGACGTCGTCGCGATGGTAGCTCAGACAGCGGAACAATTGGGCGGACTCGATGTTGTGCGTATGCTGATGCTTTTCATACTCTCGCCCCCTTTTCTCTGACAATCTTGTCAATCCTTAGATGGTGGCAAACGCAGGCATCGCACCCATCGCACTCATTATTGACACTACAGTAGAGCAATGGGAGTCCGTCCTCGCGGTGAATGGCCGGGGCACATTCCTTGCTATCAAGCATGCGGCGCGACAGATGATAGCCCAAGGGAGAGGAGGTCGTATAATAGGTAAGATGGTGCAGCAGGGATCCTAGATGGAATGGTTACTGAGAGGCACTTAATGTGAAAGCCGCATCATCTATAGCCGGAAAACGAGGTGCGCAGCCCTTCATGACTGTGGAGCGAGACAGACGCTGAAAAGGGCTACAGGGATAAACCTGGCTTCGGCGTACAGTGCGTCCAAATTCGCCGTTCGCGGATTAGTGCAGGCTTCTGGTCAGTATCCAGTGTGTTTCACCTGCTGTACGGAGTTGCTTAGCCGTTCCTATTCACAGCCGTTGAACTACGCCAACACAACATCACTGTTAACGCATACGCTCCGGGAAGCATTATGACGCCGCTTTGTGAGTGTGTGAAACGTGTATACTGTGGTTGTTTCGTTGAACATTTGACCATAGCTTGGCACCCGGACGACGACATCAATGGCGGACATGGGACTACGTTTTTGAAGGTGATCCTGTCGATTACCTGCTACTTTCATCCAGGCTCACAAAAGTTCTTAGATGTTAAACTTCCCTCCGGAGATAAAACCTGCGCCACCTGCTGTCGTGGCGAGTTTAGTATCGTGCATCGCCAAGACAGAGTCCTTTTACATAACCGGTGCGCCTTCACTTGGCGGGATAGTAGTTGCGCCACTGATAGTATTTTGGAACTAGGCCAGTGCATCAACGTGGACGGCGGTGCTGTAATGGACTGATTGGCAGAAGTACTAATGCCGCTCGCTGCGCAACTTGGATGTAGACGTCTCTTGCGTACTCTTTGATCGCTTTTCCTAGGGTCAGAGCTGGTCAGAGACTCTGTCTATGGACTCGTACTGTTTGTTCCGTACAATCAGTTCACGTCACCGTGCTAAGATTAGTATTCTCGATTGACGCTTGAGTTCTAGGAGCACGGCAGGCTGCGCAAACCGGCCTCTCGTGTCAGACGTGAGTTCGGGACATGGCCGGTGCAGATGCATACACTTCCCAGACCGAATGAGACCGGTGACTCTGAGCTTCTCCGTCGTTCTACATCCTGTGGCGCCAATAGAACCCAATCGCTAGGGTCACTCGCACGCGTGGCGCCGCTATTCGTCTCGTGAGGAGTTCTTTGACCGGTATTACTTCAGTTTTCGTTCTCTGCTGATTCTTGCCGGTTGACCTGGGGTGCAACCACTCCTCGGGACCTCACATGCCAGTGTTCACTGTCAGCCCTTGTGTTCTCCCCACCGTGATCTTTCGGGTTAGCCCTTTACTCGAAACACGGTATACCGGGCCATAGGCACTTCAGTGGCTGCCGCATTAACCCAAATTAATAATTGCCCTCAGCATGGCTCGCTACGTCGAAGTTGTGGATAGGATGTATAAACGTTGTACCGAGCACGAAATTCCACGCGGCACCCTGGCATACTCATGGTCGATATGGTCGACTCCCCCATTCGCATCGCATTCGCGGCCGGGACGGCGCTGGGCATAGGCGAAGCTATCGGCTGACAACTAGCCGGGGACGGCCTTGACGTCGCGGTTATCGATTCGCCGCAAAAACACGATGAGTTCATCGACGCAGTGAAGACAACTCAAGCCAAGGGCGTGCGATCCACTGTGTCTCTTTACGCGGGCGTGTTGCTCGAACCGGACATTGTCTCGATTATCGCTGAGGTAGTAGAGTGGCTCGGAGGGTTGGATGTTGTGAGCCCATCTCGTCGTTATTGGGACGTGCCTCTGCTAGTGTTGAAAGTGCCGTCTGCCCTTAGCTCAAGTTCGCGCCCTCATCGACTCTACTGTTGAACACTGGGAAATTTTCATGGCCATCAATGGACGCGCCACGTTCCTAGCATCTAAACACGCTGCACGCCAGATGATTGCTCAGGGGGAAGGGGGGGGGCCGTATTATAGGTAAGATGTCGGCAATGCATACGCGGTAGAAGTTGCTCACGAAATCATGATCCACGGAGCTACCTCCGAGTCGTCCTTAGCCGAGGAGTAAGGTATGTACTTTGACAGGATGGATGTTTTTCCTTGCACTGTTCCATGTTTCTCACCTTGGCCCAGTAACGCGGGATATTCCTGTTTACTGTGCGTCGAATCTCGCGGTTCGTGGATTATGCACTTCTCTTCGAAGGATGTGCGGATGCGTCTGATGCTTCGCGGCAGCGTCGAACTACGAAAAAACAACATCACCGTGAACGTGTATTGTCCTGGGGTCATTAAAACGCCTATTAATGGGCTTGGACTCGTTCATAAAACTTCCTATACTCATCTTGGTATGTAGTCAACCACCCGGACAACGACTCGCCGATGGAGACCATGATCAATGACAAGCGAGGTATGATCACAGGTCGGACAAGTATGAGCTTTCCTATTTTCACCGACTCGACTTGCAGATTAAGGGCTACCTCTCCTGCTTCCGTTGTAGCTAGGCTGGTCTCTTTCCTTACGAAATCGGAAACCTATTATATCACATGTCAGCCCAACCCACTATGAACTGCCATAAACCTAACTCGATTATACAAGCGCAACGCATAAACGGGAATGGCGGCTCGCGAATGGAACACAAAACTAACCTACTGACTGAGTGTGAGCCACATCGGAGTTGGAACATCGATGCGCTCCAGAAGCCTATAATAACTGATGAGGGGCTGGTACATCGCTTGCTGTGTATTTCACGTGTTGGTACTTTGAAATTCTCATTATACAGTGAAGTGCACAGGAACTTGCCTGCTCAGTAGATGATGGTCATTTAGTTAAAAGTATGAGTAGTTGGATGAACGGGCGCTTGTGTCTTCGGCGTTGAGTAGCGCCATGGATTGAAGTTGATCCCGTACCTTGACCATGACCTACTTGAACTAATCTACCTCCTATATTCCGTTCGTCTTTCCCTTTCTACCGGAACTACACGCTAGAATCTTGCTTGATATGGCCGAACCACGAACTAGACCGGACGTCAAAGAAATCAAGTCTGTCCTCCGATTGAGGGTCTCGGTTCACAGATTCATCGCTGTAACCCATGATTGTTCGCCACCAGGGACGCTTATGATTATTTATTCAACTCGCACCACACGGCTACCAAGCTGAAGGATGCCGCCTTGGCGGGGAGGCTCTTCCAAGGTGTTGACGATGGCGCGGGGGTCGCGGGAAGGAGCATGGCGTGGAAGGTGGCCGCTATTCCCTCCGTGCAATGCGCGTCGTGCACTGAATGCTATGTCGCGAAGCTTTTTTTAGTGCCGAACGAACCTTTGCAAACTGTTGCCGGCGTAGAGGCAGCGCCGCCTGTGAAGCCCATACAGGCAGCGCGGGATGCCTATAGGGCACTGCTCATGGAGAAGATGCGCGCTCCGGACGGCGGGTACGAGGAAGGGTTCACGATCCCTGGGCTGGGTACGTCACCCCCTAGAACAGAGAAGTCGACTGGGAACCTTGAGAAGAACAATCCGTTAAGCCTGCACGATGAGGTAACGTCCTCGATTTGCCGAGAGCGCACGTTCTGACTGCGCGGCTCCGTAGAACCCATGGCGAGAATGGTTTACCGCCATGGAGTTGCGTAAGACGATTTTGCAAGATGTCGAACGAACGTACAAACCATTCCCTTTCTCGCATATCAACCGGGCAACGGTGTTGACTTTCTCGTTACAGGTTCCCGGATATCGCGTACTTCCGGGATGCCGAAGTCCAAGCGGAGTTGACCAACGTCCTTTTCCTTTACTCAACTATGCATCCAGACATTGGATACAGGCAGGGGATGCATGAACTCCTCGCGCCCTTGTATTATGCGCTTGACTATGATTCTCTGTCGGACGACGCTGGTCGCAGCGTCGACGCCTCACTCAAGGAGTTCTGCGCCCACCAATGGGTAGCCGCGGATTCCTGGCTACTATTCACGGCGGCCATGAAGGGCGCAGGGAGATGGTATGAATGGCAGGAGGGCAAGTCGCAACCCGAGCCATCTCCACTCCCGTCGCACGTGCAACTCAACGTGGCTGCGGGCGACGCCCGAGTGAAGCCATATATCGCGCCCATCGTCGAGGCGTGCAATCGCATACAGTCAGTGTTCCTGAAAGGCGTTGACCCGGAACTGTGGAAGGCAATGCAGAGCGCAGGCATTGAACCTCAGATATATGGAATGTGTGTCATCACCTGTGTATCATAATGAGACGTCCACTGACAGAAAGACAGCCGCTGGCTGCGATTATTATTTACACGGGAGTTCAACATGCAAGATGCGATGGTACTATGGGACGGGCTCTTTGCCGTAGACCCTTCATTCGATTTGGCTCTCTGGGTATGCGTGGCTATGCTTGTCCGCATCCGCAACAAATGTAAGGTACACTGGTCTATAGCTGCCGAAGCGCTAACGTTCATCCTGCTATCCTTGTAGTGATACCCGCCGATTATAGCACCCAACTCACATACCTCCTTCGATATCCCAGCGATACCCCATCCGCAGGCGGTAGCAATGACGAAACACCAATTCATCATACGACCCTGCTACTGCGCCAAGCTCTCACTTTGCAGATGTCGCCTACACCGATTATTGGCGTTTCCGTCATACACGAGAATAAGAATCTACTAGGCATTGCGACGGAGGTTCCTCCGCCAGCATCGCCTCCAGTGCGCCGTCGCCCAAGAGGGGGCGAAGGCCACCGGTCGTTCGCAGGCGATTCCTCTGCCAAGCCTGAAGCCGGGAGTAGTAGAGGGCACCACAATCGCCAGCAGTCGAGTTCTCTGGGCTTGCCCGAGACGTTTGCGCGTGGACTACTAGAGCGAGGGGAGAGTTTGGGTATCAACAAGACAGTGATGAATGCCGTTTCTGAGCTGAAGGTGGGGTTTTCACTGTTCACGCGTGTTTTTAGCGTTTAACACCATCCGTAGCGCAACCTCCCTGATCTTGCCACAGCATTGGGGCGGCTGCCGCTCACGCCGCAACCGGCGCAAACGACATATCCTCTCTCACCCGAGCGACCCAACGGGGAACGTCCACCATGGGAACCTAAGAGTCGTTTCGAGATGGAGCGCGAGATATCACAGCTACAATCGCTGCAACGGAAAATCGGCGACACTGTGGGCTGGGTGGTCGATACGCTTCTCCTGGACGAGAGTGAGATCAAGGACGACGCGGAGAGGAAGACAGTAGAGAAACGGAAGCGCGAGGCACTGGAATGTCTTTCATACGCTCGCGATGTACTAAAGGGCGCCGTCTCGGAGGTCGACGACGAGCGCTTGGTAGGTGAGGAAGAGGCGAGGAGGCGACGGGAGAAGGCGAGGCGGGAAAGAGAAGCTGCCGAGGCTCTGAGTAGAAAACATTCGACGCCTCACCCACCGCTGCCTGCTGCTGCGATACCCATTGAAGCACGACCTCAGGGAATTGGAGCGCGTCGATCGCAGGACTACTTCATGCCCCATCCCTCAGGGACGAGTGCTCCCAGCAGGGTACCCGTTCCAACCCCTCCGACCGTTCCCGCCGTTCTTCCCCCACCGTTGTCCTCTATCGCCTCCGCACCTACGATACCTCTCCCCACGTCGCCGACATTGCAGTCGCCTTCGCTCTCTGCGCCTTGGAACTACACGAAGTCAAGCTTCTCAAGCGGTAGTTCACCCATTGCGACGCTTCCTCGCGTCCCCCCTCGCACGTCCACTGTCTTGCCGCGGGCGGGCCCCTTGCCCCCATCGCTAAGGCCGCCCCCTCCGGTTGCGGTTCCGTCTCCGCCAGAAGTCGGGTCGCGCGAGCAGAAGCCCAAGGCAGCGCCCTACGACCCCCTAGGAGCAATCCCGTAGTAGATAGCATGTTTTAATTTATTAGTTGGAAACGCTGCGACAGCGAGCTTTTGTGCCTCTTGATTGCCCGTACGTGTGCAGACGCACAGATGTGCCGCGAGCGATGGGGGAATCCCGTGCACGCAGAGGGCGCTTAGGATCGAGCGATCGAGGCAGGCAGACGCCGGGAGGAGTGCCCGGGAGAAATCACGGGGCTCTGATTGGTTTCGGCCGCAGACGGGATTTCGGTGTGCGGGTGCCGAGTCCAGTTCGTCGTGACGCCCTCAGGCTCAGCCAGTCCTGCGCCCTCTCCTCTCCATCCCTTCCTCCACCGTCGCCCGCGACATCCACGACATGTTCAGAAAATCCCTCCCCAGGGCTCTCCGTGCCGCACAGCGGCCCTTCAGCTCCTCTGCGCCCGCGCGCAAGGTCGTCGCGACGAACCCCGTCAAGGCCCAGGAGGTCCAGGTGCGTTTGCCCCGCATTTCGTGGGGGTGCGGCGTTTAACGGTCTCCTCGTCGCGCGCGCAGGGCTGGGGCAAGTATCCCCTTATTGAGCACGAGTACGATGCCATT
This sequence comes from Trametes hirsuta, assembly GCA_001302255.2. Taxonomy (NCBI): domain Eukaryota; kingdom Fungi; phylum Basidiomycota; class Agaricomycetes; order Polyporales; family Polyporaceae; genus Trametes; species Trametes hirsuta. The sequence goes on from CP019376.1 coordinate 736,455, forward strand.
GTCGTGTAAGTGGTACTTTGCAACGTCCAGGTTGCCGTCGTCATTAACTCCATATATGCATTTAGGGGAGCGGGTGGTGCCGGTCTGCGTGCCGCTTTCGGTCTGGCGGAAGCTGGCTTCAACACGGCATGTATCACGAAGCTCTTCCCTACTCGGAGTCACACTGTTGCTGCACAGGTATGTGATCGTCTCTTAGGTCGGGCTTCGCGCAACTGGGGGCGGTCAGGTCAGTGGAGAGACAACGGGGAAGAGCGGTCGCACACAGAACAGCGGCGTGACGGCACGCGGCGTGCCATTGCTTCTGGGCACACTCCAGCCCTCCTCGTTCCATCGCCGCTGCGAAAGGCCTAGCGCAGCGCGTTTACGTGCTCTAGTTCAGCCGCTCCTAGCTGCGCGAAGCCAAGCTGTTGCATATATGCATGCGTTTGAATGTAGTAGCTAACATACAGTCTAGGGTGGTATCAACGCAGCTCTCGGTGTAAGTAATCATAAACCCGCCATGCAGTTTCAAAGGCTGACATATGCGTGCAGAACATGACTGAGGACGATTGGCGGTGGCACATGTACGACACAGTCAAGGGCTCCGACTGGCTTGGTGACCAGGATGCTATTCACTACATGTGTCGTGAGGCGCCCCGTACCGTTATTGAGGTGCGTATATACGCACAGACCTTCGAATGATTTTTCTGATCGTGCATGCAGCTTGAGCACTTCGGTGTTCCGTTTTCAAGAACGAAGGAGGGCAAGATCTACCAGCGTGCTTTCGGTGGTCAGTCATTGAAGTACGGCAAGGGCGGTCAGGCCTACCGTTGCGCTGCCGCTGCGGACCGTACCGGTCACGCTCTCCTCCACACTCTTTACGGCCAGTCCCTCCGGCACAACACCAACTTCTTCATCGAGTACTTTGCCCTCGACCTCATCATGCAGGACGGCGAGTGCGTCGGTGTCATTGCGCTGAACATGGAGGACGGTACCCTGCACCGCTTCCGTGCGCACAAGACTGTTCTGGCCACGGGCGGATACGGTCGTGCGTACTTCAGCTGCACGAGTGCACACACTTGCTCGGGTGACGGCAACGCGATGGTTGCGCGCGCTGGCCTCCCCTTGCAGGACCTCGAGTTCGTGCAGTTCCACCCTACGGGTATCTACGGTGCTGGCTGTCTCATCACCGAGGGTATGTCTCAGCCTCTACTTCTTTTCCGCATATGTTCACTTCGACAACAGGTTCGCGTGGTGAGGGAGGCTACCTCTTGAACTCCGAGGGTGAGCGATTCATGGAGCGTTATGCGCCTACCGCGAAGGATCTCGCATCCCGCGATGTCGTGTCGCGTTCCATGACTATTGAGATCCGTGAGGGTCGTGGTGTTGGTCCCGAGAAGGACCACATCTACCTCCAGCTTAGCCACTTGCCCGCGGAGATCCTCCACGAGCGTCTCCCTGGTATTTCAGAGACTGCGGCTATCTTCTCTGGCGTCGATGTTACCAAGGAGCCCATCCCCGTTCTGCCCACCGTCCACTACAACAGTGAGTTTAGAATATTACAGTGGCACTCTTCGTGTGCTTACAGGGGTTACAGTGGGTGGTATTCCGACCCGCTACACGGGAGAGGTCATCACCCAGGACGCGGTGAGTCGTTTGACACCATCGCATTCAAATTTGTCGACTAAGTTTGGATATACAGGATGGCAACGACAAGGTTGTTCCTGGTCTGTACGCTGCCGGTGAGGCCGCGTGCGTGTCTGTCCATGGCGCCAACCGTCTCGGCGCGAACTCGCTCCTGGACATCGTCGTCTTCGGTCGTGCTTGCGCACACCACATCAAGGAGACGCTCACGCCCGGCAAGCCTCACAAGGAGATCCCTCAAGAGGCCGGTCTTCACAGCATCGAGTTCCTCGATCAGATGCGCAAGTCGGACGGTCCCCTGCACACCTCCAAGATCCGCCTCGACATGCAGAAGGCCATGCAGGCTGACGCCGCCGTCTTCCGGTAGGTTTTTATCTAATCTTTTCTTGAGCGCGGCTCTGATGCCCTTTTACAGTACCCAGCAATCCCTTGACGAGGGTGTCGAGAAGATCCGGGGTATCTACAAGACCTTCGAACAGGTCGGCATCAAGGATCGCGGCATGATCTGGAACTCGTTAGTCCTTCCGATATCCTCTGCCTAACGGCCTCGCTAATGTGTGCCCGCAGCGACCTCGTCGAGACCCTTGAGCTGCGCAACCTTCTCCAGTGTGCTGTGCAGACCATTACCGCTGCGGCAGCCCGTAAGGAGTCGCGTGGTGCGCACGCGCGCGAGGACTTCCCCGAGCGTGATGATGAGACCTGGATGAAGCATACACTCACGTGGCAGCGCGACGTCGAGTCGCCAGAGGTCGAGATCAAGTACCGCAAGGTCATCCACGACACGCTCGACGAGAACGAGTGCAAGTCGGTGCCGCCGTTCAAGCGTGTCTACTAGGCGCCTTGAGGTTTTGGACGGACGACGACTCGTTTCGGGTCCTCTTTACTTGCATCCCTCTGTCTTCGATAGCAGTATCAGACATCCCTACGTGTTGTAAAGCCTTCCTCTGGAATCATAATTTACCTATTCAAAATCACTACAAATCGGGTTGATATTCTTCCAAGATTTTTTTCGTTGCGAATTGTGAGTGCACCGCCCCGTAATCGATAGGCGAAAGCTAATAGTAATCAGGGTGGGAGTAGTAGGGAGCGGACTGGTGATACCCGTCTAAATGAGCTGCGCGCCGCGGAGCTACCCAAACCGCGCCCGAGGTCGACACCCCAGGTCACACAGCTGCCGCCCTCGAGAAGATCGTCGAGGCACCGCCCGTGTCCTACATGAAGCCTCGAGGTTCCGACCTGTGCAAGGAGCCACAGGTCTGCGCAGTATAACATGATCAGTCGTGACCGCCAGGTACGATTCGATTACTCGTCGTACCCCCCGCAAGTCAACGGCGCCCGATGGCGTCCCTCTTTGATATTTTGGGTGTAGTCTTTGGTGTGGTCGGCCTCATCAGCGCCGTGCCGATAGTTGTGCAGTGGATGGAGAACCGGCTCCCGCCCGCGCATCTGACGAGATTCGACGGGATCGCCGCGGAGGCAGAGACCCTGCTTGAGGCCTTGGAACAGGAGGATGGTCCGCTGGGTGAAGAGCAGCTGCGGGGCTTCCGGGAGCAGCTTTCGAGGTGCGTTCCCGTGAAGACTCGTTTATTGCCATTATCCGGCGGGGTGCTAATCAGGCCCATGCGTCCTGCGCTCGCAGTCTGTGGATCCGAGCACAGAAAACTAGATTGCACACCTACCGGGCTGCAACGTGGTGGGAGCAAGTTCGCGGGCTCATATCTGGGCTTTCGAGGGAGATTTCCTCGCTGTGTGAGGAGGCCATTCAGCTTCGTGCAAAGATAGCGGTGAGTAAGCCCGCCTTCCACGTCCTTCTCTCTGTCTACAGGCACTCACTTCGCCGGACTTCTAGGTGGCGGCACTGGCAGATCATGAGCCTGACATGTTCGTTCCGGCCGACGCGCCCTTGCCCGCTGGTACACCGGCTCAAGGCCATCATTTTACCGGATCCTTCACATTGCGCTCTGTATTGCGTGCCAAACCTTCAAACTCGCCGCCGCCTCCCTATTCAACTGCAGGCTCTGGGCATGGAGAAGCTGCCTCAATGGATCAGCTCCCACCGTCAGGGGAATCGGCCTCGACTCAATTTCAAACGCTCCGCCGGGTGAGATCACTACCCGCTCTATATGCCGCGATGGCGTGGGCGCCGCGCAGTCCTCCGGATGTGCTGGGCGTGGAGGGAGGGCTCCGCCGGCGGCGGAGGGGCAAGAAAGTGCACTTCGCACTTCCGGACATCATTTCCAACGGCAACTACACAGACGACCGCGACGACTGACGGGTTGGCAAACGATATATAATACTCGAAGGGTTGGACTGAGGTGTTAGATCATGTTTGACTTTGAAAAGGACGAAGCTGTATGACCACTACATTTCGCAACGGGCAGTATAGGGGAGAAAAATAGACCTGACAATGCACAACACAGGAGTATACGATGACACGGAGTGACGGGCACAGAGCTACACTGAGACAAATGGTACGGATAACGACCTTACTTCACAAGGGCCCATCGAGGTCGACGGCGTGGAACTGCACCTCAGGGAAGTAGCGAGCGCGCACGCTCCTGCCACCAAAGTACCGACCATCCAACTCGCGAACCGTCTTCCAGGCCCCAACTGGGCCCGCGAACAGCACGAAGATGCGTACCGCCTCTTCTGGGTTCGCTGGAGGTGGGTACACGGGGTGAACGACCACCCGCTCGACAGTACCGTTCTTAGAACATTCATCCCCTACGAAGATTGGTCAGCCTGGCATACCAGCGTACCTAATTGCATAAAAAACGCACCAATATCATCTCTAAGCTCCTCGTCCTCGACGTCCTCCAGACCGACCATGTTCGTGAGCACCACGACGCGGCTAGGTTCGCCGAATTGCTCGCGATCCTCTCGAGTCTTCGCGTCTTCGTTACGGTTCACGATCTTCCCCATCTTGGCAGACGGGCCGCCGATCGCGGGTGCTGCAGCCTTATTTTTGCCTTTTCCCGCGCTCTTGCCCTGGGCGACCTGCTCGACGGTGAGGGCGTGTACGATCCCAGAGCCGTCGACACCGAGCCCTTGCCCCTCCTTATGCCCCCACTTGGCCATGAGACGGGCGGCGAAACCGTGGGGGTCGGGTCTAAAGACAGAAAACTAGTTAGAACGGTACCAACGGGCGTGCAGAGGGATGTACGCGCTTCTTAGCTGGCTCAGATATCTCCTCTGGCGGAGCACTGGAACCGGCCCTCGCGAAGGGAGGAGGTGTGCCGGATGGCGCGCTCGCCCCGCCTTTGGGCGCGAGTGCGCTCAGTCGTGCTGCGATCGCTGCCGCTGCTTGCTTGCTGTTCCGAACTTTGTCCTCAGTCAAGACAGGAGCTGGGGCATTCGCTTGCGGCGGTGGCAGCGGTACGATAGGAGGGATGGAAGGCGTGAAGGTCGGGGGAGTATCATCAAAGGGCACCGGGCTCGGGACGCGTGGAGCTGCAGTCTTCTGTGAGAGGGCAAGCCGGCGAAGGTAGGCCTCTTCGCCGGTCTGCGTCGCGGTTGATAGGGGTGCTATGGCCGCTGGGGGAGGCGGCGGTGGGGGTGATGCGGCGAAGGCAGATGATCCGCCGCCCAGACCGGGGATGTCGCCACCTTCGGATGCCGCATACGACGAGGACGGAGGTAGGGTGGCGAATGACGTGGCAGCGGACGGCTCACTGGAAGTAAAGGACGACGCGAATCCAGTCGGTGGGATCAATGCGGAAGGAGGTGGAGGGGAGAAGCTAGTTGCCGCTGACTCTGCCGGCCGGAAGCCTTGGGACATAGCCAGACGGCGTTGGTAGGCTTCATCTCCGGACATATTGACGTTGACGGGTGCTGGAGGTGGCAAGGCAGGAGCCACACTACCAATGCCGCGGGGACGATCATAGTCTTCATCCATATCATTGCGCTCTTCGAAGCGTCCTACGGAGGCCGCGTGAGGCTTAGGCGTCTTCTATGCGGCTAAAATACTCACCAGCTTTCCTAGGACGCTCGTCTTCCGAACCGCTGTGGTAGCTGTCGGAGTAGCTGCTGCTGCGCCTGTAACGTTTACGATCTTCACCACGGCGCCGTTCCTCGAGCAGGCGTTCACGGCGCTCCTCGCGTTCTTTGCGTTGCCACATCTTAAACTCGCCGTAGTCGTTCGGACGCATCGGGTCGTACACTTCATTGGGATCCCAAACGACCAAAGCTTGCTGATTTTTCTAAAAAGCGACCGTTCAGTATCGTGAATCAAAAACATGCCGCATAACGCACCTTCTTTCCCTTCTTCTTACCCCCGCCACCCTCTCGCTTTCCGCCTCTGCGGGCTTTGAACCCGTTGACGTCTTCGTCTAGTACCATCGATGGCGGTTTAACCTTTCTGCCCCATCCTTGACCCTGAGGCTGATTTTGAGATGGGGTCGTTTCAGGCTTGCTTGCAGGTTGGACCAACGAAGGAGGGGCGAACACAACCGCAGTGCTTGATATAGTTGCGACGGAAGGGGCTGCTGCCCCTTGTGCGACTGTAACGGATGCGCCAACCGGGAGGCGAGGTGCAGCCGGCTTGGCCTTGGGGACGTTTCGGCGTGTAGGGGCGAACGCCAGAGCAGCGGACCATCCTGGGGCGCGCAGATTGGCGGGCCATTTGGGGAAGAGGCATGGACGATGATCTCGTGAATAACATGCTCTGCAACGGCTATGCTATAGGAGAGGGAGGAATACCGGCTGTGGCCTTGGCGGGTGCGCTCGGCTCCGCCGCCGCGCTCGTGCTGGCGGTCGCGTTCTGTGTTGCTGTAGCAGAGAAAGAGGCAGGGGCGGCGGATGCTGGAGGGGCTTTCTCGGTGGGCGCCGGGCTTGGTACCGCAGGGCCTGAGGTAGAAGTAAATGCTTTAGAAGACGAGAATTGGATGCCGCCGTAGAGGCCGCCTGCTCTGCTCGACATGGCGGATGACGAGCGCGAGGTGCTTGATGGTTGTGGACAAAGGACCAGACGCTGAGAACGCAGACTTGACGCCCATGTATTTGGCTCTTAGCGCCCACTCGAAAAAGCATACTCGTCCGCAAATATTATGATTTAACAGCAGAGAGCTCGAGACCAGAGAACATGTTCAGGCAGGAACCGAGACCGTTAAAGTACACCGTAGCACTTAGTGATCATTACTTAAAGCAATACACCAACGCGAATCCCTTAAAACCACATCGATACCGAGAAACTCATCTCTTCGCTCCTCATCGCATGCCACCATCCAGGAGGGAAAAACAGTAGGTCACCGGGCTCAAGAGTGACGCTCATTGCGTTTGGCACGACTTCCCTCCAAAATTTGGGGAACTCTGATTGGCTCTTTGTCAACTCCTCGTCAGATGAGAGAAAGACGTCCACGCGGGCCGTGTTGCTCATCGACGGAGTCTCGTGGTTCGCGGCAGGATTGCGTGGCGGCTCCCCCGGCTCCCCGGATGGCGACTGTGAGGACGTCGGCGTGGATGGTGGTGGGTATGGGTACATGTGCGCCGAAGCTATGGGGGGCGCTAGCCAGATGGTCTTGCGTCCGACCACTTGGGCTAGCGGATCATCAGTGATACGGTATGCCCGTGTACGTGGCTTACGTACCATAGAAATTGAAAAATGGATCCTAATCAAAGGTTGAGTGCAAGTGCCATTGTATGCATGGAAGCCGGACTCACTGTGTGGGCAGGCGACACTGTCCCTCCGGGGCCCAGCCACGCGTTTAACACGAGTCGCTCCTCGTTGCTTGGCGGAACGTATTGTGGGTAATCATCCGGGGCGTTCAGAGCGGCGTAAACGTAGTCGGGCACGATAATGTCGCTTTGAAGGGCCGGAAATTGTTTGAACAGGCTATGTTGTGCAAGATATAGTACCGGTCGCGGTTCCGCTGCACGCGCAGGCCCGAGTTCGTCGATAAAGTCGTCCCAAGGCATCATCTGCTGAGACCAATCGTCGTTCCGGTAATCATTCCCTACTTCAACAGGAACTACGCGACCTGGCCCTGCGACGGCCCGAAGGTAGTCCAGTGAACTCCAAGGGTGTTCGTTGAGTGCGGGCCAATCTTGCAAGAATCCGGGGAGTACGAAGGGTCGTTGATACAATCTGGAGGAGAAGAGTGCTAGAGACGGTGGAGCGTAGAGGCGAAGAACGGAAGTAGCTGCGGTAGAAAGCCTGGGATACGCGGCTTCAGACGAGCTATCTTTCAGCGAGGAGAAGGACGTGTCTGTGCGAAGGGCGGCTGGAGCTCCCAGACACTCGGCCTGAATGTCCTCTATCAGGTCGAGAATAAGGTCCAGCCTACCGCAACCAGCAGCTCCCGATATCACAATCGCATGGTCCAGATGAACTATAGATGAGCGGGCATACTGCGCATCTTTGGAATCCATGTAGTCAAGCAGGTTGGCGTATGCAAGGACGATGCGAGCGTCGGTGTAGATGCGGCGCCATCTTCGTGTCCCTTGCGTCGACGCCATAGAGGTGTGCGCATGTTGTACCAAGTCCCGTAAAGATGTGCATGCGCTCGTTCGCAATGATAGTGAATGCGATTCCACAAGCAGGTTGGCCGCATGAACAAGTACGTCCGCGCTCGACTGACCGCACGATAGGATCTCTAAGCACATACGATTAGTAAAACATTGTGCTCATAACCTATTCCAATGAAACTACCTTTCGTATCAGGATTTCGGGTATCCTGTAATTCCGCGACAAAAGTTAAGAACAGGCTGCGACTTCTGACAGCCATACTAGTGTGCAACTCGCGACTAGAATTGTGTATCATGGGCTAAAGTTCGATGAAAGGAAGGCGTTAGCATACCAAGAGGGAGGTTGGTTTAATGTTTTGAAATGTCCGTCCTACTTTACGGTGGCGATAGCGGGCTGTACCGTGCTTGCGCGATGTTACACTGACTCTCGAACTTGAAAGTGGAAGCTTGAGAGGAAGAACTCAGAAGCGCCCTTGTACGTAACTACTTGTGGGCTTGTATAAGGCTGTACAAACCGCAACGACGCTGTGCTCGATGAGGGGATTATTTGGGGTACACCATCCCGGTACTGGCGCAAGAACGACTTGTACGAGTGAGCGAAAGTGCCGCTGCGTCTGGCCCTCGCTCGAACAAGGGAGGAATGATGTCGCGAGTGATGTGGGGGCGTCCCTGTTTAGCGATGATCTGGGATTGGATCTGATGCGTGACGGGATGTGACGTGTTCGTCATCCTCGAGAGTTCAATCGAGTTCAACCTTCCTTGTTCCTCCCTCTCTTTCTAGCTATCCCTCTTTAGAACAAACATCTTGGGAGCATATGGGGCGGGGGACATTTAGGAGTGGTGCATCCAGTATCCGAGAAATAACTTTTTGTTTGGCAGATCAGAGGCAAGCGCTGGAGGACCACCGATGACACGTCACGCGTGACTGTGTCAAATTTTCGTCACAAGCAAGGGATGATATAAGGTGCAGTCGTCGTGGCCCCGGCAGCGTGAGAATTCCCCGTTATCCTGCCTTTGATCTTCAGCGCCGGGTGGCGGTCCGGTCTTACGTAATGACGTCTAGGTGCGCCCAATTCGGCAGGTGTTGTCGTTCGCCCCGCTCATTCTGTCCTTGCTCGCAGGTTGGACCGGCTCCTCCTACTACTTGATACGGGGTCTTCTGCGTCCGTACGGACCACAGCAGCAAAACAGTTAGCCCAGCTCGCGGCGAAGAGCGTAATTAGCGACGTAGCACTCGTTGAAGACGATGTAAAGACCGCCAGACACCATGTGCCCGTCGGCGATCCTTCTGGCTGGTCCGAGTTGATGGCCGTAGTTGCCAGAGTATGTACTCCTCCTCTGCTCTCGCACTCATGCTAACGGCTTCCAGATACTCCCTTACCTCCATTCAAGATCGCATGAGACTCGTTCCGCTGCTTCGGCTGCGCTCTCACAGATATTTGTCCTCGTCCCTCTCTGGATGCCATATTCGGATGCAGAGAGTAGACCCTATGGGGCTTCCTCTGCCCTTCCAACTCCGGAATTCCCTTCGTTCTCTGTACGCGAACTCATGGAGAAGGGTACATTACTCCTGGCGTCGTCTGGCAAAGAGTTCATAAAGCCCACCGGGATCCTTGCGAATTCCAATGAGGTCAGGAAAGCAAGAAAGGAGGCCATGGGCCGTCTAGGGCTCGATTTCTTGGATAGTGTTGGTGGTGCCGACGATATGGATCTCGATAAAGAGCTCGCTGCGGACGAGCCAGAACAGGATGTCGAGATGGCAGTTCCCACCCCAGTGAAGAGCGAAGATGAACTCCTTCCCCCTACACCAACAGACGAGGCGGTCGATGTGAAGGTCAAGAAGGAAGAGTCATTGCCTGTCCGTTCGAAGTCGTCGACACCGGCAGCTCCTCCCTCGGCGGCAGCTACCCCTGCTCCGGAAGATATGTCCGCTCTCTCGGCCCGAGAGCGCAACAGGCTAAAACGGAAACGGAAACCGGGAAACGCGGCCGTTGTCGCCGCACCGCCTCCGCCCCAAGGCTCGAATGCGAAGTTCCAAGCGGCAGCTGCGGGGAACGCGAAGTGCGTACTTGTGGCCCATGTTCCCTTCTTCATAACTAATGTGGATATGTAGAGCGCGCCTTGTTACTGATGACCAAGCTGCCCCCAAGCAGCGCCTAGATAGCCCCAAATCGCCGACGGAAGGCCCCGCGCAGGACCGTGTCATCATCGATCCGTCGAAGGGTGGTGCCGTCGCACCCAAGACGGAGAGCAAGTCGAAGGCACTCGAAGTGCAGCCTGGGTGCTGGGTATGGGACGGCTTGGTGAACTTGCTTGAGGTCGATCTTTTCAGCGCTGCCTGGGAGGTCAGGCATGGTGCTGCCATGGCGCTTCGGGAGTTGCTCAAGCTTCAAGGGAAGTATGGCGGTATGAAGGGTAAGTTTCTCGAACCAAAGTCATGAGAATACCGGGATGACGATTTGTTGGTAGCTGACCAATCCTGGGACGAGAACCTCGTCGCCCATGAGAAGTGGTGCAATGACCTCGCCGTCAAGTTCTTGTGCATATTCGTCCTCGACCGATTCGGAGACTTCGTTTCTGACCAGGTACAGTCTATCACCTGCATACTGAATCCTCAAATGTCTCATGCTACCACAGGTTGTCGCTCCTGTGCGCGAGACGGTTTCCCAGACGCTTGCCTCCCTCTTACTACACATGCCGCGCAGGTCGGTGCTTCACGTGCACAACCTCCTCTTGCAGATGATCCGGCAGGACTTCCCTATTCCTGTCAAGCCGACAAACGGGAAGACGCAAGACAAGAATGCAGAAAGGGGCCACGTCTGGGAGGTCCGCCATGCAGGGCTTCTCGGTATCAAGTACGAGGTTGCTGTTCGGAGCGACCTTGTTAGTCTTGACGTCCCAGAAGAGAACGAGATGGAAGTGGACGACGGAAAGGAAGTGCTACGGGGTGTCGTCGATGCTGCGGTTCTGGGGTGGGTTCATTCGCCCTCGAGTAGTGTGTCCTCGTTGACGTTTACCTTCTAGTCTCGGTGACCGAGATGATGACGTGCGCTCTGTCGCTGCTTCATGCTTACTTCCAGTCGCAGCGTTCCTCGTAGAACGCCTTCCCGAAGAACTGCCGCGTGTACTCGCCGTGCTGTGGAGTTGTCTCAGCGACATGAAGGACGACCTAAGTTCGAGCGTCGGTGCCGTGATGGATCTCTTAGGTTCGCCCTTTCCTTGGAATTGCTCGAAGAACGCTGCCTCACTTCGTGCACAGGACAACTAGTTGCCTATGATCACGTCATCGAAATCATCGCGGATGAGAAACAATCGTAAGGGCGCCTCTCTTCCAGAACCAAACGAGAATAGCACTCATTGACCTTACTAGACATCCGATCACCGTTCTTGCACCTACCCTCTTCCCCTTCTTCCGGCATACCATCTCCAATGTCCGCCTTGCGGTCGTCAAGACATTACATACGTTCATGATGGTGGAGTCGTTGCCGCGAGCCTGGATCACCGTACCGTTCCTACGCCTGCTCTTCCAGAACCTCATCGTCGAAGAGCGATCAGACATCCGTCAAGCGACCCTCGACACGTGGCGCGAGACATTGTCTATCCTGAGCGCGACCAACGGCTGGATGGAGTCGTGTGTTACACAGCAGCTTCTACTGGAGTGGTATGCCGTATTGATGACTCCGTTGGGCTTGCCCCTGGATGCGGCGAGCTTTTACGACCCTACCGTTGGCGCCGACAGCGGCGCACCGTCGGAGAGGCACAACGTCGACAAGAACATGCTCGCGCAGGATTTGTCACTCATCCCGATCGAGATAGTCATCCAGGCGAGGTTAGCGGCGTCCTCAGCACTAGCATACATCATCACTTTCTGGCCAACGACGGTAAGCATGAATGCCAAATTACCTCGAAGACATCTTTTGATACCCACTGGGCAGGCGCAGGGCCAGTACCTCTCCACAGACGACATGTTCCGACCGATTCTCCTGCACTATATCGAGTCCACAAGCATGCTGCAGAAGTTCCTCGGAGCGATCGTCTCGGAATGCTGGGCGCGCGAGTGCGATGCACGCGCGCCTCCCGGTGCGCCCCTGCTCATCGAGTCTTCGCCGCTTGCCGCGGATCTCTCGCAGAAGACGCTTGCATGGTTGCAGGCGGACGCGCCTGCGGCGTACCACGAGATGGCGTTCACGCTCGCACGCATCCACGGCGAGTGCTACAACCTGTTGCAGTCGTTCGCGTACGACTGCAAGCTGTCGCAGGCAGTGATCCCGGCGCTCGGCACGGAGATCGACGTCACAGGCACGAAGGAGGGCTGTTTCACGATCGAGACTGCACAGGCAGCGGTTGGAGAGATGTTCAACAGGCTCAAGGACAGCCTGGGCCGGACGAAGAAGCGCGAACTTGCGATCATCAAGGAGAAGCGAGTCAAGGTCGTAGCGAGCATTGAGCGGTATATCGAAGTCAAGGCTCAGTACGACGTTCGGGTATCCGCTGCCTTCGCAGCGGCGTTCGTGGCGTTCAAGAGTACACCTGAGAAGGTCAGCCCGATTGTAAAGGGCATTATGAACAGCATCAAGGTAATCTCCACGTTCTCGTGTTTGTACCCTTAACTAATGGTTCACTTTGCAGACCGAAGAGAACCTGGATCTCCAAACGCACTCCGCAGCGGCCGTTGCATCCTTCGTGGAGTTCTGCGTCCAGCGTGACATCAGTCAGCCGCCAGACAAAATCGTGAAGAACCTTTGCACCTTCTTGTGCCAGGACGTCGAGCAGACGCCTACGTTCCTCTACAATCGCAAGATCATCGATGGCGTCCTCTCCTTCCCTAAGCCATCCTCCCCCGTGGTGGCCAACGGCAAGGAGAACGGAGACAGGAATGGAGCTCACGAGGATCCCGCGAAGGCGCGACTTTCCCGTCGTGGCGCTAGACTTGCATTTGAGAAGCTCTCTGGGAGGTTCGGACCTCGGTTACTTCAAGCTATACCGAAGATGTGGCAGTCGATGGCCGGGGGTTTGCTCAGCGCATGCTCGACAGGTCGGTTGATCTACCAGTCATATCCATTTCAGACACCGTAACTCACGCGTTCCTCAGATGCTGTGAGCAAGATGGACGAACTCATCGAGAAGCAACACGGACAGGATGTGATCGACTCCCTGAGCGTTCTCGAGGCCGTCGTGCCAACGTTCGATCAAGAGCTCTCGCATCATTTCATTGAGCTTTTCCCGCACGTCGTTCTAGCTCTTCGGAGCCGCTTTGCTATCGTTCGACAATCAGCGGCTCGGTGTTTTTCGACTATCTGCGACGTACTCACCATGGACGCTATGCGCTATGTGATCGAGAATGTCGTGCCCTATCTCGGTGACGCTTCTGTCCTGGCTAACCGACAGGGCGCCATCGAGCTGATTTATCGTATGTGTCTCTGGAGGCATAGATACATAGCGGTGTGCTCACATCCCATACAGACATCGTTCAAAAGCTCGATATCAAGGCGCTGCCATACGTCATTTTCATGGTTGTGCCCGTACTCGGCCGAATGAGTGATCCTGACGACGACGTGCGCGCCACAGCCACAAACACCTTCGCCTCGCTTGTGAAAATGGTTCCACTTGAGGTAAGGCCCAGTTAATGAAGCGAAGAGGGATAGCTGACGCGCGTATGCAGGCTGGTCTCCCCGATCCGCTCAATTTCCCTGAGGATCTACTCAAGCGCCGTGATAAGGAACGACAGTTCCTAATGCAGCTCCTTGACGGGAGTAAGGTACAGCAGTACGAAATCCCAATCAGGATCAAGGCGGAGCTCCGCAAGTACCAACAAGAGGGTGTCAACTGGCTTGCCTTCTTGGCCAAGTACCAACTTCATGGCATCCTGTGTGACGGTGAGTGTCACGCAAGTTGATTGTGGACAGTCCATTTACAGCCAAGGATAGACATGGGTCTCGGCAAGACTCTTCAGTCCATATGTATCCTTGCGAGCAAGCACTATGAACGAGCGCAGAAGTACAAGGAGACCAAGTCGCCTGATTCGAAGCACCTTCCGTCGCTGATCGTGTGCCCGCCGACCCTCACGGGCCACTGGTACTATGAGATTCTCAAGTATACCGAGAACCTGCGCCCTGTGCTTTACACCGGCAACTCCAGGGAGCGATATAAGCTCTTGCCCAAGCTCAAGTCGTACGACGTGGTCGTCACATCCTACGAGGTTGTCCGCAACGACATCACGAGCTTGCAGGAAATGAACTGGCACTATTGCATTCTCGACGAGGGCCACATCATCAAGAACGCGAAGACAAAGCTGACGAAGGCCGTGAAGTGCGTCAAAGCGGTTCATCGTCTGATCCTCTCTGGTACCCCGATCCAGAATAACGTCCTGGAACTTTGGAGCCTATTCGACTTCTTGATGCCTGGTTTCCTCGGAACTGAATCGTCCTTCAATGAACGCTTCAGCAAGCCTATCCTCTCCAATCGGGATGGTAAAGCCAAGACTGGTGAAGCCGGTGAGTCAGGTCGTTGACACCATGGAGTTTTAGCACTAACACCCCTCCAGCCGCACTTGCGCTCGAGGCCTTGCACAAACAAGTCCTTCCGTTCTTGCTGCGCAGACTGAAGGAGGACGTTCTTAACGACCTTCCGCCGAAGATTATCCAGGACTACTACTGCGAGTTGTCCGAGCTGCAGAAGTTCTTGTACGACGACTTCTCGAAGTCGCGCGCAAAGATGGAGGTCGACGACGTGGTGCGGTCGAACAAAGAGAAGGACGGGGAGCAGCAGCACATCTTTCAGTCATTGCAGTACCTGCGGAAGCTCTGCAATCATCCGGCACTCGTGCTCAAGAATGACAAGATGGCTATCAAGGAGGCTCTTACCAACGCTGGCCAGAGCTCGCCCACAGGCGACCTCACCGACATCCGACACGCGCCCAAGTTGCTTGCCCTTCGGTACGTTTCTGTTCGTCCAGTGGTACTCGCATGAGGCTGATCGTTATTCTTAGGCAACTACTCGTCGATTGTGGCATCGGCCTCGCCCCCGGTACCACGGGGGATACGACGAAGTCGGAGCTCGCGGACAGCGAGGAGACGGGGACTGGCGCGTTCTCGCAGCATCGCGTGCTCATTTTCTGCCAGATGAAGCAGATGCTCGATATCATCGAGACCGACCTATTCAAGCAGCACATGCCCTCGGTGACGTACATGCGGCTTGATGGGTCGACGGACCCCAACAAGCGACACGCCGTCGTGCAGACGTTCAACTCCGATCCTAGCATCGACTGTCTCCTCCTAACGACGCATGTTGGTGGGTTAGGATTGACGTTGACCGGGGCCGACACGGTGATCTTCGTGGAGCACGACTGGAACCCAATGAAGGACCTGCAGGCGATGGATCGCGC
This sequence comes from Trametes hirsuta, assembly GCA_001302255.2. Taxonomy (NCBI): domain Eukaryota; kingdom Fungi; phylum Basidiomycota; class Agaricomycetes; order Polyporales; family Polyporaceae; genus Trametes; species Trametes hirsuta. The sequence goes on from CP019376.1 coordinate 751,924, forward strand.
GCATCGTATCGGGCAAAAGAAGGTCGTGAACGTGTACCGGCTCATCACCAAGGGTACCCTGGAGGAGAAAATCATGGGGTACGTGTTCGTCTCGTCCTTTAGCGGCGACGGTGATTCTCATCCTGTGACAATAGCCTGCAGCGATTCAAGCTCAACATCGCCAATTCGGTCGTCACGCAGCAGAACTCTGGGCTGTCATCCATGGACACCGACCTGGTGCTCGACCTCTTCAAGCGCACGACGGAAGAGGAAGATGCGGCGGCTGCAGCAAAGAAGAAGGAGCGGGACGCGGGTGCGCCTCCGGGCACCAAGAACGTTCTGCGCGGGCTCGAGGATCTGCCGCCCGAGGAGGAGTATCAGGAGCTGGACGTGAAGAGCTTCATGAGCTCGCTCGGACGGTGACAGCGCGGTGTGGCGGGTATCGTCAGTATCTTATTCGTCGTCGTTCGCAACGCTTTCGGACCATTGTCTCGGATTAGAGCAACCGGTAGAATCAATGTATTCAGTAGCTGTACACCCCGCATAGTTGTATAATACAGTATAATTTCGATTGTACACCCACACAAGCCGAAAATGGGACGAAGGTGGTTGATGGGTACAAGAAAACGTCGCGACGATGTGTTGTGCGGACGTTGAAGAGGCGTTAGAAAAGATAGTACAGCCCACCCACTCTAGGATTCCTGGGCCGCCTCGGCACCGATTTCTTGCGACGGTAATATAGCAAGCCGAACGCGAGCAGGACCAGGACCACTGCCACCACAATCCCCGCCACCATCCCACCTATTCCGCCCGAACTCATCCCTTTGGGTTGCGGGCCTGAAACGGCCGAATGGGCGGGTGAAGCATCGGACCCGGCCGCAGAGGTCTGTAGCGTAGGGGGTAGGCTTGGCTTAGAAGACGTGGTGTTATCTACAGTGGTGAAAGAGCATGTCGGCTGGTCCTCCACGAAGACAAAAAAGGGAGGGGACTCAGAAAGTATTCCGAGCTGTGTGCGGGCTGCGTCGTGCGCGGTCACGACGTAGGCACCCTGGGGAACGTCGACTGGGCTCCAGACGACCTGGTCTGCGGAAGGGAGTATGTTTGTTGCAATGGTGCGCGAAATGAGGACGTCGTTGCCCAGGCCGCCCCGAGCTTCCCGTGCGGCGTGATCGTTGGTGACTATTAGAGTGAGGAGAGCGGTGAGATTGGTTGACTGCCAACGGAGAGTGAGGGAGTGGCATGCGGTTGCGTTGGCTGGCTGAAGAAATTGGATGGGGAACATGGACGAGGAGGAGAAGGAGGTTGAAGTTGTATCGGAGAGGGTAGGAGAGCTTAAAGCTTGCGAGGGATCACCACTCCTCTCCACCAGGTCTTTAACAGGATGTGCACTTTTTCCGTGACTTGCGGCGGCAAGCATAACCAAGAGTAACAGCTCCAATGAGACGCGATCCTCACTCCCCGCAGGCATATTCGTCGGCAAGCCTGAGAAGCCCGCATTCAATATCAGTACCAGTGCATATGATGCGCATAAGTCTATGAACTCACCTGCTCACAGTCAAAGTGTTCGACTTGCACAGGGGTCTTCGGCAACTTGAAGGAGGAGTGTGTCCAGACGCTGTGTTCGATACCTCGAGGCTCGATCGGCGTGAGACCAAGTCATCCTCTAGGTGTGAATTATGTATACCGCATGTACTATGAAGCGCAGCAGCACCAAGGCCCGGATCGAGGACCTTCCAACAGACCTTGGGCACATCCTACCAGAGGGACATCGAGTCGTCCACGGCATGTATTGAGAAGAGAGGCTCATTTCCCAGGACGAGATGGGCGTGGAAGATGAAGGGTACATCCCGGACCGTCTGTCCCGGGCAGTATAAGTAGCATACACTGTTGCGCACACACGCGATGCGAATATGTGGAGACGAGTAGTTCAGTATACACGCTGCGCGTCTGGATGTTCAACCACAGAAACCCGGCGGGAAAAGACCCATTATCCCCTGGCATATGGAGACTTATCAATACATACATACTATACACCGCTTATAACTTCAACTGCGCTCGGCCGAGTCGGCTCCCCGCCGGTTACTTGGAAAAAGCGACGTGCACCAAATCCAGGTCAGACTGAGTTTTGACCTTGGTGATCAGATCCGCAACTTCCTTGTCTGTCGTCACCGCGTTCACGTGTGCCTATTATACCACACATTGGGTCAGCCTCACGGCAGTGCGCGGGACGAAACATCCGCATATGCATACCTCGACGCTCTGCCAGCCCACGAAGAGTGCAACGACGTTGTCCTTCTCCACGGTAGGGCCCCAGGACGCGAGTGTCTCGCCGGCCGGCTCTCCCAGGGCATCGAGCCGCTTGGCGATCGCATCCACAGTTTGCTCCAGCTCTCCTTTGGAATGGCCGTCCTTGAGGGTGAAGACCGCGATCTCGGTGACGGGCGCCTCCAATGCCTTCCACGGCTCGCTCGTGGAGCGGATGTGGAACATCGTCCCCTTTCCGCCAGGCTCGAAAAACGACTCGGTCGAGGCACCCAGGCGCGGATACTCTTCCTTGTCGTTCATGAGCCGGTCGTGGTCCTCAAATGTATCCCATGCTAGTTCACCACGATGAGTATCGGAACCAATCATACTCGCACCCCGGGCGTTAGAGCGTACCGATGGCGAGATAGGCAGTCGCCTTGTCTTCGTGCTTAAGGCCAAAGTACTTCCTATATAAACGCCGAAGAGCAGTCAGGTTTCCGGCCTAAGCACAGGAAGGAAGGGCGCAGATCCCGGCACGTACGGAAGCGGATTCTGCCCCTTCTGGGCGCTGAGAATATCGAACGTTGCCTTCACGAGCGAGGCGTCCTGCGGAGCTGCGCGGAACGCCTTTGTGGCAGGCTTGTAAACGACTTCGATCGTAGGCAGAGACATAATGATGGTGGGTGCTAAGAAGCGTATATCGGCGGGGGGGACGAAAGGGCAGGGGTAGTAGTCTGAATTCCGATGCTCCCAAGGTCTCGGTTTTTATACTGATCTGTGGGTCGTGTGCGTTTGCTGTTAAGTTCTTCCCGGTACGGAAGGCGAACGCAGCCCCTTCCGTCAGGTGTTCGTCATGGTTCAGAACGAGGAGCTTAGTCAGGCGGTGTCATCGAGAACGTTGCTTACTACTTGGTAGTGGAGGGAACTCGGTTCGCCACTTGCTTGTCAACAAGCCGGCGCCTCCTTCCGCGCCATATCCGGGCGAGTCTGCCAAAAGTTCCGCACTCACGATCACCCAGTCAGATAACGCATAGCTAGAGTCCCTAATGACTCGGTATCCGATATACACCGAGCAGGATTGTGTACTTCTACAGAACTTTTGTACATCCTCCATTACCATCTATAGTCCAACATCTCAAAATATACTGTGGCGGCTAACATGGTGGCTCACCACTCAAATTCACTCGGTCAGAGGCGTCTTCGCCATCAACGCGAGGAACTCCCAGCCGATATTGGCAGCAGCGATCTGCGTTATTTCATCTGGTGGCCTTTGTTAGCGAAGCGCAAGTCCAGGGTGGAAGAGTCAGGTACCTTGGGTATCGTAACCTGAGCGGTGAAGGAACGGGTTAGCTGATGCGTGGGGAATGAAGTTGGTCTGTGAACGTACCAGGGGCGACCTCAACAATATCAGCGCCAACGATCTTAAGGCCAGAGAGGCCGTTCAGGATCTTCTTGATCTCCTGCAGAAGGGGCGCGGTCAGGTATTTCAGGTAACACAATATGTGCAAGGAGGCGTACCCTTGTGGTAATGCCTCCAATCTCCGGGCTAGTGTAGGCTTAGCATGGGGACGGTCAACAGAACAGGCGAGCATCGTCACTTACGTTCCGGTTCTGCAGAGTAGTTGAGTGAGTCAATTGCCGCGGAAGAGTTGCGAAGAGGACTTACGCAGGAGCCATACCCGGGTCAATAGCATCGATGTCGAACGTGACTACACGAAGACTCAGCGCTCTTCAAAGGCGGCAACTGGTTCACGAGCGACAACTTACTGTAAACAGGGTTGTTGCCAACAGTGTCGCGAATCTTCTTCACCACGCCCTTCCAGCCGACGTCCTCGATGTCCTCAGCGTGGGAGATGATCCAGCCAAACTCGTAGTCGTCTTCGTAGTCCTTCCAGTCGTTCAGAGCGCCACGGATGCCAACGTGCTGAGGGAGGCAAGGTGAGTGAAGGCTAGCGCGACCGGAGGGACTTGACGTACAATGTTGGCATTGTTGGGCGCAAGCAGGCCCTCCTTGTATGCGTACCAGAAGTAACTCCCGTGGCTGACGGGGATTTCCTACAAACGGCGTAAGCTCCAGTGTCCACATTCGTCAAGAGAAGTCCCCGTTTACCTCTCCGGGAAGCCATGGGCCACCCTAAGAAAGCAGTATTATGAGATCTAACCGACGCCTCAAACAAAGTAAGGCGTCTTACACTTGTCCGCTTCGGCTTCCAGGTATCGAGGTGGCTGTCGAAGTGGATGACACTGCCGAGCATCACGATCAAGGATACAGTCATAATGGGACAGCCCATGGTCTACGCACCTGACGGGCCCGTAGATGCTCGCCACGCCGCGCAGCAAGGGAAGGGTGATTGTGTGGTCACCGCCCTAAAAGCACGGTGAGTATCTGCGTACATCTTGGGACGAACTCGAACAGCATACTAGGGTCAGCACACGCGGGTGGAACTTGCCATCCTTGGCGATGCTCTTACCCGAGTACGAGCGGAGGCTCGTGCGGGAGAGGAGCGCGGCGTTGGCAAGTTCGAGTTGCCGGAGAGCGACCGTGTTGTCAGTCAAGACCATGGCTATAGAAACCAATGTGAGCGTGGTAGGTGGTATGACCAGTACTCTACTCACGGACGTCACCGCAGTCAACGACATCCAAGTGGTCGGTGACGCGAATCTTCTGCGCCACGTTGATTCTGTCTACCCCAAGGCGGCGGGCACCCTGACGGATACCGTTGGGGCCAAACCGTGCACTAATTTAACCGAGCGAAATCAGCGGCCGCGCGTTCAAGCCGGTCCGGAATGCACACTATGCACTCACCCGGGTCTGAAGCTGGTCGCGGTGTCGAAGGGCGCGCCGACGACCGCGACATCGTAGCTCGAGTCCGCGTCTGCCCCGAAGCACCGCAGAGGACGCGCGCGGGCGTACGTCGTCAGGCCGTGGAATGAGTCCCGCTCCCATGCGGCATTAGACATGTCGGGCACGGATGCGAACACCTCGGTGAAGTTGAGCGCGCCGTAGTCACCGGCGTTGACGACCCCGACGGGATACTGGACGGAACCTGCAGCGAGTGCATGTGCTGCGTGTCCGGCCACAAGTGCGGCGACGCTGAGGCGGGGAGAGAAGACCATTTCCGGCGGTGGGCGTGTCTGTCTGTCTGCGACGGCGAGCGTGTCCGCTTAGCTAGCCATCCTGCGGAGCGTGTGCGTGTCCTCTTATAGGTGTACCGTGGTGTCTCTGCACAGGCCCCTGAGAGATAACAAACATGGCCGGCTATCTGCAGACGCTGCCCTGAGGCAAGGGAAGAGAAACCCCGGGGAGATAAGACTACGGCACATTGAAAGTGAGTCAGATGAGGAGATAAGTAGCGCGAGCGAGAGATACCTTGCGTTACATACGGTCGTGACCGATTTGGTGGTAGAGACTCGAGAGATACTGAAGATACGGCGATACGCACCGCTCGAGCCGAGATTGTAGATACAAATTCTCCTGATCGACGCGGATTCCAGCAGGAGGGACGGAAGACTGTCGTAAGACCGAGGATATATCGCCATCACCACAACTTCAAGCTTCAAGCTCAAGTGCGGTGGATGTCTTAATGTGAACATACAATACACCTGCTGTGGCCTTCACATGATACTTATCAGATGCCGTCCACGTCATGCTGGATAGGTATATCCTTTACCAATGAATTCAGTATGACCTTTTGTGATATTCAGATCGACCTTCATTCTACGGGACCATGCCATGGTAACACTAGTAGGTTTGACGTCGTACGTGGGTGTGTTACTGTAGCATCAAGTCGACAAATGCATTAATGAAGTCTAATGTTGAACCCCACGGCTCGCATCGTATTTGTCATTATTTGTACGTGGCTTGGCCATTCGAATTATAATACTTAATCAACAATGGAATTCGCAGCTAGTTCGACCGCATCCCCGCAAGACGTCGAAGGATCTGTGGAAGGCCCCTACAATCCGACGGCGTTGAATTTAACGCGTAACGAATCCCCATCAAGGGCCGTTCTGAAGGGTTCTGTGTTGACGTTCAACCTCGCCCATGGCTTCTAGCGCCGTCTGGAACTGACTATCAGCATCTATCTGTTTCAGTCCCTTCCCAAGGGTGCTCACCCTGGCAGCTTCGACCATCGTCGGCCGATACCCGTGTCCGTTGGCAATGTCCTGAAGAATAGTCTTCCAATGCAGCCAACGATCTGGGTGGTACCCGTCCACGCCGTTCCACATTCCCTCACTGCGTCCCGGAAGTCCATGGCGCTCCGGGTCCCACTCTGGATTACCCCTCGGACCAAATATGTCGCGGCAAGTGTACATCAGTCCACCAGTAAGGCGCAGCCACAGCGCGGCCGTTTCCATACCCAGCTCGGGGGGTAAGGAGTTTTCGTCTACAGGACGACTATCAGGAGGAAGCGCGTATAACTCGAGCCCTTTGCTTTGCCACAGGAGCGCCCAACGCGATTTGTCCATAATCCCCGCTAGCCAAAGGTGTGCAGTGAAAATGTTCAAGTTGAGCCAACGACGACGTGCGCGAGCCCAGCCTTGCGACTCAGCGGAATCGGTGGGTGGGTCTCCCGCGAGGAAGGGTCTCCCTCGGGTCTCGTCAGAGGATAGTATTGTAGTACCACTTTCGTCGGTAGAACATAATCCTACGATCGGTTGGATTTGAACTTCAAACCGATATGATAACAGAGAACCACGACGTACCCCAGTGTTCACTCTCCGTAATTGAAGCCCCTAGGATGGGCAGCTCTGCCCAGCTGAATGGCTCTCTCCAAACCTGCCAGCCTTCGCATCCAATCGTGTCTGTGGCCCGAACAGCAGTGATAATGGCGACAAGACGGTCGTGCGACGAAGGGTCCTGCTCGGCGATCGCGACGACTCTGTCCCAGATGCTCCATAGGAAAAGTTCTAGCCCGTTGGTGTCGCTTTCGAAGTGTTGAATGGGAGCCGTTGGCGGCGCAACTTCAACCGCCTCACGACATGCCGTGACAATCTTGCTCGCAGCGTCTTCTGGGGAGAGACTAGTGTCAAGCAGGGCTTCCCTAGCTACGTCGTATGATGCGGAGAGCGGGTCTGGCATGGTTATGCAGTTTGTCACCTTTCAACTCACCGACCGACTTTTAAGACCAGAAGGGTACTGCCTACATTGCCGCATGAGGCCGAAGAGCTGTACATGGGATTGGGAATTGATGGGAGCCATTTCAAAAATTTTCGATACCTATGCGTGGATCCACCAGCCGCAGGCAGTGCGTCAGACATGGTGCCCTCACAAGCAAAAAGCACCATAGACCTGGTAGAGCCTCGAGGTTCCCGTGAGTATGCACGCCAAGTGAGCCTAACTCAGCTCCGCTCACCTCATAGCTTTCTTGCCACACTCGTGTATATCGACAGAATGCTAGGCCGCCCGCTGTAAACAAACATGCCAGGTTTACCGTTTGACACATCGAGGCTAGACTGCGGGGACGGAGGTCCCGTGGACTGTGCAAGATGCGAGAACGTCGTGTGAATAGAAGCGGATGCATGCGCAGGTGACTATATAATCCGTTCACGCTATAGAGGGCTCCAAAATGCCCCCATCATCTCACCATCGCCGCCCTCGAGCTTGTCGTCGTCGCCGCAGGTGAGTTCGCGAGGTAGAGTATACTGTCGTGAATGAAGTTAAAGGATGAAACGCACTGGGCTCTGAATATCTAAGATGTTATGCATTACGCTCAATAAAATTACGAGCGGCGGCTTAGAAACCCGTTAACTGAATTTAACTCCCCGTTTTGGTGCGCTTACCTGCCAGAAATTTGCTCACCTCATTCCTTCCTCCTACTCTCGTGCAGGCACGCCCACGCCGTGTTCCCCGACGGCCATGTCTTCTGATTCTGCTCAACGCGGCGGCGACATCGACGATGACAATGTGCGGGCGTTCTGCGAACTCCTCGACCAGATGCGGGTCAGCATGGCGGCAACTCGAGACACCATCAAGTCACTTCGTGAAAAGTACGCTCTTGCGACCTTGTACCTCTCGTTCCGAACTCAGCATTTACGCTGTTGAACAGGCAGGGCACAACCTCTGAGCTCGACACACGCGACGGCATTTCGCTGCTCTCCCTCAAGCATCACATGATGCTCTCCTACCTTCAGTCCCTCAGTCTCATAACGGCGCGCCGTGCCATTGGTCACTCCCTCACGGACCGCGCACCACCCCACACCGTCTTCAGTGCGAAGGATCGCCCCGTGCGTGGCTCGGGAGCCGGCGATCGCGTTGACGCGACAATCGAGGCGCGAGTGGTTTTGGAGAAAGTGAAAGTGCTGGAGGGTCGCATGAAGTATCAGATCGACAAACTCGTACGCATAGCGGAAGAAGGCGATTCGGCAGAGAAGAACATTGTGAATGGTACGTACTGTCTTTGACTCACACGAACTCCGAGGTACTCAAACCGTATCACATCACTCAGACCCTCTTGCCTTCCGTCCGAACCCGCAAGCACTCATGGACCAGGGCTCTGGCTCCGAAGACGAGGATGGTGCGAGCACGCATGGTGACGACCGCGACGGCGTGTATAGACCACCCAAACTTGCGCCGGTGCCCTACACCGACGCGGGCAAGGGCAAGGGCAAAGACAAGTCACGACGCGCACCCCTCCCCTCAGCCCTCGCGAACCTCGCGCATCTCGACCCCTCGAAGCCGTACATGGAGTCCACGTCGGGACTCGGGTCGACACCGCAGCTCACGTCCGCCCGCGCGCGAGAGCTGCAGCGCATGACCGAGTTCGAGGAAGAGAACTTTACGCGCTTGGTGATGAAGAAGAAGGAAGCGCGACGGCGCGCGGCGGACGAGGCGGACATCGCGTTGGGTGGCTCGGGCATGGTGTCGGGACGCCGGAGTCGCGTACCGGGTGTTGGGCTGGAAGACGAGTTTGGTGACATTCTTAAGTCGGTAGGAAGGTCGCGCGGTGGGGTTGTTGGGGATGGCTACGAGGAGCTTCGGCAGAGAGGGAAGAAGGAAGGTGTTCTCGCCCGGTCGAGAGCACGTTCTAGGGACGACGCGTTCGAAGATCATGGTGAGGACGGCCCCAGGCAGAGGAAGCGTAGTCGATTCGAGAAGGAGGTCAAGGCGTCGAAGAAAAGGACATCAGCAAAACTCAGGAGATAGTCGAGTAGTTCTCGTAAACTTACGTCGCACTCTGCAGCCCGCTTTCCTGTATAAAGCCGATACCATGCGTGGACAACACGCGATGTGTTCTTGAATGCGAGGTATTGCAGTTGTGCGCACGCGTATAGATAGTTTGTCGTTCTCATCACAACGTCGACATGATATCATGTCATTGAATCCCGCTATGTGGAGTGGGCAAACATAGGGAAGGGTAATCACGAAAGCAATGCGACGCGCGACATACACGAGTTCTAATCGATACAAACATTCGAAAGACAACTACAATAATCATCAACTTCTATCTCAATACCCCCACACTCTACCGGTTGCGCCAGTTTTGATGGCCGTACCCATGTCGGTTGGGGCCCTGCATTGGGAAGAACGGAGGTGTAGTAATGGCGTTGAGAGGATACTGCCCGGGTGCAAAGGCCTGTTGTAAGAAGGTTCCCCGTCCCATCGCAATTTGCCCAGGAATTGGGCTCCCGGTCCCCGACGGCGGCGCCGGTGAGTTCGTTTGTACACCTGCGGGGGCTGGCGGTTTGAAGTTCTAGCGTGATCGTACATTAGCTTGCGCGCATCATGGATTGCAACGGAAGGGTGGCTCACATATTGTCGGCCCTCGCGATACAGCTCATCGAGTTTCTTGTCGAATGCACCCTCCTCCTCGAGCTGAAGGTGGACCTTGTACAACTTCAACGCGGAGAGCGCATCCTCAATGGAATCATGCGTATCCGTCTGAATATTCTCCTTCAGGACGAACCAGGTGAGGAAGCGTAGCGATAAACGTCGTTGCCGGTTCTCAAGGTAATATAGGTCAACGGTGTCGATGACCTGCTCAGGAGGCACGAAAATGTCTGCAACAATCATGTGAAGATGAATCAGTAAAAAATCGACTAGCGAAAGACTTACTGATAATTCGGAAGTCTTTCGAGAGACCGTGCCCGATGAAGATACAACCGCTGTCTACCAGGAGACGTAGCTTCTTATACACCACCTTCAGTGGCGTTAGTGTGTATCTTGACATGTTCGGGTCAAGATCTCCAACTGGAACACAATAATAAATAACACACCCTACAGCACAGCGACTGTGAGAACTTACACTTGATACCAGAAAACTCTGTCAGGTAATCGACGATGATCTCGCTGGTGTGGATATGATCGTCGATAAACGGCACGCCTTCCTTCGGACCATCCCCTCGCAAGACGGAGACACGAGCCAACGAGAGACGAGCGGGACGTATGACCTTCTTGGTGCCGTCTGAGCGGAACTCCGTCTCCTCTTGCTGCATGGACACAAACTCGGCGTCGATGGCGATCAGTGTTCCAGGTCGGGGAAGCTCTTCATACCGGAGCGACTCGTGCTTGATCGCGCGAAGATCCCGGTTCCTGATACCGTCACTATGAATAACGTATGGCTCGGAGTAGAGAGGGATAACTTACACGGCGATGTTAGTGTCCCTGCACAAGATGGTTGGATCCATCTTATCAGGAAGCTTCGTGAAGTCGAGTCGCTGTCGGATGTCGACACGTTCCAAGTACAGAACAGCAGGAATCTTGAGATGAACCGGGACGTCAACCATGGCCCCCTTTGTATGTGATTTACACTAACCTTCCAAGTCGATGGGAAACTCAACGCCTCTTCCTCGGTCATATTCTGGACGAGGAAGTCGTTGAAAATGAACCACGGCTCAGGATCTTGTGACTCCTCCGCCTCAGGCACTGCTCGGCACGTTAGTCAAGTGACGTGAAATGTACATGTAATGAATGGCGGCGTACCTTTCACAAGAGCGACAAGGTGTGATTTTGCGTCCTTCGACACCACTTGCACAACCATAGCCTGTATGCGTGGGCACAGTCAGTGAGTCGTCTGTCTTGGCCGTACTGCACGCACTCTAAGCTCGTAGACCACGGTCTCCGGATCATCCATGCCTTCAATCTGGCCTCGAAGTTCCACCCGTGGTTGCAAGAACATCTGCCGCCGTTGATCTCGCCAGAACTTATGCGCCTCTTCGTTGTGAACCGCCGCGTTGACAGCAAGGACGGGCGGCAGGTCGCGTGTGCGAATCGAGCGACGCGTTTCGAATGTCGCAAATTGTTTACACGTCTGGCACGTTGCCTTGTGTGTTGTCCGGCGTAGCAGCGAGTTGCGCAGAATCGACACAAAGTCGGTTTCGTGCGTTGGATCGTTGGTCGGTTGCTGGAATCCATATCGCCGGTGAGTGAAGGGGTGCATATGTAAAGATTGAAAATTGACCGACCTTACGAACAGGATAGATCATATCAATCAAGTGCGTCATGTTCTCCTTTTCGCGTAAGGCGTGACAGCTCGAACAGACGATGATGTTCTTCGCGTCGATACCAAGCAGCTGCGTAATCGGTGCAGGAGCGGGTGAATGGAGGTCTGCTGGACTTGCATCCGGGAGCAACGTCGGATTATGCGGGAAGGAATTACCCTCAGTGCTCAGTCGATCGACAAGGAAGCGATGGAACATTTGAATCATGTGAGCGTAATTCAGGTCAACGCTCTCGCGACCATAATCGATGAGCTCAATCGCGTTGTGCACTGCGCAAGTATCAGTAGAAGGTTACGGCGAAGACAAACGAAGAACATGCTCTGCGCCAAAACGCCAACGGTCTTGCAAAAGTTACTTGCTTGACAGTTCGTCCCCTGTGCATCTTCCAGCATGCGCGCAACAAATCCAAGCTCACATAGCAGACAATGTTCATGTGGACAGTCGGTGGTGATGTGCGATTTCGCCAGACGGCGAACGGGCATGGTATAATGCATGACTTGCACAATCGGGTTGGTGTAAGAGTTGAGGATGTGCGTTTCCAGTCCACTGAAGGCCGTCCTGTTATAGAACCTAAAGATATGCTGAGTATTTTAGCGTACAACAGGCAGATATCTCCCTACCCAAAATCGAAGTCCTCAACACCAAACTTGGAGTACTCGATCTCAACCTTCCTGTAGCACTTCGGGATGGTGTCGGGCGCATACTCATAGGTTGGTGTCACAGGCTCCGAATCGCTATGACGAGCTCTCCCACTCCTAAATCTTCCACCGGTCTTCTTAGGTGCACTAGCGACAACGTTACGCCTTCCCCGAAGCTCCTTCGGAAGCGTTGCATAGGCGATCGTATCGTTGACCTTGATAGAGTTCAGCACCTGTTGTGGGATCTTGGCCGGGGGCGGGAAGTAGATGCTGGCGGGCACAAGATCTTTGGACCAGGACGAGAGCAACAGATGGTTATAGTAGGGCATGCCGACGGAATTCAACGGACTACCTAGGGAGTTAGCAAGAACTACGCCGGGGCACCAGTTGCACTTACGTCTTGTCTGACCATTCTATCTCCGGAAGAGGTTCAGCCGTGTCCGGCCAATCAATAGGTTTTCCGTCGAAACCGTTGAAGGGCAACATAGCGTCTTCTTCGGCGGCCGAAAGCAGATGAATGGCGCCATCAGAATCCCCGAACGCCATATATGCAGCGGTCGGAGAGACAGCCACAGATGTGATGTATGACGGCGTAGTCAGCTATACTCATATCAGGATAAGTGTCGAGGATAGAAGACGAGCGGCCGGACCTGATAAAACTCATTTGTGGAAGGGTTAGTGGTGTCTACGATCTGGACGAGTCCTTGACTGGAAGTGATGGCGAGTGTCGTGGGGCGATTAGAAAACCTTGTGATGAACGCAGGACCTGCGGAAAACGGAATGGGTGGAAGCGGCTTCATGTTTCGCAGGTCATACGTCTTCACTAGAGAATCTGGGTATGGTCGCCCCTGCCTTTCATCCCTCAGCACACGATCAGCGGCGGCCAGGAGGTATCATACCTAACGCCAAGGCCAATTGTGTACAATAACGTCGAAGACGTCTCTATGCCCTGGATTCCGCTGATGTGAGCCTTTATAGCCCCAGAGCTGTGCGACCTGCTGGAAAGATCTCGAGGGTCGTGCAGTCGTACCCATCCGTCAGCATCTCCGGAGACGAAGTACGACTGGGAAGCAGTGTAGTGGAGGTGCGTTAATATTGACGGCGCAGGGGTGCGCCTCAAGACCGCGCCCGTCTGCGTATTCAGTAGAAGCAGTTCCGGAGTGACGGTGGCTGCCGCTATCGCGGACGAGTTTGGAGGCTTGTTTGAAAACGTCGATATCTGATCACCCGGTCTGACGGAATAGCTGGAGCTTCACGGGGGCACAGAACATAATAAAGCCCTCTCACTTGAAGTACCAGTTGTTCACACCACCCTTGCCCCATGCACCAATCCCGTCGCTCGTAACGCTGCACGCCACGACGTTCACATCGGTTGCTACAATCCTCTTCACGGCGTACTGCCCTCCTACAGGGTAATGCACTCCACGAAGCCCTTGGGGCGTGTAGTTTGCGCAAACATGCCCAGAGTTTGTGCCCGACCAGAGTATATCAGACACGGGGTCGAACGAGAGCGCAGTGATCGGTTGTGGCAAGACATCCCTCTGATAGGTCAGTGGGGGGAGTTGATGATATGTTGCAGACATTCAACAGTGCATTCGTCGCCAGAATAGAAATACAACGCCTCAGGGAAGAAGGAGAAATGTCGACTTCAGCCAAGAGGGAGTAGCACTTGCGTTCGCTATCCAAGTGCGATCAGAGTCGCTCTTTATTTGAGGTTAAGCTTAATTACTATGGTTATATGCTGTTATATGTAGAAAACAATTGAGCGCCACAGCCATAACTAACTTATTGTATTGATATTGATTCACTTTTCTCCAAGAGACAATTATAATAAACAATCGTTTGCGTCGAAGCCTCTGTCCCACTCAGTGCTCAGGACCTTAAGCTTTCCAAAGCTTATTCACTGACACCCAAGAGACAACTCCCCCGGCGATATGATATACCTGCCCCTCCCTTCTGCTTTTGACATCTGACTGCTGAAACAAAAACCTGGGTGTGAGCCACCATCCAGGATTCCATGTAATGACACTACACGAGTATGGCAAGCCCCAGCTCGGCGTAATCCTCCTCATGGACGTGCGCGGGTAAAGACGTACTTTCGAACAGGCTCGAACGTTGTGCTGGCTACTCCGTGGTCATATGTTGCAGCAAAGATTGCTATTTATTTCTTTGTCGAAACTGGGGTCACGACATATCACCGTCTCCTCCAGGCTGTCTGCGGTCGCGTGTCGGATATCCGAACATACATATCTGGGAGACATCCAGGATCCCCAAGTCAACGGTTGAAATAGCAGCTACCGCGAGCGACGGTCTGCGGGCACGGGCGACTCGCCCGATGCGGATACTGGACTACTGTTGCGACACACCGACACCCCGAATGCTCAACAGCTCCAGGACACTCAAGCGGAGCATTGATCAATGAGACGAGAAATTTCCCCGCCATTACCCTCGTCTCCACCCATCATAATATACACGACGCCCATATTCCTTTGTTTGCACCCCCCGACGTTCCACGCTTCAAGCAGTGTTCGCCGACCCGTGCTCGGCAACCACTGATACTTCATATTACACTTCCTGCACAAGTCTTCGCATACATGTGAGTTCGTTCTGCGACGTTGACCATTGTTGTTATCTCATTCTTCCTTCATACAAGTTGCTCGAGCCTGAAATATCGGTTCAACATTCAAGCATTCACACCGTGCTGTTGTACGCGACGTCACTCACCCTCTACCGGCATAGCAAAAAAGGGGACTCAAAGAGTGTGTAATCGGTACCAGATCTCTCGGGGACGAAGATTTGACTTGCTTAGTCGGCGGTCTCTCATCTTGCACGCCAAGTCCTCCCAGTGAGCATTCTCATCTTGCGCTTCATATCCCCACTTCCTAAACTTCGTAGCCTCGGACTCGGGCTTCCCATTCTGCTTTCGCCGCCTTACAAGAAGGCCCACGTTCGGCTCGAACTTGTTGAATGGCTCGGGGACGCGGTAAATGAGTCCAGCATTCATCGCCTGCCTGCACATCTCCATCGCGTCCTCAAACAGTGCGACTGTGAGCGCGTCGAGCTCCGATGCCCGCCTATTCCGCGGTAGGTATATGGTGAAGTGGTGCCACGCGGTAACCCCAGTGTTCATCATGACGAATAGCGCAGGAAGGACCCCCGCGAGGACATGGTCCGGCCTCGTCTGGCGCGTGTGCTCCGCAACCTGACGGCAGTGCGCCTCCCTGCTCGCCCACTGCGAATCGGGATCGGCAAGCGGCCCTAGTCCAGCCTTTGGCAGTACCGAGCAATTGAGTAGCTTGAACGCCGTCGCCGGGTTGTCGTCCGCGCTGTGCGCGCCGACGTCGAGCTCCAAGAGGAACGCGTGGGGTGCGGTGAAGGTGTGCTCGACGTTGCCGTTAAGGAGCACGAGGCCGTTCGTGATTGTGACGAAGCCGTAGTCGTGCACCTCCACCCACGACTTGATCGCGTTGGCGAGGGTGATGGGTGCGGGGTATCCCGCAAACCCTGCGTCTGGCCGCGAGCTGCTCCGAGGTGTCTTGTCAGAGCCGCGGCAGAAGTTTCTGTAAATTTGCGTAAGGTCTCCTCTGTATCGAACTGGTAGCGAACGAACGATGTCTCACTTGTGCTCTTGCCACCCGGCCTTCTGACACTCCTTGCTGCAGTACGTCGCTACCGCGCATCCTCCACAACGCTTCAGCCTCCGCTTGATCTGGTACTCCATTTGTCCGCAGTGGTCGCACTGAGGGATGGCATGGAGCTCGGTGGAAGGCCCACCATCCCCGAGTGCGCTCGGGTCCATACACAGAACCTCGGAGATGGGCGGCATCGCGTCGAGTGCGAGCTCGAGGTACAACACTAGTGGTACAACTAGGAAGACGGCTGGATGGGCACCCGCTCTCTCGAGCTGTTATCGAGATTCCTCGATTTAAATGTCGACACGGTCACGCGAACCGCAGGTCTGTTCTTATGGGGGCGTCTGCTTGAGTGACATGTGCCATGGACGATCTTGGACACATCTGAATTGGTTTATCGCACGCCATGTTACCTCCCTATCAGCATTTTGCTAGCCTAATACAACGTTGACACGTGTTTTTGTGGAACAACCACTTTAAGCTGACCGTATGTACTTCTCAATTACATCTCGAGGCGTATAGATACAGCAATACGGCACTGCAGTGTCCAGGAGTAACAGGATACATGTGACGCGCGGCTACCAAAGTCGGCGCCCTAGATACCGAGAAAGGGAGGGTGAGGATAAGAGGAGAAAAGAGCGCGATGTCTATGCTACACCATGAGAAGAGCGAATACAAGTCCGGGCGTGCCGCGCTCGTGAAGTGACATGATCGTCGTAGGTCATTCCGATAGCTTGCCGTTCACAAGAGGAGCACCCCGGCGAGTGCAGCGAAGCCAGCGACCAGGACGCCAGCGCCCCGGCCGGTCTCGTGTGCGCGCGAGGCACCGTTCGGCTTGGTCGTGCTCGACGGCTCTGCGCCTGAACTCGAGCTGGAGCCCGAAGTGGAGGAGGCGAAGGAGATGGCCTTGGCCTTGAACGCGTTGAAGTTGTTCGGGCCAGACTCGATGGCGTTGACGGAGAAGACCATGCCCGCTGCGCAGTGGCTAGCGGGGTTCTTCTGCTTGCAGTAGACCCAGATAGGAGCGGTCTGGAATGGTACGCTGGTCAGTAAGGCGCATATAGGTGTTGTAGAAAGAGACGTACGTCGTTGATCTTGATCTGGAAGCTGGGCATGGCGGAGCCATCAGCCGGCACGGGCATACTGCGAGCGAAAACTTAGTATCAATACTTAGGTAATTTGAGGAGATCATGCTTACAATCCGGAGTCGAATCCAACCTGACCGCTCGTGCTCGTCTCGGAAAGGGGAGAGCAAGGATTCGCGAAGCTGCTTTGCGTCGCGGTGTGGTTCTTCGCCGCGAAGTGGAAGGTAAGAGTGTCCCCGACCTGCGCGCTGATGTTGCTCGGGGTGAACGTCAGGGTGCCGTCCTGGCCGACGGTGATCGAATGGTCCTGCGATGTCGCGGAAGTAGGAGCCGCAGAGCCAGGGTATGAGCCGTACGTCGTGGTCTGGGTCTGACCGTTAACGGTCACCGTCGCGGTGACGGTAACAACCGAGGCGGGCGCGGTGGCTGTTGCGGCAGCAGAAGTGGCAGCCGCGGCGGAAGAGGATCCAGAGTTGGTGTTGTTGCCGATAGCGTTAGCCTGGAATGCAGCGAACTTGTCTCCCGGGTTGATCGCGAAGACCATGCCCTGCTGGCAGTGGTTGGCCTGCCGGCAGTACACCCACACAGGGTTCGTGTCCTGCACCTGGAATTGAGCAACAGGGAAGTCCGTCTCGTCGTCGGCGACGGGAACACTACGCGAGGTCAGTATGAGAACATGCGTTACGAGGTAAAAGTACTGACAAGCTGGAGTCGAAACCGTCCGCGAGACGAGAGCATGGGGAGTCGAAGGACGACTGAGTGACCGTGTGGTTCTTCTGTTTGAAGATGAAGATGATCTCGTCACCAGGATCGGCATTCTAAATTGTACGCATCAGGTTGTCTGAACACACGTAATCGAAATCAACAAGATACTTACGACGAACTGCGGGTCATACTTCAGGACGCCAGGTCCGCCGACCGTTACGTTGTGCACAGCACCGCGAGTGACGGGGGCGGCCAAGGCCAAGAGACCGAATACAGCGGCGAGCTTAGAGAACATTTTTGCGTGAAGTGGCTTGAGTCGGACGAGTGCGTCTGGAAGTAGTTGTCTGAGTAGAGTAGGGGTAGTACGCCCAGCGGAGTTGAAGGATGAAGTTGCAAGAAACGTCGCCGAGGCGAGGGTCGTTAGACGTCCGTTAGAGTAGTCTAGTAGGATGCGTTCAAGAGCAAGGAGAGGGTGAGGGGCGGCCTCGCCCCTCAGCGGATTTATACCGCCGGGGAGAACAATGCGGAAAACGACACCTGCCCCAAACGCGTTTGTCCTTTTGTCCGCGACGCGATCACGTGTGTTATTGTTCTCCGGCAATTGAGCGCCTAATGACCAAGCGCTCGTCGTTAGGAGGGCTCTTGCGGCATTTCTGCGAAGCGACTCAGATCGGGCTGTGGGGACCGCCCACACAATACAATAGAGACACAGGCGCGATAATTTAGATATGGGGGAGCTATGGAGAGGCAAACGTAAAGATACAACACAAGACGTGAGGGTGTGGCAGTGTGGAGGTGATAGTACACGATGATCGAGACGAGACATACATGGAATAGCGGAATGGGTGTCCAGCATAACGGAGAGCAGTTGCACAGCTAGGAGAATATCCGGTCTGAGGTATAGCGTACAGTTCGTCAGTGTCAGTGGGAGATATGCCTTGTCTTACGCGTAGGCCTCTACGAAGAAGCCCCACTTCTCTATCACGGGCCTCACGATCGATTCCCACTCCTTACCCTTGTATCGCCCCGTCGCGCGAGGGAAGGTGAAGATTTCCTTGTGCACCGCGTTGCCTGCAACGCCATTACGTTAGAGACAATGAAAAGAAGACAGCGCAAGACGCCCCCACTCACAATCCGGACAAGGGCCTCTCTCTGCGGCGCGCTTGTTGCCGTTCCCCGCGTCTGCTTGCACGTTCGGGAAGTCCGGGTCCAGGTATGGCGCGTTCAGCGCGACGTCTGCGAGCTCGAGGTGGACGAGCCGCTCGAGGCGGTGGCAGTTGGGTCCGGGCTCGCCGACCTGCACACGCCCGCGCATCATGCCGTTCACCTCTGCGTCGCGGGTCATGGGCCAGAAGCCGCGCAGGTGAGTCTGCTTTGATTGGCACTGCTTGTCCCATTCGGCGAGTCGCTTGGCTAGCTTTACCGCGCGCCCAACCTTGATGTGCACAACGTCCGGGTCGGTGTCGTCTGGTCGGGGGAGCTGTTGAGGGGAGTTGGCGAGTGGACGAGCTGGACTACGTACCGTCGATTTCGTAGGCGTAGATGTACCCTGGCTCATCCGCTCGCGAGACTTCCTTCTGCATCTCCTCCCGGAGGACAGTCTTGGTGGACTCTTGTAAATAGTCGGGGACCCAATCTTCGACGACTCTTTCAGCGCAATCAACAAAAATGGTGGTAGCTGTACTTACCAGCGTACATGACTTCCTTGCTGGGATCCTTGCGTGAGCGGTATTTGACATCCACAAACGCCAGCTTGATGTGCTGGTGGCAATACTGAGGTTCCTCGTCTCCGTTGAGCAACGCGAGCGCGTTGGAGACCGGGATCCTGCGCGTGCATCGCTTGTCTTGCTTCGTCATCGCGCAGCACTGCACCTTCAGTCCCCCCTTACCGGTAGAGGACGACGACACTGAGATGGGCGAAGGGGGGCTAGACTGGGCGCGCTGCCGTCTGGGAGGAGTCTGCACGACCGACACGCGGGGACGGGACGGCCCAGACGATATAGGCTTCGCGGGTGCGGAGTTGGGCACGGTTTGGAGGGTCGGCCGTGGTGGTGTCGTTGGAGGGATGCGGAGATGGTTCTGCGTCGGTAGCGCGCCGTAGTCAGAGTGCGGGCGCAGCATGTGTCCCGCCCCCGGCGGGCGTGAGTTCTGCTTTGGCGGGGGCGGCGGAGAAGAACCTAGAAGGTCTCCGGGAGCGAGAGCGTGCGCCATAGTACGCGACATTGTCTGCGGCTCTGGCATTGACATCCTCGGCGGCGTGGGGAGCGGGCCTGGGGCGGGGTACTGCTGCGGTATGGGGAAGGCCATAGGCGGCGCGGCGTGTGTTCCGCCTTGGGGTGGAGGCGGACGAGGCGGCGTACCAAGCGGGGCACCTTGCCAGTCCATTTCGTCCGGGTCCCTCGGTGGGGGAGGGAGGATGCCACCGGCGAAGCCACCGCCGCCGTTCGCGCTCGGGCGACCGTTCTCGTGCCGTCGCGATTGTCCGTGGGCATTCTTTGAACTCAGAGAAAGTCTCCCGAAGCCCTCTCCGAGTGTATCGAGGTCGGTTGGGGGCATCATACGTCCGCTTGTCTTGCTGCTGTTGCTGCTCGGGCCTGCCGAAGACTTCATTGCGGGAGGAGTTGCGGATTCGGGTCCTGCCTGGGGTTGCGCGGGCTTGTTCCTCTTAAAGATCGTGAAGTGCGGCATCTTACAAAGCGCACTCTGCTCAGATGGCGCTATGTTCAGGACGTGCCGCTGGGTTGTGGGAGAGGGTAAGTTGTGCGCGCGGCGGACTCGGATCTGCAGGGGAGGGCGGCGGTGGCATCGGTGTCCGTAAAGGGTACAAAGGCCGTGCAGGACAGCGTGAGTCGAGCTGACTCGTCCTGCTCAGTTCTCGCGGGCGTGTATTGATGGCTGCGTGTGGTTATCCGAGCCCGCGGTGGGGAAAGAAAGAAAGAGCGACCGCGCACCGCGAGACGAGGGGAAGAGCAAGTCAAGAGTGCACTGGGTTGGACCAAAGTTTGCACCGCTCAGGCTCGAACCCGTGAGGGCCGGAGCGGCAGGACTATACGGTTTCGCCCGTGCGAAGGGGCTCATCAGAGGGCTTAACCGCTGCCCTAACCGCGCCTGTGACAGAACTGCACTACCCAGCGTAGGGTGCAGAGGGGGAGTATGATCACATGCCACTGCGGGCCATGTGACTGCCGCGGCCGGCCGCTGCGGGCCCGGCCCGGGACCCCGAGCTGGTGGGTATTCAAGAGGGGGTGCAGACTAGAACAAATCACGGGGCCACCTCCCGATCATTGCCTACTTTGGACCGGCCCGACGCATCGCGCGCGCCGGACGCCCAGCCGACTGCCTGCGTACGCCGAAGCGCACGACTTTGTGTGCGTCTGTTTGTGCGTCACCTGAGCACTATCGCAGTCAGTCGGCCATCTCCGAAGATAAGGTCGAAACACCACGAATAGTCTGAGAGATCTCGATCGCGGCACGCGACGCCCGCGCGATGGCGCGCCGCCCTTTCCTGCTTTCCCTTCTCCAGTCGACTCAGCCAGATTCGTTCTTGTCCGCTGCTATCACTCGGCTCTTCTCGTTCGATAGCATCTGACTACACCTCGGCATTCGTGCGCCCGCGGACACACCCAGATCGCGCGATATCTAGGCATCCGTGACTGAATACCTTCAGTCTCACGAGCACAACCCAGCCTTGCCCTCAACGACAGACCCGAATCACTTGCAAGCGAATTCTTTATTACCGAAGATGGAGGACCCCGAGTTGGCTGCTATCCGTGCGGCGCGTATTGGTCAGGGATCTCAGGGGAGCGGAGGTGCACCCTCTGGAGAGGATCAGGCGAAGCGGGATGCGGAGGAGCAGATGCGACGAGACCTGCTCGCCACAATTCTGGATGCTGCTGCCCGAGAACGACGTCAGTCCACCCAGATTATATTTGACATATATTCTGGTTGGCGTCAGCTTATGCCTGTGCATTGCTCTTGGTAGTTGCTCGTATTGCACTTGTGAGTCCCGACAGGGCACAGCAGATCGAGGCCATCCTCCTCCGCATGGTCCAGGCGGGCCAGCTAAGGGGCCGTGTGTCTGAGGCGCAACTTATTGAGTTACTGGACCAGGTGAGTGCCGGCACTTCCATCCGGGTTGTCTCGTACCGACCCTCGACTAGATAGACGGAGCGCAGTCGAAAGCGGCACCCAAGAAAGGCGCCATCGTGGTGCGTGGGCTCATCGCCGCACCCGGTAATTACAAGCTCATGCGTTCTCTCAGTTCCAACGGAGGAAGGGAGGATTTGACGACGACGATGACTTCTAAATTCAGGAAGTCCGCAGCCTCTGTACTACCATCCCCACGGCCACTCCACCTTTGCTTGCTGTCGTCGCTCTATTCACGGTCGTCCTTCGCTCTCACCATCAGTATGCGCAGCCTTCACTGAACAATGTCCCGAGCCCAGCGGCGACATGTGGGATTGACTGCGCCAGATGCGTCCCAGGTCTGCATGTGGAGGATCAGCTGACGCCGCGAGTGCCATCGCTGGCAGCACATTCCTGCGCGTGCGGTGCAGCATGCATCAGAGCCGCTCGGGGCATGAGAAGGTGCATTCTCGGAGATGGAATGCAGTCGGTGGGTGAAGCTTGTAGTCACGCGAAGGGGTGTGGTTGACACCTCCCACGGCGAGAGGTTTGCTGTCGAGCCACTTCTTGATATTGCCGGCATCTGGATACCCTTATGCATGTACGGCGTTGGATAGGTACGGGACTAGCTGGATAGTTGATAGCATAAGCATCTATGTGTGGACTTGAGCCAATTGTCGGTGATGCTAACGAGAATGGATCAATGAAGTCATGGTATGAACGGGCGTCTATTCGAGGATTGTTTGGCTGTGTTTTTGCGTGCCACCGCAAAACTCGGCAAGCGCCTCATTTGTCGCGTTTACGACCTGCTCTGAAGCGTCTCTCTGCCTCGTCTCTTTCTCTCGCCCATCTCTCGCCCTCATCGCCCTCACCGTCCGCACTGCGTGTCTGCCCCATGGCCACTCGAATCCACACCAACTCGCCTCTTCCGGCGCCAGCGCTGCACGCTTCACATGCCCTCCCGCAGTCCAAGTCGCACGTCCTCGCAGGCGTGCAAGACGCGTATTGGAGCGACGACGAGGCGGTGCGTGGGCTCTGTTCCCTCAGTGTATGCGCGGGATTGCTGACCGCGCACGTTCTTCTCAGGAGGATGCCGAATGCCCGCTCTGTCTCGAGGAGATGGACATCTCCGATCTCAATTTCAAGCCCTGCCCTTGCGGTTACCAGGTACGCCCTCCTTAGCACTAAGTGCGTGGAGTGAGCCTCTCTCCTAACGATGAACCGACATTCAGGTCTGCCAATTTTGCTGGCACCACATCAAGGAGAACCTCAACAGCCGCTGTCCGGCGTGTCGGAGGGAGTATACTGATGAGGCGGTTCAGTTCAAACCGATCAACCCTGAAGAGTGAGTGTTCTTTCTCACACATGTGCCTTTTATTCCTTTGGTCTTCCTTGTATTTGGGTCGTGCATGACTTCGGACGTGGCATGCACTATGCCTAGCCTAGGGGTTTCTGTCCAACGCTGAGTAAGGGATGAGGAAGTTAAGCGCGCCACCCGCCTCGCGGTGTGGACTCCTCGCACGTCCTGAAGAAATTAGTGGATACGGAGCGTTTTCCCCGCTTCAGAAATGTCGCAATCTTCATGGAGTATTGGAGACCTCATCCTCATTATGGTGATGCCTTTGCTTTTGAGCCACTGTCAACCTCACAAAACTTGCTATCCCTTACCACATTGGCGCTTCTGCGACCTTTCGTCCTTGCATGTCTACTTTCATCATCTTCATTCGTCTTTGATCGCTTCTTCCCTCCCGGCGCGTCCTGGAACTTCTGGAATTCTAATGTCGCGCATTCAGCCACAAGCGCCTGACACAGCAGAAGAAGCAACGAGAGCGGGAACGCAAGGAGCTAGATGCTCTCGGACGCCGACAGCTTGCAAATGTCCGTGTCGTGCAGCGGAACGTCGTGTACGTGGTAGGGCTCGGTCCGCGGTTCGCGAAGGAAGAGGTACGCTTCTTTCCTCCCGTGCGATCTGAGATCGGGCTAACATCGGGGCAGCTTATACCAACCCTACGTTCAAACGAGTACTTTGGGCAATACGGGAAGATATCAAAGATCGTGATCGTGAAGCGTACCCCACCTGGCGGGCGCGCACCAGTAGTCGGTCTGTACATCACGTATCATCGACGTGAAGATGCGGCTCGCGCCATCGCAGCAGTAGATGGTGCATCGTCTCCAGGCGGAGGTGGAGAGATTATGCGAGCCAGCTACGGCACAACCAAGTACTGCATGGCGTTTCTCCGGGGCGTAAGCTGTACCGACCACAGCTGTATGAACCTTCACGAATGGGGTGACGAGAAAGATTGCTTTACGAAGGAAGATCTCACGACACTGTAAGTCGTTGATTCTGGTAGCGACAGCGGAGTGCTGATATTTTTGAATCAGTAAACATACGATGAAGGATACGGAGACGCGTTCTCGAACCACAACCATCAAGAAAGGCGATGAGGCGGAAGGCAAGTTACCTGCGGCTTTGGTACGTCGATGGATCACTAACGAAATGTTCCAGGCCTTCCTCGAGCCGCTTCTTGGGCCAACAAGAGCAATAACAATCTTGCGAGCACTGCGTTGCACAACAACACGAATGCGGCGACTTCTGGGCTTCGGACAACAAGGAGAACAGGCGCAACGCCGCGACAGCAACGGTCGGGCTCCACAACGATACCACTGGGCCCTGCGATTACGGAGGTACGCAAGAAGGGTGCGGTCAAAGCGGCGTCACAAGCGTCATCCTCGCGACCTTCCACCCCTGCTGGACATCTTCCGAACAGGCCTGTCACTCCTGCTACTGCGAAGCAGGCAAAGGTCAAAGAAGCAGCACCCCCGCCCTTGCCTGCCCCACGCTCCCCCACATCTTCTGTTGCAGTCGATTCAGATGCGGGATCCGCCCCTCAAGATATCGCATCTCCTTTGTCTCCTCCACCGACACGGAAGGAAGTCCCCGCAGCGCCTCCAGGCCTTCCCGCGGTCCCTCCGGGCCTCTCGCCCGTAGTCCCGCCCGGTCTCGCTGCCCCTCCGGGCCTTCCTCCACCGTCGTCGAGGGCCACCTCCGAGGCCGCCTCGTCTCCCCAAATTCCCATGCAGCCCCCATCATCATCGTACCAGATGTCGACGCAAGCCCAGGCCCTCATGGAGGACATCCGGGCGCGACGAGAATCCACCATTACTGCCGTCGTTCAAAGCCCCTTCCCCGATTTCGATCGTATGTTGCAGTCGCTCAACAACGACACCGAGTTTGGGGGCTTCAGCTTCAACCTCGACCCTAAGCTGGCTGGAGATCTACCAGAAGATGCGTTTGACCTCCCTGACTTCGATGTGGATCCCTCGATTCCCTTCAGCGGTAGTTTCCTTGACGCTTTCCCTGGGCTACGCCCCGGTGGGCAGTCATCAACGAACCCACTCTTACCACCTCCTGGCCTGGGTCTGGGCCCTCAAGGTCAACGAGGCGTCTATGATCCCCTTACTGGCAGGACATCTCTCGAGCGGCAATCCACTGGCTCAAGCTACACGGGTTCATTCAATCCGTTTGGGGGAGACGGCTTGGACGATGCACCCTCTCGGAAATATTCCCCTGTGGACGAGGAGCGCAAGGTGTCAAGGTTCGGCTTCGCTAGGGGCCGTCCAGGCTCGGCGTCCTCTCCTCTGCACGCCCCTTCACCACTCAGTACCCACGACAGCCTCTCTCACGTCGCGCATTTGAACAATGCCGCAGAGTTCAGCAATCATGCCGCACAGCAGCAATGGCCTTTCCAGGCGCGACATCCCGACTACGCTCAGTACCAGAGCAACTCTGCTATGAGTTCGCCACTCGCGCACCATATGCAGGCTGCTCAGTCGCCGTTTGCTCAGCATCACGTGCAGCAACAGCAGCAGCAGCAGTTGAATAGGTTCCAGCAGGCGTACGACAATGGAGTCAGCGAGCAGCAGCTGAGGGAGCTGATCATGTCGAGTCGCGAACGGACGAATGTATCGAGGAACGGACCGATGGGTAGGAGGACTCCTCTAGCTGTATACGTGTAATATGTTGTTGACTATCTGATTTCTCGGCTTCCCTTTTCCCTCGCACGGTGTATGCGCTACAGATCAAACGCCGTATAGTCAGGGGCAACCGTTCAGCGACCCCGCGATCATGTCTGCTAGAATGTCGTCACCGAGCCTGTCTCAGTCATTGCACATGCAGAACGGTCGGTTCCCCCCTTCGGCACTAGAGACGTACAGTTCGCACCCTATGGGGTTTGATCCTCCGCCAGGCCTATCCTTCCCGGTCGACGAGTCAAAAGCAAGCCCTAGCATCTCAAGCCATCTTGGCTACGGAGGTGCAAGCGGGCCGTCGACAAACTTGGAAGTGTCGCAGAGCGGTTCTGCCCATGGTGAGTCCCGTTTCTTTCGCTCCACGGGGTGGGTGTCCCAGGTCAGTGTACCGAGCTGCCGTGCTTTCAGTGCGGAAACTGTACCACCGGCCCTGATCTAAGACATGGCAACGGACCGTTCCCCCTTCTTCCCGTCTCGCCGCACTCGCTCTCTACCCGCACCCCGGTAGGGTGCCCCATGCCAGTACGTTGACGCTGACATACACTTGTTCTTGTTGGGTCCCCCTCCGTCGCTACGTTGTCATCTTCGTTCCCATCCCTGCCGTTCGCTATTCTCTATGCTACCCGCTCGTGCTGTTGCCATGCCGTTCGTCGTTCCTTTCCCCCAGTGTCAGCATCCCCCTCCCCCGCACCCACCCAATCTCCCGCTCTATCTATCTCGGACTTCCCTGCGCTGTCCGCAGCCGCTGAGCACCCTGCTCTCCCCGATGCTCCACAGGCTAGCGAGACTACTGCGGTTCCGTCTGAGGCGCTAGACAGCGCCGCGCAAGAGAAGGCCGCGCGCAAGGCTGCAAAGAAAGCGGCGTCTGCTGAGCGTGCGGCCGAGCGTGCCCGCATCCAACAGGAGAAGGCGGCCGCCCGCGCAGTTGAGAGGGAGCGCCTCGCGAAGGAGAAAGCTGCCGAGAAAGAGAGGCAGGCCGCGCTCAAGGCGGAGAAGGAGAAGGCCGCGAAGGAGAAAGCGGAAAGGGAGAAGGCCGAGCGAATGAAGGCGGTCAAGGAAAAGGCGGAGAGGGAGCAGGCTGCCCGTGAGCGTGCCGCGAAGGAGGCGGCGGAGAAGGCCGAACGCGAGCGCGCGGCGGAGGTCGCTAAGGCGGCCAAAGCTGCTAAGCAGGCGGCGAACGCTACCAAACATGCCAAGGTGCCATCCTCTTCATCCGTAAACAGCCTCGCCAACGTAAAGAAAGCGCAGGCGGGCAAGCAAGCAGCTTCCCCTTCGCTTCCCAGCCCTTCGGAGGTGGAGCAGGCGCCGATCCTGGCCAAGATGCCGAAGAAAAACAAGCCTGTAACGAAGCCGGTCAAGATTCCCAAGGATGACTATACTCCCGACGCCACGTCTTCTCTTCCCTCTGCTGCCACCTCGGATGCGCCCCAGTTCCCCGAGATTCGTACTGCTCCGGGAAGTTCGAATAATTCGCGTGCTCATTCTGTCGATTGGGCCCCGCCGATCGAGCCCAAGACCGTCCAGGACATGATCCAGGAGCTCCATATCCAGTTTCCCTGGTTGTGCCTGTCTAAGAATCCCTTCTTTGACCCTCAGAAGATCAACCCCGCGTCGAAGGTTCCTCTGGAGTACGGTCCGCTCGTCCATGCGCTTTCCGCGTTGTCCGTCGGTGGGGGCTCGTTTGCAAACAACATGCCGTCGACTTCAATCGACAACGCTGTTTCATCGTTCCAGCAGCTACTCGAGACCCTGACCCAAACCATCTCTGATCTTCTGCGTCTGCTTCCCCGGACGACCTGGGACGATAGTTCTTCCTTCGACGGCGTTCTACGAGACATGCTGAAGGGCGACGACTTCCTCGATGACAGTGGCGACGATCAGAACGGCCAAGGCAAGGAGGATGAGGTTGCTGCGCTGACTCTCGCCCTCGAACGCCGCGCGCGTTGGATGGAAGTGCAGCTCTCGAAGCTGGAGGAGCTCCACCGCGACATCAACACCGCCGCGGTGCGCGCGATCCTCTCTTACAACGACGATGGCTGGGACCCTCATGGCTCGCTGCCTCGCCTGGGCAACACTCTCAGCCGGTTCGACCAAATCGGGTCCGTGAACGAGGGCGCGAAGCAGCGGTCGATGACCGCCAATGAGCTCGAGGAGAAGCTTGTGGTTGTGAAGGAGCGGGTGCAGTTCGTGGAGGCAGAGCTGAAGGAGGTCATGCAGAACATGCAGGGCTTGCGGCCGAGGGACGAATACAATGATATGTGAGGGTACTTGTGTGGTGGACGTGCCGAGTAGGTCGTTGTGTAGGAACCTTACACCGGGAATGTACTACGCGCGTATTGCTTTTGGGGAAACGGCTACAATAAGTGCAGCGGCCGCCGCGTCTGCCATGGCATCTACCGCACACTGCTCGAATGACTTACTCCATCCAACTCAATGAGTTCGGTGCTGGCTTCAAGATACATTTAAATCCGTCTATTGCTATCGGTGGCATGGTCGTTGCCATACGAACTACTAACGAGCCTTTTGTTTCTTCGTTCACATGAGTGAGAGCTTCTCTCGATCAATCTCGGAGCATGATGGACCAGAGCGTTCCCGGTTGGCAAGGGATTTCGCCCCACTATTGTTATAATGGGCTCCCTCGGGGTCTGCTGGGGAGTCTCTGCCCTCCTCGTGTTAGGTTAGGTTAAGGTTCTCTGCGCCGTCACACCTGAACTCCTCCGTCGTACTTTCCCGCAGCCTCGCTTCCTGATCGCTGGACAGTATAAGTGCGAGCACAATACTCGCGGTCATCCGGCCCCATACCATCGACAACCGCGAGCACGTTGCACCATGAGTACACGCAAGGGTTCCCGCACGAGCTCGAGCTCGAAAAAACCCGCATACCCAGCTGACCGACCAGACCTCCCCGAACTTCCAGACCTCGATGCCGATCCTGAATGTACAACTTGCGGCAAGAAGGAGTCGGAGCTGAGATTGAAGTTGAAGCGGTGCACCGGATGTTTAGTGGCGAAGTATTGCAGCAGAGAATGTCAGAAAAGTGGGTGGCATACACACAGGTGATATCCCAACAGGTCTCGACTTCTTCACATAGGAAGACTAACGACGCAGCTAGGGAAGTTTGTCGTGCTGGTAGTGACCAAGCAACAAAGGAAGGGGTGCTCGGTCCCGAGCGCCTTGGTGGATATCCCGCGCTCGCGACGCTCCACACCGCTCTGCAAGATTGGGAGGACGCCCACGGATACGCAATGGTAGCCATCGCGAGCGTCGTGGCGCACCTCGACGGCGGTGTCGACTACAACCTCACGTCTCGACGCGCCCTCATCATCCGCCTACGGACGCACTCAGTCGACACAGAGGCGGATAAAAATCCCGGCAACGCTTTCCACATGGTCGAGGCAGTGATGCAAAACCAGTCCCAGTTCGGACCCTTCGCGCGTGGGTGGGAGAGCATGCAGGGAGTCAATGCAAACATCGAGAAGGAGGTCCGCACCACACTACGCGATCCCACGTTTGCCGGTGTCGTGCCAGCGGCGCTTGCCGTGCTGGACACCGGGTTTGTCAAGTATGGCGGCTATCCCGTGTTCCGTAGGATGGGCGGGGACGGTACCTCACCACGGGCGCGCACAATCTTGACCGATATCATGTGCCTGTGCCATAGGTCGATGAACGCCGGGCTCGCGCTACGGCCACCGAGCGAGAGGGGGAGGTGCGATCCAGATGCGGGGACACTCGTTCGGCGGAAGAAGAAATGGGAGTGGAAAGTCAAAGAGGACTGGGATTGGGACTCAGTCACTGGGGGAGTGACTAAGAGCGGGCTTCATCCACGATATATTTGGAAGATTTTCTACTTGCCAGTTACACTAGAGTCTCTGGAAGCGGTGAGTGTTTGGATTATATGGATACCTGTAGCTTTGCATCATTTTACTGACCTTTGAACGCAGGAGGACGCGGCCGGATAGGCCTTCTCTTGAGGTACCGACTGTGCGTGCATGAGAGCGTAACCCCGTAACAACAGATTCATTGTTGCCGGATGGGCCGATATAGTGATCGCTGGACGACTCGACGTCCAGACTTGCCTGGTGTGATGACGGACGGCATGCCTACCAATGTAGTCTGAAATTCACTGCTCAATCAATATTTCACGTTCTGTATTGCTCGCGTCATCATGCTCATCTCACGAAAGGAGAATCATGCGTACGCTGTAAACTTGCTGCCCGCATCGTACGACTGGCACAGGGTTTAGTACTTACATATTTGTACATGGAAGGGGCAGAGATGTGGAGAAGTCCCTGTAGGTTCGGAAAAGGTCTGTACAAACAACTGCACAAGCCCCTCACCTGAACAAGGATACTGTATGTGGTCGGTTTTATGGCTGAGGGACTTGACGACCCAGGTTGGCAGGTCGCGATCATAAACGCCCGACGCTACGTGGTTATCGTTCGTTTCGGGGTAATATTCTCGAAAATAAGCAGAAAAATGCTTATAGACTTTTTTTCGACTTGTGATAACACATGCATGCAAATATTACTGTCCTTCCTGCAATATGATGTCATCGACGGACGTAAGTTTTCCAACGATAACCTGTTGCAATTGCTTCCTGCTGTCTTTATATCCGATAAGTTCACGAAGCTCGAAGCCGTAATCTCCGCGCGACCTCCCACACCACCTCCGCCATGAGCGGCCGCAACAGCAACACAGCAGGTCCTTCCAACAGTCCTGCTTGCATCGGGCCCTTGTTTCCCGACTTCGACACAAACGCAGAATGCCTCTTTTGTAAACGGAAGGAGTCAGACTTGAAGCGCAAGTTGAAACGCTGCACTGGCTGCTCCGTGGCCAAATACTGTAGCAAAGAATGCCAGAAGAACGGCTGGCCCATGCACAGGTGACCCGAGGTCCTCTCTGAACTGGTGTCTGTGTACTAAACGGCGTGCATATACTCAGACAAGGGTGTCGTCCTAGCAATGGACAGACGACAGAAGAGGTCCTTGGAGCCGATCGCTTAGCGGGGTATCCCGCACTTGTCACGTTCAACAACGTCCTCCTCGACTGGAAGGACGCACACAACATCACCCTCGCTATCATGGCCAGCGCGATTGTGCATCTCAACGGTTCCGCCGAGCCCAAAGTCCTGCCGTCCCGAGCGCTCCTCTTCCGCGTTATCGCACGCGCGAACAACGATGGTGGCGACGGCAATCCCGCGAGCGCCTTCCTCGTCGCGCAGCCCACGGTCGTGCGCACCACCGATCCAGAGTTTGCGCTGCTCTCCGGAGGTTGGGCGGGCGCGCTCTCCGAGTGCGAGTTCGAGGTCAAATCGTCGTGGGCGGGGGTGATCCCTGGGGCGCTCATGGTGCAGAACACGGGCGTGATGATGTTCCGGTGCTTCCCTGTGTTTAGCTACGGGCCCAGGGCGGGACGCGACCCGCGCCCGCGCGCGATCCTGACAGATATCGTGCGCATGTGCGTGGGTGCGGTCAACGCGGGCATCGTGCTGCGCATCTCGGCGGAGAGGGACAACTTTTCGGACATTATCGCGGGCACGCTCTATAAACGGCGGAAGAAGTGGGAGTGGAAGGTAGAGGAGGACTGGGACTGGAGTAGGGTCATCTCGGGACCGACGCAGAGCGGACTGCATCCTCGAGACGTTTGGCAGCAATTTCTTGACTTCTGAATCGAATGGTTCGTTTCGAAGGACGTTCTGTCGGTGAGTATTATCTCATTCCTAGAGGGCAGATCCATCCTCATAAATTTTCAGTGTATAAGTTATTGGAGGACCACGATACTGTTGTGATAACCCGTATAGCATACGAATAAAGAGAGGAACATTGTTGTACGATATATGGCCCGGACGAATAGCAATGGCACCCAAGTTTGGTCAGGAAACCATATTGAACTGACCCGGCTGAACTGACCCGACCAGGATATGCATGAACTCAAGCTTAACTAGAATAATCGAACAGTCTTTCCTTCCATAATTCTGCTCATATGTAGGGGACCTCGATCCTATTGGCCACCACTTAACACACGAAAGTCACTCTCGTGCCCCCGCCCCCCTCATGGGGCTCATTATCATGGTGGACCATGGTTGGCATCACGGGCGCGGGGCCGCTTGGAACTGGGAGCTGTGTCGGCGCCTAATGCGGCATGTGAGCGTGAGAGACGGTTGGGCTGTCGGCACCTTCAATTGCTAGCGTCCGATGCAACATACGAGGTGACTTCTGGTCCAACTCGTTGAACCCTTACTACTAACTCACAATTCGTTCTTGTCGACGCTGTTTAGTTTGTCGCGTATCTGCGCTTAGGGTACATGGATCCCGCCGCTTCGACTTCAGGCGTGGAGATGACCACCTTATCCGCGGTTTTCAATCCGTTTTGGTGCGATCACTGCAATAAAATGGAGGAGGATCTCCCAACCAAGTTGAAACGCTGTGCTGGCTGCGGGGCGGCCAAGTACTGTAGCAGGGCATGCCAGAAAGCAGCATGGCCGAGTCACAAGTACGTGTTTGCCGTGCGGCCGGCGTTCTACGACTCGACAATTTGCCGCCCCGACGAGAACTTACGTATCGCGCTTCACGTTCAGGATGTTGTGCAGCAGGGGCAATGCTCCCCACACGGCGCAGGACTGGGGGATTGCACCTGACCAACTTTTTGGCTTCGCCGCCCCGGCGACGATGGTCTATGCGCTCAAGGCCTGGGCGGACGATATCCACACTCACGCGATTTCGATTATGGCTAGCGCCCTGGTCCTCCTGAGCGGAGGTATGGATGCTGTGATGGCACCCGAGTCTCCGCGGGCCCTCTTGATTACTGTGGAGCCGACTGGTGGTCGCGACGGCACCGCCGATCATCACGGCGGTAGGGGCAATGAGAACGACGAGCCCAGCCCAGCAACGCGCTTCAAGATTCAGGACATCGGCTTGGTGGAGAAGTCCAAACATGAGCTGCTGGAGCAAAACTGGGGTCGATGGGCTGGACAGGCTCAGATGTTCACCGAACAGCTCCGCCAAGGTGTCGAGGACCCACAGCGCACCTTCGGGGGCATGCTGCCAACGGCTTTCGTCGTTGCCGGCACCGGGGTCGTCAAGTTCCACAATGCGCTGATCCACGGTCAGCAACACTACCACAGCGGCGCGCTGCACGAGAGAGGCATGAAGGCTGCGTTTGTGAACATATTTTTCCTGTGCAAGGCATGCATAAATGCCGGGTTCGTGTTCCAGCAGCCGGAGGGTTCTGGCGGGACCGGACCAACGGTTGGAACGTACGTCCGGGGCAAGAAGAAGTGGAAGTGGGTTTTGAAGGAGGACTGGGACTGGGACGATGCGGCGTTTCCGGGCGCGGATGGCGAGACGATTCTCAATCCCAAAGTGGCATGGGAGCGGTGGTATCATGGCGTAGATGTTCGCGATGTTGAACGTATGTATTTCATACAATTCAGAGGATATGTGTTAACCTGTGGATGGATTAACCTGCAGCCGAGGATCGGGACTCTCGGGAACCGAGCAGAAGCAGTCCCCGTAAGCGACGCTCTGCCCCACGCTCTTGATACTTCTCATCGTCTCGTGATATTCGGCCGACGCTCACTACCGGGGGCCTGGACTAATCGATCTGTGTCGAAATGCTTTCGTATGTGTTGGTCATTGTACATTACCCTGTTTAACATCTCACCGAGCTTCACCTACCAGATGTTTGTATCCGATGTTAACTAGTACAGTACTGTGGGCGGTCTCGTACGTTGAACTAGCCCGCGGTTATCTCTTCTCCGCTGGTTCGGGTGCACGCTCCCGCGATTGTCGCATGCGTGCATGAACCTGCTAGTTCTCATGCCTGTTGATGCAGCCTTGCTCCTGAGGATCAATTGCGAGTTCGTATTGGATAAAGTGGTGTTTTTCCTATACCACTATGTCTCATTCATCTTCTGTCCAACATGACCTCGAAGTCGCTGCACAGCTCACGGTGACTTTTTGTCGGCGGTATCTGAAGCTTAGCTGCTAACTTTCTCCGATAAAAAACAGCTATATACCCATATAGCCTGGAAAAGCTCGGTAGCACGTTGCGTGTTGTACCACGCGCTTTACACTGCATGAGTGCAAAACTGGCAGCATTGGTAGCAGGTTGTTGGTACGTGCCCTGGACCATGTCGTCACTCAGGTTAGGCCTACCTTTGCGGTCATCAAAATGACGAACGGAAAGACCAATGCGTGCATATTATCATCAGGACAGCAATAGCGAGATACATCAACTATCGGACGCAACATGTGTAGTCAACATCAACAATTACAAACGTCTGCCAGTCTGAGGGACGATACTGGTCGAAATTAAAAAGACGACCGTCCCCGCGCACGCGCAACAACCACGAGAAAACGGTCTGCGGCCCACTCACTCACTTCTGCCCTCCGATTTCCCTCCGAGTGGCCTGCCCTTCAAATTCTCCGACGCTCCCGCGGCGGTCCTGCGGTCCTTCCTCCGCGGGCGCAGCGGCTCCGTCGCATCCTTCCACCCGTCGTTTTCCACATCGAGAAAGCCAGGAAGCGGGGCAACCTCCCCAAACTCTCGCGCGATTTCGTCCAAGTAGAAAGTGACGGGGTACTCCGAGTCCCCGCGCGTGCTCACCTCGGGCTCTGCCTTGCGGCTTCTGACGGTGCGCTCCGACCCGGGGCCGCCCCAAGAGGACTGCGGGGGTGAGACCGGGCGGAGGGGCGGGCGCGGGGAAGGTTTCGCAGTGGGTGAACTTGTAGATACCTGGGCGACATGACCGTATGGTGCCGTGATGGGGAGGGAACGCACGCGCGGCTGCGCTGGTGAGGTTGAGGGCGAGCCAAGGAGGACCGAGAGGCGGTGGTGGTCGGTGGATGTGACGTCGCGCGGGACGCCGCGCGGCTTGGGCTTTGCGCTGAAGCTCGCGTTGAGCGGCGAGCGGGGTGTGGGCGCGGCTGGCGGAGACCTGCCAGTGTCTGAGTGCGAGGCCCTTGTTGCGAGGGAGCGACGTTGAGGGAGGCCTGGAGTAGCTTGGGAGGGATGCGCGGCTTGCGAAACAGAGGCGCCGCTGTGTCCCATGCCGGAGACCGAGCGTAACGGAAGCATTGCTGTGTCGCTCGTTCGTGTTCTCGGTGGCTGGCGAGTCGTGCCTTGCCGACACACCACTGGTACGACCTGCTCGATTGAAGCGGGATGGGTGTCCTGGCTCCGGACCCGCTCGACGTCACGCTTCCCCTTCTCAGACCTGCGATGCAACATAGGGGGAGTTCCCGAGCGGGGTATCGGGATAGTTAGGTTGGTTCCGCCTGCTACCCCTCGTATCGCCTTTTCCGAGGTCCGCTTCTCGGGCCCACGCGCCATGGGTGCGAAGAGCGAGAAGGCCTTCTGCGCTCTTACAGGCGGGGCTGGCGATCGGGGTCGCGATACCGGTGCACCCCCCTCCGAGGCCACTCGCTGCTTCTCCGCTGGAAGGGGTGGTAGAGGCTTGTTCAAGCGCTCACTCGAAGCGGACCTTCTGGCTGCCAGTGTCGAGGGAAACGGAACGAAAGGACTGTCTTGAGCTGGGCTAGATATGCGCACGGTCGTAGACACCGTTGGGAAGACCATGAACGATGGTGCGTCTCTGATCCGGACGCTCCCTTTCGCACCGTATGGTAGGTCTTCCTCACGCTGAGGCCGCGGTGGCCGTCTAGGGACGCTGGCGCTGCGATGTCTGGGGCGAGCCCTCTGTCGGTCGTAGGGCGTACATCCATCTGCGCTCAGCTGAACCGAGTGTTGTGGCGGTTGGGACGTATCGCGACGGGTGTTCAAGTTGTCGTTCGCCAGCCAACCGTCGAGGGAGTAGCGCGGGTCGGGCTTCGGCTTTCTGATTTGGTCGACCGATACTTTGCGCGTGCGGCCCCTTGGTGCCGTCCGGGATTGGTGTTGTGGCTCTCCGGTTTGAGGGTTAGCTGAGGATGAGCCTGAGGATGTGGCACGTTTCACCGCGTGTCTGAGGGACGAAGGGGTTAGTGAGGTTTCTGGGTCCAGGACGACAGATGTGTCGCTCACGAAATGGAGTTGGAGAGTTTTCGGATGCGCCGGGAGGCCGCTGAAGGAGTGCGCTCCATGGCGACTTCGTCGCCGGTAGAAGAAGTGAGGGAGGGGTCTCTACCTTCACAACACTCTGGTCGCTCGCTCGCGGAGATGAGTGGGGAAGGGAGCTCGCGCGACGGTCCGCCCTGGAAGGGTGATCCTTATATAGCTGCAGCAGTTGTGGCTAAGTAGGACGACCCGTTATAGTCCCCTTGTACATATAGGGCATACAATGGAAGGTCGCGGGGCGTCTGCTGAGGCATATTGTGGCTAGCACCCGCTACGTGGCCGCAAATTCGGGCAAACATCTGGCTCTGTTCTGTGTTGAAGGGTTGGCATTGTTGCCTTCGCGGGTCTCCTTTGCTGTGTCTTGCCTAACGTTGCTCATAACCTCTACAACAGCTTGCGGGGAGTGTGTCGGTACGTTGCGTAAAACGACCAGAAGAAAGGTTTACCTTCGCTGCGCCTATTCTATCCCTCTTCCTTTGGCCCTTGACGATTCGGGTTCTCTTAAATAGACCCTCCAAGTAGAGCGCTCACCGGCCTGCATGGCGTCCGTCATCTCTAACCGACGTCGTCACTGTGACGAGTGATAATTCTGACCGGTTTTTGAGCCCAACATATGCCGGCACTTGAGGGCCAAACATATGTTATCCTGTAATGCGGATCCACCCTGCTGAGAACATGTGGTTCGTTCCTTCGCGTAAAAAGGAAAGAGAGGGATTGGTTCCACTGGCAGCGTTTCCAATAGTCCAGCAGGAGTGAGCGTCGTGTAACAATTACCCGTCGGCGTGTCACAAGTCTCAGTGTGCCCCGGTGAAGGTCGCGCGGATTTTGGTCCCAGTGTGCATTCAGTAGAATTCCCCCCTTACCGCAGCCAAATGCATATGAGCCTGGAATAGAATGCGTAAGAAGGTGCTTCGCATCCAGAACAAGAAGGAATGCGAGACCGACCGTCTGTATATTCACCGTGGGCGACACCTTCAAGTTAACATTAGGCTGGTCGTCATGCTAGTGTTGTCAGTCAAGCCCCAGGTTTTGCTTTCATTGATGAGAGAAAATCAGAGAGCCGGTCGTGCTGGGATCATTGTGACGTGCTCGTGGCCCGGAATCGATACCAGTGGTTACTAATACCAGACTCAAGGTCCGAGTTCAAATGATGATAGATATATCGGTGATATTGTAGGTGCTAGGTGTGCAGAGACAGATCAAACTTGGGCCTGGCCCACGGGATGCACTATTGTGCGATACGGCCTCTGACCGTTTGCGGCCGGGCAATGATTGAGTGAAGAGGATTGCAGGGGGATCGCGGATGCCCGGAGTCGACTTATAAAAACTCGCCAAACGATGTGACTGACGCGTGCGTCATAGTACCGTGATCGATACGTCACGCGTTGTGGGCCCGCCAATGTCGCGTCTAGACTGGGAAGAGGATGTTTGCTATTTGGGCTCTTGCAGTAACCTCTTCTGCCGTCTTGGGATTCACTAAGCTCTGTTATTAGTATCACTCTCGGACCACAACTTACAGCAACGGAAGCTGGTCCAGCGGAGCTCTCTGGGCGTCGTATACACTTCCTGGCTTATCCTAACGCGGCTAGTGTCAAGTCCTGATGGCCTCCTCCCTCGACCGCCTTCTCGCCTCCACCGACGTCTCCGACCCATCTGACTTTCCGGACGCCGCGGAGGCCCCTGGCCTGCGCGTCCTCGACGACGCTCTCCGCTGCGACATCTGCAGAGACTTCTACGACGCTCCTGTTTCTCTCGCGTGTGGCCACTCCTTCTGCTCTGCGGTGCGTGAGTGACCGTTCATTTTTCTAGACCTGTTGAGCCCACTCAAGGTGACTGCTGTTACAGTGCATACGCTCTGCACTGCCTACGAGTGCGACATGCCCATCATGCAGAAAGCCGGCATCGGAGGTGCATATCAGGAAGAACGGGGCGGTCGAGAGTGCGGTACAGGCGTGGAAGGCGGCCAGGTATGTCCTTGTTCTACTACATATTGAAGTGACCCGTCGAACAGACGTGTCAGACCCCTCATATTGCGGCTGGCCAAAGAGGAACATGAACGCAAGACACGCCCGCCACCTCCCCGAGACACGCGCACACACTCCAAGGAGCCCCCGCGCAAACGCAAGAGAAGTGGGACCCCGTTGACCGTGTCCGAAGATGAAATCATCATACTCCCCTCCAGCCCTGTCGCCTCCGGCTCAGCAACACCAGATGCCCTCCCAGGTATGGACTCACTTTTATTCAAACCATGCACCGGCAAAACTCACTTCGGTTGTACGGCAGAAACCGTCGAGTGCCCGATATGTCAGAAACTTGTGCATTCGCCGAGAATAAACATGCACATCGACAGCGGGTGCAAGCGACATATCGCAGAGACCGTACCCAATGCGACCGTGCCGGACCCGAAGGGAAAACAGAAGCAGCAGTGGTCCTTGCTGCTCAACAAGGCAGGCGGAGCTGCGACTAAAACCAAAGATAGGGGTAAGGGAAAGTCAAGGTCGGTATATGCTACCCTTTTATGTTGATAGTCCTTGAGCTCATGGTGGCACGCGTTTCGCAGACACAAGGATGCATCCGAGGGCGATGCGGAGCTGGAGCACCTCCCGAAGGTCGCGTACGACATCCACCCGCAGCGGCGTGTCGCGGAGATGCTCGCCGAGTGGGGTCTCCCCACTCACGGCGACAAGAACGCGCTCGTGCGCCGCCACAGCAGGTACATACCGATCCCTCAGGCCTGTGCATGCGCGGGCTATCAATGTGCTGACGACGGAGCGCGTTTCGTAGATGGATAGTGCTTTACAACGCGAACGTAGACCGTGCGCCGGAGAACAGGCGTACCGTCGAGCAGCTCCGGCTGGAGCTCCGGAAGGCAGAGGAGGCGGAGGGGAAGACGAGGAAAGGGACGGTGGATGATCCCGTTGCGTATCAGGTGCGCTCGATTATTTCTATGGCATTGGTGTGATGGTGGGTTTGCTTATAAGGATGTTCGGCGGGAGCAGAGAGCGAACAAGACAGCGTTCGCGAAGCTAACGGAGGCGGCACGACCGAAGAAACTTGTGCCGAAGCACGAAGACGGCCGTCAAGAGGCGACTGAGGGTGCGCGGGCGAAAGACGCTATCGACGTTGATGCGAGCTGACCGCGGGGAAGGGTATGGGTCTCGCGACATTTGGATCTTAGGTTCCATATGGCGTCTCTACATTAATGTCCGCGCATGACGCTGACGCTTATTATGTAGATGCGTGAATATTTTTTACGATGTACATGGACAAGTTGGGTAAGCGGTTCATTGGGTAAGCGGTTCATTGGGCAAGCGGTTCATTGGGCAAGCGGTTCATTGGGCAAGCGGTTCGCTATCATCGTGGCCCAATATACGATGAACGCATGTCCGGTGTATTTTCATAAAGCCTTAAGTCCTGCCGGCCACCGGCCACACAGGCTTACCACGTACGGAAACGCAGCCCTTTGTGCTTGATATGCTCATTGTCCGCGTACCATTCCCAGGACGTTTTATCTACCCTATGTCGGACGGGAGTTGTATTCAGTCGTTATTGAATGCAGCACACGCTTTGCCCCTCGGTCATGGTGTGCGCTTTGTTTGCCTGGCCGGGACGTAGGGCCATGGAGGGCAAAGCGGAGCCTTCCGGGGCTCGCCAGGCCACACAGGCTTTGAGAAGTTTAAATGACCTATGGGGACGCGGTGGATTGCTCGAGTACCCAACCCAGAAACCACTACGCAGGAGCCACTGACCTTGACGCATCCCCACATTATGCCGCCGCCTACCGTAGAACGCAAGCCATCAACGACATTCCAGCGCGTCAGGAAGCTGTCCAATTCCATTATGTGAGTCCTTCGCGTATTGCGCAGCGTGCCCAGGGCTCACCCGTCGACTCCCACCAGACATGTCGCAAAGCGGACAGTCTCCTCCACGAACCTCAGGGCCACCGCCTCCACTCAGCAACCCCCAGCACCACCGGTGCGTCCGCGGCCCCGCCGCAAGATCTCAGTCGACGAGATCGGCAAACCGCGGCTCGACCCGCGGTACTCCCTCGACGGCTGGATCGCCCACGGCGACACTCAACAGCCCCGGCCCGCGCCCGCACGCCCTCAGCGGCCGAGCATGGACGAATGCCCGCCCGTCGTCCCCGACCTCGACCCCGCGCGCCGCGAGCTGGAGCGCGAGTGGCACAAGGCGGCGAACGCGGCGAAGAGGCCGGAGCGGCCGCGCGAGGAGGACCTGCCGTACGGCGCGAAGGGGAGCCTCCCGATTCGGAATGTGGAGGAGTCGGCGCTGGGGTTGAGCTTGGGGCCGCCGGCGCAGGGGTCGGGGTCGGGGTCACGAGTGGCGGTGCCGTTTCCGTCGACGACGAGAACGCGTTCGACGGACTTGCTAAGGGACGCGTGGGCTGCGCAGCGCGAGAGCGAGTCGGACGCCCGTCGGGGATCCACACCAGAGTCTACGAGGCGGGCGACGTTCTCGCCCTTTGCGCCTATCGCGCGGCAGCCGTCAATCCGCGCTGATGTGAATACGCAGGGGGTGCGCGGGGAGGCCACAGCGAAGACTTCTGCGCCACAGACGAGTCCTCTGGGAGCATCTTCCGCGAAGAGCGACATCAAGGGGAAGGCGCGAACCATCGAGCAGCTGCGCGAGGAGGAGTTCGCGTCGCAGGATCCGGCGACCGTACGTCGGCACGGCGCAATTCGGCGTCCATCGAGGGTGGGCGACGCCACGCTCCCACCTATACACCTCCGAGATCGGTTCGGGCGCAGTGAGGAGGCCCTTGTACACCGCCCCTTCCCGGCCTCCGACACGCTCCAACGGTCGCAGTCCATGGCGACAAGGAGGCCACCGAACACCCGCGTGGCCGGGGCGCAGAGTCCTTCGAGTCCCCTGGGGCGCGACCAGGTGCGCGCACGTCCAAGGCCCCGCGACGTGCCCCGCGATGTGGAGCCGCGCGAGGCGTACTCGATGCTCCTCCTGGACGACTCTTCGTCGGTCTTCACGGAGGGCACGGACTCGGTCGTGATTGCTCCAGAGCGGGATGCAGGCGCGAGGGCGGGCGTGTCGGAGCGGCGCCCGCCAGCACCGCACCGCGCGCCCAGGCCGCACCGACCGATGTCTGAAGTCGACATGGACCCTCTGCCTATCCCCCCGCCCGAAGCTCGAGTGTGCGCCCGAGCGGAACCTGCGAGCACGAAGGGGGACGGGCGTCAGCGTTCCTCGAAGGGCACCGCGGCGCGGCGGGCGAAGATGACGGTGGAGGTGCATACGTACTCTGCGCTGAGCCAGTACCACTTGACGGGCGTGTGGGACGAGGTCGCGCGCAACTTGATGCTGCCGCAGGCGGAGGACGCGGTGCCGTCTGTGCCGGCTGCGGCGACGGAGCCGTTGCGCCCGAAGAAGAAGGGCGAGGAGGGTGCGGGGAGACTGGGGAACGAGCGGAGATGACCCGTGCGTATCCCCAGGCGGCCAGTGGCCCACTAGGATCGACGCCTGGTACGACGCGGACTCCGTGGTCCTCGCGCAAGTGGTTTGGGCTTTCGATCCGTTTTTCGTTTTTCTTATAACGCAGTATTTTGTGCACTACTCTTGGCAGGTGTTGTCCTCCGCCTGTGTTTTCTGGCGAATTCGCCTCGTTATACCTCTCCATATCTTTGTCTGTCGCATTGCTTTTGCGACCCTCCGCAGGCCATACACCCAGCCAGACCTTGCATCACAATTATTGTCTCTTATAGTATCCTATGGCACGCAATCAACGATTCCCAATCGAGAAGTTGCAAAGTAGTAGGTACTTGAACATTGTAATCGCTCCAAGTATCCGTAGCGTAACTTCCCCCTGGCAACACTTGGGTGAGACGTCGCCCGTCGTAGAGCCGGGATACACTGAAGAGTAACTAGGCCATCTACAAGTCTGTATATATCCACTCAACTGGTTAACGTCGCGTACTCGTATCACCAACCTCCTGGAACAGGCACAGTACAAATCCTCGAGTACTACATCGAAGGGAAGTGCAAGGTTGGCTGTACACATCAAGTCTGGCAATACTTTATATGTGAACGCCAAACGACTGGGCAGTGGCTCCTCACTGGCAAGCTTCAAGGCCTCCGGCGTAACGCTTATATGTTTCGAGAACCACGGTGCTCGCTACGATAATGAACCTACATACACATCGCATTTTCATCAAGGTATCCTACTCAGGAACCCTCCTTGCCGGAACGTCGCGCCTTCTCATCGCCCGCCACAGTCCTACGGTATGCGGACTGCCCGACGCCCGACGCGACAGAGGCAGCACCGGACACGACAGACGTTGCGGTGTTGTAAGTTGCTTGAGCAGCGCTTCCGAGGCTCGATCCTACACTCGACAAGCCTTCACGGCTCGACTGTGCGTTGGCCCAGCCATCGTCTAGTATGACAGCGGCATGATTTAATCAGTTTGCCGGGAATTAGTTCATATTGCAAATCATACCCTTGTTTGAGTTCTCGTTGAGAGGGTCGATGTTCGTCGACTCAATGATGCCGGGCCTCCCCTCGACAACGCCAGCAGACTTGCTAAAGTTGCGTTGGGCTTCTTTGTGGCCGGCAAAATCGTTTGGCGCTCCCGCACCGAGTGCCTCCGTGGTGGGATCGGTAACCTGATCATAAGGTAATCAAATGAGAACTGAACTCTACGAGTGCGCAGATAGATAGGTACTCGACTACTCACGAAATTGGCGGCCAGCGGGTCAGCGTGAGTGGAGGATGCAGTCGGATTGGCGACACCGGGGTAGGGATCGACTGCCGTGTTGGCGCCGAGAGTAACGTCCTTATCGTTGAGGGACATTATGTGTGGGCTGCGAGATTGTAATACAGTGAGAGCGGCAGCGGCGTTGAAATTGTCGGGGCCTACGGCGAGACGAACGCACAGGTAATTTATGCATATCTGCGAATGTGGAGAACGTACGCAGTATGACGTCTAGGGAGGAGCATGGCGGGAGGAGTTTGTACGCAGGTCTTCCGTGGGGTGGGGTGCATGGGCATGAGACACAGCGCTATTTCTTTAGCTGGTGGTGTTAGGTGGTGACTTGCGCAGTATGGTGTCAACGATCTTATATGTGCCACCCTGGCCCACGCGCGTTAATACTAGGCAAAGACTCGCGTGGGCGTTGGCGGTCGCGCTGCCGCGGACACGCCTCATGCACGCAACGAGATCTCGTTACTGTAACCCGCTTGCGTGCTTGGGTTTATTAGACATCACGACCGCATCGTTCGGCTTCCGCGTACTCTTATATTGTTCGACAAGAGACCTAGAGGTTGGTATCAACACGGCTTGCCGCTTCTGGAATTCAGTTTCTCCGACCCCAGTTCTACGCCGTGTACCTGCGGCAAACCAGGGTCTCCAACCTTAGAACACAGACTTTGTCAGCCGCTGTTATTTGTACGCAACATGATGGCGTACTGAGGGGTCACGGGAGGTAGAAATCTCGCGCCGCCACGGAGAGGGGGTGCCGCCAAGCCTGACCAGTCCAGATCCGAGAAATGAGTACGATATTTTCAGCAAAATACACTATAGAGTACGCACCAGGGCCTATTACGGAAGGGTATGGTCAGTGGAAAGCGGTCGCGAGCGTTAGAACTATACACTCACCACTAGGAACTGGGAATGGGAGAAACATCCATCAGCCGATTAGCCCAGAGACACGGTGTAAGAAAACGGGACAATGCATACCTCCTACGGGAAGATGCACCAATTAACATGCTGTAGGACATGATGTGTAGTGACGCTTACCGGTCTGTCCAGTAGGGAGGTTCTGTGGCTCACGGGCCACAAACGTGTTTAGTTCTCCATCTACAGCGAGCGATGATCACTTAAAAGGGAGCTTCGGATGAACAATAGCCTCACCTTCACCGAAAACGAAGGTTTCATCTAGCGGTTGGCCCGGAAGGGCAGGCGAATCCCCTTGGAGTGGGGCGGCAGGGAGGTCGATCGCCGAGCTTTCATCTACCAGAAGCGTCCCTTATCAATGGGTGCTTGTGATGGAAGAGGCAACAGGAGAATATGCGCACCTTCGCGCCTGAATCGTGCTGGATGGGCGGCGACCATGAGCACAAAAGGAAGGAGTGCGAGGAGGTGCTTGAACTGCATCGTGAAGGAAAGTGGGTTCTGAACAAGGCAAACAGACAAGACAGCCCCGGGCTGGAGTAGGCTGAGAAGAACGAAGATCAAAAGGGGGCGAGGGAAGGAAGGAACAGCCCCTGGCTGTAGGTCGAAGTCAGAAGAAAGCTTGAAGAAGTGGGCTAATCTTGCCCTGGTTAGCCGGGCATTTATACCTGGAAGGACATAGGAAGTGGGGCTGGAGAGGCCCGTGCGTTGGGCTTCGCACGCAGTCAGGGTGCGATTGCGAACCACAGACCTTCCGGATCCACCGCTCGCGGAGGAGCTTCGAGTTGTAGACCGCAGGCGATTCTGACTTGAAACTCCAGGTGTGGTAGCAACGCGAACCGTCCGGACGAGGAGACGGCGAGACGTTGATTGACAGCTTCTATGATGTACGTAGTCCCCTACAGGCTCCTGTGCCAGGCCAGAAGATCCCGAAGAGGCTGCGATCCGCGACGAATTCGGGTAGGTTGGGACACCTATAACGCGGAAAGCGCACATAGGCTGTGTTACACCGGGACCTGACAGCAATTGAAGGCAGTGGTATCGTATAATCCCCTCCAGGAGTTACGATCATGATCCACGGGGCCCGCCGCCAACTTCCAAATTCTTGCAAAACAATCCCCATCGTATGACGGATAGGTTCACGTGCGCGTACGTACCATGGGCACGAAGAGGACTGCCTAGCTTGACTATTTGCAAACGCCGTATTTACAGCCTGCATGATCGACAGGTGTCCTAGAATACTGCCCCGCCATTGGATGAACCGCGAATAGCGTCAAGCCCAGGCGCTGATGGAAGCAGAACCAGATGTGGGCAGTGCCTCCG
This sequence comes from Trametes hirsuta, assembly GCA_001302255.2. Taxonomy (NCBI): domain Eukaryota; kingdom Fungi; phylum Basidiomycota; class Agaricomycetes; order Polyporales; family Polyporaceae; genus Trametes; species Trametes hirsuta. Next base: position 796,821 of record CP019376.1, read on the forward strand.
TGTGGCTAGCCTGAGTGCGCGAAGACTCCCTATATTATTTCATACGTCGGAGTCGAGGAACACTGGCTAAGGATTCACAGCAAAGAGGGGAGTCGGACATGTGGGGTTAGAGAACGGATGCAATTACCATGTGCAGCGTAAAGGGAAGACAGAACATGACGGCGTTGTCAAGATGATGCGCTGCGGGTGAAAGAGTGATGCGTGCAGTCGACGAGTGTGTCCACGCGTGTGCAAACCTTGCATTTAGAGTTAACGTTCATGTTCTGAGAACGTTGATGGGCTGCCAAAAATCCGGAGAGCAACCGTTCCGGTGTGCTATACACCCCCTCCTCGGGTTGCCGGATGACACTATAGACAGTGATGAACAAGACCTACAGACGGGTTTGGTCTCGTCGGTCGTGGAGACGTCAAACGATCGCTCGTTTGCTTCATTTCTCGACGTTTAGGGGATCTCTGATTTTGAATGAGCGTGGCCATGTTTCGGTCACCTGTCACTCAAAGGACAATGAGACTGGAGCTGGGGGAACACAGCAAAGAACTTATCGTATGGATATTCGTCGACACTGGTTTCTGCTCCAACAATTGCAGCACACTCCCAACGGTTGCAATTAGTGCAGGTACGTGGTATTTGTCTTACCCGTCCAACGTATGTTGCGGTGGTGGAAATATCATCGTTTTATCGAGAGCTTGAATCATCCGCGGCGTGGGCACCAGCCACCATGCCCATGGCGACTGCCCACGTCCAGCCTGTATTTGATATAGTGGCAGTTGTATCCGACGTCCGCTGTTAAAGGCTGCACAGCGCGACAACACAGGAATTCATCCACACATCTGTCTATGCGCCACTGTAGGCGGATGTTGTAGGTAAGAACGGTACTGAGGATGGGTACGTGTGGCTTACAGGAACGATATGCCGATTATTTGAGGAGGTTCAAGCGTGTACACATGAGGCCAAGTGCGAGAATAGAGAAGGACGAGCGGATTGCATCGTTATTAAGGGTCGCATAGGATTGCCATCACGTAGTATAACCAGTCCTGTAAGAACCGTGTCAGGTAAGACCGGAAGCAAACTGGGTCGAGTACACTCGCTCACAGATATGCTCTACCACTCTCTCCTCTCCGGGAAGAACTTCTCCCTTGCCTCCTTGCTCAAGATGTGTACTGCGAAGCCGCCGGCGTCGATCATTGCCCACCCACCGCTCACGCGCCGCTTGTTATTGAGCGGTAGTGGCAAAGGAGGGTCTGCAGTCAGGAGCTGAGCAGTAGCATACTTTGAGCGAATATAATCACACAGAAATGGCAGACGAGACCTACTGCTTTCCTCACCACTCGGATGACGGACTCTATCGAGCCCCGGTTTTCCGTGCCCTCCTTCACCTACGAGTTCGGGTAAGAAAATTGAATCATTTGAAAACGATACAACGCACCTGTGCAACGACGAGCCATTCCCAGATCCCAGTTGTGTCTTGCGGAACGCCCTCACCAACGTACGTCCGTCCTCTCCTGCGTCGTCCCTTGGGCATTGATGCAGGAAGCGGCGGGCCTACGGCAGTAGGAATGGGCTGGCACACGAGCAATGTCCCCGGTTCTAGGTGTGGAGACGCCTTGAGCTCGGAATGCAGCCGCACAATAGGATGGTCATGGGGAAGCGATGCGGGGAGGGGCGCAACAGGCTTCGTAGGTGCCTGAGGAGCGGCAGCTCGGCGGGCATACGGTGAAGACGCCGAGGCCTCCTCCGATGGGTCAACAAACCATGGTAGGGGGGACGGTGCGTGGGTGGGGCTTGATGGCGACGTGCTGGTCGCGGACGTCGAGGGTGTCGACAGTGCCCGGCGAGCAAGCTGTGGATATATGCACCGCAACGCGCACCCTGCGACCCCCCGCGCCTCCCTTGCAAGCCTAGAAGAGATCATAGCCGGACGTGCAGACGACGTGCGAGACGGACAAGAGAGAGACGAGGACGGCGACAAGCCCAGGCGCCACAACGCCGACGCACAAGCGCCAACAAATTGGGGAGGCGGGAGGCGGGCCGCCCTGCGCCGCCGACGCGCGGCGGGAGCGCCCATAATTTAGAGGCGGGCGTCAGCGGGCAATCACAGGCCCCGCACGCCCAACAGCTCTCAGCTCTTCGCTGTGCTCGACGTCCTCCATCGCCTCCCCTCCCTCCCTCCCGCCCCTCCCCCGGCATCCCTCTCCACCATGGCGGGCCTCCGCATGAGCGTCGCGGTCAGCGTCACGGCTTTCCTTCTCGGTGAGTGCACATGCTCACACGGACACGGCTACGTGCCTGGCGTGCAGGGTCGCTGACTGGAATATCCCCCCTCTCTCATGCCGTTGAAATTGCATCGCCACTGCCTGCACTCCACTATTTGTGCCCGGCCCTTCTCTCGCGCAGGTCTCCTCTTCACCCACTGGATCGCGGACTCGCTCACGCTATGGAAGTCCCCAGAGAGGCAGACGGACGGCCGCCTGTGGACGGCCGCGACGTACTACGCTATTCTCATGCACGGCCCCCCTCAGCTCGCGTATGTCTACGCAGGCGTCACACTGCTCGGCGCGGCCGCCATCCTCTGGAGCTTGCGCGACGGGCGCGCGGGCAACCTCATGTTCGACGGCGGGAGCATATGTGAGCAGCCTCATTCTTCCCATCAGTCTTGCACTGACGTATCATACACTGCAGTCCTGTATCTTACGGCGCTCGCCGTGTACACCTACTCTGTTCTCCCCAGTATGTGCCATCGCACCTCTACAATTCTCGTTCTCGATTAACGCATCCGTTCGTACCCATATAGACCTCTTCGAAAACTTCGCCACGCTCCCGCTCCCCTTCACGAGCACCACCACCGGCGAAAGCCTCCCGCCATTCCCCCTATCCCTGCGTGAGCCGACGCTCGGGCTCGCGTCCTCGCATCTCATCTGCTGCGTCGTCCTCACTGGGGTCCTCACCCTCCAGGCCGGCCGCTGGTGGGCGGAACAAGCCGACGTCGACGAGGACGACAGCGAGGACGCCGACGCCGACGAGACCGGTGTCGAGACCGGCGCGGAGACGGACAAGACGGCGGAGGATGCGCAGGGCGAGCTGCGCAGGCGCGAGAAGGCGACGGCAAAGGCGTGATACCGCCGCCTCCCAGTTGGGTTTGATGACAAGCCCCCTGCCTGTGCCCTCCTTTCTCCCTCATGCCCCCGTTTTTGGAACGGTCCCCGCCCTTGGGAGGATTTCTTGGATGTCATCTGGCGCCAAAAGTACTTATGACACAACGATTGATGATGACGATGACGACGCCGACAGCGTCCCCTCCCCTGGCGGGCGGCGGAGGGCGGACGGGCGTGCGGACCTAGGTTCATCCCTCCCTGAGCGTACCTTGCTATAGCATATCGGACTGTTTCGCTGCTTTCGACGTCGCTAGCGCTATATCATAGGATCCCGAATCGTATATGCAGGTTCAACCCTCCGTGTGGGGACCGACGGATGGACAGACTCCGCAGGTGCGATTGAGCGGGCTGGTGGACTTGGTGACAATGTTCCCTGGACCTCGATGTCAGAATGCATTGTTTCGCGTTGGAATGGCGGGAATTCTTTGTGGGCACGTCAAGATGGTGGATGTGCTCCCCGAGCGTTATCCCCGCTTAATGCCCCGCACGGGCCACTGGGCGCTTCGCGCACCCACAAGTATCATCAACGGAGGCGCAATCATACACAATAATTAAAGCGCTCCCCGAGCTCCGCCGTCCGCCCGCAACATCCACTGGTCATGACCATCTACGACATCCCACCACTCATTCACCTGACCACGGCGGCCCAGGATGTGTACGCTTCACTACACAATTACTGAATATATGACAAACGCCCACGTCGCTTAGGTCCTAGTCTAGAAGTCAGGATGGCACCCGTGAGGAATATTGATCTCAGCGGAGATCCAGTTCGGACCGTGAGGTAAGGACGGAACGAATCGAATTTCCTCATACAGTTACAACATGGTACGGTACGCAGGAAGGCGGCCGAAGGAGAACTCTATGGGGAGGTCCATACGGTACGTGTGTATACGTACTACTGCGAGCCTCGCGGCGTGCGGATGGTCGCGGGAGAACGACGAATCATAGTACTGGTACATACGGTATGTGTGGTACGGAGAGATATAGAAAGGGGGCCCCGGACGAGGAGGCATACGCATCGGCGCACGCGTGTCGGGCATACATACATACATAGACATACTGAGGCGCGGGCGTTCGTAACATTAGGGAGGCTGGAGGACAAACCGAGATGTATGGCACAGATGCGACGAGGATAGATAGAGGGCGACGATGGGCTCGAGCACTTATGCCTTCTTAGCCGCCTAGGGTAATGGGTAAGCACCCGCATGGTACGGAGTTCTAGGGAAGGCGTACCCGAGCACCGCGTGCGCTGGGCTTAGCCGCAGATGAACGGGAGGCGGTCTTCTTGCTAGTGGGGGCCTTGCCCGTCACGGACTGCGGGCAAAGTATTAGTACGCCATGTAGAGATCCACTCTCACCCAACCGACCTTCTTAGCGGAGTCCCTCTTGCTAGCGGTAGACGTCTTCTTTGCGGGAGCAGCAGTCTTCTTGGAGGGTGCTTTCTTGGGAGCTACCGCCTTCTTCAAGGTCGCGGGGGGCGCCCTGGCTTTGGTAGTAGCCGTAGCAACCTTGGTTGCCTTCACCGGCGCAGCCTTCTTTGCGGCGGCCGGTTTCGCTGCGGTGGATTTCGTAGTAGCAGACTTGGTGGCCGTAGGCTTCTTTGTCGTCGCTGACTTCTTGGGTACAGCAGCTTTAGGCTTGCTTGCACTCTTAGCAGGCGCCTTAGGCTTGGGGGCAGCCTTCACGACCTTAGAGTCAGGCTTGTTCTGTCAACCGTTACCATCCGCATACTAGCACAGCCTCAAAAATGCAAAAGTAGCCTTACCTCCTTCGTCTCCGACGCGTCGGCGGGACGTTGAGACTTGGGAGGGAGCTTCACGCGTCCCGAAGGGCCTATATGACAGGTTATTACAAAAGGAAGTTGTTTCCGCAGAGCGCGGGAAACCTACCCTTCGGCAAGACGAAGACATTTTTCTCCGCCCCGCTCGTAATGGCCTTACTGAGTTGAGTAATCTGCGCATTGCCGATTTCGAGCCTGTACTTGTCCTCGACATACCTTTCGAGAGCATACAGTCAGAGGGAAACGAGGGGGACGCCGGGAAGAGACATACTTCTTGATCTGGGGCCGTGAGACGCCCTGGCGGGCATCCTCGGGATGGGCAGCGATACACTCCTGCAAAGTTCATTACAATTAACACCAGTCTCTCTGTTTGGTGCGCATAGTACGCATGGCGATGCTGCAAAATGTGTTTGAAGCCATGCGCGGCAAAATGCCAAAAAGGCGGGGGCCGACGGAGATAAGTGGCGCGGCGCGGCGGGCATGCCCTGCACCCTACCCCTTTTGGTGAGCAAAGTCAACCACGCCCGCCCAGCTGCATCGTGCTCCCAAACAATGCGGGGGATCGCCATTATGAGTGCTACAGATCCCTGTGTACCAACCTTGATCATATCAATCCAGCTAGGGTGGGTTGCAGGTGCCCGGGGAGTTGCCTTCTTGCTGGCAGCCGATTTGGCGGTGGAAGACTTCTTCGCAGCAGACATTGCGAGGAACTGTGCTAGAAAGTAATAAAATGTGTTCGGGAGATGTGCGGGTAGCGCTCTGAGGCGGGGGACGAGGGCGGAGAACTGTGCACAGAGGGGGGCGCGGGATGGTGGTGGTACGGGATGAAGAGAGGTCGGTCGTTCAGACTCCGAGGCGCGTCCAACCATTCAACAAACTGTAATCCTGTGTCACGTGAGACGCTATCTCAGGAACACGACAGTATGCCTTGGCAAATGGCTCCTGTGGCTCCTAAAGAGTGCAAATGTTGAGGTAGGAACCTGGGCGGGGTGTTGGCACCGTTTGTGAGGCGAAGAAGAGGAAGGGGAGTCGGGGATGACCGTTTTGCGGGTTGCTGCGGTTGTCAGGCTGCTACAGAAAGAACTCATGGTTCAAATTTTCTGCTTATGGAGTACATATACAAAACATGGTGTTTTTAATGTATTCCCGCTGTTTCTTAGTTAAAAACGCGTGTGTTGCGGCGTAAATGAGAGGAGAAGTGGGCGGTCTCCGCTGAGGGACGTTCCACAGTGATGTCCATATATGGACGCGTCGCGCGCCGAATCTCGCGGCCGATCTGATGATCGAAACACATGACATGTGACTGTCCTGTGACGGCCGCTCCGTGTCCCCCGAGGTCTGTGCCGGCTAAGTCCAGCTTTCTCGCTGTTTCTCCTCCAGTCCCCGCCAGCACACCTTCGGGCGACATGAGCAATCCCCAGGTTCTTCTAGCTTCGGCCCGTTCGGCGTACCGTTCAGCATTACGGGCGTCCGCCTCGACATTCCAGGGTGACACCGTCGTGCGGAATGGTGAGCGTGTTCACGCGTGTTTTCTGCGTGCTTAACATGACACTTACCACGTTGCTTCAGCATTCCGGCTGAAGATTCGTGGCGAGGTGCTGCCGTACAACCCCCAAATGGACTCGAAGCAGTTCGAGGAGAAGGTCACGCTGGTTAGGGAGATTGCCGACGTTCTCCGTAAGAATGTCGTGCAGGCTCGGAAGGTTGACGAAGCCCAGAGTGTGGAGGAGAACGAGACATGGGGTATGCCGGACTCGGAATGGCGGTTGTATGCATGAGTTACTTATCCGCGTTCAACAGAGTTGAATATCAGGAAGGATACCGAGTTGGGATCCAACGACACAATTAAACAAGCCAAGAGTCGTCCAAGTAGAAGGAAGGGAGACGCCCCCGTCAAGTGAGTTGACCCACCGTTGTACACTCCACCGCTTGACGGGTCTGAATAGGTGCTGTCAATCATAACCAGCGTCGACGATCCTCAGCCCGGTCCGAGCGAGTCCACAACTAGTGTTCCTCGATACTATTCCCAGCTCAAGAAGGCGCACAAATCCCGCGTTATCCCAGAGCTGAAGGAAGAAGATATCGAGGAATCGTTCGTCAGAGGTGCTCTGCTTGCTGTATATGATGTATGCTACACTGTTAATGCAGATAATACTTGGAACCAGGAAGCGGCCCTGGTGGGCAGTCTGTGAACAAGACCGAGAACAACGTGCAATTGCTTCATCAGCCAACCGGTATCAGGGTTGGGTGCCAGGAGACGCGATCTCTCCAACAGAACAGAAAGATTGCTCGTAAGATATTACTAGACAAGGTCCGCATCAGGGTCTGCGTGAGCTTGAGAGTCGCCCCTTACGCCGAGTTCGTCTAGCTCGATGCACTATACAATCCTGGATTATCGAAACAAGACTTGTTGAAGGCCAAACAGCACGAACGAGCGCGACGCAGGAAGAAGAAGGCCAAGAAGAGACAGAGCGAGAAGGAGAAAGCCGTAGAGGCCAACGAGGAGCTAGAGTTGTGACAGTTGCTGTTTGAAGCCAGGATATTGAATGCGAACTGGTGATTGCCCTGGGCAATGAGTGCCCCAGGTGTCTTCGATAGCGCTATCACGGCCAATCTTTGAGGAAATAGACTTACCCAACGTCGCCATATACCTACCTATGCGAGGTCTGAGGCAGTGTCTTTGGTGCTAAAGCCAAGCACGCTTCGCAGTTTGAGAGGACGAGGTCGTCCAGAATCTGTCGATCAGCCCTTTCGGCCTGTTCCGGTCTCCGCAGGGCGCGCGTTCCGCCACGCGTGCTACACGACGGGGCTCGAGCACAGTCCGCTCTCCTCCCTCATTCCCGTATCCATATCGCATCTTTGTCCAGAAACTTAGAGCACCCGCCTCCCCCAACGCGTAACACTACACACGGCCGACCATGGCGTCCGGAGGACTGCACTCGCTTGCTACTATCATCAAGAGGTGCGTACCTCGAACGCACACGCCGTTCCGCTGCGCACAAGCCTAACTATCGCCTTGCAGGCTCGAGGCGACCACTTCGCGGTTAGAAGACCTCGCATCGCTTGCGACTTCGTATCTGCCACCTGCCGCGCAAGTCGCCGCGAACGCCTCTCCCAACTCCTCCGCCAATTCGGAGCCGACCCCCGTGCCCCCGCCCCCGCCTCCACCGCCTGCAGCAATCCCGCCCCCAGTGGTGTCCGAGGAGATTCCAGCGAGCGTCACTGCCTTCGATGAACGGATTATTGAGGGCAAACTCAAGCCGTTCGTCGAGCTCACGAAGAGCTTCGCGAGTCCGTCCGTGATCGAGCAGGTGCGTATCATTATTAGATCGATGCTGCGCGTGCGGTGCTCACTCCGGGGCCAGGTTGGACTCGTAGAGCAGGAATTCAAGGATCTGCGCGAGCTTATACTCACTGCTGCGACGTGCAAGAAGCCGGACCAGGCGGAGTACGAGAAGTTGCTTGTTCCCCTGCAGAAGGACATAGAGGCTATCACACGCGCAAAGGAGGCAAATCGCAAGGACAGGGAATGGTTCAACCACCTCTCTACTGTTGCGGAGGGCGCACCCTGTGTGGGATGGGTCACCATTGTGAGTCCATTATGGAGCGCTTACTGATGTTGTGCTCACCGCTATCCCCCCCTAGTCGCCAAAGCCTGGCCCGTACGCCAACGAGATCAAGGATTCAACACAGTTCTACGGAAACCGCATCATCAAGGAGTTCAAGGAGAAGTACGGCCTAGACTCGATATATCTGAGCGCACACTCACACCATCTCCCAGGGAGCCCAAGCACGTTCAGTGGGTAAGGGCCTACATCGCTATCCAGGAAGAACAGCACAAATACATCATGGAGTATCATACCACCGGCCTCGAGTGGAACTTCAAGGTTGGTCGCAGGATCTTGCCTTCACTGGACATTCGACTGAGGTAGATTAGGGTATCTCGGTAGAGCAGTTCAAAGCGTCGTCTACCGGCGCAGCGGGCGGTGCTCCCCCTCCACCCCCGCCTCCACCCCCACCTGCTCCTGCCGCCCCCCCTCCGCCCCCTGCCGGTGCCGCACCTGCATCGAGTGGCGGCATCAATGCGGTGTTCGAACAGCTTAACCGGGGCGAGGAGGTCACTAAGGGCCTGCGCAAGGTGGACAAGAGCCAGATGACGCACAAAAACCCCGCGCTCAGGGCGGGCAACACCGTCCCCTCAACTTCGTCCTCCGCTCCTGGTGAGCCTAAATTTTCATTCTTGCGTAACGCGTTCGCTGATCAGCCGCAAAGCCGTTGGAAAGAAGCCGACAAAGCCCAGCAAGCCGCAAGCACTCATGGGCAAGAAGCCTCCTAAGTTCGCGCTGGAGGGCAACAAGTGGGCTATTGTATGCATTCCCTCGGTTCATCTTGTGTCGCATTCTCATCCTCGTGTTAGGAATACCAAGAGAACCAGTCCCCGTTGACGCTCGATAACGTCGAGATCAGCCAGACTGTGAACTTGTACCAGTGCAAGAACACCACGGTTGTCATCAAGGGCAAGTGCAACGCAGTAACTCTCGGTGGGTCTTATTAGCCCTCATGATTGTCCTTTCACTCATCTATCTACAGTCAACTGCACCAAGACGAGCGTACTGGTTGAATCTGTCATTTCATCCGTCTCCGTAACCAACTCTCCATCGTTTGCTCTGCAAATCACTGGCAAAGCGCCGACCATCCAGCTCGACTCAACAGACTCCGGCCAGATCTATCTCTCCAGGGAATGTTTGGCGGCGGAGATCACGACGGCGAAATGCAGTAGCATCAACATCAGTATCCCCGTGGAAGGCGAGGAGGAGGGCGTCTTCAACGAGCACCCCATCCCGGAGATGTTCAGGACGACGATTGTCGACGGCAAGCTTGTGACAACTGCGGTGGAGCATGCAGGGTAGGCGGCATGATTTGACATTTCGCTTGCTCGCGCGTTATGTTTGGGGGCTAGGATGAATTCGATATACCTGCTCGGCCGCTGGGACTATACGGTACACACCACTGCTGAATGGCATGCAATATTTTCACGTACTCCTACCTGGTTGTTAGTGGCCTATCTCGTCGTGCCTGTGCCTTTGATCCCGAAGAATTAAGCTCAAGCGAGAGCCATATGACGAGCAGGAGCTTTGAGGCGTCGAGACCCTGGAGAAGGGTTCGGGTGGACGGCGGTTACCAGAAAATGATGATGCAGCGGCAGCGTGAGCCGACCGCGCCTGAGTCCATCACGCACAGGGTCAACCGCTCAACCGTCGACCAGCGCGAACCATTCCTCTTCTTCCTCCTCTTCTTTGGACCGCGCCTCTCTCCGTCCTTCTCCGCAACGTCCACCACATCCGGCAGCTCTCCTCAACCCCGGCGAGCGGCGCAGCGCATACCTCATCCAGTCTAGGACAAACGTATGGATAACCCCGGGTGGCATGCACGCCATAGAGCTCAAAAGGCAAGTGTCGTCGTCCTCGCGCGTCCAGCTCGCGGTTGACGGCATTCCGCCCGCGTACAAAGGACGAAGCGCGATGGAGCGCGCCCTTCAGAGGCCCCGATGGCAGGTTCCAACCCGTCGAGGAGGTAGGCCCCATGGCTGAGCCTTTCGTCGGAGGCTTCAACCTCCCGCCGCCATCCCCTGTACCCTCCATCAACACTCCCCCCGTCCCGCCTCCGAAGGACCACCCTCCATGGCTCAAGCCCGGCGTGCGCGTGCCCAGTGGCGGGAACGCGAGCTTCTCCGAGGTCTCGCGCACCGAGTCCACCGTGTCGGGCACCGGCACACTGCAGTCCATGTTCGCGAACATGAGCGCAGTCGAGCGATCGCGCAACCTACGCGTCGCGCGCATGACACCCTACCTGCAGTTCATGGCGGGGCCCCTGCTGCGGTACGATACCGTCGACGAAGCCGGTGTATGGCGCGGCGCGGCGATGATTGTCAGTGAGTATTACGCCCACAGCCCCCTCTTGTGTCCCCGGTCGCGGCCGGATACTGAGCGTCGCGCCCGTTCCCGATAGCTGCGGACGCGGGGTCTGTTTACGAGCCCCTTCCGACGCTTACTTACCATTGGGACCCGAGTCGCCAAGTCCCGGGAAAGATCAAGCGTCACCAGTCCCACCGGCAGCATGGCAAGTCGTTCGACCTCGGCCCTCATCCCGCGGACCCTCTGTCCAATGTGTCACCCGCATCGCCTATTTATGAAAATGGGGAGACTGCTGGGCCCGATCCTGAGCAACGTACCATTGAAGGCCAGGAGCTCTATGTACACTATGGTAATGGCGGGTATGTACTTTTTGCAGTCGAGTTCTCCCGACATTCCATGCTGAAGTGCTTCAGTACATTCACTTTCTGGCGCTTCATGATCGAGATACCCCTCACCTCCCATGAGATGAAGATCAACTATACCATCAACAATGGCATCGAGTTGAACTTCTTCGTTCCGGGCCGTAATCAAAACATGCGTTTCGCTGCTTACTCGGTGAGTCTTGCCTGCCGCCCCGCGCGCCGTCCTTGCTCATTGTTCTTAGTGCAACGGGTTTAGTGCGGGTGTGAACTCGGACGACTTCCGCGGGCCAGGCTTCAAGAGCGGATATGACCCGGTGTGGATGGACCTCCTCGCGCACCATGCCGAGGAGCCGTTCCACGCGCTTGTCGGCGGCGGTGATCAGCTCTACTGCGACAGCATCATCCGCGAGCCCGAGCTGCAGGACTGGGTGACGCAGACAAAGCCGGAGCTGAAGAAGAGCTACCAGCTGACGGAGGAGATGCGGCTCGCGATCGACCGCTTCTACTTCAATCACTACTGCCAGTCGTTCCGGAGCGGCGCCTTTGCGCGCGCGAACAGTACGATGTGCGCTCGCTCTTCTGGTCATACGACCCTCCTTTGGCTTCGCGTGCTGACGAATTGTATCCGATGTAGTCCGATGCTTAACATGCTGGGTATGCCGTTCCGATGATTGCTATGGTACGTCAAGGAAGCTGACCGTCGGGCGTTTGTAGATGATCACGGTGAGCAGCTTTGTGGGGTAAGATTCAAGTGTAGACGTGCTGACATGGTCCCTGTGCAGACCTGGTAAGCCGCATTGGCTGCTCTGAATGTAATAGAGCATACCGACTGACGTTCCTGCCGCTGTCAAGATCGATGGGTTCGGCAGCTGTGAGTAGGCATTACGTTGCGTGCATAAGGAATTTGCTGATGGTTGATTGCCTGCAGATCCTGACGACTTGATGAAGTCACAGGTGTTTTCGACGTGAGCTCGAATTTCATAGCGGTGCGAGACGATCTGAAATTTAGACCACTCATTGCCGTGCGGCGATGAAATTGCATTTCTAGCATTGGATCTCGAGGTTATTTCTTCTTCCTACTGTTCCAGTGCTTCATCAACGGTATGTCCCTCACGAGCGTGACCACCTTTTCTAGTGTTTACGAAGGTCTTTCATTACAGTCGACGTTGACGGTAAAGATGATCGAAATCATCCGTTCAAATCCCTGATCATCGGCGGCGACGGCCCCTACGTACCGTTTCCTTCGCACTCCTTCCTTTCATGGATGGGGCCCCAGGTGCATATGTTGCTACTCGATTGCAGGCGAGTGGGATCTCTTGTCGAACAAATGTACCGTTTGGCTGACGGGAGAGAATAAACAGAGCGGAACGCAAATTGGACCAGGTCTGCAGCCGGAAAGAGTATGATATTGTCTTTGCGCGTATGCAGGCTCTCCCAAGGACCGTAGAACACATGATCATTCAGCTAGGTTTGTTATCCTCGCGATTACGAGTCATCCGGTCGATGTTGACAAGGTTCTAGGTATCCCTATTGCATATCCTCGGATGGTGTTCCTGGAGAGCGCACTGGAGTCCAAGTTGAACCCGTTGGTTTCGCTTGGGCGGAATGGGTCTCTGGGTTTGTCCGGGTTCGTGAACAAGTTCAACGCCGACGCGGAGCTGCTTGACGACTTGGTGCGTACCATCACATACCATGGTTCGTTTAAACTTATCCTGCTTACCCTGCGTAGAACGATCACTGGACAGCGAAGCTCCACAAGGTACGGACGTGCTGTACATCGTTATCCTCGTTTCGTATCTGACCCTTGCTTACAGAAAGAGCGCAATTGGCTCATACAGGAGCTCCAGAAATATGCTCTCGCCAGGCGCTCGCGCGTTAGCTTCATCTCTGGCGACGTCCATTGTGCAGCCGTCGGCGTGTTCAAAACCTGGGTGAAGGAGAAGAAGAAACCCCCGATTCCGCCGGCATCAGATCACCGCTATATGGTCAACGTCGTCAGCAGTGCGTATATTCCTTGCTCTGATATAGCGATGTACTGACCAACTCTCGTGGGTCAGGTGCTATCGTAAATACTCCGTAAGCCACCAGATTCGGTCCCCTTGAATTGTTGCTGAAGGATAGACCTAGACCGCCGAACGGTGTGATCACTATGGTGTCTACTCTGTCCACGAAGACCCATCGAACGCTGCACCACGCTGAGACGGACGAAGTCATGGTACGTGCCCGCAGAGGCTTAGGTGACGTGCCCAATTGCTAAAACTTGGGCAGATACCGATCTTTGAAAAAGACACCGATGGCTCCCAGCCGAAGAGTAAATACATCATGGGACGTCGCAACTGGTGCAGCGTACGATGGGATCCAAGCACCGGTGATCTTATCTGGGATATCCGTGTTGAAATCCAGAAAGGTTACGGCCAGACCACCGGGTAAGTGTTCCCGGTATATGTTACGCACCCCCGCGCTGAGACGTGTTCGTAGCTATTCCATCCGTGCTCCTCCCCCACGATGGCTCTGATTCTATCCTCAAAATCGGCTCCCTAGTACTATTCTCACACTCCCTAGCCTTTCGTCTGCCTACTCTATCATTATAGCCCCGCGCCGCTCGTTTAGTCCTGTTGCTATCCCAGTATAATCCCGAGCCTGGGTAATCACCGCATCCGCTCTCTTGCTCGTCCATTCCCGCACTATACCCCCACTGTATCTATTATCCTCCCCTTGTCGTGTAATATGCAGCCTTCGCATGCATGCGTTGCTGAGGTACACACAACTTTTCCCATTACACACACCGATCGGAAGACTACGAGATAGCGTCCTCTATGAAGTCCCGCGTCTCAGCGTCCTCGATACCAATGTCTCCGTCCGTATCCATAACACCATCGTGCACTGGGAGGTCAACGTCCTCGTAGTCTGTATTGTATGCGCTCGTGTCGTTGTATCCCGCCAGACCAGCCAACTGGGCGTCTATACTCGACGCGATCGTAGGCGCCGGGGACGGTATCCTCTCGCTGCCCTCGCGCATGTCTGGGGTACCGACGTCAGCCATAGTAGGCGTGCTCACACTAGGGATGATCATCGGTGGGCCGTAGTCAACTGGCGTGGCTGTACGGCGGCCGTGCACGGTCGAGGAGAGCTTGCTCTTCTTGGGCGGCGCCTCCCCGTCGTGGTTTGTCGCCTTGCGCTCGCGCCGGGCGGCTGCCTGAGCCCGACGTCGGGCGTTGCGCTGGTCCTTCTTCTCCTGCTGCACTTGGTCGCCGTCGACGTCGTCCTTTACGCTTTTTCAGCCCGGCGCAGTATCAAGGATTATACAGCGATTAGACCGACCTTTTGTGCTTTGCGCGCTTCTTTCTCTTCTTGCTCGTCCAGGGCCCACTGCTCGGACATGAACTCGCTGTACCGCTCGCATACAGGGCGCCACGTCGGCTTTGTGTCTGGTTGAGGCTTGATATTCACCTCTCCCGGATTCGCGACGACAGCGTCGATGTCCGGCGGAGGGGTGAAGTCGAAGTTTGGTCCGGGGTTAATGTGGACCTGCGCGCCGTTGAAGAGCGAGATGATGGGGTAGTATCCCAATGTTCCGTCATCGAAAGGATTCTCCTTGTGTTCACGGAGGCCTTCTTTGTTCGCGCGCTTCTTTTGCTCTGCCTTGTTTGGTGGTGTGCGCAAGGGAAGATAGTCGTACAAGTCCTGAAATGCGATACCTTGGCATTCCCCATTCACGAAGAACGCGACATACGACTCGGGTCCGAGAGTTGGGACGGGACGCATTGGTGTTGTCTCGGGAGCGCTACCCTTCCCGCGTGACGTTGAAGGGAGATTCTTCACCGTCGCAGACTTCTTCGTAGACGATGAAGGGAGCGAGGTTGCATTCGTCGCCTTAGCACGGTCGCTGGCGTCCATAAGCGCAACCATTTCCTTCGCTTGCGTGTACTCGAGCGACTCGAAGTACTCCTGACCCTTGAACTCAATCGCTATCCTTTCCCGCTTGATGTGCGCCGGGTCGTATGGGTCGCGTTTCTCGGGCTTGCGTCTTCGCGGGAGGCAGATGTACAGACCGACGACGTCCCCGGTATGGAACGGGCGGCCATACGGACGCGGACGCGAGAGGTGTACCTTCTCACCTGTTTTGTCCCGCATAGCATAGCTATACCCGTCGTACCCTGCGGGTGCGTTGAGCGGGGCTTCGCGTCGTGCCCATCCTAAACGAACATGGCTGCCCTCTTTCCGTCCCTTCAACATTGATGGCCTGTCCCCTTCTCCGAGCTCAATCTTCACCTCCATGTACCACCGACCTTCGCGGATGGGCGCATTACAGCGCGCACTTCGGAAACCCTTCTCTCCCTGCAATCCTAACCCGTCCTGCGTCACCTTGATGAAAGGACTTCGATCCTCCCATGATACCCGAAAGTTGGTTGGTTGGGATTCGATGGTACGAAATGGGAGGGCGGAATCGAGTGCAGTCAGACCAGCAGGGGTATATCGGAAGTTGAGACGGTTGAAACACAGAGGCTCTGTAGTAAAGAACTGCGAATTTGACCCAACGGGTATAAACCCCGGATGCCGCGAGATGGTCAGTCGCGGTCGGGAGACTAGATCGGCATGGCGGGAACTGAGAACCGTGTTCTCAGGTTTTTCTGGCCCGGGGGTGGCGCCAGGGTCTGAAGGAGCTGGAGAGGAAGCTGCAGTGTGAACGAGTGCAGCATGTTTTCGCTTTCGACTGCTATGAGGTTGGTGGACAGTGGCTTGTGGGGTTGTAGCTAGGGGAGGTGACGTTTCGCGCGAGACAGCGAGGACCTCCATATTGGGCCTTGTCAAATCGCCTGTTGGCTAGAAACTCTTTTAGAGCCTCAATGTGCTCACTTTAAACAGTCACGGCCCAAAACTTGCGGGTAACGCTTGTGAACAGAAACAGGCTGGAGGCGGGATGGGTAGAAATCGAATATAACGTCGTCTAGCCGAGTGAAGTAGGTTTCGAACCACAGACGCGTGTAACTTGCAGCTTTTTGCGCACAGTCAAAGGCAGAAACGGCCAGAAAGCACCGAGAGTGGTGGTGGTAGCAGACAGATAGCTAAAGAAGACAAGCTCAGAGTGAGACAACGGGACAAGAATCGTTTGGCGCCCATAAAGCACAACTGGATTGCGGGCCGATTGGCCGACAGCCACTCTCCTTGCAACTACCACCACCGCAACGAAGCACGCTCGCTGAGTATAGGCAATGACTGCTCTACGGTAAACGAGTCGCTCTCACTCGTGCAAGATGCGTTGCTGACTTGAACATCCAGGCGCATTCAGAAGGTGCCACTCCCGTACCTCCAGAACCGTGCTGCGTTGCACTAACAATGTGGCTACAGGAACTGCGAGACATCACTAATAATCCTCTTGAGGTGCATGCTTCACGAATAGGGAAGAGTTTGAATTAACGTGGTGAATAACAGGGATTGTTGGTTGAACCGCAAGAGGACAACTTGTTTGAATGGAAATGCACGATCAAGGCCGCAGTAAGGACCGTTGAACAAGCGGATACCATTGTGTACTAACCAAGATCGTTCTCGCAGTCAAACAGTCCATACAAAGGGGGCGCCTTCCATTTCACCCTCACTCTGCCCGAGAACTTTCCATTCAAGGCGCCATCCGTATGCAACTACTTTTGACCTAGCCATCACTTCCGTTCATCTATGAATCCGAACATCTAGGTGACGTTCACGACCAAGATCTACCACCCCGGAATCAACGAAGAAGGTCACATCTGTGTACCAGTACTTCGCGATCAGGTGAGCGACGACCAACCGCGGAACCTTGATAGCTTAGCTGAGCCACCCGTTGAACGCCCCGACTGTAGTGGAAACCTACTGTCACTCTCTCTTCCGGTGCGCCCTAAGGCCATTGTATGCTGTCTTGGGGCTAATAACGCACCCAGTCTTGAGTACCATTCAAGAGAAGGTGAACAACCCCAGCCCAGACGACCCGTTCGAGCCCGACATCGCTGCGGTAAGCTGTCACGCCACATCGTCGGCTCCAATCGACTGACGCACCATATAGCTGATGAAGAACGATGAGGCGAAGTTCCTAGCAACAGCTCGCGAGTGGACTAAGAAGTATCGTCCACGCCTCGCCTGCGTTTGGGACACTTGCTAACGTCGGCCCCCACAGGTACGCGACTCAGTAGGACACAACGACAGGCAGACATCGAATTTTGTATCATAGCGGCTGTACTTCCACGACGGTCTAACGATGGACACGATATCTCGACTCCATACCTTTCATGAGCATGATCCAGCTGACCGAATTGTTCGCTTAAACATCCGTCTTTGAAACCATACGAGTGCTCAAGATGCATGACCCAGCTTTCGTCGGGTCTTAAACCGTCGGTCATCGCGAGATTCCGGCGTCTGTACTCGTGTGAGTTCTGCTGCTAGGTGCGCGCTTTCTATGCTCACGGTTGACAGACGTAGTCCACGATCCGCCGCGAAGTCACTACGGTGTCGAGTGGTCCGTCCAAGATCGCAGGCTTGTCACGGCGACTTCCAATCGCAAGCCGAGCGCCCGTACATAAGCTATGTTAAACACCGCCGAAAGCTCCGGAGCGCATCTCCGTAGCATGATGGACTGTATGAAGGGATAGAATTAGCTCCCGCCTTCGGTCAACGCGGGTCGTCGTCATCGGTCGAAAAAGATCAAGGTAAATGAGGACAGGTATTACTTTCATTGCTTCGCTTCCTTCCTTCCCGATTGCACAGCCCACTTCGTCTTACCTTCAGGAATCGCGCCGGAAGCCCTTAACATAGAACAAGACGTTACACCCATTCCTGGAGAGTTGATACTAATTGTTCATAGCGCACCGCTCACGTAGCCTGTGTGAGGAGGTATGGAGCTCCTTAGCAACTGGCTGTCAGCGCTCATCCGGTGCATACATTGCGCTTTCGGTGCAAATGGCCCTTAGCGACAGCTTCGCCTGCGCCGCACCTACATGATAGAATTCCGTACCTGTGGGAGATCGAGCCAACGCCACACAGCGTATAAATCCCTGCACGGAGGTAATGCCCTTCTCCCGAGGTCGCCCAGCTAGCTGTTCTCCTCGCTCGGACTCAGGAGTCCTTGTGCCTTTCATTCGTCCTTTCATCGACATCCCCGACCTTGTGCCTGGAGCATTTCGTTCTTCTTAGCACCCATCGATCTTCCCGGGATGCATGCTAAAATCATCGCCGCCGGTCTGGTGCTTCCCCTCCTCGCGGTCACTGCTATACCAGCAAAACGGGATAGTGAGTCGATAGATGCTTTCCACGAGCACCATGTGACTAATCATGCTTTAGGCTCGTCGGATGCTTCACGTGAGTGTTTTGGGGATTTACATGGTTGCCCAACCTCACTCCCAATGTGATGTGTAGTCCGCCAGCAACAAGGTACGGACTGGACAACTGCTCCTCCCGCGTGTTGTAGCTGACCCGCCTTCTGTATCTCTCAGCAAGCTCGCTGCTTGAAGCGGTCAGCAGTGAGATCAAGTCGGCGGGTGCTAGCGGCACAGCATTCACCGCCTATGTCACGAGTACGTCCTTTGCACGATCTTCGCCGGCTCAACTAATAACGCGCCAACTCGCACGCTCTTCCGCAGCCATCGCCGGTCGCCCCGTCGTGGAGATGTCATCCATCGGCGGGGAAGTCTGGGTGGCCATGACGTCCTCTGCGGAATCGAGCACAACTTCGAGTGCCTCATCGTCGACAGCGAGCCAGACTCCAAGCCCGCAGGCGGATACCGCCCAGACGTCCTCATCCTCTCCCTCACCCACTGAGTCCAAGTGAGCCTGTCGACTTTCTCCACGGCGATACTGTGCTAATAATCATCCTCAGGAATTCCGCAGCAGGACTTACTGTGTCGAAGCCGCTCCTGACAGGCCTTGCGGGTGCGATCGGTGCGATGGGAGCCGGCGCTATGTTGCTCTTGTAGGACAACCTAGGTCGCTCGTACAGCATGTTTCTTCTTGTGCGGCTGCTGTGTCACTATGGTATCGGGTGCTATGTTAAGAGGAGATCGATATGCCTTCGTATTCGGGAATCGGCGCCTTCGCAAGTCCACACCGTGAGAGGCCAACCACATCGATGTGATGAAATATCGCTGGATGTCCCAGTGTGGTACGGCCGGGACTCAGTCACACCCACGCGCCATGCGATACCTGTACGCGTGGTAATAAGGTGGACGAACGTCAAACAAGCTCAAGGTTCGTAGAGGACTGGGGCTATGAAAGGGGGCATGTCGGTGCGTGGCGGCCGTTCATACCTTAGTATAAGCGCAAGCCGACGACGGCAAGTGCATCACCTCCTCCTTTCCCTCCTCCTCTCTTCCTTTAGACACAGAGCTCGAATATGTGGCCCACAGGAACAGGTCTTAGCTTCCCCGTGTTGGGGGTAGCCATGGAGCAGCCTCAAGTCGGGACCAAATACCGCGCTCGTCGAACTCGCGGTCGCCGCACCTTCAATAGACTCGACTCGCCTACCTCAGAAGCACCCCCTCCGAAGAAGATGCGGGAAAAAATGCAGGATGACCCTGAAAAGGACGCGGGGAAGCTTAAGAAGTTGCTGGATATGCCCCAGGATATTTTCTTCGAGGTAATCGTGCTGCATTATGTTCTCCACGTCGCTCGCCGGGGCTGCTTGAGGGCGCCTGCTGATCTGAATGTAGATCGCGTCCCACCTTTACCCCGTAGACCTCCTTCAACTCGTGAAAGTGTCCCGCAACCTCCGAGAGTTCTTGTTACGTCGGTCATCGCGACACATCTGGATAGTGTCATTGAGGAAGATCAGTCCTCCGCCGCCGCCATGCCCCGGGGATTATTCCGAGGCGAAGTATGCGCACCTATTGTTCGGGTCAATCTGCTTCGTACGTTCATGCACCCCCCGCTACCTGTTGCACTGTATCGACGGCGGACATCCTCAAGGTATGCAGCGCCGAACGGGCGTGGCAGGTTGATTGGACCCTTCGGATGCGCTTTTGCCTGTCGTGCTGGAAAGCGAAGTGCGTCTTGGTCCTGGGCGCGCGGATGTAGCGTTGACCGCTTCGTACCCTAGTACGATCACAGGGACCATACTCTTACGAGCTTTTGGCATCGAGCAGTGGCTTCGTCCAGATATTTTCAATCTCTTGCCCAACGCTTCGACCGGGAGTCGCAGTAAGTCCCGACATCCGTTGCCCTAAGCTTCGGTGCGAATCAATTCGGTTCAGTCACCAGTTCGTCGACTACCAACCAAAACACGGAGTTATCGTTGTACAAGGAAGTGAAGCAGGACCAACGTGACCACTTCTATCGACCCGAATTCGTCGCGGTCCTTACCCAGTGCCAAGGGCTGGGCACGAAGGAAGCGGCATTGCGGGATTTCATAGACTTGCGTAAGAAGAATACGCTGGAACGCCTGAATGTGAGCACGCTGCAATCCAGAGGGTGTTGTGGGCGGTTATGACACGGCTCGCTCAGTTCAGAGTGTCGATTGAGGTATGGAAGCGCGATACCAAGGAGAGCAAGAAACTGGCTAAACGCAAGCTCGACGAGGCTCGTGAGAATGCCATAGCCGAGCGCCGACAGGCGTAAGTATATATTCGACGTAGCTGAATATATCTTTCAACTGACCTTTCATCCGATAGAATACGAGAAAGGCTTCTTGAGCTCGGGTACGAAAGTGAAGACTTTCCCAGCTGGAGTTCTCAGTACGAACGTTTGACTAGAAAGACACGACCGCTGACTCCCCAAGGTGCGTCTAGTGTTGGCAAGCGTCACTGAAGACTTCCTCGCTTACTTCCTACCATAGGTTGGAATCAGATTCGTCTACATCTCACCACCATACTAGACATCGAACGTGATACGAGGTGGGCTCGCCGTCGGGGGCAGATCGAGGAGCACTACAGGGACTTCCTCGCGAAAGACCACGAGCAGGATGGTCTAACGGGCACTTTGCCCGTCGTCAAGAACGCGATGGAACTGCCATGCGTCAAGGCCCTCATCACCGCCAAACCTACTCCTTGGAAAGGCGCACCTGTGGATCACGCTGAATTTATGGCCATCGTTCCGGCGCTTCTGGCTGAAGCCGAGGAGGAGGAAGCTAGGTTCCGACAACACGCCGTACGTTTATTGCGCTATGCCGACGCCCCGACTCGGATGGACTGTGCGGAAGAAACCTCAACCCAGAGTGCAAAGGCGAAAGGCAAACGGAAGGCGACCCAGGAGGACCTCGAGAGGGATCTCCTATCCGCCATTAGTATCGAAGACGACCTACTTACAACGGCGGACGACGATGTCGTTCTGGACTTGCCCTCCTCCGTTTTCGAGTGCTGCCCCCCTGATAATCAGAACGTCCCGTACGTTGAGTGCCACGACCCGATGTACTTCCCGACGTTCCTTGAGCATTGGCGGATTCTTCACTCCCACACCCTGCTGACCGTCGACAATATCCGCGTTCATCCCGTTCGATGGGATATTCCCCTGGTGCTGGCCGTGTTTGGAGTGCCAGACCCAGCCACGTTGCGGGAGCTCCTCACGTCGGGCTATCCCTATTGCTCTTGTGGAAAGCTTGCAGACGCATTCGAAAATGGAAAACCAGAGGACTGGACCCGGAAGCTTCAAGTACTGGTACGTGGTAGGCGTCTCGTTCCCATCCGGCAGTCCTGACGGCCTTTGATATTCTTAGTCGGAGCATATGGCATGCGCACGAGCAGAGTAAGTTCTAACCCAGACGCGGACATTGTTTCTACCCTGTGCTCACGTTTTGTCCCCCTGCCTTGCATTGGCGCCTAGCACGGAGTTGCTACATATCATGAGGATCGTGTCGACGTCCGGGGAGGAGGCACTCACGCAGGAGCTGACGAGCGACCCTTCCGATCACTGGCCATGGCAGTGGGTCGAGGAACTTCAGGTATGGCGATGGCGCTGAGAGAACGGTGAGACGATCATCCGATTTGATGATACCGTCAGAGGTTCTGAGATGCCATCCGTGTAGCGGCCGACTTTTCGCCGGCACCGTCTCAAACTTGCTGAGGCAGCCTCCGAGTCCGAATGTTCGAAGAAGCTTTTGTTTGCATAGTAGAGGGTCGCCCTTGTCGGAATCATGTACTAATATCCAAGGCGGTTTCGGTTGTACTTGTGCTGCTTCGGATTGTCCTCATGGATTTCATACGCGGCCTGCATGCATATTTATGAGAGAGTTCCTGAGTGCAGACACCGTCCACCCTGGGTTGATCAAGCACGCTTTGTTGTGAGAAGTCACGTACGCTTGGAAGGTGGCCGTAGTAGTGTGCAACATGTGTGCGATGGACCATCAAGGGCCGAGTGATAAATTTCCGAGCTTGGGTGTTATATATCTGCTCTGGCCCTGGATGTCATATCGCCCCCACTTGTAAGATTGCTTTCAATCGCAGAGGCTGTAGTCCTTTCAATTAGTGTATTCTGGACCACACCGAGTTGCGCGCATAACTTACCCTAAATCATTGAGACACCGTTTGCGACGAAGCCAAACATGTACACCGAATCACAGCTTTGGTTGAAAAGCAACTTTAAAGTTGCAACCCTCTGGCCAGTGGTGTTGTCGTCGTTCTAGCTGGCGCCCGTGGCGGAAACAGAGAGCCTCGTGGATGGCTAAATTCAGACATCAAGCTGCCCTGGATGATGTTATGGGACCCCTGGGAGCTATGTCCCTTCCTTTACGATCAAACGGTTCAAACCTTCCGCTGCAGCCACAATATTATCTTGGGCTGGTTTGTTCGAATATGTCGTGAAAAGGTGTAGCTATCAGCTCATAAAGCGAGTGTAAGTAAGAATGATATGAGTTTTCCCTACGCCTTATTCGTGCACCGTGCTCAACACGTAGGGAACGAATCGGCCCCGACTGGCCCAGGAACGCGCCCTGAAAAAGGACCCGAGTCACCGCGAGCCCTCCGCGCCCAATAAAATTGCGGATGGGCGATCAATGTCTCAATTTGGGTGAACGTTGTGCGGTCTGTGCGCTGCTGCTCCTTCTCCTCCTCGTCCTTGTCATCGTCGTCGTTGTCTGGCCTTTCGACGAGTCTTTCCCTCTGTGCTCTTTCTGGACTGCAGCACTCTGAACTTTGGCCTCATAGCTGCAGGCACAAGACGGCCGTGACAGCGGAGAGAAGGGCAACCGGATCTGGCTTCGCGTCTCCAACTCGTGTTCTGCACGTTGTTCGCTCGTTTCCCTCCTCCAGTCTACGTCCGCTTGCCCGCCCGTCCACTGCCCGTCTTTTAGGTTTCTGATATTCTGATTATATTTTGTGCGAGCCTGCGCGCACACATCTTGCCGATATCTCCTTGGCTCTCAGGCGCATCTCGCTTCTTCCCCGCACTCTACACGCGCAATCTGACATTTGTGTCCGCCCGGAGTCACGCTCCTTCAACGTGTTCGCAACGAGGCTATCGAAAGAGGGGTCTCTTGCCCACCCAGTAGACAATTACCCATGCACCGCTTCCGGTAAGCATGCCGCCACACCATTCTACCCGACCACAGCTGAAATCCGCCCCGCTCACCTCCAATCGTTCCCTACTCGTGTTTCGCGTCCACCAGCAAACGATCAGACGCAAAGCGTATCCCGGTACCCGAGGTGTACGCACGCTCCGCCGACACGCAGGAGATCCTCCCCTCATTACCCCCTGCGAGCGATTTCCGCACGTCACTGATCCTGCCCGAGTGCGTACTGGCTTCTTTCCCGCGTTCCTATTCCTGCTCAACGACCCTGGATGCTGCATTGGTACAGCCTCACCCGACGCTTCAGTGTGTTGCGAAATTCGTCTGGCGAGCCTATCGGGCTCGATGAACTAAAGAGCAAGTTTGCAGAGCAGCGCGCGCGGGGGTCCCAGAATCAAGTATCGGAGGAGGAAGAGGATATGATATTGGAGGCGCTAGGCAGGCTACATGGCAGGAAATCCAGGTCGCAGGGTCCTCAAGGTGGGTATGAATCTAGTGAAGGACGTGCGAACACGGCCGACGGCGAGGACGATGAAACGGACGTCGTGCGGCAGTCGGTGCTTTCTTCTAGTTCCGCCGCAACACCTTCCCTGCACGGTGCTCCCTCCATAGCCTCAATGTCGTCGACGAAGGGTTCTCAATCCAGTCGGCGGATGAGTAACAACCTGTTCGGCTCAGGCAAGTTCCGAGACCAGGCTTACTTTCTACGCAATACGAATGCGGGACGCCGTAGTGGCCGTGGTGCTGGAGCGATTGCACCGTCAGACTCGAGCATGAGCATGAGCACTGTAGGGAGTGGAAGGGCAGAAAACAGCACCTCAATGTATTCGGACAGCCAGAGCTTGTTACGGCCGGTCACGCCGGAAGGCAGCACGTATACGGTGTCTGGGTCAGCTCCATCCAGCCCTGGCAACAGCACGTTATCCAGGGACCGGATTTCTAGGTCCACCGCTGGAGACCAGTCGGATTACGCACCAAGCTCCCTTAGCAAGCGACTGTCGAAGGCGCTATCGCCCGATGGCTTGAGGCGGGCGTCGATGGCCCTTGACCAAGCGATCCGGGAGTTGGAGGAGGAGGGTGATGATGAGATTGTCATGGAGCGTTCTCCAATCGTGCACGCGCCTCCAAGAGATACGAGCGGCTCTCTGGCGGCGTTGACGACTGCGGTGAGTCTTCCTCGAGATCACCTCATGTACTTCTTTACCAACAACTCGCAACTGCAGCTCGAGCCGGATTCTACGTCGCCTCTGCCATCTCCTGGCGAATATGAAGCGGGTACGGCCTTGTCGTCCGATGATCCTATGGTGTCGGATGAGAATTCGCGGACATCACCCTACCCTGGCTCGCGCACCACGTCACCGACTCCCCGCCTTCCCGGATACATTCCAGGCATGCCGAGGCCAATGACTCCACGGGAGGCTACCTTCGACGGCGAGGACTTTACGCCGTCTACGACGCCTCGGGCAACTTCCCCTCGTCTTTCAGGCATCAATACCCAGAGTTCCCCTTTGATACCCCAGAGCTTTGCGTCCACCATAAACAGGAGTAACTCTAACGTCTCGGTATCGTACCCAAACAACCGCCCCGTATCTCCAGCGCAGGGTTCTACTGCACCCCTCTTTTTCAACAGATCCGTTAACGGTCGTTATACGCCTGAGGACCGCCAGCGCACCACAAATAAACTTCCCTCACCTACTTCTGACGTTCCTGATTCTCCGGTCATGGGGAGACGCCGACCGACGTCTCCTCTATCAGGACCCGCTTACCAACCTCTCGCCACACCTTCGCGCCCCTCCTCTCGTCCCGGTACGCCCTCGAACGTGACGTGGAACACTTCGGGTAGCCCGAACGGCACCCCGCAGAAGGCTCACGGGCGTAACGGTAGCGTGGCAACCCACAGTCGCAATGGTAGCACAACGAGTATCACTGACCAAGGCGCTGACGCTCTCGAAAGGGCGAAGTCGACATCCCGATCGCTTCGCTCGCCTGCGCTACCGGACTCGCCTTGGGTAGACAACGGACATACGGGGAACTTCTCCACTATACAACCTGAGTACCGTCCACCGTCCACCATGTCCGGCATGGAACTTGGATCACCCGTTCAAATATCGAATAGGGTGTTACGCTCCCCTACCCCAACCCACGGTGATGTGCGCTCCCCTACATCGGCTACGTTTAAGGACTTTGGTGCTATCAACGGTGATGGCGCAAGCCCGAGTCGCCGCTCCTCGAAGCAAACGCAGCACGCCAGCTCATATTCGTTCACGCTTGGCACGCCCAATGCTCTCCTTTTCTCTCCCATTGCCAACTCCTCACGCTCGTCGCTCGAGTCTGCCGGGTCGAGCTACCACACGTTCGACGAGGATCACAAGAAGGACCGTCTCTACGACCTTTTCAGCAGCCTTGATCCGGACTACGTGCCATGGCATGACATTTCCCCGGATAGGTCCGGCCCGTCAACCGCCGGGACGTCTCCATACGATTCGCTCGAGCCGGAAGACGCAGTACAACGGGAGATCGGGCTGACGAAGACGGACTTCGTAGCCATACAGGATAAGCTCGTGAGTACCGCGCTGACGAAGGCGGCGACACCGGAGAGTCGGGCGCGTGCAGGATCTATCAGGAGGCGAAGACCATCAACCTCGCAGTCGAACTACTCCTTCAATGGAGACAACAGGGTGGGTTCCTTAGCTATTTTGCTTCTCGTTCCACGCGCTCAGTGATTGCTTAGCCTGTCAATTCCACCCCTCAACCTCAGCCTGCGACGACGTCGTCGTCGACTACGCGACCTTCGCCTAATGACCACGTGGCTAAGGCTAATGCATTACTCAACGCGGTTGTGGATAGCATTGAATCTCCTCGCACACGTCCTGCTGAGACTTTGGCGGCTGAGGATAGTTTAGCGGTGCCAGCTTCTACGGACGTAGAACAGTCGAGCCCGATGCGCCGTAATAGGGCTTTAGCCGACGCGCTATTTGGCACAGAAGACCAGGAACGATCCTTGAGCCCGCCTGTTCCCGTCCAACCACCTCAGATATCTATCATGCCAGATCTTTCTGACCCCGGACCGGACGAAGATGAGCCCCTTGAGACCATATTGTCACCCACAAAGCCGCTGCAGACGCCGAAACGGTCTGACTCCCTCCGTCGTGCTTCTCCCACCAAGCCCACGACTACAACTTCTCCTGCCAACACGATGCCTGGCTCTCCCCTCTCTCCCCTTTCGCCCATCTCAGGGTTGAATCCATCGCAGCTTGCGCTGGAGGTACAGCGTAGGGCAGAGGCTGCCACATTGGCATTACGCAAGTCCCCCTCGATACCGAAGATTGGCGAAGGCAACGGTACGTTGCCTCGCAAGAGGATCAGCCCCAACAAGATCTCTTCACCCACTCTTGTGTCTGCCTCGACGAGTGTTGACGCCATCCCTTTGCGTTCTCCCACGGCCTCCCCCACTCCTCAGGCCCTGCAGTCGTCGAGCAAGATCGGCTCTCGCTTTAAGAAACTCCGTGGGACGATTCGTGCCAAGCCACACGCTCCCAATGGCGAAGAGGTCACTCCCTACCCTCTCGATCTGCGAAGCCCTACGCTGGGTCCGCCCTCGGGCAGTTCTCCTAGTCTCGCTCTGCGAACCGATCCTATCCCTATGTCTGCTGGTCTGGCAGAACCAACAAGGTTAAAGCCTCCGCCTGCACCGTTGCCTAGTCCGCCCGCGTCCGCCACCCCTGGTCTGAAGGGCTTCATGGCGCGATTCCGAAAGCAACGTGTGGCCGCCGAGCCCATCGTCCCACCCTCACGCCACACTGCTGGACCACTATCTGCTACATCGGCGAAATCTATGGGCTTTCCGTTGCTGTCTCCTGATCAGCAGTATGGACCAGTGCCGCACTCTGCTCCCGCATTGAAGACAATGTTTAGAAGCCCGAGCCCTGCAGGTCCCATGTCGCCTCCCCCACAATCGCCGACGCCCAGGCCGCCCCAGGAACCCTTCGCCGCCCAACCTTCATCCCAAACGCAAACCAACGATGCTCTCAGGCAGCTCTTCGACGCAGCTACAAACCTAGGCCTCGACCAGACCGCGCTCAACGACCTGATTGCTCGTTCGCCCTCAACGTCATCGCGGTCGACTGCGTGGACTAAGTTGACGAGGGCTACGTCGACGAACGATAGCAGGAAAAGCCAAGTTC
This sequence comes from Trametes hirsuta, assembly GCA_001302255.2. NCBI lineage: Eukaryota > Fungi > Basidiomycota > Agaricomycetes > Polyporales > Polyporaceae > Trametes > Trametes hirsuta. Next base: position 824,672 of record CP019376.1, read on the forward strand.
CCGTGATCAAAGGAAGGGCAACTCCAGAGAGCGTCCGCTCCCCTGCGTCTGAGGGTCGGCCCAGCTTTGAAGGATTCTCCCCTAGGCCGTCGACGGAGATGAGGCCACCCGTACCCAGGGGTCAGGAGTCGCCTGAGCGTCCTCGCCAGCAGCAACGCGATGCGGCCCAGAACATGGTCGTTCGACGGACCATCATCTTCCCTTCGGACTCGAGGGCATCTGGGGTCGATCTGAGTACCCTCATGCGCAAGCACTCGTCGTCCCGGAGGCGTGCGTCAGTTGGTTCTAAGTCTTCCATCCACGATCGAGTACCCACCCCGCCGCCTCCCCATCGGGCCGGTGGGCGGAGGTTTTCGACCGACTCGTCCCCTCCTGTTCCCTTGCTGCCGCCGTCGTTCTCGGCCACTGGTGAGAACTCGCTTGCTGTGCCGAGCGGAGTAGACAAGTCTAGCTCCGCTTATGACTCCCTGTAAGTCGATCGGGAGGAAAGGACACGTCAACGTGACTAATAGACGAGCCATAGGTATGAGATGTATTCAGGAGACGGTAGAGGCCAGACTCTCAGTGCCGAAACGCCTGGCGCAGGGAGTTCGCAGGGTCAGCGAGAAGCCCTCCCGGAAACAGGTCCGGCGCTCGAGGTGATCGAAATGGCCAACGGAGAGACGATCTGGTGCGTCACTCTCTACCAATCCTTTACGTCTTCCGCCTCATGGTTCCCAGGTCGATCGTCAACGGGCTGCGTGACGATGATGGCGAATCCTACTACGGAGACCGCGCCAGTTTCTATTCTGAGTACTCCATGAAGGACACCAACGAGAACGTGAAGCTGTTCTTCAAAGAGCACGAGCGTAAGTCGTCCAAAGGCAGCACGAGCTCTTTCTTGTCAAGAAAGAAGCCCCAGCAGCCAAAAGGTACCGCACGTCCGGAAACCAAGGTTTGTGTGCACCGGCGTCAAGCGGCATACCTATCGTGGCTCATCATCTTTTGCAGGTCTTCTTCAGTTCCAGTGCGCAAATCGGCCGCCTTATTGAGAACTTGTCGCGTGGCATGGATGCCGGATCCTTTAATATTACGCCCGGGCAAGGTGGCCGAACTCAGAGTCACGTCGGTCACTCGACAGCGTCCTCTGTCGGCTCTGATGCAGAAATGCGATGGACCGTCGAGGAGAGACTGGAGCAGATGCTTGGATCCATGGGGGCTGTCTGAATCCTCGCTTTCAGAATCGTTCTGCCACTGCTATCATTTATGTTTTTATCCGGACACAGGGTCTTCAGACGTATTCCCACCGCTATTAATCTTGCATCGGACCGATTGTTAGTTGTTATGCTCCGAGAATGCATGGTATAATATTGTGTTAATAAAACCGTCCACGGTCTGTCAAGTCACGGCTGCCTCTCCCGCATGATCGCACTTACATCCCTCGCCAGTCTATCCACCTGTTCAAGCACAGTGCCAGGAGGGCGTCGCGGATGAGATTGTCTTCGTGAAAGCCGTATTCCAAGAGCGCGTAGGCGCGGCCAATCCTGGGCAGCGTCCTTGGTGTGGGGTCGTAGCGCGCGATCCTAGATTCTGGGTCCATTGAGAAGAGCTAGAGGTGATGACATGGTGAGCGTTCTCCAAAATGATCGTCTCTGTGGGTGGCGGTCCCGCACCTCGTAGCCATACGGATGCTTGTCGCCGACCCTGCGCCATTCGAACTTCTCTTTCCCGTCTCTGCCGGACTCGAACGACCTGGCGCTGTGTCTGAAGGCGTCAGCGTCGTTCGAGCCTCCGAGCGAGTGAGCGAATGAAGCGGGCGACTCACGCGTCGGACGAGCCGGGCATGACTAGATCGGTCATGGGCGCCCTGTCCGCGCCTTTGATCACCGAGCCGAGGTGGACGGCCAGGGCCCAGTCGAAGAAGGCGACGACGGACTGCTCGTTGTACGTCACCTGCGGGACATCGTCGCGGGACCGAGCGCGGGAGGGAAGAGGGCAGGGGCGAGCCGGGCGGGAGGCGTGGTCAGCGATCTGGCGGAGCCACTGGCACGCCGACGATCCGATGGCAGAAGTTCTCACCGTGGTTCTGGTGCCTTGAGGAAGGTCGACGGTGTCGAACTTATACACGACGGGCTCGTTGTGGTGGTACCCGATCGCGACGCACTTGTGGCGGGGGTCGCCCTGGCCAGTGAAGTAGAGGTCGTTGATGATTTCGCCCGAGGCGGCGCCGCCCGGTGCGGGCTGCTGTTGCTGTGACATGGTGTGGTAGCGGTGGGTATCTCTGTCGGTCTGTGCTGTCCCTCCCTCCCAGCGACTGAAGCGGTTTTATAGTACACATCGGGTGCCCCTCCCGGACATCCCTACACCTCACTTAGCCTTGGCTTGGGGGACGATCGATGTGGAAGGGCACTCGCAGTAGCATATGGCCGCAGGCCCTCGGCGAACTGGAATGTGACGTGCCTACTCGAGCCCCTCTAATCGGGGAGACTATCTAATGTATGTGTGATTCCAAATTTGTAACTACGGGATGACAGCCCAGTCACTACTAAAAGGCTATTATAGGCACACTCCGAGTCGAAACCCCGCGTGAGGGAGAACGTAAACCCCGCGTGCAGCGCTCGACGTGCCGTATAGCACTTCACCATGTGTCTCCCGGCCGGAAATGCGAAGGTTCTCCTACGTAGATTAGCAGATTCGCTTCGATCCGTCCGTCTGCGCGAACTATCGTCGGCACCGCCCTCCAATCCTGTTGCCTGTTAGGACCTGTGGCACATATGAAACGTGTACAGCTAATGCCCGTCGTGCTGCCCATCCCAGGAAAGAAAACGTCGGTCCTTGCAAAGATGGACGCCGAGAGGCCGTCACGGCCTGTGGGCAGTCGAAGACGGGGACGTTTTCCATTGGTAAGCGGCTGGGCCTGGGGCGGGCGTCGACAGATATGAACCCCTGCTCATGGTTACTATCGCAGTCATCGCGCCGCTACAGTCTAGCCGCCTACCTTTGCATTCCCACATAGGAACTTCGCCCGGCTGCTTCTTAGCTCTTCCGTACAGGATTCGACCCCGACCAATGGGCACGACTGCGAGGGCACCTTCGCCGTACGTGTTCTCCATGGCGGGAGCCAGCCGCGACACTCTTCATACACCATGCAACCGCAGGGCAACGGGCGAACTTGCAAGTTCATGGTACGCGCCGCGTGATCAGCGTCGCTCTCGCTGACATGACGCAGATCGTCCTGGAGTGATTTATGGCGGGTGGAGGGCAGAGCCGCGTGACTCCGTCATTCCCCTGTGATGTATATGCCAGCGCAGGTCGTCCGTCTTCACGACGGGAAAGCATCAGCCCATGCTGCCAGACATTGCCGACGTCCCCGTGGGCGATACGGCAATGACTTAGAGCTAACATGCGAGATGTTCGCCGCCCTTTCGAGGACCCCAGGCTGCTTTCGGAGGCGGTGTGCCGTCTGAAGAGGATATCGCACCGTGCGCTCGGGGAATTGCCTCAGTATGCGGCGGCCATTCTTCTGATATCCACGCCCTTCTTTCGGGGCGGGCGAGCAAACGCCGCGGACTAGCCTGCTACACGCCGGCGCGTGCGCACCATTTTCGAGCTACGCACGCTGGCCGGGGAAATGAACGCATTCGCTAGAGTCGGCAGACGTCCTTCGTGCCCCACAGCCGCGGGCGCTTGTCGTCGAGAACGGGCAGCGGAGTAGCTACTAGCTGCCCTGCGCTCCGCTTCGACGAGGGCCGCACGAGGACGGAAGCTTCGCGGGTTCTTTCATATTCTTGCCCCTTCGTAGGGCGATTCTCTGACGACGATTGTGCGAATGCGGTGGCCGCCCGGGGCTAGACACGGACGCTGCTCTCAGCCTCTCACCGACCCTGGCCACGCCACCGCCGTGCGTGGTCCCGTCCGGTGGTGGGGGCGGACGGGGCGGACCGCACGCGCTGGGCGCAGGCATGCGTAAATGGGCGGTACCGTTCCCTTGCAACGGCTGTGGAAGACGGGAAGACAATGTGTGATCCGCCTATGCTATCGAGCCGGCACGAGGCTAGCCTAGGGCGGGCCATTTTGTTCGGGGGCTGTTTTGGTGCGAACGGGTAGACGTTCTGTTCCGTCCAGAGAAAGTCCGAGCTGCTGCTATACGATCATGATCGAAATTTCCCTGCGTGATCGGGTGCTGGCGAGGCTTCATACCGGGCGTGAGCATGTCCAGCACGACGAACACGGGTGGCCATGGGGCGCTACTACGGGCACAGAGCGGCTACGCGGGGAGGAAATACCTACGGGGCAGATATGTCAGCGTTCTGAGGTGTCGAAGCTTCGAAGAAGGCTCTGTGTGCGAGCCCGCAAATGAAAAGCCCTAAATCGAGAGGTGGCAGAAGACACACCGTCATGGCGGGTAACTGGGATGACGCGCGTCGCGACACGCAGCGCTTTCCGCATTCTGTCTCTTCGGGCGGAAAGCCGTAGTACGACAGTCGGAGCCTGAGGCTCCGTCTACTTTCGGCTGTGCCATTCGACGCTGCTTCGAAAAGGGCGGCCTTCAAAACAGGGGTCGCGATCGGGCAGACGATAGACGGTGGCGCGAAACAATGAGGCCGGAAGACGTGGTGGTTCTGTCGACCTTCCAACAGTTCACCGTGGCGCACGAGGTACTTACGCGACCGTGAGTGAGCGGAGAGGTCGCTCACGAATACCTTCGTCGATGTGAGGGGCCGTGGAGCTGTCCGGGACTACATAGGGGCGACATAGAGAGGCGTAACACGTCGCGGGTGTGCAGTTGGACGCTTGAGGTGAGCGTCAGCTGGACGGGTGCGGAGCATGATTGTTCGTCCCTTAATATGCGGGTCCCCGAATAAAATCCAGGTGTTCTTTCCAGGCGCTTCGTCATGTCCAAAATTTGGAGACAGGATATAGGCAAGCCCGACAGAAGCTGTGAGTTGGACACGGATAGTCATGCCCCTTCATAGCATTAGGCCAGCAACCTAACATGACGCAAGTGACGTAGACTCACATTGGCATGCCACGTCTAAAAAGTCCTGAGGGCAGTGGGGAGGGATGCGCCGTATTGAATCCGGCCCCACGCGGCCAACAAAGGGCTTTAGACGGAATGGCGGAAAGCAGCTTATGATTTCTAATTGAAGAGAGACTTATCGAGCGTTGTCACATGAATATAAGATCGTCTTGAAGTCACCGGCCGGAGCGGACTTTAATCCGGCGGCCTCGTACGTCCCGACCGCCAGCAAACACGGCCCCGGCCCCCGTTCGAGATCTACAGGGACCCCCGGTAGGCACTTGGCCGCGCGTATTTGACCCGCCTACTAAATTTTCGTTGGATTGATAGACAAACGAACGACGCTCGCGCGATAGCTTCGCAAGCATAAAATGCAGCCAGCCTAGTATAAATAAAGTGAACAGTGCAGAGCAGAATTTGTCGGAAACTTGTCCCTTTGTGGCGCTAGAATGGAGGATATGCCGAAAGAGCCAAAAAGAACTGGAGCCTCGGCTCGGTTTTCGGGAGCCGCGACGATCTTGACGCGTCGGTCACACGTGTCACAGGCGTGTCGTGGCGGGAGACGCGCTCCACAGCTTTCTCCTGGGCGCCACTCGTCTCTGCCGTTTTACCGTCGCTGTCAGTGTCCCAGTGTCTGCTACAGATCCGACTCATGTCCAGTTATCGCTTAGCGCGTGCGGGGCACTATGTGGTTTCTGTTGATAGAAAGGTATGTTATCTTTATGCTTTGTGTCCAGTCCTTGCCCTGTCTTATGACTCTTATCGCCTGCTGTAAAAAAGCCTGGGGTTATGCAGGCGTTCGCATAGTCTCATTTATTTGCTTGCTAGAACTCACCGGGTTAATTCGCATTGCATTATCTGTTGAGCAAGTTGGCCGTCAGATCCCAGGCCCCCGAAGTATTGCGCATGTCCAAGTTGTATCGGAGCTGCGGAGTCCGGATCACAGTCATTGCCGTATTCGATGCGATGCTCTAATAGGCAAGTCTGCACGTTCGAAGCCCTCCCGATACTGCCGTCACTTTAACTTCTTCACGTCCGTAATAAGCCTCCTCCACTCTTATTCAGAGCGCTGATGCGTATCCTAGCCGTCTGATAGATCGTCGTACCTGTTCAATATCCTGTTGTCTTCCCGCGACATTCCCCTGACCCGCAGCAGGCTGCGGCGCGGGTCTGCTGTGTAGACAGGGAGTTGCCTGACATATGCATGTGTCCTGCCAACCTTATTGGTTGCCGTGGGGGGCGTAGCGCTTCTCAAGATGGTCGTGCCGCTACTCGGCCTTCGCGATACAGCAAATGCATGTCCGGCGGCACGGCAAGTTCGTGCCCGATTCGACCATGTCCGCCTGACGAAACCCAACTCTGGCCTCTCCGTCCCCCACCATCGGCCAATACCTTCTCCTCTACTTTCACCATCGACATGCTCCCGCACACTCTCAAGGAGCTCGGCGCATATTCCGCGCCTCACGGCGGCACGCTATGCTTCCAGTTTGTCGTGCGCCGATTACTGGCCTGCAGCATTGCTGGATTAGTAGTTTTCACCCTGCTACTGCGGATCGTATACATCCGCAGAGAGACCAAAGCCGTAGCTTGGACCCCATGGCCCTCACAGAAGCTGCCACCCTTGTACGAGCGATATCACAAGGACGAACACCAATTACCGCAACATCTATGGAACTCACCGGCACCGTATGCAACAGAGCCCAAATATTTCTGGGTCTCAGGTCATAGTCGGGGTGCGCTATTACCATTTTTCGCAGTCGCTAGCGCACTGAACGCACACGTTATACTAGGCGTTGGGTGGGGGAACGTATTGCAGGAAATCATTCTGAACGCACACCTCGCTTATAAGGCGAAAAGAGCGTACGTATTCAGCACAGACTCCGAAGACGCGTTGAATATATGGCCACGAGCATATACTGATATCTCTTACTGCAGGTTCGTCTTCTACAACTATACTTGGAACGACGATGGCTCTGACTACTCAAACTACAACGGGAAGCCAATTCCCTCACGCATTCCCCTCTCGGCCCTCATTCGAGGTATCCCATTATACACTTTTGCCATTTGCGTACATGATGCTGACACAAATATTTTCCGTAGGACCTATCGCCGGAGGCACATTTCCTCCGGGAGATCCTTCCCCCCTGGCCATATCTGAGGAGTACTGGCATGCCACATGTGAGCATAGAAAGCGCATCATCCTGCGCGGAGAAGTGCACGGGAACCTCTCTTCATGGTACACGTCCGCGATCGTCGATGGATGGGTGCAGAAGCTCGACTCTATTGAGGAGCCGTGTGTCGAGGCCGGCTCCGATGGTGGGGCGTTATTCGATTGGATGTGAGTGTCTCTCAAATGTCACCGTGTCGTTCGGAGCGCATATATGCACGAAAATGCATATAGGTACCAGGAAATTGCATATATTCCAACATCAAACCAGCGTCTGCGGAAGCCTGGACACACCGCATATATTCAGCGCAGCTCGCGTCGGGAACGTTCCGTGCTGACCGGCATGATTTTTTCAGGACGTTCGGAGACAAAGATTCCATGCACGCGCTCTGGCCAGACATCTCCCGCTCCCCCATCCTCACGCACTTCTTCTGGTCCCCGCTCGTCGAACGCGCCTTCGACACGAACCGAGCGGCCATCTCCCCCTCCGCCGCCTCCGCCCCCGCGCTCTCCTCGCTCCCGCTCACCACCACCAGCGCACAGCGGTACACCGAGATCCCCGGGCTGCTCGTGCTCCACATCCGGCGCGGGGACTACGAGGTCCACTGCACGCACCTCGCGAAATGGTCGTCGACGTTCCTCGCGTTCAACGCGCTCCCGCCGCTCCCCGACCGCTTCGCCCCGCCCGCGGGCGGCGGGTGGGGCGAGAACACGGCAGGCAACTATGCGGTGTACCGGGGGCGCTGTTTTCCGTCGGTAGCGCAGATCGTGCGGCGCGTGCGGGAGGTCGTGCGCGCGGACTCGGACGTCGCGGGGAGGGGCGTCGAGAGCGTGTATGTGATGACGAACGGGGAGGCGTCGTGGGTCCAGGAATTGAAGGAGGCGCTCGCGCGGACGGGGCGGTTCAAGAGCGTCGCGAGCAGCAGGGATGTCGTGCTCGACCGGGAGCAGAAGTACGTCGCGCAGGCGGTGGACATGCTCGTTGGCCAGCGCGCGCAGGTGTTCATCGGCAACGGGGTGCGTCGCTTTCGCTGTTTTTGTTTTTGGGTCAGGGGCCGTTGTTGTTGTTGTTATTGTTGTGGACCCTTGGGGCAGTGCTGATTTGGACCTGTGGGTGCCCGTATAGTGGTCCAGCTTGACGGGCAACATCGTCCTGATGCGATTGGCGAATGGCTTTCGTGGGGAGAGCACACGCTTCTGGTGAGCCGGTGATACGGCGCCGCGGTATCGCGGCCCCAAACGGACTCCTCGGCCGACGACGTCCCGCCCGATTGGTTGTAGAACGGCTAGTGGAAGCAAGTACGATGGCTCAAGAGTCCGGCACCGAGACGACGACGCGCTCGACGGACGGACTGCGCGTGCGAATAAATGCGCACTATAATGTGGCTGCTATTACAGGGACACTCGCTGTGTGGATTCGAGCGGATCATGCCATGCGTAGTACAGACAGGGACCGAATGGATGGGATGCGTGTGAATACACTGTATGGATGATGGACGGACTAACGGGGTCAGGTAGAAAGGAGCGTACTAGTAGTCGGGGCTCAGGATGGAGGGGGGACAGAGATGCATGCAACGAGGGCGGAGGATAAGCGGCAAGGAGAGAAGATGTGCATATGTATGGGAGCAGCAGTCCTTTAGATGGCGGCGTCAGCAGAGTCGTTATTTTGCGGGGGCGGGCGCAGCTGCCGCGGCGGTGGGGTCCTTCCAGTCCTCGACTGTGACGCCCATAAAGCGGGGGAGGCGCTTCCAGACGTCGCGCCGGACGTCGAGGTCGCGCGCGTGGAGCATGGTGCGGCAGGGCTCGCAGAGGGGCCAGAGGTCGACGACGTCCTCGATCCAGTGCTCCCACGAGTCGAGGGCGGCGTAGCCGGCGATGTCGCCGATGGGGTCCTTTTGGAGGCCGTCGAGCATCATGTTGAGCACCTCGCGGAGCGCGCGCTCGCAGCCCTTGTTCACGCACTGCGGGCTCGGGCTGGGCTTGCAGATGGTGCAGGCGCCGCGGGTGCTCGCGCGGACGAGCTCGGTGCGGCCGCGGAGGACGAGCTCGAGGTCTTTGGGCTCGAGGCGCTCGGTGCTGCCGTCGGGGCGCTCGACGCCGCCGGTGAGCTCGGCGTCGAGCTGGCAGCAGAGGTAGAGCGCGGTGGGGAGGACGGAGTCGGTGTGGGTGAGGCGGGCGAGGTTGATGGCGGTGATGGCGTCGGGGGGCGTGATGTGGAGGAAGAGGTTGCCGTCGACGCCGGCGGTGTCCCAGACGGCGAGGTCGTTGGTGAAGTAGAGCTTGAAGTGGTGCATCGCGCGCGAGTAGAGGTCTTCGACGTGGTACTTGTGCGACATGCGGATGAGCGCGGCGAGCTCGGCGAATTCCATGCGTTCCCCGGGGATGATGGGGAATCTGCGATGCGATTGGGGATTAGTAGGGCCGGGAAGGATGGGGGAGAGGAAAAGAAAGGGCACGTACTTGCGGAGGCCGCACATGACGCGCAGGAGGTAGCGGAGGTCGTCTGGCGGATCTGATATGTGGACGACGGGACAGCTCTCCATCGTTTCCGAGGTCGAGGGCTGGGCCATGGAGAAGAGGTCGCGGAAGATGACGGAGTGGCGGGTGAGGAGGCCGCGGTAGACGCGGAAGGCGGAGTCCCTGCAGAGAAGGACGATGTTCCCGTCCTCGAACCAGAGGTCGGGATCGCGCTTGACGGAGCCGCTCAGGCTGACGGAGGCGAGCTCGGAGGGGAGGGCGGGGGCGGCGTGGTCAGTGATGCTGACGCGCCATCGCTTGACGACGCCGGCGGAGGACATGAATTCTCTGGCGCGGGAGGTGAGCAGGCGGCGCCTGAAGAGGACCATGGGGTGGACGGGGGGGAAGAAAAGAGAGATGGAGATGGAGCGAGAGAGAGGAGAGGGGACGGTGGGAAGGACGGGAAGAAGGGGAGGAGACGCACGGGGACTTTGGCCTGGTGGCGATGTGTTCGTCTGGCTCGTGCTCACGGTGGGCGGCGAGGTCGGGGAAGACGGCGTCGGCGTCGGGGGACTGGGGCCACTCGTGGGGGAGGCTGGGCGAGGGCGTGCGGGACGGGAGGGGCGTGATGCGCTGCAGGACGGCCTTGCGGAGGCTCATTGTGCGCGCCGGGGGGAGAGAGAGGGAGAGAACACGGCGGACGAGTGGCGGGTGGACCGTCGCTTGACAGGACACTCGGACACACCGCCTCGGGCGAACCGCGTCGCCATTGTTCATGAGCCACGTGACCGAGTTTTGCCCGTACATGGCAGGTCCCCGCTCACACGCGTCCCATTTGCCAAACACGGCCCAACGCGCGCCGCGGCATTGGCACGGTCTCGCTGCACGCTGACCGTTCCCCACACACGAACAAACAGCGTCCAGGTCAATAGCCGTGTCAGGGAGTAGTGCAATATATAGATCGTAGGATAGGTACTCTAAAGCGGCGGTGATCACTCCTGTACGATGTCCTCCTTCCGCGGCTTGCTGTTCTTGATCTCGCGCCCCTGCCCGATCAGGCTCTGCGCCTCGTCGTCCAGCACAATCCCTGCATTCACGGTCAGCGTTACGCCCGGGAGAAGCACGCAGACGGACGCACCAAGACCCTCCTCGCGCACGAGACCGATGACGTGCTCGAGCTCGACGTAGCCGTCCTTGTCGACGTCCAGCTTCTCGATGACCTGGTGCCCGACCTCCTCATCCGGCTTGTGCTTGATCACAGCCAACACCTTCTCGAGGTCCTGCACGGAAATGCGTCCGTCGGGCGAGCACGAGATCATCTGCAGCGACGAGCCGACGCGCGCGTCGTACGCGTCCAGCTGCTTGTCGATCTTCTCGAGCATCGTCCGGATGCGCTTCGTCAGAGCACCAGAGGGGGACTTCGGGTCCTCCTCGGCTTGCAGGTTCTCCTCCATCAGCGCGCGGAGCTCGTCGCGCTCCTTGAGCACGGACGACTTGGAAGAGAGCACCGAGAGGGCCTCGGCGAGTTCCTTCAGCTGTTCCGTGGTCATGCGGGCATCCTGGACGGGAGTGGCTTCCTCGGGATGAAGCTGTGGTTTTTGTGAGCATTGTTTCTTTGTCGACTAGGAAAGCAGCGCACCTCGGACTCGGGAAGAAGAGCTTCGGCCAGACGAGCCTCCTCTTCCTTCTTTGCGCGCCGGGCGTCCTCCTCGCGTTGTTCCTGTTCCTGTTCGTCCTGGATGAGCTCTTCTTGCTGCTTCAGCACGTCGAGCTTCTGCTTGTAGCTCGCTTGCTCCGAATCGACTTCAAGTTCCGCCTCGCTCAGCTGCATTGGAGTCAGTATAAAGTGCACCACTTGTAACCGGAACAACTGACCAGGTTGTCGGGCAGGCCACATAGCACCGCCTCCAAGCTTTGGATGATCGCCGTCTTGCCGTCCTCGTCTTCGCCGGGCTTCTTGTCGAACTGGAATGCACGGGCAAGGACGAGCAGGACACCACTGACACGCTGCCTCAGGTGCAAGTCGATCCAGGTCGCGAGCTCTTCACGTAAGCGGGCGGGTGACACGCCTGTGGTTCTGATACCGCGGCTCTGGCAAGCCGCCTGGAGTTCGGTCGTACTGAGTTCGTCGATACCTTCGCGAGCGATAGCCTCGTCGTCGCGGCGGAGCTGCAGCAGCCGCGCACGAATGTTGCCGCGGAGGAAGTTGTCGGTGCCGAATGCGTTGATGCCCATGTACCGACACGTGGAGACCAGTTGGGGCCGGGACAGGTTGTCGAGCGTCAGGTCGTCGTCGAAGAGACGCGCGACGTTGACGACGTCTTGCGCGGACGGCGACTCGCCGGTGGACCGGACCTTGCGGAAGAATTCCTTGAAGGCTTCGCTGCCCACAATGTGCGCGTTCGCCTTCAAGCCGGATTCGCGCAGGGTTTCTTGGAGGAACTTGGCCATCTCGAGACGGACACGGAGCAGCTTCCGTTGCTTCTCCTCCTATATGCGGCTCAGTAAATGTTTGGTATTTAGAATACACGAAAGTACGAACGGCAGCGAACTTGTCCTCAAATGTTGACGGGAGGGCGTTCGGGAATACCTTCAGTACCACTGGGATGAGCAACTCCATAAACGGCACGATCACGAAAACCGCGAAGGGAATGAGACGAAGGAGATCTTGGGTCGTCCGCTTCAACTACAGAACACGCCACGCATGAGCTTTCGCAAGTCCGAGTCGGAAGCACACGAGTCCACATACTTGTCGGCGTTCTCGGCGGGTCAAGCTTTCGCCATGCAGCAGCTTCCACTGCAGACGCGACGAGATGCGGACTTCGGCGGCGAGAAGCTTCGAGCCGTGCCAGTAATGCTGCACTTCATGCTTGACCTTCTTCCAGACCCGCGTCGCGAGCGGCGCCTCTTCCTTCGGAGCGGGCGGGAGCGGTTTCTCCCCGGGGGATGCGTCGTTGTGCGACGGCGAAGAGTGCAGCCGCCGCTCAGGGCCGAGCTGGTGCCCCGGGAGTCGCTGCGGCTGGGCGAGGACGAGGAGCGGGTGGACGGGCGGAGAGAGACGCGAGTTTTGCTGGGCGGCGAGGGCGAGGGTGCGGACGGCGAAGGGGGCGTTGCGGCTATATGCGCGCACGAGAAGCGACGTGGACGGGCGCGGGAGCCATAGGGACATGGAGGGGGCGAGAAGGAGGGGATTAGCTGTCGGTGGCCAGTGCTGCGTCGGTCGTCCTCGCTGCCAATCAGGTCTAGTATATAGTTTGGCCAGAGCGATGACGCACCGTCCCGGCCTCCTCTCAGAAAACACCCCTTGTTTGCCCCTGTTTGTCCCGGCGACTAACCAGGTCGTGCGGGCCAAATCCGGCTTTAACTTGCTTTCGACGCCTCGCTATGGCAGCCTCAGCCGACATCCACGACCCTTCCAGCGCTGCATACAAGAAGGCGCGCAAAAAGCACCTGAAGTCGACACGCAACCGACCCGAGCACATCGATGCCGACTGGACGCCTTTCCGCGCAGCCGAGAAAAGGTACAAGGCGCGCTTCCCTCCCCCCGATCTGTCCGACGTCCTCGACTTTGCGGCCGCAGATCCGACGCGCGCGGAGGAGGTCGCGCGGGGCAAGTGGAAAGGACGCGCAGACTCGGTGCCGTGTGCGGAGGTGCAGCTCCGTGGTCACGGCGGTGGGGGGCGCAGAGCGTATGTCTTTCCAGGCACTCCTGGTGCGCGATCTGCTGCATGGCTGTCGATGAAGGGCGCGTGTATTCATATCTTTTCTCGGAATATATCAGGGTTAGTTCTGCTGCCCTCTTTCGTATCACCCGGAGAGCAGCGCCGTTTGGTCAAGTGGGCACTTTCTGAGCATGCACGACATCCGAACGAGACAAACCTCGATACGCATTATGTGTTGCCACTCGAGGGGCTCTGGAACCAGTATTTGAGAATATGCAGAGGAGAATGTGGAGATACGTATGTCTTGCCGCGCGCAGGCCTTCAAGCCAATGCCAAAACGGCAGCCGACTCGGCGGAAGCTGTGGGACCTCGAAAACTCATCTGCAATGAACCCGCTAGCCCGGAAAATTACGCCGACTTCGTCTCCACGCCCAAACCGCCAGCGATACCCTCGCAGACTCTCCGGCCGGCCCCGACGTCAACACTGGTGCCCCGGCTTCGATGGGCTAATATCGGGTGGTATTACCATTGGGGCACGAAACAGTACGACTTCTCGCGCGGTCCGGGCGAAATCTCTCCCCTCGTGCGAAATATTTGCAAGAGCGTTGTGGAAAGGATTCCTTGGGCCGACGTGTTTGATCGGGACAAAGGCGACGATGAAATGGTCTGGGGGCAGAACGGACCGGATTGGATGGATTGGAATGACACCTACGGTACGGCTCAACGCATTTCGTCCTGGAGCATGGCTTGTTAATTACGGCGCCGTAGAACCGGATGCTGGCATTGTGAACTTTTATCAAACAAAAGTGGGTCGGTGTGCGACCCGTGGCAGAGGCTGGCGGAATACCCTAACACAGCGCGCGAGTCCAGGACACTCTAATGGCCCACGTCGACCGATCAGAGCTCTCCGCAACCTCCCCGTTGGTCTCGATATCGTAGGTGAATAGCATATCCCCTAGACGCATTGACTAATACCGCACCGTCAGACTGGGCTGCGCCGCGGTGTTCCTGATAGGAGGTCTCACGCGGGACGACCCTCCCACCCCCATCCTGCTGCGTTCAGGCGACGTGGTGGTCATGTCTGGACCCGGGTGCCGTCGCGCGTATCATGGTGCGTCATACGCAGCTATATCAACAGCCTGAGCTCACATAACGCCGTTACGCAGGTGTCCCGAGGATACTTGAAGGAACCCTGCCGCCGCACCTGGAGGGTGACGATGGGACCGCTGACGGGGACTGGGCGCTCTACGAGGAGTATCTTCGCGGGACGAGGATTAATGTCAATGTGAGGCAGGTGTTTCCTAAGGGATTTAATCCACCCGTAGGTACGCCTCCGAGTCGGCTCGAATAGTTTGGAGAGAATTGTGGTGAGTATTTATCTTTGGCGGCGATCAGATGCTAATCGTTCAACTGTAGCGTAAGAAGCCCCTCCGTCCACTGATGTACTCCGGTGTATAGTAGTATGCGTCCATGTAATTCACTGATAGCTGGAATCCGACGAGATTACCCCGCAGACTCTGCATCTGCGATGCGAATAAAGCAGCGGATCCCAACCATACCTCAAGCCCAGAACGCCTAGATCATGATAGAGGTTGCTAGCGCGAATATAAATTTCAAGATCCCTTGGATATCGTTCTAGCCTACACCATCGTCTGTGTTCGCCAAAGGCCGCTCTAAAAATGCACAAGTAAGCACGCAACGAATTCCAAGCTTGACGGACAATGGTACGCAATTAGATGGGCGGGGGGCCCCATCGCCCGCTCACAGAGAAGCGATATATGCGATACCGGTGCCATTCGTGCAATCGTTTCTTTGCGCGCTATCTGACCCTCCGAGACTCCGGGTACCAAGTTTTCAGCAGAAGAAGTCATTATGATGTCAGATAAGACACGGTAAGGATGGTGGCCGTTAACGTTGTAGAGTGAGTGTATCTATTGGCTGGAGCATAATTTGCCTGGTTCGTCTACAGTGCCGGACAAGCAAAGTCGACAACTTAGCTAGCGCCCGAATGCGATTTTTTTGGGAAATTCTGACTTCAGAATCGTGATCAGGGAGACGAAAGGAGCCCAAAAACACAACTTTCGAGTTTCTCCGGTCAATTTTGGGGTTTGATAGATTTTTCGGGCGAAAAAAACACGATCCTAACTCACAATTGGGAGCTGCATCGGAGCTCTCAGCCTCCGCTGATTACGAGAATTGACCTCGCCAACGTCCACTAACCCATTTACCAGCGCATCCCTCACCTCTTCATTGGTCAATTTACTTTGGGCCACCGTCTCATCATCTGGGCCCACTGTCCTGGCCCATCCCGTGGTGAGGGTTTCAAGCCGGAGTGAGGGTCCCACTTTTGGGCTTCCAAACCTGTATGTTCGTTGTCTGACTGATCCTGCTGATCTAAAAAATCAACAATTAGTGTCATCAGATTTATTATTTTACGATGGACGATCACGACCACATTTTGGTTTGGCCATGAAAAATGACTCAAGAGCGCACCCAAGCGCCCAGTAGCGCCCGCAAAGATTGGCCTCCACACGCCGACACAGATTTTTTGACCACTTTCCAATGCCATAATCAGACTCAGTGAACGAAAATACGTCGATTGACACTGTTTTCAAGTCTCCAGCGCTAAATTTGGCGATTGATAGATTTTTTGGGGGTCATTGCACATTATAACTTACTTTCTGATGGTTTGAAGCATGCAGGCCCGCTCGGACACTCATATTATAGTATGTACATGCTAAATACGCGTATTCCGGTGGTCCCGGAAGCCTAAAAAAATAGCCAAATTTTTTTGTCGACTTTGCTTGTCCGGCACTGTACCATTAACACCGTCTTGAGACTACATTAGGTCACTTGAACTTCTGAAACTTGAAACCGTCCTTTGAGCACCTTCGTCGTAGACCCAGTTATCGATAGGGTCCGAATGATCAATGTTACCGCTGGCGAACGTCACAGCAATAAGGGATCACAGCCACCCACAAAAGAGCTTTCTGGTAATTACTCCTGCGAAAATTCTTGGCCGCCGGGGGGGCAGTCATGGAACGATGCACCTCGCGAACGCGGCCGAGTGTAGGGCCACGATACTTGCCTACCGTGGAACGACTACTGCACGTAGACGGCAACGGAAGTTCATCGCTGTGATTCCAGGACACAGACTCATCAATAGATATTATTCACGGCTGGGTATTATACCGGGCAGAACGAGCGTCGTCGGAAACAAGGAGGACGTTCAGAAAAGCATCATAGCACCGGCGCCAACTGCGCCCAACGCCACGCCAACGCTGGTGAGTAGGGGTTTCGAGACCGCGAGCCCTACGGCACCGTTCCTGCAAGTTGACCAAATTTTATCAGGATTGGTCAAATAAGGCAACTGAACTGATACTCACTTGCCGCTGCTGCTGCCACTGCCGCTGTTCCCGCTGTTGTTACCACCGCTGCTGGTGCTTCCGCCATTGCTTCCACCGTTGTTTCCACCGCTGCTCCCACCACTGCTCCCACCGCTGTTGCCGCTGCTACCTCCCGTAGGGAGTACAGTCACGACGTTGCCGAGGAAGGTTGTGACGTTGCCTTTTCCTCCGGGAGCGAGGGTGACGGCGGGGCCACCGGTAATGGGACTCAGTTCGACGAGGGTGGAACCTTGAGCGTTAGCTGTGTACGACGGGTAGCATAGTCAGCGATACGAAAATGGGAAAAAAATGGGCGGCGTTCATGATACGCACTCGTGAGCTCGAGGTTGACACCGGTGGCTTTGATGTTAGTGTACCCGGCGGCTGAAATCTCCGAGAAGATCGCCCCTGAAAGTCGAGTCGGTGAACGGGATGGAGAAATCGGGGGACGTGGTGGGGGAGGCCTCACCTGGGAGGCTGAGCGCTGAACCAACGATGGAGTTGAAATCAACACCTGTGAGGTAGGATAGTCAGTCGCCGTACCGCTATATCGAGAAGACAGAGATGTTATTCACCACCGTCACGCTTCTCGGGGGCGGCGCTGACAGCGAGGACGGGGAGCAAGAGGGCGAACAGAGTTTTGGCGTGCATCGCGAATTTAGGGTTGGTGGAAGAGGGAATCGGACGTGAAGGCGGCGGGATGAGCCTGAGATAAAGGAAGAGAAAAGACCGAAGGGGAATGAGGAGTGGTGAGGATCAGTGGTCATCGCTGCCTAGTATTTATACTGAACCGGCCCCTCCAGGAAATCCGCCTGGGCTGCCTCCTGCTGACAGAAAATGAAAATACCGAGAACAGGGGTCCAAGTCACCGGCCACACACGGAGGGAAAGCGCTTGCCGGTAGTGAACTTCCAGCGTTCGCCTCACACCGACCGGTGGGCGAGATACCGTCCGGGCGGTCCGTGGGAGGTCGGTTGCGTTAGAACTTGAAATGCAATGCGCTAGCCATAACGTTCTCCAAAGAAGGAACACCGTTTGAGTTGCGACGTCTGGAAAAGGGGGGGAGAAAGCAACCTAGTATACATCATGGTAGTTTGGTACTACGATAATCACAAATATTTGTTACTTACATGCTCGACATTTTCCTGAAACGCCCCTGCGTAATCTCCCCGAGCATCTCTTTCTCTTGGGAGCGACTTGCAGTAGACACTGTGAAATGAGTTTACGTCACACTCCGCGCGCCATCGTTGTGGTTTGCGCGCGCGATACCATCACGTCTCGACACTAGAAGTTCTACCACATACGACGCCCGTCGTTGTTGGCGAAGTGACCGGTGTACAGGCCTTAACAGCATCTCATACACAATTAATTGGTTATGAATACTGTATTCTCGTTTATTTCGGGCCCTGCATAACGAAAAGATAGCGCAAGTAATAACCGAAGACGTTGAGAAGTGGTACGAATCTTATCTCTTTGTACTGAAGGTCCAACAACGCACGGGCACCGCCACCTATCGGAGCGCACAGCTACCGGGCAGAAGCACAATGCAGATCCGGGAGCACCGAGTTGTTGTGTTTTGCGTACCTGCTGCGCGGTAGGTAAGATGTTCGGCGCGACGCCGAGTGGGAGACCAAATCAATAGCGCGGGCGTTCCAGGGTAATTGCCGGGGCACTGCTTGGAGCAGGTGTGCGGCGGGCACCCGATCGTGGAAAGGGGGCGAGCGGGCTGCATGCCATGCGCGCGATGATGCTGGTGTGAACAGAGTGCTTCTCGGGATATATGACGCATACCTGATATTCTTTTTTGGCCTCAGGGCTCTATAATGCACGCAGCATTCGTCATAGGGAGCTTGCACAGGACCCAAGCGGCCCCGAGGGTGCCAGAGGCGCATGCTTTTAGCAAATAGGGATACTACACTGTGTTTGGGCGTTCCCGCTGTTCCAAATGCGAAAAATAGCATGAATTATGTGACGTTATAGTATGATGAGCAGCTAGGATCCGCGCTCAGTAGTTGGCCAGCAAGCATGCTGCACTCCCGAGTTGTCGCCTCATGTCGTGATAATCTACGTCGTGTGCTGGGGGGGGTAGAGATTCGTTATTTTAGCGGCTCCGAATGTGTACAGCCTAACTCACTGTCTTCAACTTCGCCCCACCGTTCAATCTGGCTATTTACTTCTACGTGAGCAGCTTCTGCGGCCTGATTGACGTCTAGTCGGCGTGTGATGAGGGCGAGCGCGATGAGGAAAGATTTTGAACTATATGTAGCACGCTCCATAGCTATACACCGACCGGCACTATTTAGCACCGCTACAAGACGTACAGGGCCGGGGACATACCGGCCATTTCCCATGGAGAGAGATTGTTGAGAACCTCCTCGAACTTCCTCAACGTCTCTGGCGATTGTGAGGGGACAAAAAGCGAGTCAGAAACCTTGATGTCAACGCCGAATGTTTCCTGTGCCCAGTCTAGAATGGGTTTCCAGTGCTCGTTCTGGAGCTTAACGAGAACAGCCGGCTCGTCCGCGTGATAGCTTCGGCCGGGGATAGGTTCGGTGAACGCTTCAAAAGCGGAATAGATGCAGCACGTACAAGATGGTATCCGTCTCGAAGTACTTAAGCAGCTGTGCGCGCACTTCGCTACGGGTGGCTTCATCCTGAAAGGCGTCGATTGCTCTCGAGACCAGAGATGTCTGGGCAGACATGTTATAGCGTTGAACAGCTGAGAAAATGCAACATGGCGTACCATAGGAAGTGCATGGGGTTTGAGTACTGTATCCTGGTTCTCCCATTCTGACGCAACCAGCGCAGCGACAAGCCGCTTCTCCGGGGGCACGATGAGGGCCTTTCCACCGGGGGTTTTGAGAGGTCGTTTGTCTAGCGTGACGGCAAAGCCGCCGTCCTTCTTTTCAATGCCTACGTTCTTCCAGAATCGTTTGAGCGTAGCCTCCGCGCCTAGCTAGCGTAAGTGCGTGTTAACATGACTAACCAGGTCGGCGTACGATTTGTAGCATTGACGGCTTGCTCTGAGTTGGCAATTGTAGCATGCGTGCGCGCAAGACGTACCGCGCGCCTTAGCGGTGCCGTTCTGCGTGCATGTGTGCGAACGAGGGGGACGAGGGCGCGGAAGAGCTGGCGCTGCATGGACGAGGAGGAGGAGGTCCGGAGAGAAGGGCCGCTCGGCTGCACGTGATGCGACGCGTAGACGTGGATGTAACGGACGCGTGACAGGCACGCTGCCCCGTGACGAAGCGATCGGGGCGCCCGCCACATCGTTCTCCCCGCTGCGCTCAGTCACCTCGCTCGCATTTCTCAGCTTTAAGTTCTTGTGCTGCTTGGTTAAGTCTGTGTTTTTTTGCATCTGAGTTGGCTCCAGAAGTCCACGTCTATGTCGAAAGGGGTACAAGCAACCATATCTTCGTTCTTCTCGCAGAGCACTGCTGGGCCCAGTACGCCAAAGGGGAACAGCTTGAAGCACAAGAGAGGCAACACTCCCATCGACCTCACTCTTGACTCGGACGACGATGGAGTGTCGTCGGCTCCGCCACCTAAGCGACAGAGAACGACCACTAGTAATTTCTTTTCACCGAAGGCCTCCTCCAAGGCCTCTCCCAAACCAGCGCCCATAAGCAGCGGTGGTCAGGCGGAGCAATGGCGCTTCGACCCTGGATCGCCGGGCTTGTCTCGCTCACACAAGGGAGACGGTGAGCGGAGTGAAGGCCACGAAAGAGCAAAGAGAATTCTTCTGGGGGGCGCGAACGTCTTCAGCAGACAGAGACGTTCTACCCACTCTACTCCTAGCTCGGATCTTGAAGAAGATGCTGAGCGTAGCGCTACGCCGGCGGATGGGGACGAGGAGGATTCCGAGAAGAAGTTCAGCGAGCTCATGGAGATGTTCAGTGTCTCCAAGACGAAGAAAGGCAAGAGCGCTACGAGAAAAACAGGTCCGCCTGCTGCCAATCCCAGCCGGTCAAGGAGCAATAAGGTCGTGGAGATAGGTCCCAGCGGAAAAGCATTCACACCATTTGAGTTACAGGTCTGTAAAAATAGCTTGTGGGTGGATGAATGTTTCTGATGATAATTCAGGTTCGAGAGCTGAAAGCAAAGTACCCCGGCACTGTACTCATGATACAATCAGGGTACAAAATGCTGTTTTTCGAAGAGGACGCGAAGGCTAGCACAAATTATGCCCGACGCTTATTGTCATTCACCTTTCTGTAGATTGCGGCCAAAGAGCTAGGCGTGGTCTGTTTCCCGAAACGTAACCTCTTCACCGCCATGATTCCTCTGCTCAGACGCGATGTGCACTTAAAGAAGTGCGCCTATCCTTCTCTTTTGTAATACACATCGCTTACGTCTTGTGAAGGCTCCTATCGCAAGGATATAAAGTAGGCATCGTTGAACAAACCGAGACCGCTGCACTGAAGAAAGCGGGCGACACTCGTTACGAGTTATTCGAGCGTGAAGTCACGCATATGTTCACCGCCGCGACGTAAGTAGATGGACAGTCCCAGGTGTCATGTCATACTCAATTACATGTAGATTCGTCGATGACCTCAACTCAGTTGACGAACTAGATCCAAACTCCGCCCCTCCCCTGATGTGTTTATTAGAGGAGCCCAAAGGCGGACTTGGCACGGATGAGCGCGTCAGGATGGCACTGATCGTAATTTCCCCTAGTACTGGGGATGTTGTATGGGATGAATTTGACGGTGAGAATCCCCGTAATCGAACTGATAATGATGAGCAAGAGCTC
Organism: Trametes hirsuta; assembly: GCA_001302255.2. NCBI lineage: Eukaryota > Fungi > Basidiomycota > Agaricomycetes > Polyporales > Polyporaceae > Trametes > Trametes hirsuta. The sequence continues at coordinate 846,095 of CP019376.1, forward strand.
ACACCTCTTTAGACAACCATATGCGCACTGAGTTAGAGGTAAGCAGTACTAGCACTAATCACTGTTTTACGGCCAGGGACGTGACCCACATGTTCTCCATATTGCAGACTAGGATGGTCCATACGAAGCCATACGAACTTCTCTTGCCTTCGAAGACGCTTAGCCCTCCGACAGAGAAGATGATCAAACACTTCGCAGAGTATGTTTAATCGTCTCAGCGCGTGGACCACACTGACGTCCTTTTAGGCATTCCCACACTGAGCACCGGATGCGCACAGAACATTTCTCAAAACAGATGTCGTATACCGACGCATTTGCCCTCCTCACCAAGTTCTATACTGACAAAGCGCAACACACCAGTGCGTCTGCGACCTTTAATAAAGGTCAGTTGTGTGCCGAGCTGCACCATTCATCATGTACACCAACTGACCCGTATGCAGGGGACCTTATGGCAGCCGTCACTGAGTTTTCCAAGCTTGTGGTGATTGCTCTCGCACATTCGGTCAAGCATTTGACATCCTTCAATGTTGCGGACGCTCTTCGAGAGACGCAATTCTTCGCTAGATTCACGGAAAGGACTCACATGCTGCTCAACGCTAATACCCTCACGAACTTGTACGTGGCTTTAGTAATTATTCTCGGAGAGTAGAAGCTCACAGAGATAACTAGAGAAATCTACCGCAACGAGACGGATTACGCTACTAAAGGTTCATTAATGTGGATACTGGACCGCACCTCCACCAAGTTCGGGGCGCGTCTTTTGAGGAGCTGGGTCGGAAAACCTCTCATCGATCCACAGTACGTGCATCGAGCCTCTACGTGTGTTCCTCTTCTCAGCTCTTCTGCACAGCGCTTTGCGCGAGCGCGCCGATGCGGTCGAAGAGATCCTCGCAAACCGCTCGCCCAAGCTCATGCAGCTACGTGAGCTATTGCGGCGCTTGCCTGATCTCGCGCGTGGCCTCTGTCGTATTCAGTACGGCAAGTGTACCCCACAGGAGCTGGCGGCCCTCCTTAAATCGTTTCGCCGGGTTGCTGGCACATTTTCTGCGCCACATCCTGCACAGTCTCAGGCGTCTCAGGCATCCCAGGGCGCGGCGTTGAAGACGCAGCTGCTCGTAGACGTCTTGGAGGCTCTACCGAGGTTGAAGGAGCCGGTAAGGGAGATATGCGAGGCGGTAGATTTCTCAGCGGCGGAACAGGGGAGGGAGGACGCGATGTGGACGGAAGAAGCAAGGTCCGAAGCGCTGGATTCGTTGACCATGGTTGGTACTTCGAGAACTGAGGGGGTGGAGCAGAGTACTGATGTGCTGCAGGCAATACAAGTGGCGGAGTCGGAGCTGGTGGACGAGCTAAAGGCCATTCGTAAGTTGATCAAGAAGCCCGCGCTACATTATACGATGTGGAATGGGGAGGAGGCGAGTCGTCTATTGTTGTGCAAGTAGGGCGGTGTTTGACGTTGGGATCAGTACGTCGTCGAAATCCGCAAGGACGAACACCGTGAAATCCCAGCCAATTGGACACTGCTCTCCAGGTGTGTTCTGGGTGCTCAAATCGTGAACCGTGCATCCTCTGACTCTCGTACCTCAGCACAAAGTATACGCGAAGATATCACACACCGCAGGTCCGCGCGAAAATGCAAGAACGCGCTCAGTACAAGGAGGCTCTCGCGGCGGAGGCCCACAAAACGTTCCTGTCTTTCCTTGCAGAGATCACCGACAAGCACTACGCAATCCTTAGGGACGCAGTCAACAAGCTCGCTGTGACGGACTGCTTGTTTAGTCTAGCGCAGGTCGCGGCCCAAGAGGGTTATTGCAGGCCAGAGTTCGTTCAACATGCGGGTGGAGAAGGGGCTTCAGGCGCGTGCGACATCCTGGAAATTGTCGAGGGCAGACACCCCATGATCGAGGCTTTGCGGACTGACCCGTTCGTCCCGAACTCGCTGAAGATGGGCGGGGACGAGACGCGACACAAGATTATTACTGGTATGTGTGAAGTAGGTCACGGCCTAGCGAAAGGAATGCCGAGTCCCATTGTTTTTAGGGCCTAATATGGGCGGAAAGAGTTCTGCGGTCCGGATGACTGCGCTCTGCGCTATCGTATGTGCACGTTGCGTCCCATAATAGGATATTTCGCTCAAAGCCGTCTTTGCAGATGGCGCAGGTGGGGTCTTATGTACCCGCCAAATCGATGAAGCTCAGCTTGCTAGACGGTGTGCTCACCAGGATGGGAGGTGAGCCCGATTTACAGCGTCGCCTGAGTTGCACCTTCATCATGGTCCCCGCAGCTTCGGATGAACTCGCTCGCGGTCGATCGACATTCATGGTTGAAATGCAAGAGACGAGCGATATCTTGCAGATGGCTACTTCGAAGACACTTGTTGTTCTAGATGAGCTCGGCCGAGGTACATCGACGTTCGATGGAGTGAGTTGTCTCTCCAATCCGGCTGCCGTAGTGCAATTGATTCAAGGGCGGTCACAGATGGCAATCGCAGGCGCGGTGCTCCATCACCTCGTCCAGGTAGTGAAATGCAAAACACTCTTCATCACGCACTACCCCCAAGTCGCGACTGACCTAGAGCGCGCCTTCCCCTCCGACGTCGGAAATATGCACATGGGCTTCACCGAGGAAACCCGTATCGACGGCACGCGCGAGGTGACCTTCCTCTACCGGCTCGAATCTGGGCTGGTCGCCGAGTCGTTCGGCGTGGAGTGCGCGCGCCTCGCCGGTCTGCCGGAGACGGTGCTTCACGTCGCGAGTGCGAGGGGCGCAAGCATGCGTCAGGTTATCGAGACGCGGATCAGGCGCACAAAGTGAGGCTCAGGGTTTCAGCGGGCCATAACCCCTGCTGTGCGATCTGACTAACGACTAACGGACGATCTTCGCAGGACGCGCAAGTGCGCGGAACTCGTTCGGCGGTGTCTCGGACCCAACTCACCTGAAGCCGTCCGGCACGCGACCCTGGACAAACTGCGAGATCTGGTAAAGTCGATATCTACAGGTGGCCGATCCGGTACATCGAGCATCTAGCATAGGGCATCTATCCGCTCTTCTCTTTCCGCGCCTTTTTGTGCTTCGTCTTCTTGCCTGAGGCGGCACCCTCCTCTACAACTGCTTCATCTGCTTTCCGCTTTGTCGCAGCCTTGTCCTTCACTGATGCTTTCGTATTGCTGTCTTGTAGTAGCTGAACTATCTGCTTGCACATCGCTTGTAGCCCAACGGCAGACTTGAACCGGTCACTAGAGGCCAGCTTCGACGATAGGTCTGTCCATTTTGACGGTTCCCAAACAGAGGAGGCTTCGTCGGCCCCCGAGGCGAAGCGCTTTGTCTGGCGTACCGCAGTAAGGGCGAGCTTGAGGATCTCTTTAGCGTGTGCGGGCGTCAATGTCGATTCACTTGAGCACGCGTTGGAAAGCGCGTCTAGAATCGCCTGCCGGAGCTTAGGCATGAAAATCAATATCTCCGGCTTGCAATCGCCCTGTAACCCTCTACGTGAGCAACAGCCAAAGAGGACGTAATCGAGACTCACGAGAGCCTGTAGCTGGTTGACCAGCGTGCTGATGAGGTGGAAGGCTTGGGCTTGACGGAAGCCATTCAACGCTTCTCCTGGCGCTTTCACAAGATCATCCCGTATACTCCATGCTGCCGCGGGATACCGCTTGACGAAGTCACCAATGAACGGAGGATTCAGTCGTGATGCCTTGCGTGCCACGAAATCTGACAGGGACTCCCGGTAGACTTTGAGAACAGGCTCTGCAGTGTCGCTGTGCAAGAAAACCCTAGACAGATAAATGCTACACTGGTTCAGCGTGGTCAATACGTCGGACGTCGACGCTTTCCGCGCGAGATTATGCAGCTCTTCAAGCGTCTTGGCCGCGTCCTCTTTGGATGCCAATGAGGGCGTATCTTTAGACTTGCCGATACGATTCCGCAGGATGCCCGTTGCCTTGTCGGCGAGTTGCTTCTCGTCCGGCCCAGTCCCAACGATCAACTCGACCAGCGGGAAAATCAGCCGCAAGATCAGGGGGCTCGTCGGTTGCTTCCTAACAAAGACGTCGATCAGGTCGAGCACGCGGTTCTTGAAATGCGTCGCCTCCCGCTGGGCGTCGACGTCTACGGACAGCTCACGTGAGTACAAACGCGGGGAGGTGAGAAACTTAAATGCCTACCTTTCCGGCTGCCTTTCTCACCTGCACGGGCCCTGAACGCCGCGGCTAGTTGTTCGTCGATCGCGAGCATCTGGTCGTCGTCCATCAGTTCCTCCTCCGATTCTTCGTCGGAATCGCCGGTCGCCGCTGAGATTCCATTGACACGCAGCGCTTCCTCGATTTTACGGCGGAGCTCGAGATTGGCCTCCTCATCCCCTTCGTCGTCTTCGTCGTCTTCATCGTCGGGTGAGGATGACGAAGATGACTCGTCATCTCCCACTTCTTCTTCTTGTTCCTCATCGTCATCCATGTCGACGTCCTCGTCCTCTTCAGCCATGAGCTCCTCAGGATCGCGCCGCTCCAATTGCTGTACCGAGATTTACCGAGAAGATAAGCTACGAATTCAATAAGAAAAGGCGAGGCTACTGACGGTGAGAATGAGATCAATCGTGCTCTCCTGCACCGAGCTTGATAGCAGTGAGAAGACTTGATTGGCTACAGCGCGCATATATGCTGTGCCCTTCTCGAGGAACCCGATGACTGTGTCGACGAGGACGTCGATCGGTGCGGGAAGTTCCTTTTCCTTGCCCTTGTCTTCGCCCATTGACTTGCGCGACTTCTTTCCCTTCTTGCTCTCCGCGGGGAACAGGCGTGATGCGCCGTCAATACAACTCTGCAGCAGAGGCGTGAGTTGTTCAGTATGCCTCCCGGGAATGACGACGTGCGAACCTCGAGCGCCTCAGCATCAGTGTCATCCTCGTCGGCGCAGTATTGATGCAGGAGCGTTGACGAGAGCAGCAACTCGACACCCTTTGCGGCTTCACGACGATCCTCGGGTACCTAACGTGATTATTAGACACGATACTTAGGCGCCAGTGGAAAACACATGGCTTACGTCTTTAAGGCGAGCTAGAATCTGGTGCGCCTTCTGGCGTAGCTCTGCCTCGTCGGAGTCGATCTCGGAGAGCGAGCGAACGTGTTTGGCGTCCTTCTCGAGCCCCTCAATCGTCGAGAGCACTCGTGATACCCAAAACTTCCCATCAGATGCAACGGCCGCAACTTTTGCTGCCTTGCTGTCTTCTACTTCGCAAATCAGTGGGTGCGCAGGCAACAAGACGATACCGCGCAGACGTACCCTTGACGAGGGTCGTCTGTGTCGTCAGTTCTGCCAGGCATCCAAGGAGACGTTCACGGCAGTTATTCCGCAGTTCCTCCGAGAAAGCGGGCATGGGAACGTTGCGCAGCTAAGGGGCGACAAGGTTGCGGGGTCAGTCATCTCCGCCGTCCGGCACAGAATGTATTCCGCGAGGGTGTCGCGCGCGCGCTTACCGCAAGAATAGCATTCTTCTCCGACCTCTTGGTGACTATGAAGAGCCCATGCACCGCGAGCCAATCGAGGATCGTCTGAATCCACGCGTCGCTCTTGGGAATAGCGCCATTACAAATGAGCGCTGCGAGTTGTTCGATGATCCATGCGCGGCGCGTGTTAAGAGCCTGGATGTCCGCCCTGTACGAATAAGGGCGATCAGCGGCGACGCAATCGGGACCGCGAGAAGTGAGATTGCGCACGTCTCAGACGATTGCTCGTCGTCGACTTGTTTGAGCAGGAAGTCGATGTAACTCTGAATGCCCTCCTCGTCCATTGACGTAAGGATAGACTCAACGGTCTTTGTCTTCGTGAGCTTGTCGAACTGCCGGCTGCCGTTGATGCCGGTAAGCTGGAGGATCAGCGAAAACCCAATGCGGGGATTGCCCTTGACGATACTCTGGATGTCTGCGACCTACATTCGGCATACCATCAACCTTCGCCCGCGCGTGGAGATAGGAGTTGAGACGTACCACTTGTCTGGCAGCCTTGTGCAGATACCGATCGCTGTTGGACAGGTGGTTGATCCACGAGCGCATGAAGTTCTTCGTAAAAATCATGGGCATGTCATCTGCGCTCACGCGCGGCAGCGCCTTTTGGAAGACCTGGAAGCCCCAATATTTCCGCTCGGGCGAAGACGTCGAAGCGAATAGCGATTCTGCGAAATAGGCGCATCTACCATTAGCCTTACTGTAGGTGGACGCACAACGAAAGTGAACGAACCATCCACGACGATCCGGAAAAACTCTGGGAAGGAGCCTTTGGACGTTGGCGCATTGTCTCCCTTCGGTAGGATCTGATCTAGGAGCATGTCCCAAACAAAATGCACCTGCGGTTTCCAAGAGCCCGACTTCGGAAGATCTGCCTCTTGGTCCTCGTCCGCATCGGATTCCTAGATCGAACGCGCGGCGTAAATGACACTGCGAGAATACGCCTGGCGATGCGCGCCATGATATCGTACCTTCAGTATCCGGGCGAGCGTTGCTAGATTCCCCGTACTGAGTACGTCCGGGTTCTTGAACGTCGGCGCCAGCTGCTTCTTCCAATCCCGTGAAGGATACGCAACCTGTAGCTTAAGCGTCAACGCGACCTTTTCGGGGGTCCACGTCTTGGACTCCGAGTATACCGCGGCGATCGTCGCGTCTACCGCTTCGTCTTTCCAAGAGACTTCGGATGCTGTAAAGGCGTCCACCGCAAGACTGATGGACCACCAGGCGCTCTCGCGTAGCCAGGATTTCTTCTCTCCGAGCGCAAGCAGCTGAGTAAGAGTTTCATTGTATGCGTCCAGGTCCGAAGCCACAGTAGACGACGAAGGAAGTGCGCTGTCACGGAGCAGGAGACCAGACTGGATCACAGCGGTAAGGCCGAAGAGACGGGCGAAGAAAACATCTCGTTCTTCCTGACCAGTCATAGAACCCTGGGTTTTTGACGAGTCCAAGATGAGCTGCACGACTTGAGAGCATGTTACGGTGTCTATTCGAGACAAGAGCTGCGCATAGTCTAAGTACACAGACGAGTCTTCCAGGACTGGATAACACACCTCCGTCAGGGCAACCGCAAAGCCCAGCCTACTGCTCTCTCTTGGACTAGCCAAACCACGGACCAAACGGCGTATCGAGTATGACACGTCCTGCGCGTTCAGTACGTCAAGGCCGTCTAGCTTCGCCGGTTTACCATCCTCCTCGTCTTCAGACGTCTCTGGAGACTCCTTGGGCACGAACTGAGCCTGGAAGTGTTCGAGGGCAGACACAAGTTTCGCAGAGGCCTCCAGACGCTCCTTTTTGTTGGCCGACGAGAGATGCCAGAACAGCGGGAGAGTCGTCGACATCGCGCAGGACGGTGAGCAGGTCCAGCCAGAGCCGTTCACAGTGTGGCCGCAACAAATCCAAAAATTCTGGTAGCGCTCGTCGTGTGATCGAAAGATTAGATAGACGCGTGTGGACTCGAACGTGTTATCTTATCTCCCAATTGACGAAATCAACTCCTCTTGCTTTCAACCTCCACCCAGTTCGCCTTATTCTCACTATAGAACGCTAGGACAGACTCTCCACAGCGGACGATAAATACGTGGCTCTCAGACAAGTGTAACGATTTGCGGATTTGCTCTTCCAGGTGATTCCGTGCGTCTTGTCAATTCGGACAATACCCAACCGTGCCCCCCAGAAATGGTCAAGCGTACGGGAACTGAACTATGCCTAAATCACGGACACGGAAGGCACGGCACTCTGGGCATAATTACCGCGTACCCCCTACCTCCACGGCTACGGGCCAGGAACGATGACGCAACAAGAGACAATGGTGCGGCCCAGACCAGCTAGAGAGGACGAAAGGAAGGCTCGCGAAGTCCCAACCCCGCACGAAAAAGGGCGGCGCACATCATTCGAAGCGCACGCAGTCTCTCCGCCGCCGGGAATCCAGGTCCCCAGAGTCCATCGTGGAGACCGCCGTGCGCCCCGGAGACCTCTGGATCCTGGAGCGGATGATAAGCTGATTGGAGGGCGTGGAATGTATGGGGCGCAGCCGCCGCGGTGTTGCAACAAGCTCGAGGACGTCCATCATGAACCCGGGGGCCCGTCCAAAGGAAACAACATGGCGCATCGACGAATCTCGGTGACGTCGTGCACGATCGCACAGAGTGTATGGAGGCGATCTGCACTGTCGTCATCCGGCACTGCACCCTGCGAGGTATGGGTCCGGTGTTAGCGTCGTCGAGGCGGAATCCGGAATTCAGGTGCACCGCCTCTGCGTACCTTCTGCTCAAACCCGACCCGCTTCCGGGCTGCTGTGGTATGTACTTATCGCGATGGATGCCCGAGGCGGCGCGGCGGCTCCCCGTTCTGCGAGCTAAGACGGCGGTGCGATGGTGAATGACCAGGATGCGGTGGACAACATTGTTCATCTGACCCCCAAGCGGCCAAAAACGCACGGCGATCAAGCTTAGGGGGATGCGTCCGATTGAGGGGCGTCTCCACAACGTCAGCAAACTCACCAAGTTCACCGTCGTCCGTTTCCGGTTTCCGGTTTGCTTTCATGACTCGTACGCAGGGCTGCGGATCCTCTCTTGCTGGTGCGTGGGATGTGGTGTTGGTAGCTCGCAAGCGAACAGAATCGTGCTGTGGCGACCAATGCGCGGAGAGTGCGATATCTAGGTAGGCGCGCCCGGACTCGGTGCAGTCATTGCGGCGCCATCTCACACGCTCACGTCTGGGGCGCAAACGGGGCACAGTGATGTCAAATACGTCGGCGAGGCACTGAAAAGTACGGAAATTGGTCCGAGGGTGCTACTGACGTTGCAATACTTCAAACAGGGATCCCGCCAAGCGTCCGCGCTAGCGTGTGCGCTCGGAACCTCCGGGGCGTGCATTGAATAGTAGAAAGCCGACGTCCTTACGTCCACGACTCGGTGCGAACGAATCCGAGTAACGTGATAGCGCTCCGGACAATACGGCCTCATGGCGAGTGGCGGCGGGTGGCCCAGCAGCGTTCCGACGGCTCGTACGACAATTATTGGATGGGGGAGATGGAAGAGACAAGTCAAGAACCCGATGTCATACAGAGCGTGTTGGCAGCCGCAGGACACTTTCTCTCATGAATACGGCCCTTGTTCCGAACACTTTTACGCAAAATCATCCAGGATGGGGGGCGCGTGACTCCGGCGTGTCCTTCCTGTTTGCCGCTTCGAGGCGGCCTTTGGGCTTCTCTGGCCTCGGAACAGTACGCATAGCGCTGGGGGAGGCTGCGGGGTGGCAACGTGGGATGCACAGCGTTGCTATTGACCGTCGGTTGTCTCCACACTTTCGTGCGGGGGACGTGCGGGGTACATGTAGGCTATTACTCAATGGGATGATCGGATCCTGGAGCGGTCGTCGACCGCGCGGCATCAGCGACTATCATCGGCGACAGAATGTGTAAGAGAAGAGACGGTTACAGTTAATCGGCGGGGACTAAGTCACTGAGTACTGTGTTAGGAACTGCACAAAACATATGGGAAGATGACTCTAGGTCCCGTTGGGTACTGAGAAACGACGCGCTTCGCGGGCTTCGGGTCTTGTAACACTTCGAGGTGGTCGCACTGCCTCTCTTGCTCGTACTCTGGATTCGGAAGCTTTATTAAACTCACACGAAGTCGCTGGTCTTGGGAGGGGAAGCGGGCGTCCCGCATCGTTTCCCCGCACCAAGGTCAAGGATTACTCAATAACTGGGTCGGATCCTGGGACACGCCCTCGACAGTCGCGCGCGCGCGATGGCTGTCATCAGCCGGTGAACGTGTAAGAGAAGGTGCGTTTACGGCGGGTTGATAGTCATCGCGTTCGTGTCTCTCCTTTGCGGGACTTGCGGCTTGATGTGTGGAGGATGGTTGCGGCACTTGAGAGGAACACGAGGAATTGTAGACGACCGTGGCGGCGCTTGTAATGTCATCTCCCCGCGCTGCGAGGGCGCCGCGTGCCGTAACGCCTCACGTACGCTGAACGAATCTCATGTTCGCGGCCACCACACGACCCACGGGCAATCCGGGGCAGGCACGAATGAAAGACAGGTGGCCCGCAGCGGGCAGGCTTCGAGCCGGTTCGGAAGGCAGGGAGGGAGCGTTCGGAGAAATGTGAGCGGAAGACATAGCCTAATCGAGGGGTCGGTGGACCAAGGGCGATGATTGCACGACGAATCTGGGGAGCGAAAGACATGGGCCATGATTGGGGGCTGAGCTGAGGACAGGCGTTGTGGAGCGGCCGCCCGGGGAGATCCCGATGGGCTGGATCGAGATATGGGAAGAGCCGATGTGGCGCGTGGACGGGACGAGCTGATCGTCGGGCGAGACCTGACATATGCGGATCAGGGATAAACATGTGACCGAACGGTGCCCGATCTGCATCCTGGTCGCGGTGGACCGCGGTTTTCCCGGCCCTCTCCTCCGTCCGCCGGGTCGGACGGCGGGCACCAGCCATAAGCCTCAGCTTCCGCTGCGCCAGCTTTTCTTTTATCCTCTTGTTTTGCCTCGTATATATACCCCCCGCACCACTCCAGCCGCACCCCTCACCTTCACCGCCGTTCTCGACTCTCAGCCCGGACACTCTCCGCATTAGCTACATCCTCAGCTCCTAGCTTCCACCCCACCACCGTCATCATGTCCAACTCCGTGCTCGCCTCCTTCGACCCCCTCGCCACCCACCCGTTCACGAACAACTCGGGTCTCCTCCCCAAACCCGCCGCGCCTTCACAGTACCCCCACGCCTCACCAGCGAAGCCTCACAACGGCGCCTCGCAGGGGCCCATCATCCTCACCACCGCCCCAATGCACGCACCCCAGCCCAAGCGGGCTTCGCCGTCGAAGTCGAGTTCGTCCGCACCAAAGCCTATCTTCGTCCCCTTCCGCCCAGAGCGGTCTTCGCCAGACCTCGAGGACATCCTCCTCAAGAAGAAGTTCGCGGATGCCTTCCAAGGCAAGGGGTCATGGGGCATCGACCAGGTCCCTCTACCCGCGGCGGTCTCGTCGTCGGGAAAGCAGGGCAAGGCACAGTGATGCAATTGCCCTTCATACCCCATGTGATGTTCTATACCCACTGTGAGTACCATTCTCTCTCCACCCCGCTCCCACTTGCGCCACCGTGTTGCCGGCCGCTCAATCCAGTGTGCGCAGATCACCCCACTACCGTCTGTCACGAAGTCACGAATATGCACCGGCGGCTTCGTCTGCTGTCGCGACCTTACCCACAGGTCCGCGCGAACGCAAAATATGCCGGAATGCGTTGTATCATTAGGGGAGCTACCGTTATAGCTGCGTAGGGTAATGGGCCATTCTTGAGTATTACTCGCATCTTGCATCTTGCTGTCTATGTACGTTTTGCATTCACCGGCTCATTCACCTGTCCTCGTCATCTGCAATCATAATAATGTCCAGTGCTCCCCAACACCGTGTGTTACTAGCAAGCCAGCCCTTGGACTTGAGCGTCTACCTGTCCTTGCCTTATTCCCCCACCGCCACCAGTGGTGCTCTCATCTTGCGACAACCGTCCAGTACGGCTGCCTGACACGCGAGTCGTAGTCGCGCGGTTGGGAAAGTAGAAGTTACCATGTCTATATCTCTGCACGTCGGCAGTAGTCCTCCCCCGGACCCGCTTCCACCACCGCTTCCACCAGACAGCGTCTACACGTCCTGCTATTGCGAAGAGAACGTCTATCTTCTCGCCCGGACGTTTACTCAGCTGTCGGAGGTTCACGCCACGGAGCGCCGTGGGCCCTGGCCATGGCAGATCTTCGTCGTCTTCATCTCCAACGGCGGCAAAACGGTCCGCAATTCAATCCGCTCAGTCCCGCCGTCATTCAAGGAGGCACCCGGTGTGGCTAAGAGCGACTTCGCGTGCCACCGGCCACTAGTGCGGCTACGATGCTCACCGGACATTGGCTGACGCCTGCCGCCTTTCCCCACCGTCTAGGTCGCTCTCTGGAGCCAAAAGGCGCGAGGCGGCGTCGTGGTCTGGGATTACCATGTCGTGCTTGTCCTCCTGCCCCGCGCTCCGCACGACAGCGGCGACGGCTCCCACATTGCGTCTGGGGTCGGATCGGACTCGGGGACAGTACAGGTGCTATTCGGGGCGCATCAGGCATGGGTGTATGACTTCGACACCATCCAGCCAGTGCCTTGCCCGTGGAGAGGTGCGTTCGCTCGGTTCTACGTATTGCCTATCCCAGAGGGCCGCCGCGCCGATGTGCGCCGGCACACCATCGCGTTCGTGATGCCACGCACGTCTGGGGGCATGCTGACGGGCCGCTACGCGAGCAGACTACATCGGCGGGACGTTCCCCTACGCGCTCGACGAGAGCGTCGCGGATCGGGTCGACGACAGGTTCCATAGGTACGCCCCCTATGGTCCCGACTGGTGCTGGCACGCGCTCACGAGATCACGTCCTGCGTGTGGCACGATCTCGCGTACCGCTCGTAGCTTGTTCAGAGTCATCCCCGCAGGCGTATATCTTGATCACTTCGCCTCCGACCGGTCGCACATGGTCAGCAGACGCTTTCGGTTGCCCGTGGCTTTTTCGCCGCCGGTGTTTGCACAGCGCTGACGGGTTGCCTATCGCGTCGAATAACACGGGCGGTCGTGGTCGCCCGCGTTCTTTGCGTTAGATCGCTCCCGCACCTCGCGTCGAGGACGTCATCACGGAGGGCGACGGCGGCTCAGCGCCTGCGTCGACCTCGGGCGGTGCGGAACGTTCTGGGGGAATCGACGGTACGTGTCCGCACGCTCCGTTCCGTCTGACTTCGCCGGGGCTCATACGTACATCGCGTAGAGGGGAGTGGGAGAAGAGAAGTGGGCCCGAGATACGCCAGCCCACCACCGGTATACCCTCCACTTCAGGGCGCGAAGGCACGCGAGCTGGGCATCGTGCACAACCTCATGGAGAGCTTCGTGGAGATGGGCCTCCAGCCGGCCCCGCTCGCCGAAGAATTTGGAGAAGTGCGCGAAGGCGAAGGGCAGGTCCCAGGGCGTTCGGCGGCTCAGTACGGACAGGTGATGCGTATGGGGGACTTCGTGAAGTGGTTGTCTGGGAGTTCGGGCGACGCGAGGTCCATGTGCTCATCGGAGCGGGGAGGCGGGTCCGTACCCTGAGAATAGAGCTATCGTGGTTTTATGTGCTCCCTTCGGGAGAGTGATGTGCTGCGCTCGGGTGTGTAAGCCACAGAGCGCGTTGAGTTCGAAAAGGTTTGGTTGCTGGGTTGGGCTTGGTCGTAGTAGGTCCCCACCCCGCCGACACCGAGTCGACCAAGCTCACGCCGTCACTTCAGTGCTCTGAGATGCGGCCCGTGGCTGCCGGCGTGAGCCGTTATGCAGTGTGACACGCTGGTGACATGCGTGTGACCGAGCAGCACTCGTCTGTGGCGCGCGTTTGTAGCGGTCGTCTGTCCTTTCTCTCCGTCCTCTGTTGCTTTCGGCTGCACCATCTGCCACGTCGCGTCCACCCACTCTCCAGGAACGTTAGGATATTCTGCTCTAACTATGTCAGCCATTGTCAACGGCCACGGTGGACTCAGCAACGGCGTGACGGCATCTGGCTCGGAGGACGGATACGCGAACCACAACGGCCCATCTACAAGCGCAGGCGCACCTGTCGCCAATGGATACGCTCAGTGAGTATCTCAATTTCTCGTAAAGCGTTGCTGGAGGTGGCAAGGATCGATGGTACGCGTCGATAGGCCGAGTTTTGTTCTTTTCGGTGGGGCTGGTGCGTGAGAAAACTCAAATTGCTTGATGTGTGTGTCGACATCTGCACCTCGGATACGTGTCATGCCGGTTCACCGAATGGACAAGGTGGCTGCCTTAGGCCGTGTCCCGTCGTCGCGGCCTGTTTAACTTTCTCGGGGCGTGACGAACTTTTCCCTTTTCTGCGGCGTCAATCTGCCGCGCCTTGTTTTCCAGATATGATGATCTCGACTTCCAAGCGTGTCGGTGGTCGTGTGCGACCCTAATACACAGCCATACTGACCATATCCGTTGCCACAGGCCGCCATCTTTATATCAGGTGCACAATGAAGACATTGTGAGCCACCTATTCCAGTCGGGTTTCCAAACCGGAGTACGTTGACCACGATTTCGTTCATCGCGTCATGCCCTGACCTCACGTCCCAGAACTATGCAGATACCTTATTAGTACGTTAACATCGCTTTCGGCTACTTGGGATTGATATTGACCGTTACCGCAGCATGTCCGTGCGACCGTCTATCGACTGCACGCGCTCATCTTGTCTCGCTCGCCATACCTTGCGCACTTGATGTCCACGTCGCCGCAGTCTGGTAGCCCGCACGTAATCTACGTTAATCTCGAACATGAACCGGAAGTGACTGACGAGGTGTGTACTGTGTGGCTGTTACGCAGTCGACTGGCTGACCTGTACCACGTAGGGCTTCCATCATGGTATGCAAACTTGGCGCACGAATAATGAAGACCGGTACTAATGATTCTGGCAGCTTTGGCCTACCTCTACTCGGGCGCTGCCCTCGCCAATATTCGCCCTGAAAACGCCCGTGGTGTTCTCGCCGCAGCGTGCCTACTTGGCCGCATGGACGATCTCTGCAACTACGCTTACGAGATATGCCGACAATCTATAAGCCTAGACACGCTGCCGTCCTGGCTTGAGTTTGTCGACACCGCGCCTGTCCCGTCGGATGGGTCATCTACACCTACCACACCAATCATGGACCCCCATCAACACCTACGCACGGCTGTCTTTGGTCCTTATGCTCAGCGCCTTCGCGAGGACATCTTCAATTTCCTGGTTGTGACGCTACCTAACCTCGTGAACTACGGCGGACAGGCAACACCGTCAACGCCGCTGCCGGAGGGGAGCAGCCAGCATTCAGATGCGGGCCGCGAGACTCTCATTCAGGTGTTCGCGCGTGTGCCGTTTGATCTGTTCAAAGCTGCCGTTGAATCACCAACCTTCCAACTGGGTCAGCCCTTGGTTACTTGACGCGGTTGCTATTTGGTGCTAACGTATATCCCCACCAGGATCCGTGCACTCTCGCTTCAAGTTTGCAAAAGACGCCATTGAACTGCGTAAGCAGGGCGTCGCGCGTGGTACGGGTGCGGAGGAGACGGTCGTGCTCGCATTCGGCGGGAACACGACGCAGTCCGGTGGGGTGCTCGTCACGCGCAAGTTGCGCAGGCGACAGCTGTGGAAGGTCAACTCGTGAGGAGGCGCACTTTGGAGGATGGGCTTGTAGGAGGGGCGGCTGCCCCGTGTTGTATTGCGCACTCCGCGTCTGCTGCTGTGCTTTGTGCTCGTTGTGTCTATCTTGCATTGTCGTCGTAGTAATCGTGCCCTTTGTTGTGTCCATAGGATGGTGAGCGTGCTCTGCCAGTATATCAGTTTGTACACGACAGGACTTCTGCTGCTCCAAACACTGTTGTGTGTGCATATTGAATTGGATTGCACAAGGGGTTTTCCGAGTGCCAGGGCGCGTTCAACGGTGCAAGCGGCCCGAACTTGGAGACTTGCCAAATGCCGACGGCGTCACGGCCGTGACTGAGGATGGTCAATTGGGCGCTCCGCCGCGCAGCATTGTGGCACCGTCCCGTCGTCCGCCACCCGCGTCGGTGTCCAAGACAATGTCGAGGACGTCCAGACATCCGCGTCCGCAGTACGCCTCGGCCTCTCCATCCGCATCGGATGCTTCTTTCTTCCCGACCCCGCAGTATGTCTCCTCGAGGTCGTCATACCCCGCATTCCTACCCCTGCAGGAAACGGCCCGGCTGCAGCTGGCTTGCGCGGGACGGGGCCTGGTCGATGCGTTTCGATGGGACACAGTTGTGAGACTAGTAGCAAGGTACGCAATATGACTAGAATGGCTTGGAGCATGGCTCTGACCCCTCTTTGTTCTGCCAGCGACTCAGAAGTCCGCTCAAACGTCCTCAAGTCGCTCATGCTGAATACCGTGTCTTTGGTCTCTGTCTACTTTTTTGATTGGCTCCTACATCCTCTCGCACAAGAGCAGCAGAAGTGGTTCCACCGCAACCTAGGCTGGTTCTACCAGGTCTTGTGGCTGCTGCCCGTGGTGGGCATATCGTTCTATCTGAACGTGAGTCCTCGGTTCGTGTGACATGGCATCTGTTGTCCCCAGCGGCGTCCAGCACTAGGATGAAAACACCGTTGCCGTTATCACAGGGCGGGCAGCACGCTGTCCCTCCGATGATGCTTTCATTGTTCTATCTCTGACAGTGCTACGATTGGGGGCGCGTCTCGAACTACCGCCCCGCCTGCCGCTTCGGGCAGTCGCGACGAGCCGTTCATGCACTCATCTCTCACGATGCGCCGTAGAGCTCATGGTGCACGCTCATAGCCAAACGCACCTTCACATTGCAACATGGAAGTCGTGCGGCAGCGCAACCTCCGTCCACCTATAGCGGAATGCTCAACGCGCTCGCGACGTCGGCGTATCGCGGCGTGATGGTTTTCACCTCCGTCGCAGTGTCTTTTGCGCTTGCGTATATCCCGTATATCGGGCCTCCGTTGGGCTTCGCGTTTTTGTGTTGGGTAGACGCGTGAGCTTTTAGGCTTTTGTGAGTATAGTGATAGTACTGATGTCTCCCGCAGGTACTATTGCTTTGAGTGCGTTTCATGCGGTTATCCCCCTTGAAGTTCGAGGTCTGACGGGCAACAGATTCATTTGGATAGCTAGAGGGCTGTCGCTATCACGAAGGGTCAGACATCTCGAAGAGCGATGGGCATATTACTTCGCCTTTGGTGCGTACAGCACCATATCATTGGTGTTGACTTTCTGACTTATTTGCTGCAGGCTTGCCTACAGCTGCGTTGTGCATGTGGGGCAGTAGTCTTGCGAATGCAGCACTCTTTGCGTTATTCTTTCCTGCCGTGAGTTTCCGGTCATCGCAATATCGCATCGCAACTGAGCTCGGCCACAGTACATCATCATGGCGATATATGCTAGACCTATGCCCCTCGACCCCTACAACCCGGCACCGTCTATGATGAGTCGGGGTCATGCCGAAGACGACGCCATACGCTACCCCTCACCACTTATACCCATCCGGGTACCCATCTTTGCACCCGTAATCCTCTTGAACGATTGGATCGTGGGCATCCTTAGTGTTGGCGGCAAGAACACTGGGACAAGTACGGGCTACGGCGTAGGGAGGAAGACATCAGGTGTGGACGCACGACACCGGAGGGCCCGGAGCAACAGCGTTGAGAGTATCGAAGAAGGCGGGGCTAACGAGCTGAATGATATGACCTTCATGAGCCAAACTTTGGATGGGGGTAGAGTGAGGACGCGGGGTATTGGACAAAGAGGGGCGTCTGGGGTGGGACGGGTCAGTCGCAAGTACGATTAACCAGAGCCTGGCATCTAGGTCCGTGTCGTTCCTAATATTGTGATGAACACTATCGCTCGATTGGACTTATGGTGCGCCTCGACGTCAGCATGTCTCTTGCCAAGTTTAAGCTTGTAGAGACACCTGTGAGCTGCGGGTAGGTGAAGGCTCGAGGAACAACGCCCTTTTCCAACTCAGCTCTCTATCGCAATCATATCTAGCGAATGTTGGTGGAATTGTACTGTTCCTCATGTTGCGAATAACGCTGCCCTCGCCCATCCGCTACAATACTGAAGCTTCGACTGTCTTACACTGGCAGACGCATAAACATCAAGTCATTGGCCTCGTATAAACAATACTGATGCGCCCCCAGCAGGCCGTGCACTGCCTACCAGCGAAACACGAAGGTGGAAGCATCACACCGATAAGGCACCGCCATTTTCTTCCTGTACTTGCGAACGGAGAGTTGGAGCTCATACCTATAAATATGATTAGGTGAGAGCGGTGTGTAGCCGTGGCCAGCACGTTGTTCATAAAATTGGTACATCACAGCTGTTGTGGAGCCTTCCGCCCACGAACGCGTGCCCGCCGTGTATCGTCGACCGGGGACTTATCAGGCCGATCATTACTCATGCCGCCGGCGGTGTCTTTTACGACGTAGTGCCGAAACTTCTCATACGAAGCGAACAAAACACGATGACTCGGTGTCGTCGGACTCTGACCTGCGCAAGCTGCGCTGAGGGGGACTTCTTGTCGCCAATGCCTTCACACATCTGGTAAGTGGGTTCTTATACACTCTAACACGGTTTCGTCTCCCCCTTTTGATAGTACAGATCGAGGTATCCGCCGTCCAACCGATCGAAAAAAGATTTGTGAATGGTATGCCTAGTATCAGGACCACCACCTGCACTACCACAGGAGTCCAGGTGTTTGCGGCGGATAGCGCCAGCACCGTACACACCATATGCCGCGTGTGGCCGACCCCCGAATAGGAACCCCGGGGTGTGCGGGAAGCCTAGGCGATACATGCTTTGCCCCGGCACTGCTCTTGCAGAGCTAGTATAAGTACCCGTGAAGGCTACGGAAACAAAGCCCCATCACTTCGCTTTCTCCCTCAGGCCAGAGCTCATTCTACTCCATTTACCATTCGATTCGCCAACAGCAACTTGTCCTTCCATTATTTTGCAATGTACGCAAAGGCCTTCATCACGCTTGCTCTCCCCATTCTTTCTGCCTACGCCCTCCCTCCCGAGAAGCGTGACCGTGAGCATGCGTTCCCTTCGCTATGTAGAACTGCGTCATGCGACTCACAATTCATACCGCAGTGCCCGACATCAACTCGATTGTCAGCCAGGCTGCCGGTGTTCCGCGTGAGCCTGCCACTGAATGCTGTATTTTCGCAAACTCACAGTCATATAGTGTCCTTTGTATCTGCGCTATCGGCAGCCGGATATACTGCGCCGCTCAGTATCGGTGCGGCCGGTGTAGAAATATCTTTGGCAAGTACGTCTTTGGTATCTCCGTCTTAATCGACTCAGCTCATATTCTCACCGGTTATTTTGCACCGTATAGCCGTCGATGGGACAACGTTCGCGGAGATGACGTCCATCGGAGGTCCCGCTGTGACCCTGGCCCCCGCCGGTGTCAGCGGCGTCGTCACGACCTTTGGAAATGCCCAAGTGACAATTATACCCCCGGCGGGGGCCACGGACGCTCCTCAGAAGGGGAGCGATGCCGGATCCTCCGGTGGCTCTTCGGCCTCCAACACGCAGCAGGGGAGCGACATCGCTTCTTCGACCGGTATCCCCGCCTCCGGTACTCAGAAGGGAGGGAGCGCCTCCACCAACTCGGGGGCCAGCACAGATACTGCCAGTTCAGGTTCCCAGACGGGAGGTGCCGCTCCTAATGGCGGCGCCGGAAAGTGAGTGTCTAACCTTGAAATTCGTAGCTGTTATGTCAGTGTCCCTGATCATGACAACTGCTTAGGAACGCCGCCGCAGGACTTGTGGCCCCGGCGATGCCTCTGTTGACCGGCCTCCTCAGCGCCTTGGGGGCGGTCGGCGCGGGGGCTCTGATACTCTTGTAAGCAGCTGAACCCGAACGCCAACGGGCCGTGCATCAGGGACCTCTTAGAACCGTATTTTGTTACGCTTATGTTTACTTACAAATAATCCATCTTCTCTCGTTCATCCGTGTTATATCCTATTATAAGCTGATTTGTATACCACCCTGCCCGGTCGGCGATCTCGTAGTAGGTGTGGCAAATAACGACGCTATCTGGTAGCCTGATTATTGGACCACGGATGTTTCTATCTAGTTGGGATTTGGTATGGTTGCGCCCACCTAATCCTCAGGCCTTCAAGCACTGACGTGCTTTCAGATAATGCGTCCTTTGGTCGACTAGCAAACGTTGATTGAGCATGTGTTTATTGATGGAGCAATCACCGCAGAATCACCAAATACTATGAGGCCAGCTTTCTCAGCCACAGAACGTCTACGCTCGACGGAGTAAGCACGCGTGAGCGTGAGCTTACTAACTGCCCGATCCATTCGCGTGTTTCGTCATGGGGCATTTCAGTAGCGCATCGCGGTAACATAAAAGGCCAGTTTGGGGGCGGATCATCCTTAACACGTAGTCCCGTTGCTAGAGTCCCACCGAACTTGCGTATTCCTACCAACACAAGGGATGACGGTGAACGTTCAGGATGCGATTGTCCTTCTCGGGGACTCCATTACAGAGATCTCCTTTGCAGGGAACGGCTTGGGTGCTAGACTAGCAGGTCAGAACCTATACATCGTGCAAACGCTCATGGGTAGTATTGATATCCGAGCGTAGACGTTTACAATCGCAAGTTTGACGTGGTCAACCGAGGCTTCAGCGGGTACAACACCGACTGGATTATACCAATCTTCGAACAGGTCAGTTCGCATCTCGCTTATAAGCGGGTTAGAACTCGGGTTCCTGTATGTGCTTACTAGATGATGGTTCAACACAGATCTTCCCAACGCAGCACCAGCAACAGCACGCACCGAAAGTGCGCCTGCTCACGATCTGGTTCGGGGCCAACGACGCAGCTCTCCCACAGAGCAAACAGCATGTTCCTCTGGATCGATTTCAGGCCAACCTCAGGCACATTATTCATGCTGTGCGCTCTCCAGAGTCCCCCTACTATTCGCCGGATACACGCATCATATTGATTACGCCGCCTCCGGTGGATCCCGCACGCTGGGCGGCGTGGTTGGAGGAAGCAGCACCCGAGACCAAGGGGGATCCGCCAGATCGGTCCTTCGAGCAGGCCCAGAGGTATGCGGAGGGTGTAAGGGACGTCGCGACGCGGGAAGGGGTGGCAGTCGCCGACGCGTGGACGCGGGTCTGGGAGGCTGCCGGGAGAGATGAAAGCAGGCTGGGAGAGTACCTCTCTGACGGACTCCATCTCAACACGCGGGGCTACGCGGTATGTGGTCCACACATTGTGCACGATTTCGCTCAAGGACATTGAGGCTACTTTGCAGGTTGTGTACGACGCACTGATCGAGACGATTGCCGCGAAATACCCCGAATACCACTATGATCGTCTGCAGACCGTTTTTGTCTCGTAAGCATTCCCTCGTTTTGGGTTGCGGTTACGCAGGTTCTGATTTCTGTGGTAGATTCGACGTGATCGTGCAGAATCCGGAGAAGTACCGCGAGTTAACTAAAAAGCGTAGCGCATTCGGCAATTAATTCAGGGGCTAGGAACCGTACCCCATATGTGTTCAGAGTTGTTAAACAACTTGACGAGCCACCTAACGTGTAACTTGCGGTCAGCACATGCACACGAACGAGCAAAATCGCAGGTTGTATGTAGCAACAAAGGCACACCAGGATGATGTCCGTCCACATAAGCAAATATTGAAGACCTTATAGAGCGACTCGATGACACTAAGTATTACAGCGGAGTTGGGGGTGGGTCCGGGGGAGACTTGTTAAGAGACACGACAGCGTTCATTTGCATTGACGAGCAGCAACACACAAGCTAGACCAACAGGTCAGCAATAGGCATAGCGGGGCAAGGGATAGCAAGAAGGCAAACGGACCTAACAGAACTATTAGGAGGATATCTAAGGATAACACGAGTCAGATAGCGTTACAGGCTTGCAGTATCTGTCAGACATAGCCGAAGAACAACCCGAGACCCTCTGTAATGTGAAAGTACAGGACGGAGATGTAGATGTCCGCGGTGTACGATGCGCGATCTCGGACGACCTTCGGACATTAATCAAAGTGCATGTAATGACCCTTGACTCGCATACGGCACTGTTCGCAGTCCGCGCGGGGTCCCATGGTAAACCGTTGTCGTTTTGATGTCCCTGTGGTCGTTTGCTGTGGTATGGGGAGTTGTGTATTGGGGCTCGTAGAGGTGGGGGAAGTCATGGAAGTATCCTCGAAAGAAAAGGCAGGCCCAGCGGTGGAGGACAGGAGAGAAGGGGTATCCAATGGTGGCTGCGCGAACATTTGAACAGGCGAGGGAGTAGCAGCTTGAATTTGGATAGCAGGAATCTGTAGGCGATTTGGGCTCTGAGGCAGTAGCGTGGCTTTCGAGGAAGGGTATAGGGCGTCAGGTGGGCGGAGATACTGGGAGTGCGAGGAAGGTTCTTGGGTTGATACGTGTGATGGTCGTGGGGGAGATACTGACATCGTGTTCTCATCCGCGGCCTGCCCCACCAAAACGTGAGTGAGCCAGATGAGTCTCAGAGACAGAAAGGCATATATATACCATGGGTTCGTCCGCCATGACCTCATCTATACGTACTTCTCCGCCATCGTCGGTCATGGGAGTACTGAGGCCACTATGCTCGGACGCGGGGCTCTCTAAGCGCATACTTTGCGTCTGTGACACCCAGTCTTGAGAGAGATTCCGA
This sequence comes from Trametes hirsuta, assembly GCA_001302255.2. Classification (NCBI taxonomy): domain Eukaryota; kingdom Fungi; phylum Basidiomycota; class Agaricomycetes; order Polyporales; family Polyporaceae; genus Trametes; species Trametes hirsuta. The sequence continues at coordinate 868,334 of CP019376.1, forward strand.
AGCCGAGCAAGCGAGTGATTTGGGAGGCCGTGCGAGGCTGGGGAGGTCTGGAAGACGGGTGCAGAGATGGGCACGCTGGTGTCATGCACACTAAATGTGCGTTTCTGAAGAGCATGGGGGTTGATGGCGCTGTTAAGTGGAAGAGTTTCCGGAGGAATCCAGAGTGAACACACCGAGGGTCGCTCATACTGCCCTGGCGAAGATGGCGAGCGTGCACGCTTGGTCGACGAACGCGTCGCACGGAGAGGCATAGGTGACATGTCGATTTCCATAACGCAAGCTATGCCCAGAAGCTCTTCAGACTGAGAGATGTTTACCAGAAGTGTGGTGCGCGCAAGGTGTGGCTGGACGTGACCGAAGGAAGGCAGAGTGTTAGCAGAGAGATACCCTGGGTCTCCGCGTAGATATCTTGGAGAACACAATTGCGGCCTGAGCAGCCAAAACAGACAAGCAACCCGTTTTGATAGAACAAAAGCGAGCAAGAGGAGCAAGAAGGATGATTTTCCAGAGGTTGGCCTGGTGGATGGGAGCGAAGGCAAGGACCCTTTGCACAGGCCCGCCTAGAAATACTCGCGTGGTGGCTGTGTTGCCTACGCGCCGGCAGCGTGCCCCTTTCGCGCGTAACGGTATAATAATACTGTGTGCGTGCCGCAGCGCAACTCGGACGCTTGAACCACCACCACCACCACCAGCTCCTTCGCTCAGTGAGTCTACTGTTTGCGTACCTCGGCCTGGTAATGAAACTCAACTCTGCGCTTATCAGCGAACGGTACTCCGCTCCACTTCAACAATCAGCAGCACAAGTTTCGGCGTATTGATTTGTTCGGAGCGTCAGTCGCATTCACGTCCTTTCTACTGCAGGCGATTATCTGACCTTTGGTTTCTGATCAGGGCAATGTCTCCCGACGGAGTTTGCCGTTATGTCAAGCACCAGTACGATCAGACTTTCGAAGCTGTAGCGTCTCTGCAAAACCGACTTGTCCCCCTTGGGCAGTTCCACAATTCCGTTGCGCCCGTTAACGGACTGCCCCCCGAGATATTTTGTGAGCTTTTCCTAGGTCTCTCCGACAATGTGGGGGATGTTTCACATGTTATTGCTGCTTCTCACGTATGCCATCGGTGGCGGAGTATTGCTCTCGACGCCCCGAAACTATGGTCAGCCTTCCAAATCAATCGAACGGACGCCATCTCGGTATTCCTCCAAAGGTCGCGCTCGTTGCCGATTGACTTGTATCTGACGAAGCCGTCAGACCGTATGCACCATATTGCTTACCTCATATCGCCTCATGTTTCCCGTATCCGCACTTTGTGGATGGCCTATCCGTCCACAGAGCGCATCGATGCCTTCTTCAGCCGCTTTCACATCGTGGCACCTATATTGGAGAGGCTTTCCCTCTGGAGGATGGATAACGTAGATTCTACTCAGCCCCCCAGACCTCCGCATGGCTCTCTCGTCTATTTGTCAGTCTTGCCAGCCCCATCACTCCGCACCCTCCGACTCCACAATATGTCCTTCCTACCCCGTCTAGCTAGTCCTACCGTGCTCGTCAACCTCGAGATTCGCCAAGATTTCTCTCCCGATCAGATGTGCACTCTTCGGGACATGGTATCACTCTTACGACAGTGTAATCCCCTCGAGAGCCTCATCATCTGCGGGGTTCCTTTGATGAGCTCTAATCTTCCGCCTTCGCTTGTCGCCGTCCTCCCTCACTTGAAGATCTTGGAGGTTGCCAACAGCGCTACCTCTATGGAGGAACTCCTAGCATACCTTTCAATCCCTATATTTACGGTCATCCGCCTTCAGACGCGTGACTTCCCCTGGAGCCTGCCATGGGATACAACATGTTCCCGGAACCCGCCGCCTCCGGCCTCCATCCCCTAGTCGGTATCAAGCGCCTGGAGATTTTCTTTGATCAGACGGGGTTCACCCTGCGCGCCTTTCACAAAACCGAAGACTATATTTCGCCTGCGCTAGAGCTCGAGGTCGCCCTGCCAGACGTTGATATCTTACTCTCGGTTGAAATCCTCGAGGGTTGGCCCTTCGACGTGTCCCCGGGGGTTGAGGCCCTCGTTATGGTCGGACCCCGAGGTTACGACGGCAGCATCGCTCTTGAAATTCTCCAAAGCTTCTTTATGGACCTCCCCAATCTCACTTTTCTTCGCGTGATAGCGATGGAGATTTACCATGTTTGCGACTTACTTCGCTGTGTCAACGCCAACGAACCACTACCTTCGTTCGAAACGCAGGGCGAGATGGACGTTCCTCAGGCTATCTGCACCAAGCTCGAGGTTGTGGAGCTTTACGATATTGCCTTCGATGTGTGAGCTTTGGAGGAGTTTGTCAGCGACGCTGACAATAATGCGATGCTCAAGTCCGCGAAGGACCATGGTCCGCCCCAGAGTAGCAAGTACCCGAGACTGAAGGAGTTGAACGTGTGCTTAGCGGGCGCCTGGTCTCAGGGCATCGACACGGTCGCGCATGCAATCGGAGGGGCGGCCGTGGTAGACTGGGATCGAGGCGAGTGTTGAGACACTAGACTATGAAGGGCAGATACGATACCGAGAGCAGTATTGTAGAGGAGAGAAAGGTATCATTATCTCATTCAACGAATATCTCAACCGAAGCCAGCCCATTCGACAGAGTAGTACGTCACTTCTTGCTTCACTTCATCCCATTCGCAGAAGAGATGCGATTTCTTAGTCGCAGTGCCCAACCGTCCGTGCGCGACGATTTCCATCGGAGTCAAGCGCGCCGTGGGAGACTCGATGACGGTCGCAACAAAGTGCGAATGGTATCGCAACGGGTCCCCTGCACAAAAAGTCAGATACGGGTAATATCACTAACAGAAGAATGATCGACGTACCTGGGTAGACCAAAAAGTCGCCTCCAAACTTGATACCGCCGCCCATGAAGTTGCCCTTTTCCCAGAGGTCTTGGAAGACACGACATTTCGCGCGTTCATACGGCGTGGTGGGATACGACCAAAGACCCACCGCGCGAGCGGCCTCGAGGAGGGAATACGCATGCGCATCCGGGTTATACCAATCGATTTCGGAAGAGCTCGCTGGGATCACGACATTAAAGACTGGGACTGCCGACCTTGCTGGCGTCGCGGGCCGCCCTTCTGTATTCGGGGTTGGTGAAGGGACCGATGTAAGTATATCGTCGATCGGAAGTCCCTCTGCGAGTGCTTTGGCACGAGCGGCTGCGGCTCGTTTTGCTTCTCTCTCCTTGCGCTTTTGAACGGCTGCCTCGGACGTGGACAGTTTTGCAGCCTTTTCAGACGACCTTTCCGCTTCGGAAGCTGCCATTTGTCGCTTCGCAGACGACTCTCTCTCCGCATTCCATCGCGCGAGGGCTTCCGGGGCGGCCGGTTGATGGGCATTCGGGTCGTCGATCAGGACGGCAAGTTCTATTGGGAGCTTAGCTCTTGTGGTATGATCTGCACGCCCAGTGTGCACTTACGCTTTTCCACAAGTAGTACGACCTCTTCGGGGAGAAGGACAAGAGGGACTCCCAGGAAGACATTCTGTTGGGACAGATGGGGCAGTGTTCCGGTTAAAACGCCGCAAATGTGGTGTTGCGTGCGTAGGGTCGCTATGTCTGTCCTTCGCTCAGCATATTAGTTATTTATTGGAGAATCGTATATGGAGATGGTCACCTTCCACATTCCAGACATACGCGATGTGGTTCGAAACACGCAGCTGGATTTTGCGGTCGTCGTTAGAGTCAGAGGCCATTCTCGAGCTTAAGCGCTCACGCGGAGTGACGGACGAAGGATATCGCTTCGTCACACCGCGTCACTCAAATGAAGCGCACCCTTGGCGCTTACCGTTCTCCTGTCTCGACCGCCATCACCTCTGCGTTTGTCTCTTCAGCTGAGTTTGCTCTGGACGCAACGCCAAAGTACAAGGCTAGTTAAAGCCTTATGGGATGAGCGGGAGATGTGAAGAGTGCGGCGCGACAACACAATGGGACCAGGACCTGGGGTCCGCGATATGCCTGGAGTGCGGCACGCTCGCGGACCCCACGCAAAGTGTCTTTACCTCTCATTTTGACTACATCGACACCTCCGCTCGCGAGTTCTCAGCTTGGAGCAACGTCCCCGGCGGGAGCACCTTGCGAGGCAGAAATGGCTGGGCGTTGGCAGGGCAGGGTAAGGAAGCTCGGGACCGCAAGAACACTGTACGTATTGAAGCACACGTTGGTAGGTGCACGTTTGGACTAACGCCTTTTCAGATTTCTATGCATGATTTCGTTCGCGTGCTCGCGACCCGTTTATCAAACCCCGGCATCACAGCACGCGCGCAAGGCATTTTCGACCAGGCTATGACGCGAGGTCACTACCGTTGGGGTCGCCGAGCCAAGCTTACCGCAGGCGCTGCGCTGGCCATCGCCCTACGCGAGTCTCACAAGAGCGACTCGATTCGCGACATTGCAGTAAGTGTTATACTTGCCCTCTTGCAAAAATTGGATGGATCTCAGCTGTTCCAGGGCGCTTGAGTCTTGAGCATGTGTTGACGTGCTGCTGTGTCACACAGTACCTCCTCGACGAGCCGCCTGTCGCGGTATCGCGTGCGTTTAGCGCGGTCGTAGAGATTTTGGGCTTAAAGTTGTCTACGGCAGACCCGGCTGTGCATCTCCCGATTCTCCAGACGTATACGGTGTCTTTAGTTGACGCCATGCGAGCCACGAACTCTAATGGCCTCCCTGCGCCATTGTTGAAGGCTCTTTCGCCTCTCTTGCCACGACTGCCGAATGTGGTGCATACTGCGAAGGCGCTCTCCGCCCTGTTGGAGCGTACACACTCACTTGCACATCTCCCGACTCCGCCTACGGCGTGTGCGCTCTTCATCCTCGCACTCGAAGCAGAACATGGATCTTCTCTTCCTCATGCCGGCGCATTCGCCCAAAGCCTCGGCGGACGTGTTGGCGCCGGCAAGGGTGCGGCAATGCAGCGGTACAAGCAGATCTATGATCTCGTAGAAGAATGGATCCGCGAGGTGCCCTGGCTGGACGCGCACGAACGGAAGCGCACTAAAGGCAAGGCGGGCGAGGGACGCTCAAAGGTCGCCAAGCGCATCGTCGTCGCGCGGGGCTTGAAGGACGTTGTACAGTTCCAGGAAGAGATATGGAGGAAGCGCGTCGAGACCGCGGGACGCCCCACGCTCGAGCTCGACGTGGATGACAAGGACAGCGACGCGAACGCGGACGATTGGGACGGCAGCCAGTCGTCTTCTCGGCCCTCGCAGGCTCCCTCTGGCTCGAGCGCGGACAGCGCGCACTCGAGGGCGAGCAAGAAGCCCAAAACGCGGCACCCGAAGAAGATCGTCGACGCCTCCAACTTTCTCCTCAACCCTTTATCGGCTGCTTCCCAGGTCCCCTCGCCCTCCGCGCCAGGTCCCGCCGGCCCAGGCGAATCGGACCTCCTCACCCACCTCCTCACCGCCGACGCGTCCTCGCTCTCCCATGCGTTCCGCGAAGCCCCCAGCCGGCTGCAGCTTCTTGCTGTCGCGCGCGGGGGCGCGGACGCCGCGCATATACCGGATGATGAGCTGTTTGGGGACGACGAGCTCGAGGGGCTGATGCGGACCCCCGAGGAGGCCGAGGCGGTGCGGATTGCGATGGGGTGGGATGTGGGCGGGGATGACGTGGAGGAGCCCGCGCGGGGGAATGGGAAGCGGGGGAAGAAACGGAAGCGGGAGGAGGGTGCGGAGGACGCGGAGCCGAGTGAGGTGGCGGGCAGGGGGAAGGGAAAAGAGAAGGGGAAGGAGAGGGCGGCGGGCTCGAAGAGGATCGATATGGACGCGTTGGCGCGGTTGCTCGACCCTGGTGCCGAACTCGACCTGGGGAATCTTGAGAAGGATGGGAGTGGGAGCGGGGCTGGCGCGGTCGAGGAGGGCTATGGAGATGCCCTTGAAGATGAGGACGACGGCGAAGACGAGGCGGAGGAGAATGGCGATGATGATGATGAGGAGGAGGAGGAGGAAGGCTCGGTCGGGACCGCGCAGGGAGGTGCGCCGTACACCTCTTGCTATAGCGGTGCAGCGGGCGAAGGCGAGGAGGTGGTAGAGGAGTGGCGGCCGATGTCCCCGGGAGGCGGAGGTGCTTCCGTGGAGGACTGGTACGACTTCTGAGACTTGAGGGCGTGTGTGTGGACGGCTTCGTTCGTGTAATGTATCTATTGTCTAGTTGGATACCCGTGTAATGTACGTCGAGTATAGAAGGCCTCCGGGCTGTAGATGGCTCGTTTTTAAGCGATGTTTACGTGTGGGTGAACGTGATATTATGAAGTCCCGTTCGCGGTAGTCACAGCGCAGAGTACGGTGAAGCGGAAATGGGTAGCGGTGTGGCGACGGTGCACACACCTACGCGAAACGCACCGTATGTACGAATCTACGTTTGTCGACCGTCTCCGAACGGGATACCGAACAAAACGCACGCAGCCCGCGGTGAGTGTATCCAAGGATACAATTAATGTTGTCCCTACGTACGACCGCCGGATCACATATGTATACAAAACATACACGGAAGATGTAATGAGAGAAACCCTCGTTTCCGCTGTGAACACGAACTGAGCACACGGACCCGGTAGCCAGCGAACGCTGGTGACCACGATCCTCGGGGAGAGTCGAGCTTCCTCCGATACGCACCGGTGCAGAACTGGCGAATAATCACGCCCCGGGACCCTGACGCCGTAGAGCTAATTTCGAGGCTGAGCATGATTTGATCGATGAGTCGATGTTTAGAAGGCACTCAAGACGCGTCGCGACGCGCTCGTTAGGTGGCCAACACTCTATTGAGACGCAACATGCGCTGTGCGGTGCGGTGCGGCGTGACGTCGACGTCGCGTATGCAGCATGAAGCGCTGAGTGAGACGGAGTAACTGCATCTCGCGCAGGGTCGCTGCGCGTCCAATCCCAATTCCCGATTCTCGAAGGCCCATTCACGTCGGACCCCAGTTCTCGGGGTTGGTTCCTGGCGCGCCGACTAGCGCGGCGAAGCAGCAGGACGTGTGCTTCGAATGCGCACGCGTCCGGGGGAAGGGGGGAGGGAGAGGGGCGAGGGGCATAGGCGAGGGGGGAGTTACGCAAGGCGGCTGGGTGCGGGCTTTGCGAAGGGCGGGTCGGATGACCAGTGTGGGGTGCCAATAGAGTCGCGCTTGAGCGGGCAGGCGGTGGAGGGGACGCGGGGAAGGGCGGAGATTGGGGAGGGCGAGCGTGCATCGGGGACGGCGGGGCTTCTGGGAGGGGACGGGCGGTGTGGTGTGGCTTTTGACGGCTTGGAGGCGTGGGGCTTGAGCCGGTGGGCGGCTGGGTCGTGCCGACGAGAGTATCGAGGATCCTGGATCTGCTACGGACTGGCGCTTTAGTTCGCGCGGGAGGGTGTCAGAGTGGTGTGGTAGAGCGCGACGTTGGTCTTTCGTGAGCAGATACCGAGCGTGGAACTGTTCTCTCTGCAGGGCGGGCTTTCATTATCGCAGATTCGACAAACCAGCAGACTTACCCGAGCACGCCAGGGAGTCACCCCGGGCTAGATGTGGCGCATACATCCGCTCCTTTCATGCCGAGAATAGCATCCCAGTACCGAGGTGGCCACAATGAGAACGGGCGGTGGGAGGCGTACGGGCGAAGATGGAGATAGACACGGGCGGATCAGAGGCTTCCTCTGCCACTCTCGCCTGCCTCGTCCCAGGGGGTTGACGGCACGCGCAGAGAAGCGGTGGGGAACACTGGGGAGGTGCACTCATGACCCGGGGGGTGGCAGGCGAGGGCGCGCGGGGTGATGGTGCTGGGGCCGTGCCAGCGTTCGTGCGGGGAAGTTCTCAAGCACGGGCAGGGTGTGGGATTGCGCGGGGGCTGCGCGTGCCTTGGAGGGCGGTTGGGTGGTCGCTGGGACGCGCGGGGGGCGCGGTGGCGAGCAGGGCGTGTGGGGGGTCGGAGATGGGCGTGGTCGGGGAAGGCGGAGGCGGCGGAGTGGCATAAGCGCTGGCTAGGCGCCCAGGACGGACGGGGGGCGACGGGGCGTTGCGGCGAGTGGGCAGATGTGGACGAGCAGCAGCGAGCACGGGAGGGGCGGTCTGCGCGGGGCCAGGCTCTGCGGACTGGCGGTGGTCTCGCTCCCAGCGGCGCCCCAGTGGGACTGCCAGTCTGGCTTGCCTCTGCTTGCATCCGCCGCGGGCGACTGCCGAGGACTGTATATAACGCCCGCTGTCGCCCCACCCGCCCCCTCCTCCTCCGCTCCCTTCCCCGTCTGCTCGCCATGGCTCCCTCGCACCAGTTCCAGTCAAAGCCCTCGGACGTCATCCGTCGCAGGCTCTCCTCCGTCGCCTCCACAAAGAAACCGACCGTCCACGCCTACTCCTCCCTCACGGTGCGCCCCATCTAATCTACCCGACCCCATCAGCCTCATCCCCCCACAGCCCATGTGGGCGGGTATCGCAGGCTCCGTCATCAACAACAACACCGCCCTCGAGCTCGCCATCTCCATCCACGACTCCGTCTACAACACCGACTTTGCCTCCTCCGTCGTCCCCTACAACCCCAACGCCCCCGACGACCAGGCCGCCAACATCGAGAAGCATGTCCTCGACGTCCTCCGCAAGTTTGCGACCGAGCACCTCTGCAAGTTCCTCGGCGCCGGCGTCACCGTCAGCCTGCTCCGCGAGGTGCGTTTCCGTCCCCTGCGCGTCTCTCCTCCCTCCCCGGCCTGGCCATGGTCCCCGCCCAGTCTTGAGGGTACCACGTTGGTAAGAAGACGCGCGGCGCACCGCGGGTCTCGCCTTCCGCGCGCAGTGGGGCGCAAGGCCAGACCTGCGCAACGCGTTATGGTTACGTTTCGCGCGGACGCGCGTGGGTCGAGAAGGACCCAGCTCGCTCATTTCGGGGCTTCAGAAGGTGCCCCGCCCTCAGAGCTCGGTGTGATTGTGCGTGCAGGCCAGACGCGATCCGCGCTCGCCTGCGATTGGCCGGCAGCAGGGGGCCAGCCCCCATCGCGGAATCGGCGCGCGGAAAGGATCATCGGCGGACGGTTGCGTCGTCGGTCGGGTTGTCGTCCGATTCCTGCTACGAGCGGTTTCTGTGCGATTCGCGCCTGGGGAGGCACTCAGGACGGGATGGGATTGGATTCGATAGGATAGGACGGGGTGCGAAGCAGACGTGGGACTGACTGACTGATCGCGCGTTGCAGGCCCCGAATCTGTGCACGCGGCTCTGGCTGGAGATGGACATCGTGCCCATCGTGTTCAACATCAAACCCTACCACACCGATTCGGTGACGCGGCCGAACATCAAGCACCGGATCTCGTCCACGACGGGCTCGTACGTGCCCTCGGGCGCGGAGACGCCGACGGTGTACTACGACCCGGCGCAGCTGCCCGGCGGCGGGCAGGCGAGCCTGGCGGCGACGACGCAGAACAAGCTGCCGATCCCGCGCACGGTGGACGAGCAGGCGGACTCGGCGGCGCGCAAGTGCATCATGTACTTTGGGCCGGGGAACAACCCGCGGCTGTCGATCGGGCCGCGCAACCAGGTCGCGGTCGACGCGGGCGGCAAGATCCACCTGATCGACGACATTGACGAGTTCCGCAAGGGCGTGAGCAAGGGGACGTGGAACTCGGTCGTCAAGCTCGCCGACGAGCTGCGCGAGAAGAAAATCAAGATTGGCTTTTTCTCCTCGACGCCCCAGGGAGGTGAGTCGCCGCTCTCGCTTTCTCCCCCCTCGTTCTCTCGCGGCGAGTATGGAGAGTACCGCGGTTGGTGCGCCAGCTGGGCTGTGCTTGCCGCGAAGAAATGAACAGAGTGCGGGGTAGCGCCCGCTGCCCCGCATTCTCGGGCCACGTGATGCGGGGTTTGATCGCTTCTGCCGCTTCTCGCCGCTCTCTCTCTCTGGATTTCTGCATCGGGGCGAGTTATCTGATCGGCGCTCACCGCTCTCTCCCTCGCTTTGCAGGAGGCGTCGCTCTCGTGAGTAATGTTTACTTTCGCTGGGTGCTGGGCTGAGAATATGGTGGTTGTAGATGCGCCATGCGCTCATCCGTTTCTGGAACCTCCTCGATGTGGACGCCGCTTGGTGAGTCGACCCTCCGCCCCGGCGCCTCCATTGCGACGGAGCGCTCGTTCGGACGCGCTCTCCTCCGAGCCTGGGCAGACACTGCAGTGGGGCCCATGCTAATCAAACCCGTGTTTGCACAGGTACGTGCCCAACCCCTCGCCGTCCGTCTTCCGGACGACGAAGAACAACCACAACATTCTCCAAGGCGTCGCGGACCCCGACCTCCGTCTCACCAAGGAGGCCAAGGACAACTTCGATGCTTGGATTCTCAAGAACGGTCTCCGCTGGACTGCCGAGGGTGGTCCTCTTGCCCCTGGTGGCGTCGATATCGCTTTCATCGGTCAGTCTTACTTCCCCATACAAGTTCGAGTGCCCGTTCTCATACGCACCACTACTTCCAGACGACCCGCAAATGCCGGGTCTTATCCCCTTGATCAAGCGCGTCCGCCCCGACCTGCCCATCATCTACCGCTCGCACATTGAGATCCGCAGTGACCTCGTACACGTTGCGGGCTCGCCCCAAGAGGAAGTCTGGAAGTATCTCTGGAACAACATCCAACACGCGGACATGTTCATCTCGCACCCGGTCAACAAGTTCGTCCCCAGCGACGTGCCCCCAGAGAAGCTCACCCTGCTCGGCGCCGCGACCGACTGGCTCGACGGCCTGAACAAGCCCCTCGACGCGTGGGACCTGCAGTACTACATGGGCGAGTTCCGCCAGCTGTGCGTCAAGGAGAAGATGAACGAGCTCGGGTGGCCCGCGCGCGACTACATCGTGCAGATCGCGCGCTTCGACCCGTCCAAGGGCATCCCGAACGTCATCGACTCGTACGCGCGCTTCAGGAAGCTCCTCGCCGAGAAGGCGCCCGGCATCGAGGCGCCGCAGATGCTCATCTGCGGGCACGGCGCGGTCGACGACCCGGACGCTAGCATCATCTATGACCAGACGCTCGAGCTCATCCACGGCAAGTACGCAGAGTACGCCAAGGACTTTGTCGTCATGCGCTGCCCGCCCAGCGACCAACGTGCGTGCCCCTCCAGCGTGTTTTGAGTTTGATGCTCGTGTGCTAAATGTATGAATTGGCAGTGCTCAACGCGCTCATGGAGAACGCCAAGTTCGCGCTCCAGCTCTCGACGCGCGAGGGCTTCGAGGTGAAGGTGTCCGAGGCGCTGCACGCGGGCAAGCCCGTCGTCGCGTCGCGCACGGGCGGGATCCCGCTGCAGATCGTGCACGGCAAGAGCGGGTACCTGTGCGAGCCGGGCGACAACGCGGCGGTCGCGCAGCACATGCTCGACCTGTACACGGACGACGAGCTGTTCGACGCCGTGTCCGAGTACGCGCGCAGCCACGTCTCGGACGAGGTCGGCACCGTCGGGAACGCCGCCGCGTGGATGTACCTCGCCGTCATGTACGTGTCGCGCGGGGTGCGCCTCCAGCCCAAGGGCGCGTGGCTGAACGATCTGATGCGCGCCGAGTGTGGGGAGCCGTATGCGGAGGACGAGCCGCGGCTGCCGAGGGCGGGGCTGAATGTGCAGGGCTGACTCGCGAGCGAGCGGGTGGGTAGTGTGCGGCCCGCGACGACGACGACGACGACGACGGTGCTGCCGCTGTCCCGAGAGGGGGTGGTGGTGGTGCCGACGGCGAATCGGGCGGGCGGGCTTGTGGTTCCTGACCGACGTGCCTCCGTGGACGCTGCTTCGAATATGGGTGGAAGGAGGGGGATGTGTCGTTTGGCTCCTGTTGGTGCTGGAGCTGGAAATGCTGTTGTACGAAAACGAGTGATGCTGTATTCCCGCGCCGTCGCACGCTTGATTCGCGCGTTGTAGTTACTAGTGATGGTTTTTTTTTTTTCTGTACTGTATGGTGCTCGATTTCGTGCTTTTTTTGCGTTTATGTTTTGAACCGCCGGCGTGGGTCGTCGTTCCAGTCGACGTCCGTGTTCGGTGGATTTTGTAGGAAAGTTGTAGAAATAGATCTCTTGAAGTGAATACAAGTGACATGTTTCCTACGTTGAACCGTGTGGTGTATTTATTGCGATACCGATCGGAGACACTGATGATCCCCTCCGACTCACTTGGCACTCCTGCTTCGAACGGGTGTCTCCGAGAAAGACGGGCCTGGACCCCGGCCCGATTCAATCGTACATCCAGATCGGTGATCTGGGGCCCCGAGGGCAGGCCAGCCGTAGCGAAGTATGACGCACTGATGCGTGGCGTAGAAGGGCCAGGAAACTATAACTGACGCCCTTCGCTGCCAGATACCTGTCAGGACGAGCGGGAGGGATTGGCGGAAGTTGATGAGGGGAAGGAGGCGGCAGTCCGTGGGAGCGCGCGCTGTCGTCGTCCCGCCGACGGGCGCTCTCCCGCCCCTTGCCCGTTCGGGGACAATAACGCGCGCTCGCGTTTTGGACCTATTGTCGTATTTTAGAAAAATTTGCAAATATTCGCCCGCCTCCCCGTGGATCCTAGCCGCATGCCCTTGACCTCTCTCGGACTTACCTCCACGTCAACGTCGTCCCCCATTTCCTCGCGCAGCCTTCTACCCCGGGACCCCCGACGCCAGTTGCCCTTCGCGACCACGCCCCGACGGCCTCGCCCTCCTCGACGCGCCGCCGCACGAAGTGCGAATACGCCGCAATATGCAACAAACGGAAACGCGACGGCCAACGAGTGCATCCGACCCGCCTTGAGGGCCTACACGCGGCCGCGCAACACCTCACGAGGCCGATTTGCATGCATGGACGACGTTCACCGGCCTCCCGGTGCTCTCGACGCCGACCTTTCGCGACCTCGCGCGGACGGCCTCGCGCTCACCGACGCGCCGCCACACGAAGCGCGACTGCATGCGGCCCACACGAAGTGGGTGCGCGACGCCCCCCCAAGCACGTCAGGCGCGTCTCGAAGGTCGCCCAACACGTCAAGTGGTACGTAGTCCTGATGACGGACAAGTCCTTCTCTGACGGCCTCCAGCAGACAGCCCCTACTGACCTCCTGTTCCACTTAAGCCCTACGTCCTGAGCTCGGTGCCAGAACAGCTTCTCCGTTGCTGCTGCTTTCCCTATGCCTCTCCAATCCCTCCCCCTCTCGTCGCCCCTCTCGGCCTCGGTGCGCTCAACTCAGGCAGCTACGTCTTCGAGTGCATCTACGCCTGCATCTTCACCCCTCTCTACCCCCAGCAAACACGCCTCTGGCCTGGGCTCATACGTCTCGCGCAGTCGTCCAAACACCTGGTGGAAGGGCCGCCTCAATGCTGCCAGCACCACTGTCTCGTTTCTTCATCAGCCCAAGCCGCGCCTCACGTGCATTCCCTAGTAAGCTTTACTATTCATCCACCGTTGTCGTTTTACTGATGGTAGCCTGTAGCCCAGAGTATGCTCCGGGGATAGTGGTTCCCGTACAAGACCTCGTCGAATACTCCAAGACCCATGCTTGGCCTGACCCTATCAAGTGCTTCTGCTCACTGAAGGACGGCCTCGAGCGCACTGTGCGTTTGGTTGTTCCTCGCACCGGTGGTCACATCGGCGACCCGTGCCTTGGCTGTCCTGAATGGGACCCTAATGGTGTGAATGGATGTCGCTACTGGGGTGAGTTCCGACATACTGTGTCGCTGCTATTGCATGAGTGCTAATATCATGCAGTTAATCTACGTCAGATGTTTGCCAAGACCGGAACGTTTGACTGGGTGCCTAAAGGCACTTATCCGGAGCGGTCTTCGCGCCGCGTTCAGAGTGGTGGGTGGTACACGCAACTGTCGTAAGCACATCCTAACTTACGTTATAGCGCCTCCTCGTGTAGACATCGACATTGCACCTTCCGCTCCAGTTCAAGCCCCAGTGGACGATGGTGCTGAAAGCGCTCAGGAGTTTGCTACTCAGTTTGCATCTGATGTAGTCGATGCGGTGCAACCTTCCCATCCCGTATCGCCCAGCGCGACCCCTGTCGGAGCATCTCCACCTGCCAACCAGCTCGCGCTTCAGTCTACGGCCATGATGAACAAGCACGACATCGGCAGCACCGTCAGCAACACTGCCGGAAAACAACGTGAGAAGACCATTCGCGACTATTTCGTCAATGTCATCCCTCGTAAGTCGTGACACGCACGCGTATATATTGTTCATTGCCACTAATACGTTGCTGCAGCTGTTAAGGAGGGGTTTGTGACTGACGCTGAGCGCTTGTGGGCTCCTGCTCCTAGTGCGCTCGACCTTGGGCGTATCGAGGACTGCCCACTCCCATCGGAGAAGGACGTCGACGATGTGCTCCTCGCTCTTGCTAAGCGCGGTGGGCAAGGTGTCGAGTACCATCGCCTTCTTGCAGTGCTTGGCGGCTGCCGGTTGTGTGATAGGGTCATGACCCTCGACGTCCTACTTGCTCACAAGTGCATTGTCCCTCTCCTCAAGTCCAACGTTGGCCCCTCCCTTCCCAAGTCCAACATTGGCTCCTCCAGTAGCACCAATGCCAGTGCATCTGAGCCCTGTGAAGGTGTGTTTTTTCGTGTTGTATATACATCTGCTCATAAACCTTCCAGATCTCAGTGCAAGTGAGCCACGGAAGAAAAAGCGCAAAATTGTCGTTCCTCCTGAGCCGCCGGCAAAGCGTCCTCGCAGGGCGCCATTTGTATCAAACCGCTCATGGGATAAGTTTCAAATCACTGAGCTCGGCGGTGGGGTTGTGGAGGTCGTCGACAAGGTGACGGGGACGACTATCATTGAGTTCATGTCGGACAGTGACGACGACTAGGTAAAAACCGGCATAGTTGTAAGAAGTAATGGTTTTGGTCTGGTGCTTGTATGCTTGTAGAATCGGTCCTGATGTATTGTCTCGGTCACCCTCATCACCTTGTGTCCCTGTATGTATAGTCTTGGTCCCCCTCACTACCTTGTGTCCCCGTGCATGCAATGTTTGAAAGAAGTACTACTTTGTATGATAGCGTACAGATGAAATATGGGTACTAGTCGATAACCTGCACTTCACCAGTGCATTGAATATACAAGAATTACACCTCTCCGAGCGTGAGCCCCGAGCGATGTGCGAGAGTGACGAAAGAGCGGAGACGGAATGCGAACAGTCAAAATTGAAGTCAAACGGCAGTGGCGCGAGCAGAATGAGGCAGATGAACTGAGAACTTCACACTAGTGCCGGAACAGGGCGTGTGAGAAGCTAGCATTCGCAGGCGGCTACATACAGGCTTTTATACTTTACTAGCGAGCGAGCGGGCTAGCTAAGACACGGGGCAAGAGTGTCGGGGGAGTCGGGGGAGTTGGGGATGAGGGCGGAAGCAAGAGCGCGGGTCACCAGAGACCGACGTGCGGGACGAGCACACGCGCGCTCGTACTGCTGGATGCGGTAAGCCGACGTGAGGCGGGCAGTGTTAGCTTCTGCGGGAACTACGTTAATGAGGTGAGAATCGCGACGGGACTGTGCCTTACATGCTACCCTGCTCACGACGTTTTCCAAGAACGCTTTCGCTTTTGCATTGGTTCAGGTGACGGTGGAAGCGGACGCTTGCGGTACACGTTATGCACATCAAGAGAGGGCACGGGATGTTGGCGAGCTGGCGGTGTGAGAGTCACGGAGTGAGTCTGCGGGCTTTCAACCAGTGGAAGAAGTGCCAGATCTAAGTGGACGTACTGATTTGAGCCGCTTGATTACGCCCCGGCACATCTGTACTTGGCCCAGGTTCAGTGATCCTAGCAGTACGGTGACGGCATAGAGCAATATTGAGCTCTTCTCCCAGACTCTTCAGGAGGGACTGGAACTCGAGTACGCTGTCCGTAGGTTCCAGTGCCACGTCCGCACCACGAAGAATGCTGTGAATTCCGTACAAGCGGGGGAGCATCTGTGCAACATCGTCAGTTACAAGATGTTGAACTTGCATTTCCACAGCTGCACGAGGATCCGTATAGTGCTGACTCGGAGCACCCTGAGTGTTCTAGACAGCACCAAGAATTTGGTGAGTAATAGGAATTCGACTCAGAACCTCAAGCTTTACTCACACTATCTCTCGAAGAGGCTAAATCAGAGTTATTGGCCAAGACCGAGCTCGAACATGAGGGGGTGAGGTCCTCAAGATCATCGGCCTGGGCTAGGATAGCGGAAGTGGTCTCTCCAAGATGGCGAGGGGGCAATACAAGCCTTCGGGTGTTTACAGTCCTAGGTACCTCTGTAAGGCCATCAACATTCCCCAACTCGCCAGCTGAGGAAGCACAGCCCGAGTAGCTGGCATCTTTTGGTGTACTCGACACTCTTGGTTGCGAGATGGCTTGTTCATATGCTGAGCCGTACCATTGTTTGTTCTGCCGCTCAATCTCGAGAGCTGCGGTCTCATTTGAGGGAAAGATGAAAGGGTTATGGAGTGTGCCGTTAGTCTCCCAGTAGACTATGAGAAGTCGGAAAGCGCGCAGATGTTTGCATGCGCCTCCTCGGTTTAGCCAGTCAGGGCAGGTACAAGACGCGGCGCCCGAGGGATGAACAGTCATGGAGTAGGATGTTGATGATGCTCCTGGGCCCATTGGCCCTGAAGCTTGCAGATGTTGTGATGAGAGGCATGTAGCCCACAGTTCATAGGGACGTCCGGCAGGCAACGGCTGGAGGGAGCCCTTCTGGTACAGGTGCAGTGCATCCATGTCGCGCCGACCATCAGGCTCATACCACGCTCGCGGAGTAAAAATTGCTAGGCCCTCACGCAAACTTGATGATCGCTGGCAGCCTGTCCCGTGGAAATGATCACTGCCGCCTGGAACCCCGGGGAAGCGCTGTGCCTGCCACTGCACATAGTCCGTGAGTAGACGCTGTTGGGCGAATATACGGGGTAAGATATCAGTGATAAGGAAGAATATAAGTATGTCGAAGCGTAGACGGCGTCCTGAATGCTGCCACTGTGGAATATACTGGGTTTTAAGGCGACCATTGAAAGACTCCAGGTGATTCGTAGTCGTCAGGATACTCTCAACCCCGGCCCCCATTCGCTGCGCAGCCTCTTCACGGCCTCTGCGCGACCACCCAGTCCACATCTCCAGAGGTAGCCACTGGCGTCTTATGTACACAAAATAATCCGTTGCGGATTGAACAGCTTTTGTGCTGTTGGGTTCAGCGGCTGACAGAGACGTAAAGGCTCCCTCTTCAATGGTCACTAGCCGCAGGGCCTCAGTGTGGTCGACTGTGGCAAGCAGGCTACATAAAAGAGCGCGAGTTCTGAGTCAATACTTCAATAGTCTCAAAATGATGCAACACGTACGCCTCTTCTAAAGCGACTAGCCTTTTGGTTACAATATCTGACCAATACGAGGAGAGGCCTCGGGTTACCGAGGTGCGCTTGTTTGTCCAACACTGCCGAACGTGGAATTTGCAAAGAAGAAGGATGATAGCCGGCCAGACACGAAGAAGAGCAGAACGCTCTTTTACGTCTGTGTCAGTCATTGCGGCGTAGGGCTCAAAGGACTCCATCGGCGGTCGAACAGAGCTAGTATCCAGTGGCGACTCAGACTCTGCTGTGCCACCGCCCGGGTTTGACGGTGCAAGATCCGAGTTCTGCTTCGACTTGAACGACTCCGAACGAGAGACCTCAGCATCTGGGCCCGTAGAAGGCTTGGGAGGAAAGTGATTAAGCCAGTCTTTCCAGGCACCCAGCAACTCCGTCAAAATATGTGTGTCGTATCCAGCATGTGTTGCCCGATTTCCAGTCGGTGCCGAGAACAGGAACAACGCTACTGGAATCCCTCTCTTTGATTCATCTACGCCCATTGCAATCCAGAGTAGCACACGTGAGTCACAGATACCAAAAGTCCCATCGAGTACAAGCTGGCCGCGATGACAGTAGCGCCACGCCGCCTCGCGCATCTCTGCTGTAGAAATACAAACCTTGATGCGTTCTTGCTGAGACGTCCGTGCCGTGTAGTGGAAGACAGCACTGTGAAGGTCCTTCTTGTAGTATCTACTGGATGTATCAAGCCAGTTCTCGATGTTGTTCTCCGGTGCAACAGATATATCGATGTTGTGGGCGTCCCGGTAATGGCGCCGGTATAAAGCTCGAAGATCATCTGTCTGAATGTTGTAACGAAAATTGGTGGTCCTTGGGTCGACGGTACACTGGTCACGGTAGCCCTGTGCCTCGTACATCTGCATATTTTTCTTTCGAATAT
Organism: Trametes hirsuta; assembly: GCA_001302255.2. Lineage (NCBI taxonomy): Eukaryota > Fungi > Basidiomycota > Agaricomycetes > Polyporales > Polyporaceae > Trametes > Trametes hirsuta. Next base: position 886,529 of record CP019376.1, read on the forward strand.
CTGCTACCCTGATTTGTGGAACTACGTTGTAGCCTAAGTGATTCGAGCAATAGCGGGGTCGAGTGGCGTACCTAGCATTACTCCGGAGCTGCGAGAGTGCAAGCTCGACAACATGGGGATGAAGGGGGACCGCGGGGCGACGTGCGAGAGTCTCAGTGCTTGAGCAAGCTTCGTTGTGCACCAGATAACCGGTGATGCGCAGAACCAGCCCTGAGTCTTTGATGAATGTGACATCTACGTGTGCGAGGCAGGCCGTGAAGTCGTAACCAGCTCTGCGCGACCACTCCGGCCGTTCCTCTCGGTCATCAGAGGCAAAAGTCTGGCTCGACGCTGATGTAGAACTGATGGGTTGTGATACTGCATGCCTTGTTCTTCCATGTTGGCGAGTGTGAGTATCATAGCCGCAAGCACTTCGCGGCCACACTCAGTAAAGTATGATAGTATAAGTAGTACGAGATACAAACTACCATTGGTATAGAACACGCATCACTTCTTCTCCTGACATCTTCCGAGTGTGTTTCGAGGACTTCGCGATGCCCCAACGACTCTCAAGCTGGTCTAATGACTCCCGATCTAGCCGTTGCGAACGCAATAGCTCCAACGCTTGGGCTTGAGCCACGGGCGAGGCAGCATATGTCTTCGAAAAGACGGCGCCCTCGGGCTTAGCATAAAGCTTCTCGATCTGGCGTAACTGGTCTTCGTTACAGTAAAGGTCCTTCAGCGGAGGCTTGAAGGCAGTTTAGTAATAGAGACACATGTTATTTGATAGGCTACGGACACGGATATCTAGACGACGCTCATCCCAGCCTTGTCCTACAACTCCGCCAACCGATAATGGCTGCATATCGGGAGTGAACATGGTAATGGCGAGGTTCTGTTTCTGACCCGGAGCCGAGGTCGGGTGGGGGTATGGGTGCTGCCAACAAAAATATATTTATCAACGCCGTGTTACGTTATAGCCCCGAGAATCTGCACTTACAGCAGAGGAACCTAAAGCATCCGGAGGAACAGTCACTGTATGCTGGAAAGCGGGAGCGTCATCGCACAGATGAAATGGTTTGGGCATCGAGCTGGGTAAATTTGGAGAAAAAAAACTATGAGTGAGCAGCGGCGGTACACGAACAAGGTGATGGAGTACGGCACCTTGTGGATTCAGTCTGGAGGTAGCAGTACAGCGGGAGCCTGTGAGGGTACGTTCAACGTGCGCAAGGTAGCAAGGGAAAGGTTGTCGTCGCAAGATCAGGGAAACGCGTGCAGGTCGGAAGGGGGGGTTGGGGGTTGGAGGCTCACCTTGTGGGTAACCCTAAGCTCCGGGATACAGTCGTGCGGTACGATGTTTTCGCAGGGTGTTGCGCACCCATTTTGTGCACGCCGACTGTAGTCGCGCGTCGTGTGGTGGCGTGGCGGTGAGCACGAGGTCGTCCCTGTGAGCTCGCGAAAGGACAGAGGGCGTACCGTATGCGTCCGCAGGGCGTCGCGCACCCACTTCGTGTGGGCCGCATGCAGTCGCGCTTCGTGTGGCGGCGCGTCGGTGAGCGCGAGGCCGTCCGCGCGAGGTCGCGAAAGGTCGGCGTCGAGAGCACCGGGAGGCCGGTGAACGTCGTCCATGCATGCAAATCGGCCTCGTGAGGTGTTGCGCGGCCGCGTGTAGGCCCTCAAGGCGGGTCGGATGCACTCGTTGGCCGTCGCGTTTCCGTTTGTTGCATATTGCGGCGTATTCGCACTTCGTGCGGCGGCGCGTCGAGGAGGGCGAGGCCGTCGGGGCGTGGTCGCGAAGGGCAACTGGCGTCGGGGGTCCCGGGGTAGAAGGCTGCGCGAGGAAATGGGGGACGACGTTGACGTGGAGGTAAGTCCGAGAGAGGTCAAGGGCATGCGGCTAGGATCCACGGGGAGGCGGGCGAATATTTGCAAATTTTTCTAAAATACGACAATAGGTCCAAAACGCGAGCGCGCGTTATTGTCCCCGAACGGGCAAGGGGCGGGAGAGCGCCCGTCGGCGGGACGACGACAGCGCGCGCTCCCACGGACTGCCGCCTCCTTCCCCTCATCAACTTCCGCCAATCCCTCCCGCTCGTCCTGACAGGTATCTGGCAGCGAAGGGCGTCAGTTATAGTTTCCTGGCCCTTCTACGCCACGCATCAGTGCGTCATACTTCGCTACGGCTGGCCTGCCGGCCCCGAGTCCCCGTCGCGTCCCTGGATCTCGTTCAATCACAACCACAACCGTCTGCTGCGACTGCGGTAACGGCAACATTTGCGCACCGGTTCGATTCGCTGACTGACACAGAACAGGATGGCCGCGAATATCCAGGATGCGATCATGCTCCTGGGCGACTCGCTCACCCAGGGAGGGTACGACATGAACGGGTTCGCTGCTAAGCTCGCGTGTGAGCTATCTGTTCTTTCGGCGCAGATCGTTGAGGAATGGGTGATGCTTACAAGATGCAGATGTTTACAATAGGAAGATGGACGTGATTAATCGTGGCTTCAGCGGATATAATACGGATTGGACGTTGCCCGTCTTCGACCAGGTGCGTTCGCGGACCCGTCGATGTAATTGAATGAACACTGGGGCAGTACTGAATCGTATACGTGCGTGCTCTGACGTTAGGTCTTCGCCACGAAGGAAGAACAGGCGCACGTCCCGAAAGTCCGCCTGCTCGTCATCTGGTTCGGGGCGAACGACGCCGCGCCGCCGCCGAAGCCGCAGCACGTCCCGCTCGACCGCTTCCGCGCGAACCTGCGGAAGCTCGTCTGGACGGTGCGCGCGCCCGAGTCCGCGCGGCACTCGCCCGACACGCGCGTGGTGCTGATGACGCCCCCGCCGGTGAGCACGCCGCAGCGCGCGCGCGCGCAGGGGGCGAAGAGCCCGCCGAGGGAGCTCGACCGCGAGTTTGAGACGACGAGGAGGTATGCGGAGGCGGTGGCGGAGGTGGGGAGGGAGGTGGGCGTGCCGGTGGTGGATCTGTGGGGGGCGCTGTATGAGGCGGCGGGGAGGGAGGAGGTGGGGCTGGAGGGGTTTTTGACGGATGGGCTGCATGTGAATGAGAGGGGGTATGCGGTGAGTGTGTTGTGTGATTTGGGTGTTGGAGGTGTTCCGGGGCTGAGAGCTTGGCAGATTGTGTTCGATGAGCTTGTCCGCACGATCAAGGAGAACTATCCGGAGTATCATTATGATAATCTGCAGAGCACGTTCATCTAGTGCGTCGATTGTCTTCTTCTGGGCTTGAAGCCGTTCGACTGATGATCCCAGTAGCTTTGACCTCATAGCGGAGAGTCCTGAGAATTACCTAGAGTTGACTAAGAAGAGGGACGCCTTTCAATGATGATGGGTAGAATAAAACGTAGCATTGCTCGTTTGAACCGTTAGTATAGTCCGCATAGAGGACTACTGACTGTGTGGATATTGTAACAAAGAAGTGACTGCGTAGAGAATTACGCGACTGCGATTTACGGTACGTATTTAGTGGTACACCCTGTTATTCGTCGAGCACGACTTCTACTCCTAGCTCTTTCAGAGCGGCAATTCTATTACCCGTCGCGGCCCAAGGTATCCTGCCCACATTCGACAACGACAGGGTACGTAGACATCCGTCCACCGCACGCGCCGCGACAAAGGCATAGACGAGCTCCCAGAATGCCGGGGGAGGAGACCGCAAGTCGACCAGCTCCAGAGTCTCTAACTGCGGGGAGAGGACCTCCGGTTGCCGCATCGATAGCTGCGCCATGAACTTGAGCATGTTATGCTGATTGAGCGACATGATCCGCAGCGTCTTCAGAGCAGGTAGCCCTGCAAGCCCCTCGCGCCATCGTGTCGCCTCCACGTTCGGCTCCCAGCTGTTCGTGTACACGAAGCCCCCGCAGATGACGAGGGTCTCCACGCACGAGACGTCGAACGCCCACTCCCCGAGGAAGCGTCGGTCGGGGTACGCCTCTATGGCGTCGGCAGTGATATGCAGCAGGGGACTGTGCACGTCGTCCGCGCGGCCGTAGCCCTGCAGACACAACGTGGGACCGTACCAGAGCACCTCGAGCCGCCGGAGGACGCCGCCGTCGAACACCTGCAGCGCGAGCGGCGTCACGTCGCCGAGGGGGAAGAGCTCCTCGTACTCGTTCACGATGTCGAGCGGGGCGTTGAGCTCGACGGTCACCCCGCGCGGGAGCGCGAGCGTGGAGAGGAGCGACGCGATGCCCGCAGGGGGGAAGGTGTGCATGTAGAAGAGGCGCAGGTGTGGGAGGTGGACTTCGCGCGCGAGCTGCAGCCCGTCGCGGTTGAAGACACCGCCGTACTGGTTGCGGTCGAGGATGAGCGTCTCGAGGAGGGGCGTGCTCTGCAGGAGGTCGAGGAGGACCGGGAGCGTGGGGAGCAGGCCGGCGAGGTCGAGGTGCGTCAGCGCGTTGGGCACGGGGATGTAGGGGAGCGAGACGCTGCGGCAGGTGAGCGAGCGCAGGGCGGGCACGCCAGAGAACCGTGGGGGAGGTATGAGGTCGGAGGCTTGGGGTCGGGGACGCCTCGAGCGCTCTTTTTCGGTGTTGTCGATGGTGAGCTCTTCGAGGAGTGGCGCGGCGACGCCCTTGAGCCTGTTCATGACGGACGGCAAGTCGACCCTAGCGGGGACCCGCAGCTTGAAGGTCCGTACGCGGTGGTATTGGGAGGCGATGAGTTTGATGGAGCCTAGGACCGGCGTCTGGGAGGCCGTCATGGAGATGTGCACAGGGAGGGCCTTTGAGCGCTCGAGGAAGACCTTGAGGCCGACGGGGTGGTCCAGGACGATGTTTGTCCACAGCGTGGACGCACCGAGGGCGACTGCGCGCCAGTGTTTGCAGAGGTGGGTGATGCGGATGGGGTATTTCTCCTCATTGGGACCGACCAAGCAGAAGGCGAAGATGGTCGACAGCAGCTCGGGCGGCAGGCGATTGATGGGAACGACCGAGTTCTGGACGGAGCGCAGCTGGGCGATCTCGCTGAGGAGACCGTCTGCCTTGGCCTGGCGGTCTCCGATTTCTTGGCCAATGATGCTCAGGATGTGTGGGGCGGTCACAGGCTCGTCTGTGGGGGTTCCTGTGATCCCGACCAGTTGCCTTTGGATCGTGTCGAGGTCCAGGAGGTCCAGCTTGGGCGACATACTCGTCTGTTCTTCGGTAGCTGGGCTCTCTGCACCTCCTACCCTGAATGGCGTACAGCCGGCGTCTGTGTTGTGCAGGTGGTGGATGGTGTGGACGACGACGGCCGAAGCGCCCAGGTCGTCGCTACATAATTTCCATATGCAGTTAGCCGCTCAGGGGCATTCGAGTAGACCGCAATATCAATGTCGATGACGTCGCCTTGAAATTGAATCAATACACTTACCAGCGTTAGGCGGGCCGCCGCGTGCAAGTACAAGAATCAGCGTACGTAGCATTCACGTAGGCGAATAGAGAGGCTCATCAAGTTTGTAATCGACGTGCTCGTCTCTGGTTATCAGAGGCCGGTAGGTGACCATCTTCTCATACCGCCAGTTCGACGGTATACCAGACGAACTTGACCTGAGTCGTACAGGCTGCGGCAAATGACGGCCGTCGCGTGCACAAATACCATTGCATGCTACACGTATGTAATGATAATGTAAGAATGTCTCAACGGCGGTTGTGTGCCCATTATGGGATCGAGACAGAATGCGACCGAGGCTCCAGCCTGTAATGAAGATTGAGATGCATGGTTGGAAGTTGGGAGATGCACATGGTGGATAGGTATGCCGTGCTACCGTTCGTGACTAAAAGCCCTCGGACATTGCGCCTTGAGCACTAGCTGCCGAGGCTGCACACGGGTTTCGCCTCTGGGCAGCATCTGCCTCGGGGGAGCGAACAAGATCTAGGCATGCGGGACGGCGAACTCGGAGAGCACGACGAGACTTGCCATTGTGGATCATACCGTGGTGCGAGCGATGGAACGCAGCCAGGGCGGACGCGGTGGGGCCTGCCCTGAAGCGGAGCCGACGCGGTCACGGCCGGCGGGAACAAGACGTCGATTACGTCAGGACACGAACACGGGCCAAACAACGCGCAAACAAAGGCGGGCGTCCGAAAGCGGTTGGTTTTCCGAGAGCGCGACGACCGCCGCGCTCGCTGCGACAGACATCTCCCCCTTCTCCCTTGCGACGCCTCTTTTTTCTCTTCTTCTCCTTCGCCCCCGACGCCCGACGTCCGCCATCACCCCCGACGCTCACCGCACGGCCGGACGCAGCGCCAGGACCAGTGGACCCACAGCCGACCACACCATTGTTTGGTCCCTCAACCCTGTTCACTTCTCGTGAGAATCCCGCTTCGCTCTTCAGCGCCCTCGAGCCCTCCACGTCCTCTGAGCTGACCCCCACCTCTCTTGTCTCAAGGCGCGGCCTCCTCCGTCTCACACTCCTTCGTTTCAAGGTCGGTCTCCTTCACTCTTTCCTTTAACCCCCCGTCCTGTCCCTTCCCCACTCGCATACACCCGTCTACCTCAGGCGCGCCTGACAGCGCACCACCATTGGGCGGTACCACGCCAACATACCCGCATATGCCGGAGCTCTTATACCCTCGGGGCCTAGTGCGGGCAGGAGTATGGGCAGCTCTAGTACGTTTCATCCGTGCCAGGAGAATCCCGTCGGCACCGGCATTCACGTATAAAGCTCCCCCAAACCCGCCGCTTTGTCCCCTATGCCATTGCCCGCCTAGCCAGCCTGTCGGTAAGGAAACCGATCCAAGAGCCACGGCGTAAACTTCCTGGTAGCGATGCGCCCGGAGCGTGCGGGGTCAACCTCCGTTCCGTTGCTTTGTCCCTCCGCATGGTTCGCAGACTGCGCCATGAGCACGCGTCTTGCCTTTTCTGGCTCACAATCCCCTCCTCCGCATCCGTGTTCCGCTTCGAGCCCTCAGGTCTGCCTATGCAGCGCACAATAGTATTGATCGAGACTTCCCGTTCCATGCTCACCATCAAATCCCCGCCGAGCGCTGGCTAATCTTCTCCACAGCTGCCCGCGTTCCTGGCAACAAAGCCTCAGTTAGCCACGATCATTGTCTTTGGCCAGATCTGCCTTTGGTTCGTGTTCGGCTTCTTATAAACCCTTGCTTTCCAACGCTCATCTTCTCCCCACCTTGCCTCTTCCCGCAACGTCCTCGGGCTGGGTCACCTCGTCCGCGTCTTCACCTGTATCCATCTAACCAAACCAACCAAACCCCAACCACTGTATACCTTCTGTACCATACCTGTACACATCACACCATGTCGCAAAACCTACGGCGGCGACTGTTCGCAGCCCACGAACACGAACCATCTCCACGTCCGGCCAAGAAGCAAAAGAGAAACCCGCCCGACCTCAAGACTCGAGTACTTAACCGTCAGTTCAAGATGTCTTTCCTCAACAACTCCAGATTCAACACTAGCCACCTCGCCGTACCGACGTTCTTGAGCGGCAAGAACTCGAAACGCGATGCCTCAACACGTAGCCACAAGGAAGAGTTCCTCGCACCTGTTCACGATGCAGACCTGGACCTTGAAATTTCGTTTGCTTCGACCATGTCTTTGAACTCGCCGGTCCGCGAGCCACAACTCCTCACTCCCGAGAGCGAGAACCCCGACTACGTACCCATGGACATCTCCCCGGCACCTCCGCGCATGTTGCAACCGGCTGCCTCACAGATGAACGTACAGCCCACCTTGTCGAAACCTTTCATAGGACGACCTCGAGCGGCCACCACTGCTGCTAGACTTTTCGGTCGCGATATGAGCAATGGCTCGGACTCAAGTTCCCAGTTTTCTGTCTCTAAGTCGGGCACTGGCACAAGTAGCGGTAAGCGTCTGCAGCGCGCTGCCCTCCCTACTGAGTGGCTGTCTTCCACCCGTCCCCAAGATGAGAACGCGTTTAGCCAGGTCAGTCTAGTTGCGATCCTGACTGGCTATAATCGTAATACGCTTGGGTCTTTGGGCTGACGCGTTCGTTGTCAGCCACTGGACATTCCTTCGTCACCCTCCGATCGCATGGATGTCGACACGTCGTTCAACTTCGCGCCATCGACGTCCGCGCCTGACTCGCACGCCCCGCCTCTGTCTGCCGCGCCGACCATCACGGCGTTCAACTTTGAACTCCCGGCTCCTCTTGGCTCGCCCGTGGCCCTCTCTGCGGCGCCCACGGTCACGACGTTCAACAACCTCTTCTTCGAGGCCGTGTCTCCGGGTCGTGACGATCTGCTTGCTGGGGAAGCTGCTAACATTTCTTCTGTCTCGAGCTTTGTCGAGAGCCCGTGCCAGCCGTTCCCGAAGAAGCGGCGCTCTTCGTCTCCCGACTCGAAGAGTCTTCGTCGAAGCCATCAGCACCTCTTCGAGGACGACGACAACGGGTACTCGTCGTCGCCCGCCCAGTCCTCACCGACCGTGCACAAGTTGGAGCGCATGGCCAGTAGCTCGCTCCTCGCTAACCAGAAGAAGCCTGCAAACATTGGCCTGGGTATGCCTCCTGCCATCGCTCTCAATGCGAACAAGAAGCGCCCTCGCCGCCCTGCACTCAGCGCAATGATCCAGCCCAGCGACGTTCCGACGTCAAGTTCTCCCTACCCCCAGACTGCGTACCCTGTTCCGTCGGGCGTGGAGAACAAGGAGGAGAGCGAGGATGTTTCTCAGCGTCCTCGTTTGCCTCCCGCCCGTCGGGCGTTCTCGGCGATGTTGCCGCCTAACCTGCTTGAGCAGAGCATGTCGAGTGAGGACACGAGCTTCGACCAGGACCCTGACATGAGCTCGCCCGCCCAGGCATACGCGAAGCGCCAGCAGGTCAAGACGATCCGGCGCTGCGACGGCACCGACGACTTCCGCCCCTTCACGGGCGCGACTGCGCTCATGAAGCGTGACACGGAGGTCATGGGCAGCCACGGCTTGCGGAGAAGCGAGGAGCGGGAGGACAGGGTGCGGACCGTTGCAGACAGGGATACGCCTCGTAGCAAGTATCTCAACGCGGGCCCCGGGTTCGGTGGGTTCGGCGATAACGAGGCGGCTGGTAAGATCCTGCCTTGTCACCGTGTCCGCGAGGATGGCCTTATGCGGATCAACTGCAAGACGGTGCGTCGTTACTCTCTGCCAAGGTGGTTCTGTGTGGGACTGACAAGCGTCATCGAGTAGCTCAACGACCTGCTCGACGGCAAGTACAGCTCGCAGATGCACAACTTCCACATCATCGACTGCCGCTTCGACTACGAGTATCTTGGTGGGCACATCCCTGGTGCTATCAACATTAACACGACCGCGGGTGTCGAGGAGTTCCTCCTCGGTATGTCTGCGAAGAAGCCCGAGCCTTCGGTCTCGAGCGACCCCGACAAGAAGACGATTCTCGTGTTCCACTGTGAGTTCAGTGTTAAGAGGGCTCCGACTTTGTAAGTGCCTTGGTTTATATGCGTTTGAGCGGCGTGCTGACTATACCCTTAGTGCTAAGCACCTCCGTTCCAAGGATAGGGCGTTGAACAACCATGTGTATCCCAAGGTCCACTACCCTGAGGTGTACGTTCTCGACGGTGGGTACTCGCAGTACTACCAGGAATGCAGCCTGCGCTGCCAGCCGTGCGCCTACGTGCGCATGGATGACCCTCACTACGCCGCGTCGCGCAAGGAGGACCTCGACCAGTTCCGCAAGGGCAAGTTCGGGCGTACCAAGTCGTACGCGTACGGAGACGGCAAAATGATCTCCATGACGTCGGCGGCTCAGCAGGTTCAGGCGGCGCAGCCAAAGCGCAACACCGTTCCGAGCGGTGGGCCAACTTCTCTCTTCGCTGCGGCGAACGCGGCGCGCACCCGGAGAGGCGGGCTGCATACACTTCAAGAGGATGGCAACAACGGGCACGACAGCGATGGCGACGACACCGACATCGGTGACAGCCCGTGCCCACCACCCAGCAAGAACGTCGTGTTCAAGGGCAAGAAGATGACCCGGGCGCCCCTTGCGAGGGCAGAGACGTACGGGCCTACGCGCATGGCGATGGGCTATTGAGTTGTTTTCGTTTTGTTTCTCCCTTCAGCTTCGCCCACCGCTTTCCGATTTCGGATTTGCTTCATCACACTCCATTCGCATTGAAGTTTGCAAGCTTGAGAGAAAAAAGAACGTCGCCGCACGCCTTGCCACGCCCCTGTTACGCACCGCAACGCTACGCAGCAAATACTCGCCCTCGATATGATCGCACATGCCCCTCGCTATGCCCGTGGAACGCCTCTCGTTGGCGACGCTCGTTATGCCCTATGCGTGCCCTTCGCGCGCGAAGCTCTCCTTTCGATGTCTCGTCGTCTTCGTTTGCGCCGTCTCTCTAGTGCTGTTCCTCTCGTCGCCGCTCTCGCGCCAAAGCCTACTTTGCCACCGTCCTGGACTCTGGTCTCGGGCAAGAGAGATGCACGCTGCTGTTGGAAATCAGAAAAAGCCATATCGTCGTCAAGTCCTGTCAACAACCAGCGGCACCCGCCGCCTTTCATCGTCACCCTCACACCTCTCGCTCCCCTCGCTCCAGCCGTTAGGATCCGCGAAGCTTTCACGATAGTTGTCTCGCCGCTTGTTTTCCGCGCTGTGTGTCGAGCTCTTCCCCGCTCTACCGTCCCCTCTCCCATCACCGCATCTCGAATCTCTGAATCCTACTCTCCGTTTCCACCGTCCCCCCGCGTCTCCCCGGACCCATCTTCAACACCATCTGTTATTACATATATGTATGTCTATACGGACGGTCCCTGGCCGGCGTGAAGATTTTCAGACTCCTCGTGTCTCCCTCTCCCCTGCTTCACTACACCACTCTGCATCCTCCGTTTCACTGTGCCATCATCATTGCCCCTTCCCCCCATCCATCCCGGTCTGCGTTTCTCGTTCCAGCCTGTGTTCTATCTATCGACTCTCCTCCATCTCTCCCCGCGCGCCCGCAGCGAATCGTGACGGCTTCGCGCTCAAGTCTCTCGGTCGCGCGGTTCATCATCCTTCTTTAGCGGGTCTTCCTTCGCGTTTCCCTTTTCTTCGTGCCGATACCCGGTTCGGACCTCATCTTTGGACGGGGAAGGGGAACGGAAACGGAAGGGCCCGCGCTTGTTGCTTGGACTACTCGCCTCGTCTCGTACTTACCCCCATCACCATCGTCTCTTCCTTCGTTGTGAATGTTCCGAACACCATCCCCCACCCACCGGCCTATCTCGTATCTACCCTCTCCTACTTACCACTGCACATGTCGTCTACAATTGACTCCAACCCCAGACCCAGACCAAGATCCTTTTTTTCTTCTTCTTAGGTTTGTGTTCCGTTCCATCTCACCCCCATCTTCCTGTTTTTTTCTTCTCTTCCCCCTTCCCCACTTAGCATCGAAGATTCGGTAGTGTCCTGGACCTGTCTCCCTCGCCTCGCCCCCACCCCGTATATCCGTAAACGCATCAACGCATTCTCCAGCCGTCTCGACGTCGCATGCATGCATGGTAGACCCATCACCCTCATATACAGAGCTGCATTATATATTATCGCGCATCCGCATTGTCACACATCTCGCCCGGGTGGTCGTGCGTCGCTGTGTGTGTGCGCCTTGGGTGTCAAGAGCACGCGGCGGAAGCGAGGCTTCTGAGACGTCAGGCGGTGCATGGAGGTCGGAGTTGGTGTTTGCAGGTTTGACCTGATTGTCTACGTTCCTCCTCTTGGTTCATCACCTCGGAGACACTGGTGCTTTTGCTAGCTTGCGAGTCTAGGCTTTTCTAGGGCTTTATACCATTGCACGATGGACACACGTCTCGATCCGGCATCCCCGGGCGGCCTGCAGGCCATCCGCACCAAAACCCCTAGATAGACGCGACAGCTCGAATTCGTCCGCAGGTGCTCACGCACCGACGTATGGCACGGTGAGAGCGAGTCAAGACTGACAGTGCGGCGGCGAGGACGCACACGGAGCTGTCATGTCTACGGACTTCGCGCTATGAACAGGTCAGGAATAAGCTGATGAACGCGTCTCTATCAGTCTCCACCACGCGACGCAGGCTGATGGCCCCTCCTTTCTCCAACAGTCGACGACAGAACGTCCCGACGGTCGCGTCGGCCATCAGTTGAGCCATGCAACAAAACATAGCCCGGCGGGAAGACGGTAGCCGGGCGTCGGTGTATATGGCTGGACCGCGCCTGCTGATCAATTCGAACTCCCTGGCGGGCCCTTCGACTTCTTTCGCACTTTCCCATTCGCCTTTCGCCTTTCTGCCCCTGGGTCCTGGCACTTTCTCTCCCTTTTACCGCTAGCGCGTGCTATTATACCCCACTTGGTCGCTCTCTCCGAGTCCTCTGTCGGCCACCCGTCGCTCCTTTGAACCCGACCCCCACGCCCACGATAACGCTGCGCACACGACCACCGCCCGGGACGGACACTCGACCGCGACGACTTCTGTATAGCCCCCACGAAGACGAAGACAGGACACTGCGTTACATGGCCACGAAGCTGGCTCCGCCACCTGGACTCTACTCGCGGTTGGGCGTCGGCGAGCCGTTCGACCAGACGCACGACTTTGTAACCTCGCCTTTCTTCTCCCCGCTCGTCCTCGCGATCCTCCGCCTCACGCTTGGGTTCTACGCGCTCTTCGTCGCGCTCTTCCACCTCATCTGGGACGCTGTGAGGGGGCATGGCGCGGGCTCGTGAGTACTCTCGGGGTTTTGCGTGCGGGCTCGTGGGTGGGCTGCAGTAACAAACGGGCTGATCGGCGCGCAGCTTCTTCTCATACTTTACGCACCTGTCGTACATTGGAGTTATCGCGTACTACTTCGCGGCGGGCGTGCAGACGCTGTGCTATGTGGTGAATAAACGCAAGGGGTACCCGTTGCAGCGGTGGCCGCGCCCCTTGCAGTTCCTGCATGTCTTGTTGTACTCGACGATCACGACCTACCGTGAGTCTCTTTGTCGCCTCTCGCACGAGTGCAGACATTCTCTGATGCGTATATACTCTAATAAGCTTTCGTGGTCACTGTCATATTCTGGGCCTTGCTCTCGGGGCCGAGCACGTTCTCCACGCGCTTCGACTGTGCGTTCTACCGACTTCCTGCTGCTTTACCGTTCGGTCCCGGCTAATTCGAGGATGGTGGTTTAGCATGGGTCAACGTCTCCCAACACGCCATGAACAGCCTCTACGCCCTCATTGAGATCCTACTCACCAACTCCGGACCTAGTCCGTGGCTGCACCTCCCCCTGTGTATAGTCATGCTGGCTTCTTACCTCGGCGTGGCGTATATTACGAAAGCGACACAAGGCTTCTACAGTGCGTACCATCCTGCCTTCCAAACTCTTTGCATGATGCACAGGGAGTGCCTCGAGCCCTCGCGCTGACGTTCCGTACCTACCTGTTCGCAGCGTATTCCTTCCTGGACCCACACAAGGAACACGCGAAGCTTGCTGGGTACATCGTTGCGATCGGCATCGCAGAATGCCTCGCCTTCTGCCTGGCGTACGGCCTCGTCACCGGCCGCGTCCGTCTTGTGCGGCGGCGGACGGACGCTCCAGAGGCGCCCCAGGCGATCGACGAGTGGGAGGAGGTGGAAAGGCCGGGGACCTCCGTTGGTCATGCCGTATGACCGGATGTCCTCTGTCGTCTGGTCCGTCTGGTCGGCCAGTCCAGGGGGATCTGCATGCCGCGCGGCTTGTTAAACGCGGCGAGACAGCCGACCATGCAAGGACGCCGCTGCCGGTGACTGCGTAGCGAGGTGCTGTTGCCTGTACTCGTGCTCCATCCATTAGCTACTGGTCTGTGATGTATGATATAGCGTCTATATGGACATAATGTGGATGAGGTCGACAAAAACCTACGGCCGAGTGCACCAGGATGTCAGGGGTTAATTGGCGTCCAACGCGACCTCGGGCGCTGTGCCGGCGCGCCGAGGTCCTTACTCCTCGGAGACCGCCCTGGTGGGACACCAGCTGCACCCGCGACGCATCCGCACAATTCAGCGGTTGTGCAGCACCGTTACGGCACCGGACGGCGGGAGAAGGGGAATTGGAGATCAGACGGCAGGCGGCTGCAAACTTGAGAGGATGCAGGGATGCGGATGCCATGCGCTATGCTGGGGACTAGATCTCGAGTTTACGAGTCCATGCGCTATAAATCGCTCGTGCCTGTGAACGGCGGGCCCCTCGCAGATTCCGAGGAGAGGACAAGAGAGGGAAAAGAGAGCAAAGGAGGACGGAGATGACCGTGATCAGCAGGCGGACGAGAGACAGCGTGCCTGAAGCGCCAGGCATAAATGTGTTCGGAGAGCGGTGGTCGCCGGAACGCAAACTGGAGCCCCATGGCACCACCGCCAGAGCGTCGTGCGACGGCGTCGAGGCGGAGGCGGTCGACGTCGAGGTGGACGGTGCGCGCAGGGGCGGGCGTGGGCGAGGCGGAAGCTGGCGGGCGGGGCTCAGGCTGGGTTCGCTGACAGAGTCGGCTCGCGCCTGCGCAAGGCTCTTTCTCGCAATCGCCCACGTCCCCGCCCGCCTCCCCGCCGCGCCCCACGCACCCGCTCTCCCGCTTGTCCGATAGTCTACGCCTGGAGCCGCCGACGCTGCGCGCGCATCGAAGACGCGAGTCTGTCTCGGGGGTGTGCAGGGAAAGAGCGTTGCATTTTTTCCGGATCGGTCTGGCTCTGGTGCGCACTACCGACGACTAAAACGACCGCGCTGTCAGAGCCGGTGAGCTAAGCTCGAGCAAACGTACCTGCAGAGGAGCTCCTCCGTCATTGCCCACAGGCCGCCCAATCCGAAGCGAGCAACGGCCAAAAACACAAGCAGGCTGGGATGCCATGCCGGCCTTCGACCCTGTCCGCGATGCCGTCCTCAACTCTCCCATAACCTCCTCCCTCGCCCTCCCCTCGTCCGCGAGGAGCATGCACATCGACGTCGGTCCTGTGCACTCGCCCCATCCACCTCACCACCAGCACCAGTACCACCACACCCAGCCCCTGTCCTCGACGCCGGGATCGGGCATGTCGGTTTTCACCGCCCCCTCATCCGCGACAACATCTCCCTCTGAACCGAGCCCCGGGGCAGCTCTTGTGAGCCCTCTGACCCGCCGTGCCACCGATCTGTCCGTGCTGCTCAACTCGGACCCCCCTCCTGCCCTCGACACGCCCTTGTTCACCCCGACCACCCCCCGCGCCCCTGCCACGCTTTCGCATCTCCTCCTGCCCGATTCGGACGACCCCCCAGAAGTCGAGCAGCTCTCGTACTCCACTCCTCTTCGCAGGAGATCGTCGGCGAGCACGGCGCAGCTGGCGACCCCCACCGCACGAGAGGCGCGCGAGGCGTCGTCCTACTTCACCCATCCTGGGAGCATAAATAATCGCCCGTCGTCCTCGTCGTCCTCGGCAGCGCTCGGGGGCCCCGTCCGAGTCATGGAACGCCCGCCTCCGCGGGAGCTTGCAGGCTTGGTCCTGCCGGGTGGTGCTGCCGCATCCACCGTGTCCTCGGCGCTTGCGCTACCCGGAGGCGCTGGCTCACGGCCCTCGACTGCCTCGTCAGTCCCAGCCACAACGACCGCCTCCAGCTCCCGGCCCTCGAGCTCGAGTGCGGCCATGCCCCCTCCTCCACAGGCGCCACAACGCTCTCCGCTGGTCTCGACTGTCTCGCTTCCATCTGCCCCCTCGGCACCGCCCTCCAAGCCTCAACAGCCACAGTCGCAATTGCAATCACAACCACAGCGACCAACAACACGCCCAGCCTCTCCCGCCCGCCCGCCCGTTCCATCGCCAGCCCCATCTGCACCGGCCAGGACGGCATCCCCGGCTACACAAAAGCCACCCGCTTCCCGACAGAGGACCAGTTCCGGAAACGGTGTGCCACCACAGTCATCCTCTCTCCCCCCTCCCGCCTCCAGCCTTCCCCCGAAGCCATTGCCCCCACCCCCTTCATCGATGAAACGCAGCGCGATTCCATATGCGCCGCGGAGGAAGACCCCCGCGACGTGTGTCCTCATTCCTCTGTCTCCTGCGGAAATGGAGCGGTACCGAAACTACACGGGTGGTGTGGGTACGATGATCCTCCGCAAGCAGAAACGCGTCGAGAACCTGCTCGGAGACGGTCCTCCGCCCGCCAAGCGCGACCGCGAGGACGACGATACCTCCGAGGAGAACCCGCGGAAGAAACGGCGATCAGGCGATGTGGCCGTTGTCGTCGAGCACTGTGCGTACCTTTTGACTTTCCCGACGTTGACGTCATGTCCCGCTCGCAGCCTGCTGACATGATTTTCCCGCCTATGTTTAGACAACGCCCGCCCGGACGTGGGGGTGGCGCAGCGCCAGGAGTCGCCCATTATTGGCCTCAAGAGCTTCAACAACTGGGTCAAGAGTGTGCTCATCACTCGCTTTGCTCATCCCGCCCTGTCAGCGTCGCCAAGCGCTCAGCGGCGAGGCTCACGTATGCGTGGTCGTGTGTTGGACATGGGTTGTGGCAAGGGCGGTGACCTGAATAAATGGGCCAAGGCGGACGTGGCCGAGTACGTTGGGCTGGGTATGTCACAACCTTGCGAATCGCTTCATCATTCGCTCACCTCTGCGTGCAGATATTGCCAAGGTTTCTATTGATCAAGCCCAACACCGTCACGCCACGTCTCGTGGTGCTCGATTCGTCGCGGATTTCTTTGCGCTGGACTGCTACAGCAACGTGCTGTCCGACGTGCTTCCTTCCAAACTGTTTGTGAACCCGTTCGACGTGGTCTCGATGCAGTTCTGCATGCACTATGCGTTTGAGAACGAGACGAAAGCGCGCACGATGCTCAAGAATGTGGCGACGTGGCTAAGACCTGGCGGCGTATTTGTCGGCACGATTCCGAACGCTAAGCAGCTCATGTGAGGCTTTCACTTCTTTTCCTTGTGTGTATCCGGTGTGGCTAACATGTTGTCAAGGGACCAACTGGACGGGCTTCCGACAGGCGCAAAAGACCTGTCCTGGGGAAACAACGTGTACAAAATCCGTTTTGAAGAGCGCGAGAAGCGGCCGGTGTTTGGTCATCGCTATTGGTTCTACCTGAAAGACGCCGTTGACGACGTGCCCGAATACGTCGTTCACTGGGATAACTTTGTGGAGTACGTTCTGACATTTATGCACCTTGGGATCTTCTAGCTGACGTATGCTCCCCTGGCTTAGGTTGGCGGCGGAGTATGGCCTACATCCCGTTTACAAGAAGGAGTTCCATGAGGTGTTCGAAGAGTTCAGCGAGCACGAGGAGTTCGCCCCACTACTACAACGCATGCGTGTCGTCGACTCCAACGGTGAGAGCCAGATGGATGAAGACCAGTGGGAAGCTGCAAGTACGTTGTCTTCTGTTCTGTAACTGTATCTACTCTGATTACTCTTGCTCTAGACATCTACATTGGCTTTGCCCTCGAGAAGCGGTGAATGTACGCCGCTCGATACCGTTTTTTTGTTTTTCCTGGCTTCCTTGACATACTGCGAGTTGTCCCTGTCCTAGCTCTGCGCCCACGCCGATTCATGCCCTGTATCCTTGTACCATCCCTCCGCGTTCTTACGCTATGCTAATATTAGGTACCCGTAGTATAGCTTATGTTCTGAGTATGTAGCTTGAGTGGGCGGCCGACTCACTCTGTATCGACAATCCGATTTCTAGGCGTGCTTGTGACCACGCGCATGTCCTGGACGAGAACTCCCTGGGGGACACAGGGCATCGACGGTGAGAGTATCATGCTCGCCGCGCTAACCCCGTTGTAGTAGACTATATAAGGACCCCCGACAATAAGTGGGCACCCCTGATGTCCATCCGGACAAGATTTGGCCTTTCGGAGAGGGTATGCCTGTGGTCCGTCCGGACAAATTGGCCTATCGGCAGCGGGATCCCTAATGTAGACGTCCGGACATCGAGGACTGGGCCCCGGCCATGCCTGTTTCCAGTCCGGACACCGGCTACCGGCTCGGCGGGCCCGAGGCCCGCCCTCAGCCGTCCGAATGCTTCAACTCAATTAATAGACTTCGGCCCACTTCGGCATCTTGTTCAGGGTTGTATGGTTTGCTTAGGGGCGTTTACTAGCGCGAAGGGTAGCCATAATGGGAGTACATATTTGGAAACTTGTTTTCAAAGCTACCCAACGCCACAGAAGGTTCAATATGCAGGCTTGTATTTATCTCACAAATTAATGGCCTGAGTATGCGTAAGGCGGCTGAGTAACTACGAATTCGGCGATGTACTAACTAGTAACAGATTTCCTTGGTCGTCAATATTGCCATTATTTCGCCTCGTGCAGCAGTATCCGGGCCTTCACACTCTCCATATCTTCTTGTATTGATTATACGAATACACCAGTACGGTAGGAGGCCTCCGGAAGGCCTAATTTGAAGAATCCGGACATAATAGAGCGCATTTGAGGCCTCTTTAGAGCATCCGGACAAAATCGCGAGGCCCTCACGTAGGCCTGTTGCGATCCGGACGTCCATGGGCGCTAAATAGGCCTGTTGAGCCCGGACATTTTCGCCGATTTTGGGCCCGGCGTCATCAGGCATTTGGCCGAATTGTCGGGGGTCCTACTATATATCAAGCTTCTTTGTGGACTCACTGTGGGTCCATCAAGTTAATCGAAATACACCGCTGGAGCGTCTAACCTGATATGGAATTTGTATCGATCACGTCGTGTTGCAGCGCCAGCATCTGCCAGGCCTACCGTCTCCGGGAGTGTGGTTGTCTCGGGCTTGAACGGCCTCACTGCTGTGAGTCCTTGTCTGGCTGATTCGATGCTGGTAAGTGTCCCGCATTTTGTTACCGTTAACTCTTGTTTTGTGTTCTACCGGGCAGTCGGCATGGTTACAAAGCACTCCCTCAATATGACAGCTGGAAGCTCGGCTCCTGGTAACCCTCAGGCCGCCAGCCTGGTGAGGAGCACATTCAAAAGTTGCCGTCCGAGATTATACTAGTAGACGTGTGTCACAGGAGACGAAGTAGACCGAGTGCTTTTTAAACAAGAGTGACCCATCCCAGTACTATACTTACACGACTGATTTCTAGAACATTACGCCGCGCAACGTGTCGAAATTTGAAGTTTCGCAGGAATTTGACTGAGCGACGGTATCTCAAATCGAAGACGGCCGAATGAACAACTTTGAGCCCGAAGCATCACATATACTTTTCGCCAGGCTGCTCACGAACGCCTTGCGCATATCACTCGTCCACTTGCCAGTCTTAGCATGGCCTACTCCTATGTAGAAATGTCATCCGCCCAAAATACCAACATCGCCAATGTCACTCATGTTTGCTGCCACTGGCGCGACATTGCGCTCGGTGCGCCCCCCCCCCATGGGTCCGCGGGCCCGCGCCCAGGCACCCGGTCGGGAATCAAGCCTTCCTGGGGTCCAACTTGGCGCTACCACTCCAGGTTATACTGTCGTTCTGGGCTACTCCTAGGCTCATTGTCGCGGAGCACCGTGACGCGCGTACGTACCCTCAACGTTCGCATCCTGGGGATCGCTAAATGCGACCTATTTAGAACGCTTCTTCTCCCGACACCGAAGCTGGAGGAGCTCTCTATTGAGCTGGTGAGTATAAGTGATTCGTTTGCGGCTACTAGCTAGTAGCAATACGCCTTATGAGCGTGTCGAGTGACTACTATACGCCCTTCGATGGGCAGCGGCACCTTAGTAGCGAAAAGTCCTAATCTTTCTACCATTTATGGGGTCACCGTAGTGCGCTGGGGACGGAACTCGGATGGAGTAGGCGGGCCCCACTTGTTCTGGAGAATGGATCAATCTGAGTTACTCCCGCGTACTCGGAGTGGCGGCGGGCACGCGATCCGTAGATGTATTGGCTGATTTTACTACTGACAATTCTGTTGAAGCTAGTCTTCACCCCTGTTCGACATTCGGGTTTACATTGACATTGCTCGTCTGCCACATTATAGGTCGACGACTGCACACTTCCAGGTTCGACTTGGACCAACTTCGTGCACCTACGGAATTCGATGGGGCACCCTCGCCGCGCTCCATAGCGCTCCGACGGTTACCTCCCCCATATCTCTCCGAGCAAAGTGTTCAACGCGCTCACGAACGTCAGCTTGACGGGCTGGCTCCCCACCCTCCATAGTCCCCTCCTCGAGGTGCTCGCTATCAGCGGCTCTTTCGGTCAAATGGGAGCCAACGCAGACCGCAGAAAGCTCACTCATCCGCACTCGAGAACCCTAAGAATTGAAAGCCATCCCTTACAGAGGTTCCAGTCACTCCTCCGCTGCCTTGTGTCCCCGAAAGGGACAGATGTAACCATAACCACCGTCCTATCTATGGGCGAAGACTTCTCTTTCGTTATCCCCAGAGTACAATTCGCCCACTCCTTTAGAGTTTGGAACGCCCCAGGATTCCGTCGGCTCGAGCTGATCTGCCCGGGGCCTAGCTGCACGAATTCCACTCTCCCGCATCGCACGTCCAGGCAGACGCCGATCACTATCCAACCGGTCGACGTTTCTTTGGAGACTGCCCGATTGGCACGTCCCGCCTCGAGACCTTCGTCGTCTGTGGAAGCTGCACCGGTTCGGCCTCCGACGACAGGACCGCGGTCTCCCTGAGAGTGCTGCCGATGTTGAGGACGTTACGGTTGATGTCGTCGAGCAGGACGACCTGGATCCGGTACGTCCAGGAAATCACACAGCATCGGGCGTCATTGCTCTTCCCGGGGCTGGAGACCATGAGGATCTTCGACATAACGATGCTGGACACTTCTTGGATGCGGCTTTAGGAGTTCGCCATGGCGTGGTCGCTGGCGGCGGGCGAGTCGCCGAAGAGTGTCGAGCTGTTCGATGTGGACGCACACGTCTGGGGGGGCGCCAATATCGTCCAAGACGAGGCATGCGGGTGTCAAACTGGCGATCAACGGGGACGAGGGCGGGGATATCGAGGGAGAGAGTTGGGATGAAGGGAGGGAGGGGCGATGGAACGTAGACGCGGCCTCAAGTGCCTGTGCTTGTAACTATCCCCCGTGAATACAGACTTGCACATTGATTGCGCGTTTCAATCCATCGTTGGGCAGGTGGGCGTCCTAAACTCGCAGTGAGCCCGACAGCGGAAACGTCATCGTGTAGCGCTCTGCACTGAGACCACATCCACAGAGATGCGCAGCGATCGACACTGCTCCGTAATGTCGACTTGGGCGCTACCAGCGGGTAAGGATGACTGAGCACACGACTCGCTGACGGACGGATGACAGTATGGTTATGTGCAGATAATGGAGGTGCTTGGCTTATTAAGTAGCTCAGCGCATGAAGTACTCGCGCGCGCGGGGCCCTGGCTGTGGCGAGGGTGCTGCGTTTCATTTGTTTTATGACGCGAGGTGGCGCATGCACGGTCATAAGTTGGTTCCCGCCTGAACACAAGCGTGAATAATGTCGTCTGCGTCGACGCCGGCGATGAGCAGATGGGTAGACGGTGGTATGGGACCGTGCACGCATGGGGGATGTCGAGACCGTTGGATGACCGGATGCGGTCTTATATTCGGAATCTGTCACCGGAGCAGGGTCCGGAAAGCCGGCGGGGCAGGTAAGAGCGCGGATAAGCAGCCCGGCGAGGGACTACAGGCGTCGGCGTGTGCCATAACGCAGACGGAGCTCGGCAGAGGCGGCATGGGCCACCCGGAGCAGAGGCCGGAGGCTGTGGCCGGGGAGGGAGAAGAGTCGGGCGGGGGTCGGCCAGGGCGCCGGAGCGTTGAGAGTCTCACAGCGACCATCATATATCCCTTCCCCTTTCCCTCTGCCCTTCCCCTCCTCCTCCCTCCCTTCCCGCCCGGCTCGCCCTCGTCCTAGCCGGTTGTCGCAGCCCTCGACACTCTCGCCATGTTGGCCGCACCAGGCACCCCGTGAGTCTCTCGCTCTCCATTCTCCGTTCATGCCCTGTCTCACACGCCCCCCAGCAAGCGCATCAGGATCACTGGTATGCCTCCCCCGCAAATGCTCCTCACGCGTCGTTCATTCTCTCCCCAGTTGTCGCCGCCGATGGCCTGTCGAAGCGCGAGGTCTTCCGCCTCCCCGACCCCTTCGCCGTTATCACCGTCGATGCCGAGCAGACCCACACCACCAGCGTCATGAAGAAGACGCTCAATCCGTACTGGAACGAGAGCTTCGACATGTACGTCCATCCCATCCCAAAACATCGAGCTGCATCGTGTGCTGACTGTGCCACAGCACCGTCAAGGACAGCTCGGTCATCGCGGTCCAGATCTTCGACCAGCGCAAGTTCAAGAAGCGCGACCAGGGCTTCCTCGGTGTCGTGAACGTGAAAGTCAGCGACGTCATCGACTTGGAGCTGGGCGGTCATGGTATGTCCTCTCGCCAGGCATCGGGGCTCATCCGCAAGGGCAGCCATATGTTTCCATGCGGTGTAGCAAGGTTGGTCACAGCGGTCGCTAACGACAGCGACAACGACGGGAAATACTGGCGCCGAGTCCGTTACGATCTCACGAGGGCACCGTGAACCGGGTTATATTAAGACTTTCACTGTGCTCATGAACTAGAATTGCGGATGAGCCTTGGCACCATCTCAATCAGTTGACTAACATCGACGTCAACAGAAATGCTTACCCTGGACTTGAAAAAGTCCAACGATAACCTTGTCGTTCATGGGAAGCTGATTCTTTACCTCTCCACCAACGTCAGCCAGCCCATCAACAACCCTGGCCCCTCCCAGTCAAACACCGCTGTTGCGGAGGGTTTGGGTAATCTCTCGATAGCCGGGCCGTCTGCAAGCGCTAGCAGCACCAACCTCGTCGCGGACAGCCCTCTCTCACGTAGCTCCAGCGCTGCCGCTCACACTACCAGCCAGGACACTCACGTTACGATGCCTGTCCCGCAAGTAACGCCCGGCGCTCCTCAGGCTGAACAAGCCACGCCCTCCGCTGCTCCATCCCGCCCACTGAGTTCCACTAGCACCACCCCTTCTACGACTGCGGCGCAGTCTCCGACTACGACTAATGCCAGTGCAACTGCGCAGACAGCATCGAACAATAATGCCCAAACACGCAACTTCAACCCCCATGAAGACCAGTACGGGCCCTTGCCGACTGGCTGGGAGCGTCGCATCGATCCCCTGGGCCGCACATACTATGTCGATCATAACACGCGCTCGACGACCTGGCACCGTCCTTCGGCTAGCCAAACCGTCAACACCCACACTCAGGATGGAGAGACAAACGCTGCCCGCAACCAGCACAATCGTCGCATCTTAGCGGATGATATGTTGGAGGCGAATAACAGTGTGGCGCGTACCGGTTCTGTCACTGGTCAGGAGCAACAGGGCGCCGCTCCCCCTGCTGCCGCCGGCGCAGCTGCAGGAGGGTTGGGCCCCTTACCTGCTGGCTGGGAGGA
This sequence comes from Trametes hirsuta, assembly GCA_001302255.2. Taxonomy (NCBI): domain Eukaryota; kingdom Fungi; phylum Basidiomycota; class Agaricomycetes; order Polyporales; family Polyporaceae; genus Trametes; species Trametes hirsuta. The sequence goes on from CP019376.1 coordinate 909,831, forward strand.
ACGTCATACGTTGCAAGGCCGGCCATACTATGTCGACCACAACACTCGCACGACGACCTGGGTCGACCCCCGTCGCCAGACCGTCATCCGGGTCATGGGTCCCAACGGCCAGAACGCTGCCTTGCAACCCCAAACGATTTCACAGCTTGGACCGCTGCCCTCCGGATGGGAGATGCGTCTCACATCTACCGCCCGTGTTTACTTCGTTGATCACAACACGAAGACGACGACATGGGATGACCCACGGCTGCCGTCTACGCTCGACGCGAGCGTGCCGCAGTATAAGCGTGACTTCCGCCGGAAACTTATCTACTTCCGTAGCCAGCCCGCGATGCGCAACCAACCCGGTAATTGCCAGATCAAGGTCCGCCGTAACCACATCTTCGAAGACAGTTATGCGGAGATCATGCGTCAAACACCGAACGACCTCAAGAAGCGGCTTATGATCAAGTTCGAGGGTGAGGATGGTCTCGATTACGGAGGTCTTTCTAGGTATGCTCTTTGTTTAAGCCTTGTTAGGGCCCGGCACTGACGGTACCATAGGGAGTTCTTCTTCCTGCTTTCGCATGAGATGTTCAACCCCTTCTACTGTCTGTTCGAGTACTCCGCGCACGACAACTACACGCTCCAAATCAACCCAGCGTCGGGCGTCAACCCGGAGCACTTGAACTACTTCAAGTTCATCGGGCGTTGTCTGGGTCTCGGCATCTTCCATCGCCGCTTCCTGGATGCGTACTTCGTTACTGCCTTCTACAAGATGATCCTCAGGAAGAAGGTAACCCTTGCGGATCTTGAGAGCGTCGACGCCGAGTTGCACCGCGGTCTCACTTGGATGCTGTGAGTTGCATTTTGAGTGTTTGACGCTTTGACGCTCATGGAACATCAGCGAGAACGACATCACCGACGTCATTGATGAGACGTTCACGACCACGGAGGAGCGCTTCGGCGAGATGGTCACCGTCGAGCTCAAGCCCGGCGGTGAGGAGATTCCCGTCACCGAGGAGAACAAGAAAGACTACGTCAACGCCATTGTGGAATACCGTATTTCGAAGCGCGTCAAGGAGCAGTTTGACGCGTTCATGTCCGGTTTCAGCGAGCTCATCCCCCAGGACCTCATCAACGTGTTTGATGAGCGTGAGCTCGAGCTGCTCATCGGTGGCATGTCCGAGATCGACGTGTAAGTCTTCTGCTCCTCGTGTGTGTCCATGGTCAGTGCTTACGTTCACTGCAGGGACGACTGGATGAAGTACACGGACTACCGTGGGTACGAGGTCAACGACGAGGTCGTGCAGTGGTTCTGGAAGTGCGTGCGGAGCTGGCCCCCGGAGCGCAAGTCGCGTCTACTGCAGTTCGCGACGGGTACGTCGCGTATCCCGGTCAACGGTTTCAAGGACCTGCAGGGATCCGACGGGCCGCGGCGGTTCACGATCGAGAAGTCGGGCGACCCGAACCAGCTGCCGAAGAGTCATACGTGCTTCAACCGCATCGATCTGCCACCGTACAAGGATTACGAGACGTTGGAGCAGAAGTTGACGTGGGCGGTAGAGTGAGTGATCTTGCGTTGTGGTTTCAAGGATGCTGGTTACTGACGTGTGTGGCACAGGGAAACCGTCGGTTTCGGCCAGGAGTAGATGTCGTTGGGCGCCCCTGCTTCGGCCTCCCCCGATTGTTCATTATCCCAGACTGTCCATTTTCCTCCTCACGATCTATGCACCCCTCCATATTCCGAAGACATCTACTACCGCTTCCTTTTTTCTGTCTGTTTATTGCATGCATATCCCCCTGTTTACCTTCGACGCACTGTTTGTTCGCCCCCCTTTTGTTGTGTGATAGTGTTGACCCGCAAACGGCGCCAACGTAATGTCGTTTGTGGTATAATGGACCCCTTTTCCCCGTCGATGTCGGCCGTGCGGTCGAGTCGGCGGGATGTATGTACATACGACGCAATTACAGTATGCCCCTTGGCTTGATCCGGCCGTATTCATGTTGACCGGTACCTGGGTGTGCGGCTCTATCGACGGCTAAACAACAACATGGTGCCTTGTTTGCCGAAAGTGATTGATAGCACGCTGCTGGAGGGGCAATTTGACGGGCCGCGATGGCCGAGGACGATGGGACACACATGCACCTACACGATTCGTGTTATCCATCCTGCACCTGCCATATCGACCCATCCAGCGTGGCCGCCGCTGATCGTCCAGATGAAGTCCTCTGCCCGCTCCCTCCCCCGCGTCCTTCCTTCCCATCTCCCATCTCTCCCGCGACGCACACACGCACCGTCCCAGCCCAGTCCTAGTGCCAGCACCAGTACTAACTCCGTGACGAGCAGCTCTTCGGGCTCGGCCATCTCCAGCGCGCACCGTCCCACGCATACGCTCCTCTCCGCTGACGCTCGTGCCGCTCCCCCGCTTCGGCTCCAGACCTCGCCTCACGCCCCGCGCACAGGCAGAGTACAGCGCAGCAAGCTAGCGTCGCTGCTGCTCCAGACCCGCAACTGCTCGATACACGCATCGCCCCTCACCATGTCTGCCAGTGCCCCCGCCGCGGCGTTCCAGGACTACCGTCTGCCGACGGACGTCAAGGCTGCGCACTATGACCTCACCGTGTGGACCGACCTCGAGAACAACAAGTTTGAGGGCATTGTTCACATAGAGTGGGTGTTTTTTTGTGCTCGGCCTGGTTCTGCGTGTCCATGGGCTAACTTACACCTTCTGCACGTGCGCAGCCTGAAAGTTAATAAAGAGACACCCAAGGTCGTTCTCAACACCGCCAGCCTCGAGCTCGGTGACGTCTCGCTCCAGTCCGAGGGCGCTAGCGATGTCCAGACCGCGGCTACGAGCGAGTTCGACACCGTGAACGAGCGCGGCATCTTCTCGTTCGCCAAGCCACTCGCGGCGGGCACGAAGGCCCGTCTGTCGGCCTCCTTCAAGGGAGAGCTCACGGGCGACATGCTTGGCTACTACTACTCGACCGGCGGAAAGGACGGCGAGCTGAAGTACACGCTCACTCAATTCGAGGTAGGCTGCGGGGTTCACTATATCATACGGGGACGCGGGTCGAAAAGAATGCTGACGGCGTTGTGCTATGCAGCCTACGGCGGCTAGGCGGGCGTTCCCGTGCTGGGACGAGCCGCTGCTCAAGGCGACGTTCGCGGTCACGCTGGTTTCTCGCGTCGGCTCGGTCAATTTGAGCAACATGCCCGCCATCTCGGAGGAGGTATATAAGGAGGGCGTGAGCAAGGAGCCGTGGATCGCGAAGAAGCTGTCGACCCTACCGGACCCCGAGAAGTGGAAAATTACTCGGTTCGAGACTACGCCCCCGGTAGGTGGTGCTCGTTTGATATAAACTGGGGCTTTTTATTAATTTCTTCTGTGCGTGTGATCGTAGGTTTCGACGTACCTCGTTGCCTATGCAAACGGGCCATTTGAGTACCTCGAAAGCTCGTACAAGAGCCCACTCAGTGGCAAGGTGCGGCCGCTGCGTATCTACGGTAAGAATATCAACCTCCGGGCTCGCACAATCCTGATCAATTCGCTCGTTTATAGCCACCGCGGACGTGATCGCACAGGCCCAGTACGCACTCGACGTGAAGCGTTTGGTGCTTCCGCTCTATGAGGAGGTCTTCGAGATCGAGTATCCTCTTCCTAAGCTGGACACGCTTGTGGTGAGCACGTTTGGAATATCTCTCCGCTGGTAGCTTTTTGAACGCACGTCCTTCAGGCGAGCGACTTTGACTCTGGTGCGTTGAAATCTGTATGCTTTGCGCGTTGTATGGAGATTACTCACTTCTTCACTCAAAGGCGCTATGGAGAACTGGGTACGGATATGCCCTTGCTATCCTGACTGACGTGTATTGACCCATGAGCACAGGGTTTGATCACCGGCCGCACGCAAGCGTTCCTTGTGGACCCCAACTCCGCCAACATGAAGTACAAAAAGAATGTGGCTGCTACACAAAGTCACGAGGTCGCACACATGTGGTGCGTCTAAAGCAGGGAGCTGTTTCTTTGGACCGATAGCTTGAATGTTGCACAGGTTTGGCAACATCACGACCATGGAGTGGTGGGATAACCTATACCTGAACGAAGGTGAGGGTTCTTCTACTTCGGTAGTCACTGTTGTTCGTTCGCTTACAAACCGTCCAGGTTTCGCAACTCTTGTGAGCAAAAATCGCAGCCCAGGCGTATTTGTTGATATCTGATTACGGTGTGTTTAGATGGGTGAAAAAATCATCCTCGGTAATCATCTATTGTTGTCGTAATAATCGCTCGAACTAACATAGCCCTACAGACAAGTAAGACACCAACGAGAGATTGTTATGTCGGACTAACCGGTATTACAGGGTTTACCCTGAGTGGAAGCTTGACGCCGAGTTCCTCGGGTCGCACTTCTTCCGCGCCCGGGCTTTGGATGCCAAGTTGTCGTCTCACCCAGTTGAGGTCGAGTGTCCGGATGCCAACATGGTCAACCAGGTAAGCGATCGCAATGACATGACGACGTATGCCTTCAACGTTTCACCCGGTTTGTTTAGATCTTCGACGACTTGTCGTATGCCAAGGCGGGCTCAGGTACGTCCTCTACATTGACCAAACATCCGCCCAGTGTCCAATGTCTTGCAGTGCTCCGGATGCTGGCAAGCTACGTCGGAGAAGACAGGTTCCTCAAGGGTGTATCTATCTACCTCAAGAAACACACGTACAAAAACAGCGTCACCAGGGACCTTTGGGAGGGTATCCAGGCTGCCACAGGTGCATGATGACTTTGAACATGTCTTTTCTTGTGCGCCTCTCACCTGCTGTAGACTTGGACATCCCCAAGATGATGGACAACTGGGTGAAGAAGGTATGTAAACTCGACGACGCCGAGGCTTACCACAAGGACGGTTCTGATCGTACTCTAGATCGGCTACCCGGTTGTCACGGTCACAGAGAAGGAAGATGGGATTCACGTCAGGCAGGATCGGTTCTTGGAAACTGGCCCTGCTGACCCTAAGGATAACGAAACTATCTGGTGCGTGGTTATATTGTTTATGCCTCCACTCTTACTGAGGCACTGTAGGACTATTCCTTTGAACTTACTCACCGTGGGCCCTGACGGGAAGGCCACCGTGAACAAGGATATCCTTCTTGACGAGCGGGAAAAGTTTATTCCACTCGACACGAGCAAGCCGTTCAAGCTGAATGCTGACACAACTGGTTTCTGTGAGCTCTTGTTCTCATTTTTGGAGTGCCAGTGGGATTTCCTAACAGGGGTTCTCAGACGCTGTGAGCTACTCTGCTGACAGACTGGCGAAGCTCGGACAGCAGGCGGCTGCGCCCAACTCGCCGTTCTCTCTCTCGGACAGGATCGGCATCGTCTCCGACGCTCTGGCACTTGCGAAGTCTGGCTACGCCCCTGTGAGCAGCGCCTTGGAGGTTATCGGCGCTCTGCGCGACGAGAAAGAGCGTGAGTATCATACTGACGATATCTACCATTTACGACCGCTGACGGATTGGAAAGATTTGGTGTGGGATGCCATATCTACTAACCTCTCCGCTATCGTCTCTACATGGTGGGAGAACGCACACGTGGTGGACTTGACGAACGCTTTCCGTAGGGTAGGAATTTTGGTCCCCCACTGGGAAGCACATGAGGAGATTAATCGTTGTGCAGGAGCTGTTCGTTCCCATCGTCAAGCGTCTAGGCTTCGAGTACAAGGAATCCGACCCTTATGAAGATGGTCAGTTGCGTACTACCGCCATTGAAGAGGCCGCCAGTGCTGGCGACCCCTGGTATGCGTGCTGCACTTCTATATGAAACAATTCATTGATTGTTCGTTCGTTCCAGGGTCGTGGGCGAGCTGAAGAGCCGATTTGACCACTTCCTTCAAACCGGCGACGACTCCAAGATTCCCGCCGACCTGGTCCCCATTATCTTCACTATCGTCAGTCCTACCACGGCGATGCCCGAGATGAATTCTGGTGCTGATATGACGATGTATACAGGGCGTGCAGGAGGGCGGGAGGCCCGAGTGGGAGGCGGTCAAGAGCATCGCGGCCAAGGCGAAGAACCCTGCGCAGGGCCTCGCTGCCATGCGCTCGATGGGTGGCAACAAGGACATGGCGTTGGCCGAGGAGACATTCAAGTTCATCATGACCGAGGCGCGCGACCAGGACACGTTCTTCTATGCAGGGGGCCTCGCGCGCAACCGCGCGACGAGGCACTTCTTGGCCGAAAAGTTCAAGGAGAACTTTGCTGAGGTGGGATATTGTCGGTTCGTACGGTGGCGGTGGTGCAATGATCTGACGTTGTGGAAACAGTTCGAGAGGCGTTACTCCGGAAACTTCGGACTCATTCGGTGGACTCAGGTACGCACCCCAGGGCATGTTCACTGCAAACCCGGTGTTGATGACCTGTTGTGCAGACTTCCTTCGGCGCCTTGTCGTCGGACAAGGATTACGAAGAGACCGCGGCTTTCTTCAAGGTACTCTCGTACAGAATGGCACCTATACCTCAGATGCTGATGCGTATACAGGACAAGGACACTTCGAAGTTCGACATGGCCCTGAAACAAACTTTGGACAACATCAAGTCGCGTGCTGCATGGGTCAAGGTACGCTTGCCTGTCGGACTTACGAACGAACGCTCGTTGTTGATCATCGTACTTTAGCGGTCTACTGCCGAACTCACCCAATGGCTTGAGAAACGCGAGAGCTCTAAGCTTTGACTACGAACGATGGCTACAACCAGTCATTCATGAACCCTGTATTCAGTCTTGTCCAAGCGAGCCGTGCGAATGAAATACATCATGTAGGGTAAAACGAAGAGAGAACTAGGCAGCAATGTGGAGAGCGTAGGCTATACAGTGGCACGGGTATACAACTATGCAAGCGGCGAGACGGGACGATGCTTCCGGGGTACATGTCAATACAGCTAACTACTACTGTGGTGCTGGATGCTCCTCTATAGAGTCCAGCGCCGCCACGGGCGGCGATACGGGTGTGGTATCCGAGTCCTCTCGCGGGTTCCCGACCGGCGAGGTCACGCTTTCTCCATTGGCCTCTATGCTCTCCCCGAGCGCTGCGAGGGCGGCCACACCTTCGGTGTCTCGCTTCCGCCGTGACCGCCGCATGCTCGTTGCAGTGGGAGTAGAGGGGGTGAGGGCGTCGAATCCATCTGCTTTCAGCTTGGCGAGCATGTCTCGGGCAATGTCTACAGTCTCGTCGCCAGATTTGGCGGCCAGTAGGAGATCGGTGTTCAGCGTGAGCGGCACGGCGGGCGCACGCGGTGCGGTGCTCTTCCGTGTTCGCCTTGCTTTGCGGCCGACGCTGTCACCGTTCCGCAGCTTCGCCAGCAGGTTGTCCAGGGCCGCGTTGTCCTCTTCGACTTGCTCGGGGTTCTCGGCTGCTTTGAGCTTGTTGGCTCTTGCATCTTCAGCGGCTTGCCGGCGTTTCTCCACAGCCATGCGCTCCTCTGCCAGAGCGAGATTGTCGCCCCGACATTTCTATAGGTTGTTTAGCGAAAGAGAGGAATCCGCCGCTGCCATACGGACGCACCTTATAGGATGTGACGAAGGTCTTGAAGATGCCATAGAACTCGGCAGAGTTCATGCTCTTCTCATCTTCACCGTAGTACTTGACCACCTCAGAGAAGGTCGAGTCCGCATGGTTTACGTCATCGACAAGGTCTTCGAGTTGTGCAGTTGCACGTCCGACGAACTGCCACATCTGCTTCCCGTACTTGTCGTTGAGCTCCATGTCGGAAAAGTTCTCCGTGAGCTCCTTGCGGATGGCCTTGAGGCCTTCCCGCAACTCGCCAAGGCTCTTTCGAACATCCTGCAAGTTCACTACAAGAGAGGTGAGCCGGGATTTCGTCAACGTTTGGCCATATCGTACCTCGGTAGGCTTCTGCGGGAGCAGCGAGCTCGTCTAGGAACGTCTCCATGTCAGGGAAATGCTTCGCTACTGTCCGCTCCAAGAAATGCAAAAGCGTCGTGTTGTGCAGTGATTTGGTGTCGACCATCTAGCAGACACATGTGTAATTTGTAGGGATTGAGGGGGTGGATGGTGCGCACCTTGTTAATACTGCTGACACGGAATCCGAACGCACCACCCTTGACACCGGTGCCGTTCATGTAATTACCGATCAACAGAATGAGCTGTGATAGGAGCGGTCAATGATCCGGCATTGTGACGCTCTCCTAAGCGCGCCACTTACACTCAGCAACTCCTTAAACTGCTTCGCCTCTAGCAAGGCCTTGCCAGCCTCTGATAGCTTTCGTGCACTCTGTGCCAGTATCAGCGTCGTGAGAAACTGACCTTTCGCAATGGTCAATGCTTACATCGTCCAACAGCGTCCATGTCTCGTCGAAGACACACTTATAGAGCATGCCCTCGATGCGGGGGCCAAGACGATTGATCTTGATGAGCTGCACCATGAGACGATCTGCGGGATGGAGACCGCCGAGCTCTTCGGGACCGGCATTGCGGTACACGTTGAGTTTTCCGACCTGAACAAACCATTCAATGCGGGCCGTGCGAGTGCGGTCATAGGCATACGAACCTGCTCCGGGTTGGGCAGGACGGGCTTCAGCTCGCTGAGGAAACCTTGTGTACACACAGTCTGGTCGAAGTCGCGGATGCGGACGGCGAGCTCCTCGGGTTGGAGTTTCTTCACCGTCTGTATGAGAATCTCTGCAAGGTGTCGTGAGCACTGCGTCTTCGGGAGTCCGCGCAAATTACTTACCGACGCGCTTCTTGGTTTGGGGGTCGAGGACACTCTTCAGCTCTGCACGCTTTTGTTTGGCTACGTTCCATGTCAGACACACCCTCCTGCACAAGCGGATCAAACTCACCCATCAGGTTGATCACGAGCTGCTTGGCCTTGAAGTCCTCCTCCATCTCCATCCACACACCGTCCGACTGGAGCTTCTTCACCCACTCGTCCTCGCGCGACGGCTCCTTGAACACCGTGCGCTCTGCCTGCTGGGGCGGCAGCTTGTCCCACTGCAGCTGCTTCATCTTCGTGCTCGGCGTGATCGAGATGTCCTTGCGCGCCGCAAGCAGGTTCGAGATGTTCGCGCCGAGCATCGACATGCGCGTCGTGTTCGGCCCGGACGAGAATCCGCCCTTTGCCCCGGGAGGAGGTGGAGGAGGCGGGGGACCGGGGGGTGGGGGTGGGGGTGGGGGCCCGCCTGTAGGTGCGACGCCCTTGCCCGGGGGAGGGGGAGGCGGTGGAGGGGGAGGCGGTGGAGGTGGAGGTGGGGGTGGGGGTGGGGATGCCATGCCTCCCATACCCATAGGTCCAGGCGGCGGTGGGGGCGGAGGCGGGACGGGCGGTATTGCCTCTTCTGGAACTGGAGAGTTGAGCGGACTCGGCTCCGAAGGCGGCCGCCCTCTCCTTGTGAGGTGTCTCCGTAGCTGTTCTGCAAGAGACCCGGGCTGGGCCGGAGAGTCCAGCGAGGGCGGGATGGGCTTGCCATTTGCGTTTGTGTCCAATGACAGGCCTGAACTGACCGAGGTCGCCTCCGTTGTCGGGTTGGAGATAATGCTGCGTGTCGAGGTTGACCGTCGGAGCTCGCTGTCGCCGTCAAAGTCATCGGCGGTGTCGGCCAGCGACACGCCGCGACTGTCGCTGTCCGCCGTGAAGTGGGCTGTATGGGTGTGAGTGCTTTGACGTGCGTCTGGCTGCCGGGGTACTCACAGCCCAGGGGGGTCTTTGGGAGGTTCTTCGTTCGCCGCGAAGGTGTGCGTATACTGCGGGGACTAGAAGACGCCCCATCGCGCATAGCGTTCTGCTGTGAAAAGATCTAAATGACGGATTATCTCGGAAAAATATTGAGCGAACCATAGCTCCTTCAGCGATCTGCTGCTGAATTTGCTCTTGCTCGATGGCGTCGTCTGCATCCATAAATTGCGAAGTATGACCGTTCGGACCCTCAGAGGCCCTGGCCATCTTGGACGCCTTCCTGCCCCTAATTGAAGGCAGTGCTCGGCGCCGAAGACTCCCTTCCTTCCTCGGGGTGTCCCCATCCTCTTCACCTTCCTCCTCACCTTCGGCAATAACGGTCCCGTCTTTGCGCTTCCGGCGACCCTCAAGGATACTAATCGTCTTGTCGCGCTGGAAGTGCTTCTCGAGCGTGTCAATAAGCGTCTTGCGGTCCATGCCACCCGCGTTGGCATGGTCAATGATCTTGCCGACGCCACGGCTGACTTCCTTGAGCATGCGGAAGAGCTCCATGATTTGGGCCTCGAGCTGCGCGATCTGCTCCTCGTACCCCGCCTTCTGCGTCTCGAGCTGACCTTGGAGCTTGTGTGTGTTCTCGCGCGAGATCGCGAGCTTCTCCTCGAGTCGCGCGACCTTTCCCTTGAGCGAGCCGACAAGGCCGTCCCCGCCCTGCGCAACCTCTTCCTCGAGCGCCTCTTTCTCGAGGCGGAACCGGAGCGCCGCGGCGTTCGCCTTCGCGAGCTCGTCCTCAAGGTGCTGGTGCCGGTCTGCCTCATTGAAGTGCGCGATGATGCGCTCGACGGAGTGCCCGAGGCGCTGCTCCGCGCCTACGAGCTTCTTGTCGAGGACGACGTCCGCGACGAGCGAGTCGATGAGCTGGTAGTAGTGCGCGAGCGCGGGGCCCTCTTCGTGGATGAGGAGCATGTGCTGCAGGATCGAGAGGAAGTGATCCTTGGCCTTGGTGTCCGCCGTCTTGGCGCGGAGCGCGTTGTAGACGTCCTCGGGGTTGTTGAGGTCGCGCAGAATCTCCTGGTCAATGCGCTCCTTGATCTTCGCCTCGTCGTCGTCGATGATCTGCTGCAACATCTGCAGTTGCTTGTCGATAATTGCGACGTCGAAGGTGCGGCAATGCGCGACGATGCGCTGCAGGCCCGCGGCGTCCATCTGCGAGCGGTGGTGCACGCGAATGTCGACGTCCTCAATATTGACCATGATCGCGTTTATGAGGATGATGTTCGCGAGCTAAGAGCGGACGTGAGTGAGAGCCTGAGATAAGGGGGGAGAATGCAGCGCACCGTGTAGTCGTTTAGGGAGGGGTCGATACCGCCGTGTCGCTTGACCTCGTCGCTAGCACCAACCCGGGTGCCCATCTTCCCCCTTCCCGCGAGCGCGCTTTCCAGCGACTTGAACCAGAATGCATACGGGCTACCCGGTTCGTTATTGGCGGCGCTGAGTGCCTCGAGAGCGCTAACGACGAGATTATGGCACTGGCCATCCTCGTAATATTCGAGGAAACAGAGGAGGTCGAGGAGGAGTTTCCTGGTGGGTAGGTGCGGCGTATTCAAGGCGGACGCGATTTGCGTCAATATCATAGGATGGTTAAGCGCGTCATTCGCGGCAAACTACGTGGGGAGTTAGATTATAACGCGAAAAGTAGACAAAACGCGGGCGTGCCTGGTGGTTCAGAATTTGCTTGAGACATTTTGCAATCTCGTACTCGAGGTCAATGTCGTCCTTGCGCCTACGGCGGCATTAGGGGATTTTCCTGCGCGGGAAAGCCTCCGAGACGTACCTCTGAAGACCCTTCCGGCTAATGTTCTGTAGCGCCTGTCCGAGGACGGACGTACCTTGCATTGAGACGAAATGTCGGAACCAACTACGACATGCTGAGCACCGGGGCGAAGGTGAAGCAGAACGCCGAGACGCACCTCATCTCCTTGCTCCGGAGAGAGACCTGGAGACTGGAGGCCTGCTTGGGGGTGATTGTCCTGTCCATGAACTTCTTGATATACCATTCAGGCGTGCCCTCCATGAACGCGGCGGCCTGAGCGGCCCCAGCCTCGTTCTGCTTGCGCGACTGCTCCTCGCGCCTGCGCTCGTCGACCCAGCGCATCTGCTCGTCATTATAGACAATGTGCCACTTCTGGTCAATAGATAGATGGGGGATGTCCTCCAAGCCTCTCATGCGCATGATGTTCTCGAAGAGCATCTCGATCTCTTCGTCGTTCTCGGGCCTAGGAAAGGAAAACTCATCGTTTGGAGCGTGCTTGTACAGGTTAGATAGGTGGTGGTGGTGGGGCTCGAAGGGAGACATGGACGGGGTATGGCGCGAGCTGCGAGTGGTGTCTGAGCGGGTAGTGGCGACGGAGACACCAGAGATCGGCCGGAGAGTCTTGTCTGCAGCATCCTGGGCAATTATAGAGGCCTGCCTGGGTCTGTTCTTCCGTTTGCCAAAGAGGGTGTCCATGCTGGGAAGGCAGCGGAGGCGGGGAGGACGCCCGAGAGTGGTAGAGGGCCGTGCGCGTTATGTGGGGCGTGTGCGCCCGCGGTGAGGAGAAAATAAGGTACAGATGTGGGTGGCGGATAGGTGGGCATGCGCAGGGCGTCAGAGGCGCATGGGCGGACGTCGGGGCGGGAGACGAGGCGGGCGTCGGGGACGGCGACGAGCGTCGTTAGCAGACAACTCCCAGAACGGTCCCAGTCCACTCCCAAAAAGGAAACCGCCACGCGAGCGCGTGCTGCAACTGACATCACTCGCAGTCCACCACATATTTCCAAAACATAACATACAGCCCTCTCCGCGCACACACCGTGACACAGCGCGGGAGACACAACACACGACGCCGACACGACCCGGCACGGCGAGCAGCATGGAGCCGCCGACGTCCGACCCCCGCCGCCTCGCCACCCTCCCCCACATCCTCGCCCGCCTCTCCGCCATCCAGTCCGACGAGGCTGAGCTCTCCGCCGCCCTTGCCGCCCTCCTCTCCACCCACGAGCCCATCGCCGCCTCTCTCAACAACCTCCGCTCTCTCGCCCCCCAGCTCGATCTTCTCGCCAAAGAAACCCGGCTCCTCGACCAAACCGTCTCCCTCACCGCCCGCACCGCCCAGGATGTAGGCGGCCGCGTCCAGTCCCTCGACGAGGAGATGCGCAGAGTTCGCGAAGCCTCGGACAGGGTTAGCCAGATCATCGAGCTCAAAGTGCGCCGTACTACCCTCCGTGGTCCCCGCCCTCTCACGTACCCATCAGTTCATGCTAGTCGTCCCTCGCCGCTCTGCGCAGTTCAATCGAGCAACAGGACTGGGAGACGGCCACCCGCCATTGCGCCAGAGCAATGGCCCTCCCTTTGCACGTCATCTCCGGCCCCTTTGCCGAAACCGCAGTCGTGAGTGTACCCACCTTGTCTGCTACGCACTGTTGCTTACCCCGGTTCCAGCCTACACCGGAGAGCCATCTGCCTCCCGCTCAAACACTTCAAGCAGCGCGCGAAGAGCTTCTTACCGTTTTCAAGCGAGAATTCGAGAGGGCTTCGCGCGCCCGCGACGCGACAGCGACGAGCCGATTCTTCAAGCTGTTCCCCGCCATCGGATGGGAGGCTGAGGGTCTACAGGCATACGCGTCCTTCGTCGTTGAGCTCGTCAAAGTACGCCCACCCGCGTCCGCAAAGAGTACGTGCATCCATTGTTGCCTTCCCCTTGGCCGTATCTAACGTCCCCAGCCTCATCCCCGCTCTACTACATTACTGCACTGACCGCGCTGTTCGAGAGTATTGCCCTCATTGTCGACCAGCACCAACCGGTGGTGGAGAAGTATTACGGCGCGGGAAAGATGGGCCTCGTATTAGAACGACTGCTGCAGGAGGCGGATCGCGTCGTCCACGACCTCGTGGAGGGGTGGGAGGAGGAGCGCGCGATGAAACGCAAGGTCCCGCTTCACCGCCGACTCGCAGCCTGTTCTCATCGCTGACAGGGCGTAGCTGTCGGACAGTTCGTCTAGCCCCCTCTCGGCGGCGCTCCAGCGACCGGGCAATACGGTGGACCCTGTTGACGAGGAATTGGTGGATCCTCGGGAGGTGGACAAGGTGTTGTCGGAAGCGGCGGGCATGAGCGGCAGGTGGGGTCTGTTCCGCAAGTTCATGCACGACCGGTTGCAGGTATTGACCGTCATCAGGCTGTTTTGTCTTTTCGTTAATCTGGCTCCTCTAGGACGAAACAGACGAGGACGAAGAAGAAGGCTCAGATGAGGATGGCTTGGTCCATCCTAATCCTTCGAAACCGCCGACATCCTCTGCTGATGAGGACGCCGAGGACGCTACGCCCGCTGGTTTCCAGGTTATCGAAGACTCGAGATCTCGCCAAACTATCGAGGGTATGTTGTCGATATATTACACACCTCTAGAGGTGTGGTACGCTCGCTCTGTAATCGAAAAGGTATAGCTGCCGTTCACCCAGTGCGTCCATTACAACTGACCTTTCACAAAGGCACACCGATTATCTACACATGACTTGACTCAAACCCCAATTACGACTACAACACCGGACGATGCCTTCTACATCCTGAAATCTGTCCTTGGCCGGATGCTATCGACTGCATCTCTCTCCACCGTCGAGCGGACCTCTGAACAGCTGCGCGATGTCATGGACAGGGATTACGCCCGTGTCATCAAGCAAAAGCTCGACAACGTATACAAAGGAGGGTCAGCCGGTCCAGGTGTGCGAGGGGAGAAGGCCGAGCGAGAGAACCGACAAGCATTCATTGTAACAATCTGTTCAATTGTGCCCGGTTATGAACCCGCTGACGGCGAAGTAGATCCTCTTGAATGACTTGGACGTGTCCTCGTCTCATATGGAGCGTCTGGTGAAGGATCTGTCGCAGTCCACCGTCGTACCGCAACATTTCCTCGACTCTGAGATCGAGCCTGTGAGGAATAGCTTGAATTCCTTCATGAATCTCGTCCCAAAGTTTCGTTCTACGCTCCGGGTAGGTCTCCCGTCCGCTATTTATTCATAGCGGCCTCTAATCACAGCAACAGGCCGGCGTGGAACAGCTGTTTAATCAGCTGTTGCGACCCAAGTTGCGCACGTTCATCACCGACGTCTACAAGGACGTTTCATACGTACTCGACGAAGATGGGTATGCGGGCGCAGAACTGCAGGACCTCATCCGCAAGCGATTTGTCAAGGCTTGGGAAGGGCTCATTGAGGGCTACAAGGTAACAACCGTGTTATGTGCGCTAATTGGCATCTACTAAAATGCAGCACAGGATACGTTCACCGAGAGCAATTACCGTTTGTTCTTTGGTCTTGCGCTCGACGTCCTCGTGCGACCATGGGAAAAGTTTGTTGTTAGCCTTAAGTACAGCGAGGTACGTAACGTGTCGTACTGTGCACATTTGTATGACATTCAATGACGGTGTATAGCTCGGAGCTATCCGCTTCGACCACGATCTCCGTGCGGTCGTCGCGTACCTTTCCTCGCAGACCGTCTTTGGCGACATCCGAGAAAAGTTTGTGCGGCTGCAGCAGATCGCTACGCTGCTCAACCTTGATTCCGTAAGTTTTTCTCGGTGCACCTGTTAAACGGCTGGGGCTTATTGGGGTATAGGAGGAGGATGTGGACGAGTTTTACAACGGCTCAGGCATCTCGTGGCAACTGAGCCAGCAGGAGGCGCGTGCCGTGGCCAATTTGCGGGTATAGGACAGAGACACTTGGCCGCACGTCGTCGCGTAGAATTCGTCGGCCTTTGTACATACCATGGACGTGCATCGATAGCTGTTCTCCGCAAACGAAAGACCGTTGATTGGGCGTGAATCGCGTTTGTACCCGTGCGCCAAAAAGGCAAGGGCACGCGTTGCAACGCGTGAGGACTGGCGCCGGTTGACATCACTCTCCCCCCGCTCTCCAGCTCGCGCCCGCCGCCGAAAAACATACGCCCCCGCCTCTCGTCCCGCCCTCACCCACGACCGCACACGACGTCCCGCTCAAGACTCGCCTTCGCCATGTCGGCCTCGCTGGCCGTCGCTAGCTCGGCCCTCTCTACCCTATACCGCATCGTAGTCTACCTCTTCCTCCAAGTCGTGCGTCTCCGCCCCCGCGCCTCCCCGCCCCGCTTGCTGAATTTGACTTCTCTCTAGGCCCCCATATCGCGCGCGAAATACGCTATACCCGTGCTATACCTAGGCTATGTTGTCTCATCGTACTTTGGCACCCCCGCCTTCTCGGAAGTCATCGCGCTCAAGGAGGAGGTTGTAACCATAGAGGAGGAAAAGTCGGAAAAGAACGGCGATGTCGTCACAGACGTCTCCGTCGCGGAAACAACTGCAGTCATTCCCGTCGTAGAACAACCCACCGTGAGTGCTCATATCGCTTCGCAGAGTATACTGCCTAACGTGCAGGGGCAGCTCAAATCCGCCCTCTCGACGATCATCTTCTCCGTCCCTTCTCCAGTCCGCGCCCTTCGCACGGCCAACCTGGCTATCAACACCCTGCTTCTGCTTGCTGCCACTGAATTTGTCTTCTTCCCTTACTTCGACTCTGCTTCGGACGTTGTCTATTCCCGTGTCGGCGCCCTCTACCCTGACGCGGTCAAGATTGTCGTCCGCTACCCAGCCGCAGCAAATGCTACGGAGCACCTCGTCCGCGTTGCCTGGCGGCAAACCGATGGGAATGCTGATACTAACGCTCCCTGGAAAGAAGGCCCTCTCGCGAACCTGACCGCCGACCACGATTGGGTGCGCACCGTCACCCTGCAGGGCCTTTGGCCGAGCACGTCCTACGAATGTATGTCCGTTCATCGGGTGGGAAGAAAGGGTTCTCGCTAACGCAAACTCTTTCCGCTAGACCGCTTTGAAGATGGTAACAACACCGCGCTTCCCTATCCTGCAGCGCCGATTCGCTTCCATACCGCCCCGGATCCGCGCCTGCACAGTGGTTTACATTACCGTTTCGTCGCATCGTCTTGCGTGACTCCCAACTTCCCTTACCTGCCCCTGCATGGGCGTAGGATCAAGGGATTCGATTTGCTTGCTGACTACCTTTGGCCTTCCAAGTCTGCTCCCGTCTCTCTTCCGACGGTCGTGGCGCAGAATGTGTCGGAATCCCTGCCTTCAGAGAACAGCACGTCCGCTGAGAATGTCACGGCTCCTGCTCCTCCGGTAAACGTTACGGCCCCGGTTGTGTCGGAAGAGTCTGTGCCTCCTACAGAGTTCATGATCTTCATGGGTGACTTTATCTACGCGGATGTGCCCGCGTACTTCGGCGACGACAAAGAAGCGTACCAGCGCCTCTACCGCCGTAACTACAACAGCCCCAGCTTCCGCAAAGTCTATGAGCGCCTGCGTGAGTTCCCTGCCTAACTACAAACGAACAAGGGATGCTGAGAAGTCGATTTGCGATCAGCGATCATCCACACGTACGACGATCATGAGGTGCGAAGGCCCCCGGCCCGTCGTTCTGACCATTTCACTGCGTGCTGACATGGTTTGTAGATCATCAACAACTATGCCGGGATGGGGAACGACTCCTTGCCCCCCTTCCAGAACGCGACGAACGCGTTCGAGCTGTATAACGCGGACGCCAACTATGACCCGACCGACCCGGGGACGTACTACTATGACTTCCGCTACGGCGATGCCGCGTTCTTTGTGTTGGACACGCGGAGGTATCGCTCTGACATCTTCTCGGACGAACCCTCGAGTCACACTATGCTCGGTGACAAGCAGCTCACGGCGTTGTATAACTGGCTGGGAAAGGTTGGCATTTAAAAAAGCCTTTTTGAACTAACGCAGCTAACGTAATTGAAAAGGTGAACAACACGGCGGTGTTCAAGTTCGTCGTGTCCTCGGTGCCGTTCACGCAGCTCTGGACGTACGAAGCGCTCGAGGACACCTGGGCCGCGTTCCCGTACGAGAAGAGCGCGCTCCTCACCGCACTCCAGTCCGTGCCAAACGTCATCGTGCTCTCGGGCGACCGCCACGAGTTCGCGGCGATCGAGTTCGAGAGCGGCGACGCGGGCCACAACGTGGTCGAGATCTCGACGAGCCCGATGAGCATGTTCTACGTGCCGCTCATCCGTACGCTCCTCCCTCGCAGCGAGGAGGTCGTGAACAAGACGAGGGAGAGGGTCGTGGTAAACGAGGAGGGCGTGGAGGAGGTTGAGCGGTATGTGGAGGAGGTCCCGAGGGAGAAGGTGCTCCGGTATATCGCCGAGGGTAACTACAAGTGGTGCGTTACCCCCCTTTTATCCCGCGGAGCAAATCTTGTGGATTTTTGACCGGTCTGGTTGGTTGCAGGTCTTCCATTGAGGTTGACACTAGAGACTACAGCCACCCGGTCGTGAAGGTAGAGATTATGATCGACGGCAAGCCTGCATACCAGTGAGTTGTTCCGTCGCCTCTGGTTGACTGGCCACTCCGACATTGACACGCACCTCCTCAGCCTCGACATCCTCGGCAAGCCCGTGAAGCTGCAGTCGACAACCGCGCTCGGCGCACTTGTCCCGCAGTCGTTCAAGGGCGTGCTCGACCGGATTGGGCTCAAGCCGAGCCGGTGGTTCTGATGAGCTCTGTCAATGTCAATAGTCCCCTCACTTACGAAGACGCTGTTGATGTAGGCACGATGTTTCGATATGCGCGTAGCCATATAGCTCTGTACGACTCGATAGATACCGGGCCCGTGGTCACCAGGTTAAGTGACGGAACTGCTCTGATAGGAAGGTGTACGGAAGTATGTATGTTACATCTAGTTTTAACGACGTGCCTCTTGTTTCGGCTCGACCAGTGATCGTGTTCCCGTGTTCGTATGTCAGTACGGCTGGAAAAATTCGATAGGTATGCAACCGCAAAATTTATGGCTCAACTGCTCTCGATGGACCGCTCTGGGGGCTTGCAAGAACAGCATTCTAGACGGTGATGGGCAGCATCCTCGTAATGCCGAGGCTGCACACTGGCACTCTCTAGTGCGATGAAAACACTGACTGATCGCGTGTAGACTCGCCGTGTGCGAAACAAATACTGACACTGACGTTACTTTGCACCACCGTCGTAGACAAGCATTGGATAGTTCACGGACACGAACGCACTTCAGACGATCCAAGGGGTACCCTGGCGTTGCTTCTGCGCGCATGATAATGATATACAAAATGGTGATCAGCTGGAGCAGAAACTGATAAGTAGACGAGCGTATTCGATCGGCCGTCATGAACAGAGCCTACTTTGCCCGACCCTTCCCGCTCAGCGGCTCGCTAGAGAAGCGCTGCTGGATACGCGCGTAGTGTTCCATCTCGGCCTGGCTGACACTGGGAACGAGCTCGCGGAGCGCCGCGTTGAAGTCTTCTTCCGAGACCAGGACCTCGGTCTCTGCAGGCGTGGCGAGCTCTCCGAGGTAGTACTGCGGCGTCATTGGGAATGGATGTGGCGAGTCCGGGGGCGGGGAGGCGTTCAAATTCGCTGGAGGGGAGTATGAGAGGCGGTCGGCTTTGAGGTGAAAGGAAAAGTTTACCAATGATGGCTTCGAGCTCCTCGGCTTTGCGGGACATGGCTTTGAGGAGGGCGTCGGCGCAGAGCGCATAGAAATCTGCGCCAGTGTAATGGAAGGGGCACTGTTCTGCGACGCGCTCGAGGTGCAGGTCTGGATGGAGGCGGAATTTGCGGGTCAACGCCTGCAGGATGTTTAGCTGCGCTTCGTGAGTTGTGCTGACACCCAGGTACAGCATGCGGTCAAAGCTAAATATCAACGTGAGTGAAGCGGCAACCGCCGATATACTGGCTTGCATACCGTCCTGGTCTGAGCAAAGCAGGGTCGAGCAAGTCCGGTCGGTTCGTCGCCCCGATGACGAACACGTCCGCGCCCGCCTTCCCCCCACCCGACAGGCCGTCGAGCTCCGCGAGCAGCTGGCTGACGATGCGGTCCATGACCCCGCCCGAGTCGCCGTGGTTGCCGCGCTTCGGCGCGACGGAGTCGAGCTCGTCGAAGAAGATCACACAGGGGCGGGCGTCGCGCGCGCGCTGGAATACGCGGCGGACGTTCGCCTCGGACTCGCCGATGTACATGTTGAGCAGCTCGGGACCTTTGACGGAGAAGAAGTTGAGCGCACACGAGGTCGCGACCGCTTTTGCGATGAGGGTTTTGCCGGTGCCTGGCGGGCCGTACAGGAGGACGCCTAGGACAGGGGGTGGGGGTAAACGACGCAGAAGCGAGTAGGAGGGGTGATGAGAACGTACCAGATCTTTGTTTCAGGCCGTCGGCGAAGAGTTCGGGATGCTCGAGGGGGAGCTGTATTGTGTCAAGGATGTCTGCTTTAACGTGCGCTAAGCCGCCGACGTCGTCCCACGACACAGAGGGTATCTTGGGGGCGCCGATGCTTTCCGAGTATGAGGCCCTCGCCTTACCGAGAGCCGACTCAAAGTCTGCAGCGGTTAGAGGGACACCTGAGGAAAATACGTCGTAGACGTTGCTCCTAGTTGAAGCGTCAACCACTGGCTATGTCAAACCATGGAGTCACTTACGAGCCATCTAGAGAGCGTTGTACAGCGGCAGACTTCGCCCGGGCGACAAGATCGACTAGGTCGGCAGCGACAAGTGCGGCTGTCTGCACCGCGAGGTCTTTTACAGACACGTCCGGGGCGAGCGCGCTGGTTGCTAGTATCGAAAGCAAGATGTCGTTTCGCTCAGATTCTCCCGGAGCCTGGTTGTGCAGGTTTATGACTGGTGGAAGGGACACAGGGCACGGCCAGGCACCTACCTCGAAGAGAACTTCGTGCTTAAAACAGGAGAGAATCTTGGGTGGCACGCGTTCATGGCTATCGGTCGTGCCGAAAAGCAATACAGGGAAGCCGGTTAGATTCCACGACGCTTGGAGGGTCGCGATGCAATCCCGTAGAGCCTCCGCGACTGCTGGCTCTGCGTTGATAGTCAGAACATGTTGCGTGGATGTCGCACCATAGCAGATACACACCCTTGCCGGGCTCTAGACTCTGAGTGCTCTGCGCAAAGGCGTCAATATGTCTCAAGAGCAAAACACATGGAGAACACGACGCCGCGCGCTCGAACCGAGCCTGCAGCGTGCCTTCGGTCTTGGCGTCGGTGTCGCCGATCACGTCGTAGCAGTCTACCTCAAGTAGGTGGATGCCTAACCGCTGTGCGACCCAGCCGGCCGTCGTGGCTTTCCCCACGCCGCGCGGGCCTTCGAGGAGGATGGAGAGCTGTAGGTGGTAGTCGATGGCACGGCGGTTAAGCGCGGCGGACGCGAGAGCTAGCAGCTTCCCGTATGCGGCGTCTTCGTCGACGATGGAGCCCGTTGTGGGAGGCGCTTTCTGAGCTGCTTTCATATGTGAGTGACTATCGTGAGGGTAGATCAGAGTTGCGGCGCACCAGTCCCAAGGTATTGGCCCATGTCTGGCACACGGGAGTGCTCGATCCCTGTCTGAACCATCCGGGTGACTGAGGGGTCGACCCAGCAGCCCAGTTCGCCGACTGTAGCGCCGACGTACATGTCTGGGGACGACACCTCCCCAAGGCGCGACGGTACGCTGTGTTCTACATTTGTGACGAGGAAGTAAACCAGCTCGTTCACCTCACTAGATGAATCGGCGAGACTGTGAAAAAGGTAAGGCGTGTGCAATGCTTTGTAAACGGTTTTACATACTCTAGGTCAGCGTCTTCATGAGGAGCGTCGGCGTCTTCATCGTCCGGAACGCTGGCGTGCCGCAGGAGATCGTCTGTGTTTATACCGACCGCGATGACGTCTCCCTGTTTGACGAGTCGCGTCTTATCCTTGAAATAGTGCTGCAACGCCTGGAGGAACAACGGCTGATACGTCTTATCCGTAGAGAATGCAGAGGCAACCCGAGCAATGGTAATGGTCTTCGCGACGGGTATAGTTGGGCGTCGCGAACCGAATGGGCTGGGGCGAATGCAGACCTCGGGTTTTCGCTCGAGGCCGCATTCTGACTGGAGATTGTGTAGAAGCTGCGGTGAGAGGAATAGACCGCTTAGGGGTTGTGAGTAACTGGCAGTCGCGAACGGATGGAATACCGAGTGGGCTTACGAGTGGGCTGCAATGTCATCCCTGGCGTGTACTCGCGCTAAGCGGAAATTGTTACCACTTGTCGACCTCAAAATGGCCTAAACAATCATGAGGGGGAGAATGCAATGGGACCTTTTTG
Source organism: Trametes hirsuta (assembly GCA_001302255.2). NCBI lineage: Eukaryota > Fungi > Basidiomycota > Agaricomycetes > Polyporales > Polyporaceae > Trametes > Trametes hirsuta. Next base: position 931,703 of record CP019376.1, read on the forward strand.
CATACACACCCATTCATCGTCCAGAATGCCGATGCGGCCGAGCTCCGAAGTACGCACATACACTGCACACTCGTCTTCTACAGCAGAAACCTGCTGCTCCAGAGGATATGCTCTATATGTTCGCTCTGGCTGCCCAAGGTGTAAGTGACCGGCGGACTCTCCCACCCTGTTAGATGAGCCGTTCACAAGATTGCCGTTAGGAGTGGGGGAGGCTGAAGGGCTTGTTAGGCTTAGCGAGCGGAGCACAGACCCAGCCAGGAAGTCTTCCCCAATCTCAAAGTCGCCTGTCTCAGACCCAGAGACATCAGGTTCCGAGTGGGTGTCCGGGTCGCCATCCGGGATAGTTGGGATGGCGTCTTCCGACACAATCTCTTCGGACGCCGGCGGCGCGGACACGTACACCTTCGTGGTGCCGCGCTGGACGATGCCTTGCTGTACGGGGGATGCCATGACAAGCCTGTACTGAAGGGAGGCGGCAAGGGTGGTGGAAGCCGATCCGGAGGCGTGGAGTTCGTGCGGCAGGGTGTAGGTCGCTCCCTCGCGCAGGATGGGATTGGAGGCGAGAAGCCATTCTTCGAGCGCGCTAAGGTTCGAGGAGACATGAGCGTACGCCTCGTCGGAGAGAGCGGTGAATATAGCCTCGGAGAGGACTACCGGGAGTAGGGCCGTGACCGAGTGTGTGGGCTCTGCTGGGCCGGTGCTGGCTTGGCCCAAGGGGAATATATGTGGATATTCAGACTGCCACCGTTTGGGCACAGATAGGTCCTTGACCTACGCATAGTTCAACTGTGTGTCCCATAGCCCAAAGTCCGGAGGCTCAGAAACTCACGCTCTGGTCAAGGACCCCCCAGCAGGTTATAGACGGCAGACCGGCCGCACTCCCCGCCTGCGCCTGCCTCCCGGCCGTGCGCACGATCGAGAGCGCGACCTTGTCTTCTGAGGGCAGCAAGAGCGTGCGCCATATGTGCTCCGGCACGCGCGCAGCGTCGGGGTCGAGGTCTGCGAATGCGGGGAATGCGGGGGCGGCGGGCGGACGCTGGAAGAAGAAAGCCATCGCGGAGCGGACACCGCGCACAGGCGCCCGTGCCCGTCTCTTTTTCACGCTCGCCCGCCATCCACCGCCCGCGCCCGTGTTTCTTCCTCGTCCCCCGCCCGTCCGCTTTCTCTCCGCACCGGCGCCGTGCGATCTGCAGCTCAGGGTGTGCTCCTGCTGTGCTGAAAATTAAACTTGCTCTGTCTGGGACCGGAGGACTTGTCGACGAATTATGAGCAGAGGAGGGCGAGGCTTTGGCCGTGGAGGAGGTGCGTGCGCTAGTTCGGTCGGCGTGCGGTTACTCATGTGTATGATATGTAGGCCGCGGAGGCGGCAGGGGAGGCTTTACGCAGAGGGACCAGGGCCCTCCGGACACTGTCCTCGGTATGTTCCCCCACATACATGACCCCAAGCCGTTCACTCACACGCCCTCTGCTTGCGTAGAAATGGGCACCTTCCTGCACGCAGTCGAAGAGGAGATGCTCTGCCAATCGCTCATGCCTGACAAGGTGCCATACTTCAACGCACCCATTTACCTGCAAAACAAATCCGTCATCGGCCGCGTGGACGAGATCCTCGGGCCCATCAACGAGGTCTACTTCTCCGTCAAGATGGGCGACGGCATGGTCGCCAGCAGCTTCAAGAAGGGCGACAAGGTCTATATTGGCGGCGACAAGCTCCTTCCCCTCGACCGCTTCCTGCCTAAACCCAAGGCGCCTGGAGGTGAGTACTGTATCTTGGGACTTAGTTTGTGTAGAGTGCTCATCTAAATGATAGGTGTGAAAAAGCCCCGAGGGGCCGGTGGCCGCGGTGGCGCTGGTGGCAGAGGTCGGGGCGCACCTGGTGGCCGTGGGCGTGGAGGAGGCTTCACGCGGGGTGGAGGACGTGGTGCGCCAAGAGGACGTGGCTTTGGCGGTGGAGGCGGAGGCCGTGGTGCGCCCAGGGGACGCGGGTTCGGCGGCGGTGGAGGGTTCGGTGGTGGTCGTGGCGGTCGCGGTGGCTACCGTGGGTCATAGTAGATCTGCAGGTGTAACCCGGTGTAACCTGTACGATTTCCTTGCTGTCTGTTTTTCTCCCCCTTTCTCTCCGTTTGTATCTTACTTTGAATGGGAGCGACGCTCCACCCTCTGGACGGTCGTACGGCCATGCATTACAGTACACGAAATCCAGAGAAAACAAAAGGTATGGCTACAGTGGGGTATGCAAGTAGTGTTACAACTTGAGCGCTTTGATTTCGTCTGCGACGGTCTTGACCCGTTCCGAACGTTCCAGCTGCACCGGTACGGCCTGATAGAGGAACGTTTGACCGTGTAGGACGTCGTGAAGGGCACATGCACGTACCTGCTTCAACTCTTCTACGAGAGCAAACGTCTGTGCGGCAACGTCGTCGATACGCTGGTGCGCATCCGCAGGGACTAGGGGAGCGTGTCAACAAAATGCACCACACAGTCAGACTGAGAGACGTGAGACAAACGTACGCTCGTCGGGGATGTGCACGGTGTCCTCGCCAACGTCCTCAAGTGCGGCGGCCTCCTCTGCGTCGAGCTCGGCTTGACTCGCGAGGAGCTCGCGCATCTGCTTCTCGATGTCCTCGGGCTTGGTGCGGCGCTCCTTGGCGATCTGGAGGTCCCAGCGAAGGCTTTGGTCGGAGAGGGACCAGATGTGGCGGTCGAACCCCTCGTCAAAAGGCTCCATATCTACAGGGGGAGTGTTGGGGATTCGCATTAGTCATATTGGTTAGCTGGTGGAAAGCCTCATGCGCGAGGCGGGGGACGGGGGGAAGGAGGTGTCGGACGTACCCTCTTCGTCTTCGTTGATGTCCTCGAGGTTCTGGCCGTTGACCCTTATGTTGGCGCGCGCCATCTCGAACGTCTTGTCAATGAACTTTAGGTGTGCATTTTGAGTGAATATTCAGGTAATAAGATGTGCGCGCGGGGAGACACACACGGTGGAGGTGGGCGAGGAGGACCTCGCGGTCCTGGGCGGAGCTGCCGCCGCCACTGAGCTGCTCGTCGAGGGCGTTGAGGGCGGCGATGGTGTAGTTGCGCTTGATGCGCCGCCAGTCGTCGAGGGTCTCGACGGAGATGCGGGGCAGGTCCTCGCGCTGGGCTTCCATCGACATTGTGCGAGAAGGCGGAGAGAGCAAGAGAGCACGAGCGTTGTGGAGACGCGCAGGTCGCGTCGGGCTCCGCGTCCGGTCACGCGTCAGTCACGGCGTACCAGCCTTCTCGTGTACAAAGGATCAGAGTCGGACAGGTAGCAGAGCATAGCACGTGTATCAGTGGGGTAAGATACAGCGATTACACCAAATTTTCCCAAAAGTCATGTCCCGAGGAAACTCAGATACTAGTACAACGTTCGAACGCGCCGGGTCCCCTTCCTCATCACTGCTCAGCTCTCCCATTTAATCTGACAGGTGTATTGATTAGCAATCTTGTAGAACATCATGGTCGAGGATGCGTACATCAGGATGCTTCTTGAACTCTTCGTATGATTGGCGGTTGAAGAAGCTGACCTCGGATTCGTTCTCTGCCCCGACGCGAGGTCAGCAGGGGCCCAGCAAAACCGGCGAATAACGCTCACCCAGCCCCATATCAGCTAGTGTCTTGGATTCGTCTTCAAATATCCACTCGTCGTGGTCGAGGTTGATGATGAGATTTGTTGTCTGATCCAAGCTCAAAGTTTGCTCGCAGATTCGGTGAGAATACGCGGACCTTAGCACCGTGTGCCTTTGTATATAGCTTAATCGTGTCTACGCGCAGAGTTCAGTAGCGATCTTCAGTCACGCGTGGCGGAGAGCGTACCGAGCGTCATGTTCCGGTACGGCTTCCATCCAGGCTGTGTCTGTACAGCTGCGACAACCGAGAGAGTTTACGACGCTGAAAAGGATGTGAGACGAGCGAAGACGAATTACCTTGCCGTACGGTCTCCTTCAGCTGATCGACGGTCGTGGTTTCGAGGTTCACATGGTGCAGCACGAGACTCTTCTCTGTCCGATACTCGAACGACTTGATCACCCGGATGGTGAGGGTGGCATCGGTCTTTGGTGCGACGAGGTTGGTCGGTGTGTCGGAGATGCCGTCGGAAGACATGTTGGTAGGCGATACTGGTGTGGTGGTGGTACTTTCTGTGCTTGCCCTTACGATGCAGACGATACTTATACTTTATTCCCTTGCACTTGTAGGCAAGAGTGAACGTTCAGGACGATGCTTGAACGACGCTCGGCCGACGCCGATCGATCCTGCGTGGGCGTCTGTTTGCCCACCTCAAGTTGGCGCTCATTCAATCCTGACCGTGGTCGCCATGCTCAGCGTAATATGCATCTCATGACAAGTTTATCCTGGCAAAAGGCCGAGTTTTGTGTCGGAATCACTGACGCCAGGTACGCACCACGTTCGCCCATCTGCCGGCACCAACTGCCGCCCGCCGTCGCTGACTCGTCCAATTCGCCGCTCTTCAATACAAAGAACGGGACACACTCGTGCGACTCTGCGGATACTATAGGCATCCGTAGACGTACAAAGTGTGCGCCGGGCCTCCAATTCATTTTGCAAGAAGAGCAGAAGTCGTGCGTAAATTCGTAGGTGAGAGAACTTGTGGGTGCGTCACTCACCTTCTTGCCCAGATGATTATAGACACCTCCGAAGTTTCTCCGAAACGACGCTTGTAACCCGTATAAAAACCTCACCTCACAGGACCGCCGGTTGGGGGTATCGCTGCGGGAAACTCTCCACCTCTGCAGACCCCAGGAACGTAGCAGACGCGAATATGTCTCGCGATTTTATCGACGTTTCCGTGACCGAACTCGTCAAGAAGTTGACCACCGAGGAGAAAATCAAACTCCTCAGCGGTCCCAACTGGTGGAACACCAATGCTATCGAGAGGCTTGGTGTCCCCTCCGTTCGCATGAGCGACGGCCCCAATGCGAGTTCAGTATGGTCTCGCTGTTTGTATATTTCACTGACTGCTGTGACCGCTATCTAGGGAGTCAGAGGTTCATCCCACTTCGTCCCAACCCCGGCTCAATGCCTTCCGGTATGTGTATGATATACCACGTAAATCTATAATCGCGGGGACCGTCGCTCACGCGATTCCACTCAGTGTGCAACGCTAATGGCCGCTACTTTCGATCCTGACTTGCTCTTCGAAGTGGGTGAGTTCCTGGGACAAGAGGCCAAAATCAAGTCCTCGGTCATCCTGCTCGCCCCGACGTGCAACATCCAGCGCAACCCTCTCGGAGGTCGGGCCTTCGAGTCATTCTCCGAGGACCCTCATCTCTCTGGTATCCCGAGACTATTCCGCTAGGGTTTACGTCCGCACTAACATCGTCAAACGTGGTGTAGGTGCTATGGCTGCCGCATACGTAAACGGCCTCCAGTCTCAAGGCGTCGCTTCTACGATTAAGCATTTCGTTGGCAACGACCAAGAACACGAACGTACTGCTGCCGAATCCGTGCTCTCCGACCGCGCGTTGCGCGAAATTTACATGTACCCGTGCGTCAATTAATCAACACTCACTGACCGTATAACAAATACTAGCTCATTTCTGCCCAATCGGCTAGGTTCATGCTCGCGCAGAAGAGGGCTAGTCCATGGGCCTTCATGACCTCGTGCGCATGCGTTCATGCAGACCTCCGCCTCCGGCTGTTGCGCTGACCCTGCACATATGCACATATAGTTACGGAAGAATCAACGGCGTACATTGCCCCGAGAACCCTACGCTTCTTAAGGACATTCTGCGTAAGGAATGGGGATTCGACGGGATTGTCATCAGCGACTGGTGCGTCGTCATGTTTCCCCGCGATAGGGGGCGCGTTCTAACTGACATGCCGGCCTGTGCCGCGTTCTTCTGCTTTTCCCCCTTGGCTAGGTTTGGTACGTACAGCGTCGACCTCGCGATCAACGCCGGGCTCGACTTGGAGATGCCCGGCCCGCCGCGCTGGAGGACGCCGCTGCTCGTAAACCACATGCTCTCGTGCCAGAAGGTTCTCCCGGCAACTCTTGACGAGCGCGCTCACGACATTTTGTCGTTCGTGCAGCGCCAAGCACGTAGGAACCCGGATGTGGTGTTCGGCGACGGAGAGGAGCGCACCAGGGATACCCCGGAGGGGAGGGCATTTTGCAGGCGGCTCGCTGCGGAGGGCATGGTCCTGCTGAAGAATGAGCAGAACGCACTTCCGGTAAAGGGAGAGAAGGTGAAGCGTATCGCGTTGATCGGCCCGAACATGAAGGAGAGGGTGATCTCCGGAGGTGGTTCGGCGGCGTTGAAAGCGAGCTATGTCGTGACGCCCTACACAGGCATCATAGAGAACGCACCCAAGGGTGTTGAGTTCGATTACACGGTAGGGTGCTACGGTGGGTCGCTTTTATTGATGTGGACAATCGGCAGGGATCTTACTTTGGGACTCAGCGTACAAGTATACGCCGACTCTCGAAGCTTACTTGAAGACCCCAACGGGGCAACCCGGCTGGGCGTGCACATTCTACAACAATGACGGGCACGGTAATCCCGTTGGCGAGCCCGTGGCGGAATATGTCCTCCAGGATACCCGCGTAAAGCTCAATGACTTCCTGCCTGCGGGTTTGACGGAGACATGGACCATCAAGCTCCGCGGTGACCTCACCGTGGACAAGTCCGCGGAGTATGAGCTCGGCTTGACCGTTGCTGGGAGGGCGAAGCTGTTTGTCGACGGTAAACTCACCATCGATAATTGGACGACCCAGAGGCCCGGTGATTTCTTCTATGGGTGCGAATACTCCAGGCTTCTGGCCGGCATGGCCATTCAGTGCTCATGATGTGCTCTCGAATCCAGCCAAGGAACCGTGGAAGAACTCGGGACTGTCTCGTTGGTTGCTGGTAAACCGGTAGAAATTGTTGTCGAGTACACCAACACCAAACCACCGGAAGGCCCTGAATCGGACCGTTCGCAGCCGGCGCTCATGCGCGGTGTGGTGCGTCTCCGCCTTACATCACTTGTTTCTTACCAGGCTCGCAAGCTTACTTGCGGCGTGATAACTAGCGGTTGGGTGGTTGCGAGAAAATCGACCCAGAGCAAGGTCTGGTCGACGCTGAGAAGCTCGCAGCCTCTTCCGACGTCGCAATCGTGGTCGTAGGGCTCTCACCCGATTGGGAGAGCGAAGGGTTCGACCGCCCGACACTCGATATGCCCGGGCGACAGAACGAGCTCATCGCGCGTGTTGCGCGGGCGAACCCGAACACTGTCGTCGTGATCCAAGCGGTGAGTCGCTCTGCCTTCTTCAGCGACGGTTATTAAAATTGGACGGCTTGGGGCTTGGTCAGGGATCGGCGGTCTCGATGCCGTGGGTAGGCGACGTCCGCGGGATCGTGCAGGCGTGGTACGCGGGCAATGAGACGGGCAATGCGCTCGCAGACGTCCTCTTTGGCGCAGTCAACCCCGGTGGACGGCTGCCGCTCACGCTCCCCGTGCGCGTGCAGGACATTCCAGCGTACCCGAATTTCAGGAGCGAGAACGGGCTGATCCATTATCGCGAGGATTTGTTCGTCGGGTATAAGGGGTATGAAGCGAGAGGTGTACGACCGCTCTTCCCGTTCGGGTATGTGCTCCGCCTCCTGTGTAAGATGGTTTTTGTTAACTGGGGTTCTACTTATAGATTTGGGCTGTCGTACACGACCTTCGAGTTCTCGGGCTTACGGCTCAGCCAGCGCCCGAATCCGGAGTCGGCGAACGATTTCGGCCTGCGTGTCGACGTCACGGTCAAGAATGTTGGCTCTGTGACCGGCTCCGAGGTTGTGCAGGTGTACATCTCACTCCCCGATATCGGCCTCACGACGCCCTCGTCGCAACTGCGCGGCTTCGCGAAGGCGCGCAACCTCGCGCCCGGAGAGAGCACGACGGTCTCGGTCGCGCTGGCCAAGCATGCGGTGTCGTTCTGGGATACGAGGGGCCAACGGTGGAAGGCGGCGGCGGGTACGTATGGTGTGCGTGTCGGAAAGAGCAGCCAGGATATCGTGTTGCGCGGTGAGTTTGTGCTCGGTGATGGGTTCACCTGGGTGGGGTTGTGATGGGGGAGAGGAGCCCGCCAATACGCCTATGTATAACAGACATCGAGAATGTTCAGTCGTACCACAAGTTGATTCGGTTTGGTGGGGTAGTATGCATTGGAAGTGGGTGTACAGATTCGCGGGAGAAAGATATTACAGGAAGTGCAGTAGTGATAGCTAAATAACATAAAGACCGGACCATGACAGCTCAATTGCCATATCGCTCACGAGCCTAACGATATGAATTTTGAGTATACGAGGATGCGTGCGGAGATGCAGAAGGCTTACTGCATCCTTAGCCAGGTTAACATATCCGGTGTAATCGTTCGCGATCTTGGAGATATCTTTCGCCTTCGCCGCACCCAACCCAACGCCCGCCGCGTAAATCGCGGTTTGGCTACATCGCTGGCCGTCAGTCACTATGGCGCGTTCGACGGGGATAATCACATACATCGGGTCCACCCTGCCCTCGCCGCCAGTACCCAGACCCTGGCCCTCTTTCCAGCCCATCATCTTCAGCAGTTTGTTACCCACGTTGTTCTCGTCTTTCCCAGGGTTAAGGGGCGGAGGAGGGGGCGACGGTGGCGGCGGCGGGCCCTCGGAGTGCTTGCGCTTGGTCGTGGGCAGCTCGCTAGGGACGGGTCGCGGGATGTCGGGCTGGTTGTGCATGATGCGGCGCTCGGACGCGCGGTCGCGGTACTTTGGCTGATGGGTTGGCTCTGTCTTTGCCCGCGCCGCTTGTGCTTTCTCGCGAGCGACTTCGCGGAGGGCGGCGTCCTTGAAGTTTTTCTGAACGACGCCTAAGTTCTGTGCTAAAATCTCTATGGCAAGATGAGAGTGTACCTTGTGGAGGTCCGATTCCTTGTTATGCCTTCTGAGCTGATCGAGTGACTTGAATTGTCGTGCGCACAACAAGCACGTCAGCGCTGTCGTGTCGGAGAACTCAAACTCTGTCTCGACTGCTGGTGGCGTAGCAGACTTGACCGGGGCGACTTTAGGAGCAGGCGCGACAACGGGCACAACAGGGGCCGGCACCTCAGCCTGTAACGGAGATTAGGATCAGCTAGCTCGCCGCGAACATGGTACGAACCGGTTGAGCGAGGCTCGGCACTTCTTGAGGAGCGTCATGGTGCAAGACATCCTGGACTTGATTCCACTTTGTGATGTTGTTTGCGGTCTGTATGATCGTCAGTGGGCGCACACGTTGAGAGAAGGAGTTGATTGACCTTCTTGCTCGCAATGAGGGGTGCGACTCGCTTAGCAGCGGCAACTACAGTAGCCAGGACCCGTCAGCCAACCCGCACGCGCAACTGTCTCCCAGCAGCGAGACAAACCCTTCGGATCTTCGGTGGTGGTCGTCTCATTCGCCGCAGCATCGCCCTCGCCCTCAGCGCCATCGTCCATCGAGAATGCGGCGGAGATGGGCACCGGCTTCTTGGCAGCACCAGAAGGACCTGCTTGTCCGGGCTTCGCCATGGAGAATCCACCCTTGAAGTTGAGGGTGACAGGCTTGTCTGAGACGGGTAGCGCCGATGGCTCGACTTTTACCCCTTGTGCATTTGGATCTGTGGAATGATGAGGCACGGTATAGAGAAGCACACGCTGCTTGGTTGACCTTTCTTCTTCTTTTCTTTCTTCTCCTTCACTGCAGGTGCGGCTTCGGTAGCCTGCGTCGGCTCTTCCACCTTGAACTCGAGCACAGCAGCCGTAGAACCCTCATCCCAGTATCTTACCCACATGCCTTCCGCACCGCCCAGACTGGCTGAGGAGGCGAGGGATGCATCGTCTCGCAATGAGTAGTCTGGGAGCGGCTGGAAAGAATATGGATGCGCAAAAGACGCTGCTACTGGACGGTCGGAGATACGGAAGCCGTTGGGATGCAGCTGAGGTGACATCGTCGATGCAAGTACTGCTGAAGCAGACTGCGCCCCGCTGTCAACAGTGCTCGGGGTAACTGTACCGAACGTTGCTCACCTGGATATCAACGAATTCCACAAACGCAAAGCCCCAGCTTGCGGTGGTGTTCTTATCCTTGATCAGGATGATCCGCCGCATACCCTTGGCACCTTCCTTCCCCAGTCCCGCCGACGTCTTCATGGCCTGCGCAATAGCCTGCGGACCAGACAGCGGATCAAGCCCACGAAAGAGTAGCACTGGCGCTTGGGTGTTCCCAATGTCGCGTGTGCCGTCATTCGTCTGGAACGGACCCTTGGCCCGCCGTTCGCCCGGCGCAGCGCTCTGGGAGTAGTCAATCTTGACACGGCGACCGCCCGGAGGGACGGGGTTGCCTGCCTCGAGCGCGCGCCAGAAGGCGGTGGTCGCAGAGGCGCCGTGCGAGGCCGGGGGCGGGATCTGGATGAAGGGGAAGAGCGGGTCCACGAACGCGCGGGCGTGCTCTGTGCTTGTGAATTGGGCGAAGCCGAAGCCTTTCGAGACACCTGTTGGGCGGGGGAGGTCGGGCAAGGGGCGGGGGCGGCGCGGAAGAAAGAAGACGTCAATGCGCTGTTGCATGCATAGGAAGTACGAAGGGGCAAGTGCCTGTAGTTCTGTCTCGGATTATGGTGACCGACTCAATGCTGCAGTTGTTGCTGGTAAGGTACGCCTGCATCTAGTGGTCGGGCGGCGTCAGAATGTAGCTAGGAGGAACTTGTTAGCGGCGGGGACGCACATCCGACTCTGTAAAGTCGGGGTCAAGGCCGAGGAAGATGACGTGCGGGCTGGGTTCGCTGGGGACGAGGCGTTTCTTGTTCATGTGGGGAGCGCCGCCTCTTGGATGGCGGTCGTCCTGGTAGTAGCCTTGGTCGTAGGACTGGCGGGCGTCGTAGCCGGCGTTGTCGTAGCCTTGAGAAGCGTCGTAACCCTGCATGTTCCTGTAAGATCTACTGAGAGACTTATTGCAGCGCAGTGCGCACTCCGTCGTTGAACTTTCTGCGCTTGTTGTCGCCGTAGTGGTCCTCGTCGCGTGTGTGGGTGTTGCCCCTGGGAGCGGGCTGCCAGGACTCGTAGTCGGCCTGCTTGCCCTGGTCCCATTCTCTGTTGTAGGCCATGGTGGGAAGCAAGAACGAGAGGGGGGAGGAGAGATAGCCGAGGCGGGGAGAGGGAGATGGTGGTGGAGAGCGGAAGAGAGATGGGCGCTTGTGTGGCCAACGACTCTGAGACTGCCTTCCACCATGGCCGGACACGGTGCGCCCCGCCCCCCGCCCTTTCGTGCTTTCTGCTCACAAAAGACGTCTTGTTCCAGGATACACAAAGGTAGCATACAGCACCGGTCGAATGTACGATGTGGACTAAACACTGGCGTTGTCACAGACCGACCCCGCCGTCGAGCGATGGAACACGATGGTACGTCCGCAACGTCCTCCCACCGCCGGACGACCTGCAACGCTGACGGACGGCGTGCACGCAGCGCGAGGCGGTTTACAAGCACTTCCGCTTCAACGCGCGGACAGCAAGACAGTCCATCCTTGGCATGGTCGTCTTCCCCGCCGCCGTGTTTGCCATCGCCTACAACCAAGACGTACGCCTCGTTCCTATCTCTTCCGAACAACCTCCTCCAATTTGCATTTACGCAGCTCAAGTACGACTGGACGGGCAAGCGCAAGGGCGTGCCCCTGGCACGCAATCCGCCTGCCCCTGCAGTCGAGGAGTCGGACTGAGCAGTGGATGTATTCGTTCGTCCGTGCGAGTACTACTACGATATATTGTATCCAGACATCCTACAACTCCACACAAACGCACGCTTCAAAACCTCTTGCACAACTCGATCGCGACCTTGCACCCTGCTCCAACTACCGTGCTCAAGAGCGCATGCGCGGGTGCTTTCTGCGAGTCGTTCTCCACGGCAATGTCTAGATGCTCAAGCTCGTCGTCCCTGAACTCTTTAATGACCTGCTTCAATAACGGCACGCTCGGATGGTCGGCGGGCAACTGTTCGAACGCCTTCAGCTGGCTATCGAAGCCGGTCAGCGTACAACGTTGGAGCTGCGTCGGTGAGAACGCACTCGTCATAATGCTCGCCAATAACCGTTTCCACGGCTTCCGTACATGCCATGGCCGCCTCCCTGCCCATGAGGGCGGTGGCAGCGCCGAGGCCGTATCCCCCAAGGCGTGCCAGTTCCCACAGGAGCGTCGGGCGCACTCGGTGCTGCAGCTGCAGCTTGTTCATCACGGCGAGATGCTTCTTTTCCTGGTCCCACATGTCCTACGAGAGCACGTTGAACAGGCGTCAGTAGGACGATACAACGCCAGTTCTCGCCTGAATGAGCGGCCCTGTCGTTGGGTCGCGGCCGAGGACATCATGCTGCCCCTTGTAGATCCAGTTTGCGGCGAGTTCGCCTGCTTGATCCACCCGGAGAGCGCTCTCTAGCTCTTCTCTTGCATCCGCCGAGACTGTTTCTGGCGTGGTAAGTACCGAGGCGTCGTTCGCGTGCGCGGGGTCGACGTAGGCAGTAGAGGGAAGCAGCCGGGCGTTGGTGGAGTGCGCGCGGAGGGCAGAGACGAGTGCAGGTCGCAAAGGGGTCGACAGAGCAACGGCGAGCATGAAATATCAGGCGGGAGATTAGTGCACCAAATACAATAGGCGGAGGGAGGAGTAGGTCGGCTGAGAGAGCGAGCTCGCTGTGCGGGACGGCGAAGACGAGGAGCCGCGGGTTACCCCATATGGCAATGCTGCTTACGTAACGCGTTACCGCGGGTGTCTTGGTCGGCGCGTCTGCGGCTCGGACGCGTTCAGCCCAAGTTGACCTCTTGCACCGTCTCGTCTTCTGCCACTCCGCTCGCTCGTCTGTATATCCCTCACCATGACTTCTACGTGAGCGCAGCCTGTACGAGCTATTATACGCTGGGTGTTGATGCATTATGCAGCTTCACTCCTTCCGATATCATTGACCCCACCAAGGAGCGCGACTGGCCCGCGAACCTCGGTTCGTCCCTCGCTTCATTCATCTCGCTACCGTCCTGACCGTGCTGTTTTAGGAATGCTGGACTGGGATAGGACGGGTATTGTCTTTACCAAGCGTTCTCTTCTTGAATTTCTCAAGCAAGTCGCGTTGTATCCGCACACAAATATGCCACTAATAGGTGGCTTCCCCGCGTTTGCAGATACGCCGGCGTGACCGTCGATCCCAACTTCACTAACATACAGAAGCTCCCTCGTGCGTATACGACGCGTCCTCTTTGTTGTTCGTGTTGCTCAGCGCATGGCGGACTGCATAGGCTACGCCAAGTTCGGCAAGCTCTCTGCGGCTGAGGCAAGCAGCGAAGCTTCAGAGGCCGCTGGTCAGTCTTCCGAGGCTGCTGCTGTTGCACCTTCCGGTACGTCTGCCAACGTGCGCTTTCCATGTGTACCGCGATTAAACAAGACTTGTAGAGTCTTCGGTCGCGGACGACTTCAAGCCTACCCGCCGCGTTAGGGACCCTCCTGGCGGCCGCCAGCACAACATCTTTGGCGACAACATTGATGATGACGCTCTTGCTGGGGCACCACCCAAGCCCGCTGTTGCCGTGAGCCATCTCTGCGTTTATTTGACAGTGGCGACCCGAGGAATTTAACCCGATCGCGCTTCACAGGTACAAGAGAGCGTAGAGGAAGAGAGCGCTCTTAGGTACGTCTATCCGCGGCAATGTGTTCTCCTATGCAGTGGTCTCATTCAACCGCCTTGCTATAGGAACAAGAGGACGGATACCGTTGCAGGCCTTTGGGACGCCCCCGAGGACGGCGGCTTCAAGCCCACCCGTCGGTACGTCATAGGGCTTAAGCGCCTCATCGTTCATTTACTGAAGCATCATTCTGGCGCGTTGTAGCGTGCGTGAGAGGCCCGGAGGCAAGGACAGCATTTCTGGCGTACGTATCTGCCCTTCTGTCGTTCGATGGCAACGACACTGACCTACGGTGGGGAACAGTTGTTTGGGCCTTGAAGTGGTTTTGCCAAAGGATACCCAATATGAAAGTATTCGGAGCGGGAGTTTCAAGGCATTCCGGGCTGGCTGGAGGCGTCTTATTTTGTAATATAGTTTTGCTTCGCATATGCAACCGGGTTTGCGTGGGTGATATTGTGGTTTGCGGTACAACGGACGCCTTGCAGTTGGGACTGGTCAACTGTGGTGGGTGATGTTCAAAATGCGGAGAAAAATGGTGGCGGCGAGGTTCGAACTCGCGCGGGATAGCTCCCATCGGGAATCAAGAATAGCTTAAATCCGACGCCTTAGACCAACTCGGCCACGCCACCCTAACCAGTCGGCGCTCCTATGCGTATATGGACGCAATCTACCGACTTTCATGTTCCATTATCCAGATCCTTCTATTGGGAATAAAGTAACAGTAACTCTACAGTCGGCTCAGCAGCGTATCAAGAGCAATGCCAAGAGAATAGAAACGGGAGAATACACAACGAGCAGGAACGGTCAAATGCAGCAGCAGGCACTATGCAGAGGGTACTACGCTAAAGGGTGATGGTAATTTACACACAACAGAGCTGCCCGCTCTCCCAAACTTCCCAACGGACTTCCCAGCAACTCGCAGCTCTACACGGAAAAAATCGGGGAGCTATAACACTATACGCTGAAACTCCAGACGCGCACGTCCCCGTCGTCGCTCCCGGATACGATCTTGTCCTCGCCGAGCGCGAGGCACGTCACCGCACCCCGGTGCCCGACGAGCGTCGCTGTACAGTTGCCCTCCTCGCGCGACCACACCTGAAAAGCACCGCGTCAGCATACACACATACACTGATATCGCGCAGGAGCATGTACCTTGATCGTGCGGTCATGGCTGCCGCTCACGAGGCGGAGCTTGTCGCTCGCGACGGCCCACACGCCCTCGATGTGCCCGAACAGCGTGCGCTGGACCTTGCCCGTCTCGATATCCCACACCTTGATCGTGTTGTCGAGGCTGCCGGAGATCAGCACCGGTTTCTGCCGCTTCACGGGCGACGCGGGTGTGATGAGGTCGGGCGCGGTTGAACGCCGCGAGAGGAGGGGCGAGGTGCTGGGGTGGGGGTGTGATGGAGAGTGGCTGCCTGAGGCGGGCGGGGATAGTGCGCGGGACACGTCGCGCGGTGGTTGTGAAGAGGAAGACGCGTCGCCGTCGGGCGTCGGGTCTTCGCGGTCCTCGTCGACGAGGAGGAGCTTGAGGCTCTGCACTTGTCCGACGTGGCCCTTGAACTGGCGCACGCATGTCCGGAGGGAAAGGTCCCAGAGACGGATCGCACCGTCGTCGGACGCCGAGAAGAGCATCTTGCCTGGGTCGATGTGTGGTGCGCTCGAGCCGCTCTCGATCGCGCGTGGGGCAGGGGCAGTCGAGCCGCAGCCGTAGGACGCGCCGGTGGAGTCCCAGAGCTGGACGGCGTTGACCCAGTCGCAGTGGCCGCGGAGCGTGAAGCACTCGCCGGTGCGGAAGTTCCACACCTTGACGGTGTGGTCCGCAGAGCCGCTCGCGAGGACGTTCGAGTCGAAGTTAAGCGCGACGACGCCGTCGGTGTGGCCCTCGAGCGTCTTGAGACACTGGCCGGTGCGCCAGTTCCAGACGCGCATCGTGTGGTCCATGCTGCCCGTGATGAGCTTCGCCGCGTCGAACTGCAGCGCGCGGATCGCGCGCGTGTGCCCCGCGAGCGAGTGTAGAGCTGCGCCCGTCTCGAGGTTCCATACCCGCGCGGTGCGGTCGTACGAGCCGGTGATGAGCACCGGGAACGATGGGTGCGCGAGCGTTTCGGAGAACTGGAGACACATGACGCCGTCGGTGTGCCCCTTGAGGGTGCGCACCGTGCAGCGCCCGCGCCGCCAGTTGCGCTCGATCGTGAGGCGCTCGCAGTAGACGTCTTTCCAGGGCCGCGTTTTGAGGTCGGTCGCGGTCGCGGGCGCAGCGGAGGGGGGCACGATCAGAGGGTTGGATGGGTAGGATGATGATGGGGGGACGGTGTGAGACGGGGGTTCAGAAGATGGCGAGGTGGGTCGTGATCGCTCATCGCGAGCCTCTAATCGCTGTCTTTTCGCGGCGTGGCTCGCTCCACCGGGGGGCCTTGGCTCCGGTTCGTGCAGTCGCTTGAGACTGGACGAGCTCGCGATGGGACCACTTGGCGCGGGCGATGGAGAAGCGGAAGCGGGGGCAGATGCAAGTGAGGGGACGGCGCGGCGGCGCTTCTCGAGGATGGGGAGGCCCCAGCCGCACTTGAGGCACTTCTGGCCGATGTGCTGCTCGCAAATGCCGCGCCAGAGGATATCGTCGTCGGCGAGGCTCTTCCACTGGCGCGAGACCTGGGCGGCGCGGCAGAGGGAGGTGGCATCGAGATAGCCGAGGATCTTGAGAGAGACCTCGCGCGGGATGATGGCGAAGGGGTCGATGCGGATGAGCTGCGCGAGCTGCTCGGTAAGGAGGGAGAGCTGGGAGAAGCAGCACATGGTGAGGAGGCCCTGGAGGATGAGCGCGCGCCGGGGGTGCGGGGACGAGGAGAAGCTGGACCAGATGGCGGAGACGGCCTCGCGCTCGGCGACGGGGAGCGCATCGAGTGCCTGTGCGCGCGGGGGTAGGCGGGAGGTCAGTACGTAGAGTTTGCCCGGGCGTTACGTGTAAGAAGACGAGGGGCGAGGGGCGCGGGGAGCGTCGCTGGGCTCGGCGCGGACCCGGAACGAGGGATGACACCCAGGATCGTATCTCGGCGCGGAGCTCGCGCGCTCGCGTTCGGATAAGGAAGGGGAAAGGGGGATATGGGGACATACCTGCTGGAGCTTGAGGTTGGTGCCCTCGTCGGCCATGCGCTGGTGTCGGACGCAGAGCTTGCGCGCGGGAGGCTGCGAGGGGAGATCGGTGGCAGTGGGTGCGGGTGCGGGCGGTGGTGGGCTCGGTGCCATCGGTTGGAGCGGAGGCAGCTGCGCGGCCTGCTCGTGGGTCGTTTCTGGTGCGAGGAGGGGCGGGTCGAAGGTGGTGACAGAGACCGGGGGTGCAGAGTCGGGGCCGGGGCTGGGTGAGCGGGAGCAGGACTTGCCGGCGGCGAGGCGGGGGGCGGGGATGGTGTCGCAGACGTAGGCCGCGCTGTTGGCCGAGAGCGGCGGCGCAGACATGGCGAACGACGAGCGGGGCGGCGGCGGCGAGGAGGGGGAGAGGGACGGGGAGGAGGCGGCGGAGGAGGAGGCGTTAAGTAAGAACGAGCAGCAGAGGACGGAGCAGTCACGGAAGAGGCGCCCGTTGTGGGTGTCGCGTGCGTCTCTCGCCATGTCGCGCCATGCAAGGCGCCCGTACCCGGCTGCGTTTTCTTATGTCTCGCGACATTTGCTCCTTACTAGTCACCCACGGAGGCGTACTCGCACTCTTACCCCCGCGCGCCCGACTATCGCGACATCCTTACACACTCGTTCAGGCCGTGCACGCCTCCGTCAGCGCAGCCTTGGCCTTCATCTCCGTCAATTTCACAACATCGCGTGTCCGTACAAACATCCGTGCACACCACTTGGCCGTGGCCTAGCCTTTGCGATTCAAGATACATAAAAACACGAGTCACGAGCGGACGACAGAGCGGGGAGACGGCGACCAGAGCAGTGGACCCGTCGGCGACGGGCGTGCGTACGAGAGAGGTCGGATCGATGGCGAACATGCTGAGAGGAGTGGGGTGCTGGTCGTGGGCGTGTACAGACGCCGCAGCGGCAGACGGTCGCCCGACGGCCGACTACTGCGCGAGCCGCGAGCGGGGCATGCAAACACTGCGGGGAATCGAGATCGGTCGAGAAAACACTACTACACAAGTCCCATCGCCCGCGGCTGCGTCCGGGGCGCGCAGACGCTCGTTCGTCAGTCCAGAGAGATCCGTAGCTGCTCCAATGGTATCGGCGAAAACGAGTCCAGGTGGATTTGGCGCCGCGCCAGCTCCGGCTTGCAGTGCGCTGGCACCAGCTGCGAGATCAGGTCCGGTCGTACGGACAGTTCTGTTGAGAGAGAAAGAGCAAGTCAGTGAATCTGCAACAGGCGCTCGCAGGCGCGAAGAAAAAAATAAACATACCCTCCCGCGTGAAGTCAAAGAGCGCAGGGAACTCCTTCCCGTTCGGCATCTTGGCGCCCTCCTGCCTGAGCTCGTCAAAGAAGGGGTGGCACATCGCCTCGACCGCGCTCAACCGCGCCTCGGGCGTGTACTCGAGCAACTTTGACACAAGGTCGATCGCCTCGGGCGCCGTGCGCGGCCGGAACACCTGCGGCAGTCTCTCAGCGAACAGCCTTGCGCCGCGGACGGGGGGCAGTACCTTGGAGAACGGGTGCGGCTTGATCTGCGGGAACTTGTGCTCCATGTAGTTCGGGTTCATCGTCTTGATCTGCTCGCGCGACGGCGTCCCAAGCACCTTGATGATCTCCACCAGCTGGTCGATCCCGCTCTCACCGGGGAAGAGCGGCTGGCCGAGCATGAGCTCTGCCATGACACACCCCGTCGACCAGATGTCTGTGAGACAGGCGCGCGTGAAAGTTAGGAGGGGCGTAAAAATTATAAGCTTTAGAGGAGCGTGAGAACGCACCGATGTTGGTGGTGTAGTTGGTGGCGCCAAAGATGAGCTCGGGGGCGCGGTAGTAGCGGGAGCAGATGTAGGAGACGTTGGGCTCGCCGGCGACGAGGATCTTGGCGGAGCCAAAGTCGCAGAGCTTGAGGACGCCGGTGGCAGGGTTGAGAAGGAGGTTCTGGGGCTTGATGTCACGGTGGCAGATGCCGATGGAGTGGATGTACATGAGGGAGCGGAGGAGCTGGTACATATACAATTTGATTTGGAGCATGGGCATGGGCTGCTTGAGCTTGACATAGTGGCGACTGGCGCGGTAGACGGTCTCGGGGACGTATTCGAGGACAAGGTTGAGGTACACTTCATCTTTCTTTGGGTTGGACGGCTGTGTCAGTGGGAGCACGCGAGGGAGAAGCTGTGCGGTTCTGGGCTTTGGGCGGAGGGAGAAGAGGGGGCTTACCTTGTCACCATTAGAGTAGAAAAAGGCTTTAAGGTCGACGACGTTGGGGTGGGAGACGAGTCTCATGATCTGCAATTCTCGGTTCTAGACGGGGGAGGGGATGTGCATCAGACGACGTGGGCCGAGGGCCATGGCGGGGATGGGGTGGGTGCGCGCACCTTGAACCTCTTGTCCTGCAAGACCTTCTTGATGGCGATGTCGCCGTTGGGGCTGGGTTCGTCGACGAGCTTTGCCTGGAAGACGATGCCAAAGGAGCCGTTCCCGATGACTTTGCAGTTGGTGTAGATGAGGTCACGGGTCTCTCCGGTCTTGCCGTCGGAAGCGACGACCTTGACGATCTTGCGGGGATCGTCGACGGCTGCGGAAGCGAGAGAGGTCAAGGGGGGGCTGGGTGAGCGACGGATGGCGATCCATGGGGGGGAACAGGGGGGGAGAGGGATGCGATGGACGCGATGTGGGATTTTGGGCGCGTGGAGCGCGAGAAGGGCGCGGATGGAAGGGACGGGAGAAGGGGGTCTGGGGTGAGCGAGGGCGAGAAAAAGGACGTACGAGAGATCTTGACGCCGTTTATGGGACCGTGGGTGGCCATTGCGGAGGGAGGGGGCGAGGATAAGGCTACAGAGGGTGCCGGGGGCGAAGGAGCGGTGTCTGCGCTTGGGCGAGACGAAAAGAGGGCGGGTTGAGGACGGGGGGATAGAATAGGCGTGGGTCGGAGGACGAGAATCGGGGCGAGCTGAGCGGGGAAGACGACGAGGCGAGCGAGACGGCGGACGGGGCGAGAGGGGCGTGCGGTGGGGGCGACGGGGAGGGAGAGGAGAGGAAGAGGAGGAGGGCGACCGAGGCGACTCGGACTCGGACTCGCTCTGGGGGGCGCGGGAATCACCAGGTCACAGGACCCTGCATAGGCGCCCGCCCGAGCACCGCGACTCCAGACTCCAGACTCCAGCTCGGAGAGCTCCTGCCCCGCGCTGCAGTAAAATAAAACATACACTCGCAGCTGTCGCCGTATGCACTACTCGCCCCGCTCCGCGCAGACGGGGCAGAGAACGCGGAGACAACGGTCGCTGCGCCCAGCGCCGGCCCCTCCTGACCCCGCCCTGCTCACGCGCCCCCTCTGCTGATGTCCTCGCCGTGGCCCGAGCTCGGCGCAGTGCAATATAGCCTTTGCGGCAGCGCATCCTTCCACGCAGCTGGATCCACGCCCGCTCTGCTGCCCGTCGGCCGAGTCCGCACTCGACGCCCGCCCGCCCGCTCGCACTGGCCGCAACCACACAACCTGCCATATCAGGCATCCCACGTGGCCCACCGCGCCAGCCAGTCGTCGCCCGCCCATTCAACAGAAGCGCCCGCAACGGGCGTCTGCTGCTGCCGCCCTCGTCCGCCAGCTGAGCCTCGCCGCCGTCTCCAGTCCTCTTCCTCGCCGTCCCCGACGTCCCGCCCCCCATGTTCGCCGCCCGCGCCCTCGTCAAGCAGGCCCGCGCTGCCCGGCCACATCCCCCAGCACGCTCCATCGCCTCCACCGCGTCCCACAGGTCCGACGCCCTCTTCGTCGTCCGTATCTCCCCCTTCCTGTCCCTCCCGACCGTGCTCACTCCTCCGCTTCCAGCACCGCAACACTCCCTACAATGACCCCAAGGTCCGCACTCTCTCGAATCATGCTACGCCCTCTCTAATCCGCACCAGATTCCCTTCGAGTTCTCCGCAGAGAACCTCAAGCGCGCACAGGAAATCATCTCCCACTACCCGCCCCAGTACAAGAAGGCCGCCGTCATTCCCCTCCTCGACCTCGGCCAGCGCCAGAACAAGGGCTGGACGTCCATCAGCGTCATGAACTACGTCGCAAAGCTTCTCGAGATGCCCCCAATGCGCGTGTACGAGGTCGCTACCTTCTACACCATGTTCAACCGGTCCGCCCCCCTTCTCTCCCACTCGTCTTCACTTCCGACGCTCACCACGCTTCAGAGAACCCATTGGCGAGCACTTTGTCCAGGTGTGCACAACCACGCCATGCATGCTCCGCGGCGCGTACGACATCCTCGACACCGTCTGCGGCCACCTCGGCGGCATCAAGCCCGGAGAGACCACAAAGGACGGCAAGTTCACCGTCATCGAGGTCGAGTGCCAGGGCGCGTGCAGTAACGCCCCCATGATTGTCGTCGGCGACGACTTCTACGTGCGTTCACAGACTGTATGCCTCTCGCTTCTCTCCGCTGACCCGCGCCCGGCGTGTAGGAGGACCTCACCGCGGAGACGACACGAAAGGTTCTCGACGCGTTCAAGAAGGGCGAGAAGCCCAAGCCCGGTCCCCAGAGTGGGCGGCACACGAGTGAGAACTCGGCCGGGCTTACTGCCCTCACCGAGAAGGTCTGTTTGCCCGCCGGAGCTCCGATGTTTCTCTATGCTCATGCTCTGCATTCAGCCCTACGGTCCGGGAGAGCACTGCACACCAGAGTTCGCGTAGACGTGTATGCATATCTTCGTGAGACTATCGTTGAGACGTTATATGCGGAGATGAGCGACCCGCCAGGATCGTGCGTGTGTGTCGTCGGTATCTGCTACCAATGTGTGGTCTTTCGTGGGTATAAGTTTCGTACAAGGCAGTTCGTAAGTGCAAGCATCCTGTCCGTTAGTCGTCGCCCTCCCCGTCGTCGTACCCATACATGCCTTCCCCGCCCTCCGGCAGCTTCTCGACCATGAACCTAGAAAGCGCGATAAGCGAGCGTAGAGCGCACACAGGGACTGCGAACGCACTCGACTTCTTCCCGAAGGTCTTCGCAATAGCGTTCTGCGCTGCGTCAGCGACGGTCACGACGACACGCAATCCAAACTTACCGAGCGGGAGGTCAGATTGGTCGAGCCCTAAACGTCACCCGGGGTCAGCGTGTCGTCCCACCAACATGAACTTTGCCATATGAGGCGCGCGGGTACGCACCGAACGGCATCTCGATCTCGTCGGCGATACCCTCGATGCCCATGAGCGTGAACGCGACGACGGTCACGATGGGCACCATGCCCCATCCGAGCTCCTTCACGAGCACGAAGGGAAGCACGAAGAGGTAGAGCGAGACGCATTGCTTCAGGTGGATGCTGTACGAGCGCGGGATCGGCGTGTTCGCGACGCGCTCCATGCAAGTCATCATGTCGAGCATGCCTTGGATGCTGAAAAGAGCGTGTGAGCGAAGAGGGAGAAGGAAGTGGAGAAGACGGACAGTTGGTTCATGGCGTTCATCCCCGCGGGCCCGACCGTCTCGAGGTAGCCGTCACGCCTGAATCTGAACAGGCTGCGGGAGAGCTCGTGCGCGATTCTGTGCGTGCAATGTAAGCGTACGAAGCGCATTCTGTATGACGGATTCAAGAGTCCACGTACACCATCGGCAGGGGCGTGGAGAGCGCGTCCGGGTCGGTGTTGAAGTCGATAGTCTGCTGCAGCGAGCTGACGAGCGGCGTCGTTGCTGTCTTTCCTGCCTGCTTCATCCGGTCCTTGCTGCGCTTCACGCGGATCCGCTTCGTCGCGTCCGCCTCTCGCTCACGCCCGCGTTCAATGTCAAGCTCCACGCCCGAGCCCGCGCCGCCAGGCGTCAGAGCGCCGCCCTCAGGCGACGCGTCCCCGCTGTTGCGCCGCGTCGTGTACTCGGTCGCGGCGTAGCTCGTGTATGCGGACGTGCCCTTGCCGTAACGGTAGTCCTTGGTAGGGGGCGCGAACTGGCCGCGCGCGAGGCGTGCGGCGGACGCGGGGAGGATGCCGCCGTAGTCGTCCCAGTCGAGGCCGTCCTCGCCGCGGAGGTAGTGCTTGACGGCGTAGGCGAAGGAGAGCGCGAGCTTGACGGCGTCGACCTTTTTGCGCCGGAGCTGGGCGGGGGTGAGGTTCGCGCCGGGGAACTTGCCTTTGGAGGCGTCGTCTGGGGGCGGGGTGGAGACGTTGACCCAAATCAGGCGGGTGAGGTTCCGGATCTGCGGTGCGTGTTAGGTCGGGGGAGGTGGGGTTAGTGGGGTGGGCTTACGTGGGAGACCATGGTGCCAAAGTCCTTGCGGCCTTCATAATAGCGATCGTAAGAGGTCCTGAGGGGTGTTCAAAAACTGTATGTGAGCGGTATGTGGCAGATGTGTCTTACCCATTCCTGGATGCCGGTGAAGGGGATAAGCGGACTGAGACGCCTTGCGTGACTTGATGATCACACGACTCACCTGAACACCAGTATCAAGCCGACCTGGGTGGAATGCATAGGATCAGCACAGAGACCATCATAGATTGTGTAAGTCTACTTGCCACGACGGAGAGAAGCGGAACGACCGAGTTGGTGAGGGAGACATCGATGCCTTTGGACCAGACGTAGGCGGCACCGGTCGCGAAGATGGTCACAGTGAGAACGGGGCCGACGATGCGTGGCACAACCTGTCGGCTTGCTTGAGTGGTGAATAATGCACGTAGATGGGTCCAAGCGTACGCTTCCTTTCAGGCGGAGGACGTCAGGCAGCCAAGAGTACTGCACGGGATGGGGTTAGTGCGCTCCCTAGTGTCCGGAGAGGGTGCGAGTTGTGTACCTTGCGCAATCTCTGTCGCGAGATGATTTTTGTGCCCTGAAGAGAGAAACGAAGGGTTCTGGTGAGGTTCCACGCGAAAGAGCAATGCAGCAGAGCAGACCTTTGGGCTCTTGACCATCACCGTCGAGCTCTTGAAGACCGATACAGAAGTCATCTTATCGCGAAGGCCGTCGTGGTTTCCGCTGCAGTCTAGTCTGTGTAAATTATTCAGAGCCCAGTCAAGCGGCCAGAGTGTTCATGAACGCTGCCGACGACGAGGGGGCTGCGCTGGTGAGGTACGGGGACTGGGGGTGGTTGCGGCGCGTTCAGCCACCGCGAGCCGCGCTCAGCGAAAGCCATCTTTGATCCGGAACACCATCCTTTCGGATAGACGCCCGTTGCTGTTGGTCGCACGTGGCTGTCACGCCTGCGTAGGGGAGCTGCCCCCTCTTTTCACAGGCCTGAATTAAATCAAAAGAGACACAGAATGGAAGAGCCCATGCATGGATACGGCATGTGTACTTTTTGCGACGCTTCTGAGGGGGGTGTGGAGACAGCGAGGGGGGAGAACCGAGTGTGACACCGATCACGGTGTGTGACTGCGGGTAATGAGGTGGTGGAAGGCGTCGAGGGAGGGCAACCTGCTCCTGCTAGCTGACGACTTGTTACGACCAGACTCACGACGGCCCCCGCCCCTCCGCCATGGCCGAAAACATATACAGCAAGGGCACACGAGTCTGGTTTCCCGACAAGGAGCTTGGCTGGATATCCGCGGAGGTCTCCACAGTCACCCGCAACGATGATTCCGTCAAGCTGGTCTTTGTAGATGAACGCGGAAAGGTCCTCTTCCCTGCCCGCCCTCGCAGTCTACCCGCTCCCTCACACGCGTCCCTCGCGATTTACAGGAAATCAAGATCGATACCACGGTGCAGGACATCAAGGACGGAAAGGAGGGCCTCCCACCACTACGCAATCCGCCGCTCTTGGAGACCGCCGATGACCTCGCGACACTCTCTCATTTGAACGAACCGTCAGGTCAGCGCACAACGCCCGCGTGTCCATACCGCTCACTCCTGACGCGCTACGCACCCTTGCAGTCCTTCACACTATCCGCAATCGTTACGCCCAACACAGCATCTACACCTACTCCGGTATCGTGCTTATTGCTGTCAACCCCTTCCAACGCGTCGCACTCTACGGTCCAGAGGTCATCCAAGCGTACAATGGCCGCAGGAGGGGAGAGCTCGAGCCCCACTTGTTTGCTATCGCGGAGGACGCCTACACCGCCATGAGCCGAGATGGCACCGGCCAGACCATCATCGTATCCGGCGAGAGGTACGTGTCGTTCCCGTGTTTTGCGTGCCGCGCGTCTCATTGCCTTCCAGTGGTGCAGGCAAGACTGAGTCGGTAAGTCTGCAGGTGCGCGTAATGAACTGAATGGGCGTTCATGTGCTGGCAGGCCAAGTTCATCATGCGATATCTCGCGTCCGTCAACCCCCCGGACTCCAAGGCACGAGTCAAGACAAAGGCATCCCTCGACGAATCAAGTGAGGTCGAACGTCAGATTCTGGCCACTAATCCCGTCCTGGAAGCGTTTGGTAACGCCAAGACCACGCGTAACGATAACTCGTCGCGTTTCGGAAAGTATATCCAGGTTGGTGATACCCCGCGCCGCCGCGTGCGCCTGTATTAACTTTCCTGCTAGATTCTTTTCGACGGCCAGCAAGAGATTGTCGGCGCGCGGATTCGGACATACCTCTTGGAGCGATCCCGTGTGGTGTTCCAGCCGCTCACGGAGCGCAACTACCATATCTTCTACCAGCTCTGTGCCGGTGCCCCACTCAAGGAGCGAAAAGATCTCGGGCTCGACACGGATGTTACCAAATTCCAGTATCTGAACCAGGGTGGTCCCTCGTCGACACCTATCGCAGGCGTCGACGACGCTGAGGAGTTCCGGCAGACTCAGACGGCGCTGTCTACCATCGGTATCTCAGTCGAGAAGCAATGGGCTGTCTTCAAGCTGCTTTCTGCGCTCTTGCATCTCGGCAACATCAAGGTCTCGCAGACTCGGAACGACGCTCTTATTGACGACACGGACCCGGCGCTGCAGCTCTCGACACGATTCTTGGGTGTCCCTCTGGCGGACTTTAAGAAGTGGACGATCAAGAAGCAGATTACTACGCGCTCGGAGAAGATTGTAACTTCCCTCAACGGTGCGCAGGCGACAGTAGTACGAGACAGTGTTGCCAAGTTCGTCTATGCGTGTTTGTTCGAGTGGCTTGTCGCTATCGTCAACGAGAGTCTTGCTGGCGAAAATGGCGAGGCCGCGAGTCGCGCAGAGATGTTTATCGGTGTCTTGGATATTTACGGTTTCGAGCACTTCAAGAAGGTAAGCGTTGAACGAGGTTCGAGGCGAACAGTGCGTTGATTTTCGTTCGCAGAACTCGTTTGAGCAGTTCAGCATCAACTACGCCAACGAGAAGCTGCAACAGGAGGTAAAGCGACTCTCAGAGAGGGTGGTAATCATGGAAACT
The DNA here is from genome assembly GCA_001302255.2 of Trametes hirsuta. Lineage (NCBI taxonomy): Eukaryota > Fungi > Basidiomycota > Agaricomycetes > Polyporales > Polyporaceae > Trametes > Trametes hirsuta. The sequence goes on from CP019376.1 coordinate 957,745, forward strand.
AATATCTTTTGCAGTTCAACCAACACGTCTTCAAACTCGAACAGGAGGAGTACGTGCGGGAGAAGATTAACTGGACTTTTATCGAGTTCTCCGACAACCAACCGTGTATTGACGTCATCGAAGGCAAACTGGGTGTTATGGCGCTCCTGGACGAGGAGTCCCGCCTCCCCTCCGGTACTGACCAGTCCTTCCTGCAGAAGCTCAACAACCAGCTCGTTAAACCCGAGAACGCTAAGGTCTTCAAGAAGCCTCGGTTCGGAAACTCGGCGTTCACGATTGCGCACTACGCGTTGGACGTAACTTATGAGGTCGAGGGCTTCCTGGAGAAGAACAGGGACACCGTGCCGGATGAGCATATGACTCTCCTTCAAAGCACGAAGAACGCATTCCTAAAGGAAGTACTCGACGCAGCCTTCGCAGCGACTAAGCCCCCAGACGCTGCCCCTCCTTCACCAACGGTTTCGGACTCCCCTAGTGGAGGCAACCGTCGCGCTTCGGTCATCCCCGACCCTGGCCGACAGTCTCTCATATCTTCTGCGACCACTTCTTCTGGTCCCAAACGCCCCGGAGGGATGGTCAAGAAGCCTACACAAGCTTCAATCTTCAAGGCGTCGTTGGTCAACCTGATGGACACGCTCAACGTCACGAATGTTCATTACATTCGATGCATCAAGCCGAACGAGCAGAAGCGTGCATGGGAGTTCACTCCTCAACAGGTCCTCGGGCAACTTCGCGCCTGTGGTGTCCTCGAAACTATTCGCATCAGTTGTGCTGGCTATCCTTCACGATGGACCTATGAGGAATTCGCGGAGCGGTACGTAGTCCGACAGTAAGTGGAGGGCCGAGACGGACACTAATCGCTTCCTGTAGATATTACATGCTCGTTCACTCCTCGGAATGGGAGCCAATGATCAAGAACTTGGAGCTCAAGCCCCTCTGTGCGCGCATCCTCGAGAAGACCATCAACGATCCGGACAAGTACCAGCCTGGTCTTACCAAGATCTTCTTCCGTGCCGGCATGCTCGCTGCTCTGGAGTCCTTGCGCGCGAACAGGTTGAACTCGCTCGTCACGATCGTTCAAAAGAACATGCGTCGCCGGATGGCGGTCAAGAAATATGTCGAGCTGCGCGCGGCTACTATCAGGATTCAGACATGGTGGCGGGGAATTATGGCTCGCCGGCTGGTGGAGAAGGTCCGTCGCGACGTGGCTGCGATCCGGCTGCAACGCGGTATCCGGAGATACATCCAACGCAAGAAGTTCCTCACCATCCGTGGTTCGATCGTTGCGCTCCAGAGCCGTACGTCTGATAGTTTTCGGTGCCGTACTCAGCTAACCATTTATACAGGTGCGCGGGGTGCTTTGGCTCGTCGGCTATTCTCGGATTCGAGGCGTACTCGTGCAGTTGTCACTATCCAAAGCCTTTTCCGCGGATTGTAAGTACATTTGTGCTAGCATCTCAACAACTTGACTGATCCTGCTTCGTGTTAGGCTTGTACGGAGGGCGTATCGGTCGGACGTCCGAAAGGTCATCCTCATCCAGTCTTGTATGCGTCGGAGACTGGCGCGCAAGGAGCTCAAGGCGCTCAAGGCAGAGGCTCGTTCGGTGTCCAAGTTCAAGGAGATCTCGTACAGACTCGAGAACAAGGTCGTCGAGCTCACGCAGACGCTTCAGAAGCGCACTGAGGAGAAGAAGGAGTTGCAGAGCAAGGTCTCGGCTCTCGAGGCTCAGCTCACTCAGGCGGTATCTCGACACGAAGAGTCTGACGCCCGGGCAAAATCGGTGCAGTCCGACCTTCAGAACGCTCAGGAGGAGCTATCTCGGCGCGATGCTCTGCTCAAGGCGAAGGAGGACGTCGAGAAGCGGCTGGAGGAGGCTCTCGCAAAGGCTGCCGAGAAGGAGCTTGCGATCGTCAAGCTACAGGAGGAGCTGACTGCTCAAGCCGCTCAGCTCGAGTCGCAGCAGAAGATCATCGACAGCACCCCTGTCAGGAACGCGGACGACAGTTCTGTGATCCAAACGCTCAAGAGCGAAGTGAGCAGCCTTCGCGAGCAGCTCAACCGCGCCACCGCGCTCAACGCATTGACTCGTGGCGTTCGCGCCGAACCTACATCGCCCACCTTCGCCCCTACTCTTCGTCTCGGGGATGCCCCCCCTGCCACCAACGGCTCTGCCGCGGCTACTGCTGCCCGTCACCAACGGCGACACAGCTCTGCTGGCGTATATGCCATTAGCCCCTCCGACCATCGTACTTCCGCGGACGAACTCATGTTCATGGCGAAGCGCAGTCAAACGTCAAACCCTCGTGCGGTATCGGTCGCGTACAACGGCGAGGACGGCCTACCGCAATTCCGCGTTCTGGATCGGTCGTCGGGCATGTATGACGACCCTGCGGAAGAAAAGATCCGGTTAATGCAGGACATCAAGCGCCTAGATGAGGATGTGTTGGATGGCCTGATTCGTGGGCTGAAGATACCTGCGCCCAGCCTCACGAGCCCTGCTGCCGTGAAGGAGATCCTCTTCCCCGCCAACCTGATCTCGCTCATCACGAACGAGATGTGGAAGTATGGACTTATTCCGGAGAGCGAGCGATTCCTCGCGAACGTCATGCAAACCATCCAGTCCCACGTCATGGTGAGTACTGTCGTACATTTCGCGCGCCTTTGGCCTAATTTATGGTGTCTAGTCTTTCACTGGCGAAGACGCGGTCATACCCGGTATCTTCTGGCTGTCGAATGTCCACGAGATGCTCTCATTCATCTGTGTCGCGGAGAGCGACATGCTTCAGGGTATCGGGCCGGGTGAGGAGAACGCCGTGCGTCCATTCGAGTGGGCCGACTATGAACGACTTGTCTCAGTCGTCAAGCACGATCTGGACAGTCTCGAGTACAATATCTACCACACATGGATGCTCGAGACGAAGAAGCGCCTTTCAAAGATGGTCATCCCCGCGCTCATCGAGAGCCAGTCATTGCCTGGCTTCACCACTACAGAAGGTGGAGGACGGTTGTTCAATCGCTTGTTGAACTCGAACTCGCAGCCGGCGTACAGTATGGACGACATTCTAAACCTTTTGAACAAGGTCTGGAGGAGCCTGAAGAGCTACTACATGGAAGAGTCCGTGGTGCAACAAGTGATCACGGAACTCCTCAAGCTCATCGGTGTCACCGCCTTCAACGATCTCCTCATGAGACGTAACTTCTCGTCATGGAAGCGGGGTGAGTGGTTTAGTCAGACTATCATGACGCTGCAACTAACGGTACCCCGCAGCCATGCAAATCCAGTACAACATCACCCGTATAGAGGAGTGGTGCAAGTCTCACGACATGCCGGAGGGCACGCTCCAGCTCGAGCATTTGATGCAAGCGACGAAGCTTCTGCAGCTCAAGAAGGTTCGTCCTACCCGCGCCTTAGTGTCGGCTCTGTTCTGATGATTTATCACTTGTAGTCCACACCGGCGGACCTGGAAATCATCTATGACGTGTGCTGGATGCTTACACCCACTCAAATCCAGCGGATGTGCACGAATTACTACGTCGCCGACTACGAAGTTCGTTATTTGTTATACAAGACGTATGAATTGACCTGATGATTATTCTTCCAGACACCAATCTCCCCGGAGATCCTTCGCGTGGTCGCATCACGAGTATCACCCAACGACCGCAACGACCACCTTCTACTTGCGCCAGAAACCGAGGAGGTCGGCCCGTACGAGCTTCCTCTTCCTCGCGAGGTGTCTGGCCTCGAGACCTACGTGCCTGCATACCTCAACGTTCCTCATCTGCGGAGACTCGCCGCTCTGGTAGCATAGCGGGTTCGCAGGTGTTGATGTCCATGTCCATACGCTTTTTGTTCTGCATATCTTTCTACGCTGTGGGATTCAATGTAATGGTAATTTACGACTATCCACTGATTTGTTCCGGAGTGTTGAACGAAGATCCTATTGAACTGAGATAGTTGCTACAGTATTCCTACGGTATATTACAAAGGCGGCTGTCGCAAAGCTATCTGCTGAGAGCCAGAGAGGCGCCGTCCGGGATCTGATCAGCAAGAGCTTGATCAGTTTTGAGCACGACAATCGTTCCGTCGGCGTCGTTATACAGAAGGTTGAGGGGCTGCATGCGTCAGTCCTCCATATGAGCGGCTTTGGAAGGAGGCGCAAGCACCTGCGTATCGCTTATGGTCATCTTGAATAACGACCCAAGGGCGTCCAATGCACGACCGGCCCAGATGGTCTACGTTCCGAATCTAGCGGGGTGTTCAAGGGGAGAGAAATGAACGACACCTTTCGAAACCATAGGATTTGCTCCGAGGTGAGGTCGTCCTCCGCCCGGCGCACTTTGATGTGCAGTCGTTGATTCACGGGTACGGACGCGGCAGTGTCCTTGGGGTCGGCGGGCTTGGCCTTGTGTCTCATCTTCATGACGGCCAGCTGTCTCTGCTGCGCGAGTTTCTTGGGATTCGAAGTTGGGGCGGGGTGTGATGCACTGGTAGACGTGCGAGTGGATGTGGAACCGAAGTGTTTCGATAGGAGAGCCTTTGCCGCTGCGTTCTTCTGGACTGGTTCTCCTGCGGGTGGTAGGGGTGCACACGCATGGGCTTTGGAGTCTCTGTGTCTGCAGAGATGCTGCGGGATGAGTGGCGTGCATGCGACGTCGTTAGACGAGTACACACTCGGCGCAGAACGCCTGCTGGCATCCGGGGCACAGCGCAGGCGAGCGCTGGGTAGTAGCTCCGGCGTTCGCGATGTATCCCTCTAGACTGGGTTTGTTGCAAGAGGAGACGGCACACCGTTGTAGCTTCAGAGACGGGCCGTTTGTGTTCGGGAGCTGGGCGAGGAGGGGACAGCGGTGGCCTTCGGGGGAGATGTGGTCTCTGCAGAAGAGCTTTCCGCATTTACAACGGATGGGTAGAAAGTCGTTGAGACTGCAGGAAGGGAGGGCGCAGGGGGCTCCGACTTGCACCAGCCCGGAGCCAGAGTCGGACACGGACATGGTCGCACAAGCCAAGGCGCACACAAGCGCAGCCACCCGCGCCTCCCTCAGGCTTTCCTCTCCCCACCCGACCTCGCCCCAAGAACATTCGCCGCCCCTCATGAATATAATCGTATGTCTACTGGCGTCCACGTCCCTGCTTGCCTTAACGACGGCGTACGGGTAGGAAACACTCTTCGGCCGCACAGTCACTCCCGCCGAGAGGCTACGCCAGCATCAGCGCGCCCTCGCAAAGGCGCAGCGCGAGCTCGACCGCGAGCGCACCAAACTCGAGCAGCAGGAGAAGAAGCTCATCATGGATATAAAGAAGAGCGCAAAGGCCGGCCAGATGGTGCGCGTCTTGCGTTCGGAAAGTGACCACTGACGAACGGTATCGTTCGGCCAGAACGCTTGCAAGGTGATGGCCAAAGACCTCGTCCGCACGCGGCGTTACGTGCAGAAGTTCTATCAGATGAGGACGCAGCTTCAGGCCGTCGGGCTCCGGATACAAACCCTTCGGAGCAACCAGCAAATGGCAGAGGCAATGCGCGGGGCGACACGGGCAAGTTTCCTCTATTTAGTGACCTGTTCCGCGTACTCATCGCTCAGTGCAGGCGATGGGCGCGATGAATAAGGGCCTTAATCTGCCTCAGATTCAGCGCATTATGAACGATTTTGAACGCGAGAGTGCAACAATGGACATGAAGGAAGAGATGATGTCCGACGCCGTCGACGATGTAATGGACGATGAGCTGGAGGACGAGGAGGAAGAGGGAGACAAGATCTTGAAGCAAGTGCTGGACGAGATCGGCGTCGACCTTTCCCAGCAGGTGAGTAGTGCCAACGCTATGCGATGCGGTATATGTGAACTAACTTTCTCTATAGCTCTCCGACGCGCCCAGTGGTCTTGCCGTAACTTCGCCACTGACAGAACCTAGGCAGGCCGTCGCGGTCGGTGCTGCTCACCCCGCCCCACCGGCGAGCAATGGCGGTGGTGGCGGGTCAGGGGGTGCCCCTGAGTTATCCGAGGAAGATGCTCTACAGGCACGGCTTGATGCGCTCAGACGAGGATGAGCCTGATGGAGTGTTTGCAGAGCGGGTGTGTGCATTATCGTCGGTGGGTGTCAGGGACAGACACGTGCTTGTGTTGTGTAAAGTAGCGGACGGATTGTACATGCCCCAATAACGACTGTCTTATGGCTGGGGACAGTATTGGTTTATAACCTCGGGCGATGACTCGATGTGTTTTTTGGTGGAGCGCTGTACCAGAGTACTACATGCCCTGGTTTACAGTGCCCCCCAGGGGGGGCTAGTTGTATGGATACGGGCGCGCTAGCGACGGAGCCAGCAGTCAAATCTCCCGGTTGGGCCGGTATTCGAGAACTGTACAATAAAGTCATCGTTTTACTGTGAAGAAATGTCATTGCGCACTGAGTGTGGGACTCAAGTCACAGTGGTTGAATCACTCGGGGTACCCTGGGGTTCCCCATCTTCCTCTCTTTATACCCACTGAAACCCCACTGTCCCCCAGTATCCAATTGGGGTTCAAGCTTGAGCTGTTCACAATCATTGGGAGCCAGGTAGTTTCCACTGCATCGGGTTTTAGCACTCTCCCAGTATAGGTGCCATCATCTTCCAGTGTAGTGTGAGTGTAAGCATACGGCAAGAACTCCGTTCCCCATATTCTGTAAGTACTCTGAACTGGGCTGTGATTGTTTGGTGTACTCATATGGTGGGGGTTGAAGCTCTAACCCCCACCAGACATCCAACATCAGTGAAATACCCAAATACATATAATTCAATTCAAGTGCTTATAAGCGCATTATAATTAATGGAATTCATAATAGGTCTGATCACATCATGTAGAATACCCTGGGGTATTGAGATTGATTACAATTGCATTAAGTGCTTCCAATGTCTATTACAATTGATGAGGAACGAAGAAATCATTTCTTATGAAACTACCTCTGTGCCAGGTTACATTACACCAATTGAGCCCGTGGGCATTCGTTTTTTAAACTCAGCTTATCCGGGTAAGTTCAAAAATAAGCGCTACATACAATTTTTCTTATCCACCAACACCCAGCCGGGGGTTAGGGGTAATCTTCACTACAAATTCTAGGGTTAGCCCTTCAACCATTACTTACCCATTGCTTACCACTACTTACCCATTACAAAGGTCATCTTTTGGGTGCTTATTTTTGCCTCTGAAGCGCTGCACATGTCCCCCTTGTGTCACTTTATGATGTGGCTGTACTGGTCTCTAAACTTCAGTAATTCGGGGTTACTGGGCTTATTACTGGGTCAATCAAGATGAAAGTCAGTGGTTAAGAAAGGTATTAACAATGTGCATCTAATGAAACATTAATATCCATAGATCAGTAAGCAAATCAGGGCTAGAACACGGGTTTACTGACTGTTAACTTCCAACAGCTAACACTTCTTTCCCCCATAACATGGCCAGTTCTTATCCAAACGACAAGTTTCATACCTTGTCAGAAAGGTGTTCTGAAGCTCCATCCACCCATGGTATCACTGTGATTATCCCAGTAATGGTACATCCACTATTCCTGTGTGTATGAAAATGAGAGTGTTGTGAGGGGCATAACTCACCCAGTGTTAGGGATATAGTTTTCAAACAGATGTCATTAGATAGAGATTTACAAGAGCTTTCAAATGATACCTTGCACAATGCACATTAGTAAGTAGATGATGGAGATAATTCAGTAAAAGTGCTCACCTGGTTGTCTGCAGAAATACAGAGAGGTGGGCGTCCATCACACCAGCTACAATAGTGGAAGATCCTAGTCTGTAGTCATAAATAAGAAAGGTGCAACATTAATGGATGTAGAAGAAGACTACAGGCCATGTAGTGGGCATCTGAGGCCCAAGTCCAGAAGTCCTAACCCCAAGTCCATATTAGGTTGTTACACCCCCCGTCCCTGAACACAGGCTACAGGTCAGTAGGGTGATAGAACAGGGGGATGCAGGATTGGGAGAAGGAAAAGGAAAACACAAGTAAAAGGAACATACCACATAACATCCACATCACCCAACTGAATTCCCATGGTGTACGGTATCTGCTTCTGCCTGACACCCCTCAGCCTGCAGCCTACAGTGAACACGATGATCTAACACAAGGAGTATGGTGTTAAGGAAGGATTGAGTGAGAAGGAGTGGAGGGTGACACTTTCATTGGGGAGTTCTTGGGCAGCTGGCGCTAGTAGGAAGCAACTAAATGCCTCTGCCAACCTAGGCAAAGAGAGCAATGTGGCACAGCTGATGCAGCACACACCTGAAATTGTTCTGAGGAGAGGGAATGCCCTTGTAGGTCTTGAGAATCCTAACCAGACAAGCCCAAAATGACCTGAATCCATCCAGGAGTGGAGGAGATAGGAGATAGAGAGTTGGATGGGAATGAGGAGGATGGGGTCGCAGTGGAAGCAACTGTGTGGTGGGATGTGGTTCAATTGCGGTGAATGATGGCTCGTTGGAAAGCCCTCATTGAGGAGAATTGAATGGGCCCTGAACCATAGAGAACAAAGAAAAACTCGCAGCACTGTGGCTGTAGCAAGTGGTGAGAGTGATCAGAGGGATGAAGGGGCAATAGAAGCGGAACCACTGCATGAATCATGGCCCAAGTGGGCTCGTTTGAAAGTGATTGAGGAGGGTGTTCCAACGCACCAAAGACAAGAGCAGGCGTCGAAGAACTCACAGAGATAGTGCTGCCACATCACCAGCATCCCCTCCTTTATCCCGGGAAAACCTCCTACAACTCCACCAGTTCTCCTCCAAATTGAATGAGAGAGCTACCATTGGGTAGGGCTCAGCGACCAGAATCCAACGAGGTCCACATCACCAAGAGGGAGTAAGTGGTGAGGGAACAACAGCCACAGCAAAGGGGCCCCAACTGGGTTGCCCACCAAGTGGCTGCCTCTGGAGTGATTTGCTCACCATTCACCCAGTTCTCAACCAAATTGCTTCAAAACAGTCGCGATTTGTGCGCACCATTGACCCGCATACAACGCACCTAGACGCAAAAGAATTGGAGAGGTTTGAGAAGTGGTAAAATGCGAAATACTGGTTAAAAAGACACAGAAGTGGGAATACACGCTTCGCCAGGGTGCGCATTGCCCGGAAAACAGCACAGATGGATAGAGGGAAGCAATAGCTTTCAAACGGTATCTTACACGACCCACTTTGGTTAGGAGGAAGCGGAGATAATCCAGTAAGAGTGGAAGGTGGCTGAGGTCAGGTGACCAAAAAAGCGCTGGTGGGCACAATAGCTCGGGTAAGCCTATCGTGCCCACCAGCGCTTTTTTGTGTCACATGACAGGGGCTCTGGCTCTGGTCGCATTTTTTCAAAACTGAACCCCTCAGGGATTGAACCAGGGCCCTCAGCATTATAACCACAGGTTCTTACCACTGCACCACTGGGCTGTTACTACCCCTGTCTCCTTTATGCTCTATATCATCTCTTGTAGCACTGATAAGATGTGCACAGCCACTTGAGCGCTTTTTTTCTTATCTGCCATTTCCGGATAGGGCAGGTTGCCCCAGCAGTGATTTGGTGGGCCCATATTGTTTGGCTTATATCTTCCTTAGTTCTTGACCAAATCACTTCAAACAAATTGCGATTTGTGCGCATTTTGGGCGCCTAAATAACGCTTCAAAGCGCGTGAGAATCGGTCAACTTCATGAGGTAATATGTGCGAAATACTGGCACCACTTGGATACATGCCCAACTCAGCAGTAGGGTGGTGGCCACTTTGTTTGGTCCATAGCTCACTCAGTTCTTCACCGAATAACCTCGAACAAATCGCGATTTGTGCGCATTTTCAGCATCAATATGACGCATTCAAGAACGTGGGAATTGAGTGATTTTCGGGCTAATAAATGGTGAAATACTGTCACCACTTCAATCTGGCAGTTGGCCCAGCAGTAATCTGTGGGACCATAGCTCATCCAGTTCTTGAGCAAATGGCTTCAAACAAATTGCAATGTGTGCATGTTGTCAATTCCAATGAGATGCATCAAAGTGCGTGGGGATCAAACATGTTTTAGAGCTGATAAATTGCAAAATACGGTCATTATTTGAAGGAATGCCAACAGTTGTGCACCTTTTGATGCACATAGAGACTGATAAGTAGCATCATCTTCAAGAGATAGGTGAGGGCTTTCTGTGGGTATATAAAATGACATAGCTTGATGAAGATATGATTCAATAAAAGGGCAAAAAAAGTGCTGGCATCATATGACTTCTATCCTCATACTGATTGTAAGTGTGCTGTTGCTTGGACAAAGTATCATGCATTATACACCGTTGGATCCAGAATTGAATTGTTACAGTCTGTGCCAACCAGGCCCAGAGTTCCAGAACTCCCCCTGGACTTCCATCCATCCTGTAACACCTAAACTGCTCCAGCCCCTTCCATTACAACTATGGGTCTCAGCCCTTACAGTTCCCTCTAGTCCTTTCCGATCATAGTTACTCATCCTCCAGTCAGACATCTGCTCAGACCGCAATCCACTCCAGAACTCCATCAGGTTCTGCGTGAATGTACAGATGCACATTACCACACATCATTGTACGTCACTCCCAGTCAGATGCTCCACTCTGCGGAGTCCCGACTGGAAGTCCGACCTCCGGACTCCAACCCCTAATTCCTATCTATGATTAGATTATAAGCACCAAGCTAGCCAGCCTTATGCCTTAGTTTGCATATCTCATTTACTCTCCTGCTTGTAACTCCTACTCTGAATCTACCTCCTTCTCCATTATCTCCGCCAAACTTCCATCCGGACTCTGACCTCCAACCTCTGACCTCCATCTGACACTTATCTCCCTTTGACTCTTCCTTCAACTCTTCCTTCAACTCTTCATTCTGACTCTTCTCTGTTCTGGAGTTTCACCAATCTCGTTCAAAGTCTGAAGACCTGGCAGATTGCTCAGGGCATTGCTAATAGCTTTGCCAAGTCTTCACTCTCTGGTGTGCCTGGACTCCTCACATGTTCCTTCGGACTTCCGCTCTGGGGTTCTGCTTTTTTGTTTTTCCACTTCCTGGACTTCTGTGCATGATCCTGACACAAAGGTCAAAAATGTAACTTCTTTTATACATATTAAAGCATCAGTACATTCAAATATGGATATCCTGCTCCCTCATCAATCGTATCTGCCAGACATGGCCCACTTCCACCAAGTGTATTCAAAGCCAGGGTGCTGGGAGAAGCCCTTGGCAACCAGCTGTTAAAGGTGGTGATTCCTCGCGTTGGGCTACTGCGTTTGACTTGGGACTTTGCAAAGTGCTGTCGTGCAGTGCGTCCTTCCTATCCTGGCGTTGTCGCGCCGCCGCGGCGCCTAATGCACCGCCAGCACGAACTTTCTCATTCCGTTGTTTTGGGCCGCCTTACAGCGCTTATTTCGTTTCCTCCGTAGCGCGCTAGTTTCGGCCCGGTGTTGTTAGATATTTGGCACACGCCACGTACACCCTGCGGTCTTCGTTGCCTGCTTTCCCCAGCAGCTCAACTTAGACCACAGGTGAGATATTTGTCGTTCTTCATGTATGTACCTAGCAGCTCAACTTAGACCACAGTTGTTGTCTTTCCATTTGAGCCCCAGCCTTCGCTCTCAGCAGCTCCAGGCTTCAACAGAGCGCAGGGCTCATAACCTGTTGAAGCCTGGAGCTGCTGAGAGCGAAGGCTGGGGCTCAAATGGAAAGACAACAACTGTGGTCTAAGTTGAGCTGCTAGGTACATACATGAAGAACGACAAATATCTCACCTGTGGTCTAAGTTGAGCTGCTGGGGAAAGCAGGCAACGAAGACCGCAGGGTGTACGTGGCGTGTGCCAAATATCTAACAACACCGGGCCGAAACTAGCGCGCTACGGAGGAAACGAAATAAGCGCTGTAAGGCGGCCCAAAACAACGGAATGAGAAAGTTCGTGCTGGCGGTGCATTAGGCGCCGCGGCGGCGCGACAACGCCAGGATAGGAAGGACGCACTGCACGACAGCACTTTGCAAAGTCCCAAGTCAAACGCAGTAGCCCAACGCGAGGAATCACCACCTTTAACAGCTGGTTGCCAAGGGCTTCTCCCAGCACCCTGGCTTTGAATACACTTGGTGGAAGTGGGCCATGTCTGGCAGATACGATTGATGAGGGAGCAGGATATCCATATTTGAATGTACTGATGCTTTAATATGTATAAAAGAAGTTACATTTTTGACCTTTGTGTCAGGATCATGCACAGAAGTCCAGGAAGTGGAAAAACAAAAAAGCAGAACCCCAGAGCGGAAGTCCGAAGGAACATGTGAGGAGTCCAGGCACACCAGAGAGTGAAGACTTGGCAAAGCTATTAGCAATGCCCTGAGCAATCTGCCAGGTCTTCAGACTTTGAACGAGATTGGTGAAACTCCAGAACAGAGAAGAGTCAGAATGAAGAGTTGAAGGAAGAGTTGAAGGAAGAGTCAAAGGGAGATAAGTGTCAGATGGAGGTCAGAGGTTGGAGGTCAGAGTCCGGATGGAAGTTTGGCGGAGATAATGGAGAAGGAGGTAGATTCAGAGTAGGAGTTACAAGCAGGAGAGTAAATGAGATATGCAAACTAAGGCATAAGGCTGGCTAGCTTGGTGCTTATAATCTAATCATAGATAGGAATTAGGGGTTGGAGTCCGGAGGTCGGACTTCCAGTCGGGACTCCGCAGAGTGGAGCATCTGACTGGGAGTGACGTACAATGATGTGTGGTAATGTGCATCTGTACATTCACGCAGAACCTGATGGAGTTCTGGAGTGGATTGCGGTCTGAGCAGATGTCTGACTGGAGGATGAGTAACTATGATCGGAAAGGACTAGAGGGAACTGTAAGGGCTGAGACCCATAGTTGTAATGGAAGGGGCTGGAGCAGTTTAGGTGTTACAGGATGGATGGAAGTCCAGGGGGAGTTCTGGAACTCTGGGCCTGGTTGGCACAGACTGTAACAATTCAATTCTGGATCCAACGGTGTATAATGCATGATACTTTGTCCAAGCAACAGCACACTTACAATCAGTATGAGGATAGAAGTCATATGATGCCAGCACTTTTTTTGCCCTTTTATTGAATCATATCTTCATCAAGCTATGTCATTTTATATACCCACAGAAAGCCCTCACCTATCTCTTGAAGATGATGCTACTTATCAGTCTCTATGTGCATCAAAAGGTGCACAACTGTTGGCATTCCTTCAAATAATGACCGTATTTTGCAATTTATCAGCTCTAAAACATGTTTGATCCCCACGCACTTTGATGCATCTCATTGGAATTGACAACATGCACACATTGCAATTTGTTTGAAGCCATTTGCTCAAGAACTGGATGAGCTATGGTCCCACAGATTACTGCTGGGCCAACTGCCAGATTGAAGTGGTGACAGTATTTCACCATTTATTAGCCCGAAAATCACTCAATTCCCACGTTCTTGAATGCGTCATATTGATGCTGAAAATGCGCACAAATCGCGATTTGTTCGAGGTTATTCGGTGAAGAACTGAGTGAGCTATGGACCAAACAAAGTGGCCACCACCCTACTGCTGAGTTGGGCATGTATCCAAGTGGTGCCAGTATTTCGCACATATTACCTCATGAAGTTGACCGATTCTCACGCGCTTTGAAGCGTTATTTAGGCGCCCAAAATGCGCACAAATCGCAATTTGTTTGAAGTGATTTGGTCAAGAACTAAGGAAGATATAAGCCAAACAATATGGGCCCACCAAATCACTGCTGGGGCAACCTGCCCTATCCGGAAATGGCAGATAAGAAAAAAAGCGCTCAAGTGGCTGTGCACATCTTATCAGTGCTACAAGAGATGATATAGAGCATAAAGGAGACAGGGGTAGTAACAGCCCAGTGGTGCAGTGGTAAGAACCTGTGGTTATAATGCTGAGGGCCCTGGTTCAATCCCTGAGGGGTTCAGTTTTGAAAAAATGCGACCAGAGCCAGAGCCCCTGTCATGTGACACAAAAAAGCGCTGGTGGGCACGATAGGCTTACCCGAGCTATTGTGCCCACCAGCGCTTTTTTGGTCACCTGACCTCAGCCACCTTCCACTCTTACTGGATTATCTCCGCTTCCTCCTAACCAAAGTGGGTCGTGTAAGATACCGTTTGAAAGCTATTGCTTCCCTCTATCCATCTGTGCTGTTTTCCGGGCAATGCGCACCCTGGCGAAGCGTGTATTCCCACTTCTGTGTCTTTTTAACCAGTATTTCGCATTTTACCACTTCTCAAACCTCTCCAATTCTTTTGCGTCTAGGTGCGTTGTATGCGGGTCAATGGTGCGCACAAATCGCGACTGTTTTGAAGCAATTTGGTTGAGAACTGGGTGAATGGTGAGCAAATCACTCCAGAGGCAGCCACTTGGTGGGCAACCCAGTTGGGGCCCCTTTGCTGTGGCTGTTGTTCCCTCACCACTTACTCCCTCTTGGTGATGTGGACCTCGTTGGATTCTGGTCGCTGAGCCCTACCCAATGGTAGCTCTCTCATTCAATTTGGAGGAGAACTGGTGGAGTTGTAGGAGGTTTTCCCGGGATAAAGGAGGGGATGCTGGTGATGTGGCAGCACTATCTCTGTGAGTTCTTCGACGCCTGCTCTTGTCTTTGGTGCGTTGGAACACCCTCCTCAATCACTTTCAAACGAGCCCACTTGGGCCATGATTCATGCAGTGGTTCCGCTTCTATTGCCCCTTCATCCCTCTGATCACTCTCACCACTTGCTACAGCCACAGTGCTGCGAGTTTTTCTTTGTTCTCTATGGTTCAGGGCCCATTCAATTCTCCTCAATGAGGGCTTTCCAACGAGCCATCATTCACCGCAATTGAACCACATCCCACCACACAGTTGCTTCCACTGCGACCCCATCCTCCTCATTCCCATCCAACTCTCTATCTCCTATCTCCTCCACTCCTGGATGGATTCAGGTCATTTTGGGCTTGTCTGGTTAGGATTCTCAAGACCTACAAGGGCATTCCCTCTCCTCAGAACAATTTCAGGTGTGTGCTGCATCAGCTGTGCCACATTGCTCTCTTTGCCTAGGTTGGCAGAGGCATTTAGTTGCTTCCTACTAGCGCCAGCTGCCCAAGAACTCCCCAATGAAAGTGTCACCCTCCACTCCTTCTCACTCAATCCTTCCTTAACACCATACTCCTTGTGTTAGATCATCGTGTTCACTGTAGGCTGCAGGCTGAGGGGTGTCAGGCAGAAGCAGATACCGTACACCATGGGAATTCAGTTGGGTGATGTGGATGTTATGTGGTATGTTCCTTTTACTTGTGTTTTCCTTTTCCTTCTCCCAATCCTGCATCCCCCTGTTCTATCACCCTACTGACCTGTAGCCTGTGTTCAGGGACGGGGGGTGTAACAACCTAATATGGACTTGGGGTTAGGACTTCTGGACTTGGGCCTCAGATGCCCACTACATGGCCTGTAGTCTTCTTCTACATCCATTAATGTTGCACCTTTCTTATTTATGACTACAGACTAGGATCTTCCACTATTGTAGCTGGTGTGATGGACGCCCACCTCTCTGTATTTCTGCAGACAACCAGGTGAGCACTTTTACTGAATTATCTCCATCATCTACTTACTAATGTGCATTGTGCAAGGTATCATTTGAAAGCTCTTGTAAATCTCTATCTAATGACATCTGTTTGAAAACTATATCCCTAACACTGGGTGAGTTATGCCCCTCACAACACTCTCATTTTCATACACACAGGAATAGTGGATGTACCATTACTGGGATAATCACAGTGATACCATGGGTGGATGGAGCTTCAGAACACCTTTCTGACAAGGTATGAAACTTGTCGTTTGGATAAGAACTGGCCATGTTATGGGGGAAAGAAGTGTTAGCTGTTGGAAGTTAACAGTCAGTAAACCCGTGTTCTAGCCCTGATTTGCTTACTGATCTATGGATATTAATGTTTCATTAGATGCACATTGTTAATACCTTTCTTAACCACTGACTTTCATCTTGATTGACCCAGTAATAAGCCCAGTAACCCCGAATTACTGAAGTTTAGAGACCAGTACAGCCACATCATAAAGTGACACAAGGGGGACATGTGCAGCGCTTCAGAGGCAAAAATAAGCACCCAAAAGATGACCTTTGTAATGGGTAAGTAGTGGTAAGCAATGGGTAAGTAATGGTTGAAGGGCTAACCCTAGAATTTGTAGTGAAGATTACCCCTAACCCCCGGCTGGGTGTTGGTGGATAAGAAAAATTGTATGTAGCGCTTATTTTTGAACTTACCCGGATAAGCTGAGTTTAAAAAACGAATGCCCACGGGCTCAATTGGTGTAATGTAACCTGGCACAGAGGTAGTTTCATAAGAAATGATTTCTTCGTTCCTCATCAATTGTAATATCATGTCTTGGAGCACTGATAAGATCTGCACAGCCACTTGAGCGCTTTTTTCCCTATCTGCCATCTCCGGATAGGGCAGGTTGCCCCAGCATGTTAGGATCATGCACGGAAGTCCGGAAAAGCGGAGATGCGGAAAAGCGGAATTCCGAAGGGAAGTCCGGAAGGAACTGAAGCGGAGTCTGGGCGCACCAGAAGGCGAAGACTTGGCGAAGCTATTAGCAACGCCCTGAGCGATCTGCCGGGTCTTCGGATTTAGGACGGGGTTGGCGGAACTTCAGAACGGAGAAGAGTCGAAGGGGAGAAGTCGAAGGAGGAGAGACGAGGACAGACGGAGGTCGGACGGAGGTCGGAGGTCGGAGTCCAGACGGAAGTCCGGCGGAGGTACGGAGAAGGAGTTGGATTCGGAGTAGGAGTTACAAGCAGATGAGCAGGCGAGTAAACTAGATATTCGAACTGAGGAATACGCTAGCAAACTCGAGGCTTATAATCTAATCGTAGATAGGAGTTAGGGGTCGGAGTCTGGAGGTCGGACTTCCGGTCGGACTCCGCGGAGTGGAGCATCCGACCGGGAGTGACGTGCGATGACGTGTGGTGACGCACATCCGCACATCCGCACAGAAGCTAGTAGAGCTCCGGAGCGGATCGCGGTCCGAGCGGAACTCCGACCGGAGTATGAGTAAGTATGATCGGAAAGGACTGGAGAGAACTAGAAGGGCCGAGACTCATACTGGAAGGAACGGGCTGGAACAGTCTAGGTGTTACAGGACGAACGGAAGTCCGGGCGGAGTTCCGGAACTCCGGGCCTGGTTGGCACGGACTGTAACACAGCAGTGATTTGGTGGCCCACATTGTTTGCCTCATAGCTCCCTCAGTTCGTGACCAAATGACTTCAAACAAATCGCGATTTGTGCGCATTTTAAGCGCCTAAATAACGCTTCAAAGCGCGTGAGAATCGGTCAACTTCATGAGGTAATATGTGCGAAATACTGGCACCACTTGGATACATGCCCAACTCAGCAGTAGGGTGGTGGCCACTTTGTTTGGTCCATAGCTCACTCAGTTCTTCACCGAATAACCTCGAACAAATCGCGATTTGTGCGCATTTTCAGCATCAATATGACGCATTCAAGAACGTGGGAATTGAGTGATTTTCGGGCTAATAAATGGTGAAATACTGTCACCACTTCAATCTGGCAGTTGGCCCAGCAGTAATCTGTGGGACCATAGCTCATCCAGTTCTTGACCAAATGGCTTCAAACAAAATGCAATGTGTGCATGTCTTCAATTCCAATGAGATGCATCAAAGTAGGTGGGGATCAAACATGTTTTAGAGGTCATAAGTTGCAAAATACTGTCATTATTTGAAGGAATGCTAACAGTTGTGCACCTTTTGATGCACATAGAGACTGATAAGTAGCATCATATTCAAGAGGTAGGTGAGGGCTTTCTGTGGATGTATAACATGACATAGCTTGATCAAGATATGAGAGAGATAATCCAATAACAGGGCAAAAAAAAGTGCTGGCACTATATGACTTTTATCCTCATACTGATTGTAAGTGCGCTGTTGCTTGGCCAAATTATTATGCATTATACATCATTGGATCCAGAATTGAATGCTCCATCATATGGTAACAATGTGTGTGCAAGAACTTGTGCCAGAGTGTTACAGTCCGTGCCAACCAGGCCTGGAGTTCTGGAACTCCGCCGGAACTCTGCCTGAACTTCTGTTCGTCCTGTAACACCTAGACTGTTCCAGCCTGTTCCATCCAGTACACGTCTTGGCCCTCCTAGTTCCTTCCAGCCTTTTCCGATCATACTTACTCATACTTCGGTCGGAGCTCTGCTCGGACCGCAATCTGCTCCGGAGCTCCACTAGCTTCCGCGCGGATGTGCGGATGCATGTCACCATGCGTCATTATACATCACTCCCGGTCAGATGCTCCACTCCGTGGAGTCCGACCGGAAGTCCGACCTCCGGACTCCGACCCCTAACTCCTATCTACGATTAGATTATAAGCCCCGAGTTTGCTAGCGTATTCCTCAGTTCGAATATCTCGTTTACTCATCTGCTCTCTGCTTGTAACTCCTACTCCGAATCCAACTCCTTCTCCGTACCTCCGCCGGACTTCCGTCCGGACTCCAACCTCCGACCTCCGACCTACCTCTGTCTGTCTTTGCCTCTCCTCCTTCGACTTCTCCCCTTCGATTCTTCTCTGTTCCGGAGTTCCACCAACCCCGTCCAAAATCTGAAGGCCTGGCAGATCACTCAGGGCGTTGCTGATAGCTTTGCCAAGTCTTCACCTTCTGGTGTGCCCGGACTCCGCTTCAGTTCCTTCCGGACTTCCCTTCGGAATTCTGCTTTTCCGCATCTCCACTTTTCCAGACTTCCACGCACGATCAGAAGTCCAGATGGAGTTCTAGTGGAGTTGTGGTACTCCTGGCCTGGTTGGCACAGACTGTAACACTCTGGCACAAGTTCTTATACACCCAGTGTTACCATATGATAGAGCATTCAATTCTGGATCCAATGATGTATAATGCATAATAATTTGGCCAAGCAACAGCGCACTTACAATCAGTATGAGGATAAAAGTCATATAGTGCCAGCACTTTTTTTGCCCTGTTATTGGATTATCTCTCTCATATCTTGATCAAGCTATGTCATGTTATACATCCACAGAAAGCCCTCACCTACCTCTTGAATATGATGCTACTTATCAGTCTCTATGTGCATTAAAAGGTGCACAACTGTTAGCATTCCTTCAAATAATGACAGTATTTCGCAATTTATGACCTCTAAAACTTGATTGACCCCCATGCACCTTGATGCATCTCATTGTAATTGAAAACATGCACACATTGCAAGTTGTTTGAAGCCATTTGGTCAAGAACTGGATGAGCTATGGTCCAACAGATTACTGCTGGACCAACTGCCATATTGAAGTGGTGACAGTATTTCGCAATTTATTGGCCCTCAAGGTCATTAATTTCCACGCTCTTGGATCCGTCTTATTGACGCTGAAAATGCGCACATATCGTGATTTGTTTGAGGTCATTTGGTGAAGAACTGAGTGGGGAATGGGACAAACAAGGTGACCACCACCCCAGCGTTGAGTTGATGTTCCTTCAAATCACAACAGTATTTCGCACTTTAGCACCCCTTATAGTTGCTCAATTCCCACAAATTTTGGACTGTTCATGGCTGCTTAGAATGTGCAAAAATGGCGATTTGTTTGAAGTTATTTGGTTATGAACTGAGTGGGCTATGAACCAAACAAAGTGGCCACCACCCCACTGTTGGTTGGCAGTGTTTCAAATCTCATCAGTGTTTCGCATTTTATGATCTCTTAAAACGGCTCAATTGCCATACAATTTGATACATCTTGTTGGCACTTAAAATGCGCAAAAATCGCGATTTGTTTGAAGTCATTTGACCAAGAACTGAGGCAGCTGTGGGCCAAACAAAGTGGGCCACCTGGGCACTGTTGAGGCCAGCTGCCATTTCCGGAAGGGGCAAAATGGCAAAAAAGCGCCCATGTGGCCGGGTATGTGCCCACCAGATATGGTATAAGGACATAAGAGGGTAAGGAGGTCAACAGCCAGATGGACTAGCAGTTAAGACAGCTGATTGTATTGGCTGAAGCAGCTGAGGTCCCGGGTTCAACTCCCTGCCAGGGCAAATTGAAAAAAAGCGCCGGCAGGCCACCAGAGGCTCGCCTGGCATTAGTGGTGGGACCAAACAACCATCAATAAAATGGCACAATACGATAAATCAGCGTATTGTGCCACTTTATTATGGTTTGTTTATGTTCTCAGCCACTTTTGCACTTTTATTGGATTATCTCTCTCAGTCCCTTACCAAAGGGGGTCGTGTAATATACCGTTTGAAAGCTATTGCTTCCCTCTATCCAACTGTACTGTTTTCACGACGGTGGGCGGTCTTACTAAGCGTCTATCTCCATATTGGTGTCAGAAGCAGTGTGTTGCACTTTACTACCCCTGAATGTTGACCGATTCCCGCGCGTCTTGGTGCGTTCTGTGCGTATCTGCAATGCGCACAAATTGCGATTTGTTTGGAGCAATTTGGATAAGAATTGAGCGAGATAAGAGCACATCACTTCAGGTTCAGCCACCTGGCCACTCTTACTGGATTATCTCTGTTGTTTTGGCATCAAACTGGGTCATGTAAAGTACCGTTGGAAAGCTCCTGTTGCGCTCTATCCAATGCATCCATTCTGAAGACCATAGTTACAAAACTGGATGACTTACATGCTCAACAACACCTTCATTATCAGATAAACTGCAATAACATGTCAATTATTACCAGACGATATACTGCACCCTCATTGATGGATTCAACTTCAAAATAGCTTTCCAATGAGGTATCAAGCATATGATTTGGATAAGAACTGGTGAAGTTATGAGGGAAAGAAGTCTGAGCCACCTGGGACTTGTATCCAGTAAATCCTGTTTCTTGACCGGGTTTGCTTACTGATCTATGAAAGTTAATGCTTCATTAGAAGCACATTGTTAATACCTTTATTACAGATTGACTTTCATCCTGATTGACCCATTAACAAACCCAGTAACCCAGAATTACTGAAGTTTAAGGACCAGTATAGCCATATGCTAAAGTTGGACATGTGCAGCGCTTCAAAGGGCAAAATAAGCGCCCAAAGGGCGGCTTTGTAATGGGTAAGTAGTGGTAAGCAATGGGTAAGTAATGGTCAAAGGGCTAACCCTAGAAATTGTAGTGAAAATTGCCCCTAACCCCAGGCTGAGTGTTGATGGATAAAAAAGATTGTATGTGGCGCTTATTTTGAGACTTACTTGGATAAGCTGAGTTTGAAAAACAAATTCCCACGGGCTCAATTGGCGTAACACGGCCTGGCACGGAGGTCGTCCCATAAGAAACAATTTCTTCATTCCTCATTAATCGTAATGGAGACTTAGGCGGCCTACCTTGATGATGTCTACCCAGGAAGCGGTGGCTTCGTGTTTCTTGTCGGGGTGGTAGTCGAAGTATTGGGAGCGTGCCATTCTGTGCGAGGGCATGGATGTGTCCGCAGCGTTCTTGGATGGCTAGAAGTGTGCAAAGATAGGCTGCAACTTGTTGTGGGGTGCCCAGTGCGATTGTCAACATCATGGAGAAGATTCTTTGGCCGAGTGAAGGTGAGTTGAAGGAGAGATGGTGGACACAGGGGTTGAGCAGGAATGCGGGTCTGCATTGCAGCGTAGCATGGGAAGGCAGCATTAAGCGCCCACACATGCGACATTGTGGTGTCCCACGTGTGGGCGCTTATTGCGCACATCCTCCCATGCATGGGCACTTAAGCACTGCACGTGGGCGCTTGGTGGCTATGTGTGGGCGCTTAGCGTGGCGCGTTGGTTTTCAACGGACCTGTCCCTCTTATCTTTGGACCTCCACCTCCTCGCAGCTGTGCCACACCCTCTGTTCAGCTCTTCAGACTTTACTTGGCACTATTTCACTGGCTCTCTACCACTAGTTGCCTCCTGTGCAGCCCTAAACAAGAGCTGCTGGGCAGCTCCTCAACTCCAGGACTGGAAGCAAGTGCCACCTCACTCCAGAGGCCTGCACTGCC
This sequence comes from Trametes hirsuta, assembly GCA_001302255.2. Taxonomy (NCBI): domain Eukaryota; kingdom Fungi; phylum Basidiomycota; class Agaricomycetes; order Polyporales; family Polyporaceae; genus Trametes; species Trametes hirsuta. The sequence continues at coordinate 979,723 of CP019376.1, forward strand.
TAAGCTGGATATCTTCCCAGGTGAGTAGTCCTCTGTTTGAAAAGTTCCTGGCATGTTGTGCATCTCAAAGCTGCCTAGGGACAACAAGTGCTGGGTCTGCTTAGTTCAGTGACTGCTGTGTCGATTGGCCATACTCTGGCCATCCAACCGCATCATGGAACGTCATGCAACTGGTTCTTGTGGGGTCTATGCAGGTTTGGAATGCATTTACATGTCACATTTTGGATATTCTGGTGCGGAGTGTATCTGTGAGCTGCATGGGCGCAGTGTGTGGCATGTCTTCTTGGCCGCCGTGTTGATTGGCCATACCCTGGCCATCCGACTGTGCCTTGGAGTATGTTCTCATCTGTTGTTGTGCAGCTGTGGATGCATTGATGTGTCGGATTTCCAGCCCTTACAGTGAGAATGGTTGCTAGTTTATATTGACCTCTTTGGTTCACAGTATCGTTCAACGGCGTAGAGGAGCTATGGCTGCTCGTACAGTACGTCCTGTGTCATTCTCAATTCCATATGTTGCTCACCATGCCGTGTTGATGTAGATGAGGACAGGGAGAATTTTCTCCCCTTATGAGATTGTCCACTCTGATGTGGACATCTCGGTCCTCGTAGCAAAGGCTATTGCCAATGCTGAAGACCATGGAGACGGTGATGACCCAATCCAGGGTTTTGAGGGCGACTCCCTGAGCAGTGAGGAGTCTGAGAATGACGTGGTGGATCAGGGTCCACCTCCACCCACTGCGTTAATGGACTCTGCTCCCATCCTTCCATCCCTGGCTTTGTCTACCCCTCTGCCTCTTGGTACAAACTCCTCTATCATTTCCTCCTCTTCACCACCCCCCTTGGATGGCGTGGATGGCGTGGATGGTGTGGAGGGAGACTCTGCTCCCTCCAAGGGTGGTGGAGGAGAGCTTAAGTGAAAACACCATGCAGGCAATCCTGAGACCACCAAGGAGGGCAAGCGCTGCCGTCAATGCCTGCGCCACCTCAAAGACGCTTCCAAGGATTCATTTGGGGAGGGCATCCATTCCAACATCCAGAAGCATGCCACCTCCATTGCTGCTTTCAAGATGGATGTTCAGTTGGAGAGCCTCCCTATCGCCAATGGGGTGTACGTCAGCAAACACACTCCTACAGACGAGCACATCTGAATGGTGGAGGAGCTCCTGGCTGACAGGTTTTCATATGTGACCTGGGATGGCATGTGAGTTGTCATCGTCCATTTCTTCCTGTGCACAGCTGACCTGGGATGCAGAGCTCCTTTTGCCCTCCTCGACTGTGAGTGCAGGGTGGTTGGGGGCTTTCCAGGCTACCCCAATGATCCCAGCTGGGACTCGGTGGTGGAGGGCGCAAATAAGGCGATGAAGAAGGCAGCGGTGGCAAGTAAGTTCAAGCCCCATCAGGTCAAGCACAGATAGGGGAACTACTCTGCTGATGACAAGAGGATTTCCTATGGTGGTGGACAGCAGGTAAGCCACATATTCCAGTGCTGTGGTCTCTGCTGACATGGCCCAGGTGCCCAAGAACTTGAGACATAGTAGGAGGAATGGACGTGCCCTGGATGAGCTATGCAGGGATCCGGCGATGATGTGTCTCGCTGGCTTTGGAAGCAGTAAGTCCATTTCCTTCTGTTTCCTCTCACTGGATGCCATCTAATGGCTGCATGTGCAGGCACATTGGCCACGTATGCCCCCAGGGTTCACAGGAACATGAGGACCAAGATTGGCTCCATCCACAAGCATGATCCCTCCCTAAGGATCAACTTCACCAACAGCATCTTCCCTGGCGCCGCCTTCAACTTTGGGCCGGTCACGGTATGCTTTGCTCATGTGGACTGGGCCAATGACCCCTGTGGGTTCTGCCACATTGTCGCCCTGGGTGACTTTGATCCCCAGCTTGGAGGGCATATGGTACTCTTTCCATTCAAGTCAGTGGTGGAGTTTCCACCTGGTTCCAGCATCCTGCTGATGTCGGTGGTGGTGCTTCATGCCAACACCCCCATCCAGGATGGGGAAACCAGGATGTTGTTCACCCAGTACTGTGCTGGGGGTCTGTTCAGATGGGTAGACTCTGGATTCAGGACTCAGGGTGAGCTTGCAGAGCAGTTACCCCAGGCCAAGATGGACTTTGATGCCAGTAAGGATGCTAGACTAGCTATATACCTGGGTCGTCTATCTCTACATCATGAACTGCCTAATGATGTCCTCTATGGGCTCAAGTAAGCTCCTTCTCATGTTGATTCCAATGCTAATGTATCATACCATGGGTTATTGATACCCTTAATATGTTGCTGCCTCTCTAATACACATCTACTCCCAATTGGTGGGCTTAGAGGATTTTGGGGGGGGTGTCGCCCATGGGCCAGTGGGCATTTATTTGTAGGCACTGGCAGGCACAATCCTTTTTGCCGAGCTATCGTGCCCACCAGCACCTACCACCCTTGTGCCAGCACTCCTTAGTGCAGACGACTTTTCTTGGCCTCCTAAGCTTTCAATTCTTATCTGTGGTGTCCCTCTCTTCAATTTAGGGCTCTAGCTGTGCAGATCTGGAAAGCCTGGTGGTCATTGGAGTCGCTGTCATCAACCTCGTCATAGAACAGTGAGCATGCCTTCTATTATATACATCATTCACTTTTGACTTTTGACTTTGCCCACACGTCAGTGGACACATCATCACCACATCATAGAGCATACAATTCTGGATCCAATGATGTATAATGCATAATAATTTCTTTAAGCAACAGTGCACTTATGGCCAGCATAGGAATAGAAATCATACAATGCCAGCACTTTTTTGCACTTTTATTGAATTGTATCTCTCATATCCTGATTAAGCTATGTCATGCTATATACCCACAGGAAGCCCTCACTTATCTCTTGAAGATAATGCTACTTATCAGTCTTCATGTGCATGAAAAGGGGCACAATTGTTGGCATTTCATCAAATAATGACAATATTTCGCAATTTATGACCTCTAAAACATATTTAATCCCCATGCACTTTGATGCATCTCATTAGAATTGAAAACATGCACACATCACAATTTGTTTGAAGCCATTTGGTAAAGAACTGGATGAGCTATGGTCCCACAGATTACTGCTGGACCAACTGCCATATTGAAGTGGTGACAGTATTTTGTAGTTTATTGGCCCTCAAAGTCATTACGATTAATGAGCAACAAAGAAATCGTTTCTTATGGGACGAGCTCTGCGCCAGGCCGCGTTATGCCAATTGAACCCGTGGGAATTTGGTTTTCAAACTCAGCTTACTCAAGTAAGTCCAAAAATAAGCGCCACATACAATCTTTCTTATCCACCAACACCCAGCCTGGGGTTAGGGGCAATTTTCACTACAAATTCTAGGGTTAGCCCTTCAACCATTACTTACCCATTGCTTACCACTACTTACCCATTACAAAGGTCGTCTTTGGGCGCTTATTTTCGCCTCTGAAGCGCTGCACATGTCCTACTTAGATCACTTTATTATGTGGCTGTACTGGTCTCTAAACTTCAGTAATTCTGGGTTACTGGGCTTATTACTGGGTCAATCAGGATGAAAGTCAGTGTGTAACAAAGGTATTAACAATGCGCATCTAATGAAATGAAAATATTGACAAATCAGTAAGCAAATCAGGGCTAGAACAGGGGTTTACTGGCCATTAACCTCTCATAGCTAACACTTCTTTCCCCCATAACTTGGCCAGTTCTTATCCAAATGACAAGTTTCATACCTCATTAGAAAGGTGTTCTAAAGCTCCATCCACCAAGAATATGACTGTGATCATCCCAGTAATGGTACATCCACTATTTCTGTGTGTATGAAAATGAGAGTGTTGTTGAGGACATAACTCACCCAGTGTTAGGGACATAGTTTTCAAACAGATGTCATTAGATAGTGATTTACAAGAGCTTTCAAATGATACCTTGCACAATGCACATTAGTAAGTAGATGATGGAGATAATCCAGTAAAAGTGCTCGCCTGGTTGTCTGCAGAAATACAGGGAGGTGGGCGTCCATCACACCAGCTACAATAGTGGAAGATCCTAGTCTGTAGTCATAAATAAGAAAGATGTAGCAACAATGGATATAGAAGAAGACTACAGGCTGTGTAGTGGGCATCTGAGGCACAAGTCCAGAAGCCCTAACCCCAAGTTCATATCAGGTTCTTACACCCCCCGTTCCTGAACACAGGCTACAGGTGTGTAGGGTGATAAAACATGGGGGTGCAGGATGGGGAGAAGGAAAAGGAAAACACAAGTAAAAGGAACATACCACATAACATCCATGTCACCCAACTGACTTCATATGGTGTACAGTATCCGCTCCTGCCTGGTGCCGTTCAGCCTTCAGCCCACAGTGAACATGATTATCTAACACAACGAGTATGTTGTTAAGGAAGGACTGAGTGGGAAGGAGTGGAGGGTGACACTGCCATTAGGAAGTTCTTGTGCAGCCGGTGCTTGTAGGACACAACTAAATGCCTCTGCCAACCTAGGCAAAGAGAGCAACGTGGCACAGCTGATGCAGCACACACCTCAAATTGTTCTGAGAAGAGTGGATGCCCTTGTAGGTCTTGGGAATCCTGAGCAGATAAGCCCAAAATGGTCTGAATCAATCCAGGAGTGGAGGAGATAGAAGATAGAGAGTTGGATGGGGATGAGGAGGATGGGGTCGCAGTGGAAGCAACTGTGTGGTGGGATGTGGTTCAATTGAGGTGAATGATAGCTCGTTGGAAAGCCCTCATTGAGGAGAATTGAATGGGCCCTGAACCATAGAGAACAAAGAAAAACTCGCAGCACTGTGGCTGTAGCAAGTGGTGAGAGTGATCAGAGGGATGAAGGGGCAATAGAAGCGGAACCACTGCATGAATCATGGCCTAAGTGGGCTCATTTGAAAGGGATTGAAAAGGGCTTTCCAACGCATCCAAAACGAGAGCAGGCGTCGAAGAACTCACCGAGATAGTGCTGCCACATCACCTGCACCCCCTCCTCTATCCCGGGAAAACCCCCCACAACTCCACCAGTTCTCCTCCAAATCGAATGAGGAAGCTACCATTGGGTAGGGCTCAGCAACCAGAATCCAACGAGGTCCACATTACCATGAGGGAGTAAGAGGTGAGGGAACAACAGCCAGAGCAATGCTGCCCCAACTGGGTTGCTGCATCAAGTGGCTGCCTCCGGAGTGATCTGCTCACCATTCACCCAGTTCTTCACCAAATTGCTTGAAAACAATCGCGATTTGTGCGCACCATTGATCTGTATACAACGCACCTGGACGCGAAAGAATTGAAGAAGGTTGAGAGGTAGTAAAATGCGAAATACTGGTTTCAAAGACACAAAAGCGGGAATACACACTTCGTGAGGGCACGCATCGCCGTGAAAACAGTACCGACGGATAGAGGGAAGCAAGAGGTGTCAAACGGTATCTTACACGACCCACTTTGGTTAGGAGGAGGCGGAGATAATCCAGTAAGAGTGGAAGGTGGCTGAGGTCAGGTGATCAAAAAAGCGCTGGTGGGCACAATAGCCTTACCCGAGCCATCATGCCCACCAGCGCTTTTTTGTGTCACATGACAAGGGCTGTGGCTCTGGTCGCATTTTTTCAAAACTGGACCCCTCAGGGATTGAACCAGGGCCCTCAGCATTATAACCACAGGTTCTTACCACTGCACCACTGGGCTGTTACTACCCCTTTCTCCTTTATGCTCTATATCATCTCTTGTAGCACTGATAAGATCTGCACAGCCACTTGAGCGCTTTTTTCCTTATCTGCCATTTCCGGATAGGGCAGGTTGCCCCAGCAGTGATTTGGTGGGCCCATATTGTTTGGCTCATATCTTCCTCAGTTCTTGTCCAAATGACTTCAAACAAATCGCGATTTGAGCGCATTTCAAGCGCCTAAATAATGCATTAAAGCGCGTGAAAATTGAGCAAATTTATGAGGTAATAAGTGCGAAATACTGGCACCACTTGAATGAATGCCCAACTCAGCAGTAGGATGGTGGCCACTTTGTTTGGTCCATAGCCCACTCAGTTCTTAACCAAATAACTTTAAACAAATCGCCATTTTTGCACATTCTAAGCAGCCATGAACAGTTCAAAATGCATGGGAATCGAGCAATTATAAGGGGTGCTAAAGTGCGAAATACTGTTGTGATTTGAAGGAACATCAACTCAACACTGGGGTGGTGGCCACCTTGTTTGCCCCATTCCCCACTCAGTTCTTCACCAAATGACCTCAAACAAATTGCGATATGTGCGCATTTTCAGCGTCAATAAGACGCATCCAAGAGCGTGGAAATTAATGACCTTGAGGGCCCATAAATCGTGAAATACTGTCACCACTTCAATATGGCAGTTGGTCCAGCAGTAATCTGTTGGACCATAGCTCATCCAGTTCTTGACCAAATGACTTCAAACAAATTGCAATGTGTGCATGTTTTCAATTCCAATGAGATGCATCAAAGTGTGTGGGGATCAAACAAGCTTTAGAGGTCATAAATTGCGAAATACTGTCATTGTTTGAAGGAATGCCAACAGTTGTGCCCCTTTTCATGCACATGGAGACTGATAGGTAGCATCATCTTCAAGAGGTAGGTGAGGGCTTTCTGTGGGTATCCAACATGACATAGCTTGATGAAGATATGGGAGAGATAATTCAATAAAAGGGCAAAAAAAAGTGCTGGCATCATATGCCTTCTATCCTCATACTGATTGTAAGTGTGCTGTTGCTTGGACAAATTATCATGCATTATACATCATTGAATCCAGAATTGTAAGGTCTATGATATGGTGATGATGTGGGTGCATGGGAACTTGTGTCAGTGGTGACAAATATGACTTTTTGTTGCATGTTAAGGCATTTGTGCATTTGAATATTATAAGATACGTAGCAGTGCTACACGGCGGGCAATGGGTGGGGACCCCCCTCGGTCATAGCCGTGTCACAGCCGAAACCGGGGTATACCTTTGTGCCGGCTATTAAGCGTATATAACAACGGTGCATGGTTTGACTACCTAGGCGCTGTGCCATGGCTATGGTTACTGTAGATAGCATAAGTATGACAAAGTGTATGCAAATCGGTCATAGCTATGCGATGTTGACGGACGGGAAACCTTGGGTGCCAATGTCATAGCCTCTGGAGACCTTGCCTATTACGGTAACGTGACCTGCGTATGACAAAGTGTGACGGCTATCACATTTGACACCTGCAACCACCCCATGACAAAAGGGGATACTTAAACTGTCCACCGACCAGCTACCGCGCTATCACGAGGCTACCGGTCTTTGGTACAGCCGTGTCTCACTCGCATTACATCTTTGGTAAAAGTTTAACTGACATCCGCCGGTGAGCACACAGGTATAGTCGGAGGTTAGGTATCCAATCGAAGGACTGCTAACGATGAACATAGGTAACCTTCGACATCCTAAGATTTTGAACCTTAGGCCCTCAATTTCCTCAAATTCCAACCGTCCGACTCCGAGCGCACCCCTACCACAATCACAGGCAGGCCTCAAAGCTCACTACACGATCCTCAGTCCACCACATTTTGCTACTAGGGCCCCCACCACTTCGCCCTCATCCGCCCTGGTACCCACGTCACTCGCCCCTGGTCTGTGTGCGCAGACACTCTATACCACGGGAGGCCGCGCTGGGTGCCGTGCCACCATCGGATCCGCGCCTGCACCTGCTCGCGCTAATTTTAGCCATCCACACAGAACCGCGCACGGATCCCCTCCCGCCAACCGTCCTCACTGCCCGAACCGCGTACCCTCGCCGCATGTATGTCAACTGACGCCACGTCCGCTCCCACATTGCGCCCCGCCCGCCCTCGCACCCACCACCCCCCGCTGCATGTGTGTGCTGACCCACGCCACGCCGCACCCACTCGCTCTCGCCCGCCCTCGCGCCACACCGCGCCGCGCCGCGGCCCGCCTGCCCTCGCGCCATACCGCACATACCCTCCCCCTCCCGCTCTCATGCCGCACTGCGCCGCGCCATCCATCTTCGTAGCGCGTGTGTACTCACATCCTCTTGCTCCAAATCGAGCCGCGTTCACCGGGCCACGTGGCCCTCGCCCCCACTCACGCCACACCGAGCCCTGCCCGCCATCGCGCCCACCGCCCCCCGCTCCGTGTGTGCCGCGCCGCGCCACACCCGCTCGCTCTCACCCGCGCCACACCTGCTCGCCAGCGCCAGCGCCACACCTGCTCACCCGCGCCCGCGTCAGCGCCAGCGCCCGCACCCGCGCCCACCGCCCCCCGCTCCATGTGTGCCGCGCCGCGTCACACCCGCTCGCTCTATGTGTGTGCCAACCCACGCCACGCCGCACCCACTCGCTCTCGCCCGCGCCCGCGCCACACCGCACCTGCCCTCCCCCTCCCGCTCCCGTGCCGCACCGCACCGCGTCGGCCCGCCCGCGCAGCATGTGTGTGCCCACACCACCCCGCGCCACACCGAAGCCTCCGACATTGGACCATGCGGCGCCCGTCCCCGCTTGCGCCACACCGCCCTCCCCCGCTCGCGCCACACCAAGCTGGGGTCGCTCGCGTTCGCCCGACCCTGCGCGTGCACATACCTGCCCCGCACCCGCCCCACTTCGCACCGCATCTACATTGGTGTTTACTTCGGTTATCTCCACGCCGCCGCATCGTCCGTCTTCCCGTACGGGGCCTCTACATGTCACTTCTCTCGCCGCTGCACTCATGTAACATACTTACCTACACCTACGCTTCCGACCCTGTCAGCGAAGGGACTTGACTAAGAGTAGTTCCTCGATTAGATATTCGTCGTACACAACACGATAGATACAAAGCTGTCAGTCAGTACCAAAATTGTAATCGTCGTCGATGATATCAAGTGTCTCGATCTCCCATTCTTCTAGCTTCTGCAACCACGATGCGTTGTAGCAGTTCCGCCATAAACCTTTAGGGGCCGCCCCGGGTTCCGTTCGACTCGTAGCAGCAAGAACTCGTATGCGGACACCGTTGCCCCGTGAGCGACGTTTGCCCAGGGGGCTTTCCTAATACTTGATGTACTTGGCGTCGAGCTTCCACAGGAAAGCATGGAACTCAACGCTTTGCCATTCTGAGACGATGATGCTGTATCGTGCTGGGTGTTTCACCTTGGAACCGTCAGTTTTATCCCCGCTCATGTTGCATGCAGCGAGCCTGTCGAAGAGAACGCTGTGCCACTGCATACTGGGGATGCGGAGAATGACAAAGCGCCTGGAGCGGTAGAGCTATATTTGTGTCAGCTGACTGCAGTACTGTTTAGAGACTTGGACGTACAGTGCCCTGCCGAGCAGTCCGGGCGGCATCGCGTTGAGCCTGATCCTTGTGTGTCTGACCGGCAGGCTTGACTTGGTTCCGATACGCCCTGCGCATTGTAATCATGTACCCGTCCAGTATGCTTCCGGCATAGGCCTTCGTCAGCATGTGGGCGGGGAAGGAACCACGGTCCGTCGCTTTGATAAAGGTGTCGACAGCAATAAACCTCGCCTTTTCGTTGAGAGCGAAACCCTTCCAATCATGTCCTTCGCTGAAGTCGATACAAAAATGCTCTGGCGTACAGTCAACCTTTCCGTCGCCATTCTTGAAGGACTCGGTTTCCGCGTCAGTGAGTGGAGGGAATCTCTCAGCAAGTACGGACGTATCCGGCACATTCAGCAACGAGAGAACGTGACGATGCATTTGCTCCTGTTACATTGCACGTCAATTGGAGAGAATTATCCATGCTGAATGCCGTACCTGCAGGGAGGTACGCGCGGCTCTTTCCAAGTCATCTTCAGTAAGGGGGGTATTCACGCCCATGGCCTTCACAACCCGCCGCTGAACCTTCCTGTCCGAAGCCTGGGTTGGGGCGCTCTTGACGGGCTTCGCAGGTGGGGTTGTAGGAATGGGTGGCTCACTACTACCCTCAGTGGTACCTTTGAGAGCTTGAAGATCTTGCCATACCCTCTCCCTGTACATGATATTTAGCGTATGAAGGCAAATGTAGTCGGTACACATACTGAAACTGCTTGTTATTCTCGATGCTCTGCTTGAGCGCTTCCGCTTGCGCTCTTGAAGCCTCGCGAAGCGCTTGGACTTCGTGGAGAAATAGCATTGCCACCTGCGCGTTCATATTTCCGGCCTGATCGCCGACCTGACGCCCGATGAGCACTATGGCTTACTGAGTGTGACATCGACAGTACTTACTTTGGTGTGCTGGAATGAGGCGCAGGACAAGGAGCTCCGAGTTGAAGAATCATCCCGGTGTGGGTTCGTGCTGGGATCATGCTGCAATGGCGAAGCACGACGCTAGGGGTGCGAGTGTGTGTTAGCATGATACTCAAGCCTGCTTATGCAGATATATCACCTTCCCCTTGTCGACAATGACAGTACGATGGCTGGACTGAGTGTCCTGGGTGCTCGACCGCGACAGTGGATGTCCTGTAAATGGGCCAAGTATCTTTAGTGGCGAGCCATCGGGTGTAATAACTGTACTCACCGCGCGCGGGTTGTGTGCGCCCTAACTCAGCATCGATGAGATCTTCCATCTGTTGCAAGTTGAGCTCCTCCACAGAGGATGAGGTCGATTGCGACCACTGCCTTTGAATTGGTTGCATCAAAGCCGGGTCAGGCGCGAGGTCCATCTGTACATCGAGTCCTCCGCCAGTAGGATGTTGTGCAAGTACCGGTTCTTGGTTGGTGGGGGGCAGGGTAGTTGGATCGTGTTGAACAACTTGAAGAGATAGGTCACCGTGGCTGCCCGTAGATGGATTTATTCTCCCGACCTGCACTGAATGATACGACGTAGAATGAGTCTCAGTCGATTACGATTGATGAGGAACAAAGAAATCGTTTCTTATGGGACGACCTCAGCGCCAGGTCGCGTTACGCCAATCGATCCCCGTGGGAATATATTTTCAATCCCAGCTTATCCAAGTAAGTCTAAAAATAAGCGCCACATACAATCTTTCTTATCCACCAACACCCAGCCTGGGGTTAGGGGCAATTTTCACTACAATTTCTAGGGTTAGCCCTTCAACCATTACTTACTCATTGCTTACCACTACTTACCCATTACAAAGGTCGTCTTTGGGCGCTTATTTTCGCCTCTGAAGCGCTGCACACGTCCTACTTAAATCACTTTATTATGTGGCTGTACTGGTCTCTAAACTTCAGTAATTCTGGGTTACTGGGCTTATTACTGGGTCAATCAGGATGAAAGTCAGTGTGTAACAAAGGTATTAACAATGTGCATCTAATGAAATGAAAATATTGACAGATCAGTAAGCAAATCAGGGCTAGAACACAGGTTTACTGACTGTTAACTTCCAACAGCTGGCACTTCTTTCCCCCATAACTTGGCCAGTTCTTATCCAAACAACAAGTTTAATACCTCATTAGAAAGGTGTTCTGAAGCTGCATCCATCCATGATGTCACCGTGGTAATCCCAGTGATAGCAAACCTGCTATTCCTGTTTGTATGATAGTAAGAGTGTTATTAAGGACATAACTCACCCAGTGTTAGAGATATAGTTTTCAAACAGATGTCATTAGATAGAGACTTACAAGAGCTTTCAAATGATATCTTGCACAGTCCATATTAGTAAGTAAATGATGGAGATAATCCAGTAAAACTGCTCACCTGGTTGTCTGTAGGAATACAGGGAGGTGGGTGTCCATCACACCAGCTACAATAGTGGAAGATCCTAGTCTGTAGTCATAAATAAGAAAGATGTAGCAACAATGGATATAGAAGAAGACTACAGGCCGTGTAGTGGGCATCTGAGGCACAAGTCCAGAAGCCCTAACCCCAAGTCCATATCAGGTTCTTGCACCCCCCATCTCTGGACACGGGCTACAGGTGTGTAGGGTGATTGAACAGGGGGGTGCAGGATGGGGAGAAGGAAGAGGAAAACACAAGTAAAAGGGACGTACCACATAACATTCATATCACCCAACTGAATTCACATGGTGTGCGGTATCCGCTCCTGTATGGTATCCCTTAGCCTTCTGCCCACAGTGAACATGATGATCTAACACAATGAGTATGGTGTCAGGAAAGGACTGAGTGGGAAGGGGTGGAGGGTGACACTTTCATTGGGGAGTTCTTGCGCAGCCAATGCTAGTAGAAGCAACTGGATGCCTCTGTCAACCTGGGCAAAGAGGGCAACGTGGCACAGCTGATGCAGCACACACCTCAAATTGTTCTGAGAAGAGTGGATGCCCTTGTAGGTCTTGGGAATCCTGAGCAGATAAGCCCAAAATGGTCTGAATCAATCCAGGAGTGGAGGAGATAGAAGATAGAGAGTTGGATGGGGATGAGGAGGATGGGGTCGCAGTGGAAGCAACTGTGTGGTGGGATGTGGTTCAATTGAGGTGAATGATAGCTCGTTGGAAAGCCCTTATTGAGGAGAATTGAATGGTCCCTGAACCATAGAGAACAAAGAAAAACTCGCAGCACTGTGGCTGTAGCAAGTAATGAGAGTGATCAGGAAGATGTAGGGGCAATAGAAGCAGAACGGCTAGACGGATTGTGGCTCAAGTGGGCTCGTTGGAAAGGTATTGAAAGGGGCTTTCCAACGCACCAGGGAAAAGAGCAGGCGTTGAAGAACTCACCGAGATAGTGCTGCCACATCACCAGCATCCCCTCCTCTATCCCGAGAAAACCTCCTACAACTCCACCAGTTCTCCTCCAAATCGAATGAGAGAGCTACCATTGGGTAGAGCACAGAGATCAGAATCCAATGAGGTCCACATCACCATAAGGGAGTGAGAGGTGAGGGAACAACAGCCACAGCAACACTACCCCAACTGGGTTGCTGCACCAAGTGGCTGCCTCCGGAGTGATTTGCTCACCATTCACCCAGTTCTTCACCAAATCACTTAAAAACAATCGCGATTTGTGCGCACCATTGATCCGCATACAACGCACCTTGACGCGAAACAATTGAACAAGGTTGAGAGGTAGTAAAATTCAAAATACTGGTTCTTGAGACACAAAAGTGGGAATAGAGCCTTGTTGAGGGCGCGCGCTACAACGAAAACAGCACAGACAGATAGAGGGAAGCAATAGCTTTCAAACGGTATCTTACACGACCCACTTTGGTTAGGAGGAGGCGGAGATAATCCAGTAAGAGTGGAAGGTGGCTGAGGTCAGGTGATCAAAAAAGCGCTGGTGGGCACAATAGCCTTACCCGAGCCATCATGCCCACCAGCGCTTTTTTGTGTCACATGACAAGGGCTGTGGCTCTGGTCGCATTTTTTCAAAACTGGACCCCTCAGGGATTGAACCAGGGCCCTCAGCATTATAACCACAGGTTCTTACCACTGCACCACTGGGCTGTTACTACCCCTTTCTCCTTTATGCTCTATATCATCTCTTGTAGCACTGATAAGATCTGCACAGCCACTTGAGCGCTTTTTTCCTTATCTGCCATTTCCGGATAGGGCAGGTTGCCCCAGCAGTGATTTGGTGGGCCCATATTGTTTGGCTTATATCTTCCTCAGTTCTTGTCCAAATGACTTCAAACAAATCGCGATTTGTGCGCATGTTAGGCTCCTAAATAACGCATCAAAGCACGTGAGAATTGGTCAACTTCATGAGGTAATATGTGCGAAATACTGGCACCACTTGAAGGAATGCCCAACTCAGCAGTGGAGTGGTGGCCACTTTGTTTTGTCCATAGCCCACTCAGTTCTTCACCAAATGACCTCAAACAAATCACGATTTGTGCGCATTCCCAGCATGAATATGACCCATTCAAGAACGTGCGAATTGAGTCATGTTTGGGCTAATAAATTGCGAAATACTGTCACCACTTCAATCTGGCAGTTGGTTCAGCAGTAATCTGTTGGACCATAGCTCATCCAGTTCTTGACCAAATGACTTCAAACAAATTGCAATGTGTGCATGTTTTCAATTCCAATGAGATGCATCAAAGTGTGTGGGGATCAAACAAGCTTTAGAGGTCATAAATTGCGAAATACTGTCATTGTTTGAAGGAATGCCAACAACTGTGCCCCTTTTGATGCACATGGAGACTGATAAGTAGCATCATCTTCAAGAGATAGGTGAGGGCTTTCTGTGGGTATATAAAATGACATAGCTTGATGAAGATATGGGAGAGATAATTCAATAAAAGGGCAAAAAAAGTGCGGGTGTTATATGACTTCTATCCTCATACTGATTGTAAGTGTGCTGTTGCTTGGACAAATTATAATGCATTATACACTATTGGATCCAGAATTGAATTGTTACAGTCTGTGCCAACCAGGCCCAGAGTTCTGGAACTCCACCTGGACTTCTGCCTGTCCTGTGACACCTAGACCGCTCCAGCCCCTTCCATTACAGCTACGGGTCTCAGCCCTTCCAGTTCCCTCTAGTCCTTTCCGGTTGTACTTACTCATCCTCCGGTCGGACATCTGCTCAGACCGCAATCCACTCCAGAACTCCATCAGGTTCCGTGTGGATGTGTGGATGCACATCACCACACGTCATCATACGTCACTCCCAGTCAGATGCTCCACTCTGTGGAGTCCTGGCCGGAAGTCCGACCTCTGGACTCCAACCCCTAACTCCTATCTATGATTAGATTATAAGCACCAGGCTAGCCAGCCTTATGCCTTAGTTCGGATATCTTGTTTACTCTTCTGCTTATAACTCCTACTCTGAATCCACCTCCTTCTCCATCATCTGTGCCGGACTTCCATCTGGACTGCAACATCTGACCTCTGTCTGACACTTATCTCCCTTTGACTCTTCCTTCAACTCTTGATTCTGACTCTTCCCCATTCTGGAGTTCCACCAACCCCATCTGAAGTCTGAAGACCTGGCAAATTGCTCAGGGTGTTGCTAATAACTTCACCAAGCCTTTGCCCTCTGGTGTGCCCAGACTCCTCACCTGTTCCTCTGGACTTCCTCGCTAGAGTTCTGCTTCTCCGCTTTTCTGCTTCCCGGACTTCTGTGCATGATCCTAACACAGAGGTCAAAAATATAACTTCTTTTATATATATTCAAGCAGTACATTCAAATATGAATATCCTGCTCCCTCATCAATCGTATCTGCCAGACATGGCCCACTCCCACCAAGTGATTGTTGCACCATGCGGAGTCGAGCCTCCACGAGGGTGCGGTTGTATTCTTGGAAGACATATGCTTTGTGAGCATCGTCAAGAGTGAGCCATAGCTGCTGAGCATCACTGGAGGACTGGGTGCCGTTGAGACCGGCAGGTAGCGAAGTACACCATGAAACCTACCAATGCTTGCCTCTTTGCATCCCAAAACAATTGCTGAAGCGTCTGGATGATGTCGGGATGCAAGTTCGGCGCCGCCACAGTTTGAGGCCTGAATAATTCTGGCACCTGGGCATGAACAGCTTCCGGGCCCGCGGGTACCCATGGGTTGACTTGGGGGATCCCTCCGACGCGAGACGGTCCCGAAACCGCTGGTTGGCGGGGCTGGACGAAGAAAGTCAGCTTCGGCGCGCGTGCGGGTTAAATAGCCACGGACGGTTCCGACATCACATAAGCATTGACGGGCGCGTGAGCTGTGGCGTGGATAGAGGGGCCGGGCGTAACCTCCGTGAGTTGTAAATGGAAGCTATGTTCTCCTGGAAACGGAACACGTCGATTACGCCGTGTAGCTTCGCCAGTAGTGGCCATTTGTGAACGACGGCCACTACACTTCTGTGTCACGCGTCAGAGATGTTGTGAGCCCCCGCCGGATGCAGGAGCAGCCCCACCTTGGTCTTGCGGACTTGTGTAGCCCGCGCGGTTGCAGGGGGTGATGCGAGCCTCAGAGGCTGGGGGCTATCCTAAGACAACCCCATATCAGTCTAATGTTCGTTGTAGCGAGCGAGAGAGGACATGTACAGAATCATTTAGTTTTGCGGCTTTGGTGTTCTCGAATCTGTGAGCGGTCCGGTCGCTCAGCGCGTGTTTTGGCGGAGGGTTTGAGCGGCTCAAGCCGAAATGGTAAGGGCCTAATTAGGCCACCAGTCTTGTCAGCGAGTTGGGACGAGACGATCAAGCTGCAGAGACTTACCTTGTGGAGCTACAGTACTTTCAGAGGCCTCGTCTTCCGAGGCTGGGTGGCTCATGAGTGGTGCTTCAGAGAACGCAGGGGTTGTCCCACAGCTCCAGCGACACCGCTCGCGGTGGACGAGGCATCCCGAAGGCACATTGACTACGTTTGATTTAAAAGCTTACCAAACTATGGTGGCGATATCCACCTTTGCATGATTATACAGATAGCTCAAACGGTAGCGCCAAAGAGAGATGAAAGGTTACTATGGTTAAGCAATGTTTCCATGGATGCGAACGCGGTACAAACACATTGAGCTGCTACCCCAATTGTCCAAGATCTCCAACACTACAACGCCAAAATGCATCCGGGCTTGCGCCACCAATGGGTCGACCGGGAACGTCTGAATGTGAACGGGAGCATCGATGTCATAGGAGAAGTCTGCCAGAAGCGCAAATGTATCCTCCCCGGAGTTGAGGGGCGGCGCAAAGCGTGAGAGAAGTTGTGAAGTGCTGCCTGACGGAGTGTCGATGAGAGCGTAGTATCGTTCGAGATTTTCTAAGCCATCCACTATTCCCCAAAGCAGCATATGGCGAGGAGCCTGGCCAATCTCAGCAGCGATCTCGCAAGGAATGTGGTCGATGGTGACATTGGTGGGATGGATAATATCGGGGAGAACGATAGCCAACTGACCATGGCTCTGGGGGATCCACCAGCAACTCCCAACCTGCATATCTTCCTTGAGAGCGATCTCGGGAGGCTGGGGAGGGTGACGCAAGCTGACGCTATTGCTCTGGGACGGGATAGAGGTGAGATTCTTCCATACACGAGCGCCATCAGCTACAAGAGCGAAGTCGCGAAGCAGGACTGGGCCACGAAAGGCGGCGGACACGGCGCGGTCGATTTCTGCCTTGATCGACGTGAGCGGCAGATGGTCCCACGTCGGGCTCGCCTGGAGTTGGATGGTCCACCAATCAAATTTAATCGTCCAAGTTTGTCCTGCTGGCCCAATAGTCGTCCGGGATGCGAGTATGGCAATAGATAGTGGAACGAGGACGAGCAGGACGGCGCAGATCATCGTTATCGAGACAAGGGAGTTGCACAAGATGGTCCGGAGTAAAACGCGATTCGGCTGCTTAGGAGGATTCGCTGCCAAATCTTCCTCGTAGTGTCCGCCCGAGGGATCCTCAGCTAGCTTGTGTCGTTAGGCAAGCGTATGCTAAAGAATCAGCGCAAAAGCGTACTCGGCTTAGTACCCTCATAGCCAAAGCGATCTCTGAAAGGATCTTGCGCCTTGGTGCGTGATCGTCTCATTGGACTTGATTTGTTGCTGAGAGAGCGGCGAGAGTCGTTGAATGAGGCCCAAGTATGCGGTGGACTGGAAGGAGGAGACGGGACGCCGAACATGGTTTGGCGCCGGTATGGCATCAAGATCACTTGCCTATACTAAGCGCACAAGTTCCTTTGTCTGAGAACCACCGTCGGGGCGAACGCTAAACTTCACTCCTCTTTTCCGATATGTCTGGCCACTACGCTATCCCTGCCTCCCTCCTCCTCACACGATATGACACTTCGATACGAAGAGTATGGCCGCCTATCAAGGGGTCACGTCGACGGAGTCGCCACGGTCGCAATCAGCTGCCGGGGATCTTATGTTATTTCTGCTGGGGTTCAAGATTGCACCGTCTACGTCTGGCGTAGTGTCGACTCAAAACTTCTCCACACACTCAAGACCTCAAGCTCAGTCCTTTCGCTTGAATGGCTTCCCAACCGCGAAGATGCTTTTCTTTGTGGCACGTGAGGCGGCGCGATATCGTCAATCCTCATAACTTCGGTGGGTCAGGATCCTAGTTTCAATGCACGTACACCTGATGGTACTATCCAGAATGCATTGACTGTACGTGGCTTTTGGGCACATCGATTTCCGGTAGAGCATCTCGCCGCCAAGGAGGCCCTACTAGCGTCCGGGGCAAAAAGCGAGGTCGTGATATGGCTGTCTC
Organism: Trametes hirsuta; assembly: GCA_001302255.2. Taxonomy (NCBI): domain Eukaryota; kingdom Fungi; phylum Basidiomycota; class Agaricomycetes; order Polyporales; family Polyporaceae; genus Trametes; species Trametes hirsuta. The sequence goes on from CP019376.1 coordinate 997,735, forward strand.
TGCGGAATGGTACGCTAGCGATCGTCTTTGGACCTCTTCATGGTTACTAAGATATTACAGGTGATTGGGATCATGTCCGGGATCTCCCGGAACCTCCCACTAGCTCTCTCAACGAACAGTGCGAATTGCTAATGACCGGCATACATTGGACACATTTGAGGAGTCGTTCCTCGGCACTACTAGTCTCTTACATGTTCCATGGGATCAGGTACGCCTGCTTAACTGCTGCTTACACACATACCTCATGGATGATCCCTAGCATCTTCGACGCTGTCACCTGGGCGCCCGTGCGCCATATCCCGCTTCAAGGCCCAATGTAAGCTGGTCGTATTTCTAGCCCCTTCCGGACTGATTTTTTCATGTTAATCATCAGCACTAATACAAGTGTCAACCCCGAAGGAAATATCGTAGCAGTATCAAACATGAAGTCCGGCTTCGACATCTATGATCTCACCATGCAAGAAGCACTGAAATTGTTCAAGCATCCAATTGCTTCGTTCCGTGCGGTTCCTGTTCTCTTTGTGCATGGCGGACATGCACTTCTCGGGGGTAGCACCGTAGGCAAAGCTCACCTTTGGGATATTCACAACTCCCAGCTGCACCAGACGTTTAGCCTTGGTCGTGCGTCCATACATTGACTGACTGTATCGCGTGCCCTCAACCAACGTTTACAGGCGATCATAACGTTCTGGCAATTTCGGTATGTGGCTACCCCGCTAGGGGTCCGTCCAGTCTATTCAAGTTGTCATGCAGGCGAACTACAATGCGATTTCGGATCGTTTTCTAGTTGCGACCGGTATTGCAAATCCCGGAGCGCCCGCATCTGTGATTCTCTGGGTTGCCAGTGCGTATCGATCATCCAGAGAGGACCGGCGCAGACTTTACGAAGCGAAGTATATTAATTGATCTCATAGAGGATACCAGCTGTCCGCGATGGATTGCAGGGAGGTGGCGTTTGTTACCCTATGGCGAAGTAAGATTTCATCTGTTCTTGTAAATGAAATTGTTAGTGACCTTCTTCGCAGTACGTGGCCTTGTTCGTCGCCACCGTTACCGTAGCCTGGTGGTATCATGCTGCCTATTAGTCCCGAAGAGTATCTAGCCAGAATGTTCATTGGGGTGGTGTGCCCCGAAGTATCCGGCGATGGCCGGGATATCAATTTGTTTGCACATGTATCTACACGTGTGGGCGACACTCGTTGGGGTATTGGAGAGCGCCCTCTCGAAGAACCTTTGTCGACAATATGCAGACGATGACAGTACAGAGCATACAACACCCGACCCCCTTCTTCATCACTCTTCGACATATACGACACTCTGTGGCGTAATGTCTGTCTTGAGGTGAAGCCCTTGACCCATCATGCTCGTCTCTGCACTGACACGCGCCAGCGAGCCTGCAGTTGACTTCGCCACTGGCTTTGGCATGGTCGCTGAAGACACCTTACATCGTGGGAAAGAAACGCATGAACTGAATTGGATACCTGTTCACGTTGTCTTGGCTACACTCGGGCCTGATATGCGTCAGTTTCGTTCAGTCCTATAGCCCTCAGCAGTTGGCTGACAGCTCATTCAGATGGCTTGGTAATGAGTAGGGTGGTCACAAGAGACAATGCAGCAGTCAATCTATGCGCCCCTGACCCTGTTGCCATCATATCCACAGTCATCGCTGCCGACATGGTTGTCGACACAGAGGAGGTACGTGGTCTGATTGTAACGACATCGACTGTAAGATTAATGCGACGAGGAAGATGACCCACACTGTGTCTATCTTATATCGTAGCAGAAGTGTGGCTTGGGCCAGATTCCACGTACGCTTTACTTATTCGCGCAACTATTGGAACTTCGTTGTCGCCATAGCCAAAGCGAAAGCCGAAGCCCGGGAGCGTGTCATCAAGACCAACGCTGCTCTCGGAAAGATCTTGGATTCATTCCCCCGCATGGCCGCCCCTGATCCACAAGCTAGTGATTTCGACGACGATGACGACTGTAAGTAACCCCCTTGTCTGTAGAAGAGCTAGGCTCACATGCGCGATGAGCAGTTACAGAATTCGGACGGAACTAGCGTACGTGAGACGTTTAGATGATGTATTCCAGTATCCTGCGATGCAATGCAATTCTGTTAGCCTCCTACCGATCTCACATACCTTTCATCTGATGACCGATTCAACCTACGCCAGCCATTCCAACTCGTCTCCCGGTATACAATTCCCTGACCAAGTATCCTCTAGGCAACGTGCCCATATCAAATTGGGCCGCGACGTTATCGCGGCTTGCCACTTAAGTCCCACCTTGGATAGGGACAAAGGACGCCACAGTCCGGTACTCAACGGCTGCCGGTGCCCAGGAATAATCAGTTCACAACTCCTTTGTGCCCGAGTGACACAGTGCAGCCCCGATGAGCCACACACGCGTTCTGGCAAGTCTTTCTTCTACCCTAACCTGGAGCTACCCCGCCACAGGTTTACATATATACGGCAGACGCCCCCGATCCCTCTACCAGCTACCTTCCGTGCGGACGAATACACCCGAAAGCCCCCCGGCTATGAGTACGAACTATGACGGCAAAAGCATTGTACGTACTTCCTCCCAGAATGCTGTGCGTGTGGGTGATCTTACCTCTCTGATCAGCAGCGGTTTGCCTCTCGTCTAATCACATTGAGGGAGGCTGGTTTACAACGCCACTTTCAACTCCTCGATCGTCTCACCGTCCAAGGGATGAGCGGTGATGAAGCCGAACCAGTCGAGCGCAGATGTCCGCCGATTGCGAGATACCATGTCGTCAAAGCTCCGTGGCAGAGCCGTGCGCTCAGAAAATTCCTGCGGGCACTGGATTCCCTACATCGGGATCTCTGGCTGGCGCCCAATGGGTGGGTCTGGAACATGCCTCGCACCCGTTTCGAGGATGCAGAATGTCGGGAAGACACCCACCCCCCGCCTACGGGTCTGTGGCGTAACTGCTACGACACTGCCTGGCTGCGAGGCCTCGAGGTTAGCGAGCGTGATGCTCTGGACATCGTTGACAAAGACTATGATTTCGATCTCACCCGTGGCATAGGAGAGGACGCGACTTGTGGCGCTGCATAGGAAGGAGAGGCAAGGGAAGCTATTTACTACTTAGGTTGCTTCGTAATAATAAGAACTACCTTTCGTGTCCTGACTCGATCGACCCCAGCCACTGGCTGCAGACTCCAGAGCACGCCCGTCACATTGATAGCGAACAATCTAAACGACCCGACCCGACATCCGCACACCCTGATCTTGCATAAGGCCCGCAGTTGCACTACAGTCGTGCTAGAGTTTATTCGGCCTCTGCGTCCACGCGCGCTCGCCTGCGCACTGCGACCCGCCAAGTTAATGGCCCAACGGTTATTTGCGGCACTGCGCGGGCCCTCTGCCACACGCCCTCCTCCCGCACCCACACCCGCACAGCCACGTACCAATGTGCTTTCTCTTTCTACCCCGCCGCCCTGCGCCCAATCCATGAACCGTCTTTTTATCCGCCCGCATCTCTCGCTGCCGGCACTCACCCAGGGCCCACTTCTCTCGTGACTTGTTCACTCGAGGCATGAGGCACAGTCGCCAGGCCCTACTACCGAGTTCCCACTTCTCGTGCTTACTGACATGGACTTGCACCATTTTACCGCATTGGACGATCTTGTGATACAAGCTCAGACTACCTTGGAATGCGGCCACATGCAAAATCGTCAATACACCGCTCTAACCTGTGGTACATACAAAATTTGTATCAGATGATCTACACGACTTCAATAATAACGTCACTTTGGTCTTAAAATACTGCACTGTAGCACCTGTGGTCTTACAGATGAGCGGGTACGGATATTATAAAGAGCTCAACACATACCAAGTACAGATGCTAGTTGTGCAGATCATGTCCAAATTATGGTCTTACTGCATCGCCAGTCTAAGTGCCGGCGGGGGTAGCCGTCGATGTCGCTGAAGCGGTATCATTGGTAGCGCTCGCCGATGGAGCCCCGGGGGGTACCATGCCAGGATGAGAAGTGGGAACAAGCTGCCCTGTGGGTTCTCCACCGACGATAGTGTTCTCGGAGCTAGGTGTACTCTCGACATTGGAAGGTTCCCCAAGTGGCCTGCCAGTGGGGGTCGATGGTAGGGGGGCACAAAGTGACCTGAAGAGAGCCACCATCTTACGATCCCTCTCTTCATGGAGGACGGCCAGAGTAGTCTTCACGTCCGTCAGAATCCTCACAAGCGTGAGGAAGTCGAGAGTGTGGCTGAATTCAAGAGTGAAAGACACCGTGTCAACCTGTAGCGTGACGGTTGCCTCCACCTCATTGCAGGCGAAGTTCACCCTATCATCGACGACGATGGAGAGAACCCGCCTATAGGCACCTGTAGCGGGATCGCGCTCGTCCGTGTTGCAGAGCAGGACGCCGTCTGAAGAGCGTTCAGGTTCAGGATGAGACACTAACTACTCACTAGTAGCGCGTAAACTCACGGGCGTCGTATCCGAGGTCTCCCACAACAATGCGCCTGGGCCTATAAGCCGTTTCGGTGCCGCCTTGAGTGACATAGCGATAGCATACATCGCTGGTATCGAGAGAGATTTCAGGACATTTGAAGTTCGCCATGTAAAACTTTGCGGCCAAAAGTGGCTAGGAGGTCAACAATACACGAGGTTGGGTATGCGTAGAGAAAGAAATACGATACGTCGGGTCCCCAGTAGAAGAAACAACCTTTGTCTGCACGGACTCAGCGGAAAAAACCGACGTTCTCGGATGATGACCTGGATGCATTACGCCATAGTGCGATACCAAAGTGGTTTTGAGCTGTAGTATTTGAAGCCGAGCCTTAGTACTGCCCGAGGCCCGAGTCAGAAGAGAGAGGAGCAGGCGAAGTCCAAGTTGACGATGGTGAAGTGGTCACGTGCTCCAGCGTCAGGTACGTTGCTGCCTCGCGCCAAACAAGGCACCCTGAACCAAGCCGCGTAGGCCCTAGGGCGTATGCCCACCAAAGAACCAGGTGATCATGAGTTCCCCGCCGCATTGCCCCCTTTGAGTGCGCTTTGCCATGTCAGAGAATGGTACGTTTTCCGTCTACCACTCAATGCGATTTTTGAAGCAACATCGTGTACAAGGTGCGGTCAAATCGGATACCGTAAGCCCGCACACCACGGTACTTGCGAGGACTGAACCGCATGCTCCACTCACGTTCGACGAGGCTCTCGCTCGTATGTAGTCGCGAGCGATATCGTTATGCTTTGGTTGCTTATAACCTACCATTCAGGCATCCGACGACTCGAGGCTGAGTTGGCTGAAACTAAGAAGGCGCTTATGGCACAAACAGCGGAGAATAGGTTGTTGTTCAATCTTGTTCAGCTGCAGAGTCACTCTACCATCTTCAATGGCAAGCACATCGCTGACATGGAGATGATGTTGATGTCCCTCCTCGACCCTGACGCGCGCAAGACTAACCTCCCCCTGAGGACGACTTGGTAAGTCATAAGTTCATCGGTTTCAACAGCTAATAGAGCTACGTTTACGCGTAAAGGTGTTCATCGTTGGCATATCTGCTTGGAGCACTGCCTTCGGCTGAGTCTGGGTCATTGTCCGTTGCCGTCACCGTGTTTGTTGTCCGTTTGTCGTATCCGCTCTCGTTGTTATCATGCAGTTACCTTTGAATACATGCGTATTTGCTATCGCGCAATGACAGTGGTGAGCTAGCTGCCCACATCTCGAATAACACTGCTTTCACAATGATCCCCTTTTAAGGGTCCACTGGCCAGCCCCTGCTGTACTTAGGTTCCTCCACACGTCAATGTTTAGAGCGACTGCCATGTCCCGAGTACGAGTACCGTATTTTCTGTCATCATGCCCCAGGCTCAACAAGATCGGGATTTCTGCAGGTTCAGGAGGGCACGAATGCCGTCCAAAGCGCCCCTCAAGAACGAGAAGTTCCCGCTCCCCTCTGGGCTATCAGTGTTGTGTGTCGCCACATCGCCGATGTCGTTTTTCGAGCATTCGTGCTCACGAAGGAACCGGTTTCGAACCTACTGGCATCAATTTTCACCGTCCTCCTTGCTGTAGCTTGCATCTCTCTGGCTATCGACATTGCTCGTTCGGCCATTGGAACTTACAGCCTTTGTAAATGGCCGCCCTTGTCACTTTCTTCCCAATGCGCTGAATTTGTCTCCTGTCAACCCCCTTCGTTCGAGTGTCATGGCGTCGACTTCCCTCGTCTGATGTCGATCCAATGCCGAGCGCTGGACGACTTTTTGGGACCCTCCTCGGCGAGTATCGGGCACATTCCGGACATCAAGCAAGCAGAAGCCACGATCCAGGAACTCATCGTATTGGTCGAGGGGAGCAATCTCACCATAAAGGGTGTCCTCTCCGAAACCCTCTCCAAATTCGTTGTTGGCGCGAAAGACACTGAACACAGTTTCCGACTGTTCGTCTCCGAAGTTCGCGAAACTATTGATAGGTCGGTCGAGACCTTACCTAATATTCATTTTCACTGCTGACTCTCACACATAGAATCTTCTCATTCAACGAATACGCCCTTCACGATATCGAGAAAGCTAAGGAACAGGGCGTTCAAGCGACTTTGAACGTAACTCTGACACGCACGTTCTGGAACTCCATGGATACCTTCTCGTCGCACATTACTCATCTACTAGCGGAAGCGTCACAGGTGTCCACCAAACTAGATGGACTTGAAGGCCTCCTTGTCAATGCCCATCGACTTTGCATCCAGGAAGTCTTCATTGCTGCGATCACTCGGGACGAGCTGTTGGCGCAGCTGTGGACCGTGCTCGGTGGAAACAAGGGACAACTGCACGCCCTCCAGCGCCGCCTGGACGTTTTGTACAAGGTTCAAGAATACCGGCGTACTGCTGCTGCGTATATCTCAGCCGCTATGCAAACTCTGTCGAGTATTGACGCGGACTTGACGGTTCTTCGGGCACGGCTGACGGAGTCGACTGGACGAACACCGAGTATTCCCATTGAAATCACCATTGCGGCTATCCAACGTGGCCTCCATCGGTTCAAGGAGGAAGTGCTAAGGCAGGCTTATGCTCCGAGCAGGGATTCTACCAAAGAGCCAGATGGTGGCGACGGTGCCTCATCCTTGGTCGAAGGACGTGCGTCCCAGTAGGAATTTACCCGTATGTCTCCCCCACCACCGTTCTCTGAGCTATTGTATGCCTACCTCTTGTGTAAACCCCGGACTCGTGCACTCCTTATTATCACTATTCCGAGATAAGTGTGCCCAAATTTGTTGATGCCGTCGTATGGCTATACGCTACGAGAAGAAACTCCGACAGACCACGAACGCGCGGAGTCACAACCCGCGACAAAGTACCTTTGTTTACAGTGGCCCACTTAAAGGTAACACCCGAACGCCCCTCACTCAACACGTAATCCCCCTCCCACACATCTTCACCAGTTATGAGCTATCCCGAGTGAGCAGCTTTCCTCAGTGTATGTTCCTCATGCTGATATAGTATATGAAGACCGACCATCCTCTTCGCGGGAGCTGTCCCTTGCATTCTTGACGGCGACGCCCGCGAATCAAATGGGGCTCGCCTCTGGAGGGACATGCATGTGGCCCTTGCCGAGGTCTCGCCCACTGTTTGTGAGTGTGGCTCACTACGACCGGCCCCGTTACATTATTAACGACAGAACCCAGTCGTTCTCGTGGGTGCTCCCATCATTGGTAGTAGTACGAGCGCGAAGTGGTGCGCCGATCCCCCAGCACTCTCTTTTGCCTTTGCGCTCGAAGCGCATACCAAAAACCACTTCTCCGAGGTCCTTGCTAGTCTATCCTCTCCCGGCGTCCTTGCAACTCATCATTCCCTAGGACGGCGAGAGCCAAATTGTTTCCATTGGAACTCCGAACGGTGTCACTCAATTTTCTTTCCGCGACAAGAGCACGTACTGGGACTTTGTCGTGCAATATGCCAGCGCTCGTATGCGGACCGAGTTGGACAAGATCGCCAAGTTGGAGCGCCAGGAGGAGACCTTCAAAGCCGTCCTGCGCACGTTCCCGACTAGCCCCATTGGAGGTAAATATGATTGCTTACTGAAGGTCGCATATCCTTGATACCTTCCCTTAGCCGTGGATGCCAAGGCATCGACTTAAGCATCCTTCTCTGTACGACCCACCTGATTTGGCAGCGCTTGTATTCCTTGTGTCTTCTGTTCGTGCATGAGTGTCGTAGAATGAGTCTACAGAGCGAAATATAATGCCCTCCCCAAGCCCTTTGATACCGCTATCATCGTAAAAGCAGTAGTTTCGGACCCCGGGTTCATGCGGCGGTTGGGCGCGGTCGCGTGCAGGTAGTAGGGTGTCGCGCGCGGGCTGGGCGCGGTCAGTTGCACCGCTCACAAGCGCTTAACCTAGTGGCGTGAGAGCCTAGAGCTGGTCAACGCGGGGGAGCATGTATCCTACCGTGACTTGTGCCACGCGGGCGATTAACTGCGTAACCGGCGGATCCATCTACGGTATACAAAGGCTATTCCAGCAATGTGGTAGTTCATACAATGAGTGTGCTTTGAACTACCACTAACAACGTTTGCAGAACTCCGAATGCGATTAACGTCGCCCGTCAGATTTTATGCCAGGCGGAATGCCTTGTTCCACGCTCTACGCGTAACGCTTTTCTTCAAAGACTGATGTGCCACTCATCGTCGGTTTAAAGGCCTCTGGGGCACGCCTCCCACCCCATCTCTTCCGCCTCTCGCCAGTGCAGACCTGATTATGGTAGATCCTTCTCAGCTCTCGCTCCTCATCTTGATATTCTCCTGCATGGTAGCTGTCCCGCTCGCGGCTATCATCTATTTGGTGATCATCCTTCGTGACATCCGGGAGGAACGTGCAAAGCACAACACCACTGATGCTCAGAGCAACGTCAGGACGGCGGCCCGGCCCGCCCTCCTCGAATCTCAGCCCACGTTAGGTCAAGTGCATGAAGAACGTGAGGTTGGGCCTACTATAAGCAGGACCTTTAGCAGTTCAATCGTTTCCAGGTACATTGTTTATGTCTTTCTAGGTTCACGTCATGTGTTCACCCTTATACGTAGGCACGCGCGGGCTCGTGTGCAACGTGGTGACGCGGACCCCCACCGATCTGACTTGGCGCTATCGAAATCGGAAAGTAGCGTGTCCGCTATACTACGACCATCGGTGGATACATCTCGTTTGACCACACCTCGCTCCAGCCTGTCGGTTTCGTTCGCCCCCCCTGTTGACGTTGAAGACATTCGCCGTGGACCTACTCCTGGGTCTAGCCATGCTGTCGTTAGCCATCCTGGGGGCTGCAACAACATCTCCCCTTCCAACGGGCTCCCTCAAACCTCGCATAGGGAATCCGACGTCTTCAACATCTATTCACGCAACAGCTCAGAAGCCCCATCGTCGCAGCTTGGCACGATCACGCCGTCACCTCCTTCATCACCTGCTCCCGATTCTTCGTCCACTATGCCACCGTCATCCTCTCTCGCGACCTCCGAATGGAGTCCCCGGACTACCACCTCTTCTGCGGTCACGGTGTACGACAATCCAGACAGCTCTGACGATGAGCAGTACCAATACCTACGCCGCCTGAACCCTAAAACGGGTGAGGGTTTTTTCAAGTCCGAGGGAAAGCACGCTCTCCCATCCGCCCCCAACCCCTCCGGCTGTCAGAAGCTGCATGTAGGAGATATATTCGTGCACACGGCCAGCGGATCCAAGCCAGTTCAGTACCAGCTTTGGATGTAGACTGCGAGCGAAGGTCGCGCTCCCTCCTGGAAGCCCATGGTCCTCGGTTACACGCGTAAGGATGGCAAGAAGTTGAACCTCTCGCTCCAGAAGAAGGATCCATCTTGGGTCACCCCCAAGCATTTCAAGAAGGTCCAGAAGGAAGAGCAAGCCGCTCAGGCGAAGAAGGCTGGAAGAACAGGTATGATACTTATAGCTGCGTGTACACTCATGTCCCTCACCACGCCAATAGCCGAATACGTCTGATACAAGGCGTCCGCCCCCGTTTACGGGTGCCTTTCGGCCACGCCGCTAGTACCCGTTCTGAGTACCAAAGCCCGCACAATCTGTCTCGTTCATGCTCACAATACAACTCGTAACTCCGTTCATTGCGGCCGTCTTATCATCTCGTGTATCGTACATCTTTTCACAATAATGACACGAATCCTGCAATCCGTCGTGACTGTCCGAAGTCGACTCCGAATCGTGGTGTGGGCTCTTCAGCTTTGGAGAGACGCTGGCCCAATTGCACGCCTACTTTGAGCGCTCACGCTTGCCCACTCTTGGCGCGCAAAGGCGTTTTGAGGAAGTGCTCCTTTGTCTCTACCGGCCACCGGCAAAATGGCCACTTCTCTCCTGCACAAGTATACTCTGAACTATCACACGACGTGGAAATGGCTACTCTTGCTCTTGCTCTACTGGTACTTTGCCTGATCATACTCTATTGCATGTATCGCTTCTTGGGTCTTCCGAGCGGCTCGCCGTCTCACCCCAAGCTGTTCTTATATTCCGCGACTGCCGCACTCAAACCTCAACGCACTACACATCTAGAGTTCTTTATACCCACTCCTCCGGGGGGCGAATTTGATAGAGAGCCGACAATCTTGAGGGAGTTTGTCGAACACCAGTCTTGGTGAGTTTTCGCAGCTTGCGGTCGCGATACCAACATTGCCACTGAGACGTGTTGGAGTGTTGCGACCAAGGTGTCGCTTCCTAGTGACAGCTCTACAGATGTGCGCGCCGTGCCTCCTCCTGAAACGTCTGCGTTGGGCCGGAGCACGGCACTGAGCCCTCTTGTCGATGTCGCTCCTACGGCGCACAATCGTAGGGAGTCCCAGAATGCCACAGGAACACCTCGTCATAGCATCAACCACCGAACTCTGAAAATATTGCCATGCCTACCCGATAGCGGGCCTGTCTCTCCGCCGGTAAGAGGCCACACTGGTGTCGACGAACGTTCATATATGTCTTGGCGTCGTTTCGACCATAATGACCCGCATCGCTTACAATCATTTGCATACCCCTTCCCTCAGCTGTCGTCAACTCGCGCGAGAATGAACACTTGGGGCAAGCGTCTACCATCATGGATTCTCGGCCAGATGAATCTGGGTGCCTTGGTCATTCGTTGGAGGTAAGTGCAGTAATCTATGAGCATTAGCAGTATCGTATATCTCACTCCACTATGTCTTTTACGATTGATGAGGTACAAAGAAATCGTTTCTTATGAGACGACCTCAGCGCCAGGCCGCGTTACGCCAATCGATCCCTGTGGGAATATATTTTCAATCCCAGCTTATCCAAGTAAGTCTCAAAATAAGCGCCACATACAATCTTTCTTATCCACCAACACCCAGCCTGGGGTTAGGGGCAATTTTCACTACAAATTCTAGGGTTAGCCCTTCAACCATTACTTACTCATTGCTGACCACTACTTACCCATTACAAAGGTCATCTTTGGGCGCTTATTTTGGCCTCTGAAGCGCTGCACCTGTCCAACTTATATCACTTTGTTATGTGGCTGTACTGGTGGTTAAACTCCAGTAATTCCAGGTTTGTGAGCTTATTACTGGGTCAATCAAGATGAAAGTCAGTGTGTAACAAAGGTATTAACAATGTGCATGTAATGAAACATTAACATTCATGGATCAGTAAGCAAATCAGGGCTAGAACACGGGTTTACTGGCTATTAACTTTCAACAGCTAATACTTATTTCCTCCATAACTTGACCAGTTCTTATCCAAATGACAAGTTTAATACCTCGTCAGAAAGGTGTTCTGAAGCTGCATCCATCCATGATATCACAGTAGTAATCCCAGTAATAACAAACCTGCTATTCCTGTTTGTATGATAGTAAGAGTGTTATTAACGACATAGCTCACCCAGTGTTAGAGATATAGTGTTCAAACAAATGTTATTAGATAGAGATTTACAAGAGCTTTCAAATGATACCTTGCACAGTCCATATTAGTAAGTAAATGATGGAGATAATCCAGTAAAAGTGCTCACCTGGTTGTCTGTAGGAATACAGGGGGGTGAGCGTCCATCACACCAGCTACAATAGTGGAAGATCCTAATCTGTAGTCAGAAATAAGAAAGATGTAGCAACAATGGATATAGAAGAAGACTACAGGCCGTGTAGTGGGCATCTGAGGCACAAGTCCAGAAGCCCTAACCCCAAGTCCATATCAGGTTCTTGCACCCCCCATCTCTGGACACGGGCTACAGGTGTGTAGGGTGATTGAACAGGGGGGTGCAGGATGGGGAGAAGGAAGAGGAAAACACAAGTAAAAGGGACGTACCACATAACATTCATATCACCCAACTGAATTCACATGGTGTACAATATCCACTCCTGCCTAGCGCTCCTCAGCCTTCTGCCCACAGTGAACTTGATGATCTGACACAATGAGTATGGTGTCAATAAAGGACTGAGTGGGAAGGAGTGGAGGGTGACACTGCCATTAGGAAGTTCTTATGCAGCCAGTGCTGGTAGGAAGCAACTGAATGCCTCTGCCAACCCAGGCAAAGGAAGCGACGTGGCACAACTGATGCAGCACACACCTGAAATTGTTCTGAGGAGAGGGGATGCCCTTGTATGTCTTGTGAATCCTGACCAGATAAGCCCAAAATGGTCTGAATCCATCCAGGAGTGGGGGAGATAGGAGATAGGGAGTTGGATGGGGATGAGGAGGATGGGGTCGCAGTGGGAGCAACTGCGAAGTGAGATGTGGTTCAATTGGGATGAATGATGGCTCGTTGGAAAGCCGTCACTGAGGAGAATTGAATGGTCCCAAAACCGTACAGAACAAAGACAAACTCGCAGCACTCTGGCTGTAGCAAGTACTGAGAGTGATCAGGGGGATGTAGGGGCAATAGAAGCAGAACGGCTGAACGGATCATGGCCCAGTTGGGCTCGTTGGAAAGGGATTGAACAGGGGTTTCCAATGCACCAAAGACAAGAGCAGGCGTCGAAGAACTCACCGAGATATGGCTGCCACATCACCAGCATCCCCTCCTCTATCCCAGGAAAACCCCCCACAACTCCACCAGTTCACCTCCAAATTGAATGAGAGAGCTACCATTGGGTAGGGCTCAGAGATCAGAATCCAACGAGGTCCACATCACCATGAGGGAGAGAGAGGTGAGGGAACAACAGCCAGAGCAATGCTGCCCCAACTGGGTTGCTGCACTAAGTGGCTGCCTCCGGAGTGATTTGCTCACCATTCACCCAGTTCTCAACCGAATTGCTTCAAAACAATCGCAATTTGTGCGCACCATTAATCTGCAGACAGCGCACCTGGACGCGAGAGCATTGGGGAGGTTTGAGGGGGGGTAAAATGCGAAATGCTGGTCCTTCAAACACAAAAGTGGGAATACACTCTTTGCAAGGTCGCGCATCACCACGAAAATAGAACAGACAGATAGAGGGAAGCAATAGCTTTCAAACGGTATCTTACACAACCCACTTTGGTTAGGAGGAAGCGGAGATAATCCAGTAAGAGTGGAAGGTGGCTGAGGTCAGGTGATCAAAAAAGCGCTGGTGGGCACGATAGGCTTACCCGAGCTATCGTGCCCACCAGCGCTTTTTTGTGTCACATGACAAGGGCTGTGGCTCTGGTCGCATTTTTTCAAAACTGGACCACTCAGGGATTGAACCAGGGCCCTCAGCATTAAAACCACAGGTTCTTACCACTGCACCACTGGGCTGTTACTACCTCTCACTCCTTTATGCTCTATATCATATCCTGTAGCACTGATAAGATCTGCACAGCCACTTGAGCGCTTTTTTCCTTATCTGCCATTTCCGGATAGGGCAGGTGGTTCCAGCAGTGATTTGGTGGCTCAAGTTGTTTGCCTCATAGCTTCCTCAGTTCTTGTCCAAATCACTTCAAACAAATCACGATTTGTGCGCATTTCCAGCATCAATATGACACATTCAAGAACGTGGGAATTGAGTGATTTTTGGGCTAATAAATTGCGAAATACTGTCACCACTTCAATATGGCAGTTGGTCCAGCAGTAATCTGTTGGACCATAGCTCATCCAGTTCTTCACCAAATAGCTTCAAACAAATTGCAATATGTCCATGTTTTCAATTCCAATGAGATGCATCAAAGTGTGTGGGGATCAAACATGTTTTAGAGGTCATAAATTGCGAAATACTGTCATTATTTAAAGGAATGCCAACAGTTGTGCCCCTTTCAATGCACATGGAGACTGATAAGTAGCACCATATTCAAGAGGTAGGTGAGGGCTTTCGGTGGGTGCATAACATGACATAGCTTGATCAAGATATAAGAGAGATAATCCAATAAAAGGGCAAAAAAGCACTGGCACTATATGACTTCTATTCCTATGCTGGCCCTAAGTGCACTGTTGCTTGGACAAATTATTATGCATCATACGTCATTGGATCCAGAATTGAATGCTCTATCATATGGTAACAATGTGTGTGCAAGAACTTGTGCCAGAGTGTTACAGTCTGTGCCAACCAGGCCAGGAGTACTGCAACTCTGCTGAAACTCTGTCTGGACTTCCCTTTGTCCTGTAACACCTAGACCACTCTAGCCCATCACACTCCAGATACCAGTCTCACCCCATCCAGTTTCTTCTAGTCCCTCTCTGATTGTACTTGCTCATACTCTGGTCAGACTTCTGCTTGGACTGTGCGATCTGCTCTGGAGCTCGACTAGCTTCTGCACAGACAAGCAGATGTGCATCACCACAGGTGACTGTACGTTACTCCTGGTCAGATACTCCACTCTGCAGCTCTCTGCAAAGTACTGATTGGAAGTCTGACTTCTGGACTCCAACCCCTAACTCCTATCTACAATTAGATTATAAGCACTGAGCGAGCCAGCCTTATGCCTTAGTTCGCATATCTCATTTACTCTCCTGTTTGTAACTGCTACTCTGAATCTACCTCCTTCTCCATTATCTCCACCAAACTTCCATCTGGACTCTGACCTCCAACCTCTGACCTCCATTTGACTTCTGTCTTCCTTTGACTCTTCCTTCAACTCTTCCTTCAACTCTTCATTCTGACTCTTCCCCAGTCTGGAGTTTCACCAACCCCATCTGAAGTCTGAAGACCCGGCAGATTGCTCAGGGCATTGCTAATAGCTTTGCCAAGTCTTCACTCTCTGGTGTGCCAGGACTCCTCACCTGTTCCTTCAGACTTCCTCTCTGGGGTTCTGCTTTTTTGTTTTTCCACTTCCTGGACTTCCACGCACAATTCTGACACAGAGGTCAAAAATGTAACTTCTTTTATACATATTAAAGCATCAGTACATTCAAATATGGATATCCTGCTCCCTCATCAATCGTATCTGCCAGACATGGCCCACTCCCACCAAGTGATAGATGTTAACAAGAGCTCGAGTCGTGCGACCCCCTGCCGAAGACGATGACGATCCGGTAGAGACCACGTGGTTTGAGACAGAAGGCAACATGCCCATCCGTTATCCCCCCGAGCAGCTTATTCCCAAAGATCTGCTGCAGTTGGGCGACTTATTTTATCATAGGAACTGCCAAGATTGGAGACACTCTCAGCTACTTGGTGGGAGTGGGCCATGTCTGGCAGATACAATTGATGAGGGAGCAGGATATTCATATTTGAATGTACTGATGCTTTAATATGTATAAAAGAAGTTATATTTTTGACCTCTGTGTTAGAGTCATGCACAGAACTCTGGGAAGCAGAAAAGCAGAGAAGTGGAACTCCAGAGAGGAAGTCTGAAGGAATGGGTGAGGAGTCTGGGTGCACCAGAGCAAAGACTTGGCAAAGCTATTAGCAATACCCTGAACAATCTGTCAGGCTTTTGGACTTTGGATGGGGTTGGCAGAACTCCAGAACAGAGAAGGGTTAGAATGAAGAGTTGAAGGAAGAGTCAAAGGGAGACAGAAGTCAGAAGTCAGACAGAGGTCAGAGGTTGGAGGGCAGAGTCCAGACAGAAGTTCAGTGGAGATGATGGAGAAGGAGGTAGATTCAGAGCAGGAGTTACAAGCAGGAGAGTAAATGAAATATCTGAACTGAGGCATAAGGCTGGCTAGCTTGGTGCTCATAATCTAATCATAAATAGGAGTTAGGGGTTGGAGTCCAGAGGTTGGACTTCTGGTCGGTACTGCGTGGGGAGCTGTGGAGTGGAGTAAACCAACCAGGAGTGACATACAGTAACATGTGGTGATGCACATCCATTCATCTGCATAGAAGCTAGTGTACCTCCAGAGCGGATCACGTGGTCCAAGCGGAAGTCCAACCAGAGTATGAGTAAGTACAATCAGAGAGGAACTAGAAGGAACTGGATGGGCTGAGACTCGTATCTGGAGTGGAACAGGCTGAAACAGTCTAGGTGTTACTGGATGAATGGAAGTCCAGATGGAGTTCCAGTGGAGTTGTGGTACTCCTGGCCTGGTTGACACGGATTGTAACAATTCAATTCTGGATCCAATGGTGTATAATGCATAATAATTTGTTCAAGCAACAGTGCACTTACAATCAGTATGAGGATAGAAGTCATATAGTGCCAGCACTGTTTTTGCCCTTTTATTGGATTATCTCTCCCATATCTTCATCAAGCTATGTCATGTTATACACCCACAGAAAGCCCTTACCTACCTCTTGAAGATGATGCTACTTATCAGTCTCCATGTGCATCAAAAGGGGCACAGTTGTTGGCATTCCTTCAAACAATGACAGTATTTCGCAATTTATGACCTCTAAAGCTTGTTTGATCCCCACACACTTTGATGCATCTCATTGGAATTGAAAACATGCACACATTGCAACTTGTTTGAAGCCATTTGATCAAGAACTGGATGAGCTATGGTCCAACAGATTACTGCTGGGCCAACTGCCGTACTGAAGTGGTGACAGTATTTCGCAATTTATTGGCCCTCAAGATAATTAATTCCCATGTTCTTAGATGTGTCTTATTGAGGCTGAAAATGGGCACAAATTGCAATTTGTTTGAGGTCATTTGGTCAAGAACTGAGTGGGGAATGGAACAAACAAGGTGGCCACCACCCCAGTGTTGAGTTGATGTTCCTTCAAATCACAACAGTATTTCGCACTTTAGCACCCCTTATAATTGCTCAATTCCGACGCATTTTGGGCTGTTAATGGCTGTTTAGAATGTGCAAGAATGGCAATTTGTTTGAAGTTATTTGGTTATGAACTGAGTGGGCTATGGACCAAACAAAGTGACCACCACCCTACTGTTCAGTTGGGCATTTATCCAAGTGGTGCCAGTATTTCGCACTTACTACTTCATGAGGTTAACCGATTCTCACGCGCTTTGAAGCGTTATTTAGGCGCTTGAAATGCGCACAAATCGCAATTTGTTTGAAGTCATTTGGACAAGAACTGAGGAAGATATGAATCAAACAATATGGGCCCACCAAATCACTGCTGGGGCCACCTGCCCTATCCGGAAATGGCAGATAAGGAAAAAAGCGCTCAAGTGGCTGTGCACATCTTATCAGTCCTACAAGATATGATATAGAGCATAAAGGAGTGAGAGGTAGTAACAGCCCAGTGGTGCAGTGGTAAGAACCTGTGGTTTTAATGCTGAGGGCCCTGGTTCAATCCCTGAGTGGTCCAGTTTTGAAAAAATGCGACCAGAGCCACAGCCCTTGTCATGTGACCCAAAAAAGCGCTGGTGGGCACGATAGGCTTACCCGAGCTATCGTGCCCACCAGTGCTTTTTTGGTCACCTGACCTCAGCCACCTTCCACTCTTACTGGATTATCTCCGCTTCCTCCTAACCAAAGTGGGTGGTGTAAGATACCGTTTGAAAGCTATTGCTTCCCTCTATCTGTCTGTGCTGTTTTCGTGGTAGCGCGCGCCCTCAACAAGGCTCTATTCCCACTTTTGTGTCTTGAGAACCATTATTTTGCATTTTACTACCTCTCAACCTTGTTCAATTGTTTCGCGTCAAGGTGCGTTGTATGCGGATCAATGGTGCGCAGAAATCGCGATTGTTTTTAAGTGATTTGGTGAAGAACTGGGTGAATGGTGAGCAAATCACTCCGGAGGCAGCCACTTGGTGCAGCAACCCAGTTGGGGCAGCATTGCTGTGGCTGTTGTTCCCTCACCTCTCACTCCCTCATGGTGATGTGGACCTCGTTGGATTCTGATCTCTGAGCTCTACCCAATGGTAGCTCTCTCATTCGATTTGGAGGAGAACTGGTGGAGTTGTAGGAGGTTTTCTCGGGATAGAGGAGGGGATGCTGGTGATGTGGCAGCACTATCTCGGTGAGTTCTTCAACGCCTGCTCTTTTCCCTGGTGCGTTGGAAAGCCCCTTTCAATACCTTTCCAACGAGCCCACTTGAGCCACAATCCGTCTAGCCGTTCTGCTTCTATTGCCCCTACATCTTCCTGATCACTCTCATTACTTGCTACAGCCACAGTGCTGCGAGTTTGTCTTTGTTCCATATGGTTCAGGGACCATTCAATTCTCCTCAATAAGGGCTTTCCAGCGAGCCATCATTCATATCAATTGAACCACATTCCACCTCGCAGTTGCTCCCATTGCAACCCCATCCTCCTCCTCCCCATCCAACTCTCTATCTCCTATCTCCTCCACTCCTGGATGGATTCAGGTCATTTTGGGCTTATCTGGTCAGGATTATTAAGACCTACAAGGGCATCCCCTCTCCTCAGAACAATTTCAGGTGTGTGCTCCATCAGCTGTGCCACGTTGCCCTCTTTGCCCAGGTTGGCAGAGGCATCCAGTTGCTTCCTACTAGCGCCAGCTGCCCAAGAACTCCTCAATGAAAGTGTCACCCTCCACTCCTTCTCACTCAATCCTTCCTTAAAACCATACTCCTTGTGTTAGATCATCATGTTCACTGTGGGCAGAAGGCTAAGGGATGCCATACAGGCGCGGATACCACACACCATGTGAATTCAGTTCGGTGATATGAATGTTATGTGGTACGTCCCTTTTACTTGTGTTTTCCTCTTCCTTCTCCCCATCCTGCACCCCCCTGTTCTATCACCCTACACACCTGTAGCCTGTGTTCAGGGACGGGGGGTGTAAGAACCTGATATGGACTTGGGGTTAGGGCTTCTGGACTTGTGCCTCAGATGCCCACTACACAGCCTGTAGTCTTCTTCTACATCCATTGTTGCTACATCTTTCTTATTTCTGACTACAGACTAGGATCTTCCACCATTGTAACCGGTGTGATAAATGCTCACCCCCCTGTATTCCTACAGACAACCAGGTGAGCACTCTTACTAGATTATCTCCATCATCTACTTACTAATATGGACTGTGCAAGGTATCATTTGAAAGCTCTTGTAAATCTCTATCTAATGACATCTGTTTGAAGACTATGCCCCTAACACTGGGCGAGTTATGTCCTCAACAACACTCTCATTTTCATATGCACAGGAATAGTGGATGTATCATTACTTGGATAATCACAGTGATATCATGGGTGGATGGAGCTTCAGAACACCTTTCTGATGAGGTATGAAACTTGACATTTGGATAAGAACTGACCAAGTTATGGGGGAAAGAAGTGTTAGCTATGGGAGGTTAATGGCCAGTAAACCCGTGTTCTAGCCCTGATTTGCTTACTGATCTGTCAATATTTTCATTTCATTAGATGCACATTGTTAATGCCTTTGTTACACATTGACTTTCATCTTGATTGACCCAGTAATAAGCCCAGCAACCCAGAATTACTGAAGTTTATAGACCAGTACAGCCACACAATAGAGTGATTTAAGTAGGACGTGTGCAGCGCTTCAGAGGCGAAAATAAGCGCCCAAAGACGACCTTTGTAATGGGTAAGTAGTGGTAAGCAATGGGTAAGTAATGATTGAAGGGCTAACCCTAGAATTTGTAGTGAAAATTGCCCCTAACCCCAGGCTGGGTGTTGGTGGATAAGAAAGATTGTATGTGGCGCTTATTTTTAGACTTACTTGGATAAGCTGGGATTGAAAATATATTCCCACGGGGATCGATTGGCGTAACGCGGCCTGGCGCTGAGGTTGTCCCATAAGAAACGATTTCTTCGTTCCTCATCAATCGTAATGGATCTGGACGGTGAATGGTGACGAGAATCCCCTTTGGGTGTCCATCAAGCTTGGCTATCGACGTGACGACGGAAAACACATCTCACTGTTGAAGTCGTTGCGTAACCCGTCGTGGGTTGGTCAGAGATGGTATAAACGTATGTGGGGTCCTAGTACGTTGTCATGTCTTGCTATACAACGTGTGTGCCTGCTTACTTCCTTGCAGAGCGTCGATAACGGTGGACAGCAATTTCGCGTCGGAGGAGGCCGGATTATCATAGGCTGTATCACTCTTAGTACTCGGTATCCGTTTGGATAATACCTTCTGTTATGCTCTTTGGTAGGTGTGTGTGTGTTGTGGTCGGAATCATGTGGCGTCTTCGGACATCTTTGCTCT
Organism: Trametes hirsuta; assembly: GCA_001302255.2. Lineage (NCBI taxonomy): Eukaryota > Fungi > Basidiomycota > Agaricomycetes > Polyporales > Polyporaceae > Trametes > Trametes hirsuta. Next base: position 1,018,166 of record CP019376.1, read on the forward strand.
TCGGCACAATTATCAAAGCGGTTCCCCTGGATCGTCGCTGAGTCGTTGCCGAAGAGCTGCACGTAAGTTGCTTGTATTATAATTGGGTTTGTGAGTTGCTAATACATAGAAAATAAAGAGTTTTACGAGCGCACGGCCACATAACGGCGGTCGTCTCTTGCCAGCCTCTCACAATGTCGTGGCACATGTCTCCTTCAGCAACTAACTCAGTGACTCACGTTATGCCATCACCGCAGGGAGAAGACGAGGGCAACACATATGACACGTCTCCCTACGTTCCGTCCAGTCTGGAGGAGCATACACGCTCGCGCCACCCGAAGGAGGACGTACAGGTTAATGTCTCGGAGTACAAACTATCTCAACGAGCCGTGGCGCAGCTCATGCAAATCAGGTGAGTCATGCTCAACTTAGGAGAATACCGGAATGCTTAGTGTTTTGTAGTGAGAGCGTTACGGATGACGATGTCCGTTGGGAGAGCGCCTATTCAGAAGCGCTAGAGGAGCTCGATAAACTGAACTCTTGCAATGCTGCGCTTTACAGAGCAGTGCTTCAGATGAAGCGTACAACTGTCAGTGTCTTAGTGTTATCTAAATGCTAAAATTGAGCATTCCACAGATGGCGCTTGAATCCCGAATGGTGCAAATTGAGGAAGAGCTCGTCTCGGTGCGAACCGGCTGCGAAAATCAAGCACGTCCGGCTCGACTTTCGTATAGACAGGCGCAGAGTAAGTACACCGAAGTTCCGTGTTTAGATCTGGTATTGACAACCTTTGTCAGATCAGCTGCAAAAAGAGCGCACCGCACTGGAGTCGTTCCGGCACCGTAGCGATGACATGATAGAAAACTTGACGAACTGCCTCAGCACAATGGAGGTCTCGGTCAACGCGCTGAAGGTATGATCCGGGGAAGATGCACAAGATATGGTAGGGATCAACGGAGTTCTAGCCTCCATTCAGCAATGGGCGGGAAAGGCCTCCGAACGGATGGCTCAGCTAGAAGTAGAGTCCGCGAGCGTCAAATCGACGTTGGAACAGCTGCACGAGCACCGTGACAGCCCGTTGTCTTTCCTTCACCTCCCGTACGCTACTAACTCCCCCGAAGTTGGTTTCCAAACTAGTTCGCCCTCGGAAACCTCGGAGAACTCAGTGGAAGAGTCGTCATCCCATTCATTGCTCACTGACGAGCTTTCATGGGAGGGGGCATCAAGGGCGTCCGGTCTCTCCGAGGTACAACAGGTGCGTCCAGCCACACACTGTACCGATATAATGTTCTAATCGTCGTCGATGCCCCGATCACTCAAGAGGGTGAGAGGGAGCGGTTCAGTGCATGTAGACAACGGTCTACCACACATGATCACATCTGAAATGTCCATCGCTCCGCGCGGCGGCTCGAAGCCTGGCGCTGTTCCCGATACTACACCTGTGATGGTTGATGTTTCGGCCCCGTTTGTTTTCATGGTGATCTACGTCGTGCTAGGTCATTATGTGGTAAGCAAAAGCCCCCGTTCTCGGGCCCATCACTGCTGACGGTGGCTCACAGGCACACGGTGCCAGAGTCCTCCCTCCCCCGAAGCTTGACCAGAGCGCAAACGTCCAGCGATGCGAACCGCAGTTCGCGAGTGCGTATGCGGTACGTCCTTTTCTCACAATCAAAGTATGAATTGCGTTTCTGAAGATGTCTTCGAAGCACGCTCTGTTCCGCACCTTTTTCACGAGCGTTGCCGAACTAATTTCTTTCCATCCATGGCTCTTGTGCTATGTACTGTGGTTTATTTTCCTGCGAAGAGAACACATGCCCGATCTCATAGATGCTGTCGATACCCCCCCGACGAGCAAGCACCCTATCTGGGATGCGGCTCGACGGCAGACTCGTGGTTTCTGATGTTGTAACCCCTTAGGGCCTAGCCTGGGCGACCATCCGTACGCTTCAATTAAGTTGTCCCCCGATTGATCATCGTCCATGTGATTGTCGCCCACCGTGTTTTGTTATCTGACATCTCCCAGCATCAAGGCTTTCGCGCTTTCTAACCGCTCATCCCATCCCCTCTTGCTTGACGCTTGGATGCCTCCCGATATACCCACTCATGACGGGAAATTCCTTTGTGTCTGTAGTGCTTGTCTACAGCGGACCTGGCGTGACTCAGAAGGGGTCGTCCGTCGAGGCAGACTTTACAAGAAGTCATCGACGATCTCCGATCACGCAAGACAGGACGAACTACGCCAGCAAGTTTTCATACAGCAGAACGAGGAGAGGGTAGCAGCCGCCATTTTTTTTGCTTCAGCCAGAGAGGCAAGTCTGTCAGGCTCACTCCCGGTTTGGCCCCGCGATCGTGTAGAAGAACCACCGCCCCGAACGCATGACGATGTATATGTGAGCCTTCTTAGATGATATAGCTCGAACTAATTAGAGCCGGACGTAGGATCCTCTGCAGCATTTGGATGCCCCCGGTCTGTCAGATACCATCAACATGAATTGTCACGACGCGCAATGGGGCGGGGTTACCCTCTAGAATAGGTTCGTGACCAGTTCAGTAACTGGACTCCTGTCACGGCGCTTCTTCCTAACCAAGTTCGGGTCCTGAATCAGGAAAACTGTCTACGTCGTTTTCTGGTCCTGTTCCGGTCCAGAATCTGTCAAACTAGTTCCGGTCCAGACACCGTTCCCGAGCCTGGCGCTGAACAATAAACCTTGTGACATCATTGTTCTGGACCAGAACAAGCACGGTTGACAGAAATCCTGGTTCCCGGACGCTCTCTGGACCTGAACCATGCCCCAAACAGGTAAACTGTCCCAATCCGGGTTCCTGACCGGGAAATGTCAGGAACATTTTAAATATACGCTGCTCAGCGCTCTTTCCCGTGGCGCGCGCACAGGCGCGCACCCGCTCGTGGCGCCCTCGCACTCGTCGTGCACTCAAACGCCCTCCCCGCCGTCGCTCCTCAGCTCCCTCGCAGTCGCACCGCCCGCTCCTCAGCTCCCTTGTACTACTCGCAACACCGCAAAACCACGCAACTCACCCCCCGTTCGTGCTTGGAGCTCACTCGAGCTTCGGTAGCTTGCAAGCTCGCGCAGCCGTAGCTTCCGTAGCTTGTGCGACCGTAGTCTCCGTCGCGACCATAACTTTCGTAGCTTACAAGCTCGCGCAACTGTAGCTTCCGTAGCTCGTGAGCTCACTGGTCTGTTTAGATGGAGCTCTTGTAGTCCACGGACGCGCTCCTCGAGATGTAACACCTCCGGTAGATCTCCCTGAGCAACTGGAGCTCGTAGATCATGTAGTTACACATTGCGGGGTTCCTGAGTACAGTACATGCAACAGAATACAATGTGGAAAGGAATTACGATTGATGAGGTACGAAGAAATCGTTTCTTATGGGACGACCTCCACGCCAGGCCGCGTTACGCCAATCGATCCCCGTGGGAATATATTTTCAATCCCAGCTTATCCAAGTAAGTCTCAAAATAAGCGCCACATACAATCTTTCTTATCCACCAACACCCAGCCTGGGGTTAGGGGCAATTTTCACTACAAATTCTAGGGTTAGCCCTTCAATCATTACTTACCCATTGCTTACCACTACTTACCACATACAAAGTCGTCCTTTGGGCGCTTATCTTGGCCTCTGAAGCGCTGCACATGTCCCACTTAGATCACTTTATTATGTGGCTGTACTGGTCTCTGAACTTCAGTAATTCTGGGTTACTGGGCTTATTACTGGGTCAATCAAGATGAAAGTCAGTGTGTAACAAAGGTATTAACAATGTGCATCTAATGAAATGTTAATATTGATAGATCAGTAAGCAAATCAGGGCTAGAACACGGGTTTACTGGCCATTAACCTCCCATAGCTAACACTTCTTTCCCCCATAACTTGGTCAGTTCTTATCCAAATGTCAAGTTTCATACCTCATCAGAAAGGTGTTCTGAAGCTCCATCCACCCATGATATCACTGTGATTATCCAAGTAATGATACATCCACTATTCCTGTGCATATGAAAATGAGAGTGTTGTTGAGGACATAACTCGCCCAGTGTTAGGGGCATAGTCTTCAAACAGATGTCATTAGATAGAGATTTACAAGAGCTTTCAAATGATACCTTGCACAGTCCATATTAGTAAGTAGATGATGGAGATAATCTAGTAAGAGTGCTCACCTGGTTGTCTGTAGGAATACAGGGGGGTGAGCATTTATCACACCGGTTACAATGGTGGAAGATCCTAGTCTGTAGTCAGAAATAAGAAAGATGTAGCAACAATGGATGTAGAAGAAGACTACAGGCTGTGTAGTGGGCATCTGAGGCACAAGTCCAGAAGCCCTAACCCCAAGTCCATATCAGGTTCTTGCACCCCCCATCTCTGGACACGGGCTACAGGTCTGCAGGGTGATAGAACAAGGGGGTGCAGGATGGGGAGAAGGAAGAGGAAAACACAAGTAAAAGGGACGTACCACATAACATCCACATCACCCAACTAAATTCACATGGTGCACGGTATCTGCTCCTGCCTGGTGCCCCAGAGCCTTCTGGCCACAGTGAACATGATAATCTAACACAATGAGTATGGTGTCAATAAAGAACTGAATAGGAAGGGGTGGAGGGTGACACTTTCATTGGGGAGTTCTTGGGCAGCTGGCACTAGTAGGAAGCAACTGGATGCCTCTGCCAACCTGGGCAAAAAGGGCAACGTGGCACAACTGATGCAGCACATACCTAGACTCATTCTGAGGAGAGGGTATGCCCTTGTAGCTCTTGATAACCCTGACCAGATAAGCACAGAATGGTCTGAATCCATCCAGGAGTGGAGGAGATAGGAGATAGAGAGTTGGATGGGGATGAGGAGGACGGGGTCACAGAGGGAGCAACTGTGAGGTGAGATGTGGTTCAATTGAGATGAATCATGGCTCGTTGGAAAGCCCTTATTGAGGAGAATCGAATGGGCCCAGAACCGTACAGAACAAAGACAAACTCGCAGCACTGTGGCTGTAGCAAGTAATGAGAGTGATCAGGAAGATGTGGGGGCAATATAAGCAGAACGGCTGCACGGATCGTGGCCCAAGTGGGCTCGTTGGAAAGGGATTGAACAGGGCTTTCCAACGCATCCAGAACGAGAGCAAGCGTTGAGGAACTCACAGAGATAGTGCTGCCACATCACCAGCATCCCCTCCGCTATCCTGGGAAAACCTCCTACAACTCCACCAGTTCTCCTCCAAATCGAATGAGAGAGCTACCATTGGGTAGGGCTCAGGGATCAGAATCCAACGAGGTCCACATCACCATGAGGGAGTGAGAGGTGAGGGAACAACAGCCACAGCAATGCTGCCCCAACTGGGTTGCTGCACCAAGTGGCTGCCTCCGGAGTGATTTGCTCACCATTCACCCAGTTCTCAACCAAATTGCTTCAAAACAGTCGCGATTTGTGCTCACCGTTGACCCGCATACAACGCACCTATACGCAAAATAATTGGAGAGGTTTGAGCAGTGGTAAAATGCGAAATACTGGTTCTTCAGACACAAAAGTGGGAATACACGCTTTGCAAGGGTGCGCGTCGCCACGAAAACAGCACAGACGGATAGAGGGAAGCAATAGCTTTCAAACGGTATCTTACACCACCCACTTTGGTTAGGAGGAAGCGGAGATAATCCAGTAAGAGTGGAAGGTGGCTGAGGTCAGGTGACCAAAAAAGCGCTGGTGGGCACGATAGCTCGGGTAAGCCTATCGTGCCCACCAGCGCTTTTTTGGGTCACATGACAAGGGCTGTGGCTCTGGTCGCATTTTTTCAAAACTGGACCACCCAGGGATTGAACCAGGGCCCTCAGCATTAAAACCACAGGTTCTTACCACTGCACCACTGGGCTGTTACTACCTCTCACTCCTTTATGCTCTATATCATATCTTGTAGGACTGATAAGATGTGCACAGCCACTTGAGCGCTTTTTTCCTTATCTGCCATTTCCGGATAGGGCAGGTGGCCCCAGCAGTGATTTGGTGGGCCCATATTGTTTGATTCATATCTTCCTCAGTTCTTGTCCAAATGACTTCAAACAAATTGCGATTTGTGCGCATTTCAAGCGCCTAAATAACGCATCAAAGCACGTGAGAATCGGTCAACTTCATGAGGTGATATGTGCGAAATACTGGCACCACTTGGAGGAATGCCCAACTCAGCAGTGGAGTGGTGGCCACTTTGTTTGGTCCATAGCTCACTCAGTTCTTCACCAAATGACCTCAAACAAATCACGATTGGTGCGCATTTTCAGCATGAATATGACACATCCAAGAGCTTGGGAATTGATGACCTTGAGGGCCAATAAATTGCGAAATACTGTCACCACTGCAATCTGGCAGTTGGTCCAGCAGTAATCTGTTGGACCATAGCTCATCCATTTCTTGACCAAATGGCTTCAAACAAAATGCAATGTGTGCATGTCTTCAATTCCAATGACATCCATTAAAGTACGTGGGGATCAAGCAAGTTTTAGAGGTTATGAATTGTGAAATACTGTTATTATTTGGAGGAATGCCAACAATTGTGCCCCCTTTCATGCATATGGAGACTGATAAGTAGCACCATCTTCAAGAGGTAGGTGAGGGCTTTCTGTGGGTATATAACATGACACAGCTTAATCAAGATATGGTAGATGTAATCCAATAAAAGGGCAAAAAGCACTGGCACTATATGACTTCTATTCCTATGCTGGCCCTAAGTGCACTGTTGCTTGGACAAATTATTATGCATTATACATCATTGGATCCAGAATTGAATGCTCCATCATATGGTAACAATGTGTGTGCAAGAACTTGTGCCAGAGTGTTACAGTCTGTGCCAACCAGGCCAGGAGTACTGCAACTCTGCTAAAACTCTGTCTGGACTTCCCTTTGTCCTGTAACACCTAGACCTGTCTAGCCCATTGTAAGTATACCGTAGAGGGGCTCTGTCCCCTGTATCCCGCAGGTACTCTGTACCAGGCTTGGATTGCTCACCATACTCGAAGGATGGTGGGGGTAGAGTTCTCTACCCCCCAGGTGCCCAAGGCCCGAACCTTGGGTCGCCGTACGCGTAGATAATACAACAATTAATCTAATCTATCGGGCACTAAGGCCCCGATAAGACCTTGGAGGGACTTAGACTGGTTGTCGGAGGCTCAGTGGCCTCCTCGAGCACGCTCCACGTGCGGTATAATGAATGTAGAACTGCGCCGTCGCACGCGGTTCTTACACTCTCCCCCTTTAGACCTGTTACGGGTCTGGGAGTAAGTAATACTCATGATGGAAAGGCTACAACTTGGAGTAGCATTAACACAGTATAAATACATTGGTACCCAAACGCTGTGCTCGTCCGGGGCCGTGGTATGGGGGGTACTGAGACCACCATTGGTCTGGAGTGGTAGCGCAGACCACGCACTGTTTGGAGAGGTAGAAGGGACATCAAAGTGTCCCGCGCCCTGGATGTACGCCCGCAACGGGGACGTGCCGTCTGGGTGGGTGGTCGTGGCAGTTACGAACTCGAGGACGCTGAGCGTCCTGGTCTTATAAATCACAGCGTGTCGCATGTGACTCGAAGGGGTGCCGCGGTGGCACCGCGCGCTAATACAACAGATTAGGGACATTGAATGTCCCATTCGCTCGACGAGCACGCGAGGCGTGCAATGCCAGACTCGCCTTAAGCGGTCTGGTCCATGTCGTTGTTTTGTGGTTGGGGCCCTGAGGGCCCCCCTTGAGGTTCTTGACGCGCCTCGTTCTCGTTAGACGAGGCAATGGAGGAGATAGGGTTGGGTGGGGACTGCCCGGACCCTTGGGTTTCTACGGCTGCTATAGCAGCCAGGGATGCAGCCACCGTTACAGGTGGTGGAATGGGAAGGGTCCCGAAAGAGACCCCGAGCGACATTATGGAGGGTACCGTGACAACGTCGACCATGTCGCAGATACCTTCGAACGGCACATTGGCCTGGTTGTGATCAAGCCCATGGAAATGGGCTCGCGCGCAGTACGCAGGTGGTTGCAGACGCTCAGCGTGTGCGATGGTGACGCTGTGGAATGCGTACCAGTACGCGACGTGGAACAACGTCAGAGCGTCGGGGCTCATGTCGTTTGGGTAAAACGCATGGGTGTAGGGGCCTTGGGGCACCAAGTGCCACGCATTGAGGATATGACAGTAAAGGCTGGGGATGGCCAGCAGCACTCCCGAGATGTGAATCCACTGGGCCCTTTCAGCCTGCGGATGGTTGCGATGCACCGGGTGGCGTTGTAGTGTATACAACTCCACGCTTTCTAGCGTGGGGTCACCGTTCGCCTCGCGGGCCATCCAGGCCAGAATCCGGTCGTGATACGACAACATCCAGGCTTGGATGTCCTCCACGGGGGATTCTACTCGCGGCTGTGCGCGCCATGGACCGTCCAGAGCATGGACAGGACGAGTGCCATGGAGTCGTAGTAATGACCCGGTTGGTGGGGGCAGGTGGGCCGTGGAGGCTGGTTCCAGTCCGGGCGGCATGTAAGCCGCCGGTCGCTCGCTGAATGGTCGTCAGTTGGGGTTCCGCCATACGCTGGCGAGGGTGCGGAACCCTATTACACCCGTCAGAGTGGGGTTAGCACCCACTTGCTGGATCAAGTGGATGATGCGGTGGCGCGCCTGGCCCATGTCACGCTCAGCCGTGCTCAGAAGGTTACGGGCGTCTTGCTCCGTAACCGGCACAAAATCGTGCCAGTGCTCGCACAGATGAGGATCAGAGTCCTCGGGGACCTGCAGGAGATCGTACGGCCAGTCGGGGATCGGTGGACGCGGATCCCGACTCAAGCTGGGGTTGGACCTTGAAGGTCCTGGGGGAAATGGAATTCCCCGTCGAGCGTTGTGGTACTGCTGCTGCGACGTCTTTTTCTGGATCAGGTCGCGATCCACAATGGGTTCCTCGTCCTCGCCGGAGAGGTCCTCAAAGTCCGTGAATTCCACCAACGGACGTTGAGATGACCCCTCCGTGGGTCGTGAAGAGCTTGAGGGGGGCCCCATCATAGGCCTGAACCCTTCGTCGTAATCGTGGGGGCACGATGGTCCCGCCGAGGATGAGGGCCCTGAGCGCGAAGACTGTGGCCTATGAGGGCTCGCCTCTTGCTCGGGTCGCCTTGACCTCACTAGTGGCTGGTATTGGGACTCAGGAAAGTCCGGGTGCATCGGCGGCACCATCCTCGATTGATTGGGCCTCGACTGCCCCTCCCGTTCGCGCTCATGCACTTTGTCCTTCAAACGGTCTCATTCCGACCAGTACCGGTCCATCTGTTGACGGACTGAGTCCATCTCGTGCCACTCGTCGTGGAGCTCATGCTCCAAATTGTCGATCAATCGCGCCTGGTCCTGGCTGCGCTTCTCAGCTTCCTCCAGATGCTGCTCGAGTTCATGACGCTGAGCGTTGTTCCCTCCCCCTCTGGAGCGTGTCTGCTTCTCGAAATATGCCCAGAACTGCGTCTGCACGGACGTCAATGCATCCCGGAACGACTGCTCCCCCATCGTGGCCTGGTAGTGCCGCAAGTAGTCGGCACAGATGGCACACCCAACTTGGTGTGCCACCAGCAGGTGTTGATGGGGCACTGCGGCCCAGGTAAGCCCAGGAATGGGCATGAGGGGGGGCATCCCCAGTGGCATGGGCGGCGGCGTGCCCGATCTCGATGATGAGGGGGTGGTCGCGGTCGCGACCTGTGTTGGGTTTTGGAAAGGTACGGCTATGCCGTACGGAGATATGTACACGTGTGCGTACCCACCTTATGCTGCCGGGTTCAGAGGGGCGTAGCCCCGTGGGTGCCCCGGCGCGGGTTGGTTTTGGGGCGCCTGGAATGGTGCGATGTACGGGGGGTACCCCGGGGCAGAGCCTGAGGTCCCCGCGCTCCCTTGTGATTCCATTGCAGCCGTTGGATGCTGGTTTTGAGTGGCGGGCTGAGCCGCTGGGTCCACAACCATGTTGGTCAGGGTGCTGGTATTGGTGGGCATGGTCATCACAATGGCGGTGGGGCGGGGCGGTGAGGTGGCGGGTAGTTTTCACTGGCATGTTGTGCTGGCTGATGAAGAGGGAGCTAGGCGGTGAGCTCGCCGCTAAGCACGACGAGCTCGCTAGCGCCCACTGAGCTCTAATCTGAGATTGGGCCCAGATGCCCATGGACGCGACACGTCGTATTTCAGTCTCCCGACGTGACGTGTCTAATTATGATGCTACGCGTCATAATCTCGTGACCTGTCCCCTATGGGCGCTTCGGACTTGGCCATTGACGCGACCCTCAGTCGTGGCTTGACTGTGGCCACCAAGTGCCAAGGCACCTGTTATGGTGCCTTGGTGGCCATTCCGTGGCCTCCGCTCGCACCCATCGCAGCGAGTTGCTCTTTCGACCTGCTGGCAGGTCTGTCTGAGGATCCTTCCTCCTCGGACTTTGATGAGTCGTGACTGAGGAAGGTCATCCCCTTCCGGGTCAAGGCGCATGTCTGCATTGACCATATCGAAGTCTGCGACTTTGTCGGCATATGTATCATTCTCATGATACCGGGATAAACAGTCCGCAACCTTGTTGAGCTTGCCGGATACGCACGTAATATTGTACTGGAATCGTGACAAATATTCGTACCAACGAATCTGCCATCGACTGGGTCGTGGTACCCCTTTGAGGAACTCTAGTGCCTTATGATCGGTCACTATATGGACCTCCCGTCCGAGGAGTTTGTCCTCCCATTTCATCAAGCCCTCCATTATCGCGAGGGCTTCGTGCTCATAGGTATGGTATGCTCGCTGTGCGGGCGAGAATTTCTTTGAAAGAAATCCAGCGGGGCAGCACGTTTGCCAGTCGGGCCCTTGGCCGTACAAGGCCCCAGTTCCATAGAGGGATGCGTCGCAAATGAGCCATATTGGCTCAGGCTTGCGCAGGTTGATTGGCCGGAGAATTGGCACTTTGCATGCCAAAGCCTTGATCGATTCAAAGCATTTGTCATGTAATGCTCGCCATATGAATGGCCAGTCATTTCTGACCATGGCTGATAACGGCCCGGTATACGCAGTTACATTGGGCATGAAATGCGCCAAATAATTGACGAGACCCAAAAACCGCTGTACCTCATGGTACGAGCGGGGGGTTCGCCAATTACGGATACGACCCATCTTGTCCGTATCGGCATGTAAGCCGCGATCGTCGATCTGGTGGCCGAGACAATCCAAATCTCGGGAGTATAGGTTGCATTTGCTGCGACTAAGGAAGAGCTTGGCTTTCCTCAGCACCTCAAACACCTTGGCTAGGTGTTCTTCGTGTTCCTCTATGGTATCCGAATAGATGAATATATTGTCTAGGTACACATGGACGAACCGTCCTATAAACTCTCGGAACAGAGTGGTCATTAGACGTTGAAACGTCGAGGGTGCATTGGTATCGCCCTGTTGCATGACCTCACTGACGAAAGTCCCGAACGGTGTTGCAAACACCGTTTTCCATATGTCTTCTGCCACGATGCATACTTGTTCATACACATCGGACAGGTCGATTTTGGAGCGGTAACGCGCTTGGGCTACGTCCATGCGTATCTGATCTTGGTCCGGGAAGGGAGTAAGATCATGTACCGTGTTATCGTTGCGTTGTCGCGCATCGACCACAGTACGTAGTTTTTCGTTTTTCTTTGCTACACAGAGCAAAGGTGCCGCTTGTGGCACCGTGGCCAGACGCCACCATCCCGCTTTCACATAGCAGTTGATCTTATTTATCAGGTTGCCTTTTATGGCGTCGGCACACCGTGGAAGGTGATAACGGTATATTTTCTTCTCATCAATGAGAGGTATGCGATGGTTTACCTCCTGAAAGGGAGGTAATTCTTCAGGTGCAGGATGCATTATGTCCTCGGTGGCTTTGTACCACCGTTCCCGGAGCTTTGAAAGCTCCTCTTCTTCGTGCTCGTCTATGACGAACCCTACGTGGGTTCATCTGATCTGCTCATCCTCCCACTGGTCCCGCGCTATGCGGTCCAGCATTTCGTTGACCCCATATGGGTCGTCGAATCCGAATCGGTCCTTTCTCGGACCTCTACTCGAGTGTAGAGTGGGTATGAATCACTCTGCGGTTGACGGTGCTGTGACCGTCGCGGCTCGTCCTTGGTGTTGTGTCGGAATTTTCACGGTGGTACCACCATCTCCTCCCCCTTCCGACGACCCTATGGGTCTTGCATAACGAGATTGGGGAGGTTCCACACGTGTGGAACTCGCTATGCTCCTCTATTGAGCGGGTTCCCCACTCTCGAGAACCCATTTAGTGGGTTCCCTCGCATGTCGCTTCGCGACTTTTCCTGTATCTTGTTCCTCTTTGAATAGAGGGATACTTTGGGTCCCTATGAAGACCCTGTCGCGTGCGAAGTCTAGTACGATTCTGTGCTTTCTACAAAACATGGTGGCTAGGATGGCATCGTATTTGTCAATGTCTACGACATCAAAGTACTGTTGAGTCCGTACTGGACCCAGTACGATCTCGGCTTGTGCGCCGAAGTTTATCTTCGTGCAGCTGCCCTTCGTGCCCAATTGGAGCCCAACTGGCTCCTTCAGATCTATCCGGCCGGCTTTGCATAAATATGCAAACTCCGGTGTGATCGAATCGGTTGTACAACCAGAATCGAATAATATCAAGGCTTTTACGCCATTGATAGATACTTCCACGCACAAAGTGCACTGTGTTTCATGCTCCCTTCACGGCTGCGCCGCCGGGTCTTCTATTTTACAAACTTTCGCGTCATACCGCCATCCATGGCATAGACTGCGGTCGTTCGTCACCGCCATACTATGTACGTGCGGTCCCTTCGCACTGGATCCCTGCGGGATCAATTCCACTCGCATGCTCGCGAGGTATGCTGAGTATCCTGACTCGTATCCGTAGTCCTCAGAGCCTTCATGCTCATCACCAGACTCATATTGTGACCCACCATAGTCATAATCCGACTGTGGTAAGTCCTGGATCTCATCCGAGATCCCCATCTCTTCTTTCTCTTGATCTAGAGATTCTTCCAGAGACTGTGTCTCCGCGTTTTTGTTTTCCTTGGACGGTTCCTCGTCCGAAGTATCATCAATGATTTGCTGCGTGAACATTCAATGTCCTTGGCCTGGCTTCTTGCCCGCATTGGGGCACTCCGGGTCCGACGCGAAGTGGCCTATCTGGCCACACGAAAAACATTTGGCGACCGCCTTCGTGGATGCACCTTTGTGCGTGGGTTTCGAAGCAACCGCAGGTGCACTGGGTGCGTGCGGCGTGGTATGTGTTTGCACTCTATGAGTGCTGGGTCGTCGCGCTGTGGACGGGAGTGTCCTCGGCGTGGAACTAGTCTGTGAAGGCTTTTTCGACCCACTGCCGGTCGTTTTGCCGACGTGTTAGTCGTTAGACGACCGCGAGAGGCTAACATGTGCTCCACCGGACCCGCTGCCGGTGTCCCGAGTCCTTTGCCTCATTTGTAGGGCACGAGAGTTTTGCTCTATGTCAAGAGTGGCTTGATATAATTCAGATAACGAATTATATTTAACTGAGAGACCGTTTACAACGGTCAATACGTGTTCATAGCTCTCTGGGAGAGCCTCAATGAACTTGTTCCTAAGCTGGAATGGAGAAGGCTTCTCCCACATTCACTCCGAGATGTAGAGTAGTCTCTCATAGAGGGACGCCACGCCCCCTTTGCTCGCATCATAACGCAGTTTATCGAACTGCTAGGCAGCCTGGAGGTGGGTATCGCGGTGTATAAACCGCCGGAATAGACTGATAATGGCTTCTTCAAACAGCCATTCGTGGTGTTCTCGCGACGGTGAGCGGACCATGGTATACATCCACAATGCCGCGTCGTCCGATAAACAGTCACCTAAGATGCGCAACCTATCCCGGTCCAGTGATGGACCAGTTATCCGCAATGTATGGAAGAACTCCAGTAAATTATGGACCCATATCTCGAAGACGTCTAAATTGTCTTTGCCATTGTACGGCTTTGGAAGGGTCATCTTAGTGACCCGCAGATAGGCAGGAGGTGGCTCAGTGGCTTCCTCGCCCACCATTTCCCGAATCATATCTAGAAGTTGTTGGACTTCTAGATTATCGCGGGGTCCATAACTGGGCCCTAAGTAAGCAAGCTCAGTGGCTTGCTCTTGTCGCACTTCTTCTATGGGGTGCAACCCCGAATCATAAACTCAGTGCATGGAGGCTCCTGGGGCTATCGACCTCCTGGGTCGAAGTTCAAATCGGCCGGGAGGCGCCGTCGAGGTGGTCGCTCGTGGCAGCCGATCTGAGGTACGAGATGCGGACTCATACCGAGTCCATCCCGAAGGCCCTGCCTCAGTAACTGGGCTCAAAGGCCCAAACGCGACACTTCTACGTGGCACGTCTTGGAGTGGGAGGGCCAGGTCTTCCTCGGGAGCATAGAGGTTCGTATCACAAACCGGGGGATGACAGGGGAGTCCTTCGCCCAACCCGGCTCGTCGTAGACTATGAGCCTGATCCTCCTCCATACGTTGTCGCGTAATGGAGCTTGGGGTCGGGCTATGGGTTGCTTGAAGCAACCCGTCCTCCACTTTGGTCTCGTCGAGACCGTCTTCGTTCTTGGGCTCCTGTCGGGGCTCTTCTGGTCCTTCGTTCTCGTCGGGGGGCGCTTCATGCTCTGAGTCATCAGCTAGTAGCTGACGTATTTGAGCCTGGAGCTCATCTTCTGCTTGGGACACCTGCTCCCGCAGCTCCTGGTATTGGCGGGCGGAATTGCGCAGAATTCCCATTATACCGCCGGCCATGGCGGAAGGGGGTATTGATTCGCGTCGCGATGCCCGCTGCAGGTTGCCCCAGTGTGTGCCGACTCGCGAGAGTTCGGCGCTGTTCACAGATAACTGTGAGCTTCGGCTATGGGAACGAGGCTGAGCCTCGCTAGCATAGGTGGTTGCGCCCCTAGTCAATGGCCCGGGGGTGGACTGGCTTGATCCCGTGCGTTGGGGCATTCTTGCCCGGGGTTAGTCGGGAGATATAGGACGACTGGACGCGACCGATGCTGGTCGCGACCTCGTTGAAGGTCCAGGTGCATCAGAGTGTGCCATTGGAGTCTGCGGTCGTCCTAGTGAGCTGGCAAAGCCAGCAAGTGGTGGTCGCTGAGGACCAGGCTGATGGGGAGAACCATCTGCGGTTTTGTCGCGACCCGGGCTTCGAGAATGCCGTGAACGGTCCATATCAGGACACTGTCTGATAGGGTTCGTTGATGACGTTGCACATCGAGCTAAGTTAGCTAAAGCTAAAAAGCTTCGTGGAGAGAGTAAAAAAGTGTAAGTATACCGTAGAGGGGCTCTGTCCCCTGTATCCCGCAGGTACTCTGTACCGGGCTTGGATTGCTCGGCGTACTCGAAGGATGGTGGGGGTAGAGTTCTCTACCCCCCCAGGCGCCCAAGGCCCGAACCTTGGGTCGCCGTACGCGTAGTCAATACAACAATTAATCTAATCTATCGGGCGCTAAGGCCCTGATAAGACCTTGGAGGGACTTAGACTGGTTGTCAGAGGCTCAGTGGCCTCCTCGAGCATGCTCCACGTGCGGTATAATGAATGTAGAACCGCGCCGTCGCACGCGGTTCTTACACCCATCCCACTCCAGATACAAGTCTCACCCCATCCAGTTCCTTCTAGTCCCTCTCTGATTGTACTTACTCATACTCTGGTTGGACTTCCACTTGGACCGTGCAATCCGCTCTGGAACTCCACTAGCTTCTGCACAGACAAGCAGATGTGCATCACCACAGGTGACTGTACATTACTCCCAGTCAGATACTCCACTCTGCAGCTCTCTGCAAAGTACTGATTGGAAGGCTGACTTCTGGACTCCAACCCCTAACTCCTATCAACAATTAGATTATAAGCACTGAGCGAGCCAGCCTTATGCCTTAGTTAGCATATCTCATTTACTCTCCTGCTTGTAACTCCTACTCTGAATCTACCTCCTTCTCCATTATCTCCGCCAAACTTCCATCTTTGACTCTTCCTTCAACTCTTCATTACGATTGATGAGGTATGAAGAAATCGTTTCTTATGGGACGACCTCTGCGCCAGGCCGCGTTACGCCAATCGATCCCCGTGGGAAAATATTTTCAATCCCAGCTTATCCAAGTAAGTCTCAAAATAAGCGCCACATACAATCTTTCTTATCCACCAACACCCAGCCTGGGGTTAGGGCCAATTTTCACTACAAATTCTAGGGTTAGCCCTTCAACCATTACTTACTCATTGCTTACCACTACTTACCACATACACAACTGTCTTTTGGGCGCATATTTTGGCCTCTGAAGCGCTGCACATGTCTCACTTAGATCACTTTATTATGTGGCTGCACTGGTCTCTAAACTTCAGTAATTCTGGGTTACTGGGCTTGTTACTGGGTCAATCAAGATGAAAGTCAGTGTGTAACAAAGGTATTAACAATGTGCATGTAATGAAACTTGGTGGGAGTGGGCCATGTCTGGCAGATACGATTGATGAGGGAGCAGAATATTCATATCTGAATGTACTGATGCTTTAATATGTATAAAAAAAGTTACATTTTTGACCTCTGTATTAGGATCGTGCACAGAAGTCCGGGAAGCAGAAAAGTGAAGAAGCAGAACTCTAGCAAGGTCCAGAGGAACAGGTGAGAAGTCTGGGCACACCAGAGGGCGAAGGCTTGGTGAAGTTATTAGCAACACCCTGAGCAATCTGCCGGGTCTTCAGACTTCAGATGGGGTTGGTGGAACTCCAGAATGGGGAAGAGTCAGAATGAAGAGTTGAAGGAAGAGTCAAAGGGAGATAAGTGTCAGATGGAGGTCAGATGTTGCAGTCCAGATGGAAGTCCAGCACAGATGATGGAGAAGGAGGTGGATTCAGAGTCGGAGTTATAAGCAGAAGAGTAAACAAGATATCTGAACTAAGGCATAAGGCTGGCTAGCTTGGTGCTTATAATCTAATCATAGATAGGAGTTAGGGGTCGGAGTCCGGAGGTCGGACTTCCAGTCGGGACTCCGCGGAGTGGAGCATCTGACTGGGGGTGACGTACAATGACGTGTGGTGACGTGCATCTGCACATCCATGCAGAACCTGATGGAGTTCTGGAGTGGATCGTGGTCTGAGCAGATGTCCAACCAGAGTATGAGTAAGTACAATCAGAAAGGACTAGAGGGAACTGGAAGGGCCAAGACCGGTAGCTGTAATGGAAGGGGCTGGAGCGGTTTAGGTGTTACAGGATGGATGGAAGTCTGGGTGGAGTTCCGGAACTCCGGGCCTGGTTGGCACGGACTGTAACAATTCAATTCTGGATCCAATGGTGTATAATGCATGATAATTTGTACAAGCAACAGCACACTTACAATCAGTATGAGGATAGAAGTCATATGATGCCGGTGCTTTTTGCCCTTTTATTGGATTACATCTACCATATCTTGATCAAGCTGTGTCATGTTATATACCCACAGAAAGCCCTCACCTACCTCTTGAAGATGATGCTACTTATCAGTCTCCATGTGCATCGAAAGGGGCACAACTGTTGGCATTCCTTCAAATAATGACAGTATTTTGGAATTTATAACCTCTAAAACATGTTTGATTCCCACCCACTTTGATGCATCTCATTGAAATTGAAAACATGCACACATTGCAATTTGTTTGAAGCCATTTGGTGAAGAACTGGATGAGCTATGGTCCAACAGATTGCTACTGGACCAACTGCCATATTGAAGTGGTGACAGTATTTCGCAATTTAATAGCCCTAAAATTACTCACTTCCCATGTTCTTGAATGCGTCTTATTGATGCTGAGAATGCGCACAAATCGCAATTTGTTTGAGGTCATTTGGTCAAGAACTGAGTGGGGAATGGGGCAAACAAGGTGGCCACCACCCCAGTGTTGAGTTGACATTCCTTCAAATCCCAACAGTATTTTGCGCTTTAGCACCCCTTATAGTTGCTCAATTCCCACGCATTTTGGTATGTCCCTTGCCATCCAAAATACGCAGAAATCGCAATTTGTTTGAAGTTATTTGGGCAGAAACTGAGTGTGCTATGGACCAAACAAAATGGACACCACCTCACTCTTGATAGGCAGTGCTTCAAATCTCATCAGTGTTTCGCATTTTATGACCTCTTAACGTTGCTCAATTGCCACAAAATTTCATACATCTTGTTGGCGCTTAAAATGCGCAAAAATCGCGATTTGTTTGAAGTCATTTGACCAAGAACTGAGGGAGCTGTGGGCCAAACAAAGTGGGCCACCTGGGCACTGTTCAGGCCAGCTGCCGTTTCCGGAAGGGGCAAAATGGCAAAAAAGCGCCCATGTGGCCGGGTATGTGCCCACCAGATATGGTATAAGGACATAAGAGGGTAAGGAGGTCAAGAGCCAGATGGACTAGTGGTTAAGACAGCTGATTGTATTGGCTGAAGCAGCTGAGGTCCCGGGTTCAACTCCCTGCCAGGGCAAATTGAAAAAAAGCGCTGGCAGGCCACCACAGGCGCTCCGGGCATTAGTGGTGGGACCAAATAACCATCAATAAAATGGCACGATACGATAAATCAGCGTATTGTGCCATTTTATTATGGTTTGTTTATGTTTTCAGCCACTTTCACACTTTTATTGGATTATCTCTCTCAGTTCCTTATCAAAGTGGGACATGTAATATACCGTTTGAAAGCTATTGCTTCCCTCTATCCACCTGAGCTGTTTTCACAACGATGCGCGGTTTTACTAAGCGTCTATCTTGATATTTGTGTGAGAAACAGTGTTTTGCACTTTACTACCCCTTAATGTTGGCCGATTTCTGCGCGTCCTGATGCGTTCTGTGCGTATCTGCAATGCGCACAAATCGCGATTTGTTTCAAGCGATTTGGATATGAATTGAGCGAGATATGAGCACATCACTTCAGGTTCAGCCACCTGGCCACTCTTACTGGATTATCTCTGTTGTTTGTGCATCAAACTGGGTCGTGTAAAGTACTGTTGGAAAGCTCCTGTTGCGCTCTATCCAATGCATCCGTTCTGAAGACGATAGTTACAAAACTGGATGACTTACATGCTCAACAACACCTTGATTATCAGATAAACTGCAATAACATGTCAATTATTACTGGGAGATATACCGCACCCTCCTTGATGGTTTCAGCTTCAAAATAGCTTTCTAATGAGGTATCAAGCATATGATTTGGATAAGAACTGGTGAAGTTATGAGGGAAAGAAGTCTGAGCCACCTGGGACTTGTATCCAGTAAATCCTGTTTCTTGACTTGGTGGAAGTGGGCCATGTCTGGCAGATACAATTGATGAGGGAGCAGGATATTCATATTTGAATGTACTGATGCTTTAATATGTATAAAAGAAGTTATATTTTTGACCTCTGTGTTAGTCTCATGCACAGAAGTCTGGGAAGTGGAAAAGCAGAGAAGTGGAACTCCAGAGAGGAAGTCTGAAGGAATGGGTGAGGAGTCTGGGTGCACCAGAGAGCAAAGACTCAGCAAAGCTATTAGCAATACCCTGAACAATCTGTCAGGCTTTTGGACTTTGGATGGGGTTGGCAGAACTCCAGAACAGAGAAGGGTTAGAATGAAGAGTTGAAGGAAGAGTCAAAGGGGGACAGAAGTCAGAAGTCAGACAGAGGTCAGAGGTTGGAGGGCAGAGTCCAGACGGAAGTTCAGTGGAGATGATGGAGAAGGAGGTAGATTCAGAGCAGGAGTTACAAGCAGGAGAGTAAATGAAATATCTGAACTGAGGCATAAGGCTGGCTAGCTTGGTGCTCATAATCTAATCATAAATAGGAGTTAGGGGTTGGAGTCCAGAGGTTGGACTTCTGGTCGGTACTGCGTGGGGAGCTGTGGAGTGGAGTAAACCAACCAGGAGTGACATACAGTAACATTACGATTGATGAGGAACGAAGAAATCGTTTCTTATGGGACGACCTCAGCGCCAGGCCGCGTTACGCCAATCGATCCCCGTGGGAAAATATTTTCAAACCCAGCTTATCCAAGTAAGTCCAAAAATAAGCGCCACATACAATCTTTCTTATCCACCAACACCCAGCCTGGGGTTAGGGCCAATTTTCACTACAAATTCTAGGGTTAGCCCTTCAATCATTACTTACCCATTGCTTACCACTACTTACCACTTACAAAGCCGTCCTTTGGGCGCTTATCTTGGCCTCTGAAGCGCTGCACATGTCCCACTTAGATCACTGTATTATGTGGCTGCACTGGTCTCTGAACTTCAGTAATTCTGGGTTACTGGGCTTATTACTGGGTCAATCAAGATAAAAGTCAGTGTGTAACAAAGGTATTAACAATGTGCATCTAATGAAATGTTAATATTGACAGATCAGTAAGCAAATCAGGGCTAGAACACAGGTTTACTGACTGTTCACTTCCAACAGCTAACACTTCTTTCCCCCATAACATGGCCAGTTCTTATGCAAGCAACAAGTTAATACCTCATTAGAAAGGTGTTCTGAAGCTGCATCCATCCATGATATCACAGTAGTAATCCCAGTAATAGGAATCCTGCTATTCCTGTTTATATGATAGTAAGAGTGTTATTGAGGACATAGCTCACCCAATGTTAGAGATATGGTGTTCAAACAAATGTCATTAGATAGAGATTTACAAGAGCTTTCAAATGATATCTTGCACAGTCCATATTAATAAGTAAATGATGGAGATAATCCAGTAAAAGTGCTCACCTGGTTGTCTGTAGGAATACAGGGGGGTGAGCGTTCATCACACCGGTTACAATAGTGGAAGATCCTAATCTGTAGTCAGAAATAAGAAAGATGTAGCAACAATGGATGTAGAAGAAGACTACAGGCTGTGTAGTGGGCATCTGAGGCACAAGTCCAGAAGCTCTAACCCCAAGTCCATATCAGGTTCTTACACCCCCCGTCCCTGAACACAGGCTACAGGTGTGTAGGGTGATAGAACAGGGGGGTGCAGGATGGGGAGAAGGAAGAGGAAAACACAAGTAAAAGGGACGTACCACATAACATTCATATCACCGAACTGAATTCACATGGTGTGTGGTATCCGCGCCTGTATGGCATCCCTTAGCCTTCTGCCCACAGTGAACATGATGATCTAACACAAGGAGTATGGTTTTAAGGAAGGATTGAGTGAGAAGGAGTGGAGGGTGACACTTTCATTGAGGAGTTCTTGGGCAGCTGGCACTAGTAGGAAGCAACTGGATGCCTCTGCCAACCTGGGCAAAGAGGGCAACGTGGCACAGCTGATGGAGCACACACCTGAAATTGTTCTGAGGAGAGGGGATGCCCTTGTAGGTCTTAATAATCCTGACCAGACAAGCCCAAAATGACCTGAATCCATCCAGGAGTGGAGGAGATAGGAGATAGAGAGTTGAATGGGGAGGAGGAGGATGGGGTCGCAGTGGAAGCAACTGTGTGGTGGGATGTGGTTCAATTGAGGGGAATGATAGCTCGTTGGAAAGCCCTTATTGAGGAGAATTGAATGGTCCCTGAACCATATAGAACAAAGACAAACTCGCAGCACTGTGGCTGTAGCAAGTGCTGAGAGTGATCAGGAAGATGTAGGGGCAATAGAAGCTGAACGGCTTGACGGATTGTGGCCCAAGTGGGCTTGTTGGAAAGGTGTTGCAGAGGGCTTTCCAACGCACCAGAGAAGAGAGCAGGCGTTGAAGAACTCACCGAGATAGTGCTGCCACATCACCAGCATCCCCTCCTCTATCCCGAGAAAACCTCCTACAACTCCACCAGTTCTCCTCCAAATCGAATGAGAGAGCTACCATTGGGTAGAGCACAGAGATCAGAATCCAATGAGGTCCACATCACCATAAGGGAGTGAGAGGTGAGGGAACAACAGCCACAGCAACACTACCCCAACTGGGTTGCTGCACCAAGTGGCTGCCTCCGGAGTGATTTGCTCACCATTCACCCAGTTCTTCACCAATTCACTTAAAAACAATCGCGATTTGTGCGCACCATTGATCCGCATACAACGCACCTTGACGCGAAACAATTGAACAAGGTTGAGAGGTAGTAAAATGCGAAATACTGGTTTCAAAGACACAAAAGCGGGAATACACGCTTTGCAAGGGTGCGCATCGCCACGAAAGCAGAACAGACAGATAGAGGGAAGCAATAGCTTTCAAACGGTATATTACACGACCCACTTTGATTGGGAGGAAGCGGAGATATTCCAGTAAGAGTGGAAGGTGGCTGAGGTCAGGTGATCAAAAAAGCGCTGGTGGGCATGATAGCTCGGGTAAGCCTATCGTGCCCACCAGCGCTTTTTTGTGTCACATGACATGGGCTGTGGCTCTGGTCGCATTTTTTCAAAACTGAACCACTTAGGGATTGAACCAGGGCCCTCAGCATTATAACCACAGGTTCTTACCACTGCACCACCAGGCTGTTACCACCTCTGTCTCCTTTATGCTCTATATTATATTTTGTAGCACTGATAAGATCTGCACAGCCACTTGGGCGCTTTTTTCCTTATCTGCCATTTCCGGATAGGGCAGATTGCCCTAGCAGTGATTTGGTGGGCCCATATTGTTTGGCTCATATCTTCCTCAGTTCTTGACCAAATCACTTCAAACAAATCGCGATTTGTGCGCATTTTAAGCGCATAAATAACGCATCAAAGCACGTGAGAATCGGTCAACTTCATGAGGTGATATGTGCGAAATACTGGCACCACTTGGAGGAATGCCCAACTCAGCAGTGGAGTGGTGGCCACTTTGTTTGGTCCATAGCTCACTCAGTTCTTCACCAAATGACCTAAAACAAATTGCGATTTGTGCGTATTTTGAGCATCAATAAGACACATTTAAGAACGTGGGAAGTGAGTAATTTTTGGGCTAATAAATTGCGAAATACTGTCACCACTTCAATCTGGCAGTTGGTCCAGCAGTAATCTGTTGGACCTCAGCTCATCCAGTTATTGACCAAATGGCTTCAAACAAATTGCAATGTGTGCATGTTTTCAATTCCAATGAGATGCATTAAAGTGTGTGGGGATCAAGCAAGTTTTAGAGGTTATGAATTGTGAAATACTGTCATTATTTGGAGGAATGCCAACAGTTGTGCCCCTTTTGATGCACGTGGAGACTGATAAGTAGCATCATCTTCAAGAGGTAGGTGAGGGCTTTCTGTGGGTATATAACATGACACAGCTTGATCAAGATATGGTAGATGTAATCCAATAAAAGGGCAAAAAAGCACCAGCACTATATGACTTCTATTCCTATGCTGGCCCTAAGTGCACTGTTGCTTGGACAAATTGTTATGCATTCTACATCATTGGATCCAGAATTAAATGCTCTATCATATGGTAACAATGTGTGTGCAAGAACCTGTGCCAGAGTGTTACAGTCTGTGCCAACCAGGCCAGGAGTACTGCAACTCTGCTGAAACTCTGTCCGAACTTCCATTCATCCTGTAACACCTAGACCACTTTAGCCCATCCCACTCCAGATACAAGTCTCACCCCATCCAGTTCCTTCTAGTCCCTCTCTGATTGTACTTACTCATACTCTGGTCAGACTTCCGCTTGGACCATGTGATCCGCTCTGGAGCTTCACTAGCTTCTGCACAGACAAGCAGATGCGCATCACCACAGGTGACTGTACATTACTCCCGGTCAGATACTCCACTCTGCAGCTCTCTGCAAAGTACTGATTGGAAGTCTGACCTTCAGACTCTGACCCCTAACTCCTATCTACAATTAGATTATATGCACTGAGCGAGCCAGCCTTATGCCTTAGTTTGCATATCTCATTTACTCTCCTGCTTGTAACTCCTACTCTGAATCTACCTCCTTCTCCATTATCTCCACCAAACTTCCATCTGGACCCTGACCTCCAACCTCTGACCTCCATGTGACTTCTGTCTCCCTTTGACTCTTTCTTCAACTCTTTATTCTAACTCTTCTCTGTTCTGGAGTTTCACCAATCTCGTTCAAAGTCTGAAGACCTGGCAGATTGCTCAGGGTGTTGCTAATAACTTCACCAAGCCTTTACCCTCTGGTGTGCCCAGACTTCTCACCTGTTCCTCTGGACTTCCTCACTAGAGTTCTGCTTCTTCGCTTTTCTGCTTCCCAGACTTCTGTGCACGATCCTAACACAGAGGTCAAAAATGTAACTTTTTTTATACATATTAAAGCATCAGTACATTTAAATATGAATATTCTATTCCCTCATCAATCGTATCTGCCAGACATGGCCCACTCCCACCAAGTATGAGTGTACCAGTATTATTCGAAAAACAACAGAACCTGATAAGTAAGTCAATTAAGTCGTATCAAAGAGCAAAAAACAAACTGTAACAAACCAGATGTCGTACTACACAGGTGTCCCGTGTATGCGGACACGATACAAGCAGGTCGAATCGCTACCCCAGTTATCCAGTACCTCCACCGCGACAATTCCAACGGAGATGGGCAAGTCGACAAAGAATTGAGACACAGGGAAGGTTTGCACGGGATCTTCATGGTGGATGTCATAGACAAAAGAAACCAGCGGCGCCCATAGATATCCCCGTGAAATTGACGGAGACTTACCGGTAGGGTATGGCAAACCCATGGCAACAAGTGTTTGGTAAATCTCGGAATTGTGTTTGCCCTCCACTACTCCCCAAAGGGTTATGTTCCTAGGAGCTTCGCCAGTATCCAGGGCGATTTCAGTCGGGAGGTGCTCGACGGAGATGTGTGAGGGATGTAGCATGCGTGGAAGCCGTATCCCGAGTTGAAATGGTAGGGTGTGGGTCCGCCAGCATCGTCCAGCGTGGACATTGTCGTCGATGGCAATGCCTGGATTGTCTTCGCGTGATGGCGGGGAACTACTCTGGCCCGACGTTAAGACTGCAGCGACCCAACCACCATTTGCACGCAGAGCAAAATCGGGGCGTCCACGACTAGCAAGTTGGTGTGAGCGTATCGCAGAGGCGACAATCTCATTGATCGCCGCCTTGACAGCAGGCGACAAAGTTGCGGGGGCATTCTGCGCAGGTCGGGATGGCCAAAGGAATCGGGATGGTGAAGGTAAGATGGTGGAGAATGATACCGTAGGAGAGTCGTGTGCAAGCTGCAACCATAAGGCTAGCCCGAGGAAGGCAATGGCGAGGACGGCAGGCAAGAATGTTGATGAACGCTTCGTCGCAGGGTGTTTTGTCAGATGTGGGGACGGCGGAGGGGAGAATTCGGGATCATCCACATCGGATGAGACCGAGTTTGTTGAGGCAAAACGGAGGACTTTGGGAGGGTCTGACGACAGGCTCCTTAGTAGACAAGTTGGATGATGGCGTACAGACTCACGGTTGGATTCCGGGGGCCAGTTTCTCGAGTCCTCACGTAGCATGAATCTCCTCCCGTCGAAACGAGATCCGCTGTCTTCAGGCGACTGCATTGAGGAGTACTTGGGCGAGTGATGTTTCCAGAGAGCTTAGAGTCTAACTTAGAGAGAGCAGGGAGCTAATGGTAGCACTGACAGCGGTCGGTCTCAGCCGTTCACACAAGCGCCAGTGAACCTCCAACACCTGGGTGCAGCGCCGAGCCGCTCATTTCGAGTTCTCATTTCGAGTTCAACGTTCGCACACGCGGATTCAGTTTCCAGTTACATTGTTTGACCAAAGCAACACCACAATATACAGACATCAATTGAAAGACTACACCCAATGGACGGACATCGATCTACACCCACTACCATGCAAGTACTCGCCTGCCTACGTCTGACGTTCCACTATGCAATAGTCAGAAGATGGGAGAGAGTAGTTATGATGGTACACATACTGGCAGAAACACGTCTAGTTCCCCAATCCCCTCCTACCCAGGAGAGGTCCTGCTTCTTCGGTGTGATATTCAAGACACGGCCGTCTGCTCGCTGGTACCCCACCTCGATAGGTTCCCATATTTCTTGCTCCATCCGCAACCAGAATTGAGACCCCGAAGGAGTCTTATGCCAAAACAAGTCTCCGATTTGCAGCCCACAGCTAGAATGCAGCCGGGGGGGCAGTGCGAGAGCTCGGTCGGTTTCGGATTCGATCTTGAACCAGTAGGTGTATTGACGCACACCAGAGGTGTCGTGCTTCCCGTTACCTCTGATCCTATTTTTCTGCCGAGTTAACTTGAGCTAGTAATGGCATTCGTCAATCACAATGATATTACAGACGGACAAACACGCTCACAATCTCGCCCTCGGAGTACTCACTGAAGCTCGGCCCTCTCGCAGATGGTTCCTTCGAACTCGATACCCTAGAACTGGACCGCGTGAGACGTTGTGGAGGACGATCCTCGTTATGATGGGTGGCCACCATGTTTTCATCGTGAGCTGGTGTCGCACGTCTTGAAGAGCTACGGCGGCTGGTCGGCACATCTTTGTTAGGAGTTGCAGGAGCCGGTGCCATGTGTCTTGAATGGCCTTCGCTTTGGTGACTAGCCACCGCATCGTCACTACGGGCTGCAGGGGCGGGCGCGGGCGAAGGAGATAATAGAATGGGTATCAACGGAGATTCTTCATCGCTATCTTCAACACGGCCATGCAAACGCCTAGGGGACAGCACCACTGAGAGCCTTGGTGAAGAAGATAGGATGCCCCTTGGCGTAGCTTGCCGTACTACATCGCGACCTTCCTCTTTGATTCTACTACGGATGTTAGAACATAGTCTGCAGGTCGGTAACTCTTTTCTCACCGAAGATCCTGTTCAAGACCCATTGTACCTTCAATAGTCCGAAGTACCGTTGGTACTGCGCCAGAACCACGGGGAACCCTTGCGGAGAATTGTAGGACTGTCGGGGAATGCTTACAGATCATCGTAGACGCAGAGAATGCATAATTTGTCCCAGCCGAGGGCTGTGGCCTGAAGAAGCAGCAAGAAACAAAGAAATATAACGAGAAGACGCATGATAGGGTGAGACATACGAAGGTAATGTACTCTGCTGGGGGCGGACTAGAGGAATCCATGGCAAGAGAGGAGTTCTGCATGGCTTCCGAGTCAAAGATGCCTGTCTGCGCACCTACTGGGGCACGAGAACCACACATACGGACTAGGTGCGGACTTGCCTGATTTTGCATAAAGTAGGTGTCCATGTCAGACAAAGTGTGATGCATTGCATGTCTGATGAATAAGTACGGAGTGCATCCAGCGAATCAGAATCTATCAATAAGATCACGCATCCGCTCCCAGTAAAGTAAGAGCGTGCCGAGAACGAGAAGGCCTAGAATCTACACATGGCGCTGTCAGCGTCCACCTTTGCTGAACAAGATCGATCGTCCTTACCATGGCCAGAGCATGCGCAAGTGAGACGAGACGAGTCTCCTCCGTTCTCACAAGGGCAACGGATCCCTGTCGCCTTCCTGTACCGGAGTCATAAAATGAACGGTGATACTGGCATCTACGTACTCACGAGCTTCTTTAGTCTTCCATATCACGATGGAACTGGGAGAGTCGAGATTGAAGATTCCCGCGGCCATGAAAAAATCGTCGTTCTTCAAATCGTAATGTGCCTGAAGATTGTAAGTTGTGGTAAGGGCTATAATACCAACGTGGCTTACTCCAATTGCGAGCACGCGTACTTCACCTAAAATACGAAGTCAAAACCATGCGACACTTATCTACAGTAACATACACACCATCCAGGGCAAGAGGTTGTTTACGGCGTGAATAGATGTCCCAGATGTTGATTTTGCCGTATAAGGTGCCACCGGCGATAGCATGATCGCCGTGCAAAAAGCGTAGAGGTATTGGTGGGCCCCTATCGACATCTTGCTCGAACGCGAACAAGGGCTCAAGTTCGACGAAACCCTTCATCTCAAAGAGCTCAAAGTCAGTAACCATGTTCGAAACAGCTAATATGCGCCCGTCCTTCGTTAGACTGGCGTCGGCACTAAAGGGAGTTGTGTAAGCGAGCGGGGAGCTGAGAACAGACAAGACACAGCTTACATGCTTCCTGGAATCGCCGTGCCGCCGATTCTATTCCAAGTCCGCCCATCGAATGCTCTGCCAGAGAATGTGTAAGTGTCTTTGGATGGATGCAATGTCCACAAAACTGTACTACTTACATGATGCCGTGACTAAGGTATGTAACCAAAAGGACGGTCGGATGCAATGGGCCCGAGGTCCAGTGCAAGCTGGTAGCAATGATATCGCACTTCGTCGTGTGTGCGCTCCTCCGAGGTGTACGAAGTTCCGCAATGAATTTCCAGGAGCCTGAGATGTGTTAGTTAATGCACAAAGAGCATGTAGAAGGCTTACATCGTGATTCTCGTACCCAAATTTTGACTTCCCTATGCGCTCCCGAAGCCAAATAGGTGCCGTTGAATGCGAGGCGTTCAACAGGATACCGATGTGCAAGGAATCCCTCAAGTTGAATCAGTTTCTACTCGAAGTAAGCGTAAGACACTTGTGACAAAGGTGGCACAACTTGCCGCATGGACCGCCAGGGAAGCGATTGTCCCGTTTTCCATCCCACACACCAGATTTCGACTCGATTCCAGCCATATAACCGAAAGCACCGGCGATTTGCCAGAAAATACATACAACAGCTTACCGGATCCGACGTGCCATATGCATACCCTTCCGTCCAAGCCGCCCGACGCGAGAAGTTCTCCATCGGGACTAAACCCAACGACTGTGACTGCATTTGCGTGGCCTTCCGGGTGCGAAAGTCGATTGAATTGTTTGTACAGAAGAGGCATCGAGGAAGAAGCTGGAGTAGGTAGCGGCTAGCAAGGAGCGCGAGCTACGAGGGATCATGAGAAGCCGGCCGCTCAGAAACAGTAGCTCCGAGAACCTCGGGATCTTGCACACTCTCCTACTCACTCAGGCGCTCGTGCACATGGCCACGATTGACTAGCGCTCGCATTGTCTTCCTCTGCCAACGTTTTCTGCCTGCTGGCGGGCTAGTAGTTGATGGTGTCGGACACCACCTGTCAACTTAATCGTACATATCGCGTCTTGCATTTGTTTTCCGGGTAATGGCCTTGTTCTTCTCAAGGCAACGTTCACGCTCACGGACTTGCCTTGATCCCAGGTACGCTCAAGACGATGTCCGGGAACAACAGCAGGATGCGACAACATACAACGGACACGCATGCCACTCAAGGCTGTATATAAGTCTACGTAGAACCGCGTATGATATGCACTACCTCACTCCTCTGCATTGATTTGTCCACCGCTTTGCAAGATGTCTCTTGTGCCGCTCTCACCGACCCAAAGCAGGCAGCGTGCCGAGCTCGAGATGGTAAGCCCTACGTACAACTATTGCTACGGACGTGCCTGACACATTAGCAGAGTGCTCTATCTCTACCTATCCGCCAAGTCATACGCATCAAAACGTTACAAAATTTACAAAATTTTGTTCAACTCGGGGCCTACAATGCGAACATTGGACGGGTTGTAGAAGACCTCAGCATCTCCCTCCCCTTGGACGCCGGGTACCCTGCGCAGGCCGTCCGTACCGCCCTTCGACTTACTCCTAACATTGAAAGCCTCGTCTTAGATCTTCCTCCGGAATCACCGGCCTCACTCTTGAGCGGCCTTGATTACCCCAACCTACGCATCTTCTCCACCAACCTCCCCCATCGTGCTCTGGTGTCGTTCATCACCTCCCACCCTTCCCTCAATGCGGTCGCATTGCAGGGCTGCGGACGTAGTGGCACGTGTCCCCTCCGCGGAGTAGAGCTCCGTGAGCTCTCCAATCTGCAGTGTCCTTCCCGCTGCTTTGTTGGCATCACACGTGGCCCTCTCGTCACCGCCGCCGTGAGCCTCTCTCGCCTCACCTCTATGTCATCTCTCGCTATTCAAACGCTCGCCTCTTCCAATCTACACACGCTCACAGTCGACTATTTCACGACCAATTACGACGTTCTCGTTGGCATAATCGCCGCTGTCCCCAATCTTCGCAAACTCAAGCTGAACGAGAAGCCACGCCCTCAGGTACATTAGATGTTAACCTATATGAATGCCGCGTGCTTACTGTCTTACAGTGCCGTCACGACAACGGCATTCGCCGGCCTTGGAACGATCTGCGAGCGTGGCATCGCGCTCTTCTCCGTCTTCCGCTCTTGGAGGAGCTGATGCTGCGGACGCTCGTCTGCGTGGTAGGGCCCAATCGCACGGAGTTCGACATTGTCACGGCGTGGGCGTGTGGCACCGGGCGGCGTGCGGTGCCCCATCCCAGCTTGTATCATATCGCGCTGATTCAGAAGGATCTCGCTAATGATGCTGAGCAACGCCTTAGCCACTGGTTCAAGAAGGAAAATGGGTTGTGGGCGCGGCTCAATGGTAATGCGGTCGGACCAAGCCAGTCGTTCACTATGTAGAAACGCAGCTGTGGTACCCAGCTCCCTCAAACACTTGGTGGGAGTGGGCCATGTCTGGCAGATACAATTGATGAGGGAGCGGGATATTCATATTGAAATGTACTGATGCTTTAATATGTATAGAAGAAGTTACATTTTTGACCTCTGTGTTAGGATCGTGCACAGAAGTCTGGGAAGCAGAAAAGCGGAGAAGCAGAACTCTAGCGAGGAAGTCCAGAGGAACAGGTGAGAAGTCTGGGCACACCAGAGGGCAAAGGCTTGGTGAAGTTATTAGCAACACCCTTAGCAATCTGCCGGGTCTTCAGACTTCAGATGGAGTTGGTGGAACTCCAGAATGGGGAAGAGTCAGAATGAAGAGTTGAAGGAAGAGTCAAAGGGAGATAAGTGTCAGATGGAGGTCGGATGTCGCAGTCCAGATGGAAATCTGGCACAGATGATGGAGAAGGAGGTGGATTCAGAGTCGGAGTTATAAGCAGAAGAGTAAACAAGATATCTGAACTAAGGCATAAGGCTGGCTAGCTTGGTGCTTATAATCTAATCATAGATAGGAATTAGGGGTTGGAGTCCGGAGGTCAGACTTCCGGTCAGGACTCCACGGAGTGGAGCATCTGACTGGGAGTGACGTACAATGACATGTGGTGATGTGCATCTGCACATCCACACAGAACCTCATGGAGTTCTGGAGTGGATCACAGTCTGAGCAGATGTCCGACCGGAGGATGAGTAAGTATGATCGGAAAAGACTAGAGGGAACTGGAAGGGCCAAGACCTGTAGCTGTAATGGAAGGGGCTGGAGCGGTTTAGGTGTTACAGGATGGATGGAAGTCTGGGTGGAGTTCTGGAACTCCGGGCCTGGTTGGCACGGACTGTAACAATTCAATTCTGGATCCAATGGTGTATAATGCATGATAATTTGTCCAAGCAACAGCGCACTTACAATCAGTATGAGGATAGAAGTCATATAGTGCCAGCACTGTTTTTGCCCTGTTATTGGATTATCTCTCTCATATCTTGATCAAGCTATGTCATGTTATATACCCACTGAAAGCCCTCACCTACCTCTTGAAGATGATGCTACTTATCAGTCTCCATGTGCATCAAAAGGGGCACAGTTGTTGGCATTCCTTCAAATAATGACAGTATTTTGCAATTTATGACCTCTAAAGCTTGTTTGATCCCCACACACTTTAATGCATCTCATTGGAATTGAAAACATGCACACATTGCAACTTGTTTGAAGCCATTTGGTCAAGAAATGGATGAGCTATGGTCCCACAGATTACTGCTGGACCAACTGCCAGATTGCAGTGGTGACAGTATTTCACAATTTATGAGCCCAAAAATCACTCAATTCCCACGTTCTTGAATGCATCTTATTGATGCTGAAAATGCCCACAAATTGCAATTTGTTTGAGGTCATGTGGTCACGAACTGAGTGGGCTATGGACCAAACAAAGTGGCCACCACTCCACTGCTGAGTTGGGCATTCCTCCAAGTGGTGCCAGTATTTCGCACATATTACCTCATGAAGTTGACCAATTCTCACGCGCTTTGAGGCGTTATTTATGCGCTTAAAATGCGCACAAATCGCGATTTGTTTGAAGCGATTTGGACAAAAACTGAGGAAGATATGAGCCAAACAATATGGGCCCACCAAATCATTGCTGGGACCACCTGCCCAATCCGGAAATGGCAGATAAGGAAAAAAGCGCTCAAGTGGCTGTGCAGATCTTATCAGTGCTACAAGATATGATATAGAGCATAAAGGAGTGAGGGGTAGTAACAGCCCAGTGGTGCAGTGGTAAGAACCTGTGGTTATAATGCTGAGGGCCCTGGTTCAATCCCTGGGTGGTCCAGTTTTGAAAAAATGCGACCAGAGCCACAGCCCTTGTCACGTGACCCAAAAAAGCGCTGGTGGGCACAATAGCTCGGGTAAGGCTATCGTGCCCACCAGCGCTTTTTTGGTCACCTGACCTCAGCCACCCTCCACTCTTACTGGATTATCTCCGCTTCCTCCTAACCAAAGTGGGTCATGTAAGATACCGTTTGAAAGCTCTGGCTTCCCTCTATCCATCTGTGCTGTTTTCGTGGCGATGCGCGCCCTTGCGAACCGTGTATTCCCGCTTTTGTGTCTCTGAAACCAGTATTTCGCATTTTACCCCCCCTCAAACCTCCCCAATGCTCTCGCGTCTAAATGCGCTGTCTGCAGATTAATGGTGCGCAGAAATCGCGATTGTTTTGAAGCAATTCGGTTGAGAACTGGTTGAATGGTGAGCAAATCACTCCGGAGGCAGCCACTTGGTGCAGCAACCCAGTTGGGGCAGCATTGCTGTGGCTGTTGTTCCCTCACCTCTTACTCCCTCATGGTGATGTGGACCTCGTTGGAATCTGATCCCTGAGCCCTACCCAATGGTAGCTCTCTCATTCGATTTGGAGGAGAACTGGTGGAGTTGTAGGGGGTTTTCTCAGGATAGAGGAGGGGATGCTGGTGATGTGGCAACACTATCTCTGTGAGTTCTTCAACGCCTGCTCTCGTCTTTGGTGCGTTGGAAAGCCCTCTTCAATCCCTTTCCAACGAGCCCACTTGGGCCACGATCCGTCAAGCCGTTCCGCTTCTATTGCCCCCACATCTTCCTGATCACTCTCATTACTTGCTACAGCCACAGTGCTGCGAGGTTTTCTTTGTTCTGTATGGTTCAGGGCCCATTCAATTCTCCTCAATAAGGGCTTTCCAACGAGCCATCATTCACCTCAATTGAACTACATCTCACGTCGCAGTTGCTTCCACTGCGGCCCCATCCTCCTCATCCCCATCCAACTCTCTATCTCCTATCTCCTCCACTCCTGGATGGATTCAGGTCATTTTGGGCTTGTCTGGTCAGGATTATTAAGACCTACAAGGGCATCCCCTCTCCTCAGAACAATTTCAGGTGTGTGCTCCATCAGCTGTGCCACGTTGCCCTCTTTGCCCAGGTTGGCAGAGGCATCCAGTTGCTTCCTACTAGTGCCAGCTGCCCAAGAACTCCTCAATGAAAGTGTCACCCTCCACTCCTTCTCACTCAATCCTTCCTTAAAACCATACTCCTTGTGTTAGATCATCATGTTCACTGTAGGCTGAAGGCTGAGGGGCACCAGGCAGGAGCAGATACCGTACACCATGTGAATTCAGTTGGGTGATGTGGATGTTATGTGGTACGTCCCTTTTACTTGTGTTTTCCTCTTCCTTCTCCCCATCCTGCACCCCCTTGTTCTATCACCCTACAGACCTGTAGCCTGTGTTCAGAGATGGTGTAAGAACCCGATATGGACTTGGAGTTAGGGCTTCTGGACTTGTGCCTCAGATGCCCACTACACAGCCTGTAGTCTTCTTCTACATCCATTGTTGCTACATCTTTCTTATTTATAACTACAGACTAGGATCTTCCACTATTGTAACCAGTGTAATGAACGCTCACCCCCCTGTATTCCTACAGACAACCAGGTGAGCACTTTTACTGGATTATCTCCATCATTTACTTACTAATATGGACTGTGCAAGGTATCATTTGAAAGCTCTTGTAAATCTCTATCTAATGACATCTGTTTGAAGACTATATCCATAACACTGGGTGAGTTATGTCCTCAACAACACTCTCATTTTCATTCACACAGGAATAGTGGATGTACCATTACTGGGATAATCCCAGTGATATCATGGGTGGATGGAGCTTCAGAACAGCTTTCTGATGAGGTATGAAACCTGTCATTTGGATAAGAACTGGCCAAGTTATGGGGGAAAGAAGTGTTAGCTGTAGGAGGTTAATAGCCAGTAAACCCGTGTTCTAGCCCTGATTTGCTTACTGATCTATGAATGTTAATGTTTCATTAGATGCGCATTGTTAATACCTTTGTTACACACCGACTTTCATCTTGATTGACCCAGTAATAAGCCCAGTAACCCAGAATTACTGAAGTTTAGAGACCAGTACAGCCACATAATAAAGTGATCTAAGTGGGACATGTGCAGCGCTTCAGAGGCCAAAATAAGCGCCCAAAAGACGGCTTTGTATGTGGTAAGTAGTGGTAAGCAATGGGTAAGTAATGGTTGAAAGGCTAACCCTAGAATTTGTAGTGAAAATTAGCCCTAACCCCAGGCTGGGTGTTGGTGGGTAAGAAAGATTGTATGTGGCGCTTATTTTTGGACTTACTTGGATAAGCTGAGATTGAAAATATTTTCCCACAGGGATCGATTGGCGTAACGCGGCCTGGCACTGAGGTCGTCCCATAAGAAACGATTTCTTCGTACCTCATCAATCGTAATACTAGTTTTTGTTTTGTGTCTCGGATCACGGGATAATAATGCACTCGTATTAATGTCACGAGACGAGCGGAGGCGAGCGATGTAGCGATTCAGCGGGGGAGGTGTACAGTATGGGATACAACCAATACCCGAGTCGTAGTAGAGGTATTTGTAGATGTAATCGTAAGCAGGCGTCTGCTGCTGCTGTTGGGGGCGGGGGCGGGAGATGGGTACGTGGCGGGGAACAATGCGGACGGAGCGCGTGCATCCTAGCCGGGTAGCTATCGACGATTGCAGCTTCGGGGAGGATAGCTGGGTCGAGGTGCGGGGAGTTGGAATGACACGATTTCGTGGGGAAGCGAGCATGCGGAGGCGGGTAAAAAAAGGGCTAGGCAGTGCGGGATGGCAGGAAGCAGCAGGGCGCCGGACGGCGGCGCGCGGAAGGACAGAGAGGAGCAGATTGGCGGTGAGGAGGGCAAAAACAGCGAGTGGAAAGGAAAACGCGCTCGAGGCGGGGAGACAGTACTCACTGGTGTCCAGTAAGCCGCGGAAATCGTACGTATACCCCTTTTGCCGTTGGGCGCACACACAGCGAGGGGAATGAGATAAACAGGAGTAGGATAGCGAGGCCCAGTGCCAACACCAACACGAACGCGCTGCATCGTAGGGCTGTGGTGCGACCCAGCGTACGAACGTGAACATGCGGTGGAGCAGGTACCGGGTGGTAGAGGAAGGATGTCGATGAAGCTTTGGGCTCGGCGCTTTGGTGTCTGGTGACCCCGGCAAGATAAAATAATTGCACAATCATGTGATCGCCATCTGCACGACCGCACTCGAAGTCGCACCTTTGTGTCGAGCCACTAACGCGACCTGCAATCCTACTACTAGCTGGCCTCCCTCTCTCTGTTTCTCTCAGTGCTTTCTCGGCTCTGATGTCCCTTCGCGTGTATCCTCCACGCAACCATGAGCGCCACAGGTCCCACAGGGTCACCCTCCGAGATGCTCGTTCTTGTGCGTATACATAATTCTCGACATCACATACCGTGTAACACTATGCGCTAGGATTATACAGAAGGGGTCACGAAAGATCATCTTGAAGTGCTTCGCTCTAGGACCGTCCTTCTCCAACTTGAATTGACTGTCCTCAAAGCCCAGAGAGCTACAGACCGGGGCAAGATCGAGCGACTCGAGCAAGATATCGCGGACCTTCGCGTGTCTAGCGACGAGCTTATAGCCTGGATACAGCGAATGTCACAGCTCTTGGAATACATCGAGGGCCTGACTGAGGATATGAAGCGCCGTGCATCTAGTTCTCAAGCGGTTCATCGCGGCTTTCTGTCCCGTCAAGAAACCGATCCTTCCGGTATGTTTTTCCGTTTTACGATTGATGAGGTACGAAGAAATCGTTTCTTATGGGACGACCTCAGCGCCAGGCCGCGTTACGCCAATCGATCCCTGTGGGAAAATATTTTCAATCTCAGCTTATCCAAGTAAGTCCAAAAATAAGCGCCACATACAATCTTTCTTATCCACCAACACCCAGCCTGGGGTTAGGAGCAATTTTCACTACAAATTCTAGGGTTAGCCCTTCAACCATTACTTACTCATTGCTTACCACTACTTACCACATACAAAGCCGTCCTTTGGGCGCTTATTTTCGCCTCTGAAGCGCTGCACATGTCCCACTTAGATCACTTTATTATGTGGCTGTACTGGTCTCTGAACTTCAGTAATTCTGGGTTACTGGGCTTATTACTGGGTCAATCAAGATGAAAGTCAGTGGTTAAGAAAGGTATTAACAATGTGCAGCTAATGAAACATTAATATCCATAGATCAGTAAGCAAATCAGGGCTAGAACACGGGTTTACTGACTGTTAACTTTCAATAGCTAACACTTCTTTCCCCCATAACATGGCCAGTTCTTATCCAAACAACAAGTTAATACCTCATTAGAAAGATGTTCTGAAGCTGCATCCATCCATGATATCACCGTAGTAATCCCTGTAATAGCAAACCTGCTATTCCTGTTTATATGATAGTAAGAGTGTTATTAAGGACATAGCTCACCCAGTGTTAGATATAGTTTTCAAACAGATGGCATTAGATAGAGATTTACAAGAGCTTTCAAATGATATCTTGCACAGTCCATATTAATAAGTAAATGATGGAGATAATCCAGTAAAAGTGCTCACCTGGTTATCTATAGGAATACAGGGGGGTGAGCGTTCATCACACTAGTTACAATAGTGGAAGATCCTAATCTGTAGTCAGAAATAAGAAAGATGTAGCAACAATGGATGTAGAAGAAGACTACAGGCCGTGTAGTGGGCATCTGAGGCACAAGTCCTGAAGCCCTAACCCCAAGTCCATATCAGGTTCTTACACCCCCCATCTCTGGACACAGGCTACAGGTGTGTAGGGTGATAGAACAGGAGGGTGCAGGATGGGGAGAAGGAAAACACAAGTAAAAGGAACATACCACATAACATCCACATCACCCAACTGAATTCACATGGTGTACGGTATCTGCTCCTGCCTGGTGCCCCAAAGCCTTCTGCCCACAGTGAACATGATGATCTAACACAATGAGTATGGTGTCAGGAAAGGGTTGAGTGGGAAGGAGTGGAGGGTGACACTTTCATTGGGGAGTTCTTGGGCAGCTGGCACTAGTAGGAAGCAACTAAATGCCTCTGCCAACCTAGGCAGAGAGCGACGTGGCACAGCTGATGCAGCACACACCTGGAATTGTTGTGAGGAGAGGGGATGCCCTTGTAGGTCTTAATAATCCTGACCAGACAAGCCCAAAATGACCTGAATCCATCCAGGAGTGGAGGAGATAGGAGATAGAGAGTTGAATGGGGAGGAGGAGGATGGGGTCGCAGTGGAAGCAACTGTGTGGTGGGATGTGGTTCAATGGAGGTGAATGATGGCTCGTTGGAAAGCCCTTAATAAGGAGAATTGAATGGTCCTTGAATCATACAGAACAAAGACAAACTTGCAGCACTGTGGCTGTAGCAAGTGCTGAGAGTGATCAGGAAGATGTAGGGGCAATAGAAGCTGAACGGCTTGACGGATTGTGGCCCAAGTGGGCTTGTTGGAAAGGTGTTGCAGAGGGCTTTCCAACGCACCAGAGAAGAGAGCAGGCGTTGAAGAACTCACCGAGATAGTGCTGCCACATCACCAGCATCCCCTCCTCTATCCCGAGAAAACCTCCTACAACTCCACCAGTTCTCCTCCAATTCAAATGAGAGAGCTACCATTGGGTAGGGCTCAGAGATCAAAATCCAACGAGGTCCATATCACCATGAGGGAGTGAGAGGGGAGGGAACAACAGCCAGAGCAATGCTGCCCCAACTGGGTTGCTGCACTAAGTGGCTGCCTCCGGAGTGATTTGCTCACCATTCACCCAGTTCTCAACCGAATTGCTTCAAAACAGTCGTGATTTGTTGCGCACCGTTGACCCGCATACAACGCACCTGGACACGAAAGAATTGGAGAGGTTTGAGCAGTGGTAAAGTGCGAAATACTGGTTCTCCAGACACAAAAGTGGGAATACACGCTTCGCCAGGGTGCGCGTCGCCACGAAAACAGCACAGACGGATAGAGGGAAGCAAGAGCTTTCAAACGGTATATTACACGACCCACTTTGGCTATCAGGAAGCGGAGATAATCCAGTAAGAGTGGAGGGTGGCTGAGGTCAGGTGACCAAAAAAGCGCTGGTGGGCACGATAGCCTTACCCGAGCTATCATGCCCACCAGCGCTTTTTTGGGTCACATGACAAGGGCTGTGGCTCTGGTCGCATTTTTTCAAAACTGGACCCCTCAGGGATTGAACCAAGGCCCTCAGCATCATAACCACAGGTTCTTACCACTGCACCACTGGGCTGTTACCACCTCTGCCTCCTTTATGCTCTATATCATATCTTGTAGCACTGATAAGATCTGCACAGCCACTTGAGCGCTTTTTTCCTTATCTGCCATTTCCGGATAGGGCAAGTGGTCCCAGCAGTGATTTGGTGGGCCCATATTGTTTGGCTCATATCTTCCTCAGTTTTTGTCCAAATCGCTTCAAACCAATCGCGATTTGTGCGCATTTTAAGCGCCTAAATAACGCCTCAAAGCGCGTGAGAATCGGTCAACTTCATGAGGTAATATGTGCAAAATACTAGCACCACTTGGAGGAATGCCCAACTCAGCAGTGGAGTGGTGGCCACTTTGTTTGGTCCATAGCCCACTCAGTTCGTGACCACATGACCTCAAACAAATTGCAATTTGTGGGCATTTTCAGCATCAATAAGATGCATTCAAGAACGTGGGAATTGAGTGATTTTTGGGCTAATAAATTGCAAAATACTGTCACCACTTCAATATGGCAGTTGGTCCAGCAGTTACGATTGATGAGGTACGAAGAAATCGTTTCTTATGAGACGACCTCAGCGCCAGGCCGCGTTACGCCAATCGATCCCCGTGGGAATATATTTTCAATCTCAGCTTATCCAAGTAAGTCTCAAAATAAGCGCCACATACAATCTTTCTTACCCACCAACACCCAGCCTGGGGTTAGGAGCAATTTTCACTACAAATTCTAGGGTTAGCCCTTCAATCATTACTTACCCATTGCTTACCACTACTTACCACATACAAAGCCGCCTTTTGGGCGCTTATTTTCGCCTCTGAAGCGCTGCACATGTCCCACTTAGATCACTTTGTTATGTGGCTGTACTGGTCTCTAAACTTTAGTAATTCTGGGTTACTGGGCTTATTACTGGGTCAATCAAGATGAAAGTCAGTTTGTAACAAAGGTATTAACAATGTGCATCTAATGAAATGTTAATATTCATAGATCAGTAAGCAAATCAGGGCTAGAACACAGGTTTACTGACTGTTAACTTCCAACCGCTAACACTTCTCTCCCCCATAACATGGCCAGTTCATATGCAAACAACAAGTTTAATACCTCATTAGAAAGGTGTTCTGAAGCTGCATCCATCCATGATATCACAGTAGTAATCCCAGTAATAGAAAACCTGCTATTCCTGTTTGTATGATAGTAAGAGTGTTATTAAGGACATAGCTCACCCAGTGTTAGAGATATAGTATTCGAACAAATGTCATTAGATAGAGATTTACAAGAGCTTTCAAATGATACCTTGCACAGTCCATATTAGTAAGTAAATGATGGAGATAATCCAGTAAAAGTGCTCAACTGGTTCTCTGCAGGAATACAGGGGGGTGAGTGTTCATCACACCAGTTACAGTAGTGGAAGAGCCTAGTCTGTAGTCAGAAATAAGAAAGGTGCAACAATAATGGATGTAGAAGAAGACTACAGGCCGTGTAGTGGGCATCTGAGGCACAAGTCCAGAAGCCCTAACCCCAAGTCCATATCAGGTTCTTACACCCCCCATCTCTGGACACAGGCTACAGGTGTGTAGGGTGATAGAACAGGAGGGTGCAGGATGGGGAGAAGGAAAAGGAAAACACAAGTAAAAGGGACGTACCACATAACATCCACATCACCCAACTGAATTCATATGGTGTACAGTATCTGCTCCTGCCTGACGCCCCTCAGCCTTCAGCCTACAGTGAACATGATGATCTAACACAAGGAGTATGGTGTCAGGAAAGGATTGAGTGGGAAGGAGTGGAGGGTGACACTTTCATTGGGGAGTTCTTGCGCAGTCAGTGCTTGTAGGAAGCAACTAAATGCCTCTGCCAACCTAGGCAGAGAGCGACGTGGCACAGCTGATGCAGCACACACCTGGAATTGTTGTGAGGAGAGGGGATGCCCTTGTAGGTCTTGAGAATCCTGACCAGATAAGCACAGAATGGTCTGAATCCATCCAGGAGTGGAGGAGATAGGAGATAGAGAGTTGGATGGGGATGAGGAGGATGGGGTCGCAGTGGAAGCAACTGTGTGGTGGGATGTGGTTCAATTGAGATGAATGATGGCTCGTTGGAAAGCCCTCATTGAGGAGAATTGAATGGTTCCTGAACCATACGGAATACAGAAAGACTCGCAGCACTGTGGCTGTAGCAAGTAATGAGAGTGATCGGGAAGATGTGGGGGCAATAGAAGCTGAACGGCTTGACGGATTGTGGCCCAAGTGGGCTTGTTGGAAAGGGATTGAAAAGGGCTTTCCAACGCACCTAAAACGAGAGCAAGCGTCGAAGAACTCACCCAGATAGTGCTGCCACATCACCAGCATCCCCTCCTTTATCCCGGGAAAACCCCCCACAACTCCACCAGTTCTCCTTCAAATTGAATGAGAGAGCTACCATTGGGTAGGGTTCAGCGACCAGAATCCAACGAGATCCACATCACCATGAGGGAGTGAGAGGTGAGGGAACAACAGCCACAGCAATGCTGCCCCAACTGGGTTGCTGGACTAAGTGGCTGCCTCCGGAGTGATTTGCTCACCATTCACCCAGTTCTCAACCAAAATGCTTCAAAACAATCGCGATTTGTGCGCACCATTAATCTGCAAACAACGCACCTGGCCGCGAGAGCATTGGGGAGGTTTGAGCAGTGGTAAAATGCGAAATACTGGTTCTTGAGACACAAAAGTGGGAATAGAGCCTTGTTGAGGGCGCGCGCTGCCGCAAAAACAGCACAGACGGATAGAGGGAAGCAAGAGCTTTCAAACGGTACCTTACACGACCCACTTTGGTTAGGAGGAAGCGGAGATAATCCAGTAAGAGTGGAGGGTGGCTGAGGTCAGGTGATCAAAAAAGCGCTGGTGGGCACGATAGCTCGGGTAAGCCTATCGTGCCCACCAGCGCTTTTTTGTGTCACATGACATGGGCTGTGGCTCTGGTCGCATTTTTTCAAAACTGGACCACTCAGGGATTGAACCAGGGCCCTCAGCATTATAACCACAGGTTCTTACCACTGCACCACTGGGCTGTTACTACCCCTGTCTCCTTTATGCTCTATATCATCTCTTGTAGCACTGATAAGATGTGCACAGCCACTTGAGCGCTTTTTTCCCTACCTGCCATTTCCGGATAGGGCAGGTGGCCCTAGCAGTGATTTGGTGGGCCCATATTGTTTGGCTCATAGCTTCCTCAGTTCTTGACCAAATGACTTCAAACAAATCGCGATTTGTGCGCATTTTAAGCGCCTAAATAACGCCTCAAAGCGCGTGAGAATTGGTCCACTGCATGAGGTAATATGTGCGAAATACTGGCACCACTTGGAGGAATGCCCAACTTAGCAGTGAAGTGGTGGCCACTTTGTTTGGTCCATAGCTCACTCAGTTCTTCACCAAATGACCTCAAACAAATCGCGATTTGTGCGCATTTTCAGCATCAATAAGATGCATTCAAAAACGTGGGAATTGAGTCATTTTCGGGCTGATAAATTGCGAAATACTGTCACCACTTCAATATGGCAGTTGGTCCAGCAGTAATCTGTTGGACCATAGCTCATCCAGTTCTTGACCAAATGGCTTCAAACAAATTGCAATGTGTGCATGTTTTCAATTCCAATGAGATGCATCAAAGTGGATGGGTATCAAGCAAGCTTTAGAGGTTATGAATTGTGAAATACTGTCATTATTTGGAGCAATGCCAACAGTTGTGCCCCTTTCAATGCACATGAAGACTGATAAGTAGCATCATATTCAAGAGGTAGGTGAGGGCTTTCTGTGGGTGTATAACATGACATAGCTTGATCAAGATATAAGAGATATAATCCAATGAAAGGGCAAAAAAGCACCGGCACTATATGACTTCTATTCCTATGCTGGCCCTAAGTGCATTGTTGCTTGGACAAATTATCGTGCATTATACATCATTGGATCCATAATTGAATGCTCTACCATATGGTAACAATGTGTGTGCAAGAACTTGTGCCAGAGTGTTACAGTCTGTGCCAACCAGGCCAGGAGTACTGCAACTCTGCTGAAACTCTGTCTGGACTTCCCTTCATCCTGTAACACCTAGACTGCTTCAGCCCATCCCACTCCAGATACAAGTCCCACCCCATCCAGTTCCTTCTAGTCCCTCTCTGATTGTATCTACTCATACTCTGGTCGGACTTCCGCTTGGACCACGTGATCTGCTCAGGAGCTCCACTAGCTTCTGTCACACGTTACTGTATGTCACTTCTGGTTGGTTACTCCACTCTGCAGCTCTCTGCAAAGTACTGATTGGAAGTCTGACCTTCAGACTCTGACCCCTAACTCCTATCTACAATTAGATTATATGCACTGAGCGAGCCAGCCTTATGCCTTAGTTTGCATATCTCATTTACTCTCCTGCTTGTAACTCCTACTCTGAATCTACCTCCTTCTCTATTATCTCCGCCAAACTTCCATCCAGACTCTGACCTCCAACCTCTGACCTCCATGTGACTTCTATCTCCCTTTGACTCTTCCTTCAACTCTTCCTTCAACTCTTCATTCTAACCCTTCTCCATTTTGCAGTTCCGCCAACCCCATCTGAAGTCTGACGATCTGG
Source organism: Trametes hirsuta (assembly GCA_001302255.2). Taxonomy (NCBI): domain Eukaryota; kingdom Fungi; phylum Basidiomycota; class Agaricomycetes; order Polyporales; family Polyporaceae; genus Trametes; species Trametes hirsuta. Next base: position 1,061,201 of record CP019376.1, read on the forward strand.
CAGATTGCTCAGGGCATTGCTAATAGCTTTGCCAAGTCTTCACTCTCTGGTGTGCCTGGACTCCTCACCTGTTCCTTCAGACTTCCTCTCTGGGGTTCTGCTTTTTTGTTTTTCCACTTCCTGGACTTCCGCGCACGATTCTGACACAGAGGTCAAAAATGTAACTTCTTTTATACATATTAAAGTATCAGTACATTCAAATATGGATATCCTGCTCCCTCATCAATTGTATCTGCCAGACATGGCCCACTCCCACCAAGTAATCTGTTGGACCATAGCTCATCCATTTCTTGACAAAATGGCTTCAAACAAATTGCAATGTGTGCATGTTTTCAATTCCAATGAGATGCATCAAAGTGTGTGGGGATCAAGCAAGTTTTAGAGGTTATGAATTGTGAAATACTGTTATTATTTGGAGGAATGCCAACAATTGTGCCCCCTTTCACGCATATGGAGACTGATAAGTAGCACCATCTTCAAGAGGTAGGTGAGGGCTTTCTGTGGGTATATAACATGACACAGCTTGATCAAGATATGGTAGATGTAATCCAATAAAAGGGCAAAAAGCACCGGCATCATATGACTTCTATCCTCATACTGATTGTAAGTGTGCTGTTGCTTGGACAAATTATTATGCATTATACACCATTGGATCCAGAATTGAATTGTTACAGTCCGTGCCAACCAGGCCCGGAGTTTCGGAACTCCACCCAGACTTCCACTTGGTGGGAGTGGGCCATGTCTGGCAGATACGATTGATGAGGGAGCAGGATATCCATATTTGAATATACTGATGCTTTAATATGTATAAAAGAAGTTACATTTTTGACCTCTGTGTCAGGATCATGCGTGGAAGTCCAGAAAGTGGAAAAACAAAAAAGCAGAACCCCAGAGAGGAAGTCCAAAGGAACAGGTGAGGAGTCCCAGCACACCAGAGAGTGAAGACTTGGCAAAGCTATTAGCAATGCCCTGAGCAATGCCCTGAGCAATCTGCTAGGTCTTCAGACTATGAACGAGATTGGTGAAACTCCAGAACAGAGAAGAGTTAGAATGAAGAGTTGAAGGAAGAGTCAAAGGGAGACAGAAGTCACATGGAGGTCAGAGGTTGGAGGTCAGAGTCCGGATGGAAGTTTGGTGGAGATAATGGAGAAGGAGGTAGATTCAGAGTAGGAGTTACAAGCAGGAGAGTAAATGAGATATGCGAACTAAGGCATAAGGCTGGCTTGCTCAGTGCTTATAATCTAATTGTAGATAGGTGTAAGTATACCGTAGAGGGGCTTTGTCCCCTGTATCCTGCAGGTACTCTGTACCAGGCTTGGATTGCTCGGCGTACTCAAAGGATGGTGGGGGTAGAGTTCTCTACCCCCCCAGGCACCCAAGGCCCGAACCTTGGGTCACCGTACGCATAGATAATACAACGATTAATCTAATCTATCGGGCGCTAAGGCCCTGATAAGACCTTGGAGGGACTTAGACTGGTTGTCAGAGGCTCAGTGGCCTCCTCAAGCACGCTCCACGTGCGGTATAATGAATGTAGAACCGCGCCGTCGCACGCGGTTCTTACACTCCCCCGTTAGACCCATTACGGGTCTGGGAGTAAGGAATACTCATGATGGAAAGGCTACAACTTGGAGTAGCGTTAACACAGTATAAATACATTGGTACCCAAACGCTGTGCTCGTCCGGGGCCGTGGTATGGGGGGTACTGAGACCACCATTGGTCTGGGGTGGTAGTGTGGACCATGCACTGTTTGGAGAGGTAGAAGGGACGTCAAAGTGTCCCGCGCCCTGGATGTATGCCCACGACGGGGACGCGCCATCTGGGCGGGTGGTCGTGGCAGTCACGAACTCGAGGACGCTGAGCATCCTGGTCTTATAAATCACAGCATGTCGCGTGTGACTCGAAGGGGTGCCGCGGTGGCACCGCGTGCTAATACGACAGATTAGGGACATTGAATGTCCCATTCGCTCGACGAGCATGCTAGGCGTGCGATGCCAGACTCGCCTTAAGCGGTCTGGTCCATGTCGTCATTTTGTGGTTGGGGCCCTGAGGGCCCCCCTTGAGGTTCTTGACGTGCCTCGTTCTCGTTAGATGAGGCGATGGAGGAGATAGGGTTGGGTGTGGACTGCCTGGACCCTTGGGTTTCTATGGCTGCTATAGCAGCCAGGGATGCAGTCACCGTTACAGGTGGTGGAATGGGAAGGGTCCCGAAAGAGACCCCGAGCGACATTATGGAGGGTACCATGACGACGTCGACCATGTCGCGGATACCTTTGAATGGCACATTGGCCTGGTTGTGATCAAGCCCATGGAAATGGGCTCACGCGCGGTATGCAGGTGGTTGCAGACGCTCAGCGTGTGCGATGGTGACGCCGCGGAATGCGTACCAGTACGTGACGTGGAACAACGTCAGAGCGTCAGGGCTCATGTTGTTTGGGTAAAACGCATGGGTGTAGGGGCCTTGGGGCACCAAGTGCCACACATTGAGGATATTACGATTGATGAGGTACGAAGAAATCGTTTCTTATGGGACGACCTCAGCGCCAGGCCGCGTTACGCCAATCGATCCCCGTGGGAATATATTTTCAATCCCAGCTTATCCAAGTAAGTCTCAAAATAAGCGCCACATACAATCTTTCTTATCCACCAACACCCAGCCTGGGGTTAGGAGCAATTTTCACTACAAATTCTAGGGTTAGCCCTTCAACCATTACTTACTCATTGCTTACCACTACTTACCACATACAAAGCCGTCCTTTGGGCGCTTATTTTCGCCTCTGAAGCGCTGCACATGTCCCACTTAGATCACTTTATTATGTGGCTGTACTGGTCTCTGAACTTCAGTAATTCTGGGTTGCTGGGCTTATTACTGGGTCAATCACGATGAAAGTCAGTGTGTAACAAAGGTATTAACAATGTGCATCTAATGAAATGTTAATATTCATAGATCAGTAAGCAAATCAGGGCTAGAACACGGGTTTACTGACTGTTAACTTCCAACAGCTAACACTTCTTTCCCCCATAACCTGGCCAGTTCTTGTCCAAACAACAAGTTTAATACCTCATCAGAAAGGTGTTCTGAAGCTCCATCCACCAAAAATATCACCATGGTCATCCTAGTAATAGAAAACCTGCTATTCCTGTTTGTATGATAGTAAGAGTGTTATTAAGGACATAGCTCACCCAGTGTTAGAGATATAGTTTTCAAACAGATGTCATTAGATAGAGATTTACAAGAGCTTTTAAATGATACCTTGCACAGTCCATATCAGTAAGTAAATGATGGAGATAATCCAGTAAAAGTGCCCACCTGGTTGTCTGTAGGAATATAGGGGGGTGAGCGTTCATCACACTAGTTATAATAGTGGAAGATCCTAATCTGTAGTCAGAAATAAGAGAGGTGCAACAATAATGGATGTAGAAGAAGACTAAAGACCACAGAGCAGACATCTAAGGCATAAGGCCAAAAGCTCTAACCCCAAGTCCATATTGGGTTCTTACACCCTCCATCTCTGAACACAGGCTACAGGTCTGTAGGGTGATAGAACAAGGGGGTGCAGGATGGGGAGAAGGAAGAGGAAAACACAAGTAAAAGGGACGTACCACATAACATCCACATCACCCAACTGAATTCACATGGTGCACGGTATCTGCTCCTGCCTGGTGCCCCAGAGCCTTCTGGCCACAGTGAACATGATAATCTAACGCAATGAGTATGGTGTCAATAAAGGGTTGAGTGAGAAGGAGTGGAGGGTGACACTTCCATTGGGGAGTTCTTGGGCAGCCAGTGCTTGTAGAAGCAACTGGATGCCTCTGCCAACCTGAGCAAAGAGGGCGATGTGGCACAACTGATGCAGCACATACCTCAAATTGTTCTGAGGAGAGGGGATGCCCTTGTAGGTCCTAATCCTAACCAGACAAGCCCAAAATGACCTGAATCCATCCAGGAGTGGAGGAGATAGGAGATAGAGAGTTGGATGGGGATGAGGAGGACGGGGTCACAGAGGGAGCAACTGTGAGGTGAGATGTGGTTCGATTGAGATGAATCATGGCTCGTTGGAAAGCCCTTATTGAGGAGAATCGAATGGGCCCAGAACCGTACAGAACAAAGACAAACTCGCAGCACTGTGGCTGTAGCAAGTAATGAGAGTGATCAGGAAGATGTGGGGGCAATATAAGCAGAACGGCTGCATGAATCATGGCCCAAGTGGGCTTGTTGGAAAGGGATTGAAGAGGGCTTTCCAACGCACCCAAGACGAGAGCAGGCGTTGAGGAACTCACCAAGATAGTGCTGCCACATCACCAGCATCCCATCCTCTATCCCGGGAAAACCCCCCACAACTCCACCAGTTCTCCTCCAAATCAAATGAGAGAGCTACCATTGGGTAGGGCTCAGAGACCAGAATCCAACGAGGTCCATATCACCATGAGGGAGTGAGACGTGAGGGAACAACAGCCACAGCAAAGGGGCCCCAACTGAGTTGCTGCACCAAGTGGCTGCCTCCGGAGAGATCTGCTCACCTTTCACCCAGTTCTTCACCAAATCGCTTCAAAACAATCGCGATTTGTGCGCACCATTAATCTGCAAACAACGCACCTGGCCGCGAGAGCATTGGGGAGGTTTGAGGGGGGGTAAAATGCGAAATACTGGTTCTTCAGACACAAAAGTGGAAATACACGCTTCGCAAGGGCGCGCATCGCCACGAAAACAGCACAGACGGATAGAGGGAAGCAAGAGCTTTCAAACGGTACCTTACACGACCCACTTTGGTTAGGAGGAAGCGGAGATAATCCAGTAAGAGTGGAAGGTGGCTGAGGTCAGGTGATCAAAAAAGCGCTGGTGGGCATGATAGCTCGGGTAAGCCTATCGTGCCCACCAGCGCTTTTTTGGGTCACATGACAAGGGCTGTGGCTCTGGTCGCATTTTTTCAAAACTGGACCACTCAGGGATTGAACCAGGGCCCTCAGCATTATAACCACAGGTTCGTACCACTGCACCACTGGGCTGTTACTACCCCTGTCTCCTTTATGCTCTATATCATATCTTGTAGCAGTGATAAGATCTGCACAGCCACTTGAGCGCTTTTTTCCTTATCTGCCATTTCCGGATAGGGCAGCTGGCTCTAGCAGTGATTTGGTGGGCCCATATTGTTTGGCTCATATCTTCCTCAGTTTTTGTCCAAATCGCTTCAAACCAATCGCGATTGGTGCGCATTTTAAGCGCCTAAATAACGCCTCAAAGCGCGTGAGAATTAAGCCACTTTATGACGTAATAAGTGCGAAATACTGGCACCACTTGGAGGAATGCCCAACTCAGCAGTGGAGTGGTGGCCACTTTGTTTGGTCCATAGCCCACTCAGTTCTTCACCAAATGACCTCAAACAAATCGCGATTTGTGCGCATTTTCAGCATCAATAAGACGCATCCAAGATCGTGGGAATTAATGACCTTGAGGGCCAATAAATTGCGAAATACTGTCACCACTTCAATCTGGCAGTTGGTCCAGCAGTAATCTGTTGGACCATAGCTCATCCAGTTCTTGACCAAATGGCTTCAAACAAATTGCAATGTGTGCATGTTTTCAATTCCAATGAGATGCATCAAAGTGTGTGGGGATCAAGCAAGTTTTAGAGGTTATGAATTGTGAAATACTGTCATTATTTGGAGATGCCAACAATTGTGCCCCCTTTCACGCATATGGAGACTAATAAGTAGCACCATCTTCAAGAGGTAGGTGAGGGCTTTCTGTGGGTATATAACATGACACAGCTTGATCAAGATATGGTAGATGTAATCCAATAAAAGGGCAAAAAGCACCGGCACTATATGACTTCTATTCCTATGCTGGCCCTAAGTGCACTGTTGCTTGGACAAATTATTATGCATTGTACATCATTGGATCCATAATTGAATGCTCCATCATATGGTAACAATGTGTGTGCAAGAACTTGTGCCAGAGTGTTACAGTCTGTGCCAACCAGGCCAGGAGTACTGCAACTCTGCTGAAACTTTGTCTGGACTTCCCTTCGTCCTGTAACACCTAGACCACTCTAGCCCATCCCACTCCAGATACAAGTCCCACCCCATCCAGTTCCTTCTAGTCCCTCTCTGATTGTACTTACTCATACTCTGGTTGGACTTCTGCTTGGACCGTGCAATCCACTCTGGAGCTCCACTAGCTTCTGCACAGACAAGCGGATGCGCATCACCACAGGTGACTGTACGTTACTCCCGGTCAGATACTCCACTCTGCAGCTCTCTGCAAAGTACTGATTTGAAGTCTGACCTCTGGACTCCAACCCCTAACTCCTATCTACAATTAGATTATAAGCACTGAGCAAGCCAGCCTTATGCCTTAGTTTGCATATCTCATTTACTCTCCTGCTTGTAACTCCTACTCTGAATCTACCTTCTTCTCCATTATCTCCGCCAAACTTCTATCCGGACTCTAACCTCCAACCTCTGACCTCCATGTGACTTCTGTCTCCCTTTGACTCTTCCTTTAACTCTTCCTTCAACTCTTCATTCTAACCCTTCCCCGTTCTGAAGTTCCGCCAACCCCATCCGAAGTCTGAAGACCTGGCAGATTGCTCAGGGCATTGCTAATAGCTTTGCCAAGTCTTCACTCTCTGGTGTGCCAGGACTCCTCACCTGTTCCTTTGGACTTCCTCTCTGGGGTTCTGCTTTTTTGTTTTTCCACTTCCTGGACTTCCGCACACGATTCTGACACAGAGGTCAAAAATGTAATTTTTTTATACCTATTAAAGCATCAGTACATTCAAATATGGATATCCTGCTCCCTCATCAATCGTATCTGCCAGACATGGCCCACTCCCACCAAGTGACGGTAAAGGCCGGGGACGGCCAGCAGCACTCCCGAGATGTGAATCCACTGGGCCCTTTCAGCCTGTGGACGGTTGCGATGCACCGGGTGGCATTGTAGTGTATACAACTCCACGCTTTCTAGCGTGGGGTCGCCGTTCGCCTCGCGGGCCATCCAGGCCAGAATCCGGTCGTGATACGACAACATCCAGGCTTAGATGTCCTCCGCGGGGGATTCTACTTGCGGCTGTGCGCACCGCGGACAGTCCAGAGCATGGACAGGACGAGTGCCATGGAGTCGTAGTAATGATCTGGTTGGTGGGGGCAGGTGGGCTGTGGAGGCTGGTTCCAGTCCGGGCGGTGTGTAAGCCGCTGGTCGCTCACCGAATGGTTGTCGGTTGGGGTTCCGCCATGCGCTGGCGAGGGTGCGGAACCCTATTACACCCATCAGAGCGGGGTTAGCACCCACTTGCTGGATCAAGTGGATGATGCGGTGGCGTGCCTGGCCCATGTTGCACTCAGCTGCGCTCAGAAGGTTACGGGCGTCTTGCTCCGTAACCGGCACAAAATCATGCCAGTGCTCGCACAGACGAGGATCAGAGTCCTTGGGGACCCGCAGGAGATCGTACGGCCAGTCGGGGATCGGTGGACGCAGATCCCGACTCGAGCTGGGGTCGGACCTTGAAGGTCCTGGGGGAAATGGAATTCCCCATCAAGCGTTGCGGTACTGCTGCTGCAACGTCTTTTTCTGGATCAGGTCGCGATCCACGACAGGTTCCTCGTCCTCACCGGAGAGGTCCTCAAAGTCCGTGAATTCCACCAACCAACGTTGAGATGACCCCTCCGTGGGTCGTGAAGAGCTTGAGGGGGGCCCCGTCATAGGCCCGAACCCTTCGTCGTAATCGTGGGGGTGTGACGGTCCCGCCGAGGATAAGGGCCCCGAGCACGAAGACTGTGGCCTACGAGGGCTGGCCTCTCGCTCGGGTCGCCTTGACCTCACTAGTGGCCGGTATTGGGACTCAGAAAAGTCCGGGTGCATCGGCGGCACCATCCTCGATTGATTGGGCCTTGACTGCCCCTCCTGTTTGTGCTCACGCGCTTCGTCCTGCGAACGGTCTCGTTCCGACCAGTACCGGTCCATCTGTTGATGGACTGAGTCCATCTCATGCCACTCGTCGTGGAGCTCATGCTCCAAATCGTCGATCAATCGTGCCTGGTTCTGGCTGCGCTTCTCAGCTTCCTCCAGACGCTGCTCGAGTTCACGACGCTGAGCGTCGTTCCCTCCCCCTCTGGAGCGTGTCTGCTCCTCGAAATATGCCCAGAACTGCGTCTGGAGCTGCGTCTGCATGGACGTCAATGCGTCCCGGAACGACTGCTCCCCCATTGCGGCCTGGTAGTGCCACAAGTAGTCGGCACAGATGGCACACCTGACTTGGTGTGCCACCAGCAGGTGTTGATGGGGCACTGCGGCCCAGGTAAGCCCAGGAGTGGGCATGAGGGGGGGCATCCCCAGTGGCATGGGTGGCGGCGCGCCTGATCTCGATGATGAGGGGGTGGTCGCGGTTGCAACCTGTGTTGGGTTTTGGAAAGGTACGGCTATGCCGTACGGAGGTATGTACGCGTGCGCATACCCACCTTGTGCTGCCGGGTTCAGAGGGGTGTAGCCCTGTGGGTACCCCAGCGTGGGTTGGTTTTGGGGCGCCTGGAATGGCGCAATGTACGGGGGGTACCCCGGGGCAGAGCTCGAGGTCCCCGCGCTCCCTTGTGATTCCATTGCAGCCATTGGATGCTGGTTTTGAGTGGCGGGCTGAGCCGCCGGGTCCACGACCATGTCGGTCGGGGTGCTGGTATTGGTGGGCGCGGTCATCGCGATGGCGGTGGGGCGGGGCGGTGAGGTGGCGGGTAGTTTTCGCTGGCATGTTGTGCTGGCTGATGAAGAGGGAGCTAGGCGGTGAGCTCGCCGCTAAGCACGACGAGCTCGCTAGCGCCCGCTGAGCTCTAATCTGAGATTGGGCCCAGACACCCATGGACGCGACACATTGTATTTCAGTCTCCCGACGCGACACGTCTAATTATGATGCTACGCGTCATAATCTCGTGACCCATACCCTATGGGCGCTTCGGACTTGGCCGTTGACGCGACCCTCAGTCATGGCTTAACTGTGGCCACCAAGTGCCAAGGCACCTGTTACGGTGCCTTGGTGGCCATTCCGCGGCCTCCACTCGCACCCATAGTGGTGCCGGACTCAGTTTTCTTGAGGTGGAGCAATGCCCGCCAGGAGGTCACCCCCATCAGCCAGCAGTACTCGTCAAGTGCTGCCAGTTCCTTACAATGCTCGTAAGGTTCCCAGGTGTGATCTCCTAGGGTCCACCTTACGTGGAAAAGGCATTTATTGCCTTGCCATTCATGGCCGATGATCTCGTCGACCATCCATTCAGTGGAGTCTTCGACTCCGAGATCGTAAAACGCGCGTGCTTCGCGCTTGGGGAACAACACGTCGTCGTTGGCTTCATGTCTCCTTAGTAGGGAGACATGGAATCGAGGATGGATCCTCCATTCTCTCAGTTCCTGAGGGAGTTCCAGCACGTAATTCGACGTGCTGGAATAGGCTTCGAGGACCTTATACAGTCCTATGTACTTGGGCACCAGCTTTCTTGCACGCCCCTTCAGGATGGACAAGTTCTTAGTGGACAAGTACACGAGGTCTCCGACCTCAAACTCAGGCTCAGCCTGTCGATGTTTATTGGCATGATATGCCTGGGATATTCTGGCCTCGATGATGGCGTTGTGGGCCATTTCGAGGTTGGCTACTGCTTGCTGTGCAAACTCACATACTCCCGGAAACGGTGAGTCCGTCTTGATCCCACTCATAGATCGGGGCAAATACCCATAATTGAGCTCGAATGGGGCGAAGCCCGTAGTAGAGCTGATGGCCGAGTTCATCACGAACTCGGCTAGCGGGAGCTTTTCGTACCAGTCCAGCTGGTTGGGCAAAACCATCGCCTGGAGTATTTGGGTAACCGAACGTATAGTACGTTTGCTAAGTCCATCCATCTGCGGATGGAAGGATGTGGACATGAGTAACTTGACTCCCACGAGTCTATGCAATTCCTTCCAGAATTTGGAAGTGAATTTGCTATCCCTGTCGGACACTATGGACTCTGGGAGTCCGTGAAGCCTTACGACTTCTCGAAGATATACCACAGCTAGTTCGCCAGCCGTATTCATCGTCCTCACCGGAACGAGGTGGACCATCGATGTCGAACGGCATACGACTACCCATATGTAGTCGTATCCGTTCGATTTTGGGAATGGACCTACAAAGTCTGAAGGTTATGCAATAACCCGAGGGGTAGCTTCGTACTGGTCTTAACGGTATGACAGGTACCGCAGCTAATACAAAATTTATCTATGTCTTTGCGTAGGGCAGGCCACCAAAACCACCGCCGGACATACTCTGATGTCTTCTGAGGCCCTAGGTGGCCTAGAGTGATATGAGCACGGTTGATTACCAGCTCGATAACCGAGCGGCCCTTGTACTGGGCCCGGGGGAGGCATACTACCTCCTCCGCCTGCCTGTTTTTGGTATATAATATGCCATTTCGCAGCGCGAAGGCGCTGTGACCCACGGGATTCTCCACGACCTTTGCAAAGGTTCAATCCTCCTTATAGCCACTTTGAATGGCTTGCCAGAATCCCTTTTCGGATTCTACCTGGGCCCATAGAGAAGGTCCCGCGGCCAATACCTCTGCGAGCGTGGTGGAGTCATGTTGACTGGACGTTTCAGGTTCTGCCTGATGCTGAGCATATTGCTCGGCCTCATTCAGTCTTGACTCTTCGCGGTCTCGAAGAGCTCTCTGAGCCTCTTTACGAGTCGCTCTTTCGACCCGCTGGCAAGTCTGTCTGAGGATCCTTCCTCCTTGGACTTCGATGAGTCGTGACTGAGGAAGGTCATCCCCTTCTGGGTCAAGGCGCATGTCCGCGTTGACCATATCGAAGTCTGTGACTTCGTCGGCATATGTATCATTCTCATGATACCAGGATAGACAGTCCGCAACCTTGTTGAGCTTGCCAGATACGTACGTAATATCGTACTGGAATCGTGACAAATATTCGTACCAACAAATCTGCCATCGACTGGGTCGCGGTACCCCTTTGAGGAACTCTAGTGCCTTATGATCGGTCACTATATGGACCTCCCGTCTGAGGAGTTTGTCCTCCCATTTCATCAAGCCCTCCATTATTGCGAGGGCTTTGTGCTCGTAGGTATGGTATGCTCGCTGTGCGGGCGAGAATTTCTTTGAAAGAAATCCAGCGGGGCAGCACGTTTGCCAGTCGGGCCCTTGGCCGTACAAGGCCCCAGTTCCATAGAGGGATGCGTCGCAAATGAGCCATATTGGCTCAGGCTTGCGCAGGTTGATTGGCCGGAGAATTGGCACTTTGCATGCCAAAGCCTTGATCGATTCAAAGCATTTGTCATGTAATGCTCGCCATATGAATGGCCAGTCATTTCTGACCATGGCTGATAACGGCCCGGTATACGCAGTTACATTGGGCATGAAATGCGCCAAATAATTGACGAGACCCAAAAACCGCTGTACCTCATGGTATGAGCGGGGGGTTCGCCAATTACGAATACAACCCATTTTGTCCGTATCGGCATGTAAGCCGCGGTCATCGATCCGGTGGCCGAGACAATCCAAATCTTGGGAGTATAGATCGCATTTGCTGCGACTAAGGAAGAGCTTGGCTTTCCTCAGCACGTCGAACACCTTGGCTAGGTGTTCTTCGTGTTCCTCTATGGTATCCGAATAGATGAATATATCGTCTAGGTACACATGGACGAACCATCCTATAAACTCTTGGAACAGAGTGGTCATTAGACGTTGAAATGTCGAGGGCGCATTGGTATCGCCCTGTTGCATGACCTCACTGACAAAAGTCCCAAACGGCGTTGCAAACACTGTTTTCCATATGTCTTCTGCCACGATGTGTACTTGTTCGTACGCATCGGACAGGTCAATTTTGGAGCGGTAACGCACTTGGGCTACGTCCATGCATATCTGATCTTGGTCCGGGAAGGGAGTAAGATCATGTACCGTGTTATCGTTGCGTTGTTGCACATCGACCACGGTACGTAGTTTTCCGTTTTTCTTTGCTACACAGAGCAAAGGTGCCGCTTGTGGCACCGTGGCCGGACGCCACCATCCCGCTTTCACATAGCAGTTGATCTTATTTATCAGGTCGCCTTTTATGGCGTCGGCACACCGTGGAAGGTGATAACGGTATATTTTCTTCTCATCAATGAGAGGTATGCAATGGTTTACCTCCCGAAAGGGAGGTAATTCTTCAGGTGCAGGATGCATTATGTCCTCGGTGGCTTTGTACCACCGTTCCCGGAGCTTTGAAAGCTCCTCTTCTTCATGCTCGTCTATGACGAACCCTACGTGGGTTCGTCTGATCTGCTCATCCTCCCACTGGTCCTGCGCTATGCGGTCCAGCATTTCGTTGACCCCATATGGGTCGTCAAATCCGAATTGGTCCTTTCTCGGACCTCTACTCGAGTGTAGAGTGGGTATGAATCGCTCCACGGTTGACGGTGCTGTGACCGTCGTGGCTCGTCCTTGGTGTCATGTCGGAATTTTCACGGTGGTCCCACCGTCTCCTCCCCCTTCCGACGACCCTATGGGTCTTGCATAACGAGATTGGGGAGGTTCCACATGTGTGGAATTCGCTATGCTCCTCTATTGAGCGGGTTCCCCGCTCTCGAGAACCCATTTAGTGGGTTCCCTTGCATGTCACTTCGTGACTTCTCCTGTATCTTGTTCCTCTTTGAATAGAGGGATACTTTGGGTCCCTATGAAGACCCTGTTGCGTGCGAAGTCTAGTACGATTCCATGCTTTCTACAAAACACGGTGCCTAGGATGGCATCGTATTTGTCGATGTCTACGACATCAAAGTACTGTTGAGTCCATACTGGACCCAGTACGATCTCGGCTTGCACGCCGAAGTTTATCTTCGTGCGGCTGCCCTTTGTGCCCAATTGGAGCCCGACCGGCTCCTTCAGATCTATCCGGCCGGCTTTGCATAAATATGCAAACTCCGGTGTGATCGAATCGGTTGTACAACCAGAATCGAATAATATCAAGGCTTTTACGCCATTGATAGGTACTTCCGCGCACAAAGTGCGCTGTGTTTCATGCTCCCTTCGTGGCTGCACCGCTGGGTCTTCTATTTTACAAACTTTCGTGTCATACCACCATCCATGGTGTAGACTGCGGTCGTTCGTCACTGCCATACTATGTACGTGCGGTCCCTTCGCACTGGATCCCTGCGGGATCGATTCCACTCGCATGCTCGCGAGGTATGCTGAGTATCCTGACTCGTATCCGTAGTCCTCAGAGCCTTCATGCTCATCACCGGACTCATATTGTGACCCACCATAGTCATAATCCGACTGTGGTAAGTCCTGGATCTCATCCAAGATCCCCATCTCTTCTTTCTCTTGATCTAGAGATTTTTCTGGAGACTGTGTCTCCGCGTTTTTGTTTTCCTTGGACGGTTCCTCGTCCGAAGTATCATTAATGATTCACTGCGCGAACATTCAATGTCCTTGGCCTGGCTTCTTGCCCGCATTGGGGCACTCCGGGTCCGACACGAAGTGGCCTATCTGGCCACACGAAAAACATTTGGCGGCTGCCTTCGTGGATGTGCCTTTGTGCGTGGGTTTCAAAGCGACTGCGGGTGCACTGGGTGCGTGCGGCATGGTATGTGTTTGCACTCTATGAGTGCTAGGTCGTCGCGCTGTGGACGGGAGTGTCCTCGGTGTGGAACTAGTCTGTGAAGGCTTTTTCGACCCACTGCTGGTCGTTTTGCCGACGTGTTGGTCGTTAGACGACCGCAAGAGGCTAACATGTGCTCCACTGGACCCGCTGCCGGTGTCCCGAGTCCTTTGCCTCATTTGTAGGGCACGAGAGTTTTGCTCTATGTCAAGAGTGGCTTGATATAATTCAGATAACGAATTATATTTAACTGAGAGACCGTTTACAACGGTCAATACGTGTTCATAGCTCTCTGGGAGAGCCTCAATGAACTTGTTCCTAAGCTGGAATGGAGAAGGCTTCTCCCACATTCACTCCGAGATGTAGAGTAGTCTCTCATAGAGGGACGCCACGCCCCCTTTGCTCGCATCATAACGCAGTTTATCGAACTGCTAGGCAGCCTGGAGGTGGGTATTGCAGTGTATAAACCGCTGAAATAGACCGATAATGGCTTCTTCAAACAGCCATTTGTGGCGTTCTCGTGACAGTGAGCGGACCGTGGTATACATCCACAATGCCGCGTCATCCGATAAACAGTCGCCTAAGATGCGCAACCTATCCCGGTCCAGTGATGGACCAGTTATCCGCAATGTACGGAAGAACTCCAGTAAATTATGGACCCATATCTCGAAGACGTCTAAATCGTCTTTGCCGTTGTACGGCTTCGGAAGGGTCATCTTAGTGACCCACAGATAGGCAGGAGGTGGCTCAGTGGCTTCCTCACCCACCATTTCCCGAATCATATCTAGAAGTCGTTGGACTTCTAGATTATCGCGGGGTCCATAACTGGGCCCTAAGTAAGCAAGCTCAGTGGCTTGCTCTCGTCGCGCTTCTTCTACGGGGTGCAACCCCGAATTGTAAACTCGGTGCATGGAGGCTCCTGGGGCTATTGACCTCCTGGGTCGAAGTTCAAATCGGCTGGGAGGCACCGTCGAGGTGGTCGCTCGCAGCAGCCGATCTGAGGTACAAGATGCGGACTCATACCGAGTCCATCCCGAAGGCCCTGCCTCGGTAACTGGGCTCAAAGGCCCAAATGCGACACTTCTACGTGGCGCGTCTTGGAGTGGGAGGGCCAGGTCTTCCTTGGGAGCATGGAGGTTCGTATCATGAACCGGAGGATGACGGGGGAGTCCTTCGCCCAACCTGGCTCGTCGTAGCCTACGAGCCCGATCCTCCTCCATACATTGTCGCGTAATGAAGCTCGGGGTTGGGCTATGGGTTGCTCGAAGCAGCCCGTCCTCCACTTCGGTCTCGTCGAGACCGTCTTCGTTCTCGGGCTCCTGTCGGGGCTCTTCTGGTCCTTCGTTCTCATCGGGGGGCGCTTCATGCTCCGAGTCATCAGCTAGTAGCTGATGTATTTGAGCCTGGAGCTCATCTTCTGCTTGGGACACCTGCTCCCGCAGCTCCTGGTATCGGCGCGCAGAATTGCGCAGAATTCCCACTTGGTGGAAGTGGGCCATGTCTGGCAGATACGATTGATGAGGGAGCAGGATATTCATATTTGAATGTACTGCTTGAATATGTATAAAAGAAGTTATATTTTTGACCTCTGTGTTAGGATCATGCAAAGAAGTTTGGGAAGCAGAAAAGCAGAGAAGCAGAACTCTAGCGAGGAAGTTCAGAGGAACAGGTGAGGAGTCTGGGCACACCAGAGGGCAAAGGCTTGGTAAAGTTATTAGCACCACCTTGAGCAATCTGCCGGGTCTTCAGACTTCAGATGGGGTTGGTGGAACTCCAGAATGGGGAAGAGTCAGAATGAAGAGTTGAAGGAAGAGTCAAAGGGAGATAAGTGTCAGATGGAGGTCGGATGTCGCAGTTCAGACGGAAGTCTGGCACAGATGACAGAGAAGGAGGTGGACTCAGAGTAGGAGTTATAAGCAGAAGAGTAAACAAGATATCTGAACTAAGGCATAAGGCTGGCTAGCTTGATGCTTATAATCTAATCGTAGATAGGAGTTAGGGGTCGGAGTCCGGAGGTCGGACTTCTGGTCGGGACTCTGCAGAGTGGAGCATCTGACTGGGAGTGACATACAATGACATGCGGTGACGTGCATCTGCACATCCATGCAGAACCTGATGGAGTTCTGGAGTGGATCACGGTCTGAGCAGTTGTCCGACCGGAGGATGAGTAAGTACAATCAGAAAGGACTAGAGGGAACTGAAAGAGCCGAGACCGGTAGCTGTAATGGAAGGGGCTGGAGCGGTTTAGATGTTACAGGACAGATGAAAGTCTGGGTGGAGTTCCAGAACTCCGGGCCTGGTTGGCACGGACCGTAACAATTCAATTCTGGATCCAATGGTGTATAATGCATGATAATTTGTCCAAGCAACAGCACACTTACAATCAGTATGAGGATAGAAGTCATATGATGCCAGCACTTTTTTTGCCCTGTTATTGGATTATCTCTCCCATATCTTCATCAAGCTATGTCATGTTGGATACCGACAGAAAGCCCTCACCTACCTCTTGAAGATGATGCTACTTATCAGTCTCCATGTGCATCAAAAGGGGCACAGTTGTTGGCATTTCTTAAAAAAATGACAGTATTTCGCAATTTATGACATCTAAAGCTTGTTTGATCCCCACACACTTTGATGCATCTCATTGAAATTGAAAACATGCACACATTGCAATTTGTTTGAAGCCATTTGGTCAAGAACTGGATGAGCTATGGTCCAACAGATGACTGCTGGACCAACTGCCATACTGAAGTGGTGACAGTATTTCGCAATTTAGCACCGCTGAAAGTAACTGAACTGCCATGTCCATGGATGCGTCTGATGAATGCTGAAAATGGGCACAAGTTGCAATTTGTTTGAAGGCATTTGGTCAGGAACTGAGTGGGGAATGGGGCAAACAAGGTGGCCACCACCCCAGTGTTGAGTTGATGTTCCTTCAAATCCCAACAGTATTTCGCACTTTAGCACCCCTTATAGTTGCTCAATTCCAACGCATTTTGGACTGTTCATGGCCGCTTAGAATGTGCAAAAATGGCGATTTGTTTGAAGTTATTTGGTGAAGAACTGAGTGGGCTATGGACCAAACAAAGTGGCCTCCACTCCACCGCTGAGTTGGGTATTCCTCCAAGTGGTGCCAGTATTTCGCACTTATTACCTCATAAATTTGCTTGATTCTCACGCGTCCTGATGCGTTATTTAGGCGCTTAAAATGCGCACAAATCGCAATTTGTTTGAAGTTATTTGGACAAGAACTAAGGAAGCTATGAGGCAAACAACTTGAGCCACCAAATCACTGCTGGGGCCACCTGCCCTATCCGGAGATGGCAGATAAGGAAAAAAGCGCTCAAGTGGCTGTTCACATCTTATCAGTGCTACAAGATATGATATAGAGCATAAAGGAGTGAGGGGTAGTAACAGGCCGGTGGTGCAGTGGTAAGAACCTGTGGTTATAATGCTGAGGGCCCTGGTTCAATCCCTGAGTGGTCCAGTTTTGAAAAAATGCGACCAGAGCCACAGCCCATGTCATGTGACACAAAAAAGCGCTGGTGGGCACGATAGGCTTACCCGAGCTATCGTGCCCACCAGCGCTTTTTTGATCACCTGACCTCAGCCACCTTCCACTCTTACTGGATTATCTCCGCTTCCTCCTAACCAAAGTGGGTCGTGTAAGGTACCGTTTGAAAGCTCTTGCTTCCCTCTATCCGTCTGTGCTGTTTTTGCGGCAGCGCGCGCCCTCAACAAGGCTCTATTCCCACTTTTGTGTCTCAAGAACCAGTATTTCGCATTTTACCACTGCTCAAACCTCCCCAATGCTCTCGCGGCCAGGTGCGTTGTTTGCAGATTAATGGTGCGCACAAATCGCGATTGTTTTGAAGCATTTTGGTTGAGAACTGGGTGAATGGTGAGCAAATCACTCCGGAGGCAGCCACTTAGTCCAGCAACCCAGTTGGGGCAGCATTGCTGTGGCTGTTGTTCCCTCACCTCTCACTCCCTCATGGTGATGTGGATCTCGTTGGATTCTGGTCGCTGAACCCTACCCAATGGTAGCTCTCTCATTCAATTTGAAGGAGAACTGGGGGAGTTGTAGGAGGTTTTCCTGGGATAGAGGAGGGGGTGCAGGTGATGTGGCAGCCATATCTCAGTGAGTTCTTCGACGCTTGCTTTTGTCTTAGGTGCGTTGGAAAGCCCTTTTCAACCCCTTTCCAACGAGCCCACTTGGGCTACGATCCGTCCAGCCGTTCTGCTTCTATTGCCCCTACATCCCCCTGATCACTCTCAGTACTTGCTACAGCCACAGCACTGCAATTTTGTCTTTGTTCTGTATGGTTTTGGGCCCATTCAATTCTCCTCAATAAGGGCTTTCCAACGAGCCATCATTCATCTCCATTGAACCACATCCCACCACACAGTTGCTTCCACTGCGACCCCATCCTCCTCCCCCCCATCCAACTCTCTATCTCCTATCTCCTCCACTCCTGGATGGATTCAGGTCATTTTGGGCTTGTCTGGTTAGGATTCTCAAGACCTACAAGGGCATCCCCTCTCCTCAGAACAATTCCAGGTGTGTGCTGCATCAGCTGTGCCACGTCGCCCTCTTTGCTGCACAAGAACTCCCCAATGGAAGTGTCACCCTCCACTCCTTCCCACTCAGTCCTTTATTGACACCATACTCATTGTGTCAGATCATCATGTTCACTGTGGGCAGAAGGCTGAGGGGCGCCAGGCAGGAGCGGATACCGTATACCATGTGAACTCAGTTGGATGACATGGATGTTATGTGGTACGTTCCTTTTACTTGTGTTTTCCTCTTCCTTCTCCCCATCCTGCACCCCCCTGTTCTATCACCCTACACACCTGTAGCCTGTGTCCAGAGATGGGGGGTGCAAGAACCTGATATGTACTTGGGGTTAGGGCTTTTGGACTTGTGCCTCAGATGCCCACTACATGGCCTGTAGTCTTCTTTTACATCCATTGTTGCTACATCTTTCTTATTTATGACTACAGACTAGGATCTTCCACTATTGTAGCTGGTGTGATGAACACTCACCCCCCATATTCCTACAGACAACCAGGTGAGCACTGTTACTGAATTATCTCCATCATCTACGTATTAATGTGCATTGTGCAAGGTATCATTTGAAAGCTCTTGCAAATCTGTGTCTAATGACATCTGTTTGAAGACTATATCCCTAACACTGGGTGAGTTATGTCCTTAATAACACTCTTACTATCATACAAACAGGAATAGCAGGTTTGCTATTACTGGGATGATCACAGTGACATTCTTGGTGGATGGAGCTTCAGAACACCTTTCTGATGAGGTATGAAACTTGACATTTGGATAAGAACTGACCAAGTGATGGAGGAAAGAAGTGTTAGCTGTGGGAGGTTAATGGCCAGTAAACCCGTGTTCTAGCCCTGATTTGCTTACTGATCTATGAATATTAATGTTCCATTAGATGCACATTGTTAATACCTTTGTCACACACTGACTTTCATCTTGATTGACCCAGTAATAAGCTCACAAACCCGGAATTACTGGAGTTTAGATGCTGGTACAGCCACATAACAAAGTGATCTAAGTTGGACGTGTGCAGCGCTTCAGAGGCCAAAATAAGCGCCCAAAGGGCGACTTTGTATAGGGTAAGTAGTGGTAAGCAATGGGTAAGTAATGGTTGAAGGGCTAACCCTAGAATTTGTAGTGAAAATTGGCCCTAACCCCAGGCTGGGTGTTGGTGGATAAGAAAGATTGTATGTGGCGCTTATTTTGAGACTTACTTGGATAAGCTGGGATTGAAAATATATTCCCACGGGGATCGATTGGCGTAACGCGGCCTGGCGCTGAGGTCGTCCCATAAGAAACGATTTCTTCGTACCTCATCAATCGTAATTATACCACTGGCCATGGCGGGAGGGGGTATTGATTCGTGTCGCGATGCCCGCTGCAGGTTGCCCTAGCGTGCGCCGACTCGCGAGAGTTCAGCGCTGTTCACAGATAACTGTGAGCTTCAGCTATGGGAACGAGGCTGAGCCTCGCTAGCATAGGTGGTCGCGCCCCTAGTCAATGTCCCGGGGGCAGACTGACTTGATCCCGTGCGTTGGGGCATTCTTGCCCGGGGTTGGTCGGGAGATATAGGACGACTGGACGCGACCTCGTCGAAGGTCCGGGCGCATCAGAGCGCGCCATTGGAGTCCGCAGTTGTCCTAGTGAGCTGGCAAAGCCAGCAAGTGGTGGTCACTGAGGACCAGGCTGATGGTGAGAACCATCTGCGGTTTTGTCGCGACCTGGGCTTTGAGAATGCCGTGAACGGTCCATATCAGGACACTGTCTGATAGGGTTTGTGGATGACGTTGCACGTCAAGCTAAGTTAGCTAAAGCTAAAAAGCTTCACGGAGAGAGTAAAAAAGTGTAAGTATACCGTAGAGGGGCTCTGTCCCCTGTATCCCGCAGGTACTCTGTACCGGGCTTGGATTGCTCGGCGTACTCGAAGGATGGTGGGGGTAGAGTTCTCTGCCCCCCCAGGCGCCCAAGGCCCGAACCTTGGGTCACCGTACGCATAGATAATACAATGATTAATCTAATCTATCGGGCGCTAAGGCCCTGATAAGACCTTGGAGGGACTTAGACTGGTTGTCAGAGGCTCAGTGGCCTTCTCGAGCACGCTCCACGTGCGGTATAATGAATGTAGAACCGCGCCGTCGCACGCGGTTCTTACAATAGGAGTTAGGGGTTGGAGTCCAGAGGTCAGACTTCAAATCAGTACTTTGCAGAGAGCTGAAGAGTGGAGTATCTGACTGGGAGTAACGTACAGTCACCTGTGGTGATGCGCATCCGCTTGTCTGTGCAGAAGCTAGTGAAGCTCCAGAGCGGATTGCACAATCCAAGCGGAAGTCCAACCAGAGTATAAGTAAGTACAATCAGAGAGGGACTAGAAGGAACTGGATGGGGTGAGACTTGTATCTGGAGTGGGATGGGCTAGAGTGGTCTAAGTGTTACAGGATGAATGGAAGTCCAGACAGAGTTCCAGCGGAGTTACAGTACTCCTGGCCTGGTTGGCACAGACTGTAACACTCTGGCACAAGTTCTTGCACACACATTGTTACCATATGATAGAGCATTCAATTCTGGATCCAATGATGTATAATGCATAATAATTTGTCCAAGCAACAGTGCACTTAGGACCAGCATAGGAATAGAAGTCATATAGTGCCAGTGCTTTTTTGCCCTTTTATTGGATTATCTCTCTTATATCTTGATCAAGCTGTGTCATGTTATACACCCACAGAAAGCCCTCACCTACCTCTTGAAGATGATGCTACTTATCAGTCTCCATGTGCATCAAAAGGGGCACAATTGTGGGCATTCCTTCAAATAATGACAGTATTTCGCAATTTACAACCTCTAAAACATGTTTGATCCCCACGTACTTTGATGCATCTCATTGGAATTGAAGACATGCACACATTGCATCTTGTTTGAAGCCATTTGGTCAAGAACTGGATGAGCTATGGTCCAACAGATGACTGCTGGACCAACTGCCAGATTGAAGTGGTGACAGTATTTCGCAATTTATTGGCCCTCAAGGTCATTAATTCCCACGATTTTGGATGTGTCATATTCATGCTGAAAATGCGCACAAATCGCGATTTGTTTGAGGTCATTTGGTCAAGAACTGAGTGGGCTATGGACCAAACAAAGTGGCCACCACTCCACTGCTGAGTTGGGCATTCCTCCAAGTGGTGCCAGTATTTCGCACTTATTACGTCATAAAGTGGCTTAATTCTCACGCGCTTTGAGGCGTTATTTAGGCGCTTAAAATGCGCACCAATCGCGATTTGTTTGAAGTCATTTGGACAAAAACTGAGGAAGCTATGAGCCAAACAATATGGGCCCACCAAATCACTGCTGGGGCAACCTGCCCTATCCGGAGATGGCAGATAAGGAAAAAAGCGCTCAAGTGGCTGTGCACATCTTATCAGTGCTACAAGATATGATATAGAGCATAAAGGAGTGAGGGGTAGTAACAGGCCGGTGGTGCAGTGGTAAGAACCTGTGGTTATAATGCTGAGGGCCCTGGTTCAATCCCTGAGGTGTCCAGTTTTGAAAAAATGCGACCAGAGCCACAGCCCATGTCATGTGACCCAAAAAAGCGCTGGTGGGCACGATAGCCTTACCCGAGCTATCGTGCCCACCAGCGCTTTTTTGATCACCTGACCTCAGCCACCCTCCACTCTTACTGGATTATCTCCGCTTCCTCCCAATCAAAGTGGGTCGTGTAATATACCGTTTGAAAGCTATTGCTTCCCTCTATCCGTCTGTGCTGTTTTCGTGGCAGTGCGCGCCCTTGCGAAGCGTGTATTCTGGCTTTTGTGTCTTTGAAACCAGTATTTCGCATTTTACCCCCACTCAAACCTTCTGAATGCTCTCGCGTCTAGGTGCACTGTCTGCAGATCAATGGTGCGCACAAATCGCGATTGGTTTGAAGCAATTTGGTTGAGAACTGGTTGAATGGTGAGCAAATCACTCGGGAGGCAGCCACTTGGTGCAGCAACCCAGTTGGGGCAGCATTGCTGTGGCTGTTGTTCCCTCACCTCTTACTCCCTCATGGTAATGTGGACCTCGTTGGATTCTGGTTGCTGAGCCCTACCCAATGGTAGCTTCCTCATTCGATTTGGAGGAGAACTGGTGGAGTTGTGGGGGGTTTTCCCAGGATAGAGGAGGGGATGCTGGTGATGTGGCAGCACTATCTCGGTGAGTTCTTCGACGCCCCCTCTCATTCTAGATGCGTTGGAAAGCCCTCTTCAATCCCTTTCCAACGAGCCCACTTGGGCCACGATCCGTCCAGCCGTTCTGCTTCTATTGCCCCCACATCTCCCTCATTACTCTCACCACTTGCTACAGCCACAGTGCTGCGAGTTTTTCTTTGTTCTGTATGGTTCAGGGCCCATTCAATTCTCCTCAATAAGGGCTTTCCAACGAGCCATCATTCACCTCAATTGAACTACATCTCACCACGCAGTTGCTTCCACTGCGGCCCCATCCTCCTCATCCCCATCCAACTCCCTATCTCCTATCTCCTCCACTCCTGGATGGATTCGGGTCATTTTGGGCTTGTCTGGTTAGGATTCTCAAGACCTACAAGGGCATCCCCTCTTCCCAGAACAATTCCAGGTGTGTGCTGCATCAGCTGTGCCATGTCGCCCTCTTTGCCCAGGTTGGCACAGGCATCCAGTTGCTTCCTACAAGCATCGACTGCACAAAAACTCCCCAATGAAAGTGTCACCCTCCACTCCTTCCCACCCAATCCTTCCTTAACACCACACTTATTGTGTTAGATCATCATCTTTACTGTGGGCTGAAGGCTGAGGGGCGCTAGGCAGGAGTGGATACCGCACACCATGTGAATTACGATTGATGAGGTACGAAGAAATCGTTTCTTATGGGACGACCTCAGCGCCAGGCCGCGTTACGCCAATCGATCCCCGTGGGAATATATTTTCAATCCCAGCTTATCCAAGTAAGTCTCAAAATAAGCGCCACATACAATCTTTCTTATCCACCAACACCCAGCCTGGGGTTAGGGCCAATTTTCACTACAAATTCTAGGGTTAGCCCTTCAAACTTTACTTACTCATTGCTTACCACTGCTTACCCATTACAAAGTCGTCCTTTGGGCGCTTATTTTGGCGTCTGAAGCGCTGCACACGTCCAACTTAGATCTTATTATTATGTGGCTGTACTGGTCTCTAAACTCCAGTAATTCTGGGTTTGTGAGCTTATTACTGGGTCAATGAAGATGAAAGTCAGTGTGTAACAAAGGTATTAACAATGTGCATCTAATGAAACATTAATATTCATAGATCAGTAAGCAAATCAGGGCTAGAACACGGGTTTACTGACCATTAACTTTCCACAGCTAACACTTCTTTCCCCCATAACATGGCCAGTTATTATGCAAACAACAAGTTTAATACCTCATTAGAAAGGTGTTCTGAACCTGCATCCATCCATGATATCACAGTAGTAATCCCAGTAATAGCAAACCTGCTATTCCTGTTTGTATGATAGTAAGAGTGTTATTAAGGACATAGCTCACCCAGTGTTAGAGATATAGTTTTCAAACAGATGTCATTAGATAGAGATTTACAAGAGCTTTTAAATGATACC
Organism: Trametes hirsuta; assembly: GCA_001302255.2. NCBI lineage: Eukaryota > Fungi > Basidiomycota > Agaricomycetes > Polyporales > Polyporaceae > Trametes > Trametes hirsuta. Next base: position 1,084,976 of record CP019376.1, read on the forward strand.
TTGCACAGTCCATATCAGTAAGTAAATGATGGAGATAATCCAGTAAAAGTGCTCACCTGGTTGTCTGTAGAAATGAATACAGGGGGGTGAGCATTCATTACACCGGTTACAATAGTGGAAGGTCCTAATCTGTAGTCAGAAATAAGAAAGGTGCAACAATAATGGATATAGAAAAAGACTACAGGCCGTGTAGTGGGCATCTGAGGCCCAAGTCCAGAAGCCCTAACCCCAAGTCCATATTGGGTTCTTACACCCTCCATCTCTGAACACAGGCTACAGGTCTGTAGGGTGATAGAACAAGGGGGTGCAGGATGGGGAGAAGGAAGAGGAAAACACAAGTAAAAGGGACGTACCACATAACATCCACATCACCCAACTGAATTCACATGGTGTACGGTATCTGCTCCTGCCTGGTGCCCCAGAGCCTTCTGGCCACAGTGAACATGATAATCTAACACAATGAGTATGGTGTCAAGGAAGGATTGAGTGGGAAGGAGTGGAGGGTGACACTTTCATTGGGGAGTTCTTGTGCAGCTAGTGCGAGTAGGAAGCAACTAAATGCCTCTGCCAATCTGGGCAAAGAGGGCGACGTGGCACAGCTGATGCAGCACATACCTAGACTCATTCTGAGGAGAGGGTATGCCCTTGTAGGTCTTGAGAATCCTAACCAGACAAGCCCAAAATGACCTGAATCCATCCATGAGTGGAGGAGATAGGAGATAGAGAGTTGGATGGGGATGAGGAGGATGGCGTAGCAGTGGAAGCAACTGCGTGGTGGGATGTGGTTCAATTGAGGTGAATGATAGCTCGTTGGAAAGCCATTATTGAGGAGAATTGAATGGGCCTAAAATCGTACTGAACAAAGACAAACTCGCAGCGCTGTGCCTGTAGCAAGTAATGAGAGTGATCAGGAAGATGTGGGGGCAATAGAAGCAGAACGGCTTGACGGATCGTGGCCCAAGTGGGCTCGTTGGAAAGGGATTGAAGAGGGCTTTCCAACGCACCAAAAACGGGAGGGGGCGTTGAAGAACTCACAGAGATAGTGCTGCCACATCACCAGCATCCCCTCCTCTATCCCGGGAAAACCCACCACAACTCCACCAGTTCTTCACCAAATTGAATGAGAAAGCTACCATTGAGTAGAGCTCAGTAATCAGAATCCAACGAGGTCCCTATCACCACGAGGGAGTAAGTGGTGAGGGAACAACAGCCACAGCAATGCTGCCCCAACTGGGTTGCTGCATTAAGTGGCTGCCTCCGGAGTGATCTGCTCACCATTCAACCAGTTCTTCACCAAATCGCTTCAAAACAATCGCGATTTGTGCGCACCATTGATCTGCATACAACGCACCTGGACGCGAAAGAATTGAAGAAGGTTGAGAGGTAGTAAAATGCGAAATACTGGTTTCAAAGACACAAAAGTGGAAATACACGCTTCATGAGGGTGCGCATCGCCATGAGAATAGCACAGACGGATAGAGGGAAGCAAGAGCTTTCAAACGGTATATTACACGACCCACTTTGGTTAGGAGGAAGCGGAGATAATCCAGTAAAAGTGGAGGGTGGCTGAGGTCAGGTGATCAAAAAAGCGCTGGTGGGCACGATAGCTCGGGTAAGCCTATCGTGCCCACCAGCGCTTTTTTGGGTCACATGACAAGGGCTGTGGCTCTGGTCGCATTTTTTCAAAACTGGACCACATAGGGATTGAACCAGGGCCCTCAGCATTGTAACCACAGGTTCTTACCACTGCACCACTGGGCTGTTACTACCCCTCACTCCTTTATGCTCTATATCATATCTTGTAGCACTGATAAGATCAGCACAGCCACTTGAGCGCTTTTTTTCTTATCTGCCATTTCCGGATAGGGCAGGTGGCCCCAGCAGTGATTTGGTGGGCCCATATTGTTTGGCTCATATCTTCCTCAGTTTTTGTCCAAATGACTTCAAACAAATTGCGATTTGTGCGCATTTTAAGCGCCTAAATAACGCATCAAAGCGCGTGAGAATCGAGCAAATTTATGAGGTAATATGTGCGAAATACTGGCACCACTTGAAGGAATGCCCAACTGAGCAGTGGAGTGGTGGCCACTTTGTTTGGTCCATAGCCCACTCAGTTCTTCACCAAATGACCTCAAACAAATCGCGATTTGTGCGCATTTTCAGCATGAATATGACGCATCCAAGAGCATGGGAATTAATGACCTTGAGGGCCAATAAATTGCGAAATACTGTCACCACTTCAATCTGGCAGTTGGTCCAGCATTAATCTGTTGGACCATAGCTCATCCATTTCTTGACCAGATGGCTTCAAACAAATTGCAATGTGTGCATGTCTTCAATTCCAATGAGATGCATTAAAGTGTGTGGGAATCAAACAAGCTTTAGAGGTCATAAATTGCGAAATACTGTCATTGTTTGAAGGAATGCCAACAACTGTGCCCCTTTTGATGCACATGGAGACTGATAAGTAGCATCATCTTCAAGAGGTAGGTGAGGGCTTTCTGTGGGTATATAAAATGACATAGCTTGATGAAGATATGGGAGAGATAATTCAATAAAAGGGCAAAAAAAGCACTGGCATCATATGACTTCTATCCCCATGCTGGCCCTAAGTGCACTATTGCTTGGACAAATTATTATGCATTACACATCATTGGATCCAGAATTGAATGCTCTATCATATGGTAACACTGTGTGTGTGTAAGAACTTGTGCCAGAGTGCTACAGTCTGTGCCAACCAGGCCAGAAGTACTGCAACTCCGCTGGAACGCCATCTGGACTTCCATTTATCCTGTAACACCTAAACTGCTCTAGCCTGTTCCACTCCAGATACAAGTCTTGCCCCATCCAGTTCCTTCTAGTCCCTCTCTGATCGTACTTACTCATACTCTGGTCAGACTTCTGCTCAGACCACGATTTGCTCTGGAGCTCCACTAGCTTCTATGCAGATGATCAGATTGTTAGGATTGTGCACAGAAGTCCGGAAAAGCGGAGAAGTGGAATTCCGGAAGGAAGTCTGGTGGAACAAGAGTGGAGTCCAGGCACACCAGAAGGCAAAGACTTGGCGAAGCTATTAGCAACGCCCTGAGCGATCTGCCAGGTCTTCGGATTTCGGATGGAGTTGGCGGAACTCTGGAATGGAGAAGAGTCGAAGGGAAGAAGTTGAATGAGGAGAGGCGAAGACAGGCGGAGGTTGGATGGAGGTCGGAGGTCGGAGTCCGGACGGAAGTCCAGTGGAGGTACACAGAAGGAGATAGATTCAGAGTAGGGGTTACAAGCAGGAGAGTAGATGAGTAAACGAGATATTCGAACTGAGGAATAAGCTGGCGAAGTCAGTGCTTATAATCTAATTGTAGATAGGAGTTAGGGGTCAGAGTCCGGAGGTCGGACTTCCGGTCGGGAGTCTGCGGAGTGGAGCATCTGACTGGGAGTGACATACGATGATGCATGGTGATGTGCATCCGCACATCTGCGTGGAACCTGATGGAGTTCCGGAGCGGATCACGGTTCAAGCAGAAGTTCGACCAGAGTATGAGTAAGTACAGTTGGAAAGGACTGGAGGGAACTAGAAGGGCCGAGACTCGTAACTGGATGGAACGGGCTGGAGCGGTCTAGGTGTTACAGGACGAATGGAAGTCTGGGCGGAGTTCCGGCAGAGTTCTGGAACTCCGGGCCTGGTTGGCACAGACTGTAACAGTGCCCCCCCTTGAGGGCTTTTGACTTAACACCGGTCATGTCAGCCCAATTACGATTGATGAGGAACGAAGAAATCATTTCTTATGGGACGACCTCCGCGCCAGGCCACGTTACGCCAATCGATCCCCGTGGGAAAATATTTTCAATCCCAGCTTATCCAAGTAAGTCTCAAAATAAGCGCCACATACAATCTTTCTTACCCACCAACACCTAGCCTGGGGTTAGGGCCAATTTTCACTACAAATTCTAGGGTTAGCCCTTCAACCATTACTTACCCATTGCTTACCACTACTTACCCATTACAAAGGTCGTCTTTGGGCGCTTATTTTGCCTTTTGAAGCGCTCCACATGTCCAACTTTAGCATATGGCTATACTGGTCCTTAAACTTCAGTATTTCTGGGTTACTGGGTTTGTTAATGGGTCAATCAGGATGAAAGTCAATCTGTAATAAAGGTATTAACAATGGGCTTCTAATGAAGCATTAATATTGATAGATCAGTAAGCAAACCCGGTCAAGAAACAGGATTTACTGGATACAAGTCCCAGGTGGCTCAGACTTCTTTCCCTCATAACTTCACCAGTTCTTGTCCAAATCATATGCTTGATACCTCATTAGAAAGCTATTTTGAAGCTGAAACCATCAATGAGGATGCGGTATATCTCCCAGTAATAATTGACATGTTATTGCAGTTTATCTGATAATCAAGGTGTTGTTGAGCATGTAAGTCATCCAGTTTTGGAACTATGGTCTTCAGAACAGATGCATTGGATAGAGCGCAACAGGAGCTTTCCAACAGTACTTTACACAACCGAGTTTGGTGCACAAACAACAGAGATAATCCAGTAAGAGTGCTCAGGTGGCTGAGCCTGAAGTGATGTGCTCATATCTCGCTCAATTCTTATCCAAATCGCTCCAAACAAATCGCGATTTGTGCACATTGCAAATACGCACAGGACGCACCAGGACGCGCAAGAATTGGTCAACATTAAGGGTAGTAAAGTGCAAAACACTGCTTCTGACACCAATATGGAGATAGACCCTTAGTAAAACCGCGCATCATCATGAAAACAGTACAGTTGGATAGAGGGAAGCAACAGCTTTCAAACGGTATATTACACGACCCCCTTTGGTAAGGGACTGAGGGAGATAATCCAATAAAAGTGCGAAAGTGGCTGAAAACATAAACAAACCATAATAAAATGGCACGATACACTGATTTATCGTATCGTGCCATTTTATTGATGCTTGTTTGGTCCCACCACTAATGCCCGGAGGGCCTGTGGTGGCCTCCCAGCGCTTTTTTTCAATTTGCCCTGGCAGGGAGTTGAACCCGGGACCTCAGCTGCTTCAACTAATACAATCAGCTGTCTTAACCACTAGTCCATCTGGCTCTTGACCTCCTTACCCTCTGATGTCCTTATACCATATCTGGTGGCCACATACCCGGCCACATGGGCGCTTTTTTGCCATTTTGCCCCTTCCGGAAATGGCAGCTGGCCTCAACAGTGCCCTGGTGGCCCACTTTGTTTGGCCCACAGCTCCCTCAGTTCTTGGTCAAATGACTTCAAACAAATCGCGATTTTTGGGCATTTTAAGCGCCAACAAGATGTATCAAATTTTGTGGCAATTGAGCAACGTTAAGAGGTCATAAAATGCGAAACACTGATGAGATTTGAAGCACTGCCTATCAAGAGTGAGGTGGTGTCCATTTTGTTTGGTCCATAGCACACTCAGTTTGTGCCCAAATAACTTCAAACAAATTGCGATTTTTGCGCATTTTGGATGGCAAGGGACATACCAAAATGCGTGGGAATTGAGCAGTTATAAGGGGTGCTAAAGTGCGAAATACTGTTGTGGTTTGAAGGAACATCAACTCAACACTGGGGTGGTGGCCACCTTGTTTGCCCCATTCCCCACTCAGTTCTTCACCAAATGCCTTCAAACAAATCGCGATTTGTGCGCATTTTCAGCATCAATAAGACGCATTTGGGAACGTAGGAATTAATGATATTGAGGGCCAATAAATTGCGAAATACTGTCACCACTTCAATATGGCAGTTGGCCCAGCAGTAATCTGTGGGACCATAGCTCATCCAGTTCTTGACCAAATGGCTTCAAACAAGTTGCAATGTGTGCATGTTTTCAATTCCAATGAGATGCATTAAAGTGGGTGGGGATCAAACAAGCTTCAGAGGTCATATATTGCAAAATACTGTCATTGTTTGAAGGAATGCCAACAGTTGTGCCCCTTTCAATGCACATGGGGACTGATAAGTAGCATCATCTTCAAGAGGTAGGTGAGGGCTTTCTGTGGGTATATAAAATGACATAGCTTGATGAAGATATGGGAGAGATAATTCAATAAAAGGGCAAAAAAAGCACTGGCATCATATGACTTCTATCCTCAAACTAATTGTAAGTGTGCTGTTGCTTGTACAAATTATCATGCATTATACACCATTGGATCCAGAATTGAATTGTTACAGTCCGTGCCAACCAGGCCCGGAGTTTCGGAACTCCACCCAGACTTCCATCCATCCTGTAACACCTAAACCGCTCCAGCCCCTTCCATTACAGCTACTGGTCTCAGCCCTTCCAGTTCCCTCTGGTCCTTTCCGATCATACTCACTTATACTCCGGTCGGACATCTGCTCAAACCGTGATCCACTCCAGAACTGCATCAGGTTCTGCGTGGATGTGCAGATGCACATCACCGCACGTCATCGTACATCACTCCCAGTCAGATGCTCCACTCTGTGGAGTCCTGACTGGAAGTCCGACCTCTGGACTCTGTCCCCTAACTCCTATCTATGATTAGATTATAAGCACCAAGCTAGCCAGCTTTATGCCTTAGTTCAGATATCTTGTTTACTCTTCTGCTTATAACTCCTACTCTGAATCCACCTCCTTCTCCATCATCTGTGCCAGATTTCCATCTGGACTACGACATCTGACCTCCATCTGACACTTATCTCCCTTCAACTCTTCCTTCAACTCTTCATTCTGACTCTTCCCCATTCTGGAGTTCCACCAACTCCATCTGAAGTCTGAAGACCCGGCAGATTGCTAAGGGTGTTGCTAATAACTTCACCAAGCCTTTGCCCTCTGGTGTGCCCAGACTTCTCACCTGTTCCTCTGGACTTCCTCGCTAGAGTTCTGCTTCTCCGCTTTTCTGCTTCCCAGACTTCTGTGCACGATCCTAACACAGAGGTCAAAAATGTAACTTCTTTTATACATATTAAAGCATCAGTACATTTCAATATGAATATCCCGCTCCCTCATCAATCGTATCTGCCAGACATGGCCCACTCCCACCAAGTACGTCTATCTGCGTAGTACCACAATTGACTTCCCCAATTACGATATGTTCGCAGAATCGTGCAGTAGATGGAGGGACGTAGTAATCACCTGTAGCTTTCGCGTCGTCGTAAGTCCAATAGCCACCATTTTTTACCCTCCGGCCATTTCTCACGTCCTGTAGGCGCTTTTCGTGGCGTGGGCTCTTTGTGACAGCGTCATACCGACCGCCGGTGTATACGCGTATCTCGCTTTCGGTTTACAGCACCTCTTGGCCCTTATTCTGCATAAGGCACTCCCTGCCCCGCCCCTCGCCTCGTTCCCTGCCCCGCCTGCCCTGGCACAACATGAGTATCCTCTTTGGGCCGTGCTTGACATGTAAATTACAACAGCGCTCGAGCGTTGTTTTACGGTAGCGACTGCATATCCAATAGGCGAGACTCTGAGCTCCTCGCATTGTCCTCCCGATTCGGAATAATTCCATCAAGATACATGTAACGGTGCGTGATGCACCTGCTACCTTATATCCTATCTGAGATGTCTTCCTATTTATAACCCCCCTGTGTCCCCATATCTCGACTCGACAATCCGTGTACGATGGGCGGAAAGAAGAAGCTCAGACTCTGCCTGTGCTCAATATGCAGGACCCTCACCCACGTAGAAAACGGCATCGAACGACCTGGCCGTATGGTCGATCTCAGGAAGTGGAAGGAGCACATGGTCGACGACGAGCTCAACGCTCACCGAGAAGATCATCTGCGCTATGCTGCGGTCGTGGATTCAAAGGTAGACGATCTCAGGGATGCTCCTACCTCGGATCCGGAGAATGTTGTCGCCAACAACGCGCTGCTCGCTGAGAGCTCTCGTCCTCATGCAGTATGTCCTCATGTGGTCACCTACCTCACAAATTTGTGATCGTTGATCATGCTTCTAGCATCCCCCGCCCCTTGACGGTTCTCCTGCATTACAATCCGCCGCAGCCTGTCCCGGACAAGATGTATGTCAGCGATAGCCTCTGTGAGTCTCTACCTGCTAACAGTTGTAATCCTCCAGCTTCCACTATCCCCCTCTGTGGCACCCTCGTTAACAAGCGCAGACAACATTACCCAAAACACCGCGCCGTCAGGAGACACGCCGTGCATAGAGCCGTGCATAGACGAACCCACGCAGGTACGATAAGCCTGGAATCCCACCTGAGCGAACGTTACTGAACCCTCGTCCATTAGGTCGATGCTCTCTCACAGCGGCTTACAGAACTCTCCCTCCTGGAGTCCGGGATAACGATTGAACGGCGTCTTGCTCCCACAAGTCCGCAGCTCGTATTCCTCTCGACGCCGACTTCTCTGGATGAACCACCACTCCTCCATCCTTCTGCTGCAGAGAACCAGCAATTTCTTGCCACGCGAAACTCGTTCGAGCAGAAAAGGCATATGTTACTTTTACTCCCACCGCTGGGCGATCGCAACGCGGATCGTCGTCGAGGGAAACTGTTGGAACAAGTTTCAAGAGCGCTACAGGCGATGGAAGCGCAAGAGAGCATCGCTTGGGAGCATCAGAAACTTCTGGCAGGACTGTATGGATTCCAGGACGAGGCAGAAGGCGGGGTGGCACGAGTATATCGCACAGGTACGCGTCCTTGTCCATTCGCAGCACCCTGGAACCCACAGCTTACCCAATTTGAAGAGCATTTGTTCGTCTCCCGTGCAACTCTGCAGCCCTGTATACTACTCGCTCTTCTCGTGACTAGTGCACTCCACACACTGTCCGGGGTGAACGGCGTTGCAGCAAATCTAGTCCTCGGCATGGTTCGTGTTGTGCTGACCGGTGCATTCATCGCGTGCAATGGAACCACCCCGTCACATCCCTCGGCGCCCGGGCTTTCTACCTCCGCGACACTTGGCGTATCCAAAGGTTCCTCGCGTCGGCACACCAAATCCGCTAATCTCACTCGTGAGCAGCAAGAGATGCTCGATTCCATACCCCGCGACGTCAGGACCGCCCTTTCTCATCTTAAGGTGGAACCAGAGATTGTCCGCTACGCAACGTGCCCTAAGTGCTCGCAAACCTATGCCCCGGATGTCAGTTCTCCCGACGACCCTTATCCCCGCCGGTGTACTCTCCAAGAGACAGACAAGCCTGTTTGTGGCTCGGCGCTGGTGCAGAGGGTCGTCCACGCTGCGGCGGCTAAGCGCAAGCCAGGACGTGTGACTTGTTAAAGCCTGGAGCTGCTGAGAGCGAAGGCTGGGGCTCAAATGGGAAGACAACAACTGTGGTCTAAGTTGAGCTGCTTGGTACATACATGAAGAACGACGAATATCTCACCTGTGGTCTAAGTTGAGCTGCTGGGGAAAGCAGGCAACGAAGGCCGCAGGGTGTACGTGGCGTGTGCCAAATATCTAACAACACCGGGCCGAAACTAGCGCGCTACGGAGGAAACGAAATAGGCGCTGTAAGGCGGCCCAAAACAACGGAATGAGAAAGTCCGCGCCGGCGGTGCAGTAGGCGCCGCGGCGGCGCGACAACGCCAGGATAGAAAGGACGCACTGCGCGCCAGCGCTGTGCAAAGTTCCAAGTCAAACGCAGTAGCCCAACGCGAGCAATCACCACCTTTAACACTCCCCCCTGATTCGAGCTGTCTGCATCTCCTGCAAAGCCAAGAGAGCAGAGCTCCCCCCTAAGCTGGCAAACTGCCATCACTCCAGGCCCATCATCCGCCGGAACAGCTCCACCTTTGCACGGGGCAGGGCCTTCGTGAGCAAGTCCGCAGGCATCTGATCAGTGGGCACAAAGGAGGGAGCAATCTTCCCTGACTCCACTGCATCCCGCAGCCAGTAGAACCGCAGGTCCAGGTGCTTCATCCGCCCATGGTGCTCCGGGTTCTTGGACACAGAGATCGCCGACTGGTTGTCAATCCAGAGGGAGGAGGCATCCTCCACTGGGGCCCCAAACTCAGAGAGCATGTTGCGCACCCAGAACACCTCCTTCCCGGCCTCCACTGCTGCCACAAATTCAGCCTCTGTTGAAGATAGCGTCACAATGGGCTGCAGCTTGCTGCTCCAGCTGATGGCTCCAGTGCCCACCCGCACAAGGTAGCCTCCAGTCGACTGGCCGTTGTCAGGGTTGTCTCCATGCGCTGCATCGCAGAAAGCGACAAAGGGAGCACTGCAGGAGGGGTCTGGGCGATAGGTGAGCCGGAGATCAGCTGTGCCCTTGAGGTAGCGCAGCAGATGCTTTGCAGCCTTCCAGTGGGCGAGGCCAGGGTTGGAGTTGAAACCGGGCAAGGGTGGAGACAGAGTAGGCAATGTCGGGGCGAGTGCATGTGGCCAGGTACATGAGGGCACCCACAATGGAGATGTAGGGGACTTTGCGCATGAAGGCAATGTCCTCCGGGGTCGAGGGAGCCATGGAGGTCGAGAGGGAGAGGCCAGGTTCCATGGGGGTAGAGACCGGGTTGCAGTCAGCCATGCCAAACCGCTCAAGGACATCAAGGATGTACTGGCGCTGTGAGAGCGCAACAGAGCGGTTGGGGTGGTCCCGGATGATCTCAATGCCCAGGAGGTAGGAAGTGGGGCCAAGGTCTCGGAGCTTGAACCGTTGGGACAATTGGGTGACGACGGAGTCGATGGAGGTCTCCGAATTGGAAACAATGGTGATGTCGTCGACATAGACAGGCATGAAGATGCGCACCCCATCTTGCTCATAGACATACATGGCAGCATCAGAGCGCACCCGCCGGAATCCCATGTCCTGAAGCGCAGAGTGCAGCTTCTGGTTCCACATCCGGGCACTCTGCTTGAGCCCATACAGCGACTTGAGCAGGTGCAGGACCTCACCCCACTCTGCCTCTGTGAACGAGGGAGGGGGCTTCATGTACAGCTCCTCGTCGAGATCTCCGTTGATAAACGCATGGGAGATGTCAATGGAGCGCATGTGGAGGTCCTGGAGCGCAGCGTGGGCGAGGATGAGGCGGATGGAGGACATGCGGATGGTGGGGGCAAAGATCTCGGTGTATTCAAAGCCAGGGCGCTGGGAGAAGCCCTTGGCAACCAGCCGGGCCTTGTAGCGCTCAATGGAGCCATCTGCCTTGCGCTTGAGCCGGAACACCCATTTGCACCCAATCGCTCTTTTCCCGGGGGGAAGAGGAGTGACCTCCCAGGTGCCATTGGAGCGGTGTGCTGCCAGCTCCTCATCCATGGCCTTGCGCCACTGCTCTGCATCAGGGCGACGCATGGCCTCCTCATAGGTCAAGGGCTCAGCCTCAGAGACAAAGAGTGCACACTCCTCGTCGTCATCCTGCTCAGAATGCGCAAAGAGGAAGTTGAGCTCCTCCTCTGCATCCTGCTCCTCAGGCTCGTCGTCCGAGTCCACAATCGCGGGCGTCGGCTCACGGGCCTGCCAGATGGGGTTTGAGGCGATGGGAGATTCTGGGGGCGAACGGAGTGGAGAGGGAGTCTCTGGAATGGATTCAAGTGCAGGAGGCTGGCGACGGAGAGAGTGGTCGACTGGAGGAGGAGATGGAGATGGGGCTGCAGAGGGCACAGGAGAGGGCGCAGGAGAGGGCGCTTTGGGGACCTTCCACCACTCACGGGGCGGATGGCGCTCCCTGGTGCTGCGACGCTGGGGCGCACTGGGGCCGGCCTGAGGAGAGGGAGTTCTTCTGCGCTTGGAAGGAGGAGGAGATGGAGAGGGCGATGAATCAGGGCTTCGACCTCGAGGGGCCCGATTGACGGCCTGAACGGGAGGTGGCGGAGGCGCCACTTCGAGGGGAGGTAAATCAGGGTGCGCCAAAGCAGGGGGCGAAGGCGTGTCCGCATTGGAGTCGCGGTCATCGCGCTGTGGCTCGATCTGTGGCGGAGCATCGTTCTGAGGCGCATTTTGCACAAGAGGCAAAGCCTCATCTTCTCCCCCCAAATGCGGCACAGGACGGTCGTCTGCATCGTCGTAGGAAGGGGCACCGGCCCCGGGGGTGGGGGCGAAGGCGGGGGGCGCAGCGACGCGATCTGAGCCAGGGAGGGACTGCTTCAGGCCAGGGAAGAACCGCTCATCAAACTCTGCACGTTCACTGATCACAGTGCGCTTCGTTGTGGGGTTGTAGAACTTCCAGCCCTTGTAGCCCTCCGGGTACCCAATGAACACACACTTCTCCATGTGAGGAGAGAGGCCCTGCCGCTTGTCCCGCTGGACATGCACATAGGCAGTGCAGCCCCAGACCCGGAGATGGGACACATCTGGTTTGCGACCAGTCCAGAGCTCAAAGGGAGTGGCCTCGGGGCAGGCAGAGGAGAAGGAGCGGTTGAGGACATGGACCAGTGAGAGCACAGCCTCTCCCCAGAACGTCTGGGGAAGCCCAGACTCCGCCAGCATGGCAGTAACACCGTCGGACAGCATGCGGTTGGTGCGCTCTGCCACTCCATTCTGCTGGGGCCGGTTCCGGACAGAGTGCTGTCGCTCTATGCCCCGGGAGACACAGAAGTCGACGAGCTCCTGGGACATGTACTCCCCACCCTTGTCGTCGCGCAGGGCCTTGATCGGAGACCCAGTCTGCGTCTCGACCCACGCACAGTAGGCCTTGAACGCCCCAAAAGCGTCGGATTCTTCTTGAGCAGGAAGACAGTCCGGAGACGGGTGTGGTCGTCGACAAAGACAATCCAGTACCGGAACCCCTGGTGGGTCTGCTTCCAGAGGGCGCCCTTGAGGTCGGAGTGGACCAGGACACCCCGGGAGGGTGCACGGTGCAGAGAGGAGGGGAAGGGGTTGGCGTGCATCTTGCCAGCTAGACATGGCTCACAGATGGGATCAGGGGAGGCCGTCGACTTGAGGACAAGGCCAGTGACGAGGCCCTTTGACAGGAGCGTCCTGACACTGTCTGGGGCGCAGTGGGCGAAGCGGCGGTGCCAGAGGGAGAGATCCAGGGGAAGCGTCGAAGCGAGCTGAGCTAGCTCTGCTAGAGGGGGATCTGGAGGGATGGTGGTGCCTGCAAGGAGGGCAGTGTTGCGGTCGTTGATGGGGGCACAGAAGAGTGTTCTGCCGTCGAGCACAAAGTCCATGCGCACAGAGGAGATGGACACAGTGAAATGGCGATGTCTAGTTAGGAATAGAACTGACAGGAGGTTGTTTCTAAGCGCAGGAACATGCAGAACCCGAGTAAACTCGACCTCCCTCCCCTCCCTCCCCTCCAACAGTGGTCTGAACACCACTGAGCCCACACCAGTCGAGTACACGACCTGGTTGTCCGCCAGACGGATTGGAATGCGAAGAGGCTCAAAGTTGCGCAGCCAGTGACGATGGGGGGTCATATGAGACGTGGCCCCTGTGTCTGCATTCCAATCGACGTCAGCATCGAGCTGGAGAGGAGATAGAACGTCCCCAGGGGGAGGGAGACGGAGACTTGCGCTGCCAGCGAACTCCTGGACGGAGGAGGAAGCCCGGGATGAACCCTGGGCCTGGTTGGCGGTCTCTGGGCGTGGTTTGCGAGGTTCCTGGGCCTGCTTCTGCGCCCGCTGGTACTTGAAGCACTGGGCCATGGTGTGGCCCTCCCGGAGGCAGAAGTTGCACTTGGAGCGACCGGAGTGGGCAGCAGAGGCGGAGAGAGCAGTGGAGGAGGCCAGGGAGGTCTCAGAGAGGTGGGGGCGGTTAATCTCCTGGTTCTGGAACGCAGAGACGATGGTGGACTTGCTGAGCTTGTCCTGGAGCAGGAGAGCGTCGATGAGGGAGGAGTACTGCTCTGGGAGAGCCTGGATGAGCGCCATAGACTGCAGCTCATCATCGAGGTCCCGGAGAGTGAACTCCCGGGGGCGCAGGTTCTGGATGGAGCGCATGGCCTCCTCGACATGCGAAGAGAGGGAGGAGAGGGACTCATCCTCGGACTTGCGGATGGAGAAGAGGGTGTTGTAGGCGTTGAAACGAGCACCAGGGCGACGCACCACATGGGCAGCCTCAAGCCGCTTCCACATCTCCACAGGCTGGTCTTCACAGCCAGCAAAGTGGATCCTCTGCTCTGGCTCCACAGCAAGGAAGATCTCACCAGCCGCCCTCTCCTCTCGCCTCAGCCAGTCCTTCTGCTTGTCCTCGTCCTCCGGGGGCATGGACTCAGTCCCCTTGACCAGAGACCAGAGGCCATGCTTCATGAGCCAGGCTCGCATTTCACCGCTCCATTGGGGGTAGTTGGATGACGAGAGGGGCTTGAAATTCGGAGTGGAGGAGGATGACATGGCGACAGGGTGACGTACGAAAGCGCGAGCGGAACGGGGACGAACTGCGAGGTGGAGAGGAGCGAGAAGAGCGAGAGCAGGAAGCAGAGAGAGGAGGAGAGCGAAGGCAGAGAAGAGAAGGAGGAAAGAATGGCTCTTGGAGAGTGACCAGAGCGCAGAGGAGAGTTGAACGTCGAGCAGAGGACGTCAGAGCGCAGGGCTCATAACCTGTTAAAGCCTGGAGCTGCTGAGAGCGAAGGCTGGGGCTCAAATGGGAAGACAACAACTGTGGTCTAAGTTGAGCTGCTAGTTACATACATGAAGAACGACGAATATCTCACCTGTGGTCTAAGTTGAGCTGCTGGGGAAAGCAGGCAACGAAGGCCGCAGGGTGTATGTGGCGTGTGCCAAATATCTAACAACACCGGGCCGAAACTAGCGCGCTACGGAGGAAACGAAATAGGCGCTGTAAGGCGGCCCAAAACAACGGAATGAGAAAGTCCGCGCCGGCGGTGCAGTAGGCGCCGCGGCGGCGCGACAACGCCAGGATAGAAAGGACGCACTGCGCGCCAGCGCTGTGCAAAGTTCCAAGTCAAACGCAGTAGCCCAACGCGAGCAATCACCACCTTTAACATGACTTTCATGCCTTTGCGACCATTTCCCTACCACCCCCTCATCTCGTGGATCGCCAAGTTGTTTACGCGGCGAAGCGCTGAAGAGGCACTGGAGGGCGCTTGGGCGCGGTCGGCACCAGGTTCCACCGCCGAAACGCCTTGTACCGACATTCTGCAATCACCAGCCTTGCGCAAGTTCCTCGGCCCCAATGGGTCGCTCTACTCAGAGCAAGTGGGTACTGATGTACATCTGGTCTTCGGGCTCTTCATCGATTGGTTCAATCCTGGGGGCAACAAAAAGGCCGGCAAGTCACGATCCGTTGGAGCGATATACCTGGTATGCTACAACATTCCGCCGGAACTACGCTTCCTCCCCGAATACATCTGTCTTCTTGGCATCATACCTGGGCCAAATGAACCGTCTCTTCACGAACTCAACAACTTCATCCGCCCGTTGGTCAACGAACTCCTAGCGCTATGGCATTCTGGCATCTGGCTCAGCCAAACCGCTCTTCATGGTGCTGGTCGCCTCGTTCGTGCTGTCATCATTCCTCTCATTTGTGACCTTCCCGCCCTTCGCAAGACAGCTGGCTTTGCGGGTCACAGTTCCAATCATTTCTGCTCGTTCTGCCTATTGAAGAAGGTGAACATCAATGACCTCTCTCGACCATGGCCTTCCCGTACCTGGAAGGAACATTTGGACATCGCATGCAGCTGGCGGGATGCCGATTCTGACGCTACACGTGGCTCGATCTTCGACGAGCATGGGCTGCGATGGTCTGAGCTACTGCGTTTACCTTACTGGGACCCCACCCGATACGCGATAGTGGATGCCATGCATAATCTCTTCCTCGGGGACCTTCGTCATCATTGCAGGGACGTGTGGGGTGTCGAGCTGAAAGATAAATCGGAGACAAAGGCTACACCTCACACTCCGGATGAGCAACGGGCTTGGCTTTTGCGATTAGTGTCTGCGCTTCGCGAAGGTGTCCTCCCGGACGGTACGCTTTCCAAGCGCGCGCTTTCGTTGGTCTCGCAACCACGCAAGGGCTATCTCGTCGCGCTCGCTCAAGCGAACGGTATCATGCCGATAGAGTCGAAGCCGACAAAGCAAGCTTATGCGAGTGCGCTCCTCAAATGGGTAAGTTCCTCCTGTGTTAACCCGTTTACAGCTGGACTGACTCCGTCGGTAGGTGCAAATACACCCTGTCGACAACCTGGTTATCCCACCGGTCCTAGAGAAAGCTACTAGTGATTTCCACCTCGCGAACAACGAACATGGTCTCAAGAAGTCCCGCATCTTGACATCCGACCTCATTCGAACCTTGCGTTCCGACATGACATCGACATACCTGCCATCATGGATTGAGCGTCCTCCAGTGAACTTTGGCAGTCCCGCACACGGGAAACTCAAGGCAGACCACTGGCGTACGCTCTGCACTATCAGTATGGTAATCACTCTTGTACGAGTCTGGTCAACGTCAACAGCAACCCCCGGAGACCGCAAGGTCTTGCAGAACTTCATCCACCTTGTCATAGCTGTCGACCTCGCCACCTGACGCTCCATGAACCCTGAACGAGCTAGACTGTATGATTTTCACATGGCCGAATACTTGCGTACCCTCCTGGAACTCTTCGACCACAACCTGGTGCCAAATCATCACCTGTCGCTCCACCTCACTACCTGTCTGTTGCTCTTTGGTCCTGTGCGTGGGTGGTGGGGCTACCCCCTTGAGCATTACAATGGGATCATCCAGCGACTCAATACCAACAATCACATCGGTAAGTCCACAACTTGGGATCAGTATTGCTCAAGATCTGACGCTTATCCCAGCTGAGATACCGCTGACGTTCATGCGTTTATTCTACGCTGGCGCCGAAGTCCATTGGCTGATGTCATCCATCGAATGGCCCGATTTGGGCATTTTCTACGAGGTTGTTGAGGCTCTGAAGAAGACGTATCAGGATCACGACCACGGTACTCGCGTTTCCGACGTCTTCGGCCCGATGACATCTTCATCCGACGCTGTTAACGACCAATATGAAGAGCTCTATAGTGATTTGAAGGAGACTCGGATGGACGACCAAACATACCTGGGGTTTCGCAGTCTCATCGGCGCATTTGCTCCGGACGTGTACACCGCCCTCAACACTGACCTCGCTGACTGTCGCACACGACTGTCCCACAACATCCGTATTCTCACGCAAGTGGATGTGGGCCGTGTCACCTATGGAACACGTGGAGACCATGTTCGAAACTCTTTCATATGTTACAGAGATCCAGCCTCCTCAGATGCCACACTTCTCCGTGCAGGACAGATCTCAGCGATGTTCCTACACCGGCACGTCAACCGGGAGAAGCGGCCTATCATCGAGCCATTCATCGTCGTTGAGGAATACATCCCCCTCACCGCAGAACATGCACTGGAGGACCCTTATCGCCAGTTCCCCCTCCTGAACACGCAGCTGCACTACAATCGTTTCTACTCGCGCAAAGCAGTCATTCGCCGCCAGGACGTGATCTCACATTTTGCGGCCCACGTGTACATCCCAGATACAATCCAGGAGTCTTGCATCGTGGTACGCTCATTGGACCGTGTATGTAGAATCACCTGTGTTTCTGTGTACACTAACCTCACCTCAGACTTAGAGTTAGAGAAAGCGGATACACAACGTCTTGCGCTCTTTGGCCGGCCTTGCTCGGACTTGGTGGGAGTGGGCCATGTCTGGCAGATACGATTGATGAGGGAGCTGGATATCCATATTTGAATGTACTGATGCTTTAATATGTATAAAAGAAGTTACATTTTTGACCTCTGTGTCAGGATCGTGCGTGGAAGTCCAGGAAGTGGAAAAACAAAAAAAGCAGAACCCCAGAGAGGAAGTCCAAAGGAACAGGTGAGGAGTCCCAGCACACCAGAGAGTGAAGACTTGGCAAAGCTATTAGCAATGCCCTGAGCAATCTGCCAGGTCTTCAGACTTTGAACGAGATTGGTGAAACTCCAGAACAGAGAAAAGTCAGAATGAAGAGTTGAAGGAAGAGTCAAAGGGAGAAAGAAGTCACATGGAGGTCAGAGGTTGGAGGTCAGAGTCCAGATGGAAGTTTGGCAGAGATAATGGAGAAGGAGGTAGATTCAGAGTAGGAGTTACAAGCAGGAGAGTAAATGAGATATGTGAACTAAGGCATAAGGCTGGCTTGCTCAGTGCTTATAGTCTAATTGTAGATAGGAGTTAGGGGTTGGAGTCCAGAAGTCAGACTTCCAATCAGTACTTTGCAGAGAGCTGCAGAGTGGAGTATCTGACCGGGAGTAACGTACAGTCACCTGTGGTGATGCGCATCCGCTTGTCTGTGCAGAAGCTAGTGGAGCTCCAGAGCAGATCACACGGTCCAAGCGGAAGTCTGACCAGAGTATGAGTAAGTACAATCAGAGAGGGACTAGAAGGAACTGGATGGGGTGAGACTTGTATCTGTAGTGGGATGGGCTAGAGTGGTCTAGGTGTTACAGGATGAATGGAAGTTTGGACAGAGTTCCAGCGGAGTTGCGGTACTCCTAGCCTGGTTGGCACAGACTGTAACACTCTGGCACAAGTTCTTGCACACACATTGTTACCATATGATGGAGCATTCAATTATGGATCCAATGATGTACAATGCATAATAATTTGTCCAAGCAACAGTGCACTTAGGGCCAGCATAGGAATAGAAGTCATATAGTGCCAGTGCTTTTTTGCCCTTTTATTGGATTATCTCTCTTATATCTTGATCAAGCTATGTCATGTTATACACCCACAGAAAGCCCTCACCTACCTGTTGAAGATGATGCTACTTATCAGTCTCCATGTGCATCAAAAGGGGCACAATTGTTGGCATTCCTCCAAATAATGACAGTATTTCACAATTCATAACCTCTAAAACTTGCTTGATACCCATCCACTTTGATGCCTCTCAGTGGAATTGAAAACATGCACACATTGCAATTTGTTTGAAGCCATTTGGTGAAGAACTGGATGAGCTATGGTCCCACAGATTACTGCTGGACCAACTGCCAGATTGAAGTGGTGACAGTATTTCGCAATTTATCAGCCCGAAAATGACTCAATTTGCACGTTCTTGAATGCGTCATATTGATGCTGAAAATGCGCACAAATCGCGATTTGTTCGAGGTCATTTGGTGAAGAACTGAGTGAGCTATGGACCAAACAAAGTGGCCACCACTCCACTGCTGAGTTGGGCATTCATCCAAGTGGTGCCAGTATTTCGCACTTATTACCTCATGAAGTTGACCGATTCTCACGCGCTTTGAGGCGTTATTTAGGCGCTTGAAATGCGCACAAATCGCAATTTGTTTGAAGTCATTTGGACAAAAACTGAGGAAGATATGAGCCAAACAATATGGGCCCACCAAATCACTGCTAGGGCAACCTGCCATATCCGGAAATGGCAGATAAGAAAAAAAGCGCTCAAGTGGCTGTGCTGATCTTATCAGTGCTACAAGATATGATATAGAGCATAAAGGAGTGAGGGGTAGTAACAGCCCAGTGGTGCAGTGGTAAGAACCTGTGGTTACAATGCTGAGGGCCCTGGTTCAATCCCTCAGTGGTCCAGTTTTGAAAAAATGCGACCAGAGCCACAGCCCTTGTCATGTGACCCAAAAAAGCGCTGGTGGGCACGATAGGCTTACCCGAGCTATCGTGCCCACCAGCGCTTTTTTGATCACCTGACCTCAGCCACCCTCCACTTTTACTGGATTATCTCCGCTTCCTCCCAATCAAAGTGGGTCGTGTAATATACCGTTTGAAAGCTCTTGCTTCCCTCTATCCGTCTGTGCTATTCTCATGGCGATGCGCACCCTCATGAAGCGTGTATTTCCACTTTTGTGTCTTTGAAACCAGTATTTCGCATTTTACTACCTCTCAACCTTCTTCAATTCTTTCGCGTCCAGGTGCGTTGTATGCAGATCAATGGTGCGCACAAATCGCGATTGTTTTGAAGCGATTTGGTGAAGAACTGGTTGAATGGTGAGCAGATCACTCCGGAGGCAGCCACTTAATGCAGCAACCCAGTTGGGGCAGCATTGCTGTGGCTGTTGTTCCCTCACCACTTACTCCCTCGTGGTGATAGGGACCTCGTTGGATTCTGATTACTGAGCTCTACTCAATGGTAGCTTTCTCATTCAATTTGGTGAAGAACTGGTGGAGTTGTGGTGGGTTTTCCCGGGATAGAGGAGGGGATGCTGGTGATGTGGCAGCACTATCTCTGTGAGTTCTTCAACGCCCCCTCCCGTTTTTGGTGCGTTGGAAAGCCCTCTTCAATCCCTTTCCAACGAGCCCACTTGGGCCACGATCCGTGCAGCCGTTCTGCTTCTATTGCCCCTACATCTTCCTGATCACTTCCATTACTTGCTACAGCCACAGTGCTTGGAGTTTGTCTTTGTTCTGTATGGTTCAGGGGCCATTCAATTCTCCTCAATAAGGGCTTTCCAACGAGCTATCATTCACCTCAATTGAACCACATCCCACCACACAGTTGCTCCCACTGCAACCCCATCCTCCTCATCTCCACCTAACTCCCTATCTCCTAACTCCTCCACTCCTGGATGGATTCAGACCATTCTGGGCTTATCTGGTCAGGATTCTCAAGACCTACAAGGGCATCCCCTCTCCTCAGAACCATTTGAGGTGTGTGCTGCATCAGCTGTGCCACGTTGCCCTCTTTGCTCAGGTTGGCAGAGGCATTCAGTTGCTTCCTACAAGCACTGGCTGCACAAGAACTCCCCAATGAAAGTGTCACCCTCCACCCCTTCCCACCCAATCCTTCCTTAACACCACACTTATTGTGTTAGATCATCATCTTTACTGTGGGCTGAAGGCTGAGGGGCGCTAGGCAGGAGTGGATACCGCACACCATGTGAATTCAGTTGGGTGATGTGGATGTTATGTGGTACGTCCCTTTTACTTGTGTTTTCCTCTTCCTTCTCCCCATCCTGCACCCCCTTGTTCTATCACCCTGCAGACCTGTAGCCCGTGTCCAGAGATGGGGGGTGCAAGAACCTGATATGGACTTGGGGTTAGGGCTTCTGGACTTGTGCCTCAGATGCCCACTACACAGCCTGTAGTCTTCTTCTACATCCATTGTTGCTACATCTTTCTTATTTCTGACTACAGACTAGGATCTTCCACCATTGTAACCGGTGTGATAAATGCTCACCCCCTGTATTCCTACAGACAACCAGGTGAGCACTCTTACTAGATTATCTCCATCATCTACTTACTAATATGGACTGTGCAAGGTATCATTTGAAAGCTCTTGTAAATCTCTATCTAATGACATCTGTTTGAAGACTATGTCCCTAACACTGGGCGAGTTATGTCCTCAACAACACTCTCATTTTCATATGCACAGGAATAGTGGATGTATCATTACTTGGATAATCACAGTGATATCATGGGTGGATGGAGCTTCAGAACACCTTTCTGATGAGGTATGAAACTTGACATTTGGATAAGAACTGACCAAGTGATGGAGGAAAGAAGTGTTAGCTGTGGGAGGTTAATGGCCAGTAAACCCGTGTTCTAGCCCTGATTTGCTTACTGATCTATCAATATTAACATTTCATTAGATGCACATTGTTAATACCTTTGTTACACACTGACTTTCATCTTCATTGACCCAGTAATAAGCCCAGTAACCCAGAATTACTGAAGTTCAGAGACCAGTACAGCCACATAATAAAGTGATCTAAGTGGGACATGTGCAGCGCTTCAGAGGCCAAGATAAGCGCCCAAAGGACGACTTTGTATGTGGTAAGTAGTGGTAAGCAATGGGTAAGTAATGGTTGAAGGGCTAACCCTAGAATTTGTAGTGAAAATTGCCCCTAACCCCAGGCTGGGTGTTGGTGGATAAGAAAGATTGTATGTGGCGCTTATTTTGAGACTTACTTGGATAAGCTGGGATTGAAAATATATTCCCACGGGGATCGATTGGCGTAACGCGGCCTGGCGTGGAGGTCGTCCCATAAGAAACGATTTCTTTGTACCTCATCAATCGTAATTCCTTTCCACATTGTATTCTGTTGCATGTACTGTACTCAGGAACCCCGCAATGTGTAACTACATGATCTACGAGCTCCAGTTGCTCAGGGAGATCTACCGGAGGTGTTACATCTCGAGGAGCGCGTCCGTGGACTACAAGAGCTCCATCTAAACAGACCAGTGAGCTCACGAGCTACGGAAGCTACAGTTGCGCGAGCTTGTAAGCTACGAAAGTTATGGTCGCGACGGAGACTACGGTCGCGCAAGCTACGGAAGCTACGGCTGCGCGAGCTTGCAAGCTACCGAAGCTCGAGTGAGCTCCAAGCACGAACGGGGGGTGAGTTGCGTGGTTTTGCGGCGTTGCGAGTAGTACGAGGGAGCTGAGGAGCGGGCGGTGCGACTGCGAGGGAGCTGAGGAGCGGGCACGAGGAGCGACGGCGGGGAGGGCGTTTGAGTGCACGACGAGCGTGAGGGCACCACAAGCGGGTGCGTGCCTGTGTGCGCGCCACGGGAAAGAGCGCTGAGCAGCGTATATTTAAAATGTTTCTGACATTTCCCGGTCAGGAACCCGGATTGGGACAGTTTACCTGTTTGGGGCATGGTTCAGGTCCAGAGAGCGTCCGGGAACCAGGATTTCTGTCAACCGTGCTTGTTCTGGTTCAGAACAATGATGTCACAAGGTTTATTGTTCAGCGCCAGGCTCGGGAACGGTGTCCGGACTGGAACTAGTTTGACAGATTCTGGACCGGAACAGGACCAGAAAACGACGTAGACAGTTTTCCTGATTCAGGACCCGAACTTGGTTAGGAAGAAGCGCCGTGACAGGAGTCCAGTTACTGAACTGGTCACGAACCTATTCTAGAGGGTAACCCCGCCCCATTGCGCGTCGTGTGTGGGCTGAGAGAAACAGATTCCATCGTATGTGGACTGTCTCGGGCATTTGCTCCATTGGACTTGCCTGACTGATTTCCCAAGGACTCGCGACCACGCTGTGCACATAAAGGCAGGCTCAGGCAGCTTGGGGCTATCGAGGCGCTCCTGCACAGCCAGCGAGACCTCATCCCAGAAGAGATGGATCTGCAGTTCGCTTCGGGGCCTACCTCAGCCAGCGATCCCATGCCAGAGCTTGGGCATGGAGGTCAGAATTCCCTATACCTGAGCATCCGAGGACAGCTGGTCGAGCACCGAAGACAGCTCGAGGACTTGGAACCAGTAGGGGATTACGACCTCGACCGTCGACGAGAAGCTCTACAAGAACGAGCAGATATGTATTTATCTCTCCTGGAACAACGCAAGCAACAGAGCTGGGACAATGAGGTGATCAGAGTGGTCCTCGCACAGCTACCTACAAATGAAGGGCCACTTGTACGCTCGACTGGTGAGTTTATCTGTTTAGCACACTGGTGTCTGATAGATCCTGATGCTCTGAAGATTCCGGCGCGGGCACATACGCGAGAAGTCTTGAGCCGTGGATGCTCGCTGCGCTCATCATGACCTCGGTTCTGCACGCATTGGTGGCGTCTTCACGACTCGAAGTGGACTACGTCCTAGCGACGCTTCAGGCGATTGTATACAGCCTCTTTATATGTTGTAACGTTGCATCGCGCCTCCCATCGGTCCTCACTGCGGCTCAAGCCCTCTTTGTCAACGCCATTCCCTCCGACATCAGAACTGAGCTATTGCGATTGAACCTTGAACCCGAGATCGTCCGCTACGCAGCGTGCCCCAAGTGTCATTTTACACATGCTCCGGATAGCAAGGACCAGAAGAGGCCATACCCGTCGAAATGTCGCAACAAGGAAACCGATAAAGGGCTGTGCGGGGAGTCGCTTCTCAGTGAGACTGATGGACAACCGCTGAAGCCCTACCCTTACCACTCACTCCACACTTGGCTCGCCAACATTTCGGCACGTTCGGATTTGCTCAACCTAGCTAGGAACGCATGGAATGCAACAGCGGACATGAGCTTGCGATGGTCTGATATCTGGGACACACCCCTATTGCGGCAATTTCCGGGGCCTGACGGCAAGACGTCATTCTCGGTCCAGCCCGAGGGATCTGTTCACCTTGTTTTCAGCCTGTTTGTAGACTGGTTCAACCCGTTCGGTAATAAGAAAGCCGGCAAGTCGCACTCCATAGGGGCTATCTATCTTGCTTGTCTCAACCTTCCTCCCCATCTTCGTTACCGCCCTGAGAACATTTATCTTGTCGGCATCATTCCCGGACCTCACGAGCCCGAGCTGCACCAGATCAACCACTACCTGCGTCCACTCATAGACAAGCTTCTCACCTTATGGCATCCGGGTCTCTACCTTAATACAGGTGCTACCATTTGGCTCATACGCGCAGCGGTAGTTCCATTGGTATGCGATCTACCCGCCTTGCGAAAGACCGCGGGGTTTGCGGGCCACTCTGCACGTCGGTTCTGCTCATTCTGCCTGCTTCGGAAAGATGATATATCCAACATCGACCGGTCTAGTTGGAAACAACGAAGCCGCGAGGACCACTACAGGTATGCTTCTCGGTGGAGAGATGCGTCCACAGAAGCGGAGCGGCAGAGACTCTTCGACAAGTACAGTGTACGCTGGTCAGAGCTCTTACGTCTGCCCTACTGGGATCCTACGCAATTTTCCTTGGTCGACGCTATGCATAACCTTTTCCTCGGGGAGCTGCGCCACCACTGTCGAGACGTCTGGGCAATCAACATCAAGGACAACGCGCCGGACGTGTCCCACATGCCTGCCCACACGCCGTTGGAACAGCAGAAATGGCTCGATCATGTCGCGTCATCCTTGAAGAAGGGTGTGAAAAGCAAGTTGACGCGTACTCACAAAGGTTACATTGTTGCTATCGCTGAGCTCAACAGTGTCATAACTTCATCAAGCCAGCTGTCCAAAGACAAATGCATTGAAGCGCTGATGCAATGGGTGCGTTCCCTCATATCTTGTGATACAAATGCTGACTTCGTTTGCGAAGTGGAACAACAACGGTGACAGAGTTGAGCTGAAAATCCCCCCGGTGCTCTCCGAGCCCACGAGTGACTTCCACTTAGTTTACGGGGAATACGATATATCTAAGTCGAATGTCCTGGATCAACCCACCATCTCACAGCTTCGCAAGGACATTACAAAGACCTTCCTTCCATCTTGGCTCGAGCGTCCGCCATGAAATTTCGGCAGTCCTTCTCATGGCAAGCTCAAGGCCGATCATTGGCGCACTGTCTGCACAGTTAGTATGGTTATAATAACCCTTGTGCGCCTCTGGGGTTCGCAAACCGCTACACCCAAGGAGAAAGCGCTTCTCAACAACTTCATGCATCTCGTCTCTGCCGTCGAGCTTGCCACTAGGCGATCCATCGACCAGGACCGGATCGACAGGTTCGATAACCACATGTCGCAGTACCTCTCCAGCCTACAAAAGCTCTTCGATTGGCACCAACTTGTACCTAATCACTTGGTGGGAGTGCGCCATGTCTGGCAGATACGATTGATGAGGGAGTAGAATATTCATATTTAAATGTACTGATGCTTTAATATGCATATAAAAAGTTACATTTTTGACCTCTGTGTTAGAATCGTGCACAGAAGTCTGGGAAGCAGAAAAGCGAAGAAGCAAAACTCTAGCGAGGAAGTCCAGAGGAACAGGTGAGGAGTCTGGGCACACCAGAGGGTAAAGGCTTGGTGAAGTTATTAGCAACACCCTGAGCAATCTGCCGGGTCTTCAGACTTCAGATGGGGTTGATGGAACTCCAGAATGGGGAAGAGTCAGAATGAAGAGTTGAAGGAAGAGTCAAAGGGAGATAAGTGTCAGACGGAGGTTGGATGTCGCAGTCCAGATGGAAGTCTGGCACAGATGATGGAGAAGGAGGTGGATTCAGAGTAGGAGTTATAAGCAGAAGAGTAAACAAGATATCTGAACTAAGGCATAAGGCTGGCTAGCTTGGTGCCTATAATCTAATCATAGATAGGAGTTAGGGGTCGGAGTCCAGAGGTCGGACTTCCAGTCAGGACTCCATGGAGTGGAGCATCTAACCGGGAGTAACGTACAATGACGTGCGGTGATGTGCATCTGCACATCCACGCAGAACCTGATGCAGTTCTGGAGTGGATCACAGTCTGAGCAGATGTCTGACTGGAGGATGAGCAAGTACAATTGGAAAGGACTAGAGGGAACTGGAAGAGCCAAGACCGGTAGCTGTAATGGAAGGGGCTGGAGCGGTTTAGATGTTACAGGATGGATGGAAGTCTGGGTGGAGTTCCGGAACTCCGGGCCTGGTTGGCACGGACTGTAACAATTCAATTCTGGATCCAATGGTGTATAATGCATGATAATTTGTACAAGCAACAGCACACTTACAATCAGTATGAGGATAGAAGTCATATGATGCCGGTGCTTTTTGCCCTTTTATTGGATTACATCTACCATATCTTGATCAAGCTGTGTCATGTTATATACCCACAGAAAGCCCTCACCTACCTCTTGAAGATGATGCTACTTATCAGTCTCCATGTGCATCAAAAGGGGCATAATTGTTGGCATTCCTTCAAATAATAACAGTATTTCGCAATTTATGACCTCTAAAACTTGATTGACCCCCATGCACCTTGATGCATCTCATTGTAATTGAAAACATGCACACATTGCAAGTTGTTTGAAGCCATTTGGTCAAGAACTGGATGAGCTATGGTCCAACAGATTACTGCTGGACCAACTGCCATATTGAAGTGGTGACAGTATTTTGCAATTTATGGGCCCTCAAGGTCATTAATTTCCACGCTCTTGGATCCGTCTTATTGACGCTGAAAATGCGCACATATCGCAATTTGTTTGAGGTCATTTGGTGAAGAACTGAGTGGGGAATGGGACAAACAAGGTGACCACCACCCCAGCGTTGAGTTGATGTTCCTTCAAATCACAACAGTATTTCGCTCTTTAGCACCCCTTATTTTTGCTCAATTCCCACAAATTTTGGACTGTTCATGGCTGCTTAGAATGTGCAAAAATGGCGATTTGTTTGAAGTTATTTGGTTATGAACTGAGTGGGCTATGAACCAAACAAAGTGGCCACCACCCCACTGTTGGTTGGCAGTGTTTCAAATCTCATCAGTGTTTCGCATTTTATGACCTCTTAAAAGGGCTCAATTGCCACACAATTTGATACATCTTGTTGGCACTTAAAATGCGCAAAAATCGCGATTTGTTTGAAGTCATTTGACCAAGAACTGAGGGAGCTGTGGGCCAAACAAAGTGGGCCCCCTGGGCACTGTTGAGGCCAGCTGCCATTTCCGGAAGGGGCAAAATGGCAAAAAAGCGCCCATGTGGCTGGGTATGTGCCCACCAGATATGGTATAAGGACATAAGAGGGTAAGGAGGTCAACAGCCAGATGGACTAGTGGTTAAGACAGCTGATTGTATTGGCTGAAGCAGCTGAGGTCCCGGGTTCAACTCCCTGCCAGGGCAAATTGAAAAAAAGCGCCGGCAGGCCACCAGAGGCTCACCTGGCATTAGTGGTGGGACCAAACAATCATCAATAAAATGGCACAATACGATAAATCAGCGTATTGTGCCATTTTATTATGGTTTGTTTATGTTCTCAGCCACTTTTGCACTTTTATTGGATTATCTCTCTCAGTCCCTTACCAAAGGGGGTCGTGTAATATACCGTTTGAAAGCTATTGCTTCCCTCTATCCAACTGTACTGTTTTCACGACGGTGGGCGGTCTTACTAAGCGTCTATCTCCATATTGGTGTCAGAAGCAGTGTGTTGCACTTTACTACCCCTGAATGTTGACCGATTCCCGCGTGTCTTGATGCGTTCTGTGCATATTTGCAATGCGCACAAATCGCGATTTGTTTGAAGCAATTTGGATAGAAATTGAGCGAGATATGAGCACGTCACTTCAGGTTCAGCCACCTGGCCACTCTTACTGGATTATCTCTGTTGTTTGTGCATCAAACTGGGTCGTGTAAAGTACTGTTGGAAAGCTCCTGTTGCGCTCTATCCAATGCATCTGTTCTGAAGACCATAGTTACAAAACTGGATGACTTACATGCTCAACAACACCTTCATTATCAGATAAACTGCAATAACATGTCAATTATTACCAGACGATATACTGCACCCTCATTGATGGATTCAACTTCAAAATAGCTTTCCAATGAGGTATCAAGCATATGATTTGGATAAGAACTGGTGAAGTTATGAGGGAAAGAAGTCTGAGCCACCTGGGACTTGTATCCAGTAAATCCTGTTTCTTGACCGGGTTTGCTTACTGATCTATGAATGTTAATGCTTCATTAGAAGCACATTGTTAATACCTTTATTACAGATTGACTTTCATCCTGATTGACCTATTAACAAACCCAGTAACCCAGAATTACTGAAGTTTAAGCACCAGTGTAGCCATATGCTAAAGTTGGACATGTGCAGCGCTTCAAAGGGCAAAATAAGCGCCCAAAGGGCGGCTTTGTAATGGGTAAGTAGTGGTAAGCAATGGGTAAGTAATGGTCAAAGGACTAACCCTAGAAATTGTAGTGAAAATTGCCCCTAACCCCAGGCTGAGTGTTGGTGGATAAAAAAGATTGTATGTGGCGCTTATTTTGAGACTTACTTGGATAAGCTGAGTTTGAAAAACAAATTCCCACGGGCTCAATTGGCGTAACGCGGCCTGGCGTGGAGGTCGTCCCATAAGAAACAATTTCTTCGTTCCTCATCAATCGTAATCATCTATCCCTGCACCTCCGGGAGTGTCTCAAGAACTTCGGGCCTGTTCACGCTTGGTGGGCTTTCGCGTTCGAACGCTACAATGGTCTACTACAAGGCTTGAACACAAATAGCAAATCCAGTCGGTGCCTTGCATATGTATAACGCCACTGCTGTGCTAATACGGTTGTGCAACCCAGATACGATGCCATTGACTTTTATGCGATACTTTTACCTGGGTGCTAACGTCCGATGGCTGATGGCGACGACGGAGTGGCCAGATGCACCACCCTTTAGGCGAATGGTTGCTGCCTTCGAACACCGCTTCAAGAATGCTGCCCGGGGTACACGTGTCGCGGATTTCCGTTCTAGCGGTCTTGGCGGCTCTGGCATGGACGCTGGGGAACTGATATACAGTGCGACGGAAGCGAGCAGACTATCAAGAGAAATCTATGATTTACTGGTTGCTCGTATCTTTAGTATTCCTGGGCCACGTGTCAGCCCGTTCACTTCCCTCTTCGCCGACCTTTCCGATAAGCGACCACGACTTTCCATGGACGCTCAGCACATCGCTAGCTTCCAAAACAACTCTGTCAGGTACTGCACCTTCAACCGTCAAGCCCGTGACTCGTTTATCACCTTCACGCTGCCTGGAGATGAGCCTACAACATTCCCGCGAGCTGGTCGAATTCAGGATATTGTAGTCCACGCCCGCCCCGATGACAACAGCCGCATTATTGAACCTTTTTTCGTGATTCAGGAATTTGTACCCCTCTCATCTGCTCACGCTATCATGGATCCCTACAGGCATTACGAAGATATACAGACGCGGCTATTCTACAAACGATACAACCCAACCGTTCGCGTTCTCACAGTTTCGGACATAAGTGCTCACTGCGCAGCCCAGTTCTATGAACCAGAAGGGATTGGGGAAGAATGCGCCGTCATCCGATCACTCGATAGAGTAAGCCTTACTCCTATGTCGCTAGGTATGCCACCTGACACCCAAGCTTAGAGCTAGAGTATGCAGAACAAAGGATCATGTATAACTTTGTTATGGATGTACAAAATGGACTATTGCCGGTCGTGACTTTTGATCGATAGTATCGTCATAGTAGCGAGAGAAGTGACATGTTGGGGCCCCGTACGGGAAGACGGACGATGCGGCGGCGCGGAGATAACTGAAGTAAACACCAACGTAGATGCGGTGCGAAGTGGGGCGGGTGCGGGGCAGGTATGTGCACGCGCGGGGTCGGGCGAACGCGAGCGACCCCAGCTTGGTGTGGCGCAAGTGGGGACGGGCGCCGCATGGTCCAATGTCGGAGGCTTCGATGTGGCACGGGGTGGTGTGGGCACACACATGCTGCGCGGGCGGGCCGACGCGGCGCGGTGCGGCACGGGAGCGGGAGGGGGAGGGCAGGTGCGGTGTGGCGCGGGCGCGAGCGAGAGCGAGTGGGTGCGGCGTGGCGTGGGTCGGCACACACATAGAGCGAGCGGGTGTGACGCGGCGCGGCACACATGGAGCGGGGGGCGGTGGGCGCGGGTGCGGGCGCTGGCACTGACGCGGGCGCGGGTGAGCAGGTGTGGCGCTGGCGCTGGCGAGCAGGTGTGGCGCGGGTGAGAGCGAGCAGGTGTGGCGCGGCATGGCACACACGGAGCGGGGGGCGGTGGGCGCGATGGCGGGCAGGGCTCGGTGTGGCGTGAGTGGGGGCGAGGGCCGCGTGGCCCGGTGAACGCGGCTCGATTTGGAGCAAGAGGATGTAAGTACACACGCGCTACGAAGATGGATGGCGCGGCGCAGTGCGGCACGAGAGCGGGAGGGGGAGGGTATGTGCGGTATGGCGCGAGGGCAGGCGGGCCGCGGCGCGGCGCGGTGTGGCGCGAGGGCGGGCGAGAGCGAGTGGGTGCAGCGTGGCGTGGGTCAGCACACACATGCAGCGGGGGGTGGTGGGTGCGAGGGCAGGCGGGGCGCAATGTGGGAGCGGACGTGGCGTCAGTTGACATACATGCGGCGAGGGTACGCGGTTCGGGCAGTGAGGACGGTTGGCGGGAGGGGATCCGTGCGCGGTTCTGTGTGGATGGCTAAAATTAGCGCGAGCAGGTGCAGGCGCGGATCCGATGGTGGCACGGCACCCAGCGCGGCCTCCCGTGGTATAGAGTGTCTGCGCACACAGACCAGGGGCGAGTGACGTGGGTACCAGGGCGGATGAGGGCGAAGTGGTGGGGGCCCTAGTAGCAAAATGTGGTGGACTGAGGATCGTGTAGTGAGCTTTGAGGCCTGCCTGTGATTGTGGTAGGGGTGCGCTCGGAGTCGGACGGTTGGAATTTGAGGAAATTGAGGGCCTAAGGTTCAAAATCTTAGGATGTCGAAGGTTACCTATGTTCATCGTTAGCAGTCCTTCGATTGGATACCTAACCTCCGACTATACCTGTGTGCTCACCGGCGGATGTCAGTTAAACTTTTACCAAAGATGTAATGCGAGTGAGACACGGCTGTACCAAAGACCGGTAGCCTCGTGATAGCGCGGTAGCTGGTCGGTGGACAGTTTAAGTATCCCCTTTTGTCATGGGGTGGTTGCAGGTGTCAAATGTGATAGCCGTCACACTTTGTCATACGCAGGTCACGTTACCGTAATAGGCAAGGTCTCCAGAGGCTATGACATTGGCACCCAAGGTTTCCCGTCCGTCAACATCGCATAGCTATGACCGATTTGCATACACTTTGTCATACTTATGCTATCTACAGTAACCATAGCCATGGCACAGCGCCTAGGTAGTCAAACCATGCACCGTTGTTATATACGCTTAATAGCCGGCACAAAGGTATACCCCGGTTTCGGCTGTGACACGGCTATGACCGAGGGGGGTCCCCACCCATTGCCCGCCGTGTAGCACTGCTACGTATCTTATAATATTCAAGTGCACAAATGCCTTAACATGCAACAAAAAGTCATATTTGTCACCACTGACACAAGTTCCCATGCACCCACATCATCACCATATCATAGACCTTACAATTCTGGATTCAATGATGTATAATGCACGATAATTTGTCCAAGCAACAGCACACTTACAATTAGTATGAGGATAGAAGGCATATGATGCCAGCACCCTTTTTGCCCATTTATTGAATTATCTCTCCCATATCTTCATCAAGCTATGTCATGTTGGATACCCACAGAAAGCCCTCACCTACCTCTTGAAGATAATGCTACTTATCAGTCTCCATGTGCATCAAAAGGGGCACGGTTGTTGGCATTCCTTCAAACAATGACAGTATTTCGCAATTTATGACCTCTAAAGCTTGTTTGATCCCCACACACTTTGATGCATCTCATTGGTATTGAAAACATGCACACATTGCAATTTGTTTGAAGCCATTTGGTCAAGAAATGGATGAGCTATGGTCCAACAGATTACTGCTGGACCAACTGCCAGATTGCAGTGGTGACAGTATTTCGAAATTTATTAGCCCAAAAATCACTCAATTCCCACGATCTTGAATGCATCTTATTGATGGTGAAAATGCCCACAAATTGCAATTTGTTTGAGGTCATGTGGTCACGAACTGAGTGGGCTATGGACCAAACAAAGTGGCCACCATCCTACTGCTGAGTTGGGCATTCATTCAAGTGGTGCGAGTATTTCGCACTTATTACCTCATAAATTTGCTCAATTTTCACGCGCTTTAATGCATTTTTAGGCGCTTGAAATGCGCTCAAATCGCGATTTGTTTGAAGTCATTTGGACAAGAACTGAGGAAGCTATGAGGCAAACAACTTGAGCCACCAAATTACGATTGATGAGGTACGAAGAAATCGTTTCTTATGGGACGACCTCAGCGCCAGGCCGCGTTACGCCAATCGATCCCCGTGGGAATATATTTTCAATCCCAGCTTATCCAAGTAAGTCTCAAAATAAGCGCCACATACAATCTTTCTTATCCACCAACACCCAGCCTGGGGTTAGGGGCAATTTTCACTACAAATTCTAGGGTTAGCCCTTCAACCATTACTTACCCATTGCTTACCACTACTTACCACATACAAAGCCGTCCTTTGGGCGCTTATTTTCGCCTCTGAAGCGCTGCACATGTCCCACTTAGATCACTTTATTATGTGGCTGTACTGGTCTCTGAACTTCAGTAATTCTGGGTTGCTGGGCTTATTACTGGGTCAATCACGATGAAAGTCAGTGTGTAACAAAGGTATTAACAATGTGCATCTAATGAAATGTTAATATTCATAGATCAGTAAGCAAATCAGGGCTAGAACACGGGTTTACTGACTGTTAACTTCCAACAGCTAACACTTCTTTCCCCCATAACCTGGCCAGTTCTTGTCCAAACAACAAGTTTAATACCTCATCAGAAAGGTGTTCTGAAGCTCCATCCACCAAAAATATCACCATGGTCATCCTAGTAATAGAAAACCTGCTATTCCTGTTTGTATGATAGTAAGAGTGTTATTAAGGACATAGCTCACCCCGTGTTAGAGATATAGTTTTCAAACAGATGTCATTAGATAGAGATTTACAAGAGCTTTTAAATGATACCTTGCACAGTCCATATCAGTAAGTAAATGATGGAGATAATCCAGTAAAAGTGCCCACCTGGTTGTCTGTAGGAATATAGGGGGGTGAGCGTTCATCACACTAGTTATAATAGTGGAAGATCCTAATCTGTAGTCAGAAATAAGAAAGGTGCAACAATAATGGATGTAGAAGAAGACTAAAGACCACAGAGCAGACATCTAAGGCATAAGGCCAAAAGCTCTAACCCCAAGTCCATATTGGGTTCTTACACCCTCCATCTCTGAACACAGGCTACAGGTCTGTAGGGTGATAGAACAAGGGGGTGCAGGATGGGGAGAAGGAAGAGGAAAACACAAGTAAAAGGGACGTACCACATAACATCCACATCACCCAACTGAATTCACATGGTGCACGGTATCTGCTCCTGCCTGGTGCCCCAGAGCCTTCTGGCCACAGTGAACATGATAATCTAACGCAATGAGTATGGTGTCAATAAAGGGTTGAGTGAGAAGGAGTGGAGGGTGACACTTCCATTGGGGAGTTCTTGGGCAGCCAGTGCTTGTAGAAGCAACTGGATGCCTCTGCCAACCTGAGCAAAGAGGGCGATGTGGCACAACTGATGCAGCACATACCTCAAATTGTTCTGAGGAGAGGGGATGCCCTTGTAGGTCCTAATCCTAACCAGACAAGCCCAAAATGACCTGAATCCATCCAGGAGTGGAGGAGATAGGAGATAGAGAGTTGGATGGGGATGAGGAGGACGGGGTCACAGAGGGAGCAACTGTGAGGTGAGATGTGGTTCGATTGAGATGAATCATGGCTCGTTGGAAAGCCCTTATTGAGGAGAATCGAATGGGCCCAGAACCGTACAGAACAAAGACAAACTCGCAGCACTGTGGCTGTAGCAAGTAATGAGAGTGATCAGGAAGATGTGGGGGCAATATAAGCAGAACGGCTGCACGGATCGTGGCCCAAGTGGGCTCGTTGGAAAGGGATTGAACAGGGCTTTC
The DNA here is from genome assembly GCA_001302255.2 of Trametes hirsuta. NCBI lineage: Eukaryota > Fungi > Basidiomycota > Agaricomycetes > Polyporales > Polyporaceae > Trametes > Trametes hirsuta. The sequence goes on from CP019376.1 coordinate 1,119,053, forward strand.
CAACGCATCCAGAACGAGAGCAAGCGTTGAGGAACTCACAGAGATAGTGCTGCCACATCATCAGCATCCCCTCCTCCATCCCGGGAAAACCTCCTACAACTCCACCAGTTCTCCTCCAAATCGAATGAGAGAGCTACCATTGGGTAGGGCTCAGCGGCCAGAATCCAACGAGGTCCATATCACCAAGAGGGAGTAAGTTATGAGGGAACAACAGCCACAGCAAAGGGGCCCCAACTGAGTTGCTGCACCAAGTGGCTGCCTCCGGAGAGATCTGCTCACCTTTCACCCAGTTCTTCACCAAATCGCTTCAAAACAATCGCGATTTGTGCGCACCATTGATCTGCAGACAGCGCACCTGAACGCGAGAGCATTGGGGAGGTTTGAGGGGGGGTAAAATGCGAAATACTGGTTCTTCAGACACAAAAGTGGAAATACACGCTTCGCAAGGGCGCGCATCGCCACGAAAACAGCACAGACGGATAGAGGGAAGCAAGAGCTTTCAAACGGTACCTTACACGACCCACTTTGGTTAGGAGGAAGCGGAGATAATCCAGTAAGAGTGAAAGGTGGCTGAGGTCAGGTGATCAAAAAAGCGCTGGTGGGCATGATAGCTCGGGTAAGGCTATCGTGCCCACCAGCGCTTTTTTGGGTCACATGACAAGGGCTGTGGCTCTGGTCGCATTTTTTCAAAACTGGACCACTCAGGGATTGAACCAGGGCCCTCAGCATTATAACCACAGGTTCTTACCACTGCACCACTGGGCTGTTACTACCCCTCACTCCTTTATGCTCTATATCATATCTTGTAGCACTGATAAGATCTGCACAGCCACTTGAGCGCTTTTTTCCTTATCTGCCATTTCCGGATAGGGCAGCTGGCTCTAGCAGTGATTTGGTGGGCCCATATTGTTTGGCTCATAGCTTCCTCAGTTTTTGTCCAAATGACTTCAAACAAATCGCGATTGGTGCGCATTTTAAGCGCCTAAATAACGCCTCAAAGCGCGTGAGAATTAAGCCACTTTATGACGTAATAAGTGCGAAATACTGGCACCACCTGGAGGAATGCCCAACTCAGCAGTGGAGTGGTGGCCACTTTGTTTGGTCCATAGCCCACTCAGTTCTTGACCAAATGACCTCAAACAAATCGCGATTTGTGCGCATTTTCAGCATCAATAAGACGCATCCAAGATCGTGGGAATTAATGACCTTGAGGGCCAATAAATTGCGAAATACTGTCACCACTTCAATCTGGCAGTTGGTCCAGCAGTAATCTGTTGGACCATAGCTCATCCAGTTCTTGACCAAATGGCTTCAAACAAATTGCAATGTGTGCATGTTTTCAATTCCAATGAGATGCATCAAAGTGTGTGGGGATCAAGCAAGTTTTAGAGGTTATGAATTGTGAAATACTGTCATTATTTGGAGATGCCAACAATTGTGCCCCCTTTCACGCATATGGAGACTAATAAGTAGCACCATCTTCAAGAGGTAGGTGAGGGCTTTCTGTGGGTATATAACATGACACAGCTTGATCAAGATATGGTAGATGTAATCCAATAAAAGGGCAAAAAGCACTGGCACTATATGACTTCTATTCCTATGCTGGCCCTAAGTGCACTGTTGCTTGGACAAATTATTATGCATTGTACATCATTGGATCCATAATTGAATGCTCCATCATATGGTAACAATGTGTGTGCAAGAACTTGTGCCAGAGTGTTACAGTCTGTGCCAACCAGGCCAGGAGTACTGCAACTCTGCTGAAACTTTGTCTGGACTTCCCTTCGTCCTGTAACACCTAGACCACTCTAGCCCATCCCACTCCAGATACAAGTCCCACCCCATCCAGTTCCTTCTAGTCCCTCTCTGATTGTACTTACTCATACTCTGGTTGGACTTCTGCTTGGACCGTGCAATCCACTCTGGAGCTCCACTAGCTTCTGCACAGACAAGCGGATGCGCATCACCACAGGTGACTGTACGTTACTCCCGGTCAGATACTCCACTCTGCAGCTCTCTGCAAAGTACTGATTTGAAGTCTGACCTCTGGACTCCAACCCCTAACTCCTATCTACAATTAGATTATAAGCACTGAGCGAGCCAGCCTTATGCCTTAGTTTGCATATCTCATTTACTCTCCTGCTTGTAACTCCTACTCTGAATCTACCTTCTTCTCCATTATCTCCGCCAAACTTCTATCCGGACTCTGACCTCCAACCTCTGACCTCCATGTGACTTCTGTCTCCCTTTGACTCTTCCTTTAACTCTTCCTTCAACTCTTCATTCTAACCCTTCCCCGTTCTGAAGTTCCGCCAACCCCATCCGAAGTCTGAAGACCTGGCAGATTGCTCAGGGCATTGCTAATAGCTTTGCCAAGTCTTCACTCTCTGGTGTGCCAGGACTCCTCACCTGTTCCTTTGGACTTCCTCTCTGGGGTTCTGCTTTTTTGTTTTTCCACTTCCTGGACTTCCGCACACGATTCTGACACAGAGGTCAAAAACGTAATTTTTTTATACCTATTAAAGCATCAGTACATTCAAATATGGATATCCTGCTCCCTCATCAATCGTATCTGCCAGACATGGCCCACTCCCACCAAGTCACTGCTGGGACCATCTGCCCTATCCAGAAATGGCAGATAAGGAAAAAAGCGCTCAAGTGGCTGTGCACATCTTATCAGTGCTACAAGACATGATATAGGGCATAAAGGAGGCAGAGGTAGTAACAGCCTGGTGGTGCAGTGGTAAGAACCTGTGGTTATAATGCTGATGGCCCTGGTTCAATCCCTGAGCTGTTCAGTTTTGAAAAAATGCGACCAGAGCCACAGCCCTTGTCATGTGACCCCAAAAAGCGCTGGTGGGCATGATGGCTCGGGTAAGGCTATTGTGCCCACCAGCGCTTTTTTGATCACCTGACCTCAGCCACCTTCCACTCTTACTGGATTATCTCCACTTCCTCCTAACCAAAGTGGGTTGTGTGATATACCGTTTGAAAGCTCTTTCTTCCCTCTATCCGTCTGTGCTGTTTTTGCGGCGATGCGCGCCCTCACAAAGTGTGTATTCCCGCTTTTGTGTCTTTGAAACCAGTATTTCGCATTTTACTACCTCTCAACCTTCTTCAATTCTTTCGCGTCCAGGTGCGTTGTATACAGATCAATGGTGCGCACAAATAGCGATTGTTTTCAAGCAATTTGGTGAAGAACTGGGTGAATGGTGAGCAGATCACTCCGGAGGCAGCCACTTGATGCAGCAACCCAGTTGGGGCAGCATTGCTCTGGCTGTTGTTCCCTCACCTCTTACTCCCTCATGGTAATGTGGACCTCGTTAAATTCTGGTTGCTGAGTCCTACCCAATGGTGGCTTCCTCATTCAATTTGGAGGAGAACTGGTGGAGTTGTGGGGGGTTTTCCCGGGATAGAGGAGGGGGTGCAGATGATGTGGCAGCACTATCTCTGTGAGTTCTTCGACGCCTTCTCTCGTTCTTGGTGCGTTGGAAAGCCCTCCTTAATCCCTTTCAAACGAGCCCACTTGGGCCATGATTCATGCAGTGGTTCCGCTTCTATTGCCCCTTCATCCCTCTGATCACTCTCAGCACTTGCTACAGCCACAGTGCTGCCAGTTTGTCGTTGTTCTGTATGGTTTTAGGCCCATTCAATTCTCCTCAATAAGGGCTTTCCAATAAGCCATCATTCACCTCAATTGAACCACATCCCACCACGCAGTTGCTTCCACTGCGACCCCGTCCGCCTCTTCCCCATCCAACTCTCTATCTCCTATCTCCTCCACTCCTGGATGGATTCAGGTCATTTTGTCCTTATCTGGTCAGGGTTATCAAGACCTACAAAGGCATACCCTCTCCTCAGAATGAGTCTAGGTATGTGCTGCATCAGTTGTGCCACGTTGCCCTTTTTGCCCAGGTTGGCAGAGGCATCCAGTTGCTTCCTACTAGCGCCAGCTGCACAAGAACTCCCCAATGAAAGTGTCACCCTCCACTCCTTCCCACTCAACCCTTTATTGACACCATACTCATTGTGTTAGATTATCATGTTCACTGTGGCCAGAAGGCTCTGGGGCACCACGCAGGAGCAGATACCGTGCATCATGTGAATTCAGTTGGGTGATGTGGATGTTATGTGGTACGTCCCTTTTACTTGTGTTTTCCTCTTCCTTCTCCCCATCCTGCACCCCCTTGTTCTATCACCCTACAGACCTGTAGCCTGTGTTCAGAGATGGAGGGTGTAAGAACCCAATATGGACTTGGGGTTAGAGCTTTTGGCCTTATGCCTTAGATGTCTGCTCTGTGGTCTTTAGTCTTCTTCTACATCCATTATTGTTGCACCTTTCTTATTTCTGACTACAGACTAGGATCTTCCACTATTGTAACCAGTGTGATGAATGCTCAGCCCCCTGTATTCATTCCTACAGACAACTAGGTAAGCACTCTTACTGGATTATCTCCATCATTTACTTACTGATATGGACTGTGCAAGGTATCATTTGAAAGCTCTTGTAAATCTCTATCTAATGACATTTGTTTGAACACTATATCTTTAACACTGGGTGAGCTATGTCCTTAATAACACTCTTACTATCATACAAACAGGAATATCAGGTTTGCTATCACTGGGATTACTACGGTGATATTATGGATAGATGCAGCTTTAGAACACCTTTCTAATGAGGTATGAAACTTGTCATTTGGATAAGAACTGACCAAGTTATGGGGGAAAGAAGTGTTAGCTGTTGAAAGTTAATGGTCAGTAAACCCGTGTTCTAGCCCTAATTTGCTTACTGATCTATCAATATTAACATTTCATTAGATGCACATTGTTAATACCTTTGTTACACACTGACTTTCATCCTGATTGACCCAGTAACAAGCTCACAAACCCGGAATCACTGAATTATATACCAGTACAGCCACATAATAAAGTGATCTAAGTTGAATGTGTGCAGCGCTTCAGAGCCCAAAATAAGCGCCCAAAGGACGACTTTGTAATGGGTAAGTAGTGGTAAGCAATGAGTAAGTAATGGTTAAAGGGCTAACCCTAGAATTTGTAGTGAAAATTGCCCCTAACCCTAGGCTGGGTGTTGGTGGGTAAAAAAGATTGTATGTGGCGCTTATTTTGAGACTTACTTGGGTAAGCTGAGTTTGAAAAAGAAATTCCCACGGGCTCAATTGGCGTAACGCGGCCTGGTGCGGAGGTCGTCCCATAAGAAACGATTTCTTCGTACCTCATCAATCGTAATAACCACAGGTTCTTACCACTGCACCACTGGGCTGTTACTACCCCTGTCTCCTTTATGCTCTATATCATATCTTGTAGCACTGATAAGATGTGCACAGCCACTTGAGCGCTTTTTTCCCTATCTGCCATTTCCGGATAGGGCAGGTGGCCCCAGCAGTAACTTGGTGGGAGTGGGCCATATCTGGCAGATACGATTGATGAGGAAGCGGGATATTCATATTGAAATGTACTGATGCTTTAATATGTATAAAAAAAGTTACATTTTTGACCTCTGTTTTAGGATCGTGCAAAGAAGTCTGGGAAGCAGAAAAGCGGAGAAGCAGAACTCTAGCAAGGAAGTCCAGAGGAACAGGTGAGGAGTCTGGGCACACCAGAGAGCGAAGGCTTGGCAAAGCTATTAGCAATGCCCTGAGCAATCTGCCAGGTCTTCAGACTTCAGATAGGGTTGGCGGAACTCCAGAACGAAGAAGGGTTAGAATGAAGAGTTGAAGGAAGAGTCAAAGGGAGACAGAAGTCAGCCAGAGGTCAGAGGTTGGAGGTCAGAGTCTGGATGGAAGTCTGGCGGAGATAATGGAGAAGGAGGTAGATTCAGAGTAGGAGTTACAAGCAGGAGAGTAAACGAGATATGCGAACTAAGGCATAAGGCTGGCTCGCTCAGTGCTTATAATCTAATTGTAGATAGGAGTTAGGGGTTGGAGTCCAGAAGTCAGACTTCCAATCAGTACTTTGCAGAGAGCTGCAGAGTGGAGTATTTGACCGGGAGTAACGTACAGTCACCTGTGGTGATGCACATCCGCTTGTCTGTGCAGAAGCTAGTGGAGCTCCAGAGCGGATTGCACGGTCCAAGCGGAAGTCCGACCAGAGTATGAGTAAGTATAATCAGAGAGGGACTAGAAGGAACTGGATGGGGTGAGACTTGTATCTGGAGTGGGATGGGCTAGAGTGGTCTAGGTGTTACCGGATGAATGGAAGTCCAGACAGAGTTCCAGTGGAGTTGTGGTACTCCTGGCCTGGTTGGCACAGACTGTAACACTCTGGCACAAGTTCTTGCACACACATTGTTACCATATGATGGAGCATTCAATTATGGATCCAATGATGTACAATGCATAATAATTTGTCCAAGCAACAGTGCACTTAGGGCCAGCATAGGAATAGAAGTCATATAGTGCCGGTGCTTTTTGCCCTTTTATTGGATTACATCTACCATATCTTGATCAAGCTGTGTCATGTTATATACCCACAGAAAGCCCTCACCTGCCTCTTGAAGATGATGCTACTTATCAGTCCCCATGTGCATTGAAAGGGGCACAACTGTTGGCATTCCTTCAAACAATGACAGTATTTCGCAATTTATGTCCTCTAAAGCTTGTTTTATACCCACCCACTTTGATGCATCTCATTGGAATTAAAAACATGCACACATTGCATTTTGTTTGAAGCCATTTGGTCAAGAAATGGATGAGCTATGGTCCAACAGATTACTGCTGGACCAACTGCCATATTGAAGTGGTGACAGTATTTCGCAATTTATTAGCCCAAAAATGACTCAATTTGCACGTTCTTGAATGCGTTATATTGATGCTGAAAATGCGCACAAATCACAATTTGTTCGAGGTCATTTGGTGAAGAACTGAGTGGGGAATGGGGCAAACAAGGTGGCCACCACCCCAGTATTGAGTTGATGTTCCTTCAAATCCCAACAGTATTTCGCAATTTATTGGCCCTCAAGGTCATTAATTCCCACGCTCTTGGATGCGTCATATTTATGCTGAAAATGCGCACAAATTGCGATTTGTCTGAGGTCATTTGGTGAAGAACTGAGTGGGCTATGGACCAAACAAAGTGGCCACCACTCCACTGCTGAGTTGGGCATTCCTCCAGGTGGTGCCAGTATTTCGCACATATTACCTCATGAAGTTGACCAATTCTCACGCGCTTTGAAGCGTTATTTAGGCGCTTAAAATGCGCACAAATCGCGATTTTTTTGAAGTCATTTGGTCAAGAACTGAGGAAGATATGAGGCAAACAATATGGGCCCACCAAATCACTGCTGGGGCAACCTGCCCTATCCGGAAATGGCAGATAGGGAAAAAAAGCGCTCGAGTGGCTGTGCACATCTTATCAGGGCTACAGGATATGATATAGAGCATAAAGCAGTGAGGGGTAGTAACAGCCCAGTGGTGCAGTGGTAAGAACCTGTGGTTATAATGTTAAGGGCTCTGGTTCAATCCCTGAGGGGTCCAGTTTTGAAAAAATGCGACCAGAGCCAGAGCCCTTGTCATGTGACCCAAAAAAGCGCTGGTGGGCACGATAGGCTTACCCGAGCTATCGTGCCCACCAGCGCTTTTTTGATCACCTGACCTCAGCCACCTTCCACTCTTACTGGATTATCTCCGCTTCCTCCTAACCAAAGTGGGTCGTGTAATATACCGTTTGAAAGCTATTTCTTCCCTCTATTCATCCATGCTGTTTTCGTGGCAACGTGCACCCTTGCAAAGCGTGTATTCCCGCTTTTGTGTCTTTGAAACCAGTATTTCGCATTTTACCCCCCCTCAAACCTCCCCAATGCTCTCGCGTCCAGGTGCGCTGTCTGCAGATTAATGATGCGCACAAATCGCGATTGTTTTGAAGCAATCCGGTTGAGAACTGGGTGAATGGTGAGCAAATCACTCTGGAGGCAGCCACTTAGTCCAGCAACCCAGTTGGGGCCCCTTTGCTGTGGCTGTTGTTCCCTCACCTCTCCCTCCCTCATGGTGATATGGCCCTCGTTGGATTCTGATCTCTGAGCCCTACCCAATGGTAGCTCTCTCATTCAATTTGGAGGAGAACTGGTGGAGCAGCACAGGGTTTTCCCGGGATAGAGGAGGGGATGCTGGTGATGTGGCAGCACTATCTCGGTGAGTTCTTCGACGCCTGCTCTCTTCCCTGGTGCGTTGGAAAGCCCTCTTCAATCCCTTTCCAACAAGCCCACTTGGTCCACGATTCGTGTAGCCGTTCTGCTTCTATTGCCCCTACATCTTCCTGATCACTCTCAGTACTTGCCACAGCCACAGTGCTCGGAGTTTGTCTTTGTTCTGTACGGTTCAGGGCCCATTCAATTCTCCTCAATAAGGGCTTTCCAACGAGCCATCATTCATCTCAATTGAACCACATCCCACCTCAGAGTTGCTCCTGCTGCGACCCCATCCTCCTTATCCCCATCCAACTCTCTATCTCCTATCTCCTCCACTCCTGGATGGATTCAGGTCATTTTGGGCTTGTCTGGTTAGGATTCTCAAGACCTACAAGGGCATCCCCTTTCCTCAGAACAATTCCAGGTGTGTGCTGCATCAGTGCCACATCGCTCTCTTTGCCTAGGTTGGCAGAGGCATTTAGTTGCTTCCTACAAGCATCGACTGCACAAGAACTCCCTAATGAAAGTGTCACCCTCCACTCCTTCTCACTCAACCCTTCCTTAACACCATACTCCTTGTGTTAGATCATCATGTTCACTGTGGGCAGAAGGCTGAGGGGTGCCAGGCAAGAGTGGATACCATACACCATGTGAATTCAGTTGGGTGATGTGGATGTTATGTGGTACGTCCCTTTTACTTGTGTTTACCTTTTCCTTCTTCCCATTCTGCACCCCCCTATTCTATCACCCTACACACCTGCAGCCTGTGTCCAGAGATGGGGGGTGCAAGAACCTGATATGAACTTGGGGTTAGGGCTTTTGGACTTGGGCCTCAAATGCCCACTACACGGCCTGTAGTCTTCTTCTACATCGATTGTTGCTACATCTTTCTTATTTCTGACTACAGATTAGGATCTTCCACTATTGTAATTGGTGTAATGAATGCTCACCTCCCTGCATTCCTACAGACAACCAGGTGAGCACTCTTACTGGATTATCTCCCTCATTTACTTATTAATATGGACTGTGCAAGGTATCATTTGAAAGCTCTTGTAAATCTCTATCTAATGACATTTGTTTGAACACTATATCTCTAACACTGGGTGAGCTATGTCCTTAATAACACTCTTACTATCATACAAACAGGAATAGCAGGTTTGCTATTACTGGGATTACTACTGTGATATCATGGATGGATGCAGGTTCAGAACACCTTTCTAATGAGGTATTAAACTTGTTGCTTGCATAAGAACTGGCCATGTTATGGGGGAAAGAAGTGTTAGCTGTTGGAAGTTAACAGTCAGTAAACCTGTGTTCTAGCCCTGATTTGCTTACTGATCTGTCAATATTTTCATTTCATCAGATGCACATTGTTAATACCTTTGTTACACACTGACTTTCATCTTCATTGACCCAGTAATAAGCCCAGTAACCCAGAATTACTGAAGTTTAGAGACCAGTGCAGCCACATAATAAAGTGATCTAAGTGAGACATGTGCAGCGCTTCAGAGGCCAAAATAAGCGCCCAAAAGACAGTTGTGTATGTGGTAAGTAGTGGTAAGCAATGAGTAAGTAATGGTTGAAGGGCTAACCCTAGAATTTGTAGTGAAAATTGGCCCTAACCCCAGGCTGGGTGTTGGTGGATAAGAAAGATTGTATGTGGCGCTTATTTTGAGACTTACTTGGATAAGCTGGGTTTGAAAATATTTTCCCACGGGGATCGATTGGCGTAACGCGGCCTGGCGCGGAGGTCGTCCCATAAGAAACAATTTCTTCGTACCTCATCAATCGTAATTTGGTGGCTCAAGTTGTTTGCCTCATAGCTTCCTCAGTTCTTAACCAAATGACTTCAAACAAATCGCGATTTGAGCGCATTTCAAGCGCCTAAATAATGCATTAAAGCGCGTGAAAATTGAGCAAATTTATGAGGTAATAAGTGCGAAATACTCGCACCACTTGAATGAATGCCCAACTCAGCAGTAGGATGGTGGCCACTTTGTTTGGTCCATAGCCCACTCAGTTCATAACCAAATAACTTTAAACAAATCGCCATTTTTGCACATTCTAAGCAGCCATAAACAGTCCAAAATGCGTGGGAATTGAGCAACTATAAGGGGTGCTAAAGCGCGAAATACTGTTGTGATTTGAAGGAACATCAACTCAGCACTGGGGTGGTGGCCACCTTGTTTGCCCCATTCCCCACTCAGTCCTTCACCAAATGACCTCAAACAAATCGCAATTTGTGCGCATTTTCAGCATCAATAAGACACATCCAAGAGCGTGGGAATTAATGACCTTGAGGGCCCATAAATTTTGAAATACTGTCACCACTTCAATATGGCAGTTGGTCCAGCAGTAATCTGTGTGACCATAGCTCATCCAGTTCTTCACCAAATGGCTTCAAACAAATTGCAATGTGTGCATGTTTTCAATACCAATGAGATGCATTAAAGTGGGTGGGGATCAAACATGTTTTAGAGGTCATAAATTGGGAAATACTGTCATTATTTGAAGGAATGCCAACAGTTGTGCCCCTTTCAATGCACATGGAGACTGATAAGTAGCATCATATTCAAGAGGTAGGTGAGGGCTTTCTGTGTGTATATAAAATGACATAGCTTGATGAAGATATGATTCAATAAAAGGGCAAAAAAAGTGCTGGCATCATATGACTTCTATTTCCATGCTGGCCCTAAGTGCACTGTTGCTTGGACAAATTATCATGCATTATACACCATTGGATCCAGAATTGAATTGTTACAGTCTGTGCCAACCAGGCCCAGAGTTCCCAAACTCCACCCGGACTTCTGCCTATCCTGTAACACCTAGACTGCTCCAGTCCCTTCCATTACAGCTATGGGTCTTGGCTCTTCCAGTTCCCTCTAGTCCTTTCTGATTGTACTTACTCATCCTCCGGTCGGACATCTGCTCAGACAGTGATCCACTCCAGAACTCCATCAGGTTATGCGTGGATGTGCAGATGCACGTCACCATACGTCATTGTACGTCACTCCCGGTCAGATGCTCCACTCCGCGGAGTCTCGACTGAAAGTCTGATCTCCGGACTCTGATCCCTAACTCCTATCTATGATTAGATTATAAGCACCAAGCTAGCCAGCCTTATGCCTTAGTTCAAATATCTTGTTTACTCTTCTGCTTATAACTCCTACTCTGAATCCACCTCCTTCTCCATCATCTGTGCCGGACTTCTATCTGGACTACGACATCTGACCTCCGTCTGACACTTATCTCCCTTTGACTCTTCCTTCAACTCTTCATTCTGACTCTTCCCCATTCTGGAGTTCCACCAACCCCATCTGAAGTCTGAAGACCCAGCAGATTGTTCAGGGTGTTGCTAATAACTTCACCAAGCCTTCGCTCTCTGGTGTGCCCAGACTCCTCACCTGTTCCTCTGGACTTCCTTGCTAGAGTTCTGCTTCTCCGCTTTTCTGCTTCCCAGACTTCTTTGCACGATCCTAAAACAGAGGTCAAAAATGTAACTTTTTTTATACATATTAAAGCATCAGTACTTCAGATATGAATATTCTGCCCCCTCATCAATCGTATCTGCCAGACATGGCCCACTCCCACCAAGTTGAAGAGAGGGACACCACAGATAAGAATTGAAAGCTTAGGAGGCCAAGAAAAGTCGTCTGCACTAAGGAGTGCTGGCACAAGGGTGGTAGGTGCTGGTGGGCACGATAGCTCGGCAAAAAGGATTGTGCCTGCCAGTGCCTACAAATAAATGCCCACTGGCCCATGGGCGACACCCCCCCCAAAATCCTCTAAGCCCACCAATTGGGAGTAGATGTGTATTAGGGAGGCAGCAACATATTAAGGGTATCAATAACCCATGGTATGATACATTAGCATTGGAATCAACATGAGAAGGAGCTTACTTGAGCCCATAGAGGACATCATTAGGCAGTTCATGATGTAGAGATAGACGACCCAGGTATATAGCTAGTCTAGCATCCTTACTGGCATCAAAGTCCATCTTGGCCTGGGGTAACTGCTCTGCAAGCTCACCCTGAGTCCTGAATCCAGAGTCTACCCATCTGAACAGACCCCCAGCATAGTACTGGGTGAACTTGGTGGGAGTGGGCCATGTCTGGCAGATACGATTGATGAGGGAGCAGAATATCCATATTTAAATGTACTGATGCTTTAATATGTATAAAAGAAGTTACATTTTTGACCTCTGTGTCAGAATCGTGCGCGGAAGTCCAGGAAGTGGAAAAACAAAAAAGTGAAACTCCAGAGAGGAAGTCCGAAGGAACAGGTGAGGAGTCCTGGCACACCAGAGAGTGAAGACTTGGCAAATCTATTAGCAATGCCCTGAGCAATCTGCCAGGTCTTCAGACTTTGGATGGGTTGGCAGAACTCCAGAACAGAGAAGGGTTAGAATGAAGAGTTGAAGGAAGAGTTGAAGGAAGAGTCAAAGGGAGACAGAAGTCACAGAGGTTGGAGGTCAGAGTCTGGATGGAAGTTTGGTGGAGATAATGGAGAAGGAGGTAGATTCAGAGTAGGAGTTACAAGCAGGAGAGTAAATCAGATATGCGAACTAAGGCATAAGGCTGGCTCGCTCAGTGCTTATAGTCTAATTGTAGATAGGAGTTAGGGGTTGGAGTCCAGAAGTCAGACTTCCAATCAGTACTTTGCAGAGAGCTGCAGAGTGGAGTATCTGACCGGGAGTAATGTACAGTCACCTGTGGTGATGTGCATCTGCTTGTCTGTGCAGAAGCTAGTGGAGCTCCAGAGTGGATTGCACGGTCCAAGCGGAAGTCCAACCAGAGTATAAGTAAGTACAATCAGAGAGGGACTAGAAGGAACTGGATGGGGTGAGACTTGTATCTAGAGTGGGATGGGCTAGAGTGGTCTAGGTGTTACAGGATGAATGGAAGTCTGGACAGAGTTCCAGCGGAGTTGTGGTACTCCTGGCACAGACTGTAACACTCTGGCACAAGTTCTTGCACACACATTGTTACCATATGATGGAGCATTCAATTCTGGATCCAATGATGTATGATGCATAATAATTTGTCCAAGCAACAGTGCACTTAGGGCCAGCATAGGAATAGAAGTCATATAGTGCCAGTGCTTTTTGCCCTTTTATTGGATTACATCTACCATATCTTGATCAAGCTGTGTCATGTTATACACCCACAGAAAGCCCTCACCTACCTCTTGAATATGATGCTACTTATTAGTCTCCATGTGCATTGAAAGGGGCACAATTGTGGGCATTCCTTCAAATAATGACAGTATTTCGCAATTTACAACCTCTAAAACATGTTTGATCCCCACGTACTTTGATGGATCCCATTGGAATTGAAGACATGCACACATTGCATTTTGTTTGAAGCCATCTGGTCAAGAAATGGATGAGCTATGGTCCAACAGATTAATGCTGGACCAACTGCCAGATTGAAGTGGTGACAGTATTTCGCAATTTATTGGCCCTCAAGGACATTAATTCCCATGCTCTTGGATGCGTCATATTCATGCTGAAAATGCGCACAAATCGCGATTTGTTTGAGGTCATTTGGTGAAGAACTGAGTGGGCTATGGACCAAACAAAGTGGCCACCACTCCACTGCTGAGTTGGGCATTCCTCCAAGTGGTGCCAGTATTTCGCACATATTACCTCATGAAGTTGACCGATTCTCACGCTCCTTGATGCGTTATTTAGGCGCTTAAAATGCGCACAAATCGCAACTTGTTTGAAGTCATTTGGACAAAAACTGAGGAAGATATGAGCCAAACAATATGGGCCCACCAAATCACTGCTGGGGCAACCTGCCCTATCCGGAAATGGCAGATAAGGAAAAAAGCGCCCAAGTGGCTGCGCAGATCTTATCAGTGCTACAAGAGATGATATAGGGCATAAAGGAGGCAGAGGTAGTAACAGCCCAGTGGTGCAGTGGTAAGAACCTGTGGTTTTAATGCTGAGGGCCCTGGTTCAATCCCTGGGTGGTCCAGTTTTGAAAAAATGCGACCAGAGCCACAGCCCTTGTCATGTGACCCAAAAAAGCGCTGGTGGGCATGATAGGCTTACCCGAGCTATCGTGCCCACCAGCGCTTTTTTGATCACCTGACCTCAGCCACCCTCCACTCTTACTAGATTATCTCCGCTTCCTCCTAAACAAAGTGGGTCGTGTAAGGTATCGTTTGAAAGCTCTTGCTTCCCTCTATCCATCTGTGCTATTTTTGCGGCGATGCGTGCCCTCAACAAGGCTCTATTCCCACTTTTGTGTCTCAAGAACCAGTATTTCGCATTTTACTACCTCTCAACCTTCTTCAATTCTTTCGCGTCCAGGTGTGTTGTATGCAGGTCAACGGTGCGCACAAATAGCGACTGTTTTGAAGCGATTTGGTGAAGAACTGGGTGAATGGTGAGCAGATCTCTCCGGAGGCAGCCACTTAGTCCAGCAACCCAGTTGGGGCAGCATTGCTGTGGCTGTTGTTCCCTTACCTCTCACTCCCTCATAATGATGTGGACCTCGTTGGATTCTGATTACTGAGCCCTACCCAATGGTAGCTTTCTCATTCGATTTGGAGGAGAACTGGTGGAGTTGTGGGGGGTTTTCCCGGGATAGAGGAGGGGATGCTGGTGATGTGGCAGCACTATCTCGGTGAGTTCTTCGACGCCTGCTCTCGTTTTGAATGCGTTGGAAAGCCCTCTTCAATCCCTTTCCAACAGGCCCACTTGGGCCACGATCCGTCTAGCCGTTCTGCTTCTATTGCCCCTACATCTCCCTCATCACTCTCAGGACTTGCTACAGCCACAGTGCTGCAAGTTTGTCTTTGTTCTGTACGGTTTTGGCCCCATTCAATTCTCCTTAATAAAGGCTTTCCAACGAGACATCATTAACCTCAATTGAACCACATCCCACCACACAGTTGCTTCCACTGCGACCCCATCCTCCTTCTCCCCATCCAACTCCCTATCTCCTATCTCCTCCACTCCTGGATAGATTCAGGTCATTTTGGGCTTGTCTGGTTAGGATTCTCAAGACCTACAAGGGCATCCCCTCTCCTCAGAACAATTTCAGGTGTGTGCTGCATCAGTTGTGCCACATTGCCCTCTTTGCTCAGGTTGGCAGAGGCATTTAGTTGCTTCCTACAAGCACCGGCTACATAAGAACTTCCTAATGGCAGTGTCACCCTCCACTCCTTCCCACTCAGTCCTTTCCTGACACCATACTCATTGTGTTAGATCATCATGTTCACTGTGGGCAGAAGGCTGAGGGGCGCCAGGCAAGAGTGGATACTGTACACTGTGTGAATTCAGTTGGGTGCTGTGGGTGTTATGTGGTACGTCCCTTTTACTTGTGTTTTCCTCTTCCTTCTCCCCATCCTGCACCCCCCTGTTCTATCACCCTACACACCTGTAGCCTGTGTTCAGGGACGGGGGATGTAAGAACCTGATATGGACTTGGGGTTAGGGCTTCTGGACTTGGGCCTCAGATGCCCACTACATGGCCTGTAGTCTTCTTCTACATCCGTTGTTGCTACATCTTTCTTATTTATAACTACAGACTAGGATCTTCCACTATTGTAACCAGTGTAATGAACGCTCACCCCCCTGTATTCCTACAGACAACCAGGTGAGCACTTTTACTGGATTATCTCCATCATTTACTTATTAATATGGACTGTGCAAGGTATCATTTGAAAGCTCTTGTAAATATCTATCTAATGACATCTGTTTGAAGACTATGTCCCTAACATTGGGTGAGTTATACCCCTAACAACACTCTCATTTTCATACACACAGGAATAGTGGATGTACCATTACTGGGATAATCCCAGTGATATCATGGGTGGATGAAGCTTCAGAACACCTTTCTGATGAGGTATTAAACATGTCATTTGGATAAGAACTGGCCAAGTTATGGGGGAAAGAAGTGTTAGCTATGGGAGGTTAATGGCCAGTAAACCCGTGTTCTAGCCCTGATTTGCTTACTGATCTGTCAATATTTTCATTTCATTAGATGCACATTGTTAATACCTTTGTTACACACTGACTTTCATCTTGATTTTTTTTTTTTTTTTTTTTTTTTTATCCTAGTTTTATATCCGCTGCAGGGCGTAGCCCTATGCCAGATAATACAAACGGGTGAGTTGGTAAGTGGGTGGGAAGCATATTGTAAGGACAGTGCATAGTGAATGGTAATCAAGGGGGGTGGATAGTAAGTAATCATGCGGATCAGGGCAGGTTTCCCACTACCTGAATAATCCGACCCCTTCCAAATCTGGCTTATCCTGTCATCTCCGCTGCCCCTACCCGGTCTTATCGCTCCGGACTCCCCTAAACGCCTAGCCCACTGCCCCGGTTACACCTGCCTCTCCAGTCCGGGTGCGGTCCAGACACCGCCGTGCAATTCCCCGAGTGCCGACGGCTGAGATAGCCGGGCTACGCCAAAGGTCGTTATGTGGTCACGGTGAAGCTTCTGCTGGCGGGGCCAAGCCCAGACGCGTGCCTGCTACATAGAAGGCGGGGTCGCGTAGTACACGTGATGCGCCGAGATTCCGGGGAAGGACCGGTGATGGGGGCCACGGAAAGCAATCGGCGTGGCTGAACGAGTCTCGGCGTCAAAAGCGAACGCCGAGGGGTGGGGGCAAGGGGGATTCGAACGCAGGACTCCCGGGAGCCAAGCGCTGAACCCAACCACACACGGGCACTGGTACCACTACTCCAGGCTACCCCCTTCATCTTGATTGACCCAGTAATAAGCCCAGTAACCCAGAATTACTGAAGTTTAGAGACCAGTACAGCCACATAATAAAGTGATCTAAGTGGGATATGTGCAGCGCTTCAGAGGCGAAAATAAGCGCCCAAAGGACGGCTTTGTATGTGGTAAGTAGTGGTAAGCAATGAGTAAGTAATGGTTGAAAGGCTAACCCTAGAATTTGTAGTGAAAATTGCCCCTAACCCCAGGCTGGGTGTTGGTGGATAAGAAAGATTGTATGTGGCGCTTATTTTTGGACTTACTTGGATAAGCTGAGTTTGAAAAAGAAATTCCCACGGGCTCAATTGGCGTAACGCGGCCTGGCGCTGAGGTCGTCCCATAAGAAACGATTTCTTCGTTCCTCATCAATCGTAACAACATCCTGGTTTCCCCATCCTGGATGGGGGTGTTGGCATGAAGCACCACCACTGACATCAGCAGGATGCTGGAACCAGGCGGAAACTCCACCACTGACTTGAATGGAAAGAGTACCATATGCCCTCCAAGCTGGGGATCAAAGTCACCCAGGGCGACAATGTGGCAGAACCCACAGAGGTCATTGGCCCAGTCCACATGAGCAAAGCATACCGTGACCGGCCCAAAGTTGAAGGCGGTGCCAGGGAAGATGCTGTTGGTGAAGTTGATCCTTAGGGAGGGATCATGCTTGTGGATGGAGCCTATCTTGGTCCTCATGTTCCTGTGAACCCTGGGGGCATACGTGGCCAATGTGCCTGCACATGCAGCCATTAGATGGCATCCAGTGAGAGGAAACAGAAGGAAATGGACTTACTGCTTCCAAAGCCAGCGAGACACATCATCGCCGGATCCCTGCATAGCTCATCCAGGGCACGTCCATTCCTCCTACTATGTCTCAAGTTCTTGGGCACCTGGGCCATGTCAGCAGAGACCACAGCACTGGAATATGTGGCTTACCTGCTGTCCACCACCATAGGAAATCCTCTTGTCATCAGCAGAGTAGTTCCCCTATCTGTGCTTGACCTGATGGGGCTTGAACTTACTTGCCACCGCTGCCTTCTTCATCGCCTTATTTGCGCCCTCCACCACCGAGTCCCAGCTGGGATCATTGGGGTAGCCTGGAAAGCCCCCAACCACCCTGCACTCACAGTCGAGGAGGGCAAAAGGAGCTCTGCATCACAGGTCAGCTGTGCACAGGAAGAAATGGACGATGACAACTCACATGCCATCCCAGGTCACATATGAGAACCTGTCAGCCAGGAGCTCCTCCACCATTCAGATGTGCTCGTCTGTAGGAGTGTGTTTGCTGACGTACACCCCATTGGCGATAGGGAGGCTCTCCAACTGAACATCCATCTTGAAAGCAGCAATGGAGGTGGCATGCTTCTGGATGTTGGAATGGATGCCCTCCCCAAATGAATCCTTGGAAGCGTCTTTGAGGTGGCGCAGGCATTGACGGCAGCGCTTGCCCTCCTTGGTGGTCTCAGGATTGCCTGCATGGTGTTTTCACTTAAGCTCTCCTCCACCACCCTTGGAGGGAGCAGAGTCTCCCTCCACACCATCCACGCCATCCACGCCATCCAAGGGGGGTGGTGAAGAGGAGGAAATGATAGAGGAGTTTGTACCAAGAGGCAGAGGGGTAGACAAGGCCAGGGATGGAAGGATGGGAGCAGAGTCCATTAACGCAGTGGGTGGAGGTGGACCCTGATCCACCACGTCATTCTCAGACTCCTCACTGCTCAGGGAGTCGCCCTCAAAACCCTGGATTGGGTCATCACCGTCTCCATGGTCTTCAGCATTGGCAATAGCCTTTGCTACGAGGACCGAGATGTCCACATCAGAGTGGACAATCTCATAAGGGGAGAAAATTCTCCCTGTCCTCATCTACATCAACACGGCATGGTGAGCAACATATGGAATTGAGAATGACACAGGACGTACTGTACGAGCAGCCATAGCTCCTCTACGCCATTGAACGATACTGTGAACCAAAGAGGTCAATATAAACTAGCAACCATTCTCACTGTAAGGGCTGGAAATCCGACACATCAATGCATCCACAGCTGCACAACAACAGATGAGAACATACTCCAAGGCACAGTCGGATGGCCAGGGTATGGCCAATCAACACGGCGGCCAAGAAGACATGCCACACACTGCGCCCATGCAGCTCACAGATACACTCCGCACCAGAATATCCAAAATGTGACATGTAAATGCATTCCAAACCTGCATAGACCCCACAAGAACCAGTTGCATGACGTTCCATGATGCGGTTGGATGGCCAGAGTATGGCCAATCGACACAGCAGTCACTGAACTAAGCAGACCCAGCCCTTGTTGTCCCTAGGCAGCTTTGAGATGCACAACATGCCAGGAACTTTTCAAACAGAGGACTACTCACCTGGGAAGATATCCAGCTTAGGCAGTGCAGGCCTCTGGAGTGAGGTGGCACTTACTTCCAGTCCTGGAGTTGAGGAGCTGCCCAGCAGCTCTTGTTTAGGGCTGCACAGGAGGCAACTAGTGGTAGAGAGCCAGTGAAATAGTGCCAAGTAAAGTCTGAAGAGCTGAACAGAGGGTGTGGCACAGCTGCGAGGAGGTGGAGGTCCAAAGATAAGAGGGACAGGTCCGTTGAAAACCAACGCGCCACGCTAAGCGCCCACACATAGCCACCAAGCGCCCACGTGCAGTGCTTAAGTGCCCACGCATGGGAGGATGTGCGCAATAAGCGCCCACACGTGGGACACCACAATGTCGCATGTGTGGGCGCTTAATGCTGCCTTCCCATGCTACGCTGCAATGCAGACCCGCATTCCTGCTCAACCCCTGTGTCCACCATCTCTCCTTCAACTCACCTTCACTCGGCCAAAGAATCTTCTCCATGATGTTGACAATCGCACTGGGCACCCCACAACAAGTTGCAGCCTACTTGGTGGGAGTGGGCCATGTCTGGCAGATACGATTGATGAGGGAGCAGGATATTCATATTTAAATGTACTGCTTGAATATGTATAAAAGAAGTTATATTTTTGACCTCTGTGTTAGGATCATGCACAGAAGTCTGGGAAGCAGAAAAGCGGAGAAGCAGAACTCTAGCGAGGAAGTCCAGAGGAACAGGTGAGGAGTC
Source organism: Trametes hirsuta (assembly GCA_001302255.2). Taxonomy (NCBI): domain Eukaryota; kingdom Fungi; phylum Basidiomycota; class Agaricomycetes; order Polyporales; family Polyporaceae; genus Trametes; species Trametes hirsuta. The sequence goes on from CP019376.1 coordinate 1,139,033, forward strand.
TGGGCACACCAGAGGGCAAAGGCTTGGTGAAGTTATTAGCAACACCCTGAACAATCTGCTGGGTCTTCAGACTTCAGATGGGGTTGGTGGAACTCCAGAATGGGGAAGAGTCAGAATCAAGAGTTGAAGGAAGAGTCAAAGGGAGATAAGTGTCAGACGGAGGTCAGTCCAGATGGAAGTTCTGCACAGATGATGGAGAAGGAGGTGGATTCAGAGTAGGAGTTATAAGCAGAAGTGTAAACAAGATATCCGAACTGAGGCATAAGGCTGGCTAGCTTGGTGCTTATAATCTAATCATAGATAGGAGTTAGGGGTCAGAGTCCAGAGGTCAGACTTCCAGTCGGGACTCCTCAGAGTGGAGCATCTGACCGGGAGTGACGTGTGGTGACATGCATCTGCACATCCACATGGAACCTGATGGAGTTCCAGAGCGGATTGCGGTCTGAGTGGATGTCCGACCGGAGGATGAGTAAGTACAATTGGAAAGGACTAGAGGGAACTGGAAGAGCCGAGACCAGTAGCTGTAATGGAAGGGGCTGGAGCAGTTTAGGTGTTACAGGATGGATGGAAGTCTGGGTGGAGTTCTGGAACTCTGGGCCTGGTTGGCACGGACTGTAACAATTCAATTCTGGATCCAATGGTGTATAATGCATGATAATTTGTCCAAGCAACAGCACACTTACAATCAGTATGAGGATAGAAGTCATATGATGCCAGCACTTTTTTTGCTCTTTTATTGAATTATCTCTCCCATATCTTCATCAAGCTATGTCATTTTATATACCCACAGAAAGCCCTCACCTGCCTCTTGAAGATGATGCTACTTATCAGTCCCCATGTGCATTGAAAGGGGCACAACTGTTGGCATTCCTTCAAACAATGACAGTATTTCGCAATTTATGTCCTCTAAAGCTTGTTTTATACCCACCCACTTTGATGCATCTCATTGGAATTAAAAACATGCACACATTGCATTTTGTTTGAAGCCATTTGGTCAAGAAATGGATGAGCTATGGTCCAACAGATTACTGCTGGACCAACTGCCATATCGAAGTGGTGACATTTTTCCGCAATTTATTGGCCCTCAAAGTCATTAATTCCCACGTTCTTAGATGCGTCTTATTGATGCTGAAAATGCGCACAAATCACGATTTGTTTGAAGGCATTTGGTCAAGAACTGAGTGGGGAATTGGACAAACAAGGTGGCCACCACCCCAGTGCTGAGTTGATGTTCCTTCAAATCACAACAGTATTTCGTGCTTTAACACCCCTTATAGTTGCTCAATTCCCACGCATTTTGGACTGTTCATGGCCGCTTAGAATTTGCAAAAATGGCGATTTGTTTGAAGTTATTTGGTTAAGAACTGAGTGGGCTATTGGCCACCACCCTACTGTTGAGTTGGGCATGTATCCAAGTGGTGCCAGTATTTCGCACTTATTACCTCATGAAGTTGACCGATTCTCACGCGCTTTGAAGCGTTATTTAGGCGCCTAAAATGCGCACAAATCACGATTTGTTTGAAGTCATTTGGACAAGAACTGAGGAAGATATAAGCCAAACAATATGGGCCCACCAAATCACTGCTGGGGCAACCTGCCCTATCCGGAAATGGCAGATAAGAAAAAAAGCGCTCAAGTGGCTGTGCACATCTTATCAGTGCTACAAGAGATTATATAGAGCATAAAGGAGACAGGGGTAGTAACAGCCCAGTGGTGCAGTGGTAAGAACCTGTGGTTATAATGCTGAGGGCCCTGGTTCAATCCATGAGGGGTCCAGTTTTGAAAAAATGCGACCAGAGCCACAGCCCATGTCAGGTGACCAAAAAAGCGCTGGTGGGCATGATAGCTCGGGTAAGGCTATCGTGCCCACCAGCGCTTTTTTGGTCACCTGACCTCAGCCACCTTCCACTCTTACTGGATTATCTCCGCTTCCTCATAACCAAAGTGGGTCGTGTAATATACCGTTTGAAAGCTCTTGCTTCCGTCTATCCGTCTGTGCTATTTTTGCGGCTGCGCGCGCACTCAACAAGGCTCTATTCCCACTTTTGTGTCTCAAGAACCAGTATTTCGCATTTTACTACCCCTCAAACCTCCCCAATGCTCTCGCGTTTAGGTGCGTCATATGCGGGTCAACGGTGCGCACAAATCGCGATTGTTTTGAAGCAATTTGGTGAAGAACTGGGTCAATGGTGAGCAAATCACTCCGGAGGCAGCCACTTGGTGCAGCAACCCAGTTGGGGCAGCATTGCTGCGGCTGTTGTTCCCTCACCTCTCACTCCCTCATGACGATGTGGACCTCGTTAGATCCTGATCGCTGAGCCCTACCCAATGGTAGCTCTCTCATTCGATTTGAAGGAGAACTGGTGGAGTTGTAGGAGGTTTTCCTGGGATAGAGGAGGGGATGCTGGTGATGTGGCAGCACTATCTCTGTGAGTTCTTCGACGCCTGCTCTCGTTTCAGGTGCGTTGGAAAGCCATTTTCAATCCCCTTCCAACAAGCCCACTTGGGCCACGATCCGTCTAGCCGTTCTGCTTCTATTGCCCCTTCATCCCCCTCATCACTCTCAGCACTTGCTACAGCCACAGTGCTGCGAGTTTTTCTTTGTTCTGTATGGTTCAGGGCCCATTCAATTCTCCTCAATGAGGGCTTTCCAACGAGCCATTATTCATCTCAATCGAACTACATTTCACCTCACAGTTGCTCCCACTACGACCCCATCCTCCTCATCCCCATCCAACTCTCTATCTCCTATCTCCTCCACTCCTGGATGGATTCAGGTCATTTTGGGCTTGTCTGGTTAGGATCCTCAAGACCTACAAGGGCATCCCCTCTCCTCAGAACAATTCCAGGTGTGTGCTCCATCAGCTGTGCCACGTCGCCCTCTTTGCCCAGATTGGCAGAGGCATTTAGTTGCTTCCTACAAGCATCGACTGCACAAAAACTCCCCAATGAAAGTGTCACCCTTCACTCCTTTCCACTCAATCCTTCCTTGACACCATACTCATTGTGTTAGATCATCATGTTCACTGTAGGCTGAAGGCTGAGGGGCACCAGGCAGGAGCAGATACCGTACACCATGTGAATTCAGTTGGGTGATGTGGATGTTATGTGGTACGTCCCTTTTACTTGTGTTTTCCTCTTCCTTCTCCCCATTCTGCACCCCCTGTTCTATCACCCTACAGACCTGTAGTCTGTGTCTAGAGATGGGGGGTGCAACAACCTGATATGGACTTGGGGTTAGGGCTTCTGGACTTGTGCCTCAGATGCCCACTACACAGCCTGTAGTCTTCTTCTACATCCATTGTTGCTACATCTTTCTTATTTATAACTACAGACTAGGATCTTCCACTATTGTAACCAGTGTAATGAACGCTCACCCCCCTGTATTCCTACAGACAACCAGGTGAGCACTTTTACTGGATTATCTCCATCATTTACTTACTAATATGGACTGTGCGAGGTATCATTTGAAAGCTCTTGTAAATCTCTATCTAATGACATTTGTTTGAATACTATATCTCTAACACTGGGTGAGCTATGTCCTTAATAACACTCTTACTATCATACAAACAGGAATAGCAGGTTTTCTATTACTGGGATTACTACTGTGATATCATGGATGGATGCAGCTTCAGAACACCTTTCTAATGAGGTATTAAACTTGTTGTTTGCATATGAACTGGCCATGTTATGGGGGAGAGAAGTGTTAGCGGTTGGAAGTTAACAGTCAGTAAACCTGTGTTCTAGCCCTGATTTGCTTACTGATCTATGAATATTAATGTTTCATTAGATGCACATTGTTAATACCTTTGTTACACACTGACTTTCATCTTGATTGACCCAGTAATAAGCCCAGTAACCCAGAATTACTGAAGTTTAGAGACTAGTACAGCGACATAACACAGTGATCTAAGTTGGACATATGCAGTGCTTCAGAGGCCAAAATAAGCGCCCAAAAGACGACCTTTGTAATGGGTAAGTAGTGGTAAGCAATGAGTAAGTAATGGTTAAAGGGCTAACCCTAGAATTTGTAGTGAAAATTGCCCCTAACCCCAGGCTGGGTGTTGGTGGATAAAAAAGATTGTATGTGGCGCCTATTTTCAGACTTACTTGGGTAAGCTGGGTTTGAAAATATATTCCCACGGGGATCGATTGGCGTAACGCGGCCTGGCGCTGAGGTCGTCCCATAAGAAACGATTTCTTCGTACCTCATCAATCGTAATCTTTGCACACTTCTAGCCATTCAAGAACACTGCGGACACATCCATGCCCTCGCACAGAATGGCACGCTCCCAATACTTCGACTACCACCCCGACAAGAAACACGAAGCCACCGCTTCCTGGGTAGACATCATCAAGGTAGGCCGCCTAAGTCTCCATTACGATTAATGAGGAATGAAGAAATCGTTTCTTATGGGACGACCTCCGTGCCAGGCCGTGTTACACCAATTGAGCCCGTGAGAATTTGTTTTTCAAACTCAGCTTATCCAAGTAAGTCTCAAAATAAGCGCCACATACAATCTTTTTTATCCATCAACACTCAGCCTGGGGTTAGGGGCAATTTTCACTACAATTTCTAGGGTTAGCCCTTTGACCATTACTTACCCATTGCTTACCACTACTTACCCATTACAAAGCCGCCCTTTGGGCGCTTATTTTGCCCTTTGAAGCGCTGCACATGTCCAACTTTAGCATATGGCTATACTGGTCCTTAAACTTCAGTAATTCTGGGTTACTGGGTTTGTTAATGGGTCAATCAGGATGAAAGTCAATCTGTAATAAAGGTATTAACAATGTGCTTCTAATGAAGCATTAACTTTCATAGATCAGTAAGCAAACCCGGTCAAGAAACAGGATTTACTGGATACAAGTCCCAGGTGACTCAGACTTCTTTCCCTCATAACTTCACCAGTTCTTATCCAAATCATATGCTTGATACCTCATTGGAAAGCTATTTTGAAGTTGAATCCATCAATGAGGGTGCAGTATATCGTCTGGTAATAATTGACATGTTATTGCAGTTTATCTGATAATGAAGGTGTTGTTGAGCATGTAAGTCATCCAGTTTTGTAACTATGGTCTTCAGAATGGATGCATTGGATAGAGCGCAACAGGAGCTTTCCAACGGTACTTTACATGACCCAGTTTGATGCCAAAACAACAGAGATAATCCAGTAAGAGTGGCCAGGTGGCTGAACCTGAAGTGATGTGCTCTTATCTCGCTCAATTCTTATCCAAATTGCTCCAAACAAATCGCAATTTGTGCGCATTGCAGATACGCACAGAACGCACTTGGTGGGAGTGGGCCATGTCTGGCAGATACAATTGATGAGGGAGCAGGATATCCATATTTGAATGTACTGATACTTTAATATGTATAAAAGAAGTTACATTTTTGACCTCTGTGTCAGAATCGTGCGCGGAAGTCCAGGAAGTGGAAAAACAAAAAAGCAGAACCCCAGAGAGGAAGTCTGAAGGAACAGGTGAGGAGTCCAGGCACACCAGAGAGTGAAGACTTGGCAAAGCTATTAGCAATGCCCTGAGCAATCTGCCAGATCGTCAGACTTCAGATGGGGTTGGCGGAACTGCAAAATGGAGAAGGGTTAGAATGAAGAGTTGAAGGAAGAGTTGAAGGAAGAGTCAAAGGGAGATAGAAGTCACATGGAGGTCAGAGGTTGGAGGTCAGAGTCTGGATGGAAGTTTGGCGGAGATAATAGAGAAGGAGGTAGATTCAGAGTAGGAGTTACAAGCAGGAGAGTAAATGAGATATGCAAACTAAGGCATAAGGCTGGCTCACTCAGTGCTTATGATATAATTGTAGATAGGAGTTAGGGGTCAGAGTCTGGAGGTTGGACTTCTGGTTAGTACTGCGCGAGGAGCTGTGGAGTGGAGTAACCAACCAGAAGTGACATACAGTAACGTGTGACAGAAGCTAGTGGAGCTCCTGAGCAGATCACGTGGTCCAAGCGGAAGTCCGACCAGAGTATGAGTAGATACAATCAGAGAGGGACTAGAAGGAACTGGATGGGGTGGGACTTGTATCTGGAGTGGGATGGGCTGAAGCAGTCTAGGTGTTACAGGATGAAGGGAAGTCCAGACAGAGTTTCAGCAGAGTTGCAGTACTCCTGGCCTGGTTGGCACAGACTGTAACACTCTGGCACAAGTTCTTGCACACACATTGTTACCATATGGTAGAGCATTCAATTATGGATCCAATGATGTATAATGCACGATAATTTGTCCAAGCAACAATGCACTTAGGGCCAGCATAGGAATAGAAGTCATATAGTGCCGGTGCTTTTTTGCCCTTTCATTGGATTATATCTCTTATATCTTGATCAAGCTATGTCATGTTATACACCCACAGAAAGCCCTCACCTACCTCTTGAATATGATGCTACTTATCAGTCTCCATGTGCATTGAAAGGGGCACAACTGTTGGCATTGCTCCAAATAATGACAGTATTTCACAATTCATAACCTCTAAAGCTTGCTTGATACCCATCCACTTTGATGCATCTCATTGGAATTGAAAACATGCACACATTGCAATTTGTTTGAAGCCATTTGGTCAAGAACTGGATGAGCTATGGTCCAACAGATTACTGCTGGACCAACTGCCATATTGAAGTGGTGACAGTATTTCGCAATTTATCAGCCCGAAAATGACTCAATTCCCACGTTTTTGAATGCATCTTATTGATGCTGAAAATGCGCACAAATCGCGATTTGTTTGAGGTCATTTGGTGAAGAACTGAGTGAGCTATGGACCAAACAAAGTGGCCACCACTTCACTGCTAAGTTGGGCATTCCTCCAAGTGGTGCCAGTATTTCGCACATATTACCTCATGCAGTGGACCAATTCTCACGCGCTTTGAGGCGTTATTTAGGCGCTTAAAATGCGCACAAATCGCGATTTGTTTGAAGTCATTTGGTCAAGAACTGAGGAAGCTATGAGCCAAACAATATGGGCCCACCAAATCACTGCTAGGGCCACCTGCCCTATCCGGAAATGGCAGGTAGGGAAAAAAGCGCTCAAGTGGCTGTGCACATCTTATCAGTGCTACAAGAGATGATATAGAGCATAAAGGAGACAGGGGTAGTAACAGCCCAGTGGTGCAGTGGTAAGAACCTGTGGTTATAATGCTGAGGGCCCTGGTTCAATCCCTGAGTGGTCCAGTTTTGAAAAAATGCGACCAGAGCCACAGCCCATGTCATGTGACACAAAAAAGCGCTGGTGGGCACGATAGGCTTACCCGAGCTATCGTGCCCACCAGCGCTTTTTTGATCACCTGACCTCAGCCACCTTCCACTCTTACTGGATTATCTCCGCTTCCTCCTAACCAAAGTGGGTCGTGTAAGGTACCGTTTGAAAGCTCTTGCTTCCCTCTATCCGTCTGTGCTGTTTTTGCGGCAGCGCGCGCCCTCAACAAGGCTCTATTCCCACTTTTGTGTCTCAAGAACCAGTATTTCGCATTTTACCACTGCTCAAACCTCCCCAATGCTCTCGCGGCCAGGTGCGTTGTTTGCAGATTAATGGTGCGCACAAATCGCGATTGTTTTGAAGCATTTTGGTTGAGAACTGGGTGAATGGTGAGCAAATCACTCCGGAGGCAGCCACTTAGTCCAGCAACCCAGTTGGGGCAGCATTGCTGTGGCTGTTGTTCCCTCACCTCTCACTCCCTCATGGTGATGTGGATCTCGTTGGATTCTGGTCGCTGAACCCTACCCAATGGTAGCTCTCTCATTCAATTTGAAGGAGAACTGGTGGAGTTGTGGGGGGTTTTCCCGGGATAAAGGAGGGGATGCTGGTGATGTGGCAGCACTATCTGGGTGAGTTCTTCGACGCTTGCTCTCGTTTTAGGTGCGTTGGAAAGCCCTTTTCAATCCCTTTCCAACAAGCCCACTTGGGCCACAATCCGTCAAGCCGTTCAGCTTCTATTGCCCCCACATCTTCCCGATCACTCTCATTACTTGCTACAGCCACAGTGCTGCGAGTTTTTCTGTATTCCGTATGGTTCAGGAACCATTCAATTCTCCTCAATGAGGGCTTTCCAACGAGCCATCATTCATCTCAATTGAACCACATCCCACCACACAGTTGCTTCCACTGCGACCCCATCCTCCTCATCCCCATCCAACTCTCTATCTCCTATCTCCTCCACTCCTGGATGGATTCAGACCATTCTGTGCTTATCTGGTCAGGATTCTCAAGACCTACAAGGGCATCCCCTCTCCTCACAACAATTCCAGGTGTGTGCTGCATCAGCTGTGCCACGTCGCTCTCTGCCTAGGTTGGCAGAGGCATTTAGTTGCTTCCTACAAGCACTGACTGCGCAAGAACTCCCCAATGAAAGTGTCACCCTCCACTCCTTCCCACTCAATCCTTTCCTGACACCATACTCCTTGTGTTAGATCATCATGTTCACTGTAGGCTGAAGGCTGAGGGGCGTCAGGCAGGAGCAGATACTGTACACCATATGAATTCAGTTGGGTGATGTGGATGTTATGTGGTACGTCCCTTTTACTTGTGTTTTCCTCTTCCTTCTCCCCATTCTGCACCCCCTGTTCTATCACCCTACAGACCTGTAGTCTGTGTCTAGAGATGGGGGGTGCAACAACCTGATATGGACTTGGGGTTAGGGCTTCTGGACTTGTGCCTCAGATGCCCACTACACAGCCTGTAGTCTTCTTCTACATCCATTGTTGCTACATCTTTCTTGTTTCTGACTACAGATTAGGATCTTCCACTATTGTAACCAGTGTAATGAACGCTCACCCCCCTGTATTCCTGCAGAGAACCAGTTGAGCACTTTTACTGGATTATCTCCATCATTTACTTACTAATATGGACTGTGCGAGGTATCATTTGAAAGCTCTTGTAAATCTCTATCTAATGACATTTGTTTGAATACTATATCTCTAACACTGGGTGAGCTATGTCCTTAATAACACTCTTACTATCATACAAACAGGAATAGCAGGTTTTCTATTACTGGGATTACTACTGTGATATCATGGATGGATGCAGCTTCAGAACACCTTTCTAATGAGGTATTAAACTTGTTGTTTGCATATGAACTGGCCATGTTATGGGGGAGAGAAGTGTTAGCGGTTGGAAGTTAACAGTCAGTAAACCTGTGTTCTAGCCCTGATTTGCTTACTGATCTATGAATATTAACATTTCATTAGATGCACATTGTTAATACCTTTGTTACGCACTGACTTTCATCTTGATTGACCCAGTAATAAGCCCAGTAACCCAGAATTACTGAAGTTTAGAGACCAGTACAGCCACATAACAAAGTGATCTAAGTGGGACATGTGCAGCGCTTCAGAGGCGAAAATAAGCGCCCAAAAGGCGGCTTTGTATGTGGTAAGTAGTGGTAAGCAATGGGTAAGTAATGGTTAAAGGGCTAACCCTAGAATTTGTAGTGAAAATTGCCCCTAACCCCAGGCTGGGTGTTGGTGGGTAAGAAAGATTGTATGTGGCGCTTATTTTTGGACTTACTTGGATAAGCTGAGATTGAAAATATATTCCCACGGGGATCGATTGGCGTAACGCGGCCTGGCGCTGAGGTCGTCCCATAAGAAACGATTTCTTCGTACCTCATCAATCGTAACCAAGACGCACGGGAATCGGTCAACATTCAGGGGTAGTAAAGTGCAACACACTGCTTCTGACACCAATATGGAGATAGACGCTTAGTAAGACCGCCCACCGTCGTGAAAACAGTACAGTTGGATAGAGGGAAGCAATAGCTTTCAAACGGTATATTACACGACCCCCTTTGGTAAGGGACTGAGAGAGATAATCCAATAAAAGTGCAAAAGTGGCTGAGAACATAAACAAACCATAATAAAGTGGCACAATACGCTGATTTATCGTATTGTGCCATTTTATTGATGGTTGTTTGGTCCCACCACTAATGCCAGGCGAGCCTCTGGTGGCCTGCCGGCGCTTTTTTTCAATTTGCCCTGGCAGGGAGTTGAACCCGGGACCTCAGCTGCTTCAGCCAATACAATCAGCTGTCTTAACCACTAGTCCATCTGGCTGTTGACCTCCTTACCCTCTTATGTCCTTATACCATATCTGGTGGGCACATACCCGGCCACATGGGCGCTTTTTTGCCATTTTGCCCCTTCCGGAAATGGCAGCTGGCCTGAACAGTGCCCAGGTGGCCCACTTTGTTTGGCCCACAGCTCCCTTAGTTCTTGGTCAAATGACTTCAAACAAATCGCTATTTTTGCGCATTTGAAGTGCCAACAAGATGTACCAAACCATGTGGCAATTGAGCCCTTTTAAGAGGTCATACAATGCAAAACAATGATGAGATTTGAAGCACTGCCAACCAACAGTGGTGGTGTCCACTTTGTTTGGTCCATAGCACACTCAGCTTCTGACCAAATAGCTTCAAACAAATTGCGATTTCTGCGCATTTTGGATGGCAAGGGACATACCAAAATGCGTGGGAATTGAGCAACTATAAGGGGTGCTAAAGTGCGAAATACTGTTGTGATTTAAAGGAACATCACCTCAACACTGGGGTGGTGGCCACCTTGTTTGCCCCATTCCCCACTCAGTTCTTCACCAAATGACCTCAAACAAATTGCAACTTGTGCCCATTTTCAGCATTCATCACACGCATTCATGAACACGGCAATTGAGTCACTTTCAGCAGTGCTAAATTGCGAAATACTGTCACCACTTCAATATGGCAGTTGGTCCAGCAGTAATCTGTGGGACCATAGCTCATCCAGTTCTTGACCAAATGGCTTCAAACAAATTGCAATGTGTGCATGTTTTCAATCAATGAGATGCATCAAGGTGCGTGGGGATCAAACAAGCTTTAGAGGTCATAAATTGCGAAATACTGTCATTGTTTGAAGGAATGCCAACAGTTGTACACCTTTTAGTGCACATGGAGACTGACAAGTAGCATCATCTTCAAGAGGTAGGTGAGGGCTTTCTGTGGATGTATAACATGACATAGCTTGATCAAGATATGAGAGAGATAATCCAATAACAGGGCAAAAAAAAGTGCTGGCACTATATGACTTTTATCCTCATACTGATTGTAAGTGCGCTGTTGCTTGGCCAAATTATTATGCATTATACATCATTGAATCCAGAATTGAATGCTCTATCATATGGTAACACTGGGTGTATAAGAACTTGTGCCAGAGTGTTACAGTCTGTGCCAACCAGGCCAGGAGTACCACAACTCCACTAGAACTCCATCTGGACTTCTGTTAGGATCGTGCGCAGAAGTCTGGAAAAGCGGAGATGCGGAAAAGCGGAATTCCGGAGGGAAGTCCAGACAGAACTGAAGCGGAGTCCGGGCGCACCAGAAGGCGAAGACTTGGCGAAGCTATCAGCAACGCCCTGAGTGATCTTCCGGGTCTTCAGATTTCGGACGGGGTTGGTGGAACTCCGGAACAGAGAAGAGTCGAAGGGGAGAAGTCGAAGGAGGAGAGGCGAAGACAGACGGAGGTTGGAGGTCGGAGTCCGGACGGAAGTCCGGCGGAGGTATGGAGAAGGAGTTGGATTCGGAGTAGGAGTTACAAGCAGAGAGCAGATGTTACAGTCCGTGCCAACCAGGCCCGGAGTTCTGGAACTCCGCCTGGACCTCCGCTCATCCTGTAACACCTAGACCGTTCCAGCCATTCCATCCAGTATGAGTCTCAGCCCTTCTAGTTCCCTCCAGTCCTTTTCCGATCATACTTACTCATACTCCGGTCAGAGTTCCGCTCGGACCGCGATCCGCTCCAGAGCTCCACTAGCTTCCGCGCGGATGTGCGGATGCGCGTCACCATGCGTTATCGCACATCACTCCCGGTCGATTGCTCCACTCCGCGGAGTCCCAACTGGAAGTCCGACCTCCGGACTCCGACCCCTAACTCCTATCTACGATTAGATTATAAGCCCCAAGTTTGCTAGCGTATTCCTCAGTTCGAATATCTCGTTTACTCATCTGCTCTCTGCTTGTAACTCCTACTCCGAATCCAACTCCTTCTCCATACCTTCGCCGGACTTCCGTCCGGACTCCGACCTCCGACCTCTGTCCGACCTCCGTCTGTCTTCGCCTCTCCTTCTTCGACTCCTTCCCTCTGACTCTTCTCCGTTCTGGAGTTCCGCCAACCCCGTCCTAAATCCGAAGACCTGGCAGATCGCTCAGGGCGTTGCTAATAGCTTCGCCAAGTCTTCGCCTTCTGGTGCGCCCGGACTCCGCTTCAGTTCCTTCCGGACTTCCCTCCGGAATTCCGCTTTTCCGCTTTTCCGCATCTCCGTTTTTCCGGACCTCCGTGCACGATCCTAACAGTATATTCGAACTCACACTGAGGATCTGTCATGGTGGACATCCCTGAACTCTTCCAAGGGTTTACCGCTCGCCGCATCCAGGTGCCTATCCTGCGCCCAGACCCGACTACGCCGACCCGAGCTCCGGGACCTGTCCCCGCTCAGGTGTTGGGACAAGACAACTCCGGACGTTCCACGCTGGAGTCCGTTCCTCCTCACCTTTCTGATCCCACTCCTAATCCCTTCGCCTCTACGTCGGAACCCCTCCGGAGTTCCGACACGGAGGCGCCAGACCCACCTCTTCCCGGAGCTTCGGCTCCGGAGTCGGGTCCGGACCCTGCCCCGCTAGACCCGAGCACTCAGCTCGCGGGCGCCATCGCGATGTTAGCACAAAGCCTCGTGCAAAACCCGCGTGCGCCAGCCTCCGCACATCCGGGCAGGGAAAGACATAACGTCCGAGAGCCGGACCAGTTCGATGGTTCGGACCCGGTCAAACTCCGGTCTTTCTTCACCCAGCTGGAGCTAGTCTTCAAAGCGCGGCCCCGGACCTTCGACACCCAGGAGAAATGGGTCACCTATGCCATTTCCTTCCTCAAGGGAACTGCGCTCCAGTGGTTTGAGCCCTACCTCCTCAAAGGCGAGTCCGAAAATCCGCCTGTGTTTATGTTGGACTACGAAGCCTTCCAGGAGGAACTCCGGACCAACTTCGGTCCGTACGATGCCACCGGAGCTGCGGAGCACGATCTCGAGAACCTCCGGATGTCCGATGGACATCGGATTGCGAAGTATATCATGCAGTTCAGCTGTCTCGGAACTCAAGTCCGCTGGGGTTCCTCCGCTCTCCGCTACCAGTTCTACCGCGGCCTCCCTTCTCGCCTGAAGGACCGCATCTCCGAAGTCGGCAAGCCGGACACGCTCACGGAGCTCCGCATCCTCGCTCAGAAGCTGGACAACCGCTACTGGGAACGCAAGGCGGAGCAGACGCGCGAGACCTCCGGCTCGAGCCACTCCAAATCCTCGACCTCAAAGTCCTCCAAGACTAAGTCATCTCCCGCCAAGTCCGGCGGGAACTCCGGCTCCGGTTCCACCTCCACCTCCGGAACTCCGTCCAAGTCCTCGCAGCAGAAGACTCCTGCGAAGACCCCCGCGAAGCCCTACGCGGACAAGCTGGGCAAGGACGGAAAGCTCACCCAGGAGGAGCGTCAGCGCCGCTTCGCGAACAACCTCTGCTTGTTCTGCGGCGGAGCCGGACACAGCGCCGGAGATTGCCCGAAGAAGACTCCTTCCAGAGCCAAAGCCAGGGCGACGCAAGTCCAGCAGCCTAAGGCCTCCGGTTCGGGGGCCAAGGAGACTCCTACGGAGTCAAAAAACTAGTCCGCAGCCCTCCAAACTCCGCGCCAAGTGGGGACTGCATTGACTCCTCCGGTGCGGATCTCTGTCTTAGGCTCAACGCGTCCGCTCTCTCCGACCCTCTGTCTCTTCATGTGTCTCTGTTCTCCGACTCTATTCCTACTCCGTTCCGCGCCCTCGTGGACTCCGGCTCGTCTCACTGCTTTGTGGACTCGGAGTTTGTCGACTCGCACGGAATTCCTACAAACTCCGTAACTCCGCTCCGTCTCCATCTCTTCGATGGGACGTCTAACCAAACCATATCTCGGACTACCATCCTCCCTCTGCACTTCCCCTCCGGGGAAGTCCTATCTGTCGACTTCTATGTCACTCCGCTCGACAAGTCCGTCTCCGCCGTCCTGGGATACAGCTGGCTCTCCGCCTACAATCCGTTGATTGACTGGAAGACGCATAGCATCAAATTCCGGACCGTCCCGTATCTGTCCCTTCGGTCGCAACTCCGGCTCTGCCGGAAACCGCTTCCGAAGTCCCATCTGTCCCTCTGTCGGCCCCTAAGGTGTCCTTGGTGTCCGCTGTCGTGTTCGCCAGGGCCTGCCACCTTCTGGGCTCCGAAAGCTTCACTCTGAACCTAACGGAACCCGAATTGGCCTCCGCTTGAAGCAGCTCCGTCTCGGACTCTGCTCCCCCGGACCTCTCCGGAATTCCGGAGGAGTACCACGAATACGCGGACGTCTTCAGCAAGGCCAAGGCGGACACCTTACCGGAGCACCGCCCGCACAACCTCAAGATCACTCTCGAGGACGGGGTGACTCCACCCCTCGGACCCATCTACTCGCTGTCGCAAATGGAGCTTGAGACGCTTCGCGAGTACATCGAGGAGAACCTCAAATCCGGCTTCATCCGGCCCACGAATTCTCCATGCGGAGCTCCGGTGCTCTTCGTCAAGAAAAAGGATGGAAGTCTCCGTCTTTGCGTCGACTACCGCGGACTCAACAAAATCACACGGAAGGACCGCTACCCCCTTCCGCTCATCTCGGACCTCCTGGACACGCCCTGGAAGGCTCGGATCTATACCAAGATCGACCTCCGGCACGCGTACAACCTCATCCGGATCGCCCCCGGAGATGAGTGGAAGACTGCGTTCCGGACCCGCTACAGGTCCTTCGAGTGGCTGGTAATGCCATTCGGACTTTCTAACGCTCTGGCAGCGTTTCAACGCTTCGTCAACGAAGTGTTCGCGGACCTCCTGGATGTGTGTGTTGTGGTCTATCTCGACGACATCCTAATCTACTCCAGCAACCGGGAGGAACACCGCAAGCACGTCAAAGAGGTACTCCGGAGACTCCGGAAGTTCAAGCTATACGCTCGTGCGGACAAGTGCGAGTTTGACGCGGACTCCGTTGAGTATCTCGGATACATCCTCTCTCCTGACGGACTTACTATGGCGGACTCCAAGGTCAAGGCGATCCTGGACTGGCCGGAACCTCGAAAAGTCCGAGACATACAGTCTTTCCTCGGATTTGCGAACTTCTACCGACGGTTCATCCACAACTACTCTGAGATCGTCCTTCCCCTCACCCGCCTTACCCGGAAATCCGCTCCATGGAACTTCTCCACGGAGTGCCGGAAGTCCTTCGAAGCCCTCAAGCAGGCCTTCACCTCCGCCCCCATCCTCCGCCACTGGGAGCCCGACCGCCAGATCACGGTGGAGACCGATGCATCGGACTACGCTATCGCCAGAATTCTGTCCATCACCACGGACTCCGGTGAACTCCATCCGGTCGTGTTCCACTCCCGTACTCTCACCGGTGCGGAGCTGAACTACGACACCCACGACAAGGAACTCCTGGCCATCTTCGAGTCCTTCCACTCCTGGCGTCACTACTTGGAGGGGTCCAGAACTCCGATTGACGTGGTCACGGACCACAAAAACCTGGAGTACTTCGCGACCACCAAACTCCTAACTAGGCGCCAAGCACGCTGGTCGGATTCCTGTCGCAGTTCAACCTCATCATCCGCTTCCGCCCTGGAAAACTCGGAGCTAAACCTGATGCGCTCACTCGCCGTTGGGACGTCTACCCAAAAGAGGGGGATAGTGACTACTCCGTCGTCAACCCACACAACCTCCGACCCATCTTCACTCAGGAGCAGCTCACCTCCTCCCTCTGGGCGACCATTCTCCGAGAACCGGTACTCCGAGCGTCCCTCATCCATGATGAGGAACTCCTACGCATGGACATCTGGACTTCCATCTCTGCTCTGTCCCCCGAGGACTCCGAGCTCGCCGCAGGCCTCCACTTCGCAGCCCAAGGCAACCCGCATTGGACACTTGACGACGAAGGTTACCTTCGCCTTAGTGGCCGGATCTACGTACCGGACTCCGGTGACCTCCGCCTCCGGGTTCTCCGGTCGCGCCACGACCACCCTACGGCCGGACACTGGGGTCAGAACAAGACCCAAGCCCTTGTCCTCCGGGATTACGCCTGGCCCGGACTCCGTCTCTATGTCCGGGACTACTGCAAGTCCTGTACCACCTGCGCCCGCTCCAAAGTCCCTCGCCATCTCCCCTACGGCACGCTCAAGCAGCTCCCGATTTCGGAGAGACCCTGGAACTCCATCTCCATGGACCTCATCGAACAGCTCCCAGACTCTGACAGATTTACCGCCATCCTGGTCATCGTCGACCGCTTCACCAAGCAGTCTATCTTTATTCCGACGCACGACACCTTGACAGCCCCGGAGCTCGCGGACTTATTCGTCCTCCACGTCTTCTCCAAGCACGGAGTTCCATCCCATGTCACCTCCGACCGGGGCTCTGAGTTCATGTCCCACTTCTTCCGCTCCCTCGGAAAGGCCCTCGACATGCGCCTTCACTTCACCTCCGGATATCATCCGGAAGGCGACGGCCAGACCGAGCGAGTCAACCAAACCCTCGAACAGTACCTCCGGATGTATTGCACGTACCAGCAGGACAACTGGTCGCGTCTCCTTCCGCTCGCGGAGTTTGCCTACAACAATGCTCCGAACGCGACCACCGGAATCTCCCCGTTCTTCGCGAACAAGGGCTACAACCCCGCGATCTCTGTCCACCCGGAACGGGACCTCACCTCCGCGCGTGCTCGGGAGTTCGCCGTCAACCTCGACGAACTCCATGTGGAACTCCGGCAGCGCATCTCCGAAGCTCAGAAGCGCTACCAAGTCCAGGTGGACAAGCATCGCCTACCTGCCCCGGAGTTCCACATCGGAGACACTGCGTATGTCCGGGCGGAACACATCCGCTCCACCCGGCCTTCCAAGAAGTTGTCCGAAAAGTTCTTGGGTCCCTACACCATTATCACACAACCCGGTACGCACTCATTCACCCTCCGTCTTCCGGACTCCATGTGCTCCGTCCACCCCGTCTTCCACGTCTCTCAGCTGGAAGTCACAACTTCAAACTCCATCTCCGGATGAGTCCAATCTCCGCCTCCGCCGGTCCTTGTCGATGGAGAACTGGAGTATGAGGTCTCGGAGATCCTTGACTCCAAGATCGACCGCCGCCGGAGATCCTGCCAGCTCCTCTATCTGGTCCGCTGGGCAGGTTACGAAGGCACGGACGAGGAGACCTCCTGGATCCTTGCCACGGAGCTCGGACATGCGCAGGACTTAGTTACGGACTTCCACTCCGCCTATCCGTCCAAGCCCGGACCTCTTGCTGCACTCTGATTTCGTTAAGTTCAAGCTGCCGCTCAATTGCTCTCTGCGCATACAAGGACGAGAGGTGCGCTATCTACAGAGTCCAGGTCCGTGTCTGTTCCGGAGTTCCGCCCGGAACTCCGCCCTCCTACTCCTCCATCCTGTCCCCTTCTTCACCCTCCTCCTCTGCCTCCGAGAACTCCTCCGTCAAGCTACCAAGGTAGCTTTTGCCATCCTCTCCTTCGGCATTCTGGTGCATGTACTCCACCATCGCATTCTCCCGATGCGTGGCCTCAGAGTCCAGCCACTCCCGGAGCTCCCGGAGGTCCTTCCGGACCATCCTCAGGAGGTTTCGGGTCTCCTGACCCTCCACCAGGATGGACAGGAGCAACTCCCTGTCCGTCCCGGGGACCGCTGGGTCCACACCCCACGTCCGGCAGCTGTCCAGGGCCAAGCCTGTGGACGACCCTGCCACTCCGGCACCCCGTGCCTTCCCGGACTTCCGAGCCTGGACCGCTTCGGGCTCTGGACTCGGGGACCCTTCCACCTCCTCCTCTTCGTCGTGCTCCAGCCCGATCCTGCCGGTTTTCTTCGGCTTCCGCGGGGTGTCCGGAACCCCGGTGGCGCCGTCGCACGAGGCCTTCTTGTTCCTGCAGCGGATGCAGGACTTGGTCCGCTTGTTGGGGACCTTGAACCGGCACTCCGCCTCGTCCTTTTGACAAAGGTTGCAGGGCCTGTGGGATGTTCAGCTTCAGACTCTGGACTCGGAACTCCGCACTCCGACTTACCCCACTGCAACCGTGTCCACCCACTTCTTCCCCTTCTCCACGCGGACTTTGCACTTCTCCGTCGGCCTGTAGGCCGACAGATCCACCATCTCCGCCTCCTCCTCTGGCTCCAGCGCTGCCCTCCGCTTTCCTGCACGCTTCTCCGCCACTGCCTTCGCCACATCCCCCTGCTCCACGGCCTTGCGGATGTACGCGTCCATGTATGCCTGCTCCGCCGCCTTTTGGACGGCCGTCTCCGTCGTTCCCATGGCCATGGCCGCCCCCGCGCCCACGGGCTGCGTGAGCTCCGCCAGCGCCCCCTCCGTGCACGCTGCCACGGCCGACGACCCCTCCGGGCGCTGCGAGGCTGCCACCTCCGCGGCGTGCTTTGCCAGCGCGGCCTCCACCGCCTTCTTCATGGCCTCCACCTTGGCCGCCTCCTCCGCTGCCTTCCGCGCGGCCTCTGCCTCTGCCGCCTGCCGTGCGCTTTCCGCCGCCTCTGTCTCCGCCGCCTTCCGTGCCGCCTTTGCCGCCTCCGCCTCTGTGGACTTGGTTGCCTCCGTGGCCTTGGCCGCCTCTGCCTCCGCTGCACGCTGTTGCTCTGCCCGGAGCCACTCCAACATCTTCATGGCCTCCTCAATCTGGGCATTGAGGTCAACAGGGGCTGAGGACATGGGTGGTGGAGGATGATGGGGATGGGAGAGGCAAAGAGCCGAGAACTGCTAAGTCCAGCTCCTTATATTCCACTCAGACTCCGCGACCCTGCACAGACTCCATGCTTCCATTCATCGGGCTGACATGATGGGTGTTAAGTCAGAAGCCCTCAAGGGTTCGGGCCTAAAGGGGGGGCACTGTTACAGTCCATGCCAACCAGGCCTGGAGTTCTGGAACTCCGCCGGAACTCTGCCTGAACTTCCGTTCGTCCTTGTTAGGATCGTGCGCGGAAGTCCGGAAAAGCGGAGATGCGGAAAAGCGGAATTCCGGAGGGAAGTCCGGAAGGAACTGAAGCAGAGTCCGGGCGCACCAGTAGGCGAAGACTTGGCGAAGCTATTAGCAACGCCCTGAGCGATCTGCCGGGTCTTCGGATTTAGGACGGGGTTGGCGGAACTCCGGAACGGAGAAGAGTCGAAGAGAAGAAGTCGAAGGAGGAGAGACGAAGACAGACGGAGGTCGGACGGAGGTCGGAGGTCGGAGTCCGGACGGAAGTCCGGCGAAGGTATGGAGAAGGAGTTGGATTCGGAGTAGGAGTTACAAGCAGGAGAACAGGCGAGTAAACGAGATATTCGAACTGAGGAATACGCTAGCAAACTCGAGGCTTATAATCTAATCGTAGATAGGAGTTAGGGGTCGGAGTCCGGAGGTCGGACTTCCGGTCGGACTCCGCGGAGTGGAGCACCCGACCGGGAGTGACGTGCGATGACGCGTGGTGACGCGCATCCGCACATCCGCGCGGAAGCTAGTGGAGCTCCGGAGCGGATCGCGGTCCGAGCGGAACTCCGACCGGAGTATGAGTAAGTATGATCGGAAAGGACTGGAGGGGACTAGAAGGGCCGAGACTCGTACTGGGTGGAACGGGCTGGAGCGGTCTAGGTGTTACAGGACGAACGGAAGTCCGGGCGGAGTTCCGGAACTCCGGGCCTGGTTGGCACGGACTGTAACAGTGCCCCCCCTTTAGGCCCGAACCCTTGAGGGCTTCTGACTTAACACCCGTCATGTCAGCCCGATGAATGGAAGCAACGGAGTCCGTGCAGGGTCGCGGAGTCCGAGCGAGATATAAGGAGCTGGACTTAGCGGTTCTCGGCTCCCTGCCTCTCTCGCATCACCACCATCCTCTATTTCATGTCCGCTCCCACCGACTTCGACGCGAAGATTGCCGAGGCGATGAAGATGCTGGAAGGGCTCCGGGCGGAGCAGCAGCGCGCAGCGGAGGCGGAGGCGGCCAAGGCCGCGGAGGCAGCCAAGTCCGCGGAGGCGGAGGCGGCAAAGGCGGCGGAGGCCACGCGGAAGGCGGCGGAGATGGAGGCGGCGGAGAGCGCGCGGCGGGCGGCGGCGGCGGAGGCCGCAAGGAAGGCGGCAGAGGAGGTGGCCTCGGCGGAGGCCGTGCAAAAAGCGGTGGACGCCGCATTGGCGAAGCACGCCGCGGAGGTGGAGGCCGCGCAGCAGCCGGAGGGGTCGGCGGCCGCGGCAGCGCGCGCGGAGGCGGCGCTGGCCCGCATCACGCAGCCGCGGGTCGAGGAGATGGCGGAGACGGAGGCGGCCGTCCAGAAGGCGGCGGAGCGGGCGTACGTTACCACGTACGTCCGGAAGTCCGTGGAGCTGGGGGAGGCGGCGGAGGCCGCCAAGGAGAAGGCGACGGCGGAGTCCGCTGCGGCGGAGAAGCGCGCCGGGAAGCGGAGGGCCGAGCCGGAGCCGGAGGAAGACGAACCGGAGGTGGTCGACCTGTCGGCCTACGGGCCGACAGAGAAGCGGGAGGTCCGAGTGGGCAAGGGGAAAAAGACGGTGGACACCGTCTCCGTCGGGTGAGTCGGAATTCCGGTACCCGGAACTCCGTGACTAACTTTACCAGGGCCTGCGACCTTTGCAAAAAGGACGAGGCAGAGTGCCGCGTGGAGGTGCCCAACCGGCGCACCAAGTCCTGCATCCGGTGCAGGAACAAGAAAGCGTCCTGTACCGGGATGACGGGACTTCCGGAGACCCCCCGGAAGCCGAAGAAGGCCCGCAAAATCGGGCCGGAGCACGACCAGGAGGAGGAGGCGGAGGGGACTCCGAGTCCGGAGCCCGAAGTGGTCCGGGCCCGGAAATCCGGGAAGGCGCGGGGTGCCCGGGCGGCGGGTTCGTCCACGGGCTTGGCCCTGGACAACCGCCGGACTTGGGGTGCGGACCCGGACGTGCCGGGGACGGACCGGGAGTTGCTCCTGGCCGTCCTGACGGAGTCCCAGGAGACGCGGAGTCTCCTGCGGAGTGTCCGGAAGGAGCTCCGGGGGCTCCGTGAGTGGTTGGATGAGGAGTCGGTGCGGAGGGAAAACGCCATGGCGGCGTACATGCGGGAGAACGCCGAGGGCGCGGACGACGATAGCTACTTGGGTAGCTTGACGGAGGAGGTGTCGGAGGAAGGGGAGGAGGATGAGCGGATGGAGGAGTAGGAGGAAGGCGGAGTTCCGGACGGAACTCCGGACGGACACGGACTTCGGACTCGTAGATAGCGCATCTCCCGGCCCCCTGTAACTTGCGTCTCCAATGGAGCGGTGTCTTGGATTTAGACACATCAGAGTGCAGCAAGAGGTCCGGGCTTGGATGGGTATGCGGAATGGAAGTCCGTAACCAAGTCCTGCGCATGTCCGAGCTCCGTGGCGAGGATCCAGGAGGTCTCCTCGTCCGTGCCTTCGTAGCCTGCCCAGCGCACCAGATAGAGCAGCTGGCAGGATCTCCGGCGGCGGTCGATCTTGGAGTCTAGGATTTCCGAGACCTCATACTCCGGTTCTCCGTCGACAAGGACCGGCGGAGGCGGAGATTGGACTCGTCCGGGGATGGAGTTCGGAGTTGCGACTTCCAGTTGAGAAACGTGGAAGACGGGGTGGACGGAGCGCATGGAGTCCGGAAGTCGGAGGGTGAAGGAGTGAGTACCGGGTTGCGCGATGATGGTATAAGGACCCAGGAACTTCTCGGACAACTTCTTGGAAGGCCGGGTGGAGCGGATGTGTTCCGCCCGGACATACGCGGTGTCTCCGATGTGGAACTCCGGGGCGGGTAGGCGATGCTTGTCCGCCTGGACTTGGTAGCGCTTCTGAGCTTCGGAGATGCGCTGCCGGAGTTCCGCGTGGAGTTCGTCGAGATCGACGGCGAACTCCCGAGCACGCGCGGAGGTGAGGTCCCGTTCGGGGTGGACGGAGATCGCGGGGTTGTAGCCCTTGTTCGCGAAGAACGGGGAGATTCCGGTGGTCGCGTTCGGAGCATTGTTGTAGGCAAACTCCGCGAGCGGAAGGAGACGCGACCAGTTGTCCTGCTGGTACGTGCAGTACATCCGGAGGTACTGTTCGAGGGTCTGATTGACTCGCTCGGTCTGGCCGTCGCCTTCCGGATGATATCCGGAGGTGAAGTGAAGGCGCATGTTGAGGGCCTTTCCGAGGGAGCGGAAGAAGTGGGACACGAACTCGGAGCCCCGGTCGGAGGTGACGTGGGACGGAACTCCGTGCTTGGAGAAGACATGGAGGACGAACAAGTCCGCGAGCTCCGGAGCCGTCAGGGTGTCGTGCGTCGGAATGAAGATAGACTGCTTGGTGAAGCGGTCGACGACGACCAAGATGGCGGTAAATCCGTCGGAGTTCGGGAGCTGTTCGATGAGATCCATGGAGATGGAGTTCCAGGGTCTCTCCGGAATCGGGAGCTGTTTGAGTGTGCCGTAGGGGAGATGGCGAGGGACTTTGGAGCGAGCGCAGGTGGTACAGGACTTGCAGTAGTCCCGGACATAGAGACGGAGTCCGGGCCAGGCATAATCCCGGAGGACAAGGGCTTGGGTCTTGTTCTGACCCCAGTGTCCGGCCGTAGGGTGGTCGTGACGCGACCGGAGAACCCGGAGGCGGAGGTCACCGGAGTCCGGGACGTAGATCCGGCCACCAAGGCGAAGATAGCCTTCGTCGTCAAGTGTCCAGCGCGGGTTGCCTTGGGCTGCGAAGCGGAGGCCTGCGGCGAGCTCGGAGTCCTCAGGGGACGGAGCGGAGATGGAAGTCCGGATGTCCGTGCGTAGGAGTTCCTCATCGTGGACGAGGGACGCTCGGAGTACCGGTTCTCGGAGAATGGTCGCCCGGAGGGAGGAGGTGAGCTGCTCCTGGGTGAAGATGGGTCGGAGGTTGTGTGGGTTGACGACGGAGTAGTCACTATCCCCCTCTTTTGGGTAGACGTCCCAACGGCGAGTGAGAGCGTCGGGCTTAGCTCCGAGTTTTCCGGGGCGGAAGCGGATGATGAGGTTGAACTGCGACAGGAATTCCGACCAGCGTGCTTGGCGCCTAGTTAGGAGTTTGGTGGTCGCGAAGTACTCCAGGTTCTTGTGGTCCGTGACCACATCGATCGGAGTTCCGGAACCCTCCAAGTAGTGACGCCAGGAGCGGAAAGACTCGAAGATGGCCAGGAGTTCCTTATCGTGGGTGTCGTAGTTCAGCTCCGCACCGGTGAGAGTACGGGAGTGGAACGCGACCGGATGGAGTTCACCGGAGTCCGTGGTGATGGACAAAATTCCGGCGATAGCATAGTCCGACGCATCGGTCTCCACCGAGATCTGGCGGTCGGGTTCCCAGTGGCGGAGGATGGGGGCGGAAGTGAAGGCCTGCTTAAGGGCTTCGAAGGACTTCCGGCACTCCGCGGAGAAGTTCCACGGAGCGGATTTCCGGGTAAGGCGGGTGAGGGGAAGGACGATCTCGGAGTAGTTGTGGATGAACCGTCGATAGAAGTTCGCAAATCCGAGGAAAGACTGTATGTCTCGGACTTTTCGAGGTTCCGGCCAGTCCAGGATCGCCTTGACCTTGGAGTCCGCCATAGTAAGTCCGTCAGGAGAGAGGATATATCCGAGATACTCAACGGAGTCCGCGTCGAACTCGCACTTGTCCGCGCGAGCGTACAGTTTGAACTTCCGGAGTCTCCGGAGCACCTCCTTGACGTGCTTGCGGTGTTCCTCCCGGTTACTGGAGTAGATTAGGATGTCGTCGAGGTAGACCACGACGCACACGTCCAGGAGGTCCGCGAACACTTCGTTGACGAAGCGTTGAAACGCTGCCGGAGCGTTAGAAAGTCCGAACGGCATTACCAGCCACTCGAAGGACCCGTAGCGGGTCCGGAACGCAGTCTTCCACTCATCTCCGGGGGCGATCCGGATGAGGTTGTACGCGTGCCGGAGGTCGATCTTGGTATAGATCCGAGCCTTCCAGGGCGTGTCCAGGAGGTCCGAGATGAGCGGAAGGGGGTAGCGGTCCTTCCGTGTGATTTTGTTGAGCCCGCGGTAGTCGACGCAAAGACGGAGACTTCCGTCCTTTTTCTTGACGAAGAGTACCGGAGCTCCGCACGGAGAATTGGTGGGCCGGATGAAGCCGGATTTGAGGTTCTCCTCGATGTACTCACGGAGCGTCTCGAGCTCCGTTTGCGACAGCGAGTAGATGGGTCCGAGGGGTGGAGTCGCCCCGTCCTCGAGAGTGATCTTGAGGTCGTGCGGGCGGTGCTCCGGTAAGGTGTCCGCCTTGGCCTTGCTGAAGACGTCCGCGTATTCGTGGTACTCCTCCGGAATTCCGGAGAGGTCCGGGGGAGCGGAGTCCGAGACGGAGCTACTTCGAGCGGAGGCCGATTCGGGTTCCGTTAGGTTCAAAGTGAAGCTTTCGGAGCCCGGGAGGCAGCAGGCCCTGGCGAACGCGGCAGCGGACACCAAGGACACCTTGGGTGCCGACAGAGGGACAGATGGGACTTCGGGAGCGGGTTCCGGCGGAGCCGGAGTTGCGACCGAAGGGACAGATACGGGACGGTCCGAGGGCGCGGTCCGGAATTTGATGCTATGCGTCTTCCAGTCAATCAACGGATTGTAGGCGGAGAGCCAGCTGTATCCCAGGACGGCGGAGACGGACTTGTCGAGCGGAGTGACATAGAAGTCGACAGATAGGACTTCCCCGGAGGGGAAGTGCAGAGGGAGGACGGTAGTCCGGGATATGGTTTGGTTGGACGTCCCATCGAAGAGATGGAGACGGAGCGGAGTTACGGAGGTTGTAGGAATTCCGTGCGAGTCGACAAACTCCGAGTCCACGAAGCAGTGAGACGAGCCGGAGTCCACGAGGGCGCGGAACGGAGTAGGAACGGAGTCGGAGAACAGAGATACGTGAAGAGACAGAGGGTCGGAGAGAGCGGACGCGTTGAGCCTAAGACAGAGATCCGCACCGGAGGAGTCAACGCAGTCCCCACTTGGCGCGGAGTTCGGAGGGCTGCGGACTAGTTTTTTGACTCCGTAGGAGTCTCCTTGGCCCCCGAACCGGAGGCCTTAGGCTGCTGGACTTGCGTCGCCCTGGCTTTGGCTCCGGAAGGAGTCTTCTTCGGGCAATCTCCGGCGCTGTGTCCGGCTCCGCCGCAGAACAAGCAGAGGTTGTTCGCGAAGCGGCGCTGACGCTCCTCCTGGGTGAGCTTTCCGTCCTTGCCCAGCTTGTCCGCGTAGGGCTTCGCGGGGGTCTTCGCAGGAGTCTTCTGCTGCGAGGACTTGGACGGAGTTCCGGAGGTGGAGGTGGAACCGGAGCCGGAGTTCCCGCCGGACTTGGCGGGGGACGACTTAGTCTCGGAGGACTTGGAAGTGGAGGATTTGGAGTGGCTCGAGCCGGAGGTCTCGCGCGTCTGCTCTGCCTTGCGTTCCCAGTAGCGGTTGTCCAGCTTCTGAGCGAGGATGCGGAGCTCCGTGAGCGTGTCCGGCTTGCCGACTTCGGAGATGCGGTCCTTCAGGCGAGAAGGGAGGCCGCGGTAGAACTGGTAGCGGAGAGCGGAGGAACCCCAGCGGACTTGAGTTCCGAGACGGCTGAACTGCGTGATGTACTTCGCAATCCGATGTCCGTCGGACATCCGGAGGTTCTCGAGATCGTGCTCCGCGGCTCCGGTGGCGTCGTACGGACCGAAGTTGGTCCGGAGTTCCTCCTGGAAGGCTTCGTAGTCCGACATGAACACAGGCGGATTTTCGGACTCGCCTTCGAGGAGGTAGGGCTCGAACCACTGGAGCGCAGTTCCCTTGAGGAAGGAAATGGCATAGGTGACCCATTTCTCCTGGGTGTCGAAGGTCCGGGGCCGCGCTTTGAAGACTAGCTCCAGCTGGGTGAAGAAAGACCGGAGTTTGACCGGGTCCGAACCATCGAACTGGTCCGGCTCTCGGACGTTATGTCTTTCCCCGCCCGGATGTGCGGAGGCTGGCGCACGCGGGTTTTGCACGAGGCTTTGTGCCAACATCGCGATGGCGCCCGCGAGCTGAGTGCTCGGGTCTAGCGGGGCAGGGTCCGGACCCGACTCCGGGAAGAGGTGGGTCTGGCGCCTCCGTGTCGGAACTCCGGAGGGGTTCCGACGTAGAGGCGAAGGGATTAGGAGTGGGATCAGAAAGGTGAGGAGGAACGGACTCCAGCGTGGAACGTCCGGAGTTGTCTTGTCCCAACACCTGAGCGGGGACAGGTCCCGGAGCTCGGGTCGGCGTAGTCGGATCCGGGCGCAGGATAGGCACCTGGATGCGACGAGCGGTAAACCCTTGGAAGAGTTCAGGGATGTCCGTCATGACAGATCCTCAGTGTGAGTTCGAATATACTGTTAGGATCGTGCGCGGAAGTCCGGAAAAGCGGAGATGCGGAAAAGCGGAATTCCGGAGGGAAGTCCGGAAGGAACTGAAGCAGAGTCCGGGCGCACCAGTAGGCGAAGACTTGGCGAAGCTATTAGCAACGCCCTGAGCGATCTGCCGGGTCTTCGGATTTAGGACGGGGTTGGCGGAACTCCGGAACGGAGAAGAGTCGAAGAGAAGAAGTCGAAGGAGGAGAGACGAAGACAGACGGAGGTCGGACGGAGGTCGGAGGTCGGAGTCCGGACGGAAGTCCGGCGAAGGTATGGAGAAGGAGTTGGATTCGGAGTAGGAGTTACAAGCAGGAGAACAGGCGAGTAAACGAGATATTCGAACTGAGGAATACGCTAGCAAACTCGAGGCTTATAATCTAATCGTAGATAGGAGTTAGGGGTCGGAGTCCGGAGGTCGGACTTCCGGTCGGACTCCGCAGAGTGGAGCACCCGACCGGGAGTGACGTGCGATGACGCGTGGTGACGCGCATCCGCACATCCGCGCGGAAGCTAGTGGAGCTCCGGAGCGGATCGCGGTCTGAGCGGAACTCTGACCGGAGTATGAGTAAGTATGATCGGAAAAGGACTGGAGGGAACTAGAAGGGCCGAGACTCGTACTGGGTGGAACGGGCTGGAGCGGTCTAGGTGTTACAGGACGAACGGAAGTCCGGGCGGAGTTCCGGAACTCCGGGCCTGGTTGGCACGGACTGTAACAGTCCTGTAACACCTAGACTGTTCCAGCCCGTTCCATCCAGTACAAGTCTTGGCCCTCCTAGTTCCTTCCAGCCTTTTCCGATCATACTTACTCATACTCCGGTCGGAGTTCCGCTCGGACCGCGATCCGCTCCGGAGCTCCACTAGCTTCCACACGGATGTGTGGATGCGTGTCACCACGCGTTATTATACATCACTCCCAGTCAGATGCTCCACTCCGCGGAGTCCCGACTGGAAGTCCGACCTCCGGACTCCGACCCCTAACTCCTATCTACGATTAGATTATAAGCCCCGAGTTTGCTAGCGTATTCCTCAGTTTGAATATCTCGTTTACTCATCTGCTGTTAGGATCGTGCACGGAAGTCCGGAAAAGCGGAGATGCGGAAAAGTGGAATTCCGGAGGGAAGTCCGGAAGGAACTGAAGCGGAGTCCGGGCGCACCAGAAGGCGAAGACTTGGCGAAGCTATTAGCAATGCCCTGAGCGATCTGCCGGGTCTTTGGATTTAGGACGGGGTTGGCGGAACTCCGGAACGGAGAAGAGTCGGAGGGAAGGAGTTGAAGGAGGAGAGATGAAGACAGACGGAGTCCGGAGGTCGGACTTCCAGTCGGACTCCGTGGAGTGGAGCATCTGACCGGGAGTGATGTATAATGACGCGTGGTGACACGCATCTGCACATCCGCGCAGAAGCTAGTGGAGCTCCGGAGCAGATTGCGGTCCGAGCAGAGCTCCGACCGGAGTATGAGTAAGTATGATCGGAAAGGACTGGAGAGAACCAGAAGGGCCGAGACTCGTAATGGGTGGAGCGGGCTGGAGCGGTCTAGGTGTTACAGGACGAACGGAAGTCCAGGCGGAGTTCCGGAACTCCAGGCCTGGTTGGCATGGACTGTAACAGTGCCCCCCCTTTAGGCCCGAACCCTTGAGGGCTTCTGACTTAACACCCATCATGTCAGCCCGATGAATGGAAGCAATGGAGTCCGTGCAGGGTCGCGGAGTCCGAGCGGAATATAAGGAGTGTGACTCAGCGATGTTCGGCTCTTTGCCTCTCCCCACCATCACCATCCTCCTATCCATGTCCACCAACCCCACCGACCTCAATTTGCAAATCAAGGCGGCCATGGCGATGCTGGAGCGGCTCCGGGCGGAGCAACAGAAGGCGGTAGAGGCGGAGGCAGCAGAGGCCGCGCGGAAGGCGGCGGAGGCGGCGGAGACTGTGCGGCAGGCAGCGAAGGCGGAGGCCGCGAAGAAGGCGGTAGAGGAGGCGGCCACGGCGGCGGCCGTGCAAAGGGCAGTGGACGCCGCGCTGGCAAAACACGCTGCGGAGGTGGCAGCTGCGCAGCGTCTGAAGGGCTCGGCGGCCGTGGCAGCACGCGCGGAGGCGGCACTGGCGGAGATCACGCATCCTGCGGGTGCCGAGGCGGCCCAGGCGACGGGGCCAGCGGAGCAGGCCGTGCAAAAGGCGGCCGAGAGGGCATACGTGGAAGAGTACGTCTGGAAATCCGTGGAGCAGGGGGATGCGGCCAAGGCCGCTGCGGAGAAGGCAACGGCGGAGTCCGCTGCAGCGGAGAAACGCGCCGGGAAGTGGAGGGCGGAGCCAGAGCTGGAGGAGGAGGAACCAGAGGTCGTAGACCTGTCGGCGTACGGGCCGACAGAGAAGCGGGAGGTGCGGGTTGGAAAAGGGAAGAAGACCGTGGATACGGTCCCCGTCGGGTAAGTCGGAATTCTGAAGTCCGGAACTCCATGGCTGACCATTCCTAGTGCCTGCGACCTGTGCCGGAAGGACGAGGCAGAGTGCCGGGTGGAGGTCCCGAACCGCCGGACGAAGTCCTGCATCAGGTGCAGGAACAAAAAGGCATCCTGCACCGGGATGACAGGACTTCCGGAGACCCCCCGGAAGCCAAAGATGGCCCGCAGGATCGGGCCGGAGCACGACCAGGAGGAGGAGGCGGAGGGAACTCCGAGCCCGGAGCCGGAGGCGGCCCGGGCGTGGAAGTCGGCGAAGGCGCGGGGAGCGGGGGCGGGCGCGTCCACGGGCATCGCCCTGGGCAGTCGCCGGGTGTGGGGCATGGATCCAGACGTGCCCGGGACGGACCGGGAACTCCTCCTGGCCATCCTGGTGGAGTCCCAGGAGACCCGGAGTCTCCTGAGGAGCGTCCGCAAGGAGCTCCGGAAGCTCCGGGGGCGGATGGACGAGGAGGCGACGAGGAAGGAGAACGCCCTGGCGGCGTACATGTGGGCGAACACCGAGGGTGCCGATGACGATAGCTACCTCGGTAGCCTGACGGAGGAGGTGTCGGAGGAAGAGGAGGAGGAAGAGGAAAGGATGGAGGAATAGGCGGGCGGAGTTCCGTGCGGAACTCCGGGTACGGACATGGACAACGGCTTCGGTAGATAGCACGCCCCCTCGTCTTGTATGTGCATGCGAAATTCAGTGGTGACTTGGACTTAGACACATCAGAGTGCAGCAAGAGGTCCGGGCTTGGACGGATAGGCGGAGTGGAAGTCCGTAACTAAGTCCTGCGCATGTCCGAGCTCCGTGGCAAGGATCCAGGAGGTCTCCTCGTCCGTGCCTTCGTAACCTGCCCAGCGGACCAGATAGAGGAGCTGGCAGGATCTCCGGCGGCGGTCGATCTTGGAGTCAAGGATCTCCGAGACCTCATACTCCAGTTCTCCATCGACAAGGACCGGCGGAGGCGGAGATTGGACTCATCCGGAGATGGAGTTTGAAGTTGTGACTTCCAGTTGAGAGACGTGGAAGACGGGGTGGACGGAGCACATGGAGTCCGGAAGACGGAGGGTGAATGAGTGCGTACCGGGTTGTGTGATAATGGTGTAGGGACCCAAGAACTTTTCGGACAACTTCTTGGAAGGCCGGGTGGAGCGGATGTGTTCCGCCCGGACATACGCAGTGTCTCCGATGTGGAACTCCGGGGCAGGTAGGCGATGCTTGTCCACCTGGACTTGGTAGCGCTTCTGAGCTTCGGAGATGCGCTGCCGGAGTTCCACATGGAGTTCGTCGAGGTTGACGGCGAACTCCCGAGCACGCGCGGAGGTGAGGTCCCGTTCCGGGTGGACAGAGATCGCGGGGTTGTAGCCCTTGTTCGCGAAGAACGGGGAGATTCCGGTGGTCGCGTTCGGAGCATTGTTGTAGGCAAACTCCGCGAGCGGAAGGAGACGCGACCAGTTGTCCTGCTGGTACGTGCAATACATCCGGAGGTACTGTTCGAGGGTTTGGTTGACTCGCTCGGTCTGGCCGTCGCCTTCCGGATGATATCCGGAGGTGAAGTGAAGGCGCATGTCGAGGGCCTTTCCGAGGGAGCGGAAGAAGTGGGACATGAACTCAGAGCCCCGGTCGGAGGTGACATGGGATGGAACTCCGTGCTTGGAGAAGACGTGGAGGACGAATAAGTCCGCGAGCTCCGGGGCTGTCAAGGTGTCGTGCGTCGGAATAAAGATAGACTGCTTGGTGAAGCGGTCGACGATGACCAGGATGGCGGTAAATCTGTCAGAGTCTGGGAGCTGTTCGATGAGGTCCATGGAGATGGAGTTCCAGGGTCTCTCCGAAATCGGGAGCTGCTTGAGCGTGCCGTAGGGGAGATGGCGAGGGACTTTGGAGCGGGCGCAGGTGGTACAGGACTTGCAGTAGTCCCGGACATAGAGACGGAGTCCGGGCCAGGCGTAATCCCGGAGGACAAGGGCTTGGGTCTTGTTCTGACCCCAGTGTCCGGCCGTAGGGTGGTCGTGGCGCGACCGGAGAACCCGGAGGCGGAGGTCACCGGAGTCCGGTACGTAGATCCGGCCACTAAGGCGAAGGTAACCTTCGTCGTCAAGTGTCCAATGCGGGTTGCCTTGGGCTGCGAAGTGGAGGCCTGCGGCGAGCTCGGAGTCCTCGGGGGACAGAGCAGAGATGGAAGTCCAGATGTCCATGCGTAGGAGTTCCTCATCATGGATGAGGGACGCTCGGAGTACCGGTTCTCGGAGAATGGTCGCCCAGAGGGAGGAGGTGAGCTGCTCCTGAGTGAAGATGGGTCGGAGGTTGTGTGGGTTGACGACGGAGTAGTCACTATCCCCCTCTTTTGGGTAGACGTCCCAACGGCGAGTGAGCGCATCAGGTTTAGCTCCGAGTTTTCCAGGGCGGAAGCGGATGATGAGGTTGAACTGCGACAGGAATCCGACCAGCGTGCTTGGCGCCTAGTTAGGAGTTTGGTGGTCGCGAAGTACTCCAGGTTTTTGTGGTCCGTGACCACGTCAATCGGAGTTCTGGACCCCTCCAAGTAGTGACGCCAGGAGTGGAAGGACTCGAAGATGGCCAGGAGTTCCTTGTCGTGGGTGTCGTAGTTCAGCTCCGCACCGGTGAGAGTACGGGAGTGGAACACGACCGGATGGAGTTCACCGGAGTCCGTGGTGATGGACAGAATTCTGGCGATAGCGTAGTCCGATGCATCGGTCTCCACCGTGATCTGGCGGTCGGGCTCCCAGTGGCGGAGGATGGGGGCGGAGGTGAAGGCCTGCTTGAGGGCTTCGAAGGACTTCCGGCACTCCGTGGAGAAGTTCCATGGAGCGGATTTCCGGGTAAGGCGGGTGAGGGGAAGGACGATCTCAGAGTAGTTGTGGATGAACCGTCGGTAGAAGTTCGCAAATCCGAGGAAAGACTGTATGTCTCGGACTTTTCGAGGTTCCGGCCAGTCCAGGATCGCCTTGACCTTGGAGTCCGCCATAGTAAGTCCGTCAGGAGAGAGGATGTATCCGAGATACTCAACGGAGTCCGCGTCAAACTCGCACTTGTCCGCACGAGCGTATAGCTTGAACTTCCGGAGTCTCCGGAGTACCTCTTTGACGTGCTTGCGGTGTTCCTCCCGGTTGCTGGAGTAGATTAGGATGTCGTCGAGATAGACCACAACACACACATCCAGGAGGTCCGCGAACACTTCGTTGACGAAGCGTTGAAACGCTGCCAGAGCGTTAGAAAGTCCGAATGGCATTACCAGCCACTCGAAGGACCTGTAGCGGGTCCGGAACGCAGTCTTCCACTCATCTCCGGGGGCGATCCGGATGAGGTTGTACGCGTGCCGGAGGTCGATCTTGGTATAGATCCGAGCCTTCCAGGGCGTGTCCAGGAGGTCCGAGATGAGCGGAAGGGGGTAGCGGTCCTTCCGTGTGATTTTGTTGAGTCCGCGGTAGTCGACGCAAAGACGGAGACTTCCATCCTTTTTCTTGACGAAGAGCACCGGAGCTCCGCATGGAGAATTCGTGGGCCGGATGAAGCCGGATTTGAGGTTCTCCTCGATGTACTCGCGAAGC
Source organism: Trametes hirsuta (assembly GCA_001302255.2). Lineage (NCBI taxonomy): Eukaryota > Fungi > Basidiomycota > Agaricomycetes > Polyporales > Polyporaceae > Trametes > Trametes hirsuta. The sequence goes on from CP019376.1 coordinate 1,171,458, forward strand.
GTCTCAAGCTCCATTTGCGACAGCGAGTAGATGGGTCCGAGGGGTGGAGTCACCCCGTCCTCGAGAGTGATCTTGAGGTTGTGCGGGCGGTGCTCCGGTAAGGTGTCCGCCTTGGCCTTGCTGAAGACGTCCGCGTATTCGTGGTACTCCTCCGGAATTCCGGAGAGGTCCGGGGGAGCAGAGTCCGAGACGGAGCTGCTTCAAGCGGAGGCCAATTCGGGTTCCGTTAGGTTCAGAGTGAAGCTTTCGGAGCCCAGAAGGTGGCAGGCCCTGGCGAACACGACAGCGGACACCAAGGACACCTTAGGGGCCGACAGAGGGACAGATGGGACTTCGGAAGCGGTTTCCGGCAGAGCCGGAGTTGCGACCGAAGGGACAGATACGGGACGGTCCGGAATTTGATGCTATGCGTCTTCCAGTCAATCAACGGATTGTAGGCGGAGAGCCAGCTGTATCCCAGGACGGCGGAGACGGACTTGTCGAGCGGAGTGACATAGAAGTCGACAGATAGGACTTCCCCGGAGGGGAAGTGCAGAGGGAGGATGGTAGTCCGAGATATGGTTTGGTTAGACGTCCCATCGAAGAGATGGAGACGGAGCGGAGTTACGGAGTTTGTAGGAATTCCGTGCGAGTCGACAAACTCCGAGTCCACAAAGCAGTGAGACGAGCCGGAGTCCACGAGGGCGCGGAACGGAGTAGGAATAGAGTCGGAGAACAGAGACACATGAAGAGACAGAGGGTCGGAGAGAGCGGACGCGTTGAGCCTAAGACAGAGATCCGCACCGGAGGAGTCAATGCAGTCCCCACTTGGCGCGGAGTTTGGAGGGCTGCGGACTAGTTTTTTGACTCCGTAGGAGTCTCCTTGGCCCCCGAACCGGAGGCCTTAGGCTGCTGGACTTGCGTCGCCCTGGCTTTGGCTCTGGAAGGAGTCTTCTTCGGGCAATCTCCGGCGCTGTGTCCGGCTCCGCCGCAGAACAAGCAGAGGTTGTTCGCGAAGCGGCGCTGACGCTCCTCCTGGGTGAGCTTTCCGTCCTTGCCCAGCTTGTCCGCGTAGGGCTTCGCGGGGGTCTTCGCAGGAGTCTTCTGCTGCGAGGACTTGGACGGAGTTCCGGAGGTGGAGGTGGAACCGGAGCCGGAGTTCCCGCCGGACTTGGCGGGAGATGACTTAGTCTTGGAGGACTTTGAGGTCGAGGATTTGGAGTGGCTCGAGCCGGAGGTCTCGCGCGTCTGCTCCGCCTTGCGTTCCCAGTAGCGGTTGTCCAGCTTCTGAGCGAGGATGCGGAGCTCCGTGAGCGTGTCCGGCTTGCCGACTTCGGAGATGCGGTCCTTCAGGCGAGAAGGGAGGCCGCGGTAGAACTGGTAGCGGAGAGCGGAGGAACCCCAGCGGACTTGAGTTCCGAGACAGCTGAACTGCATGATATACTTCGCAATCCGATGTCCATCGGACATCCGGAGGTTCTCGAGATCGTGCTCCGCAGCTCCGGTGGCATCGTACGGACCGAAGTTGGTCCGGAGTTCCTCCTGGAAGGCTTCGTAGTCCAACATAAACACAGGCGGATTTTCGGACTCGCCTTTGAGGAGGTAGGGCTCAAACCACTGGAGCGCAGTTCCCTTGAGGAAGGAAATGGCATAGGTGACCCATTTCTCCTGGGTGTCGAAGGTCCGGGGCCGCGCTTTGAAGACTAGCTCCAGCTGGGTGAAGAAAGACCGGAGTTTGACCGGGTCCGAACCATCGAACTGGTCCGGCTCTCGGACGTTATGTCTTTCCCCGCCCGGATGTGCGGAGGCTGGCGCACGCGGGTTTTGCACGAGGCTTTGTGCTAACATCGCGATGGCGCCCGCGAGCTGAGTGCTCGGGTCTAGCGGGGCAGGGTCCGGACCCGACTCCGGAGCCGAAGCTCCGGGAAGAGGTGGGTCTGGCGCCTCCGTGTCGGAACTCCGGAGGGGTTCCGACGTAGAGGCGAAGGGATTAGGAGTGGGATCAGAAAGGTGAGGAGGAACGGACTCCAGCGTGGAACGTCCGGAGTTGTCTTGTCCCAACACCTGAGCGGGGACAGGTCCCGGAGCTCGGGTCGGCGTAGTCGGGTCTGGGCGCAGGATAGGCACCTGGATGCGGCGAGCGGTAAACCCTTGGAAGAGTTCAGGGATGTCCACCATGACAGATCCTCAGTGTGAGTTCGAATATACTGTTAGGATCGTGCACGGAGGTCCGGAAAAACGGAGATGCGGAAAAGCGGAAAAGCGGAATTCCGGAGGGAAGTCCGGAAGGAACTGAAGCGGAGTCCGGGCGCACCAGAAGGCGAAGACTTGGCGAAGCTATTAGCAACGCCCTGAGCGATCTGCCAGGTCTTCGGATTTAGGACGGGGTTGGCGGAACTCCAGAACGGAGAAGAGTCAGAGGGAAGGAGTCGAAGAAGGAGAGGCGAAGACAGACGGAGGTCGGACAGAGGTCGGAGGTCGGAGTCCGGACGGAAGTCCGGCGGAGGTATGGAGAAGGAGTTGGATTCGGAGTAGGAGTTACAAGCAGAGAGCAGATGAGTAAACGAGATATTCGAACTGAGGAATACGCTAGCAAACTTGGGGCTTATAATCTAATCGTAGATAGGAGTTAGGGGTCGGAGTCCGGAGGTCGGACTTCCAGTTGGGACTCCGCGGAGTGGAGCAATCGACCGGGAGTGATGTGCGATAACGCATGGTGACGCGCATCCGCACATCCGCGCGGAAGCTAGTGGAGCTCTGGAGCGGATCACGGTCCGAGCGGAACTCTGACCGGAGTATGAGTAAGTATGATCGGAAAAGGACTGGAGGGAACTAGAAGGGCTGAGACTCATACTGGATGGAACGGCTGGAACGGTCTAGGTGTTACAGGATGAGCGGAGGTCCAGGCGGAGTTCCAGAACTCCGGGCCTGGTTGGCACGGACTGTAACATCTGCTCTCTGCTTGTAACTCCTACTCCGAATCCAACTCCTTCTCCATACCTCCGCCGGACTTCCGTCCGGACTCCGACCTCCAACCTCCGTCTGTCTTCGCCTCTCCTCCTTCGACTTCTCCCCTTCGACTCTTCTCTGTTCCGGAGTTCCACCAACCCCGTCCGAAATCTGAAGACCCGGAAGATCACTCAGGGCGTTGCTGATAGCTTCGCCAAGTCTTCGCCTTCTGGTGCGCCCGGACTCCGCTTCAGTTCTGTCTGGACTTCCCTCCGGAATTCCGCTTTTCCGCATCTCCGCTTTTCCAGACTTCTGCGCACGATCCTAACACCCACCTCGAATGCCTTCCCCTCGTCCCCCTAGGATTACAACGGCAAGCTCTTGTTCGCGACGGATGCTTGGACATCACCAAACCACCGCGCCTTTGTTGCGTTCACAGTTCACCTGGAACAAGGGGGCAAACCGTTGCGACTGTTATTGGATGTAGTTGAGGTGGCGAAGGTACGTACTGTGATCGTCGCGCTTGATCCCATCCTCACTGCGACATTCTAGTCCCATACCGGCCTCAACCTCGCCCTCGCCTTCATCCAGGTCTTACTTGGTGGGAGTGGGCCATGTCTGGCAGATACGATTGATGAGGGAGCGGGATATTCATATTGAAATGTACTGATGCTTTAATATGTATAAAAGAAGTTACATTTTTGACCTCTGTGTTAGGATCGTGCACAGAAGTCTGGGAAGCAGAAAAGCAGAGAAGCAGAACTCTAGCAAGGTCCAGAGGAACAGGTGAGAAGTCTGGGCACACCAGAGGGCGAAGGCTTGGTGAAGTTATTAGCAACACCCTTAGCAATCTGCCGGGTCTTCAGACTTCAGATGGAGTTGGTGGAACTTCAGAATGGGGAAGAGTCAGAATGAAGAGTTGAAGGAAGAGTCAAAGGGAGATAAGTGTCAGATGGAGGTCAGATGTCGTAGTCCAGATGGAAATCTGGCACAGATGATGGAGAAGGAGGTGGATTCAGAGTAGGAGTTATAAGCAGAAGTGTAAACAAGATATCTGAACTAAGGCATAAGGCTGGCTAGCTTGGTGCTTATAATCTAATCATAGATAGGAGTTAGGGGTCAGAGTCCGGAGGTCGGACTTCCAGTCGGGACTCCGCGGAGTGGAGCATCTGACTGGGGGTGACGTACAATGGCGTGTGGTGACGTGCATTTGCATATCCATGCAGAACCTGATGGAGTTCTGGAGTGGATCGTGGTCTGAGCAGATGTTCAACCAGAGTATGAGTGAGTATGATCGGAAAGGACTAGAGGGAACTGGAAGGGCCAAGACCGGTAGCTGTAATGGAAGGGGCTGGAGCGGTTTAGGTGTTACAGGATGGATGGAAGTCTGGGTGGAGTTCTGGAACTCTGGGCCTGGTTGGCACGGACTGTAACAATTCAATTCTGGATCCAATGGTGTATAATGTATGATAATTTGTCCAAGCAACAGCACACTTACAATCAGTATGAGGATAGAAGTCATATGATGCCGGTGCTTTTTGCCCTTTTATTGGATTACATCTACCATATCTTGATCAAGCTGTGTCATGTTATATACCCACAGAAAGCCCTCACCTACCTCTTGAAGATGGTGCTACTTATCAGTCTCCATATGCGTGAAAGGGGGCACAATTGTTGGCATTCCTCCAAATAATAACAGTATTTCACAATTCATAACCTCTAAAACTTGCTTGATCCCCACACACTTTGATGCATCTCATCGGAATTGAAAACATGCACACATTGCAATTTGTTTGAAGCCATTTTGTCAAGAAATGGATGAGCTATGGTCCAACAGATTACTGCTGGACCAACTGCCAGATTGCAGTGGTGACAGTATTTCGCAATTTATTAGCCCAAAAATCACTCAATTCCCACGTTCTTGAATGCATCTTATTGATGCTGAAAATGCCCACAAATTGCAATTTGTTTGAGGTCATGTGGTCACGAACTGAGTGGGCTATGGACCAAACAAAGTGGCCACCACTTCACTGCTGAGTTGGGCATTCCTCCAAGTGGTGCTAGTATTTTGCACATATTACCTCATGAAGTTGACCGATTCTCACGCGCTTTGATGCGTAATTTAGGCGCTTAAAATGCGCACAAATCGCGATTGGTTTGAAGCGATTTGGACAAAAACTGAGGAAGATATGAGCCAAACAATATGGGCCCACCAAATTACTGCTGGGACCACTTGCCCTATCCGGAAATGGCAGATAAGGAAAAAAGCGCTCAAGTGGCTGTGCACATCTTATCAGTGCTACAAGATATGATATAGAGCATAAAGGAGGCAGAGGTGGTAACAGCCTGGTGGTGCAGTGGTAAGAACCTATGGTTATAATGCTGAGGGCCCTGGTTCAATCCCTGAGTTGTCCAGTTTTGAAAAAATGCGACCAGAGCCACAGCCCTTGTCATGTGACCCAAAAAAGCGCTGGTGGGCATGATAGCTCGGGTAAGGCTATCGTGCCCACCAGCGCTTTTTTGGTCACCTGACCTCAGCCACCTTCCACTCTTACTGGATTATCTCCGCTTCCTCCTAACCAAAGTGGGTCGTGTGAGATACCGTTTGAAAGCTATTGCTTCCCTCTATCCATCTGTGCTGTTTTCGTGGCGACGCGCACCCTGGCGAAGCGTGTATTCCCACTTTTGTGTCTGGAGAACCAGTATTTCGCATTTTACTACCTCTCAACCTTCATCAATTCTTTCGCGTCAAGGTGCGTTCTATGCAGATCAATGATGCGCACAAATCGCGATTGCTTTGAAGCAATTTGGTGGAGAACTGGTTGAATGGTGAGCAAATCACTCCGGAGGCAGCCACTTGATGCAGCAACCCAGTTGGGGCAGCATTGCTCTGGCTGTTGTTCCCTCACCTCTTACTCCCTCATGGTAATGTGGACCTCGTTGGATTCTGGTTGCTGAGCCCTACCTAATGGTAGCTTCCTCATTCGATTTGGAGGAGAACTGGTGGAGTTGTGGGGGGTTTTCCCAGGATAGAGGAGGGGGTGCAGGTGATGTGGCAGCCATATCTCGGTGAGTTCTTCGACGCTTTCTCTCGTCTCTGGTGCGTTGGAAAGCCCTTTTCAATCCCTTTCCAACGAGCCCACTTGGGCCACGATCCGTCTAGCCGTTCCGCTTCTATTGCCCCCACATCTTCCTGATCACTCTCATTACTTGCTACAGCCACAGTGCTGCGAGTTTTTCTTTGTTCTGTATGGTTCAGGGCCCATTCAATTCTCCTCAATGAGGGCTTTCCAACGAGCCATCATTCACCTCAATTGAACTACATCTCACCCCGCAGTTGCTTCCACTGCGGCCCCATCCTCCTCATCCCCATCCAACTCTCTATCTCCTATCTCCTCCACTCCTGGATGGATTCAGGTCATTTTGGGCTTGTCTGGTTAGGATTCTCAAGACCTACAAGGGCATCCCCTCTTCCCAGAACAATTTCAGGTGTGTGCTCCATCAGCTGTGCCACGTCGCCCTCTTTGCCCAGGTTGGCAGAGGCATTTAGTTGCGTCCTACAAGCACTGGCCGCACAAGAACTTCCTAATGGCAGTGTCACCCTCCACTCCTTCCCACTCAATCCTTTTCTGACACCATACTCCTTGTGTTAGATCATCATGTTCACTGTAGGCTGAAGGCTGAGGGGCGCCAGGCAGGAGCAAATACCGTACACCATGTGAATTCAGTTGGGTGATGTGAATGTTATGTGGTATGTTCCTTTTAGTTGTGTTTTCCTTTTCCTTCTCCCCATCCTGCACCCCCTTGTTCTATCACCCTACAGACCTGTAGCCTGTGTTCAGGGACGGGGGGTGTAAGAACCCGATATGGACTTGGGGTTAGGGCTTCTGGACTTGTGCCTCAGATGCCCACTACATGGCCTGTAGTCTTCTTCTACACCCATTGTTGCTGCATCTTTCTTATTTCTGACTACAGGTTAGGATCTTCCACTATTGTAACCAGTGTAATGAACACTCACCCCCCTGTATTCCTACAGACAACCAGGTGAGCACTTTTACTGGATTATCTCCATCATTTACTTATTAATATGGACTGTGCAAGGTATCATTTGAAAGCTCTTGTAAATCTCTATCTAATGACATCTGTTTGAAGACTATATCCCTAACACTGGGTGAGTTATGTCCTCAACAACACTCTCATTTTCATTCACACAGGAATAGTGGATGTACCATTACTGGGATAATCCCAGTGATATCATGGGTGGATGGAGCTTCAGAACAGCTTTCTGATGAGGTATGAAACCTGTCATTTGGATAAGAACTGGCCAAGTTATGGGGGAAAGAAGTGTTAGCTGTAGGAGGTTAATAGCCAGTAAACCCGTGTTCTAGCCCTGATTTGCTTACTGATCTGTCAATATTTTCATTTCATTAGATGCAGATTGTTAATACCTTTGTTACACGTTGACTTTCATCTTGATTGACCCAGTAATAAGCCCAGTAACCCAGAATTACTGAAGTTTATAGACCAGTACAGCCACATAATAAAGTGATCTAAGTGAGACATGTGCAGCGCTTCAGAGGCCATAATAAGCGCCCAAAGACGACCTTTGTAATGGGTAAGTAGTGGTAAGCAATGGGTAAGTAATGGTTGAAGGGCTAACCCTAGAATTTGTAGTGAAAATTGCCCCTAACCCCAGGCTGGGTGTTGGTGGATAAGAAAGATTGTATGTGGCGCTTATTTTTGGACTTACTTGGATAAGCTGAGTTTGAAAAAGAAATTCCCACGGGCTCAATTGGTGTAACGCGGCCTGGCGCTGAGGTCGTCCCATAAGAAACGATTTCTTCGCACCTCATCAATCGTAAAAGGAGTTTGGCATCGAGGAGAAGGTGAGTAAATGAGCGGTAGGGACATGCACAAGAGGCTTACCGAACTTGACCCACAGGTACTCAGTGTGACTTGCGACAATGCCTCCAATAACGACACAATGACGGATGAGCTGGCCGAACGACTCGCCGAGTTCGCCGGGGCCTTCTCGCGAACTCGGTGCTTCTTGCACATTGTCGCGCTCACCGCGAAGAGTTTACTGCGGGAGTTCGACATCAAGACCAGTGGGGATGGAGAGGCCGACGCTGACGACGATGTTTGCGCCCTGGTCGATCTTGCAAAGGAGCTCGAAGATGAAGAGAAGGAGGGCCTCGAGGAACTGGGCGGCAGCACGCAAGATGCAGAGGAGGACGCGGAGGTTAACGATGATAAGAGCTGGGTAGACGAGGTAGGCTCTCTGTCCCCGGAGGAGCAGGCAGAGTTCGAGCGAGAGGTCAGGCCGGTGAAGATGGTCTTGGTAAAGGTGAGAGGACTCTGACGTGGTACACAATGCCCTGCGTAGTTCATACTCACGCTCTGACAGATCCGGCATCTCGCATTTAAAATAGTACACTCATCAATGAAGACCCTCCCGGCGTGGTATGCAATTCTCAAAGACCAAGATCTACCGCCTCGCCTGATCCTGCGTGACGTCAAAATGCGATGGAATTCAACATACGATATGCTCAGCATTGCGTGCAAGTATCGAACAGCCATCGACGCTCTTTGCGTGGGTCGCGAACACGGTCTGCGGGCATACTAGCTATCCGGGGAGGAGTGGGCGATCGCAACACAATTGTGCGATGTTCTCAAGGTAAACGATCACTATTATGTCATGTTTCCATGCCTTTACTGACATCTTCCTAACGACTCTCTCCGCCCATCACTTGTACTCTCACACACTCTCCCACCCCGACCTCGGACCCGCCCTCCCTGCCTCTCTCGTGCCCTCCCCTGCATGCACTTACCTACCCTTGTACGCCCTTGTGCCCCCTCGCACGACATCCTGCTGCCTCACGCCACCTCGCACTGCCTCACGCACCCTCGCGCTGCCTCGCTCGATGTCCCGCCTCGCGCTTCCTTGCATGTCCTTGCGCCGCCTCGTGCTGCCTGCTGCCCCCTCACACGACGTCCTGCCACCTTACACCGCCTCACGCACCCTCGCGCACCCTCGCACAACCTCGCACAACCTCCCACCGCCTTCTGCCATGTCCCGCCGCCTTCCACCATGTCCCGCCGCTTCCTGCTGCCTCACGCACCGTCGCGCTGCTTTGCACGACATCCCGCCGCCTTCCTGCCATGTCCTGCCGCCTCACACGACCTCCTGCTGCCTCCCACCACCTCGCAGCTCTTCAAGGATGCTACGCTGTACTTCTCTCGTGACACTCCCAGTCTAGCCATGGTTATCCCAGCCATGGATCACATCGACTCGACGCTCACGAATTATACCCAGCCCGATAACGCGCTCGAACCACCAATCTCTGCTGCGCTCCATCTCGCGAAGAAGACCCTCAATAGATACTACAAGATGACGGATCTCTCAGCAACATATTGTATTGCTATGGGTGAGTTCTAAGCCGTCCATTGCACTATATCCTGCTGCTTGCAGCTTTACTGAATGCTCTCTTCCAGTAATGCACCCCAGCCACAAGATGCAGTACTTTGCGCAGGCTGGCTGGCCAAAGATATGGATGAAGAATGCCCATGACATAGTACAGGAGGAGTTCAAGAGTTACAAGATGACGCGTCACTCTACAGACGGTGAGAGGTCAGATGGGAATGACACGGAGTGTGGGGAGGAGGACGAGGGGCATTCGCGAGGTGCGTTGGCCTCGCAGGTCTCTGTAAGAACGGTGAGCACTGTACTACAAGAAGAACGCACAAAGGTACGTGCTGACTATCCTCTCGCGCCACGCACGGCCCTGCATTGCTGCCCTCATGTGCGCCGCGGCAGCGCAGACAATGGTTTCTATTTTCTCGCTCCTGAGCTATGGCTTACATCCTGCTTTAGGACGTCAACATCTTTGACAATCTACCCTCTCTCGTTGTGCTCAACAGCACCGCAGATGACGAGCTTGAGCGGTATCTAGGGGCGCCGACTGAAGCAACACGGGATGCCCTCACCTGGTGGACAGAGTACGCACACATGTACCCTCGCCTGTCTCGTATGGCCCTGGACTATTTGTCCATCCCTGGTAAGTGTTCTATAGCCTCATTGGTGCGCTCTGAGGCTTGCTGACTGGTTTATTACTGTAGCTACCTCTGTCGATGTTGAGAGGACATTTAGCCACGGACAGCTGATTCTTAGCCATGTTCGCAGCCGGCTCAGTGCACAGAGTACACGTGCAGTTCTCTGCATGGGAGATTGGGTGCAGCATGGTCTGGTTGAAGCAAAGGATCTTCGAGATGTCTCCAAGCTAGCGGACTTAGAGGACACGAAGTAGTAACTCGATGTACATAGAATCAGGTGTTGTCAACTATATGATAAGTCTCTTACTATTGATATTCAATTAATGTATCTCTTGCGACACGGATATCCTTGTGAGGATACGGTATCCGTACATTATCCTATCCCGGGATAGGGTAACCCTAACCTTGATTTTATCCTATCCCCGGATAGGATAAAATAGGGATACGGATATGGATACCGGCCAAGGTATCCGGGGATGTATCCCTGCTATTGCCTAACTGTGTTCTCGGTTGTGTTCCACACAGCCTCTGCAGCCTTGGCCGCCTCCACAGCCTTGACTGCCTCTGCAGTTTTTGCCACCTCTGCCTCTGCTGCAGCTGCTGCTATGGCCTTCACTGCCTCTGTGGACTTTGTCACCTCCACCTTCATGGCTCACTGCTGCTCCACCCAAAGCCACACCAACATCTTCATTGCCTCCTCGATTTGGGTGCTGAGGTCAATGGGGTTGGTGAACATGGGCATGGAGGATGATGGTTAGTGGAAGAGAGGCAAGGAGCCAAATAATGACTGAGTTGCACCTCCTTATACCTCCTTGGGTTCTGTAACCCTGCACGGACTCCATTGCTTCCATTCATATGGCTGACATGATGGGTGTTGAGTCAGATGCCCTTAAGGGTTCAGGCCTAAAGGGGGGGCACTGTTACAGTCTGTGCCAACCAGGCCCAGAGTTTCAGAACTCTGCCAGAACTCCATCCAGATTTCCATTTGTCCTATAACACCTAGACTGCTCCAGCCCATTTCACTCCAGATACAGGCCTTGGCCCGTCTAGTTTCTTCTAGTCTTTTTCTGATTGTACTTATTCATACTCTGGTTGGACTTCCGCTCGGACTGTGATTCACTTTGGAGCTCTACTAGCTTCTGCATGGATGAGCAGATGCACGTCACCACACATCACCATACATCACTTCTGGTCAGTTACTCCACTCCGCAGCTCCCCATGGAGTACCAACTGGAAGTCTGACCTCGGGACTTCAACCCCTAACTCCTATCTACAATTAGATTATAAGCACCAAGCTAGCCAGCCTTATGCCTCAGTACAGATATCTTGTTTACTCTCCCACTTGTAACTCCTACTCTGAATCTACCTCCTTCTCCATCAACTCCACTGGACTTCCATCCAGACTCTGACCTCCAACCTCTGTCCAACCTCTGTCTGCCTTCACCTCCTTCAACTCTTTCTTCAACTCTGCATTCCAACTCTTCTCCATTCTGGAGTTCCACCAACCCCATCCAAAGTCTGAAGACCTGGCAGATCACTCAGGGCGTTGCTAATAGCCTCACCAAGTCTTTACTCTCTGGTGCACCCAAACTCCTCACCCATTCCTCCAGACTTTCTCTCCAGAGTTCTGCTTCTCCACTTTTCTGCTTCCCGGACTTCCGCACACAATCCTAACAAGTAATGATGATGTAGAACCACACCATTGCACACGGTTCTTACAGTAAACCACATCAAATGTTCAATGCAATGATTGCAATCAGTGGAATACATTTTACAAGACACTTAAATATCTACACCATAGCCTTAGCCTTTCCCTTTCCCTTTATTTTAATCCCTACCAGACTTTTGCCTTCAACCTTCTTTCTCTTCGGGACAGGGACACCAATGGAAGATGCAACAGACAACAAGGCACGAGCTGAGTCTGGAAGAAGACTTTGTAGATCAGGTTCCTGTGTACCCGCCTTCCGCTTTACCGTGATAACGGCTTCCGGGAGTGCATCCCCTTCCCGACTCGAACCTATGCCGTCAGAAGCCGACGTGCTCGGGCCGGGAACTTTGGCAAAAACTTCTCGCACCAATTTCTCGTCTTCCTCCTCTTCGCGCCTCCGCTCCCGATCCTCCTCCGTCTCGATCTCCTCCATGTGCAAGCGTTCGAGCAAATCGGCAGACTGGCCAACACGCTCATTCCGTGCGTTACGGGCACGAATGTCCTGGAGAGCGTCGAGGATGTCCATTTCGCGCTTCGAGTCGACAGTACGATTCTCCAGCGCCTTCATAGGGTTGTTTTCCTCCTCCTCGAGCTTTGCTAATCGATCCTCTTCTTCAACCGCTTTCTCGTCTCGCCAAGGCTCGAAGTTCCGCGAGGCGCCATGCTCAGCGGCGTAATCGGTATTCTTAGGATCGGTCTTGAACGTGATTTCAGCGGAACACAGAGTGCTGGGCGTATGTCAGAACAAAGCGGCCCAAGTGACCAATATGAAGCTAACCATTTGATATAGAAGCGGAAGATCTTGATGCCGTAGTAGTCTTCGCCTTCAACAGTCTCCTTCCGAGCGTTGAATTTCTTGCCCTTATAAATGTACTCGCCGCAAGTGTTGCACCGCCTGCAAGGGCGGTGAATAGCGGTAAGACAGAGGAGGGACGCGTTACTCACATAGAAAATGGAGCCATAAGACGTACAACTTGTTGAGAATTCTTTGGTTGCCTCCGGCGGGGAATGAGGGACGGATCGAAGTCCGGGGGGAAGTACTTGTTTAATACTGCGTGACACGATTAGCGGTTACCCCCCAGAGACCGGCAAAGGGTGGCTACCTTTTCGTTCAGACATGGTGTAATAAGCAGCTAGAGCGAGCGACGAGGCGGGAGAAGAGGAAAGAGCCTGACGAGGGAGCGGAGAAGGAAGAGGATGAGTAGCAGAGGCAACGGCGAGGGATGGGTCGCGGCTTTGTCAGCGGGGCAGGCGGAGACGCGGACCGGCGCCACCCAGCCACAACCACCACTTGCTCGCTCGACCGAGCTCCGTGAACGTGAACGTGCACCTCCAGCCGCGCTCAAGCGACGGAGATCACCCTCAACATGGCCTCCCTACAGTTCTGGAAGCCAGGAACGGCTGGTCCCGGCAGCAACCTCGATAGAGCAACCGAAACGGAAGATAACATCGTTCAAAGCGCGCCTCTCTCTTCGTCCCTGAACTTGCACGCCGCCCGGGAACGCTTGCCCATCTTCAAGCACAGTCCGTGGTCAATGCTCATATAAATACGCCATCTGAGCAACTTAACTCGCAGGAGAGAAGCTTCTTTACGCTATCGAAACTCATGGAGTGGTCATTTTGGTGGGTCAAACCGGTAGCGGAAAAACAACACGTATGTTCTTCTCTCTCTCTCTTCATCGCGACCCCTTTCTAATTCCCTTCTAGAACTTCCCCAGTTCCTCTATGAAACCGGGTGGGCAGCAGAGGGGTCTCGTATTGCCTGTACGCAACCCAGGCGTGTTGCAGCTACTTCTGTCGCTAGCCGGGTCGCCGCGGAGGTCGGCACAACACTAGGCGATGAGGTGAACTATGTTCATGCAAGTCGTTGTACTCGCTCACTCATTCGTTCAGGTTGGCTACACGATTCGGTTTGAAGACGTCAGCGACAAAGAGCGCACTCGCATCCTCTATATGACAGACGGAATGCTTTTCCGCGAAACCCTCGTTGACCCCCTGCTTAGTCGCTATAGCGTCATCATGGCACGTACACCCCTAAACAGTCACCTCATCCTCGCTGATTCTAACGTCAAGGGGTTAAGGTCGATGAAGCACATGAGAGAAGCATATACACGGATCTCCTTCTAGGTGTACTGAAAAAGTCAGTCTTTACTCTTGGTTGTCACCCCATGCTTACGATTATCAAGAATACGTCGGAAACGACCATCGCTGCGACTCGTGGTTTCATCGGCGACCCTCGACGCTACCGCATTCATCGAATATTTCATCGCCGGCAACGGCCCGGAGGAAGCCACTATCGTGAGCTTGGAGGGCCGAGCGTATCCGGTTGAAGTCGCCTACCTACAAGACCCCGTTCCAGACTATGTGCAAAAGGCCACCGAGGTCGTATGGGGCATTCATCTCCAGGTACGCTTTCGTTTTAGTGTTCGTAAAATCGCTGAACAAATGGCGGGTAGCAATCGCCCGGTGACGTGTTAGTATTCTTGAGTGGCCGTGAAGAAATAGACCGATGTCTCGATCTACTTGCAGAGTTACTCCCCAGGTGCGTCCTTCCCCCTTTCGGGAATCCCACGATTGACAAAGCGCAGCCTGCCCCAACACGCTAAGCGATTAACCTTGCTTGCGCTTCATGCCGGGTTGACTACAGACGAGCAACTGAGAGTGTTCGAACCTGCCGAGCGGAGTACCCGCAAAGTCATAGTAGCAACCAACATCGCTGAGGTACTTTGGCACCGCGATTCATTATCATCGCTGCTGACATCCCATTCATGCAGGCGAGCGTCACTATCGAGGGAATCAAATACGTTGTAGACTCCGGCTTTGTGAAGGTGCCGTCCAACTCCTAGGCTACACATGTCCCACCCAAACTGACGAGACCCAGATTCGAACTTACAACCCCACAACTACCATGTCGTCCCTCGTAACAGTACCAATCTCCCAAGCGTCCGCTACCCAACGAGCAGGACGCGCCGGCCGCACAGCTCCCGGGGTCTGCTATCGTCTCTACACTCAACAAGCTTTCGACCAATTACAGCCTACCACGCCACCAGAAATCACCCGAACCGATCTCACTACACCGATCCTACAACTCAAGTCCCTCGGTATCGATGATTTGATGAAATTTGAGTGGGTGTCGTCACCACCCGCCGAGAGCGTCTTACGGGCGCTCGAAGGCCTCGCACATGCGGGCATGGTCGGCGATGACGGGCGGTTGACCGTTGTTGGCGAAAAAGTGGCTGAGTGCCCTGTGGAAGTTAATATCGCACGGATGGTGAGAGTTTTCATATCGCATCTCACATCTTGAACTTATGTTGTGCCGAAGCTGTTCGCCTCTCAGGAATACCAGTGCGGTGAGGAGATCCTCACAATTGCTGCAATGACAGCAATACAAGTACGAATAAATCAGGTCTAGCCTGGAGCGCACACTCAAGGTATTACAGGACGTCTTTATAATTCCTGAAGGCGCGGCGGGTGCATTAGCAGAACTGGAACGAAGAAAGTTCACGGCGGAAGAAGGCGTATGTCACTGTACTTCTCTTGACCGCTATAGACACTGATTCCTCCCATTTCAGGATCATCTCACTCTATTAAATGGTATGAACCGCCCAGACTGTCTTGATTGACACCTCTTCTGAGCGCTAATTATTCCGCCCAGCATACAATGCCTTCACTCGTTATGGCCGTTCATCCGCATGGTGCAAGTCGCATGCGCTATCCTTCCGTGCCATGTCACGCGCCGTTTCTATCCGTTCTCAGCTAAAGAAGTACATGCAGCGGTTCGGATTGCCTGCCGACAGCTGCGAAGGGGATGCGAAGCGTCTACGTAAATGTCTGGTGACAGGCTACTGGCGTAACGTCGCCCGCTGGACAGCAGATGGCACATATAAGGCTGTAAGGGGGAACGCAGTGAGTAGCCATGATCCCGTTCAGCCCTTTACATCTTAAGCCAGCATATAGGTTCTTCACGTGCACCCCCACTCTGTTCTGTTCACTCGAAAACCGCGTTCGGGATGGGTGATTTTCCACGAGATGGAAGAAACGAAGAAAACTCAGTAAGAATCTCGGATGTTCGGGCGTGAATCATGTCTAATCTATACGCTTGCAGAATCCGCATCCTTACAGAGATTGAACCTGACTGGTAAGGACCGCTAGTCACACCCTGACCCTCGCCTCTCCCTGACACCTCGCTCAGGCTTCTAGAGCACGGGCACAAGTATTATGACAAACGTTCCGGCGTCGGTGTAGTGTCCTAGTAGATTCTGTGACCTTCTGTATTCGCACGAGCTCTTCAATCCCAGCAGTCTACCCGGCGTGATTAGACGCTTGTTCCTGGGCGTCTGTTTGGGATGAGCGGGTGACGGCGCGGGAGCGGGCGTGAGTGCTGCTTGCCATCCGCCACCTCCCCGCCCTCCACAACCGTTCTCCGTTCGCGACGATGGGTGCCTCCCAGTCAACACCCCAGCAAGACGAAAAGGTCTTCACCCCTGACACCTCCCTGCACGTACGTCTCATTCCTACCCGTAGCCCGCAGAAGCTCACAAGCGCCAGTTTTCGGAGGATGTCGTGAACCAGCTCGCCGACCACCAGGCTTCTCCGGAAATCCCTCATGACCGCCAGCTCACTATCGATGCCCACATTCGTTCAAGGATTCAGTCAGAGCTTGGCCGCCTCCAGCAGGAGGAGGAGCGCGTAAGGGAGGAGATCGAACGGGCACTAGAGAAGGAAAACCTCGACCGCGAACGGAGCATGGCCGGAGAAGAGACTGCCGCCGGAGACGCGACCTCTGCCGGTTCGGTCAGAAGCAGCGCCGCACTTATGGGTGACCTCGAGGAGCTGCGCCAAAAGATCGAGAAGTACCATGTGCGTCAAAACTCGGAGGAGCTCTCGGATGTACGGACCAAGGGCGAAGAGGTTGTTTCGTGCTACAAGTGCGTATGCAATAGTAGTCATGTCTGCGTTATTCGCTGACGTCCTGTACCAGGTCGCACCCCGCTACGCCCCTCGACTGTTGGAAGGCTGTAGAAGACTTCAGAACGTCGGTGGCCCAGGTAGAACAGGTGTGTGCTCTTCTTGCTGCTTCGTGATCTCGAACACCCATTTGTTTCGTGTAGCGTTACGTCAACTCCCTTCGGTAGCCTCGTACTATCTATCCTTTATAGATCTCTCCATGCTGGAGATACACATTATTTCCAACGTCTACTCCCGAACGACGTATAGTACAGAACATCAAGTAAGCAGCCGGTGTACGCCAAAGCCGTCGCTAATCGTGCAACTGTGAGTGCATATAGTAAGTTTCGTTAGTTCATGAAATGTCCGTTGCAGTCCGTCAAGCACGACCATAAGAATAGTCCTCGTGGCACTCCTCACCCGTCATGGCGTGAACGCCTCATCAACTCCTCTTCATCTCCATACGCGTGCCCCACCGACTCCCAGGGCTGTTCATCGAACTGTGAGTAGAATGAGCCCGTGCTGTACTCTGATAACCTGTTCTGCGACACCGTCGAGGCCCGGTGGCGATTCCAGGGCAAGTAGTTAGCCAGGAGGGACTTCCGCAGGTCCTCATTCGTCAACGCCTGAAGCAGACTCGACGGGACAGCGGACGTCTGCCGCTCCTCGATGGCGCTTTGAGTCGAGTACACCGACCCCGTGCTCAGTGTCGACGGTTGGTGTACCAGCCGATGTTGGGCAAATGACGAAGGAGCGTTGGATATAGTGGAGTCAACGGGCGCGCGTGTGCGGGAGGGGTTTCTTCGCGGTATTGGTGGTGGAAGTGGTGGTTCGACGGTAGGTGGCTGTAACGTCGACGGTGGTGTAGCAGAAACAACTGGTTGTGAGGATGTCTTCTCTGTGCGCAAGTACTGGGCTTCAACACCGGATATCAGGCCGAGACTATGTATCGGACTCACCAGTCAAGACCGTCTTCGAGTTTACAGTGCCCTTGAAGGTCGTCTGAGGCGAAGACAGCGCGGGCGCGGTGGGCATGAACTTGACCCTCCGTTCATGCTGGGCGCGCGAGAAGAACGTAGGTCTGTACTGGGTAGTAGGGTGGGACGACGACGAAGCATTCTTGCGGGTGTTTTCCCTGACTTGTAGAACGGCCAACTGCACGATGTGAGTGTCGGCACATGACCGAGCAAGCAGTGGACATACCGCTTCCTTGACCTCCTTCGCCTTCTTCCGCTTTATGCATTTCCCCCACCATGCCCAACTGATCACCGCAGCCAAAGCGAGCATGACGCCTGCCACGGTCCCGCCAGCTATCGCCGCGACCGGCACGTCCGAGGTCCTGGGCTGCGACACCGCCGCGACGGTGGGCAATGAGCCAACGCCACCCGAGGTGATGGTGGTGGTAATGACGGCATGCGTCGCCTGTACGTTGTCGATCGTAGTCAAAGTCGAGAGCGGGACGGAGGAAGAGCGGCTGCCGCTGCTCTCCGTCGCGTTAGCGTGCGCGGGCATGGGGGTCGTCGGTGGGGCGGGGAGGGGCGAACCCGGGGAAGAAAAGGGACGATGGGGGTGCCTCGTGGGCCCCCAGGCAGATATCCGAGAGTATATAGATCATCTAGGCGCACTAGAACGCAAGGAACGAAAAAGAAAATGAGTGCTGCCTCGTGTCCTGGGGCTTGATGTTCTCGACTGCCGCCGCTCTCACCGTGCGGAGAAACTGCCCAGTCTGCACCGCTCTCCAGATATACAAAGGTACAAAACTCACGCAGACTCTGCTCCGAAGCTCGACCGTCCACGCCGCCGGCACTTGTTACAGAATGCACAAAGCATAGCAGAGACGGATCAGATACAACGCACAGACAAGGTAGACATACACGGCCCGTCCATCGTCCACGCCCCCTCTCCGAGGCGGCAAAGGCTCCGTTCTACTCGGCACCTCCTTCCATCGCAGCGAGAGCCTCCTCGTTCAACGCCTCCGCCTCCTCCATCACCCGCTCTTCCAGCGCACCCACGCGCGAGACCGCCTCCCGCCTCTCTGCGTCGAGCTCCGCATATCGCTCCTGCAACCGCCGCTCCCGCTGCTCGAGTTTCTCCACCTCTTCCTTCAGCCCCGCAAGTCGGTTCGGGCCCAGTGCGGTCTCGTTCGTCTTCAGCTTCGAGAAGCTCTCATACTCGAGCTTCGCCTTCTGCAGCTCCGAGAACGCATCCGTCGTGCGTTTGGCAAGCGCCGCGGCGCGTGCTTGGTACCCACCCAGAATAACGTTCAGCTTCTTTTCCGACTTGCCGGCCTTGCTTGCCTCCTTAGCCATGGCCTCGCGGTACGCCTCGAGCTGAGCAGTGTAGCCGGTGACTCTGGCCTCGTGAGTAATGCTGCTGGGCTCAACCCATGTATTCGACGCCGGGTCGAAGACGAGCTTGTCGCGCGTGTGCACCCAGGACAGGGTCTCGTCGACCTCGTCCTGGTCCACGAGGGCCACAACTCCCCGTTTGAGCACGTTTTCGTTCGCGCCGGGGTATCCTAGGGATGTTGCCAGCTCGTCGTGGATTAGAGACTTTGCCGCAGAAAGGACGTCATCCGGCGGTATTTGATACGCCGAGCGGGTGCCTCCAGGGTGAATGGTGCCCGGGATGGGGTGTGCGAGCGAGTCGTGATGAAGCAGGTCCGCAATCTCCGCGTGCACGAGCTTGGCTGCCGCCCCGAGATCTGAGTCGTCGTCCTCGACTGTCAAATCCGCCAAAAGACGAGCGACGTCAACATTGGCCGGGCGTGGCAGCCCCCGCTGCACCACCTGAGTCCGACGCGCGAGCGCCTTGCGCTCCTCTTCTTGCCGCAGGCGCTTCAATCGTGCGTCGCGTTCCGCTGCGTCCTCTTCTGAGACGGGCCCGGCTGCAGCGTCCTCCTCCTCCTCGTCTTCAGGAACAAGCAGCTCAAAGTTATTCTCAGGTCTCGGCAGGCTCATGAAGCCGGCCTTCAGAGCTCGCTTCGCCGAAGAAGTACGGAGACGTTGTTCCCGCGGAGTATCGCCGATGCTCGAGAACCCGTCTTCTGCATTGAGCCGAAGGCCATCGCGCATGGGGGTGCGCATCGCTGTCCCAGGAGTGGCAGTCACGTCTGTTCGTGGCGTTTCTCCTGGCCCAACCCCCCCGGCGTGCATCGGCGTCGCAAGAGGATTAGGGGTGAACGCAACCTGATGGCGAGGTGTCGCGCCCTCGAACCCGGTGCCTCCTTGCGGGCCGACATGCATGGGAGTGTTCTCCTCACCAAGCAGAGGAGTCTGGGCCATGGTCATATTGCGGAGGTTGCGCGCTTCTGACATCACGTTGTCGTCTAGTGGGAGCGGACTGTCAGCGTAGCTCGCGCCTTCCGACCAAACGGAGGACTTACATTGCGGCGCGGTTCGTGGTGTACGGGCCATTTGGGCCTTCTCTAGACCCTCATAGTCGTTGAGCAGCTTCGTGCTCGCCTCCGTGCCTCCACTAACCAAGGCCTTTGCGTTCTCGCCGGCCTGGCCGATCTTGACGATGTCTTCCAGTTCCTTCTCTCCGACTTGGGCAGCGGGAAGGACAAGCTTTCGCCTTCTCCCAATGGACTCGGCCTCCTTGAGCTTCTGAATCTGGGCATCGCGGGCTGCGACAAACTTTGTCTGGTGAGGAGCGTCACCCTTTCCGTCTTTACGTTGCCTCTTCCTGCGTTCGGCCTCTTCATCCTCCGGCTTGCGCTTATTCTCAAGGCGGCGGAGAGTTTGGCCTACGGGAGCGGTGGTAGCCCGGGCCTGCTCCTCGGAGGTGTCGTAGAAACCAGGCGCAGGTCTCTTCTCGAATGGGATATCGGCGTTGTACTAATGGTGGACGGTCACAATTGTTGCATACGAGCCATGTAGCGCAGTACTTACGTCCATACCCTTCTTCTTCGTCTTGTGGCGCATGCTATGTGACGATGCACCGCAGGCTCAGCTTCATCAGCCTTTCGCATTTCGATAGAATGAACACGTACATAATACCCGCTGCTTTCAACTCTCTCTTCTTCTGCAGCACCGCGAGTCGTCGGGCTTCCTCCAATTGCCGCTCACGAGCCTTGCGCTTCGCTTTCTTACCCTGCGTATTAGCCAGACGAGCCCGAGCCTCTGACAACATCTCCTTTTCTACGCGTGGTGTGAGCAACCCGCGCGTCAACGACAGCACAATCCCGCTCACCATCCTCGTCCATGTCGATAGGATCCGGCCGCGCAGGCTTCGTCTCGGGGTCGGGGTCGATCTCGCCAGGCCGCAACTTCCTGACGTCGTCCGCACTCGGGCCCGCCTCCCCTCCCGGCCCCGCCAAGCCCAGCTCCTCGTTCTCCTTCGCCTCCGCCTCGTCCAGCAACTTCTGGTAGCGCTCCAAACACTGCGTGGCGGTGCGTCCGACAATGGGCGCGATGGTACGCCATTGCGTTGGCATGAGCTTCGCGAGGTGCAGCAGCTTCTCGTCCTCCTCCTGCGGATTGTGTGAGGAAAGCGACCGCTAGAGGCGGGGGAGGGACACGGACCTTGGACCATTCCGTCTTTTTGATGGAGGGGTCGAGCCATTCGTACCACCGCGCCTTACATTGTTTGGGTGTTTTCCGGACGAGGAGCGACGATATGCGAGCCCTGGGGGAGGAACAAGAGCCACCCTCGTGAACACAGAAACGCGCCTAGGTGAGGGAGGACGTACCACTGGTTCTTCCCGTACTTGGCTATCGCAGCCTTGAGGACCTCATCCTCGGTGTTCTGGCCCAATGGTAAGTATGTCACTGGGTTGCGCAGACCAAAGAATCGAACGCACTTTCCACACGCCTGATCGCGTTACGGAGTTCTGATTAACCGCACGCAAAGGGTCCACCCACATAATACGCACCTCCTTTAATGATTATCCTGACCATTACGAATATACGAGGGGAATGCGGGGCAGAGCGGGGGCGGAGAGGGTGGTGGTCAGAGACAACGGCACTCGCCCAGCGTCAGGCAGCGCTAAACATTTCCAAATCGGGCCGCTACGCCCTGCACGTGACCCTCCAAAATATTGAGAGTCTCCACCGTCGATCACCGTGCAAGGGCTCTCATTCTGCGTCCTGCGCGTACCTCGACTTTCGTACCTGTGTTTTCGCAGCCACGATGCCCGCGAGACCGTCTTCTCTCGCCTCGTCTTCGAAAAAGCGGAAAACGCGCGAAGCAGATGACACCGTCCGCGCTATCCAGGACCTCGAAAAGCAGCTCACCGCGGCGGTCTCGACTGGCTCCTCCCTGAACCCGCTCGCCGACCTCCTGGACATCGCTTTGGGTGCAGACACGCCCGTTCAGCTCTCCAAAGCCCTCTATGCTCTGTACCGCGTCTTCGTGGTCATCATTTCTCGCGGCCTGCTCTCAGGGCCCGACGCCTCGGAAGAGGCCAAGGCGGTCCGCACCTGGCTCGTGGACAGGCTGCACGCCTTCACCGACCTATTAACCGGCCTTCTCAAAGACGAAGAGTCGTCGCTAGGAGTCAGCACCATCCGCGTCCTATCCACCGTCACGCTCATCTGTTTCCCCTGCATAGATCTCCGCTCTGGACATTCTCTTCTCCCTGCAAAAACACCTCTCGTCCGCCCTCACCCGCACGGGTGACCCCAAGCAGCCCCAATTCCACGCCTCCCACTTTCGCAAAATAGTCACCGCGCTCCTCCTCTGTCCCCCCTCCCCGCGCTCACACCCCGCCAAGAAGCGCAAAACCTCCGACCCTCCGACCTCCACTGACGCCCACACGCTCGACGCGGACGTGCGGGACCACTTCATCGCGACCTGGTTCAGCGTGCACGACGACATCCGGTGGTTCTTCCTCCGGGATGCAGCGTACGCCGTCCGCATGCCCTTCCGTCCACTTCGCTAATGCACTTTCGCGCGCAGGATCCTCATCTCCAAGCACCCCTACGCCGCGGCACCGCAGCTACCAGGCAACCTACTCTCCGTCCTCGAACGACTCACCACGTTCCCGACGAAAGCGTCCGAGCTGAACGCATGGTGGGTCGAAGAGCTCGGCGCGAAGCCGCCAAAGCCCAAAAGGTCCGCCGACACCGACGCGGACGAGGACGAAGACCCAGGGGACGCAGGGGCGGACGACGAGGACGACTGGCGCAAGTTCTTCGACGACCCCCCTGCAAAGCCCGCGGAAGAGAAGAAAGGCATCACCGCCCGGGTGCATACACTGACCATCCACCAGTCGCTACACTCACTAGCAGCGCACAAGGCCGTGTTCACCAAAGCCTGGCTCGCGCTGCTGCCCCAGCTGTCGCAAGGCTCGCTTGAAGACACGAGGGCGTCCTCGTTGCGGGTCCTAAACGTCCTGCACCGGGGCGTTATCCCACATCTGACGCGGCCTATTCTGATCATGGACTGGGTCAGCTCTTCCGTCGACCACGGTACGCCCACAGCGTCTTCCATTCCTGCTAAGCCCCCCTAAACCTTGCGCAGGCGGGACCGTGGGCCTCCTAGCGCTGAATGCGCTCTTTACGCTGATGAAAGAATACAACCTGTACGTCGCCGCTCGCACTCGCCGGCGCCATCTAACTGACTGACGCCCGTGCCCGCGCAGCGACTACCCTTCCTTCTACACCCGTTTGTACGGCTTCCTAGACCGGGACGTGCTGCACTTAAAACACCGGGCCCGCTTCTTCCGGCTGACGGAACTCTTCCTGAGCTCCACGTAAGGGTCCACCGTCCGTCTGCGCGCAGTGCATTGACTGACCCTCACCGGCACGCAGGCACCTGCCGGCGACGCTGGTCGCGTCGTTCGTCAAACGGTTATCAAGGCTGTCGCTGGCGGCGCCGCCCGCGGCGGTGGTGATGCTGATTCCGTTCACGTACAACATGCTCCGCCGCCACCCCGCGCTTATGGCGATGATCCACCGCTCCGAGGACGTGAGCGGTGCCGAGTGCGGTAAGCCCCCCATCCTATCAGACTGAAGCTTCCTCCCCTCCGCCACCGGCCATCTGCCATGTAGTCCGTGCGCAGACCGGAGCGGTTACTGACCGCAGACGGAACAGATGGATTCGATGCGGAGGAGGCAAACCCCACGCTGACGAACGCGCTGGAGAGCTCGCTGTGGGAACTCTACAGCCATCGACAGCACTATCACGCGGCGGTGTCGACGCTGGCGAAGATCCTGGAGGAGGCGTTCACGCGGCCGAGCTACGCGATGGAGGACTTTTTGGACCACACGTACGGGACGGTGGGTGTCGAAGTGGATGTGTGTGTGCGTGTGGGCTGACGGGCGTTGACCCCAGCTGTTCGACACGGAGACGAAGCGGAAGATACGGAAAGAGCCAGCGACGGCGCTGGAGGGGACGCAAGTTCCGGAGGAGGACGGAGTGGAAGAGCTGTGGGTGATTTCGTAGCCGGCTATCTTGCTAGGGTGGCGCGCGGGATACACAGACGGAGTCGGGCCGTACGCAATGCAAGATGGGTGTTGTGCATCGTGCATCGAAGGGCAAGTATGTTTGCCGGAGGCTGGGTATGGCACGTGAGAACACGATGGGGTGAGTCGACGGGCGATTGTCGAGGCAGAGGCGAAGCTGTGCCCGGTGTTTAGGACGAGGAGGGTGCGGCCGGTAAATCGCCGGGGACGAGGAGGATTAGACGCTGCTGGTCCGCCGCGAGGCCGGAGCGACGGACGGGGCGGCGGGGCTGTGCGCGGCGGAAATGGGAGAAGCCCAATGCGGACACGGCGGCATCGACCGACGACGCGGATGAAGCCAGGAACTCTGCGCGTTGCCCGCATGCACGTCACCCGCCTCTCCCTCTCCCGCCGCCCCGCCTCCATCCTCTGTGGTCGTCGTCTGCACCGACGTGCAGCCCCGTGCGCAAGGATGCACACCGCTGCGGACCAAGGGCGGACTGGGCGGGAGGGCGGGACGGGCGGGCTGCAGGGCCGGGGAGCAAAGAATAGACCGTGGTGGGCGACAGGCGTGGGTGACCGGAAAGGATGCCGGCTTCCCATCAGCGTTGGCGCTCCACCCGTCACTCCCCCTTGCTTTCTCCCCATCCCCGACGTCACCCACAGACGCCCGCGTGCACGCCCCCGCCGTGCGCCTCCGACGCCGTTCCCTCGTCCCCTGGAGGACAGCGCGCGGGCGCGGGCGTCGAGGGCGCGGGCTGGGGGGCGAGGGAGGGCGAGGGCGAGGACGTCGCCGGCGGAGGGCGGCGGGGGGTGCGATTGGCGCGGAGGGGGTGCCGTAATATGTCACCGGACGCGCCGGCATCTTTGGAGTGCCCCAAATGCGGGCATTTCCGGCGTCTTTGTGAGCGGCAGTAAATGAAATTGGCCGAGCGGAGGGGGAATGTTGGGGCTCCGCCGGGGGGTGCCTGCCGTCGGAGTGCGGAATCCGGGGAATCAAGGCGGGACGATTAAATGTGAATTAACGGGGGAGCGAGTGTCGTCCGTCGCCGCTCGTCCTCGCTCGCTTTCTCGCCTGAGCCCCTCCTTAACTCGCCCTCCTCCCACACCCCTCGCCCCCTCCGCCCTCCCCTCTACCACCACCATCCCCCTCTCCCGCTCCCCCGACGCTGCCCCCCCGCCCCCGCCCATCGCCCACACGCCGTGCGGCCCGTCACACAGATCGCCCGACGCTCTTCTCTATAGTCGCCGTCCCCACCCCTCGCTGTCAAAATGGATCTCCCATCGCCGGCTCCAAACCCCCCGTGCGTATCCACCCACCCCCACCCGTGCCCCTCCAAAATAACCCCCTGACCCTTCCAGCGCAAAGACCCCCGTGGTCAGAGGCGCCAGAGCGTGCACAGTATGCAGGCAGGCAAAGGTAATGAATGAACGGGCGCTCCCCCTCTTTCCTCCTTCGCATGTGCCAACCAGCCCCGCCCTCCGCAGATGAAATGCGTCGGCGCCGAAGACGGAAAGTCGCGCTGCCAGCGCTGCCAAAGGGCCGACGTAGAGTGAGCCCGCTCATCCCACCCTCCCCCTGCCCGCCGTTGATCCCCGCCCCAGATGCGTCTTTGAGAAGCACCGTCGCGGCCGCAAGCCCGGCTCAAAGTCCGTCTCCTTCTCGCCCCTCCCTCCTCTCCTCGCTGATCTAGACCCCAAAGGCTCTCAGAGGCCTCCAAGATGCTCCGCCGCCTCGAAAAGGGTCTCAACAACGCAAAGGCAAAGCAGCCCGCAAACTCCCCCCTCTCCCAGTCCTCCCCCTCCGCCGCTCAATTCCCCCAGGACGATGCCGCCGGCCCCTCCACCTTTGCCGGCTCCTCCACCCACGCCCCGCAGCAGTACGACGACGACATGGACGAGGACGAGGACGACCGCCCCGAGGGCGCCCTCTACCCCGAGAAGGTCATACGCTCCTCCAACAAGGCCTCCTTCCTCGACATTGTCATGAACCCCGAGCCCCCTACCGCTGACCATCCCCGCCCCAACTCGGGCTCTTCTTCCGACCGTGCTCCCTCCTTGCCCAAGGCCGCCTCTCAGAGCCCCTCGCGCTCCCATAGCTCGCCCCAGCCGCGCCCGTACACCAGCCTCTACGGTCACACCCCCAAAGACCCTGTCGAAGCGGGCATCATTCCTGAGCACGAAGTCAACTCCTACTTTGACATGTTCTTCTTGCGCCTCAACCCCTTTGTGAACCTCTTCGACCCCTCTCTCCACTCGGCCGAGTATGTTCGGCACCGATCGCGCTTCCTCTTCACCACCATGCTCATGGCCTGCTGCAAGTTCTTCCGCGGTAACCTCTACCACTCCGTCAGGCACCTCGCCGAACAGTGGTGTGTCTACACCTTCGCCGAAGGTACCGAGAGCGTCGAGACCGTCCAAGCCCTCGCCTGCATGACCTACTGGGAGGAGCCCACCGACCGCAGGACGTGGTCCTACATCGGCATGGCCTGTCGCATGGCCGTCAACCTTAACTTGAACAAGTACGTCGGCCGGCGCCAGGAGCACGAGTCCTCGCTCGCCTTCCTCAAGCGTCGCAACCAAGAACGCACCTACCTCGTGCTCTTCGTCCACGACCGTAGCCTCAGCATGCAGACCGGCAAGCACTGGCAGCTCCACGAGGACGACCTCGTCCGCAACGCCAGCACCTGGCACGAGGACGGCTGCTCGGGCCCCCGAGGCGAAGTCCGCCCCGAGGATGTCATCGTAGCCGCCTTTGTCCGGCTCCGTCTTATCGGGTCGGAGGCGACCGACGGCATCTACCCCCACGCCAACGCCCCGTCCTCTACTTACGGCCTGGGCAGCACGATCGAGGGCGAGCTCGTCAAGTGCAACCAGAAGCTCGACGAATGGCTCACGATTTGGGTCGATCAGCTGCAGCGATGTGAGTTCTACTTCTGCATGGCGAAGGCGCCATTGCTTATCTCGTGTAGGCACGCAAGCGGACGGCTTCCATACGGCCTTTATCCGCTTCTTCCAGTCGCACGTACGTCTATTCCTCAACACGTTCGGTCTCCGCTTGGCCCACAATGAGGTAAGTCCCTTGTGGCGTTGGTCCGTTTACCTTTTCTCATCCGCTAAATTCACCTTATCTAGGTTCGACCGGTGTCCAACGCCGAAGCGGTGGCTCAGTGTTATCAGAGCGCGTGCACTAATTTGCAAATCATCTCGGACTTTGACAAGCTCCATGTCCTCGTAAGCCATCGTCTGTCGCGGGAGGGCGGGCCATGGTGTAACTTTGCTTTGCAGCAATACTGTCAAGAGAGCATCACCGTGATGACGGCGTATGCTGCCGTCGTGCTTCTGACGGTACGTGCATCGTCGCCATAAATTTGCCCTATGCTCAATTATTTTAATTCAGATCCTACGCAATCCGAAAACCATGACGCAGCTCCGGGAAGGCGCCGCGGACGAAATATACCTGATCATTGGGAATGCCGCCGACGCCTACCAACACGCCGGCCATTCAGGATCAGAAGTGGACTCAGCTGGCTATCATGCCCGCTTCTTGCGGCGTCTTTTGACGATGGATACCCACCGAGCCAGACAGCAGCTAGATCGCAACGGTTATCGGCAGGATGGCGCCTTCTCGCATGGTCCGTCCGATTTCTATTCCGCGCAGTGGCTACCGCTGACCCTCGGACGTTGTGCAGGACTGCCCCCGCTTCGCACCGGACCGGCACCCAACGGCCTGCACATTCCACAAGCAGACCAACTTTCGCTTCCGCGTCCGATTCCTTCGCATGCTCACCAGCCCTCGACGCTTCCGCCGCTCAACATGCCCGGTTCCTCTCACCACCACATGTCCTCCTTCCCCACCCAGAACACGAGCGCAATGGACGCCTCGTTCCGCAGCGGGAACGGGCACCCACAAGGCCAGAGGATGGCCACGGCGTATCCCCTCGCACCCTCCCCCAGCAACTCTGACGAGTCCTACTGGGACTACATGTGGGGCGAGATGGGCCCGCTGTACCCGAAAGCGGACTCTGCCTCCTTCGGCGGAGGACTGATGGGCGCCCCGGCAGCTGTCGTGAACGACTTTGCCTATCCCGCGCCGCATACATACCGTGAGCCGCAATACCCCCCGCACCACCTCGGCAGCGAGCAACAGAGCCGGCCTGCGGCACCTCACTATCTCCCGCCCATGCAGCCGTACGGGCACTCTGGCTACGACGGCCCTCGCTGAATCGCTTCCCCGGCTCTTGCGGACCTGCGTCTGTTGCCCTTGCCCCTGCCTCTGCGGCCCCTCTTGGTCTGACGGACTTATCGTCATCGCGCTCTGTACGAATGTAATCTCGCCGCCCCCGCACCGCTTCGCTGTACCCTAGTTATGCCGTTATGGTCTCCCCGCTACCCCGCTTTCCCCATGTTCTTACCCCCCTGTCCCCCCGGCCTAGTATAAACGTATCTCCGTGTCCCGCATGTCGCGCCGCGCCAGTGTAGTTTCGCTTTCGTTGTTGCACGTCTTACCCACGATTGTCTTGTAAAACACATTTGAATCGATAGCGCCTTGAAGCTAGTCGTCTTCCTGAACGCGCGAAGCCCACCCGGTCCCGAAGAAAGGCGATCTCGCCGAGTAAAAAAGCAGCTACAACACGATACACACGGCACACGACACAACGCTACTCGGGAGTCCGGACGCGCTACGAGTCCACGCCGATGTAAAACACGATCACCTCCCGCCCGACCGCGGCCGCGATGCGCGGGATCCCGCGCCCCGCGACAAAGTCGAACGCGCGCACGCACAGCGGGCGGGGCGCGACCTGGAACACGGTCGGCTGCGCGTGCACGTACGCGGCGTTGTGGACGTGGATGACCGCGCCGCGCGCCGCGCTGCTCGTCGACACGGCGAAGTAGTCCGGGTACGTGGGGCACCACCTGCGGGGAGGGAAGGCGCGTCAGCCGCGGGCCGGGTGTGGGTCAGTGTTCGAATTTCGCGTTGGGTTGTGTCCCATCGCCGCCGCCACCACCACTGCAAATGAAAGGCGGAAAAATGGAGAGAGTCGACGGATAGGCAGGTAGGCAGACAGACACGTCGCAAGGACGCGCCACCGCAGATGACCGCACCCGCCGTAGCCGCCAAGCGCACTCTATCTCCCCGCGAAGACAGACAGGTGTGCTTGGCTCGCAACCGGAGGACGGCCGGCCCACCGGCCGGGAGAGGGGAAGGACAAGGGGGATATATGCGCGCACAAAGACGGGAGAGACAAGCGTACCTGAACTGGCTGCCGCCCTCGGCAAAGCTCGTCCCCGTGACGGAGGGTTTTCCGCCCGCGAGGTTGCCCATGTCCCACAGCGCGAAGCGCGAGCCGTACGCCGCACCCACGCTATATCGCACACGCGCGCGGTCGGTGGGAGTGCGGAGGGGGATACAAAGTCAGCGAACGTCTGCAGGTCGGAGCCGGTGGGCAAGATGTCGAATGAGAGGCAGTGAGGCTGGGAAAGGAGGGGAAGGGGGACCTAGAAGCGTGAAGGAAGAGAGGGGTGGAGGAACGGGAAGGGAAGGGAAGAAAGAGGGCAAGGCAAGGGTGCACTCACAAATCAGCTGAGGGGTCTCGCCGCCATGCGACAGAGCCGGACCACTTCGCAGACGGGCCCGCGCGCGAGTCCGCGAGGGCCCGGGGCTCGACGAGCTCGACGACGCTCGAGTTGCGCCAGCTGTCCTGCTCGTTCTCGTCCGGGTCCGAGCGCCAGTCGGTGAGGAAGATGGAGCCGCGGGAGTCCGCGACGAGAAGCTCCTTGCTCGTGGACGGATGCGCGTTCACGCTTGTCAGTGGGTGGGTGAAGGCGATGACATACGCGGTCGGCTGGAGGCGCGCGGGCGGGCTCGTGCCAGGGGATGGAGGTGAGGTGAGGTCGATCGAGGGGTGGAGGTCCCACACCATCAGGATCTTGTCGTCTTTGGTGTGATGCGTGTGAATGCGGGTTTGTGTGGCGAAAAGGGTGGGGGCGTACCGGAGACAGTCGCCACATAGCGCGAGCTGTCCTCACTCCGTCCACCACAAAAGGTCATGTCGTTGATTTTGCCATGGTGCCCAGTCAGTCCGCCGCCGAATGGGAAGATCTCTTCCTCTTCGGAAGCTGATTTTGAGAGGAGGTACAAGCTGAAGTCTGCGCCTGCAACAGCCAGCCTGTCCATACATGAGCGCGCGCAGGTGCACGGAGACGAGGCGTGCGTACTCTATTGACCAGTCATCTGCGGATGAAGGCGAGCTGACGCGCGAGGACCAGGCTATTGCGGTGATGCGGGACCCAATGTGAAAGTTTGCAACAGCCTTGCAGGACGTTTCTGTCTAATCAAAATTGAGCACGGGTTAATGCGCGCAGACCCGCGTGCTCTCGCCACTCACCAGGAGCAAGACCTCGACCGAGTGTGCGCCCCCGATGGCGATCAGGTCCGTCGCGTCGTCTTCGTAGCACGCGCGAACAGCATATACTTCCGTTCCGTGAGAATAGCGGACATCCATAGCGGGACTCAAAATCGAGGCAGCCGGAGACAAGACGCGGTATGTTGTGGACGAGGTGGGCACGTGCAACGCGTTCTTGGAGTGTGTTTGACCTTGTTAGGATCGCAAGGCGATGGACAATAGGACCAAACAAGCGTCTCTCTCTCTTTCCTTTTCGATGCCACCGCCGCAGAACAAGTTTCCGAATCCGCTCCTCTTCCTCGGCATCTCTCTGCTCTCCTTTGGTGCATTCTACGCTACCTTGAAGTACAGAGCGACGACATATCCCGCCTCTGCACAACCCCGCCAGCACGACAATCCTCTTGTCCCACCGCGTCACCGAGACTCATAAGTCTACTGCTCA
The DNA here is from genome assembly GCA_001302255.2 of Trametes hirsuta. Classification (NCBI taxonomy): domain Eukaryota; kingdom Fungi; phylum Basidiomycota; class Agaricomycetes; order Polyporales; family Polyporaceae; genus Trametes; species Trametes hirsuta. Next base: position 1,202,331 of record CP019376.1, read on the forward strand.
TCATGCCCGCCATCGTAGACAAGATCGCCGAGGCTCTTCACATCAAGAAGCACGAGTCTGGCTCCGCTGACGCCAGTACATCTCAGGGTACTGCTGCTGCTACCTCGGATGCTGCCCCTCAGACTCCCGTCTTCGACCACAGGAAAGTAAAGGTGTTCTTCGTTCTCGGAGGTCCTGGCGCTGGTAAGACACGCCGTGAAATCATATCATGAATGGCCTTAAGAGGTGTGCGAACTATAGGCAAGGGTACCCAATGTGCCAACCTCGTGAAAGACTTCGGGTTCTCTCACTTGTCTGGTGCGTGACCACGAAACCCATTAGCTCCCACCGCTCTATTGAGCCCCGCATATGTTCTGGTTAGCTGGGGACCTCTTGCGTGCTGAACAGAACCGTGAGGGCTCCGAGTATGGTGATCTCATTCGTAAATACATCCGTGAGGGCCAGATCGTGCCCATGGAGATCACTATCAAGCTATTGGAGAACGCTATGCGCGCTGAGCTTGCAAAGCCCCACGAGGGCGAAGGTTGGGCCGCGGGTCATGGTCGTTTCCTCATTGATGGCTTCCCTCGTAAGATGGACCAGGCCGTCAAGTTCGACGAAGACGTACGTGTGTCTAGCTTGAGGACCTCCTGGGCCTTTCTCATCATGTCGCCGTCGTACAGGTTTGCCTATCGACCGCTGTCCTGTTCTTCTCTACAACCGAAGAGGAGATGTTGAAACGTCTGCTCGAGCGTGCTAAGACGAGTGGTCGCGAGGATGACAATGAGGAGAGCATCCGCAAGCGCTTCCGTACGTCCATCCAATGTCCCTAATTGGCCGCACAGTTTGTCCTTATGTCCCCAGGTGTGTACAAGGAGCAAACAATGCCCGTCATCGAGCACTACACTCAGCATGGCAAAGTTGCTACTGTAAGTATATACTGTAATCGCTGGAGATGCACTTACCTAAGTGGTGTAGATCGACGCTACGGCTACCATCGAGGACGTGCATGCGAAGGCGAAGGAGGTCGTTGGCAAGCTCTTAGCAGGCGAGGTTGGCAACATCACGGCATGAGATGCAGTCAATGTGAGAACGATCTAGATACCCGACGGATGTTAGAAGATATGGCATTGCTTTCTACATGTGCACTAGTCTCAAGCAATCATAATGGTCGTACAAAAAAACGAGGATCTCGTCTGCGGCGTGTCGGTTTCTTCTCAAATGGGGTATTGGCGACATCCCCGGAGTTAAATATACAGAGTAAACCCGGTCTTATCGTCAATCGGTGCGACCGCTGTGCAGGTGGCCTTCCCACCGGTGGGGATGGTCAAAATGTCACCGTCGGCGCATACAAGATGCGCCCGTTCGTCGATTTCGTCCTAGACAAAGGTGAGAACGGAAGGTACTTAACCAACTAGTAATATCACTCACTGGTTCCCATTCCCAACCTCCACAGCGCACGTACTCCACTACAGTGGGGCCACTGCCCTCCGCAACGACGCGTCCATCTTCCGCGTATCGCAGCGCGATATGCGCCCCGTCTTGATACGCTGCGCCGAGCACGGCTCCAGCCTTGCCCGCGAACACTGCACGCCTCTCCTCCGAGTCAACCGTGTATGACGGGTCACGCATCGGTCGGACGATGATCACGTCCAACGCTGCTGCATTCCCATCCTCAAGCACGTCCTTCGCCCTCGGCGTAATCTTGAACTCAGGCTCGAGCCGATCGACGTTGACCGTCGACAAGAAGTACGCAAAGGGGCCCTCCAGATCAACGATAGGCTCGTCGACCGTGCTCCCCTCGAACGGTACAAACGCGCGCGTCGTTGGGTCGTACACCTCGACGACCCCCAGACCCTTGCGCGGAAATAGCTTGAGCGACGCGCCATACCAGCGGGTGATGTTCTGCATCGCAGCGGTCTTGAAACGCCCAATGGACGGGTCCGTCGTGCGCAGGGCCTCCGAGTCATGCAGGATAGACGCGTGGAGCGCGGTCGATGCGACCACGGCCGAAATGGAAACCTGTTGTGGGCTCTTCTTTCCCTCGCGCGGCACCGGGTGAGGGGAGAGGACGTTTACGGCGAGGTTCAACGGGACTTCGCGGTGGTTGCCGGAGACGAAGGCGTTCACGGACTTCAGCTTGTGTTCAAGTTGCACCGGATCGTCGTCTGGCGAAAGCGGGAAAAAGGATGAATAGAGGGCGTTCGCCGTACCGGCGGGAACGAGAGCGATGTTGACTCGTGGGAGCGGCTTGGTGCTCGGAAGGCCATTGAGTGTATTAATGAGTTCGTGGAGAGTGCCGTCGCCGGACCCCAGGACGATCGAGAGGGGATGCGACTGGTCGGCAGTGATCGAGGTGAGAAAGTCCACGACGATCTCGCCCGCATGACCGCTACTTTCTGTAGGGACAACTTTGTCTACATGAACGTTGTGCTGTTTTAGAAGGGGCAGGACATGGTCGTCGAAGAAGGCCTTTGCGGCACGGTCGCCGGAGACGGGGTTATATATGACGATAACGGGCATCTCGAGCTCGTTGCGACCTGTGAGAGGTAATCAGCGGGACATGAATCGTCTCCAATGGACTAGTCGTTTTATTTACTGTCCGTCCGTCGACTGGAGTGGAGGCCCGGATGAAAGAGACTGAGAGTCGAACTCGGAAGAGTCGAGGATGTTTGTGCCGGGACCGGGTCGTAAGATCCCCATCTGGGGTAGTGATCGAGATCGTCGCGATCAGATCCATTTCGATCGCAATATTGCGCCAGTGTCTAATCTTATCTTATCTCTCCCCCCCAGGGGCCACAATCGATTTGCCGGCTCTCCGCTCTCCGCAGAGTCATCGCACTCGACGGCCTCACGCATGTTCCGTCTACTCACAAGGTCCGCCCCGCGTTCGTTCTTCAGGCCCTCGACTCTCGCGCGCACCATGTCCTCAGCCCCCGCCTTCAAGCCATTCAACCTCGCGCTGATCCAGCTTGGCGGCGTTGGCCCTGACAAGGATGGTGAGCACACCCGCCTTGCGTCATTTCACACACCTCTGTCCTAAGCGGCGGCTATAGCGAACCTCAAGCATGCCCGGGAAATGATCAAGAAAGCCGTCAGCGGAGACGGAGGCGCCAAGCCCAGGCCCGACCTTGTGGTCCTACCAGTTCGTCATCACATCCGTGTATGCTCGAAACGCGCGTACTTATATATATATGCCACTATAGGAATGCTTCAACTCCCTGTACGGCCATGTGCATTTCCCCGTCTACGCAGAGACCATCTCGTACACGCCTGGTCAATCCTATGATGTCGCCTCTTCTGAGAGCCAGTCCGTGAGAATGCTCTCCGCTGCAGCCAAGGAAGAGGGCGTGTGGCTTATTGGAGGTTAGTAGTATGCCACGACTCCAAGTGGGTGAAGCGCCACTTATGCTTTTCAAAATCTTCTAGGCTCTATTCCTGAACGTGAAGCCGGCACCGGAAAACTCTACAACACTGCTACGATATACTCTCCAAAGGGTACCTAATAACCCTCCTCGCATCTGCCAACCAAAGTATTCACGCACTGCATAGGGGAGCTTGTCGCGATCCACCGCAAGGTACACCTCTTCGACATCGACATTCCTGGCAAGATTACGTTCAAGGTATGCGTGCGCGTACACGCCAGTGTTGGAGTTGCTCACGCTGCCCTCGCAGGAAAGCGAGACGCTGAGCGCGGGCACAACTCTAAACCAGTTTGATACAGGTGTGCACCACATGTTTCTACTTCACAGTCGATCACTCACCTGGAGGTAGAGTTTGCGCGTATAGGACTGGGGATCTGCTATGATGTTCGCTTCCCCGAGCTCGCGGCCACCAACGCACGCAACGGTCAGCCCGTATAAGATCGTCGTACGGTCAAGTGCTGAGCGCTGATACCTCGTGTGTGCCAGGCTGCCAAGTGCTGATCTATCCTGCGGCCTTCAACACGACAACAGGGCCCTTGCATTGGGAGCTCCTGCAGCGTGCACGGTAAATAGGCCAGTTTAGGAGCCATCGATCCAGGGCTGACGTTCCACAGTGCTGTGGACAACCAGGTGTACTTTGCGATGTGCAGTCCGGCGCGGGACTTGAAGCAAAACTACCATGCTGTGAGTCGCCCAAATGAGTTTCTTCGACAAATGTAGACAATTGAGAATCGTTTAGTGGGGGCACTCGATGGTCGTCGACCCAATGTGAGTGGTGCTGCTAGCAGACAAAAACGAGACGCTGAACGGCGGTTGCAGGGGCAAGGTGATTGCGGAGACGGAGCACGACGAGGACATTGTGTACGCGCACATTGGTAAGTGCGGGTGGCAGGCTATGTTGCGTACTTTTTCTGGAATGGTCCGTGGCCGGAGCGCTGAGCGAGTCTGACAGATCCCAAGACATTCGAGGAGGCGCGCGCGGGGATTCCGGTCACGACGCAGCGGCGGTTCGACGTGTACCCCGACGTGAGCAAGGGCCTGTAGGCGGTGGCCGTTCCGTATTTTGTATACCAGAGTGCGAGCGTGTACGAGACGCTTTATAAGACGCTGCGATCGGATACGGGATCGATTTATCATGTTGTGTTTGGGCCGCCTGGCGTGCGCAGTGCCGCCTTCCAAATTGGGGTGATGGGACGGGAGGAAGGTTCGAGGAGATTCGACGGGTTTCGAATGCGGCAGTGACTTTTATCGCCTCCCTCGCAGGCCCTTTCTCCGTCTTCGACTGTCTCCCCTCCCCAGCTCCCAACACCCCCCGCATCCACACACTCTTCCACCTTCGCCCCCCATCCCCGCTCTGCAATGGTCAAGGAGACGTACGCGCATTTTTTGTTCTGCTCCTTCCGATCACCAACCCATCTACAGCAAGTTCTACGACCTCCTCGAGGTCTCCCCAGATGCCACCGAAACCGATCTCAAGAAGGCCTACCGCAAAAAGTGCGGCCCTTCCTCCCCCGTTCTTTCCGCCTCGTTCACATTTAACCGCTACTCTGCAGGGCGCTACGGCTCCATCCAGACAAGGGCGGCGACCCAGAACTTTTCAAGGAAGTGACCCACGCGTACGTCATTGCTTTCATCATGCCCTCTCAACCCCGGCTCACCCGCATACCCTCTCTTTGCACAGATATGAAGTACTTTCCGACCCCCAAAGACGCAGCGTGTACGATGCACGAGGAGAAGCAGGTCTCAGCGGTGACGGAGGTATGGGTGGCATGGATCCACAGGTACGTCCTTTTGCCTTCTTTTTTCAATAATTGAGAACTCTCCGCTCACTGATGACCCTTTAGGATCTCTTCAGCCAACTGTTCGGCGGTGGTGGATTCTTCGGTGGTGGTGGGCCCTCACGCTCACCCGGACCCCGCAAGACAAAAGACCTCGTCCACCGCGTACACGTCACGCTCGAGGACCTCTACAAGGGCAAAACGACCAAGCTTGCGCTCACTCGCAACGTCATTTGCGTCAAGTGTAATGGCAAGGGTGGCAAGGACGGCGCCGTCCGCACCTGTTCATCTTGCTCCGGTCGCGGCGTCAAGATTACGCTGCGCCAGATGGGCCCGATGATTCAGCAGCTCCAGCAGGCCTGCGACGACTGCAACGGCACGGGCGAGGTCATCAACAACAAGGACAAGTGCAAACAGTGCAACGGCAAGAAGGTCGTTGCGGAGAAGAAGATGCTCGAGGTCCACATCGACAAGGGCATGCGCGGCGGCCAGACGATCAACTTCCGCGGCGAGTCCGACCAGGCGCCAGGCGTCACACCGGGAGACGTGATCATCGTCATTGAGGAGAAGCCCCACGACCGCTTCCGCCGCCAGGAAAATGACCTCTTCTACGAACAAGAAGTGGATCTGCTCACCGCACTCGGCGGCGGCCAGTTCGCCATCCGGCATTTGGACGACCGCGCACTCATTGTCAACATTGCACCCGGAGAAGTCCTCAAGCACGGTATGCATGCACCTCACTTACCTACCTGCAATTAGTACATACTGACCCGTATACAGATGACCTTAAGGTTATCCGCGGCCAGGGCATGCCTTCACAAAGGCACCATGAACCCGGAGATCTCTTCGTCCGGATATCCGTCAAGTTCCCCGACCACATCGACCCCACGCTCATCCCCTTCCTCGAGAAGGCGCTCGCACCCCGACAGCCGATCGAGAAGTTCCCGGCAAATATCACGCTGGAGGAGGTCGAGATGGACGAGGTCGACCAGCGGCAGCGGGAACGCGCATCGGCGGACGATGCAATGGACGAGGACGACGAGCACCCGCGCGTACAGTGCGCGAACCAGTAGTCGTCGTCACCCTGCATGGGCACACGGACTTCAGCCGGGCTTGGATGATAGAGAGAGTGAGAGACGAGGGGGTTGAGGTGGGGTTCGGATGTAGGATGATGTCGTCGTTTGTCGTCGCTGCTGCTGCTTGTTGCATTGTCTGTCGCATTCCTTTCCGCTTCACACGTACCATACGTCGCTTAGTAGCATCATTCGCTAGACTCTGTGACACTACACTGTTCTATAGCGCAACATGGGTTCCTTGAAAACTGCACAAGGTTGAGGGCGTGAGTCCGGTGCGCACGGCGCGTCAACAAGCTGAATGTCGCGGAGAGAGCGCGGGATGGGGGAAGCGCGGCGGGCACGTGAGCGGAGCACCGCGACTCGAACCGGTCTCCGCTGCCACAACCACCCTCTGCACCACTCACTCTCGAGCACCTACGCTTGCTTCGCCTGCATCTTCCTTTGTTCTCGTCGCTTGCTTTCCCTGTACACATAACCACACGCGTCTTTGCTCAACTCAACTCGCTCTGCCACTCATCCCTGCCATCGACCAATACAGCACTTGCTTCCAATTGCATCCACTCAGCTCCCTTATATACACTGATCTCGACTTGCAACCGCAATGGCTACCCCATACAACCCCGGCGAGTCGTCAGGACCGCCGCGCAGGCCCGACGTGAAGCGCAAACTCGTGGTAGTCGGTGACGGTGCGCGTCCAGCTTATCGTTCCCACCTTACGTGCCTGAACACCCCGCTTCCTCCCCACCCAAAGGTGGCTGCGGCAAGACGTGTCTTCTCATCGTCTATGCCGAGAATCGTTTCCCTGAGGTGTGTGCTGCCTGTCGTGACCCGCAAATTTGACCCCGAAATTGACACTGCACGCGCGCGCGCGACAAAGGCGTACATCCCGACCGTGTTCGAGAACTATGTCACGCTAGTGAACTTCGACGGCAAGCTCGTCGAGCTCGCGTTGTGGGACACAGCCGGGCAGGAGGAGTACGACCGTCTACGGCCGCTGAGCTACCCGGAGAGCGACGTCATTCTCATCGTCTTCTCCGTTGATTTCCCCGTCTCCCTCGCAAACGTTCAGGACAAGGTACGTTTCCCCCGCGCATTGCCATTCCGTATGTCTCGCCTAATGCTACCTTGCTAAACGCTCTTCCGCCCTACAGTGGTATCCGGAAGTGGCACATTTTTGCGAAGGCGTTCCCTTGATCTTGGTCGCGACGAAGACAGACCTCCGGAGAGACGACCAGACGAAGCGAATGCTCAGTGCGCAGGGCCAAGTACCGGTGACAACGGAGCAAGGCGCGATGGTTGCGCGGGAGATCGGTGCAAAGTACATTGAGTGTTCGGCGAAGACGGGCGACAACGTGCGGGAGGTGTTCAACCTCGCATTGAAGGAAAGCATGCGCGGGAAGTGGGGGAAGATGGTGAAGCAGCGACGGTGCATCATCACATGATAGCCGTGCTGTTGGCCTTGAAGAGGGGAGATTGGAGAGGAGGCCGCTTTCGGGCTAGGACGCGTCGCATCGGTCTCCGCACCACTCATCCGCCCACGCTCACCGACCGCAAGGGACGGCGCCCACCGTGCCCACGGACCACGACGCAACGACGGCTACGCTCATCTGGACATTGGTTCCAATCTATATCAGCATAACAGTAGACCTGTCCGCTGCCATACTGTACTGACATTACTCGTGCTTGGGTTGTCCATCAATCCATTTTCGTGGATACCTTTCCGGAGAGCCGCCCCGCCGTCCTGAGGGATGCACGAAGCAAGTAGACGAACATGGCGACCATGACTGCGGCAGTACCCACGTCCACCCACGCCAGATCGTGCAGTACGCCAACCGGAATAACAACGCCAAATGATTCTGGAGTAGACGTGTCCGGAATGAGGGATGGGCGACTTGCCGGCCAGCCACTCAAGGACGCATATGGTCGCAGCACGTCTGGTATTTCGGAAGCATCTTTGCAATTGCGTTAATGTCTCATTCCGGGATGTACTTACTGACTCCCATACGTACTGTTATCTGTCTCAGGGGAAAGGAAACCGAGCGGACGCTTGACGGAAATGCGATAGTAGGCGTTGCTCCCATCAGCACTGGTCATTGGTTCACCATAACGAGCATGAAGAGGGACCTCTATAGTAAGGTTTGCTGCATGATGCCGAAGAAGCTGAGAGGTGTCTGCTTTCAGGAGCAGTACTGATCCATTCGCCGGGACAGCAGAGACAGGTTTCTCGAGGTCGGTTGTGCCCCAGAGTAGAGAAGAGTATCCGGGGCGCTGGGCGAGCTCATACTGGTCGGCATACACGTGGGGGTCGAGGTCGTACACGAGGTGCAAGGCGTGCTGGTCGAGGTCGAGCGAGTCCTCGATGCTGACGGTCGTTGTGAGCGTGAAATGAAAGCCTTGGCCTGAGAGCGCGGAGGAGAGGGAGGACATGTGCGCGGAGGCGGATGGAGGAGCGGGAGCAAAGGACGCTGTTCCGTCCGGGGCACGCCTCGATCGCCTGTCCCGGGAATCGCGGAACGTGCCCCGCGCCCATCTCCTCCTCTCCAGCTCGACTCGTCCTCCTCCTCAACCACCACAACCGCGCACAACCGCCATGTCCGCAGCGGATACACCGAAGAGCGCATCCCCCCGCCTCACGACGCGCGAGCTCGCCGCGGTCGATGACGTCCTCCAGGACGTGCGCGCGCACGAGCACTCCCCCGATGTCACCGTGACCGCGGCGGCAGACGTGGGCACCCCGCCCGCCGCGTTTGGTGCAGGGGGTCCTATGTACGTCGCCAGCCTAGTGGCCTTGGTGCCATTAAAGTTGGCGCTGCTGATGGTTCTCATCGGCCTGTAGGCTGAAGCAATTCGACCAGTCCAATGCGGCCAGTCGAATCATGTCCCAGGCTTCGACCCCGCGATCTGTAGTCGGGATCGGCGGCAAGGGTGCGTACCGGCGCCGTCCATATGGCGTGTGCGACGCTCAATTCAGTGTGCACAGTGGCTAAACCCGACTACTCCGAGGCAAAGATCGTTCTTGCCATGGTGGGATCTGAGCGGTGTGACCCGTCAATCTACGATATTCATGCGCGCGTCTGCATTTAGGTTGGGCTTCCCGCACGAGGAAAGTCGTACCTCAGTAACAAGCTCATGCGATACCTCAAGGTATGTAGGGCGTACGATCCCCCGTGTTGGTAAAGTCGCTCACAGGGCTGGCGACCTAAGTGGCTAGAATATGACGTTAAGGTATCATCGAGGCAACGTCTTCCAGTCAATGACAGTGTATTCTAATATTCCCAAGGTATTCAACGTCGGGCAGCTGCGCCGCTCACGAGCACGGCAGAAAGCGCAACAGTCTGTTTTATGTCCCTCATATTTGTCCCAGCTCACTAACGCGTTAGCAGGAGCGGGAAGCGCGAAGACCACACGGCATCTTATTTCAGCCATAACAACCAAGAGGCGACCCGGATACGAGACCAGCTCGCAAACGACAGTCTCGAGATGCTCATACAATGGCTCAAAGAAGGCGGGAATGTCGGCATTCACGGTACTATCGTCTCATAAATTATCGTCAGCCGGGTTGACACGCTCCCTTTATAGACGCTACCAATAGTACCAGGGAGCGCAGGTACCTCGCGCGCCAAGGTCTCCCTATTGAAAACTAATTCTCTTCCACCCAGGCAAAAGATCGTCGACCGGGTGTCCAAAGAAAAAGGCATCGTTGTGATCTTCCTCGAGTCCGTATGCGACGACCCAGCGATCATTGCGGCCAACATCGCGCTGAAGGTCTCATCTGGCGACCCGGACTACAAGGACATGTCGCGCGAGGAGGCCAAGGCGGACTTCGAGCGGCGCATCCGCGAGTACGAGGCCGTGTACGAGACGATCACGGAGCCGCACCTCTCGTACCTGCGCATCAAGAACGTCGGGAGCCAAGTCACGTTGTGCCATATCCATGGGTACCTGCAGAGTCGTATCGCGTTTTACCTCATGAACTTGCACCTCAAGCCGCGCAGCATATTCTTCTCGCGCGTGAGTCAGGCGTTCTCGGAATATCATGAAGGAGCCCCTCCTCCAGGAATCTAACGCATACCACAATAGCACGGAGAAAGTCAATACAACGTCGAAGGCAAGATCGGCGGCGACTCGCCGCTCTCAGAACGGGGCATGCGCTACGCACACGCTCTGCCAGCCTTGATCACAGACAACATCGGAGACGCGCCTCTGACCGTACGTCCCTCGGCGGCCGTAGCTCGCTATAGAAAGCTCACATACCCGTCGCCCGCAGGTCTGGACGTCGACCTTGCAACGGACCGTCCAGACAGCGCAGGATCTCCCGTACACGAAACTGACATGGAAGTCCCTGGACGAGCTCGACGCCGGTGTCTGTGATGGCATGACCTACGAAGAGATCGAGGTACGGCGTTCGAAGCCGCCCAAGCCTCTCACCGTCTCCGGTGCTAACACCCGTTCAGCAAGCATACCCGGACGACTTTGCCAACCGCGACGAAGACAAGTTCAACTACCGCTACCGAGGTAATCACTCTCCCTCTCCCCTCTCCTGCACCCACTCATCTCTGCTACCCAGGCGGCGAGTCCTACCGGGACGTCGTCGTGCGCCTCGAGCCAGTCATCATGGAGCTCGAGCGACAAGAAAACATCCTCATCATCGGGCACCAAGCCATCCTGCGCTGCCTCTACGCCTACTTCCACGACCTCCCGCAGGCGGATCTCCCGTACATCAAGATCCCGTTGCACACCGTCATCAAGCTCACGCCCAAGGCGTACGGCTGTGACGAGGAGCGGTACACGCTCCCCATTGGCGCGGTCGACACGCACCGCCCCAAGCCCAAGGCGCCCGCGCCGACCGTGCCCGCGTCCAACTCGGGGCGCGAGTACTACGTGCGCTGAAGCATAGACGACGAAAGCCTCGCTCTCGGCGGGTCACGCTAACGGGTAACGGACGACAAAGGAACCGGGGAGGAGACGGAGGCGGATGCATTACTGTACTACATATACATCGTAGATAGATGTTGTGCGCACGCGCGACGAATAAACGGAATGTATCACTAGGGCGTGCATGCACTCTAGCAGCCAAGAAAGATCAGCGGTGGGCAGCAGCGCCGTCGCGCAAAAGTCGCGCGGACGCGTACGGCGACCCGCGAGCAAAAGGAGGAAACCATTCCAGCGGCCCTCCTCGTGAGTAAGTACTATATACCGCGCCGTCACGGCTGTTTTTCTACTCTCAAGCCTCTACTATGTAATAAAGATAAACCCACCGCGGAGGGCGGAGGGCGGGGCCAAAGGCTCAGGCCACGGCGTTCATAGGCCCTTTTCAGCCTTGCCCGCACGCGCGAGCGCAAAGACCTCGTCCGCGAACTTGACGTCGTACAGCGTCTGCATCGTGAGCGTCGCGTTCGACTCGGGCTGGTTGAGCCAGAGCCACTTGTAGCCGACGTGGTAGCGCACGGCGGGGAGCCAGCGCTGCGCGAGCCCGTCGTTCGGGTCAGACCAGCCCGGCCAGTCGTAGTAGCGGTCCACGCCGTCCAAGCAGTTGCTGTACACATCCACTGTCAGCGGCGAGTGCATGTAAGAACACTCGAGGACTCACAAGTGCAGCATCTTCGGTAAAACCGCGCGTCCCTGCTCGGGGGTGTCGTCGGTATGCACCTGGACGAACCGCTCGTGGGCCTCGCTCGCGTCGTCGTCACCCAGGCCCTTCATGTACATATCCATCAGGCAACTCGAGACCTCCCAGTCGTAGCTCAGGTGCTCGAAAATCTCCGGGCGGTGGCTGACGATCGCCCACCAGTACCCCTGGTCTCCGAGCTTGACGCCGTCGTAGCGCATGCGCCCGTTACCTGCATCGACGGGCTTGCCAAACATGGCCTCGAACGCGGGCGGGGCGAGCGCAGGGACGCGCGCCGCGTTGGGGTCGCCACGATAGAAGCTCGAGTCCATGAGACGGAGGGCGCGGAGGCGGTCGAGGTCGAGGAGCATGATACAGGAGCAGATGCGGTTCGCGTTGTGCCATTGCGGCTCGCTCTGGTCTGGATGGGACGGCATGGAGATGGCAGTAGACGGCTGGAGGGCTTTGAAGTGGTCCCAGAGTTGGGTGGGGTCGGAGATGAAGAATGCGTCGGTGTCGATGAAGATGGAGCGCTTGATAGATGGGGGGAGTATCTCATGTATGAAGAGCTTCATGAGACCAGCTACGAGCAAACGAGAGTCACTATCAAGGTGAAAACAAATAACGGAAGAGTACTCACGGACGCCGGCGGAATGGTCAGTGTTTATGGCGCCCTCGCGGTCAATACGGGCGACCATGTCTTCGTGGGGTATGCGGTAGAAACGGACGAGGATATCATGTTGGGGATGCTTGAGGAGGTCCAGGCGACGCTCGAGGTATTCTTGGGCGACCTGGTCGCATATGATGTGGAAGGCGAGGGGACTGGAGCTGTAGAGGATGATGGACTGCGGTTGAGAAACAAGTCAGTCAAGAGCATCTAGACGGAGTACACATCGGGCGGTGATGGGAGTGACATATTTTGTCATGGAGAATAGCGACGAACCTTGAGCAGGACAGCGCCCTCGGCAGCAGTGCCCTCGCCGAACATGATAAGGGAGAAGGTTACAGGGTCGGGGATTGGTTGCGGTGGCGACTCAGGAGAGAGGCTAGAATGTGAAGAGGGGCCATCTAGGTCGTGGTCAGGAGTATCTGGTGTTGTAGGCTGGGGGGGTACATGGTGGTTGTGGGGTATATGTGCATTGTCGAAGGAGGGACGGTATGATACAGAGTCGTCTGTGAGGGGAGAGGGGGTGTTGGTGCCGTGTGCAGAGGAGCCGTAGGAGGCGTCGCGGTAGTGGTAGAAGGCGAGGAGGGAAAAGGAGACGGCGACGGTGGCGAGGATGAAGGCGACCTGGCGGAACTGGAGGGGCCTGCGACGGAGGTCCTTTGCGCGGGTGCGCCAGCTGCCGGGGTGGTGTGGGGGCTCTGGGAGGATGGGGGACGAGTCGCGGTAGGCTGGGAAGTAGGAGGAGGACATGGCGGAGAGAGAGAAAGGACGGACGGGAGAAAGGAGCGGCTGGGTCAGCGCATGCGGGTGCTGGTGCTAGTCTGTGGGTTACCTGGGTCAGCAGCGAACGAGTAAACCTATTTCATAAACACACAAGACGCGGTCGAGCGCTGATCCCGACCGTCATGGCGCCAGATCCGATCGGGCGTTAAGCTCGCGCTTCCGTGGCCCGCGCCGCGACAGAACGCGTCCATCAGCCCGCCGTCGACTTTGCCTTCCTCCTCCTCGTCCTCCTCGCCGTCCCCAGCCATTCGCTGCACGCTGCCCACCCGCACCCTCGCGCCCAAGAGCGTCGCACGCGCAATGGCCAGCTCCCAAGGTGTGCCAACACCGCAGCTCCCGACGAGAGCCCCGCTGACAGCCCAAACCCATCATCTTCCCCCGCTTATCGCGCCAGGCTCCACCAGGAAACGCGCACTCGAACAGCCCGCGCACACTGACCCCGCCGCTCACCCCGGTCCATCACGTAAAGTTCAGAAACGTACGCTCTTCCCAGCCTTCCGCTCGCACCCCGCAGCTCATCCCGCTCAGTCCACCCCTTCTTCGACAAGTCCAGCGCAGCCCAGACCGACTCTACCTTCCACTGGATCTCCCCCGCCCTCGGTCCCAAGCGGTCTTGTCTCCATGGCGTTAACGGCGAGCCCAAGGCGTCCTCTAGGGTCGCCGCCTTCGACCTCGACGGATGCCTCATTCAATCCAGCTTCCCCAAGAAGGGCACTCCGCCCAAGTTCGACTGGTGGCGCCCAATAATCCCGAAGAAGCTCAAACAAGTCCACGACGAAGGGCATGTCCGTCCCCTTCCTCTTCCCCGCTTCGCTAATCCTCCTACAGCTACTCCATTGTCATAATCACCAACCAGGCCCTCCGCACCCAGTCTCTCATAAACGACTGGAAGAAGAAAATTCCTCTCATCGGCAATGCCGTACGCTGCCCTTGTTCGGAAACGCCCACCGGTGTACCTGACCGCCTATCTCGACTTTGACAGCTCTCGGACGTGCCCTTCCGCCTGTTCGCCGCCACAGAAAAGGATGGCTACCGCAAACCCATCCCCGGCATGTGGTACGAGCTCGAGCGAATATTTGCGCAAGAGCACGTCCAGATAGGTACCGCCACCACGGTCGCCTGGCTGCCTACTCGCGCTAAGAGTTGAAACGTTGCCGCAGATGTGGCCGCGTCGTTCTTTGTCGGAGACGCCGCTGGACGTCCCAATGACCACTCTTCCACCGACCGGAAGCTCGCGCTCAACATCGGTATCCCTTTCCACACCCCCGAGGTAGGCCAATGTTCTCATCGCGCGCATCCAACATATCTCAACGAGCACCCAGGCCTACTTCCTCGGTCTCCCCGAAGCCAACTACACCCTCCCCGGCTTCGACGTCTCTTCGCTTCCCACAGCCCGTACGCCGCCCCCTTCGCCCGCATTTCCCGTCACCCTAAGAAGCAAACTCACAATTAACCTCCCCAGTTCCCCGCCTCGAGCCCGCAGAACCCCCGCTCCTCCCCGCGCCGTCTTCTCCCGAAGTCGTCCTCTTCGTCGGCTACCCCGCGCTCGGCAAATCGTCGTTCTTCCGCACGCACTTCAAGCCCGCGGGGTACGCGCACATCAACCAGGACACGCTCAAGACGCGCGACAAGTGCGTAAAGGCCGCGGATCAGGCGCTCCAGGATGGCCAGAGCGTCGTTGTCGGTGAGCTCCCCCGAGTCGCACCGTGCGCGCTTCGACTGATTCACCTCCTCTGCTCCAGACAACACGAATCGCGACAAGTCGACGCGCAAGTATTACGTTGACCTCGCCAAGAAGCACAAGGTGCCCATCAGGTACGCTCAGCCCGCCTCACGCGTCGTACCTGGTACCCAGTGCTGATGACAGGTCTTCCCCTAGGTGCATCCACTTCGCTGGCTCGCTCGAGCTTGCGTGGCACAATAATCTCTATCGCGCATTCAACCTTCCGCCCGCACTTGTGGCCTCGGAGGTACGTGTTCTCTCTTCTCGTCTTGTACTCCGCATGCTGACGGTGATCCCTCTCAGCCCAAACGCGATCTGCTCCCATACAGCGCATTCGCGGGCTTCCGAAGTAGCTTCGAGGAACCCAGCGCCGATGAAGGATTCGCAGACATCCGCACGGTCAACTTCGTGTTCGAGGGTGACGAGGAGGCGCGTCGCCGATGGAGCATGTGGCTGCAAATTGACGGCAAGTGAAGATGCGCCTCCACTCACCTAAATTACGGCACGTTGTGTATTATTTGTGTTGGTGTATCTGCCTCTGCCACCGCTTCCGTAGTATCGCTGTTATCACATGCTATGACCGCTTCCTCGCTCTCCTATCGTCGCAATTGTTTTGTAGAAGTTACAAAGATGGTCTACAGGGTCCTTGTACAACCCCGCCTGGTCGTTCTGTTCACGGTGGAGAGGCACCGTCCACGTTAATCCTCTTCTACCTTTTTCAGTCCGCTAACGTCCCTTGTTCCCCTAAGCATGAGTGTTTCGTTAGTGGCCGTAGTGAACCCAGATCGTATAAAGCCCTCACTGAAGCGGCACCCCGAAAATATCAATCGCATCGATTCGCGTCTCGTCCTCCCCGCCCTGATTCGACACCACGAATATCTACCAATCACACAAACCCCTGTCAGCCCACTCACTCACCCCTCACCCCTAATAAGAGAAAGAGCGGGACGTCGACGCAAACGCGTCGCGACTCACATGCAAGCTGTTCACAGACTGGAACCTCACGAACCGGAGCGGCACCTTCCGGCCCTCGCGCACGTCCTCCTCGGAGAGCTCGAGCTCCTGCACGACCCCCGCCGCATCCTCGACGTCGTCGAAGCTCACCGCGGGCTTGTTTGTCACGAGCCGCACCGTGCGCGGGCCCTGCGCCGCGTTCGCGGTGTGCAGCACGATCGCGCGGATCTTCACCGTCTGGTTGAACTGGTAGCGTGCGGCGCCAGTGTGTATGTGGGGGGGCGGCAGCGGTTTGTTGAAGTTTACATGTTTTTATTATGGGAAAGCGTGGAAACAGGTTAGCACAGGTAGGGGCGTGAAGTTGAAAGGGTCTGGGTGGCGGAGACGTACGGGGATGCTGAGGAGCAGCTGCTCATCCGCGTCGCTCAGGACGTGTGCGCTGCCCGAGTTCCTTTTCTTGTCGGCGACAATCGACTTGAGTGTATGTTCCTCCGACTCGTTCAGGCAAGTCAATTGGGAAAGGTCGAGGTACTCGAGCAGCGAGACCTATAGCAGCGAACGCGATCATGTCAGTAACGGTATACTACTACCCCGCGCCACCGCCTTAGCCCCGCAAGGACTGGCTATCGATCGTATATTGATCGCGCTCACTTCAGCTTCAGACATCGCGTTATTTCGAAACGGTCGGTGGTCGTCGTAGTTCAAGCTGGCGTTAGTGAGGGTATGCGCGTAGAATAGCTGAGGCTCGGATTAAGCGTTTGTACAAAGTATGCGTATGTCGTAATGCCAGACTTGAGCCAGAGATTAGATAAGATCAAGAACAGAGAACAGCCAACCACCACGACCGCCCAGATATCGGTTCGACCCAAGTCGAACCTTTACTGAGCAGTGAGAGTAATCGACCGTCGACCAAAGGGAAATGGCGACAGCGAAAATACAGCAGCAGCGCACGACGAACAATGTTCCCGACCAGCCCCCGCGCAACAAGGTACACGGCTATACAATCACACACTCGTCCTTCGCGTCCTGACGCGTCGGCCGTGCCATGTTCGCCCGCTTGTTGCCGTTCCGCTTCATCTCGGTCAGGCGGTTCATCGCTCTCTTGTTTCCTTGAGCTAAGGGGAGAAAGTGTGATCAGCCGTGCTCTTTGAGCGGAATTGCAATGGAGACTTACCCGCCGCACGCATGTACCACCGCTTCGCAAACTCGACATCCTGCTTCACGCCGATGCCGACCTCCGCATAGTACCCAACCGCGTACTCGGCCTTGCTCAAGCCCTTGTTCGCAGCCCTTCTCGCCCACAGGTACGCCTCCGAGTCGCTCTGCTTGAGCACTCCCTCGCTCCCAGTCAAGTACCACCCGCTCAGCGCGAGCTCCGCCTCTGAATGGCCCTTCTCCGCCGCCTTCGTGTACCACGCAATCGATCTCCTTGGGTCGACCGGGCACGTCAGCGTCCCGTACTCATAGCACTGCCCGAGCTTGTACTGTGAGTGCGTGTATCCCAACTGCCCAGCGCGCGTGTAAAGCTCCTTCGCGTACGCAGGGTCATGGGGCACCACACCCGCGGTCGGGCTTTCGTACAGCATCGCAAGCTCATGAAGAGCATGAGGATTCTCTTCGTCCGCCTGCTCCGCCGCACGTCGCAACCAGCCGATCGCCTCCCGGGGATTAGGCTGTTGCTTGAGCAGACCGCGCAGGAGGATGACGCCGAGCTTGTACATGGCCGCCGTGTCGCCGAGCGAAGCCGCCTTCCGGTAAAACGCGGCCGCCCGCTGTGGGTCCGCCTTCGTGCCCGCGCCGATCTCGTTACATACCGCGACACGGTAGCACGCCGCAGCGTGGTTCTGCTTCGCCGCCTGCAGGTACAGGTGATACGCGCGTTCGTGGTCGACCTGCAAGCCAAGCATGCCGGTGCCGTGGCAGTTTGCGAGGAAGAACTGCGCCTCGTCGTACGGCTGGCCCTGCGTTGCGAGCCGGCGGATGACCTTGAGCGACTCCTGGATGAGCGAGTCGCGGTACTTGCGCAGCCCGCGCTGCTCTTTCGCGTCGGACCCGATCTTCTTCGCCGCGTCGATCAGGTACTTTGCGTATTGGAAATGCGCCTCCGGATCAGGGTCGTCCTTAATGCGCTGGCGGTACTGATCAATATACTCTTTGGTGTATGGCGGTGCGCTGAGGTCGATCGCTTTGGTCTTCTGCGTGCGAAGGCTCACAGACGCGGTGGTCTCCGAGCGCTGTAAACGCGGCCGGTTCATTTCAAAATCGGGCTCTTCTGGGGGCGGAGGCATCTGAGGTTGCTGGAAAGACGAGGCATTTGAGGGGCCCCGGACAAGGCTCGACTGTGAACCAGCGGGATATGCGCCTGGCGGGCCTGGTTGATACGGCCCGGGACCAAGGTAGGGAGCAGACTGGCTCGGCGGTATGCCAGGTCCTGGGTGGTAGTTCTGCTGAGGGTAAGGGGCAGGCGAAGGCCCAGGTCCCGGGTAAGGGGAACCGGAAGGCCCGGGAGGAGGATACGGAGGGTGCGACGGACCGGGAGGAATGTGGGGGGTATGCGACCGGGGAGGCGGGTATGGTGATCCAGAAGGACCTGGGGCGTATTGATGGTTCATGGGCGGGGGAGGAGGGGCCGCACCAGGAGGCGGGCCCATGCCCAACACATCTGAAGCGGCGGCATAGAGGTGGTTGAAGTCGTTCGGAGGCGGCGAAACGTTGTACTGGGGCTGGGGTCCATGTCCATGCCAACTCCCAGGAGGGGGCGGATAACCACCTTGCCCATACCCGTTCTGTACAGGCTGGAACATGGGATCCTCGTACGAGTACAGACTGGTCCCATCGGTGTCTGTGGACGCGTCGTGAGGAAGCGAGTCGTGTCCTTCGCTATACATGCTAGCATATCCACTATTGCCGCTGCCCCCAGAGTGTACAGAAGCCGAGCGCATGCTGTTGTCCACGCGCCCTGGCGGGTAGCGCCGCATCTGGTCTGGCGACAAGGGGAGTCCGCCGCCCATTGGCGGTGCCATGCGGTGGGGGGATTGCATTGACTGCATGGATCTCATGGACATAGAGGTACCCGCGCGAGGGACAGGATCACCCATGGGAGGACCCCTCGCGGGAGGGCCGCGCTGAGCGATATGCATGTTGCCAAATTGATCTGCGACCGCGTTTGGGTCGTACGGCGGAGGCAGCGGAGGGACGGTGTCGTTTTCTCCATACTGATCCGGGTGGATCTGGGTATTGATTGAAGGAACAGAGCGATTTTGGTGACGCATAAGGGGCTGGGCTAATAACAGAGCGGGGCGGTGGGGCAGGACGCGAAGCGCGATTTAGGACAACGCCGCTGCGCAGGGTGGGACAGAGCTCACTGTGATCCTCCCCGTTTGGCGGGCCGTTCCAGTCGCCATACCCGGCGCCGCCGTTGTCGACAGGGCTCTCGTTGAGTGGGGGAGGGGAGTTGCTCAACTGGTGGCCGTTGGTAATGCCTTGGCGACGAGACTGTCTGTCTGTGGGAGGAGACGAAGGCTGGTGCTGTTCTTGGTCGGACATGGTGCTCAGAAATGTCTTGGCGGTCGTAACGAGCGGAAGTCTACGCGCAGAGGCCGAGGCCGGGGCGAGGGGGCTCAGAACGGAAAGCGGGGGCGGGCTGGGAGGGAGACGACGGGGGCGAGGACGAGGTGGAGGACGGAGGGGAGAAGAAGGAGGATGGACACCGCCGGCGCTTTCTCGCCATATGATGGACATCCTCCCTTCCGACTTCGGCTCAACTCGAATGGCACCTCCCAACATCCACATGTCCGCACTTCCTCTCCTCGCCATCTTTGGCGTCGCACCAGCGTTGCCACACATGCCACTCAAACAGACTCGTCGCGAGGTGCAGTGCACACGAACACAGACAGCTAATAATGATACTAGTACTATGTAGTACGATGGCTACTATACCTACCTACTCTACCGCACCCCCGGGCGCGACTCCGTTCACCCCACCCGCGTTCGGCGTGCTCGGGGCGGGCGGGTCAGCTCCCAACGTCCCCGCGTCCTGATCCATGGGTTCCCCTTTCGTCGCAACCGGCGCCGGCGGGTCCTCCGAGGCCATCGGGGCGTGCACCGACAGAGATGGTGAACCTGCTGATGAAGGTCCTCCATTCCACGTCCATTCCTCCAGCATGCGTTCTACCCTTTGCCTCTCCAGTCCCTTCGCTGTTTTGCGCACCTTGACAATCACGTCCCGTTTTCGCTCGACGTGCACCTCGTCCCCATCACCCACCTCCGCGCCGCCGCTCCCATCAATCCACTCCTTGACCCAGTCTTGTGACTTGCTGTTCGGTCTGCGGACCCTCATCGTCCGGCTTTCCTTCACCGTCGGGTGCTCCTCCACGCGGTCCCAAGAGGGACGCTTGAAATTGCGGAAAAGTTCCAAGCTGTCCTCACTGCTGTCCATGGCGATACGTTTCCGCTTGTTACCGACGCCGTTGGCTTCCCCGTTGACTGCGCTTTTCGTTCTCCGGCTGCTTCGGCTGTCGTCGTCGCTTGAGTACCCTGCAGCATGCCGTACACGCCAACGGAGTTCGCGGGCAAGAGCGGGCGCGTCCTTGATACGGTCTCCCGGTACTTCCTCCTTCGCCTGCCGCTTCACAGGGTCAGACCCTCGTTCGATCGTCCGTGACTCGGCCACGAGGAATTCTGCAAGAACCTCCACAGATTCAAGGACTCGAGGGGAAAATTCTTCCTTTGCCTTGAGGTCGCGTAAGTATTTCTCGCCGGCATACCAGCACAGCCTACAGCGGATGTTAGCCTGATCTAATAAGCTAAAGTTTGAGACTCGCCTGGAGAAGTGCGGAAACCTGAACTTCTTCGGTACGTGTGTAGCAATCTCAATCTCCCGCACACGTATTTCTATGTGGTTCAAGGGTGAATACGATACACGCGGGCTGAGGGAGTTGAAAGAGAAACGTACGTGTAGGGACATTGTAAGAGTGTAGGAAGTTGCCTCCGAAGACCAGCGTATCGGCAGGTGTGTACTTTACGAGAATAAACGGACGCCTTACAATGAAAGGCGTGTATGAAACTTACCACGGCGTGTATCCACCCAGTAGGGATGATCATCGTGTTGCCAGTCTTCAGCTCCACCTTGAACACCTCGTCACACATATCGCCGAGCCATGAATGATTTTGAACCTCTGTTCCTGACCATCGCTCGTAAGCGGCCAAGTTTGCGGGAGTAGGCCGGATGAAGTAGAAGACCTATCGTAAACGGCCAACAGTTGTAAGAAACATGGACCGGGTGTCGGGCCATACAACACGTACCTTGGCACCACTGAGGATGTGGTAGTACACAGATGAACCTGCAAAGTCGATGTGCCAGTCCTACGTTATCGCCATGAGTTCCATGGTGTCTGTATATATGTAGTTGACTTACTGTCCACGCGCCTCCAACACCCATGAGACAGTACAACTGCACCTTTGGGTAGTTGTGTCCCCGCCCCTTCTTAGTATTGGGCCAGAACTTCTCTACCCAGTCCAGCTCGCGCACGATCCTTGGTGGCAGTACCTGGTCGGCAAGTGGTGTACCTGAGATCTCGAGCGAAATGACATTCCGAATCTTGTCCCGCTTTGAGGGCTCCGTCTGCCAGTATTCGAGCCATTTGCCCAATGTCCAATTAGGCGTGTTCGACTGTGTCGCGACATCTAAAGAAGACACCACCACGCGCCCACCATAAGCATGAGGCTCTCCTGCGGCGGGCACGCACGCGCACGCGCCGTGCGCCCGCCAAGTGCTCATTAACGCACCAATAACCTCCACGGGGTAGTCCTCGCCCACCGCCTCGACTACATCGGCCACAGTGAAGCCCTGCGGCGGCATCTTCATGCCCAGCCCCTCCTCCGCCTCGACCACAATCGGCTCCTTCATGGCACTCTCGTCGTTCTCCAGCCACTCGACCCCGACCTCGCTGCCCTTCATACGTCTGAACGAGTCACGCTTGATCACCCGCCCCTCCATCATGCGCAGGAATCTGCTTGGGTCCGCATCCTGCCCTGCATTCAGCCCTGCGTAGTCGCGCTGCGTTTTCTTCCGGGCGGACTTGCGTGCCGGAGGCTTCATGGTAATCATTCGCGCAGGGTCGGCGTCCAAGCATGGCCTACAGAACCTACACCCCGTTGTCCAGCATGCATTAACACTGAAGAGCGTGCATATACCAAGACAGTGAAAACGGTGCTAACCATTTGCCTATAGCGTCGAGGTCGCCTCCCTCGCCCACACACCGCCAATGGAACCACGTCTTGCATGCGTCACATCTCACCCACTGTTCCTTGTCCGCGGCCAGCTGCTCGCCCTGGCCCTGCTCGTCCTTGCACGCCGGGCACTTGTCGTCGTCCTCTTTGCGGGCCTCCTGCTCTTCCTGCGCGGGCTGGCTCTGCGAGTCGTCATCGGTGGCGCCTGCAGGGTCGGGCGTCTTCTGAGTCTTGCCGGAGCGGCGTCGTGTTGAACGGGCCATGCTGCGAAAATAAAGTCCGTCTCCCAGGCGCAGAGGCACCCTCTGCAATGCGGCACAAGTGCAAACGGCTGCGAATCTACCGCACGCGACGGCGGTCGTGGGCGAGCAGGTCAGAAGAGCTGTGAGACAGTCAAGGACAGTTCACGCAGCACAGACAGAAGCGCTCAAAGCTGGCGTCCCTCTCCCAAAAAAGGCTCACGGTGATCTACTCCGGACCATCATCGACCTGGGGTGTCGGTTGTACCTTGCTCCTGCGTCTCCTGCTCGTTCGCATAGTGTTCGCACATGCGAGTCTGGGGATATAGGTTGTGTATCTTTTACATGTTAATACTGACGTCTATGTAGCTATTACAACCTGACAGTCCAAGCCCTATTACGGATACAACAATTGACTTCTTGCTTCCTCCCTTGACTTCGTAACGTCTACTCACTGCTTCTCGCTCAGCTCGGCAACACCAGGGAGGGTCTGCAAAGGGTTTTGTTAAATCGACCCATGGCTTCTTAGAAACATTTACGCACCTTGCCCTCGAGGAGCTCGAGACTGGCACCACCGCCAGTGCTGACGTGGCTGAGTTTGCTCTCCGCGCCGTAGTTCGCGACGACGGTCGCGGTATCCCCGCCACCAACGATGACAGTGGCGCCGTTTTGTGCGGCTTCGATGGTAGCATCGAGGAGCGCCTTTGACGAGGCCGCGAACGCGGGGAACTCGAACACACCCGGAGGACTGTACACCCATTAGAATTGCCGACCTGGTGATGACGCGTGGACTGCTTACCCGTTCCAGAGGATGGTCTTTGCCTCGAGGACGGTCTGACGGAAGAGCTCACGACTCTTTGGGCCAGCATCGAGACCCTGCCACTCGTCGGGAATACCCTCCTCATCGGTGGCATGTCCGGTCTGGGCGCTTTAAGTATCGAAGTGGATACTATTGCACAAATGGACTGACCTGGGCGTCCTTGTCGAACTTGTCCGCGGTGATGTAGTCGACAGGGAACACAATCTTGATGTTGCGCTGCTTGGCCTTCTCAACCAAAGCAGCAACCTTCTCGGAACCGGCGGCGTCGAACAGAGACTTGCCGATCTGTAGACACTTTGGGTGAGCATCGTGTAGACTTTACCCCGAGGGTCTGCCACTGACCTTGACGTTGTCCAAGGTCTTCTTGAAGGTGAATGCCATTCCACCGCAGATGATCAGCGAGTTGACCTTGTCCAGCATGTTCTCGATGAGCTGGATCTTGTCGGAGACCTTGGCGCCACCAAGGATAGCAAGGAAGGGGCGCTCGGGGTGTTCAAGTGCCTTTGCGAAGTAGTCGAGCTCCTTCTTCATGAGGAAGCCGGCCGCACGCTGGGAGAGCTTGACGCCGACCATACTTGAGTGAGCGCGGTGAGCGGTACCGAACGCGTCGTTGACGTAGACATCGCCGAGGCGAGTGAGGCCCTCACGGAACTCCTGGACCTTGGCGGGGTCGGCCTTGGTCTTCTTTCCCTCCTTGTCCTTGCTGGAGCCCTCCTCCTCAATGTGGAATCGGAGGTTCTCGAGCAAGATTACGGAGCCTTCGGGGGATTCGGCGACGGCCTTCTCGACCTCGGGGCCGACAGACTCGTTGACGAAGACGACGGATTTTCCCAGTTGCTTCTCGAGCTCTTTGGAGACGGGCTCGAGCGAGTACTTGGGGTTGACCTTGCCGTCGGGACGGCCAAGGTGGGACATGAGGATGACCTTGGACGCGCCTGTGCATACAATCAGGGGCGGCTAGCGCGGTGAGCGCGTCGAACACTCACCATTCTCGATGGCGTACTTAATGGTGGGCAGAGCGGCCACGATACGCTGCGAGGGGGAGTGAGTCGCGTAGATTACGGGAGATATCTGAGATCGGACGCACGGCAGGGTTGGTGACCTTGCCCTCCTGCATGGGGACATTGAAGTCGACGCGGATGAGGACGCGCTTGCCCTTGAGGTCGAGGTCGGTGATGGAGAGCTTGTTGGCGATGGACATGGTAGCTGGCTGGGGAGAGAACGGCAATCGATGGCGGGCAGAGGGGCGGGTGCGGGCGCAGGCTTATATCCGCTGCACTGGACGAGCGCCTGTCGGTCGATAGCATGAAGTCACTTGTTAGCGCCCGCCCGGCATCTTCCACCCATGTGCGTCCCGTGCCGGGCGTCTGTTGGCCAGGGCCTGTCCTCGTCCAATCCCATCCCCGGCCGTCCCACAGCTTCGCGTCTCGGCAATTCTAGTCTCTCAAACGACGCCATCGCCCGTATTCATGTCTGACCCTCAGGCCACTGACCAGGCCGCCTCGAACTCTCTCGGTCTCGACCTCGCTGCGCTCAAGATCAAGGATAGCGCAGCCTCGGCCGATCCGAGCGCACAGGCCTCTTCTCCAGCGGAGGGCCCAACAAAATCCGCAGATGAACAGACAGAGGTAGCACCAGATGATGACAAGGCCCAGGACGACTCTGCAGAGGGAAAAAAGGAGCCCAAGGAAAAGAAGAAGCCCTATGTGAACCCAGACCGCGTCAAGACTGGGGGTGCTCAACGAGTACGCACATGTCTGTGGCGCACTGTCGCGCGCGTTCTAATCGTCATCCAGGACAAACTAAGCGAGGAAGAACTCGCGGAACGTATGGCACGCATACGCGAGCAGAACGAGAAGATCAAGCAAAGGCGCCTGGTTCGGATACCTTCTCTCGGGAGATGCTGCTAGACCGAGGCTTATACGGCCGTGCAGGATGTGCAAGCCGACGAGGATGAGTACAAGAAGACGCAGGCGGCTGAACGCGCCAAGCTCGCTAAGATGAAGAAGGTACAGGAGAACGTGGACAAGGCCCGCGAGCAGAACGCTCGCCGGAAGATGGACAAGGTGTGTCCCGTGGCCCCGTGCTACCGTTCGCGCCAGACAACGTTGAACCTGCGTGTCATTCAGGTCCAAAGCCGCGAATGGGACTCCGGCAAGCCTGCGCGCGACTGGAAGCAACCTAAGAAACCCGGCGATGAGACCACTGAAGACGCCGACAAGAAACCGCCACAATCAATCGGTATTCGTGGTGCTGTACGTGGGGGCGGCCGTGGTGGCGGGCGCGGAAGAGGTCGGGGTGGAGGTGGAAATGCAAGTGTTACCTCCCCCACTGCTGAGAAGAAAGAGACCGCTGCAACCGCTGCCTCCGAAGCATCTGTGCCTGCTGAGACCGCGACTGCGAGTTCATGAAGAAGAATACCCCTGTACCATGCAGATATCCTCTTGCTGTATATCACGGATCCTAATGCTCAATTTTTTGCATCTCTGCCCATGAACTTGGGGAAAGAGTGTTCGGTCGACATGTAACAGTCTTTTGAGCGTCTAAACCTCGATCAAAGTCTGTCTGCATTCGGAAACACTTCCAGAGGGATTTTCGTAGGCGCCCGGCGACCCTCTCCCTCGTCGCCTCAGCACAGCGGCGGTTTTCTGTATCTGCCGCACTACTTCTCATTGAACTAGGCTTTTTCATCATGGGTCGCGGTGTGCTCCTCACATCTAATTTGCCGCAGCTACAAAATCTCATCAAGCGCGATCCTGCGGCCTACAAGGAGGAGTTCCTGCAGCAGTGGAATCACTACAACAGCATCCGTCAAATATTCCAGATCAACCCGGATGAGAATGCTCAACACTTCAGGGAACTTGTATCCTTTATAGCGCAGGTCGGCACGTCCTATGGTAATGTCACGAGAGTGAGGAATTTAACCGTACATCCAGGTTTCCCAATGCTACCCGAAGGAGACGGCGGATTTCCCGTCCCAGATTTCCACTTTGCTGTTGGAGAGCTATGGGACACTATCTCCTGATACTCGGAGATCACTCGTGCAGAACTTGGTCATGCTGCGAAACAAGGAGGTCATCACGTCTATCACGTATGTTTAACAGATTGCTTTACCGCAAATGTCTCTTACCCCGCTGTCTAGTCTGTTGCAAACCCTGTTCCCCTTACTCCCGAAGACCACATCATCTTCTCTGCGTGGGTTTATCCGAAAGACAATCCTATCTGACATCCGTACCGCCAACCTTCGCACCAAAAACCACAAGCTTAACCGGGCGGTACAAGCCATGTTGTTTGGTATGGTTGAGAGGGGTATGGATGCCGAGGTGGTAGGAGACAAGGGAAAGCTCAAGGCTGCAGCCGGCCCCGGAAACAACGGGGAGGAGGCTATGTGGGCTGTCGTACTCACGAAAGAGCTGTGGCGGAAGGGTATCTGGTACGTATAACGTCTCTTACAACCTTTTGCATAGCGCTCAGTGCGCGCGTATACAGGAACGACGCAAAAACCGTCTCAATCATCGCGCTTGGTTGCTTCCACCCTGTCGCCAAAGTCCAGAGTGCATCGCTGCACTTTTTCCTAGGTAGCGACGAAGAGAAAGAAGACAGTGATGATGAAGAGGAAGACGTATGCGACATGGCCCTTCTTCTCGTGGAGTAATGCCTCTAACACCCATTTATAGCTTCCCAACGTAAAGGCCCTCCAACATCGTCGTGAGATCAACAAAAAGACACGAAGCGGCGACAAGAAGCTAAGAAAGCTGGAAAAGGCCGTCAAATCCGTTCGTGCGCTACCCTCCTGCTGTCGAATCCTCACTCATTCTCTGAACAGAAAAAGAAGAAGCGGGCGGAAAACGTGACCGCGAACTTCCCCGCGATTCAGCTGCTCAACGACCCACAGACGTTCGGCGAGAAGCTGTACGACATCCTCAACAAGTACGACAAGCGTTACTCGCTCGACCATAAGATTCTCCTTATGCAACTCCTCTCGCGCGTCATGGGCGGTCACAAGCTCTGCGTGCTCGGTTTCTACACGTACATCATGAAGTACCTCACGTACCACCAGCTCCGCATCCCCGCTATCCTCGTCGCGCTCGCGCAGTCAGTACACGACTTCACCCCTCCCGACGCGCTCACGCCCGTCGTGCGCAAGCTTGCCCAAGAGTTCGTCCATCCAGGCGTAGGGAGCGAGGTCATCGCCGCAGGTATCAACGCCATCCGCGAGGTGTGCCGAAGGCAGCCATGGTCGATGGAGGAGGACCTACTTGGGGACCTCATCGAGTACAGGAAGAGTCGTGACAAAGCTGTCACTGCTGCGGCAAGAGGACTTCTCCAGCTATTCCGTGAGGTCAACCCGGGGATGCTTAAGCGGAGAGAGCGGGGCAAGGAAGCCAGCATGGGTATTGCAAAGGGGAGTCAGCCGCTACCCTTCGGTCACAGCGCCCAGGCTGCCGTCGACATCGAAGGCCTGGTGGTAAGTGGAAACATCACTTCAACGTGCGATCTGTAGCTCACTTTTATGTAGCTCCTGGAGGATCACTTGAAGAAGCTGCGCGAGGAGGACGGCGTCGCATCGGGTGACGAAGAGGAAGATGACGAGGCAGCATGGGAAGGTTGGGACGTAGAGTCCGACTCGGACGAGTCTTCCGATGGCTGGATCAACGTCGACTCAGATAGCGACGGAGATCTAGAAGTTAGCGACAGCGAAGATGAGGATGACAAGCGGAAAAAGAAGGGCAAAAATAAAGCCAAGGCCGGTGACGACGACGACGAAGAAGACGAGAAGGACGCCGAGGGCGATGGCCCTACCCAGGAGACGGCGGAAGAAGTGGCGCAACGCATTTCGTCACTCGCGACTACAAAGGTGAGCGTTGCGAATCACATACCTGAAGCAAGCGTTAATGAAATACCTTTCAGATCCTTACACCCGCCGATTTCGCCCTCCTCAACGACCTCCGCATCAAAGCCGCTTCCGAAGCCATTGAACGCGGTGCTGGCTCTGGCGCAAAACGCAAGCTCGCCTCGCTTGAATCGCAGAAAAAGTCCCTCCTCTCCTCCGACATCGCCCTCGCGGACACGTTCATCTCCGAAGACGACATCCTAGGGCCACGAAAAAAGGCGAAGGCCGACTACGCAGAGCGCATCGCGTCGATCGAGAAGGGGCGCGAAGGTCGCGAGAAGTACGGCTCGCTCAAGGGCAAGAAGAACAAGGCTGCGCCGAGCAGCTCGACGAACCGCGAGAAGGCGCGCAATAAACCGCTCATGATGATCATCGCGAGTGGCGCGGTGAAGGGCAAGAAGAAGGCGTCGCTGAGGCAGAAACAACGAAAGCTCCGCGCCCATATCGAGAGAGCGAAGAAGGCGCACCATTGAACTCTTACCGACCTCGTCCCGCTATACTATTTGTCCTCATCTCGCCCCCGTGCCATCTGTCTAGTGTTACATTTGTTTGTTATACACGTTAGCTTTTTGCAGAATCAGCTCCTTCTGTTCCCGATACGCTTGCGGCGGCTGGTACGTTCAGGTAGTGCACGTCCGGCAGCACCCGCAGGCGTTGCGCTGCCTGTTCAGGTGTGAGGTCACGCTGAGGTTCCGCCATAAGCTCAAACCTGGCGGGCGGAAAGCAAGGTCAATATTGTCAGTGATTAGGAATTCCCCTGCAACACTTGCCCGACTAGGAACTTGCGAACGGACGCGCTTCGTAGAAGAGGGGGCGCGAAGTGCAGGTGCAGATGTGCCAGGTTCTCTTCGTCTTGGTCCTCCGGGACGTTGTCCGACGTTGGTGGCACTGGCCGCTGATGAATACCCATAGAATAGGCGAACGAGCAGGAAAAGAGGTTGTCGTAACGGATGGTGACCTGAGACAAGATGCTCGCAAAGGCGACCTTCTCTTCCGGGGTAAGGTGTACAATGGAGGGAACGTGACGCTTATACGGGAGCACTACAAACGATTGCCAGTGAGCTCCGGGTGGATCGGACAACCCGGTGTTCGACTTACACATGACCTCAAAAGGCCAAATGGCCCACCATGGAACGAGGGCGACCCAGTGTTCGTTCTTGAGAATTACACGGCCTTCAGCTTCAGCCACAGTCACCTCGAAGTTCACGTAGTCGCAAAGTAGACATGCACGGTTAAGAGGGCCCCGCGGTGCGTCAGACGGAGGCGTCGACAGTGAGTACTTCTTGAGATTCTCCAACTCTGTCGCTGGCAGGGAAGGGACTGCAGAGAGAGACCACACTTGGCCGTGAGGATGGGGGTTGGAACATCCCATCATAGCTCCCTTATTCTGCGGAGGGTATAAGCGTGTTGCTAGCAGGAAGCAATTGGACCGGTACCTCAAATATCTGGACATACTTAATGCCCTCCTGTGCGCCGCGCCGTTTGTAAATCGAGCTCCACTCCTCGATAATTCGCTCGATGTCCGTGGTAGCCAGCCTCGCAAGCGTGAGGTCGTGCCGAGGATGAAAGCAGATCACGTCGCACCCACCCTGTACGGGCTCTGTAGTCAAGAGCGGGTGTGGGGCTGGAGGCGCGGGAGGGCCCGGCGGAGGTAGGACAGCAGCGTAGTCGTTCTCGAATATCATGGTTTGTTCGTACTTGTCGTTCTGAAGGCCCCCAGCACGAGTATTCCCCGGACAGAGATAACACTTGAGGTCGTATTCTGGTAGATTAGCCTGTTGCGGGGGCTCTGTCTGGCCCAGCCATGGCCGTTTCGTGCGGTGCGGGGAGACGAGGACATGCTCGCCTGTGAGAGGGTTGACTGCAAGACCGAGTCGATGAGTTTCTGCACTCTCTACAACTGGCGACGACTTACGACGGCGGTGGGGGTGCGTGGTGGGGTCAAACTGTATGTCAGCCATGGCCGTCGAGGACAAGGAGTGTTATCGATGATTTCTGGAGAGCGCGGGCCATATGGGCTCTGGTCGGGATGGGAGAACCTTCACTCCCGCCCGAATGATCTCATCCTCACCTGCTCCCCGCGCCGGCCCACCCCGGTCCGCGGCCAGTGGGCGTTCTTCGAGTGGGCGCGTACGCCCCAGAGCACGCTCAGTCTGCAACCACAACCCTCCCCGACCACGCCGCTATGTCTGGCGAGCCCGCATACAAGAGACCGCGCATTCAGCGCCCTCCTTCTCCTGTGTACAAACTAGACGACGAAGATGACTCCTATGAACCGTATGTCCCCGTCGCTCAAAGACGTCAGGCAAAGCTGGCCAAACTGACGTCTTGGGGTGCAAACGCGGAAAAGGACAAGGCGAAACGGCTCCAGGAGGAGCAGGATGAACGCGATGACGAGGAGCGAGAGGAGGAGCGACGGAAAGAGAAGGCGCGCAAGGAGAGGACACTGTTGATGGAGGCTCAGGAAGTGCACACCCGCAAAGCGGAGGAAGGTGCGTTTGCACTGTTTTTGGCTTAGACCACATTTCTAACGTGTTGTGCAGATGCAAAGAAAACCGAAGCTGAGAAGGCTGAAGAACAAGACGCCGAAATCCTCGCCGCAATCGCGGCTAGCAGCAGAAAGCTCGCTTCAGACCTGGAACTAGCCAAGGGTGTTCAGTACACTGAACCTCTGAAGACTTCGTACGTTCCGACTAGTTTAACTGAACCCACCTAACCAATTCTAATGCATTGTACCATAGATGGCGGCCTCCTAAGTTTGTGCGCGAAAGGACCGAGGAAGAGCATAGGAGAATACGAGAGAAACACCACATCATTGTGGAGGGCGATGACCTGCCTCCACCGATTGACAACTTTACCGTAAGAATATACCTCAATGTGTTTTGGACGTTATTGACGGATTAATAGGACATGAAAGTGCCGGAACCTCTCGTGAAATTCCTGAAGTCGAAACGAATAACGAAACCCACGCCAATCCAGCTGCAAGGAATCCCCACAGCGTAAGTCTTAGTCATTGTGATTCATTCCACCTCTTTGACGTGGCTCTGCTTAGTTTTGCGGGTCGCGACATGATTGGCATCGCCTTCACCGGTTCCGGCAAGACGCTCGCGTTCTGCTTGCCCATAATCATGTTCGCGCTAGAGGACGAAGCTCGATTAGCCTTCGTCCGTGGGGAAGGTCCGGTCGGTGTCATCCTCTGCCCTTCGCGCGAATTGGCTACACAGACGTATGAGAATATTCTGACGTGGACCGCGGCCTTGTCCAAAGAGGGGCGTTATCCCCAACTCAACACCCTCTTGTGCATTGGGGGCATTTCCATGAGCGAGCAAAGTCACGTACTGAATAAGGGGCTACACATTGTCGTGGCTACTCCCGGTCGTCTTATTGACATGCTCGAGAAAAAGCGATTCACCTTCGACAACTGCAAATATCTCTGCATGGATGAGGCCGACCGCATGATCGACCTTGGCTTTGAGGAGGACGTGCGAAACATCATGAGCTTCTTCAAGGTTAGCGGACTGACCCATGACGACGAACCCGGTACTGATGACTTTCGCAGCGTCAGCGACAAACGCTGTTATTCTCCGCGACTATGCCACGGAAAATCCAGGACTTCGCTCAGCAGTCACTCGTTAAGCCCGTCCTTGTGAACGTGGGACGTGCCGGTGCTGCCAACCTGGACGTGTTGCAGGTTGTGGAGTACGTTAAGCAGGAAGCAAAGATGGTCTACTTGTTGGAGTGCTTGCAAAAGACACCGCCACCCGTTATTGTGTTTAGTGAAAATAAGAACGAAGTCGATGGTGAATACTCTACAGCTTGCCATTCGTACACGCGACTGACTTCGATGCAGATATCCAAGAGTATTTGCTGCTCAAGGGTGTTGAGGCTGTCG
Organism: Trametes hirsuta; assembly: GCA_001302255.2. Classification (NCBI taxonomy): domain Eukaryota; kingdom Fungi; phylum Basidiomycota; class Agaricomycetes; order Polyporales; family Polyporaceae; genus Trametes; species Trametes hirsuta. Next base: position 1,234,400 of record CP019376.1, read on the forward strand.
CCATCCATGGCTCTAAGAGTACGTCTGCTACCTTGACCCCCCCTCCAAGCAGCTATTGACCTTTGCATAGCCCAGGAAGAGCGTCAGTACGCCATTAAAGCCTTCAAGTCCGGTGCGAAGGATGTGATGGTTGCGTCCGGCGTCGCCTCGAAGGGACTCGACTTCAACGACATCCAGCACGTCATCATTTTCTCTATGCCCAAGGAGATCGAGGACTACGTGCACCAGATCGGACGTACGGGCCGCAGCGGCAAGACCGGTATCGCGACCACGTTCGTGAACATGAACACGCCCGAGCAGACGCTGCTGGACCTGAAGTACCTCCTCATGGAGGCCGGCCAGAAGTAAGTTAACGTTCATCTCCGGGCCCGGCCTGCCATTTTGTGTGTGCCCTGTGCGAATGAACGCTGATCCTCGCATGATAGGGTGCCACCGTTCTTGCAAAGCATCGAAGATCCGCGCGCTGCGCAAGGAGGCTCGCTCAAGGGCTGCCCGGTGTGCGGTGGACTGGGCCATGGGATCTCCAATTGCCCGAAGCTCGAGGACGCTCAACGGAGGCAGATGGCGTCCCACCGGGTCTCGGACGATAGGGGTGGAGGATACTGATTGGTCTCGCGGTCTTTGTATATGCTACGCGTTGTATTGGTCGCGAGTGTCGCAAGCCACTATGCTTCTTATATATTGGAAGCGCATCGATACGCGCACGATCACCAGCTCCGAAATTTCAAGCAACCACGATTGGGGGATTCTACGTGTACAAATTATCGAAATACAACGTGTTCCACGGCTTCTCTTGACCTTCCTTCCAACATAACGGACGGCATAACGATAATGGGATTAGAGCTTGGACGAACCGACGAAGGAGACTCCCTAGATTCGCAAGGTTCAACAACACATCCATGCGCCGATTATCAACGTATTCAAGGCGATGCAAAACGTACCTTCTCGATATTGGTTGCAAGCTCCGGAACGGCAGCCTTAACTAGGGCAGCCTCGTGCTCGGTGATCTTCCCGAGAGGGTTGATCTTGACAACACCCTCAACCTATGAGGCGCCATCTATCGTCAACACATCGCGCCAAGTGCGATAGAAACGACTACTTACACCAAGCTCCACCGGCGCAGAGAAATAGTCGAGATCTTGGCCAATCTCCTTCTTGAGCGCGTCGCCGCCCTCCTTATCCGCAGCGAGGTTGACGAACGTGGGGGCGACGATACCCTTCTCGCCCTTGGCCGCGCGGACGATCTTCTCTGCGAACTCCGCGCCTGCGTACGCCATTGAGAGCGTCGCCGAGCCCGCACCATCCTTGGCCTTCACGACCTCATCACCGCCGAATTGGATACGGTTCGTGAGCTTGTCGAGGTCGTCCTTGGCGAACCCCGAAGGCAACGGGTGAGACGACTGCGAAAGCAGGGGCACGATCTAGAAAGGGTCAAGGTAAATGCGGGCTCTGCGATTGGCCGATCGATGGTACGGACCGTAACGCCGCTGTGGCCACCCACAACGGGGACGACCACTTTCGGTGAGAGAGAAAGGTCGCCGAGAATCTCAGAGACGAAGGTCGACGCGCGGACAACGTCTAGAGTGGTAACACCGAAGATCCTGCGAGCCAATGTGAATGTGCGATATACCCCAATCGCACGTTATGCGTACCTCTTGGGGTCAAACACGTTGTGCTTCTTGAATACTTCTGCGACAATGGGGACGGTGGAGTTGACGGGGTTCGAGATCACAAGGACGAACGCCTTGGGCGCGGTGGTCGCAATGCCAGTCGCGAGGTCGCGAACGATACCAGCGTTAATCTGGGTGCGGATTAGCGGTCGAACCATGCGTGCGTGTTCGTAATAATCACCTTGAACAGGTCATCTCTTTATCGTTCGATGTGTGAGTAGGTGGGTGTAATTTCATGCACACGCTCTAAAGCACAAACCTGGTCATCTACATTACTTCCGTAAGTTACGGCCAGCATCAGCCAGAAAGTTGCACGTACTCCGGGCTTCCTGGGCACACCGGCAGGGATGACAACGATGTCCGCACCGGTGAGGGCCTTCTTGAGGCCATCATCGGGGGGCAGGAAACCTGCAACCTTTGCCGGGGTCGCGATATGGGACAGGTCGGCAGCGACACCAGGGGTGTTGACGATATCGAAGAGGCTAAGCTGCAATATTTTATTTTGAGTAAAACAAGCATCCCTGTGAGGGTTGCGCCGCTACCTCCGAGATGAGAGGATTAGTCTTGAGGAGGAGGGACAAGGGCTGGCCAATGCCGCCTGATCGAGGCTGATTGAGCGCTATCCCGCAAGACAAAAATGTGCAGAGCTGCGTACCTGCTGCACCGAGAACTACAGCCTTGACCATTGCGAGAGCGATGTGGGGATGTGGGAGAGATGGGAGTAGAGACCAAGAAGACGGGACGGTCCTCTTCCCCGCAGGCCGGGGGCGAGTATATCTCCCGCCACGTGACCGCCCGCACCCCGTGGGGCTTCCCGCTTCCGCCGCGCCCGGCCCGATCGCGTCCAAATGCTCTCCCTTCCGCCCGCTACGGTCGCAGTTCGCCGACTCTCGCTCTCTCCCTGCCCTCGTCGTCTTCCGCAGCACATTCGACCCCCCGCTCGTCGCACAGTCTACATTCGTTCTCGACTAGACGCTATGCCCGATTCCAAGGTCGTCGCGGTCGAGGAGCTCGCCTCCTCGGAAGCAAAGTGCGCCCCCGGTCGCGTGCGCATGCTTTCCGAGCCCGATTCCTAACTATCGCGGAACCCCGCCTCCCTCAATTTCAGATGGGTCAAGCTCAAAAAATGCCGATGGCAGGACCCGACAGGCACAGAGGTGCGCCGCTGTTTCTACCGGTAAACCGCCGATGCTCATGCCGCCCTGCAGCGTCTCTGGGAGTTCGCCGAACGGCCGACGCGTTCCTCATCCGGTGTCGATGGTATGTATGCGCATACTCGTGATTTTCTATCGAATGGCTCACCCCGACATCTTAGCTGTCGCCATCCTTGCGCTTCTGCGGTCGGAATCAGATGCGTTCCCGCCATCGACCATAATCATCGAGCAATTCCGTCCGCCGGTGAACAACTATGTCGTGGGTAGGTGGCGGACTGAAGGCTCCAAGCATCCAAGATGCTGACATGACTGTAATTTAGAACTTCCTGCAGGCATGCCTTCCGCGTTCGCGCCCCTGAAGTTTTTAACCTCCGGCGGCAGGCCTCATCAACGAAGGTGAGAGTGCGGAAGAGACAGCGATACGTGAATTAGAGGAAGAGACCGGCTTCAAAGCAAACGGGGTAGTTGAGACCTCACCGCTGCTTGTGGCGGATCCCGGTACGTATGACTTCTCTTACCCCCGGGCAGTGCTTATGTGTGCTTCGCAGGCATGACCAGTGCCAACATGAAGCTTGTAACGGTTGACGTTCCATTTCCCGAGAAGTTGGAGATGCCCGCCCAGAACCTGGATCCGGGAGAATTTATTACGGCACGCATTGTAGAATTGGGAAAGCTGCGCGCGGAGCTCAGAGGTTCGTCGTCCTATCTAGCGCCGTTCCGAATATGTTTGACGTCCTATCCTTTGGCAGAGTACGAGAAGAAGGTTTGTTTATGGCCATCCGATGCCCCATCTTACTCATTAGCTGTGGCAGGGCTTCGTTGTCGATGCTAGGCTGGACCATCTTGCCTCCGGGTTCGAGCTTGTTAAGAAGTTACACTCACCAAAGCCATGATAACCTGACGCCGGCGGGCGAATTGTATTACCAACCCTGTAACCGAGACGCGCGCTCAACACATCATGCATCAAGTGACCGTGTTGACTGCTTTACCAGGTGAGTCCGAGGTCGTGTTTACGAAACCGGACAGCAGACCGCAGGGAACGACTTCTATACGCCTCCTGCTGAGCTTGTATGCACTGCCTCTGCGGTAGAGCGCTTGACATGCTCACAGGATTCATTCGTGCATCTGATAGGTTCATCTCCGTGGCTTATCGCCCATGACCCATGAAGGCCGAATTCCTGCCTTTCTGCGTCACGGCCTGTGCACACATATATGCAATGAGGGCACAGGCAGGGTCTGCAACCAAGGAACTCCCCTCCCTGTCTGCAGATCCTCGTCCCAATGCCACCTCTCATCCCTCTCCAGAAGACCTCCTTCTCGTTCGATGTTTCCTCTCTGGCAGGGTTTTTAGGAGCGGAGGCCGCCTTATCGGTGATGATGCTTCCTCATATCCACACTAGGCGGAAGTGGTGGGGCTGGTACAATTGCCCCGGGAGCTACCACCTCTCCAAACGCTATGGCGAGCTGGCACGATTTGAATTTTGGCGCCCCTTCTGGCGCCCTTCCTCCGTTCCAGTGAACATCACCTTGGAGCCCGCCACTAGCCAGGGGCACAAATACACTTCCGCGAGATCCGGCGTCGTTCTTCTACATACAGGGCCCTTGGCGCCCCTATTGGTGGAAGGGTGCTGTGCTGTGGAGGCGGTAGAGATGAGAGGGCGGGAATCCGAGGCTGTGGACGTGGTAATTGCGAACCTTCGACGGGAACCCCAGCCGTACGAGCGTCCTAGGGTCCCAGATACATGTTCCACATGGCTAGCTGTTTTCCCTATACTCGCCACCTTATCCGCGGGTATCGCTTCGGTATGCTTTCACGATATCTATTGCGCCGCAATGATTCTTCTCGGACCCGTCTGCCACGGTCTAGCATGTCTGGTCATGGGGAACGCGAAATTCACGTACCAGCACCGCATCCCCCAAGAATCCCCTCCCCTCGGTGACGGATGGCTCGAATGCCAAAGGAGTTTCGTGGTCTTATTCGGGACGGAAGCCGCGGTCGCTCCAGTCACCCATGGTCGCTTCTACCTCACTCTTGACCAGCCGCAGGAGTACTACCGCATCACCCTCTGCTCCTTTCTCCTCGCCGTTCAGTTCCTACTCCAGCTCCTCCTGGTTCCTCAGGGCAGTCGCTTTGGCCAGGTCATGTTTTTTAGCTCTCTCGTGGCGTCCTGGCTCTATCACCAGCACATTCTCGCTTGCGCCAAGGATAACGTTCTACGACGTATCCTTATGTCGGACATTCTCGGCGAGCCGGCCCTACTGAAATACCGCTTCGGCACTAGAACAGCCGCGGTGGTCTTTCTAGTGCTCGCCCTCCGACCCGCGATCGGCCCCGCCGTCGAGGCCCGGCTACGGGCGCTGCTGCCCAGCAATACGCCGGTGTGGCAGCTCTGGCATGAGGTGGTGGCGCATAAGATTAAGTCAGGGGAGGCTCTTCGCTTTGAGGAGTGTAGTCGGGAGTGGCAGGAATCCAGGGGTCTCCAGTATCAAGAAGGCGTGTTGTTCAGGACTCTCAGAGGACGCAGAGCATGCATACGCGGCATACCTAAAACATTCACCTGGGATTGACTAGACTCACAGAGCTCTGCAATCAACCCCCGTTACTGTTATCGTTTGCGACGCGCTGTTTCCTATTACCAGCCTTTGCATTTGGGGCGGTGGTTAAGGTGCTGCAATGGAAGAGGCGACGATCATTCATCCGCAGATGGTTGTCGTAAAATATGGCATGAGGGCTATGCTATCTGGATCTATCATCGCCTCCAGGACAAACCTATCCCGCAAATTGGCATAGGTACGTCGATAGCTACCTATTCACAGCACCGAATAATTTCACCCGGCGCCTTTAGAAGCCCAGGCCCATTCTATACGGATTCCACGGCAGAAACTCCCTTGCATCGCCTCGCTCATTCCTCGAGGTTCTGGTCAGCTGAGGCCTTGCAGTTGCACCTGCACAGCCAAACCCTACGTACGTCCTATAAACACGACCCGACCGCGTTGCGTTCCCACATCCAAACAACGTCCCCAAACTCACACTTCCCCTCACCTCCGCGACAAGCTTACCTTGCACTCCTAGGTGAGCGAAACTCCTCACAGTTCCCTTGAGAACGAACTAACAAAGTCGCAGATACTCTCCCCTCCCTTCATATCGCCGATACACAAATGCCTTTTGATCAAATCAACTCCGCTACGCCGCTCTTCGCATCCGGCGCTACTGGGTTCGTGGGGGGCGACGCTGCCGCGTCCGCTACTGTCGTCTCCGACGTCTATGGTGGCGGGTGGGTGCTGAATCTGTACAACTCCCCAGGAAGCTACGAGATGGCCAAACGCATCACCAACCTTGTCCGCTCGCGCTTCTGGGACGGCCTCCACTCCGGCACGAATGTGGATCCAGTGGCGCTTTCACAGTCTACTCCCAAGCCAGGCCCAAAGTTCGTTGCTTCCTTCTCTGGTACCACAATCCCGCATACAGGCGACATAGCTCAAACCGTCCTCGATTTCTGCAAAACGCGCGAGATCAATGGCGTCGCTCCCGGGCGCGTTACCACCCCATACGCAATCACGATTTTGGACCTTGATCGCGCTCCACATAGCGAGACCCATCCCAACTTACAAGGTCACAAACCGTTCCTTCCCATTCTCGCCAGCATCGGCGCGTCGGCAGGTTGTGCTGTTATTGGCGACTGGACGAGCTTCTCAATGATCGTGCTCGGTATGGTGTGCAATGCGGCGACGTCGCACTCCCTGAGGGCTGGAGATCTAACGTTCACCCGCCCTGCCGAGACTCATGGAGCACCCGCGGGCGATGGTTTCTTGGAGGCCGGAAACGAACTCGTTGTCCTTCGGGGTACAGAAGGCGCCGTGACTACAGTCACCCGCGGTCGCTTCTCCCTCCGCTTCGCGAATGAGCGGGCGTTGGGACGACTGTCTACCTGCGCCACCTTGTCTACACTTCAATGCCTGGCACAGCTCGTGATCGTGCCGCAGGGTACTTTCTTCGGTCAACTGCTATTCCTCCTCTCCGTTGCGATCGCTTGGGTATATAACTACTGCACATCCACGCTGGAGAAGGCTAAGATCAAGATCGTTATGGAGGATCTTCTGGAGAAGCCAGCTGCGCGCCGTTACAGCGTTGGCACCCGCGCCGCCATGGCCGTGTTCCTCATGCAGGTGTTGAAACCGACGAACATCGAGGAGCAACTCGCTGCTCTGATACCGAACAACACCCGAGTTTGGTCGACATGGAGGAAGGTCGTCGCAGAGCGACTCAGCCATGACAAGCCGTTCTTCGACGGCGACCTCCCCGCGACTGCGGCCACCTTCACCCGCGAGGAGCAAACTCTACTTCGTACGCTCCTCGGCGATGCACAAGCTGCCAGTAACGTTGTTGGGTAAACTATCGCGTGAGCGCAGCGTTGGGTTGTACTGCTGAATTTCTATGTATTCATCTCGGTCTTCAGGACTCACAGTCTTACATACCCAAGCCGATTCAAAACGATATACGGTACCATATAGAACCACCGAGTGTATCCTGCTTTCCTTCGGGGCCGTCTAACCTCGATTTTTCTGGACTCTCCATTTCCCACCATGCTCTGACTTTCATGTATTGACTCTCATTCCTCTTCCCCTCCCGCTACGGCTAGTCTATCGTCTCCCGGTGATACCATTCACGAATTCCGCGAACCATTCAATACCATCGAATCTTGTATACCTACTCCCGATTTTGTACCAATAATGACGTTGCCATCTTGCCGCGGCCGCCGGTTACGATCCACATAGTACCTCGGACGGAATAATCACGCTAGTACCTATAAAATCTTGCCGTCTAAATCGACGCTCCACTAGTCTGAGGGCCGTTGCGATCATGTACTCCGGCACCATTACGGGCCGGCGCGCTTCGAGCTGCGTTGGGCCATGCATGATCGGTACACTCGTGACGGTGAAAGGATGGATGCTGTATTCAGTAACAGTGCTTGGTCGCCGCAGGCGGTGAAATGCCTCCTCTATTCCCTTTTTCACGCTGGCGCTGCAAAGTATGAAGATCATAGGCTTCGGAGGGAGCAGGTACGCACGCGCAACGTAACCCTGCTATGGAGTGTCGTTGACCCATTTTAGGTCCATCCAGGTCGTATCGGACCAGACGATATGAATAATGTGCGTCTTACATGATGTTGTCTGCCCACTCTGTGCCACCTCGTGCAACCCAGAAGGTGAGTCTCCAACCTCTCTTCACCACAAACCTGCGCTCAAACGTTCTCGCTACTGATGCCTCAGGAGACAGTTCGTCGTTTTCGCGCTACGGTGTGTAACAACGATTTCCCTGAGGCTCATTTCCGTACTCACAGGCACATCCCCCGTGCCATCTGGCGTACCCTGGATTGGGGAGGGAGAAATGCGGAAGCTTTGCTTCATGCCGCAACCCATGCTCCGGCCCACTCATCTCTGGGGCGAAGATACCACTGGCCTAGCGATATCAAAAAACGGATGAGAAGCGAAAACCTCGTGTTCTAGGTGCTTTTTTGTCCTTACAGTTTAACACCCCGAGAGCAATACTTAACCAGCGTGTAGAACTTCGCAAGTATCGAATTGCTCGCCCGTCGCCACCATACATCGTCTCATCCTCTACGACTATCATATCCCAAATTTCCTTCAATGGCATCGGGCTCACCCCAACAAGGCTTTGATCTAGACATATCCGGGGTTGCCGGGTTCTTCGGCGGGGACGCGTCCGTCTCAGCAATGGCGACGGTCCACATCTACGAGGGGCGGAAGTGGCTCGGATGGTATAACCAGCCCGGAAGCTTCGAAATTGCCAAGCGGTACGGCCAGCTTAGTCGTTCTCGCTTCTGGGATGCTCTCTATCCGGGAGTCAACGTCGACCCGGCCGTTTTGTTCGAATTTGATGGTATGGAGGGCCCGAAGTTTACCGCCGTACGGTCTGGGACAGTTCTACCGAAGACGGGCCACGTCGCACAGCTCTTCGTCGATGAGTGCAAGGACTTGCCAATAGCTCTATCGCCTAAGGACATTCCCGGGACCAAGACACGCGTGGCGAAGCCTGGCTTTGTGACTATTGCTGACCTGCCGCATGCGCCCCACCCCGTCGAAACTCCTCGGCAGCAGCGCAACGCAGCAAGCGCCCTGGCTTGCATCCCTATCCTAGCTTCGATAGCAGCATGCGCATCCTGCGCCGTGCTCCACGATTGGTATTCTTTTGCCAGCATTCTGATCGGGATCATTGCGAGTGGCGTGTCTTGCTACGTGATTGGCATGGGCGTTCTCACCTTCAGCCATCCTGAGGCAGCCCCGGGAGCCCCACGCGGAGATGGAGTAATGGATAGCGGCGGAAACGAGCTAGTCGTCGTGAGAGGAGAAGAAAAGGCGGTCAATTCCATCACGAGGGGATGCTTCTCCCTAGAATACGACAGCAAGCCTCAATACCACACGATCGGCGCTTCCGCCATGCTCCTTACCCTCCAGTTTCTCGCCCAATTACTCTTGATTCCTCAAGGAACGCTTCACGGTCAGATCCTCTTCCTTGCCTCGCTCGCCTTCTCATGGGGATACAACTCGTATCTCTCGTCGCTGGACAAAGCGAGTATTCAACGGACCATCTTGATTGATCAAGTTCTCCGTATTGCAGACAAGGACGCTGGGATGAAGAAGTACGAGCTGGGAACTAGGACGCAAATGGTGGTTTTCACTCTCCTAGCCCTCGCCCCGGCTAAGGAAACTGCACTCAAGAAAGTACTTGACGATCTCCTCCCGAACGACACGGACGTCTGGAACCTGTGGAAAGCACACGTTCTCCCGCGTATCGCGGCGGGTTTCTCCCCCGATGGCACCATAATCCTAGAGAACCACAGGTTGTTCCCAGGCCCCTCCGGGGACGCCACAAGTTCTCTCAGCGCTGACGAGTGCAAGCTGTTGAACACTCTCTGTGAGGACGCGAATGCGGCCGCAATGATGTATCGGATGCATTTACAGTGAGTTGTTCATTTTTACGCTTCTGGGCGCATATTCAGCCAACGTGTGCATTAGAAGGTTGCATTCGCAACCGAGGACAACCGAGGATCGCTACGGTTCTGCGAAATCGACAAACTCTAGTCGTAGAGGCGGCGCCCGTCCCTCCGTTGGAAGCCTGAGCTATATGCCGCTAAGCCCATCGAACTCCAGCGAATCCCTTGTGGCAAGGCAGGTATGAGCAACACACATCTATCAGGTTCCATGCTGCCAATTTTTCCGATGACCTTCGGTGATACTATCGTCCTGTAACGACTCGGGGCCAGGCCTCGGAATTTTACCGCTCTATTTATTCACTTCAAGGCTACCAGCGCCGATATACTCAGCCTGGAGGCCCTGATCCCTTCACATGCGTGATACCCGCACGTTTCAATCCGCAAATCGTTGGCACCAAATGGCGCAAATGGCGGTCGCAGTAATGGCCCAGAATTTGAAGTATTCTGGTAGGTACGTGACCGTGGGCAGAGAGGACCCCCGATTATAGTAGGGGGACCCCGATGCGTTTCCGGACAAATTTGGCCTCTCGGAGACCCCCCAAGGTACATTTTTTCCGGACAAAATGTCCTCAAATCGGTGTCCAACCCTATTTGGACGGGCGGACAAATCGGACAGCCAGGCCGGCCAAGCTACATCAGACGCGCGGACAAATACTGTAGCGCCCGTACTACTTACCGTTATAACTCCAACTCATGGGGCTATTGACATCAATTTTTTGGCTAATAGATGATTTACTCCTGTTTACTAGATTGACAGCACAATAAATAGGCGATCATAACAGCACTATTCAGTGAACTAATGGGCTATCTAATAAGATTTAAGTCTAGCCCGTTGTGGCGGTCCAAAGCTTGCTTGCAAGTCAGCCTCACCTCTCAGCTCTTGTTCTGTCGTCCGTCCTACTTAGCTCCATAGATCCCATTGTGTCGGTTGACGACACTGACTTCCTTGCACATGTGTTGATCCCTTAGTACTGTTGCTCACATATATATTTCAGTTCCTGCTCTGCAAGCCGTTTTTTTGGCGATTTTCCGGACAAATTAACGAAAATGTGAACCCTGTTCGTGCGTTCCGGACATATGTGCTTAGGCTCGGACCTTGTTTGGATGTCCGGACAAACGGCCCCCGAAGGGGGCCGAAGCCAAATTTTTTCCGGACATTTCGCTCCCAAAATGGCCAAAATTTAGCGGACATTTTGGGCAAAATCTTGATCGTCCTGATGTAGGTTCCCCTACCATAATCGGGGGTCCTGGGCAGAGAGGCTGTGTATCGCATATGGGCGTTCGTCGTGCCAGCGGCGGTGAATTTGATTTTCATCGAGTTTTCCTGAGTACACACACTCATCCAGCCTGACGAATGTGACCAACATGAGGCCCTTCCCAGCGGCAATACCAGTTCTCGTGTTCTCGTGGACCTCAAATAGCTCTCCTCGTCGATAACCATCAAGCATCCTCCCCATCGCTCGACCATCGCCCCGTTGAACGTCCTCCGCCATGCCGTCCACCATACCCCTCAAGGATTCCAGATTCAACCTCGACATTTCCGGTGTCGCGGGTTTCTTCGGTGGCGATGTCGCTGTCTCCGCGATGACGACGGTCCACATATATCAAGGAAGAAAGTGGTTGGGGTGGTATAACACCCCGGGGAGCTACGAGATCGCAAAGCGATACGGCCAGCTCGGTCGAGCGCGCTTCTGGGATGGCCTCTATCCTGGGATCAACGTCGATCCCGCCGTGCTGTTTGAGCTCGACGGCATGAAGGGCCCCCAGTACCGCGGCGTACACTCGGGCACCATCATGTCGAAGACGGGACACCTCGCTCACCTCTTCTTGCAGGAATGCAAGGATACTCCGCGCGAGGATGTCTTTGTGGTGCACGAAAACCTCACGTGCCGGAAGACGATGCCCATCGCCGTAACCATTGTCACGCTTGATCGTGTCCCGAATGTGGAGGAGCACCCCCGTCTCTTCCGGGATTCCACTGGCCCGCTCGCCAGTCTACCCATCGTGGCGTCGCTTGCAACCGCTGTTGCCTGCATGGTTTATCGGGATTGGTTCTGCTTCTCCATGATACTCCTTGGCATGCTTAGCAGCGGGTTGTCGTGCTATGTGATCGGCACCGGACGATTTACCTTTACCCACCCCAGAAACGCCGCTGGTGCACCGGCCGGGGACGGAGTACTGCATGGCGAAGGCGAGATCGTTGTCCTCAGGGGGCCCGAGGGCGCTGTTACGCCGATTACACGTGGTCGGTTCTCGCTCAAGTTCGCGAGCGAGCCCGAGTATCACAACATCGGTGCCTGCTCTGTGCTCCTCACCGTGCAATTTCTCGCTCAGCTTCTCCTTGTTCCTCAAGGCGAAATCTTCGGCCAAATCATGTTCCTTTGCTCGCTCGCCGTTTCCTGGGGGTACAATTCGTACCTCTCTTCCCTGGATAGGGAAAGCTTCCAGCGACGTATCCTCATGGAGCAGGTGTTGAGCAAGCCCGACAAGCACAAATATGAGTTCGGCACCAGGACTGCGATGGCGGTGTTTGTCCTCCTCAGTCTCGCGCCTGCCAAGCAGGGCGACTTGAGGAAAGTGTTGGACGACTTACTCCCCAACGAAACCGTGGTATGGAACGTCTGGAAGCAGGCGGTGATCGAAAGGGTCTGCAACCCTGGTCCGGCGGTCAAAATGCATCGCGGCGAGAGGAAGCCCCTCTTCGATCGTACTACGGGACATGAGGGCTTTCAGCCTGCAGACCTCCAGCTCATCGATGTCTTGTACAGCGACGCGGAAGTTGCTTTCGACGTCTTCTACAGGTGCGTGCTAAGCCCGGGCTCCAGTAACAAATCGCTTAGTGTTTGTGTAGGGTTCCGGCCGACAGTGTAAGTCTGGCTATGTCGGCGCAATCACCGACCTGTCTGACCCGTTCACCCCGCTAGATGTCAAGTCGCGCGGAAACCCTTGTCGGAGGTAGATGGAGCACTGCTATTGCCGGCTGACTTGACTTGGCAAGATCCCCAAAACATGTGCGTTCGTGCATCGTACCTTGTTTTCTTTCGAGACGATTTGGAACAAAGGGTATACCTTGATACCGCGTAGTATTCACGCACTGCATCTTCGTCGACTATGCTGTACTGCCACTTTCCAATCACGTTTTGTCGCTTGTGTTGTTCTCGTTGACCAGATCGCTTCAAGCATTGTAGCTTTCGTCTTTCCCTATGCCTGTTGTACGTCTTGAAAGAGTTCTATACTTTGTATTTTGCATACGGTGTCCCGCCACTCTGTATTACCAAAGGTCGCTCTCGAGTTATCGTCTACCCCCCCCCGCCCAATACAATGCCTTACAGATAGCCCTTACATATTTATTTGAGCAAGAATGAGCGCGTTGGACGCCTTGTATATGCACAATACTCAGTCCCTCAGGCCGCTGTAGAGTCTAATGTGGGGCGCTAACAGAAGGCTAAGCGCTCGGATGCCCAACAGATGAGGCGCGTCGCGTAAGTAGCGCCCGCCATACTCTTGCTCGCCTTCTCTTGCATCCCCATGTCTGCACGAAAGCACAAGCGACGACGGCTCGACGTCGAAGTCGAGCATGTCTCCGAGGAAATGGGTGCGCCCCCGCAGGAGGATGCAGAGCTGCCCGTCGAGGAGGGACCTGAGCCAGCCGAGGTCGCGCAGGAGCCCCAGCCGGAAGCGGAATCGGAAGCCGAGGCGTCTGCGAAGGAACGAGAGGTGTGGGACGCGTTCAGAGAAGAGCAGTACGAGCGTGCGTATCTTTCTAACCCACTTCGTATCATCGGAAACCGCTCATGGGCCGCCTTTGTAGTATTGGAGCAGCTCCCGCTGTCTCTGCACCGAGCGTTCACGCTCATACACGAACTGGACCAACAGGCGCAAGGTGAGTGGGCTCAGTCCCCGCCCTCCGATCGTCAATTGACATAAACAAGACAACATAACGCATCTCACGCCCGCCATCCTCAAATACGTTTCCATACGCAAAACCCTCGCCGCCGCGGCGCAACCGCAGGACTCCGCACAACCTGAGGGCGACGCACCCAACATCCCCGCCGATGCAGAACATAGCGGCTCGACTAATGGATTCACGACCAACGGCAAGGTACCTAATGGCAGCTCGGCTTCCTCAACCACCGGAGCTACTCCGGGGCCTTCCACAAGGCGACACACTCAAGTCTCCGCCTCCAGTTCCCTTGCCTCTGTCGTGCAATCCTCAACCTCGACACGAGAGCTGCTCATCCACATAGCCCAGTCTGCGGAAGAGGTCACGAGGGCGTGCGCAGAGAAGGTGTACCTAGCCCAGCATGCCTACGATCTTGTACGCTCTTCCTGCGCCGGCTCAACGGCGACAACATACTCACTAAGTCTCATGCAGGTAGACAGGTATATCCGGGACTTGGACCGCGCCATCAAGGAGCAGGAGGCCTCCATCTCCCTCGGTCTCCGTCCGGGGACACATCCAGCTTCTATCATCCTCCCCGAGGTAGTAGCTCCTCCCAGCAGCCGCGGACGTGTCGTCACCACCCCACCCCCACTTTCTACTTCTATCCTCGCACCCATCCTCGTATCCCCCCTCGCGTCATCTACGGCTGGACCCCCCTCCGCCCCAACCCTCCCTCCTATCCCCACCGATGAAGTACCTCACGCGCCCATCGAAATCTCGGAAGACCCGTCTGAAACACCGGTCGAGCCCGACATCGAGATCGTCGACGACCCCGCGGCGGACGAGCACCCCGAGCCGCAGCTCGAAGCCTCCGAAGCCCCGCCAGAGCCTCCCAAACCGAAGCGCAGGGGCAAAAAGCGGAAACGGCTGACGGTCCGCCGGCGACCAACGGAGTCGACGAGCCACGCAGCGGCCGAGGCTGCTCCTGCGCCTACGGAAGAAGACGAAGAGCCCGCGCCCTCCGTCCAAGAGGAGAGCCAGCCCCCACTCACGCTACGGATCCCGGCGCAGATGCTTGCGCCGGCTTCGGCGGCGACCATCGACGACCTTCCGCCGGACCCGAACGAGCCCCGCTACTGCTTCTGCAACCAGGTGTCTTTCGGCGATGTGCGTCCCTCGCGCTTCCAATCTTATGTTACAGTGGGTTGACTTTCTACGGACGAGCAGATGATTGCATGCGACAACCCCACCTGTGCCCGCGAATGGGTAAGTGCTTTTCACGCTTCGTCCTGCAGCGCCGATGATTAACAAACCCAATCTAGTTCCACATAGGTTGCGTGGGCCTCACAAAGATACCCAAGGGCAAGTGGTTCTGCCGAGAGTGTGCTGAGCTCCGGAAGCGGCCAAAGTCTCGCAAGAGAGCTCGGTAACAGTGCTACACCCCGATTATTTTCGCTCGTACTTGGGACATCATCTTCCCCTCACTCTTTCGTCTGGTCAGTATGTCGTAGCATAGTGTACATGTACAACACGGGTATGGGCGCATACAATACATGATAATGTAATGTTGAAAGCAATATACAACAGTCGTCGGGAACGGGACCGAGACATGGCAGACGTCGTACCTCATGTACTTCGAACCTGCATTCCCAGCTTGTTCGCAAGCGTCTCCATGTAGACTTCTGAATGCGCAATTTTTTTTTAGCAAAGCCGAATCGTCTGCAACGCGCCGACGTACCTGTCTCATGCCTCAACTTCCAATACTCGGCAAGAAGTTCGTTCAGCTCCGCCTGGTTCGTCTTCATATGCTCTGCCATCTACACACGGCACGTCAGCCATCCCACATCGCCTCCGCAAGCACATATACAGCCGAAGCGCCGCACCTGCCGCTCGACCTCGTCCGCCTCTGCGCGGAGTTCCTCGACCTGTCTATCGTTATCGCGCCGCTCGACGGACATCTCCTCGTACTCGCGCTGCAGCCGCTCAAGCGTCTGCTGGCTCGCGAGGCGCTTGTCCTCGGCGTGCCGCTGCGCACGCTCGAGCTTCTCCTGCGCGTTCGAGAACTGCTTGTGCACACGCTACACACGCATCCCCCAGAGAAGCCCGGGGCGTCGCGTCAGTGTACCGAACAGGGTCGAGGGAAAGAACGCGGGACGGACCTCGCGGCGCATCACGAGCTCTGCGCGCTCGCCCTTCTTGCGGTCGAGCGTGTCCTTGAGGTCGCCGAGCTCCTTCTGGGCTGCATCGAGGACGCGCATCTCCTTCTCGATGACCTGGAGCTGCTCCACGCACGAGCGGACGTCCTACGAGGCGCGGGCCCGCGCGCGCACGTCAGCATCCGCCAACGCCCACGGTGACCCTCAGGGGCCCGCAAGCAAGCGCGCACGCACCTTCTCGATGTTGAGAAGCGCGGCGATCTTAGCCTGGAGGTCACGCGTCTTGGCCTCGTTCGCGACGACGGCGCGCTTCTCTTCGGCGGCCGTGTGGCCCATGGACGAGATGTTGCGCTTGATACGCTCCGGGGACTGCACGATGCGCGAGCGGGTGCGGCCGATGTTTTCCGTCGCTGTATTCATCTCGCTGATCACTTTCTCCTGCAGGCCGCGACAGGTGCGTTGAGTATGGGTTATATAGCCTCGGGGGTAGAGTGCGCACCTTCTCCACAACGAGCGCCGCCTTCTCTTGCTTGAGGCTCTCAACTTCCTGCAGAAACCCCATCTGACGGTCCTTGTATGCGATGACCTGCTCCATCAATGCGGTGTTCTCTTGCCGTAAAGCCTCGCACTTTGGTTCATCTTCGGCTCGCCGGACTCTATGCAACGGGTGTCAGTCGCGAGCTGCTGCGCTCGGCGCGGTCGATACGTACTTGAACTCGGACATTCTCTGCTCCAGTTCCGTGGTCTCCTCTGCAACGACCTGGCGTTCCTTGATGACAGCGGATGACTGGTGTCTGAGGCGGGTGATGAAGGCTTCGCTCTGCTCTGTGAACTTGATAAAGTTGATGAACGCGGAAAAGACGGCGCGCGTGCGGTCGGGGTCGGGGAAGTAGAGGTCTCTTGCGCTGAAGTCTTCAATCTTGGCTGCATGTGCGAATCTCTGGCTACGCACCAGTTGAGCAGGAGGACAATGATTGACATTGGGAGGACATACATGTGGTAGAGGAGGAGGTTGTGTGCTAGTGCCTGCGAGTATAGATCCTGAGCCGGGATGAGGTTCCCTTCTCGCGTCAGAGAGTTGGGTCGAACGTACTGGAGTGTCGGTTGTAGCAAGTGCTTGTTCTATCGGCTCCTGGAGCGTGTCCAGGGTTATGCCGGTGAGCTGCTCGAGACACGCGCTGTATACGCCGAGGACAAAGTCGGAGGTTGGACGGGCGACTTGTTCTGGGCTGACGGAGTATCCCCAGCCGGTGAACGCGTCGACGACCTCTGGCACGGGGAGGGAGGGGAACCAGAAGGAGGACATGGTCGGTGTATGCGCCTAGGCGGGCCCGGGGAGGACGCCGGATGGGGGGAGCTCCAAGGTGTCGCTGAGCGAGAGCCAAAACGCGCCGACGGCGACAGCCACCGACGCGAATCCGGGCGTCTGCGGACAGCGGTCACATGAGCGGGAACGCGTCGCGAGCTTGGGACGTGTCTCTCGCACTCTCTCAGCCACGCACGCTCTCACCGGCCCATTCGCTCTCACCCAAAGGCCACTCGCGTTCGGGCGGCGGCGCGGGGACACCGCCCAATCCGTCTTTGCGTCCGCTATCCGTCCTCTATCTTCCCTCCCTCCCCCGACCCCCGCCCCGCCCTTCTTCCCTCCCACCGCCATGGCCGCCCGTCCCAAGAACAATCTCGACGAGCTCCAGCGCAGGCACGCCGCCTCCACAGCGCCCGCAAGGCCTGCTCCGACCACGCCTCTCAGGAGCACCGGCAAGGTGGGCCACACCTTTCACCCTTTCTTTCTTCTCATTTACGCGACCTGTCCTAGCCCAAGTTCAAACCGGCCAAGTCGATCGCGACATCTACCCCATCCTCCGTCACAGGTATGCGCGCGTTCCTGCTCTTTATGGCCGTCTTACCCTCCCCATCCAGTGCGCAAACTTCCGTCTTTCTCCACCCCAGGTTTCAACAAGCCCAAGCCCTCGCTTCCCGCTCCCGACCTTTCGACCTCTGCCGCCGACACCAGCAACCTCTCGGTCATCAGTATATCCGACTCCGACTCCACCGCCTTCAATGCATCGACCTCCAGCATCCCTGCCAAACGTCTCTCCTCCGCCTCCCCCGATGAACCACTCCTGCCTCTTTCTCCCAAGCGGCCCAAGACGGATCATGTCCCCGATAAAGAAAACATCTTCAGGGTCGATCCTCCCGTTAACGGCAAGGGAAAATCCCGCGAGCAGACTCACCACTTCATCCAGCCCTCTACAAAGGCCACCGTCGGCGAAGCCCTTCTCCAGGTGTCCTCCGCGCATAGTACAACCCGCGCCCCCGAGACAGGCCCCGCCGCTTTACGTCTAGGTTTTACTAGCCTCTCGCACGACCCTGACCTCGAAGAGGTACGTAACAATCGCGTTTTCCACACGCGTATTCGCCAATGACAGCCCATGCCTGGTCCATGCTTTTCAGAAATCCGAGGAAGAACTCCAAGGAGTGATCACTACAGCCCTCGCTCTGATTGAAGCCTGCAATAAGGAGATTGGTGCTGCCCGCGCCGATGCAGGCAAACCGCGAGACGTCCTCTTGTGCAATTTGATCAAGTAGGCTCTGTACTTCAATAGCACCCCTGGTACTAATTCCCCCTCACAGCGATTATCTGGAGAAGAGACTCGCGAGTGCTCGTGCTTTAGTTAGGGCTATACAGCGGGGCGAACGCCCAGCAGCCGGTGGAGCAAATTCCGTCGCGCCCAACAGCGTGGTTGTGCCATCACGGACAGCTTCCGTCCACTCCAATGAGCCTCTACAAGTGAATTCGG
This sequence comes from Trametes hirsuta, assembly GCA_001302255.2. NCBI lineage: Eukaryota > Fungi > Basidiomycota > Agaricomycetes > Polyporales > Polyporaceae > Trametes > Trametes hirsuta. The sequence continues at coordinate 1,253,080 of CP019376.1, forward strand.
CACCGTATGCGCCCCGTGAACGTGTAAATACACCCGTACCTCTCGTTGCTGTCCCCCCCATTGCGGGTCCTTCCACTACAACGATAGATGCCTTCGACATGGACGACGAGCTTTGGGCATCGTTCGACGATGGCCCTGCCTTTGTTCCAGATCCCCTACCCCCGCCAGCCCCCGCACCGCCTAGTCCACCGGCCAGCCAGCCACGAAGTAATGTCCCAATCATGACCGCCCCGGCTCGACCCCCGACCGCGAACGGACCCGTCCCTGACCCTCCAGACCTCAAAGCGAAACCTTATTACGATCAAGTCAAACACACACTTACGACCGTATTCGGCTTACAATCTTTCCGTGCCCTACAGCTCAAAGCAATCTGTGATGCCATGGACGGCCGCGACGTCTTCGTCCTCTTCCCTACGGGGAGTGGAAAGAGTCTAACCTTCCAGCTGCCGGCTGTGTGTCAGGACGGCATGACCGTCGTCGTGAGCCCACTCAAGTCTCTCATCATGGACCAGCAGCGCGCGCTCTCCAAGCGCGACGTCGACGTCGAGTATCTGCTGGGAAATGGCGAGATGTCCGAGTCCAAGCGGCAGGCGATACGGCAACGCCTGCGCACCGGCCAACCCCCCAAACTGCTCTACCTCACCCCCGAAATGCTGCAAATGAGCGACTGGATGAGAGACATCCTCAAGGACCTCCATGCGAAGCGGCGGCTCATGCGGTTCGTGGTCGACGAAGCGCACCTGATCACCGACTGGGGGCGCACGTTCCGCGACTCCGTATGTTCCACCGGCGCCCGATGCGAAGTGTACGGCTCACTGAACATTTCCCGCAGTACATCGTTCTGAGTGAGCTCCGCAAGGTGTACCCCAGCGTGCCCATCAGCGCGCTCACCGCGACCGCGAACGCGGAGGTGGAAGGCGACATCATCGCGAAGCTGGGTCTCTCCATCCACGCGCCGCTCAAGCTCTCCTTCAACCGGCCGAATCTCGACTACGACGTCCGCCACAAGAAGAAGAACGCGGTCGCAGAGATTGCGCAGTACATCAAGCAGGAGCACTCGGGCGAGACGGGCATCATCTACTGCAACGCGCGCAACCGGTGCGAGGAGGTTGCGAAGGCCCTCCGGGACGACCATGGGTTGAATGCGCGCCATTATCACGCGTCCATGAGCGAGGGCGACCGGAATCGCGTGCAGGACATGTGGAGCAAAGACGAGGTCCAAATAATCGTCGCTACAGTAGGCTCTTACCTGAGTGGTAGATGGAGCGCGGCTAACGAAGGGGAATACAGATCGCGTTTGGCATGGGAATTGACAAGCCAGACGGTAAGCTCCCCTACCGGTCTGTTCTATCTTTCGCTAACTTGGTCACAAAAGTGCGCTATGTGATCCACTTCAACCCTCCGGGGTCGCTGAAGGGCTACTACCAAGAAACCGGACGTGCAGGTCGAGACGGCAAACTCGCACATTGTATTCTCTGTACGCCTGTTCGAATGACGCGCGACGCACACGCTAACCCGCACGCCCAGACTACGCCACGCAAGAGTTCTACCAGCGCATCGACTGGATCCGCAAGGACGGGCAGAAGAACGGGCAGAGCCCCGAGTCCTGCCGCTGGCAGGAGGACGACTTCCGGCACGTCCTCGGGTACTGCATGAACAACGTGCGCTGCCGGCGGCAGCAGGTCCTCAGCTTCTTCGGCGAGCAGTTCGCGCCCGCCGACTGCCACCAGATGTGCAACAACTGCCGCGACCCGACGCCGAGCGTCACCGCCGACCACACGCGCGACGCGCAGCAGGCGGTGCGCCTCTGCCAGAGCGTGCCGCGCCAGCTCACGCGCAACCAGCTCGCGAACGCGCTCAAGGGGAGCAAGTCGCAGGACATGGTCCGCAAGGGCCTCGTCGGCGGGCCGTTCTTCGGCGCGTGCGGCCGCATGCCGATGGGCGACATCGAGCGGCTCGTCGACGAGCTCCTCCACGGGGGGTTCCTCACGACTGAGATTGTCACACAGGGGAACGGCTACTCGCAGCCATACCTCCTCGTACGTCCCCTCATCCGCAGTCACAGCCCTGACATTGATGTTTACCCGCTGTGTGTGATTCCTGCAGGCGACCCCCCGAGCGAACGCCCTGCTGTCCGGGAAGGAGAAGCTGGAGATCACATTCCGGAGAGGGACCCGCGGGGACGCAGCGAAACCCCCCTCCCGCGCACGCAAGCCGCGCAAGGGCGGAGCGCAGGACGCCGCCGCCGCCGACTACGATTCCCCCAGTGCAGGCCCCTCTCGCACCAGCTCCTCCACGGCCCCGTCGTCGCGCGGGCGGCGGGCCTTCGTGCCCCTCCCGCCCCCGGAAGCGGAGCGCAGCCTCTTCCAGGACGACCCCGACGATGAAAACGAGGACGAGGACGCCGTCGCGTGGGCAGAGGACGAGATCGAGGAGGAGTCGAGCCCGCCCCCCGCGCCGCGGCGCATGGGCACGCGCAACGTGCCGTCGGCGTCGCAGAGCGTGACGGCGGGGTGCGACTCGGAGATCGAGGAGGTGGACCCGCCGCCGCTGCGGGTCACGATCATTGGCAAGGAGGACCTCCGCTTCGACGGTGACGACGGCGACCCTGAGACGCAATGCAACCAGGCGTTAACTAGGCTCCGTGATGGGGTACGTATACGCTCATCACCCCCCTTCCCTGGGAGTTGTGCGACCCTGACGTACGGTGGTGCTAGATATCGGGAAACGACCCCGAGATACGGGACCTGCTCACGGAGGAAATTATCGGCCTCCTATCTACGACGCTGCCCAACGGTCAGTCTCGAATTAGCTTCCAAGTCATAGGCACCCTTTGACAAGCCTGGTAATCCGTAGACACGGAAGCCCTAAGAAATCTTCTAGAGTGCGAGGGGATTTCCCTGGGACTCCTTGAACCATATACCAAGCGTGTCCTGTCGATATGTACGAAGTACTGCATGATGCGTCGGAGGTAGACTTGACGTCCCAGGCGGCAAGCACCTGCCTGACTAGGTTTCCCCTAGGTATATGTGCGATATAATACAGGTAGTAGCCGCTAGTATTGTACTTTCTTTGGGGATAATCTACAGTAGATGTCTCACCCAATGTATGTTACATGACCCTCGATGTCTACAATGCGTGTTAGGGACTGTATGTATCTACAACCAGGAACCCGGCCCCAGACGTGCACAAGCAGGTCGTCAGCGATTCTATTCCTCCTCCCACTTGAACGTGCTGTACCACCCATGATCGCCCTCCTCCATCGTGCTCGTGCGCGAGAAATGGCTTTCGTGCGTCAGCCACGCAGACGTGCCAAACAGGCGGCCGGTGACTTCGAGGAGCTCCTCGAGCGTATCGACCACGTTCTGCATCACCTCCTGCTCTGCGAACGCGTACACGAGCGACAGCCCGAGCGCGTGCGGGTCGTCCTCGCGTGCGCGCCGGATGCACTCCTGAACATGCGCCTCGAGGTTCGCGAACGCGTGCCGCGCGGACGGCAGGAACTGGGGCAGCGGCTCGCGGGCGCGGAACGCGTGCTGGCACGCGAAGAGAGTGATGCACACGCAGGACATCTGTCAGAGGCCGTATGAATGAGATCTCGGGCGGCGATAGAGGTGGACAAGGGTGGGGCGGACGCACGAATTCGCGCCGCTCCTTGAAGACGTTCGCGACGGTCTCTTTTCGGGGAATGTTTTCCCTTATTTTGCGGAGGCCGGTCATCAAGTCGAGCAGCTTCTGCATCGTGGTGATGACCTGGCGGTAGTGCCGGAGCGGTTTCTGCACTCGCGGTCAGCCCTAAATCGGCTGCGCTGCACTTGAATGTGTGCTCACCGGGAGAAGACTAAGTTCGTCGTGCATGGTCTTCACGAGGGCCGACAGCCGGTACAGCGCGCTCCGAATTTGCAGCTCTAGTTTCAGGGTCTTCCGGCGTTCTTCGTGTATGCGAGCACGATGGATGCGGAACATGTCACTAAAATCGAGACGTGAGTCATGGAACCGTAGACACCTCCCGTGTGACGCACTGGCTTAGTGTGAGATAGAGGCTACTGAGCAGTCCGAGCGTCCGGCTCGTGTCCGATAAGAACAGCACCTATTGAGTCGTTGCGTGAGCGAAGACTCGGGGCACACAATCCTTAGTTGACGTACGCGGCAATGGCGCGGGAATAAAAGACTGTTCACGACAAGGGCGGCCACGATGCCGGCAGCAATCATGACCGCACGTATGATGGCCAATTCTGCGCCGTCGTTAAATGTCACGGTTTGGACGCGACGAAAGGGAAGCTTACTCAGTGCCGAGGTACTAGGATCTGGGCTGATGTACGGGGCCATCAATATCGGAGGCACGGCGACAGACCTGACGTGCTGTTTGTTACGAGATTCGAACAAAGCCGAACATCTGCTTACGCAGGAACTGCCAGGGGTGTAACGGAGGTTTTCAGGATGATCCAAGTGATAGGTATATCGAAAGCCTGTCAATTTACGTGTGAGCGCCGGTAAACACACAGAAGACATAAGGGGACATACGGTGACCATCGCGACCAAACCGTAAGGATTCGTTCCAACGATAATAGATGCCTAGGATCTATAAATCGAAAGTCCACAATACGTACAACGCCGCTACTGACCACGTAGCCGTAGACCGCGCCCAGCACCGTGCCGATCTATGACAACCGTAAGCAATGTGCCTTCAATGATCGTACCGCTGAATTACCAATCGTAAATAACCTGTCCTCCATGTTGCGCCAGTGTTCGTTTCCAGCACCCAAAGGTAACTATATGCGCACTCAGTCCGACGGCTTCTGGCCGCGGCAATGTTGCTTACCTGATAGTCATCCACTGTCCACGGAACGACTGGAACCAGTCGCGGCCTGAACGGATCAGCCGCCTTGCATCGTAGAGCGGCGAGACAACGCACCAGCTGATCCTTCGGGCATGAACGCCGGAAACGTCAAGACGGCAACTCCGATGGCATTCTTCAGCCCATGCCTCCAATGGCTCGAATGCTGCAACGCCCGGTGCCGTTTTGACAGCCAGACACGCACGCGGAGCATCCGATCGGTCGACCACAGCATGCTGATCATCCCGCTCCAGTATTTCCACGTCCACGGCTTCGCCTCGTTCATCTGCAAGTCTGTCCTACTCGTCGTCGCGGAGTGGGTCTTGTAACGCACGGAGAGGCCACCCGCGGGTAAGGCACGTCCCTTGACCAAGGTGAAAGAGAAGGCACGTTCGGCAAGTCCTTGTCGGGCCTCGGTGAACGTCAACCTCTCGTCGGCGCCAAGGTCCATGACGTCTTCTTCGGCCATGCCGCCAGATGCAAAGAGTACGTCTCCTGTATCGTCAGAAATGAAGGGGTGCGGAGGCACGCCGAGCCATTGGAGATTCATGTGCGGATACCACAGTCGGGTTGGCGAGTCCTCGTACAAGGACGCAACGTTCTCGGCGACCTCTAGTGCGCTACCCATTTCTTGCGCCATCTACGAGGCAATGTAAAAGTTAGTATTAATTGGCGGCCCCCGGACCTTACGTGACTACGCACCTGGAGCAACGCAATAGCCGCTACGCTACAGTCGAATATCTCTTTAGGTAAGTGCGCATGTCGCCCTTCTGCACGCTGCTGCATGTCTACTTGATCGAAAACGTGCTTGAGAACTTCCCGCATATGGTCCCTGGCCACCTTCAAATGACGCTCGGCCGCGTGAACGGCGGCTTTCTGGGAACCCGACACCGCATGAGCACTTTGAGGCGTCTCCCTGGTAGACTCCCGTTGACGAAATGTGATAGCAATCAGTTGCTCCACGGTTTTCATGGCGTCTAAGATCGCGTGAGCTAAGGTGAGCGCCGGGGGCTCGATGGTGATCACAAAAATACTGTCGTGTTGGAAATGAGAGACGTGCTCATATAGACTGGGAGCTCCGCTGCGAGGTGAACGAGGGGAATGAGGAGTGCCGGGTATGCTTTGGGAGGGTCTGAGCGGCGCCATACCCCATGCGAGCTCTCTACGCAGATGCTCAACGATGCCGACGAAAGGATGAATGGAATGAACTGTAGTAAAGATTGTAATTAGTCGCACGATAGTACAACGCACGCCGACTACGTACGGCTAAGTCGTCCGACCCGCAACTCGAACGCCGCTTGTGAATATGACTCATTCAACTTGATCGAGCGCTGGAGGAGTTGACTGTGCAATTGACGATAATGGGAGTATGGCATCTTCGTCTCACGAGCACCCACGCGGTAGAGGCTAGACGAGAGGCATTGCTCTAGTAGGGCGAACGTCGCTGCTGTCTCTGTCTCGAAGTTGGTGGTAGACCCGCGGAGAATGAGCAGCATAGCCACTAGCGAGACCAGACACAGAATCGCAGCGGAGAGAGTGATCCAAAGGAAATTGCCCGAGTCTTCAAGGACATGCTGTGTGGGCGGTATGAGACTATGCTGTGAGCGTCGCGTTAGTCGTGAGCACACACCGACGACACGCCCACATTGGTGGTCAATAGCCAGACGGATATGAAGCACGAGATGCGGGTAGACAATTGAAGTCGAACTAGTCTGCTCTTCACGATTCCCGCTGTAACACTTTCAGAGACACTTCAGTGGGACAAATACGTCCAGCTTACCTACGAAACTGATGAGTATCAGGAAGACAGCACATGTTGCCCTTGCACCCGCTGTATCTCGGCCAGCAAGTGACGCAATATACTTTGCCAAAGTAGATACCCCGATGCCGATTAATGCACCAAGGATATTGAGCACTGTAAGCTCAAGCTGTTGCGCGAGGTTTTCTTGGACGCCGAAGACGAGCTCTTTCAAGGCCAGAACGAGGAATGCCGACGGTCCTCCTAACCGGGAGAAGGGACGTATGACTATGATCAGCGAACACAGGAACGTGGATAGAAGCCGCGCGAGGGGTCGCTTCGCAAAATATTCTCGTGCGACATCGAAAACAGATCTAGGGGCTCCGCTAAATGACCAGACTTTGATGGCGTTCAGCACGTTCATGAGTACACCGGCTCGAATAGTTGGTGGATTCCGAGCGCGAGGACCATAGCGTGGGGACCGGTGTGAGAACGCGAGGAGGACTCTGAGCTCGCAAGACCGAAATGTCGTCCGGTCGTATCGGGATGGAGCCCGAAGTGGCAATGTCATTTGTTTGGCCGACCAAATAACCATGTTTACGAGCGTCTATGTCTTCGTTTGTTGTGCTACATCTGTTAGTCTATGTTACTGGAAGTAGTCCAAGGAACCCTAATGCTGTTCGTTGTCCATAGGCGTAGTAGTGGGTAAATTGGTGTGCTGCGGCTATTGTATCAAAACATTACTACCTTGGCTTCCTAGAATATGAGGCTGAAATATTTCCTCTGGAGAGAAGGAATCTAGGCTGACACTATGGATCATAAGCTTAAGTACTCACACAGGGGATCAATACCGCGCCGCTCTCTCACACATATACGCCAGCCATTATAAAATCATGACCACGTATTCTGCAGGTATAGTCGGAATACCTGTTGGAAAAGACGTCAAGTCCGTAGTCTAAATTTGCTCTGAAACATACCTAGTACAATATAACACGGACATATCCACCTGGATGACGGGCCTTTCGCTGCGCCAGCTCCAGGATTTTTCATACGACCCACGATGATCATTAGCCTGGCCTTAGGGAGCCCCTAGATGAGGGGTTCCCCCCTATAGGCCTAGACAGTGGTTACAATGAAAACAGTGTAATATACTAAGAATTGGGTCTAGGTGTCGTATTTTTTTACACAGAATTAGAACTAGTAATATGCGTACACACCAGAGCATCCGCAAAAACGTTCAACTTGAGTGTCGATGAAAAAACATGAAGCCCGAGTCGACAGTTTCGGATGAGTCTTTGAACTAGGGTAGGTGTAACACACGCATTTGCTCGGTTGTCCATGCTTTGTCGTCGGGGATTTTGGGAGGGCATACCCGTAGAAGGTAAGAGTGATAGAGTTGAAAGCAATCGGAAAGACCCCGGCCACGCGAGTGACTCGCCGTCGGCCAAGATCGTATGCGTACCTGCCTTTTCCAGCGATGGCCTTGCCACCGGGCATTCGGACGGCAGCGACGCCAGTCCCCCGTCTTCCTGCGCTCATCTGCCCGTCCACCGATCCGTTCGCAAGCTACCGACCCTGGTATATGTGTTTAACACTCAGAAAAAGTCGACAAGAGAACTGCAATCGTGGTCTCCAGCAACGGCAGCCAACAAATTAGCATTGCCGGACGCTGTGAGAGAACCAATCAAGGAATATGGACGTGTGAGTCGCCCGGGGCAACAAGCAATGTCTGCGGGTTCAATCCTATGCCGAAGGCACCCCGACCATCGCTCCTGTACATGGCTACACGGTCAGCAGTCGTTCCGTGCAGTTGACCACTTCATTACCTCACGAGTGGTCATAGCGCATGCCCGATGTGGAGAGTAACCATGAGCACAGTGTTCAATCCAAGGGGATTTGATTAGCGGTTGAATTGGCTGGTCGCCGACTAGGAATGATGGGTACGTCTCCTGCCTTACCCTGACGAACCGCTCAAGCAGCCAATACTCCGTCGAACGCTTAAGAACGTCTTGCTGTCACTTGGAAGCTTCTTGTCCCTCATCACCGGCATCGAGGTCCAGGCGTGTTCAACCAGCCGACCGGTAACTCGAGCAGGATGTCAGAGCAAACCTCCTTCACAAACAATCCATACTCCGACACTCACCGGGCACGAGAGTTCTACGCCCTGCATCTGCCTCCATGCTCCTGAGTCTCGATGACCTCAAAAGGCGAAAACTGACTACCGGACTTCCAACGCCCCCGCTCGCAGCTTGTCTCGCCTCGGCCTTGCGTAAGTTCTGTCGCCGCCAAATTCTCGTCTCTGGCGAAGGCGTACGGAGTGGACGGTGCGGGCACATTCGAACGTTCAGGGATGAAGCGCCCCAAAACGTGTATGGTGTGCTGGCCGACGGATGGGTAGAGCCTCGGTGGAGCTCGCCGTCGTATCCGACATAGGCGAACTGGGACCGCCTTTCGGTGAAAGGGGAACAGGAAGGGTGGACGCCACCGGCAAACCTAGTACGGATTCAAGACGGGTACGCGTTCGTATGGGTGTTCTCCTGTGGCGCCCGCCTCGTCCCCTCGCCCTCGACTGCTCCGAAGTAGCACGGTTTCTCCTCTCGCTCGTCGCGAAACCGACGGTCGATGCCGCCCATGTCCTGCGTCATACGCCGGTGGAGCATCAGCGGCCAGCGCTATGCCAGACCGACAACTTGGCGCAAGGCCGACTTCCCAACCCGCGAGCCGCAACGGGCGAGGACCCCCAAACGCTCGTGGTCGTTCGTCCCCCACTTGAACAAGGACGTCTTCTTATCAACCGGGCGCGCACGAGCAGCATGTAACGGCGCAGCTGCCTCCGAAGTCCCGAGTGTGTCATCCCAGCCGCGTCTCTCGCTTCGCCTTCCCACCGTTCATGGCCCTCCCCTCGGCAGGGCGATCCCATTCGGACGCCCGAAGCCATGTACATTGCCACCAAGTTGCCAGATAGAAAGCATGAGAGGCGACATGGGGGCAAAGGCCGGCCTGGCTCGAGCGCAGCATACTCTCCCCCTTGCTGGTCCACGATCGACTGCTCCGTACTGTCGTCACCTCGGCGCAGGTGGTTGACAACCACGATGTCCACGCCCCACGATGGCTCGGCACTTGGCCAATTTTGCTCGCAACCACGCGACCAGGATGCGAGGAGCGTCTCAGGGTCGCGGAGCGGAGTCTGTACGCCAAGTAGTAAGTGTGAACACGTCTTTCCTCACCACGTACCGCGGTTAACCGTTTAGTTGGACTTAGGGGCCATTCGTATGTGCTCCGCGCACCTTTACTGCCAACCTACGGCATGCCATAGAGCGAGAGACCTCGTGCCTGTATGGCTAGGCCGTGGAGGGGCTTGCCTATGTCCTCCCCGGGTGCCTTCTGTTTGTGATAGCCTGCGCGCCGAGCGAACCGTCGATCCACCCCGTTGCTTCGGCCTGTCCTTCGTCGAAGACCTCGCCCGTCCCGCGAATACCACCGACAATCAATCGTCAGCTTCATAAGACGCACCACTCGGCATCGTCGGGGCCATGAGGCTCGAAGCACGGTGGCCGGTGAGTCCTATTCTCAGTAATGCCGTCCAGAGTAGAGCTGCTGTTGACGGGGAAGACGGGGGTTATCCTCGTCCGAACGGGTTCTGGGATTCTCAAGTTAGCACACCAAGGCGTGCGATATCGGAGATCTCCAAGTCTCGCGTACCGACATTTGCCACACCCCGAACACGGCCCATTTCGCCCCATCGGCGTCATCGATAGCTGTTCCAGCATAAGCCACAGCACCCCGATGCCGTTGCGACGCCGTCCGTGCCTACGCTCAACGAAGATTATCGAGCCGCCGGATATCTGCGCGAATCGAATCGTTTCATTGGCCGCGACCAAAATACAGGGCCACGCACTCACCGACGACGCGCAACGGCGCGCCGTGTACGTTACGCTACCCTTCGCTGTCGCCTGTGGGCGTAGTCCGACCCAGACCAACGCGGAGATCCGCGGGCTCAGCCATGATCTGCCAGGTCCCGGACGAAAGTGAAGGCCCTGCTCACTCACACGCAGCGAACGCACGTACGCCCTCGCGGACTGGCCGCTAGTTCGGTCCCTGTGGCCTTCTGGCGTCACCGTCCCTCGCGCCTGGCTGGGTCTCGCCGCCGACATGACACTACCGCACGTCCCTGGCGACGTTCCGCGCTCCGAATAGTGGTAGTGCGAGCAATGCATGCCGACCCCGTCGCGGGTCGCAGCGCACGCTCCGCGAAGATCGCCCGCACGCCAAGTTTTCCTGAGAAAGCTGGGAAGAGAAGCAGAGCTCGCACCTGCGCGCCCGCTGCAGCGGCACGCCGACGACGGGCTCTCCGTGTCAGGCAAGATTGAAGGGGCCCACGGAACCGAGCAGCGACGACGACCTCAATCGCGAACCCAACCCCGAAGCCGAAGCCCCAGGCGAAACATGTCGAGACGGAGACAAGCAAGGCAGGACCGAGCAGCGGCCTATCCGGCACGACGTGCACGACGTCTCTCCAACCATGGCCAAGGCCTCCTCCACCCCTCGAAGCGACGCGACTCGCCCCTGCTCGCCGGAGCTGGAAGGTGCTATCGACACCCCGGCACAGCACCCTGCACACAAGGGCACAGCAGACTCCCCCAGACCCGTCACCCTAGCTCCCGGTGTCCCAGAGTACCGCTGCCCAGCCCCACCATCCCTCTTCTCGTCCGTCCTCCAGCCATCAACGGCGCCGGCACCCGCACGCCCCGAGGCCTGAGGAGGCCTCGCCACCCCAAGGGACGCACGCGCGCGGGCGCGCGGGGACGGAAGCCTGAAGGGCGGGCGGGCGGAGTCCATTTTGCACCGCTCGCTGCGTTGCAAGCAACGAGATTGCAACGCAGCGAACGCCGGCGGGCTCCCACCGCTGTCCCGGGCCCAGTCCCCAGTCCCCCAGCCCGCGCGTGACGCGCCCGGTCTAAGGTCTTGGGGGCGATCGCTTCGTCCGCGGGACCTGCGAGCCGCGAGCCGCGACGCGCGATCAGCAGAGGCAGTCCGCGCGGGAGGGGTGTCCGCGTCGATGTTAGATGGGCGCTGGGGGTGGCCCTACGGGGGTCCACAACGATCGCAGGCGAGTGTGCACGCGCGGGTGCGGCCGATCTACGAACGCGGTCTTCGCTCGTATTGATCCTGTAGGTGGTGTACATACGCGCGTCGGAGTTGAGCTGCGAGGTCTGCGTAATTCTGAAGCAATATATTTTGTTGTCCGGCCGATCTTGACGCACGCAACGTTATGTGGGCACAACAACTTGGTACATTCGCAGAAGTAACGGTGTGTGGGGTAGATAGAGGGGTTAGGGACGCTCGAAACGGGTTTACACAAGACACGACGACGGACAACGGCAACTAATGGTACAGGCGACATACACATCCGACGACACCAACAGAACAGGGATAGCAAGCAAAAAGTCACGGGGATAGGTGGAGGAGAGCAGCATAGGTATGGAAGGGGTGGGGAAAACGCGAGACAAAGACAGAGAAGGGGGAAGGCATAGATGACGAGAAAGAGATATCGTTCGTTCCTTCACGTATATATCATATGTATCATTCATGCCCTACCGCGACACGCGCGGGCGTGTGCCCAAGATCCCCGCACGAGCGCGACAGAACCGAATGTGCGTGGCGCACGCACGCACCTCTACTCAACCCGCCTTCTGCGCGCCCGCCATCGCGTGCTGTCCGTCCCGGCGCGGGTCCATCATCTGCGGGGGGCCCACCTCCGCGGCAGGGCCGCGCGACGGCGGCTTCGGGTACGCCTGCGGGTAGGGCGCGTAGTGGTGCGGGGGCGCCATGTGCATCTGGGCGTCGGGACGCGGGGGGTGGGTCATCATGTACGGGCCGGGCGGGTACTGCGGGGGCTGGTAGATGAACGCGGCGCCGTAGAACGGGGGGTGCGCGGGGTAGCCGACGGGCTCGCCGTCGGGGCCTGTCGCCTGCGGGGCCGGGATGGGCGCGAAGTAGATGGGGGGCGGGTAGTACATGGGCGGGGCCTCCCCGGGTTTGGCAGCAGAGGCGGTGGGGTATTGGGGGTAGATCCCCGGCGGATAGGAAACCGGTGCAACGTAGGGCATGGGAGGGGTCGGGCTTGGGGCGGCGACGGCCACAGGGGGCGGGATGGCCATGGCCTGCTGTTGCACAGCAACGTCGACCTGCTGCTGGTCGACGTTGGCGGCTGGGGGCGTTTGGTCAGAGACAATGCGACGGGGGATTTCTCACCTCACGCGACTACAAAGTCGCGGTGGCGAGAGGAAAGAGAGAGGGAGGAGAGAGCACGTACTTTTTCCATCGCGCTTCTTGTAAGGCCCTCGCTTAATCCCCTTCTGCCGCTCCTTGCGCTGGGAATCGACGCACTCCTCGGCGATGCCATACTTTACGCATCGGAGGCACGGGCGGGCGTCGTCGCACTTCTTGCACGCCTTCTGGCAGTTTGTGCAGGCGTTCTTGACCTGGCGGCGTTTGGTGCGGGTGGGCTGGGCGGGGACGATGCCGGGAGGGAAGGGGTACATGTGCATGGGCATGGTGGAGTAGGTGATCGGGTGCATGGTCATCTGTGGCTGGACGGAGTCGGAGGGGGTCGGGGAGGGGTGGTGGTGGTGCTGGGTGTCGGGCTCGGGGTTGGAATCACCCATGGCGGCGCGAGGGAGGGGGGTGGGAGAGGCGTCAGGGGGATAAGAGGGCACTGATATAGACGACGGGACAGGGAGAAGGCTGGGAAGCGAGCTGGGCGCTGCCGCTTGTGGGGACGCACACGTGTCGCGAAGCCTCACGGAAGGGGGCCGCACGCAGAGAGAGAGAGGGCGAGGGGTGGGCCTCGCGCGGACGGAGGGGGGGCAGCTGGGGACGAGGAGGTGAGTGCCATTGCGCGCGGGGGGCTGGGCGGACGGAGGAGAGAGGAAGACATACGTGTGCGGGGCGGGGAGCGGGCTCGAGGACGGACACGGGCTGGCGGTCGCTGGGGTGGGCGGGCGTCGCGTCGCCGACTGAAAGCGGAGGCGGGGGCGGGGAGGAGCAAATTGAAACGCAGCGGAGGGCAGCGGTCGCGCCCTTTATGACCCCGCACCCGCCCGGCCCTGGCGCTTCCCCCGGCCGCGTACGTAACGATTATCCTCTCCCCCGTTCGCTCCGCCACGCTCCGCGGCCCCCCTCCCCTCCCAATCCCCACTCCGCCCACGCTCCGCCCCCGGCACGCCCTCCTTCCTCGGCACGCCCCTCCCACGGCCCGCCCTGCTGCGAAACCCTGAGCTTGTCGTCCGCCCACCACGCCCCGACACATCCCTCCAATCGCCCGACTCTCTCGCCCACCGCCCCCGCCCGCGCCCACCACCGCCCGCCAGGCAGGCAGGCCCACCTCCCGCCCTGGTCGCCGTTCGTCATGCTCGCAGCGGCGCCTAGCGCACCATCGCGTCGCGTGCGCCCCTCCCACCGCAGCGCTACCGCACACCCGGTGCGAACCTTGCCCTACCCAGCCCTCTCACTCTCCCTGTCACCAGCTCCGTTCCGAGCGTCATGAAGCCGAGCCACAGCCGCCGCCCGCGTCGTCTCTGACAGATTCCTCGCTTCCACGGGCGAGCCGCAAATCATGCCCTCACCCTCTCCCAGCCGGCGACGCGCGGAGCTCGACCCGCTCCCAAGCGATATCTCAGCGTCGGCACATCCCCCGCAGCATCAGCCCCGACCCTCCCCCTGCCATTCTCACCGTGGAAAGCGACTTCCCCAACGTGACCCCTTCAACCGATCCCGCTTATCGTTCCCAGCGTAAGCTCGTTTGCTAATCCTCGCTCACAGCGAACCGTCTATTTCCATCCCAGATGACGCTCTCCTGACCGACGGCAGAAGTAGCTAAAGCTTGTCTCCACACCGATGACCTTTTGCGTCATGATCATACGAGTTTCGACAAACCTTGCGCCCCGCTCGCAGAGGCAGCCACGCAACCCTAATGTACGGCTTTGCCACAGCCCTTGCCAATCTGCGGGTGGACTACCAATTAGCTTTCGGACGAGTCGTCCGACTGGAAAGACCTTTACAATGTAATTTAAATCTACGGGAAAATATGATTGTTCTCACTCGATACCATGCTACCCTTGGTCGCCATACTGGTAGGCATTCTACGGTCGCCATGCCATCCTCCCAAACCGAGCGAATTCGAATCGTCAAAATTCCACGGTCTCTTGATCGAGTACGGGAGGTGCGGTTGCCCCGTTGTCCGCAGGCTGTCTATCATGGGCTGTACACGTTCCTGACCGTCATAAAACGATACGAGCGAACATAAAGCCAACATGTTCGTGAATGAATGTGCCAATTTCTGACATGCGTCCATGCTCTCCTTCAGTTGTGGGCGAGCGACCTGGAAGATACGCACTTGCCGGTGCTGTGCTGTGGGCGCTCGATAGGAACAATGAGTGCCGCCACAACGCAAATAGCGGCAAATAACACGAGGCGTTTGTGGACGGGGAGCTCGTCGTGGACGACATCCTCCAACACACTGGCATCGTCGAGCTCAACGGCCAGTCGGTACCCAGCTTCTTGCTGGTCCTGAGCCCCGTTTCACCCATTCTGTAACTCCCTCGCCTCTCTCGACTCTCTGGTTCTTTTCTCGTCTTTCCTTTCTTTCCTTCGCTCGTTATCCTCTCTCTCATGTCTGCCCCGCCCTCCCCCACCATCGGTCAAGTGGCTCATGAAAAAGGACGCACGAAGCGGAGAGAAAGACCTCCAGCCCTCGACATTGCAGATCCGAACGCGGGGTCGGACGGGGATGTACGATACGAGCGCGATGTCGCCCATGATGCGCGAAAGGTGGCCACGGTTTGCATGTGTTGTGTCCCTGACGATGTCCACTTACCGCTGCTTCCCCATGTCCGTGTCCAGCACCAGCAGCAGCCCTTCCTGAAAGTCGTCGCACCCGAAGACCAGCACACCGACGCCGAGTCCGACGCACCCCGCCCTGCCTCGGCCACGTCTTCGCTCGACCCGTACTACTTTGGCGTGCACAGCCCATCCGAGTCGCCTATCCCACCCGTGCCTAGCCTCCCCAAGACCCCCGAGATGCACTCATATCTGCACCACGACCCCGTAACCCCGGGGCGGGATCCTGCGGCGATCGACAGGCGCACGCTTGTCGGAGTCGGGGAGCTTGCTACCCCTCGCTGGGCGCGGGGAGCGCGCAACGACGACTTTGAGTTCGTGGCGCAGGAACGTGTAGAAGAGGTCAATGAGGAAGAGGGGGCGGAGGAGGAGAGACTAGAAGAGGACCAGGAGAGGGATCATCCGGATAGCCCGTGGACGATCGAGGCCGTAGATGGAGAGCAGGATGACAGGGATCAGGTGAGTGGGTTTTTACTTGCCCAAGTAGCATTAATCCAATGCGCGTGTACAGCTCATGGACGTCAAGCCCATTACACGGCCGCTGCGCAGTCGACGGTCCGTTGCGGACGAGAGCGGGGGCGAGGAAATCCTGTATCCTCGTCATCCCCAAACGCACCCCTCGGATGTGCCGGCCCTGCCGAAATCGTCTAGCCACGCGGCTGAGGCGTTGGCGGCGGCGGCGCTGGATTCTGCGCCTGATAGCATGGCGCCCCCTAGTGCTTTTGCGACTCCTGCGCATCGCGCGAGGAAGCGCACCTCGGAGGAGTTTGAGCTGGACAACTCTGGTGCGCTCGTTTCGAAGCACTCATCTGCGATGTCTCCCCCTAGCGCAGCAAAGGATGGAGAGCGGGTGCGTAGGCATAAGAGTCTGGGTGTATCTACGCCCAAGGAAAAGGTCAAGGAACGCAGGAGAGATACGCTTTCGCTGAGTGTGCGACATTCGCGTCAGGCGTCGGCAGGCTCATCATCTTCGAGCCATGGCGAAAACCACCTCTCGCGACGCATGCACAACTCCGACTTTTCCCACTTGCCCCCGTCTCCGTCATCGTCATCGATCCAGCAGTTCCTCAAGCAGGGCGGCAACAGCAGCAGCGCCGCCTCGTCTCCACTCCACACCCAACCGCATCTGGCCTCCAACGTCGCTCACTCGCTTCTGCGCGGCACCCAGGAGGGTTGGTCCGATTTGGATGATCAAACGACCATGGAGGCGCTCAGGAAGCTCGACGGGCTGTCCAGCAAGACGGCACGTGCCCGCTCTAGCATCGGCGGCCACAGCAGGGTCGGCAGCTCCAGCCGCCCGAGTACTCCTGCCAAAACCACGACCACCCAGTGGGAAGGCATCGAAGGCGGCCGGAGCAGCAAACGATCCAGCATGCATGCGTCGCTGAGCGGCAAGGAGAGGTCGAAGGACAGTACTCACCGCCAAGCCGTCGGTCTCGGTATCTCCGCAGAGGGCCACACGGAGACCGAACAAGCCATCACCAGCGGCGACGACGTCCAGCACAGCTCGCCCTTGCCAGACAAGTCGACGAAGAAGACGGGGACGGCGAGTGCTCGCTCGAGCTTCACGCCTAAGAGGGGCTCAGCGTCCTCGGGTACATATGCCAGCACTCCCACGACGAGCTCACGCGATTCCGCCTCGTTGTCGACGGCCACGAGTCTCACCTCCGTCTCCGCAGTCTCCGGCCGGCAGTCGTCTGGGAAGGCCAGGAGGAACAGTGCAGGCAGCGACATATCTGTGGGGCATTCCAGCGAGGGCACGTCTATCCGCGACCGTGCCGCCTCGTTCGCCGCCCCCGTCGAATCTGGAGAGGAAAGCCACGTCCCGCCAGTCCCGCCGCTCCCCAAGGAGCTCTCGACGTACAGGTCTCCTCTCGCATCTCCCAGCGTGCCCAGTGCGCCTGTCGAGCCTGCTGAAGTGCCGGACCGGAGCAGGAGGGAGACGTTCAACGATGTGACTTTCCCCACCACTCTCGATGTGCCCGCGTTTCCGACGACGCCGTCCAAACACAGCTCGCTCCAGGTTCCCAAGTCGACGACCCCGACGAACCTGCACAAGACGCCGTCCAAGAAGTGGAGCTTTTCGAGCGCGCTCGGCAAGAAATTGTCGTCCACGCCGTCCACGTCGTCAATGCGCGATCGGGACAGCAGCGCTCCAAAGTCCCCAGGGCTGCCCGTGAGCCCGCGCACGATGTCCTTTGGGCAGCAGATCCGCAAGTCGATGTCCAAGGAAAAGCCTTTGTCGTCCCCCGCACCAAAGCGGTCCACCGATGGTTGGTCGCCCGTGCACTCGGACGCCATGGCCTCAGCCACCTCTTTGGCCTCTTTGTCCTCGGTCGGCTCTACCCACGCACCTGGCTCGCCCACCGCCTCTGTCCCGCCGTCTATCACCACCTCCAAGACGCCGGACCGCCTGGTGTCGAGCCGCCCCGAGACGGCGTCGAGCGCGAGCACGAACGTCCCGCCTCTGCCGCACAACGCCCCGCTGAGCCCGTCGGGCTCCGTCCGCCGCAACCCGTCGACGAAGCGGCTCACGCCGTCGTCGATCCCTTTCTTCAGGCGGTCGTCGTCCCAGTCAATGCAAGTGCCGCCGCCGAGCGTGCCGCCCACGTCTGTCTCCCCTACTCTGTCCTCCGGCCCGCAGTCGGGCACTCACCTCCGCGCCCCTAGCGCTCTCTCGCCGACCAAGGAGACGAGCCTCTCGTCCCCGACCGTCCCGGGTTCGACCAAGAAGTCTTCGGTGCTGAGTCTCGGGCTGCCGTCGCTGCTGAAGGGCTCGAGCTCGAGGCGCAGTCTGCACTCCGACAAGGAGAAGAGCGACGCCAAGAGCGGCCGGGAAAACGCGACCTCGTCCTCAGACAGGGAGAAGAAGAAGGACGATAAGGATCGCAGCGAGAGCAGGATCTCGGTGCTGATGGGCAGGAAACGCGGAAAGGTAAGGAGCATTCCTCGCGCGCGCCTCCATTCCAGGGGCTAAGGAACATTCATGCGCAGACACTGTCGTCTGCCCAGCCACAGCCTAAGAAGGCGGAGCCCGTGGCCATGCCCCCGATGCAGATTTCGGCGCTGCCTCCATCCACGGCGCAGCGCGTGGCTAACCTCAAGACCTCGTCCTCCTCGTCGTTGGCGTCTTCGGCCGGTGGTAGTGTGAGGACGGGTTCCCGGGCTACCTCCCAGACAATGAGCTCGATGCAGAAACAGTCCGACACGTCTCTCCGCCGGCACCAGCAGCTCCCCACTATTGCCGGCTCCCCCTCGGTCACGTCTGTCAGCGGCTCCCAGCCAGTCGTGAGAGACGCGAAGGAGGGGCCGCCCCTGTCCGCGCTCAACACCTCCGGTGTGCTGTCCAAGGAGACCCCCACCAAGATTCCCAGGATCTCCAGCCGGTCGTCCGCCGCGAACTCGCCCACGCTCAAGGCCAACGGCGCAGGCCGGAGGGCCAGCATGATCGTGGGATCGTCCAGCGGCCTTGCGTCATCCCGCGGAGCCTCCCCCGCGACCGGGAACGACACCATGAACGAGTTCGGCGTCCTGGAGAACGGCCAGGTCTCAGGGACGAAGACGACCCGCCATTCTGTGCGCGCGTCGCCGTCGACGGCGACGGCCTCCTCGCGCGTACCCCGCCAGGTGTCCACGACATCCACGACCAACGGCACGACCATCCCGCGCAAGAACCGCGAGTCCATGTCTTTCGGCCTCCGCAAGTCTTCCACCAGCTCGGTCGCCTCTACGTCTTCTATTGCTCACCATGAACAGCCGCCACCTAGCCACTCGCATCACCGCTTCTCTGCTCTGTCGCCCTCAAAGGGGCTCAAGTTGCTCAGTCCTAAGATGTCTCTGCCTACCGCACGCTCTTCTAACTCGTCCTCGACTCCAAGCATTCAGCAAACGATCGGATCTCCGTCCACAAGCAGACAATCGCTCTCGACCCCGTCGCCGGCACCGAGCTCGGTCGACGAGGAAGAAATCCTGGGCGATGAAGAGATGATGCAGTACATCAAGCGCCAACAGGCGAAGAAGCTGCAGAGCGGCAACACCACGCAGGAGGCCCTTGATGCCATGCTTCGGTTCCCTGACCCTATCCCGCCGGTTGCTCCTATGTCGCCCCAAGGTACGTTTGCGTCATATTTAGACCTGTATGACGCCATGTCACGCGCTCACGCTCACATTCTCACTCTGCAGCCGTATTGAAGAGTGACCAGGTACGCTGGCTGTCCGAATACGAGTGCAAGGAGATCCTGGACTTCGACAACATCTATTACATTGGCGCGCGGAGTGAGAAGAAGATGGCCACGCTGGCCAATTCGACGAACAACCATGGTTATGACGACGAGCGGGGAGACTACCAGGTCATTGACCACGACCACTTGTCGTTCCGCTACGAGGTGATCGGCACCCTTGGCAAGGGCTCGTTTGGGCAGGTGCTTCACTGTCGCGACCACTGCACTGGAGAGTCGGTGGCCATTAAGATCATTCGGAACAAGAAGCGCTTCCACCACCAGGCTCTCGTCGAGATCAAGATCCTGGACAATCTGCGGAAATGGGTAAGCAGCGATTTCCTATGCTGTGCGTGCGTGTGCTGAACGGATGTGCAGGACGCTGAGGAGAAACACCATGTCCTCAAGATGACGGAGCACTTCTACTTCCGCGGACATTTGTGCATCGCGACGGAGCTCTTGAGCATCAACCTCTACGAGCTGATCAAGGCGAACAACTTCCACGGATTCACGACGGGTCTCATCCGTCGCTTCACTAGCCAGATGTTGCAGTCGTTGGCACTGATGCGGCATCACCGCATCGTCCATTGCGACCTGAAGCCCGAGGTACGCTCGCGTCCAAGTTGGAAGCGGCGCATCGACTAACAGCTTCCTCCAGAACGTCCTCCTTCGTCACCCCGCGAAGAGTGCCATCAAGGTCATCGATTTCGGTAGCAGCTGCTTTGAACACGAGAAAAGTGAGTTACCGCCCAGCCGTGGAAGGTTTGCGCGAGGCTGACCACCTGCCCCAGTTTATACATATATCCAGAGTCGCTTCTATCGCTCACCCGAAGTCATCCTCGGCATGAACTACCACATGGCCATCGATATGTGGAGTTTGGGCTGCATTATGGCGGAGTTGTATACCGGTTTCCCGATCTTCCCTGGCGAGAACGAGCAAGAGCAACTCGCTTGCATCATGGAAGTGCTCGGCGTGCCGGACAAGGACTTCATCAATCGCAGTTCACGGAAGAGGCTCTTCTTCGGTACGTAACATCTACTCGGCTGCGAGACGTGAGGGTAGCATCCTCACCCTACCCGCAGACACGACTGGTGCTCCCCGACCCGTCGTGAACACGAAGGGCAAGAGGCGACGACCTGGCACCAAAACCCTGGCGCAGGCGCTGAAGAACCCGTCGGACGATCTATTTGTCGACTTCATCTCAAAGTGCCTCGTGTGGGACCCTGAGCGCAGGCTCAAGCCCCAGGCGGCGTTGCGGCATCCGTACATCACCGCAGGTCGGCGACCGAAGGCCACCAACCCCTCGCCCAGCACGGCGAAGGCGTTGTTGCAGTCCGCCTCGTCGAACCTGGGGAGCCGCAGCACGAAGGTCACCGAGACCCCCAAGAAGTCGATGATCAGCGCGCCCACACCGCTCACCGCTCGCAGCGCTCGCACCTCGGGCGTGCCGACCACGCCGAGCACGTCGACGAGCATGCACGGCAATACCCTGGGCTCCGCTTCGAGGTCGTACCGGCCGTCTCAAACTCAATCCATATCGTCCTACCACTCAAGCCGTACCATGGTGAGTCCCTTGATACGTCTTCATAAAACCCAGACGGACCGGTGACTGATTGCGCCTATAGACCACCGCAAGATGATTTCCACGACCTGGATACCTTGATCATACGGACTCGCTGCTACCCTAATCGTCCCTTGCGCAAACTATCCATGATATCTACTACCCTATGCTGACGAATTCCGAGCTGGTCTGTTCTAGTTGGTCCTTGCTATCCAATACCCCCCATTCGGTTCCCTGTACTTTATTCCCCTGCCGCATCATCCCCGTCCACGTTTGCCCTCTCCATCCGCAAGTCGAGCGCTGTTGTTATTTGTCCTTTGGCCTGTTACCCCCCATTATTCCACGTCGCATCATCATCATTTCGCAATAATACAATGGCACTCGAATGTTCCTTCCCGTGCGGCGTTGTTCTGGATGCTTACCTTGGGCTTATTATGGATTCCGACGTAGACCGCGAGCTCCAGCCAATTGCAAGCTGAGATTGATGTAATCGAGAACACTACAGGCCTGGCAGGGTGAATGTATCCATTTCCTCAATGTATCGTGTCCTACAAATACATGCTGCAAGACTACAGCTCGATGTTACCGCCGTCATCCAGGCAGCGGAGTTTGATGAAGACATCGCTCCCTGTCGATGACCAGTAAAAATCAGTTCCCGATATTTGACAGCGCAAGTGAAGCGACGTACCCCAGCCGTCCAGAGACTTGAAATCTAACGAACCACCGAAATAACTACAGTGTATGTCAGTATCGACGGCCTCCATGCATTAAAGAACAACCCACCTCGCATATAACCTGCTCATCGGTAGTCCATACCCCAAGCCCGCGATGGTGCCCATACCCATTTGCACCCCCCGCCCCGCCATCTCCGAGAACAAACTCTCGCCATGCTCGCCCGACCCGCCTCCGTCAAACGCGGCGCTCCCCCCGATGTGCTGCGCAGCATATGGACCGCCGCCCATGCCCTCGTCCTCCCCAAAGCCCGAACCGGCGCTGCTCACCGCGCCTCTCCCGGCGGTGGTGAAGGAATACGAGAAGATGCGAGACATGTTTGCAGGAGGGACACCGCCGCCCTGGTCGCGGATGCGCATGGAGAGGTAGCGCGGGCCGGCGAAGCGGGACGAGGGCACCAGAGGGGAGGAGGATGGGGACGACGGGGGCGCAGCGGGACGGGGTGGGGCGGCGATGGTGATGACGACGGGCGGTATGGGTACGGTGGAGGAGTACGAGTGGTGTCGCTGATGCCATTCCACCGTCGCGCGGAAGGCGTTCTTGAGTATCTCTGTCAGGATGTACTCGAGATGCACGGGCACGAACCTGCCGGCCGTGACATCAAGTCAGTCCCAACTCTAGACCGTTTTGGGGAGCACCTACGCGAATGTCGCGTCCGCCTCGCCGTCAATGATGATCTGCGGGCTTGCGCCCAATGTTGCCTCACATAGATCACTCACGAAAGAGCCGCATACACCGATCATCTCTCTTGGGGTGCATGCGAGGTCTACGACGCCCAAATGGTCCTCTTTGCTTTCATTGTCCCCGCCTGCTATCCGCGCAAGGTCGCGCGAGATCGCAATATGCTGCTCCGCGATGAGGCGGACCGCTATGCGGTTGCGGATCGTGCTGTCCAAGAACTCGCTAATCTGCTCGGGCGTAAGGTACCTCGAGCATTCCTGGAACCTGGACGATGTGGCTTTCAATCTCAGCACGTCCGTGCAAAAGTAACACCATGGCTCACCCCTTCGCCATGGCCGGGACATCGTTCGCATGACTTTGGACGAATTCCGACAGCTGTTCGATGAACCGCGCGTTCTCCTCCAGAGTCTTCACGGGCGGGTACTTGATCAGGAACTGGAATGAGGTCCGGTGGGAGTGCAAAGTACGCGCAATGAACGGGTTCATTCCGACGATGAACGGCAGAGACTCCAGCGACCGTACGCGCATCGCCATCAGTCTCGGGATCTCTGTGAAGACATAGCCAACGGACTGTAGCACGGACTCCGGAGTGAGCGGGCGGGCGAGAGAAAGGAGTGTGCGGAGTGTGAGAGGCCGAGGCGGCTGCTTTGCGTGCTCTTCTATGAGATGCGAGAGCTCGGTCGGGGAAAGAGTATGCTCGTTTGAAGGCTCTGCATTGAAACGGAAGTTCTGTCGCCGCTGCGACGAAGTGTGAAAGGCAACGGCACTGCGAGGCCGCGGGATGGGACGAGAACCAGCACCTTCCTTGATACGTTGTGAATGCCGAAGCAAGCGTGACGCCGTGGGTAGCCTTTTCATGCCGCAGAACTCACAAAGGCCGATGGAGGAATTCCGCGAGACGGAGCGAGAGGTGGAAGGAGAAAGACAGTCATGTCTGACGAGGTCACGGTTTTGTGCGAGGACGGAGCTTGCTCAGACGCGTCGCGCGCGCCGACTCATATGACGCGCCGGACACCCCGCACCGGCGCACCCACCGAGCTCAATGAGCCGCACCCACCTCCACTCCTGGTTTCCAAGCATCAGTTGGGCAGGGAGAAACCACCCGTATACGTGCATTTCCGCAAAGTCCGATAACATAACAGCGCGTATATAGAAGACATGAGACAGTACTATTAAGCTAGTTATACACTTGATACAAGGGTCTGAAGGACAAAACCGTTAGCGGATGGGTGGGCTGGTAAGTTTGCGGCGACTTACGTGCTGGAAAACTTCGTGCCTTGGCGAACGACCTTCTCAACGGCATCCAAAAAGTCGCGCTCCGTAGCAACTTTCCGGCGCGCACGGATAGCAAACATACCGGCCTCAGTAGCTACTGACCGAAGCTCAGCACCCGTCGTGTTGGGACATAGGCGGGCAATCAGGTCGAAACGAATGTTGCGCTCGACGCTCATACTAAAACGGACCGATGTCAGCCGGCTAACAACAGGATTGCACGCGAGGCGTCAAGTGCCCACCTTCGTGCGTGAATACGGAGGATGTGCGCGCGGCCCTCCGCGTCGGGTAATGAGAACTCGACGCGGCGGTCAAGACGGCCAGGACGGAGAAGTGCAGGGTCGAGCGTGTCAGGTCTGGCGCCGCTGGTCAGCCGGTACCGGCATGAGCAACGAGAAGAGAACGTACCTGTTGGTGGCCATGAGTACCTTGATGTTCCCTCGGGGGTCGAAACCATCCAGCTGGTTGATGAGCTCCAACATCGTCCGCTGCACCTCATTATCGCCACCCGCGCCGTCATCGAACCGCGCACCACCAATAGCATCGACTTCGTCGAAGAAGATGATGCACGCCTTCTTACTCCGCGCCATCTCGAACAATTCCCGAACCATACGCGCACCCTCGCCCACGTACTTCTGCACAAGCTCCGACCCAATAACACGGATAAAAGTGGCGTCTGTTCGGTTCGCCACGGCGCGCGCGCAGAGGGTCTTGCCAGTACCTGGAGGACCGAAGAGCAGGACACCCTTCGGAGGGTCAATACCGAGGTTTACGAAACGTTCGGGCTACGCAAAGGGGTGAGAGGGGTTCTGCGGAGCAAATATTTCGCACGTACGGAAAGCAGGGGCGTCTCCACAACCTCCCGGAGCTTCTCAATCTGCTCCTTGCAACCACCGACATCGGAGTAGGTTACGTCGGGCTTCTCCTCAACCTGCATCATTGTCACGGACGCGTCGATTTTGGGGGGCAGAGGGATTTGGATCTGGTACTTGTTACGGTCGACGCTGTAGTACCGTGTCAGTAACGGCTACACAGCATCACGAACGGACATACCCGACGCGCATACCCTCCTCAATATCCGTGGGCGCGACTCGCTCACCGAGCCCTACTACGAACTTCGCAATCTGCTTGATGTTGATAACATACTTGTCTTGCTCGTCTGCTCCCTTCTGGCCCTGGACGGCACCTTCGGGGTTTACGGCGCGAGCGCGTTCCGCCGCCTCTGGGTCCATGGCAATGATCTTCGTACACCGAGCGACTTGTAGAGGGTGCTCCTCTCCCATCCGTTGTCGGTCGGCAGGTAGATCCCAAAGGTTAGGTGACGCGAGGCCAGTGTCAGACTCCTTGACGCCTGTTCAGGGTAAGCAGAGAGCGCGAGGTCGAGGAGGTACGTTACACACCAAGCTTCTCGTTGATACGTTTCTGAACCTCCTTCACATCCTGTTCGAGCTTCTTCAAACGCGCGGCATATGGTCCTTGACCCTATGTCCCAGTGAGCTTTGCACAGACCGGAGGGTATGCATAACCATACATATGTCTTGAGAATCTGGATATCACTGTCGTCGAGAGCTGTGGCGGAGTTTATATAAAGACATATCAATACATGGGAGAGACTTACGCTTAATTTCTTTCTCTTCCTTGTCGTCAGCCTTCTTCTCCCCTTCGAGGCAGGGTTAGCACCGCTAAGCGAGGCCCATAGCGGATAACCTACATTTCTCCCAATCACTGCGAGATGGTGTTAGCGCAGGATGCGTGCATCGTGTAGTATGACTTACGCTTTCGGCGGCATTGTGTATTCGGTGGTAGAGGTGGTAGGGAGAAGACAAGAGGTGCGGGCACGCTTGGTCAGAGACGCACTTGCAGCAGAGGACGCGTCACTCTCATTCACGCGTAGGCGCCCGCTCGTGCCCCGCTTGCCGTTCCGGGACTGCCCAGGCTCTGGCGCAGACCCCCGCCGGATACCGAATCGGGTGTACTGTCGTCAGTGCCCTGAATTGAGCCGGGCACCGCTAAGTCTGAGCGTCGCGCCCATTCTCCTACTTGCACCTCTCCTCCGTCCCACTTGGCACGATGGCCGGCGCACTCCCAAACGCAAAGAAAGACCTCCGCAAGATCAGGGATGAGGACCGCGAGTCGCGCTTCGGCCAGGTGTTTGGCGTGTCCGGTCCCGTCGTCATCGCCGAGAATATGACCGGTTCCGCTATGTACGAGCTTGTCCGTGTTGGACATGATGAACTTGTCGGCGGTGCGTCTTCGTGTTAAATATGTCACGCAGTAAGTGGGCTGAATCCGAAGCACAGAGGTCATTCGTATCGACGCGGACAAGGCGACGATCCAGGTGTACGAGGAGACGTCTGGTGTTACGGTTGGAGATCCCGTCCTACGGACAGGAAAGCCGCTAAGTGTTGAGCTCGGACCCGGTATGTCCAAGCATCTGTCCTAAAAATGTGTCGGCCTAATGCGGCGTTCAGGCTTGATGGGTAACATCGTCGATGGTATTCAGCGGCCACTCCGAGTATGTTCTCTTCAGAGATACTATTGATAGCGCTCTAATACTTTGCACAGTCTATCCAGGAACTTTCCAAGTCTATCTACATCCCGAGAGGTATCAACACCGAAGCTCTCGACCGGTCATTGAAGTGGGACTTCAACCCCGTTAACTTCAAGGTACGCACGTTTGTACTTTGGTCTAACAGACTCATGGAGTACCGTTTTGTCAGGTCGGCGACCACATATCTGGAGGTGACATCTTCGGGCGCGTGTACGAAAACTCCCTCGTTGACAACCACAAGATTATGCTCGGTCCCCGCGGGCTCGGAACTATCACCCACATTGCTGAGAAGGGCAGCTATGCGGTGAACGTAAGTTCCGCAGCGCGCAAATATTTGATATCTCCCTCACGGTCCATTTTCACCCAGGATGTTGTGTTGGAAACTGAGTTCGAGGGTAAGACTACGCAGCACACTATGATGCAAGTGTGGCCCGTTCGTGCCCCTCGGCCAGTGTCCGAGAAGCACACTGCGAACTATCCCCTCCTCACCGGCCAGCGTATCCTGGATGCGCTCTTCCCGTAAGTAATCTCCGCCTTTGGGTTACGATGGGGCTGATCCGCGATGAAGTTGTGTACAGGGCGGGACGACCGCCATCCCTGGCGCCTTTGGATGCGGCAAGACGGTTATTTCGCAGGCATTGTCCAAGTACTCAAACAGCGACATCATCATTTACGTCGGTTGCGGAGAACGTGGAAATGAGGTGAGGGCCACTTCATTTGGTGATCATCTCGCACTTAAACCTCAATATGTAACAGATGGCCGAAGTACTCATGGACGTAAGTGCCCCTAACTGGAGGCTTGGGCCAGGCGCATATATTGAACTTCGTCTAGTTCCCCGAACTCACGATGGAGGTTGGTGATCGTCAAGAACCTATCATGAAGCGTACAACGCTAGTGGCAAACACTTCCAACATGCCTGTGGCTGCTCGCGAGGCGTCGATTTACACCGGCATCACCCTCGCCGAGTATTTCCGCGATCAGGGTACCAATGTATCCATGATGGCCGACTCTACTTCCCGTTGGGCCGAGGCGTTGCGTGAAATCTCTGGTCGTCTCGCGGAGATGCCTGCCGACTCGGGTTACCCTGCCTACCTCAGTACCAAGCTAGCTAGCTTCTACGAACGTGCAGGAAAGGTCACCTGTATTGGTAACCCTGTCCGCCAAGGCACGGTATCCATTGTTGGGGCGTAAGTACAGTTTGTGAATTCGGTGACATGTCCGAGGTTGACAATGTCCGTAGTGTCTCTCCTCCCGGTGGTGACTTCTCGGACCCTGTCACCGCGGCTACTCTCTCCATCGTTCAGGTCTTCTGGGGTCTTGACAAGAAGCTTGCGCAGCGGAAGCATTTCCCGTCGGTCAACTGGTCGCTCTCGTACTCGAAGTACACGAAAGTGCTCGAAGCGCACTACGAGACGACCGAGCCCGGTTTCGTGGAGTTGCGCACGAAGACGAAGGAGATTCTGCAAAAGGAGGAGGATCTCGCTGAAATTGTGCAGCTTGTCGGCAAGAGCGCTCTCGGCGAGAACGACAAGATCACGCTTGAAGTTGCGCGCATGCTTAAGGACGACTTCCTGCAGCAGAACGGCATGAGCGAGTACGATCGTTTCTGTCCGTTTTACAAGACAAGCGCGATGCTTCGCAACTTTGTCGCCTTCCACGACGCCGCTCAGAGGGCGGTCGTTCAGGGCGACATCACATTCTCGAAGATCCGTGACTCTGCCGGCGACCTGATGTTCAAGCTCTCACAGATGAAGTTTGAGGTGAGTCTACGCGGCTTTCTTGAGCTCCTCAGAAATACTAACGTAGGAGACATTCAGTCGCCGTCACAAGGAAAGGAACCGATTAAGCAGAAGATGGACGCGTTGTACAGCGAGATCCAGGAGAAGTTCCGGCAGCTGGTAGAGTAAAGGACGGACAGATACCCAACCACTCACGTTTTGTATGTCGCATAGTTTCTCACTTCCTGTTTTCCCGTCGCAGTACGCACTCCAGCAAGCGTTTGCCCACTTATATTCCGGCGCTTGACTGTGCTCGGGGCATTCTCCGAGGTGGCTCAGCCTGCTGAGGCTGGTTCGTAGGGTCTGGACGTCGGTCCGACGCACTCGCGCCGTTCATTTCAAGTTTCAGATGTCTGCAGTCGGTCTTCGGAGCAGTATCAGATAAGATGCGCTTGTCCGAGAACGACGTTGGCCAACTCGCCACCTTGCTGCGGATGGCGATCAAGTAACACACCACGCCGAAGCTCGGGAGGGGCCTTCTGTCTGCCTTAGTGGTACAAGCGCCACCCCTTACTGCGGCCTAGCTGCGGGTCCGCCACGGAAATCGAACATCATCGTGACCCACACATGTCATAACGCAGCGTCATGGTGCCTATTCATATAAAGACCTAGCCGCAGCGACGGGCGTAGCCTGGCCCCATCCCCCTCTCTTCTGTCGTCGTCGACACCCATCAACATGCTGCTGTCGCACACCGTGCTCGCGGTGGCCTATGGCGGCCTGCTGGCTTCCGCCTACCCAGAGCCGGGACGCGCGAGGGTCTACCAGGACGCTAAACTAACCAATCCTGCATATATCCAAGAACAAGCATCCGCCTCGGGCGGGGTGTGGCAATGGGTCCCAGACGCGCCTCAGATGGTGATGGGTGGGCCCCCTGCGCCCCCGGGGCGTTTCCCGGGTAGTACCCCACCGCACCAGTCCCCGTACGACATTCCCGAGCCTCCGCACCCACCGTTCCCGCCCCCAACGGAGGACGAACCCAAGTGGCCGCCGCGCCGACCAGACCATCCTCCTCCACCTCCGCCTCCCGGCCCTCCACAGTCACCCCCTGGTCCGCCCCCGGAGAGCCCTCCCGGTGCTCCGCACGAATCGAACCTCACAATCTATCAGTTCCTAGAGTCGACTTCTCAGTGCGTATATAACAGCGCTCCCACGATCGGACATCACTAACACATGGTTATAGCTTCTCTCGGATCTTCAAGCTAGTCAACTATACCGAGGAGATTACAAACTTGTTAAACGACTCGACTGCCAAGTACGCCGGTCCTACATTGAAATAACCGCTCATGGTCTGTGCATACTGATGGGTCGTCCAGGTTAACCTTCTTTGCGGTCCCGAACTGGGCCCTTCCGGACCCGCGCCTCCACAAGCCGCACGACGACATCCAGGACAACGATGTCCTAGACACCCTTGCCGCAGCCGAAGGGCTCATCCACGTTCGTGATGGGGAAGACGACGATGAGGACAAGAAGAAGTTCTTGAGGGCGGTCCTCAAGGCAATTCTTAAGTACGAAACGCTACCGACTGCGCTGAACTCTTCCGAGCTTGCGAAGAACACTACATTTGCCACTTCATTCTCCATTCCCGACGGGTCCCTGGACGGGCAGCCCCTTCGCGTCCGCATCGGCAGCCGGCCGGACGTCTTCGGGCTCCAGCTTGACGTGAACCTTCTTTCCAAGGTCGTTTGGCCCGACATTCGTACCAAGAACGGTTAGCACCACCTTTTAATCCGTCCGCAGCACAGAACAGTCTGGCTGACTGCGCCCATACTTAGGTTTGATCCATGTCGTTAACAAGCCAGTCCTGCCCCCACCTTCGGCATTCCAGATTGGCTTCTTGGTTCCAGAAGTATTCTCAACAGCTGTGAGTTGCGTCCCTGACAATGGTCATTTCCGTCAGATTGACACTGTCTGCAGACCTCGGCACTCCAACGCGTTGGCCTGACCGACGGCGTTGACTGGCGTGATGTGCCCAGCCCCGATCGCGAGCATACGAATGAGGGCTCGCCAGTGGTCACGTTCTTCGCGCCGACGAACAGGGCGTTTGCACGGCTGCCTAGGGACCTGCGCATCTTCCTCTTCTCCCCGTGGGGAGAGAAGGTGCTCAAGAAGCTCTTACAGTTCCACATCGTGCCGGACCTTGTCCTCCATGCTGGTCAGTCCGTGCGTGGTAAATACGTGCATGACCCTTGCTGATGTACCTCGTGCAGATTACATTCACAACGTGTCCGAGTCGGACGCCAAGCATACTCGCCGCGAATTGGAGGGTTACGACTTCTTGGACGTTCTCGGGAACTTGGTGCATGGCGCGGGGGAAATGAGTGATGGACCGACGCATGCTCAGTATCAGTACCATTCCTACGACCACGACAAGAAGGAGGGACCCTGGTCGGGCGAACCTCAATACTGGCCTCAGCCACCGCTCGACGGTCCATGGCAGGCGCCCCCTCCGCCTCCTCCTCATGTACCTTCTGGTGACGGCCGCCATTACCGCTACCCCTCTCCGCCGCCCTACCGTAAGGAGCACGCGCGCTATCCTCCATTTGAGGGGTCCGGCCCGCATTCTCCGCCCTTTCCTCCGCCTCCTCCATCCCACCCTGCCTTCGAGCGCTGGCACCATTACCCAGCACCCTTCCCGCCCCCGCCTCCCTTCTCTGAGGACGGCCCGCACTGCTCGCCTCCTCACTACCCTCCCGCCGAGTATAAGCCACACTTCCCGCCTCATCCCCAGCCGCCGTATCACCCGTTCCCATACGAAGGCGGTCACTCTCCGGAGGGCGGGCCCCGCTTCCCTCCCCCTCCGCGTTACCCGCCCTTCGAAGAGCATCCGCCTCACTTCCCTCCCCCTCCTCCCCCTCCCCCGCACGGCGACCACCCTCACCGTCCTCGCCCTCCTCGCCCTGAAGTCGTTTTCCACCGGAACCTGACGCACCCAACGCTGCTCGCGGACCACCCTCTTAGCTTGGAGGTCGTGCAGTTCAAGCACACTATCCCGATCCCTGGCCACTCGCGTACTTTCTACCACACGTTAACGTTCGCGCACGGAGCGCGCGTCATCGTGTCGGACATTCCTACGCGCAATGGCGTGCTTCATATCGTGGACAGGCTCTTGAACCCTAGGGGTCCCCCTAAGAGAGAAGTTGCTCCTGGTGTGCCCGGAGAGGATGATGAGCCTCATCGCGGATTGTTCGCTGACGGTGATGGCGAGGAGCAGGAGTGGGAGGGATGGCAGGAGTGGCTCCCTCGTTGGGCAGACCAGGCATAAATTCAGTTTTTAACCAATCTCGTTCCGTGTAAGATTCTCGATCTGTCCTCTACATGTTTCGCGAGTATCTCTTGTACCGATATCGCCATCTGCTGCACGATAGCAATAAGCATCACAGAATGAAACAATCGATGTTTACTACCTTTGTAGAATCGCACAGTCATTTGAGGCCCCGCATGGGAGTACTACGGACTACTTCAACGCAAAAGTGTTTCGAAATACGCGGTGTACGCAATCATCAATGTTAAGCTACGAGGTCTCTGTGCTGAGTTCAATGCTAGCCACGTGGGCTTCCGCCGGGGGGCGGCCGCGTTCCTTTTTCCCCTTGCCCGTCATGTACCGATGGTTGCGGCTTCGCAAGTGAGTATCCCACAGACCGCCATCCACCAGGAAAGGTTGGGCTGAGTCAGTCGTACAAATTTCACATACTCTCCGTTGATTTGCGGTAAGCACCTCGAGCGGACTACGAATATATAAGTGTCAAGGGACACGGGATATAAGCAAATACGTACTCAGTGGGTTTTTCGCGAACGGTAAGCATCTCAAGAGCGGTAGAGGAAAGCGTCAGTGGATCTGGGAGACTGTCCTCTTCTAGGAACTCTGGGGTTGCGACGTCAGCTCCAACGCATGCCCCATAAGCTCAAAATACTGACTTGTCGTGAGTTTATCCGCGACATCGTGAACATTGGTCTTCCAAGCATCTCCTAACTCTACAGAATGGTTTCACGAGTTGTGAGCCAGTGTCACAGAGGTGATTGTAGCTCGAGAACGGACCTGTGGCGTCCAGGAGAAACATAGGGACCACTGGTGCCCCGCTTTCCGCCTTAGTGTGAGCATTCGCAGCATTCACCGCGGGCACAAGTTTGTTGCGGAGCCAGGCTACCTGTCTCTTTGCGTACCGCCTGGTCCCTAGCTTCATCTGTTCCACCGCTTCACGGAAAACACTCTCGCCCGGAGATGAAGAGTTTAGGTACTGATGGAATTCCTTGTAACCTGGGAATATTGTGAGAGCACAGTTATAGCTAGAGGGATAGCAGTAATCACCTATAGCTTGATAAATTCCGAGCGTGTAGTCGAAATGCGTGTCGCTTTCGGAAGAAGTAGCATTCTCGAGTGAAGGCGGTTTGTCCTCATTTGTCGCAGCCGATGCGATTGCCTTCAACAACCGTATTTCGTTTAGGAGGCCTTGCTACTATCCTGAGACATTAGTTATGTGGTAGGCCTCGCTGTGATCGCAGCGCACCTCAATCATCTGGTCAACCCGCTCGTCAAGACGAGGTTTCAATGCGTCAGGTTTCGCATATAACCAAAAGCATAATGTGCGATATCTGCTGCCACGTTAGGTCAAGAGCACTACTTTCCGAAACAGATCAAACAGAACGACCTCGGTTTCGGGATTCCCCTAGACTGCTCTTTTATGACCTCGCTTGCAAGCCGACGGTTCTCTTCAATGATGCGTAAGCTAGTGAGCACCTTCCTTCCATCACGCCAATGCCACCGCTGTGCCACAAGTGGATCCATAGCCAGGAGTAAGTCGTGGAGATTGTGTGACATGGTCGGGTCGTCATCCGCGTTGGGTGCTTGTTGGGGAAGATTATTGAAGAGGCTAAGCATCTCCGGAGGAAGTGCAGCTAGTGCTTTGACGAAGCTCTCAGAATACGGTGGCCGGGTGGGTGGTTTTGTAGTTGGCTCGCCGGGCTTTTCTAGCGAAGCCATACGCTCGGGGAAAATGAGGTGTTGAATCCAGTATGAGGTCCCACCGACTACGATAGGTACCTCGTCCCGGTTGTGTACTTCCTCTATCTATAGTGCATGGACTTGATGTCAGTATTTGTGTCAATGCAGTTGGGAACCTCATACCGCATTCATTGCGTCCTTGATCCACTCGGGGCCAGTGAGTTGTTCTCCAGGTTTCTTATAGTCCATTAGGAGATGTTCTACCCCGCAGCGCTCCTCAAACGGGACCTTGTTTGTGATGACGTCCATACCAACATACACTTGCATAGAGTCTGCGTTGATTATCTTCGCCCCGCGATAGGGGTGCCTAGAACCCCCCTGGGACAGGGCGAGAGCTAGTTCAATACCGAGTTTTGACTTGCCCACGCCAGTGGTCCCACAGATGACTATGACTGGTTTTGAGGACATTTTGGGCAATGTTGTAAGCGATCTCTTGACCGAGTTAACCTAAAAATATCGATTAGAGATAACCTCAGGTCTGTTAAATGTGGCGGGGGGCACAAACAGTCAACATGCGCCCTGTGTGGACAGCTTATATATGGCCAAGTCGAAGGAAGATGCACAAGCGCTGGAGCGACTGAGCGTGGATGCACGATATCATAACTCTTGCTCGATCGTCGTCAGACAAATTGTTACTGAACACTCTAATAGCACAGGATACCCCGACAACGAGGTCCAAACATATATACATTGGAGACATTGTAGTACAAGAGAATACGTTATGCGGTCGTGTCCATGCGATCGGGCGAAATGCTACGACTACGAGAACGGAACCGCCCTGGTGAACCATTGGCCCTGTCGGGAGAGATACTACGGCTTCGCGACCGATACGGAGAACCAGACCCCGAGCGGGAGCGGCTTCGACTGCGGGAGACGTACCGAGAGCCGGGAGAAGATGGCGACTTGCTGCCACGGCTCGCGCTACGCCCTCGACTGCGACTTCTCGACGAGGGGCGGCTGTGTGCGCTCGGACTGCGGGAGCCTGCGCTCCGGTCTGTGCTGCGACTCCTGCTACGACTTTTGTCACTCCCATGCTCGCTCTTGCCCTCCATGGCATCTAGCAGGCGACTCTTTCGGGGACCAATATCACCGAGGTCCTCTAGGACGTCCCGTTTGGTAATGCGTGGGAGGATGAGGTCGCATACGCGCTCCTCCGTCAATAGCTGGTCGACGTATTCGTCCATATGTATGATGGAGTAGCCGCCTGTTCAGGCATAAGCGGGGGTGGGTAGATCAAATAAGACAGACGACATACCCATGCCACGATATCGCAGTTTTCGATAGTCCTTTAACAAGGGTTCGAGGAGCTCGTATACGTCCACCGGTCGGAAGGTCATACGGATATACATGACCGCTAAAGCCCGCAAATACCTAGCAGTTGACCGTCAGAGTGGGGGACATGCCACAAAATGTAATGGGATGCACTTGAACTCGTCTGCTTGTAGATACTCTAGTAAGATCTCCTTCTCCGGCTGGATTTGAAGGAGCTTGAGTAGTAAGCATAGGAATTCGGTCGGTTTCTGGTTTCCATAGACCCCTCCAATAGCCTTGAGATCAATAGCCTTGTCGATGATGGTCTCTGCTATGAGCCACAAACAAATTCAGCAGTCTGGACGAATTGAAAGAGAGAGGATGTACCGGTTAACGCGAAACAGTGCTCCTTCCAGAAAGAACACTCATATATGCGATTCCGGATGACAGATTCGACTAAGTACTATTCATTCAGCTTTGAATGTCTTCCGTCCGCATGAAAATATGGCTCATACCTGAGGATTTTGGCCATGAATTGCAACTGCGCCTCGAACGGTGGTGTTGGCCATGGTCGAACGCGTTGTTTACGGTTATTTACCGCGTCGCGCCTTCTTTCATGACGCCCGAAAAGGCAGGCGGAGAGCGCGTCCCTCAATTCTTTTCTGTCGAAGTTGTGCAACTCTGCCACTCGTCGTAGCCGTTGAGCGAGATTTTCATACACTCAAAACTCGGTCAAAGATATTGGTGATCGAATTCACATTTGGGGCTGCTCCCGTGACCAACAGGGCGTAATGTGTATCGACGGTCGAACTAGATTCACCCTACCTTTGATATCATTGTCAAATCATTCTCGGTCTACACTCTCTTCTATCTCATACGCTAGATACATGTTATATATTTCGTGTAACATAAGACGTAGTACGTGAAGGGTCATCGGCACGGAGAAGCAACTTCGCTCAAGGGAGGCTGTCAGCGCGGATATTCTTCCTAAGGCGCTTCTGGATGGGCACGGAGATGCGCTCCGGAGCGTCATAGTCGACAGTGAAGATGCTGACTGCGGTCTCGCAACCGGCACTCGTAGGGGTCTCACCTGTTCACAATCGATTAGACGCGAGGTGAGGATCTGAGGAAGTGCCACGAACCAGGGTCCTCACGGATACCGTTGATGTTAGCGTTGATGCCGCGAGTCTCACTGGATAGGGCAAGTCAGAGTAGTCCATGGGTAGACATGGTATCAGAGACACGTACATGTTCTGAGTGACCGGGAATCCCGTAGTCGGGTCAATGGAGATCTGGTCAACGGTCGCGCCGCCAGTCAACCGAGTGAAGGTGAAGGGGGGCTAAATGAATGTGAGTTAGCCTCAAGAAGGTCGTAGAGAGTCAACCGAACGTACAGCAGTACAGTTGCTGCCAGGCCCGAAAGTAGGGATGTTGACACTAACCGACAACTATCAATTCGGGTATCCAGCAAGGGTAGTACACAACAACTCACCTCAGGCCAACGCCGAGAGGCAGCAGACGTTCCTGGGTAACATTCACCTTGTCGGACACTGCGCGCACCAAATCGGCGACGACCTGCAATTGAAGTTACATTTATTGACCCCAGTACGGACGGGTGCGCGCTGAGATCTAGGAACTAACCTTAGCAGCCAAATTGGCGGGATCGCTCGCCTCCCCGCTGTTCGTAGTGAAGGAACGGTGGGTGCCGTTCCCGGCAGAGAACGCGATAGCAGGAAGCTCAAGACACGGGCACAAGTCAGCTGATGACGTCCTCTCATCATGCAAGAATAGATCTCACCCCACGTTCAACAGCAGTGTAAGTGGCTCCGACAGTTCCGCTCAGAGTGAACACGAAGGGGCCATTGTTCTGGCCTTCGTTGGGTCCGGAAACGACGAGGTCGATAGGTTTGCTGCCGAAATGCTTAGGAGCGACGATGTCGATCCCAAAGACCACCTGAATCGCCAAACAGCAACTTATCAGACAAAAAGGCTCCCGGAAAGGGGGAAATCCTCACAGCAGCCGCGGGCGTTCCATTAAAGTAGACTTTGACGGGTCTTCAGTATCATATGACCTTGCGATAGGTAGAAATGAAGCCTGATACTTACAGAAGTCGGGATTCTGGGAATCCTGGCCGAAGTACGGCGCGCCGACAGGGATCGACCCAAACTCCCCTCCAGGAGCGGTAATGTTCGTCGTGGGCAAGACGAAAGTACCGCCCTTTCCGGACTGTTGGACAGCGGGTCTACTACGCATTAGTCCTCGCGTTCGTGAGCGTCACATATCAACTTACCCAACCAAGAGGACGTCGTGCCCATCTGCCTTCAGAGCGTCATAGGTAGCACTTTCGTGTTATGTCAGTCATCACTATGTGTGTTTGGATATGGTCGCGACGGCGTACCGGATGTTCGCCGAAGCCCAACTGTCGTCGTTGGTGAGCAACACGTTGAGTGCTGCGGAAGACGAAAGCAGAGTGAACAGGGGCGCGACGCTCTTCCACATTGCGGAAATCGGGGAGGCAAGGCAACAACGGTGGAGGCAACAAACCGCAACGGCTCCAGGTAGCTCGACGTCGGCCTATTTTATACGGCGCACTGGCCGACCGAGATCACAATAGGCATTCACAAGGGCGCGTTTCGTGATGCAGTCTGGGGCTTAGGCCACTGCCAGGGTAGCGAATGGGCGGTAGGGGAGGCACACACGTTGGTGCGCTGGGATGACGACTCGTTCGTACGGGAGGCCGAGGGCCGGCGCTATGGTCGCGCACGAGTAGCCGTATTGATGCGCGGGCTAAGTAGAGTGGCAAACGGATTTACGAAATGTGTTGATTGACAGTTCTGACATTGCGCGGGAAGTCAGCAGGTCATGTAGAAGCGACGGTGCTCGGGAAGAAGCTGGCTGGCTGCTTTGCTATCGTGCACCAGATACCCACGTAGCTAGTGGGGTCGAACCCAGCAGAGTGATGGTGTCTGTAACTTGCACTTTGAAGTAGCTAGATTCATGGCCCCGCGCGAACGCCGGTGGCAGGGTTGCCATCGGGGCTTGGCGCCGTATGGCTCAACGGCGGAACACATTCTACCGTAACCTTAGATTCTCATCGAGCACACACATTCTGAAACTGCATATGCGATTGGGCCTGCATAAGGTATCCCGAGTTACATGCCAGTGATGAGGCTCAAAGGGAATCATGATAGACGGTGCAGCGCACCATGGCCATAGGCGTGGGCGAGAAGGCACCACGCGTGCAATCTACAGGGTCCAACGATGTGATGTCCTGTGGGCTCGATGCATTGTTGGGGGCTGGGTTTTTCTTATGGCTAATGGCGCCAATGAATATGAGGGGTCGTGAGTTTTGAGAGAGGGAAAGAGACTTGGGGTCAAGCTTCGAAGCGACTAGCTACGCGCCACTAGCACGCGCCGGACTCGGACTTAGGCGGGGCACGGTGCCTGAAGGATTCCCCCACGTGCTTCGGACACACATTTGCGTGCCGCCACCATCTCCTCTCAGTCGTCCGTACTCACTCGAATCTACGACTATGTGGAGAATGTCAACCGATGGCTCTGCTTTGCTGAGGCCTTCATCGTTTTCGCCGACGTCTGTTCCTGCTTTTTGGGCACTACTGTGAACGTGGTAGATCAGACTTCCAGAGAACGTGCAGGGTGACGCTTGGAGAATGCCATGGTTCTGCGGTGTCACCCCAATGATACCTCAACGAAGAGCTGCGTGCAGCCGTCGACCAGATAGAATGGATACGACCTTTTACTATGCTCGT
The DNA here is from genome assembly GCA_001302255.2 of Trametes hirsuta. Classification (NCBI taxonomy): domain Eukaryota; kingdom Fungi; phylum Basidiomycota; class Agaricomycetes; order Polyporales; family Polyporaceae; genus Trametes; species Trametes hirsuta. The sequence goes on from CP019376.1 coordinate 1,291,372, forward strand.
GTTTGGTTAGCCACGAAAAGAGATTACAATAGGTGCGCATATTTGCTGTTAGTGTCACTCCCGCCAATCGCTTATCGTAATTGTGCCTTTAGACTCTTTTCCTATGTGTTATCGTTCTATCCTTTCCTCTTCAGAACGTCTGCCAGCTCTGCGTGGGCTACTCGTGCCGCTGGCCGATGGCTAGATCTCTAGATACACTCTCCGTGATGCTCTGTTCACACCAAGTCCAACTATGTGATCATCGGTATGTCGGAGCAGGAATACACGTCCTATACCAACACAACTGTTCAAGATCTCATCCGGGAGAACGTGTGCTGTTCTGAGTGTTTCCAGCAAGGATGGATGGCATTGGGGGCGGCTTAGCGATGCCGTCGTGCGTCGCCTGGTCGTAGAGCTAGGTTCGTCCGATATCCACCGTAGCAACCTGGAAGTTCAGCTCATTTTACTATATTGGTAGTAGTGCCGAACCCCGGCCAGACTAGTGTGTATTCGCTCACTGAGCCAGTTCATTGTCATATAATACTAGGTCCACTGCTACGAGCCCCAACACCATTTTGTCGGGTTTGTCTGCAGCATCATCGTGGTTAGGGTAAAAGACGTAGCAATTTTCACTCGGAAGGAAACCGGCGCGACGAATCTGAGAATAATCGTAGAACGGTGGCATGCACGTTACATATATGTAGATGGGTAGCGGAGGACAGAAAATGGACGGACGGACTTCGTCGCTTGCACTCATCATCGCCACAGCCGGTGTCAGTCTCTTGCAGTTGTACACCTCGGACAGAAAGAGTGACTGTCTCTGCCTGGCTCTCTCTGTCTCCCTGATTGCCTGTTGCCTCGGTTGCGGCCCAACCGCCTAGGATATGGCGTCCGTTGAAAGCGTGCCTGCGTATCTGCTTTCAGGAGTCTCGGTCTCACAACCTCCTCATCTTGAAGGTGATCCGTCGCTGGCTACCGAGATACTACCAGGCCCCCCATCTCTAGGTTCTATCCAGCAGGCTGGTCTTCCTAGGAAGGACCATAAAAAAGCTGGTATCATCTACTCGTACTTGCCCGCTTCCGACCCTGGCACGACTTATTCGAGCCATATCGCGAGCATCCTCCCTGCTGTGACCACTGTGGACATGGACGGGTCCCGGAGGAAACGAGCTCGTCTGGATAAGAGGTACGTCTTTCTTTTTTCGCATATCGACCTCGGTATACTGATCCGCCTTTTTGTCCTTTTGCTTCACTCTTCAACTCGCCCAATCTGGCTCGTTCTCAACCATCGTGGTGTCTCGCATACACGTCAGTGTTAGCGAACGCAATAGGTCACAACGTGCCTCAGCTCGCAATCTCGCCGTTGGGGTCACTCTGCCGGATCCAATCGCGGCGTCAGACGCGACCGCCTCGTCATCGCAGCTTGTCCCGGACTACGACCCGCTCTCCCTACCTCTGGACTCAGACGACGCGATGGTATCCCGGGCTACCACCGCGCACGCTGAGGATACTCCTCCAGAATCCTCTTCTGTTACGCATGTCAAACGCGGTCGAGGACGACCCACGAAGGACAGTGGCAAGGGAAAAGAAAGGGAGCGAGATGGAGTGGTCAAAGTGAAGGAGGAGCCTACAGTAGTGTTGCTGGGTAATGAGGCGGGCCCATCTTTAGTGAGTATCACGTCCTGCATACTCTGCTTTGCCTTACAACCCAGTCGCGCAGTCGAACGAAGACCACTGCTCTGCGTGCCGGTCGTTGGGCTCGTTAGTCTACTGCGATGGTTGCCCAAGAGCCTTTCATCTGTGGTGTCTCGATCCTCCGATGGAATCAGCAGACCTTCCGGAGGGTGAGAGATGGTTCTGTCCGGCGTGTGTTCTCGAGCAGGTGAGACATCTTGGTAATCAACCGTATCGTTGTAACTCAGAGCGGCCGGATAGCGACCCCCGCCCAAACCACCCACCTCTCTCAAGTTCATGGGGACACTTGTACACGAGCTCAACGCTAGGATACCCTCTGAGTACCAATTACCTCAAGACATTCGCACACATTTCAAAGACGGTTAGTTACACCTGTCAGCCGGTCTCCAGGTGACTCAAAGACTCGCATATAGTGGGGAGTAGCGCAAGAGGGACATATCTTGACACGTCCGAGATCAAACAGGCCCGCCTCAAGTGGGTATCTTCTCGTTCCTTTACTTAACATTCTTCCTCATCATATGTCCCAGTCGACACGGCCAATTGGAAGACCGCGACCCCTATAGGCTCAGAGATCGGAACGGTGACCCCGTCCTTTGCTTCCAGTGCGGCAACTCCGCATTACCTCCTGCTCTAGTGGCAGATTCCCCAACTATCAAGCGAGCCAGGCGAGCCGCATCAAGTAGCAGCAGCAGCAACCACGATACGGGAAGAGCAATAATTTCGTGCGACTACTGCCATCTCCACTGGCATCTCGACTGCCTTGACCCGCCGCTCGTTTTCATGCCACCTTGGAACAAGAAGTGGATGTGCCCAAACCACGCGGATCGGATACTAGTGAGTTTGTAGCCGTCTTCGTGAACCGTGTCTGTATGCTTAATTTGAACTTAGCAACCAAAACATCGCATTCCGCGTGCGAACGCCACTCCAATCGAAATCACCAAACCCCGCCAGTGGAATAATGGTGTCATCGAAATTGTGAACACGGATGCCGCACCACTCCCTGCCGTTGTCCCACAGAAGCTCAACGTTGACGAGGTTCTCATTAATGGGCGACGTTATCGGGTGCCAGAGAAGATCATCACGCTCGACTTTTGGGACAAGGTCTCCAAGGGCCGGGGCGGTCAACCTGATACGTGAGTGCGACCAGGGGTCCCACAAATACACGGCTGAATTGGAAGGTTCGTTCAGCAGGGAAATAGACGACTCGAGCAGGATGTCTTCCCCGCTTACTTCTCTAAGCGAGCTCGACGACGACGATCACATACAACCTATGTCGATGGAACCTGCAGTATACAGCTTGGACGATGTGAGGTTTGCGCAGGTAAGAGAAGTCCTGTAATTAGTGCATTTGAAGATTCCTGACGGAGACTGCCCAGTTATTATGTGGTCTCCGTCTCCGAAACGCCTCTACTGCTGGCGAGGAACGGTCAATGAGTCACTCAAGTAGCTTGCACTCAAGTAGCTTGCCTCGGGAGAACCCTCGAGTTAATGGGGTAGGACCTAAGGTTAAGCAAGAGGACGATGCCACCCGTGTAAGTCTTTCGATAGTAAAAAGATGCGGGCATTTCGTGACGCGAGATTGCTTGATAGGAGGCTTTGGTCGTACCCGACCAAGCTGTTCCCAGTGGATCCGGCCCCTCCGCTATGACTTCTTCGAGGACTCGCCGTACGGCAGCCTCTCGGACACCGGCAACTGCGCGATCGCGGTCAACTAGGCGGTCAGGGCGAACGACAACCGAAGAGGTGTCCTTGGACATCGACTTTCCTCAGCTCGTGTATTCCTCCGGCAAACGTCCAGACGCGCGGAGAAAGGCTGCTCGACCTCTTGAGGCATCTGACCATGTCCCGAGCACTACCCCATCGGTCGCGAATCTCAAGCTGGACCAGACGGTCGACACCGCAGAGGCACCCTTGACATCAGTCTCAGTCAAGCACAAGAGGGGCCGGCAAGCTACTCGACGACAAGTTTCTCCCGTTCCTGCCACAACTGATATCGACACGGCTGTTTCGGACACTGACCAGCCTCTCTCGCAACAAGTCAAGCGCGAGCTTCCCGCCCATGTGTCGAAGACTTCTACCACCGCCTTGAGTATGGGCAAGAGAAAGGCTAATGGTACGGCGGACAGCTCCGCCCCCCGCAACCACGCCAAAGTCACCACTCCCTCGAAGGCGAATGGGCAGGCTGCCGCTACTTCTACGGAACATAAAGCCGAAGTAACACCAACCCTGAAGATTCGTCTCCCACGCCTCAGCGCCCTGACATCTCCTTCAGTGGCCATCAAGACGACGACGTCGGATGCTGCGTCGAAGAGCTCGCCTACCAAAGTTGGTGCATCATCCGGTTCCTCACGTCCTCGCCGCTCTCTCCGAAGGCAAACGTCTATCCCCACCTCCCTGAACTCTGCGGCGACCAGTGACGCGACCACGACTTCGCGGGCTGACGACAAAGGGGTCCCCATCAGCCCCGTCGAATCCTTCTAGCTGCATTTTGCACTTTCCCGCGCACGACAGATCGTTTATCGTTATTCTATCGTGTCTCGCTCTCCTCGTACAGTAAGGTCATGTATCGATCCCTAGTCTTCCAATATCCGAGTCATCGCAAACAGCTTTATGCAAGCATTGCGACAACTATATAGCTAGAAGCTCCGGGAATCTGTGTGTCACGAGCTCCTCGTGGACGGCAAAATACGGCCACGGTTCATACTTATCTAGCGTCTTTGGTAATCGTGACAATGACCTATCCATATCACATGGAGTCTCTACACAGGGTCTACCGTTATCTGATTAACATCCGTGCTCCAGAGTCTCCCCGTTGATCATGACGGCCATGCTTACAGTAGAGCCAAGACAACCGACAATTTTACATACACAAGGATCTGTGAAGCTCCCCGGGTATGAACTATGGATGAACTACGTGAGTAATCTACTTAAACTCAGTGGGATTGCCAATAATCTCATGCCCATCCTCAATAGATAGAGAACGTCACCGTCGTACCGACTACCATAAACATCCCTCGGTTTACCGAGGCGCTGTCAGAACTCCTTCGCCTGTATCCTCACGCTGCTGGGGTCCTTCGTCATCGAGACGGTGAATGGGAGGCTCGCGCATCCGTATGACATACTTGAGCCATCTAGCTGATGTCTTTACAGATTCTGCTGTCCAATTCCGCCATTCCAGTAGAGGTGGACGAGGTTGAGGACTCTTCCGCTATCTCAGACAACTGGGTAGTGCAACGAAGTCTTCGTAGTTTCCTCGCGTCCAGGTCTTCGTCCGGGGATCGTGTTTCCTCGAGCGTCGAGGAGTTTCCTCCCACCTTACTCTTATTCAAATTAAGTTTCACCACGCGGGAGACCGCTATCGGGGTGTCTTGGCACCATACTCTAGGTACGTTTCGTCCCTGTTGGTTCCGGCGATTCCGGTCCTCCCCTAAGCATCGCTAACGGTTTGTCGTGTAGGCGATGCTGTCGTTCTTGAGCGTTTCATGCGAGGACTCTCTTACCTGTACCAAGGAAACGACCTTGACGGCGAAGTTCAGGCATCATTCATCAAGCGAGAATTCCTCAGACCGTCGGAATCACTCGTGGAACGTTATTTGCCGCTCATGCCACACCTCACGACGACTTATTCATACGTTGAACTCGGAGAGAGATATGCGGCGAAGAATGAGAATACGGTCTGGATCAAGTTCAAGATGTCCGTTGAACAGCTTCGTCAATTGAGAAGGAAAATTAAGGAAACCACAGAACAGGAAGTGTCCACCCAAGACGTCTTGGCGGCTTACATCGTACGCGTCCTTAACCGTTGTCTGGACACCCCGATTACAAGTGTCACAAATGCAGCTAGCGTAAGTCTGTCATCGTCTGTTTTTGGCTTTTTGGCTGACAAAGGCGGGCTGCTTAGTATCGGAACGTTCCGGGGTCAGTCGATGATCCACAAGTGGCTGGAAACGCCATATACATTGTGAGTACTACGGCCAAAGCTCGCGCGTCATGAATTGCGCCGCTCACACAATCAAGGTCAGATCCCAACCACACTGTCCACAGGTGCTGGCCCTCTCAGCCTCGCCGACACTGCATGCGCTATCCGTCAGTCCATCATAGATTGCAGGCGCTCTATGTTCGTCGAAGAGTATATGGCCGTTGCAAGTAGTTTGTTATTATCGGCAGCGAATAACCAACGATCCATGTTTTTCGGGGCATCGCCAGGAGTACTTTCTATCAACTCGAACGCATCGTAGGCATATTTCTAGTCTATGCAATGGTGTGCGTCTGATCGTCTTATTCTACACCTAGCATCGACTGGCGGTCTGCTCATTTCGGCTACCCGAATTCGACACGCTTCTATACTGCTGGTGTCAGCGATAGATATGTGAGAGTATTCCGGTCCAACCCCGAAACAACTATGATGAATTCCGCGTGTGCTGTCGACGATTCATTGGACGTCGTTTTTGCTATTCCGAGCGCTTTAGGAGACAAAGTTCTGAACATGATACATAACGAAATTCGCGCCGACGGTTTCCCACAAAATATAGAAATCCTACAACCCTGAAGTTCCATCGCGGCGACATGTCCTGTAGTAGGGATTATAATGTTATGGTTCAAGATAATACTAGAGGATTGAGCACAGGTGCGGTAACTGTTATCTAGTGCAACTACTTTACGCGCCTTTCCACGGACACTGTAGGACGTATGTATAGGGCACGCATACTGCAGCATATAGGCATGCAGACAGTAGTGTAGTAGTTGGCAGCGCTAGTTAGCCTAATGGCGCTCGGTCTAGACCCCATGCCTCCGGATACTATCCGGCCGGATATAGAAGTTGGGCCAATATGATTCAGCGCTCAGCCCGAGTCTTCCTCTTCACGACAACATCAAGCGTAGAAAACAATCCCATCGAACGGCCGCAAGGGATGAACGCAACATTGAAAGACCTTACTGATCAGTGGCTCCACCTTGACCCTGTCAGTACGACTCTTCCACCTTCCACTCTACATATTGTGAGACTCTTCGCACTGTAGAATGAGGAGACACGATCCGAAATACAGAATCTAGTCAAAGAGGGGAACATATCAGAGCTAGAAAGACGTATGAGGTAAATTTTTACTTACTCTCTGTTAGCACCGTTGAGAAAGAGCACCCCTGTTTTAGCCCCAGAATTGAGTTCGGAACCGCAGGTGGTCTCGTTGTTATGTATTCCCCTACGCGCTTTTTGACCCATTATAGGGCTTCGTGGGAGGATGGAAGCTGGATGGGCCCGCATGAATGACTTGATCATTATACAGGCATCCCAGGTACTTCCTAGGAATTTTCGACCGCCGGGGACAGATACCTAAACACGATCCCAGGGATTATGCGCGTACATATTAAAGAATGTGCAGGATGCGCAATCTCGTGGCGTCGTCGTCGGCCACGACCATCGACACCACTCCGCGAAATGGGCCAAACTGACGGCAGCAGCTTTCATCGACCAAGGGGTTCCGGTGTACTTCCACGATGGTTTGGTGCATACACCTCTGTATGTGGTATTATTTCCTGCGCTATCTTGCGAACACATCTCACGCAAGCAGAGTGCCCTTCACTGTTAAGAAGAATAATGCCGCTTGCGGCGTTATGATTACAGGTAAATGATGTTCGATGTCGTATTGATAGATGAGACCCTGATTAGACATGCGATAGCCAGTCATAACCCGAAAGTATGTAGCTTTTATTCTCGCGTTGGTACCTTTATTGACTTGCCCGTAGCAAGATAACGGATATAAGGTACGCTACGCATCATGATGTCCGGTCTTAGCGCGGCCCTCACGCTGGTTCGTAGGTATATTGGGAGAATGCAGTCCAGGTGTGAAACTCGCAGGTTTGATTCGGCATATTTCCCTACAACGACCTTCCTAGATCATTGAACCCCACGACAAAGGGATATCAGCATCCATTCGGGAGTATCGGGATCCTCGCCCGCTCGGTGTAGATGGCTTAGCCAGCTCTCCTTTGCTTCGCAACTACGATTTCGAAGGCTACTTTGGGTACATAAATACCCTCTGCCATTACCGGTATGTCCCACAACGTCGGACTCTGTCTGGTACTCGTCACCAAAATGTGTCGGCAACAGGTCCCTCAACGCTCACACACCGCTGAAGTTTGTGAACACCTCGATGCACGGAGTCAGTGACTCTCCTATGAAGAGAGCCTTTGAGCTCTTCGGTCTCCCGGAGTATATTCCTGTAGCTGCTCAACAAAAGCCGGATCCCGAGTTCCCTACAGTTAAATTCCCCAACCCAGAAGAGAAGGGTATGTCGGGGCCCTCCTATTATCTGAAAAGCAACTTACTTCTGCGCTCTCTCAGGCGCGCTGGTCTGTCGTGGATTGTACGATATAGCATAGGTTGTCACTCACAATCTACAGGATCTTGCTATCGCAACGGCAAACGAAGTCGATGCAGACTACATCTTGGCCCAGGATCCCGACTCTGATCGCTTTGCTGCCGCAGAGAAAAGGTGGGCCCACCGCTTGGCGTAGTACTGCATTGCGTTGACCTTTCTCAGCCCGGAAGGAAAGTGGATACAGTTCACCGGGGATCAACTCGGCACTCTGTTCGCCAGTGCGTGCTTAGAGAAGTACAAGGCGTCAGGGAAGCCCTTGTGTAAGAACGGCTGCTCTCAATGTTTGGAGCGTACAACTGAGCTACGGTGACCCTAGCAAAGCTCGCGATGGTCGCGTCCACCGTGAGCTCTAAGATGATCGAGGCTATCGCCCACACCGAGGGTTTCAAGTTCGCAGAGTGTCTTACTGGTAAGCTATCCAATGACGTCCTCGTCCCCGCCCCTCTACAATTATAACTTCGTCGCATTCAGGCTTCAAGTATATTGGGAACACCGCGCTCGTTCTGGAGAAAGAGGGGTACGAGGTGCCGTTTGGTTACGAAGAGGCTATTGGTTTCATGTTCGGAAACCAACTACGAGACAAGGACGGCGTTGCAGCATCTGTAAGTCGACAAATCCGTGAGTTGCGCCCTTGTCAGACTGATCAGTCTGGTAGGTCATGTTTTCCGAGTTCGTCGTCACCCTCCAGAAGGCGGGCAAAACCGCAAGCTCACATCTCAAAGAACTATATGAACGGTACGCTCGACCAAGCTCAGCATAGCGAGACACATGATACTAAAACTGATCGACTATTCCTTTCTAGTTACGGCTACTTCCAGGTACACCTCCTATCTTGCTCTTCCACGCTAAGGCGTTAACCTTGTGCAGACGAGCAACTCGTACTTCCTCTGTACCGAGCCACAGACAATCAACACGATCTTCGCTCGTCTGCGCAATTACGACGGGCAGGCCTCTCCCGGTGGTACACCGCATTACCCCACCACCCTCGCGGGGCTTGAGGTCACCAGCGTGCGCGATCTGACCGTAGGGTACGATAGCAGCAACCCGCCGAGCTACAAGCCGGCACTTCCACTCTCGTCCGGACATATGATCCAGTTCAGAGCGGAGAACAAGGCGGACGGGACGAAGGTCACACTGACGACTAGGTATGTGTCCATTGCTTGATTTCGCGGGACTCTGATGGTTTGATCGTTCGCTGTGGTACATAGGACTAGCGGAACCGAGCCCAAGGTAGGTGCATCGTTGGACGTGGGGTACCCTTGGTATGGCTTACTTACAACCAACGCTAGGTCAAATATTACCTGGAGGGCAGCGGGAAAGACGCAAACGCCGTCGGCTCACTCCTCCACAGGGTCGTACAGGAGCTGTCGGACGAATGGATGGAAGCGGACAAGCACGGGCTAGGAAAGCCCTAGAAATGTTTCGGCCGGGGGAGTCTGCTCGTAATACGGAAGTAGGGGGCAAACAAGAAGTCTTGGCTATATGACTACACCGTAAGTTGATACATACATACAAGACGTCGTAAATTGTTCTCTGTTGGTCTTGCGAGACCTAATGCTCACGCGACTGACGTACGACGCCGGTCGTCAAATGCCTTTGCACGTTGCCACGTCTCCACGGTCAAGGATGGTTCGTGGAGAGAAAGCGCATATAGTCTGTTTGGCAGTCAATATCGGCTACGACGAATCATCAAGCAAAAAGTACCCACTTTGAGACAGTCATCCACCGGATGAGATCGTCTGCGGTTAAACTTCGGTCGCCTTGCCGCTCACGCACGAATTCTGATTGTATATACTGCGGTATGCCGCGTTCAGCCTCTTAAAAAATGAGGTGATAGAACCGGGTACGTACCTCGGACGTCGCCTCAGGCACCTGTACCTTGCCACACCTTGCTCCCACGACGAGGTCTCGGAATGCGGCCAGTTTATCAGCTGAGGGTAAAGCCACTTCGTTGGCGGGCTTGTACAGGTTTGTGATGCCGCTTGGGGTGGTGGGTGCAGTAAGGGGTACATTGAGGTCTGTCTTGAAGAACGTGCTTCTGCGGCCTTCACCGAGGACGATACAGCTCATATCCGTGGGGAAGGAGAACTGGCTGAAGGGGAAGACGTAGGAGAGCGTCTGCGCATTCATGACATCTTGAAGCGCACGGACGTTGAACACACCTAGCCGAATCGACAACGATCAGTTTCATTTTAGGGCAGGCGATATAATAGATACCTACCGCGTTCAAGTAGTTGCCCCTCACACACGCCTCCTTCACTGATAAGAAGGACGGTCCCCTGCGGTAGTTGCAAAACCCCCGCATGGAGATCTTCGTCCTTGCTCTCAGGCGTGAACCGACTCTTGTTCAGCACATCCAGTGACAACGGCAGTGTGTAAGTCAGAGGTAAGAGTAGTTGAAGGATGACGGACAGCGTTGGGATGGGCGAAGAACGAATCTGTGTAGTCGACGGTGTGGGGGGAGGTGGAGGGAAATGAGAAATAGTGAGGGAGGGCGGGAGAAGGGGGGGATGGCGTGATTGCCTGGAAGAAAGAAGTCGGTTGATGTGTTAGAGGGTGCAAAATGAGACGTAACTTACACCTTTGCGATGCAAGAGAGGAGAACCCACTCTGCGGTAACGCGGTCGCCACCGAGAGCTTCGTCTGCTATCCAGGAGATGAGTTGCTCCCGTACTTCTGAATTGTCTTGTGCTAGGCGTTCGGGTGGCTGTCTATCGGCGCTGATTACATGAGATTCTCGAACGGCTTTTTCTAGACGAGGAAAGGGTCGTGAGAGGACGGTAGGGGTGTGCGACCGTGTGTACAGAACATGTAGGGTTGGTGCATCGGAAGGCGCTTCTGTGGTCTGTTCCAAACTACATCTGGCCCGATAGAGCATATAAGTACATGCTGGTAGAGGAAAGGGACGAAAACTCACGGTTCGGAAGAAAGAATACCTACAAACGTTACGACATCCGTAGATTTAAACGAATCTATACCTCCTTTACCGTAGATCTGAGTTTGTGAGGCGGTGCTGCTGTGATTTGTGCGATGTTTACTAACCTTGACTTGTACTCCAACGTGGTTAGACTCCATGTGGGGGTATTTATGCGCTCGCTGAGGGGCGGTCGCCGAGATCGCGTTGCTACGCATATCTTCTATATTCGCCGTGGGGGTATGAGCCAGATGAAAGGCACAGAGAGACATGGTACAGACCAGGCATAGGTCCGTCAAGCTCGTTTGCGCACCAATCAGACTCAGCGGGTACGCTTGTAGCCCAAAGAACACTGCATTCCCGTAGGTTGTCATAATCGACTTCTCGCGTGCCAGAGCTGCTCCCCGATTGTGTTTCATAAATCCCCCATCCGCCGCAGCTTCCGTCTGGGAACTTTGACATATACATTTCGGTCGACAGAGACGTGTCTTGAACCATTGCGCGGAAACGCACAAGCGCTCGGTCTTGATGGACTTCCGGTGGTCGCCTGACATCAAGAGACGGAATCTGGAACGGGATTTGTGAATAAAATATGAGACATGGAGCAGTCCATGCACACCCTCTTAAACGTGTTCTCGTTGCTGAACAAAGTTTGAAAGTGTTTTGCGACAGAACGGGGGAAATTGTCTGAGGAATGGGCGCAATGTAGTTCCTGTAAGACAGCCGTTGGGTTCTCTATGGCTTGTAGTTTGTAGTCTGCAGTCATGTTAGGCGGTACAGTGGAGGAAGGGAAAGTAAAGCGTTGCAAGTGGAGGTCAAGAGGAAAGGAGCTCACGGTCGCTGACGCGTCGACAAGAAAGGTGGCCGAATAATAGAACGCGACAGGTCACAATCACGCCCCGCGCTCGTCACGCCCAGGTCTTCGCATTGCTACCGCCACACCGCGACAGCTACGCTCAAGTTCCCGAACAGTCCAGAAAAGACCGTCAGTAGGATGCCACCAAGAACCGCTGCTCACCAGGAGAACATCGGGGTACCACAAAGAGGGCGTACGACTAGCAATGATCTTATGATTCACTGTGTGAAATATGGTGGCGCTCGTAAACTATCCACAATCCGGAGTCCGTACGAGCAGCCCGAGTCCGTGTTAGGTAACATGAAATGACCGTGGTATGAACAAATAAGTAGTGGTTAAGTGGAGCAAAGCAATTAAGTAAAGTGGAGTTGTAAATCCGTAAGGTCGTAGCATGTAGAAGGGGTTCTGAAGGGCGTCATCACTTCACTGGTCGCTCTCGTCGAGAGCGTCGTAGATCGGGCAAAGGTCCGACCATGCCTCTGGTGGCACCCAGTCAATCAGCATCTACTCTTCGTTAACAAAATTAACTAGTCACTCACGGGGCACCGGGTTAATGTCTTTGGTGTCGGGGATATCTTCAGCCATGACAACCGCGAAGCCAGCCTCCAGGTGGAAGTCGATGTGGCAATGGAGGAACCACGGGCCAGGGTTATCGGTCTACCACGAACAGATAAGCACATAACCGCAGAAGAAATTTCACAATTACTCACCCGGAAACGAATGGTAACGTTGTCACTGGGCGTACCAGTACTGACGACGTCACGGAAGATCGGGTCGTCGTAGTTGGGCTCCGCCTGACCGGCGCTGCGCACAACAGCGAAGGTATGCTATATAGTTGTTAGCATTTCTGGAGGTCTCTATGCAACGGACCACTTACGCCGTGCAAGTGGAAGGGGTGAGGAGAGCCAGGAGCATTGGTGGTGGCAGGGAACGAGAGCTCAATAGTCGCGTTCGAAGGCAGGGCGTAGACGTCACCAGACGGGAGGAGGTCAGAGGCCGCCTTCGCTCCACTGAGGATCTGCAAAAGGACCGGGGTAGTGGGAGGCTTGAACGTGGCGCCGTTGATAAAGAAGTTCGTGCCGTTCTAAGGAGTTGATCATGAGCTTGGCTCCATCGTCACACTAAGGAAACGAATGACTTACGAAGCTAAACGCGAAGTTGATGGCCTTGTCGACGCCGCCGACCTCAGCAGTGCCAGGCTACCCCACCCTCGTAAGCCTTCCCGTTCCCTCTCACAATAGGTTACTACTGAACACTTACCACTGGCATAGTCTCCAACGGGTGAAGATCCGTCTCCTTCAACGCCTTCGTCGAGTTGCCCTGGGAAGAAGTCGGGTCCTGTGCAGGCGCACCGTCGTAGCGCAAGATGGCCGAGTTGATGCCACCCGCAAATCCAGTCGTGCCGAACAGAGGGTTTGCACGGATCCAGTAGTTGTCGACAGCTTGATTCGCCTCAAGCACGAACGAGTAGCGCTGACCGGCGAAGATCTGAATCGAGTCGACCTCGAGCGGCTTCGTGTTAACGGAATCCGCCTCGATCACCGTCAGGTCGTGGTTGTCGATGCTGAAAGTGTACGCCGGGTCGCACGACAAAGAGACAAGACGGAAGCGGTACCTGCAGCGAAATGGATAAATTCTCCGACGTTCACGGAATATAGCGAGTTGGCAATACTCACCGCTTGCCGGCCGTGACTGAGATGACGCTCACCTCCGCATCCGTGTTGGTGGTCGTACGGCCACGGCCGTTGATGAGAGTAGCATCAGACCTGGGGCTATAGAAAGGTCAGCGAGGACTGACACGAGCATGACGTCGAGCACTCCGGTACGCTTACGGGAAAGCAGGTCCGAGCCTCGCCGCGACGTGATACCAGTCGGCAAGGGTGATGACAGTGTCATCTGTCCGATGCATTAGCGAATAAGAGCTGATGCGGCGAGGAGTCTGCATACCGTTGTCTACGTCGTAACGGCTCTTGTGAGGGTCGTTGGGGTCGTAAACAACCATCGGGCCCCGTAGCCCATCACAGTATTGAGTAGACAAGTGACTGTGGTACCAGAACGTCCCTAAATTGCAGAACCAGTCAATCTCTGCTCTGCGGTTTCGGAAAGATCAAACGTACCGGCCTGGCCCGGCACGTGGAAGTCATAAAGGAACGAATGTCCGGTGGCGATCGGGCACTGATTCACGAACGCAGGACCGTCCGCCCAGTTCGTGCCCTTCTGAAAGAAGCCATGCCAATGCTGGATAAACAACCAATTCAGTAGGATGTTCGTCAAGGGGATGAGGAATCTACTTACGATGCTGGTGGACTTGAGCATCGTATGGTTGGTGAGCTTGTTGATCACGTTAATCTGGAAATGATCGCCCATGTTGCCCGCGATGAGAGGCCCGGGAACCCCTCCGTTGGCCACCACTGCCGCACGCGTGAACCCATCGGGAGTGACGTCCGCGTCGGTGATCGTGAGGTCAGTCACTGGACCAATAGCCCCCAGCGTGCTGAGAGCAAGAGAGACCGTGACGGCCAGGGACGCAAAGGTGCGGAGGAGTTGAAGCCCGGCCATATTACTTGAGGCGAACCCAAAAGAAAGCGGAACGTAAAAGCGAAAAGAAACGAATAGAAAGCTGAGCACAGAGTATGGCCGTGGAGGAAACAGAGGCTATATGTCTGAGCGTAGGGCCTCAGCTAGCGTGATGGGGATCCTCGTTTCCGGAGCTGCCTCGCTCTTATAGCGTGCATCTCGGAGCCACAACGCGAGCCTCCCGCTTCCTGTCCATCGAGACAGGACTGCCAACGAGCCGAAACGCCTTAGCAGCACCGCACCATACGCACCCGGAAGAGGGTACCGTACCCGTTCCCGGCGCCGCCGCTCACGACACTCGCTACACACTGACTAGGCGGGGCCGCGGCGACGCGCAGCGCGTCCATCATACCAACTCGCGTAGATCATCGAGATGTCTGTCTCGGCGCAGCCTCTGCGATGCTCGCGCGAAGTCATCGAGCGAGCGTGAGAGCCACTCAACGTCCGAATGGTACAGTGCCGCGAAAACACCTCAGGGAGTCGCCGTCGCGTAGCGGGGTGGATGCCGAACGAGGAATGTACTAGCGGTGGGACATCGCGCACAGCGCGGGTTCGCCTTCCCCGCCCCGCCAGCGCGGCGGTGATGGGGTACGTCAGCGCCCTTGTTTGCGATCGGTCTAAGGGGCCTCGCCGGGGCTCGTTGGGGTGGTCGGAGGAGCCTGCGGTGATGGCGCAACCGCGTTCCGAGCGATGTGACCGCCGCCGATTTGGTTGCACAGCTTTCGGGAGGAGACAAATTACGCTTTGAGCGCGGGGTCGACGCCGTCGTGGCGCGTGGCTTGGCACAATGAACATTACCGAGATGCATCGGAGGCTGGAGCCCGTTCCGCGCGAGACTGGGTTGCTTATGCCAGTAACCGGAGTATGACAACTCGTCTTGCCAACGTGCCAACGTCAGCGGCGAGCTCGGTGTTCGCGTCGTGGTAAAGGGTTTCTTGTCTCTTGCGTGTATCAACCTGTATCAACGGACCGATTAATAGGATATGCAGTATGCGCCTACTATTCTCCAAGTGCGAGACTCGGGGGCGCCTACCCCTTGGAACGGCCCTGAATTGTCACGGCGACAACTTCGAGTAAACACGGATCCACAATCCCAGCAACGCGACCGCGCCTGGTACCTTCGCATGATGCATGAGAGGCCCTAGAATTGGATGCCAAGGTCCAACTTGTCCAAGGACGACTGGTCAGGTGCACGGTTCTTCCACGTGCGTCGCCTGCTTGAGGATGTCTAGTAACAACCGACGCGGGATTGGTGGCCATTCGTTGAGCGGCCCAGCCCAGCATCTCTAGAAGTAGAACGTGTGTGCAGAGGAGCTGATACAGCCCTATGATTGATCCGGGCTAAGCCACTCTGTCCCTTTGAGGAACATATCTCTGTCGGGGAACACCTCCAAGATCTCGCAGAGAATACCCTCCGTCTTAAGCTGATACCTTCGCCGCAGCTCCCTCTTGCCTTCGACAACCTGAGCGCCGACGCTAATCAAAGAGAAGTCCGGGTAGCATCGGAGATGGCGGAATATCTGTCCGAGCGCGAACTTTTCGTCCAGCAGGAGTCGCTCACACTCCGCAAAGGTAACCGTAACGGAGGACGTCGCAATGCATAAGACGCGTGGGCCGCACTTGAGATGGACCTGGCGTGCCTGCTTGATGGGGTTCTCGGGAGAGGCACCAGCGCCGCGAGGTTCGGTATGCGAGTATATAGACTCGATGGTGATTGTACGAGCGAAAAACGCACTGAACGCCGGATGGCTTGGTCAACTACGTCCAATGAAGTCGAAGATATTGTACACTATACCTCAGTAGCCGCTGGAGGTCCCCTTGTGCGACCAGCATGATCCTTTCCAATCCCGTCACGTCTTCCGGACAGTCGATCTACATGATTTGATCAGTGCACTTTTCTTGTTCCGTTGCTCAACGCACAAACCTCCACGCTCGTAGAGGCGCCAGTGTAGGTATCTCTGGCAAGCACGCTCGTGTCCGTAGAAGGCATAGCTGATTGATTGCGATACGGCTGCGGGACGTTCATTGTCAGTATGACCAACAAGACTGTGATGGAGTAATGATTGAGATTTAAGACGGATGTTTTACTTCAACTTGGGGCGCTTCCTACAAACACGGGAATTTCACCAGGTGCGTACGGGTAGACCCTCAACGGGGCGTCGGGGTCTTGTAGGGATTCCCATACCCTCTCATTTTTCTGTGTTATCACGACGATTACAATAAGCATATCTGTGTACTCATTTCGGCTATCGTGGAAACGCATTTGTAGCAAGACGGGTTGAACCTCTCAGCTGCAACGTCTAGGCGTAGAATGTCCATTTCCCAAAACAGAGCGGCTTGTATGTTCAACTTCGTCAATCGCTGTACGCTATCTGATACCCACCACATGCAGAGTTATTATTGATTTGCACCGTGGTGTGTTAGCATAGGGATGACCGCCAAGGTATTGAGATAACCTGGGCTCGTAAGCCGATATTCTCATAAGCTCACAGGGCTGATCCGTCAGCTGCGTCCCCTTCTTAGGACGACGAATGAAGTTAGGGTGGTCAAGAGACTCGCAGCCAGATGATCACGGAACACCCATACACTGACAATGGCTCACCTGAGAATGAATGTAGTCCCGGGAAGCACGTCCTATCTAACTTCCCTCCCACAGGTTTTCACGCAGGCCCGAGCAGCGATGTTTATCTGTAATGCAGCGAAAAATAGGGGAGAAACGTAGCTTAGGTCGCCAGCTGGGAATCTACGGTTGCAGGCTCGTGCACAGAGGTCGGGGAGACGTAATAGATCATAATATCGGGATGTTATTGACCGCTACGCGCTAAACGTGAGCGCTCGATCACCCAGCTCGACGATATATTCCCCGACGTCTCCGGCCCATGCTTGAGAATATAAGATATCCACGACAGATACATTCGAAGACGAAACTGGGCAGATGTATGCGAAGATTCAGGCCGGCTTGGAGGCGTTGAGACCGGGACGGTTGGGAGAAGTTGCCGCCACCTCTGATTTGAAGCGGAGATCGAATGGTGGGACGCGTGCTCACCGTCACTCTGCTTCAGTAAGAACACTCTGCTCGCTGTTCAAGGCGACTTCGGTCTGTCTTGTCCTCAGTTCGCCTTCTTTCCCCCCGCAACCCTTTCAAAACGGCTTCTGGCAGTGGCCCCGCCGGTCGACGGATGACGGAGGCCTCAGCCAGGGCGCGCACTCCAGCCATGGATGGCACCGCCAGTCCCAACATCCATACCATCGTCAAAGCCCAGATCGTCTTTCTTCTCTCCACCCTTACGGAGGACAACTTTGAGAGGAATCAGGTGGAGATCCGTTCGGTGCGTATATGCGCGCTTCGTGTGTCCTAGAGAGTGCCTGCTAACCTCGCTCGTTGTCTGATTTACGCGCACGCAGTTGTCGGAGCAACATGGCATCGACACGTACCTCCACTTCATCCGCCGCCTCATTGTTCACTCCCACAGCAGACTCACCTCAACCGCCTCTCCCGCCGCCTTTGACCAATCCGCAGCGCTCACTTTTCG
This sequence comes from Trametes hirsuta, assembly GCA_001302255.2. NCBI lineage: Eukaryota > Fungi > Basidiomycota > Agaricomycetes > Polyporales > Polyporaceae > Trametes > Trametes hirsuta. Next base: position 1,309,303 of record CP019376.1, read on the forward strand.
CCTGCTAGTGCAAGAAACTCAACGTCTCGCACGCGACCCTTTCCTCGCCGACAGGTTTCGAGATGGAATCGATCGTGGCGAGGGGGACGTCTTTCGCAACTTCGACTTCATCAAATTTGCCGACCGAATTGGCTTGAGACCGCTGGAGCGGCTCATCCTAGCCTCCTCCATACTTGCTGCTCCCACACGAAAAGAACTTGCAGCCCAAGCAGCGACTGTCATCCGAGTGGACTTTGAGAATGCAGTTCTAGCACTATGCCAGCACCCATCGTTCGACCATGCGGATCTCAGCCCTAATCAAGTCGCAAAGTTATTGTCGAACTTGCTAGCGGAAGCACCCCTTGACGCGCCTGTCTTGGATGCTACGCAACGGCAAGCTTTGATAATGGCTGCGCAGGCCAAGTATGGTTCGGAGATCGTGTCGCCAATTCTGCAGCGTATCTTACCCAATTTGAGGTGGGTTTAGCCAGCGATTTCTTTGTAGCGGAAACTTACTAGTTGCTGTGTCCTTTATGGGATAGTCTTCCCCCTGGAACCTCCTTGGTGCAAGCGTTAGTACAGCTGGGTGCCGAAGTGACTGGCGAGGCCGATGTCGTCCGTGCTCTCTTTGTGAGATTCGGGCTCACAGAGGGCAATCCCCCTACGGACGCACAGCTCGTCGAAATCATCACTGCCTTCGCTCGGCTCGCATCAGAAGGGACACTGCTTCCCGACGTGGGGTCTGTTGTCCGGGCACTGAGCAGCTTGGTACGTTTATATTGATATTTGTGTCGCTGTCCGTTTTCTAACCTATCGACCAAGAACGGCGAGCTTAATTGGGCGGCGGCAATCAAAGCGTTCGACATGCCAGACCGGCAGGGAGTGGATACGGCTACCTTGAAGCTTTTGATTGCCATACTCATGAACGCCCCACGCGACGGGACGCATCATGCGGTGACGGGATTCTGGACGTTATGGACCAACACGCTTTACCAGTTACGCCTCCTCGATGCACTTCTCTCCCTCCCGGCGGACACCTTCAATTTCGTCAACTTGCCCGGACGCAAGATTGTGACAGTTGACGACGTCGCCGGAGCAAGTCCGACGATAAAGTCTCTGGCCGCTAACGTTCAAGGGCATACGTGGAACTCCTTGGATTTGTTCGAGGTGCTTGTGCAGGCGGCGGACTTGAAAATCCCGGACGTTGAGAACGTGGTGCGTGAGATGCTGGATAAGGCCGTCAAGATCAGCGCCGAACTTGTTCATATGGGTCTGTTACAAGTGCCAGTGAGCTATTTGCGTCGTTCATGTAGGCATATTCTGACGGTGCCTAAGCAACCCACCTGGAACGATGTCCGTTTGGAGTATACGCAGCGTCTCTTGGCGATGTTCTTGGCCGGTCACCCCAACCACCAGCTGGTGTTCATGAGAATTTGGCAGATCGAGCCAGCATATCTGACGAACGCGTTCCGGGACTTTTACGAAGAGAGCCCGTTGAACATCACGAGGATCCTTGATGTGGCCCAGGATTTGAAGGTAGGCTTGCAGCCGGCTATTCCATTGCCCAGCATTGATTTTATCCGTAGATCCTTGATTCGCTGCTTGAAGTCCGGCCGTTCACGTTCGCTCTCGACGTGGCTGCTTTGGCGTCTCGCCGCGAATACCTCAACTTGGATAAATGGCTTGCTGACAACGTCTCTGCCCACGGTGCCGACTTTTTGCACGCCGTCATTGCTTTCCTTGACCTCAAAATGGAGAGCGAGAAATCCCAGAGAGTGTCAGATCCTCCTGTCGATCCCCGCACCATGCAGCTGTCTCCGCAGACGATCACGATCTTCCTTCGTGTCCTCCGAAACAGGTGCGTATCTCTAGCTTGTTATTTGCCCCTTCTATTCAAGCGTATGGTGAACAGTTCTGCTGTCATGCATGAAAGCGACGTCGACTGCTGTCTCGAAGTCCGCAACGCCTGTCTGCAAATTCACCCGCGTCTCATGAACTTGACCCCTGGATCAGACACCGAACCTGGGTTCGCCGTCGTCAGCTACTCCGCGGAGATTGAGACCGAAGTCGACGGCATCTACAAGCAGATGTACGACGAGCAGATCACCATCGACGACGTGATTAAACTGCTCCAGCGCAATAAGGCGTCAAGCAGTCCTCGTGATCACGAGATCTTTTCCTGCATGCTCCACTTCCTCTTCGACGAGTACAAGTTCTTCCAGCACTGCTACCCTCCTCGAGAGCTTGCGATGACGGGATATTTGTTTGGCTCCCTGATCCAGTACCAGCTCGTCGACTTCATCCCGCTGGGCATTGCTATCCGATATGTTCTAGACGCCCTGGGGACCTCTCCCGAAACCAACCTCTTCAAGTTCGGTCTACAAGCGCTTTCTCGGTTCGAATCGCGATTGTCAGAGTGGCAGCCCTTATGTCAGGCCCTTCTCAAGATTCCCCATCTCCTAGAGGCACGACCTGACCTCGCAGTGACGATCCAGCGCGCTCTGGCGAACGGCGACGGTTCCAGCAGCTCTGCCGACCTCCGCACGCTGCAAGCTGCTCCCATGGCTGAGCCGACCCCCGTGTTCACGGCTATTCAGGCGGAGAAGCTTGAAGGTGAGCCCGAGAAGCCCCCCGAGGAGGTTTCGGACAAAATCTTGTTCATCGTAAACAACCTGGCGCCGTCAAACTTTGAGGCGAAACTGCTGGAGATGAAGGGACACTTCCAGGAAGAGTACTCTCGGTGGTTTGCAAACTACTTGGTTGACCAGCGGGTTAGCATCGAGCCCAACAACCATCAGCTGTACCTTCGCTTCCTGGACGCTCTCGATGTTCAGCCACTCTTTCGTTTTGTCTTGCACGAGACGCTACTCAAGTCGGCTTCACTTTTGAACTCCGAGAAGACGATGCAACAGGGTTCGGAACGCGCAATCCTCAAGAACGTGGGCTCGTGGCTGGGCAGCATTACTTTGGCGAGGGACAAACCCATCATGCACAAACATTTGTCGTTCAAGGATTTGCTCATCGAGGGCTACGACAACGGAAGGCTTATCGTTGCGATCCCTTTCGTGTGTAAGACCTTGGAGCCTGCCGCGAAGTCGAAGGTGTTCAGGCCTCCCAACCCCTGGCTCATGGCTGTCATCAGCCTCCTGACCGAATTATACCACTTTGCCGAGCTCAAACTGAACTTGAAGTTCGAAATTGAGATGCTCTGCAAAGCACTCGATGTCGATCTTGATGTTGTGCAGGCAACCGTCATCCTCCGCAATCGCCCCCTCACCGACACCCTCTCCGGCCCTCCCCTCCCTGACTATGTCGGCGACATAGACTCCCTGCCTATGGGTGGGTACGACCCTACCGCGCAGACCCCAGCAGATGCTCAGGTGTTACCTCTAGGCCCGACGAGCCCTTCTGAGGCGCAGCGTGTTCTTGGCGGTCATATCGAGAACATCCTGTCCAGTATCCTTCCTCACGTCATCCTCAGTCCCCAGCTAGCGCCCCTCAATACCAATGCGTCGTTCAAACGTGCTGTGCACATGGCTATCGACCGTGCTGTCAGAGAGGTATGTTCTGCATTTAGTAGCAGCAGAGCGTTTGCTGACACCGCTATCAGATTATTCTCCCTGTCGTCGAACGGTCCGTGACTATTGCTGGTATCTCGACGCGTGAGCTGGTCGCGAAGGATTTCGTTACCGAGGCGAACGAGGACAGGATGCGCAAAGCCGGACACCTCATGGCGCAGAAGCTTGCTGGCAGTCTCGCCCTCGTCACCTGCAAGGAACCGTTGAAGGGCAACCTCGGCAGCCACATCCGCCAATTCCTGACCGACTTCGGCTTCACCGAGGTAAGTTTGTTGACGTGCTCTCACGCATGCTTTGCCTGACCTTCCGCTAGCAAATGGTTCCGGACCAGGTTATCTTTCTCTTGGTGCAGGACAACATCGAGCTTGCTTGCCAGGCGATCGAGAAGGCAGCGATGGATCGTGCCATCATTGACGTTGATGAGGGCTTCGCCGCCGCCTACGAAGTCCGCAGGCGTTACCGAGAGGTGGGTTAATATACGGGCTATGAAATGACTCAACGCTTACCTTCGCCCTCAGCAACGACCAGGCCAGCCTTTCCGAGACCCCTCCGAGCTGCAATCTACTATCGGCGGTTCTCTGCCCGACCCACTGCGTATCAAGCCAAACGGTGTGCAACCGACTCAGCTTCGGGTGTACGAGGAGTTCAGAGAATATAGTGAGCATCGGCCGTGCGACTAATAATAGCATGGATATTGACATATCAACAGACGAGCCCAGACGGATGTTCACGAGCCGTCCGAACTCGACTGCGTCGTACTCTCGCAATGAGCCGCACCCGTCAATGTACAGCCCCCCGCCTATGCCTGAACAGCCTGCCCAGAACCTCCTTCGGCCTCAGGAGACAATGGAGCGTTTCAACGTACGTTAACTCACGATACGTATATGAACACGTCTCATTTTTTCCTTAGGTCCTGGTCAGGGACCTGGAAGCGGTCCTTCTCCAGCTCCCCATTACTTCACTCGCTGCGTTGCCTTCCAACCACGAAGTCCGCCACCTAGTCCGCCAGATCCTCTTCCTTGCTGTCGACGCCGTCGACAGAAACCGCACGCCGCTCCTCATGTCCCAGAAGATTGTGCAACTGCTGTACAAGACACCGTCTCAGCTCGGTCGAGAGATATACGTCGCCCTGTTGGACCAGCTCTGCCACTCTTACGAGGACGTTGCCAAGGAAGCAATCACGTGGTTGGTCTACGCCGAGGATGAAGTAAGTTGAGACCTTTTACGAGCCTATCGTGGTACTAACATCCTTGCAGCGCAAGTTCAACGTTCCCGTTACCATCACGTTGTTGCGAAGCAGTCTTGTCAATATAACTCAACAAGATCAGCAGCTAGCTAAGCAACTATACACCGATCCCCGTTCGAGCTTGCAGAACTTCGCCGCTGGGCTTATTAGGGAATGCTTGGCGGCCGACCCCCCGCTGGCCACCCAAGGGCAGTTCTCGTACTCACTCGAGATCCTCGCGCAGTTGGCTTCGTCAGGCAAAGCAAACGACGAGTACGTGCCTTTTGGATGTAATCTTCTCTATGCTCATCCTTCTACAGGGTCCTTAGGCTGCTTGATGACTTGCGTGGTGTTCGTCGCCCGGCGCAGGCAGCTGCGGATGCTCAGCCTACTCGTCAGCCATCCGTCAAGCCTGAGATAGAGACATTGCGGGACAAGCTGTTCATATGGTTCCAGCAGTGGAACTCCATCTACCAGAGGTCGCACTCAGCAGAGAAGTCATTTGTGCCTTACATCACGCAGCTCACCCGTCAAGGCATTCTCAAGGCCGAGGACACGTCGTCGTTCTTCTTCCGTGTCTGTGCGGAGTCGAGCGTCAACAGCTACATCAAGCACGTCAATGCTGGAGAGTTCGGTTTCGCCTTCCAGGCGTTAGATGCCATGTCGCGCTTGATCGTGTACATCATCAAGTACCACGGCGATGCTTCGGGCGTCAATAATGACCAAGCGAAGGTCCACTACCTGACGAAGATCTTGTCAATCTTCGTTCTCGTTCTAGCCAACATGCACGAAGAGCAGGGCCCCCACTTCCAGCAGAAGCCCTTCTTCCGCTTCTTCTCCAGCCTCCTGAACGACCTGCACTCGATTGAGAGCAGCCTGGGTTCGGCGTACTTCCAGTTATTGCTGGCAATTGGGTAAGCCCACGTTCGCACACGGACTGCCAATGGCGATGGCTAACGTTCACTGCAGGGACACTTTCAGCTCGTTGCAGCCGACGTATTTCCCGGGATTCGCCTTCTCGTGGATGAGTCTGATTTCTCATCGCCTCTTCATGCCAAAACTGCTCCTCTCCGAGAACCGCGAGGTGAGTAGCCATTTCTATGATTGATGAATACGTCGGAGCTAATCTAATTGTGAATAGGGATGGGCCGCTTTTTATAAACTGCTTCTCTCTCTGTTCAAGTTCTTGGGTCCTTTCCTCAAGACTGCTGACCTACAGTCTGCCGGAAGGGACTTGTACAGGGGCACACTTCGTCTACTCCTCGTCCTCCTTCACGATTTCCCTGAGTTCCTTGCCGAGTACTACTTCTCACTTTGCGACGTCATCCCCCCGCGTTGCATTCAGCTCCGCAACATCATCCTTAGCGCCTACCCTCCGAACGTTATCCTCCCCGACCCTCACCTTCCCGACATCGACTTCGAGTCCATTCCCGAGATGGGACCTATTCCACCCATCCTTTCAGACTTCACCGTCAACCTCCGCGCTGGGGATTTCAAGGTGTATCTGGACCAGTACCTTCTGAACAGGAGCTCCCAACCTGCGTTCCTGCCTTCGTTGAAGGACCGCTTGCGGCTCGCGGGGCAAGACGGCACGGCCGAGACGTACAACTTGTCCCTGATCAACTCCTTGGTCATGTATGTCGGCGTGTCCTCGGTGGCTCAGGGAAGAGCGCGCAGTGCAGGCCCGTTGTTTACTCCGACGGACCCCGGCGTTGTCGCGCTGCACTACTTGGCGACGAACTTGGATGCTGAAGGTATGTGTGTACCGCGTTTATGTTGGTATAACACTCACACAATCATCTACGACAGGCCAGTACCATCTTCTCAGTGCCATCGTTCTTCATCTCCGCTACCCCAACGCGCACACGCACTGGTTCAGTTCGCTCATGCTGTACTTGTTCCACGAAGTTCAAGGCGACCAGCTCAGGGAGATCATGACGAGAGTCCTCCTCGAGCGATTCCTCGTCCATCGCCCCCACCCTTGGGGCGCTCTTGTGACCTTCATTGAGCTTCTCCGGAACCCGAAGTACGAGTTCAGGCAACAGGAGTTCATCAACGTCGCCCCCGAGGTCGCCCTCCTCCTCGAGAATGTACGCGTCCAGTCTTTCTACATGGGCTACTATGATTGATCATTGTCAATGAGCAGGTTGCGAGGTCGATCTTCAACGCCTAGACACCCTCCTCCGCAACTCTCCCCGTCGAGACACCGGTCCCCCTCTTGCTGTCGCTGTCGCTATCTGTGATATATATCCCGCTCGTCCTTCCTTTCCATTTTGGGCTGTGTTCTCATTGCACTGTATTGTAACAAGATTTCTCCCCTCTCGCACTGTTACAAAAGGCACACGCGACGGCTCCGAACTTTGCTTACGGTCGGCCCTGACGAAACCACCACGCTCCTCCACGACCTACTCTAAATGTGTCATGTATATTCCGTAGTGATGTATCACCCATACATACCTCTTGTCGTAATCCTAGAATGCGGACATGGCCTCGTTCCAGCTCCAGTCGTTACCCCAGACCCTGTATACGCAAGTCCGTGTCAATACGAAATGTCTTGTCCAGTGATGCCGCCAAACTGAAAGGATAATCTCACCCGGCTCCCTCGACACCTCCTGAACCGTATTTGTCCGCTTGCGAGCCGACTACAATCCAGTCGGGGACAGTGATACCCGTGCGAATTGGGAACGAACGTAGACCTCTTTCTAGACCTGCCACATCGTTACCGTGTATGAACAGAAGCGAAGACGTCGTGCTTGACGGATGAGGATGTAGGAACAGCGTCGCCAGACTCGGGTCGTTTAAGGGGCGTCCACGCAACTCTAACGTATCACCTTGTACTCGGAAAACAGTCTTGCCCTGGAGTAAGACCGACCTAGCGAACTTGCCGAGTCCTATGACGACGACATTGCCCAGACTGAATGAAGCCTCGCCGAGTTTACCCAGTGCCTCCTCGTCGTTTATGATCTCCGCGTCTAGTTTGTGGTACACATTGAGATTATGGGCGAGACGAAGAGCAGCAGACAGTTCTGAAGAGGGTTCATGGGTCGGGACGACGATAGTTAGAGGTCCCCCCGAATTAAGGATATTCGCGATGCGACCCGAAGGCGATCCACGGCTGATCACTCCGTGAGCATACGGCTGGGATAACTCCAAGTCAGTTGGTAGGCATTACCGCACCCGTGAGCGAGGACGCACCGTCCACCTGCCGTTGTCTTGAGACACCGCCAACGAGAAATCGCTCAAATCCCATGTTCCTTCGTCGAGTTCGATTACCTGACCGTCGAGGATGAACGAGTTTCCTCGTGCACCCACAGGTAGCGAGCCCAGGCGGATTGAGAATGCCTTGACGTTCTTTGTTCTAGCACGGATCGCGCCCCCGCTAATGTCGACCGCTAGCCTCCCTAACCTGTTCCCCACGCCCACGTTAACGGGGGACCTTTGTACGTGTACGCATGACGTACCGCCCTGGGATGGTTAAGGTGTGAATCGACCATCCATGCAGTGACCCAGAGTCACTAGGCACAGATACCGTTAGGGTAAACGACTGAGTTGCCGCGGCGCCGTCCGATGTAGACTTTGCCAATGACGAAGACACAAAGGACTTGACCTGCTCGCTTGCAAACAAAGATTGGTACCAGTGGGGTTCACCCGGGTCCTCGCGATAACTATAAAACGATTGAAGAACAAAAAGAGTACTCTGCAAACATAGTACGCACGTCACGTTGGCGAGAGGATTCCAAGTCTTCAGCACCGAGACAGCTTCCCGGGTATGCCACACCGGGACATTCTCGTCATCTCCTCTGGCATAGAATGATGAGGGTCCGCAGTAAATTGATAGATATGATAATGTCGTACCCATGTATTGCAAGCACAGGCGTGTCTGCAAGGTTCGACAAGAAAAGGTCGTTGTCGTCAGGCGTGAGGGACGAGTCCAAGATTGCACGCAACGCTGGGTCGACATAATGGGCGGATCTACCATTCCGCAAGTAAGCCTAACTGATACGGGCGCGGGGGAGGGAGATCATGCCTTGATTGAACCCACGAAACATAGGACTGGGACTTGATGTATCCTGCGGCAGGGACGACTGCAAGGACGTGTGTTAAGCCCGGCATTTCTATGAGCCATGCGACGTAGCAAGCATACCAGCGACTACCCTGTCAGGATATCTAGCGGCAAGATACCAAGCACCTTGTCCGCCATTTGAATGTCCCATGAGCAGAACCTTCGTCTCGGGTGCGGTTCTCCACTGTTTCCATTCTTCGCGAAAATCTAGGATCCTATACAACGCGTCCACGGTGCCCCAGGCATCTTGAGCGCTCGGTCCATGCCAGTCCATCCCCTGTGCGCATATTAAACCGTGAAATTGCCTCCAGGGTATGACCACGTACCCATGCAGTGCGACCGGTAGGAGTAATAATCCAACTGCGTTCTTGTCGCGGTATGGCACGAATCCAGAAATCGTGCTCGAGTATCTCCACGCCGGCCCCGTCTATCAGGTAGCTCAATGCATGCAAGATACTGTTGGCGGGTGTGATATAGACTTACGTAGTGCGAGTATCGGTGGTAGTATTGCATCAGCGTTCGGCTTGTTTGGCGGCGCCACCACAAATGCCGTCGGAGTAGACGTTGCGAAGAAATAGGAAGCTTGGATACTATCTGACTCGCCATCCACCAAGGACCAGTGCGGTTTATTCCGCACCGGGATAACAACGTCGATTGATGTCTGAGACTCCGCTGACACGATGCTGAGCGTGAACCGCAATTTGTCGGTGTCGATAGGTTGAGTCTGCGTGAGTTTAATTGGGACTATGCGCCTCTGACCGGGGGCGATGCGTGTCTCCTGCAAGAGTTCTAATTGCGCATACTGAGAGGTGGGAATCAGACCCAGAACGGCGAAAATTCGAGTCCACCTACCCCACGCAGATCATGGGCGGGCGCGACATCTTTCACGATCCACCAGCCATCGACGCTCAGCAACCCAATACCGACTGCATCGCCAAACGCCCATCCGTCAACGAAGTCACAAGAAACATCGTGAGTAGAGTCCCGAACTATGGCGTGTTCGGGCTCCTCAATATCGACCGTGAGTGTTATTGAAAGCTTCGGAAGGTCTCCGCGGGGATCCCCAAAGAGCCGTATCTAGTTTATCAAATAAGCAAACCGCCCCACAGAACGACATAGGAATGTATGTACCTCGTAGTCCCCGCTCACGAAGATATCGTACGTTGTGGGCTGGTCGCTGCTTGGAGGAGCTGGCAGAGAAACAGCGTTGGGAGGCGATCGCCCCAAGGCGTAGATATTGCCTGCATGCCATATTGGTACCGAAGAGTTCTGTCCCTGGGAGGGAAGCACGGTGAAGAATGACCCTTGGATGAGCTTGACGAGTAAACGCGGGACACTCGCGGGCGGGCTCGTGAGTTGAGGGGGAGGGTATACGGTAACGGTCGAGCGCAGCACGCTATGGTGCTGCAAGGCCGCCCAGCCTTCCGTTGTGCGCAACGACTCCCATCTTCCGGGGATCCGTATCAGTGGAGTCTATGACATGGGAGCATTGTTATGTGCTTTACCTGATGTCAGGGAAAGAAATTTGAAGATTTCCATCCTCTTGTGATTGGGCCTTGGTCCAGCCGACAAGACCGCCGTCGGCATACGAGGAAGGGTAGGTCGCATTGGGGTCGATGGGAACGCTCACTGGTCAGAACAAAGTGTATTGAGCACCAGGCCGTGGGACACAAAACAATGTATTTACGGTCGAGGGGGAAGGAGGGCGAGAGAAAATGCTGCTCCCGAGCGTGTATCGGGAACGGACCTAGAACCTATAGGTGATTGGAGAGCGTCAGTGTGACCTCTTTCGCTTTCAACGGACCACAAATCGCCACTTACGTCCCAATCTCGCGAGAGCGACACTCGCCAGCCTTCCGAATCCATGGAACCCGCTGTCTGTCTAAAAATCGTCTGTATGCTATCTAAGTTGTCGGCGACCGATATTGATGTAGCCAAAACTGCCACAGACAGCCCGAGAGCTGAGAGCAAGCTGGACAGGTAGCACGATCCACGAAAGATGCCCATGCTCGCGATTAATAGCCGTCACCCCCCACGCTCATGAGTAATCCGCAGCTTTCCGGCAAGGCTGCCTCGTAGTAGAAGCACGCGCACCGACTTGCAGTCACAGACTGCTTTAGCAGGAATCTGACTTGATGGCGGTCGCAGAATGAGTCAGGTGAGCGGTAGCAAACCTGATGCATGATGCCCAATTGGACATCGAACTTGTACCTCCTTCCCGCGCGGGACCTGAAGTGGAAACTCTAGATATCTTTAACTTTGTATTGAGTGATTTATGTGTTTGTTCGCGTGCTTCGCTGCCAGTCTCTCAAATTTGGTGGAACCGACGCTGTAGCCCGTGTCCATAGGTCATCATGGGGAAGTACCCCGCCGAACAGGCCTGTAGAGGCAAGGGGAAGTACCCCGCCGGAGGCCCGGTACCGTAGTACTTCGAGTAGCAGTGATATGGGGAAGTACCCCACCTGAAAACCGGTAGAGGCAACGTGTGCCCTCCAACAACAAAGAAATCAGTCATCTCGTATGCCCTACCACCACTAGCGGGACCGGTTCACCACTACACCACTCCCATGTAGCAATAGGAGGGGAGCAAGGGGCTGGATGGATGGTGAACATGGCGGATGACGTGCACTGAACACGGGTCCCACACGTTGTAGTCTCTACACGGCCTATTATTGACATACTACGTGTACCTGTGCATATGTATCCCCAGAAAACAGCTACAGGACGGCCTAATACCTAACTCAAGCCAGCATATCGAAGGCGTGAGACGGATGCCGCTACGAGACTGCCCCGCAGAGGGAGTGCGGAATTCAGCGAGCGCGGACCTAACGGATGCCGCTCTCTCTCGCTCATGCGACTATAACTGTCCACCGCCCCATGATCATCCTGCCAGACGATGCGAGTCGCACGTCGCTGGGATCTAGCCCCCGGTAGGGCTGTGCGGGTGCCTACAGGATGGCGGTGTGTCAGGCAGTATATTGGTGCATGGTGTGTGTCTGCACCTATGCTGGAGGACTGGCATAGGTGCTGTGTGGGGCCACCCCGTGGGTGACCCTATGCACATACACGTGTGTCCCGCCCGGGTTCCTCGAAGAATGGAAAGGCTAATAAGAGCGTCGGACGGTGCGCTGTACGGGGCCTGTATGAATTCGAGGTCCTAGAGGGCCAGATATACAGTCAGATACACGCCCTTTAAGTAGGGCTTCGTGGTGCGTAGGCTAGGGATCCCTCGCAAGCGCTCGGGGGAAGCGCCGGACCCTAGACTGCGGCCGAACCTGTCCTCTCTCTCTCTCTCTCTCTCTCTCTCTCGCTTTGTGTATGCTCTCTTCACACGTCCTCAGGTGGCTCGCGTTTCTATGAACTTGATCGTCTGGTAACCTCGTCGAACAGATAATGACATTGTTTCGGTAATGGACAGGTCTTCTTGCGCGCCAGCGTTGCCAAGCCTACGTGTGCGCGACTTGTCAATGTATGCGGGTCTCTCCCTGGGCCCGTGGTCAGTGAACAAGTGTATGCGAGATGATAGCTACATTCGACGCTCACGCCCTAACGATAAGACAACCATACGCCGAGTATATATTCGCTACTACAGCTTGGCATTCTCGTCGAGAGTACGTACAAGGCACGCATCACACGCCATCAAGTAAACGAACGTGTAGTATGCGGACGCGCAGTCGGGGAAGCTCTATGTACAGGGAACGAACGCACTATTAGATACAGCAGAAAGTCCATTAACCATCCGAGGCTCCGCCATCGCGCATGCGACGCGGTCGCCGAAGACCACCACTGGCGGCAAAGTGACTACACAAATCCTAGGGTACAACGTGGGGCTGAACGGGGGGAGGCGTATTCGAGGGAAAGCGCCAAATCCAAAAAAAAGAGCGCGCTTTAAAAAGAGGAAAAAAACCGGAACACGGGGAAGGCTACATAATTTCCATCATGAGAACGTCAACACGAACCCGGCACCCACTGACAACGCGTCCCTTCCTACATTGTACACCGAACGGGGAGCTTGAAGCCTGGGCACCACGAGCAGCATGGCGGCGTTGCGCGCATCGTCGAAAATGCAACATCCACGCGACGCCAAGTTGCTCAAATATACTGCGATGAATGGCCGCGACGGGCGGGGAGCACGTTACGTGGCTCGTCCGCCGGGGACGCCGGGGCTACACGGCGTCGGCGTCCTCTGTGGCCTTGCTCGACGTCGCGCGCTCGAAGCCAGAGTCGACCTGAGCCGAGTCGATGTGCCTGTCAGAAGGGCGCGATCAGGAGGGTGGTCGAGGGGATATCATGGACGCCGTCGTGGAGGAAACTTACGATTCGAGCACGATGTTTGTCGTGAGCGTCACGCGGCGCGAGCGCGGACGCGCGACGATATCCATGAGGGCGCGGCGGGGACGCTCCGGACGTGCGCTGTTGGCGTCGCACGACGTGTCAGTGAGTGGGCGCAGCCGCGGACGTCAGCAGGGAATCGCGTACGGCTCCGCGTATTGCTCCGGCTTCAATGAGAGAACGGCGGCAGAGGACATGATGACGCTGGAAGGCGTTGAGTGACTGGCGGAATGGGCCCCTACGTGTGATCTGCTGAGCGTACCTGACGGTCGTTGCTGTTGGACGAACCCCGAGGAAGATGAGTGAAGTATCGAGAATCCGAAGCAGAGAAGGGCTGACCTGGCATGGATGCGATGACGTTCATAACAGCTGGAATGGTCCCAACCATGTGAATACTGAATACTCCAGCAACACTTCCCCGCGACGTCTGGACTTACCATTTAGGTTCAGGATAGGAAAAACCTGTGAGCACGATGAGCGGCCGCCCGGCGCAGGTGGAAACGATGCACACGTACGACGGCGGGAATATTAACCAAGAACGTAGCCGCACAGTACCAGAGACACTGTTCGGATAGTGTCGTGCCAATATCACTCTGGAGCGCGCGCTTTCTCCAGAGGCCGCAGACGGTAAGGACGAGGATAGTGAAGTCCATGAGCATCGCTACGGAACGGTCAGCCAAAAATAAGGTCCGCCGCGGGAATAAGGAGACGACGTACTGTATAAATAGAAAATGAACATCGTGATGTTGCTGGAGTGAACAACCACACAGGAGCCCGTGTCTACGCTCCACGCTGCGGTGACGCTTCGAGCGCCCTCTGCAGGGTGGGGCAGCTTGATCAGCACGGATAGAAGGGCATCCGGGGAACCACCCGACGTACGGACGGCAACGAGAGCGGCGTGCCCGACACAAGCGAAAGACAGTAGCCATACAACGAGCCAGTTCATGTCTCGCCAGATGATATAACTGTACGACGGGAAAGTCAGTCTTATGACCGCGGGGGAACCAGCGGCCTAAATAAGATCCTACCTTCGGATGCCGAGATTAAGTGTCGAGCAGTAGGAGGCCGAGCTGCCCAAGACCTTGTAGAAGTAACGTGAATGGGTGACCTATTAGTTGGTCTCTCAGCTCGGTACACTTACTGCAAGAGTTTTGTATGCGACTGCCACCACTAATTAGCCGAAGCTACGTATACCACGGGTGTCGGGACTCACTGTCACAGGATATCTTGTGATGGAAACGGTTTGAGATGACGCTGACATTTAATAAGTGGGTATATTGGTAGACAGTCCCGAGGGGGCATACTCACAAAAACAGCAGCGTGGTCAGGATGGAGTAGCGTCCAAACAGGTACGGTATCTGATAGAGGCCCGGTTAGAGGTGTGCACGGAAAGAATCCCAGAATGGAGAGCTACTAACCAATACGGGGGTAAACCGACGTTTCCGGGTGATCAGGGACCACTCAATGTCCAGACGCGTCACGAAATGGTTCCTGTGGGGCTAGTGTGAACCGGGGCCGAAGCTTTGCGCAGGCCAGCTAAAGCGCACGAACCCAAAGAGGCCCAGGAGAAAGACGGCATTCTGGTTGTAGAGAAACCCGCAGAAGGCGACGACGACGGGGTCCTGCCAGACGACCATACGGGAAAGGAACGGACGCTTCAAGCAGAGAACGCAAATACGGGGGTGCGAGGGGCAGGACGTCCTGCCAGGAGGGCGGCGGGGCGAGATCTATGTCTCAGACGGCCTCGGACCTGAGCTGCGTCAAAGCAGACAGCTCTGGCAGATGGCACGATTCATGCGGCCGAGGAGGGGAAGAGGAGAGAGGAGGGGCGCGCGCGTGGGAGGCGGTGGGGGTTATTCAGGGTCGCAGCATAGGATGAGTGTGGCCGGCTCAGGCGGTCGGGTAGCGATGCGTCGAGTTCTCGCCCCAGCCCCTCGCCAGTCGCCGACGACTGAGACGCGAGCCCCGCGAGCCGTTCCACGTACCTCCATCACCTCCTGCCTTTCTCGGCACTCTCCCCGATCAATGTCTAGCTTTCTTCCGCCCCTCCCATTGGCTCCCTCCCCCGGCCACCCCGCATTTGGCAGCCCGGCCACCAAATCGGGCTCAGGGGTGTGCTTGCGTAACCGGCACCCGCGGTCCACGCGCCTCCGAACCGCCCGCCCTCTCACTCCCCGGCCCCGGCCACTGCTCCTGCGTTGTTCTCCTCCTCGGTCGGCCCCCGTCTGGCTCTAAACCCAAGCCTACGTTGTCGCCATGGCCGTCGGCGAGTCCGAGGCTTTCACGTTCTACGGCTGGGTCGTCTGTGTCTGGGTTCTGATCGTCTCCTTCCAGGCAAGTCCCCTAGTCCAGAATCATCCGCGTGCTCACTGAGACGTCATTTCCTCCTCTCTGTCTGGACTGCAATCGTTCTGTGAACGCGTCGTTTCCCCTGAACTCGTAGTATGGCTTCCACATATCCAGCCTCAACCAAATCTCCGGTGTCCTTACATGTGAGACTACCGAACCCGGCTTGCCCGCGACCTACTATGGGCTTCCGACATGCATATCCATGGACAACCCCACCTTCTCGGTGCTCACCTCCATATATACTGTCGGAGGTCTGCTAGGCAGCGTTGGTGCAAACGTTGTCATGGATAAGTGGGGTCGCAAGGGGGCTTGCCTAGCAAGTGCGTTCATTATGGCCGTAGGAGCAGGCTTCATGGGCGTCGCTGCAACGCTATCTCCTCTCGTCATTGGCAGGTGAACGACGTCCTGATTATCGTTTGTATATCTATTCACTGTGTTGCGTTAGACTACTCACTGGCGTTGCCGCTGGCCTTGGTCTGTGCGTTGGCCCAATCTACATTTCTGAAATTGCCCCGTCCAAAATCAAGGGCGCAGTAGGTCGGTGTGGTCCCCTTGCTGAACTTGCGTCTCGAAATTCCCATAACGCATCTTGCACGCAGGTGTCCTCACCCAGTTCGCTATTGTGGTTGGCATCATGATCACTCAAGCCATGGGCCTCCAACTGGCTACTCCCCGCACTTGGCGAGCGGTGCTACTCTTCTCGTCCGCGCTCTCCATTGCACAATTGCTCGTCGGCCCCATCATAGTCGAGTCTCCGGTCTGGCTGAACAGGCATGGGCTGCTGCGCGCGAAAGATGCTAGCGCGCGCAGGCTGTGGAAGGGCGGACACGCTGTCCGCAGTCCCGACGGTCAGCGTCTGCTTTCTACCGATTCTGAACTGCGGAAGCCTTACAATCTCCTCTGAATGCAGTTGCGAGCGAGGACGCCGAGGATCCGCTCCTCGGAGCTAGCGACGAGCATAGCTCGGTCCACTCTGACAGGCGTCCGGACGGGCACGAAGCCGCGGTTACCGTTCCCCAGGTGGTACTCCGCAGGGAATTCCGCAAGCCGCTGGCCATCGTCTGCTTCTCTATGCTCTGCCAGCAGTTGTCTGGTGAGAATTGGAAATGAACACGTTCGTGCGTTCAGTAACTGACATCGTCATCCTTCCAGGCGTTAATGCAGGTAAGGACGGCAACGGCTGTCGCGACGGCCTTCCTGACAAGCCCTGTGTGCAGTATTGTACTATAGCAACAATATACTCTCGAAGGCTCTCCCCGACTTAGGTCCATACGTCTCACTGGGCATCACCGTCGTGAACTTTTTCATGACTGCAGCTCCCATATTCCTAATTGACGTGAGTATGCCTGACGCGCTGGTGCACCCAACATGCTCGTCTCACTGCGTCACTTTCAGAGGCTCGGACGCAAGAAGCTTCTATCGCTGTCGGCCACGGGTGCCATCATCTCCCTGCTCGGCGTAGGATTCGGGTTGGACAGCGGCGCAGTCGCCTTGGCCAGCATTGCCATCATATCCTTCATCGCGTGAGTCCCCCTACCGTTATTTGGGTGACAGACGTGGCAGTATTGACACTATGCGCCTCTCGTAGGTCCTTTGCCATCGGCATTGGCCCGGTGCCATTCGTCATGATTCCGGAGGTGTCCCCGCACCAGGCGGTCTCTGCGTTATCCTCTGTCGGCTTGTCTCTGAACTGTGCGTACTGCGAGCGTTACCCCCGGCGAAAAGAGGCTGACGGCTATCCACAGGGATTGCCAACTTCTTGGTCGGGCTGGTCTTCCTTCCTCTGCGTGACTTTTTGTCGCACGGGGACGAGTCGAAGGAGGGCAGGGTGTTCTACGTGTTCGCAGCGCTGCTAGCCTTCTTCACGTTCATGCTCTTCAGCCTCTACCGCGGCTGAGACGTCGGCGCTCCCGCTTCCATTTCGCCGTGCTCGTTCTTGGATGTTCATTCTGGGGTTGGCTTCGCTCTCGCTCTGATGTGCTCACGGACTTTCGGGTTGTACCATAACATGTGCATAGTATAGTGCTCGCAAATATCACGGATTCCGCCCGCCGTTTGACCCGTTCCCGCTGACCTCCGTCCGATGCGTCAGGCCAGGCTTCAAACGCGGCGCGGGCGGAACGTGGCGCGGGCGTCTGTCGCGAGCGGTGCGGGCGTCTACCTGCGGAAGGCTGAGACGGGCAACGTCGCACCGCCGGCCGACAACGCTCTCAGTCATTCCCCCTCACCCCACTCTCCTCTCCGCCCCGTCCCCCGCCGCGGCTGGCCCCCTCTGCCTTTAATTTTCCCTCTACGAGCTGGTTCTGCGTTGCGCACCTGACACCCTCTACGCTCCATGGGTCTCTTCAACCGCAAGAAGGGCGGCGACGACGGCAGTGGGGCGCCCAAGAAGGAGAAGGGCAGCTGGCGGCGGCCTGCGAGTGCGTGCTTTCACGTAATCTTGGCGGGGTGCAGCACGGAGGTGGTGACGCGGGACGTGGCCTTTGCTTTTGCTTTGCAGACACGGCGTTCAAGCAGCAGCGGCTCAAGGCATGGCAGCCGATCCTCACGCCCCGCACGGTCCTCCCAACGCTCTTCATCATCGGCGTCATCTTTGCGCCCATCGGGGCGTTGCTCGTCTGGGGTAGCGGCCTGGTGAGTGTCCCCTCCACTTCATCCGGGGTGAACACGAGGTGCTCATCTGTCGACCTGCGCCCGCTGCGAAAAGGTGAGCGAGATGAGCTTCGACTACACCGAATGCGAGCTGCTCCCGCCAAACAACGGCTCCTCCGCGCCGGACGGCAACTTCGTCTCCATGCCCTCGTCAAAGTACAACTACAAGCTGCGCGCAGCGGACTCGAGCGCGGCGCACAACGCGCCCGAGTGGGCGTTCCTCGACCGCACCGGCTCGGACTCGGTCGCGGTCGGCGAGGAGCGCCAGTGCGTGCTGCGCTTCGACGTGCCCGCGGCGATGGCGCCGCCCGTGCTGCTCTACTACCGCCTCACCAACTTCTACCAGAACCACCGTCGGTACGTGAAGAGTCTGAACCAGAACCAGCTACGCGGCGACTTTGTGAGCGCGGACAAGCTCAAGGGCGGCGACTGCAAGCCCCTAGGCGCGATCGACGGCAAGGCGGTCTACCCCTGTGGGCTCATTGCCAACTCCCTGTTCAATGGTAGGCATATCCCCCTCCCTGGCCGGCGATATGCGGGAGATATGCACGTCGGAAATGAGTGAGACTGACCTCGCTCTTGCAGACAGCTTCTCTGGCTTGACCATGCCGACCGATCGCACCCAAACATACAACTTCTCCGAGTCGGGCATCGCGTGGCCGGGCGAGGCCAAGAAATACGCTTCGACGCTCACGTACGACGTCTCGCTGATCACACCGCCGCCGAACTGGCAGAGGCGCTTCCCGAACGGCTACACGAACGACAACCTGCCGGACCTCAAGAACGACGAGCACTTCCAAAACTGGATGCGCACCGCGGGCCTCCCGACCTTCACCAAGCTCTTCGGGCGCAACGACGACACGAAGCTCCTCTCGGGGCGGTACGAGATCACGGTCAACCTGAGTGAGTACCCGCGTGAGAAGCTGCGCGCAGTGGTTCGGCGCTGATGATCTGGGACGCGCGCAGACTATCCCGTGCGCTCGTTCTCGGGAACAAAGTCGATCGTCATCTCGACGGTGTCGTGGATGGGCGGCAAGAACCCCTTCCTCGGCTGGGCGTACGTCGCGGCCGCGAGCCTTCTCGTGCTCCTCGGCATCCTCGGCACGATCCGGCATCTTGTCAAGCCAAGGTTCGTCGTCCTAGCCCCCATCGTTCACCGTCGGCAGTGACTGACGATGCCTGTGTTGCAGGAAACTGGGCGACATGTCCCTGCTCTCGTTCAACCGGTGATCAGAGTTACGATGAGCACGTTCATGCCTACGTCTACGCCCACGCCCTCGCCCTTCGTTATTTATTTCGGACTACATGTACCAGCTGCCTGACCCCCCCGCCGGAGCCGTCTTTCGCGTAATGGAGTATCCCATGCTGTATTAGAACTACATCGCCTCTATCGCATTCCTTTCGAAATCTCTGCCGCGGTGCCCGCACCGACGTCGAAATGTGCGTCTTTTTTCATTAATGTCAGGCAAAGCGAATTGAATGGTAGCCAAAACGATGATGATTGAGTGTGCAAAGATATCTCCGGGGTCCAATGTGGTGCATGCGTACAAACAAGCCAAACCGCTAGAAGTGACATAAGTACACCGCATGACGCAGGGCATGCGGAGCGTCCGTAAAGTAGAGAATGCGTAAAGTCCGGCGACGAGAAGCACGCGTTCATCGCCGGAGCATAGGGCCGAGCTGCAAAGTCGGAGGATCAGATCAGCAACGAGACCAGAGACTAGAACGAGGCCGCTCACGTTCTGTCGCTGCTGCTTGAGCCAGCTTGTGGGTTCCGGCCGACTCTGCTTCGCGCTCCCGAGCTGGTCGCGCACCGTTCGCATGCTCTGTGCGTGGAGTATGCTGAGCACGAGGGTCTGCTCGCGCCTGTAACGGTTCGTGGCTTCTGCCCGGAGCCTCTGCGGTCAAGAATAAGGGGTGAGCAGCATCCACGGGCGAATAAGGGTATGCGGCTGACCTTTTGGCGGGCGACATCTTCCTCCAAAATCTTAATCTGTGAGCGGTAGCTGTTCTCCGCCTCCTCGAAGGCACCCTGGGCGAGACGTTAGCGACATATTCGCGCCCACCAACAAAGGATATGTACCGATGGAACACCACCGATGCTCTTTGCGTGCTCCTCCTTGAACAACTTGTCTTGCTGCTTGATGAACTGGAGCACACGTCAGCCACTGTCCTACAAACCGCCCAGATCGCTACATACGGTCTTGGCCTTGAGGAGTTTTTCCTGCGCAGTCTTGTACTGCTCTTTGAGTGTGATGTTCTCCTCATGCAACGCGAGCATACGCTGCTTGATGTCCTCTGGCAGGTCCTTGCCTGACATCGATGCGCGCAAATCGCTGAAAACGCAGTTAGTGACGCCTGCATGCCCTATCGGGCCCACAAGCATGTACTTACCCAATCGCCCGCTCGCGTTGGAGCATGCGGTCGCGCTGGTCGATCCCCTCGCTCTGGAGATTGACCTTCTCTAGCAGTAGACCGTTGATCTGCTCGAGCTGCATCTTGTTCTTGTCGGAGAGCTCTTTGATCTGGTTTTGAAGACGCTCGACCTCGCTCTCGAGCTCCGCCTTGTCTTCGTTGACAGACTCGCGGAGCGTCGCGAGGATATCGAGTTGGTCCTTGTTAACCAAGGTCACTGGTCACCCATAGTATCAGTATCGGCCGGCTAGGTCGATGGTCAAGCTCACAGTCTGACTTGGCGATGGTAAGTTCCTTAGACATCGACTCGAACTTGACCTCCAGCTCGGTGTGATCCTTCCGCAGCGTGTCCAGCTCATCAACAGTCTCGTTGAGTCGCTGGCGCAGGGCAATAGCCGCCTCCGCACTACAGCTGCTGTTAGCAGGTAACTTCTGCAGAATGAATCTCCTTACCCATCACCCATAGACTTGCCGCTCCTGATCTCCTCCAGGTCGTTCTGCAGGACGAGCTTCTCGCGATGCGCAGCAAGGTAGTCCGCCTCATACCGCGCTTTCATCCGGTTTGCGTCCTCAAGAAGGTTCTCCAATACGAGGACGCGGCTCGCGTCGGCCTCGTTCTTGCGCACCGCTTCGAGCTCGCGCTGCAACTTGCGCACTTGCAGCTTGAGATCGGTCATCGTCGTACCCGTGATCGCCGAGTCCAGCTCCTCGCCGAGCCCAGCGATGTCCTCGTCAACATCGTCTCGCGAGGAAGTCGCACCCAACAGCTCGGACTCGGTGAACTCGGTCATATTGCCTTCCGCATCGTTGTCTGGTGTGGGACGCGCGCGTGATGCAGCTACTGGGCGTTGCGAAGTGAGCTCGAGCTCGCGCACGCGCTCCTGGTACAGCTCGAGGGTTTCTGAATCCTTAGCACGTTCCTCGGTCGTCACCTTGAGTTTCGTCTTCGTCTGGTCGAGCTCGAATTTCAGTGCGTCGATCTCCTTGCTGCGAGCTGACGCTTTGGACTCGAGTTCGGCTATTTGGGACTTGTACGATTCCATGAGGGGCTTGAACGCAGCGACCTTGCGGTACTCCTCCTCTAGCGCCGCGTTCTTGTCGACGAGATCCGCATTTTGCTTCTCGAGCCCCTGTACGCGGTTTAGCGGCGCGCCTTACATTATGAAGCGTATACACACCATACCTTGACTTGTTGCCGCATGTCCGCAGCTTCCTGTAGCTTCTTCTTGTACTTCTCCATAACGTTCTCGGTCTTTTGGAGCTTGTCGGCTGCATGACGGTATCTGGGCGAGAATAAGTCACATTCATGAGAAGATGGTCGAAAGCGTACTCGTCCAGTTGATCCTTCAGTCGTACGGCCTCATCCGCTCGCCCCTGCAGTTCATCGACCTTCCGCGTGAGGTCCGTCACAATGACGGTCTGCTTGTCGAGCTCGGACTCTGCCATAGCAAGGTTGTCTTCGCTTTTCTGACTATAACCCTCCTCCCATATCAGCCCTACCGCTCTCTGGGACGAAAACCAGCATGCTCACAGGTCCGCCCGTAAACGATCAATTTCCGCTCGGAATATGGCATCCCCCCTCGTGTCTACCCGCTTGCTATCAGCCTCTCGCTGCGCCTGACGCAATTGAGCGATCGCATCCTCCTTTTCCGACTGGACATCGTCGAAGTTCGTCTGCAGCGCCCGGTGTTCTTCAAGAAGAGCTTGGTATACTTTCTCGAGGGTCTCCTTTTCCGACAATATCTTGCTACGCTCGGACTGGATTTGATAGTAATGGTCGTCCCTACGGGGACACGGCGCGCTTGAGGGACAGAACCGCACAACATGAAACGAGGGGTACACACTCGGTGATGCTAACCTCCATCCCTGCGTCCGCTGAGCGGCGGGCTTTGGTCATGACCTGCTCGATGACCCGCATAAGCGAATGCTGCTCTGACTCTGTCAGCTTCTGTATTCGCTCGATGATGTCCTTGTTGTTCTCGCATTGCACCGCGATCGCGATGGTCAACCGACACATAATGAGCGTAGCATTGACGTTATAGTCCTTCGCGACGGCCTGCAGGTCCGGCACATCCAGGGAGCTCGTTGGCTGGTGTAACACCTCGGAGAAGTATTGTGTCATAAGTCGGTACAGCTTCTTCAATGAGCTAAACCGCAGAACCCAGTTGTCCGAAGGCTGCGCGGGGGGGCGAGCGGGTTGGCGGAAGTAGTCCGCGTCGCTAAGAGAGCGGGGTCAGTTAACCTCACGCTCCAACGAGTGCATTGACCACACATACACTAACGAAAGAATCTCAAACAACGCCGCTCCATCTGAGAGGTCCGCGATAGTCGTTACCGGGCGCGAGAGGTCGAAAGTAGCAAAGAAGGACAAGAAGGCATTGAGCTCCTTCTTCTGCGAGTCGACAGACATCTCTAGTATCCGGGTGTTACTCTAGTCAGACGGGTATATGTAGATGAGGTATACGAGACGAGGCGGTCTATAGAGAGTGCACGGGAACAGCCCCGGCGTCGTCGTGATGAGTGTAGCAGGTCAAGTGGAGGACGCGTCCCGGACACCGCACCGACTGCTTTGCGCGCGCGACATTCGAAGAGTCAGACTCTGACTAGCATTGCCTCCATGCGTCTCGTCTGTACCATGGCTTCACCACTGATTCCTTGCTTTCTGACTGCGTTAACTGCGTGCCCTGGAGTGCTCAACGCGACTCTGTAACTCAACGACCTCTCATGACCTCTGTGGAAACCATCCGCCTCGATGGCAGCGTACTTGAGGGCGGGGGTCAATTGCTCCGCATCGCTGTCGCGCTCTCTACGTTGCTCTCGAAGCCCGTTGCAATCGACAACATCCGGGCCAAGCGCAAAATCCCAGGCCTGAGGTATCAACATGCCGCAGGTGAGTGCCCGAGTATCCTTCCCGGCCCGTATCGCCATACCGACTCTCCGTAAACTCCTCGCAGGCCTCCGGCTTGCCGCGGAGATCTGTTCAGCACGTCTAGAGGGTTGCGAAACGGCCTCAAGTTCCATCGTCTTCCACCCCTCCACAAAGCCACAGACATCCAAGTCCTTCACGGCAGACCCGAAAACTGCAGGCTCGATCGCGCTCCTCCTGCAAGTCTCGCTTCCCTGCCTCATATTCTCCGAGTCCTCCAGCGTCACAGCACCCTCGGGGCTTGTCCTCCGAGGTGGAACGAACGCGTCCAATGCCCCTCAGGTCGACTACACTGAACACGTCTTCCTGCCCTTCATCCGCAAGCATTTCGGCTTGCAGCCGACGCTGAGCATCGTGAGGCGTGGATATTACCCCAAGGGCGGAGGCGAGGTACATGTTTCGGTACCGCCTATCAGCGAGCCTTTGCCCCCCATCACCCTCACCGAGCGAGGAGAGGTGAAAGCGGTCTATGGAAAGTCATATGTGGCTGGTCTGCCCAAGAGCCTCGCCGAATCTATGCGCGACGCTGCCATCGAATCTCTGGTTCAGTCTGGAATAAGCCACGAGTTCATCAATATTGAGGCCGTCCGCGAGAAGCCCGCTGATGCCGTTGGAAGTGGTTCAGGCATCGTCCTATGGGCAGAAACAGAAGAAGGCTGCATCTTCGGGGGGAGCGCGCTGGGTGGGAAGGGCACCGATCCTAAAGATGTCGGGCGAGGTGCCGCCGAAGAACTTGCAGCGAACCTAGCACACGGGGGTTGCGTGGATGAACACATGCAGGTGCGGCTGGGATCTTGGACCCGGAATCAGCGTCGTGCTCAGATACTGACTGGCCGTCACATAGGACCAAATGATCATCTTCCTAGCTCTCGCAAAGGGCAAGTCGAAGATCAAATCTGGCCCTTTGTCGCTCCATACGAGGTAAGCATCCGATATACGACTCAAATATATCCCTCCGCCACTCATCCGGGTGTAGAACGGCCATATGGGTAGCCGAGCAGCTTTCAGACGCAAAGTTCCACGTCGAAGAATCCGAGAACACTGCTATCATAGAATGCGAAGGGATAGGGTATGTCCTCTCGGGACCCTAACTCTCTCCAAAGCACGGCTGGGTCGGATTGCCCTCCCCGGAAAGCATTTGAACTCTTCGCTAGCATATCTTCTATTGCTTGTCGGCGCGAGACCAACCACAGTTCAACTGTTCTGAACCACTACCGTGCGTAACGCGCAAATGCGTGGATGCGAAAGGTGGCAACTAAAAACTTGCGTGCACACCGGCATCATCGCACCTGTCAACTCTAGTCTGCCTCGGTAAGCGTCTGTATGGCTGACGTGCGGCTGTGCCCCGCCGTCGTCGACGTCGCGGACAAACCGCTGCGACTAACCAGCCTCATTAATTTGTTGCACGCGATCTCCGACGGGATTGGGCTGCCGGCCTAGTACTTAGTATTAGAGCCTCTTCTTGTGTGAGTGCCACCAGTCTAAGTGAGTCTTACGCCGTCAAAGCGGGCGCTTGAGCTCACAGAACCCGGGATGCCTGTAGATATCCGTTAATGACAAAAGACACCTACCCATGCTCAGAGCACGAACTCACAGCCCAATTTGGAATCCTAAGCGTCGTGTGAGTATGGTAGCAACTCGCAGCCCGCGCTAGAGAAGCACCGCCCAGCGCTCCGACTCCAGCTGCGCCTCGGCACCGAATGGGCGGCCAGTAGTAGTAGGTAGTAGTACGTCTGCCGCCCAGGCACGCTCACGCACTCGAACTTGCACTAGCAATCGTCAAATTCGTCCAATGCCCGGCGAGTCACTCCCGGCCGCGCGCTCTCTGTCAAACACACTTCCATCAGCGCGTTCTCCGCGAACCTGGCGTATGTCACTGCGTTGCGCCAACCCCGGAGCAACCAAAGCCCTACAACGTATACTACCCCCTTGGGAGTTGTGGGTCCCCATTTGCGCGCGCGCGCTCGAATATGGGTTCGATCGACGACATCGCACCGTCAAAGCCAGCGCCTGCCCGCCCGCATCCCATGACCCCATCCACCCACAAGTGACGCATCAAGTTCAAGTCGGCACCCCCAAAACAGGGATGCTATTAAGTGCTCTCTCTTCCTTCCAGACGGCAAGTAGTAGTAGCCTAACCCGTATTCGTACACGAACGCCACCCCGGGGCCGGAGCCCCACTACAAATTCATCAAACACACTACACGCGCCCGAACACCAAAGAGTAGAGGTTCACACGTAAAGACCGGCGGCGACCGCGCGAGGTAGTACAGACACGAAGCGAGGCCGTGAGCGCTCCCCCTCCTCCCCTTCTTGACGGACGAGGGGAGGAAGGGGGTTAGGGGGCCCGTGACAGGTATTAGGCCCCACGCCCCGGCATGGCAGGGGCAGGGCGCGGGGCGTCCAGAAAAAACAAGATCGAACACAAGACCCGGGGAAAAGGAAAGTCGGGGAGAGAGAGAGAGAAGGGCGTGTCTCGTCATGTGTGGGCGGGACGTCGCAGAAGATCGTAAGACGCGTGGGGCCGTAAACAAGTGAGGTCGGAGGGCGTCGTTACTGGTTACAGTCCCGTCAGGAGGGTCGCGGCGACCATGAGGAGCGCGCCCGCGAAGGCCAGTGGCGTCGCGGGGGCGGGGGCAGGCGCGCCGTTCGTGTTGATCGTGCTCTGCGCACCCTTCTCTACCACTGTGGCGAGGGCGTGCCCGCAGAGGCCCGAGTTGTCGAGCATGTTGTCAGGGACGAGGATGACGGGGACGCCGCCCTTGGAGTACTCGACTTCGACGGACCCGTTGCTGCCGACGGCGTATTGCCGGCAGGTCAGGATGCTGTGGGCAAGGAATGAGCACTCCATCGGGTGGGAAGGGCGAGTGGCCGGCTTACTCAGTCGTCGACAGACTGTTCTCAAAGGGTGTGTGCGCAGAGATGCTGACATTCTGGGGCTAAGAAGCAAGGTCTGATCAGTCAACGGCCGTATGTAACCATCCCAGAATGCTTACAGGAGAGCCGATGTTGGTCAACACCGTGACGACCTTGCCCTTCATAAACGCGATGGCCTCCGGAGATTGGTTCAACACCTGAATCTGGCTGGTGACCCAGTCCTCGGTGCTGTTAATCAGGAAGTTCCGGAGCTATGGCGAATTTTCAGCAGGCCGTTCATGGCGAAAAGAGAGTGCCATACCTGGTTGAGCTTCGTGATGAGCTGGTAGCTGGTCGTGTTGGCGTATTTCGACGGCCACAGAGGCTCACGGTTCATCTGCAACGGGTACGTTCAGGGCCTCCTCTCCAACAGAAAATGCACCATTCTACGACTCACGGGGTCAGCATTACCGTTGAAGCCCTGTTCCTGCCCATAATACACAATTGGAATGCTGTCGGGGAATAATCAACACACGCCCGTCAGAACGCCACAGAACGCCGCCCACCCGTCGGACATGAAGTTGAAGATCATCGCGTTCCACATGCTCTGCGGGTCGACCGAGATGCTCGCCCAGCGGGGAACGTCCTGGTCTTCCAGGAAGTTGCCCAGCAAGGTAGGGTCCTGGTGACATAATCGTCTAGATTAATGCGGGTTTATCATAGTTCGTGAAGGGAGAACGCACAGCCGACTTCTGCTTGACGTCCGCAATCATGTTCGCGAGGGCACTCATGTTCTGTGGTCCAGGAATGGAGAATGCCTCGACGAGAGCATTGTACACCGGGTAGTTGAGGATGGCGTCCAGGGCCTGCTTGCCTTGCCATTCGAGGGCTTGGCTAGGGTTGCTGTAAGGAAAGGACCCCAACGGCGAGAAGGCGGAGCATCTTACCCGGCATCGGCATCGAACACTTCGCCAATACAGTAAACGCCGGCAGCGCCACAGAACTTGGGCCAGAAGTCCATGTTCACATGCCTGCATCAATTGGTCAGAACGGTAGTCTAAATTTACGTGAGAGCATCCGGGAACTTACTTGGCAGCTACGGAGATCAGAATGACGGGAGCGTTCAGCACGTCACTCTACCTCCATGGACGTCCGTGGAAGGCTTACCGTCGATGCGGAGCCCGTCAATGTTGAACTCCTGCACGAGGGCCTTGATCCAGGTCGTGTAGGCAGAGACGACAGATGGATCCTGGGTGTTGACGTCGGGCAGCGTGACCTTCAAATCACCCAGCCAGCAGTTCTGTTCACTGCTAGTATTGCCCCACTGGATGGGGCAGTACGAGTGATACTGCGACTATAATAATAACGCGAAGATGAGCATCCTGGCTTCTGCGTCCAACGATCGGACTGACCTGGTCCTTGAACATGTACTTGGACAGGTCTGGGTTCGTATCCAAGGCCATTACGTTGTTTACCACGACATCGACCATGAGGTACCTGTTCTCACGTCAGAGCCGCGTCCGCATAAAAAACGGCCAGGGCGGCGTACATTCCCCGACGGTGAAGCTCGTCAGAGAGCGCCTTGAGGTCGTCGGCCGTTCCGAAGCGAGAGTTGAGCTTTGAGGCGTCTTGGATCCAGTACCCATGGTAGGGGTCACCGTACGGCGTCCGCGGGCCCTCGTAGTTCTGGGAGACGGGGCTAATCCAGACTGCAAGCGCGAGAAATACGCGTTCAAGGGGAGAGCGCGCCGAGCATAATTTAGCACGCACTAGCGGTAAAGCCAGCGTTTTGAATGTAGTCCAAGTTGTCCTTGATGGTCTTCCAAGTGCCGCCGCAGAACGACTGCTTCGCGGGGTCGCACGCGGTAAGGTCAGCGCCGTCGGGGAGCGCGAAGCGGTCGGTGATGATCCTGCGGGAGGGATTACAACCGTGCGGGCACACGCGGACGGGACTGAACTGACTGGTAGATGGAACGCTTGCGCCATTCCTCTGCGGTGGCGGCGTAGGCTGTGGAGAGGAGGGAGAGGGAGAGGATGAGCTTGAGGAGTTGCATGGTGAGGTGCTCCAGGCGGGTATGTTTCAGAGCATGCAAGTCTCGCGAGGTGTCAGGCCAAGCTGCAACGAACGGCGGGGGAAACGAGGGTGGGCCCGGCGGGGTGCCGAGGGTATCTTGGGGAGGAGGGCCGGAGAAAACTCGCGAGGAGCGAAGCCTGCGTACGCTGCCTTGAGGGAGAAGATGAGCGGAGGAAGGAAGAAGGCGGCGGACGAGTGGCTGGCAACGAACTGGCGGGAGACCCGTGACGGGAGGCCAGGGCGGGGATCCCGGAATAATAAATAAAACGCGTGAAAGTCAGAGACACATGTGTGCCCGCGTACGGTGGGCGAAGATCGAGGGCGAACAGCCGTCGGCCGGGGCCACGGACGGCCACGGCTCTGCGCGGCGAACAGCGGGCGGCGGGCGGGTGACACACATCCCCCAACTGCCCAACCATCCTCTCTCAGTCTGAGTCCTGCACAGATCCCTTTCTCGGACGCCCTCACCGCCACCTGTTCGCCACCCCCACACAGACGCTCGCCCTTCAACGCTAGCCGCACAACTCAAAATCCCCCGCAGCTCCCCGCCGCCGTCGACCCTCCCGTCCTCCTCGCCGCTGTCCGCCGCCCCGAGCTCTGGAATCCGTGCGGCAGCCTTGCCGTCGTCCGAGACGATCTGTTCCTTCTCCTTCCGCCCGGATCACAACGCCGGGCCCTACCGACCAGGGCGTTCCTGGACACCGGGTCGTCTGACTTCCCGTTCGGGACGTGCAGACACTCCATCGTCGCCAGTCCCGGCCACGGCTCGCGTCCGCCGCGCGGTCCACCCAATGCTTGGGCTCTCTGCACTCTTGGGTGCGCCTTGGCATCCACGAAACATCCACCAAACCGTTTTACCTTCGCCTCTCTTCGCCTCTGCCGGCGACCCGTCGTCAGTTTTTTGCGCGACCCAGCGATTGGCCAGCGAATGCTTCCGAGCCGTCCGACGCTGTGAAGAGCAAGGAAGAGGAGCAGGCTGACGCCTAATATTGACGCCCGAAACGCTCGAGCCACGCGTTCGAGCCCGGCCCGGCTCGAGTTTCGCGTCGCTTTTCGCTTGCCGAGCGTTTGGCCCCTCACCGCGTGCGGATCCTTGTTAGCGCCCACAACCTCGACTCTCCCAACGATCATGGCTTCCAGACAGGGTGGCAAGCTCAAGCCTCTCAAGGTCCAGTGCCCTTCGCATACCCTGTAGTGCCTCAGTCCTTACAGTGGATGAATTCACAGGCCCCGAAGAAGGATAAGGCGGAGCTCACAGACGACGAGATCGCCTTCCAGCAGAAGAAGAAACAGGAGGAGGCCGCCCTCAAGGCGGCTCGCGACAAAGGTGCGATCGGCCAGCCTCCGTCGCCTAGTCTAGTAGCTCACATCGCTTGCAGCTGCCAAGGGTAAGAATCGTTTGCGCGATGGCCCGCTTGGCCGCACTGACCGGGTTGTGCTAATACAGGAGGTGCTCCGGGTGGCGGCATCAAGAAGTGCGTCTGCGTTCCCTCTTATGTGTGCTTTCTGAACTCATCTCCGCTCGAGGTCTGGCAAGAAGTAAAGCAAACGACCATATGTACCCACCCGGCTTTCTTCCGCCTCATAACCGCCTCCGTCAAACCGTCACCGATTACCTCTGTTGTTCTTGTACCATCGCGCTTTGTCGGGCCTGCACTCCAGCATTGCTCTATCCACCCACCACAGGTTGTACCATAGACGTCTACTCTGGTGCAATAGACCATCTCTCCATCATCTGCCCGTTATTGTGTGTGATCCTCTTCCTCGACCTGATATCGATCCTGCGCCAGACAAAAACCAACGCCCCGATCGCTCTTCAACGCGCAAAAAAGTTGTTGTTCGGCTTTAGCAACCACGATAACGTGGTCGTGTCATCCAAAGTGTTTGCAGAGCTACAGTGCGAACCCAGGGCCGAGTCTCAATCATGCTAATATAGAGCACGGCACACATGTACCACACGACGTACTCTCACCGTGCAAATCCCCGTTTGCCAGTAAATCCCAACATTAGTACCACCAAGGTGCGCATAAACTCACCATTCCGTAACTACGCCACGATCCATGATCCGCGTCCTCGAAAACGCACACCCGAGCACGGTGAGGAACGAACGTGGAAACTGCATTGCTCTCAGAACAATCCCTGCTTAAACAAGAAGCGCAACCTCTCCAGACGCCAGGTCCCACCATCGCCGACTACTACATCTCTCGCGCCCAGCCTCGTTCTTCACCGCACGTTGATCGCCGCAGGCCGCGGCGGCGGCAGCACCGCGCCGACATCGAACGGCACATGGATCGCGCCCGAATGGTCCCACGGCCCGCGCACAAACTCCCTGCTCTTCTTCCGCGGCACGCCCGAGCCCATGCCCGTTCCCGCAGACCCATACCCATACGACGACGACGACGACGCAGACGACGCAGCGGACGTAGGCGAGCTCGGCCCGCTCGCGCTCTCCATCGCGCCGCCAAAGAGCCCCGGGATGCCGCTGGGGAGCCCCGTGGCGGGGTCGGGGATCGCGAGCGCGGGCAGCTCCGTGTGCAGCATGCGCGCGCGGGGGACGGGCCCCGTGTGTTGTTGTGGGGCGGGCCCGCAGAAGGCGGGGCGCGGGAGCGAGGGGAGGGTGTGCTTCGGCTTGCCGCGCGCGGGGAGCGGGCCGTTGTGCAGCCGGAGGGGGGTGGGGGGCGAACGGCGGGGCATGGCGGTGTTTGGAGTTTGGGGTTTGGTGGTAATTGGACGACTTGCAGGAGGAAGGCGAAAATGAGGGCGAAGGTGAAACGGTGTATGAGACAGATAGGTTGTGGTATGGGCGAAGGCGGGGTATTATATAGCGGTGGACAACGCAGCTGTGCGCGGGTGGGTCACATCAGCTTGAGCAGCAAAGCGCATGGGAGCGCAAAGCGAGTGGCTTGGGGGGGCAGAATAGGAGGTACGCAGAGAGAGAGACTCACAATGTGCACCAGACACCCGTTCTACGGCCAAAGGAGGAAGAAGCAATGCAATGTCGCGCTAGCCGCAAAGAAAAGGCTTGCAGGAAGAGGGCGCGGGCGAGCGGAAATCGACAAAGCGATCGGGTCAACCGAGCCTGGTCTGTCTGAAGGGAAGAGGCGAATATAAGCGCGAGCGGGGGGAGAGAGAGCAACGAGCACCGCGCGGGTCGACCGACAGGGTCAGAGGCAACCTGCAGAGTCGGCGCCCGCGATCGCTGGCGACCGCAGGCACCCTGCGGCAGCGCAGGCGCCGGGCGCGCGGCCAGCGGGCGCTCAGCCGCAGCGTCCAGGCGACGCAGCAACTTGCACTTTTACGGACCGGTTCTATTCGTGAAACGCCGCTTCCTCTCGCGGTGGTATCCCGCTGGAAGAGTGCACGCACGACGACAATGAAACTCACCAAGGGGATGCAAAAGGGCGCGGGGGCGTCCCGGACGAGCAGCGCAACGGTGCTCACAAGAGGACTTCCAGATATTGGATTTGTACATATGTTGCAACGGCAACGGATCCAAAGGCTCTCTCGGTCCAGCCATGGTCTTCGCGAATCATGGTTGCGTTCTTGGGTTGCCGAGAACTTCCAGTGCACCTATGGTCATATGTGGTGTGGAGATGCCGAACACCACACATAACCAGCTCTATGTTTCAAGCCAGTGAATGATCTTTGGGTCACAAACCGAGTACCGAACCCAGTGAGTGCTAAAGTCATCGTACATATGGAGATCCGAGAAGACCTGGCATTGATTATACAAGAGCTTAGACATGGTGATAGGTTTCCAGGTATGCATAGTCCAGCACAGGAAAACGAAACATGCGATGGCACAACAGTGGGTGATACGGACGAGAATGAGGCATGCACGGCAAACGAAAGATCACCGTCACACCCGGGCGACTATTCGGTCGCCTCGTCGGTGATAGGACGGTAGTAGCCCATGAGCCGCGTTTGGAACTCTGCAGGGTTGGCAACATGTCAGTCAATATTCAATGACCTACCAACAAGAACTTGGACCTACCCCGAGGCGTATTCCAGATAGCAGCAGCGTCTGGGTTCAGAGGTGACGCGTTGTTTGGCTCTGCAATGCGGGTCAAACGGTGCAAAGTATACAACGATAGTGTACAGGACTTACCGCCAAGGAGAGACTGTAGGGACAGAAGGATAGTCTGTACGCTGTAAACCGCAGACCACTTGTCCTATTACAACATGTGAGCTACCCGGTCGAGACGCGACGGTGATGACAGCCCATACCTGTAGAATGTCAAGGCAGATTCCGCCACCGTTGATGTCAACATTCGGATGGAAACAAGGTGAATCAAACTTGATAGCTGGAGGCGACATGGGGTAATTTGGCGGAAAAGTAATTGAGATTTTGAACTTCAGACCGGCATACACCTAGAGATGAATATTGTGCTGTTATTGAAACGTTGTACGGCGTCTAAGCCACCAGCACTCACGGTTGCGGCGGGGCCCTCGATGGTCCCAACCCAATCAAAGAGGTTCGAGTCCGACTTCGGGAATGCAGACTGCACGCTATTTAGACGAGCCACAGCAACGCGCACCAACGTTTACTCACGATCCCAGGAGAAGAAGACATCTACAGGATTCGCGGGTGGTGAGAGCCAATCCATGCAGCTAATCAAGGGCACTTACCATAAGGGTCATCAATTCGTTACTCAGGCTGCGCAATTTAATTATATAGGCAGGTCTTCTCTCCGAACGCCACAAGCCACATACCGTTTTGTAACGCTGCCAGCCGCGTCAGCCCCGGAGCCGCCAGCGGCAGGCTTAGCAGAGGCGCCACCACGCGGCGCAAGTGAGGACGTGATCTGATCCATTTCGATGGTCGTGACAAGGAGTCCAAGGGGCGTTCCAAGAGAAGACGAGAGGGGAAACGTGGCAGAACGAGCCGGGGACGCGTTGGTGGTGGAGAGACGGGTGCGACTCGTGCGAGTGGCTTGCCGCGCGTTTTTGAACGCGTCTCGAACATTAGTCACGTGGACCGTGGCCTCCGCCACATGTGGGCGCTCAGTGGGAGTTTAAATTCGAGTTGTACTAGACCTACGTTTTCTCGCCCATGCCTTCGAACGAGTCGTAGTGGACGAGCGGAAGGAACATAGATCTAGTGCCTGATTTTACCGTTCGAGCCTTAGTGACAATTTTTCGCTCCTTTGAAGCCGCCGTGGCAAACCTTTGGTGGGTTTACCAGTGATGACTATCGGCGCATACGCGGGAAGCGCGTGGTGGCTTACTTGAATGGCTCGTCGAAGCGGCTTTCTCGAGGGATAATGTCTGGGTTAAACTTCCTGAAGGTCGGCTCTTCGGCACAACACAGTAGCCACCCTGTCCGCTACTAAGTGGCTACTTGGAGATCACACTCAAACAGCACCCGAAGACCCCCAGAGACGCTAGCAGCCGAGTAGAGTTGTCCGAAGGAAGCAGCGTAGTATGCGAGCTCTAACAGATAGTGTATGCACAGTCCAGTGAAAAGTTCCGTTCAATGTAAGCGTCTATCGTCCGGCTATGAGCTTCATGAACGCGGGCAGATATTGCTCGCATATCGACGAGAAGTAAAACTCATGCTCCGAGTTGTGGGCCTTGACGAGGTTGTGCGCGATTTCGTGTGCGAGCGTAAAGTACCTTCCGACCCAGTCGTGTCAGTTGCAGCACGCCCACCAGCGCTTACCAATAAACTCACCAGGAGATGTAGGCGTCGGTCAGTTTGCTTTCTCGCACTTCGCCGTCGTCTACCAAGTGAACATAAGTATGACGGGGGGCGTGTAGATGGGCATTGACTTACGCCATTGTTCGAAATATCGCAAGTTCAAGAAGAGGCTTGCATTACGATTAAATGCGATCAGCTCCCCCGCACGGTCATAGAAGATGTGAAGACTGGTAGGCGGCAGGGTGAACACCTCCTGTAGGGGGCGGATAGTGTATATGAAACGCGCAAGAGGCTCGCTCTTCGTCTGCATGAAGGACTTGACATCGGGGACATCTTCGCGTGGGTAGTATATCAGCTGAAATGAAGGGCAACGGAGATGGATCATAACGTACCTTTAGCCACGAAGACCTTGATACCGCCCATGTCGCCTAGAGAAGGCGATTAACTAGACTAGTCTACGAGATATGCAATGCGACCTACCGACTAGCGCCATGTCTGTAGGATGCCCAGAGATATCGCAGTAGCCCTCATTCAGCGATTCCTTGACCATTTGCATCTGCTGTCGATTTCTTAATAGACCTCCGCGTTCTTCCTTGCATGCTCTGATCGCCATGTCGATATTCGCAGCTACAATTAACGTGAATAAATCTGAGATTAGCGCAGCCGCGGATCGCTCACCTATACTACTTCGGGGCGTGACGTGTGGCTGAGGTGTGAGAGGGCGATTTGGGCGAGGTGGTAACAAGGGCAAGTCAGCCCCCGATTCCTCTTGGGATGGGTCCGCAGAGCCACCAGCATGGCCAGTGTTATCCTTCTGCAACTTACGCTTTACAGCGTCGAACGATTGTCGAACCATGCTCATTGGCCGAGAAGTCTGCTTCGTCGACTCATCCGAGGTGCTGCTCGGGTCGCTAAGCAAAGGCGAACCGGCGTCTGGTTTCGTCGAGGCCGACACCAGTGTATCCGAGGAGGGACTCGAAGAACTTTGGTTGGCAAGCTCCGCGTTCTTGGCACGTGCTGCCTCCTCTGCCGCAAGCCTGTCCGCTTTCTGTTGCCTCAATATACGGTCGACTGGGGTTGAAAATGAGTACGACTGATCGACACTGGGGACATGAGGTCCTACCATTGTAGCCTCTTCTCCGCAACGCGCGCAGATCGGTTGACAGAATAGTCATGAACAGCAGCGAGTCGTTGGCTTTCGAGGCGTTGAACAGATGTTTGCACATTGAAGTAGATACTCTTGGCAACACAGGTTGGCAAACAGGTGTCATGAGGACGAGAGAGGTAATCACTCACTCGTACATATCGACCTGGTCATTTCCGGCGAGCCACAGCTCAATAGGGCCACGGTTGATCCGCCTCGCAACCGCAGAAGCATCCTGGCTCTTCGACACGCGTTTGTCCCCGAACTTCAGGGTCTTCGTCACCGTCAATTTGTTGAACGTCTTCACGATGAAGTTCTTCTCGTCGTTAAGCCACGAGTACGATACCCGTGTCTTCGTGTGCGTGTGTTCGTGAAGGAACAACGGCAACCGTTCCAGGATCAGAGCGCGGGTTTCGGCGGCCTTGCGGGAGCCAACGACTTCACTTCTCGTCTGGTATTCCTCCCGTACAAGACCGCTCAATCGTCTGCACCCGAGTTCCATGTAGAATTCTATGTCGGCGGTTAGCATGCCGTATTATAGCCTCCCACAAAGCGGCCTGACCTTCCAACAAATCTTCCTGAGGAGCCGTGAAGATGACATCACCGAACATGCGGTAGGCATTAGTCTCGTCCGCGATGACCACCTTGTCCGAGGACAGCAGATCATACTGGTGTTCCCAATCCTCTTCCTCTAATTCTCCAGCAAGGTCATCGCTAGCCTTCTTGCTACTTCCAGCCTTTTCCTTCTTCACGCGGCGGGACCCGTGAAGGACCGTCGCACGCTTAAGTCTTGCCATCGTGCCCGAGGAAACTTGTCGCCAGTTCACCGCGATATTGCGCAGTTCGGTCAGATAGCTGTGCGGTCAGTAAGAGAGGGGCATCCGAGGGGAGGCAGAGGGAAAGCCTACTTGTCTTTACCCCCGGCCAGTTCGTAGAACCGCCTAGGGTTATCGAGCAGGATCTTGGCAACCTCCTCTACAGAGGGCTCGTGTTTGACGCCGCACGCGCCGAGGAAAGTGTTCGCCGTTGTGCCGAAGTCGACAAACGTGAACAGCTTGGAGTGGAATTGTGCTTGCGAGTCGCCCTTAAAGTAACACTGAGTAGGCAGCAGGTGTCGTGTAACGCCGTGTGTTCCCTTCACAGGTATGAATGCCGTTTGAGAAAGAATGCGCAGTTCCGTGGAAGAGAATGCTGAGAAAGAGTAAGGATATTGAATTGTGCATCGGTCAACTAAATAACATACCTGAGACTCGGCCAGCGAGCGCGGTGAACCATTGCTTCGCGAGCTCTTCCGTAGTTGGTGGAGACGTCTTTAACAGGTTGACGAGCTTTGTTCCGGCAGGATGTTCCTGGATTTTCAGGTTCATGAGAGCTTCCCCTTTCAACGAAGGATCGGTAATCAGGAAACCCAACGCGGCCCATTCCGGGGAGGAGTACACCTATCACAACGTTTCAGTCCCTCCCTTACCGCATGAGGTGTGCGGATGTACCTCGTACGGCTTGGCCAAATGCCGTTTTCCGTCCTTGAGAGCGGGGACGAATGGGACGTTAGCGAATGTGTCGGGATCGTAATCGGCATAACGGGTAGTGTAATTGTCCAAGAGATACTTTAGGGCCACAGAGTGAATTTTCTCGTCCGGACTAGCCACCAGTCCAACAAGGCCGGGAAGGGGTGGATATCGACGCAGGCCCAATTTGAAGAGAAATTTGGCTGCAAAACCTGTCAGACTCAAGCCGTACTCGGAGGCTAATGGGAAGCAGTACCTTCTTCGGAGTTACTCCGCCACTTGGGATGTGTTCCCCAATCAATCACTGGCAGCTTTAGATCCCTAAAAACCTCCAGTGGCTCGTACAGGTCGCCGGCGCGATGCCGAGGCAGCTTGCCATTCTCGGGACGATTCTCGTCCGGACGTAGCTCCCTCAGGAACGCCGAAGTCATCCGTAGTCGCTCAAGCTCTACCGGAGCCAGTGTTGACTGCACGGCAACTAGGTACTTGATGAGCTCCGCTATCGTCCAGTCTCCCGTTTTAATCATCCTGGGACGAAACAACACTATAAGAGACTCCTCCGGACAAAAAACGGAAACGCTCCTACCTGTCGAACACGATCTGCAGATCCACATGCTTACGCACGCCGATCCCTTGAAGGAACCTCTCCTGCGGTGCTTTAATCACCGTCCCAGACGGGAACGTGACCACAGGCAAATCATTGAAGATGTGTGCACTCTGGAAGTATGCCTCCTCTGGCTTCTTCAGTCCTGCAGAGGTCGGGACACATGCGTGCGCCCTAAGTATCGTCGCAACCTCATCCCTTTGCGCCTGCGGAAGAGACGGCCACGCGCGTGAGACGACCTGCAGAACGCGCTCCGCCCATGGTGCCGACTGAGTAACGTCGTGTTCGACGTCATGCGGTGCCGGGGGACTCGTAAGGTGTCGCAGCCATTCAATGAGACCAAGCTCGCGCCAGCCAAACGCGTTCTCTAGTGCCTGCGAGTCGAAGTGTCGCGATACAGCGACGGGCATAAGGTGTGGAGGTAGGGGGCCGTCCGTAGGGATGAGGGCCCC
Organism: Trametes hirsuta; assembly: GCA_001302255.2. Taxonomy (NCBI): domain Eukaryota; kingdom Fungi; phylum Basidiomycota; class Agaricomycetes; order Polyporales; family Polyporaceae; genus Trametes; species Trametes hirsuta. The sequence goes on from CP019376.1 coordinate 1,347,101, forward strand.
AGTGCTCCCAGACTTCCGGCTGATGAAGCTCTCGACGACGGACAGGGGGATGATCTGCCCCGACTTGCTTTCCTTCTCCTCGACGGACAACACGGCGGCGCCTAGAAGCTGACTCCGCACGTACGCGAGGTTCGTGGAGTTGCTATGGTTGTACATGTCGATCCACCACTTGAAGCACGCGATCATCTCGCTTTCTGACAGCGGGCGGTTACGCAGCTCCTGTAGCACGTCGACGAAGGTGATCTCCTTGATCATGCCGCGCGTGCGCAGGGTGTCTACCATCGCCTTTGCCTCCTTCAGTACGTCGCTTGGCACCACAGGGAGTTCCTTTACGAAGTCAGCGAAAGCAGGATCAGGGTACCGTACGTCTGCAGCATCCCGCACGCCGGCCGTAGAAATGATCGGGAAGCCCTTGTGCCCAACGATCATAGAGAAACGGGAACTTGCGGTACACGAAAAGAACGCCTCCTCGAGAGCGTTCGCAACAACGCTGGATGGAGTCGAAGGGTGGAATGTGAAGAATTTCAACGCGTGAATCGCGCGCGCACGCAACGACGCCTGCAGCTGGGGATCAATGCTATTGCCCGGACCTACTGATGATGACGCGGCGTCCCAAAGCTGCTGGACGTGCTCCATCTCGATCTCGTACGCCGAGCGTGCGAGAAAACCACCAACGTAGAGCAGCTCCTTGTTCCATACTAAGGGTCATCAGTAAAGTATCTGAGCGGTGCGATTTTGTACTTACCCGCAACGTTGCGATCTCTGTCATAGAATAGATGTCAGTGAAGCCCCTGTGTACTAAAAGGTACACTTACACCAGATCGATTGACTCGCGTTCAACGGTGGGGATGAAGCGAGCAGCCATGTGGCCGCCAATACCTGTGGTCTGGGCTGTAGAGTGACCCTACATGTGTCTCTGAGTAACCCACGGTATGCAAAAATAGGTTATCAACTTACGATGAACACTTTGGCTTGCCCCGACCTGAACCAACGTCGACAGGGTCAACAGGTTACAGCCAACGCGCACGTTTTCGCTCACCCGTCGATGTCGGCACGTAGCCCCTGGAAGACACTTCCTGTAGTCCTGCCTTGCTTCTCATCTTCGCTCTTGCTCGCATCGTACTCTGCCTTGCCAGTCTGCAATTCAACGTTAGGGAAACCCCCACCGGAGGCCCATCGGAGAACGCTACGTACGTAAATTAGTTCATACTTCATCCTCGTCGGCGGGTTCTTCTTCGTCGACCGGTTCAGCTCGGTGATCATCTTCTGGTCCAGCTTCACAGCGATATCGGCTGCAAATATTGACAATACCACGTTCGATTCCACAATCGTCCTCGGATCCACCTTTGGGACAGGCGTCGGGACGGGCGTAGGCGTAGCAGTGCGCGTGGGCACACTAGAGCCTGTAATGGTCGAGAAAAGCGAAGAAAAGAATCCTCCCCCACCCGTGCCCGCCGCGGGCTTTGGTGGCTCCTTCTTGGGCTGAGGCTTCTCTGTGCCAGCCATATACACCCACTGCATCACTTCGGCCTTGATAGAGAGCGCTGTAGTGGTAAATTAGATACCAAAGAGGTGTCGTTGCGCGGAGACGTACGAGTGCTCTGAACGCCGTTTACCTGCATCATATTGAGAGGACTTGAGGGCTTCAAGCCCTTGGGTATCGAAAGCGCCTTCGGGGCACCAGGAGCCTTCGTGAGGCGGGACAGCCGCTTGTCGTCCAAGAACACGCTAACGTCGAGAAGATGCCGCATGAAGGTAATAGAAGACGCAAGGAAGCGCGTGAAGTCAAACGGAGGCGGTATGGGAGCCGGCTCCCGCAAGCCCATCTCGAACGTTGTCCATGAGTTGTCAGGCGAATCAGGCAATTTGCCTCTCCGCGCGAAAAGCTAAGAGAGGTCAAAAATGCCACCAGAAGACAGATATGAGCGTCACGGACCTGGTCCTTCTTGTCTTTCCAGTAGAATCCCATCCATTGGCCTGGAACAATGTGGTCAAATTGGGGCGACCCACTGAAACAACACTTCTTACCTCCAGAAGTCACGAACGGTTCCTCCGTCACAGAGAATAGGCTGTAGAACCCTATCAAGTGCCTATGAGACAGCGCGAGCGTGGATATGTTTTAGACACGCACCAACCCCGAATGCTCCGATCTTCTCCTCGTCCGGATTACCCTCAGCTAAATAGATAACAGATCTTAGTGGAAATAATCCAGGAGCAGTATGGCGCGGGGTACAAACCGATCTTCTTCAGCCTGCTCCAGTCTTCATCCCTAAAGATAATACCATTGTTCTTGAAAGTCCACTGATGCACCTGGGAAACAAGAAACCGTGAGCGTAGATATTTGGCTAAATGCAAGGCGATACTCACCAACGCGGTCTTCAGGTCTGGTAACCCGCTATCTTCGGGGGTGGCGGAGCTATCCACCGGTTCATCCGATACTTTGTTCTTGCGCTCCAAATATTCCTTCGTCTCAAAGTGTATCTCCACAGCGGTCGCACTCGCGTCATCCGAGTTCTGAAGTAGCTCACGGAAGACTGTGCAACCTAGTCAAGGGCGGCCTAATGGGAATTTAGCAGGCGGGCTCACCAGTAAACTCCCCAGAGTATCGCGCGAGGACCTTGTCGATCAGGGCGCGCTGGTTGACCTCCACAGACTCGTCATGGCCAGACTCCCACTGACAAAACAACTCCGGTCAGCTCCGCCGTGTGCGCGAGGGAGAGGTACTACGTACGAGTGCATCCCGTGCATGCGCCATTACAATGAGCCTTGATTATAGTTACAGGTCGTGAGTAGCGTGAAGATTCGGTATATCCGTCCTTGGGCAGTGTGACACTAGTACTAGTAGAGATGGATGCGTTCCAGAGAGACCCAAGCGTACAGCGCAATAGTAGTAGGCCCCAGAAATCACTTCGACGAGGCGTGTGGCCACACGACACGCACAGAGGGGGAGGAAGGAAAGTTTGTGACTGCGGGTGGACGGAGAGGGCTGAAGCCTGCGCCGAGGACTCCGAGTGAGCGGTGCGCAGGCGTGACAGGTCCCCGCCTCGGTCGCGTTTACGCGCGCGTCGCGACGCGCGACACGGGCGCTTCGGAACTCTGACTTCATTAATTTCCTTCTCTTCCTGTCCGCGGCCGTTTTTGTGCCCAAACTGAACTCAATCGCCCGCGCGTCCCTCGCGCGCACCTCCCACCTGTACATACCGGGGCACGCGAAGACGACCATGGCCGCGCGATCCCTCTTCACTCCCTCAGCGGCAACACCCAAGTTTGGACCCCGCGTCGGGACCATCGTCTTGGATCGCGGAGACGGCACCTCACCTCACCAAACGGACACCCCGGCATTGCTCACCGCGACCTCGCGCGGCATTATACCGCACCTTTCGCGAGACCACATACATCTTACTCAGGCTATCCGGCACATCCAGTTACCCTTCGAGTCTTTGTAAGGCCTCCTTCACTTTCGATCGGCAGGAGATCGTTGTCACCTGCGAACCCCTCTGACATAGGTCTCGTACTCTTGTAGTATTGACAGAAATCCTCCTATCCCGACTCTCGTCGGTGGCCCTCATCCGCTACACACCTTCCTGGGATACTCACCGCAAAACCATGTCATTACTCTTACCCTTCGTGACCCATCGGACGGAAGAAAGATGCCGCCCAATGGAAACGATTTCGTCTCGGCACATTGCACGCGAGGTGTCCGCAAGGTGAGTATACACGGCTGCGTAACGAACAATCGCTGATGAGGCGCAACAGGTGACGGCTTCTGCGTGGAGCACCTATGTGCAAAAATGTCGACCGGACATAGTAATTGCACTATCCGACACACCCTTCACCCCTGGGCCGGATTCGCAAAAACGGCTCACGAAAAGTATAGAACGGTCAATCGCTTGGATATCGGACCTTCTCCGTATCTCATCAGAAACTTCGTCTGCGGGCAGCAGACCACGCCACATTCTCCTTCACATAGCTGGAGGCTCGAACGCAGACGCACGCTCCGAGTTCGCTGACCGCCTTACGGACCCGGTAGAACATAGAGATGCGGATACACTTGCACCTTTCAACACGCTCGACGAAGGCATCTCTGGTTATGTCTTCGATCTACTTCCTCTACGGACCGCGCTCTTGGCAGAATCACGACCAATTTCTCCGGACGAGGCGGACCTCGCAGGAGGACTCGTCCGCGTCAGCGATCGGCACCGCTCGTCGCCCGAGTTGTCTTTCTATTTGGCGGATCTACTCCAGACGTCCTTGCAGAACCTCCCGCAGGACAAACCTCGTGCTGTCAACTCTCCCGCGTCGCCCCATGAAGTGCTTCGTTTGGTACGAGACGTTGGTGTTGATCTGGTGGACTCGTTCTGGGCGCAGCGTGCCTCTGACATGGGAATTGCACTCGACTTCCGCTTCCCGGTACCGGATGACTTGGTGGTCTCATGCAGCAATTTACGGACAACAAGGAAACGAGGGAGTGGAAAATCGGACCTCGGGCATAATCTCTTCGATTCTATCTACAGACACGATCACTCTCGGCTTGCGTCCACCTTCCTGGACGGCCGTTCCGCCTCCAGCGACAACAACCCCAAAGGTTTTGTCTGCGACTGTGCAGCATGTACTCCTCGCGCACCCTCAACTCGGATCTTGCACAGTACCGTCGACGTACAAGCGTGGCAAGACCCAGCCTGCCCCACCTCGCCTTCCGCGCTGCAGCCTCCCTCGACGCGCGCATACATACATCACCTCTTACACACGCACGAGATGTCCGCGCACGCGCTCCTCACGATGCATAACCTCTCCGTTTTCTCCGGGTTCCTGGCCGGAATCCGCGCCGTCGTCAAGGACGCGGGCCCCGAAGCTTTCGCGCGCGAGGTTGCGCGGTTCGAGGAAGCATACGACGAAGACCTTCTACTGTGGGCTGAGGCCGAAGCGATGTGGCTAGAGGTCGAGTGGGCGCGAGGCAAGGGGCGGCTCGCGCGGGAGAAGGAGAAGCAGGCCCAATCGACGATCGGGACGGCTGTGGATGTTTGATATATTGGCCATTAGCACTGTATTTCATTATTGGGTCGTCCTGACTATCACGCTAGCTTGAGGCCTTCGTGGTCGCGCCTCTGTTTTGTTGGGCCATGCTCAGCGGTTGACCGACATTTCTGTGCTGAGACTGGGTCCGACCAGGGCCGACCGGCGGCGTGACTCTGAGCCTCTCTGAGCTAAGCGGACCGAGGCGGACGAGCGTCTCGGGAGGACGCGTGCGGGTGTTCCCACGCTGGCTGCCCCGGAGAAGAGACGCTGATGAACGTCAGTTGCGACTCGCAAGCTTAGGCCAGCGACGGCCATGTCCAAGTTCACCCCCACCCCGCAAGAGCTCGCCCTCGTCAACCACATATTCGCCCAGGCCGACCCGCAGAAGATCGGCGTCGTCACCGGCGACGCAGCCGTCAAGGTCTTCAGCGGCGCCAAGCTCCCGCCCTCCGTTCTCGCCGAAGTCTGGAATCTCGCGGATGAGGACAACAACGGTGTACTCACTCGCAAGGGTGTCGCCGTCGCAGTGCGTCTCCTCGGGCACGCGCAGCGCGGCGAGCGAGTGTCAGAGGCCCTGGTAAATCAACGTGAGCAGCTCTGTGCCTATGCGATCCTATGTGCCCGTAATCAAGCCCACCGCAGCCGGCCCCGCACCAACTATTGAGGGACTCCCGCCTGTGGCCCCTACTCCAAGTATCGGTGTCCCCCCTGCTAAGTCACCACCGCCTGGCCTACCACCTCTCACCCCTCAAGACAAGTCCAAGTTCCTGAAACTATTCCTGGGCTGTCATCCTGTTAATGGTCTATTAGGCGGTACGTCACTCGCATGTATGCAGAATTCATGAGCTAACGTCGCATTTAGGGGAGAAGGCGCGCGACGTATTCGTCAAGTCAAAGTTGCCTGTCGATAAACTATCGCAGATATGGTGCGTTCGTTGTATCTTCATCTCCTACACGCGTTAACTGGGACGTATAGGAATCTTGCGGACACGAAGAATCGAGGTGCTCTGGACGCGACGGACTTTACTATCGCCATGTACCTCATTCAAGCATCTATGTCCGGACAACTGCAGAGTGTACCTGCAACGTTGCCACCATTCCTCTACGACCAGGCTACCCACGGCATCATACCCCAAGCTACCGGCGACAGTGGTCACATCAGCCCCTCGTTCACGGGAACATTTTCCAATCGGCCTGTTCAGCCGCAGTACACGGGACAGACGCTCTCTTCTCTCCAACCCCAGATGACAGGGCAGACGTTCTCTTCGATTCAGCCACAGACGACTGGCCAGCTGAGGTCAACGCCCACTGCGCCTCCGCTGCCTTCGCGGTCTGCTGCGCCCGCGTCATCAAGCTCTACGTTCCCCTTCCTCCAACAGCAATCCACTGGCGCCACTCCGCAGTGGGACGTGACTTCGCAAGAGAAAGCGAATTCGGATCGCATCTTCGATAGCCTCGATACGCAGAAGAAGGGTTACATCGAAGGCGATGTCGCGGTTCCGTTCATGTTACAGTCGAAGCTCCCTGAAGACGTGCTTGCTCAAGTCTGGTATGTCGCCCGCAGGACCGCCGCACCGATGTCGCTCACGTGAGCTTTAGGGACCTTTCGGATTTGAATAACGACGGTCGCTTGACCCGGGACGGCTTTGCGGTCGCTATGCACCTCATCCAAGGCAAGCTCGCAGGGAAGGATGTCCCTTCCTCCCTCCCGATCTCACTGGTGCCTCCTGCCATGCGTGGCTCTACTCTTACCACGCCTGCGCAGCCTGCGGTGCCCGAAGCTATCAAAGATCTTCTCTGGGATGATTCGCCTCCGGCGTCCGCGACTGCGCCTACTCACCCGCAATCAGTATTGCAGCCGCAGGCAACGGGAACTCTGTCTCCTCGCCCTGCACCCGCGATGTCGCCACCTCCGCGCGTCGTGTCGCAGCCGGTGTCGGATCCCTTCGCTAGCGGGCCCTTCGGCGGTTTCAACAATGCTCGTACGCGCTTCGCCTCCCATTCGTCTACGTCCCTTCGCTGACTGAGTTATAGCGGCGGCCGCTCCTGCAGCTCACAAAGACCTACTCGGAGACGACGACGAGCATCAGGCCAGTTCGCCTCCCCTGCACGATCAGTCTGCAGAGATCGGAAATGTCAAGAACCAGCTTGGCTCGACCAACCGTTCTCTAGACACTGCCAAGGCCGAGCGCGCTAACCTGGAACGCCAATTGACTGAGCAGGCGGCTCAGCTTGCAAGTCTGCAGACTCAATTGTCTTCCGCGAAGGCGGCTTACGACACAGAGACCCGCTTGCTTAGCACCTTGAAGGAGCGTTTCGCTTCACAGAACGCTGAGATCCAGAAGACACGCGAGGAGCTGATCCACGCCGAGAGTGACCTGAGTGCTACAAGGGTCGAGAAGGCCGAGGTTGAAGGCGCTCTCCTCCGCGACAAGGAAGAGGTCCGCGATCTGCACCGCAAGATGTCTGAAGTTGGTACCCTGATTGAGGGCACCAGAGCCGAGGTCGAGAAGCTCAAGAAGGATGCCAAACAGCAGAAGGGCCTCCTCGCTATTGCCAAGAAACAGCTTGCGACCCGGGAGGCGGAGAAGGCTAAGATGGACAAAGAGCTCGAGGAGGCCAAGGCAGAACTACAGGAGGTCACAAAGGAGCGCGAGGAAACTGAGGAGCAGCTCAATAAGGAGGAACCTGCCCCTGCGCATCTTACTAACGGGCACGTTTCGCCCCCGCCACCTGCTACGAGTCCCGACCTTGTCTTCGCGGCTGCGCAGCCGCTCCCAACTTCACCTGAGGTGTCCCCGCCGCCATCTGTCATCGGCAAGAGCACCAATCCGTTCGAGAGGCTGGCTAGGACCTCTAGCCCTCGCCCCGAGTCGCCGTTCCTTCCGTTTGCCGCGACTTCGAACCTACCGACGCCCGTGGCAGCGCCTGCACTTACTGAGGAGAATCCTGAAGATCCTTTCGGTTTCAAGGCGTTCTCTGCTGAAGAACCCGCTGCACCCGTTTCCGAGCCTGAGACACCCAAGCCCTCTGCTTCCCCTGCTCCCTTGACAATTGGCTCTCCCAAGCAGCAGGAACTCGTTTCGCCGGCAGACACTGACCTATTTACCACGCCCCCGAGCACTGCTTCTGTCCCCGACACTATCTTCACACCTAAGCCCGAGGAACCCGTTGTTAGCAGCTTCCCTGCTCTCGAGGAAAACACCGCGGACGAGGCACCGACACCAACCGCACCGCCCACCGCGACGCCCCAGAACGCCCAGCTCGGCATTGAAGACACCGACCTCTCGCACCAACTCAAGGAAATCGAGGAGTCCGACAGCGACAGCGACAGCAGTGACGATGATGAGCCGCTCACCAACGTAAAGGCGAAGCTTGCTGAGTCGCCGCCGAAGCAAATCAACGGCGAACCTACTACCGTAGGCACATCAGCGTTTGACGATTCCTTCGGTATCTCCACCACCAGCGAACCCTCGCAAACTCCAGCGCTGGCCAATGTAGCTAGCTCTGCAGCGACTACAGCCGCCCCGGTTCAAGCTTCTGGTCCGGTGAACGACTTCGCGAGCATGTTTGAGACGCCCGCCGTATCCCGCGAGCCACCTCCGTCCGCCCCCATTCCTGCAGTTGTGGAGAACACACAGCCTAATGGTTCCGCGCTCGCGCCTACTGCGGGTGTGAGCGAGTTTGATCAGGCTTTGGGCAAGCTGCCGAGCCTGGAGAACAGCGTCGCGTCGTCCCAGTTCACGAACGTCACTTTTGACTCTGCCTTTGACGACAACTTCGACTTTGCTGCAGCGTCGGCCGCGGCGCCCACGACGAATGGCGCGGCTGCGACCCCCGAAGCTGCGTCTGCATTCCCCCCGCCTCCCACGGCTTCTGCGCCGGGATCAGCTCGTGCGGGTCACAGTTTTGATGATGTATTCGGCACTCAAGCTCCCGCCGCCGCCTCTACCCTTGCTCCAGCACCCGTCCAGTCTATCCCAACGTTCTCTCCCCCCATTCAACCCGCCCCTCAGCCTTCGAAGGGTCTCTCCTTCGATGATGCTTTTGGAGCAGGTAGCGCGTCGAGCAGTCCTGCCCCTCACCTCGCCGCCAGCCCTTCGGCCCAGAGCAACGGCGGCCTCTCCTTCGACGATGCATTTGGCGGCAACGACGATGCGCTAGCCCTCGACACGTCTTTCGCTAGCCAGTCGAGCCAGGCCCCACAGTTCCAGCCTCCTCAGGGCCAGCCGCCGAGCAAAGTTGGCCCAACGCCGTTCCCGACCTCGTCCGCGGCGTCCTCCCCGCGTGGTTCCAGTTCAACCCAACGACGATCAGATTCCCCCGGACGCGCAACCTCGCCCACTCCTCGCCACTCATCCCCACCTCCACGCCATTCATCTCCTAGGCCGCGACCAGGTACAGGAGACTCAACCAAGGAGAAAGCCGCCGCCACGCGGCACAACAGACTGAGTGTGAGTCGCCACTACGACCCTGTGTCACCAATACATGATTGACAACTAACGCCACGGCGTAGATTCGTCTACCATTTGGGCGCAAGAAAAAGCACCACGACGCGCCACCGGTGCCGCCGCTAGCCCAGCAGCAGATCGTTGAAGACCCGACACCCGCAGTTGAGGACGACGTCGAGGCGGTGAAGACGCTCTGCGGGATGGGTTTCAGCCGGACACAGGCCGTGACGGCGCTGGAGGAGCACGGATACGACGTCCAGAGGGCTCTTAATAGCTTACTAGGTTCGTGATCGATGACCCCGTGTGGCCCCGTCAGCAGCTTCTGTATATGTCCGTATGTGCTGCTGACCGTGCGTCCAGGTTCCCAATAATTCGTCCGACTCTGGAGATCTGAGACTGGAGATGACTCCGTTTCTTTCTTAGTCTAAGTTTGGCTTGCTTCATGCTTCTTTTCGTCGGATGTGAATGATTTCATTTTCTACATGATCAAGGGCACCACTGTACTCGCCGCTCGTTCCCGCTCCCGCCTACGCCACACTCGTTTGGATACTCTTATGACTCTCTCCTTATTCTTTCTCTCCGCCGTTGTTCGAAGTCTAAGTAATCCCCTATTCTCGAATGGACGCTCCTTGTTACTCCTGCCCACGACGCCTTCCGTGGTCGCTTTGTCAGTGAGCGGCGTGTGGATAAACACGTCCACGCCTCGAGGCCATAGGCGACCGCGGCTATGATCCACCATACCACGTACGTACGCTCCTCCTTTCCGTCTATGAGACCTTGTTCTCGACTCCTTCATATCTCGCCTCCACCACGAAATCGCGAAGGCTGCGCCATGTACGTCTTAGCCCGGTCTCGACGGAGATGGTCTACGCCTCGGGTAAACAGAAGCCAGCGATTGAACAGGGACGTTCCGGAGATAGGCCCGGGCGTCGCCCCCAGTGAGAAGTGCACCCGCGCAGAACAATGACCATAGCGCGCTCCGCACCGGGGCACGAAAGGTGCACTGGCGTGTCAGCACTCAGATACTGAGCAAAGGTCGCCCGTAGTAGGCGACGACGTTGAAAGGGCTCGCCCGAGAAGGAAATGTGAACATTGTACATTTGTACGGGCGGCACAGCCCCGCCCTGAGGCGGGGCACACGCGCGGGCTCTCGAGCCGGACACTCTCGGACTCACGTTCAAGTTCCCCAAAGAGCCGCAAACAGTGGCCTACGTGCGATTGTTCCACAATCAGCGCACTCGCAAGGCACCCGCCACCATAAATTCTTGCACACGCCCTCTTCCCAGGTCGCCCCCTTCACAGCCTGCCAGGGTGGCCACCGTACCAGTGGCAGCTGTCCGCGACCCCGCGCGAGTACTTAACCTCCCAGTCGCGACCCGGACTCTGCAACATACTCCAAGCCCGCCTCGAACACCCAGCCCACCGCATCGACCTGCAATGTCGACGTTTGACATATTCGTCGTCGGATGCGGTAAGCACTTTAGTCGCCTGTGATTACGGCCGAACTCTAATGACTGATCGCCCGGCGACTTATCATGCAGGCGGCGGACCGTTCGAAGATAACTTATCGAGGTATGCCCGAATATGTTCTGGCAATTGCGCATGCGCAGTGGTGGCAAGAGTAATGACTGCGGCGGTCTTGCAGTTACCTTCTGAAACCAAAGCAGTCGTCCTGGAGCGATGGCATTGTTGCACTTGAAGCAGGTACGGCCTGTCACAACCTGACGGTCGAAACGCCCACTGACGACTTGCTCGAACAGGTTCGGGCCTTGGCGCCTTGAACAGGCTACTAACTGAACACATGGACGTCTTCTCGCCCGCATCCGAAGAAGACTCTACATCCACAATCTCTGCGGCTGACATCCAATCTTGGATTAAGTACGTTGACAACATGCTGGTAGCCGCGCAATACGACGTCTTCTAACGTCTGTTGTTTGTGCAGATGCTATTTAGTGACCCACGCCCACCTCGACCATATTAACGGCCTTATCCTGTCGGCGGGGTCCTCGAAGGGGCCACCCAAATTAATACATGGAATAGAAAAGACGCTAAATATCATTGCGGACGTGTTTTCCGGAAAGCTGTGGCCCTCTTTGGCCAGTTGGACCGAAGATCCTGACAAACCTTATTTCCTCTCTCCGTCAGCACTCCATTTTCTGCGTTCTTATCATGTAGCTCATACCCACAAGCAGGTTATCCCCAGAAGACGGGTATATAACTGTACTCCCTGATATTTCTGTGCGCACCATGGAGGTCAGTCACGGGCTCAGCGATGCTTCAAGTGAAGTGCCATATCCGAGCAGTGCCTATTTTATCCGACACGACCCCACTTCCCGCGAAATACTCTTCTTCGGCGACGTCGAGCCCGATAAAGTCTCTTCTCAGCCGCGGAACCTCGAGATATGGCGCACCGCCGCGCCGAAAGTCCCGCACGCTCTCTCCGCGCTCTTCATAGAGTGTTCGTGGCCGGACGGGAGAGCAGAGGAAATGCTCTACGGCCATCTCAGCCCCACGCATCTCGTCGAGGAGCTCACCATCCTCGCCCGGGAGGTCGCGCGCTCTAGAAACAACTCAGATGAAGACGACGATTCCGATGAGGAGCATGCGCGGAGGCGGAAGCGGAGGAGGGAGTCTGACTCCCAGATTGACGTGCACGGGGCACTCGCCGGCTTCAGTGTCTACATCATCCACTGCAAAGACGACTTACATGGTACATTCGATAAACCCATTCAGCAAGTCATCGCGGATCAAGTGCGGGATTTAGTAGACGAGCGAGGTCTGGGTGCCGAAATCGTTGCCGTAGAACAAGGCATGTTAATATGTGAGTCGTGATCATCGCAGTTTGGTCCATGACGTAGCTTAAGGGTCTGTACATAGCCATCTAAATCACTCCAACTAGCTACGAAGCACTATCAGTGTATTACTAGATGCTCTGGACTGACGTCCATCCTGTAGCCTTAGTCTTTTGCCTGTATCACTACGCCCCTCCCAACTAGCACTTATCTAGAACACGGTCAAAGCATGCTCGTCTTGGTCCTGAACGTACATTTGCCCTCCATAACAATACTATTATCGCGGTCGTAAAAGTCGTAGCGAGGTATATATGGATGTACAGGAAAGCAGGAACAAGCCGGGCACGGGCAAACGGGGCCAGCAGGCCCACGGACAGCCGGACAACACCCCGCGCCGGGTGCACGACCGCCGACGAAGTCCGCGCAGCCTCAATACATGCATGCAATGCAGAAGGACAACAACACTCCAGGAGATTATGCACAACGGGAACGGCGCGGAGCCAGGGCGCAGCCTCATGACGCCGACGTCGTCGCATACAGCTTGACGACGCCGTCCGCGCCAGCGCTCGCCATTACAGGCAACGAAGGGTGGAACTCGACGTCGAGGACGCCCTCGCGTGCCTTCTCGCGATGGCTCGTGCTCTCCTGCTTGCACGCTTTGGAGCCGAGGATCTCCCAGTACCGCACTGAACAGTCGTGGCTGCCCGAGACGAGGAGGAAGCCCGCCGCATCGAGAGACAGTGACGTCACTGCGTCGAGGTGGGCGAGCATCGAGTGCGTGCACTGGCCTGGGTCCGAAACGAATATGGTCAGCTTCCACTTCCAGTACGCAGAAGCGCGGCCACGCACCCGTGTTAATGTCGAAGATCCGTATGTGCTTGTCCTCGTGGCCGGTAATAAGGAGCGGCATGGTCGGATGCGACACGATGCTGTTTGCTTGCGCGGAGACGGAGTCGTCTAGGTGCGATTCATTAACTCTCCCTGCCACCTCCTGAACACAAACCACGACCACTCACCACCCTCTACAGGTTCGACTTGGAGCTTCATAAGCTCCTTTCCGGTCTCGATCTCAAACACCTTGATGACCGCGTTCTGGTACGACACGGCGACCTTTTTCAGGTCGCTCTTGATAGCCTCGACGGCTGACGCGCCAGGCAGGTCACCCTCGGGGCTCAGGTCGGACCCGGTTTCCAGTCCGTCGTACGACCAGGACAACTTCAAGGAGCCGCCACCCGAGGGACCCGACACGTCCCAGACCTTCACCAAGCCTTCCGCGCCACAGCTAATAAGCGTGCTTTCATCCCGCGCGAGAGCCAGGTCCCACACCGCGTCCGTGTGTCCGATAAGCTCACCCCGTGCTCGTGTAGCGTCATACGGCGCATACGTGGTGTGAGCTGGGGGCGGCAGTGCCCAAACACGGATCGACGAATCCATGGATGCGGAGTAAAGCAGACCTTTTGAGGGAGAATGGACCAAGCAAGTGATGGCCGCTGAGTGGCCGCGAAGCGTGAGCTGTGGCTCAACCTCCGTCGTGGCCCTGGATCTGTAATTGCACTCAGCGTTAAGAGGCAAGGCATAACTCGACGCCTAGCGGTACGCACGCAGGGGAAGTGACGCTGGCGAGGTCCACACGCCAAATCTTCACGGTGCTATCATCGCCGGCACTCGCCAGACACAGCTCCGTTGGGTGGAATGCGATGGCACGGACGGCGTCTAGGTGACTAGAGAATACGTTAGTTTCGCGAGGGGGTATTTGGAGAATTGCACTCTAAGACGAGTCACGAGACTGACTTCCTGAGGGTCCGTTTCGCCTTCCACACTTTCGTGCTCTCGCCCTCGCTCATCACGCTGGAGTCATCATCTTCCTCCTCTTCCTCTTCTTCCTTGCCATTCTCCTCCTCCTCCCTGGCTCTCCGTTCCCAAGCGCCCGCACCACGGATGCTGTTGTTGAGCTGGTGGCGTGTCTGCTCGGAGCCCTCCTGGGATAACCGGAACCTCTCTTTCCAGTCGCCAGCATCGTCAGATAACGGTTGCTCGGGTTCTTCCCGTTCCTTGTTCTCCCCCTGATACGGCTGCTGGGGTTGCTGGTTCTGCTGTTGGAATTGTTGCTGCTGCCCCTGCGGGTTCAAGCCAGAAGGGACCTGCATCTGGGGCTGGCCGAACATGTTGGGTGGAGGGATCCCTATACGGTCAAATGGGTTTACTTGAGGGCCGCTAGATGCTGGTGCACTCGACGGACCGGGCGCTATACCATTCATGGAGGACGCAACGTCAGGGATGCTTTTCTTTAGACGTCCGTTGTAGCCAAGCTGATCAAATGAAGGGACGTTTGGGAGCTGAGGAGGCATAGTGGATGTAGCCAAGAGCGGCCTGTTGGGGAGCGGGTTCAATGCCTGGGGAGATGTGAGATACGAGACTTCTTGCAGACATCTAGGAAGAGGTTATTTCTATGTCAAATAGATTGGAACGAGTTACACACTGCTTCAGAAAGTCCCTACTCCGAGCCCTGCTCTTTGGGTCGCGACCGGGAGGAGGCCTACCCATAGTACCCACCGTCGCCGCGTTAGGGTTAACGCCAGTCCATCCGGTCTGACCAATCCAAGTCTGAGTGCGGCTGGGCGGTCCACCAGAGGCCGCACCGTTGGGCACAGAACCAGTAGACATACGGTCAGGCGGTAGCGGGGAGTCTGATCACTTGTGAATGAAAAGCATGGGTCGCACGACAATGATACCGACCTTCACTACGCGGAGAGCTGCCGCTGCTCGCGTCGTCTTTCTGGGACGAGAGCGCAATCTGAGACTGCAACGAGGCTAGCTTTGCAGGGGGGACGGATTGCGCGGTCGGCTGCGTGAGCTGCTTGGAGCTGCGACGCGACACGTCAATGGCGTGCGCGAGCACACACGGGCGGCGGGGGACGCGTACCGTTCGACACGCAGAGCGTACTCGAGCATCTTAATGCGGCGCATGAGGTCGAGCTTCACATTGTCGAAGGAGCGACGCTCGCCCTCGAGGAGGGCGATGCGGGCCTGGGGCGAGCGCACATTGCACAATGAGCGACGCGACGCCCTCGGTGACAGACGACAGCACAACGCACCCTCATTTCCGCCCTTTCAATCTCCCACTCATTTCTATCGCGTTCATACCGTCGCCATTCAGTCTGGAGGTAGTGAAGAACGCTGGAGAGCGTGAAGTCCTGGCCGCTCTGGGGAATTTGCGGGATTTCGGATGTCTGTGGGCCCTGTTGCTGCTGCGGCGCCTGAGGTTGCTGTTGCTGTTGTTGCTGGCCTGGCGGGGGCTTGTTGGGACCAGCGAGGGAGCCCAACATGGGTATTTGGATGGGGTGGTGCGGGATCGAGTTTTGGTGAGGAGGTGGTTTCGAGTTGATTCGCAGCGCCGCGCCGTTGATCATCGTGACCTGTTTGGCACAAACAACGTTCCTGCAGCCGACCGCTACGCTCGCCCGCTCGCCCAGCTCAGCCTCTCGTCGTCTTCAGTGACCTGGTCGTTGTCAATAGCAGCGCGGACGTCGTCTCGGGAGGCTTGCAAATCGACGCTAGCACGCCGGCCAATATTTCTTTCCGCCAGCTCCGCCAACCAGCCTCGTTTCTCTGGAAATCTTGACCCATTTACGTAACGACCCGCCAAGGCCAGGCTCCCGTGTGCACGTTATGCCATGGTATACGCGCACATTACCTACCCGAAAGCCTTTCTGACATACAAGGTCGCGCATTAAAGCACGTCAGTGCGCTGGCAAGAAGCGTAGCATACATAATTCCTCCGTATATAAGTTACTGCGACAGTCTGCGCTAGGCTTAGTCCTCGACATAAGCAGCCAATGGGGGGCATGATTAGACAGCGTCCGAAGCTATGAGTTCGTAAGGCGGTGGGGGTGTATCTGAACGTGCCAAATCCTCATCCAAATCATCGGGCAGGGGCGGTAAGGCGGGTGTACGGGGTGCCGCTGGTCCTTCAGACGCCGGGCGTGATGGCAGGACAGGGGCTTCCTGTGAGGCGGGCCGGGAGTTTTGCCTCTGGGGAGGAACTTCTGGCTGAGATGAAGGAGGGAAGAGGGAGGCCGGAACGGTGGCGGGCAATTCCTTCCCAGCCAGCTTCTGGCGAATGAGGTACATGGCGACAGCGAAGTCGTCCCGGGTCAAACGACCGTCGTGCTCCGAATCCGCAAGGTCCCTGCGGCAATCCAGGTTAGATTCCTTCGTCATCCCAGGCGGTACGGCAGTAAACTCACCAAATCGTGGCCATAACCTCGTTCGGCAACTTCGCGCGCGCAAAGAAGGGAACCGCCACATCGGACAACAAGTAACCCTTCCTTGACGTATCAAGCTGCGCAAAGAACCTGTCATATTTTGTCCTCTCCTCGGGAGTTATATTCCAATCCGAAGGAGTGGTTGCCTGCGTCGGAACGTAGTAACTCGATCCCGCGAGAGGAGAGGTAGGGAACGGTGTAGAAGGCTCAGTAGAGAAGGGTGACATTGGAGTATGTGGCGCGGGGAGGCTCCCAAGCTGCGGGGTGCTGCGGGATGCACGAAGGTTCGAAGGGCCCGGGAGTGCGCCGCCCGACTGGGGGACTTCCTCACTCTGTGAAGGGATCCGAATAGGAGGTGGTCGTGTGTGCGAAGAATGGTACTCAGCAATACCGTCGTACGCATCATCATTTTGTCCAGGTGAGGCTGTGGGTGTAGGGAGTAGTCCCGGAGGGAGAGTGGAAGGGAGGTGGTGACCATCTTTCCTCATTTTCATAAGGAACATGGCGGCTATGAATTCATCTCGGACCAGGTAGCCCTTGTGGCCGACGTCGGTGAGATCCCTTTTACGTTTCAGTCGACTGTTCACAAACACAACAATGACTCGGACACACCATATCCTACCGACGGCGTTCGATGAAAGGCCCGCTTGGTGCATGTACGAGCGAACGGCTTCTCCCTTGATGCGCCCTTTGTTCCGTGTATCCAGAGTTGCGAAGATGTGTTCGGCCTGTACCCTGGTCGCCGGCGTGATTTCCCATTTCGGACTAGACGGCTGCGAAGCCCCTCTGGATGGATGTCGGGGTGGCGGAGCGCCAGTGAAGGGTGATGAAGTTAAAGGTGGCGAGATGGACGGAGAGACCCGCGAAGGATGGACTGGCGGTGGAGGAGGTAAGTTGTATGACGCTGATCCGGGGGTAGCTTCATGCTGGGCTGCCTCCTCGTATAGCCGCTCTGGTAGGTAAGGGGGCACCGACGCCATCTTCCCCGTCATCAGACCCTGGATGAGATACATGGCAATGGTGAAGTCGGTGACATCGAGGTATCCCCGCTGCTGGACGTCTGATAAGTTCCTATATGAAAATGAGATTGGTCAATAGACGTTGGCGACACTCGCTATAGATCGTCGTACCATATCTGCGACAAGGTATTCCAAGGCAGCTTGGATTTCATGAACACTTCTCGAGCCTGTTGCCCTGTTTGTTTGCTCAGCCTCGCCCCTTGCTAGTCCATGCGTGATCTTACCGTTCATGTAGCCATTCTGAGCACCGGCCCCCTTGAATATTTTTCGGAATTTGATCTTGTCATGAGGCGTGAGTGGGGGAAGGCCACTGTAATACGCAGGCGTAGAGGGTCCCGCAACGGGGTCGCTGCTCAGTGGTGACGATGGACTATCTATCACTGCAAGCGGCCCAGCTGCGATGTTTCCTGCTTAGACCCCCTGTGAACAAATGAGACGAGAATATAGACTCACGTTGCTTAACCAAAGCTTCGGTGACAACGACTCCCTGCTGCGCATGTCCAATTAAGCGCAGCGCAACACCCACCCCCTGCCTGTCCAGAAGCCCATCCTTACTGTCGACGCTCGCAATCTCCCATATGCGAGCGAGAGCATCGGGAGACAAGCTTGACGCGCTGAATATTCGAGTAGCTGTCTGCGGATTGATCTTGCCCGTTCGCTCCGGGTCTCCTATGGAGATGACCCAGTCTATGAGGGAGTTTTCCGCGGATGTAGGGATGTACTCGGCGATGGCAGTCAAGGCTTGAATCTGCAACGCGAGTTACGCCCACAAACGATCTATTTTTGTGCAATTATGGATACGGGCAGGGGACGCACCAATCTTTCCGTCTTCATGCGTTCTTCGGCCTCTTGCTCGATCGCTATCCGCTCAAGGTCCTCGTACATCTTGAGGCTCTCCGTCAGCAGTTCATGGGCAGCGAGAAGTGCGGCCAGAAGCTGTTCCTGGGTCGTCTCCGCCGCTGTTGGCGCGACGCGGCGTGATTTCTCCGCCTCCGTTGTTGCCCATGCTATCTGCGAGCCGATGAGGTCCTGCGACGCCCTAGCGCGACCAAGGAGTTCCTGTACATCCGGGATTGAACATTCATCCGCGGGTCGCGCCAAGCGGAGGCAGGCAGCTCTAACACACCTTGGTTATGTCGTTCTTCAGCTCCTGCGGCTTTGCGTAAACCAGCACCTCCTGCAGCAGCTCTGCATTGCCCCTCCCGACCTTGCATACATTGAAGAGCCGCTGGATATCGTCTTCGGGTGAGATGATGGGATTCTGGGAAGCCGACGCCGTCGGTGGTGGCGCTGCTGGTTGTGGAAAGGGCGGCGTTTGAGAGAGAGGGGGCAGTCCGTCTGGTGGCAGGAGTATCATGAAGCTGTCTGGTGCGGTCGCCGGCCCACTATATCTGATATAACGCACTACCGGCACTCACACTGGCTGTAGTTGGGATAAGCCCAAGATTGAGGTCTCGCGCTAGCGCACAGGCTTCCCGGAGGCAAGGCGGAGGAACGGCGCCGGGGAGGCATGTAGATGATCGCGAAGATGCAAACGGCTTGCTCCTCGACGGCGACGACGACGTCAACGAAACTCCCCTCACAGCTCCCGTCGCCACAGGGCGCACAGCACGCGTTCGCCCCGCAGCGGGGAGCATCCAGTGCTGCGGACCCACGACTGCCCCTGCCATTCACGCATTACAGCCGCGGAGGCATCCGGCGCCCACGGCTCATACACATACACACTATAGTATCCGGGACTGGCCCTGGCGCAGTCCCTACACCGCGTAGTATACCGTAGGCACAGGCTCCGACGAATACATATCGAGACCCGGAGAGACATCATGCCATTGGAGCATGCTCCGGCGGTTATGAGATCGACGAGGGATTACAGGCGTTCCAGGCACAGCTGCACTCGTCGACAGTGTATGGCCCGCGGAAGGAGCAGTGTTCGCCGCGTCCTGTCCAGAACGAGGCGATCTTCTGCGATGAACAGAACAGAAAGACGACGGAAGATGCGGGCAGCCTCGTGGTGTTTTGGGAATTGTTTGGGAACAACGAAGGCTGAGCGAGTTCACACCGACCGAGCGCCTGTCTTGCGGGCGTACTTTTTCCATCGACGACCATCTCGCTGTCTGGTGCATTGTCCACTCCCTCATCTTCGCTAACCTCTCCATTATTTCCATCTAACGAGTCATCTTCACGAACGGCTTTGTATCATCCTCCGCTAATTCTTCGCAGGCATCACCCGGAATCACCATCATGACCAGCTCCTCCTCCACCCCGGACATCGCCTCGCAAGTCGCAACCCTGTCCCTCGGCTCGCAGCCCCCTCAGCAACGTCTTCATGATACTTACGATTACGAAGGCAACGCTGGCGGAAACGGTAGAAGTCCATACCACTACTCTACATCCCCTCCTATCCCCGCCCAGTCGCAGTATAACCCTCTCGGCATGAATCAGTCCCCCCTCAAGAATAAGCCCTCCCGCGCCGGCCTTCCTACTGTACGTCCCCGCTCTCCCCATCGATGGACGCGTCACTCACTCCCTCTCGTCGCGAGCAGCAATGGCTCGACAACGCGGGTGGTATACCTGACAATCGCTCATTGTCCCCTCACAACAACTCCGATCTGTCCTCGTCTGGCGGGTCTCCTCCGTTGGGTCACATGCATGCCCCGCCTATTACTCCCGGGACGCCTGCAGGGGACGACGAGATCATACCCACTGCGATTGTCATCAAGAACATCCCATTCAACGTTAAACGTGAGACGCTACTTGACATAATTGTGCGCATGGACCTCTTTACTCGACTATTTCGAGACTATCTGACACAGTATCTAGGCATCGCTGTCGATTCCGACCCCTTACGCGTTCAACTACCACCTTGACCAGTCTGGCCAGTTCCGGGGACTTGCCTTCGCGAACTTCCGCCAAGCCTCAGACGCTGATGCTGTCGTCGCGGCGCTTAATGGTTTCGACGTGCAAGGCCGCAAGCTGCGCGTCGAGTACAAAAAGGTGCTTCAAGCCGGAGAGAAGGAACGGATCGAGAGGGAGAAGGCAATTCGCCGCATGCGTTCCATGCAACTAGAGAAGGAGCAGCAGGCCATGCAACAGCAGGGAGGTTACGACGACTTCGGCACCGTTCTGTCGACGCCTTTCACTCCTCAGCGCTCGTTCTCGGCTTCGAACGTCTACCAGAGCTCCCAGTACTCGCCTCCGCAAATGCCGCCACTGCCGACGTCTCACTCCTTCACAGTCGCATCGCCTCCGCTGCCTTCTGTCTCCCCTGGTGCCGGGCTGAAGTCGCCCTCTAACGAGCTCGACCTCAACGATCCATCGACGCTAGAGATCTACTCGCGCATTTTGCTCTTCAAAGATGATCCGATGCGCGATGAGCTCGCGTTCTCGCGCACCCTGTCGGCGAAGCAGAGGCGTGTGGTCCATCTTGTGGCCCAAAAGCTTGGTGTCTATCACTACTCCTTGGGAGAAGGTGAAGAGCGTTACGCCGTGGTTACTCGCTTCGATCCGAACGCTGTAAGTGTACAGAATGGCTGCCACTGACGACTCGTTACTAAGCTGTCTGCTCCAGGCGGGCGTCCCCGGCTCTCGCCAAACCCTCTCCCGCTCGCAGGCGCCCTACCTTTCGGCAACGTCTCCCATCTCTGCGCCCTCCCTCCGTGTCAAGAAGTCGATGCCCGACATGAAGAGTCTGCAGGCCCAGGCCCCGCGTCTCACCACTCGCGCCTCAAACGGCAACATTCGTGAAGGCTACGCCACCATCGCCTCTCCCTCGCGTAGGTCTCCGGGTTTTGCATCTCTGTTTGGTAACAACGGCGCCTTCGGCAACAACGGTATTCCGCCGGTGCCAACTCTTCCTGCCAGCGTTTCCGGCCTGAATGGCGGTGGAATGGACAGCCCGACCGGTGTTGTGCGCCAACCCCGAGGACCCGGCGCCGGTGGATTCGAGTCCCGCAGGGAACGTCGCGAGAGTCAGACTAACCGCGGCGGCTTCGAGGCTCGCTCACACGAGCCGCTCGAAATCTAAAGGGCAAGATCTACGCGAGCGTGCGGTCTGCGGGCCTGGGCGGACTGTGACGTTCCCTCTACATGCTACATCCCGTTCGTAAACAGACTCGACACCTTCGTTTCCCGCCATGTCCCCCCTTCCTCTTCCTGCTTTCGTGGTTTCCGGCTCCCTTCCAATCCTACGCTGCCTTCCCGTTTGCGGTCGTGTCCTTCTCGAAACTTCCCGCGTATCTAGTCAAGAACACTCCGCGTGCATTGCCATTTCCATTAATCAAGCCGGCGGTCTCTGCGGTGCAAGAGGGCGCGCCGGCGCAACCTCTCCGTTGACGTTGAAAACCCCAGTTGTTCTACCCCTCTCTCCTACGTGTTCCCCGACTCTTCTTGCAACATGCCGAGTGTTTACTTACCATCACAACCTCCACGTACCATAGTCCACTGCGTCCTGCTCATGCATTCATGCTCCGTTGCTCCGTTTCTGCCCTTTTCCCCCTGCCAGTGACCCTTGGTTGTATGATTGATCCATAGCGCAAATTAGAGTAAGCGAGACGAATGTATATATTGGATGGACTGCGCATAAGTAGCACTTGTGTTTGACATAACATATCCGACTGCGACGCAGACCAACGCTGACTATCGCAGGGTTCCACATCGTGCTGACTGCTCGAGTCTTTGCATCGAGTCGTGTGCAGCACGCAAAGTCAGATAGGACTGAAAACCGTCCGATTTCAAGCGCCCACTTGTGCCCCAGACTCCGGGCGGGCCGGGGACGGAAAAGTGGACGCGTTTGTGCAGTCGATCGCGCGTCCGCGACCAGTGACCGTGTCCGCACCTCGAGGACCGCACCTCCCTGCTTCGGCGACCACTTGCGCCCCCCTCGCACTTCGTGTAGTTCTTTGTCTTTGCTATCTGGGATGCCTAGCGCGACTGTCGTACACGCCGCTGTCTTCGCCGTCGGTGCACTCGTCGGCGGTGGAGTCGCCACCGCCGTGTCCGCACGCAACAGGCGGGACGTCCTCCCTCCCTCTACGGCTGCGCCTGCCTCGGCGCAGGCTACGCCCCTACCCCCGGTGATTAACGTAAAACCTGGACAGAGTCCGAAGATGGAGACTGCGCCTGGGGCACTCATGAAGGTCGATACTGCTGTCCTAAAGTACGGGCATCCTGGTACGTCTGTCACGCCAGCCATTGCATTTTTGGTGGCCGAGGTACTAAATGGGGAAGCATAGGTCCCGTTTCTGATCTGCTTGTGAGGCGAGCATATGTTACTGGCTATGACCGGAGGCTGCGGCATCCAGCATGGGTGCGTTTCTCCGCTCTCTACCGCTATGCATCACCCTTCTAATACACTCATAGACGGCCGAGCACCTAACGCTCGCATCTCTGGGAAAGTCGGCCATAGGCACGCGGAGCAACGACGCGGCGGGCGACCGTGGTAACTCGCAGTTCACCGAGGACGCGTCTATCCCTGCCATGTTCCGCGCAAAGTTGCAGGATTATTTCCGCAGTGGCTATGACCGCGGGCACATGTGCGTATCGTCGCAGGGCATGCCTTCATACTTATTGAATTAAATACCACAGGGTTCCTGCAGCGGATGCGAAGATCTCACAAGTAGGTATACCACGCGTTATTCGTCGTATACGGCCATGCTCATTGGGTTGCCACAGGCCGCGATGGATGAGACTTTCCTCCTCACCAATATTGCGCCGCAAGTCGGCGCCGGCTTCAACAGGCATTGTACGTTCCCACCGCGAACTGTCGTTTGCCAATTCACTCATGTCGTCACTCTTAGATTGGGCCTACCTCGAGGACTGGTGCAGGCGGCTCACTGGCACTTTCGCGGACGTATACGTCTTCACCATCCCACTATATTTGCCCAAGCTCGAATCTGACGGCAAGTGGCGAGTGGTAAGCAGAGACAGTACCCACTACAGCCCAGTATGCTAAATGCTCTGTACAGAGCCATGAAGTCATCGGCTCCCCTCCCAATATTTCGGTGCCCACCCACTTCGCGAAGGTGGTCCTTACCTCTAAGCCGTCCTCACCCTCGACTCCGGACATTCCCGAGATCTCTACTGGGGCGTTTGTGCTGCCAAATGCGGAGATCCCAGACGAAGCCAAGCTGGAGAACTTCGTTGTGCCCGGTAAGCCATGCATTTTCAATGCATGGCATCTACTGATTTACCTTGCTACAGTCGAGGCCGTGGAGCGTGCCGCGGGTCTAACATTGTTCTCGGACGCTATCAAGGCCAACTCAAAACATATCTGCAAGTCGACCAAGTGCGAGGTTATCGTGCGCAGATTTGACGACGCCGTGAAGAACCGCAAGGCCATTTCTGGTCCAAAGTAGTTCATCCTCTGGTTAAACCGTTGCGTTAGAGTAATTTCCTGTAGCGCACCACGCGTTCCACATAATGAAAGCCGTCTAATACTGAGTGGGCGTGATCCGGAGCACATTAAGGTGATATATTAGAAGTCAGATAGAATATCCTTCACGCTCGCCCAGTAGTCCTTCTCCACCCGCGGCTCGATCTCCTCTTTTGTGAGCCACGCGAAGTCGGTGACATTCTTGCCGTCCGGCCGCACCTGACCGGCGAGAATGTGTGCCTTCAAGAAGAACGTGTACGCCTATTGCCCGGCCAAAGACAGTGAGAGGGAGATAGAATAAGAGTAGACTTCGAACGTACCTCCCCACCGAGCGCCTTTTTCGTGCTCTCAGGTAGTGAGGGCTGGTAGACAGCGATGGGCTTCTTGCCGACAATCCAGGTGTCCATGTTGACACCGCACTCTGCCTGGAGGTCACGGAGTGCTGCCTGCGAAACATGTGAGCTGCGTTTTGTTGCGTTTGCATTGACGGTGGGACATACCTGGTGCAAGAGCTCGCCCTCCTCCAGCCCACCTTGCGGGAACCGCCATACCTGCTTCCCCGCGTGGTCCTTCCCTCGGATGAGCAGGTACAGGTTGCGCTCGCCTTTCCTATCAAGACTCTTCACATCTCCCGTCCTGTCCGACTCGTGTATCCTCGGGGCTGGAGGGTCTACAGGCTCCTCACCCATGTTCTCCGCCTGGTCAGACGATGCGACGAGGATGCCGTCCTCGTCAACGCTGCTCGTGGCCTGCTTCCTCCGCTGAAGAGTCCATGGCCCACCAAACGCCTCGCGTTCGCGCAGACGCTCCTCCTTCGCGAACTTCCTTTCCAGGAGCGAGCCGGTCTTGAAGTAGAACTCGGTCGGGAACGGGTTGAAGAGTGCACGACGGACGCGTGACTGGTACGCGAAGTACGCGCGTTCGAAGAGCGTTGGCGAGCGGGTGAGGATAGGAGAGCGGTTCAGGACAACAGCAGCATTGAGCACGGCCTTTGGTGCGCTGGCGGCGGCAGAGGAGGATGAAGAGGCGGAAGTGGATGCGTCGGCGACGGATGCTAATGAGCGTGACGGGGCACGCAGACACGCTGCGAAACTCGGGTGTTAGCTACAAAACATATGTTCCGAACGTACGAACATACCCCGCGTGCGCTGTCTGCAGACGGCGGCGACATTTCGAGACCACATCAGACCAGCAGCGGACAACTCAAGTCTGAAATTTCGAAAGCTGCAAGGGCAGCCTTCCCGAAGCGGACGCGTGGGAACTAAGGCGCTTGCCCAGCACTGAGGTCACCGCTAGGCGCCCGGCACGGCTGCTACTCTCGCCCAGTCCCTCTCCGTCCACCGCCCTCGTCTCCGGGCCCCTCTGTGTCCGCCGGGTCGCCCAGCATGTCCATCTCGCTCGTATCAAACTCGTATCTCGACGAGAACTCGGCGAAGATACGCGCCAAGCCGGTGCCATGGGAGGTGCGCGCCTCAGCCACCCGCCATTGGACGCGGTCGCTCACCACGGTCGATATAGGGATACCAACGCGCGGGGCTGATCACCTCGGAGGAGCTTAGTCTTATCAAGAAGGTTGATCGGCAGTCAAGGTCGAAGATCGAGTCTCTCCTGGTCTCGGACGGCCAGACGTATGCCCTGCTATACCTACGGCTGCTCAAGAAACTCCAGAGGATCGACACTCAGTCCTGCATTCTAGTCCTCATCGCCGACGCCCTTACAGGTACGCCTTTCTTAGTGTACCGGTATATTTGTTTGACTTTATACTATCCATACTCTAGATCATGAGGAGCGGATACCCCTGTTCACTTCCGCGGCCCAGACGGACCCTGAGCTTCCATACGGTCCACTACTCAGGTATGAACTGCTCCACCGGCGCGCATGCGGGTTCTCAACTTTGTACAGAATTCTGGACTCTCAGGATGACTTCGTTCAGTTGAAGGCAACCCAGATTTTGACTGTGCTACTCAGGTCGGTCGGGAACGAAGTTCTCCTGCTACCCGTGCTGATTAACTATGTAGCTCAGAGAAGTCGCCTTTGCAGCCTCAGCAAATCCATCCCTTCCTCAACACTCTTGCACTCTTCGTCGTCAATCCCTCTCCAAACAAGCGGGACGTTGCTGTACAGTGTTTGGAAGCCGTCCTTGCTCGCCCCGAATGCCGGAAGGCAGTATGGGCCAATGCATCTCTAGTAGGAGGGTAAGGCGGTGCTTCTACGGAGAGCGAGGGACAGATGGACTAACTGACCTTTTACGTCAGGTTGGTGGACATCCTCCGACACAACCCCACACCACAAATGAGCTACCAAGTAGGCTTTTGCTTGTGGCTACTCTCCTTCGAACAAGAAGTCGCAGAGCAGATTCAGAAGTAAGTACCACCTTGCGCCCGCGTAAGCGTGTATTAACCCATTCTTAGGCGTTTTGATATTATACCCCTTCTCGTCGACGTTGCACAGGGTGCAGCGAAGGAGAAAGTTATCCGCGTAATTGTAGCAACCTTCCGAGTGGGTATCGTTCATGCACCTTCGCCCTCACAATGCCTGAATCTTTTATTACGCAGAACCTTGTCTCTAAAGCGCCACAGGCCAACCTTCCTGCGATGCTAGTAGCCCAACTCCTTCCATTTGCCAAAAACCTCTCTAGCCGTAAATGGACTGACGAAGACATTGTCGAGGATATTCAGTTCCTCCGTGACGAGCTTAGCGCTCGTTTCGAGAGCCTAACGTATGTTGAGGCGGGTCTCTCACTGCATCATGGCTAATAGTTTTGGTAGGACCTACGATGAGTATCGCTCTGAACTGCTGTCTGGTCACCTGTCGTGGACGCCAGTGCACGAGTCCGATCTCTTCTGGAAGGAGAACGCGACGAAGCTGAACGACAAGGATTACGAGCTGCTCAAGTAAGTCGAGGCTCAGGGGTTCATCGAATCCGTATGTCTAACTTCTTGTAGGATTCTGATCAGGCTCTTGAGCGAGTCGAACGACCCGACGGTGCTTGCCGTTGCGTCGCATGACATTGGCCAATACGTTAAGCACTACGAGCGGGGGAAGAAGTCAGTCCCACACCTATCCCCAATCCCATCAATACTAACAGCGTCGACGATGCAGGATTCTAACGGACTTGGGAGGGAAGACTCGTGTCATGGAGCTGCTGTCACACCAGAACTCCGACGTACGATACCAAGCACTGCTTTCGGTGCAACGGCTTGTGAGCCACCCATGGGCTGCAGTGTAAGATTCTGATAGTAGCTGGAACATGGACATTTCTTTCCGCTCTCGATCTCCGCTACTCGAACTTTGATGGTGTATGGTGATGGCTTAGATATCGTTGGATCCGCAAGTGTCGCCAAAAGACGCACGCATATAACACGTTTAGGGGATACACGACAAAAAAGGTTTGCATTGGTGAAGGTTACAAAGGTGGAACAGAGCTACGCAGCAAGATAGCGAATACAAGCGGTTACAGGAACACGATAGCGGAAAATGGTGGTACATCATGTACAGGTCGTTCGTCGGCGGACGTTCCCCTACCGGCATTCATTGTAATCGTGGCGTATCAGTCTCAAATGTTCGTTGCGGAATCGTTCGGGCGTTTCGTTTATCGTATGTTTCGTTCAGAGGCTCTCAATGAGGCGGCGCGCCTCCTCGGAGCGAGGTCGGATGTCGGCCAAAAATGGTTTCGGCCAGCATGACAGGCCAGACGTGTACTCGCCACTTGGGGTGATTTCCTTTCCGTCGGGGCCCTTGACCTTGCGGATGTCCATGGTCGCACATAGCGAGACGATTGCCATCCACACGCTGTTCATCGCGAGGAAGCGTCCTGGACAGATCCTGCCATACTTCTTCAGGACATCAATTGGCCGAAAAGACAGGGCAGGACATACCGACGTCCAAAACCGAAGGATGCATGCGGGAACTGCTCGGGCCCGCCGTGGGGCCCGGGAAGGAACCGCTCGGGCTTGAACGTCTCAGGGTCGTGATAGACCCGCTCATCCATTGCCATGCTCCTGCCAACCGAACCGAGGTCAAACCAGGACCGGTAAGGAGAAACAGCTGCCAGCTCTGAGCATGGGCGAAGCGCCGACGCACCATGCGTTCGCGAAGACCATCGTCCCTTTGGGAATGAACATCCCATTGTACGTGTCGTCCTGCATCGTGCTATGCGGGATACCTGCATTGCACGGGTGTCAGTCTATGAAGATTTTGCAGGTCTGTCGAAGGGGAAGCGTGCTTACCGAGGGGCACGACGGGGCGCCATCTGCGCGCGCGGAAACGAAACATGAGCGAGCGAGCTTCGCTGACACGGACGAGCTGACGGTACGGCGTACCTCAGGATCTCCTGGAAGATCCCCTCGATGTACGGCAGGTTCTCGCGATCGTCGAAGTCGGGGAGGCGCTTGGGTCCAACGACTCTATCAATTTCCTCGTGCGCCTTCTGCAGCACGTGCGGATGCAGAAGCATCGCGAGCAGGAACGTGTTGATAGTCGAGTACGTCTGGAGAGCCGCGGTCAGTGCGCGGCGATTCGGATGAAGGAGGCGAGAGGCATACTGTCTCCGCGCCGCCCGCGTAGATGGCGCCGGTGGCATGCTTCAGGTCGTCTAGGCTGTGTTCGCCATTGTAGTCCGGCTTGGAGAACTCCTCGAGGTAGGTAAGCAAAAACGACGGCGGTGCGTGACCCTCGGCCTGCAAAATATTAGCGGAGGAAGCACTGAGGAGAGGGGACCAGAACTCGTACCATCTGGCGTTGGACTTGCTCGAACGGATAGTCATGGAATTTCCGGATAGCCCAGTTCCAGTCTACCCGTCAGAAACAATCAGAGGCTGAGCGAAGAGGGTGGGCGGTAGAGATGCACTAACTGTGTACGACGCGGTTGAACCAACACCCCGGGAACCACCATGGCAGATATTGAACTTCGGACAAAATTCAGCAAAAGCCCAGCCAGAACAATAGTCGGCACCACCCACGCCAGGGGAAGAAATCGACCGGTGCGGTGCCTGGGTCGCCAGCGTCGGCATGGGCAAGCGACACATTCTCCGTCATTTTTATGTACTCGTCGGCGTCCGACTCGATCTGGTGCCCGTAGGCAATCTTCATAATCACTGCCGCGCCATATCTGGATGGCGGCGGGCTCAAAACGCGAACTTTACGTATGCGGACGCTGCCGGACGCACCGCCGAATAAGCCAGTCAAAGTCCTTCGGGCGATCGAGCATGTTCTTGAGCATCTTGCGCGCCTCCTCTATGTGGACGGGGCGGAACCGAGGTACCTCCTGCTTGCTGAGGTACTGCTGCAGGATACGCCGTTGTTTGAAAAATTGCGAGCCGTATCTCAGGAATGTGACGCTAATGCCCCATCCCAGACTGGACGACGGGTTTAACGCGCTGTCATTAGCTTAGGCCGCGACGATGACAAAGTGTCTTACTTCATAAACAGAGGGAAGACGGGCCGGTCACTGTAATTTGCGCTGCGCTTATCCATAAGCTCGTTGGCCAACTCGTAGTTATTGACGATAGCCATCTTCCGTCCTAGGATTTCCAGGTAGAAGATGTCGCCTGTGCGGGGGATATCATCAGTGGATGTTAACGGTCATTAAAGCAATGACACCGACCATATTTCTTGGACCATTGGAAGAAGACTTCAGCCTGATATGTACGGGGGAAAATGCGGTAGTGGCCAATGATAGGGTCGGACGGAGGGCCGGGAGGGAGATGCGCATTCCTGCGCCTCTTCCTCACCTGCCAGGCGACAACGAAGATCACTAGGACGACATTGAAAGCTAGGAAGGAGGTGTAGGCCGGAAGCGAGGGCATGTCGGGTGCGCCCATGTTGTCGGATTATCGACCGCTTTACAAGGCTTTTTATAGGCGTCATTCCCCGGGAGCCTTGACCTGCCGGGGCGCCGCTGCTCAGGGTGCAGCATCTCGTGAACGTGAGCGGGCTAGATCTGCGATACCGGCGCAAACGAGCTGGGCAGGCCTGCAGGTTACACATGCGAGGGCGAATCTGTATTAGCTTGCCTGCTGTCCGTCGCGAAAGGTCAAGCGTCGAAGCACCATCAACACCACGTTCCTCAGCAGGGCGGCATAGCGGGTCGCAGCCGAGCGAGGGTCGACGCGTGCTTGTACGGAAACTGGTATTTGGGTTTCGGAGTCCGGAATAGCGAAAGGCACACTCCCTATCAGGACTCCGGGCGACGGACCATTTTATCCGTTGTGGGTCCACATACATCCAGCGCGCCCCCCGAAGCGGTATGGCTCAGCGCTTTCGCGCCCGTACGCATGGATATCTGCATCAACGCAACGTCAGATCTGCAATTGGTTCCGCGAGGCGTTAGTTAGGGCCTGTTCAGCAACACGCCGAACGACGCGATACGCCGATAGCGAACGACCGGCGTCGACGGGCCGTGTGACTTGAAGTGACTGATCTGTTACCCGCTGTGATGGGATGGCGCTTGCAGCCGGGAGCCCCGATCCGTCGTCTCCGGCGGGTGCTCCGTTCGGATGTATAATGATGCATGAGCGAAAGGGGGCACGGAAGAACGGTCAAGTGTATGTTGAGCTTTAAATTGAATTATGACAACGCAAAAATATCCTTTGGGAAGTTGAAATGTCTAATGGAGAGTCTTCTTGGTACGTTCACCAAGATTTGTACTATAATACTTCAAGCTAGTCTGCTTGCCTTTCTTGACAACTCTCTTGAGCATATCTCTCGGTGAAGGATAGCATAAACAAACGATGCATATCTTTTATTAATTTTATTATAGCCTAATTATTTTATATATGAATTTTGAATGGGCCCTGGACTATGTAGGTCGGTATCGACAACTGTCTGAGGCACTTGCCTTGAAAGCCCGGCCTCGGCCATGCCGGGTAATAATTGAGCACTTATCCAGAATGTAACGCAGCCGTCACTCAAAGTCACTCCCTAACTCCGAGTCAAGCGGAACGGACCGCTTGGGCGTCTAGCATACCATACAAGGGAATCACCGATAGATCATCGGCGTATCGCGTCGTTCGGCGTGTTGCTGAACAGGCCCTTAGAGCAAGGAGTGAGGACTACTGGAAATACTACTTTAGACCCTTACGGCACAGTGCGCTCTCCGCAAGACGCCTCCCTTCCCATCCCTGCTACGATCTGTCCAACCGTTTTGCGAGGTGTTTCGGGCGGCCACGCAACTCCGGAACACATACCCATAGGTCTGGGGCCCCCGGCATACCCAGAGTTTTGCGTGGATCGCGATCGGCCACGCTCCTGGGTCGGCAGCGATGGCAGGCCCGCCATGCGCCGGTCCACGCAGCGCACACCTTCGGGCATGTTGCGATCACGATGGAGGCACGCCGGCGGGTCACATTCGCGCCACGCTCTGCGCTGGCCCGCGAAGCCAAGGCCCGCAGCGAGCGAATGCGTTGCCGCGGAACGCTGCGTCGGAATTGGTCCTCCCTCGTGGTGCCCTGCCGAACGGACTTTACGTGACCGCATAGGCGCACCTGGCGTCATGCTAAGGCTTCTTCATATCGATGGTGGGGCTACCTGGCTACGCCCTGGTTATCGCAGATCATGCCGGAAGCAGCATAGGCTGGACACTGACCAAGGCGGTCACGCTGACCTAGCGACCGACCGTGCAACTTGGCAAGTACGTCACAGAACAGCGCCGGAACGGCACCATGTTTAGCTGACACGAATTGTGGCCATGGGCTGAGTCTGCGAGTCCGCGACACTGGATTGCGCGTCAAAATGTATGCACGGCTGCCGACGGGTTGCAGACGCAGCGTCGCGGCTCCCCGCGCGGGGACTTGGACCCTGGTTCATTTACACGCAGTATCTAGACCGGGATTCAGAACGATATAGCCTGCGCAAGTGTAAAGACGTACCGAGGGGCCCCCTCCCGGCCCTGGACTCACGGTGCGGTGTCGCAGGCTGCAGGAGCCGAGTCGCCGACCACGGTTGTCATGTTTCGCCTCCACGCACGAGGGGCCGCCGTTAGACATTGATGCTGACGTGAACCTCAGGCGTACAGTAATCGTCTGTCCATCATCTGGACGCTCGCTGACATGTTTGAGATACGACGCGAACTATTATCCTGAAGCACTCACCATTCATCCCGATTGCCACGCCTTACGGTACTAGGCGGACGTCGGGGAATGAGAACAAAGGACTACATATCAGGATGCCACGACGTTACACCAGAGACGTACTCAACCTCGACCAACTCCTACGTAAACTATGTGCGCGCACGAGACGGATGTGCAAATATATATGCTACGCAATGCATGATGACGGTGGGCCTTCAGCCCAAGGACGATGCGCAAGCTGGGACTCCGGGACTAGCTATCTAACTTGTACTTACCTACCTACCTACCTACTACCTACTGACTAGCTACTATGGATGCGGTGCGGTGCAATGCTATGTTGGCCTTCAGCCAAATGACGACGGATCGATGTGCGGGACTGTCCCTATGAGACGGGAGATGTGAGCAGACAACATACTGTAAACAACCGAGAGGAAAAGAGAGGAGGTATGACAACAGCTTGGCGCATGCGATGAGTGGTTGGGGACGGGATGACGAGGTAACGCACGACGGACGAGGATGTGAGCAGGAAAGGAAACAGAAAAGAGGGATCAGAAACGAGCTGACAGACTATGTATGGTGTATATGGTGTATGTGTTGTGATTGAGGGTTCTTGCGGGGAATAACGTAAAATAGGAACAAAGAAGGGGCAACAACACAGCAGGGTGAATGAAACGAGTGGACGAGGATATCCCAATAATCAACGCTGCCTCCCGCCCCTGCGGTTGGGAAGCTTCTTTATGGCCCGCGGACCCGCGGTCTGTTGCTGTGGCGCTGCAGATCCCATAGTGAACGATACCCCGCCGGTGGGGGCAGGGGGTGCCGCGCCAAACGGCGAGGCGGGCGCTTGCGATGTCGCGGGGCTTGGTTGGCCAAACGCAAAGCCAGGTCCACCGGAAGAGCCAGGCGGCTGTGGCAGTCCGGAAGTACTAGTGGCGGGTGATGCTGGTTGGCTGCCGAACGCAAATGGATTCGATGGCGCGGTAGTTGACGTGGGTGTACCGAAAGCGAATGGTGCAGGTTGGCCGAACGTCGACGGACTTGCTGGGGTCGAGGAAGCTGACTGGCCAAACCCGCCGCTCGGCGCGCTTGACGCACCGAATGAGAACGCCGGGGCGCTAGCGGTTGGTGTATTGCTCGCAGACTGACCGAATGGGGCGGACGATCCGAACGGTGCAGGCGATATGGGGGATTGCGCACTTTCGCCGGGCTTCTGGCCAAAGCCAAAGCCACCGCCGGTTGAGGTGCTAGAAGCAAACGAGAAGGGAGCGGCGGGCTTGGGCTCGGTCTTGGTTTCAGTCTTCGCGCTAAACGAGAACGGGGACGACGCCACTTGGCTAGGCTGTCCAAAGGGCGAGACGCCTTGAGAGCCACTGGGAGCGCCGAACGAGAAACCCATTGATGGTTTCTGCTCATGACCATTGATATTCATGCCGGCGCCACGCGTGGGGCTTTCTTCCATGCGCATCTCCTGCTCATGCCCCGGAGGGGTGGCAGGCCGTGCAGGGGCGCCGAACGAGAATGGCTTGTTCAAGACGTCTGCTCCATTACTTCCACCAGAGGGCCCGCCGAAGAGCGTCGTGAGCGCAGACACCTGAGGGGCAGGACTCGGCGCCCCAAACGAGAACGCAGGTTTGTTGTCGGTGGCACTTGTTACGGGCGGTGTGGCCGGGGACGCTCCGAAGGAGAATGGTGACTTGGCAGGGGTGGCAGGGGCGGCAGGGGCGGCAGGGACGGCGGCAGGAGCGGCGGACGCGCCAAATGAGAACCCGCCTGAACTCCCAGAAGAAGTCGATGGGAACAAGGGCTTAGGCGCTTCAATGGTAGGCGCGGAGGTCGTGGCCTGCGTGGGCTGTCCGAACGTGAAGGGGCTCTTGGGCGCCGTCTCTGCACTAGCACTCGATGGTTGGCTACCTCCGAAGGGCGAGGAAGTAGGCGCCGGTGCCCCGAAAAGCGACGGCTTCGTTTGCTCGCTGGTACCAAACAGCGGTTTGTTCTCAGGCTCCTTCGGGATATCAGCCTTGGAAGCGCCAAAGGAGAATGGAGGTGCAGTAGCCGGTACAGCGGTAGTCGTGCTCGAAGTACCAGTACCAAAGCTGAATGGCGACGGCGATGATGCGGGCGGCTCGACGGGTTTCGCAGGTGCCCCAAAGGAGAATGGCGCGCTCGCAGGCACGGGGGCGGGTGCGACAGGAGCGGTTGGCGCCACAGCCTGCGCCTGCCTCGAGTTTTCCACCGCAGGAGCGGGAGACTGACCAAACAGCGAACCAGCAGGCCGGGCGGTAGTCGACTTAGGCTCGGCGGGCGATGAGCTAAACAGCGAAGGTGTAGATGAGCTTGAGGTCGACGACGTTGTATTCCCGAAGGAAAACGGTGCAGAAGAGCCACCCGTTCCAAACACAGACGCAGCGGGGGGTTTAGGAGCCTCTGCTTTCGGGGCCGCTTTTTCCGCCGTGGCCGGCTGTGGCGCGTTGCCAAACAGTGAAGGGCCGCTGGGGGCGCCGAAGGAAAACGGCGCCGAAGAAGCGGCTGGGGCTCCACTCGGGCCTGCGCTCTCTACTGCACCGCTGCCGATCGAGGTCGCAGGAGCGGGAGTGGGTGTAGGAGGTGCGATGGTCACACCTGGTTTCGAAAAAATCGACGAGTTTGCGAAGAAGTTCGGAACGGGCGGTGCCGAGCTTGCTGGAGCAGCAGTCGGTGTGTCAGTCTTCGGTGGCAGAGGACTCGGAGGAATTAACGAAATCGAAGGCACAGCCGAGAAGAGAGGCGTAGAAGGTACTGCAGACGCAGCAGCAGCAACAGTCTCCGACTTCGCGGGGAGTGACGGCGCCGGGGCGGAAACTCTCGCGGGCTCGCCGAATGAGAAGGGCTGAGCAGGCGCGGGCGGCGTCGCGGTGGATGTGGCGGGCTTAGAGAATGAAAACGGCAGGGCGGCGATTGGCGGTTCCTTCTCTTTACTGATATCTTGTGCTACTGGAGTGGGCGCCTTCTGTATACCGGTGTTTGTTATGCCTTAATGCTTGCACACATGCTGGGTGGACGTACCTCTGGGGCGAAAGAAAAGCCTTTCGGGCTCTCAAACAACGTCGGCATCTTCTTGGGCTCTTCGACGGCGACCTGCTCGTTCTTTTCATCGAGCATGAAGTCCTCACCCTCATCCTCATCGAACGCGGCGGAAAACCGGTTCCGCGCCTTCGACATAGGGCGCGCGATATGGTTACGAGATGTACGTGGGCGACCGACTCGCAAAGAAGACTGTTCACGACCTCCAATCGGGCGCACAGGCTGTGCCGGCTCGGGCGGCGGGAGCGTCACGTCAGGCACCTTCTGGACTACCACTTCTTCGTCTTTATCGGAAGGCTTGTAAGCAGGCTTGTGAGGGCCATCAACTTCCTCATCTTGGTCGGTCTCAATTGCACTTGCACGTTCACGTTCAAGCTCCTCCTGCTCTTCCATCTTTCGCTTCGCAAGCATCTTCTTCATACCACCTCGACCAGCGTACGGTTTGGAAGCCATTGGCTGTTCGTCTTCCTGCAATTTTTCCGACGTACCTAGACGAGGTTTACGCTCACGCTCAGAGCGCATCAAGATGGGCGCGTGCGCCTTCTTCGGCTTGAACATCTCGGGAATAGTCTGTGAACCGCGAAGACGGGACGGCAGGAGTGGAGTCTTGTACACATCGAGATCATGCAGCGCTTTCTCTGCGGCGTTCACGCTACCGAAATAGCCTGCAATGTTTTTGTGAATCTTTGCTACCTCGATATAAGACATCATGCACATACCGGTTGAGCTGCTCCCGCTACCAGTACCTACACGAGAACCAAGCAACAAGGTGCTGTGCTGACGGAGAGGGGGACGTCCCTAGAAGGCTTGGTTAGTCTGGTCCCGGAGTGGAGTCAAATCTTCCCCGAAACGAGTCGATCCAGACGAATTTCATAACGCAAGGTACAAATTACAGAGTAGCATAAACAACTGTGTATCTCTTGATTTAGGTTTTCGGGCGTTCCCAACTGGGGAACGAATAGACATTTCTTCGCCAATTTCATTGTATGCATTTTTCTTAGACTATACCAAACCTCTTGCGATGAAATCCTCATTCATCAACGCAAACATGAGCGTCATATTAGGAGTCGTGTTGAAAACATGCGTTTTCCTTACTACCGCCCAGGCTGTTCTCTTAATGGGCCTCGGCCCTCTGGCCGAGTGGCACTATTGTGTCCGGTAGCAGCTCACGCATATCGGATACCTTATCATCCACACATCGCACTCATCTCACGGGGGAAGATAGAGAAGGAGACTGAACGGAATACTGGACAGAAAGCTGTGGTACTTACCGTGTAGCCTTTGGTTTCGGCAAGGGTGCCAAGGGTAGTGACTGAGTGCGTGACATGGCCCTGCTGGTGCTGTGGGGGCGGCTTTACAAAGACGGGGTTGGATATGAGTGCCGCGAGCGGCGGCGGCTCTGAGGTGTCCCTCCCCTGGTGCTGAGGGGCCGGTCCAAAGGTTTGGCCAGACGGCTGGGGCGTCAAGGAGCTCCGCGCACGGAGCTGGAAGGAAGTCTGTCGGGTGGGCGACATAGTGACATCACGGCCGGCGGAACCAGTAATCCCGTCCTCCATCGAGACATCGCGGGAGAGCGATATGGGGCGATAGGCCGGCGGATCCATGGATTGAGTGCGCTGGATCGCGACGGGCTGGGAGAATGATGCGCTGATGGCGGGTGAGGCCGTCCGGCGAGCGGGAAGAACGTCGCGCATCGAGGGGGCCGAGAGCGAAGGGGTGAACGACGATGCGCGAGCATGGCTTAGTGGTGCAGTAAGCCTCTGTGAACGTCTAGAAAGGAGGTTTTCCGGGACATCGAGGTAGCCCTGATTAGTACGCGTATGCTGCTGGAGCGGGGGAAAAGCAGGCTCGGGGCTGTCGACTCGTTTCCTCTTCGCGTTGGGACGACCATCATCATCATTTGAGCGTTCGTCGGGCTCAGCAGCGTTGGGGTTCCTCCTACGCTTTCCCGGGGCATCTTCGAAGTCTTCCTGAGAGGTGAGCCAAGTCAAGGGAGCGGTGACTAGGTTTTTAAGGGTGCCGAAAAGAGAGCCCGAGCGGGTGAGCTGGCCGCGGATCGGGCGGCGGCGGGCATGGTGATTCCTGGGCGAGTCTCTGGACGAGAGGGAGGAGGGCATTGGGTGGGTGGCGGGAGGAGAGACAAGACAAGCCTTCAGCCTGCTGCTCGCTCACTCAAGAGCTGTGGCCAAGCGACGCAGACGCCCGCCGCTTCCGCTCCAGCACCAGTCACTCTCGGTCACGCACATGACGGGCGTGACGCACGCGTCCCAGACGCGTTGTCTCGCGTTGCCACCGTCCGTGTCTTGTTCTCCGTTGTACCCCCAGTCTTCTGTCTCGCAACCGACATGCCGCGGGAAATTGTCACGGTTCAGCTGGGCCAGTGCGGCAACCAAAGTGCGCGACCCGCCCGTTCCTGGTTCCTCGGCATGCGTTAACAAGAGCTCAAGTGGGCTCTGTCTTTTGGCAGAGGTTGTGCGCAGAGCACGGCATCAATAAGGAGGGCATTCTAGAGGAATGGGCAACAGAGGGTGGAGATCGCAAGGATGTCTTCTTTTACCAGGCAGATGACGAGCATTACATCCCTCGGGCAATCTTGGTCGATCTCGAGCCTCGGGTGCGCCATGCCGGAAGTTATACATGGATCGTATTTTAACGCGTCTTCCTGCAGGTGATCAAGGGAATCCTCGCGTCGCCATATGCCAACCTTTACAACCCCGAGAACATATTTATGTCAAAGGATGGCGGCGGCGCAGGCAATAACTGGGCCCAGGGGTACTCTGCTGGAGAACGAATATACGAAGAGGTTATGGAGATGGTGGACAGGGAGGCGGAGGGTAGCGACTCCCTAGAGGTACCAAAACTATTTTACATAGCCTTTCTTCGGGCCTAACCTTCGTTCCAGGGTTTCATGCTTATGCACTCAATAGCAGGCGGCACTGGATCCGGTCTGGGGTCCTTCTTGCTTGAACGCCTGAACGACAAGTTCCCCAAGAAGCTCATCCAAACGTACTCGGTATTCCCTAACGCACAAGAAGGAGACGTCGTGGTCCAGCCCTACAATGCTATGCTTACTCTGAAGCGGCTCACTAACCATGCCGACTCCGTGGTCGTTCTCGACAATGGTGCCTTGACCCGAATCTCCGCCGACAGACTGCATGTTCAAACGCCAAGTTTCGACCAAACAAACCAACTAGTAAGTTGAGAGCAGGTAGGTTTGGGAGGCGGATCTGCTCACCCGCACCTCAGTGTTCAACGGTTATGGCAGCGAGCACGCAGACTCTACGATACCCTGGATACATGAACAACGACCTCGTTGGAATCATTGCCTCTCTCATACCCACACCTAGATGTCACTTCCTCATGACCTCCTACACCCCCTTCACAAGTGATCAGATTGACAAGGTAAGCTCACATGATTCTTTATTAGAGCCTGCGAATGAACGGAGTGCAGGCAAAACCTATCCGGAGGACGACTGTTCTCGACGTGATGCGCCGGTTGCTCCAACCCAAGAAT
Organism: Trametes hirsuta; assembly: GCA_001302255.2. NCBI lineage: Eukaryota > Fungi > Basidiomycota > Agaricomycetes > Polyporales > Polyporaceae > Trametes > Trametes hirsuta. The sequence continues at coordinate 1,385,657 of CP019376.1, forward strand.
TGCATGGTGTCAACATCGCCCAGCAAAACCGCGTGTTACATCTCCATCCTAAACATCATCCAAGGGGACGTCGACCCCACAGACGTACGCTGACCCTACAGGACCGACTATATGCGGCGAACTCATCTTGGCCGTCCAGGTCCATCAATCCCTGCTCCGAATTCGCGAGCGTCAACTGGCCAACTTCATCCCCTGGGGCCCTGCGTCGATCCAAGTCGCGCTGACTCGCCGGTCGCCATATGTGCAGACCAACCATCGTGTGAGCGGCCTCATGCTCGCCAATCACACGAGCGTCGCATCGGTTCGTCCCCCCATCCCCCACGTCCGTCCATATCGTCCGTCCGATAATAACTTGCGGGGTCACGACAGCTGTTCAAGCGCATGATCGACCAGTTCGACCGACTCCGGCGGCGCAACGCGTTCGTCGAGCAGTACAAGAAGGAAAAGATGTTCGAGAACGGACTCGAGGAATTCGACGACGCACGGTACGTCTCTCCTTCTCTCCTCCCACCCCATGCCTCGCTCTCTTTCCCCCACCTCCCACTCCCACCCGGGTTCCGCACCTTTTCGCCGACCCACCGGACCTCCCCTGCGCCTACCCTATCCGACGCGCCCACCCCACACCCCCCACGCCGCATCGGTACACCCCATACTCACGCCCGTCACCTCCGTTCGCAGCGCGACCGCCGAAGAGCTGCTCAAAGAGTACAAGGCGTGCGAGAGCGCCGACTACATCACCTACGTGCGCCCGCCATTGCCCCCTCTCGTGCGTCCGCTCTCCCATGCTAACGCGCCCGATGCCGTTTTCCCGCCAATCGCGCGCCGCCGCATCTCTCGCCGCCCGTGCGCATACACGCTCAGGGATCCGGCGACGCTGAGCAGGCCGCGTGACGTCCCGGCGGGGTGGTATGTGCCGTCGCTCCCCGCTGGTGGTGCTAGTACGCAGGTAGGGGTGCGCGGCGGCGTTTCTGAGAAGGCGAGATGTATCTGTACTGTTGTGGGACCTAACCTCTTGTATTCTAGCCTGCGGCGTTTTCTTGATGCTTTCGTGCACCCGTCCGTTCTCAGGGTGTTTTTGTCCGAAAGAAACCGGGGGTTCCGGCCGGGGTGTGGCGGCAGGTGGTCCCGCGGTCCATGCTCAGTGGATGAGCAGACAAATGTCCATGCGTGCGAATGTCTGCAAGAATGCGCCGTCATCGATATCGACAGCGTGATTGCTACAGACTTCAGAGGGGGACTGATCCCCTCATCAGTCAAGTTCGCGCATCACCAACACTCAGTTTCACGACCTCCACAGGCACTCGACAAGCCACGCAGCAGACCGCACGTCCAACATCACTGATATCGATGCCCATCCATCGCCTCAGTGCAATGACATAGCACAGCTCCGAGCTCATATAACGCGACCATGGGAGTTAGGCAAGAGCACCCCAACGGAACGGCGCGGCGTGCGTGTACAATTGCATGCGATTAGGTAAATGCGACGAAAACTCTACAAACACAAGAGGCGGGACACATCAAGGCGCAGAACGGACGTGGTGGTACTCAGCAGGGAGGAGAGTCGAGGGAGGCACGGGAAGGACAGTCCGTCATAGCAGGGGAGCCCGGGGCGGGCGAGCGCGGAGGGACCAACCTACGACTTCTTCGGTCCCTCCAGCTTCTTCCCAATGTCCGCACCTACACAACGCCACAAGCCCCCACATCAGCACCCGGATCCACCTCCCTCACTGAAACAAAGACAGGGACAAAAACGCACCTCTGAGCTTGACGCCGAGCACGCGCTCGAGCTTGGCGAGGATCTGGGCGTTGGGGATGGCCTTGCCGGACTCGTAGTCCTGGAGGATGCTCGGCTTCTCGTTGATCTTCTGCGCGCAGTCCTTCTGCGAGAGGCCCTTGTCCATGCGGCCCTGCTGGATCGCCTTCCCGACCGACGGCGCGATCTTGGGCGGCGGCGCGACCTCGTTCTCGCGGTCGAGCTTCGCTATCCGCTGGTGGTCCGTGCCTGCACGAGCGCCAAAGAGGGGCAGGGATCGGAGGGGAAGAGGTTGTCTACGTAAGAAACCTCCACGCGTAGAGTGAGAGTACGGGGAGCAAATGCGCACCAGAATGGGCCTTGTTCAAGCCAGCGGTCACTTTCTTGTCCGTCCCGACGACGGCGCCTGCCCTCCGGGCCTACAAACACGCCGCCCATACACGTCAGTCGTGTGCGCACACCCCCATCCCAAGTCAAATCCACATACAGCTAGAGAACGCAACGATGCAGTATGTCAGCACCCTGCCACACGCACGCACTCTGCCCAGGGGCAGAGCAGCAACAGCGCAAAAGGGGATGGTGGCGCACCGTTCAAATCAGAGGTGTTGCGGGTGACCTTCGGGGCCTTGGCCTTCTGGCCGATAACGAGCTTGCTGTCCCAGTCGGTGGTGCCGCTCATATTGTCTATCTGCAAAAACGTCTACGAAGGATGTGCCGGGTTCGTTGGTGTGCGTGCGGCAGTGCGGGGGAGGGGCGGATGATGTGGGGCAGTTGCGCGTCGACGTCGCCCCCCGGTTTACTTATATAGTGGGCGCCAATCGCCTCCGCGCGCGCTGTGGGCGCTCTGACGTTTGAGTCATCCTCCTGGCCGCCCGCGACTGGCGAGTCGCAACAGCCTTGCCCCGCCTCGCCTGCAACTTTCGCGTCCGAGGGTGGTCGCTCACTCATCTTTAGCAAAAACAAGCTGACTGGGGCTGACTGCACCCGAATGGCGAATGGCTCGGGGTCGGAGCATCGCAGACACCACGCAGTTAGACTGCAGTCAATTGAGTGGCCGGCTCGGAGGAACGGGAAGGTTCTAGAAGACTTGGGTATATACCGGCCTCCATTCAGCGAAATCGTCTCGGAGGCAGTGCTGCCTGTGGTGTCCTGTAGGACAAACAAGAAACAATTTGCCCGGTATACGCACGGTAAGGGTTCACGAGCCGGCCGATGCGAGACTTCAGGAGGGGTTGCGAAGGAGCTTAGATGTGATTGCGAGTATAGTACATTGAGGATTACGGACTCCAGACCCGAGGGTAACTCTATCGTCTATTCCACGTCCTGCGGCGCGTGCCGCGTTGTGTTTTGATATCATGTGCAGTGTCGCGTAGCAAGACGTCGTCATGGACGCCGGGTGAGGTAGAACGCAGCGCATGCCGCGCCCGCGGCGAACCCAAGCACGGTAGGCAACACGGGCAACGGGGACGTCGCGGGGGGAGTTGCTGCCTTCTTGGACCGGCCACCGACGTCTTCCAGCTTCGGGACATGGTTCCTCTCCCAGCCCTCGTCCAGCAGACGGTTCATGGTCTTCTCGTCCAGTTGTGCGAGCTCGCCCATGTCCCAAGAGGAGCAGACGTCGACCATCCAGCGCATGCGCCGCTTCCCGACGTCGCCGCCGACCCCCGGGACACGCTCCTTGAGCTTCGCGCGGAGGGAGCCGACCTTTTCGATCGCCTCGCCTGCGTGCTCGGGGATACAGCCCTCGATCTTCTTGCGGATGATGTTCGCGAGCTTGGGGCTCTGGCCGTTGGTCGAGATCATGATCTGCAGGGGGCCGTCGCGGATTTGAGAGCCAAAGTAAAAGTCGCACGAGGGCGGGATGTCGGCGACGTTGACGGGGATCTTGCGCTCTCTGCAGAGGGCGCATATGTCGCGCGACACTTGCACGTCGTCAATCGCGGTAAGGACCATGTCGACACCGACGAGGTCTGAGGGGCCAGCAAAGGTGCGATCATGATAGGTGATGCGGTCAGAGTTGTCGACGAAATGCTGCGTGAGCGGGTGCAGGCCTGCACGGGGCGCGACGAGGGTGATCCGGGCGTCCGCGACGAGGACAGACTCGATGCGGCCGGACGCGACGTCGCCGCCGCCGACGATGAGGACGTGCTTGTCCTTGAGCTGCCAGGCGAGGAGAAGGGAGCCTCCGTGGAGAGAGGCGGGGTCCGGCGGCATGGTGGTTGTTTTGTTGGATGTGTGCGCGGAGGATCAGAAAGGCAGAGATGTCGGCGCAGCAGGCGCAGTGGACGCCGGGACGCGGTGCGGGATTTTGATCTGAGATCGCCGCTGGCCGGTGCCGACGATCGCGTCGGCCGGCGGGCGTCGGCGTTTGCCGAGGGTCGCCGTGGCCGGTGCCGGGGCCGGGGCCGGAGGCGCTGTGGACGCGTGTTTGGACATGGCCGTGGGTGGCAGGGCCGGGGCCGGGGGCGCGGGATGGGAAGGCGCGGGTGCGTGTGCACTGTGCTGGGACGAGCGTGCAGCTGGGAGCGTGCGCAATTATAGAGAGCATGTCGGGGCGTACAGTGCAGGCGACACGGGCGGGCGGGGACGGTGCTGCGGGAGGGACCCAGACGGGGCTGGAAGGGGAAAGTGGCCATGGCGACGGGCCGGGGGCGATCATTTATGTGGACGACGGGCGTGGGCGGACGTGTGTTGCTGCCAGTGCCACTCCCCGTCTCCGTCTCCCCAGCGGTCGCTGCTCCGCTAGCCGAGCGTATACCTCCCGCACAGGTCCGTCCCTCCTCTCCTCACCCCCTCCTCCCTTTCTCCTTCTCCCTTCGTTCTCCGCTGACCGCCCCCTTCAGGCGTTGAACGTCTCCTTCCCTCCTTCTTCGGTGCTGCAGCCACCTCTGTCGCGTCCGCTCTCTCTGGAAGAGTTCCCACAGGCCGCCTTTTCTCTTACCGAGTTGACTCGCATTCTGCTCGCAAGGCCGTAGCACATTGCTCTGGTGCGCAACCCACCCAACCCTCTCCTGCCCACCCGCAGTCCTCACCCCCCGCCAGTCTCTACGCTGTACACATCCTAGCAGACCAAGATGCCGTCCAAGCGACTTATGGGTGCTTTCGCCTTCGTTGACGTCTGCCTGCTCGCGGCAGGCGTCATCCTCATCGTCTTCTCCCAGCTCTGGAAGATGCCCAATCTCATGTTCAACTTCACGTTCAGCAGCGAGATGCTCACCGGTGCGTTTTCTTTCCTTTCGCGCCCGCCCCGCGTCCAGGCCGGTCCATCAGCATTGTCCTTACCCCCTCGTCCAGGTGGGTTGATCATGGGCATATTCTTCCTCCTGACCTTCGTCCTCTCCGTCGGCGCCGTCGTGCAAAAGAACCATGTCACCATGGGTTTCGTTCTCCTCAACTGGATGCTCATCGTCGATGCCATCGTCGTTCTCGTCGCCGGTGTCATCGTCTGGTTCCACACCCTCCAGGAGCGCATCTACTACTTTGGCATATTCAACAAGCTTCCGCGCGACACTCGCATTGAGATTCAGGACAAGGTGCGTGCCCTGCGCACACCCAATTAGGCCGCTTAGTGACTGACGCATCGCCCACGACGGTGTAGTTCTCGTGCTGTGGATATTTCACCCAGAACGACACGGTCGAGTTCGGCGGCAAGTTCTGCACGAATCAGACGTTTGTGGACACGCTCGTTGACCCTACGAACACCGACGCACACCGCTGCGTCGCGCCGCTCACCAAATTCACGGACTTCACGCTGAACAACACTTTCACGTGAGTTCATTCTTCCCCACTCCTCGTCAACGCCCCACCGGGGCCACATTGCGACATTGACTGACCGCGTTGCCCCCTCCCTCTTACAGGACCGTGAGTACCACCCATTTTTAGCAGCCGTACTCGGCACCCGTGGCACCGCGCGGGAGGCCCACTCTCAGCTGCGCCTTGATTCCGATGCTGACTGCTGCTCGTCGTGCGCCTCCCAGATGTTCGGGTTCATGGCGATCGTGGTGCTGCTATTCCTGGCGTCCATGTGTGTCATTAAGAGGGTGCGTGCCACATTCCCCGTCCGCCGTCTTCCCAGGGCTATCTTTAACGCGCGTCGCTCTCGCTCTCGGTTCGGTTTCTATAGCGGCAAGAGGAGGAGCGGTTCAAGAAGATCGACGCCAAGCGCGGTGGCAGGGGCTTCGTCTAAAGGACGCCGCATAACGCAGAGCAAGGGCGTGTGTGCGCGCGTGTGGTCGCAGCGCCGCCCGATCCACACACGTCCCCCACTCAACCACCACACAACCCACCCCCTCGTCCCGGTTTTCCTCTGTCTCTGTATCGTCTCGTGGACCTGGTCCCCTTGTCTGTCCGCTGGCGCGTGTGTGGGAAGGGCAGTTCCCACCCGCCGTCGCGCATCCAGTCTCGGTTTCCGTTCCGCTTTACTTTATCCTCTTCCGTTTTCGCCTCGCGCACATCCCCCCACCCCTCCCCCCACACACACGCACACCGCACACCACGCCACACCCTACCCACCACCGCCCGGCTTTCTTTCGACCCCAGTAGCTCTCGTTCGCTCCCGGTTATTCGTGTTACTAGTGTCTGCTAGATGTTTCTATTACGCGCACCATACACGCACATACTGCTCGCTGGCTCGTATGCCGCGCACTGTGCGGGTCGCTCGATGTACTTCTACCGCTCGCTCCCTCCCCGCGGTCAGTGGGAGAATAAAGGGGATTAGGATTCTGCCGCCGGCGGGCGTGCGCGAGCTCGCGCGCGCTGCGACGGTTGTACTGTCGGTGAGTCCGTGTTCGTGCGTGGACAACGACGACAACGACGACGACGATGGTGCCTGCGAAACTGCGAACAGGGCAACCCGTGCGCAGGGGTGTACATTATGTCTCCTCGAGATGGCGAGTGCGCTTTCTGGTGTTTGAACTTCGCGCGATCAGCGGGCCCGGGACGTTGTACACTCAGCTGTTGCAGAACCTGGGTAAGTTCGCATCGCTTTGGAGACAGCCATGCCCCCCCCCTGCGGGACCCCTGCCTGCAGATGGCGACATGCCGTACATATTCCTGGATCAAGGTATCAGCCAAGGCCGAAGGAAACGTCGTCGCGTCGCACAGCACGCGCATCCGCGGCCTTCAGCCCCCAGCGCTCAGCTTCCAGGGCTTCCATCCGTCCGGCGCTGTCGTCGTCGTGTCTGTCAGGCAGGGTGACCGGCGTTACATGATACATTATCTAGAATAGAGTAGGGGGTTGCCAAGTGCAGCATGTCATTGTCATCCAAGGTCAGCACCGTCCGTCAGTACTGTCACCTCCGCTCAGACAATCTCCTCATGTCCTCCCGAGTCCCGACCCGGCCTCCCACACAGCGACTCCCGGGGCCGTCCCAGCATCCCAGCGTCCCAGCCCCCCCGCTGCAGGTCATAGGCCAACCACCGAACAACGCAAGGCACAACATCGCCGCCCCCCTCCCCCGCCCCGCACACCGGACGCGCAGCGCTCACGCCTTAGCCTTCGCGAGCACCTTCTTGAGCTGCGCGTTCTGGCGCTCGAGCGCCTCGACCTTGTCCTGCGCGGCGCGCATCTTGCGCAGGAGGTGGTTCGCGCGCATCTCGACGGCGCGCTTCGAGCCCCACCAGCTCGCGGTGCCGGCGTCGACGTCCTTGAGCGTGAGCAGCTCGTCCTCGCACGCGCGCACCGTCGCCTCCGCGGACGCGATCACCTTCTCGTTGAACGCGATGTCCTGCGTCGCTTGGAACGTCGGGTCTGTGTGTGGGGCGAGAGGCGGGGCGCGGGGGCAGCGACGGGGTGAGTGTGTGAACGAGACGTGCCGGAAGGGGATTCACGTACCGTGCACCAGGCGCTCGAAGACGTACTTGTACACCGGCTTGCCTGGGCGGATTGTCGACGGACGCCCTGCACGGATTGTGAGCTGTCATGGCGCAGATGACATATGCGTGTTGCACCTACCGTTGACGGTGCCGATGCTGATGAGCTCGGCATGCTCCATGCTACGAAGCGGCGTCTCGTCGCCCTTGAACGGGAAGTCCATGAGAACCTCATGGTACGAAATCTGCCAATGCCAACGCTCATCAACAACCAGCATTTGTACATAGGGAGCAGAACACTCGCCTGCGGCTGCTTCGAAAGCTGCTTCATCAGGATCCAGGCCTGCTCGCGTGACCACGGGAGGTTCTTCGCATCCTCGACGTCGTCTCCAAAGGCGTTCTTGCGGAGCTCGCTCACACCACGTATGACGATGTCTTCTACGGCCTCCTCAACGGTCAGACCGCTTCGTACTTTGTGGATGAGCTATGGTGTCGAGTACGCTCAGTTTCCACGTCCACGTTCCACGAACACAAGGAAGGACTCACGCTCTCTAAGTCACTCGCACGGCCTCCGAGGCGGTCAATATAGGCCATTTGTTGCTGAGTGAATTTGGCATCCACCCCGCTATCATGGAGCTTCTGCTTGACAAACGACATAGCACTTGCATTGTCAGCGTCGGAGAGCGAGATCTGGTTCAATGGCTTTGAAGGCAAGGCTGAAAACTCGGCTGTTGGCTTGCATGGCATCGACACTACGACACCGCACTCACCTCGTGCGAGTCTCTTCACATTCTCCCGGTTGTCACTCACGACGATGACGTGCGCGACCTACAATAAACTTCAGTTCAAGACCGTCTGCTATACGGGTGACAGGGGCTCACCTGACCATCTGCGATTGACGCTGCCCATTGAGCGAGGACGTTCAGCAATTCCTCTTTGCGCGCCCCTCCGCCTTTGGACTCAAAGTTCTTGATGATCACCACGGGCATCGACTGGCTGCTTTGCAGATCCTCCGCGCGCTGCTTCTTCTGTTTGGCCTCTTCTTCCTGTTTCTCCTCTTCGCTCTGCATTTGCCCTCTTTTCTCGTTCAATACTTCGTCGTTAGCGGGGGCGGGCTTCGGTGCATCGGCATCGGCCTCCCCGAAATGCTCTACACCGACGCCGAGCTCGCTCATAACGCCGTTGCCGCAGAGGGCATCGATGCGGCCATCGTGCCAAAGACCCTTTTCGATTTGCTCTTGGCGTGCTGCTGCCTCCTTGACCCTTACTTCTTTCAATTGCGCCTGCTTGACTTCGCGCTCGTGTTGGTTGTGGTGGGAAGTGTTGACTCTAGCAAGCCCTCTTCCGACAACATCCAATATTTGCTTGAGCTGATCAGTGAGGGAGGAGCTGAGGCCGGCTGGGTACCCCACATGTCAGACAGATTTTAAACGAATCTGGGAGTGACGCTAACCTTTCTGCCCGATTACGCCGACACTGGCAAGATCGATGAGGTTGTTGACTGAATTCAAGAAAGAGAAGACAGGCCAGTAACCAGTCTGTATCGCAAGGCCGGAAACGAGCGTCATGTCGGAGTTCGCCTTCGAAAGCTCTCCAACGTTGATGACCATTGCTTTTCTACAATCCATGTCAATTTACCCATGGTTCGCCGGGTCTGGTTCTACTTACCGACCACTTTTCTGAAGCAATTCGGTCAGCATCCGCGTCTTCCCGCTTCCTTGAGGTCCGTGGACAAAACAGATTGTGGCTGAAACATAGTCCGTTAAGGCTTGTAACAAAACCCGGCAGAAGTGGTATCATACTCGGGAGATCTGTGAGATACTTCTCCAGGGCATTTTCAGCGTCTTGCCGTTCCTTCCATACACCCTCAGAGGCTAGCGATACGACACTTGAGTCTGTAGTGATGAAGGAGAATCGCTCCACAGTGTTCGCCCGTATCCACTTATATATGGCGAATTCTGAATGACACGGTGTTAGTGTGTTAGACGTGGGTTTGGCTCGTGAAGATCGACTCCACAAACCCTTTAAGTCGAACCAATTCTCCATCTTGCCTTCTACCATGAGGACACGGATGGGGTCGAATATCTTCATGAATTCGCCATGAGATAGCAGCTTGACTTCAAGACAGCAATATGCGCTTACCGTATAGGTCAATGTACCTAGAAGGAAGAATAATACGGGGAGAAATATCTTAGGATGACTAGTGATATAGTCTCGGACAGCGTGTGCAGCTATTGGTTGTTGATACGAGGTCCTGAGTGTCGTGACTGTCTGAGAGGAGGGTGATGAAGGTATTTTTGCCGCATGAACGGTATTTCGAGTAGTAGTGGCTGATCGCATGTTGCGGAAGGTAACGGTCGCTGACCTAAGAACGCCCGCAGGGGCGGGAGAAGCTGGTTTGATATCAATAATAGTACCATATGGCTGTACAAGGTTTAGGAGTCAAAACATAGTAGATTGGGAGGAACTCGTACCCGCAAAAGATCGTATAAGGCTTCTTCAGGTACATCGGGACCGTCAAATGTTATTTTAACAATTCCTGAGGCATATCTGTTCAAGTCCTACAAGAGGTTTAGAGTTAGTTCAAAAGACTTGTGCGATTCATGGACAACGACATACCTCTCGCCATGGTTTCCCCCTCACAAGCCACACCTCTCCTATTGAAATCCCCCACCAGGATGGAACACCCCCGTGAGAGTGAACGCATTCACGCAGACTGTCCAAGATACTCTGAAGGGCACTGTCTCTGTCTTTTGCGTTGAACGCGAACTTAACAAAGACGCCGCCGTCCTTGTTATGGGGCTCCACGGCTACCACCTGGAAGTCATGGGTCTTGACTTTCGAGAGTAAGGAACGGAGGCGCTGGAGCAGTGTCTCTTCCCGCGCGTAGCCAGCATATGCACGCAGGCTAGACAGTAACTGTTATAAGTGTCAAGCTCCCGCCGGGTTGTAAGTGCTAGACTCACTCCCATCTACCCAATCTCACAGGGAAGACCGAGTCGATCCATAGCCAACCTTCGTCCGTCTACACGGTTGAATATGTTGAAATGGTATGTATATTATACAACACACCTGCACAATTTCTTCCTTCGCCTCCGCATCTCCAGGAGCCGTGCTTGTGCTTGCACTTTCTGCATAATGTCTGCGTTGTCCAGCGGAGGTGACGGACCGAACGGCAAGCAGCCTGGACGATGTCGAGGGTCCAGCAAGCGCTCTCAGCAGATGCCGTGACTGATACATCGCATTTCCGAGTGGCAGATTCCAAAGTATTCAAGCACCAGTGACGAAAGAAGAAGTGAGTAGAGAGCCTCAGGTCGGCGCACGACGCGCGACGCGTTCCACCGGGACGCATGACGTCAAACCCGCATTTGGAAGGCGGCGGCTTGGGATCCTAATAGCCGTAAACAACCGCTCAGTCTACTCGATCATTCACGCGTTGGTTGGGACACATTCTACTGGAACACTGAGCGCTTGTAACACTCGAAGTAGATTGGTGCTTTGACTATCTTGACACACCCTGACGGCTTCTTCATCTCCCACGAACTCGGCCCATCATGGACGGTGGCGGACATTTACTGTCCTTGAAGGTGATGCGGGTTTCGGTGCGTGTGTGTCTGCCTCTCATGTTTCGATGTGCTAAGGGTTCATCCATATAGCGACCCTCACTCGCTAGCGCGTGGGAGCCCTTCTACTCGAGCTCCCCTTCATTCTCCGCTCGTTCCACCGCTTCGATCGTGTCCCTGCAAGGCAAGACGCCATTACCTGGCCATCCCAAGACTTTGCGCGACCTCACACATGTGACCGAGCTACTCACTCTTCCCGCGGCATTTGGCGCCATTCAACTGGGCGAGACCTTCTCTAGCTGCCTTTCCATAAACAACGATGCCAACGTAGATGTGGACGGGGTAGTCGTGAGGGTAGAAATGCAGACAGCCTCATCGAAAGCGCTCCTCGCCGAATTCGGAGGCCCAGACCAACGCTTGCCTGTGGGGGAGTCGTTGGAGAAGATAGTAAGTCATGAGATCAAAGAACTCGGTCAACACGTACTGGGCTGTACCGTCTCGTATCGTGTACCGCCGGGCTTCCGGACTCTGCCCCCCATTGTGGAGTCCCAGGACCCTAGCATCCAAACATTCCGTAAGTTCTACAAATTCGCAGTGAGTACACACCCATCGCTATAGGGCGAACACTCAATGCCTTCGGTGCTAGGTTACAAACCCTCTTTCTGTCAAGACGAAGGTCCACGTACCCCGTTCGCCTACCGCTCTGCTTTCCAGTCAAGAGCGCGAGAAAGTGTTCCTAGAGGTGCACATACAGAACCTTACACAGGACGCAATGTGGTTAGAACGCATGCAATTTGAATGCGTGGAAGGTTGGCAGGCTCAAGACGCAAATATCGTGGACAACGCTACCACTGGCGCCAAGGAGTACTTGTTCTCTGGTTCAACTGCTCTCATGCAACCTCAGGATTTACGACAGTACATCTATATTCTGTCACCCAAAGTCCTACCACCATTTCCCATCGCGCATGTGCCTGGGAGTATTGTAGCCCTGGGTAGGCTTGACATATCTTGGCGGTCATCATTTGGCGAACCCGGTCGGTTGCTCACGTCGGTCCGTCTCAATATGACATCATCTTTGGTCCTCTTACTGATATTTTATGCTACAGACATTATCACGACGTATACCACTCATACAAGCACCTTCTCAGTCGCAATCACCGCCCTCGGGCCAAGTGCCGGCGGTCAAACAACCTCCATCGGCCATTCCGCTGCACTTACAGCGTAGTAGTACGATCAGCGGCGTTCCTTCGAGACCGCAATCACCACAATTGCAGCAGCGACCCAACAGCCCGCCCGTGAACCCAGGCCCTGCTCCTTACCGACCAGGATCCCCCTTCCGTAATCGGCCTGCAAGCCTTGGACCTCCCGCACGACCTCAGTCTCCTGGCACTGCGTCTACATTTGCGCCATCCACGCCCAGGCCCCTTGAAGAGGTTGGGGTAGATCTCGTCGTGACGTCGATCCCTCGGGACGATATCACCGTTGACAAGCCTTTCACGATCGGGCTCAAGCTGACAGTACAAGCGCCTGCACCCGTCGCACGACCCGGCGAGCCGCGAAGGCAGCGCGTCGTCTCCCTCGTCGTACAACACGCGCAGCCTAAGCAGCTCACAGTGGCCGCCGCTGTTGCGTCTGCGGTAGCGACGTCGGCCGGTCCTTCACAGGCAGCCTGGAGTCCCCGCCTACCTTCGTCCGGGTTCTCCACGCCTTCCCCGTACGCCACGCCCTACCGGGGTGACTTCACAGATACCCTCGCTCAAAGACTACTAGTAGCCTCTCCCCGCCGCATTAATGCGGACATCGACTCTGAAACGGGCACAGACGGCGGCGAGACCCCGGGTCCATCCATGCACTCCGGCGGACGTGTGATCGACCTACCTCCCCCGGAGCTCCGCCCTAGAGGTTCGGATGCTCAATCTGCGCCGACCGACAGCGTCGCTTTCCTCGGGACGTCTGCCCTCTTCCTTCCTCCACTTCGCTTGCCGATACCGGATCCCCCTCCTCCCGCGCCGCTAGGCCACTCGCGCGGCGTCTCTGATAGCACGGATAGCTCTCTAGACAGCGACGCGGAGGACATAGCAAGCACGATCGACCGTATCAAGGTCACTGCGTCGCAGGAGTTCGAGCTGTCGTATTTACCGCTCAAGACCGGATTCACTGCGGTAGGAGGTCTGCGTGTACTGGTGCTTGAGGACCGGCTCACAGACGAAGGCGACACCATCGAGGGAGTTATTTTGGGCCAATACCCTACGGAGCCCCGGACGCTCAAAGAGTGGGACGTAGTGAGTGAAATTTGGGTCAAGTCATAGTGGTCGTTAGTAGGTAGAAGGTACATATGGAGGACGGGAAGCATGTGGAACACACGACCGTCGCAGTAATTTGTACATAGTCAAGCATCCTGGTTCGCCAGCTCCTGAACCAGTTGCTCGTGCTCCTTCGAACGTGGCTTGATAACGCACGGGAACGGCTTCGGATGACTGCAGGTCAGATGCACTGCGTGAGCTCCGACGGACCTAGAGCGCACACCAACCGCACCCACCACAGGAACCCGCGGATATACTCTCCGTCGGGAGTAATCTCCTTTCCGTCTTCGTCGACGGCCTTCCTGATCTCGAACAGCGCGAGCACGGACGCGATCGCGATCCACATCGAGTCGAGCGCCATGAACCGCCCGGGGCAGATGCGGCGTCCGAACCCGAACACCGCTGCGGACGGGTCGCGCACCGCGGGGTCGAGCGTCCCGTCCGGCGCCAGGAAGCGGTCGGGGTTGTACCGCGCCGCGTCCGGGTACATCTTCTCGTCGTGGAGGATCGCCCTGAGAGCGCACGGGCCGGTGTCAGTGACAGGCGTAGGCTGCGGAGTGCGAATGCAACTCGGAATGCGAATACAAATGGCGCATGCGGGTCGCGCGCCCGGCGAGGGGCGGAAGAGAAGAGAAGAGAAGCGTGCAGAGCGTTACGTACCACTGGTTGGCGACGATGAGCGAACCCTTCGGCAAGTGGTAGCCGTTGTAGATGTCGTCCTCGGTCAGCCGGTGTGGAACGTCTGGTTGTGGGTGTCAATGTCAGTGTCAGGTTGCCTCAAGCGCCCGCAGGGAAGGGGGCGAGCCGGGTGATGACACACCTAGAGGGACCACGGGCCGCCAGCGGACGGTCTCCTTGAGGATCGCTTCGATGTACGGAAGCGAGGACTGGTCGCTGAAGCTGGGAAGACGGTGGATACCCACCACCTGGTCCAGTTGCTTGCGCGCTTTTTCTTGGACCTCCGGGTAAAGGGTCATCGCCAGGAAAAACGTGCCCAGGGCGGAGACGGTCTATGCGGAGATTAGGCCATGTAGATGGTTAAGTTTCCTCAAGACACACCGTATCGGCGCCCCCTGCGAGGGTTACAGGTCATACATCTCTGCAGCAGTGTGCAAGTAGCGGCGGACGTACCGACGTACAAAGCACCCAGCGTCGTCTTGATTACTTGGGTGGTATACTCGGGGTTTTTGGGCTGCGCGCCAAATGTTTCAATCATGGATTTTGCGGCACAATCACCGAGTTCACCAATGGCCTATAAATTTTCAATCAACAACGGGGCATCCACGCCGAACCGGTCTTCCAGGTATGACGTACCAGCCGCTTCTGACACACTTCGAATGGGTCATTGAAAAGCTTGTCCACCGCTGTGTGCCATATCCTCGCCTGTCTCTTGAAGCCGGCGCCGGGGAACCATTCGGGGACATATTTGACTGGAGGACGAGAAGCGTCAGCAGTGTCAAGGTTCACCATGGAGCATGGAAACTCACGGATAGGGATGACGTCGACAAGATAGGAGCCTGCGTTGGTCGTCTCCGCAATGGACGCTACCGCTTCCTCCGCGGTCTGTACGTATGGGTCGCCGTCCGGCTTCACGTTGATGTCATAACCTATAGACATAATTGTTGCTCCAGCCAAACTATACGTGATCCGTGAGCGTGCGTTGGACGCATAAGGAACGGCCGCGAAGACGTACTATCGTAAGTTGTCCATCAGGCTATCGGGCTTATGGAGCAGATCCACTAAGAAGCGGCGGGCCGACCTGGCCTCGATTGGTCTGAACTTCTTCACTGGGGCGGCGTGGAATTCCTGCCGAGCCATTTTTCTTGAATCCTTCCAGTATCGGCCGTAAGGTAGAAAGGCGAGGCCTTCTCCAAAGCCACATCTGTGCCGAGATCAGCGCGGGACAAGAGGATGACCAGAATTGCTATGGGCACTCACAGTTCGTTTAACATCACCATTCGAGGCCTATGATTCCACATTAATATATCGTCCAAGAGAATAAGGAGCCCCTACCTATCGGAATATATAGCAGAACGTCTGTCGAGCAGCTCACTAGCCACTTCCATTGTATTTGCGACGATGATGTTTGTCCCCAACGCATTGAGACGAATAATATCGGAATCTGGCATATCGACTTGAGTAGACCCATAGATGTGATAGTGACTTGACCCCGAGGTCAAATCTGTGTTAACGCACCGTATTGTCTGCCGAACTCGGAATAAGTATCCCATGGGAAGTCCTTTGGACTAGGAACGTCAAGCAGATTCCCAATCAGTGGCAGTCCAGGCGGCCCGGGCGGGTGGGGGAGATGGCTGGGCCTGCGTCCTCTGACCCAGAGCGCACAGGCAAGCGTGATGCACGCAGCGGCGATGAGGATGTCGGCGGAAAGGAAGGCCATGGGGCGCAAGGGCTTTCTGAAGGTCTCCGCTGGTGTACACCGCTCCTTATATCGTTCGCCGGCGTGGACGCCGGGCACGATGACAGAAGCGTATTCGCCCCATGTGCCCGCCGATGGTGGCCTAACCTGGTTGGGCCAAGCTGTCCCTGAGGATGAGAACACGATAGAGTGGGGATAGAAGGCATCCTTGCTGGATCCACAATTATGTGATTGAGTTTAGCATCGCTGGGATTCCGGGGCAAAAGCCGTGGCCGAAACGGAATTTTGGCAATCGCCGTAGGGAGGCACGGGTCCTGCGCTCATACCTAAGCGATGCACTCCATTCTTGCTATACCCGGGATGGCATTGTGCTGCCAAAAGCATGCGAGCAGTCCGCAGGGGACGTATCGAGTTACGTGTATATCCTCGCGTAGCCGCCCTGGTTGCCAGTGGGGGTGAGCGCACGGAGCACGCACGGAGGGCCCACACGGACACACCTTCCGCACTTCGAGTCGTTGCTGGCTGTGGAGAAGCGGACGAGCCGTGCATCGGTCGTGGCAGCAGCTGTGAAGTCGGCCGGCCGAGCCTTGGCCCCAAACGGGCACCTCGGGCGCTCCGCGAAGGCTTTGTGGCGCCTGCAGCGGCGTACCGGCGCGAGGAGACGGTCCTTCCGTTTTGCTCGTCCTCGGTCTCCCATGCGCCCCTGGCTCATCCGTCTCTCCGTATGATCCATGGACATTCCCCCATGTAATAATCCGTCGCAATGCCCAAAGCACGCAAAAACAAACGCAAAGCACCGGTGACCGCCGCCGCACCATCTGACCGGCCTTCGCAGCCTTCTGGCTCCTCCAGGCGTCCACAGGCGACAAGGACCGTCATCCGCCGCTTTCACGTCCTCATCAAACGCCAAGCACAGCTGCAGCCGATTGCCCACGCCACAGGCCAGGATGCTGCTGCAGCGAGGACCGAGCTGGGTGACATCGAGCGCGAAATTCAGGAACTCGGCGGCTTGGAGGTGTACCAACACATGTCGGCTATTGGCCAGGATAAGGACCGAGGAGGCGGAAGCGAGAAGATCCTTATCCCGTGGCTGCGCGACCTGAAAGTTCCAGACACCATGAAGGGCAAGGACACCCGACTGCGGTGGGGGACATTCATTTCAACCTGCGCGGGTCCTATACTAAACTGCACCGTGGAAAGCCTACTAGAAGTTGGGGCTTTAAAGCCCGATAATTATGCTTCCTGCGCTACATGGATGGATGTGACGCCCATAGATCTGCATTCCCGTCATCCAGCAATACAGGAGCAGGATTTCTTGCTCATGGATCCCGTAGAACACCGCGAAAGCTGGGATGCAATAAGTCTAAGCCTTGTTCTCAACTTCGTCCCTGACGCTAAGGATAGAGGTCGGTTTCGTACTAGCGCGTATTGGTGGCAGCATTCATTCATAAAACTTGCCCTATAAACAGGGCAAATGCTACGTCTGGCTCACACTATGCTCCGCTCGGATGGTCTTCTGTTCGTTGCCGTACGTCTAGTTCCGTGGCTCTGTGAACTCGAACTGGAAGCCAATTGATATCGACAGCTCCCGCTGCCATGCGTTCACAACTCCCGCTACTTCACCCCAGAACACTTTCAGGGCTTGATGGTGGCGGTCGGTTTCGAGCAAATTTACACACGCTGGAAGGAAGGGGGTAAAATGGCGTACTGGCTTTTCCGCAAAGCACCGTCACCGCCGTCCAGCACCTACCAGGACCATCTCCTGTACCAGAAGAAGACCGTCTTCCGTCAAGGGAATAGGAACAACTTCGTTGTGTTGCTGTGAATACCCCCCGAACATGCGGTGTGACAATGCATTCTGTGATTATGTCGCAAACGGTATGTTGGCTCGTGTACGGGGCCTATCGCCATATTTGCGATAGCGCACTCTCATACGAACCCCGCGGCGCGCGGAGCAGCACCTGGCCAGTGAGGGGGCGGCCGACTCAAATGCAGGCTGTCCGACAGAACGCAGTCCAACACCCTGTGCTTCCGTCCCGTCCGTCATCGACACGTAAGGAGACGGTTACTGGTGCTTGTCTTCGCCGTCTTTGGGCATGTCTGGGTAGAGCTGGCGGCACCATATGACATCAGACGCGCCTCAGGCGTGCTGGGGTTCTCGCACACGTACCTTGCCAGGGTTCATGATGTCGAGGGGATCGATGGCGCGTTTGATTGTCCACATGAGCTCGACCGTGTCCGGCCCTAGCTCCTCAGTAAGGTACTCCCGCTTGCCGACCCCTACACCGTGTTCGCCAGTGCCTACCGGGGACAGGGACTCAGCCGGAACTCGCACAAAGGGAGAGACAAAAGTGCGGCACATACACGTTCCGTCCAGAGCGATGGCCCGGTGGACGAGGCGGTGCACCGCGTCGCTGACCGCCTTGAGCTCGTCGTCCTTCTTGAACAGAATGAAGGCGTGGAAATTGCCTGTGGATGGGAGCCGGTCAGGCCAGGACGCTATTGCCGATAGATAGGAGCTCACCGTCACCAACGTGGCCGACGATGGTCGAGCGAAGGTTGGAATCCTTTAGGTCCTTCTTCGTCTCGTAGACCAGCTCTGGCAGCTTCGAGACCGGGACGCTAAGCCACCCACCCGCGTGGGGTGAGCCGCGGACAACGCAGCGGATATCAGACGGGTGCGCACCAGACGTCTGTCGTCCAACACCGTGCGTCCTCCTCGCTCTCGATCGTGCTCATCAACGCGTACTTGCGGCTCTCCCAGAGCTCCTCCGCCTCGTCCTCTGTCTTGGCGAACTTGAAGTTGATCGAGCTGTGCTTCGACACGATGTCCTGCACGGTGCGGGTCGTGGAGTCGATCGCCGCCGGGTCGCCTTGGATCTTGAAGAAGAGCGTGTCGTGGATGGGGTAGGTCTCGGACACCAGGCCCGCGTCCGCGATCGCCTTCATCACTATTCCGTACCCTTCATGTGTGATTCAAATACGCGGGGAAAGAGTACGTACTATGGTCGTCCATTAATTCAACGCACTCTGCGAAGACGCGTGATCAGTGCCATGCTGTCCGAAAATACCGCGGGATAACTCACGGATATGCGGGCCTGCCGGAGTGTTCAGGATCTCTTGAACCGCGGAGACGGCGTGCTCGACGTCCCGGAACTGCGCCATCGCCACTTTCGACGGTATGACAGGGGCCAGCCGGAGGGTGGCTACGCCAACAGCCATAAGCATCACCACAGCTCGTAGGTGCGTGCGCGCGACTCACCCTCCGTCACAATGCCAAGGGTACCTTCTGCGCCGATGAACAATTTGGTCGTGTCAATCCCCGCGGACGACTTCCTCGCACGTCGTCGGGTCTTGATGACTTTCCCATTCGGCAGGACGACTGTCTAATATTCCCAGCAATTCAGACGCGCTTCGCAACATAGGAAAAATCGTACGCACCACGTTGAGGAACCATTCGCCTCTTGCAGTGCCATACCGTACCGCATTTGCTAACCGAAACTCGACCGTTAGTATCCAGACCCGCTGGCGCGCACGTAAGTTAAACTCACTCCCAGAACAACCCGTGCCGATCATTCCACCTATAGTCTAAGGAATGGTGTGAGTTGACGATAACCTTTCCCTGGCATAGACGGCCGGTGGCTTACAGCACCGGGACCAGGGTCGAGCTGCAATTACAGTACATTCAGAAGGCACCTCGGTATTTCGAGCGTCTTCGACCTACCGGGAAGAATAGGGGGATGCCTTTTTCTTTCAGTGTCGTATTGATGTCCTCCCACCGCGCGCCGGCCTGACACACCAAGTCGCTATCGCTTTCTGTAATACCGAGGGGATGAGTTCAGATCCCACTTTCCTTCGGTTCATCATAGCGCACCGTGAATTGCGAGAATCTTGTTCATTCCGGAAAGGTCAATACATATGCTACCAGCAGGATACTATGCGACAGAAAACGCAGGTCAGCCCATGTCCGAGGACTGACGTTGACAGACCTAGGCACTCACCCCAGAGAAGTGGCCTTCGAGACTCGTCGCACCGCTATACGGAACAATCGGCACCCTGTATTTCCGCGCGACATTCACGACCTCGACGACCTCTTCCGTGCTATGTGGATGTATCACGACGGAGTGGGGCGACGTCGGGTGGTAGGACTTGTCCGAGGATCCGTAGAACTTCAAGACATTCGGGTCCGTGTTCACGGCACCTTCGCGCGGGATGGCCTTGCGGAGTTCCTCGATCGCCTTCTGCACGTCTTCCTTGCTGCCGTACTGTGCGCCCGTCGAGCTCTCGGGTGTGTCTTTGCGCACGCTGACCTTCGTCGCTCGCTTCGGCCGCGGGCCCCCTAGCGCGGCCTCGCCATCCAGATGCACAGGCTTGGAGACGTTATACAGCACTGCGCCAGCAGCGGCAAGGGCTGCGGTGCCGACTACGACATTTCGAAGTTTTCCGGAGAAGTGTTCCCCAGTAGGCAAATGTCGAGAGGTAGAAGATGCATGCCGGCGAGAGTCAAGCCACAAGCGCGAACCCGCGCGGCGTACGCCTTGACGCGCCGCTCCCAGCAGCGAAGGTGTAGACATCACAGTTGTGAGCTGGGTTTAGCTGACCTAGAGTATGCTACGAGCGGACAGAAGGAAGCGCGACGTCCGAGGATTCCATATTTAAATTGTGGATATGAGTCCGTCCTATGATGCAACATCCGGCTCAGCGCGGCTCTAGCCTTCGGGCTCGGAGGACAAGCGGCACATAATGCGGGTCAGGCACGCGTGCGGCCGAGGCCAACGGTGCACACGAGGTCGGAGGGACAAGTCAAGGATATCCACGTTACGTTGCAGATTGTGTGTAGCACTAGGAATATGGAATTCATAGGAACAAGAAACCGTAGACCGTGTCTGATTCTCTGCACGAAGCCCTGGTGTTGCGTGCGGACTTTGACCGGTCCGAAGTTCTTTCCCAAATATTCCATGACGTGCACGCTTCGTTGCGAGAGTGAAGATTACGATTAACAAGGGGGTAATATAACGAGGTCCTACTTGGCTTTCTCGTACTCTTGGGTTTTGAAAGTGAGCAGTTGCTTCGAGAGCTGCTTCCACCTTTCCTCCACCAAAGGCATCTTTCCAAGTGCAGTCGGCGAAAGGTAGCCACGATTCCTCCATGACGTGTACCAAACTAAACGGTAGGGTAAGCATGCGCATACAAGGGCGGGAAGGGAACAGCGTACGGATGTCGTTCTTCCTTATGGGTGCTGCCTCTGTCCTATCTGTCCTTCCCTTCACGCAATCACGGAGGGCAAGCTCATTATAGTACTTGCAGAAGACGGATCCGCCTTTCTTCTCTACTGCACGGATCGCACTTTGCGACGCACGCGCGGGAGTAATGTGAATAGCGGTTTTGAGGTGCCCCGCGCCCTAAGAAACCCCTTAAGAAAGTATGTGTGCCTTGAGTACGAAACACTCACGTTCCCCAACAGCTTGATACCGTCATGAGCTTGATGAATGCACCCACTTAGAAGGAGTTCCCGCGCAGTAATGGGTTTCTCAGGCGAAGACGTCAGACGTCCCTGGTCTATCCAATGCTGGATGCGGTCCAAGTTTACAGGCGCGTAAACCTTGGCATTCCTTTGAGGTACAATGAGTACGGAGTTTTAGGGAGGGAAGTGTGTTACGCACTGGTTTACGAAACCCCTTTTCGGGAAGAGTTTGGTGATAGGTGTCTGACCACCCTCAAAGCCAGCTTTAGGCTTGCCGTTACCCGCCCTGGCCTTCTGACCCTTGTGACCTCGACCCGACGTCTTTCCAAGGCCGGAGCTACGACCGCGTCCAAGACGTTTTTGCTATGAACGCCAATATGAGGAGGCATGGAGGTGCCCGAGGTGCACAAAGTCATACCGTGGACTGTGAACCGGGCGCAGGCGAAAGGTTGAAGAGGTGGACGCGACCAGTGGTCGCTCTAAACCGTGAAGCCACAGAGGACATGCTGGAGACAGAGCCCTAGCAGGCAAAGAGTAGGACAATGGCCGCCGGTGCGGAGGAGAGCGAGGTCGCGGTCGAGGTGAATGAGGGTGAAGAGGCCCTGCCCAATTTGGGACGAGCCAGCTCGGGGATCATAGACGCCCGCTCCGCTACGCGCGCAACGGGCAAGGCGCTCATAACATGAGCGGCCCTGGGTCCGGCCCACTGCCATCCATGTGCACCGATATATATTTACTTCCGCTTCCCTCTCATCCGCTCTACGGCGTTGGCGAAAATATACCAAGAAAACAAGAAGGGCCAAGGACTCAGACGCGGAGATGACATCGACGCTCAACCTACTGCACTTTAATGATGTCTACCGTGTTCAGCCGTTCAAGCTGCGGCCCAAATCCCCGGAGACCATAGATGTCACTCAATGGACCGCGATGCTCGACGATGTCCGAGATAAATGGCCTGTGAGGTCTGACGGAAAAAGAGAAGGGCTGGTGCTGTTCTCTGGGGATGTCTTCAGCCCTTCCGTAGAAAGCTCGGTCACGCGAGGCAGCCATATGGTTCCCGTCATGAATGCCATTGGGCCGGATATCTCGCTAACAGGTCCGTTCATACTCATTAGAGGATACATGAGAACTGTTATTCATTCGCCACTCAGGAAACCACGATTTCGACTTCGGTAAGGGAAGCTTTACTTCTCGCGAGATCACTGCGTTCACACGTCCTCGGCGTACACAGGCTACCCGCACCTCTCCAAGCTCATTCAAGACACGAACTTTGTCAGTGTGGCTTCCTACCGCACTGAGGCCGGCGAATTGACATCGCATCTAGCCTTGGCTTCTCAGCAACATAATTGATACCGAGACGTCGCGGGTTCCGGAACATCTGCTCGAATACTATGTTTTCGAGCGCTCAGGAGTCCGTATTGGCGTCATCGGTCTAGTCGAGAAGTAAGTGTTCCCCTTGCAAGGAGAGGCGACTATGCACTCAGTGTAAATACGTGTTATAGGGAGTGGATCGCCACAGTTTCTACATGGCCCTCGAATTTCAAGTATAAGAACATGGCGGAAGTCGCAATAGATCTTTCTAAGCGGCTACGAGACCCCGAAGGTGAACACAAGTGTGACATCATTATTGCCTTAACCCATGCTCGGTTCGTGGAAGTTGTCGATAGCCGGTGGTTCTCTTGTCGCTGACTTGAATTACCCAGGGTTCCAAACGTAAGGGCGGACGACCGTCCCGATAGAATCATTTTTGACTAACGCATTCCCCCCTATCACAACAGGATATTGCGCTCGCAAAGAAGGTCAATGCTCTATCCCCCTCTGCGCAGAAGACCAAGCCCATAAACAATCTACATGGTGTAGACATCATTTTTGGTGGACACGACCATCTCTATTTCATCTCACGCGGTGTCAATTCGTGGGAGGGTTACGATATCAACCAAGATGTCCTCGGTGCGGAACAAGACCAGGGAGACATTCTTCTCGTCAAAAGCGGGACAGACTTTAGGGACCTCAGCGAAGTAATACTGGAGCTAGCTGATACAGCTGAAGGTAGCGTGCGGCGCAAAGTAATCCAAACCATCCGAGGTACTGTACAAATCTTCTAAACACGATTGATTATATTACTCATGTAGGCGTGGATTAGGCAAACACCACGAAACCAAGCCTGGGTCGAGGAAGAGCGAACGGGTCGCTAATTTACTCAAAGACTTGCTGTCCTCTGTTTCATCCGCGCTCAAGGCTCCAGTATGCAAGACTGATGTCGAACTGGACCTTCGCTCCAACATTATCCGCGTACAAGAGGTATGTGACATTCACGCCCCGGATATCTCGGGCATGCTAACGCATTGGTAAACACAGACGGCGGCAGCAAATTGGTTTGCGGACGTCCTGCGCCATGCCTATGACGACGCCCTCTGCTTGCAAACAGGCGGCGGCTCTGATGGTGTTTTCATTTGTGCCGGCACCTTACGCGGAGACTCGATTTATGGCCCTGGTATCTCAATCCGGATATTTACTCTACCGAACCTTTGTCTAATGACTGATCCAGGCACCGTCACTTTGGGAGACATTCTTGAAATCCTGCCCTTCGAAGATCCTATCGTCGTCCTCGAACTAGACGGAGAGACAATCTGGGCAGCGCTGGAAGCATCTCTCGAAACGTGGCCAGCACAAGAAGGGTAAACCTCCATTTGATTGTCCCGTTATTTGTGTGCTCACTACCATCATCCTCAGTCGCTTCCCGACAATATCAGGTTTCCGCGTATCATGGGACTCAAGGAGGCCGCCCGGTCAGCGCGTCCTCGGGGTGTGGCTCTTGCAAGAACCTTCAGGAAGTAGCACCAACCCGTCACCATCTTCCACACCCATCCATAGCGGCACGGCCTCCCCCATCATGTCGCACACCGGGTCCGCCGCATCGTCCATGTCAAGCCTGCTACAGCCCCCATTGAATGCCCTCGTGCCACCTGCGACGACGCTTGTTGACGGTGAACCTATCCGGCGCGTCAAGGGTGGAAGGATGTATAGGATCGTCACGCGAGAGTACATGGCCCAAGGCCACGATGGCTTCCTACCCTTGCTTGGAAAGAAATACCTTGTTGATGATGAGAGTGGGCAGCTCATGAGCTCCATCGTGCGCAAATACCTTCTCGGTAAGGGCTACATGCTCCCACTTCACACAGACAAATGGAATTCACTCGAGCTTTATAGGTTGTCGGTTCGTCAACCGCCTCTCGCGCCTGGCTAGTACCCGACACGTCCAGCTACTCGACCCAGAGACGACCGCCGTCGTCTCGCGCGAGAAGGCCCGTAGGGAACACGCACATGCCCATGCGACCCGCCGTGCCCGCTCTAAGTCGCGCGACCGTCTAGCCGCTATCCGTTCCCTCAGCCCCTCCAAGGGCAGCACCACGCCCAGAGCCGCGAGCCCCACACAGCGTGCAAAGAGCCCGGCTGGCCGCATTGGAGACATGTGGCGACGCGTCGCCGGCTTGGCATTGCGTTGGTCGCGGGGCCACTACCGTGACCACCTGCGTGTGACGGGACGGGAGCATATGAGCGAGGTGGACTGCTTTGATGGGGACAAGATGCGGAAGGGCGACTTCGAAGAGGGCAAGGAGAAGCAGGGGGAGGCTCAGGAAAACGAGGAGCTGAATGGAGCCGAGGAGGATTTGGTCACAATCCACCCAGTTGTGGATGGGAGATTGAAGGATGAAGGCAGGAAGTAGGGGCTAGTTTCAGTGAAGAATCGGATACCGGAAGAAGCGTTGCTGTGTTGTACGTTGGTTGTATGCCTGGTTGCATATGAATCACATGAAGTTTGGATACGAAAAGGACTTGCTACGTGTCTTGAATGTGGGGCGTAGGAGATTGTGTGATAGTCTACAAGGTTATTTTACATGCTAAAGCGAGTGGTGTCTGTCCGTAGATTGGGGAATCAGTAATCGTTGCAGTTGCCTAGGTCAATCATCCTAATGTATTCCGTGCGCCAGTCAGTGCGGTGTGAATGGCGGAATATCGGGAACCGGAACTGTTGGTGCAGGATCGCCAGTGACGGTTCGCGTGTGGTGTGCAAGCAGCCCAATGACAGACCCAATTCCTGCCCCTCCAAGTATCACTAAAGTTCCGTGAGTACAAAAATCCTGATGATTGTGGGTCAACTCAACAATTTATTGTTGACGCCCTCTTCCAGAACACCGCGGGCGTTAACAGAGCGAAGAGGAGACCACCGATGGTTGAATGGTCATCTGCTCGGATGGACGAGGTCTGCCATGCCCAATGTCAACGCGTCATAGGTAAAATGGAAGTGGAATACGCACATCATATGTTGCCTGCACCCTGCGAATTCTGACCTTGTCTGGGTTCGAGTACGCAGAACGCGCATACTCGAAACCACCACCGCCGATCACACCTACGGGCCCCGCGTGAATCAGTTTTAGAGACACACATTTGTAGTACTACAACACGTACCGACAGAACCTCCGACCCAGGTCGCGCGCAGTAGACGGTTGACAGAAAGATGCGAACGGCCATAGCGCGTCATTGCAACTACGGCATACACGGGAGGAGTAACAAGCGAAAGCAACTGGTAACCCTTGGTCATGCCTCTGCGCACAAAGAACTCAACATCTGCGGCATGCGCTTGAGGAGTTGCGGCAGCGTCGAAGTGGTCGGACATGGCGCGGCGAAGTGGTTGGGGTCGAGCAAGTGCCGGACGATGAGGTCAAAGGCAAACGCGACCCTGCGCGCTCGGCACGCGGGGATTCAGGAGCCTCAGCGCCTGTGCGCCTTTCGTGCGCAAACGCTTCGACCTACCACCACCATCGCCACCGCCCGATCTCTCTTTCTGCGCTGGGAATCAACTGCATGTCTGCCGAGTACACAGATGCGACGCTCGCGCAGATTCGGGAGGTTATCGCGCGTCTACAAACTCCCGTTTCCGATCTCCCGACCCTCCTCTCCCTCTTGGCCGCGCCCCTTGCATCCATTGGACTGCTACCGCCGCGCTTCAGAAAATTCGACACCTCGCCTATCTCATCCGGTGCATTCAACATTGCAAAATATGCGCCTCTAATACAAAGGGCTCTTCTAGAGCACGTCATACTGGTATGGGAGCCGGTCCTCGTAGAGCAAGATGCGTACCACCTGATTGAACAATACTTCTGCCCGGACGCCATGTCATTCGCATCACCTGTGGCAAGACAATTGGCTCTCTATGCATACTCGACCATCTTGTCGCTAGCACTCACTGAGCAATCTATTTGCCTTCTCGCTAAGCTGGTGAAGGCCTATCCAATCGACATCCTGCATTTTATTCTGTCCTCGGCTAGGGATCATGGCGCATCTGCTAGACACGGAATCTCTTGGGAAGATTGTGTGCGAGACGTCATTTCCGTTCCCGCAAAGGTTGCAAACTATATGGAAACACGCCGTGACATCCCTTCCCAACTCGAATACGGCTTGTACTTCACCAACGTGAGTACACGGGTGGAATATCTTATTTATACCTCCAGAGCTGAATCTACCAAAGGTTAGCATGGCCGTAACAGTCCGGTCTACATAACTGAACCAAATGATGGCAGACAACGTCACATCCATAGCGTATCTTCTCGCCAAGTTGGCTAACGTTGGAGTATTTCCCGCCTCTGTTCCCTCTTCGCCTGCGCAGCCTTCTTTTTTTCGGGCCGTTCTGCCAATTATTCGCGCTCGCACGGTACAAAATCATGATGACTCTTACTCCATTATATGGACAAGCATATTCGCAGCACTTCCCTCCTCGCACAATCTGCGGACCGTCCTAACCTCGTTATTTGTCCACCTGACGCCAGCCTCGAACGGGCTTGACACGACCTCGAGAACTCGGGCTCTCATCCTTCGTGAGGCTCGTTTGGTGAAACTACTATTAGGTCCTCTTAAGAAGGAGAACTCCGAACTGGTAGAGTCCTTCAGCGCGGTTGCTTTGGGCCGGAATTTCGATGAAGGGCATGCCAGAATATTCGCTTGCTGGGCAGCCGGTGCACAAAAGGACAGCAGAGATCGGGAAGGTACTTCACCGAATCATTCTATTCCACCTTCAGTACACTTAAACTCGCACTCAAGCGCTGGATCTCGTCCTCACAAGGGTGCTGGATGTCTGGACGGATCCAGAGCATATCAAACATTCTTTGTTGTCTCAGCACCGATGTACGTAGACCGCTCCTTTGAATACAGACAGATGTTGATCATATCCCCAGACCTCACTTCTTTACTGCTTATCGTTCTGAAGTATTTCCCGGCGCCCAGTCCCGCGCATGAACTGGCCCTCTCGCCTTCGTTTGTCCGATCTATTTCAACGTACATTTCACACTTAGATCCATCCGTACGAAGATGCGGGATGCTCGCCGCGGAGGAGGTGGCGCATACGGCCGGCAAATCGTTAGAATTCGGCGACTGGGAGGGCGATGGCGATGGCAGAGCTTGGTGCAGGCAACTTCGACATCTTCTCAAGGAGTGTGACGCCGATGTAGACCCGCCGCCAGAGGAAGACTTCGAGCAGCCAACCGTCGTGGAATCTCCACACCCCGAAGCAGAAGCTATTAGTCAAGCCACCAAACCCCCAGTCACCGTGGAAGAGATCACTCTGGGGTACGACTCGGACGACTCGCTGACAGGCTACGCGTCTCCCCCTTCGTCCCGCTCGGCGTCGCCTACGCCATCCGAGCTCGAAGAGATAGGACGCGACCCGACGCTGCGCCTCGGCGTAAAGAAGGTCGCGCGGCCGGTATACCTGGCGCAGCTGGGCGAGATGATACGACCTACCAGCGGCCTGCAGGGCGGAGACGAGCAGCTGAAGGCCACCACGATCGAAGTCGCGCTTGACGTTGCAGAGGAACTAATCCGACGGAAGAGCGGCTATGGTACGGAGCTAGGTACGGGCAACCACGTTTCGCACCGTGCACGCGCATTCTCACCAAACCGGTTGCAGAGGAAAATGCGGTGAATTTGGCACATGGGCTTGTCGGGCTGCAGGACAACTATGATCTGGACGGCTTCGACCAAAAACGGCAGGCTGCGCTCAACGCGCTTGTTGTCTGTTGTCCTCGTAAGGCAGCACCGTACGTTCAGCTCACCATGCTACGCCTAGCCAGTTAGAATTCAGCCGATTTGCTACAGTGCCATCATCGAAGAGTTTTTTAGGAACCAATACTCGGCAGACCAGCGGTTCGTCATGCTTAATGCGTTGGCTTTAGGGGCGCGCGAGCTGGCATCTTTATCTGTGCCCGAACTTCCTGGCCGCCGAGCTCTTCCCAGCGAAAAAGTTGCCTTCCCAAGTAAGCGGCTGCCGCAAGCACAGCACAAGAAGTACATCACTACAGGAGATCATCTCAGTACAAGCGACCCCATCCAACTCCTCCTCGACGGTATCAGCCAACAGGCCATCGACAAGGGGAAAGAGGCCACCGCCGACAAGGTCCCCGAGCTCGTCCGGGAGCGAAACCTCCGCATCCGCCCGTCATCAAAAATCACCGAGGTCTCGACCGATGCTCCTTCAACTCGCGCCGCGCTCATGCGCCAGCTCGTCGGCCCACAGCACCCCAAGCGCACGACGTTCACCGAGGTCGCCGCCGAGTTCTTCATCTGCCCGTTCATCAACCGCTTCTGGGTGTTCCTCCGGGACGAGCAGACGCGCGAGGCGCGCACCGCGCACCAGCCCCTCCTCCATCGGTATCGCGGGGCGGGCGCCGGGCTCGTCCTCAGCGCGCTCGTGCTCGGCCGCTTCCTCGAAACGCTCGCGGTGCTCGTGCACGCGGCGCGCAACGCGCGGGAGTGGCTCGCGGTGCTCGCCCCAGACGCGCTCGAGCTGTCTCTGGCTCTCGGCACCCGCCAGCTTTCCCGTGGGGAGGGCGTGGACGACAAGGCTGACGACGATGACGAGGTAAATATCACTGCAGGCCTCCCAGGCGACACCAAACAGAGCAAAGATGCGGCGCTACTCACCGCCGCCCTGGAGCTGGCACTTATTGTTCTCGACGGTTGCCTCGATTTGGATGAAGGGCGGTCGCTTGGACTCGAACACACTGCGTTGCTTTTAGGGATCGGCGAGTGGGCTGGTAAAGTGTTCGAGGCGCTGGAGGATGGCGCGAGGGTCTTAGGGGGTGGAGGCACCCAGGAGGTACGCTTACGTCGCGCGGCTGCGGGCGTTCTCTTGAAGGTAGATGAACTGTCCTCAAGATGGAGGCGTTCTATGATACGGACCAACTAGCGTTTCTTGATCGGGCTGTAGGGCGCTTCGGGCGGGGATCCGGAAGTTGTCGCAGGCCTGCACGACCTGGAGGAGGGTTTGCGGCGCCGTAGGGGTGGTGTTTGCACGCGAATGGCGCCGGCTAGGATGTAATGCACAGTGCATAGGATCCGGGAGACAACAATAATAGAAGGAGACTTGGCTAGTGATCGCACGCAAAGGACCAAGTCTAATAATTTTCGAGGGCGATGGCCGGAGAAAGACGGCGGGGATTTGTGTTTTCCCAGGAGGGGAAACCACCATCCCAACCGGGCTCCTCATTTCCCCAACACATCCAATGCATAAACTATAGATGAAGAATCCAAGCGCATGGCCGTACATGCGCCAGATAAGTGCTATCTACTTTGCGAAAAGAAATAGAGAAATTAAGGCGCATGTTGGTTTCCCCCTCGTCTTGAGAGGTACTTATCCCAAGGACCACGAAAAGGTCTGCGCCAGGACAGGCTCCCTAAGATTCGGGAGCCCGCCCTCCCCCGGGACGCACCTTTACTATGTCTTGAGGGGTCGTCTGTCCAAGGGAAAAATCAGTAATTTTGAAGGTCGGATGTCGGGTCTAGGGTCTCGGAAGTCTTGATCGCATCGTTCGCGTCTTGCACTTGAGGGGATATGAACATGATTTAGCAGACTACATTTGTTTAAAGATGGGACGGGGTGGGTGAGACGAGAGAGGGAAGAGGAAGAGGAGGTATGAGGGAAAGAGAAGTTGGACACGAGCTACCTGGTTATGTAGCCCTGCCCGGGGGGGCTGACAGTCAGCCTCGTCGATCGAACAGAGTCGAACAGCCCGCCGCTCGCGATCGGGGATCGACGGTGTCAGGCCGTAGGGCGGAGGCTAGGCTCTCAAGCATGCCTCTAGTAGTTTGTAGAGAGATAGTCGTAGGTAGAGGAATACGCCTGCGGGGATGGCGGTAGGGCAAAATGACTGAGGACAATCCGTCTCTTCTACCGAGAACATCACGAGCAGTGTGAGCCCCGTGGTTATAGGTTCTACGGTGTGGCCTCAGTCACTGTGCAACGTAGACACCAAACGCGTGGAAATCAAAGCCATTGCAGCATTTTATGACGGAGTGCATGTTTCAAAGTACCTGGCTTCAGATCCGGAGATCTTGGAGCCTTTAGTAACTCCGGCGGGATGGCGCGAGGGAGACATACCGCAAGTCACTAGCACCTTAATGTGACCGGGCTAGTTGCGAAGCTATTATCCATGTCGCCACACACTCTGGGGTACCTGGCCGATCCGAACGACACCATTATTGACGAGCTCCCGATGGGGCTGTTAGGCCGCAAGCCAGCATCCAGTTTGCAGGAGGACAGTTGTTCCTACCCGTCGGCATATACTTTCACTGTGAGTAGCGCGACACCAACGAAATCGAGGTCCGCCTCGCCGAAAACTGCCCACTCGATTGGGCCCTTCCGCGTGAGGCTCAGGTTGGTGGTGAACCGACGGTATTTCCGACGTCGCCGAGTACACGGTACCTGGTCGGTCCTACGATTGCACGGGCACTGGAGATCTCTGAGCCCGCAGTTCATGGTAGCGTCTTGGCGAGTTCTCATATATGCGCCGCTTCATGAGCACGGCGAGTATGACGAGGGTGCGGAGAGGATGCCGATGACGGCGAGTAGAGATTGTGCGTAGGGCGAGTTTCTGCCACTGTCCTCCTCGGACTTCTCGTGTTCATCACCCTTAGCCTCGGGCTGAGAACTCGGAGTGGGCGAACGCGAGACTGTCACCAATGCGGAAATGAAGTCAGTTGGCACTGGTTTCCCCAACACAGTGGACGTAGACACTTCGGCGGCCGCACTAGTATTGTCTTCGTCTCGAGGCCGAGGAAACCGCCCAGCGGCGGCCAAACCCTGTGAGAAATAACAGGTTAGGCTTTATTACATGCGCCGGATAACGAGGCAATGGGGTCGCTCACTGGGAGGCGAGTGATGTGCGGGTAAGTAGGTGGATAGAAGTGCTTTCAACGGGAGATCGGTCCCGCGCGGCGTGGCAAGGAATGGGCACTATATTGTGACTGGCCGGGCTGGCTTGTCCGCGAGGGTGTGGGCTCGGTGTTCTCTGGACTAATGACCTGAGACATCCTCCCAGCATTAGAAAGGGAAACATTTCATGATCAATTGTATGCGACCAGTGGGGGAGTAACGACTCCACGCAACCGCGGCCGGGAGACCTCCGGCTGTTCGGCGAGCTCCCGCACGGCGTTTTCCGATGTTACTGCACTGTGACGGGCGATATACGCAGCACGGACGGCAGTGAAGACAATCAGAAGAGAAACGCTGTGAAGTTGAAGTAGCACTAGTAGCATGATGAACTGCGAGAGCGTGCCCTTCTGCTGTGCCTTGTCATCAATAAGGCACATGATGCTCAGTTTGCCACTCTGTTCACCGCATTAATGGGGTAGTGGTAACCTGGGTCGTTGCCATCGACCCGCCGGGGGTTCGATTCCCCCTTAATGCATAAGCTGAGTTAAAGTCCAATTTTTGTGCGTCCCCGATTGCCTCCCTAGATCGCTCAGGGACGTCATGCACAATATTGTCATTCCCTTCGCGCGTCCGCGTCAGGCCTCGCTAACAAATCCAGGAGCTCTGGCGCGACATGCACGTCGGATCCAATCCAACGAGTATATAAGTGTACTGCTTGTCTGCCCTCCCCCCATCCGCATCCGCCGCAAGATGTCCAGCACGCCGAGCCTCCCACGCGACTCCTCCCTCCCTGGCGAACACTTCGAGGTTCGCCAGACGGCCCCCAGCGACGACTACCACCCCGACCCCGCACGGTCCCTCCCGCTCTCCCCCGCCCGGCAGGCGCTGCTCGACGACATCCTCGCGCTCTACTCGTGCCAGCCCACCCGCCGCCGCGTCGAGCGCTACACCCCGGACTGCGTGTATGACGACCAGTTCGTGTACGCCAACGACCGCTACAAGATGGCCGGCCAGTGGTTCGCGCTCCCGAAGCTCTTCAAGGAGAGCCGCAACGAGGGGTACCAGGTCGTCGTCGACGACCCGCTCCTCATCCAGTTTAAGAACGAGCAGGTCTGTCTTTCTATATCTCTTCATAACGTGCACCGATCGTTGACCCGGTCGAAATTTGTGCAGACGTGGACGTTCCCGGGCGGCATAAAGTCGACCACAATTAACGCCCTCGTCTCGCTCTCCCTCGACCCCGACTCGGCCGACTCGGATTTCCCGCAGGTGAAGTACCACAAGGACCAGGCGAATCACAAGGACTATTCGCACACCGGGCCGGGTTTCTCTTTCAAAAAGTGGCAGGCGGATAAGGTCGCGGGCATGATGGACTCGGACGACGTCCAGCACTTCAAGAAGGACGCACGCGAGGATAACCGGGAGGAGGTTCGCACGTACGCGTCGGGTACAGCTGAAGCACCCTGCAAGGACTTTTGATTTGGCGGGCCGTAATGGAAATTTGTAGCGATAGCATACCTATATACGATAGTAGCATGAGACGCGGATGTATTTTTACGAACAACAGATCGCACCTCATAACTTCGGACGTTACCCGCTTGACCTTCTGCACAGGATGCAACTCAAAGGGCGTGCAATATCAACAGGCCAACACGTAGCAATCGCATGATTTCTACCTGTCAGAGCACGTACGTATACCAAATACTCTCGTTCCTTGGAACACCACCCTGCCCCTCCGCCCCCACCTCCCCACGCAGCTTCTCCCTCCTCCCATTCTCCGCGCGCAGCCACACCACATTCCCCGTCGCGCACGCCAATATGCCCACCTGGAACGCCAGCAAGACCGCGCCCACGCCCGCGTAGCGCGGCGGCCTGGAGAACGCGCCAAAGAGCCACGCGGACACGAGCGAGCCGACGTTGGACATGGCGGAGAGCAGCGCGAGCGCGGTCGCGCGCCGGAGCGTCGGCGCGGTGTTGTTCGACATCCACGCGCCGAGCGGGGGCGCGATGCAGAACGAGCCCGGGACGAGCAGGAAGAGAGAGCCGTAGCGCGCGAGCTTCGCGTACGAGCCTGTGGAGAGGGGGTGTTTTCTGGCGTCAGTGGGGGTAGAGGAAAAGGGCCTATTGGGTAGTTTGTGAAACTTGCCTAGGAATACGGAGAAGCCGATGGCGGTGATCGTGGCGAAAAAGATGATCGTTAGGCCCCTGCGAGCGTAGCGGTCGGCGAGGAAGGAGGATAAAACCGAGACTACAAGAGGTTAGCCATGACGGGGCGGTCGGTCAGTGAAAACGAGGCTACTCACGGACTGCGGTGACTGCAAACGGGGGAACGCTCATGAGCTGAGCCTCAGTACCCGAGTAGCCTAATCCTGCTACTATGCTGGGGAGGAAACTGCCGGTACTAGGTGAGCGCCAGCTGTACTGACGAACGAGGAAGACGCCATACTATGCAAGTCCTGACACAGTCGCCCCTGAGAGAAGCCGCGTCGATCAATCCACTGCACCCCACCCGCACTGAACCTTAGCACGCACCATTGAAGAACCCGGAGAGGGCGATCAGGACGACGTGCGGCTGTACGAACGCCCGCCAGAACTCGGACCACGTATAGTCTTTGTCCTGCTCGTTCACGAGCACGATCCCGTCCTCGTGCAGCGCGCGCGCGACCGCACGCTTCTCCGCCGCGGAGAACAGCAGCGCCTCCGTCGGCGAGTTCGGCAGGAGGGAGAACGCGACGAGCCCGAAGAGCACGGTGAATGCACCTTCCTGCGAGACAGTCAGCGACCGCCCAACCTTTGCTGGTGACGTCCTTCGCGGGGCACAAGAGGAGGTTGTCAACTTACTAGGATGAAGAGCCACGCCCAGCCGGGTTTGCCGCCAACGCCGTCCATCTTCACAATCGCCGCGGCGAGGAGCCCGGAGAACGCGGACGCCAGGGAGGTCGCCGAAAATAACAGGGCAATCCTACAGGCAAAGTCGGACTTGTTTAAAAGAGACGCAGTGATCGCGAAGGCTATATGCGCACCGCAGTTGTAGTTTCCTCTTGGGGTAAAAGGAGGAGAGATACAGGACAATCCCCGGTAGGAGGCCGCCTATGCGCGACGGGTTAATGAGAACCGTGTTGACTGCACGCTGTTCAGAGGTACGAACCTTCGAACAGCCCGAGGAAGAAACGACAAGCCAGGAGCCCGGGGTAGTCTCGAACTAGACCTGCGCGAGTAGAGATGCTGTGAACATCACGTCGACTTGCTTACTGGAGTTGTGTGAGGCGCACCTTGAAATGCACATACTGTACCCCATAGAACGACCATGCTCGGTAGCAAAAGTCGGGGGCCTATGAGCTATTCCGGAACGACACAATAAGCACGCGGGCGATCCTTGCATCTTTGGCCACATACCTTTTGCAAGGCATTCGTAGGGAAATTGATGAGTGTATACGGGCTATGAAATTAGGCGTTAGCTATAGTAACCAGTCTACTACTGATAATTTAGTGCATACATGATCGTGATCGTCAGAGCGAAGCTAAACTAAAACGCAGTGAGCATGGATTCCACACTCAGCTTGTCAACCAAGGTTTCGTACTTGTTCGTCAGTGATGCCGAGCTGATCCTGGAAGCCGGCCACACGCGCATTCCCAATATTCGAGCGGTCCTGCGAGTGGTCACGGTAAGTAGATTGCCCTCTCACACAACATACGGTCCCCGAGGGTCGAACTGCTTACCAGGGAAGAAAGGAAGAACATCATCGCCGTGACAGGAAGCACAATGATGTCCATTTTTGCCCAAATGGTATCTTCCTGGAGCACATGAGTAGCTTCACCCTCCACATCCTCGACGTTCCCGGCGAGGGCGACGCGGTCGTCCTCATTCTCCGTGCGGTTCTCGTAGACCGAATCGGCGTCTAGAGATCGGATAGATTCCGCGGGCTCGATAACCGTCGTCATCCTGCTCGACGTCTTGTGGGCGGAGGACGGCGGGACCGCGTTAACCGTGACTTGGAGCTCTTGAACTCACACCGGGACCACCGCGGGCGATGTGGTCCACAACTGAGAAACACGCGGAGGCAATATTCACTCACGACGTTGCGTTACGACCTTCCGAACTGCACAGTATGGAAGTGAGGGGTGTTCTGATACTGATTGGCATGGTTTGGGCGGGGACGCCGGACGGGCGATGTCAGGAGGCAGCGCTGAGCTCGAGCCTGAGAACCTGCGCACTGGGCGGACTCGGAGAAGCTGATCCCAGGCGCTTCATCCGACGAGCGACTTTGACTCCGGAGTCCACGCGTGGGACAAGTTGTCGACAACTTGCTTTCCGACCTCGACATGGCCTCGGACGCGTTGCTGTACTGTGGCTCCGCTAGCCTATTGCGCTCGGAAGCCACGATGTCTTCTGCTATTTCCTTCCCGAGGCTCACCGCGGCTTATGAAGCTTTCCCTAATTCGCAATACACGCCGCTCGTCCACCCGCCTGCACGACACCAGTGCTAGCTAACGCACATAATACTTACGCCGCACGTACGGGCGCTGCGAACGAACGTATTGTATCATGAGGCCCTGCCGGCCCATCCGCGGCCGGCACGCACCCTCGCGATGCCGAATGTCCCCTTCTCCTGCCGATCTTTCTTTATCTACATCCCGAACACGACTATATATACCCGGCGACCGCTCTCTAGGTTTCCGCGGACCGAGTCTGTCTGGCCGCAAATCCTATTACTCAACCTCCGTAGGGCCTCCCGGCGTCGCCTGTCTCTTCAGTCACTGCAGTACTAAACCTCTTCGCTCCAATCAGCTTGAACTCAGATACGGTCGGTAGACATGGCGGTGCCGATTTCGCAGCAGACGACCCTGCACGCTGCCGACTTTGACGAGGAGGTCGCGGTAGACGCCCACGTGCGGAATGACTCCGTGCAGACCGGACATGACGTGCCGAGCGCGGATTGGCACGACAAGAAATACCCGGGCGGAGGGACCCATGCGGACCCATACGTCGTCGACTGGGAGCTCGGCGACCCCGAGAATCCGTTCAACTGGTCCGACCGCAGGAGGTGGAGCATCACGTTCCAAGTACGGTTGCGCTGCGCTGCGAAGCCAGGCTTTCGGAGTGGTTTTGACTAACTGGCTTTCTTTCGGCATTGCTTGGCGCACGCAGTTGGCGATGGCGACCTTCACTGTCGCGTTCTGCAGTAGCTGCTATTCTGGGGGATTGGCGTCGATGGACCGCGAGCTGCACATGTCGCAGGTCGTCGGCATTCTCGGCGTCTCGCTATATGTCCTTGGATTTGGGTTGGGGTAAGTATCCTGAGGTTCACTAGTATACATTAATTGAATACTAAACCCCGTCAAGCCCCCTCATCTTTGCGCCACTAGGGGAACTTTACGGACGCGTAGGCCGTTATCTCCGCTACTATCAAACAATTCTAACTTATCCGTTGCGCAGCGAATCGTGTTCATCGTTACAGGGTGCATATTCACACTCTTCCACTTGGGTGGTGCCCTGGGTCACAACGCTACGACCATCCTTGTGACACGGGCCCTTGCGGGGACCTTCGGCTCTGCGCGTATGTAACATGTAGCCCATTTACTGTTGTCGATCCTATTCTGACCCGCTCCTCACAGCCCTCACGAACGCCGGAGGCGCACTGAGCGATATGTGGACAGCGCGCGAACGCGGCATCGCGTCCTCGCTCTACGGGACAGCACCATGGATGGGACCTGGTACGGAAACGTCGCATTGCTCCTGTACCGCCTCCTCATACTCACCCCGCTGACAGTTCTGGGGCCCATCGTGGGCGGATGGGTATCCGAATCGCACCTTGGCTGGAGGTTCTCGTTCTGGATCATGTTCATCGTGTCCGCACTAAATGCGCTCGCGTGCATATTCATCACCCCCGAAACGGCAAGCTTCTTGTTCCTGCATGCGCCAGCGTGGTTATGATGGAAGCTCACTACATTGCGTGTGGCGGCAGTTCGGACCTGTGCTCCTTCGGAGGCGGGCACACCGGTTGACAAAAGCCTCTGAGGGCAAAATCATTTACATCTCCAAGTTTGACGTAGGGCGCTCGCAGTCGATTGCGCACATCCTACGCCGGGACATGGGCCGCCCCTTCTGTGAGTCGCAGGTGTTCAGCAGGATAGTAAAATATTGACAGCGGCCGCCATGGTAGACTTCCTCGTAACGGAACCCATCGTACTATTGATGGCTATCTACATTGCGATCGCATACGCCACGCTCTACGCATTCTTTGCCGCCTACCCTATCGTCTTCCAGAAGCATCGTCATTTTTCTCCCGGAGAAGGCGGCCTCGCGTTCCTCGGTATCGGTGTGGGCTGCGTCATCGGTTTGGCATTGGCCCCGGCACAAAACAGACTGTACTGGAGGGTGATGGACCGTAATGGTGGCAGAACAATACCCGAAGGGTGCGCATCTCGCCAAGGATGTGCTACGCAGTACTGACGTGGCACGAAAGCGTAGGAGGCTCTATTTGCCGATGCTTGGAGGCGTCATCCTTCCCATAAGTCTATTTTGGTTTGCATGGTGCGTCTTCATGACTCGGATGGTTCGAATTCCTTCCGCTCACTATAAAAACACAGGACGAGCGAGCCGCCAGTGCATTGGATCGTCCCGGTGGTCGCGGGCGTCCCGTTCGGCATGTCCTGTGCGGTCGTCATGCAAGGCCTGACGCAATACCTCATGGACACGTACTCGATATACTGCGCCAGCGCGATCGCGTCGACGGTAGTGACGCGCTCCGTCGTTGCGTTTATATTTCCACTGATCAGTCCTGCGCTCTACGGCAACCTTGGAGACGCATGGGCGTGCAGCGTGTTCGCGTTCTTGGCGCTGGCGTGTACGCCTGTCCCGTTCCTGTTCTATGTGTGTTTGCTCTTCACCGAACTGAGGGGAAATGCTGATAATAATCATTGTCAGCGCTATGGCTCGTGGGTTCGGAGCAAGTCGAAGTATGCGCTGCATGATGAGCTACCGGCGCCGCCGCCGGCCGCACTGGTGCAAGAGGAGACTGAGAAAAAAGGCGGCCTAGTGTCCTCTACAAAGGCTGTAGATTAGTTGTGATTTCGTATGGCCACAGATGTGTCACAAAAGCGAATGGTTTACCAACTCGAGGCCGTCGCACGTACTAGTAGCTGAGATGTGTGACAGGTTAATTCAAGAAACTACTTCTCGGCCTTCTGGTCTATTGAGAACATCCCAATACCTGCCCACCTATTTGAGGCAAGTACGTCAGTGGGTGCATGATGGCTCTGCATCTGAGAACCAAACTCGCTGTGTGCACTCATATGTGGATGTGGAGAAGCCAAACTAAGTTCTAGCTTCAGTGTCTTTGGCTGATGAGCAAATTCTATGCTATCCAGCTGTGGGGAGACTTGTAGCTAGCAAGTTTCAAAATCCAATGTGCACCACAGCTCACTGTGGGCTGGGTTCAAGGCTTCCCACATAGTGGAGTTCTACTAACAACCACCCCAAGCAGAAAGTAAAGTCAGAGATACATCTATGTAAAATCTCCATATTTTCCCATTTGAACTTTTAAGCTTCTGTCTGTGGCCTGAGTGCATGTTTATGCAATAACATTCAATGGATGAGAAACAGGTGTGGAGGTGGTTACTGTGTTGGCAGGGCTCTGCCAAGAGATGGATGGCAGCCACAGCACCACAGAGCCCCATACCCAAAGAGCCACTTGTGCAGGCAGAGCTTCAAGTTTGACATTGGGTTTGCTCCTCATCACAACCATATGTCAACCTTGGGTATCCCACTCTTTGTTGCAGTGCCTTCCACTTTATTTTACTACCTCTCTTAAAGCAACTCCACAAATGCAGCTGGTGGGTAAATAGATCACTTACCCCATGCAAATGGGGTGTCTCAGGCATATTGTGTCATGAGGTCTTCAGGCTGCCATTGGTGGGTGCACACTGTCATGATGCTGAGGGACCTCCTTCCCAACAACACCATTATAT
The DNA here is from genome assembly GCA_001302255.2 of Trametes hirsuta. Lineage (NCBI taxonomy): Eukaryota > Fungi > Basidiomycota > Agaricomycetes > Polyporales > Polyporaceae > Trametes > Trametes hirsuta. The sequence continues at coordinate 1,425,106 of CP019376.1, forward strand.
GCGTAGCAACTGCTCTCCCCATGTACTGACTCAAAGGAGGAGCATATCATAGAATAGTGCTACAAAGTCTGCCTCCCAATGCAGTGAGTGAGCCGATGGTGTGCAGGAGTAAGAAAAAGAGTAAGTTAAGTTGCTTGAGGTTGGTAAATGTGGCAATGCACCATGTAAAGCCCTGTTGGGCCCTGCAAAGACAGTCACAACCACAGACATCTACAATATCATTGAAAAGAAAGGACTCACTCATTACATATACAACGGGAACGGTAGCACCAACAGGAATGGTAGTGGCTGCCGCACATGGTGTACACATGATGGGTAAGTCTTTTCTTTTCAATGTCATTGTGACCATCTTCACAGAGCCTGGGGTCTTTTGCCAGGAGAAGACAGCCTGGATTGAAACTCAGAAGTCCCTGCTCATGACCCTGTGTAGTGTGAGGATACTGCAGGCCTACCAATGACCGGAGGCATGATTCTTCCCATGAACTTGTTGTGATTCAGTAGGTGCCACGGCGTGCGGTTTGACTGCCTTTGTCGGACAATTCTAACGGACATCGGGAGACCTCCGGAGGCGTCTAGAGGGCCGGATACACGGCCCGTCCTCTGGAGGCTTCCCGATCAAGGACAAATCCTCCGGAGGCTCTCCAGATAATCTCGACTCTCGGGAGAGAGCGCCTATAGGGTGCCGATAATCCCAAGCCCCTTCCGGGGTCCTAGGGAATATCTATTTGCCCCATTTGTTGACGTATTCATTATGCTTCTCTTACTGGTTATATTTCTCTCATTACACTTTCGTTAGAACACCTCTCATTTTAAGTCTTGTTTGATACATGGTTATATTGTTGTACTTAATCTCTATCTAACTGTACTACTACTACATTATCTAGTTCTTGAGTCTTTCTAATCTAATCCTAATCTGTTGTTGTCTGGTCAGGCGTCTGTAAAGGCATTAGTACGGGATTCGAACGCGCGACTCCAAGTGTGCGGTGTTACTTACTGGGCGACAAAACCACTAGGCCAAAGGTTCTTTAGGAGCACTGTTGTGTAAATTGATATACCACACTTCAAAGTGCTCTAGTGTGGACTTAGCGTAATTCTACTACTGGTACTAGTAGTAGTACTACTTTTGTTTTGTCGCCACCCTTGATTATAATTCGTACAACATGAGATGCAAATGGATCTATGATCCTTCAACACTTCAACATCCAGCATGGATTGATAGACCATGGGAAGCCGCCTCGGAAACCTACTGGTCAGGTTCTCGGATTGCATTGGAACAGTCTGACCTGTGAGTGATCCTTTCACTCACCTGGCTGAGCAGAAAATGATTGTATTCCACATGCAGGCTGAGAAATAAAACTATATACAATAATATTGCGGACTACGGATGAGTGCGAGTTCAATGAGAGACTCAGACAATGTCTATCGAATATCCAGATAGCCTCGCGAGTGTATCGCGAGACGCTCCCGCGACTATCTAATCATCCCGATAGGTAGGCGAGGATCAGGATCTTATCCTGATCTCTCAGGCGCGTCTAGATGACCTTGGACGGCCTCCTTACGTTTGAGCGCTTTCTCGGTAGCCGTCCCGAGCCGTCTGGAGGCCCTCGGGATGGCGTGTCGAGACGGTCCGGCGAGGAGCGCCCTCCGGAGGCGCCTTAGAATTCTCCGACATTCCCCTGACTCGTCATGCAGGACGAGCAAGCCGCCAATCCACTGGGCCGCCCCGGTGCTCGCCAGCGTTTTGTTTGGCACTTCCAGCGCAATTGTCATGTGGGGTCTGACACAATATCTCATGGACACGTACTCGATTTATTGCACCTGTGAGATCGCGTCGACGGCCATGACGCTCTCCGTGGTCGGCCCTGCACTGTACAGCAAGCTGGGAGATGAGTGGGTGTGCAGCATGTTCGCTTTTTCGGCGCTTGCATGCATGCCTGTCCCGATTCTGTTCTACATATGTTTCCTCCTAGCTGCCGATTGGGACTTACAGCGCTATGGCTGGTGGGTCCGGGGCAAGCCGAGGTACGCGCTGCACGACGAGTTGCTAGTGCCAGCGGCGGACGCACTGGTGCCACTGGGGCAAGAGGGGTGGCCTAGTGTCGTCCAGTGAGAAAGCTGTAGATTAGACGACTGAGCGAGCATTGGACCTGCCGTGTAGGGCGGCTGAGTCAGCACGCACACGATCACGGCTGACGGCGCGTCGAATATAATATTAATTCCTGGACGCCCGCGCGCGAGGACGAACACGGCGCTGAACGAGCTCCCGCCCGAGCAGGCCGAGTCCGAGTCCAAGTCCAACGGTCTCTGCGCGCCCGTCTTCCCCGTCCGAGCCTCTCGGTCTCACTGCCGCTCCTTCCTCGCATTCCTTACAGCCCACCACCGCCGCCCCATGGCCACCACGCTCGCTCTCCCCACACATCCCTCCGACCTCCTCGAGCCCCCGCCCTCCCAGGACTTTGCTGCCATGCCCCAACAGGTGCCCGACGTGTTCGTGATCCCGCCCGAGGAGGAGCAGGAGCACAATCCCCCGTGGTGCTACTTCGACGCGACCGCCGCCGCCCAGCAGACGCTCAGCACCCACCCGGACGTCGACGCACTCGACGTCGCACTCGGCCTCTGTCAGCAGACAGACAACCGTTCGCCTGCTTTCCACCGCCACTTCACGAACGAGTCCCAGGACACGATCGTCATGCCGCGACGCGGCGGTCCTCGTATCATCAAGCTCTCCGACATGGACATGGACGTGCCCATGGAGGACTCGGACGGCGTCACCGACATCCGGAGTCGCGGCGGAGCGCGGGCACGCAGCCGCAGCCCATTTGACGAGGAGATTGTGGAGGTCGTCAAGGTCCGCAGGAACGAGGGCATAGCGGATGTCGGTGAGGGCCGCACGCTCAAGATGAAGAAGTCAAGCACGTTCCGTGCGCGCGCGAGCCAGGCCCTGCGCTCCATTAAGAACGTCGGCAAGAGCAGCAGCACGCGTCGCGCGACGGTCAGCGAGCCCAAGCTGGAGCCCGGTGCGACAGCCACGCTCCCCTCACGGCACTCGTACCAAGATGCGGCAAATACGCGGCCCATGTCCCCGACCACCAGCCGGCGGAGATCGCTCACCCTTTCACAGATGTTCGCGTTCAAGGAGAACCACAATAGCAGGCCGGCCTCTCCCATCGTGGATGAGCCTGTCGTTTCCCCGTCAATACCCACTTTTGAGTCCGCATCACCCGCACGCCCCATGTCCCCCACCGACGTCTCCGGCTCACATGCAAAGCGCTTGCAGCCATCCCCGTCTATCGAGGACTACATGGCGACGCCCACGCGCTCTCCAAGCCCGAACCCAGACGACCCATCCAAACCGACACTGTCGAAACGCAAGTCGTTCCGGCGTCGGCTGTCCGTGCTCGAGCTGCAGAAGCTCTTCTCGATCGGCGGGTCGTCAAATTCGCAGCCGGATAACGTACGCTCCCGCCCGCTGCCCCGTCGCTCGTTGCTCGGGCTGATAACTGCTTAGCAGGCCCCTCCACCGGCGCCCCCGACCCCTGACATCGAGGAAGACTTGTTCTCACCAACAGAGTCCCGGCCGCTGTCCATGGACTCCACCGGCATCCTCTCCGCGGCGTCGTCGCGGAAATCCAGCGTGTCGCTGGGAGACATGGTCTCCCGGCCGTCATATAGCTCGCAGCACTCCCAGCGGACTGGGAGCGGGGGCGGCGCGATAGACGAGGACGCAGAGCTGGAGATGCGCCTCGACTCGCTGCATTTCGACTCACTACACTTTGACCCAGATGAAATACTGAGCTCTCTTTGAGCTCCCACCCCCTCAGACCGATGGACTGCTGTACTATGCCCCATTACCCGTCCGTTTGCCGGATTCATCGCACCCCAGGCGACGCGCTCGCCCCCTCTCTTCCATCCTTTATCACGCATGACGCACCAGCATCTCACACCGCACACGTTGGTTGACACGCACATACCCTTCACGACTGTCCATGCTTTCTTCGCACCGCCCGTTGCTCTGCTCGTTTCGTTCCGCCATGCCCATGCATTAATAACACTTGCCCGTTCACGAGTCCATAACATCTCTACCGCGGCAGCGCCGCCACCGTCGTCGAGCCCCATCGCCCTCTATCCTTCTTGATTCAATCCCAGTAGTAGTAGATTCGTCACATCTCGCCCTCTCCAGCTGTTCACAGCCGCACTCGATCTTTCTCCGTGTCACTCAGAGGCATACAATTGCATTCCGTCCATAGGCCAGACAAATAATAACTTAACACGGCCAGCACGGGGGCTGACCAAACACCCAATCACCATCCTCGCTGCACTCAGTAGTACTTCTCTGAGATGACTGCGGATAAAGGAGAGTTGGACGTGTCAGCACCGTGCCTGCCACCAGAGTTAGCCGCTGAGTGCACTTACTGAGCGTGACAAGCGACGTCCAGCCCGTGAAAGGATGGCTGACGGGGGCGGACGGGGGTCAGCACGGCTCGCCAAGAAGAAACGACACGAACGCACCTCCGCTGGCCGGACCCGGTGTTGGGGTCGTACTGCTCCCACACGTACCCGGTGCGGACGTACTCCTATAAACGCGGGCAGACTGAGCACCGCCAGGCCCCAAAACACGCACACGGCAGGAGACGCACCTTGTGGACGTTCTCGATGACGTTCCTGCGCAGCTCGTCGTAGATCGCCTGCGCGCGCTGCTGGTACGGGCCCTCTTCCGCCGCATAGGTCTGCATGTCCCCACACGCACACACGCCCCGATCCCGCGTGTCAGCGCGCCAGACTAACACGAAGAAAGAGGGAGAGAGGTGGGGAGAGGTCAGGCAGACGCACCTTGTGTAGCGCGCTGAGCGCGAGGTAGTTCATCTGGATCCAGATCGGGCCCTTCCAGTAGTTCTCGCCCTGGCCGAACTCTGGGTGCGCCGCGGAGAGGCTCCGGAGGCCGAACGGCGACCAGAGGTGCTCCGGGTCGCGCAAGAGGTCGAGAATCGCCCCGAGGTGCGGCGAGTCGGCGGGTAGGAGCGAGAGCAGGAACGGGAAGAGCGAAAGGTAGCCGCGGTGGCAGACGTGGTAGGACTCGTCTGTGCGGATTTTTTTGGTGAGTGATGGGATGAGAACATGGTCAAGGGTGGGGACCGACCGTCGTCGTTGACGCCGACGTCGCAGTACATCTGGTTCTCCTCGCTCCAGTGCAGGTCTGCCATACCTCATTCAGTATAATTACGCAACGCGAACGGAGGGAGATAGCCACCATCAATGTTCTCAATCGTCGCCTTCGCGATCTCCTCAAACGCGACCGCATCATCAACCTCGCCCACGAACTCGGCGATATCCCGCATCGTCTGCGCGAAGAACGCCATCCACGAAATCAGGTCCAGATGCAGCTCGCCAGCGTGCGGCGGCCCGCGCGGGTAGTCATCCATCCCGCTCGTGAGCACATGCAGCTGCGAGCGGCCGCGCCACCTGTACGCCTCGGTGCGCGAACGCGCCTTGCGGCCGTACTGCTTGATCTGCCCGCGCTGTGTGCGGCGGAACCATTCGTAATGGCGCTTGAGCGGCTTGTAGATCGAGCGCAGGTAGTCGAGCGCGAGTTCGGGCTCGTCGAGGAACCTCCGCCCTGGAGTGGCGGGCGCGTCGCCGGCGAGGGGCACTTGCCCGCCGAGCCCGACGCCATAGTCAAGCCCGAGGTCGAGCTCGCTGGGGCCCTTCTGTGCGCGCAGGCGGTTGATGAACGCGGTCACGGCCATGGTGAGCGTTGGAGGGTTCGCATATGTGGGCACTTGCGTCTGGAACTCGGCTGGCACGCGGCTGCGGGCCTCTTCACCCAAGATCTGTTCACGCCCGACCCAGCCATCTTCGTCGATGAGGTTGATCCAGTCTTTGAGGATCTCGAGACTTGGGGGAGGAGTGTGAGCAAGACCCGGGATGCCGAGGTTCCAAAGTTCTCTCACCTCAAGTCGTTGTCCCATTCGCCAATATGTAATAGATGGAAACCCTCATCCCTGCACATTGTTAATCAGAACGTCTTCATTCGTTCCTGACTCCTTGAGGACATACCAGTAGAAACCACGAGGGAAGAAACTGCGACTGGGAGTCGCCGTCAGGAGGGCTTTGGGTGGTACCAGGGTCGGCCCCTTCTTGTCTCCGGCGGTTGGCTCATTCACGCTATCATCATCCTGGTCCCACTCATATGCAAACGACCTGTCAACGATGGATGTTCCGTAGAAATAGCCAATTCCTCCAATGAGGTTGGAGGTGATGGCTTTTGAGAACGTACGAAGAGACTTAGGATCGGAGGTCTCGTATGTCGAAGGAATAGGGAAGATCGTATCGAAACGGTCGTTAAATGCGCTTGACAGCTCTGAGATACCCTCATCCAATACGGCGGCTGTGCATTGTGGTCAGACTTATCCAACGGAGTATGTCTAAAACCCTTACAGCTGAGCTTCTGCTTTGTGCTAGCGCTATCGAAGAAGACATCAAACTGGAAGGGGCCGTCGTAGTGTTTCTGAACCGCGAAGAGATTACTACCGGTGTAAACCTCATCAGGCAGTTGGTAGACGAATGCCGGGTCGGGGTAGCCGGAAGCAGCGTCATACTGCATGATTGCCTCCTGAGCACCGCGCACAATGGCTCCCTGGATGAACTCTGCCGGTCACACACTCGCATAAGTTCCCAGACTATCCGAAGGACGAACGCTTCCGACCTTTAGCTTGCCAAACCTGCCCCGGGGGCACGCGTGCACCTAGGAAATGAGTTTTCCCGAGTTTGTGCTCGAACGCACTCGCGTGGGGGCCTTCCGTAACCAGAGTGTTTTCGGGGCCTGTACCCAGCCATTGTGACAAGCACGAGCGACATAGCTTCGCATTCACTTACCTTCAACTATTCGAATTACGAAGTCATCTAGTTCCGGGGTAGTGCCCGTGAACTTAATGGTATTGGCTTCAATCCCCTGTAAGAGGCGGTGAATTGCGGTCGACCACGAGTATAATAGAATGCGTACGTTCTCGTCCTCCTCGTTCTCCATGTCTATTCCGCCAAGACCTTCTAGACCGATGTAGAATACAGGGGAAATTCGGCTAGGTAGAACTAGAAACGCATGGGTCGAAGAAGGGGATACATTGCGTGACCAATGGCATACCTGGGTTAATGGGCTCTCCTTTGATCCGAGCTGCCCAGCTGCCGCCGTGTTCGCCACCCGGGACTTTGAGAAATTGGGTTGTGATTTTGACGTTGTTTATGCCGTCTTTAATAACCTGCTCTCCTCCTTGGCGCGCATCGTATTCTGTCCACGAATATCCGTCGAGACCGTCGCCCTGGTCACACGCGTGCCGTGTTCCTAGGGAGGCCGGGATATCCAGTTAACAAAAGCGTACCCCAGTCGATCGGTATACACACTCGAGATAGACTGAAAATCTTGAGTTCCAAACCATGCCAGACCAGTCATCACCGACTGAGGTATTCTAGGTCGCAAGCCAAAGTACAGATTTGGACGGTACGTTCCCCACACAAGAGACTCCGAATCATTGCCAGAAGGTATTGAGAAGACGGAGGGCGCAAGAGGTAACAACAGCCACAGCAGCCTCATTTTCGGTACTCTCCAGCCAGAAAGAGTGCCTCCCAGATGCTCCTAGGGCGTCGTCAGGAGTAGAATGCGTGAACTAGAGACAAGGGCTGTTGGTCGGCCTGAACTGCCCACGGTGGCTCGAGTGAGAACGATCGGACGTGGCACTGGCAACTGCACATCTTATCTTATCCTACTTACTTTCCAGGATCTAATCTAATCTCTCTCAGCTACCGTAGCGGCGCCCGAGTCCAAGGTTGCATTCGGTTCCCCACTTTCTTGTCTCGATCGTGCTTCCTCCGCTCCCCTCGAGCTTCTGCAGCGTGTATGTGCCGCCAATACGTTGCGTCTTCCGCCTGGGCACCATGAAACGGACCTTCCGGTCTATTGTTCCTGCCCGGTTGGCACATGTACGGAAAGAAGCCCACAAAGTTCGCACAGCAAGTCAAGAGGTCATATACGGTCCTGTCAGAGCATGGGTACTCGGCCGGCCGGCGTACCGCCCATGCTAACGACATGCGGTACAGGACAAGGTATAACCACCGCGGTGAACAGCAAGCCCTCCGTCTCTCTTCTTTCGACCATCGTCTCGTTCGACACTCCAGGTATCCAGGATGACTGTAAAGGACGAGTTCGACGAGCATGTCGCCATATTTTGGGATTACGGTGCGTACATGTCCGTTCGTAAATCCCCACAACCATTAAACGTGCTTCAGAGAATTGTACACCGCCCTGTAGTGTCGCAGGTTACGACGTCGTGAACAACATCCGCCAAGTCGCTCATGCGTATGGGAGCGTCAAGTTGTTCAAGGCTTACTTGGAACTCTCCGAGCAGTCATCATCAAAGTCCATCGGGCTTCGCTCGGAGTTGCAGTCTTGTGGAGTATCCCTAACGGATTGTCCGCACAACGGAAGGAAGGATGTTGCGGACAAGATGATGATCGGTGCGTTCGTTTACAATTCCTGTCCCCCCCCTCGCAATTATTGAACAAGAGCGCAGTGGACATGCTTACTTATGCCATCGACAATCCTGCACCAGCCACCATAGTCCTCATCTCCGGAGACCGCGATTTTGTGTACGCCGTGTCTGTGTTACGTTTGCGCAGATACCGCGTAGTGGTAGTCGCACCCAACACCGCCCACGGAAGCCTCCGCTCGCAAGCCTCTACGGTGCTCGACTGGGAAGTTGATATCATGCGAAGGACTGGTTTGCGCCCTTCAGCGCCTGAGGCGGCATACCATACACTTCATGATGACATACAGCACCGCTCCCCTAGACGACCACCGTTGACGTTTGGGGGTTCTCTCCCCCCGATCACCCCGAAGTCGCACCGTCGGTTGTCTTTCAAAGCTACGCCGCCCGCCGCCAGCGGTATGGACGACTCTAACCTACCCGCCAGTGATTATGCGCAAGGGCGACATTTGAGAACCGCGTCAGCCGCGATATATGATAGCTTCCTCCGCGGTGAAGGGCCGGGCACTGCTGAACGCTCTATGCACTATCGCGGCGCTAGGCGCTCACAAGCAATACCGATGTCAGGTGGAGACGATGAAGATGAGGACATGGCGATGTATCGACCACCAATACCCGATCTCGTGGATATGCTAGAGGACTTGCAGGAACACGTTAGTCGGGATTCTCGCCCAATTAGTCGGGTGCGTATGTTTTGTACCTGGCGATAGTCCATGCGCTCATGGCCATCCGTCCTATCGCATTCTTGGCATGCAAACGCTCACCCCGCCATTTGGCAATATAGCTTGAGATGCCTGGGACTGTCAGTGCCTATACATTTGGAACGGAGTCGATTGAGAATGCGACTGTCGCGAGAAGCGTGAGTGCACATGTGCTGTAGCTTCTAGTCCTGAGCTGAAAGGCTTTACAGCACCGGACTGCGACAACGTCGTCTCATCTTCCAGAAGCGGAGCCTACCAAAACCATCTCATTAACAGGCGAAGAGGCGGTTCCACCTACCCCCAATGCAATGATACGTCAGCTACACTCGACCGTCCCATTCTCGCCCTCAGTCCACACGCCCCTCCCTGAACGCCCCGCGACAGTAGAATCCATCTCAGGGGTTTCCAGCGACCTGTCAGGATCTACCGTGCCGTTATCCCCTTTTGAAGGTTCTGATGAGTCTTCCGTCCCACCGCCCAGCGCGTTCGCAGGATCTAGTTCTCCAGCGCCGGCGCTGAAATTCAACATACTAACGGCTACCCCCAACGGACTTGCTACGCCGACGGCTTTGGCTTCCGCCATGAAAATACAGGTGGAGCCTCCCGTTCTGCCCGCCCCCGCTACGCAAGCCGCTGTCGAATCTTTCACGAAGAGGGCCGAATTTGTGGTGGAAGTTGCTGCATCCGTTTCAGCAGAGCCTACTACCGTGGTCGCATCGGAAGCCCCGACAATACAAACATCTCCGCCTACAACGATACCTGAGAAGTTCAAGCATCTAGTAGCAGTTATGCTAGCGCTGGAAGAGGAGGGAACTTACATTCCGCTCCGCACCACGGTGGCGGTTCGCTTGCTGCAACTATCGAAGAAGATTTATGAGCAGGCCGGCACTGCGTCGTTCAAGGAGTACTCGTCGGCCGCAGAGAAAGCCGGTGTCGTGAGCCTTGGCGGGTCGCTCGGCCATACATGGATTCAGTTAAGCCCGGAATACCGCAGCATGTTAGACGATGCTCCCGCCGGCGACGGCAGTTGAGCCCGACGTCGCGGACTTGGAAGGGGTCATGACCAGGTATCATCACCAACTATCTCGGAAGTGGCATCCGCGGGACATGGGCTGAAATGCGTGGGTTTCTCCGTTTCTCCTACTGTATTCTATGTATCACTATTGGCGGGGGGCATTAGTCCCCTACTCTGTACGTTACTCCCCAAAGGATTGATGAACTACTGTATTCGACTCCGCCAGGGTGAGCGGCATGCGCAGCTTTGAGGTTACCTCACGCCTGTCGGACCTCACGCCGGACGGTCCTCGCACGGATCCTAAACTTTCAACTCGTTGGAGGTGAGTGGTTCACGTTGCTCGCATCAACGATCACCACTGACAGCATCTTGTGCAGGAGCGCAATGTCGACGGAACCGCCAGGGCATATACGACAGGACCATGATAGATGCGTTATCCGGTGTCGCGGACCCAAGACGTCCGAGGCGAGATGTGGGGAATGGGGTAAAGAGGCGGTCCGAGGCCCTGTCCTTAAGGGGCGGCTCTGACTTGTGGGCGTCTCCATGGTGGCACTGTTGGAACAACAGCGCCTGCCATATTGAGACATGTCCGCGAATGGCTCGTCAGTTATTCGCTGCCTCCTCCGGCTCCGGCTTGGCTGACCCATCACTACTAGCTTGAGGGCTCAGAGTCGGTTGTCGGGCGATGCGACTGTTTGTCAGGATACCCAAACGGCCTTAGTCCGTTCTCACACTCGCCTCCCCACACTCCGCCCACATGCATTCGCCGCGATTTCACTCGTTCAGTCCAATGCAGCCGAGGCCCCTGATTTGTGCCGCGTCTTCGCATGGCTCCTACAGCTGTAGGTGTCCGCACATCCGGTGCGACGCATGGCGCACACTGCGCTGATGTTCGGCCCCCTCTCGTAAGGCAGAGATTACGCGGATCCTCCCTCGGCCGTAGATAAAAGCAACACGACAGAGAAGCATGCTTCCACCTATCCCCTCAGCGCCACCATGCTCTCTCTGCTCAAGAAGACATGCAGGCGTATCGTGGGGTCCGCGGAGGACGTCCCCGTTATTTCTCCGCGGGACTGGGTCGGGAAGCTCGCCCAAGACCCAACTCAGCGAGTATGTTCATTGCGTCGTTCAAGTCCTTCTATGGCACCATACTGATGCTGGGACGCAGGCGGTCACCTACTTGACAAGCCTCTTCCCGATCTTTGGCTGGATCACTCGCTATAGTGTGTCTACGTCTTCCCCGCAAATGCCGCTGTTGCCATCTAACTCCGCGGCCCCGCAGATCTAGGATGGGCAAGCGGAGACGTCATCGCTGGGTTGACGGTCGGCATCGTGCTCGTTCCGCAGAGTATGTCTTACGCCCAGGTGCGCTCATTTTACTTATCGTCTATATACGCGTCTCACATGCAGCGCAGATCGCGACGCTCCCCCCGGAATACGGATTGTACTCATCGTTCGTCGGTGTTCTGGTCTATTGCGTACGTTACCAGATCTCCCGCCCCCGTGCCATCCGCTTCTCTTCTCCCGTTGACAGTACCCGTCCGGTATTTGCCAGTTTTTTGCCACGTCGAAGGATGTCTCTATCGGGCCCGTTGCCGTTATGTCCCTCACGGTCTCTCAAATCATCAAGCACGTGAACGAAGCACATCCCGGCGAATGGGCGGGCCCGCAGATCGCCACCACGGTCGCGTTCATTTGCGGGTTCATCGTCCTGGGTATCGGGCTGCTCCACCTAGGCTGGCTCGTCGAGTTTATTCCCGCGCCCGCGGTCAGCGGATTCATGACGGGCTCTGCGCTCAACATCGTATCGGGACAACTCCCTGGACTCCTCGGGATCAGTGGCTTCGAGTACGTCAAATAGGTATAGCCCTATTGCACTCAACTTACGCAAGATACCGACAGCACTCGGGCCGCTACATACAAAGTATTCATCAATACCTTGAAGGGCCTCCCTCGTACGAAACTCGACGCGGCGTTTGGTATCACCGGACTCGTCTCGCTGTACGCCATCCGTTGGGCGTGCGACCGTCTGTCTAAGCGCTACCCCTCCAGAGGTTAGTCCAGCGCCATGTACTGTAAATCGACTCTATTAACAAATATGCAGCGCGGTGGTTCTTCTTTCTTTCCGTCTTCCGGAACGCCTTCGTCATCGTTGTTCTCACGATCGCCTCTTGGCTATACACTCGCCACCGGAAGAGTGCGAACGGCAAGTATCCCATCAAGATATTACAGGACGTCCCTAGGGGCTTCCAACATATGGGTCAACCCAACATCGACCCGGAGCTTGTGAAGGCACTCGCAGGGGAGCTCCCAGTGGCGACAATCATCCTGTTTTTGGAACACATCGCTATTTCAAAGTGTAAGTCCCATGTCGACAGATGGCAGCGGGCGCACCCTGATCATTCCGCAGCGTTCGGTAGGGTCAATGGGTACAAGATCGACCCCAACCAAGAGCTGATCGCCATCGGAGTGACGAACACCATCGGAACGCTTTTCGGCGCGTATCCCGCGACCGGCTCCTTTTCCCGCTCCGCTCTGCAGTCCAAGTCAGGTGTGCGCTCCCCCGCCTCCGGCCTCTTCAGTGCGGTGGTGGTCATCGTCGCTCTGTACGGTCTCACTCCCGCCTTCTACTGGATTCCGAGCGCAGCCCTTTCGGCGGTGATTATTCACGCCGTTGCCGACCTCGTTGCTTCCCCGCGGCAGGTGTACTCGTTCTGGCGCGTATCTCCCATCGAGTTCGTCATTTGGGTCGCTTCCGTGCTCGTCACCGTTTTCGCGACAATCGAGGATGGCATCTACACGTCCATCGCTGCGTCACTCGCGTTGCTCCTCATCCGTCTGGCGCGCCCCCGTGGCCATTTCCTCGGGCGCGTGACGCTACACAACGCTAGCGAACAGAGCTCACGCGACGTGTATATCCCGCTCAACCCGGACCGCTTCCTCATGAACCCACACGTGAAGGTATACCCGCCGTCCCCCGGCGTGGTCGTGTACCGGTTCGAGGAGAGCTTCTTGTACCCGAACTCATCGCTCGTAAACGACGCGATTGTGGACTATGTCAAGGAGAACACGCGTCGTGGACGCGACATGACCGGTGTCAAGTCGGGTGATCGGCCGTGGAACGACCCAGGCAAGAACAACGAGATGGCAGACAGTGCCGAAAAGCCGCTCTTACATGCAATTGTGCTAGACTTCTCCGCAGTGTAGGTCGGCTGTGTTTTCTCCTGCTTGATTGAATGCTAACGGCATTCCGTAGTTCTCATATCGATACCACGGGCGTACAAGCACTCATCGATACCCGTACTGAGGTTGAGAGATGGGTTGACCGACCAGTAGAGGTATAACCCTATGGTCCCGTGTGATATACCGCTTATCTGACTTTTCTATATCGTCTAGTTTCACTTCGCTACGATACTCTCGCCCTGGATTCGCCGCGCACTCGTCGCCGGCGGCTTCGGCGTCGGGACAATATCAACCCACATTCACGAGGAGATCGCCCCAGTCACGCGCTACCACGACCAGTACATCGCTGATCCACAACACGCGGACCCGCTCACGCCCATGGATGAGCAAATACGGGACGACCCGGAGGCCCTCACCCAAGTTGTACGGGCCAGCGCACGCTCGTCGTCGGAGGGTACCATCCAGATGGATCGCAAGGACATGGCTGAACCCATGATGTTGCCTTCGACACCGTTCTTCCACTTGGATGTCGGAACTGCCGTTCGTGCTGCTGAAGGTGGTGTCACCCGGGCATCCTCTATAATGGAAACTGCGAAAGATTGACTCGGCTGGAATCGGAATTATCATATAGGAGTTAGATGTAATTGTATTACGACCCCATGATGTACGCTTGTGGAATGTTTATTAGATGGTCCTGTATCGCTCCTTACTTCCTGCTATCCATCAGTTTTTTTCCGAGCGACCACGTAGTTAACGTTACTGCAAGTCTAATACCGAGCATGTGGTAGGATGAGCTGCACCAGTCCAACGTCGAACAAAACGCCGGTAGTAGTAAAGAGTCAGGGCTACGGCGTCGGATAGACGGCCAGACGACCGGTAGGCGCCCACGCTGTAGCCCTTTTGGTATGAACGCTCTCCGGATTGCCCGCCGTCTACAGAGGCCCCCTCTTCGATGCCACGCCTTCCACACCTCTCCGCCGTATCTCTCTGGTCATAACAAGGTGGGTCAATGCGCCGCCTGCTAGAGGAACCTCAATGCAAATCCGTGTCACAGTGGTCAAAGATTGAGAAGCGGAAAGGTGCAAATGATATAAAGAAAGGGCAGCTGTACAGCAGAGCATTCAAGGTGCGTAAATTGACGAACGCCTGGAATGAAGCCACCTTACAGACTCATGGGTTACTAACGTAGGAGATTGCTCTCGCCGTGCGTAGTGGCGGCAGTGCCGATCCCGACCAAAACCACGTACTCGCCGCCGTCATCAAGCGTGCCAAGACTCAGGGAGTTCCGAAAGACAATATCGAGAATGCACTCAAGAAGGTGCGTCTGTCTCTATTCTGGGACTCTTATATCACAATGCCTATCGTTGTCTGTTAGCTTTGCGGCGATAGCGGCAAGGGTGACAGCCATCTCGTCTTCGAAGCCATGGGACCCGGCTCGGTGGGAATCATTGTGTGAGTGCGCTACACCCTACAGGTTCGTCCTCGAAAACTGACCCTCCTGAAGAGAGTCTCTATCGGACAACCCGAACCGTACAATTAAATTCCTCAGCACGTTGCTCAAGGATCATGGGTAAGTACATCTATACCGCCGAGAAGTGGCAAATCACCTATGCCCTCCTAGAGCCCGCTTAGCAGACGTTAAGTTCCTCTTTCGACGGGAAGGTAGGGTCAAGGTCGCCCTAGATTCCGGAGATAATATCGATGCTCGGCTGGAGAAACTCGTCGAGATCGCGCTCGACGCCGATGCAGAGGACTTTGAGTCCGAGGACCTACCCGACGGCACACGAGAAGTCGAGGTACGCTTTCCCGTCCCAACATAATTAACCATTTTCACCTGGCCCGTAGTTCAAGTGCCCTCACACGTCACTGCACAAGCTTACCTCCGCGCTAACCGCACCAGGGGTCTGCCGGGAACTGCTCAGCAGCGAGCTCGTGTATGCTCCGCTCGAGACTCTGGAAGACCTCGACGACGAATCGTCGGAAGACCTCGGGAAGCTGGTGGAGGCCATAGAAGATTTAGACGATACCCTCCGAGTGTGGACCACAGCGGACTCATGAGAGTCATCTGTTTGCACACCGCTCGTTGTTTAATATACATAAAGCTTCGTCTAATACAACCCAGCCAGCGCTCTCTATGCGACGTTATCCGAGCGTTGAGTGGCATCCACCACATAGCAATAACGTCTGCTCCATTCGGGAACATTGTACCCAAGAATTGCGAAGTGGCATTGCAGGTATCGTGATAGTACATGATAAGTAGCATTACAAGCACAGTGACGATCTATCGTAGCATGGCGAAGCATACACGCAAGTTATTATTTTGAACCGCCGACTGCGAGAGGCCGACGGCCGTATGGTGAGGAGTGCGAATGGAGGTTGTAGGCAGATGGTGGTGGGGACTCGTGAGGCGTAAGGGTAAGTAGAGGCGTTAGCGAAATCCGGGGCAATACACAGCCAGACAAACAAGTTCGGAAAGGCACAGGCGGACGTCATCATGTTGACGCAGACGACTCCTCCGACACCGCGCCCTTCTGGATACTTGAACGTGCCGACTTCTCGTTCGCGGCCGCGAGGCTCGCCTCGGCGGCATGCACAGCGGAGATGAGGTCGAAGTGGAAGAAAGGAGTGTCCTCGGGCACGATCGGGCCCTCAGACTCCTCCGCAATCTCCTCGATCGCCTCGACATCGCTGACCTTCTGCTGGTGCTTCTCGAGGAGTGTCCGTCCACCCCTGTACGGTACGACGGGTGCGATTTCGGTGGGAATACGTGAAGACGATGCGCCAGTGCCGAAGCCACCTGCGACGAGCGCGCGACGGATCCAAGGAGAGAGGATGGTCGCGAAGTGGAACTTGGGCGGAATGTCAGTACTGGGACGGGGCGCGAAACGACCGAAAGCTTACCTCGATAGGCTTATCCGCCCACCTCTCGACCTCGTTCCGGGTATCGATAAGGGACTGCACCGCAGTGGTGTCGATGTGAGAACTGGTGTATTGCGTCAGATGTAGTTCTCGGGTGTGTAACCATTCCAAGACTTACACTCCAGAGAAGTCCAATACGATGGAGTGGAGGACAGGCCTAGCGAGGTTCTCCGCATTCTCGTCTTGACCAGGCCTTGGGCCAGGGTCGTTCCATGGGCGGTCGCTCATCCGGACTTGGCTCATGTCCTTGCCGCGGCGCATGTTCTTCTTGACGTGGTCGACAAGAGCATCGTTGAGGAGCGAGATGTTGGGATATAGCGCGCTCTCCTCAAAGCGGTACACTATCACGCCGGGCGGGGGTGGCTCGACCTTGACGGCAGGATGCAGGATGCCAGGACGTTGCGTGAGCGGAACAAAGACCTCACGAATGACGGACTTCTTGTCTTCGTGCAGGGTGACGCGGCCCAAGAAGTAACCGCGTGGGTGCGCGATACGGACAAGGAGAAGAGCCAGGGATGCACAGATTGAAGTGTAGATACCATTCTCGATCGTGGTGAACACGGTAACGAGGACAGCCGCAAGCCAGATGACGAACTCTAGGGGCGAGACGCGCCAGAAGGAGTAGACTTGGCGGGGGCTGGCAACAAGGTCGGCGACGGCGTGGATGACGACGGCGGAGAGACCCGCGCTCGGAATCCAGAAGAACGCAGGCGTCAGGCCATACAGAGCCACAATGACAACGATGGCGGTGAGGATACCGGCAGCAGGAGTACGCACACCAGACTTTGACTTCAATGCGGAACGAGAGAACGAACCGGTGGCGGGGTACGCCCCGAAGACGGTCCCGACGGTGTTGGTAACGCCAATAGCAATGAGCTCCTGGTTGGGGTTGATCTTGTAGCCATTCAAACGACCGAAAGCTGGGGCAGGCGCGTCAGCGGTTTATATCCTGCGGATGGACAACAAGACCTACACTTCGAGATCGCAATGTGCTCAAGAAGTAGAATGATCGTGGCGACAGGCAGTTCACCCGACATAGCCGAGATGAGCTTGCTGTCGATGACGGGAGGGCCGACGTGTTGGAAGCCACGGGGGACGGTCTGCAAGATCTTGATGGGGTACTTGCCAGACTTGCTCTTGCGGTGCCTACAGTACAGCCAGGACGCGATGGTCAAGACGACGATGACGAAGGCATTCCTAAAGACGGAGATGAAGAAGAAAAATCTCTCTGTTTTTTGTTGTCAGGCTACACCTTCGGAGGCTTAGCACCGTAAGACTTACTTCTGCGGGGGTAGCGCTTCGCGAGTACGTCACAGGCGATCCGAATGCCGTACAATGCAACGAGTCCGGTAAGCCCAAACGCGGCGTCGCGTTTGGTGACGGGTAAGAACTTAAAACAGTTGATAATGACCTTGTATGTCGCGGCACGGGTACTACGAGTTACAGGTCAGCATCGTTCATAACGCGTACGAAGAGGGAACATACTCAAAGCCAGTCTCTCCGAGCAGACCGGGAACCTGGCCGGCTACAATATTGATCGCAGAGCCTGTCATGAAACCACTGACTGCAGGTGCCGGGATGAACTCGACCAGCCATCCGAGTCGTAGAAGACCGATGCACAGCACGATAAAACCACAAATGAAGGCGACCGTCGTTGCTATCTGATGGCCTGGCCATTCGTTTGGGTGGTGTTCGTTGACCGTTGCAATAATCCGAGAGACCGTGAGAGACATGACGGCGACGGGACCAATGGAGACATCCTTGGACGTAGCGAAAAGCTGGACGACGAGCTTAGAAAGTGCCTCACGGCCATGGAGCATGACACTCACGCAGTAGATCAAGACACCAACGAAAGCTGAGTAGAGGCCGTATTGCGTAGGGAGGGTAGCAATCTACGTGGGTGAGTCAGTAAAAGGTCCATGAGGGTGCGGGGAAGCGGGTCCATACCTGAGCATAGGACATGCTCTGGGGCACAACGACTATGCCTACAGTCAGGCCGGCTACGACATCTCCGTACAGCCATCCAAAGTCTAAAAGCACCGTCAGAATGAATTACAGGGACGGAGGAGTTAGAACGTTCGACGCACTGTAACGCGTGATCCAGCCGACGATGGGGAAGAGGCCTTCCACATATCTCAGGATCTACAGCCGCCGGAGGGTCAAATGCGTGTCTCGTGTGCAGATGCGATATGACGTACTTCTCGCTTCGGATCCCTAGACTGGTTGCGCACCCAGTCCTGGACGGACACAACGGGCACTGGGTCTTCGGGCTGCCCGATGATGCGCTTCCCGTAGCTCTTGACCTTCTCGACCAGTGAGGGCATGGCGGGAGGTGTGGGGACGGAAGAGAGCTATGTCTGCTTGACGTCCGCGAGAGACAACTATATACGCCGGGCGTGGCGTGGGGCGCAGGGGGCGGCGGAGGGGAAAACGAAAACCAGGAACGGCTCGCGATGATTTCAGATGTCGCAACGCCCCTGAAGAATGACCGCACGCAGTAGCGGCTAGCCCGATCTTACGGCAGCGGCGGTGTTGTTCGTGCGGAAAGTGTGGGATGTGTTTTCGAACCGTCCGGGGTCGTTGTCCGTCCTGGGGTGTCTTTCCCGGGTGTTTTTGCACGACTGGGGTCGTCGTCGTCGTAGTCCTCGACGATGGGGACCCCCCCGCGAAATTTCCGGGCTTATTATTCATCTGTGGACGTCAGTGCAGACCATGAAGACATTGCGGCTCAAAAGCACGCCATCCTCGATCCTACTCGCGCAAAATACACGTGACTCATAGTTGCCATATCGGGACGTGTCGCGCCCAGCGGCCACCCTTGCCACGCGCGTAGCCGCTCCCCGTCGGCCCCGCCCCCGCGAAGCCACCGACGCTCGCCCCGCCCCACGATCCGTCGAGACTGACTCCGGGCTTTCTTTACATCCTCCATTCCCTTGGGCCTTGGCTAGCCTTTGTCCCGGAAAGACGACGAAAGCCCTAGTGATTTCTTTGGTTACTCGAGTCCCACATGGCTCTAGCTATCATCTGGTGGACTGGCGCTCTGCCATCTTTGTGGCATCGTCCTCTAGTGCGTTTAGCACCGTGTGGTCTCGTGGTGTCCGTGAAAAGTGGACGTCTCGATCATTTGGATTGCGGGAACTACTTCGCCCAGGTACATTGCTCGGCGGATGCGGTCAAGCCAAGCGGGTTATCCAGTATCTTCAATCTGTTCCTGGACGCGTCTCGATGGCACAATTATGGGCCATCGTCCATGCACTCTGCTTGCTCCTCCCCGACATCGCACACCGATTCAGTCGCAGTTTTTAGACAAGCCACGCTTTGGTCCTCGACAGTATCCCAACCAACGAAGAATTGAGGCGTCGAGTTCGCGCCAAGCGTGATGGCTTTCGCCATATACACGTAGTACTAGTCGCTTCAAGACGTTTATGCGGAGTCAAGAGGCCACACGCAGTAAACCATTTAGGGCAACGATCGTGACACCTACTGCAGCCACAGCCTCGGGCAAGGGCAACGCACCTTTGGTGTACGTGGTGGGCACGGCACTCGGGCACCACACTGACCATTCCGTGTAGTGCATGTCGCAATGCGCAAACGAATGCACAGTGCAGCATCACGAAGCTCCTAGGGCCTGATAGCGATTGCACAATCAAAGAGAGTTGTCCGGAAAATGCATCCATATATGTCAGTAGTAACAGAGGCACGCGTGCGTTCGAAAACATCCCCGAGTCTGGGGTTCGTGATGGGGGTATCGAGCGCTTATTGCAAGTACCTCATCACTGTGTGCCTGGAAAGTTGCGAAAACCGACACTTTAAAAGTGACGAAAAAGTAGCGAAATGTATGAAGTATTGTAGCGAAATTCGCACCTTCGTGGCATAAGCGCCCTAGGGAAAAGTGACGAAATCCGTCAGTATAAGTGACATGGAAAGGTGACAAATTTCCAAAGTATATCTGCCGTTTCGTCACTATTTGCAAGTCTTCAAAATCGTCACTTCATCTTGTAGATATCATCACTTCAATGGTAGATGATTTGCTTCGCTATTTCAGGCCGCCAGTACATTCTAGCCAGTGGCATAGGGAGGTAAAATCATATCTATTCATACAACCTAATCTACAATACAACTAGACGTGGACGACAGTTTAAAAGACAATATCCAAATCACAACCCAGATCGAGGTCATTAGCATTTGGCGCCGGGCATGTACGCACTCACATGCTCCTGCGACCGTACCTAGACACACGGGTTGTGCTCGTAAGGGAGACCTGTGCACATCCCGGTCAGTGCCATCCGCTCGGAGAGGCGGAGTGGGTTCGCATACGTACCACCTGTCATAGTCGTCTGCATTGATGTCGTGCACATACCCATCCGTGACCATGAAATCGTACGGCACGGGGTGAGGCGCGAGAGGCTTCGTGACGATGTAGCCGAGGAAAATGACTGGCTGAGGGTACGACACGGACATGATCCTCCCGAGCTCCTTCGACTGAAGCTCACGGTCAACCAGTGTTTCCTCCGCAACAGGGGTTAGAAGGACGAGTAATACCGACAGTGAAAGTGTAAAGGGGCTCACCTCGTCCGTTGTGAGATACCACGACCTTGACTTCCATACCATACATGTCCAGGATGGCTTTGATAGCAGGCACGAGCTCACCGTCCGGCGAAGGGAGGAGTAGCAATGGTCTATTGTGTTGAGAGAACCAGTGTACAGCTACAGCAGGGTTCACTCGAGCTCTAGTATGCAATCAAACTAGATCTAGACAGAAGTATAGACCGACACAGATTAAGCAGGGGGTCAAGCAGAGGGTTGATTAGCGTTAGGGCCCCGAGGCAGGAGGGTCCGAGGCAGCAGACTAGTAATAGACCAGCAGAGCAGAGATGGAGCAGAGGGGCATGAGGAAGGCGCCGCAAGCCTCCGAGTTACAAGGCTAGAAACCGAGAGGTAGCAGGGAAGCGAGGTGGCACTTGAAGATAACCCAGATGCAGAATGCAAAGAACTCACATGGCAGGCCAGAGAACCATTCAGAATCTGCCAATATTACAGCTAGGAGCAAGGAGTCTAGTTACTAGTGTCGTCAGGCCAAATTCGCTGCAATACGTCGTTGCTGCATCCGACCACCAGCTGTAGCTCCAAGACCTAGGGGGAGGCCGAGGGTCGACAAGTGGGTTACTTAGCATAAAAGATCAAAAATGGGAGTCGGCAGTACGCGTCGCGGTAGCGGGAGCTGAGGTAGAGAGGCACGATGGGCGTTGAGCAACGAGTCCGAAGAACGAGTCAAGTCTGCCGGCCACGTACACCTTTCGGGCCTGAAGCGCCCGTGCGATTCCGTAGATTATCATTTAGACGCCCACGCGGGATAGCCCTCCGGAAATAAGTCGTACTTTTGGTCACTTCAACTCGCAGTGTTTGGATCTCGCGGTTTTCGTCACTAATTCGCGATTCACAACTTCCGCATCACTATAACTAACGAAGTACATTTTTCATCACTTCACATTGCAAAGTTCGTCACTTCATAAGCGCACAGTGTGATCACTAGAAGACCGCGATGCATGCTTGGGCGTGCGCATATAATTAAATGTGCCTTCGAGGTGCATCATAGTAATACACCGTTGAATGCGGAATGCGGGAGAAGCTGGACCGTGAGCGGCACCCATTCCCCCGGGAAAGACAGTGGCTCTGTTGAAGAGCTTGGAGGACTTCTCGAGAGTCGAGACCCTGGGTGTTGTTTAGCATCGCAAGGCGGCCCACAAGGCGGTCATGGCTCGCGACAAGCAACAGGCCCTGGTGTAGACAAGGCGACCCGAGTGCTATATATGTGTCCGGTGGGGATCCAGGGGCAAGTGTACGCTTATGGATCCTGTGATGAGACGGGCCACGGGCGCCCCACGTGGCAGGCTCATGGCGGAAGAGGATCAGGATGTGGACAACAAACGCGGCAAGACCAGCTCTGCCTCGACATCCCTTGCCTTTTGCCTCGGAAAACGCGCACTCGTCCGTCTCTTTTTTTCGCCAGCCGACTTCATCTCTAGACCCGACAGCGCGCAGTGCGCCTGCGTAACGACCTCCACGACCGCCATACCCTAGCATACGACCCAATCATGGCCCTCCCCTACAAAGCCACCCCGCTTGTCGCCCCAGGACACACACGACCCGTCACCCACCTTTCCTTCTCGCCCCTGCAGGACGATGGCACGTATGTTCTCATCTCCAGCTGCAAAGACGGCAATCCTATGCTCCGTGAATGGACCGGCGACTGGATTGGAACGTTCATCGGACACAAGGGTGCAGTATGGAGTAGCAAGCTTTCCCCGGACACGTCGCGCGCGGCATCGGGCAGCGCGGATTTCACTGCGTAAGTGCCGCTCTCTCCCCCTGCTCCGCGCTGGAACACAGAAGCATCTCGCTCACCGCGTTCCCCGAACCGATTAGCAAGATCTGGGACACGTATACCGGCGAATGTCTACACTCCTTTCCGCATAATCACATCGTCCGGAGCGTCGCAATCTCCCCGAGCTCGTCGCACCTTCTCACCGGTGGACAGGAAAAGAAAGTGCGCATGTTTGACCTGGGCCGCCCCGACGCGGAACCGGACTTTCTTTTCGACGCCGCCGCACCCTTGTCCCACGACGGCACCGTTAAAAGCGTGGTTTGGGTCGCAGATCATACTGGAGTAACGGCAGGCGAGGACGGGCTAATCAAGTGAGGACGCGATTTCAGGGGATCCCCCGTGTCTTGGCGATGCTAAAGCCCTCGCGGTATGACAGGTGGTGGGACCTGCGGACACGCAAGCTATCGACGAGCCTAACCTTCCCAGGTCCGATCACGTCCATGGAGCTCTCCCCGCAAACCAACAGGATCGTGGTCACGTCTGGGAAGACCGTTTCATTTATCCCCGCGCTTCTGAACGGCTCGCCGACTCACAGCCTGACCTTGCCCTACGCCCCGTCATCAGCGTCTATTCACCCCATCCTGCAGGACCGCTTCGTCACGGGCAGTACGAGCGACGAGTGGGTGCGCGTGCACGATGTGACTGGGGAGGAGAGGGAGGTGTTGAAGGGCCACCACGGGCCCGTCCACTGCGTCGAGTACAGCCCGGATGGCGAGATGTTCGCGAGCGGGAGTGGTAAGTTGCCGAACTGTTAATACGCTCGGTCGTGGGGCTTACATACTACGTTCCACAGAGGACGGCACGATTCGGCTCTGGCAGACAACCCCGGGAAAGAGCTACGGACTCTGGCAAGGTGTCCCCGCTAACGGCGGCTGAAACGACTAGACTTTTTTCAGACATAATGCACTAGTATAATGCACGTCGTCCCCTTATTCCACTGTAGGTAACGCATGTCTGGTTTCTTTTCCGTCGGAGGTCTTGGCGCAGGCTTTATTAGTAGCATCGGTGTCTGTACTAATAATGCTGTCGCGCTCTGATGATATGTATTGTTTGTCAAATCCATCGACAGATATGTACCTGGACAACTCGAGACACACAGGGCCATTTCTATTGATAGATAACCGATAGAGAGAGCCTCAGAATAACGACAGTTCGCTCCCGCGAAACTATGGTGCGTAATTCTACCTTGCACACCGCATCCTGGACTGTTGGCCTAAAATTGGTCTGATCCTCCTAGTGAGACCCAGCCCGGGGTTCCGTGCCCCCACCGCAGCCTATGCCCACGTCTGTCACCCCCAGACGTGTTCGACCGCCTTCCGGCGATGCACCGGATGGAGCGCGATGTAATTGTGCCCGTCAACCCGCTCTTTGCTGAGCGTGACGATGCCCATCTCTGCCGCGAGCGCGGTGTATTCCTTCAAGCGGGTTACACCCGCACGCTCGTAGATGGTGCTCAGATGCGCCGCTTCGGCGGAGAGCAAGGTGCCGAGCTGCGACGACTCGACACGCGAAGTGCCCTCGGCGAGCTGCCGCTTGAGCACCTTGACGAGCGGCTTGAACTCGGAGGGGATCTGCGCCGGCCGCTTTTTCGCGACCCGAGAAAAGGTCTGCCAAGTGGTGCCATCGTCATCATCGCCGGTGGAGTCGTGGGCCGGGAGCGCGGTGGGGTTGGCGGGTTGGGGCGGAGCGAAGATGAACGGAGTGGCGCTTGCGCTCAAGCCGTAGAACGAGGAGTTGTCAAAACCAGGTATACCCTTGGTAACGGTAGTAGGTGTCGGTGGGAATGCTGCCGCGGCGGGAGACGCGGGCGAGAATAAACCTGGTGGGTATAGCGGCGTTGGAGCAGCTGATGCCTGTGATCATAGCGAACAGGTTCAGCACTGGTCTATGACGTCTTTCCCCACGCACGATACCACGACACTGACTGCTCACCTTCTGAGGCGGTTGCAATATCTCTCCTTCCTCCATCCCATCTGGGGTAGTAGGCAAGGGCGCTCGTACTATGTTGTTCGATACCTGTGAAGGCGGCACGATCAGAGCTCGAAAGCTTCATCATTAGGGAAGAATACATGGGTCCGGCGTACAATACTGGATGCCGCAGGAGCATCACTTGAGGTTAGGCTCTGACTTGTGCGGCATTCGAAGGCGGGCGGAGATTCTGATTGCGACGTGAGCAATCCCTCTTGATCAACGTTCATCCCAGTGAGCGACATTTCCGCTGGTGGATCCCCAGCGCCGAAAGCAAGCACAGCCGAAGGATCCGGATCTGCAGGCGGCGTGGACGAAGGTGGGGGCTCCGCTTGTGCGGTATGAGTGTCCGCCGACGGGACGAACAAGCGCCTCTGCCAGATGTCCTGCAGTGTTGCTTGCACAGCTGTACTCATCTTGCGCTTCAGGCCACTTTGAGGTGGCGGAGTGGGAGCAGTCTGAGGCGGAAGTATGGGAGCCATCGGTCGCGCGACTGCAGGAAGGGCCGGTAGGAAGTCGTCCGGCCAGTTGTATACGAGGTCGGCCTGGGCTTTCAGCCCCCCAGATGCGCTTTTGGGTGCGAGCAAAATGACCTTGTACTGTCTAAGACAAAGGATAGAGACAGCGTAAACGAAATCTCTGTCCCCTGAGATGAGGATGATGGTCGCTGGTGCGGGGTTGTCGATGGCGTGGGCCATCATGTCGACTACGTGCAGCAAGCCACACCCCGACAGCGTCAGCATGCATGAAGACCATACCCATGGGGCAGAAACACGCACCCATCATCATCTTGTCGGCGGCATCCTTGCGCCCGTTGTGTGGGCAATCGATGAGGGAGACGCCGCAGGATTGGAGTTCTGAGCGAAGGCCCAGCGACTTGAGGGACGTCTGTTCCGTGTACTGGAGATACGCCTTGAAGGTCTTGACGCTGCCGTGTTGATGCGCAAGACGACGAATCTTGTTCACTATGGTGTAGAAGGGCTCGGTGGCCGGCAGAGCACAATTTTCTGCACGAGTCCCGATCAGCACAGAATGCGAACACCTTGGCTGTGTAGAGCTGTGCTGACCATAGTCCCAAAAAATGGCCACATTGGACGAGACGTTCATGGTGCGGGTTCCCGCTGCTGTACCTAGCAGACGGAATAGATGAGGCGGCTGATGCAAACCTAAGCGACCTCGGCACGAAATCCTTGGAGGACGGTCTCCGCACCAATGATGGCGCTATATAAGACGGTGAAAGAGCGGGGTACTCACAAATGGGGTTGTTGAGCAAACACGCCTTGTGCGCGTGTTCATAGACACCCCGTGCACAATGAAAGAAGCAAGATACCTTCGCTTCGCACAACTTCATATGGCTCAGGATATACCTTCTTGGGAGTTGCGAGTTCCAGATCATGCGACGTATAATGGCCGAGTCGCAGAGCACTCAATGTGTCTGGTGTGGGAAGGGTTGTCGGGTAGTGCAGCTCAGGCACAACGGAGACAAGGTGTCTACCTTGTATTCGCTCCTTGAGCCAAACGCGTCCGATATGAGCGGGTTAACCGAACAAGAAACAATCAGGGCTTGGGTGCAGGAAAAATCGGCAACTTCTCTGACATGAAAGATATCGATGCTCAAATCCGTCCGGAATTTTGAGCAAGCTGACAGTCGTTCTCCTTCAAGTGCGTGGCCTCAGAGCTGGCGATGCGCGGGTGTATCAAACAATCGTTGCGGGGATCAGGTATGTAGTCACAATACGGCTTCAAGTTGGCAACACGAACCCAGGTCTGCCCGCGTGTTCGGGGTTTACCGAACGCTCCTAAAAGGGCAATCAGGAACTTCGGCTAAGCGCCTTGCAGACTTAGACAAAGAACCCCGAAGTGCAGCGTCTGTTGTTGGCGCATACTCCAGATATTCTAGATACGTTGAAGAAAGAATATGGTTTGTCCTCGTGGAGATGCGGGCGGTTTTATCATGAGATTTACTCATAAATGCGCCCAACGCACCGGAATTCACCACTAAGATACGATGAAGGCGTTCGAGATACTACATCAGCTACAGTAACCCGTCAAAATGACCTGTGGGAGCACAATTTCCGCACATCATATTTACGGGGTCCACCATCCTCACAATCCGTACGGAATTTGCCTTAAGCCTGCTTGAGCTGGCCTGCCTGGTGCGGTCGTGCTAGGAGATAGGATAGGCGCCCGCTGATGATGGCGCGGGACGTCAAAACGGTGTTCCGGTCTGTGCCCCTCTCGATCGCAATCGCCACAGACGGCCAAGCTCCGCGACTGGGCCCGAGCGGATTCACATGCCGTGCCCAAGCATGCTGTGCTCTCTGCGTCCTACCACACACTCCTTCGGTCACAACTCGGCCTGGCTTCGACGTCGTAAACGGCCCATATCCCCCCTGCCTGGCTTTTGGAATGGCTTCATCCTCTGACCATGTCGGGCGCACACTTTCGCCTTCGCCAACCATCACACATCATCGTTCTCACCGTTCTCCTGTCCGAGCAAACGACATTCTCGGCTCGATTGCCGGCGCGGCCCACTACTCCGGAGCTCTCCAGTCACCCAATAGCGAACCCCCTCTGCACCCCAAGGCATGGCGCAGGCGGAGCATGAGTCGCAGCGCGGAAAACCCAAATGTGGAACTCGCTTTCAAAGAAGTGCTAGAAGACCTCGAACAGGTTGGTGGCAATTGTGCGTTTCAGAGCGTAGGCTGATCATTGCTTCTACCAAGCACAGGTTTACTCCGGGAAACCCAGCTTGGAAATCGTTCGTCGGCGTTGGCATAAAGATGCAGTGCTAGAACATCCCTTGTTCAAGTGCACCAACCTTCATGAGATTAGTGCCGTACTGTTTGCGATCGTGAGCCCCTCTCAGTAAACACATCTAATCTCCATTCTCACAAATACCGAAAAGCCTCGATTGCTGAGGAAATCAGAACGTGTATCGACACGGATCCTGTCCGCCGGCCTCTCCCCCAATCGACTCGTGTATGCGCAGACCTACGTCTACACGCTGCGCTTGATCGGCATCCGGAAGGTCTGTCCGAATTATCATCGTTCCCTTCCGTTAATAGCGCTCATCTCCCGCCAAATCCCAGGAAATCAAGTCTATCGTGTTCGTCGACCTGGATGATGATATGAAGATCGTTCAGGTGATCGACGAATGGAACGGAGAAGAACCATCCCACCGGTGGGGCGCCGCCTCCTTCCGGAGGTTCCTTGCCAAGATCGTATCCTGGACGACACCGGTGCCCAAAGGCTCGCGATGACGCTTCTGTTCCTACCTTCCTAAAACGCCCTTGTACTAGTATTCCTTGATAATGCCGCCTAATCGCATTCGTCGACTGCTTCTCCTGGAAAATGTTCTCAGGGATTCGCGGTTTGGTGAAGGCGGATCATAGAAGACACTCATATCGACCAGTGGTTGTGTACTACTCGTCGCTTCGGATAAGTTGACGGCGTTGGGATTCCCTAACAGGCTCACACAGTGCTCAGGGCAGACTCCCTAGGACCCGCTTTGAGTGGCGCGGAGCAATCTGAGCCGCGGCGCTCACTCAAATGAGCATTACACTTCTCGGAGGCGAGTACTCTATGATTTGATTTTAGCTGACTGAGAGGTGAAGAGTAAACGTAACGTACAAACAGCGTTCACACCAACGGCCTAACCATCAAAAGGCTGACCGTCTCCAGCGGAATTACCCCACCTGTACGCCGCACGGGGAGTTCAATTGCACAGGCCGAAACGTCTCATGACCATCCCATGACCTCCACTTCGCATCCTTCTCTTGTGCATATGTACAGGTAGGCCAGGCCGGATCGCGCTCCAGGTACGTATAAGTATAGGGCGGTGGGAAGCTGGTCCGTCGTTCGTTCCCAGTGCCCTGCCGAAGCTACATATCTAGTAGACCCCGCGACTACCGACTCCACCCTCGACGCCCGCTGCGACTTCGCGACGTTCGGTAACGAGAGCTTGACCGCCGTCTATATCCACTCCAAACTATGAGCACTAGACTATTCGCCATGAGGAGAGCGTTCGCGGCAGCGAGCCGTCCGGACCGCTTGACAAAGGCGGGTGCGGCGAGCTTCTCCAGCACTGCGCGCCTCCACAATTCCGAGGATTGGAAGAAGACCGGGACGTTGCCTCCGTACGGCCCAGTGGGCGTCGCTCGAGCGTTAGCGACTCCAACCTCCGCAAGTGCGTCATTTAGTCATGCTCGAATTAGCAACAGTAGTATAACGCTTACTATCCCCAGGCGCGGAACCAACGCTCTTCACAAAGGAGTTTTCCCTCGCCGACCGCGTCGCGCTCGTTTCAGGCGCGAAGCGCGGGCTCGGGCTCGAGATGGCACTCGCGCTCGTCGAAGCAGGCGCCCGTGCCGTCTACTGCGTCGACCTCCCGAAGCAGCCCGGAGAAGAGTGGACAAAGGTCCGCGATTACGCGGCGCGCCTCAAAGGGCTCCCGAGCGACGGCCGGATCGAGTACCTCAGCGCAGACGTGCGCGACCAGGACGCGATGTGGAAGATCGGCGAGACCATAGGCGCGCGTGAGGGGCGCATGGACGTGTGCATCGCCGCCGCGGGCGTACTGAAGAGCATGACCGACTGTCTGGAGTACCCTGAGAAGCAGTTTCGTGAGGTACGTGTTCGTGTTTAAACCGTGCTCCCTATTTCCGTCCAGTGCTGGGATGGGTGGCCCAGAAATGGACGCCGAGGCGCCCGTGCGCCGCGGGAGCTGCGGGTGCCGCTGCGTTTGTTCTTCCGTAGGTGGACGGACCTTGGGCGTGTCGCGCATACTGCGCCCACGCCGTATGTGGTCGAAACTCCGGCGCGATGCGTACGTGGAGGATGTGCCATGGCTGACGCGTCATCCCTGCGCTGCAGGTTATGGACATCAACTGCAACGGCGTCCTGTTCACTGCGCAGGCTGCGGGCCGCCAGATGGCGCGCTTCGGGAACGGCGGGAGTATCATCCTCATCGCAAGCATGAGCGGCAGTATAACCAACAAGGCGAGTCTGGCCGTCTTTGTTCCCATTGCGCCCCGCGTTCCGAGGCCGGTCGACGCATCCGGCCGCGGGACGCGGAGGACGTTCGTTCGACTTAGCCCGGGCCACGGATCGCTGACTGCCTGCGGCGGCGCGCCTGCGCTCGTTCTGCAGGATCACGCCTGGGTGTCATACAACTCGTCGAAGTCGGCCGTCATCCAGATGGGGCGCAGCATGGCCTGCGAGCTGGGCCCGAAGCGGATCAGGGTCAACACCCTCAGCCCGGGCCACATATACACAACGTACGTACGTCAGTTCCCGGGCCGTCGTTGGTGCTGCGCGGGACTATTGTACGCGCGCGACTCGATCCTCGGGCGGTTCGGTGGCGCGGGGTCGCCCGGATATGCGTACGATAGCCTCGCGCACGCGGGCGACGACGTGCTGCGGCAGCGTCGAGCAGGGGCCGCGAGTGCTCGCAGGAGTAACTAGGACACGCGCGCCGCCTCGTGAGCCCGGACGCGGTATTGGGCTTCGCGAAGCACCAGCCCCGTGGCACTCGCACGCTCGCCCAGAGGGCTCGAGGCACGACGTCGAACCGCCGTCCTCGGGTCAACGACGTCTATCTGAGCCGCCATGGCCGCGCGACTGATCCATTTTGGCATTTCTAGCATGACCGCAGCATACCTTGACACGCAGCCGCATCTGCTGGACAAGTGGGCGAGCCTGAACCCGCTCGGGCGCATCGGGCGGCCAGACGAGCTCCGTGGGGTCGTAACCTGGCTCGCGAGCGACGCGAGCACGTTCTGCACAGGAAGCGAGTACGTACCCGTTTCGCTGCTCTGTGGCATGCAGCTTGGTGCGTGGGTGCTGACGGCGGTTGTGGCGTTCCCCCGCAGCATACTGGTGAGCGGCGGCCATCACGCGTGGTGACGTGCGGACTCTATGTGAGCATTCTGAACGCCGTCAGAGGATTCCGGGATCAGATGGCCAGTGGCGCTGTCTGCGGGTTTATGTCTTCTGGGTTCATATTGGAGTCAACAGCACATGGGTATCTTGGAGCGTTTGTACGATACGGTAGAGAAGCATGGAGGCTCAGTATCCATCAATGTCATTGCCATGCATGAAGTGGATAGACGGACGTACTACGCTGTTAGATGTCTTTTACGGGGATGTCACTAGGAAAAGTAGAAAAGAATGACGTTTAAAGACTTGACTTGTCCATAACGAAGGTACCACGAAAGGCGCCCCACGAGTGGGTCGCTGGGTACCTTCTAGTTGAA
Organism: Trametes hirsuta; assembly: GCA_001302255.2. Lineage (NCBI taxonomy): Eukaryota > Fungi > Basidiomycota > Agaricomycetes > Polyporales > Polyporaceae > Trametes > Trametes hirsuta. Next base: position 1,456,068 of record CP019376.1, read on the forward strand.
GTAAACCAACCGCTAGAGGACTTCATCACGATAGCCCACATTCCTCGCCCAGAATACATTGGCAGAATGGTACGTCGGTAGTCCGATTTGCGGGTTTTCGAAAATATGCTGACCCAACGAAAGTGATAGCCCACTGCTGCTAGATACACTTCCGCCTCCACTCGGCGAAGTCCTGCGGCCCCCGCTCAACCTGCCTCTCTCCCACAGCTGTTGACCCATTCGAAATGGCCCTTTACAGTACAGCCAACATATCAGTACGTGACTTCTTGGATACCTTCAGCAATCCGCAGGACACTGCAGAGCAGCGGGTCAAGTGGGGGGCACGGGTTTGGGTTAAGTGTATCTTGTAACCCATGACCAATGAAAAACCAGAAAGCACAATCTGCCCGTGTACGATAGCTGTCGGGTTAAGAGCGCAATCTGGGAAAAAGTTGGTTAGTGCTGTATGTCATACCAGGTGAGGAATGACGGCCGCACCATCAAACCACAATTCATAGCTGGCTTTGTACAGAACAGGCATTGGCCTACTACGCATACTGCCGCTATTCAATCGTATCGCGAATAGGCCTCGATGTTCACTATCAATGGATCATGTTAAGTCTAACGCTGGACTCATTTTCAATACTGCCAAGCCACGCGGCTATATGGCAGATTTACGGCATTAATACCGTGTTCACCGTCACTGGTAAACATAGCGGCGCAGCTAAAATACGGCGTGTATTCGTGAGAGGTGGAGGGCCGGACAACTCATCGCGCAGCGCCGCGTCTAGCATATGGGGAGGTATCCTTGTTGTCCCGGGGATGGGAAGTAAAGCGGGCGCACCGGAGGGCGGGGTTGCGATAGCGCAAAGAAAACGAGGACAGCGAGCGGACATATATAGCCCTGAGAGCAGCCGTACCTGGGGACGGAAGGGCGAGAGTACAGCAAAAAGTACCGCGGTCACCGGGAGGCGCTGGGTGAGAACGGATTCCAATCCTGCCGTGACGCTGACAACTACGGTTCCGTGCGACGAGCCCCGAGGACACACCGACGAGAGAAGGATGTTGGCGAGCCAGTAGGAGCCTCCGCGCGGACACGGCATGGTGATGTCGTGAGTGCAAGGCACGACCTGGACCGTAATGCGATGAACTAGCAGGGCAGGGCGAAGGGCGGAAGCCACGGATATCGCGAGAGAAGGGGGCTGCACAGACGTGGCGAGCCTGCGCCGCGCAGGTGGACGGCGGCTGCTCGCTGTGGACGACAGCGGCGAGGGCAAAGGACAAGCGACGGCGCGGACCGCCTTGCGGTGCCGCAGTGTGTGACCGGGGGTGACGGGGTGACAGGCCGTGACGCCGAGGGGGAATTGCGGGCCAAGGGGAGGGCGTGACACGGGGGAAGGATCGATCGAGATCTGAATGCGCAGCGGTGGTGACTGCGGAGTGCGCAGGCCAGTGACTTCGCAATTGGCTGAGGGCAGATCCCGCTAGCATTCCTCCCCTCACTGCGCATCGCAGCACTCCCTCTCTTTCTCTCCGCCGTCGTCCTTCTCTTCCTCTCCTACCCTCTCGTCCTTCTTCAGCGCGTCGACGCGCTCGCTTTCTCCGTCCTACAGCCTCGGCCAGCCCGCAATGCAGGAGCATACCCAGACTAAAATCGCGACGGTGTCTAGGAAGGGCAAGGAGAGGGAAACAGCTCAGCCAGACATCGCTGACAAGATTATCGCGCTTAGGCGAAAGCAAGCAGCGTACGTATTCCTTTGCATCATTGACCATGCGTTGTCCCAACCCCCCGCGTTCCTCAGGACCGCCGTCCCGCGCGAGCGGCCCGAGAGGACCCAACCGTCGACCTCCAGACCTCCAACAGCGCGCCCCTCCTCTCCCCGGCGGTTACATGCGCCTCCCGTCCCCAATCCCAACATTGTCGTCTCTGAAGCATCTCCCTCTCACATGGATGCGGACCCCGATGACTTTTCGCGCCGCCTCAAGATCTCCTACGGTTCACCAAGAACCTCGCATGCAAGGCCGGCTGCTAACGGTAGCCCCGGTAAGCTCTATAACCCGAATACCGACCCTGTGAGGAGACCTGCTATGACCGCCGAACCTGAGGCGATGTCGGACGGCGCCTCAAGTTCACACTCTCCCCGCGCGGTACCAGCACGCGTTTCGCCCTCACAACCTTCTCGTGGCGGCCCTGATGCCCACCGCCAACTCTTTGATCCTCGCAAACATGACGCCGTCCTCTTCTCTTCGCAGCATCGTCAACACGGGTCGGCCCCGCCTCATAATGGAACTCCCAACGTCGGGCGGCCCACACCAACCCCGAAATCATCTGGCGACTGGGTTTCGGCATCGTCAACATCTTCGGTATCTTACGCACACTCTACTATATCCTCTAATTTCACCCTCTCCTCGGCCACAACCGATTCCTCTTCCGCTTCTTCCGCTCTCTTTGATTCCTCAAATCCAAGCCGGAGATCAGAAGACAGCACTTCGAGTGCGAACGCTTTTTCGCGCAAGCTCAAAGAGTTATACCGCACTATCAGTGGACTCGAGAGTAGAGTGCTAGGCAACGATCGCGATCGTGAGCGCGCCGACGATAGCGAACGAGGGGTTCGGGGACCGGGTGTACTGATCAAAGGGCGTCCCGCGAGCACGGGCGCCTTGCGACCTGGGGCCAGCGACGAAGAGGAGTCGGAGCGGTGGCGGAAACTCGTCACCGACCACCAGGCGTAAGTCTCCTTCGTCAACAATACCGGCTGGCGTGTGCTAATGCATCTTTCTTTTCAGACTCGCGGAGAGTATTCGTGAGATGCTTGCGCTCACGCTAGCGCCCACCGTTCCCGCGTCTCTCAAGAATATCCCTCAGAAGTACAATCTGATCATCCGCCTCTGGTCACATGCATTTTACCATTTACTCGAGTCGTTGCGACATGCAGCGCGTCCACCTACGACGTCGCCGGTCGCCCTCGAATACCTGCAGGTAGGTCGCATGTTAGGGCGTGCCTTTCCATTCGTCTCTAAACGGAACTGCACTTTAGCAATTTCTCAACTATGCTTATGTCTTCTACGGTGGTTTGATCGAGGAGCGCAACTTCTCCCAGTATCGAGGCGCTTTCCTCGAGGCCTTGGGCGACCTTTCAAGATACTGGATGGCCGTCAGCGCATTGCTTGAAGGTACACACACCTCGAGCAACACTCTTACGACCTCCGCGATTGCGAAGAACAACCTACTCGTGTCTCACACACCAAGACCGTCGACCCCGAACGCGACAACCGACGCGTTGTCTCCGACCCCCGCCCGTATCGACGACAGCCCGCAGTCATCCGAAGCCGAGATGCCGATAGGAGTCGAAGCGATTGCCGGTGGAGTGGCGCATATGCAGAACATCCCGAGTGTCGGCCAAGAGGCTGCGCGCCTCATGGAGCTGGACTCGGACAAGGAGCGGTGGAGACAGGTCGCGAAGGATTGGTTTGCCCGCGGCCTCGCCATCACACCCAACTCCGGCAAGCTGCAGCACCATCTTGGCCTGCTGTGCCGCGACAAGGATGGTACAGACGAGGAGCTACGTGGCGTGTACCACTTCGTAAAGAGGTCAGTCCGCACGCGAGCTTGCCTGCGAAGTACCTGCTGACACCGAAAACTGTAGCATGGTCGCCTTCCATCCGTTCTCCACGGCCCGGGAGTCCGTTCTTGCGATGTGGTCGCCTAGCGCGCAGGCCCGGCGTCAAGCGCCCGACGCGCGCCTCACCGAGCTCTTCGTCTGCCTCCATGGCATGCTGTTCACCAATATTCAGCTCGATGACTTCAAGCGCGTTCTGGAGCGCTTCCAGGAGAAGCTTCAGATCGGAGGTAAGCTTCGCCGTAGCGCATGCCTCGGAACTTCACTGAATGCGCGCTAACTGTATCTACCAGACGGCGAGCAGGTAGAAGAACGCGAATGGATTATGATGGCGCTCATCAACATCGGTTCATTGTTCGAATACGGTCGGCCCTCTGCTGTGCTGCGTCGCGTCGCTGGTATCGAAACGCGTGTCCCTGGTGCCCCTGGCGCAAGTCCGGTGCTCGCGAACGGCGCGTCCGCAGGCAGAATCAAGGTGCTGATGGCGAAGCGCCTCGACGGCGACATGTCCAAGATGGACGTCGACGACGACGAGGCAGACATTGACAAGGCTGCCACAGGCGCAAGCGAGGCACCATCGCCGGTCTCTCCGGAGCCCGAACTTCCCACGGCGCTCCGACTAGCAATGCAATTGACGTTCGTGATGCTCTCACACACCCTCCGACACCCTCTACGAAGAACAAGCGAGTACGCACCGCCGACGCTCAATCCATACAACACCATCATCCTCACCTTCCTTGCCACCGTCCTCCGGGACCAAATCGCCCGGTCCGCGCTTGAGCGCTCGATCCCATGGGAGGACCTTGCTTCCTTCCTCACCAGCAGTGTTCCCCGCCGTGACATCCTTCGCGAACACCAGAAGGTTAGCGCGGAGAGCGGCCTCCTCCTCACCAGCGGCTGCAAGCCTCTCCCGGAGGATTGGTGTATCCGTGGCATGGGTTGGGGCGGAAAGAAGGTCTTCGAGCGCGGCTTCTGGACCAAGGACGCCGACACCGCCGGCGAGGAACGCAACGTCGAGGTCGAGGTTTTGGATCGTGTCGAGGCTGGAGATCATGCCATGGACGGCGTCGTGGTCGAGGACGAGACGGATGAGCAGGAAGGCGCGAAGGACAACCTTCCCGACAAGCGGCGATGGGTGCGCCTGACGCGCGCGGGCCTCAGAATAGCGCGCGACGTGCACGGATTCAAGTTTGCGTCGTCTTCGGGAGACGGCCGTCCATGCTGGAGAGTCGAAGGTGCATTGGCAGAGAAGGTCGCGTTGTGGCGGGAAGAGGAGCGGCGTGAGCGGGAAGTGGAGGAGCAGCGGTCGCGGGGGACGAAGTGGGATGACGACTCGATGGAGGTGGATGAGGCGGAGGGTGTGCAAATCGAAGACGACCTCAGCGAAGACGCCGAGGACTACGAGGGCGACTCGGAGGAGATCCGGCGGCTCAAGGTAAGCCACTCTGTCGGATGGGGTTGGCCCGATGGACCCTTAGCTGATATTGATGCGCTGCAGGAACGCCGGCGATACCTCCAGGCGCTCCTCGAGTCAGGACAAGGGCGCGCTGCGTCCTCGCCAAGTCCCCGCCGGCGTGGACCATCAACGAGGGGGTCGGAACCTGCTCGGCAGCAGTCGAAGATGGTCCCTGGGTACACGATCCTGGTCGTCGACACTAATATCCTGCTCTCTTCGCTCTCCGAGTTCTCTGCACTCGTCGAAAGCGGTCGCTGGACCGTTGTCGTCCCCCTCCCCGTCGTCATGGAGCTCGACAGCCAATCGACGAACGCAACCCCTCTTGGTCAAGCCGCAGACGCAGCTCTCAAGTACATCACTTCGCACGTCCGGACGCATTCAACATCGCTCAAGGTGCAAACCTCGCGCGGCAACTACCTGTCGAACCTCAATGTGCGCAATGAGCAAGTCGACTTCTCTAGCGGCGTCTGGGAGCGGAACATGGATGATCTCATCCTCCGCGCCGCTCTGTGGCAAGGCGAGCACTGGGTCGATCGTTCCGCGTTACTCAAGAGCGACGGCACCGTGCCTAAGGATATGTCTAGCTCGGCCCAGGTGGCACTCCTCAGCTTTGACCGGATGCGTAGGTTCCCTCAACATTTGTCAGCGATGATCATTGTTACTGATTATATGCACCTTCCGCAGTGCGCCTGAAAGCCCGCTCCCGTCAGCTCTATGCCGCCACCGAGCAGGAATTGGCTTCCATTCTCGCCACAGGCACGTAAATCGCTCGCGCCGAAGGATCGTCTGTGAAGGCGCGTTCCTCGAGCGCATCTTCGCGGTGGTCGGCCGTGGCTTCGCATGCGCAATATCTGGCGTCCTCGCTTACCGTTCCGATAGCCGCCTTTTGTGCGGTTCTTCCCCCGCCCCTCCGGAACACCACCTTGGGCACCCCAATAGTGCTGTCCGGACGGTCTCGAGCACGCGCACGGAGCGCCGTCCCCTGCGGGGCGCGCTCCGCCGAGGTCCCGCAGCGAACGCAGAGACTCGGCAGGGTACCCGAAATACTCTTACTCCGCCCCTCATCTCTCTCTGTCATATCACGCAGTAATCGTCTTCGTCTCGTTCGTCACGCAATATTTATTCATACGTGTTTACTTGTTGCATCACCTCCGCGGTACTTGGTACATACCCTCGTTCTCGGTCCTTAGTCTCTCCAGTTTGTTTGTCTGTCCGTCCGTGTTGTCATAGCTACCCACTCCCACTGTCTTTTCATGTATCAGCATCTCTAGCCGTTCGGAATAAAACAAAAGCATTCGCAGCCTGTCTCGTCGTATGCATTGAAAGAGATACCTGCCGTCGGGTACCTCGGGCAAGAGTCCCGGAAGCTGTGCAAGCGACGCTGCGTTCGTCGTTCGCAGCTTTGGACTTGCCACCATACGCGTCATGAATATACATTCGGGGATATGTTCGTATGCTCTGCTCTTCATTTCGGTCCCCGGTTCTCGACAGCCACAGTTCGAATGCCGGCGGTTCCTGGACTCTGGCTAGAGTACTCGAGCGTGCCTCGACCCGCAGTTCAGGTACGTGGCCCTCGAGTCCATGATTCGTTGCATCGTTACCGGAGAGCTCACGCTTCGACACGCTTCTACGAAGCCTTTCACTCAATTTCAACCTCTTCCCGGGATTTAGGCCTCGCACCATCATTGTAGAGTGTAAGCGTTAGCCCCGGGATCAGGCTCTTGGGGTTACCAACACGAGGCCCATCGCCACTGGCGGCGAGGCTGTCTACAAATGACTTTGAGGTGGGCTCGACCCAGGCAGCCATCTCGACATGCGACACACGTTTGGGCGGGTTCTGGTAAAGACCTCGGTGAGCCTCGCGTACCTCACGTTCCCATGCTGGTACTGAGTATCCGCCGCAGGGGACCCTTGCTTAGATTGCCCTCTCCTGATTTGCGCCCAACGGACGACTGTGCCGCCGGTGCGCGAACTAGGAAAGAGTACCATCCGAGACACCGGAGGTTTTGCACGGTCATTGAACACCCAGAATCCTTGGTCTCACGGGCGCAGACTCAAAGCCTACACCAGTGCACAGTTCATCACAGGCGTGCGCCTCGACTCGTTGAGTCGGTGCTCTGAATATAACCGCGCAACGCTGTGAGCGCGCAGCTAGCGTCGACGGGCCCCCTCGCCGACCAACTTGACCAACGCTCTGCCATCGGCTTACCTAGCACCAACCCCGGGACTTTCGTTTCAGGGTTCCTTTTGCAAGGCAGCGCCAGCCACAATCACGCCGATGGTGTGTGTGCGGGATCCGCGCCAGCGAAGATTTGCGTACAGTAGCGGCGGGGCGCGACTGCTGGTCGGCATCAGCCGCCCCCGCCATTTTTAACATTTCAAGTCGACATGAAGCGGTGCTATTACGCCAGCGAACTACCGCGACGATGCCCCGTATGGAGGGAGAGCGCGCGCGCAACACTGCCGGTGGGTGCTCGGGCGCATACAACGACCTAGATGTGGTCTTGTCGCGCGGCGGTTCCCTCGCAGCTAGTCGGAACGCAGTGATGGTGCGCACAGTTATGTCGTGAAGAGGCCTTGTTTGCGACGCCCCTAACGTCACCTCGATCCCGGATTTGTCCAAGGTTGCTGGACTGTTACCGGCGCCCATCGGGCGGTGACCAATAGCCGTGCGCGTTTGTTTCTCCAAGGGCAGCGCATTCATTCCAGCCTGAAGTTCGAGGGGTCCGTGGTAAGTACGTCTTGACTTTGCTGGGGCGTTTGGACTTACATGACATCCCACGAATGTGTGCTTATCCTAGTGTTTGTTCCAGTGCCTCTACAACCAGCGCGACGAGGTACTGAGCCCCGGAATTGTTACCGGTCGTATGTCGTAATGATATCTCATCAGCGCGCAGCTCCTCCAGCGTTCTGAAGGACGTTGGGCGGGAGCTACTAAGAGCGGAGTTTCCTTCGGGGCTCTCATAGACGACAATGGCGCATAGGGGGACCTAGTACACAGCAATTTCGGCCTGTGAGTCTCCATATTTTCTCATCGCTGAGGATGTTCTCACCCCGAGCCCTGGAGGGATCAAGACGACCTACCGCCAAGCGCAGCATGATCAAGGATATTTCGGTCTCACACCCGGTCAGCGGAGGTACCTATGACGCAGTCGCTCAGTGCCTGGCTCCGAAGCTTGCGCTTCCGCAACAAGCGCAGCGTCGATCTCATTCCGCTAATGCGGCCTGAACAATGAGATAGCACAAGGATATACTGACTATGGCGTTCTATGTCTTCCGGAAGCCCGACCACTATTCCGACCCGACACCCGTTCGCCGGCTCCGACTACTTCTGCTTCATCGGGAGTCCTACCGCAATATGACGCCCGGCAGACCCATACATCTTGCAGTTGCGGAGTGGCCTTGATTGTTCTCATACTACCGCCGCTTGGGGCGGGTTAATCCTTGGAGATGGGCTGGAGCAATCTGTCAACGTCCTGCTGTGGTTCGTATAGCATCTGTGCGGTCGAATCCCGTTTCAAGCAGTACGCGGCCGCGCAGCGTCGTCACTGCCAATTTGCGACCGTCGGACCCACATGCCCTTGTGAGAGACCCTTTTCCGCTCCATGACGCAAACTCAATCTTCCTTCCAGACTCATCCAGCCGCACGGTGCTGCAATCCTCGCCGGCAGAATGGCAAGCTGAGTGTGTGAACCCCCGCTGCGCGTGACGCCTGGCTCCCCCATACCCGCGCTGTCAACCGGCGAGAACCTGGCATCACGGATGGAATTTGTCTCGGTACCACCGCGTAGAGACGACCGTATGCGGACAACTTAGCGCACGAGTGAGGACAAGATGCTTCTGAACTTCGCGAGCGCTTTCGCCCCTCGGCGTAATGAATTCGTCACTTCTTGGAGGTTGTCCAACCGTTCTGGCCGGGCGCACACCGCCCGACAGGAGTCGCATCCCTGCGTTTGTTGTCACACGGGCGCCACGAAGCGGGCGTCTTATGGCGATGCTTCCCTGAAGGCGAAAGGGCAGAGACAGTGTTCCCGGTGCAAGCCCAACGGGTACGTTCCCTGCTGCCCCGCCGGCTTTCGCCGACGCTCGACCCCACGGCGCCCCAAAGGCTGGATTGGACGGCAAAAGGAGCCTCGAAGGCCCCGGTCGGTGTTGACAGTTTTGTCCGAGGGCACCGGAGGAATACCGCCAGGCCCACGGCCGGCGGAGACCTTCCAGGAATGGCAATCCGACCCAGGAGCTCGTCCAGAGCGATTACGACCTGCGTTGCAATGCAGCAGGGCTGTCTATCACCACGATCCTGGCGGCGAGCGTCCCGCGGCCACTCGCGCACACGCGCTCTCCGCACAGTTCGTGTTTGGCACCGGATTGTCTCTGCTGATCGTAGCTGTGAGCGCCTTGCGAGCGTTCTCCGACCGCACCTCGAATCTTAGCCTCCCGGTCCAGCGCTCTTCCCTCGTATATAGAACGCGACGCATCCCAGCCATTCCTCCTACTTGCTCAAGGCTCTGCCGTACTGCTCTCCATCTGTTCTCCCCCGTGTACCTAGTCCCCTCCACCCACCACCATGCGCCCCCTGAAGTTGTACGAGCACCCCGAGTTCAAGGCCGAGCCCGAGGACATCACTCTCCTCTCCACAATATGCTTCGTCTTCACCCTCGCCCTATTAGGGGCCCTCTTCATCCTCGGCATGTCCTGCCTCCTCTTCTGGGACGACTGTACTACATGTGAGCCGCAGTGTGCATTTTGCCAATGATCCCCCGCTCAACTCCCCTCTAGCCTATCAGAGCTATAGCTCGCGACCGCACATTGTCACCGTACGGCAATTACTCCAGGGCTGAGCCCGCCACATATCATATGCAGGCCTTATCTTACAGCGTCCTATGGACAGGTGAGCATCCGGAGTACGGCGTCGGCGCTACACAGTGCTAACACCGGACCACAGTAGAATGCCGTCTAGCCAGACGGGGGATTGTATTTCTAGATTTTCCCTCTCGCCTCCCGGCGCGACCACCGATCGGGTGAACCGGCCCCTCTAAGAAGCTATAACTGCGATCCGGGGCCCCCGTAAAATTCGATCGGATGGAAGCGTCCATTATAACTGGCGGCGGCCGGCGAACTCGAAGATACATGTAGAAAGTTCGCCCTCAGGCTCCCGCATCCGTCCCTCTGCGTCACACTATCATTATTATTGCGTCTATTCGTATTCATAGCTATTGCATGTACCAGTATACCGCACACATCGCTAGACCCTCGGCACGCTTATTTGTACCACCTCCGCGCTAAACGCAATCTTATCTGTTTCGAGTCTACAGACTATTCTGCATCTTTTTATGAAGATTCTGCCTCTGCCGATACACGCATAGTAATACATGACTCAAAAGATGCGCCTCCAAGTTTCCCGACGGCGCCCTGTCCGAGGAGACGACCAGGATATTCTCGGGATTATGTATGGTGCGCAGCACGGTGGCGATGTTTTGACTTTCGCGCCCTCCCGACGCAGGCGCCGGAAGAACCGACCAAGTCGGCATTAGGGGCAACTTTCAAACCTGATCGGCCTAGTATGAAAAGGAGACCATACCCAACATAGCAGGGAAAGTCCTCTGTCCATCGCCGAGTCGGTCTAAATGGCGTCGGCAAGGATGACTTGGCCAGGCCTCGGAGGACGCCTCGGTGTAAGCTGCATTATTGCACCATTGGTGGCTATACCGCCCACGCGGTGAAGCCGAGCACTGCTGATTTGGGCAACACCTGTAGTTCGCGTCGCATTCTCAGCACTTTATGGCCCCGCCCGCCCAGTTTCCTTGTCAACATGTCCGCCTTTCACCTGGTCATCGGTATCACCGGCGTGCGCAGCGCGGTGGATCAACGTGTACTGCAAGTGTACCGACTCCACGCACGGAGACACGACGGACCGCCCTGCTACTACTGCGTGCCAGTTACAAAGCCGACATTAGGGCGAATCGCTGTCCTTCCTGCGCAAGTCGTCTGTAGGAGAGAAAGGGCCAAACATAGTATGTTGTACCGGGCCCCCGGAACCACTTTGCGGCGCGCCGCCCATGGAGAGTCCGTAGACGTTGGACTGGATGACGGCGGTAACGGAGGAGGCCGCTGCCCACCCTACACGGGCGGACCTCTACCGCGCTCCGGTCGTGCTTCATGCACTAACGGCCGTGGCCTGCCAGGCGCCGTCGGGGTCCCACCAGGCGCGAGGAGGTGGCGGGATTGACCGGCCAGGGAGTGATACTCCTATAATCGTCGGGCGCAGGCCGTGATGATGACGGCGGCGCCGGCCTTACGCCTCGCTCAGACGGGGCGGGGCGTCAGCGGCAATCCACCCGTTCAAAGACCAACGTATGCAGTGTGGCGTTGATACACCATGGGCGACCCCGGGTTCACGCAGAGCATAGTGACATAACTCTGATGTTGAACAGATGTATGCACCACAATCCCCTGGTACCGATGTAAGTGTACGCACATTGCCCGAGGAATGCCTACCAAGCGCCTCCCGTATATGGCTAGCATGTGCTCTCCTGGCGAGCCGCCCGTCAGACAGATAGACGTCAAGGGCCGCGGAGGATGACGCGAGTGCACACTGGAATACTGGTTGCGGGGCCTGAGCGGACGCGCGCGATGAGCGGCCGGTGAATTATGGTTGATGCAGCTCTGGCAACAGTATCAAGAATGCCGCAGTGCGCGTTGCATGCTCGACCACACGCTCGATGGCGGTAGCTGAGGCGGGCGCAGGAGCGGGAGGCGGTGAGTATGACTGGTAATACGGCGCGCTGGGGCGGGGTGGGGCGCAAACCCGGAGGACGTAGACGCGCGCGGGGGTGCGCAGCGGGTCGTGTTGGTCGTGTTTCAGCGCATGAAGGTGGAGCGGAGAGGGAGAACGCTGGTCGAGACCAGGGCCCACCAAGCCAGTGGAGAAGTACTGGCCGATGTAGGAAGTCGCGGGGGAACCACAGTCAGGTACCATTGTTCGCAAATGCCGAGCAGCCGTCGTCCGGAATTTCACAGGTGAGTATGAGAGAGTTGCCTAGCGACTAGGCACCCTTTGTCTTGCGTCAACTTTGCACGTTCGCCGCAATACGCTAGACGCACAGTATTGGTTTTTATAAATCGCAACAACGTTGCACTCGAACGTAAATAGCGCGAGTGTGGCCATGAGCCGTATTCTTCCGTTGCAAGAGACCTTAATCTGTTGGTGTTTCGCCTCAAGATACCGTTGTGAATGCTCGTTACTGAGTGCCCCGCACCACTAGGAATATCAATGTACCCCCGCGCTCAAACTCGAGAAAGCGTGGCGCACGTACGGATCTAACACCGTTTTTTTCAACGTAATCACGAAGCCGGGGGGCGTTGGTGGAGCTAGTATTGGCACGGTAGACCCGGCTAATCTATAATTTGGATACTATGAGATACTGCCTTGTGACGGCCCTAGTAGCCCTCGAGGCCTTTCGCAAAATTGAAGGGAGTTTAAGATACTGAGTAATAGGGAATTCAGTGAGATGGCAAGACTTCCACGGAAAACGGCTCACAACAAATTGAAATGTTTCGAAACACATAGCGAATGAGAAAGGTTCAGTGGATATCGATAGGCTTCAGACGCACAAACGGGTGAAATGTGGTCAAGTTGCTTTCGGGACTTCGGCAAGAGCAAGGGGCAAATAACGGGACGTAGCGGAACACATGCACGCATATGTGGTGGGGTTTTGCGGGCGTACCAGGCCTGGAAACGATGTGATATCAGACTTGCGCGCGAGCTTCTAGACTACACATGCATGCCGGAACGGTTTTATACAATGATTTGCACTCCACTTCTTCTCTGATCCCCTGGCATTTCATCTACTCGAAGATCCACTTGGCCTGGTCGTTGGTGTACTGAACGATGCCCTCGGGGAACCAGCTGTCGGGATGAGGTCAGTGGAAAAAGGGACTCCGCCAATGAGGATGTACTCACAGCTGAATCTCCTTCTCGGCGTTCTCGACGGAGTCGGAGCCGTGGCAGATGTTGCGGCCAACAGCGAGGGCAAAGTCGCCACGGATGGTGCCTGCGCAACAGAGTTTAGGGTACGTGACGGAACGAGACACGTGCAAAACGCACCGGGCGCAGACGCGAGGGGGTTAGTCGCGCCGAGCATGGAACGACCGGTCTTGACGGCATCGAGACCCTCCCAGACCATCGCGACGACGGGACCAGAGGCCATGTACTTGATGAGGCCAGGGAAGAAGGGCTTGCCCTTGAGGTCAGCGTAGTCTGGGAGCGCGAAACCTAGTTAATCAGGCGCCCTAAATAAGTATAGATCATGGAAGACTTACGCTTCTCGAGGTGCTCAGGAGTGGCGTGGACGAGCTTAAGAGCGGTGAGCTTGAAGCCACGCTGCTCGAAGCGGCCGATGATGTTGCCGACGAGTCCGCGCTGGACGCCGTCGGGCTGGAGACGAATAACGGGCGCGTTGAGCGAATTTGTCCTCGGCGGGAGCGGGTGGCAGAACGGGCGGATTTACCTTGACCATGATGTAGGTGCGCTCGGTGACAGACATGGCGATGGTGGGGGTGGGCTGGGGAAGGTGGAAGAGGATGAAGAGATGGAGGAGGGCGAAGAGGACGACCGACGTTTTATAGCACATCTCTCCTTCGATCTTTAGCAGGCCCGTTAATCGATGCCAAATCGGGCAGCGCGGCGAGTGTCCCCCGCCACCGGAAACAAACACAGCCAAATAGAGCTCGGGCAGAGTCGCGGTGGGTGCGGAGGCGCTGGCGCCCAACAACAAACGCTGCATAGACTTGGACAGCGACGACGATGACCGTGCTCGGCCCCCTTGGTCCCTCCCTCGCCCCTGCGATTCGCAAGAACCGCACTCTCTACCAGTGGCTCCGCCCCGTCGCGGACTGGTACGCCAACGCCGCGGGCCACAGAAAAGTCGGCTTGAAGTACGACGACCTCCGTACGTCACTTTTCCTTTAGGTCGTCGGAGCAGGGTTATGAACGGTCCTCTGTGCAGTCGTGGAGGAGCGACCTGACGTGGAGCGCGTGAGTCGACTCTGTTTTAGCCGAAATTATACGTTTACTGACCGCACATGTAGGCCATTGAGCGTTTGACTCCCCGTCAGCAGTACGACCGCGCATTCCGCTTCAAGCGCGCCTCCCAGTGCAGTGTGCTCCACGACGTTCTTCCTAAGGACCAATGGATCAAGCCTGAGGAGGTAAGTACACTTGTATTTGCATCGCTTCGCCTACTTCAATGATTTCTGTGCAGGATGTCCGGTATCTCAAGCCCCACGTCCAAGCAGTGGAGCAGGAGGATCTTGAACGCAGCGCCTGGGACAACCTTGCCGTCGAGCGGAGGAAATAGATGCCATTCCGCAGACTATTACTACACCTAGCGGGCCTACCTTGTCCTCTAATGCATCCCGTTCTTGCCCTACGTTCTCTACGCCGGAGCTGTGTTGCCGGCTTTATCCAGCCAATCAGGAGCCTTGTATATCACCGTCAGCGCGGACTGGGACCTCTCTCTTTGCCGGAATCTTTGCGCCTCGGTTTGCGCCTCGGTATGGGTGCCCAGCATTGCGGGTGAATCTTTGCACGTATACGGGAACATGTGTTGCGTGGAGCATACAGAGCATTCTATATAGCCGAAGAAATACAAGCGAACAAACTGCCTTCTATCGTGTCACCCATTAATCTGTTGGATCCCAGGAACCCCTCGCAGATCACAAGTGCTCGCCCCCGATCGTGTCGATGGCCTTGAGCAGGGGCGAGACGACCTCACCACCCTTCTTCTTGTAGAAGTCGACCACCTTCTTGCCCACGTTGGCGATGTCTGCGAGACGACCCCATCAGTCAGGGTCAAAAGGATGTAGCAAGTGACGTACTGGGGCCAGTGAGACCGAACTTCTCGTAGACCTTCTTGTACGGGCCGGACGCACCCCAGCCAGTGAGGCCAAACGCCTGCGGGACGATCTTCAGTATCGATGAACAGGTACACTAGCAGGACGTAACCTTACCTCGTGGCTGTACTTCTGCCAGCCCAGAGTCTGCATCGATGTGTGAGCGAATGTTCTCTCCGCAACGTGTGAGACGAAGTACTTACCGACAGAGCCTCGACGGCGAGGATGGGGGCACCGCTGCGGAGCACGCTAAGCTTGTATTCCGCAGGTTGCAGGTCGAAGATCGACCAGCACGGCAGGCTGACAACACGAGTCTTGACACCCTCCGCGTTGAGAGCCTGGGCCGCCTCGAGCGCGATAGAGACCTCGCTACCCGTGCTGACGATGGTCAGGGCCTCACCCGCGACCTCGTGCACGACATAACCACCCTTGAGCGCACGCTCGATGGTCGAACCCTCAAGGTTCGGCAGGTTCTGGCGCGAAAGCGAGAGAATGGAAGGCGTGTGCCGGCGGGTGAGCGCGGAGTGGTACGCTGCGGACGTCTCGTTGCCGTCGGCGGGGCGCCAGAAGTCGAGGTTGGGGATCGCGCGAAGGTGCACCGCGGTCTCGATCGGCTGGTGCGTGGGGCCGTCCTCACCGAGACCGATGGAATCGTGTGTCGCTATCGATGGGGTTCAGCACACGGCGAAAACATGCGGAGGAGAGAAGGATACTAACCGACCCAGATGACCTGGTGCTTGCTCAGTGCCGAGAGGCGGACGGCACCCGCAGCATACGACACGAAGTTCTGTAAAGGCTGATGAGATTCCCCGTGGGGTACAAGAGTAGGACGTAAGACGCACCATGAAGGTCGCGACGAAGGGAATGATACCACCATATGCGTGCAGGCCGTTCGCGATGGCACCCATGCCGTGCTCACGCACACCATAGCGAATGTAGGTACCCTTGTAGTTGCCAAGGCCAGTGTTCTCTGGCTGGAAATCAACCATCGTCTTCGTCCGCGTGAGGTTGCTACCAGTGAGATCCGCAGAGCCTCCGATGAGCTCAGGAAGGACAGGGACGATAGCAGAGAGGACGATCTCAGAGAGCTTCCGGGAAGCCTGCGCAGCGTCCGACGCCTTGTACACGGGCAGGGACTTCTCCCAGCCATCGGGCAGCTTACCGGCGATGCGACGCGTCAGCTCAGCGTACTCAGTAGGGTACTTCTGACCATAGGACGAGAGGAGGTTAGTCCAAGTAGCCTCGAGCTTAGCCCCACGGGCGGCAACCGCGTGGTAGATGTCGTAAGTCTCCTTGGGAATAAAGAAGGACTGATCAGCAGGGAGGCCGAACTTGGTCTTGAGAGCCTGAATATCGTCGGCCTTGAGGGCTGTTTGTCAAAAGCGTCACTACGCGCGACCTCATTCACGGTCTGGTGATACCATGACGTACGAGCACCGTGGACACCGTGAGTACCCTGCTGCTTGGAGCCAAAGCCAATAGTGGTGCGGAGGCGAACCAGCGTGGGCTTGTTCTTTTCCTTGCGCGCCTCTGCGATGGCGTTGTAGATACCCTCGAGATCACTGAGAAAATGGTGAATACCCGCAGTTCTTCAACGAGAGTTGAATTGTACCTGTCGCCGTTGTCAACGTGGAGAGTTTGCCAGCCATACGCCTGGAAACGTTTCTCAACGTCCTCGGTGAAAGCAACGGCAGTGTCGCCATCAATAGAGATGTCTGCATATCAATTAGCCACCATCCTCAACGATACGGGTGGATTGACGCAATGCTCACGGTTGTCATCGTAGATCTGCGTTGCGCAATCAGGAAGCGCAGATTGGGAGCCATTCATCAGAACTCACCGCAATCAAGTTGCCAAGCTGCAAATGACCAGCAAGGGAAGCGGCCTCACTCGCGACACCCTCCATCAGGCAGCCGTCGCCAGTGAACACTGTAGACAGTGATTAGCATTATTCACGGAGACAAAACGTTATGTGTACCATATGTGTAGTTGTCAATGAGGTTGAAGCCGTCCTTGTTGAAGGTCGCGCCGAGGTGGGCCTGCGCGATAGCCAGGCCCACGCCGTTCGCAAAACCCTGGCCAAGGGGACCGGTCGTAACCTCTATGCCATCTGTGTGGCCCGCTTCAGGGTGACCGGGAGTCAAAGAGCCGATCTGGCGGAACTGCTTGAGGTCATCGAGGGAGAGCTTGTAGCCGAGGAGGTGGAGCAGGATGTATTGGAGAGCACAGCTGAAGGATCAGAGTGTTTGAGTCCCGTGCGGCTACGTACGGCGTCTCTAAGAGCACTCACGCATGTCTATGGTGCGATAAAATCCGTCAGATCATGCAGCACAGTACGAAGCGGGTAATACATACCCATTGGACAGAACAAATCGGTCGCGGTTAAACCACTTGGAGTTCTTGGGGTTCGCGTTAAAAAAGCTGGCATGGGATGAGTGGCTGCCGACCCCGTAATCCGCGCAAGGAACATACCGAGTAAACAGGACATGAGCGACCGGGGCCATGCCCATGGGTGCACCTGGGCATGCCTCAGTCGACTAGATCGAAGATCCCGCCGTCGAAGGTGCTCACCGGGATGGCCGGAGTTGGCCTTGCCAACGACATCGGCCGCGAGGGCACGGATGGTGGCAATGGCGATGTTGTCTGCGGGGTCAGAGGCGAATTGGGACATGGCGGTATGGAAAGAGGAGGAGGAGGGGGGCTTAGAAATGGGCTATATACTCGCGTAACCGAGGTCACGACATGGCTGATTTATCTAATCAGGCATCCACAGCGTCACCTTGGGCGCTTATTCCTCGCTCGTGCCGGTCCGGCTTGTTCCTTGCTTTCCTGAACAACCTGCTCTCCCCCCCTCACCGTCCCTCGCCGCGTTCTCAGACGGGTCTGTGCGTGGTTTCGCTAAACCATCACGCTGCTAGGCACTTGCTGGTATCGACGCTCTCCGCTTGCAGCATGCACCCGCAGTTGACGGAAAAGAAGCTAGGTTCGCATCCTTCTCCGCCCGTGTCGCTGCGAGTCCATACACGGTATGTCTCCGTGGGTACTGACACATTTATTCCCATAGTCTGCTTGGACTTTATTCAGGCACTTGACGCATGCCACGCCAACGGGTGGTCGCGATGGACGGGTGCTTGTAATCAGGCCAAGCACGACCTGAACATGTGCCTAAGGAAGGAGGTGGGTCGCTGGCTACCCCCCTCCTCTTTGCGGCACCTTATCTATACCGTGTGGCGTTAGCGAATCGACCGCACGACCAAGAACCGCGAGGATGCGAAGCTACGGCGCCATAAAACTGAACAAGCATGGAAGGATCTACACGACGACTGAGTTTTGCAGGCCTGGCAGTTCGACACCGAGCCGCGGTCTAGGCACATTGTCGTGAAACTCGTTCTCCCTCGCACGTTCCAAGTAGAGCACGCTACGACCTTTTCACTATTGGGCGGTACGCTTCCCTTGCGACGAAGGCGTTCACGACATTGTGGTGCCTGTGGCCCCCCTTTCTGATGCTGTATATGCCATTAGACAACCCCACTCATCATACATGCTCGCCTTGCGTATCCAGGAATATCACTCCGACTTAGAAGAAGAGATTCATCTTTGGGAGGAAGTTGCGGCGGCCAAGAACAACCCATCTATACAGTTTGGGTGCCCTCGAGGTGCCGTCGGGCATCCCGTTAGCAACGAGTATGAAACTGTGTCATTTTATCATGATCTGGTTGGCGATCCATACCTTAACGAACAGGTATGGCTCGATGCATTCTATGCGAATGCACAGCTTTCTGCGGTGATTCCGTCCCCCCCTTGGTACAATTCATTGAAAAAACAGAGTCAGAGAAGGGGACCCTTCATCAGCGTATCATACAACATCGTACACTACATCTGGTAGTCCCGCTTCACAGTTTAAAAGACACTTCGCTCCGGCCTTGGGTGACGGATGCCGTTGTAACCTGCCCGCCCGCAAAGTAGCTCACCGATACCAGTTCAACTTCACCTCCGACCACGCGCACAAACAATTCGCCATTTTTCAACGTAGCCTCCACGGTTCCAGCTATGGTAGCCAATTTCCCGGTGGGTATCTCCGCCTGGACAACTTGCCCTTCGTCAAGCTCGAAGACCCTCACCTCCAACGCCTTCGCGTAATCGTAGTCCGGACGGCCGACATTGTCCGGGCCAACGCAGAGGATACTGCCTTGACGTACCCACACTGAGAGCTCATCAATGGGCACTACCTCCTTCACCCACGTAGGTCCCGTGAGCGTGCGCGAGGGATGGAAGAACGACGTCCACCGCCCGGCTGGGAGGTAGTACTCGGATTCTTCGCCGTCCGGCACGAACACAGGCGCCACGAGAAGGTTGGGCCCAAGCATGTACTGCCGGTCGAGGTAGTGCGTCGTTCTGTCGTCCAGGAACTCGATGAACATTGCCCGTTGCATGGGATGGCCCTTGGTATGCCCTTGAAGCGACTACACGGATGGTAAGTACACATAGATCGGTGTTGATGGCACAGCGGGTATAACGTACCAGGCCGTAGAGGTAGGGCATCAGCCTATGTTTCGCATTGAGGAACTTTGCCATGTAGGTTGCTGCGGCCTCCCCGTACTGCCATGGCACCCTGTACGACATGGAACCATGGAGCCGAGAATGCGAGGAGAATAGTCCGTAGGCGACCCAACGATGATAAATCTCCGGCGGGGGATGTCCCTGTGGCAAAACGTCAGCAATGCACTACGTCCTACGGCCGCGGCGTAGAGTGCTTGCCTCAAAGCCGCCTATATCGTGAGAGGTAAAAGCAAACCCAGAGGCAGTCAAACTCAGGCCTCCACGCAACGTCTCCGCCATGGCTTCGAAGGTCGACTCGCAATCTCCCCCCCAGTGCTGTTGGCACGGAATGTTCAGAATCAGCACGATAGCAGCAAATCCCACCACATACTACAGGGAACCTAGCAAAAGACATGAGCCTGAGTCTCCTCAACCCTTTTGATTGCCGGCACAGCTTACCTTTGTCCGCCAGCGGTGGCGGAACGAGCAAATACCACCGCTTCGCCTTTACCCAAACGACGCTCTAGTAAACGGAATACCATCTCATTGTAGATGACTGAGAAAGTGTTGTGCACGCGCATAGGGTCCGATCCGTCGTGGAACACGACATTGGCGTGCGGGATGCGCTCTCCGAAGTCCGTCTACAATCGTATCCGAGGCGTCAGAACGAGAGAGCAAGTTCCGATGTAGGAAGGGACATCACCTTGAAAGTATCCACTCCAAGGTCCACGAGAGCGTTCAGTTTCGCCTCGTACCATTCCCTCGCCCTTGGGTTGGTGATATCGACCACTCCCAGGCCTGGTTGCCACAAATCCCATCTACGACCCGTATCACTATATGCGGTTATCAGGTGTAAAACGGCAGCGCGTACTGCCAGGGTGTGCCGTCCTTGCGCTTAATCAGGTACCCCTCCTGCACTGCTTCCTGGAAGACAGGAGAAAGTTGAGAGATGTATGGGTTGACTTCGAGCGGGGAGAAGAATACCATCAGTTTCAGGGCGTGAAAGATAGAATAGAAACTCACTCCAAACACAGATCTTAACCCCATACTTCTTCTTGATCTCAGAAAGATATGCCTTCGGGTCTGGGAAGTTGTCCGGGTCGAAAGTGAAAGAGCACCTTAACGTAGAAGTCGATAAATTCTGCGATATTGGAAAACAGTAGGCGGCGGCCGGACGCCAGACGCACCATTCGTACTGCTTCATCCAGAAGCAATCCAAGTGGAACACTCGAACCGGGCAGTTCCGTGTCTGCATCCCTTCCAAGAAACCGGACACGGTCTTTTCATCGTAGGATGTCAAGAAGGATGTAGAGAGCCACAGCCCGAACGTCCACGAGGGGAGGAGTCTGCAGTTTTGTGAGACTTAGACCCTTGGCAATTACATAAACAACACCTACGCAGGGCGACCAGTAAGGCGAGTATAACGCTCCAGGATCTAATGTCCATGGTTAGTACAACCCAGAGCATCATCCGATCTAAATACTCGCTTCCAGTGGCGTCGGTCCGTATATGATGAAGTACTCAAGGCTCTCACCGGCAACACTGGCACCGACACGGCTGACCTTCTCGCTTCCGACTTCGAACTCCACTTCACCAGGGTGGTTGACGAACACCCCGTAGTTGCGGTTAGTTATGTAAAATGGCACACATTTATACGCTTGTTCGCTGGACGTGCCACCGTCTTGATTCCAAATGCTTACTGATTGACCTATCCATGCTCGTCAGCCCCAAGCAAGCAATGCAGATGGTGTGCCTCGTACCGTTCTTGACGAACGGTCCGAACTGTTCGCCCAAACCGTATATGAGTTCTCCGGGTGAGAGGTTCAGCTCCGAGTGGATGTATCGAACAGTCTCCGGTGGAGTTTCTGAGCGGGGGTTCGAACTGGCGTCGGTCGTAAGACAAGAGCTGTTCGATGCGCTACGAAGCGTCCATTTATACGGGACGTCATAGATCGCCTGGTGCTTGTACCCGGCTGCAGTGAGCGTGCGACCGGGGGACTTGAACGTGATCGTATATGGATTCTGAGCTATTTCCGCAGTCAGCCCGCCTGTGGTGACCGACCAGCTGTTCTCCGCCTTGGAGAGGGTAACCGCCTGGGCTGGTGGATCGTCTGGGAAGAACGCGATGTTGGGTGTGGGGTCGATGTGTTTGAAGTGCTCAATCTTAACCCCAATGACTCCTTCGGTAGGAGAGTGTACGCGAACGCTGAGAACAGGACCTGCAGGTCACCCACACCAATCAACATCTACATGACCTAAACAGTCGGAAAAGTGTATACCTGCTAGGGTGTCACCGCGATGGCGGATGGGTTTGGTAGCGACCTGTAAGTTGTAACCGTCTCCGACGTCCAACCCTTGAACGACTTGAAGCCCAAAGGATGGCTTGACTCCACTCTTCAGGAGCCAGAAACCGTCGTTGAACCGCATAGTATGAGTGAGCCGGCGGCCGTGGGGTCGTCGTCTTCGAAGAGGGGGGTGCTGACTCTTTAAACCATACCTAGACCACGCGAACAGGCAGCGCTATAACACGGGCCGCTTCCTGCGGTCCCCGCGGTGCGGAGCACCATGAAAGTTGACCAAGTCCTGGGGCCCCGACTGACAACAGAGGGATGTCACGACATCGCAACAGAACAGTTCCAGTCGATTAGCCTTTGCACATGACGGTCCCAACGACTAATCTAGAAGCCGTAGGCACTGTTGGTCAACCTCATCGGAACGTTGCGGGACATGTGAAGCCTTAGCTGGCCTTCGCGATGAGCACTATCCAAGCGCTATAGCTATCGGGGTGGCGGACACGGCTTAGGACCAGGCTATAAAGGGACAGGCACGCGCACTAATCGTTAACGTTCCCGGAACGCGCGGGCCCCTTTCCGGCTCAGCCACAAGTCGAGGCCAACTGGAGCCCACGGTCAACTACAGAACGATAACTCACGTCTTTCCAGCTTCCATCAGCTCCTGCCAAACTATTGGAAAGGACCACGAGAAAACGGGATTTTTAAGCCTGCTCAATAAGCAGCACGAAGAGGATTCAATAAAGAGAACGCCAATACCGACGACCCCGGAGATCCAATTATGAGCGCCATTACTGACTCGATCCTAGAAAGCCAATGTAGCGACAAGCTCTGGCTTGAAACGCCTCTCATCCGTTCCGCGCATATCTCCTCACTCCTGCAATCCAATGTGTACCTTAAATTCGAAGTAAGCGCTTCTCTACGCCTCGTACTAGTGACTAGCTGACCCTGTCATAGACGCTACAACCATCGCAATCGTTCAAATATCGAGGGATCTCCTTTTTCGCGCAGAATGCGCTAAGAACCCACGGGCCGGACGTTCACCTCATAATCGCATCGGGAGGGAATGCTGGATTGGCGGCAGCGTGCGCCGCGAAGGTCCTGAAGCTCCGCTGCACCGTGTACCTCCCGCATGGCGTGAGTCAATCGACCATCGACTTCATGCGCAAAGAAGGAGCAGAGGTGGTCGTCGCAGGCAGCTACTACCTAGAGGCTCTTCGCAGAGCAGAAGAGGCGGTCCAGGCCGAGCCCAAGGCGTGAGTACCACAATGGTACGGTTAACATCCCCAATATTCACCAGAACACAGGGTGATGATTCCGGCGTATGACGATCCTATCTTGTGGGAGGGACACTCCAGCATGATCCACGAGATACAACGCCAACTCCCCAAGGGAACGAAACCCGACGCGATCTTCTGCAGCGTCGGTGGGGGAGGCCTCGCGGGTGGTGTGATCGAGGGCTGCCGAGCAGTCGGCTGGGATGATGGTAAGCCGTTGTCGGAACGCACGCATCTGAGAGACACTCACGTCGGTTTCAGTGCCTCTTATAACAGTAGAGACACATGGTTCAAACTGTTTCTACCAGGCGCTATCTCTGAACGAGGGTCCGTTCTCTGGCGATGTGTCCTCCAGGCAGGTCTTTGAAGGCACCCGGGCCGAACGCTGCCATGCACACGACGTGACCGTTGCACACCTATCGACTCTGCGGTCAAAAGCCACATCGCTCGGTGCGTCATCCGCCTCAGCGGCCATCGTCAAGAAGGCTTTGAATAGGAAGGGGGGCGTGAGGAGCATATGCATCCCCGACGAAATGGCCATGCAAGCCACGCTTCGCTTCGCAGGTTCGCACGCATCCTGTTCTGAGATTCCCTCGCGAATCGTACGACTGACCCGGTGTTGTCATAGAGGACCATAAAACCCTAGTTGAACTAGCGTGCTCCGCGACGCTCGCCCCAGCATATAAGCCCAGCGTTTTCCGAAGGTTGGTGCCGGTGTCTGAAACGAGTCAACTTGCAACCATCGTCCTCGTTGTCTGCGGTGGATTCAAGATCTCTCTGGAGGATTTGGTAGAGTATAGAAGGACTGTAGAGGCAGATGTTGCGGCGGGCGGGGACTGGGATGTGGCGTACAACGGCGAGACGTTCACAGCATCGAAGGCAGAGTGAGGGTAGCTTGCAGACGTAAAAATACAGTGCGAGGAAGCAACAACGATTAAAACGGTGTAAAAACTGGCGGGGAAGAAGCGCGTGTCTATTGTATTGTAAACATCCGACGGACTGGCATATAGACGCAAGGTGCTCACCAGAGCTCTGTAGGAACTCACTTTTGCTGCGGAACGGCAGCGGCAGCCTCAGCCTCTCGTTGCGCCTTCCGCTCCAAGTTCCTGGCCCTGATCTTCGCCAACTCTTCTTTGAGTGTTGTCGAATCCGAGGGGATATTCTTAAGAACAGTGAATATTGAACAGATGCAAGGGTCCTGCGAGGAACGTACGGTGTTTATTCTGTGCTCCGGCGGAAATATCCTCTCCTTGTACTGTGTCGCGCGCGCATAATTATTCTACGCAGCGACCAGAGCAGGAACACAAACTTACTGGGAGGACATTCTTCGCGTACCAGTCTGGGTTGCCATAGTGTACCAACATAACCACCGGGAAGAATACATATACGGCGAACTTGAACACCTCAAGATTAGGACCGCCCATAGTTGAAACTCGAGTGCCCGTTGAGTATTCCTAGACTGAAGCCGAGAAGGAGACGGTGGTGGTCGCAAGGGAACAAGTACTGGCCCCGCGTGGAGAAGCGGATTGGAAAGTCAAACAGCCCGTGCATGCCCGGGCCGATCCAGGTCGACCGTTGGGCGTTTACTGGGATCAAAGGATTCCGGCAACTCACTGATCGCAACCGGTACTTATTGGGCAACTGTCTTCCTGCTTGGCGCACCCAGGCTCCCTCCAACCAGATCCTGCTGTTTTGTCGGCATGTTCTTCTGGCGCTCAAAGTCCGGGATGGGTATAATGCTATATTGACTGTTTGTACGCGACGAAGGGGAAAGAGACAGGACGAGCTCGCGTCTACGAGAGTCAAGCCGAAACGCAACAGCTGAACGTCGCCAATTCGAAGGGTCCTGTGGATTATCATAGTGCGTAGATCACGTCTAGCAGAAACGTAGCGGCCGTCTTGATCATCTCTACTCATGCACACATTCATGCCGCGAAGAACAAAGCAGCAACGACACCGGCCAACGCCGCGGCGCTCGATGCGCTCAGGCCGCTCGCGCCGCTGCTACCGCTACCACCCGACGAGCCACCGGAGGCACTCGGGGTCGCAGTGGCGACGGCACCAATACCGCCAGTGACGGGGCCGTTGTCCTGGAGCTGGAGGTTCAAGGAGATTAAGCTAGGTTTGGCCGTAAATCTATACGAGAGGTCCTTACCGTCTTTTCTGAGCTGCCAACCTTAAGGGCGGCCGCCTGCCAGGCGTCGTGGGTGTTGCCAGTCGAGGGAGCGTTGATAGAACTACGGACATGGTCACATTTTATGTTCGGTGTGAACCCCTTTTTGCTACTCACCCGACCATACCCAAGCCGCAGTGAGTTGGCTCCTTGCAGAAGAAGTAGATTGCTAGAGACCAAGGTTGATGAGTACATGACCAAGAAGACTGTCCCGTGTACTTACGGATCTGGTCATTGGTCACGTTAAGCGTGAACTGGACACCCTGCTGCAGACCGGAGTCGAAGCCAGAAGCGCCATTCTGAGCGGCAATGGGCTGGCACGGGTTGTTGAAGTCACCCTGGGTGACCGAGTGAGGAAGGCCGGCGCTGAACTCAAGCTTTAGTGACTTTTCGTGGTCGGAATCAAGGACACTCACTTGGGGAAGAAGAACGTGATCAATGTCCCGTTCGACGCCGTCACGTTAGCAGGACTGAAGACGAAGTTGCCGCCAGCCGCGACGTCGATCTGTGTTGCAACATGAGTTGATGGTGAGGGGGTTTGGAATGCTCAAGTCAACTGACGTTGATCTGTCCGGATGTGCTGGGGGGTGCAGAGGGCGCCGCCACCGCCGCGCTGCTGCTTGGTGCGGGACCGCCGTAGCCGTAACCGCCATATTGTGGGTTGGCGGCTGCGAGCAGAGGAAGGAGGGCAAGGGTAACCGCGGCCGAGAACATTTTGGCTGTCGTGAACGTCGATCGAACGGGGTCGGAGGATGGACGGCGGTCCTGGAATAGCAGCTCGCTGGCAAGCGGTGAGGGTCTATACCGAGGGAACTTGAGTCTTTATAGCCCTGCTGTCATCCACAAAGAATTCGGATGCCCCCTGCCTCCCGGGCCCCTGCTTCACAAGGCTGCGCAGCTGCGGCTGTGTGTGTGTCTCTGCCGTGTATGGCGCGTGAGTAAAGCGGCATATACACCGATGGATGTGGTGGAACGGATGCCCGAATTTTGCACCACCTCGCGCCCAATCATCATCGCACCCACTTCCCGACATCTTGGGCGTTGTTTTTAGCGGCGAAAAGTGAAAGCAGTCATTCGCACAGAGAGCGCTGGCCGCGTTTCACGGCGGGCCTGCCGAGTCTTCTGGTTCCCTCGCGAGAGTTGACACGGCTGAGTGCCCACGCCTAAATGCCTCCCACAGTGGGAACTTTCGCGCGCATTTGGGCGGAGCTGGCACATAACAACGGTTCGAGAAGAGGGGTTCCGGGATTCATTCTTCAACGCATGTCATGGGTGCTGTCTCCCGCAGTCAATACTTGGTCATGCCAACAAAGCGAGATCATCCTGCAACATGCAGGCGTACCTTGAAACCCGAGGACTTCATCGAGCAGGGACAGACTTGCGGGTGTCCGACGCGCTGCAGCCACTTGACTCAGACGACAATACTTTCCCAGCGAAGTCAGATCTGGCCTTCGATCCACGTGCTCGAGCATGATCGTCTCGACAGAAACCAACCACACCTAGCCGCACCTCCTGCCACAACCAAGGCCCGCAGCAATACAATTCCCGCGGGCTGTGCCACCCTGACGTTCCGAGCATGACCATCAGGTCATCAGGCTATCAGGGACGTCGGGGGCCCGACTATGGAAGAAGCGTGAGAGGCATTTGTGCGCAAGCTTCCATTCCCGGCATCGTGTCCCACTTCATGTAAGCTGCGCAGCTGTATGACCGGACAGCCTGGTCGGACGCAGTTCATGAACCATGTACAATTCGAATGCGGTGACACCGTGGAAATATGCGCAACCATGATGCTGAAACGCCCCGGTGGCAGCCCGTAGGAGGACGCTCCGGACGTTTGTAAGCGTGCCAGTTAGTGCTTGTCCGCAGTGCGAACCACACACCGCGCTATCCAAGGGAAGTGAAGCCGCCCTAGATTGTGCGAATCTGATGACCCTGCTTGGTGCCACAAGAGCGGTATAGTAATTATTCAGCGTTCCAGTACAAGTCGTCGAGCCTGCCCGACATAGAGAAATAGCATGGTGAACAGCTTTGCTTACCCGTACGCTGGGTCCTTGGGTGATTGGCACGATTTTGTCGTCGCGGGCTGTGTCGCGGCGTCGGATACGAGTCGAGGGCCAAGTTATATTGAAGATCACACAACGTGCACGTGTGTATGGGCGCTCACACCGGCGCTGGCGTAGCAGTGTTGAAAATACTGTGAATGATAGGCCGACGCTGCGAGGAGATCGCTCACCGTGGAAGACCTGACACACGGTGAAGCCTACCGGATAGATGCGAGTCGGGGTTCATTTCGAGTGGTCAAGGAGACGAGAAGATTTCGCCTGAGGGATTTCTCATGTCTCCAAATGCTTTGCATAAAGAACACGTCAGGCTCGGCATTTTTCTGACCGGACGCTTTGCGCATCACAGAGCAGCTTTCTCCGCATACTCCTCCTGCCTCTCACCGCGCACTTTCCGCTCCAAGCAGCCGGGGTTCCATTACTCCACCGAGAACGCCTGAAGACCTCGATGAGGCGATTAGAAAAACTGGGATTTTCGGGCCGAGGGCAACAACGTGGCCACCGTGCGGTAGAGTGCCAGGAGAGTGAAGGATTCCAGTTCATGGTCGATCGTACCGCCGATATACCCGTGCGAGGACGCTAGAGTGGTCCGCGGGCCCGACGGAAAGGTGGATTGGATGGGGAGCGTTGGTGGTACGGGTAGGCGCCCAATATCCGTCGGGATGTGTCCACATTTGGTAAGTGTCCAAGAATGCCGCCTCCGAGCCTTGGTATTCCGCGGCGGGGCCCCTAAGAAAGCGGGATCGGCGAGCTGGAAGAACTCAGCATAGAAAAGAAATGCTCGGATAGCACATGTGTTACCCAATTCGACCCGCATATGACGTACCGGTCGGATATGTGTCTAAGAACATATCATCCCTGGTGCAGTTCAAGTTCTAGCAAGTTTCTATCCACGCCCACCACCCACCCCACACCACCCGCCGACTTTCTCCACTGAAACGCACAACCCTTCACAACATATGGCTTACGGCTATGTCCCCTCACCCGCTCGCTCCGAGCCTGCTTCCATAACGGCCTCCAGTGGCTCCCGTGCGAACTTCTTCACACAACGGCCAACCCGTGCGGTTGGTCTTCGTAGGACGTACTCCGTCCCTTCGTCCTTCCCTACCAGCCGCTCTCCGATTAGCGAAAGGCCATCATCCATCGGGCACGGCCTCGGTCTAGGACTTCCTACTACCTTCACAACCTACATCCATTCCGCTCGGGCCCCTAATTCCCATCCCCGCTTGAGATCCTTCGCCGACCTCGGCCTCGGCACGCCATTAACTGCATTGCCTACGCGTTCAATGCGTCGCCGTGTCGCAGGCTCATACCCGCTCCCCCCTGCTGCACGCTCACGTAGTGCAGGCCAACCTGCAGGACTCAACTTCCATCGGCTCGACATCGCCAACCAAGGCCCCAGAAACATACGCCAGGCATCCTCAGAAGAGCAGCCCCACCCCGTTATTACGCTCACTCTTGCGGACGCGTTTGGGTCCGATGGCGAGGAGTCGGCCGGAGATGAGGACGAGCACCAGCGATACTCCTTCCTGCCCCCTGGTCTCTCGTCCCCCGTACCGTGGCCCTCCTCTCCAGTCTCAGAAATGCCACCTTCCCCCACCACCCCATACGCGCGCCCTATTACCTTCCGGACGCTCACGGGTCCGGGCATCCGTGCACCAGGCAACAACCCGGGCCTTGGCGGCGCACCGATCTCACCTTCGGTCTCCCGTTTCGGCGCGCACCACCACTTTCCTGGGCTCGATCACAGTGCCGGCGGGGTGGCGAACGAGGACGCACTACTGCCTAATATGAGGGCGGGCCCTTCAGCGTCGAGCACGCAGACGCTTGTGCCAACTACGCCTCGTTTGTCGTCGGTGGACCGCTTCACCCATGATCCTTTGTACCACTAGGAGACGTACCATGTGTCAAGTCGAGAGTACCACCAGCAATGATACTGGCTTTCGGCAAGAGCGCATACATCTGAGAGTCCAAGTGTACTTAGCCATTCGCTAGATCGAAAGGGAAACTTGAACCGTACCTATCAAGTAACGCCGCAGCGACTGCATGTGCGTCGCTGGGAGCGAAACCTGCGCACGGCCGCAGAAACCTCACAGAAAGACTTGCATACCAATACTGTGAATGCCGACACCATCTCCGCATATTATTTGGGTCACGTCGCTTCTGCCCCTGAACTCATTCCTTCAACAGCGAATTGGATCCTCCTCACTGCCAACGTCCGCATGTTCACCAGGACCAAAATACCCGATTCCCTAAATCCCGGTAGAAGAACGATGCGACACCGCTTCGGTGCCTGCCCACCTTCCTCATTGTCTTGCTCGTTATCCCACACTAACTTCGTCGCGAACTCGGGCTGGTTCCCAACGATATACAAGTCGGGCGTCTGCGAAAAAACGAATGGATCCCGAGCGAAGTATGGATGGCACCATAGGGTGTCTGGTGCGGTCGGAGCCATATGCCGCCATCGTAGGGTAGCTTCCGCCAGAGTCATCCGCGAGATAGGCGGCGTGGGCACGTACTTGAACATGTCGTCCAGCGGCTGTCCTGAGTGCACAAGGACCGTCCTTATCGGTTCGGTGTCGTGTGGTGTCGTGGAAACACTGTTCTTTTTGGACTTTGAAGTTGACGCGCTGGGCTGGCTACTACGGGATGATGACTGCGCGGAAGAGCCGGGGGCAAGATGTATATAAGCAGGGTTTGATTCGCACGAGAATGTGGCAAAATGCGAGGCACCGCCGAACATAGCGCGTGGGAGAGGTTGTTGTGGGAGTATCGTAGCAGCCGGGTCCGATGAGCCTGGGAGGAGGTGGACGGGCATCGAGCGGCAGACATCTGTAAGATGCGCTGCCAGGCTTTGCGTTGGATGAGGTGTAAAGGACGACGTGTCTTGTCCGTAGCGTTTCTGGCGTCATAAATGAGCAAAACAAACACTCGCTGTAGCTAATACGCACGGGCTTTCGTTCCGACTCTTCAACAGCGGTACCGGTGTTACTGGCCAGAGTACTTAACGAGTTACCAGCTACGATGAGTCGGGTTATACGTGCGGCTTGGTATTGGTCGTCGGATCCGCCGGCTTCTGCAGCTAGATACTCGGACAGTATTTGAAGCTGCCCGTCTGCCGGATTTTCTGCACCAACGTCGATGCCAGAGACAAACGCAACCCACTCATCCAATGAGGGGGGTGCCCTCCCTAAGAAAGATGCCAGTCAGACGCGCAGAGATTGAGGGAACGTGGTCAGTACCATCAACGTCCATAACCCCTCTCGCAGGTTTGGAAATAGGCCACTGTAGGCCAGCGGTAGGTTGTGGGGCCATGCCCGGATAGCAGAGATCGACAACCTCGAAGTCACCGTTGTGTGTTTCAATGCCGAGGGCTCCGAGGATGACGCCGGTCACGAGGCATGTGGTACGTATGCGGTCACCGACTAGACATATGCGACCAGACTCGTCCTCCAGCATCACACTGTCTTCATCAGAATGGTATTTTTCCCGTGGTGGAGGCGCTGGTATTGAACGCTGTGGGCGCGCTCGCTGAGGGTGTGGAACCGTGCAAGAGGTTGGTAATACTCACATCCCTGGCAACATCCTCGAGGACGTTTGGCTTGAGAGGCATATCCATATACACGGTGCCAATTATAAAACATAATTGGCCTTTTTCTACGTCGAGCACGCGTGGCACAAACACAGGGTTTCCTGGGCACATTGATTGGTATGCGTTACAGTGAAGACACTTCGGACACGGACGCACCTGCGACCTCATTCCACCGTCGCTTTGCACGCTGCTCCACATATTGCCTCAGAGCCCGTATCCTGACAAAATAGATGTTGGAGTACTGATGCTTATATGACTTGTCGGCGGGCCTGATGATGAAAGACGCGTTTTCGGGTGGAGGAATCACAGTCGATGACGGGCGCGTCAGTGGAGTGGAGGGCACAGGGCTATTTTGGGGTCAGTTAAGTCCTAACAGTAGTTCATAGCGCTTACATAGAATCTTCTACTGCCATTATAACCGATAGTTGTGTGCCGGAGTGGATTAAAATGCGAGACGGGGACTGTGGCAGACGGCAAACGCGTCGGACGCGTCGCGAAAGGCGCGTCTCGCTTGTTATTTATCCTTATTTGTCCACTATAAGCCTCGGTTGTTGACCCTACTAATAGATAGGAGTAAAAAGAATTAAAGCACTACAGGATTAACCGCCCAATTCTAACAATGGCTTTCAAGAATTAGTTATATGACAATAATACTGGACTAGATAATGGGAGTAAGTCGGCGGCAGCCTAGCTTCAAATATGGTGTAGTTACGCGGAGGCCCATAGTACGAAATGGAGTATGCGTATCTTAGTTAGCTGTAGGCGAATGAACGACTGCGAGAGTTGGCGCAGCCGCTGCAGCGGAACGCGAGCACGTAAGAGACTTAAGTGAGGTAAAAGAAGATTAGGAGTCCGTTTACCCACGCAAGTGCTGCCTTGGGCGCTTGGTGCCTACACGGTCCCGCTGATGGCCTTGCTTGAAGCTGTTGGCAAGTTGTGCCACCTAAGTAGTATCTGAACAGACCATATGGCCTCGATTCTAGTTCTTTCATAACATACGGGGGTCTCATGATTCAATGGGCACGAACGGATATAATGAGAGTCTATAACGCGTCTCGTCGCTATTTTCAACCCCGCAGCTCCAGAAGATTCACCGTCGCTCCATTGACACAACTAACGGGTCTCATGACTATCGGACGAGTGAACCTGAGGGCATCTAGAGCCAATGGACACCAGTAAATGTGCGCACAAACGTGTGGGGCCTCCCCAAATGGGAGACAGTGCCGGCAGCAGGTTCGCAACGTTGTGGCCGCCCTGCAGCTTGATGTACTGCGAATGGACAGCATGATGTCACGCAATTGACCATACACCCAACTCAAACCCGCGCCGTTTCTATTTATAATAGGCCGCCACCGTTCCTGGCCACATATAAACTCTTTGATACGACCCGCAACTCACCCTCGTCCTCGTTTACCTCTTCGTGTACGAAATGGCACTTTCCAAAGTACGTGTCCCTTATGATACCATCGATTGGTCGCCTAACGAGCCATTGATCCCGGTCCGGTCCGTGCAGCACCTCAACGCCGACAAACTCATACAGTCCGCTAAGGTCAGTTCTGGGATGAAAGGGTATGATGTAACTGGTATTGAAAATCGTGCCTAGGACCACAAGAGTCGCAGCGTGCATAGCTCTACAAATCATCACGCCGTGCATGCCTACGGTGCCCGCTATGGAACCGATCCCATCCCCAAGTATCGACTGCCGTCTAAGGTAAGCTCGTACAAAAATACACTTCATAGCCGATCTTTAACGTTGATGTAGGGCGTCGATGCTGATGCTGCGTACCAACTGATTCATGACGAGCTGGCCTTGGACGGGTCGCCCGCGCTCAACCTCGCATCGTTCGTCCACACATGGATGCCCAAGCAGGCTGACCAGTTAATGGCCGAAAACCTGTCGAAAAACCTCATCGACCAGGACGAATACCCCATGACGCGTACGTACTGTCGAAGCGGCCGATGGAAAATAATGTTAATACCCCTTCGCCAGAGGTCATCCATACCCGCTGCGTTTCTGTTTTGGCAGATCTATGGCACGCTCCCTCCGCACACCAGGCAATTGGGACTGCCACCACGGGTTCTTCCGAGGCCATTCAACTCGGCGGTCTCGCTATGAAGCGCATCTGGCAGGAAAAGCGCAAGGCCGCCGGGAAGTCCATCCACGAACCAGGACCCAACATTGTGATGGGTGCGAACGCTCAGGTCGCCCTAGAGAAGTTCGCGCGCTATTTCGATGTCGAGGCCCGCCTAGTGCCCATCTCCGCAGAGAGCCACTATCGCCTCGACCCCCAGCGCGCCATGGAGTACGTTGACGAAAATACCATCGGAGTCTACGTCATCCTGGGGAGTCAGTCGGCATCGGTACAATTACTGCGCTAGAAGTCATGCTGATTCTTTTGGTCAAAATTAGGCACATACACCGGTCACTACGAGCCCGTGAAGGAGATGGCTGCGCTCCTTGATGAGTACGAGGCTCGCACCGGACACTCCGTCCCTATTCACGTCGACGGCGCGTCAGGGGCGTTCATTGCGCCCTTCGCTACTCCCAAACTGGAGTGGGACTTCAGGATTCCTCGCGTAGTATCCATCAACGCATCTGGCCATAAATTCGGACTCTCCTACGTCGGTGTCGGCTGGGTGGTTTGGCGCTCGAAGGAGTTCCTTCCAAAGGACCTCATTTTCGAACTACATTACCTCGGGTCGGTGGAGTATTCGTTCTCCCTCAATTTCTCACGCCCTGCGCACCCCATCATTGCTCAGTACTTCAATTTTGTCCACCTCGGCTTTGAGGGATACCGCAACGTCGCGCTCCAGGATCTCAAGAACGCGCGCCTCTTGAGTCGCGCACTTGAGAAGAGCGGGCTATTCACAGTTCTCAGCGACATTCACAGGCCAGCAGATAGCATCACCTCCGCTGCGAAGGCCGCCGTCGGGTTTGATGAGGGGAACGTCGAGGTAAGTATTGTGCTTTCCCGGAGCGCCACGACCGTACTGATCAGCGCTCTACTTAGAATTATATTCCCGGGTTGCCAGTTGTGTCATTCAGATTCACGGACGACTTCAAGGCGAACTACCCCGAGGTCCAGCAGAGATGGGTGCAGGTCTTGCTTCGCGCCAAGGGCTGGATTGTCCCCAATTACGAGCTCGCGCCCGACATGCAGGACGTGGAGATCCTGCGCGTCGTCGTCCGCGAGAACGTAACCGCCGTGATGGTCGATAGGCTTGTGGCAGATATTGTAAGTGGGAACGTGCAACATTCATTGCCACGATTGTTGATACCATTCACACGTACAGCTCGAGGTCGTTCAGGGACTCATCAAAGAAGATACCCCCGTTCATGCCTTGAACACGCTGCAGAGTCGCAAGACTGTCGAGGGTCACCACGGTCGCCTCGAACCAGGCTCCGGCAGCAAGTCGAACGGAACCTACGCTAAGCAGTGCTGAACTTGAGCTTCACAATCCGACTCCCACAGATAGTCACACGTAGGATACCGTTGTTTGTGGGGTCGGCACTAGTATATTTATGAAAACGTGTACCAGGCAGAAAGCGATTAAACTTGTAGTATCACTGTTACCTATCTATATTCCAGAGAATTCGCCGAGCGGAACGCGATATCCTAGGGCTGCTTAGCGTGATTGACCCCGGCGTTTGCTAAGTATCCGATCTGAGATTTGGTCCGGTCCAAGTACACCGCCAAATTCAGCAGGCGCGCGTCACTATCGCTTGCACTGCTGCCGTGCTTGGTCTCCCTGTCCCACCCGCCCATCTCATACTTGCCTTCACGCCCCTCAGTATTGAGTGTGCAATGGACGGCCTGAAGATGTTTACCAGGCTTCCTCAAAAAATACCGGACCCGTTCAATCTTTTGGGTGACCAGCCCAAGCTCGCATTCCGCAGCCAGCCAGGCGGCATAGCCAAGCTCGCCTCTACACGGGTCAGTGTATGTCTTCGGGTGATAAGAACGAAACATGACGCAGATTATGTGGTCGCATGATATGCCTACAGAACATCTCAGAGAAGGATTCATATTGGGAGCAGGTGAGTGCTAGTGCCATATCTCTACTTGCACCGCATATTGACCACCGACCGCTTGGCACTTCTACAGTACGTTGTGCTATTCGACTCTGCGTCCGACGTGTTCACCCTCATCACCCACAATGACCGTACGCGCCTCCACATTCGCTCCATACCCCACATTCCCATGCTGATCGCTACCTCTTAGTCCGCCGCGCCCTCTACGAAGCTCCAGAGAACGTTGCGACACTCGTCCGCGTCATCACTACACGTCTCTTCAACCTCGTCTCGGACCACACCTTCCCCGCCTCTGCGCCTTCGTCCGTATCGTCGCTCGCGTCGTCGCTCATCCGTACAGGCACGGGTGCTGCGGCGGAGCGCAACACGACAAAGGAGGTCCTCAACTGTATCCGTGTCCTCCAGCGCGTGCTCCCCGTGGTGTTCGAACTTGAGAGCGAGACGAGTCGATTTGAACAGGAGGTGCTGTGGAAACGACTCGAAGTGAGCGAGCAGGATGGGCGGAGTACGGTTGGAGATGCAGCGGTCGAGCAGGCGAGTGCGGAACCACAGTTTGTGATTGAGGACGAAGACGAGAGCGATGAAGAGGGTGAGGGGAATAGCCCGCAGGCGCGGGCCTCGACATCTCCGCCGCCGGCACAAACGAGCCCAAAGACGCAGGAACAGAAGCCGAAGGAAACGCTGCCCTCTATCGCGGAACGGCTGTTCAGCTGTTTGATTGACCTCATGTTCTGCTGCGGATTCACTCTTCCAACGAAGATTCAAGTAGACCATTATAAGATCAACTACGTAATATGGTGCGCACTGATTGGACTTGGCTGCGTAAGTGTGGCCTCAATGCTCATCGTCGGCAACAGGGAGAAGGGCGTTGGTTCAACTGCGGATCCGGGACCAAGTCAGCAGTACGAAGGTAATAAGACAGAAGTCCTTCGGCTGCTGCTCGTCTTGCTTTCGCGCCAGATCTACGTCCCACCCTCCGCGCTCTTCACCTCTCCGTCCTCGTATACCCTCCATTTTGTACAGCGCTTGCCGCGGCGCGACGTGCTCACGGTGCTGTGTTCGCTTTTGAATACCGCGATGAATGCGACGCACCCCGGCAGTGCCAACGTAATGGGTACCGTCGCAGGCCGGCTGCCGTACAACCACTTGCTTCTGAAGGGTGAAGATCCCCGCACATCACTCGTGTCGATATGTTTCCAGGTCCTTTGTGTATTGCTGGATTTTCAAAGCGGCAGTGCGAGGGATGTCGCTATCGAAGGGCAATTGCCGGGTCCCACGGCCAAGACGAACGCTTTCCGATATTTCATTGCCAAGTTGGTATGTTCGTAAACATTCGCGTATTCCCGTTCGAAATACTTACATTTCACTCCCAGCACCGCCCCAGCGACTTCGCGTTTATCTTGAACGGGGTGGTCACTATCTTCGAAGACGAGATGTCTTCCTTGCATGGCCTCCTCCCCGGATCCAAGAAGTCGGTGCCATACATGCCGGAAACTGGTTAGCTGTGACCCTGGTAATTCGTTCGCAGAACAAAACTCACTCTATCATAGTCATATTCCTGTGGAAGATGATCGAGTTGAACAAGGTTAGTGAGACAAACTATTAGAAGGAAAACTCGACTGAGTGTACGCGACAGAAATTCCGTGCATACCTGCTCGACTCGGAGAAAGGAATGGATATCATGGCGTACCTCTTGTGCTATGGTCTCGAGATCAAGGATAAGCCTGGTGAGTGCACCAAGGCTCAATGCACCGTGACGCGTTGGTCTAATCTATGGATACAGAACAACATGGAATGTGTCGTGTACTGTCCTACATGCTCCAGAGCCTCTCCGCTGAGCGCGCGTTCGGACTCAAACTTGGGTCTCCTCTGAAGGCACAGATTCCTCAGAAGTGGACTACCATGGGCACAGCAGGGGACTTCATGGTTCATGTAAATTTTTACATCTCATTCCCCAACGAGTTCTGACCTTGGGCCTCAGTCTATCTATTCAATGGTTGCGACAACATCGGGGAGCCTCAACTCCCTCTATCCTGCGCTCATAATTGCCCTCTCCAACTCAGCACCATACTTCAAGAACCTGAGCGTGACTTCATCGGCGCGCCTTCTGCAGCTCTTCAGTGCATTCGCAAACCCATCATTCCTCCTCTCAGATGAGGGTCATCCGCGGTTACTCTTCTTTGTGCTTGAGGCGTTCAATGGTGTGCTCTTGCATGCACTCGCTGACAACCCGAATCTTGTGTACGCAATTCTCTACGCGCATAAGCAATTCGAGGATCTCGGCACGTTTACGCTGGCGCGCGGCCTCCGCGAGATCCGCCGTATCCAACAGCTCAAAGAGGGACGTGCCACACAGGGCCGAGGCTCCCTCGACAAGGGGAAGCGCCGCGCAAGGGACGAGGAGGAGGGTGCGCCGCACAGTGAGAAGGCGCGCCTTCTGCAGCGCGAGGCGGAGTCAATCGACTTGACCAGGACGACAGATTCGACAGATACGCTGCCCGAAGGCCAAGCGTACCCAGGACCGGAGGAGAATCCCACGCGGCCGCTCATGTCGCCGACCGCGACGGAGGCGCAGGTGGGAAGTGGGGCTCCGCCCGCAGTTTCGGAGAAAGCGAGGGGCAAGATGCGAGCAGGGCGGTCTTTGTCGGGAGATATGACAGGCAGCCTGGAGCGGTTGGCTGCGTCCGGCGTAGGGCGAAATGGCTTTGTCCCTTCACAAGAATGGGTAGGTAACTGTCGCCTCTAGTGCGATGTGGCGTGCTGACGGTGTTTTCAGGTTTCGTCATGGCAGCAAGGGTAAGTCAACTTCCTCAATACTATTGGGACATAGTAAGCTTACGAAAGAATCCTTAGTCTGCCTTTGGACACCATCATGCTCGTGATATCCGAACTACTTCCCAAGGTGCAGGGCCTGCAAACGTCACTGAGCGCGGCCAGCGCAAATAGTGCTATCGTGGATATGCTCAGAAGCGCCAACTTAAGCCAAGTGTTGCCGAAGCCTCCACCGCTGTCCCCAAGACGGTTCATGGTATGCCTACTAGACCCTGATAAGCCTGTCATGTCTAACGTCGGGTGTCTAACAGTGGTCAGATGCCTCGATTGTATGGCTGACGTCCCTCGTCTGGGGCGAGATATACGTGCGTGGGATGACACCGTTGGGTATATGGAACAACACCGCGGTGCGGTTGTTTTATGTCAAGCATGCGCAAGCGCAGCAGCGACAGATCACGGAGACGGTGACGAACGTGGTGGGAGGCCTGCTTGGCCGGACCGAGTCCTCCCAGTCTTTAAGCAGACGTCAGTGAGCGAAGATTCCTTTGGGGTGATATGACGCTTCGTATGGATAGGATGTATATATTTTCTGGTAGCATACTGGATTTTTCATATCAATATCATGCACGCACTCGCCGGCGATTCGCGACTGCGTGGCCACCATTCACGAGATCGCGGTCACGTGGATGAGGACGCATACTGCATCAGCGCCGATCGCGTCTTGGCCGCGAACGTCGATCACCCCGACGCGTCGCGCTCTCTCTTCCACTCGTCTACCATGGCGTCGTCTAGCAAAGTAGAGAGCAAATACCTTGTTGGCTTGGAGGGGTTAACGATGGCTCAAAAGACGTCGTTAGCCAAAGGCATGTATGAGCGTGGCGCCTCGCTGTGTCTCAGCGACTAACACAAGTGAACAGGTCAAGTCCAGACCGTGGGGGACCTATTACTCAAGCCACCCGCGGACATAGCCAAGAAATGCAAGATACCTCTCAAGGATATGGAGGCCCTGATTGACCTCGTCTGCAAAGAGCTTGCTTCGCCGCCTCGTCTTCTCAGAGAAGTCGTGCACTTGGGGGCCGAGAAGTTCACAACTGGGGACACCAACTTGGACGAAGTATTGAGCGGAGGCATCAGGACAGGGATGGTTTGGGAACTCGCTGGAGAGAAGTATGGTCTCCTTCTCTTTCTCCCTTGGTGAAAGTTAATGAACCTCTGCAGCAACGCCGGGAAGACTCAATTGGCATTGCAGTTGTCCTTAACTGTCCAACTGCCCAAAAACATGGGCGGAATCTCCGGTGCCGCATGCTATGTCAGCACCCGGGGAGACCTTCCGACCCCGCGGATCGGACAGATCGTCGAATGCCATCCTTTGTTATCCTCAGAGCTTTGTAGGCTTTCTGACATTCATACTGTCAAGGCGCCCTACTTCCCAGCGCTTCAGAAGGTTCTCACTGAGAGCGTCCCCGCCTTCGCCGAACAGCGTGCTAGCACCCCAGGGGCCAAACCTGCCAAGTTACTCATCATCGATACACTTAGCGACGTGTTCGACAAAATGAAGGATGACCGATACGAGGACACTATCCTCCGAGCGCGCCATCTTAGACTGACGTCCTCGCACCTCCACTCCCTCGCTAGCAAGTATCAACTGGCCGTCGTGGTCCTCTGCGGCGCGCGGAGTACGTTTCCACGCACTGACGGGGGTGACCGTGCCCCCGGCGAGCTGCGCTACTCCGACCAGGAGCGTTGGTTTGCTCGTGGGCACACACTACCCGGAGAGGACGCGCACGAGGCCGTTTTAGGACACGTCTGGCCGAACCAGCTCAACGCGCGCATCATGATGAGCCGCACCATTCGCACCCGACCACGCGCTCAAGTCGCGCCGCAGGTGCCAGAGAGGCCCCCAGCTAAACGAAGGAAGCTCGAAGACGGCAAGGAGTGTGCGCCGGGGACGTCTGCGGCGGATGAGGTTGTTCCTTTCCGCCGCTTCACTGTCATCTTCTCGTCTGCAGGCCCACCGGATACGTGCGATTACGTGGTCCTCGATGAGGGCGTGAGGGGATTTGCGGCGGAGGAGGCCCCACCGTTGACGTTCATTTACCCTATGTCCCCGTCCTCGGGCTCGGTGCCTAACGAGCCTCAGGCTCCGACCCAAGATTCAAGCTCAAACCTGCAGAGCGGCGATCAAGGCACCCAGAACAGATCACTGCAGTTCAACCAATCCCTCTCATACGCCAGCAACGCGCCGCCGCAGGCCACGCCCCCAAGCCAATCTACCCTTACCGCCGCCACCACCACCA
This sequence comes from Trametes hirsuta, assembly GCA_001302255.2. Lineage (NCBI taxonomy): Eukaryota > Fungi > Basidiomycota > Agaricomycetes > Polyporales > Polyporaceae > Trametes > Trametes hirsuta. Next base: position 1,496,051 of record CP019376.1, read on the forward strand.
CCGAGTCCACAGCCGCCTCCGCGTTTGTGTCCGCGTCCTCGGTTGTCGATGACTCTCAGCCACGATACCTACAATCGCTCTCGTACGCCAGCAACCCGACAACGGTGCCCCCCAGCCAGTCCGTCGTGCCCTCGAGCCAGCCCGACCAGGAAGAGGACTGGGACATGTACTGGAAGGACACGCAGGATGACGACCACCTGTATGCGAGCGTCGACGAACATCTACAGGGAGCAGGGGAGGGGGAAGCAGCGGCCGAGGAGGGTCCCCCCGTTGAAAAGGACTCGGACTCGGACTATTATTGGGACGAGGGGAACGACGGCGACGCGTTGTATGTTGATATGTAACAGGACGGACTCGGAGGATTCCCCCCTTTTTGTTGCTTCTTGCGGCAACCATTGTACAATATATACTGATCGCAACTCGGCGGCCACTGGCAGCACCGCCCGTGTACGATAATCAGAGCTTACGAAGAACATGCGCACTGTTTCAAGCAAGCCCCCTGACTCTGTGACTAGGAATATATGGCTACATTTCGCAATCCAGCAGGTTCTATGATACAAATCTGGTTCCGAATGTCCGTGTAATGATACAGGTGGTGGTGGGAAACGGATGGGATGGGAGGCGATGATGCGTCGAGCATCAGGCCTTCGACCAAAAGGCCAGGCGAGACTCGCGCACAGGGCTCATAACACCCGTAGGGATGTTCACCTGCAAGAAGTCACATCCCTGCTTCGACGCCCTGCGGAGCGAGGACCAACGCGATCGCGTGTTGCGCTGCAGAAAACCATGAGCCATCCCGTACCAACCGCATATATAGAGCAAAAACACGTACAGGAGCATCCGCCTCGGGGGAGTTACCCATCGCGCTCATGGACGGCGACGCAGGCTGGCTAGCAGCGGCGTGCGAGTCCGTGAAGGGGTCGGTGATGACGCCCGCCGTCGACGGGGGGATGGCCAGCGGCGCAACGGGCTCGTCCTGGCCCGCCGAGGTGAAGATAGCGGCCCGGAGCGGCTGATGGTCCGCAGGGTCGACGCTAACGGTGCGTGCGGGGCGGAACGCGCGCACGGTGCGGTGGACGGGCACACCCGTGTCGGCGAAGGAGTCGCAGGACTCTGTGCGAGCCATGCTGGTGACGGAGTCGACGGTGCCGCTACGGCGGAAGGGGTTGCGTAGCTCAATGGACGGTGAGCGCGCACCGGGGACCATGTGCGGGCAGGGGGACTCCTTGCGGGAGGTGGGGGACGGTGGGGGAGGAGGAGTGCGGCGCTGAACCGGGGCCGGCGCGGGGGTCGTAAACGTATCCGGCGCTGAGGCCTTCCGCGGGCTGAGCGGGTGGGCAGGCGGCGGGGACATGGTAAAGTCGCGGAAAGAGCACTCTGAAGCGGTAAAGCGGAAGGGCTCCTGAATGGCGTGCTAGAGAACCTTGAGCTCATGCTTGCGTTTAATGGCAAGCGTTCGGCTACTACTCACATGAGGGGACAAGCTCACGTCGCCGAGACTGTGGCGGTAGGTTATTACGCGATCCTGGAAATAGATTATGGTTAGGATTGTGTGTATCAGTAGGGCCCTGGCAACGTGAACTTACGGTCTCATCGGAGCCGGTAGGGGATGCGTTACGAGGGGTAGCAGGGGCGGTCCTAGGCCGCTTGCTCAAGTACTCGGCGGCCTTGTGCTTCTGTAAATGCGCATGAGTACGAGGCCCGCAGCTGCTTACTAAAAGAAACACTTACATCAACCCTGTTCTTCCTCGTAAGGTCGCTGTAGGTAGACTCATCCTTCTTCTTGAAGACGCGGTCAAACATGTCGACTGTGCCAGACAGCGGTATGCGGGTGTGGTTTGGGTGTGTTGGAGGGGTGGAAGACGATGGATCGAGGACAAGTTGTGGGATGCCCAGAGACAGAGATGCCCGCAATTTATGCCTCACGGGAGTGAGCCGCACAAGACAGGGGGCGGCGGCCTAGAACCAGGATTCCTTCCACTGAGCGGCGTAGAAAGCACGGTGCTCATCGCGGATGTTATTCCCCAACATCCGCCGGTCGGAGCACCCGATGATTCATGGGCCCCTTGACATTCGGTCTGCCCCGATCGCCAATTTGTGTACGTTTGTATGTCGGTCCACCGCAAGCGCGGACTCGGACTACATCCTCGGTTGGCGGAGTGAGGACCCGAACCTGCATACGGAGTGCGCAAACGGAATCAGAGGCGGGTAGAGCACGTACATCCGCACACTCACGATTCGGCCTATGGCATTCGGCCTATGGCAGCTGGGCCCAACGCGGGCTCGGATGTCGTGCAGCTGGCGGTGGTCAGGGAAGAAATCGGACTGACGCCATTTGAGCGCCAGAGTTCCCAATGGGTGCACAGAGAAACCCTAGTTTGGGGTCTCAGTCACCGCACCATAATGAGACGCGTCAGTGTCACGCGTCCCGCTGAGCGTCTCTGGTCTCGCAGCTTGTGCCTCGCTGCCACCACCACCGCCGCCGCCGCACAGCGTGCCCCTAGTCCCTTCGACTCGCCGTTTATCTTGTAGCAATCGAGTCGGCAAAAATGGAATCACCGTTAAACGCGGTAAATGTTGCACGAACTTGTCGTCCACTCTCGGGCTTCTGACAGTTTTCGCATGGTGTGGCGGGACTACCGCAGGCCCATCAGCACGCTGCGAATGCCGACGACTACCTCGCCCGTGGTCTTCTTATTCCTGCAGCTGAGGAGCACTACAAGGCTGCGGAGGCCTTCCAAGCCTGCGTTGATGCATCGAATGATGACAATGTGCGCCATTAGCCCTCTTTAGCCCACCCTTCCAATACCTGGCTTCTGACTAGCCCAATTTGCGTCATGTCCCTCCTTCTCTCATCTTATGCGCATCCTTGGGCACCGGCAATATATCTCTATCACAGACAAAGCGTACGTTGCGAATGCTACACAACGAGCACAGCAAACACGGTAAGGACCTACAGCGGAAGATTGCCAAGCTTCGTGAGGAGAACAAGGACCCTGCTCTGCCTCAGAAGCCCGCACGCAGCTCCAGCACCGCCGCAGGCGAGAGTACATCCACGAATGTTGCTGTCGTCCCCCCTCAGCCTGTACCTTCTCCTTCGCCTCAACCACACAACAAGTTGTCCGAGTCTCAGCAAACCGTAGACGAATCATTCATGCTCCTGGGACAAAGGGTATGCAGCCGCTCTTTGGCACATAACCGAACGAGTTCTTTTTCCTGGTGTATCCCGTTTCGATCAACTACTAACCTTTTACTCCGCTAGAGCGATCCCGGGGACGCCTTTCATCAGTTCTGGAAAGCCACTGAAGGGATGCTCGAATACCTCTCGCGTCCCGTCGCATTCGCCACTGCGCCACTCGCGCCCGAGCAGCCGCCGCAACCGACCTCCTCCCCGGACCCGCGCCGTGGGGTCAAATCGCGAGAGGGCAGCTCGACTAGCGACTCTGACTTCGAGGACCCGATTTCACGCAAAATATCCAAGGGCATCAGCCTTGTGAAGGCGGCGCACTCACGCATGCTCACGAAGTACGACTCTGTTTACGGGGTGGGCGCTTCGGGGCATTCGAGCCCGGCGTCGGAGGGCGAGGGTGTGAATAAGGCGGGGTCGAGTACCTTCCCGCCGGCGCCTCAGCCGAGCCATGCCATCGACCTCAAGGAGGATTGGGACGACGATATCCGTGCGTTCGAAGGTACGCTCCACATTAGATGCCATGCGCAAGCGTGGCTTGGGAGTCCGCAAACCGACCTGCGGTAGATGACGACATGGCGGACTCCTTCTGCCTGATTCCATCGAAGTCGGATCCGAGCATGGCGTCCCTCAAGGCGGAAAACGCAGCTCTCAGGGCGGAGCTCGAGAAACAGCGCCAGCAGTTTGCGAACATGGAGCTCGCGCTCAAGATGCGTCAGGAGCAGGACCAGCAGCTGCGGGATAGTATCATGCTTGCGCGAAAAGAGGTACGACTCTCCGCTCCTCGTTCCTAGGAGCCAACACGCGGACAGAATATGGGTGCTGATAAGTGGGGGATTGCACTCCACAGGCGCAGCGCGCAATGATATCTTCGAGTGTGTTACCGCGCCCGGCGCAACCAGTACCCCCTGTCGACATTGCCGCCCTGAATATCAACGTGCCACCCCCACCCTCGGTCCTGGTGCCCAACGGCGCCCCGAACACCGGCCGAGAACGCGACCCACAACTGGTTCGCCGCGTGCGTGAGCTCGAAGAGGAGTTGCGCGCACTACGCGCAGAGAATGAGAGCCAGGTACGCCGCCCGAGACCCCCGAATTGCCCGCCGCCAGGAGCGGTTCCGGTGTATCGTGCTGATGCGGCCGTGCGAGCAGGGAGCGATGATCGTGCGCTTCCAGACGCGGTGGGAGAAGCTGAAGGAGCAGTCGAAACGGAAGAAAGAGGCGAAGGCTGCTGCCGCTGCCGCTGCGGCGGGGATGAACGTCGTCGCCGAGCGAATCGAGGAGGAGCCCGAAGCTGAGGCTGCTGCCGAGCAGGACGAGGCGAAGGCTAAGAGCAAAGAAGGGTCGAATGGTGGGGGCGCCTAGGTATCCTGTACTCTGGAGCATGCTATCCGTGTTTCGCTGTGGGTCTCTCCCGGGAACGCGTTGTGTGTTTGCTTTATGTTCATGCTTATCGTCCTGCTTTGTGTATTCGTATATGTAGCCCATCGGTGCCCTGTAATGTGTACAGATCTTGGTTTGCCGTCCTCCGATAGTAATCTGGATACAAGTGCATCTATGCAGCCGGGCGATGAAGTACAAATAATCGCAGCTTACCCGTGAATGAGTAAACTGAACTACTATTTGTACATATACTACTAATAGCATCTGAGCGGCGGGAACTTTCAAAAGACAGCCGTAGATCACTCACCGATACAAATTTGTCTTGTCTGCTCATACCCCCTCCTGGGCGAAAAGTCCATAGTCGACGATCCGCAACGACCGCGCGGCACGATCGAATACATTTCGCGCAGCCCCCCACGTCTCTTCGCTGGCCACTCCTCCATCTTCGCTGGTCATGGGCACATTCATCGACATGACCAGATCGACGTTTTTCTGGGGGACGCGGTAGAGCGCCAGAAGGATCCGGACCTCGTCTGCGGCTTCCCGATTGAACTTTTGTACCGTTTGGGTACCGTAGAGGACGACGGGATGGGGTGTGGCGCCGGCAGAGTCATTCGTAACGTCGAGCGTTTCGTTGACCGTCTGAGACCTTGCGTCGTTGTCGTGCGCTAGCGCGTCAAAATGCTGGCTTGAAAGGAGTAAGTGGCGGCTACCACTGTAACACTGGGCGAGTGCGCTCACCCAGCTGCTTCCCGAAGGTCGGTAGCGGAGACGCTCTCGAGCACTTCGACGATGATACTGATGCTCGAGTCTGGGAAGAGGAAGACCTCCTGTGTGTCTGGGACTTGTCGAAAGTCTCTGGACGGATTTTAAGAGCGACATTGCAGAATCCGGATGAATGCACATACGAAGCATCGATGAGATTTGCAGGGAGCGCTGCAGTGATCGCGCCGCCGAAAAGCTCTCTGAGACCAGACATAGCACCCTTTTATCGACCAGACCAGTGAGAGGTTGTAGAAAGCAGCAGAAACCGAGTACAAGAAGACGCCATCGTCGGTGCGAAGGAGTAGACTCGAGCGGAGCCCGGAGCCGGAGCAGCGGCGCGGAGGGCAAGCACGGGCACGTGCTCGTGACCGACGCGTTGAACGGCGCATCGCGTCTCGCGTCTGGTTTGCTTTCGACCACCACCTCCCACGCCGCTTGCCTTTCTCCTCTTCTTCTCCTCCCTCTTATCTTCTACTTGCCATGGATTTTGGTCGGCGGTCGACCATGCAGCCACACGGGGACCCATACGGAAACGCACGCTCGAACCTCCCTGTACCTGCGACAGTCAAGAAGAGCACCCATGGACATGGTCGCATGTCTCTCGCTGGACCCGCTATGCGCGCGCCATATCCAATACCGCCGGGGACTAACCCGCGACAGTCGCTTATGAGGTCGCAAAACGTGAACCCGCTCCTTCAGAGCGCGAGTAAACCCCAGAACTTTGGTCGTACGCCTATGCGAAGGTAAGCGCTTGAATCCGACGTGTGGCTCGAACTATCCGCGTATACGGGTCCTGGAATTCGCCGGAGTAAGAGTGGGGGAATACCTCTACTGGGCTGGTCACACCTTCGGCTCTGGAAGGTAGGCGCAAAGCGTCCGGCAATTTAGACGGGTCGGATAAATGGCTGAACGTCGGACCAACTGTCTGTTTATCTGCGGGGTTCTCAAATGGCGTCATGCGCCACCAAGTTTGAGTCCAAATCTCCGGTGGTAGCTCGTGATATTTTGGTGCGTCTGATAGCCAGCGTGGGTAATGTCGCGGGGTGGACGCATTCATCTACAACCTGAACTCAAGTTCCGCACGTCTCGATCCAAACATCTCCGGACATTTCAATGTAGGAAAACCCGCAACTGACATGGAACTCCTGTTGTTTTTAGTACCAACCGGAGGGGTTCCATGTGGCAAGGAGGTGGCCAGGGCTCGGCCCCACCGTCCAGTCAAACGATGAAGGACACACGACCTCTCCGCGACAGGTCATTCCAGGCCAAGATGCGGCAGGATGTCGGGACGTTTCTAATGAGTACGGGGTTCGAGGTCGCCCCACAGATGTTGCAGAACATCACAGGGAAAGATTTCCGCGCTGTCTTTCAGCACCTGATCCAATGTCTGGACCCCCTATGGCCTTTTCATACCGAATTGCGGTTCGAGGAGCACTTCATGCAGGCGTTGAGGGCGATGAAGTACCCCTACGTGGGTCAGATCGACATTAAATGGCTGCCGACGCCCGCGGCGATGCATTCATGGTCGTCACTATTGGGTATGCTACATTGGCTGGTTGAGCTATGTAAGGTAGGTCATGCAAGGTATCGTGATGCTGTAACGTAGACGCCAGATTAATGGGATGCGCAGGCTCGTGAACACTATATGGACAGTCGACATCCAACGCTACAAGATCCTACTTTGATACCGGCCGAGTTTGATGATATTCAACACCACCTCGCCCTTGCTTTCAACCACAACACACTAGCGTATGTTGATTTCCTACAAGGGCAAGACGTATTCCCGGAACAGGAAAAGCTCTTGGAAGAACGATATGGTATGCGCGCTCTCGCACCTGGTATATTGTGAACTAATCCCCTCCAAAGCCAGGAAGGATGCGCGAGTGCTCGAGGACCTGGAACGACTCCGGGAACGGCTGAAAGAAATTCAAGCAGAGTGGGAACAACTGAAGAAGTCCGCGGTCAGTAGAACGACTCATGATTGACTCCGCAAAAGGGCCGAGCTGACGCTGCATGCAGCCTCCGTTCGAAGAGCTCAAAAAAGACAATGGGTCGCTACGTCGAGATAAGCTCAAATTCGAGGAGATCCTCCGCCGGTTCGAGGAGCGGAAACAGAAGTGGTTGCGTCTCGTGCAAGACGAGAAGACCGAACTTGAATACAACCGTCGGTAGCCTATCCCCGCCGACCTCCCCGCCCTGGCTGACAGACCGAGTACCCTACAGTCGCGAGCCTTGAGAAGATGCGTGCCGAGGAGCAACGTCTCGCGGACATCGTGAAGGTACAGAACCTGTCGCCGGAGGAAGTCCTCCGCATGAATACCGATCACGAGAGCCTCACACGGGAGTTGGAGTCGCTCAAGCACAAAGTTGCAGAGATGTCTCAAGTCGTCGTTCGCCTCGAAGTCTCGCTCACCCGCAAGGTTTCTGACGCGGAAGAGGCACTCGATCAGTACACTTCTTTGTTGTCCACACTCGGCCTTTTTCCGCCGCTCCCCCCACCCCTGGAAGATGTCGACCTCACAGTTGATCTTCATTCGGCCGCGGCGAATCCGCAGGGTCTTCTCAGCGGTGCCGACATTCGCAAGGTGGTAAAGCCCACCCTGAGCCGCATCACGGAGATGAAGCGTACCGCTCATGCAGAAGTGGAGAGCGAGCGCATCAAAGTGGACGACGAGCTCGATCAACTTACGTTGGAGTGCGAGACAATTGAAGAAGAAGTCCTCGAAGTTATGAACAAGACCAATGCGCTGAGCGATCAAGCTGACGAGCTGCGCGAGGTACGCCCGACCCTGCATAATACTGCGTTCGTAGCAATTTGAAGGCTGATTAATGATGTGGACGCTTCTTCCAGGCAGCGCAGCAAGAAGGCCTCGTCAGTAACGCGGAGGCGTCGCGTCTGGAACGCGATCTCGCGGCCGCTCGCACTGCGGCAATGGCCAATGGCGTGGGTGTGAAGTCGCGCCTGCAGGCCTTGCAGATCGCGTACGTCAACTGTCGTTCTGTCTCCCTGTCCCATTCTTTGCTCCGAAACGCCGTCGCAAGGATACACGAACGCTTGGGCTAACCTACAAATCTAACAGGTACCGGGAGCAGGTTGACAAGGTCAATAGGCTAAAGGAAGATACAGTACGCGCGGTGATCAAGAATAGCAGTGATATCGTCGCCTTCAAGGATGAGGTGTCGAAGCAACTGCAGTACCTGAAAGACTTCGCCGAGGCTAATTAGTCTGCCTGGCGCCCCGGCGTCCCTGCCCGTAACATCCCGGACCCTCCCACAATCCATGCTGCTTCCCGCGTTTCGTGCCTATTGGATACCTGAATACCCCAACTTGATGATCTATCCTTATCCGTCCCCAGCGCCTCCTTTCTGTTGCACCCCCTTGTTACTGTAACCACTCGTCTGTTGTACAACATGACTCGCGAGCGCGATGCGACCCTCCTCCTTGTACGGCAGCCCTGTTCTCCATTTTGAGTTCCCCGTGGCGGAAAGAAGCGGGGGGGGGTCGCATGCGGTGCACCTCAACTCACCGCCACCCATGCTGCAGTACTAGCGTCCCCCATTCTTGCCGCGTGTGCCACGTCCCCTTGTTCATCGGAGCCGGCGGCAGGCTTCCGTTGTTCATTGCACGTACACGCCGGCCTACATACCAGTGCACGTACGCTGGACGGCCGGGCCGTACAAACTGCGCAAGGCCGCGACCCCGAGGCTTCCAAGTTCATACCCGTCCATGGTGAAAACTTCATTACGCTGGTGGCGCGGGCGCTGGCAGATGCGGGGGCGCCTGCTGGGGCCCCGCCGTATCCGAGCGCGTCGGCCATCTGCCATTGCTGACACCGCCCCTCGCAGGTTCGCGAGGCTTGCCCAGCGCGATGCCGCCCGGCGGGCAGCTGCGACACTCGCACTGTGTGAATAGCCGTACTCGAGCCGTATTCGAGCCTCATCTCGGCCATGATGGCGGGCCTCGACGAGTCTAACGTGTATGAAGTTGAGCGTCGGACGGGTGTTATTGAGTGCTGGTTTTGTGCTAGTGTGTCTGCGATTTGTCCGCTCGGTGTAAACAGAGAGTCACCTGGTGCCAACAACGGCACAGCTTGGCTCGTCGCGGTGGGTGAGCGTGACAACACCCATAACGTTGCTTGCTACCGAACGCATTATCTCAGTCTCAGACTCTCGGAACCCTGGCGCATCGGGACCTCCAGGGCAGAGGTGGGCGACTTGTGCAGGTTTCGTAGCGCACCACGCCTATTTCGCGGATCTGCAGCGGCGGTTGCGCGCCCAACTGCCAGTGCCAGCCGTCTGCACAGCCCCCTGGAGAGTTTCCATCCCACCATGCCGGGCAAAGCCCTCCGGTGTGACCCTCGACGACTCTCCCCTTGGACCCGGGACGACAGCTGCCACACATACCGACTATCCGGCGAAACTTGGCCTGGAATGCACCGCACCACCAGATCGGTATGGGAGCGCCCAGTCGTCCATGCGCAGGCCGCCCGTAGCGCAGTGTGAATTTTGCGAGCCCACGGGCGTGGCATTGGGTCGACACGACCTGCGGGACCTGCGTCGCGCGTACGTCTGGTATCTGGGGCGGGCGGGCTGACGCGGACGCTGCCGGCCCCGATTGTGCACGCGTGTGCCGTAAGAGGTACGCTGGGGTATGCTGGTTTGACTCCCCGCCACATTCCGTCGTACTCACAGTGGGAACACCAGCGATCCGTATCGGCCGGCTGCGCACCCTCGGTTGGCACCTGTATGACTCTCCCGGGCCTATCGCAGCCCGCCTCGCGGGGGCAGCGCAACTGAACGCAGGCGAGTCCGACTCCGTGCGCCACATCGGTCCTGCAGGTGTTTGCGCGGGCGCGTCCGCTGCAATAACGGAGCGGCATGCCAATATTGGCGCTGGCGTTTTGTCAGATCGGCGAGGACGAGACGTGCGCGGACGGCTTGAATGGGTGAGGTCATTCGCGAGCAGCCCTCCACAGCGCGCCGAGGTTTATTGACACGCGGTCTTCCTATTCGCCCGTGGAATTTTCGGGAGCTGTGAGAGCGCAGAGGGGCGCATTCACACCGCGGAGCTGTGCCAGTCCCCCCGGACGGGCCTGTGACAATCGCCCTCTCCGGGTGCGAGGAGTGATCTCCCGGACTGCCTTTCTTCGGGGTACCCTTCCCTACGCGAACGCCCAAGATGGGCGCATACGATCTCACACTCCGTGCCTGCTTCGCGCCCGTGCAGTGGATAAAGGCCGGGAGGACTTTCGTCGGACCAGCGAACCTCCCCTCCCGTCCCGTAGCGGTCTCATATACCGGAACAGCTACCTTTCCTTGGACGCCGCACACACGCTGCTCTGATGTCGTCAGACCCCAGCCCGAGAGGAGCCGCCCCCGCCTACGACGACGCCGAGAAGGGTGTTAGCGAGAAGGTCGTCGTCTACCCCGTCGAGAAACCGGCAGTCACGTATCCCGACGAGAAGAAGGACGCATTCCCCAACGAGAAGAAGGATGGCGCTGCCCTCCAGACACCTCAGGTCAAGCGGGATCCCTACGCCCTCGTTAAGGGGGCGCCAAAGAAGAAGACCTCGAGAGTAATCCTGGTCAAGCTATGGTACAACATGTACCGGTAAGGGCTGCTTCTATGATCCGTTCGAGCATGAGATTGACAGAAACGATCATAGCAAACTTTTCACGATCGCGTTCACGACCAACATCATCATGTTCGGCTTCGCTGTATCAGGCCACTGGCCGTACGCCACTAAGTACGCCGGTGCGTTCGCCGTCGCCAACTTCAACGTCGCCCTTCTAGTGCGGAACGAGATTTTTGGTCGGTTTTTGTACCTCCTCGCCAACACCCTTTTCGCCAAGGTATGGCAAGCACATTCGGTCCAAACCAACCGCTAATTATGTCCCGCGCCGCACAGTGGGCACCTCTATGGTGGCGCCTTGGATGCACCTCGGTCTTGCAGGTCAGTGATGTTCCCCCGCAGTCTAGATGAAACGTCGGGCTGAAGTCGAATTCCTCCAGCATCTCGGTGGTATTCACACGGGTTGCGCCACCTCCGCTATCATCTGGTTGACGTACAAGGTGGTGAATACCTTCCGCAACATGGTCAACGAAAACAACGCCATCCTCGTCATCGGTCTGCTCACGAACGTTGCGGTCATCGTCACTGCAGTGGCCGCGTTACCTTGGGTGCGCAACACCCATCACAAGTACATACCCACGCACTACTATCCGCCGCCATGATCGACTTATTCATAACCCGCAGCGTGTTTGAACGCAACCACCGATTCTGGGGTTGGAGCGCGCTGTTCCTGACATGTGCGTGAGATCAAGATGCGGCTGTATTCATCCTACTGACCCATGGTACAGGGGCGTTCACGATCATGGGCGACATCTGGCATACTGACAACAAGTCCTGGGTCCCCGACGGTCGCCACCTCGTCCGTCAGCAGGACTTCTGGTATGTCATGGGCATGACCTTCTGGATCGTGCTTCCATGGATCTGTACCCGCGAAGTCCCCGTCGACATTGAGCTGGTACGCGCTCGTCTACAAATTCCGCAGCCGAGACGTGATGCTCACCCGTCCGCTCACAGCCCTCACCCAAGGTCGCTGTTGTCCGTTTCCGGCGTGGAATGCAGCAGGGTTTGCTCGGTCGTATTAGCCGAAGCGCTGTGAAGGAATACCACGCATTTGGTATCATTTCGTACGTGTCCTGCTTCCCACTGTGAGGAACGTGCACCGACCGCCTTTCTGCGCCGACAGAGAGGGTCCCCACGCCAAGTACCATTACATGATTTGCGGTGTGCAAGGTCCGTCAGCGCTCTTGACTAACTGTATGGGCCGCAACCGAGATGTCTTCCTTAGGCGACTTCACGCGCAGCCTTGTCAACGACCCACCACGAACCCTATGGACGCGCGAGCTTAAGGTGTGTCCTCCACTGGCATGCCTGCGTCTCCCCTCCCGCAGCATCTCTGAGTCACGCATTCCATCAGTTCGCGGGCATTTCCAACACTTCGAAATTGTACAAGCGCGGCATTCGTATCTGCACCGGCACCGGCATCGGGGCCGCCCTCTCGACATGCATCCAATCCCCAAACTGGTACGCACCCCTTCCCACCTTACACCGCACGAAAATAGCAGCGCTGACGCGCCCCGTCGTTGCCGCTCAGGTTCTTGATTTGGATCGGTGCGTGGAAGCTTCCCTGTGCCCTGGCCGCGCTGCGGCGCGTAAGCGGCTGAGATTGACTTTGTACGCCGCTGCATAGGCTCCGACCAGGAGAAGACATTCGGCCCGACCATCAGCGGGCTCATCCACCGGCACGTTGAGCCCGAGCGTCTGCTCCTCTGGGACAGCAAGGCTCGTGGAGGGCGCCCCGACACGATGAAGATTCTCCGAGACGTGTACAAGTCCTGGAACGCGGAAGGTACGCGAGCGTCCGGCCCATGTTTGCCCCACGCTCGTCCGTGCAGACGCGCTGATGGCATCCTTTGCAGTTGTCTTCATCACGTCCAACTACATCGGGAACTCGGAGATGATGGAGGTGGGTATTTCTCGAGAAGCTGTGCCACGCCTTCCGTACTCACCGCGTCGACCTGCAGGGATGTAAGGAAGCCGGGATCCCGTGCTTCGGTACCCTCTGGGACTTCGTGAGTGCCGCTCGCTGCCTTCTTTCTCTCAGGCACTAATTATCTGCTTCCCACAGTAAACGCACCCACGACATTATTACGCACATAACGCTTCCGGGGTGTACCTATCACTATCTATCTATCTATCCTAATAGACGGCGGGAACAATATCGTTATTGAGCGCGCTGTTGTACTATCGACTGCCCCCGCCCTCGACCGCCTCCCCACTGTACATATCACAATGGCACGCACACGTACGGTAGCTGTATTAACCACCGACTCGCACACGTCGAATAGAGTTTACGTTTCACTCCAATGATATGTTTGCACTCAGCAACAGGCGTGTAAGCGCAGAGATCACCGGAAGGAGCTTCGCAAAACGTATGTCTAGGGTGGGTTAGTGTGCCTACACGACGCTGACGATCGAGCAGCTCAGCCGCTCTGGCTGCACCCCGACAGCATGCGTCCACATCTTCTGCGCGAACGACAAATTTCTGGGGCACACGCCGCACGCTGCACGACGCGGGCGGCGGCGGGTGATGCGTCCTCGTATATCGACGCAGTCCCACACCGGGTGCGGGCCCATGGGAACCGGCTCCAAGTATGGCACAGGCGGGGCAGGCTCGCGACCACGGAGGCGTGCAACGACGCGATCGAAAGGCTTGGCACACAATGCTATATCGACAGCGTAATCGTACAACATCCGCGTACATCGCTCCAAGCTGAGTGGTCCGCGCTCACCTCAGGCTCCTGCTACAAGCTGCGACCCGGGATGGCCGCCGCAGAGTATGGACGCGCCTAAGGATAGTATTCCTCGAGCACCCTGCCGCGTTTGCCCATCCATGGCCAGCGACGATTGGGGTTAATAGGGGTATTCGGCTCTAGCTTCCACCCTCGACGGGCCAGCTCGACCACAAGGCGGCAGATGTTGCGTGTGTCCTGGGTTTCCATATATGTATAGGTGAGATGCCGTCGATGAAATAACCGCGCTAGATGGACCGAGGTAGACGGGACTTACATCGATGCCGCTGTGCTGACGGCCCTCGAACGGCTCTAACCCGAGTGCGTGCAGTTGACGCGGGATGGAGAGCATCACTCGTCGTGGGAGGGGGAACGCCCCGCTCTGCACCAGGGTCGAGTCAGCCCGGGCGTAGAGCTGTGCCATGACGCGAGCGCAGTGCTTACAGGTCGACGTTCTGCTGCCCCGTTCGCGCCTGTTGTAGTGGCCGTGTGCCACTCGCCGACTTGTCTTCGAACATCCATGACGTCCCAAGTAAGCCACACTGGAACCGGTATCTACGGCGGCCGTGGTGAGTGTGTCTCTGGTTCCGCAAACATATGATCTACCTTGGAGATAAAGCATTGCTTCACCACGAAGTCGCGGATGTCAAACGGGCCGTCACTGCAGAAGCAGAACCGGATGAGGCGTTGCCCCGTTTCTGGGTCGATCAGTCTGTGTTTCTCTAGGAACGCCCCGAACTTCTCCAGGACTTCGGGAAAGGTGGGCGCGCTGTCGACCTGCTCCTATGTGCGGGCACATGTATCACACGACGGGTCCTATCATTGGAACGGCCGCCGCGACAGAAGCTGCCCAAAACACCGACCAAGAAGATGGGCGAGGGATGCTCGTCACACTACTCCTATTCCCGAGACGGTGATACTTTCGGGAAGGGAGGGGAGTAGGTGAGCCATCTCCGCACACGTTCTAGGCGGGTATTCCGGGCACTGTCTACCGTGGCGCAAACCGCTCAGAAATCGGGGACAAACCTGGGTGATGCCGGTTAGGGTGGTGCAAAAAGGAGACAGTTTGGGACGCCATGTAGGGCGAACGAAGCTCCGAAACTCGTCGACGACCTCGAGCTCCCGCGCCTTGCCTCTAAAGTCTTTGTCCTTCCAACGCAGAAGACATACTGGCCATTCCTAGATTACATTGGCACATCGGTTTCGTATGGTTATGTACGGGGTAGGAATACGCAATGCAGCGGATACGCACGATGATCTCATTCGGGTAGTCGAACCCTGCCCCTGCAACACAGGTAGCCTCTACATCAAGCACGAGGAAAGCGTCGTAAGGTTGTTTGGTGCGTTTCTCCATGTTGTGGGTTGCTCCGTCCAACTCGTCGAGGGTCTCGGTAGACTCGTGGGGGGCACTGGGAAGAGCTGCCGCCACACGCGTAGGGCCTTTACTTGGAATGCGGACGGTATTTGTATGTGCTTCACACGAGGACTTCCGTAGACGCCGCGATATGGCGATGAGACAGAGTGCGGCTGAGAGGAGAACGGCGGGATGCTGCAAGTATTGGGACGGCTGCAGGTTTTGTATTGCAGCCGGCAACCAAGACATGGCAGACAGGAAGCACAAGACCAGCGGCAGAATGGCTAAGACAGGCAGGCAGAGGCTGGCTGGGACCTACGTCGGGGTTTTCGGGGTCCTCGGACATAGCAAGCGAGTCCATGTTAATGTGGAGACATTTGTCCGGTGCACGCTGCACAGACGGCGTCGGAAAGCGTCTCAATTGGCGGGGGCAATCCGGGCAGCGACTGTGGGTCGTCAAGCGAGGGCGTTGAGTAGTGTCGCACATGCTCGCCTTCCGTCCGCCTGCCGTTTCGCGCATCCTGACTGGCTGGCGGCGCCCGGCCCGCCCCCCACGTGGGACAGAATTTGTGCACCGGGCGCCTTTTTGCGCATAATCGCCTTCTCGCGCACTTCGAGCCTCATAAAGCCATCCGACCACGCCTCGTCTCCGCTTTCTCTCTCGCCCAAGCGGTGGCTCATTCTCAGCCCAGGAGGCACTTGTCACGACCTATCACGAAGATGCAGCGCGGCGACGACCTGGAGGATGACTTTGTCCTAGATGATTTGGTGGCGCTGTCGGACGAGGACGACCTCCCTAACACCGAAGACATCTCTGGACTCCTCAGCGCGGATGAAGACGGCGGTGGCGACGCTCAGTCGAGCCAGCCGCAGAGCGCGGCGGCTCTTGAGAAGAAAAGGAAACGTAGGGCGAAGGAGAAGGAGAGGAAGGCGAAGGTGTGTATTTGTGACCCTGGGGCTCGGTAGCTAATTCTCACCGTTCTGTAATACATCAGAAGCGTAAGCTAGCGGAGACCGTAGAACCTATAGAGCCACCTTCAATAGCGGCGCAGCCGCCCGTACTGCTTGCGGACTACATTAGCTCCATGCAGGCCAAGACATTTAACGAGCTTTCTGGTATTGAACTTGCGGATGTCCAAATACCGGGTGGGTACCTATCTTCTAGCTGTGCAGATTCGTTCTTAGAGTTAACGCATAGACAGAGAGCTCTATAGTGGACACCACTATATGGGCGGGGTCGAGGAACTTGGACCACTTAGTGGACTTCATCACCAAGGGTACTTTTTCTGCTTCCGTGCACACCGAGACATTGTCTCACCCTCGTCTCACAGTGTTGCCCAAGCTCCATACTCGCATGTCGCAAAGACCCAAGAACAATGGGGCACCGACCCTCCTATATGTAGCTGGGGCAGCCCTCCGAGTGGCGGATGTTACTCGGGTGCTCAAGGATAAGCGGCTCCGCGGAGAGAAGGGCGGAGATGTCGCGAAGCTTTTCGCAAAGCACTTTAAGCTCGAGGAGCACGTTGCGTATTTGAAGCGGACAAAGATTGCTGCTGCAGCTGGTACGCCGGGCCGGCTGGGCAAGCTGCTGTGCGATACTGGTTCGTGCACTGTATATTCAGTCTTGCCCCTGATCATCCACTGACCTTGCTGGAAGATGCCCTTGCGACGACCGCTTTGACGCATATTATTCTTGACGTCTCTTTCCGGGACGCCAAGACGCGGACGCTTATGGATATCCCGGAGACGAGGAGCGAGGTTTTCAGGACAGTGCTTGGTGCGCCAAAAGTCCTCAACGGCTTGAGGCAGGGGACGATCCAGTTAGTATTATTCTAGACGCATACGGTACCTACATCTTCCCAGTCCCCCACACGTCCCCTTACGGCACCTACAGGTCTGTAACAGACCTCCATAATAGTCGGGTGTATGATACAATGGAATAGAGAGCATGCAGAATCAGAAACCCTTCGGGTTTGTCCTCAGAGACAACTACACATACATTAGTTTCTCGGCGAGTCAATATGAATGGTAGATGAGAAGGCCTACCCTGGTCCACTTGGGCACCTTGTGGATGCCCTTGCGGTAGCCCTTCGCATGTCGCGAAAAGACGGTGTACTTGTCTCTCGGTGGCATTTCGTGCTCCTTCGGCAGCTCCAGGGCCTTGTCCTGTTCACGTGTAAGTAAATGCAAAACGGACGCACGATATATACGCACCAAGGCCGCACACTTCACTCCGCTCTCCTTGACGGCCTCAATGACCGAGTCCACCAGCTTCAGGCGGGAACGGACGTTCGCCTTGCGCGTGCGTGACAACTTCCATGGGGTCTTCCTGTCGTGCGCGCGGGTGTCATAGCTGGCAATGTGTACGAAGAAAACAACGAGACATACCACAGAAGACCAACCATGCTCGGCTGTGTAGGTCTAAATGCCCCGAACATATCGCACCGCGGTTGAAAGCAGGAACAGACCGCTGGCCCGAGGTCGAGGTGGTCGCGGTCGAGAAAGGGAAATTGTGCTGACTAAGCAGCACGGCGCTCTTCGTTTGGCAGGCGCGCCCGTCAGCGCGGTCGCACCTTTGCTCACGGCTTGCTCAGAGCCTTTGCCATACCCCACACACTCAACCCCCCTCTTTCCCGCGGTAAAAGCCACAAAATGAGCGTGGCGATGCAGAGCATGCCTCCCCCGCCGACCCCTGGCTTGAACGGCAACGGGACTGCTGGCGCGCCCGTGGACGGAGCGAATGGAGTGCACAAGGAGCCCAAGTTCGCGAGTGGCCTCATCCTGCCTCCCCCAGATCTTAAATGTGAGCTCTACTGCGTATAAGGCCGCTCTCGCGACTCGCTGACGCTGCCTGAACCCTTCAGCCGTCATCGACCGGACCGCAACGTTCGTTGCGCGCTCGGCCAACCCGCCCCAGTTCGAGGAGAAGATCCGCGAAAACCAGCGTGGGGACCCAAAGTTTGCGTTCCTCAACCCGGTGGACCCTTACCATGCTTACTACAGACACCGCATGGACAAGGTCGTCCGCGGTGAGCTGGAGGAGGAGGCTACCCCGAGCAAGGAGGAGAAAGAGCCCGAGCAGGCCCCCGAACCCGCCGCGCCCGTTGACTTGGGCGAGGAGCCCCCCACCCCCGAGTTCGTCTTGGAGATCCCGAACATTTCCGCGATTGACATGTGCGTGCAAGCCTCTGCTCGAAGTGTTGTGCTGGGGTTACTGACCTGCTCTACAGGGACATCATGAAACTCACCGCCCTTTTCACCGCGCGACGTGGTCGCCCGTTCCTCGCGTCTCTCTCGCAGCGCGAGGGGCGCAATTATCAGTTTGACTTCCTTCGGCCGACGCACTCGTTGTTTGGATACTTCAATAGGTTGGTGGACCAGTATTCGAAAGTCCTCCTACCTAGTAAGGGGACTCTCGCCCAGCTGAAGGAGCGCACGCAAGAAGGCGCACGGTGGAAGGACCTAGAAGCTGCCCGCAAGCGGGCCCGGTGGCAGCAGCTGAAGGCCGAGCAGGATAAGAAGCGCGAGGACGACAAGGAGGCGGAAAGACGTGAGTGCCGCCGCTTGTACGTGTTGTTTATATTGCTCATAGTCCCACCCAGTTGCATTTGCCGAGATCGACTGGCATGACTATGCTATCGTTCAGACGATTGAGTTCACCGCCGCCGATGCTACTGCTGAGCTTCCACCGCCAATGAGTGTGCAGGAGGTCGAGAGTATGACACTCGCGCAGAAGCGCATGGCGGCCATGATCATGGAGACCACTGCGGAAGACGTAGAGGCGCATCGCGCACGACAGGCGGCTGCAGAGGCCGAGGCGGCCGCAGCCGTTGGCGGCGCCGGTGCTGGACAGGATGATGATGACACTGCAATGGAGCAGAGCGACGACGAGGATGATGAGGTTAAGGAACGCAAGCGTCGGGACGAGGAAGAGCGACAGAGAGAGATCGAACGGGCAAAGGCTATCCAGGCGAGCTCGCTGGAGGCCGGCGGCCCTATGAAGATCAGAACGGACTACGTACCAAAGCGTAAGTGGTGCACATCAATACGGTCGGATGCGTGCTAATCGCGTCGATTCATTGCAGTGCACAAGAAGGGCGTCGAGAAGCTCACCACTTGCACCATCTGTGGACAGCAAATTCCCGTCGACGAGCTGCAAGAGCATATGCGCATCGAGTTGCTCGATCCCAAGTGGAAGTCGCAGCGTGACGCTCTCGAGGCACGGAAAGCGCAGGCATCTGAACTCCAGCGTGGCGCGAACGTTGTGTCGTCGCTTAAGAACCTCGCACGTACTCGTGTTGATATCTTCGGTGCAGAGGCAGACGAGGAGAAGCGGAAGAAGGAAGAAGAGGAAGAGCGGCTGCGCCGGCGCGAGCGCGAGAAAGTCGTTTGGGACGGTCACACCGCGTCGAAGGCAAACACTCTGGACAAGTTCTCGACGAACGTCAACTTCGACGAGCAAATTGCTGCTATCCATCGTGCGAAGGGTTTGGGACCGTACGTCCTTCATGTGTGTAGTTATCTCGGGGCCTATTGCTCATTTCCATCGTTTTCAGGCAAGAGGTCAACGCGATCGGCCCCGGAATTGGCCCTTCAGCTGCCCCTGCACCCTTCAACTCGCTTCCTCCCGCACCTGCCTCGCTCCCGCAACCACCTACAGGACCCGGCGCGCCAGCTCTCAACCCCGCTTACTCTGCAGCAACCGTCTCCTCGGGACCCCAACCTGCCTCCATCTTCCCTCCGCAGCCCGCCCCTGTCATGCTCCCACCTCTACATTACCAGGGCATGGATGCAGCGCAGCCGTTCGGGTACCAGCCCCCTCCTCCTGGTGCTCCTATGATGCACCCTGCCCGCGCGGCCGCGATGGCTGCCCCCATGCCCGGCGGACCCCAAGTCGGTATGGTGCGCAGTGCAGACGAGATGGATGGCGGGGCGCAAGACGACATTCCGCCCGCTAAACGCCAGAAGGTTGCCAAACTGCCTGGTGGCGCGCTTTACCCCGAACAAGACTGGATAAGCATGCACCCTGTAAGCACACGTGCATATGCCGTAACCTTCCAGGTGTACTCATACCTTTTCCTCACAGCATCCCATCTCGTTGCGTGTGCAGCTGCCCAACGAGCCGTCCAAGCCTGAGTGGAAGTTCGACGGCACCGCGGTCACCGTTCCCGAGCTACCGCTCAACCTGCTCATCTCGACCTTGCGTGATCGCATTCTGCAACACACGGGCAGCACCGTCGGCGCGTCGAAGATACGTTTGTCGTATGCGGGCAAGATGCTCCCCAACACGCATACCATTGCGGTCTATAACCTCGAGGACGAGGATGAGATCGTTGTGACTGTCAGGGACGAGAAGAAGAAAAAGTAGAATGGACTTGTCCCTTTTTACCTTCGGATCTGCGCCCTCCGCTCTGGTGTGAATGATGTTGTACTTCTATTACTTTGCCTATATAATGCTTGCATCGATCGCTTTCTGGTGTTCCCATGGCGTGCAACGGATGAGGGCGCCGACCACAAAGTAGGTAAAAACGATAATCCGAGCGTCCAAATATGCGATAACGACATAGCGAACACAGCTAAACTACACTATGGTACAAACCCCGCCGCAGAAAACTGGCGGCTACCCAACGAGATGTAACATCGACGTGAACGAGAGGACGAGGGATGCTCACAAGATCCTGCGGCATATAAGCGCGAGCAGGAGCACCAGCAGCACACAGATCGCCGTGTCTAGCAGAATCGGCGGGCGGCGCGGTGTTGTCTGGCGCAGCGCTGCTGCGAGCGCGGGTTGCGGTGTGCCTTCGCGCGTCGTCGGCTCCGAGGATGGTTGAGACGAGGTTGAGGGCATAGGCGTGCGCGGCGGCGTGAAGGATTGCGTGATGATAGAGGCGCGAGCGGCTGGACGCCTGGGCTTCGGAGAAAGGAGCGGGATCGGGCGTGAGATGGCAATGGGTTCCAGCGCTGGGAGTAGTGTAGGTGCGGGCTCCGGCTGAGACTCGGGAGCTTGAGGTGCGGCGGGGGTATCTGAGGATGCAACGAGTTCGTGCGGGGGATTTGAGGGGACGCCGCCGGTGGGCTTCTCTTCTACGGTTGTGTCACTTGACACTGATGAGGTGACGCCCTCGCTGCCGCTGGACTCGGGTGGATCGGGCAGGTGCTCGATATTGGACATATTGCAGCGTGGACAGACCCACTCTCGGGATCTAGACAGAAATGTTAGGTAGGGATGGGGCGTTAAGGAGGGCGATGACGTACAGAGCGGCAAGCCGCTTGCGCTCGGCGGTGGGATACTCGAGTGCACCTACTCCCACCGCGGCCGTACCCTTAAGGGGGAAGAATCCTTGAAGACCAATGATAGCTAGAAAGTCGGTGAGAACAGAAGAATGGCGTTGTTAGGACTTTGACTCACCTGTGCGAACACCCCAAGCCGGCTGCCACAGTTCTTCGTGATCTACACGTACAAAGACATTTGGCGGCATTCGGGAGATATAGATGACACAAACGTACAGTTGGTGAAGCTGATGCAAATCTAGGGGAAGCAACCATATTAGCTCACGTCCTACCGAGCTCGGACATATGTGCACACCTTGGTGTTCAACTCAAAGCGACCGTTCGGGGTAAGCATCATGATCGAGGGGGGACGGAACGGGTATTCGGAAGGGAGCAATATGCGGAAGTGGTAGAGCCCTCCCTCGAACTCGGTACCAGGGGTGCCACGGATGGTACAGTGCCATTCCTACCTGGAGTCAGAAACCGTCGCGAACTCACGGATGCACCTACTCACAAAGATATCATCCTACGTGCATAGCGGCGCAGTCAGACCACATATACGGTGAGG
Organism: Trametes hirsuta; assembly: GCA_001302255.2. Taxonomy (NCBI): domain Eukaryota; kingdom Fungi; phylum Basidiomycota; class Agaricomycetes; order Polyporales; family Polyporaceae; genus Trametes; species Trametes hirsuta. The sequence goes on from CP019376.1 coordinate 1,517,939, forward strand.
TATCACGAGTGTCATACCTCGAGAGGAGCCGCTGCATAGTCTGTACAAGGGTCGTTTGCCAGCTCCCTGGCCTCCTGCATGATACGCTTCACAGCTGCGGGCGAATGAGCCTCCGGAGAACGATCACGCATGGTCACATTGCCCACCGGAGTTGTTCTTGTTCAGACCAGCTCGAGAAGCCATGGCGACCACGTCGTAGAACAAGGTGAACTCAGAAGGAAGTGCAGGACGAGCGAGGTCGGGTGAGAGTGCGGATGAGAGCGTGTATCGTGACCCAGCGGCACTGGCGGCGTTTCCTGGTGATTTCCACAGACGCCCATACCCGCTACGTGGAGCCACGTGGGCCGAAACTACGCCGAATTGGGACAGTCTGCTTTTTGGCAGCCTGGTCTCGACGTCGACCATCCTCTCCTACACTCTGTTCGAGGTGCGCATCGGCCCCTAGGAGTATCTGATCGGCCGACTTACGGAACTCACTGGGCTCATAACCTCTCTCCTTGTGACTTCCTCAAACGTGAACATCTTGTGGAACGCAGGCGTTGGGTCAGAGTGAAAAGGTGTGATGTATATCGAGAAGCTGAAAGTCAGACCGCGTCAAGGTGTGTTGCTGTTACTCTATGTATCCTATGGTCAACACGGGACGAACTGGTGCTTTTATAGCGGCGGCCATTAGGCCATGCACCACACAGTTTGCAGCCATGCTGGCATGCTGGTCCGCTTCAAATGACCTCATGTCTACCGGTCCCTGTGCGGAGTCAGCCAAGGCCCTTCTACAGTGCATGCGTACCGCAGTGAGTACCCCTCTGCATGGCAGTGTGAACGGCTAAACATGTACTCATGTCACTTCAAATAGCCCGCACCCACACGGAAGCACAAGCCCACAATCAACTACCACCTTGCACGCCTCGGGAAGACCCTTAACTAGACTTTGCTCCACAATGGAATTTGCTGTGACCACATGCTCGTACCTTACGAACACAACCGTATGTTCTTGTACATTACACTCTTAATACGTCGTGCACCGCCAGACCCTACAAACCCAAGCTCGCACATGTAACCCCGGCGGCCGGTCCCGCATGTGGCGACAGACGCTTATACACGGGTGGACCGGAATCTCAAGGCCGCGTGCGGAGTAGCTGGCATGCAGAAAGACTGTCCGAAGGAGAGCCAGTGTGACTGCGGCAGACGGAAGCGAGATCCGCAGCACAGCGACTTGCGCAATCTCCTGAAAGCACCGCCTGAGCCTGTGTCATACGTATCTGGATACTGCGCATTGCTTTGAGCACGACAAGTCGACGGATATGCACGCCCCGAGGCTGTTCTGAGAGCCGGTCGAACCAAATGAACCCAAATGAGCGAGCTTGCGGATTGTTGTGGCCTGTTGTGCTGAGTCACGCGGCGCGGTCGCGCCCAGCTTGAATGGGCACATCGTTTCCTGGCGGCTTCAACTTCATCGACGACCCCCACCATCCCCTCTGCTTCCCGCTTTCCACACCTGTCGCTTGCCTTCCGTCGTCCCTCAACACATTCTACCCGATACTTAACTCGTCATGCGGTCCAAGTTCAAGGATGAGCACCCCTTCGGTTGGTGGCGCGCGCCCATGCCGATGTGCGATCTATGCTCATCAGCATTATCGTCCTTCAGACAAGCGCAAGGCGGAGGCGGAGCGAATTAGGCAGAAGTACCCCGACAGGATACCAGTGCGTGAATCTCAAGCACGTTAAGATAATCGTACTCAACGTTGCGTACCACTATTCAATATATAGGTCATCTGCGAGAAGGCAGACAAGACCGACATCCCTACGATTGACAAGAAGAAGTACCTTGTTCCTTCAGTGCGTATATCTCCCCATATACGTGTATCGATTATAGCGGGCGTCCTAAACAGCGCGCCGCGTAGGACCTCACCGTCGGCCAATTCGTATACGTAATTCGCAAGCGAATCAAGCTGGCACCGGAGAAGGCGATCTTCATCTTCGTCGATGAAGTACTACCCCCAACGGCGGCTCTCATGAGTGCCATCTACGAGGAGCACAAGTTCGTCGTGTGGTTACCGCAGCGCGATGCCCTACTGACCCCGTTTTAGGGACGAGGACGGTTTCCTCTATGTGAGCTACTCGGGAGAGAACACGTTCGGGTCGCGGTGAATGGCTGTCCCCTTTTTCTCCTTTGCGGCTTGCGCATCCGGGTCTTCATATCATTCCCTTCCTCGCAGCGGTTTAGCAGACGCGGACTCCATCTCACCAGCATAGATACCGGCCGGGTGTATGTATCCGGGACGACCTCTTCTTCTTCTCCTCTTCCCACGCAGACACCCACTCGGCGCCGCCAGCGTCCGCCCCCCGCCTCTTGTGTTCGCAGATAATCATATGCCGGAATCGCCGTCTCCCCGCCGTCCCATCTGCTTCTTCGGATTGGGACATTGTATTTTATTACAGCTTGTATCTTCGCAGAGCGCAGTCGGTCATGAATGGAATAACGATACATGTATGAGAGTGTTCGGACGGCCGGACTGCGTGATACGATGGTCAACGTTGGCCAGAGTGCTCATCCTGGTAGCACCATGACGCAAGCAACCGGGCTCAATCAGCGGTTGTCGAGTTCTCGGCTCCGTCCACTAGCGAGCGCCTGCACCACGGCGGCTGTGCTCTAGCTAAAGGACCGTTAAGTCATCCAAACCAACTTTGGCTGACCAGTGACGTCGTCTGGATGCTATTGGCTACAACTGCAACGAGTTCAACTTCATACTGGCATATGCGCTGCGTCCATGACTGTCCGCCCCTGACAGTGTGCCCATTGCCAATCATCGAATTCGTTCCGTAAGTATGGCTGGCGACTAGAGATTTAACAAGTCGGTGTAAGGCTTGCGCTCGATCGGCTGGGACACGCATAGTGTAGATCGCGGAGGCTCCCTTCGGATTTGCGGGCGAGCGACGTCGTTGTAACCGGATGAAATGGTAAGTCTGAGTCGAACGATGTGTCCAACCTCCGAGCGTATTCACAGTCTAAGGTTGACAACCACCAACAGCGATGTCCTCTCATAGCTAGGTATGGTGGTGCACCAATATCTTGCCGGGTATACGCAAGGAGCATGGTATCGGCGTGCACGCCTCGATACAACTGAACAAACGGGGCTTGTGACCATGACGCCGACTAGTAACGCTTCAAGTATGTACTGGCCGGGCACATACGAATATCGTACACTCCGTCCCAAGGTTGAACATGAAGTCCCCGCGCCCTCGTCTGCTGAGGATGCCCTCGTGGCACACTATCCAATGTCTAATAAGGCGAACTCTTCGATATCCCTACTGGAACCGTTTGATGTCTCCATTGTATCCCACTATCCGAGACGACAGCTCATCGCCGATATCGGTGTGAGGCCGCACGTCCAGGAACTGGCATTCCTAGTAACCGGCTTCGGGTATGTGGCTATCCCGTACGGTGGATATACACGCTTTGTGGTTGCGCTTTGACACCCCCCTTATTAAGCCCCGGATACCAGTCATGAGCCCGCATTGGCGAGCACACTGGCAGATGGCCATTGTCCGCTTAGCTCCACGCCACCCGTGCTTTGTCGACCGGCTTGGGCGCAAGGAAGTCATTTATACGTGACCCCAGCGCGGTAAAGTCGAACGGTCCCTCTCTCTCCTTGTTACTCTCTGACGACAACGGCGTAGAACGCCGACTCGTACTTTTGCGATCTCGAGGTCCCCCGACGCAGCCCCCTCGTAGCCCGCCGTTATTCGAGCAAAGATGGCCACCCTCGCCTTTGCCGTAAAGTTCTCTCTGAGTGAGTGTTCTACCTCTTTTCTTCGGACTGGAATAGCCGAGCTGAGAAGTTCTCGATTGCAGCTTTCTTCCTTCTCGGGTTGCATCTCGCCCTCTTTATCCTCTTCGTTCTTTCACTCGCTGCGCGCACCGGCACAGGAGGCAGTACGTCTTCCCGCACCCGTATTCCTTCGTATGGATATCCTGACTCGGCATGACCTCCAGTCACCGAAGCGATTGCCCTCGGTATTGAAATCGTCCAACTTGTTCTTCTTTCCATCCGGTAATCTACACTTACACGCTGTGTATTATGACGGGCTCTAACTCTCTACTATAGGTTGTATTTCTACATCCGGCACCGCAACTCGCCCTCGCGGTTAACCCACGAACGTTTCTTTTTCCTTTCCCTGTGGCTCATTAGCCTCAGTGAGTGACTCCCCTCAGCTGCACTCTATGTTACGACGCTGATAGATGGTGTTCCTTAGCCGGTGCCATTTGGATCAGCATTCACGCTCCAAGTATGCTCGACGACTTTGCAGGGCTTTCGCAGCCCGAGGCCGCAGCCATCATAGCGATCACCCTTTCCTGGCTTGCGTGGACGCTCAGTAAGCCACTATTCGCCCCCATCCCAGCATGACGTACATCTGAGCTTACGCACACCTCCTTCAAGCCGTCCACCTCATCTGGCTCGCGGTGCAAGAACACATGGACGCTGAAGACGCAGAGGACTCGGCCGAGCCCATCCGCTGGCCCGACCACGGCGCCTTCTCCCCGCCGCGCATCAGCCGTCCCAAGCGCATCTCGGCGAAGATCGTCGCAGTCGCACACGGGTCGGACCCGCTGCTCTGGGCGCGCAAGAAGAACCGGCATGGGCAAGGGTATGCCCAGGGTCTCGGAGTCGGCCTTGGACAATCGAGCATGCAGCCTGCGCGGCCGACGTACGACCGGCGCGACCGTCAGCCTGCCGTTCCGCCGCCGCAGGTGAGGACGACGTACAACCACTGGTCTGAATGGGAAGCGGTATAGCCCGGAAATGTTGTACCAGTGCTGGTTACGTTCTGTGGTTGTAGTCGGCAACCGTATCATACACTCCTTTGCACTTAGAATTCTAGATTTTGGCCCTCTGCTCTCCTGTTAGTGTAGCCTTAGCGGATATGTTCAATACTGTCTTTCGTAATGAAGCCAATTTTTAGCTAACGACAACGCAAGTGGGATGTCCTAACACGCCGTGGAGCTCCGGGGTCCCTCTTGATGAACTTAAGTGTGAAGGCATGGAACCCCGTCCACTACACGCGAGCTTCAGCCCGCGCACCCGATTACCAGACAATTGGGCATGCATGTAGTATGTCCGGAACATTAGGTATCTGACAGCGTTTACATATACACACGCGGCAATGATTGAGGGGGGTCCAAGAAGCCACGGTACCTTCCGAGATTAGGCATGACACCTCATGATTCCAAGTCGACCCTGCAGTGAAACTAGGGCACGGTCGGTAAAAAAAAAGAAAGTGGTTGGGCTAGTTGTCGGTACTGGCCAAGAATGAGAATTATCACGGCGTATTGTCATTAATGCGGTGTACCCCGGAAACGCCGTCGTTGTCCGGAGGGACTCGTGTTTCCCTGCGAGGTTTAGATCTATAGCCTCCTAGGCAGGAAAAATCGGGAGAAATTCCCACGTCAACGATCGACCCTGAATAGCTGACGTTACAGTGCTAGATGGGTGCTTGATATGGGCTAGTAGAAAGCATTGCCTGTACGGCGGTCTTCGGTCAAGTTGGGGTTTTTGTCTACCGGGGCTATCTTGCGCCCGTTCTCTCCTCGGCGGTGAATCGATTTTCACCTGAGCAATTTCCAACGAAAATTGGACACACGTCATTAGTATGCCCTAATACACCATACTCAGACACGGGCGACCCGTGGTCGAAAAATGGGATGAGGTAAACAGAGGAAAATGGAAGACCTGGATAAAGATCGATCTAGCAACAAAAAAACACCAAGATTGACCGCACTCAGTGAATCTCGCGTCCAGGGAATAGGCCGACCGGCAAACAAGGCATGGAGGAAATTTTCACGGGCGTTCGGCGAATTGCTGAGGCATTATTGATGATAGGACCCGACCCCCGGCGGGCGACGACGCCCTGGGCGAAGAAGCGGGGTTTGGGCCTCCGCGCGTTGTGTGTCCCTGCGCAAAATGCGGGGCTTCTGCACAGGCGCAGATCGAGCAGCTAGATCGCGTTGTTTGACAAGGATTGAACTATGCACGAAGTACCTGGGCTAGCCGACCTGATGCCCGCACGGCCCAAGGCACCACAGTGCGGCCATTCGAGTGCCTAAAAGAGGTATATATGAGGGTCAGCCGTCCTCAACAATTAATAACGCTGGGTGCAGGGATCAGAACCTGTTCAATGGGGGTTCCGCGTACTTGTGTTAGCTCCGGCCACCGGGACGCTGGTACGGTTCCAGGTTAGAAGAGCCGTCGACATGTTCGCACACGTGGCGAAGGTTGTTTGCCGCTGTTTGAAACGGAAGCTTTTGCCGTCTGGGTGCTCCTCCGGGCGCTTGCTGGGGCGCGAGTTTTCTCCACAGACTCAAGGTTTGTGGCCTTTGTTAGGGCTCCGGCTTGCCCAAGCGATCGAGTATTCTGGGGGATTAGCCGCGGTATCTGCGCTTGACTCAAACCACCATGGCATCCGGACCCTCGAACACGCAGTTCGGCTATGAAGATCACTTCACGCCGGCTCGAACCAAGAAGAAACGCAAGAATAGGCCGCAGCCTGCGCCCCCTTCCCCCGCTGTCCTCCTGGACAGGGTGTCGGGGGAACTCGCGCACAGCGATTGGCTGCGCGACTCACTGCGTCCGTTTTTTCCATCTTCTCTACCGCCTCCGCGCCCCTCCTGACCCCGCCTGTCCACAGAGAGCCTGCGCGAGTCCCTCGAAGAGGCGTTCGCGCCCTCGGACGGCGCGCCGGGCGTGCTCTGCCTCGGGCTCGGGAGCCCCGCGGCGTCGCGTGACGCGCGCGCACAACTCGCCCTCCTCCTTGCGGTGTGCGACGATCTGAGCATAGTGTGTCGTCTTCCCATGTATGTAGCGCGCCCATCAAAACATCAGCGCGTGTTCATGGCCCCAGGACCGCACGAGGGTGTCCGTGTACGACCCCGTCTTTGCGGCCGAGGACGTCCAGCTTCTCGCGCACCTTCGTCTGACCGCCCTCCCCGAGAACCGAGTACGTCCTGAGCCCCTCCGTCTCACTTTGGTCCCCGCCGGCCTTGTGCCCGTCCCTTCGTTCCCGATACTGACTTGCTCTTTCCTCCCTGGCTCCCGCAGCATGCGAACTATGAACTCCGATCACCCACGATCATCTTCATGCCGCATTGCGACCTGCACCTGTACGAGAATATCCTACGCGCAAACTGGACGATAGCGCGGTTGCCCAACGTCCTCCTTATCGCGAACCGCCTGAGCGAGTATGCCGAGAGGTGCGTGCCGCACGTCGTGCCCGTCCTGCTCTCCCCATCCTGCAGGCTCTTCTCCTTTCTCCGCCCACAGCTTCTCCGCCCTACACCCATCGCTAACTTTGCCTCTCTCCCCGGCGCCAACAGCATCCCATCAAGGAAGCTCATATCGGAGCATCCCTGCGTCGCGCGCCTTGGTACGTACTGCACTTCTTTTCATCTATCCGTGCACAGCAGCGCTTAAACGGGCATGTTCTCCTCCCGGCCTCTCACCTTCCCGATTGGCCTGCCTAACGTTGCCGTCCTGCCCTTCGTTGTCTACCCTTCCCCGCACCGCCTCCGTCCACCTCCCCGCGCCTCGTGGGTCCCGTGTCCGCCCATGCAGCACCCTACCTGACCAGCCGGCCCCTCCGCGCCTGCGCGTCCTTCCCGACCGCATTCAACAACACCTCGATCCAGTTCGTGCGCGCCGCGAGCCTCAAAGCGCGCGACGCCGACTGGTGGGCCCTCCCGGACTCGGGCGCTCCGACACCACCTCAGGCCCCAGAGGCCGCTGCTACTGTTGCTTCTACGACGGGACCTGATGAACGCACGCCGCCCGCGTCGGGGGAATTGCCAGTGGGGCCCACGCCCGCGCCCACGCCCGGGCGGCCGGAAGCTCACACAAACGCCGACGCGGGAGGAGTTGAGAACGAGGACGCAGACGGGGACGGGGACAAGGACGCGCACGCAAGCGCAGCGTCATCGTCGCTTGCGACGGGGGCGTCTAACACTTCGGATTCGAAGAATGGAGGAGAGCCAGCTGCAGGGGGGGACGCCTCGGGTTCTGTCCGACGAGCCTGATCCCCGCGTCGGGCGGCCGGGCTGGGGCGTCGACAATGACAGGTCTCGCGTCCCTCCACGGCCTGGGGCCGCGAGGCGGCCGCATCGGGCGCGTTTCGGTTTGGTACGGTTCGGTAGCGGCGCCGAGGGGAAGGGGGGGCTGGTCGCTGCCAACTAAGGTCTCCTTCCTTTCGCGAGGACTCAGTACTCAACCGGGAGGCTCGGGGGTCGGGGGGTGGGCATCTGGAACGCGAACGGTGCCTTGCGACACCCCGATCGCCTCGCACGATGCGCGCACGCCCGCCCTCGAGGCTCGTCCTAGTTTCGCTCGGTTCGACAACGTTCATGCATGCGCATATACGCCCGTATAGGATGTGTACGTGACTCGAGCTCCCCCTGTACAGAGCTTAACCCAATTCAGCCCTGCGCTCCGCATCCGCGCACGGTTCCGTCGTCGTTGTCCACGTTGGCTCTTCGGTATCGACGTACCGCGCGCAGCTGCGTTAGCGTTCCAGCTGTGTTCCGCCGCATTCCATGGCCAGAGGGTCTCTGCGGCAGCGGCGTTGTCCGCGCGATCGCGTTGACCTCTGTTTTCCCCCGAGACGCAGGAGCGCCGGCGGCGTCAGATCTCGCGCTCGGAGGGCTGCAGCTGGCTGCAGGACAATCAGAGTCACAGCCCCCGAGATAGATAGATAGCTCGCAGGCCACTATCACCAGCCAGTGAGCTCGGGGACCGCAGGGCCGAGAGAACGCAGACAAAAACGCCATGCCATTGCCAGCGGTGGTGGTGTCCTTGTCTTAGAGTGCGGTCGCGCGACCATGATGAGACTCATGAATTCGGAATCGGGGGCGCGGCTGAAGAGCGGAGTTTCCCCTGGGGACGCTGGAAGAAGCTAGCTCGACATGTGCGATCGGTGCCCGGGCGAAGTCGCGAAGGCGTCCTGGAGTGGCCGTGGGCTAGCCACTGCACTCCGACCGTTTACGTATTGCCGGTCTTATCAGCACCCTGTATTCGGAAAACAAATATGTACAGCCCAGACATTAGGAGAGACATGATGTGGGGCAGGCAGCGGGACAGCATATGAGTATTAATATACGATAACAACCCAGCAGACGACGTGAGCAGGTAGGGAGGGGGAGGGGGGAGCAGTGTAGTGGTGGTGGTATGGGAAGGGCAGTGGGGGAGGGGGTAACAGAGCTGCAAAGTATCAACATGCGAATAACTAACATTCCTGAATGATAGAGGGACGGAAGACACGAGCAGAGTCAGTGTGGTCTTCGTCGTGGAAGGGGAGAGGGGGGTCCAGCTCAAACGGATAGAAGTAGTCGTCGTCCGTGTCGACGTACACGTGGGGATGGGCGCGCAACCGCGTGCGTCCCTGTGGCAACGGTACAGAGGTAGGGTCCGGAGGGGACAGAGATGACATGGACTGGGAGTACGGGGTGGACAAGACGTCTGACTCGTCGTCAGACGTGTCCTCTATCGCGTCCGGCACTGGAAGGTCGTCTATGTCTTCCGCATCGTAATACGGAAGTGGGTCGTGATACAACGGCGACGAGCCACTCGGTGGGGGCATCGAGTCGTCGCCGTGCGCGCCGAGTTGGAGCCAAGATGGAAGGAGAGGGGGATGGAGTGGGGGATAGGGAACGGGGTAGGGGTACGCAATGGGGGGCGGCTGATAGTACAAACCGGAGGGGTTGACGAGGTCGTCCTGAGAGGACATGGGGGAGCAGAGAGGACTCAGCGGTTCGTCGTCGTCATCGACGGGCAAGACGGAGACGGAAGTGCCGGTGCACTCGCTCTCGACGTCCGCGTCCTCGTCATCGTCACCGAGATCCTCTAGAAGGGAGTCCAGCCACTGCTTCTCAGAGTCGCCGCCGTCCGCGCTGCGGGAGCCGAGATAGTGGGGGTCAGGGAACATGAACGCGTCCTCTTCGACGGTGTCGTCCCGCGGCTCGTCCTCGTCGCGTCTATATACAGGCTGTGCATCTGCGACGGGTGCCTGCGGCTGGGGCGGGGCAGGGTCGTCGAGAGCAGTATGAGAGCGGGTGATGGAGTTTTTGAGGAGGACCCAGCGGTGGAGGCTACAGGACTCCTTGACGCCACTGGCGACCGCGGAGTGCAGCTTGGAGCGGGCCATGGTGAACAGAGATGATGATTCGGGTGCTTGTGGTTCCGATGGCATGGGCGGGGTGGGGGTTATATGCGGGTGGGTGGTGCGGCCGGTTGAACGACAAGACTTGGAGAAGCAGCGGATGCGTTCTGGGAGTGCGGGGGGCGCGTGTGAGCAGAGATAGGAGGGGCGACGTAAGAGGAGATACGAACGAGGCAGATGGAGGGTGCGTGTGTGATCAACGGTGTATACGGTAGACGATGAAGGGCTCGAACAGAATGGTGCCGTTCTGGGATTTGCGGACGGATTTGTTGACCATAGTGGTACTCTGGGTCGCCTAGACTAGAGCAAGTCCGTAGGGGCGAGACAAGGGGGAGAGCACGCGAGGGGGGACGAGGGCAGGGCTTATGCGGACATGGTGGCGGGAGACGACAAGGGGCACGGCGGGGGCGAGGAGGGACGGCCGGGAGAGGCGCCGCTTATAAGCCCCAGGCGAGTTGTGCGCTGGTGACGCGCCCGGCGGTGACTCAACGCGCTGCCTTATTCGGCCGATTCCCACTCCCTCGGGCCTCCCCGCCCCGTAGGCGCCCGCGACGGGCCCCATTCCGCCATCGCCGTGTGCCCTCGCGCGAACGCACCGCACACGACCTCGCGCACCATGTCTTGTCCAGCGCACGCAGCTGCTCGCGCGATCCATTGACGATCTCTATACACAACTATGGCGAAACGTACACGTCCCAGTCCGCCGTCCGGCCAGTCCCGCATCACGCCTCGCGCCCCCGCTCTCCCACCGGTGCGGTACCTTCTGCCGCCCTACCTCTGGTCCATGGCCTCCTCCGCCTGCACGCTTTCCGCCAGCCTCCGGATCTTCGCCAGGCTCTTCGGCGCGACGTCGCGCACCTCCGCCAGAAGCTGCGTGAACTTGGTCTCGTCGCCCAGCAGGCGGTACAGCTTCGCGAGCTGGAACAGCACGTTGGACTCCTCGGGGGACGTGTCCCTCAGGTACTGCAGGTCCTCCAGCGCCTCCTGTTAACATGGGCGTCAGTCCGAACCCCGCAGAGGTGCCACAACGTGCATCAATCAGACCATAACGGCCCAGCAATGCGGAAGGTGTAACGCCAACACTAACCGTGTACATCTTCATGGCGATAAGGATTTTTGCTCGATGATAGCGCACCAGCGCGTTCTCGGGCGAGACCCCGATCGCCCTGTTGAACGTCTCGAGCGCCGCGCCGTACTTTCCGTACCGCTCTTGCACCTGGTGAAATGAAACGATCCCAGGCGCAATGCCCACCGTCAATAACGTGACCCGCGTCAACGCTCGCGTGACCGCACTCACCATACCCACGCAGCCCAGCAGAACAGCGTTCTGAGGATGAATCTGAGACGCCTTCTGAAAATGGTAGTCGGCGAGACTCAACCTGCTCATCCGCATATAGCAGGTCCCCAGACCGTACCTGTGGTCCGGTCCACCAGTCAAAATGATCGCCGCGGAAGAGGAAACGTGAGATACCGACCAGGCGTTGTAGTGGCGTGCATCAGCACGTAAGGCGGACTGGAAGAAATTGATCGCCTTGTTCACGTCCTCGTCGATCGACTCGTGCCCGCTGAGCGTGTACGCATAAGCACACGTGGGGTCCAACTGAGCCGCGCGCCGAAAACATGTCAGTGCTTGCGCCTTCTCCTTCTGGAGAGAGAAGCAGTTCCCGACGGCTATCCAAGCCTGCGGCGACTTGGGGTCGGTAGATAGCAGCTCCTGCGCCAAAAAAGACAGCCTGATGTGCCGCTGTAAGTGCCACAACAGCGTCGAATACACCTCCATATCCGACGTGCGATAAGGCTCCAGCGCTCGGACGGCTTCGAACGCCCGTTCGGCCTATCGCAAACAATGAGCACGGCGTGAGTTGGGGTGAGAAGCCAACGAGACGCCAAACGAGTGGCAGATTGCCGACGCACCTCAGGATACTGTCCGAGCTCGTAATGAGCCTTGCCGGCCATGGCCATAACAGAGGCGGAACGTTGATGCTGTGGCGGTAGTGCCTCCAGTTCCTCTAGGCAAAGCCGACAGTCGTATAGCGCCATCGCGCGGGCAGCACTGGCGAATCTGCGCATCACATCGTAGATTTGATACTCGGCGAGCTCAACTTGAAATGCTTCTTCCGCCGCGCGCTCCTGCTCCGCTGTCCACGCAGCCGATGGAGGCGGGGACGTTTCCGAGTGCGCGCCCTGTCCAATAAGTGGGTTCGGTGCGAACGCCGATCCCGCTCCCCCCGGGTCCTCCCCGAGGCCCGACTCGTGTGATTGCGAACGCGGTTTGCTGGCCACTCGTCGTCGATCTCGGGTAGACGGCTGCCGTAGAGGGTTGTACGTCAATGACGGTGTGCAAACGTGCAGCAGATCGCGGACCTTCGATGCGAGCTTCGTGCCACCGCTCTGCAGCCTCGTACTGCGTCTCGCGCCCGTGTTGGGCATCGTCTTTCCCGTCCCGAGCATGTGCAGCCTAGAGGACGCCGCCGTAGTCTGGGCAGGACGACCCGAAGATGAGAAGAGGTTAGCATTCGTCAAGGCCGGGCGTGCGCGTGCCTTTAAGCTTCTCGGACGGTCATTCGCCGTCGCAGGTACAGCGCCAGCAGACTTCGACGGCTTGAGGTGGTGGGCTTCCGCCGCGGTCGTCGAGGAAGGCGCAGGACGCTGCCGTACGGTAGACCGCAGCTTCTTGGTCACTGGGCCCGCCTCATCGGCTGAAGAAAGAGGACGCACAGCTGGTGGATGAACCGCCAAAGTGGCCGGTTGTGACCGGCTGGCGCGTATTTGGGTCTGAAAAGACGGCTCGCCGTAGAACGACGAATCCGTCGTGGCGCTGGCATAATTTGGTGTCAAGAGGATTGCGTATAGGTGGACGTTCATACGACTTACATGGAATCGCGGGGTCCCGCGGGCGCGTCCATTGCCTTTAGTCCGGGCTTCCAATCGCGAAAGAGGTTACCGGCACTGCCAGCTTCAGGCGTGAAAAATCCGGCACCTGTGGCTACTGGTATGGATTTGCTGGGACCACTTTCTCCTGGCCTTCCTAGGACCGGTTGCGCTCGAGGAGGGAAGAGTGTGTCTATAGGCGGAATATCGCCTACAGAGGCTATTGAATCAAGTATCGCGCGATCGGTATCTTACAGACGTACCTATGGCGCAGAGACCCTCAAATGCTTCCCATAACATCGGGTCTAGAGAGAGCGCCTGACGAAAGCTCGCGGCGGCGCTTTCGTGGAGATTTCCCTTGAGGGCGCTGGTTCCAGCCTGACAGCATAGTACCGCCGCATCTGGAAATGCAGCCGTCCTACGCTCTCGCATAGAATCTGCGCAAGGATGAGAGGCGCGACGCACAGAGCACACCATAAGGGAGCACGCACCTGTCGGAGTGTAAGAACCGATCGCCTTCAAACAGCCCTCTAGGGCCTCTCGCGCCTGTCTGTGCTGCCCGAGCTTCATGCAGCACTTCGCGATGATGTTCAAGCATCCGATACAATTTTCGCCCCTCGTTGGCGTACTCGCTAATCTGTGCGCGGAATGTGGCTGGCCGGACTCGAGGAGCGCGGTGGCATAGAGGTGTCGCGCGTCATGATTATGAACGTCTAGGACGTAGTATCTCTCAGCGTAGAAAAGCGCAGACTTGTGTAGGTTGGCGTCGAGGCAGGACCAGATGAGAGAGGCGTAGCGTTGGCATAACTGCGGGGCCAGTTCCGCTGCAGCGTGATCGACCTGCATAGAGAGCCCAGCGCTTAGAGCGTGTTTCCACTCGAGAGTCGCAGCGCGCGGCCAGAGAGTTCAGCTAGCGGGCGAGTAGGTGTTTGGTCGAAAAGATGGGGCGGTGGGTGGCAAGACGGGGTTGAGTCGAGTGGTCAACCCGCACGCACCCTTCGCCAGACCAACCGCGTCTCCGCATCACGTGGTTAGATCTGCCCGGGTCACACTGTGACGCAGTGGCTGGAGTACCGCCAGGCACCGCCGCAGCGCTTGGAGGCAGAGTCGAGCGGACAGGGACGGGACAAAGAACATATCGAATGATGATTCTCTCTCTGGCGAGAGTTGAGTATCATTGGCAGGTGATGTACAATGCGGCAAGCAAATATTGTCACTACGCGGCAGCCCCTCCTTTCTTCCATTCTATCGCCTAGTGTCCGTGAGGATCACCTTCACCCTTCGCCTCTGTAACGCGAATAGATGAGACCGAGCACCGACAAAGACTCCTATGAAGTATTAGACTCACCGGGGACGCACTGAATGGCATCGTCTATCCGCAAAATCGAGACGGCCGCCTCAAACGCAGACTTCAAACTACGGACTTTGCTGACGGTCGGCTCCAGCACGCCTGCCGCGACATTGTCCCGCACTTGGCCGTTGAGCAAATCAAGACCGTATCGGAGCAGGATCTTCTTGGGATCGCCAATAGGCGCGTTTTGCGCGGCATTGTGGTAAGAGCGGAGCTTCGCTACCAAGTCCGTCGAGTCTTTCGCCGCGTTAACCGCAAGCGTCTTGGGGATCACGAGCAGCGAGCTTGCGAACTCCGCGATTGCCAATTGTTCTCTCGAGCCCTATTTGGTGTCTGTAAGCCAGTGGCTACAACAGGGATTCATAAGAATGACACTCACGAGCGTCGTTGCAAAGTTCTCGAGGTAGATGCTGAGCGCCGACTCAACAGCACCACCACCCGGTACCACCGCGCCACTCTCCAGGGTGCGCTTGATGATCGACAAGGTGTCATGGAGAGCGCGCTCCATCTCGTCGAGCATGTAGTCATTCGCACCGCGCAGAACGATGGAAGACGAGCTGACGACCTTGGTGCCCTTAACCAGAATGAGCTCGTCGTCCGAGATCCTCTCTTGCACAACCTCATCGGCATAGCCGAGGTAGCTGGGCTCGAAGGACTCCTCGCCCTCGAGATTGGCAAGGCTGGAGACCAGGGTGCCGCCGGTCGCCTTCGCGATACGGCGCAGGTCCTCTTTTCTACACCGGCGCACGGCCATGGCACCAGCTTCGACAAACTCCTTCAAGCAAAGGTCGTCGATGCCCTTCGTGGTAAGGATGACGTTGGCACCAGCAGCAAGGATTTTACGGATACGCTCGATGGTGATTTCTGATTCCCTGATAGTTGGGAGGTATGAGCGACACCGCGACAGACTATGGGTTAGAACCGGAAACAAAAACCTACCGCTTACGGATATCCTCGAGCTTTTCCGGATCATCGACAAGAATTTGGACACCCAGCTGCATGCGCGCCTTCTGCAGGTTAATGTCAAGGCATGCGATCTTCGCACCCGTGATGCGCTTCTTCATAGCTAGCAAGACGCGTTTAGGATTTGTACAAAATAAACAGGTACGATGCATACCTTGACTGGCAACCGTGCAGTTCAGCGCGTAGCCCTTCACGAATAAGGATTCCCTCGCGCTCCGGCCGTGCGCTTTCAAGACATTGACTGCCTTGACGGGATACTTGATATCGCCACGCGTGTTAATCGTCTTTACCGCCAACATCGCATCCACAGCCATAGGTGCAAACAAGTCATCGTCCCTGCATCATCCTTGAGATCTTATCTTCAAACAGTGTGGGCCGCATTTTGTCACTCACCCTCCGATGATTTTGCTCGA
Organism: Trametes hirsuta; assembly: GCA_001302255.2. Taxonomy (NCBI): domain Eukaryota; kingdom Fungi; phylum Basidiomycota; class Agaricomycetes; order Polyporales; family Polyporaceae; genus Trametes; species Trametes hirsuta. Next base: position 1,533,737 of record CP019376.1, read on the forward strand.
CATGCTCGTCTTCGCGGCATTGATGAGTGCCTCCCGGCCAAGCGCATCGACCTTTACGCTCAGCTGGTCCTGCATGAACTTGCACGCCTCCCTGCACGCCAGACGATAGCCCGTGATAATTGTCGTGGGGTGGATCTTCTGCTTCACGAGTTCGTTCGCGCGCCGGAGTAGCTCCGCCGCGATGAGCACGACGGAGGTCGTGCCGTCGCCCACCTCTTTGTCCTGTTTTTGCGCGAGGTCGACGAAGACGCGGCCGGCGGGGTGCTCGACCGCAAGGAGGGAAAGGATCGTAGCGCCGTCATTTGAGATGGTCACTTCCTGCACAATCGCGAAAACGCGGGGTTGAGGTGACATGTTTCGTGAAACGAGGAGACGTACGTACGCCGATGTTGTCCACCAGCATCTTGTCGAGACCCATCGGGCCCAACGACGTCTTTACGACATTGGCAATCGTTTGCGCCGCGAGGACTATTCATTGGCAGTATTGAGCAACTTTCACCGTCGAAAAACGGCTGGCGACGTACCATTTTGGTCGCGCACATCCTGACCGGACACCCTATCGCCTCCCAAGAACACACCGGCGCGAGGATCGCGTTGAAACATAATAGAGGATGTGGAGGAGGAAAGGATGGAGAGGATGTACCGTGCAGGACAATCGTGCTGAAGGTTTCTGTGGAATACGCGGCCTGATATGTCCTGATTTGGAGTTATCGTTCTGATAACTCCCAATAGAGGATGTGATCGGACCCGGGCCGTTCTCGCAAACCTAAAATGAGTTCGTGGACTTCATCCACTTTCCACCACCTTGTCAAGTGGTCTTTCATGTCGTCTATCACAGCGCCTAGACACCCGCTCATACAATAGAATGCCTTTCTAGCAAGATGAAAAAATATAGCGAACGAAGTTCATTTATCTATCTGACGCCCAATGCCAGAAGGACCCGCCTCAGTCTTCGAGCGTTAATGAAAATGTGGGGGACGAGGTACGTCCGCCGCTTCTTTCGCATCTCCTGTAAGCACGGCCCATCACTAAGCCTCGCATAACTATGAAGGGACGTACTATCACCTACAATCGTTAGCCCCTCCTCGCGAGCGTCATGCCGGCACACCAACTTCGCGCACAAAACGTCCCGTGTCACAAGACACCCTCTAAGGAATCAGCCTGGTTCATTCGGGTCCCGGCTCGAAGTACGCTCCCAGCATCAGGCCTTCATCCCGCGGAGGCTCCCAAAATGGCGACCTGGTTAGTGTGATATCCCCGTGCCCCAAGCCCCCACGTCGGCTCCTCCTCGACTACCCACGCCAAGTGTTCTGCACCAGGTGTTCTATGGACCGCATTTACGTCTACGGTCGCCATCAATAAATCCGGCCTCTTAAGTGTGAGATCCGTCGTGTGCGAGCGAATCTCCCGATGCGCACCATGGGCACCCACTCCTGCAAGCGATTACGGCCGCGCGGGGAGCTTCGAAGTGCGACGGTGCCCACTGCGCACCTGCTCCCCGACGGCGGATACGTACTCAACGCCCGGCCATTGTGCGACGAAAAAGGCAGCATCAGCGATCGGACACACCGCGCGTGTGGGTCTGCACCACCGGACAGGGCAGGCTGTGCCTTAACCGACCCGGTCCATTGTCTGACATCGATGAGATATTGATCTCAGCGCGTGCATCCAGCGCCGCTGAGCTTCGATTCCAACCAGCCAAGTACAACAAACACATCGCGACAACACCGGGCTAAACAAGGATACAGTGTGGAGTGGGGATAGAGGAATGAGGAGGACGAACACCGTACGAAAGACTATGAGACGCTACAATATAAAGGGATGGGGTATTGTGGATACTAAGGCTAGAAATAAGTTCCACCGGTGCTTGCACCGACAAGTGAATGATAGTATGGGTCACAGATACAGCAAAGACGTCAAACCACCGAGCTCGCAGTCAAGGTTCAGTCAGTCTAGTCCATGGGCCACTCAGCGTCGTCGCCGATCGGCTCAGAGAGCCCGCACACCACAGACCAAAAGTCCCGGTTGGGACTGGCCGGGGCTGTGCTCCCGTTCTCGCTGCCACCCGCGCGCGAGTCCTGTTGAGTAGCGGCCATCGTTGTGTCTACGACCAGCTCCGTCTGTGGGCCGTTGGAGGACGCCTCGGGCGAACCGGGATACCCATCGCTCGACGGACCTTGATACCAAACGTCGGTCGAACAATGCCAGGTAATATTTGTACACTGCACTCACCGGGCGTGGATGGCCCTGCGACACCTTCCCCTAGGGTCGCAGTCGCAGCGAAACTCGGAGGCGGGGTGGTTGAGGCGACGGACTCGGCGGCGGGCGACGAGGCTGTCCATATGGGGTCGCCGGAAAATTGTATACATCAGAACACGCTTCCTCGTCCCAACACCTTTGTTGAAGGCTCACCTGTCCCGTTCTTGAAGACGCACTCCCGGTCGTTGACCATACATTCGTAGCACGCCCCCGACGGATACTCAGCACGTTCGCACCGAATGCGTCGGGAGCGACTGCAAACCCCAGGAGGCCCTCAGCCCCCACACTTCCGACGCGCGTTCAGACTCAGGTCACAGGTCCACCCACCATTCCTCACAGGCCGTCTTGCGCGTCGACGGGACCCTGGCGGTAACGACCGGCCTCTCGCAGTCTAGGTCGTATTCCATGCAACGGACACATCGACCATGTCCAGGGCAGGGCTTGCAGCCCACTGCGCGGCGCGCGACGACGAGGGGGGCCGACGCGTCGCCCGTCAGACCGATCGCGTTGAGGTGAAGTGGGGGCTCACCTTTCTTGGACGCACAGTTGCGGCACGCGCTTTCCTTGGGCATCCGGGTCGCTGGTCCGCGTGGAGGAGTCACGGTGTGGGGCCTGCCGGATCTGGGGGGAGGACTGGAGTAGAGGAAGAGTGGGGGGTTGGACGCGGGCACCGAGGCTATTATACCTCCAACTGTTAAGTTTCGGCGAGGCTTCTTACGGATTTCTGCCCCGAGGGGTGCACGGTCCCAGCCGAGGGTCGTCCCGTGCCTTCGGTTCGATGACAGACGGGGCGAGGGGGCTCTGCCTGCGCTGGACCCTGAGCCGCGCGCAGGGGAAATCCCCGCCGCGAATGTCGTAAGGAAGCCATAAAGACGAACATAAGGCATGTGCCGGCTTGGCGGGAGGGCTGCCGGCACCGTATGCGCTGCGTTTCATCGCAATGCAACGCCGCGACGTTTTCCTCATCCGGATACTCTAGATCCTATGCTGGCGACGCTTAACGGGGAAGCGTTGGATGAGGAAGTGGGGGAACGGGCGCACGTACACACGGCGGAGACACAGAAACGGACGCGGAGGGACGCACCCAATGGCCGCGCGTTCTACGTACGAGGACGAGATTAAGGACGGCGATGGCAGCCTGTGGCCGCTGGCGCCGCTCGAGTGCCGCAACAGGGGTCCCTGTCCCGCGGTCGGCGCCGGCCAGGCGTACTCGCCCTATTCGCTCCGCCGACGCCTGCAGTCCCGACGACATCAGACGTACTACGGCCTGGCCATGAGCACCGCCGATCGAGGACCCAAAGAGCCCTGTTCGACTCGGACGGGACGAGGAATATCAGCCGCGCACACCACAGTGCCGTCACCTACTACCGCTAGTCGCTGCGTCCAGCAAGCGAGAGATCTCGGTCGCCAGCCGCCACAACGACGCGCACCCAGAATGGTCCTGGCTGGGCAACTTGGGGTGACTCGGGAGGCCCGACATCAAAGATTAGATGCGGGGTACCCGAGCTGTCACGCATTCGGTGGACAATAGACTCATAACGCGTACGCGCGAGTGGCGGCGGGAGGGGGCGGGTACCCGCGTTCGACATTGAAAATTCCGCACAGCAACGGCGAGATGATTTGAACCTGAACGTGGACGTCGAGCGCCACAGCACTTGCCGACGGACCGACCGCGACAGTCTCTCGGCGCCCATCGCGCGACCGCATGCCTGGGCCGCCAGTGCCATCTACACCAAACCTTCAAAGGGTCCCCCACGGCGTGTGTACTTGAAACGCGTCAGATTTGGCCTGCAGGCTGCCTTCGCAGAGAGAAGGCCTGTCCAAGGAGCGCGGGCCCCCAGGCGGGCGCGCGACGCACGATCCACCACTTCGCAGTGTTCGCACGAGAACTCGAAGGCGCCGGACGCTGGTCGCGAACAACTGAATGGACGGCGCGAAATGAGGCCAAATGCGTACCAGGAGGAAGACGGCGTGCCTGGAGAGGCTACTACGAGGCACACCCGACGCTGGTGCGCCACCCTGTCCGAGTCCCAGCGCCGGCCTCATCGATATCTCTGCTCCACGCACACGCTCCGCCACGCTGACAATGCATCGGCGCGAGGACGGTGCAGGCTCGGAGTTGCCATATGTCGCCTAGTTGTCCTCGGATTCCTTGCAGGGCGCGGCTTCGCGTCACTCACGGGGCCTGCGTCCGAGGCGTGGGCCCCAATCGCGCGTGTGAGAAGAACGCGCGAAGCAGGCCCGGCTGCGCGGGGTCTTCGTGGAGAACAGGCGTTTCTCCAAAATTGCTATGATGGTCTTCATGTCCGTCTCGAAGTCGTCAAGGGTCCGGCACACGCGGTCGGTGGTCGTCAGCCCGCAAGAGAAGTGGCAGGTGGAAGACAAGCGCGGGCGGCAGGCATCGGAGGAAGGCAGGCAGAGTGCAGCACCGACGGGTGCAGCGGAACGGCCGCGGGCGCTCACGCGCGGGCCACACTTTGCATGCGGGTGGGCGAGTGGCACGAGGAAATCGACATTTTCGAAACCGAGGACCCTGCAGGAAGGCGACAACGATCAGCGTTCTCATCAGGCACGTCGCGCCCAGTGCTCGTCCTGGCTGCCAGCAGAGCACCCAGCTGTAAGCACGGAAGCGTCGAAGGCCGTCTGGCCGAACAATTACAGCAAAGCCAAGTTGAACGCGCTGATGCTCCGTCGCGCTGCGCGCGCGCTGTGCGAATCCCGCGGCGCGAGGAGGGGGATCCGAGCCCGTTGCGAGTCTGATCGTGAATACGGGGTGCCGAGCGCGAAGGACGAGAGGCGGGAGAGACGATGCGGGCTGGGAAGCTGGGGCAGCAGCAGAAGGCCAGTGACGCGGAGCGCGAAGAGGGGCGCGCAAGATTGGCGGGCCACACGGAATCTGGGAGGGCAGGGGCACCCGCCCTGCTGGTCCCGGCGGCTGCCCCTGAGAGCCCCGAGCGAGGGCTGCACGCATGCCGCACCTGGCGTGGCGTATCCCCCTGCCACCCACCCGTCCCCTTCATTTTCGCCTCCTTCTCAGTCGCAGCCCAGCGCGCCCGCCGCCCGGGCGCGTCCTCGCTCGACGGGGCCGCCCACGACCCCAGCCCCCTTCCTTTTCATTTCTGCAAATGAGCCCGTTCGCTTTCCCACTTCGCCACCGGCGTCGATCGAGCAACGCCTTCGCGCCCATCAGATGTGGGTCGGCCCCAGTGCGACTCGGAGCTCAGTCTGCCGTCGCCGCCCGCGGTGCCGCGCGCAGACGTGCACGCCAGTAATCATCACGGGAGTTCATCACAGGTCGTATACACAGGGGCCCACAAACAAATCCACGGCGGCAGCCCGGCCTCGGCCCCAGCCTCCCTCGAACAAAAAAACCGCACGACCGCGTCCGAGAGAGCCCGCACCGCGTCTCGCTCGTCCGCCCAGCGGCGTCATGCGCCATGCGCCGGGTGTTTTACATGACCACCTCCAACCACCGCTTGCGCTCCGGGGGCGGGGGCGTCTGCACAGGCTCCGACGAGCCCGAGGGCGACACGGGCCCAGGTGAGCCTGCCGGGGCGGTTAGACAACGCGGCAAGCGTGTCAGAGGCAGGGTACTAAGACTGACGCACCGGAGACCGCGGAGTCGAAGCTGCAGGGCGTCGGTGCCCGCGCGCAGTGCGTGCACGGCCCGTGTCCCGGCCAATCACAGCCAAGATGGGCGCGCCGGCTGCGGAGGGGAGGAAGGACGAACGTTGGCGCGAGGGCAGTAGGGGTGGGGGTGAGGGGGCAGGAGGTCGTTGTCGTCGGTGCGGGCCGTGTTCGGGAGTGGGGGAGGTACACGTACCAGGCCTCGCACGGCCGATCCGGGGGGTGAGCGCGCGATTCGCAGAGAAGGTCGCGCTTGAGACACTCCCTGCACCGAGTTTGGCCCTCGTCTCGGTCACAGCGGACTGGGGTGTAGCAGTGTCCGTGAGCAACTTGAAGGTGCAGGCCATCTGGAGACTGAACGGCGGGCGACGGACGAACCTTTGCGGCGGGAGCACGCCATACACGCTCGTGTGCTGCGCTTGCTTGTGGTAGACATTTTTTGCGGGCGTCGCTTGGGCGGAGCTGGAGCTGGAAGGGGACCGTGCAACGCGACGGTGGAACAATGGGAGCTGAGGTGTGGACTGTTTATAAATGCCCGTCCAAGGATTGCCGCCAGCGCGATCGTCTGCGGGCCGCCAGGGGAGGCCGGTGGGCTTCTATCACTCGATCGACACTCGGGTCCTTGAGGTGGTCCCGCTGGGTTACGGGTAGCGATGGCCATACCGCGACCGCCCAACAGTCAGGATTGGGAACATAATGATATTTCTGCGCACAGCGGCGCTTCACAAATAGACTTCGTTCCATCTCAGATCCTCTATCTGTCAGGGCGTGGGACCACGAAGCCGTCGGAAGCAGGTACGTGCAGGCCAGAATGTCTTCGCTGCAGCCCTCTTCACGGGTGCGAAAAGCGACGGCGCCGCACGGGCGGCCCACCCCGGCGCCCTGGTGGTAACAATTAATCTACATTGCATCCGCAATATATTCAGGCGGAACTTACCGGTCGATAAACGCTGCAACCTTCTTCAGCGCAACGTCGCAGCACCCGCCGCGGGCGGAACATGAACACTCATCTGGAAAACACCGACGCGTGTCACGCACATCCTCTCTATGCCCCCGCAGGAAGTCGGCCGTTCCCGACACGGGTGTGATGTCAGACAGCGATCTGCAGGGCGACTGCCTTCGCATCTCGCCGAAAACCGAATTCCAGCTCGCAGAGCTGTGGTCGGGCACTGCAGTCGCTTACGGCGCATTCTGATATCGTAGGCGAAGTCACGGCATGGACGGGCTTGTCCGGACGCGGGACGTCAATTTCGCCGCGGGAAATTGCTGCTGCACGTCAGTTCTGGAGCGCGGGGTGGGGAGGGCGCTAGCGCTGATGCGGGCGGGGGCGTCGGTCTGCGGAACTGACGGACAATGCGGGAGACGTCTGCGCATTCAGATGGTGGTACAACACAGCCATTCGGCTGGCACAAAACCTGTTGGTACATCAAACCTTACAGCTGCTGGATTCTCCAGAGGTCGTCCCCGAGGTACGTCACCGTTTCTACGCCCACGCCCTTGTTCACTTTCCTGATCTCCTCGGTGCCCAGCTTGGTCAGACCGATCCCGGCTGCGTGATCCTTCCCTTCGGCATGGATGGCCACGGGAGTATTGGCGGGCAGGGCGGCGTCGGCCGGGGGAAGGTGGCCTCCTGCCGAGGTGAAGCCCGGACACATCATATGCGCGCCAGCGAGGAGGAAGCGAATGGCACCCCGGTCGACCCTGACCTGGGGGAGGACGAAGGGATCTGGGGCGGTCCGAGTCGTCGTCGGGCGCTGGCCGTCAGCGACATCAGGTGGAGAACACGAGATGGTTACGTACATTTGTGCAACAGACGGAGGGTGGGGAAGAGCGGGCCGTCAAAGTGCTGGAAAAAGAGGGGCTCGCCGTGGAGGGTGTAGATGGAGATGTGCTCTCTGCTGCAGCGCACAGGCGGGGGACATCAGCGCCGGGGGCTGATGATCGGAGGAGAGGGCACCGACCACTTGACGAGAGTGAGGGACTCCTTCTTGGGCCATATCTGCTCGAGGGTCTCGGGGGTGATCCTCCACTGGGCGAGGATGCTGGAGCGGATGGCGCGCTGGACGGAGGACTTGACCGCGACCTGGCCCGAGACGTCCGCGGATGGCTGGAATCTGGTGTGCGCGATCAGCGTCTGGCTGGCCGGGGCGTGGGGGGCTGCGGGCGCACTTTTTGAACATATCGTGCAGAATCGAGGAGACGGCGGGGGAGACGCTACGCGGGCTGCGGACGACGGCCGTCTGGTTTCGAGCGCAAGGCGGAGACAGACGCTGCCCCGGGCCAGATTGCCATCTCATCTCGGCAACGTCCGCGAGCCTCCCCCGCGATCGGGACTCGCACCCACAGATCTCCGTGCGATCCTCCATTAGGTTCTTCCACACGCCCGGGCGGCCTCATATGTTTTCCCCCGCCGACGCTATGCCCACACTCGGCCACGGCGCTGCACGCACTTGCCTCCGCCGCGGGCCTCGTGTCGGGGGCAGCAATGCACTCGAAGCGCGGCTCGCGATGAAACGCGGGGCACGTAGATACGGGTACAGCCCAAGCCAGCCGCCCGCGCGAGGACGCGCCCAGAGGGTTCTTAGTACGGGGATTTCGACATTCCAGCGCTGATGGCATGCGCCCCACCCCACCGGCGGCGTTGCGCATGCACACGGGACCCCGGGGCAAGACGTTGGGGGAAACCCAGAGGCCAGATGGGGGGCATTCGCAGCCGCCAGTGGCGGCGGCGGCGACGGCATGGTCAGCGGACGGCGTGGGGGCACAGCTGGGCACAGGTGTGACAACATGTCGAGGGGTGTGTCGCCACGCACGCGCACGCGCAACTCGCGAAGCGGGGCGCGCGCCGTGCGCGGGCAGTGCGCAAACCTTGAGCTAAAGCCATGTGCGTCGCACCGTCGCCAGCAATCTGCGTCCACGCTCCGCCGCCGGTTCCGGCGTACATCATGGAGGCCTGGCGCCCGGTCCATCTGCCCGCCCGGGCCTGCGCAGCCACTCGTCACGCCCAAACACACATCGCGGGAGCCCGTGCCATAGCCGCAGCGTCTGCCCCGCCACCCCGCCGCCCGTCTCACCTCCGCCCTCGCCCGCGGGCGCACCCAGGGGCCCCGCGGCAGACGGGGGTCAGAAGATGCGCGCACACATGCCAAATAGCCCCGCCGGGAGCTTCTGCAGCGTCCATGCAACGCCCACCGAAACGCCGCGCGGCGGATCGATCTGGAGCTAGAACCCCCACCAAGAAGGTACCCTCGAGCAGCGTCGAGTCACAGAGGCGTCCGCTGCCCCACACAGTGCCCACATTGGCCCACACGAGGCCGCGGCCCAAGAAGCAAAGATACATTACGTTCTCGTATTCCTCTGTCGTAAGCTAGTGTTACATGTGTGGTAGATGCAGTGAACAGCGAGATGGCGATAGCAAGAGTACACGGGCTGCTGACAAACGGGGCGGGGGGCGAAAGACCGGCGGCGCGCCGCCGTCACCGCAACGCGTGCCGGCGTGAATGACGGAGAGGCGCGCGCGCCGCAGGACGGCGGGGCAGCATGCGAGCAAGCGGAGAAAGAAGCCAGGCACGGGAGGGGGAGAATGAGCGGGAATGCCGGAATGTCTATCATACAGTGAGACATAAATCATGCGGGGATGCGTTCGTTCGGTCGGTCGTAGCTTCTTCAGATGTCCTCGTCCTTGTCCTCGATCTGCGACGGTTTGAGCATGCCGGGGATGCGCAGCGCCGCCTCACGCTCCTCTTGCGCCTTGCGTTGCGCCTCAGCTTCTTTCTCCTCGAGGAACAGGTCCGCATTGTCGCCCGAGAACTCCTTGAGCTGCACGAGGAAGTCGCGAAGGGCGAGCTTGAACCGGTTGATGTCACTGTGGAACTCGCCCAACGACACGACAAACGCCTGGACTTGCGTGCTGGGGTAACTGTCAGCCACAGGTTCTGGACCGTGTTCACTGACAGGTGATACGTACATCTGGACATGAGGGAACGCCGACTTGAGCAAGTTCGCCGTGTACTCGCGCAGGAAGATAGAGTTGTTGATCGACGGGTCGGGCACCGTTGCGGGGTCAAACAGTGGCACGGTGATCTGGTTCGTCTCCACGAGCTGGAACATACGCGCGAGCAGCAGCGACTGCAGCTTGAACCCGCTCTTATGGTCCGTATCTGTCAAGACATAGAAGATGTCTTGCATGATGCTCAGGAAGTATTGTTGGAAGAACACGTTCGACACCGAGGGATCCGCGCCCGCGAAGTTGTTGACGACCTCCAAGCACACTATAGACACACACCCCTTATGAGCGCCCCGCATGGCAGTTTGCATCAACTGACTTACGGTTCAATCCTGTCTCGGCGATGTCACGCATCGTGTGTTTGATGGCCCAGATGATGCTGTCCATGAACAGCTTGAACTGCGGCGGCGGTATGGTCAACAGGGCTACCCATATCGTCAGCCTACCCGCCACAGGATTACGGTTGCCCGTCACGGCACGCACCGGGGAAGCAGTTCAGATTAATAGCGCGCAGGAGCTTGAAGAAGCCCACACGGTGTTCGGGGAACTCGGAAAAGTCTTGGTTGATCATGTTCAGCGTCGGCTCGAACACCGCGTCGAGGATTGCCGGCACTTGCGGCGTGAGCAGCGGCTGCTCCGCGGTCAGCACTTTTGGCAGATGAGCGCCAAGCGGGCAAAATGAACGCACCCCGAGACGACCGATGATGGTGGCCATCACGTTCAATACTTCCGCATCCCGCGCAGCAGGCACATTGCGGTTGTAGTCCCCGAGGATGGCGTCCAACAATGGGGGCATGAAGCTACCGTTCACACTATCGAGATCCTCGGACTTCTTGACGAACGTTTCCATCAGCTTGAGGATTTCCTTTTTGATCGTGCGGAGCTGGCGGACTTTGGGCGTCTTCGTCGCGATGAGCCCTGGACCAGCGGTGAGCCAGGCGTCGGCGGAGAAACGATAAAGTACAGCTTACCTTCACGGGCAACGGTCTCGCTGATGATGCCGCTGACGGCCTTGTAGAGGCCGAGCATGTCCAAAAATATCCTGCCGATCTGGGGAAGGTAGAACGTTCCGATGGACGTACACGCCGCAACGTTCGTCTTGAGAACATTGGACAAGATCTTGATGTTGTCCGTGCTGCTCAGCACGTCGACGTTCTGGGCAGCTTGCGCCATAAGGGAGTCCCACTGTCGTGTGCGACCAACAATGAGGGTAGGTTGCTCCAAGGAGACATTAAGGTTACGTACCGCGTTGTTGGGCAGTTCCATGAGTTTTGCGATCAACTTCTCCTGTTGAGGCTTATTGGGCTGGGCGGAGATCATGTACCCGACAGCCTCGTAGAAAGTGTGGACCTAGTGCGCAAACGTAAGTCTATGCAACACATTGCGCATGATGACGTAAAGACGTACCTGTTGGGGAGACAAGTCGACCGTGATGCGGTGAAGCATGCGGAGAATCTCGTCAACGAACGGTTCTGACTCTCCCGACTGCTGCATGACAAAGTGCCGCCTGCACTTCTGAGCGATCTTGATGAACGTGTCGCATGCCATGTCCTGGACACCTGTATAGGATAGTCAATCATCCCCTCTCTAACGCAACGACATCGGAGGAAGCACACACCCTCATGCGTCTCGTGCATGAACTCAAAAAGCTTGTTGACAACCGTCTTCAAGAACTTCCAGTGCGCCTTGAGGAACCGCGGGTACTGGCCGACGATGTACATAATGTCGGACGCGACAACAGCCTTGTTATCTTTTCCTCGCTTAAACTCACACAGACCGAGTAGGTCCTTAATGACTGTGACCAGGAAGCGCTTCTCTTGCTCCTCGTCTGCACGCGATTAGCGCAAGCTCAGCGAAGACGGGAAGGCTGTACGTACTCATTGCACCCGAGATAGAGCCGATTGCCCAGCAAAGCGTGTTGAGATTCTGCCACGACCACTCGGAGCCGTCGACCTGCTTCTGGAGCTTCTCCGTGAGAATGTTCTCCGTATCGTTGACGTCCAAGTGGGTGAGGTATACGAGGAGCTCGCGCATGGATTTGTACAGCACGATGGTGTCGCTCTCCTTCATAAACTCACGAACAATTTCTCCCTCCTCGTTCTCGACGATCAAGACCTGCCGCGGGAGTGAGCAAGAGCGAGCCAACTGCACATAGCAAATTCATGCATACCTCCTCGGGTTTGACCATCTTTTCAATGACGACCAGGCGCAGGTTCGAGAGAACATCGCTGTAGATGTTCTTGCGCAGCGATATGCCGTTGAGCATGCCCTGGCCTGAACCACCAAGGCTGAGGTTCATGAGAAGCCCACTCTCGCCTATGGGCTGGCTCTGAATCTCCTCGTACAACTCCGCGACGAGCTTCAACCAATACTCCAAGCAAATCTTGAAGATCTCCCGCTCGTCCACCTGCGAGATTTTGACCATGTACAGGTGGGCGTTGAGAAGGACGTCGCGGTTCGACTCAGTCTCGACGGCTCGGAGGTGGTTCGAGAGGAAATTGGAGAGGAAGAGGGCGAGGTTGAGGACAAGTTCTTGGCCCGCATCACCCGCGTTCGCGTAGGCTTGCGCAATGTTCGTGCTCGGGGGAATCATGCGGTTGACGGAGGTCATGACCATGGCGAACAGAATGACGAACTTCGGGTCGTACTCTGGCCCAACGTTTAGCGCTGCAATCTCCGCTAGGCATTTGAGGGTCACATTCCGGAAGTCCGGTGCCTCCAGGAACTACAGACGGGAAACGTCAGTAGGAACAACATGATTAGATCCCAGGTGACTTGCCCGGTTGAGGAGAAGGTCTATGATGGTTGTCTCGAATATGTAGCCCAGAGGAATCCAGTTGAGGAACCTCAAGAGAGTCTCCAATGTCGCCTTGATTAGGGAAGTCTTCTGCGCCTCCTCCAGAATCTCTGAACAGAGCTTGAAGATTTCAGAGAACTCGCCGCACATCTGATTCTTCAAATTTTTGACTTTCGCCTGCGTCATCTGCTCGGCAGAGTAATCGAAGATCTCTTCCGACAAGAGCTTCAAGATGACCATGTTGTTCTCGCACAACGACAAGTTGGTCTTAGACGAATCGACCAACTCCGGAATGAATGTCGGCCAGTTATGCGGCCACTCCTGCTTCAAGATCTACGCGCTGAACGTTAGGCCAAAGTCGGGCGGTCGGTTGCGCGTGATGTGCATACCTGAACGAGCGCCAGGTTCAACTTGTTCAAATACGTCTTTTCTCTCCGCATCGTCGCCTCATCCGACGCAACCTTGACGGTAATGCCAATCACGAAGTTGTGAATCCCTAATAGTATTCGTCCGTATTCAGAAGTGCGCAAATGTGCCACTAATCGAGGCAGACACACCTTGCCGCTGACCCTCGGGTAGAGACTTCCACCTCGTGGTGATCAACTTCTCCAAGATTTGCAGGCCAATGTACTGCTCGGGAATTGGACGACGTGGTATCGAGAGATGCACGGGCCTACACTTACCTTCGTTTGTGGGAATGACGAGCGCTCGAGGATATCGGGCACTCTCGTCCATGCCTCGGGGTTCTCTTGAAACTGGGTCAACACTTGCTGTGCCAATTGTTGCTATACCACGCATCGCAGAACCAATTGAGCAACACGCGCGGGGAAGCGCACGATATGACGCACCTCCTGCCCAGAACCGGAGTAGAACGCCATCACCACTCTGTCCATGAGCGAGACATCGAACTCTTTGGAGAAGTCGAGAATGCCCTGAAATATGATAAGTACATGTGCGCGGTGCGGCAGAGACAAGGGGACGTGCCTCCATGGTGGCAAAGCTATCGATTGACGCGTGCAACTGCTGTCGTCGTGGTGGTCGATGTCGAACCCTGCTGACTGAACCGGAGACGGAAAGCTGTGGCGGTCAAGTGGGCAGAGGGCGAGATCTATGGGATTTCGATCTTGTCTAATCAGCGCCTCGTCGGCATACAGCCGGCTGTTACTATGTTTAAACTCCGATTATCCAGTAACAAGCAAGTATCTAGTCGTCAACTTACTCAGCGGAATTGACCATTCTACCGCGACTCCGATGCATTCGGCAACTCGCCTGGCTTTTACATTGATGTCTGGTACTGCCACAGGCCCGCCGTTTATGTTGATCATGACAGCCTTCGTCATTTGCTTGAGAGGATTTAGAGCCTCGTACCTGGTGATTGATGGCAAGCAAGCGGCAACAGCCGCGCTGAGCAAAGCTCAGAAAGATCGTACAGTCGGATTTTTCTTATTAGACGGAACAACCAGAGTGGTAGCGCCGGCCGAATATCCTGACGCCGCACGCATTTATACACCCACTTTTTTACCCTCGTTTATTTGAACATATGGCTAGAGTGCCGGAATACTTGAACCCATCCCGACAGCGTTCCGGCTCGGAGGCTCGACTGCTTTCGTTTAGTGACTGTTCACTCAGTTCGAAAGGATGGACTGAATCTGGCAGAGGTTGGTTCGCCGCAATGAAATTCTCTGTGACTTATTGAATGGTTCACCACGAGCTCTTACTAGCAAAAGTAATTGTCGTGAAGACACTCGTCTGGCAGTGGTATGTTCGCATACAGGGTGTGACTAAGCATCACCTGACCGTGTTTGAGCGCGTCACGAAGTTGTGGCGCTGGTAGCTGCACTCGACGGCGACTGTCGTACCTATTCCCCCTCCACCGTTTTCTCCGGCATCCTCGTCCAGGAGTCATGTCTATTAACATCAGGGACACCATGTATGTAGTTCGTACAGTGAGCCTCGCAAAGACGCGCTCGTCATTGACAAACTACACTTCTAGCAAAGCCATCCGGGAAATGGTCCCTATCATCGACCCCGAAGACGACTACCTCACTATCGCCGCTGCGGAGGAGCAGATGGCTATGACTCACGATGTCCGTCAGAAAGATATCCATGAAGCCCAGGCGAAGATGAAGCGTGAGTGCCACCAACCTTTCCACTACCAGTCCACGACCTGGTTAATCCTCGTCCGCCAATTCTTCCTCACAATGTTCTACTCCCCGTTGATTATACTTACACCTGCTTTCCGCCCTTTACCGTAGAGCTTGCACGTGTCCTTGAAGCAGCACGCGCATCCGCTACACGCCCCTCAACAATCCCCTCAGCGGACGAGCACGCCGCGCTCATGAACGACCTCGACGCGACGCGTCTCTCCCTCGCAAAGTCCATCAACGACGCCGAGGGCGGGCTTGCGGGCAAAGAGGCGGAGCTCGCGCGTCTCAAGGAGGAGACGCGGACTCTCGAGGCGTCTGACCCTGCTGCCGAGCACGAACTCGACGCGACCGCGTGAGTCCTCTTTGAGATGTATGCCGGACTGTGCGCTGAATGAACACGTTGAACGCGCAGACTGCGCCTAGCGATGTACAAAGGGTTGGGCTTCGAGCCTGTCGTCAACAGAGACGGCCGCATAATCAAGATGCTCGTTCGTGAGTACCTTTATGTCCTCAGTCTTCCTGTGTACTCCGAAGCAGGGCCGCTGAAGTTATTTCAGGTGCAGAGTCGGGCGACGTTCACTGTGTAAAGTTCGACAATCACAAGTCCGACGACGAGTACGCCCGGCTTCTCTGGAAACTTGCAGCCTCGTGAACTCCATTCCTCGCCATACCATCCCCCATCTCCATAAATTATCACATCGCTCTATTGCTACGACACGCCATGTATGATACTGACGTTGACCCACACGGATATATACAACATGTACGATACATTGCATAAAAACAAGCGGGGAGTGCACGTGTCGCGCGTCCTCGCCAAAGCTGCCCACAGGCAGGGTATACACACTGCACCTCCTCCGAGTAACTGATACCGATACCTCAGCATCCGTTCCTTACACCAACCCGTGTTGAGCCTACCGCACGGAAGAAATCGACAGCAATCATAAATCAGTCATACACCCCAGCGTTAACACACGGCCTAACGCACCTTGACGTCCGCGCGCACGACCCACACCTTGCGCTCACGGCTCTTCTCTCCGACCTCGCGCACCTTGGCCTCGATCGCGTTTTTCTTCACGCGGTGTCCTTGCAGCTCGCGGTGCACGGTCTCGACGATGCACTGCAGGCTGCTCGTCGCGAGCGCCTCGATCCGCGCGAGCAGGTGCGGTACGTGTGCGTCCGGAAACGCGGTCTTGGGTGCTGGGGCGCCGCGCTTCGGTGTTGACGGGCCCGGGCCTGCGAGGGAAGAGGTAGTTGAAGAGGATGTGGATGGAGAGAGCGCGAGGGAAGACGGGGATGAAGCGGATTTAGCGAGGTGTGCGGGGAGTGCAGGGATGACGAAACCGTCTTGAGTTTGTTGTGGATGTTGGCCGTTCGAAGAGTGTTCGGCTGGCGTGGAAACAAACTTGAAGGGGTCGATCGGAAATGGGGTGTCTACCGCGCCGTTAGTATGCCATACGAAAATGGGCACGTCAAGCAAAAACCTACCGTTGAAGAGCTGTATGCGGTAAGCCTTGAATGGCTCGTACGTGCACCGCCCAAGGACGTGCTCCCACTCCGGGCCCTTCGCAAAAGCCACAAGCGGCACGACTACGCGCCGCTTCTTGCTCGCGCCGCCCTCCCGCTCTCCCTCCTTCGCCCTCTCCTTCTCCTTCTTCCTCTTTCCCGGCTGCGGCATCGGCGGGAACTCAAACTCGGGCGAGCCTGGCCGTTCCTCAATCGGCGTGCCCGGGTCCTCGACCTCATCATCGTCCACGAGCCACCCGTCCATATCCGAGTCGTCCTCCCCCTCCGCATCCGCATCCTCGTCCTCGCCGTCGCCCTCAACAACGTCGTCCGCCTCGCCCGCGTCCTCCTCCGCCCACTCCGCGCCCGAGTCGTACCCATAGTCGACCGCGACGACGTCCCGGGCGAACGGGCTGCGCGGCCCGACCTCGCGCGAGCTCCGTGTGAACGTCCCAAAGTACCCCGGGCGCGCATCCTCGGCGAAGACGAAGACTTTCGCGGGGAGCGCCCGTCGCGAGCGGAGCAGGGTGAGGAGCCGTCGCACTTCGGTGTCGTCGCCTGCGACCTCGGCTTCGGTGAGCTGACCGATGAGGCCGCGTACCGAGAGGGGCCAGTAGGTCTTGTACCCAGTGGGCTGCCGTGGCCTGCGGGGTGGATTCAGACCTTGCGGGAGGCGGGACAGAATATGCTTTATTCGATCTAGGGAGGATAGGTTTGTCTGTTGCGTGATAGTAAACAATGAGGAGGGAAACATACCTCGTGGCGGAAGGGTGTCCCAGGAGCCTGTTTGCGCGTCCGTCATCTCGACGTCCTCGTCCATCCGGTTGTCATCTTCCTCTTCGTCGATGAAGATGACGTTGCCCTTCGTCCGGGTGGACTGTCTCCGACGCTCACGCTTCTTGCGCTCAATGAACCAGTTAACAGGCGCGAGCTCAGCATCCTTTTTCAGCGCGAACGGTCTGAATGTTCGCTGGTAGTCAGACTGTGAAACAGTGGGCCCCGGGGAGCCGCTCGCGCCTTCCCGGCTCGCTTTCAAAGGAGATGAGCTTGAGCTGGCGGCTGGCCTGGCCTTTCCGAAGAAGTTCGCCATGAGCGAGCGGGATTTCGCCTGAGCTTCCTGTTCCTTCTTTTCACGCTCGGCCTTGGCAGCCTTCTTCTCCAGCCGCTCCTTTTCCTAACGTATGCAATTGTTTGAGCATGATTAAAACCACCAATAATATAGGACATGCCTTCGCAGCCCTCTCCGCCGCCTTCTCGGGATCTACGGGTTTCTTAGGACGACCAGCGCCTTTCTTTCCAGGCGAGTCCAGGGAAGCCTCCTGCTATACAAGTAAATCATGTATCCAGTCATAACAAGAGCTCCCACCCACTTCTGTGGGCGCAGGCTCCGGGGCGGTATTCTCGGAGCCGCTGTTAGGTTGGGGCGCTGATTGTGGCGCGTTGGGTACGGACTCGGTAAGGTCTACAATGATTGTACCGGGTATGCTCTTCGTCGCGCTCTTCACCCTGAAAGCTGGCTTAGCTCCTGGTTTCGAGCCGAGGATAGTGGTGCGCTCGCTCTCGGGCAATGCGTCAAATAAGGCGCGAACATCGGCCTTCACCTGTTCATCCAGTGTTACAGAGCCATGTCTTCAATGGAAAGCCATGTTACACACCTGTTGCCGTTCCCTGAACCTATTATCCGCCTTCTCCCGCGCGTTCTTGGGCAGCCAGTCACGGTATAGGTCAGACACCTCCCATCTCCAGATGAGCCACGCAGCGGGAACCTTTCCGCCATCTGTCGGAGTGTCAAGCCCATAATTAACACGTTTCGCGATCGACCTGATAGCCTCCTCAACCGCTTCAAGGGGAAGTAGCGTCGGGATGGTATCTTCCTCTTCATCTTCGTCTACCGCCGGCAATAGCTGTTGCTGTACATGCTTGGAAAGTGCTTGTAGCGTCTTGTCGCTGTAATTCATCGGTCGCTATCCAATGGTGCGTATGACGATCGCATGCGTACCTCTCGTGGACCAATTTCGCAATAACAGGTTTGTGCTTGTCCGGAACAGCGGACAGAGGGGGTTCCTTCGCTTCTAGCCGCTGTTCCAGCATTTCGCGAAACTTGACGATTTCTAAGTTGCGGAGGGCTCGGACTCGCCACCTAGAGTATGAAGTAAATATTTGCACGCACCTTGCATAGTCTCGGACATCTTCTCGAAAGACAGAATCTTCTGCTTGAGGGCGAGCTTGCCATTGCGGAGTTCAACAATCGAAGGCTTCTCGCTCTTGTCTGCACGGCATGAGGGTTGCGACACGTATAGACGGACGTGGATGCTCACCGCTGGGTATGCCCTCCGCAGGGGGAACTACTGTGTCCAGCACGTGAGCATCCTGTGGCTTACAGTGTAACTTGGAACATGCCTTTGTTGGTGTCTGCATTCGCCATGACGCTCATCAGTTGCTCCGTAGACTGCACAGACGAGCCGGGCGCAGAGGGCGGGTGGTCGTGGTCGGAAGCACACCGACGCGCTCTGTCACGCCGCCGTCCATAGGTGACCGCGCGTGACGGGTCGCGATCGGGGACGCGTCACGGCGCGTCGTGCTCCTTTCAGCCACTCTCGTCTCCGCCAGCCCCAGCGTTGTAGCCTTGCCCCCGTCACGCCCGCCATGACCGACTTCTTCAGGCCACAGCAGTTCGCAACAGCCCAGAAACCAGCTGTAGACCCACAACACCAGCCGTGGGTCGAGAAATAGTATGTTCCAGCTTGCCTCTAGCGACCTGGCTCTCACAACTTTGGCCTGCAGTCGACCGAAAACCATCGACGATGTGTCTGCCCAAGAACACACGGTGGCCGTCCTTCGAAAGACTCTCACATCTTCCAACGTAGGTAATCATAAACTTGTGTGTCTATCGTGTTGCTTATGATCACACAGCTCCCCCACATGCTCTTCTATGGACCACCAGGCACCGGAAAGACATCCACTATCCTCGCACTAGCGAGGCAACTCTTCGGGTACGTGTCCCTTCCCCATCCCTTTGGGTTTATCCTCTGACCCTAAGTATAGGCCAGACAACTTCCGCTCCCGCGTCCTCGAGCTCAACGCATCAGACGAACGCGGCATCTCCATCGTCCGCGAGAAAATCAAGAACTTTGCCCGCCAGACCCCCCGCGCCCAGGCCGTCGCGTCCGACGGCAAGACTTACCCCTGCCCGCCCTACAAAATCATCATCCTCGACGAGGCCGACTCCATGACGCAGGACGCCCAAGCAGCCCTCCGGCGCATCATGGAGCTCTACGCACGCATAACCCGGTTCTGCCTTGTCTGCAACTACGTGACCCGGTATGTCCTCTCTCGCCAACCCTCCAACCATTAAATCCATTTCGCACTCCAGAATAATCGAGCCCCTCGCATCCCGCTGCTCCAAATTCCGCTTCAAGCCGCTCGACCCAGGCTCGACCTCCACGCGCCTCGCGCAAATCGCGTCTGCCGAGAACGTGCCCGTCTCGCCCGCGACCGTCGACGCGCTCATCGCGACCTCGCAGGGCGACCTCCGCCGCGCGATCACGTACCTCCAGTCCGCCTCCCGCCTCGCGCTCGCGAGCACGCCCCCTACGGAGATCACCCCGCGCGACGTGCAGGAGATCGCGGGCGTGGTCCCCGATGAGGTCGTCGTGAGCTTTGCTGCTGCGCTCGGCGTGGAGCGGATAGGCGGGGACGGGGGAGACGGCATGGATGTGGACGTGGATTTGGACGTGGAGGGTAGGACGAGGGCGCCCGGGTTCGATGGAGTGAGGAGAAAAGTCAGGGAGATCATCCGGGAGGGGTATTCCGCGTCGCAAATTATCTCGCAGGTATGTCGTCTGCGCCGTACCCTGATGAAATCCTTTCTGACGGTCCATCTAGCTACACGACTACGTCATATCACATCCTACTTTGTCTGCCAGACAGAAGGCTCGCAGTGCCCTGGTCTTCGCAGAGGCGGACAAGGCGTTGTGCGATGGAGCAGACGAAGAATTGTGGATTCTCGAAGTTGGGTTGCGCATACATCGAGCCATGTCGTCGTCGTGATCCGATTTTTGTTGCATGTAGTACTATCTCATTTGTTTTCGTGGATAGTTTTCCTCGCCTGTCACATCTTTCAGACTACATCCCACCAGCAAGGTACTCGACATGTGTCGCACCAGATGACAACACAAGTTGTCTTCCATGCGCACTCTCTTTCGCGCGGATAATCGCAGCACAGGACTTTCGAAGCTTTGTGCACTCCTCACCAGACAGGGAAGACAGCGTGTTCATGCGGGTCGTGACATCATCGTACAGATACAGAAGGGAGGCTTCAATTTGTACGTGCGAACATGAAACAACAACAAGGATGCAAAGAGAACAACGAACGGCGCCAGACCAGAGCATCAACACATCCTACACGTCGACCCCCAATCTACACGGAAAGCAGGAGGACAGCGAGACCGAGAGGGCCAACGCCTCACCGCATGCCCGCGGTCGCCTTTTGGAGCGCACGCTTGATGCCAAGCTGCGCCTTGCGAAGCTCGTCCGCCGTTGAGTCCTCGATCTCGAGCTTCTCGAGTGCGCGCGCGAGCTCGGCCTCGACCTGTGACTTAGCATGACGCTTGATCTTCATGCCAATCTCGGGGCTGGTGATCGTGTTCTCAACCTGGTGGATGTAGGACTCGAGGTCCGCCTTCGCCTCGTGCCGTGCGCTGAAGTCCTTGTCCGCCTGCTTGTACTGCTCGGCGTCCTTGATCATCTGCTCGATCTCAGCGGACGAGAGACGGCCGACCGAGTTAGTGATCGAGATCTGCGCCTTGCGGCCAGACGCACGGTCCTGCGCGGTGACCTTGAGGAGACCGTTTGCGTCAACCTCGAAGGTGGTGACAAGCTCGGCCTGGCCACGAGGCATGGGAGGGATACCGTTGAGCTCGAACTCACCGAGCAGACGGTTGTCGCGGCACTGCGTCCGCTCACCCTCGTACACGGGGAAGGTAACAACGGTCTGGTTGTCCTCGACCGTGGTGAAGACACGAGATTTGTTGGTAGGGATGGGGGTGTTACGGGGGACGACAACACCGAAGATGTCACCCTGCATGGCGACACCGAGGGAGAGGGGAGCGACATCGAGGAGAAGGAGGTCCTGCGTCTTGTCCGAAGTCTGGCCAGTAAGGACGGCAGCCTGGACAGCAGCACCGTACGCAACAGCCTCGTCGGGGTTGATGGACTTGTTGAGCTGACGGCCACCGAAGTACTCGGAAACGAGCGACTGGACCTTCGGGATACGAGTGGAGCCACCGACAAGGACGATATCGTCGACCTTCTCACGGGGCATCTTCGCATCCTTCAACACACGCTCAACGGGGTCAAGCGTAGACTTGAAGAGGGAAGCGTTGATCTCCTCGAAACGAGCACGGGTAATGTTCGCCGAGAAATCCTCACCCTGAAAAAATACCCAGCGTTAGTACCCGCGCGGTTGCGTCCGTTAACATTAAGCTACTTACCTGGAAGAGCGAGTCGACCTCAACAGTGGTCTGAGCAACGCTAGAGAGAGTACGCTTGGCACGCTCGCAAGCAGAGCGGAGACGACGCAGTGCACGAGCATCCTCGGAGATGTCAAGGCTGGTCTTCTTCTGGAACTCCTTCTTGAAGTGCTCCAAGAGGTTGTTGTCGAAATCCTCACCACCCAAGTGGGTGTCACCAG
The DNA here is from genome assembly GCA_001302255.2 of Trametes hirsuta. Classification (NCBI taxonomy): domain Eukaryota; kingdom Fungi; phylum Basidiomycota; class Agaricomycetes; order Polyporales; family Polyporaceae; genus Trametes; species Trametes hirsuta. The sequence continues at coordinate 1,555,771 of CP019376.1, forward strand.
CAGTCGCCTTGACGGCAAAGACACCACCAGTGATGTTGAGGAGGGAGACATCGAAAGTACCTCCACCGAGATCGAAGATGAGGACGTTCTTCTCAGCACTTGACTGGCGGTCAAGACCGTAGGCAATAGCGGCAGCGGTGGGCTCGTTGATGATACGGAGAACCTCGAGACCAGCGATGGCACCAGCATCCTTGGTCGCGAGACGTTGAGAATCGTTGAAGTAGGCGGGCACGCTAAGATGCTGTTGAGCGCTTGGATTGTAGACGAATAAGAAATTTGAGCTCACGTCACAACGGCCTTCTTGACGGTCTTGCCGAGTTTGGCCTCAGAGATCTCCTTCATCTTGGTGAGGACCATGGACGAGATCTCCTGGGGGCTGAAGGTCTTGTCCTCGTTGAGGTAGTTGACCTTGATGAAGGGAGAGCCATCCTTGTCGATGACCTCAAATGGCCAGTGTGTCATATCCTTCTTAACATCGGGGTCGCTTTTCGAGAAAGAAATTAGCAATCTCAATCGCCCATGAGACTTTAGACAAACTTACTCGTATCTCCGGCCGATGAGACGCTTAGCGTCGAAGACCGTGTTCCTGGGGTTCATCGCCGCTTGGTTCTTCGCGGCATCACCGATCAGACGCTCCTCGGCGGAGAAAGCAACGTAGGAGGGGGTGGTACGGTTGCCCTCTGAGGAAAATGCGTTGGCATATGTGCTTGGGGTGTTGTAAGAGACACTCACGGTCGTTGGCAATGATCTCGACGCGGTCGTTTTGCCAAACACCGACGCAACTGAAGATCCAGATTGAGCCTGGCGCGGATCGCGGATAATCCGCTTGCACACTCACGAGTAGGTGGTGCCGAGATCAATGCCAATGGCGCCGTCGAAGGTGTCCTCCATTTTTGATGAGAAGAGAAAGAGCGAGGGGGGGAGAACGGGAGAGGAAGAGGGTGAGGGTGAAGCCAAGGCTGGAGCCGGCGAGATGAAGAGGAAAAAAAATGTGCTGGGCCGGCTGAGGTAAGCGACTGCCACGCGCGCTTAGACGCCAGACGCGCGACTCGCCATTCGCCGCCACCGCGTCCGAGTCTCCTCACCCATGGCCCTCTCCCTCCTCCGACAGCGCGCCGCCTCTGCCGCCAGGTGCGCCCGCCATGCGTCGGCATCGACGTCGGTCGCACCCAGGGCCCGACAAAACTCGACCTTTGGAAGGGTCGAGGAGGCCCCTCCGGAGACATCCGAGGACTGGACCAACTTCCAGTTAAAACGCGCCGAGTATCAGTCTCTGTGTGCGTGCTTTGCCAGCCCAAGTCAATGCTAAGTGGGCTAATAAATACCACAGTGGAGAATCTCGGCCAGTATGGCTCGTCGCAAACACGGGAGAACACCTTCCAGCCTCACCACAGCCTCCACCGACCTGTCGCCCCCCAGGACATCACCCTCTCCGCCTTGCTTGCCTCTGGCGCACACTTTGGCCATTCGCAGAAGCGGATGAATCCGAACTTCGTGCCCTACGCGTACGGTATCCGCGCTGGCATTACCGTCATCGACCTCGACCACACATTACCTCTGCTCCGCCGAGCGGCCCAGGTCGTACGTGGTGTCGCAGCGCGGGGTGGTTCCGTCGTCTTCGTTGGAACTAGGTCAGACCTGCGCTCAGCTGTTCGCCTCGCGGCGGAACGAATGGGAAAGCAGGGCTACCATGTCGGTGAACGATGGCTTCCAGGCACCCTCACGAACAAGGTCCACATGTTCGGCCCCGAGGTCGCCCGTGACGAGCAGGTCGTCCCAGACCTTGTCGTGTTCCTCAATCCTATCCCCAACATTCACGCTATCCGGGAATGTGCGTTGGAGCATGTACCGACGATCGGCATTGTGGACTCGAACGTCGACCCTCGGGTCGTCATGTACCCCATTCCAGCCAACGACGAGAGCACCAGGACGGCAGAACTCATCGCTGGCCTACTTAGTGTAGCGGGACGCGAGGGCGTGGCGATCCACGAGGAGCAGCAGGCAAAAATTGCGAGCAGGAGAGCTGCACGACACAGGGAACAACACATCGCATAGATCGCTACTACTACATTATATCTTCTAATCATTACATCACGGCGTCGGTGCTGCTTTCGCGTTCTGGATATCATACCAATACTCTGCTCACACAATCAGTGTCACGAAGGCCACAAGAGAACAGAAACGGCCTCACTTTCGGCTGCCTCCAAGGCTCGCATGTTCCCCTTCAGCTTGTTGATGGTTTCCACATACTCGTCTTCTTCTACGCTGTCGAAGACGATACCACCGCCAGCTTGAAGATATGCAATGCCGTCCTTGAACGTCATGGTACGGATGGCAATGCAAGTGTCCATCTCGTCTTCTGCGAAGTCGAAGCGACCCACCGCCCCAGCATAAATGCCGCGACGTTGCTTCTCGAGTTCATAAACGAGTTCAATGGCCTTAATCTTCGGGGCTCCGGACACCGTGCCAGCGGGGAAGATAGATCGGAACGCATCGAACCTACCAGCAGACGTTAGTCATATATCTCTCGAATGCACCCCAGAACTTGCCTCGTCTTCCCTTCACGAAGCAGACCAGAAACTTGCGACGTCAGATGGATGACATGGCTGAACTTCTCCAACCGTAGGAGATGGTCTACTTGCACGGTCTCTGGCTTCGCTACCCTGTTGACGTCGTTCCGTGCTAGGTCGACCAACATGATGTGTTCCGCCCGGTCCTTTTCGGATGAAAGAAGCTCAGCACCCAATCTCTCGTCCTCTGCACATTAACGCTGAGTACATGATGATCGAACACTGGAATAGACCCAATCCGTACCTTCCACAGTCTGTCCTCTTCGAATTGTCCCTGCAATTGCATGGTTGTATACCTTGTTCTTCTCGACTTTGCAGAGCGTTTCGGGGCTCGCACCAACGATCTGTAGATGTCCACAATCGAGATAGAACATATATGGACTCGGGTTGATGCGTCGTAGATGCCGGTACGCATTAAATGGATGCAGAGTGGTTGGCCGAGCCAGACGTTGTGAAGGGACAGCCTGGATGATGTCTCCCTGTACAATGTGCTCCTTCAAGTTCTTGACGAACCCCTCGTAGCCTTCTTTCCCGACATTCGAGACGGCTTCGCTACCAAGCGTGATAGGCTGCTGATACACTTCTGGGGTTATTGTGCTCATGACCAACTTCGCCAGCCTCCGCGCCTTCGACACCGCGGTCTGGTAGATGAAAGATAGGTTGACCTGACCGGCATCCCCAGGGCAGAAGACGTGCGAAACGACCTTGATGTTCTGGTATAGATGGTCATAGATGAGGAGGGTGTCGACGAGCATGAAGATAGCTTCTGGAATGCGCAATGGATCCTCCAGCGGACGCGCGGTCTTGGGTTCAAAGTGCTGAATGCAGTCGTAGCCCACGTACCCGATTGCACCGCCAGTGAATGTCGGAACTTCGGGGAGCTTCACATATCTGTACATTCCAAGCTCTTTCTGTAGCGCGACGAGAGGATCCCCAGTGACTTCTTCATTTGGTCCCACTCGGATGATTTTGAAAGGATCTTGACCGCATGTCGATCAGTCTCGAGGTTAAGGGAAGAGCAGAGATATACATACCTGCCCCGATGAAGCTATACCGCGCCAAGTTCTCCCCTGCCACTACCGATTCCAGCAGGAAGCTGTATTTTGAGTCCTTCGCTATCCGCAGATACGCAACGCATGGCGTAAGGAGATCCCCTGGAAGCTCGACGTATACTGGAACGCAGTTTCCACTTTTCTCTTTGAGGATGATCTGCTCGACGGTTGAAAGTGGAGGAAAGGCAGGAAGTTTCTGCGGAAGACGAAACGACAGTCAAATTAGAGATCACGCCGACACCAGAGCTCATATTGACCTGAGTGTCCACAGACATGTCTGAGGAAGAATGGGAGTAGGCGGGCGACCAAGCGGGATGGCACAAAGAAGCACTTTATAAGAAGCACCCGCTCAGACGGTTTGTCGAGCCGGGGAAAGCCCGTACTGAGTCATGAATGCCATCGGACAGGCTGCCTCTGCTACTCGTCTCACTTCCGACCGCTGTAACCAGTCTATTCACCGGTGAACAGGTATTCTACAGCTGCTGTGAGAGGCATGGGGCAAGCAGTCCGCGACAACGCGGTGTCCACCTGCTAAATCTGCGATCTCGGAGGTCTGCAACCACTCCGGAACGGAGCGCCCGTCTTCGAGCGCACTCCGAGACCACCATGATCACCCCGCGCTTTTCGTGCTCCCAGACCGATAAGTCCGTCGTGGTCTCGATATACTGCCCTGCTGTACGAGTAAGTGGTCGACGTTCCATTGTGCCCGCCATATGCTGAAAACCGGCGTCACGGAAGTAGGCGTCCGACGTCGAGGTCGACGTCGACGAGACGCTCCTCAGCGTCCACATCAATCCGTACTTTCTGCGCCTCAACTTTTCGCACCCGCTCGTCGAAGATGATGCCTCATCTGCCGTCTACGACCCGAGCACCGGATATCTGACCGTCACTCTGACCAAAGAGGTCCCCGGCCAGGAGTTCAAGGACCTCGACCTGCTTGCCAAGCTCCTTGCCCCCCGGCCGTCCCAGACTTCCCCGTCTCAGCCTGTTATCGAGGTTCTTGACTCCCAGGAGGCGCCGCAGGATGATTCAGACGACGAGTTATCCGCTCGCACGCAGGGGCTCAGCCTGGAGCAGCGCGAAATCCTCGAGGGTTGGTTCTGCTCTGATGCGCACCCACCTTCCACGGCTCACGCACAAATCTTTAGCCGCTGAAAATGATTGGCAATTACCACAGACGGTACCGGAAGCCCTACCTCTGCAAGTTACCGTAGAGCGTCGGTACGGGTTTCTGGACATGCACTCCGGCTATTTCAAGCATGTAGAGCACACGGAGAACGAAGTGAACGAGCTAGGCGCCGATGTCGAGGCGTGTTCGCCAGAAGATCGTCGAAAGCGGCGACTTGAACACGAAGAACAAAAATGGGACGAAGACCACTACATGTAGGTTTGCCTCAGTTCGCCTGATGGAATTAGTCAACCAGCTGACACCGTCCCCAGGGCTGATTACGCAGACGACGAATACATCCAAGAACTCATCGCGTGGCCGAACCCTTGCGCCGCAAGCTCCGAGGGTTTCCAGTACACCGAAAAGGAAAACCTGGCCATGCTGCGTCTTCCCCGAAAAGAATGTGCGTACCGTCCGAGACCCGCCCGCTGAGCTCGCTTCCGACGCTCGTGTACAGATTTGGCCACTCCGGAACAGGCGCACCATCTGTACCTTACTCTGCTCACGCTGCTGTTCGCGTACGCGTACGAGACGCGCACGACCCAGCACGATCCGACGCCGGAGAGCGCCTGGACCATCGCCTCTCTCACGCCCGCGTTCTCTGCCCTTGACACCCCTCCATATGGCGCGCCCGCGACCTGCGCCCCGTCCGCCTTCTCTGAGGCCGAGCTTGCGGCCACGTTTTCAGCGTCGTATCGGCGGTCTCTGGCGTTCCCGCTCTATCGGTCCTTTGCGCTTGCGGAGGCGTGCCGCGTGGACGTCGCTTCCATCCTTGCTGGTGGAAAGCGCGTCGTCACGCGTTGTCTCCTCGAGGTTAAGGAAATTCTCGACCACCACGACGTCTACTACGTCTATAGCAAAATCTGGGTGGACGATTTCTGCGTTTGGACGCTCGCGTACGCTAGGTTAGTCTTCTCTTATTGTTGCCGGGTTAACTCGCCGATATTAATCGTTAAACAGCGATGACATCCTGACGGATCTGGCGAATGTCGTCAAAAGCCTACGTGTCAAGAAAAGTTCTATCGGTTGGAACCTTGAAGAACTCGAGGCTCTCACACGTGAAGATGTGGATCGAAGCTCGGACAGCGACGACGAGTCGGAGGATGAGATAGAACGGATGCTTCCCGCCCCTCTATGACGGGCCGTACGATCTACTACTATCCACAGAATTGGGTAGACTCTCCGCGTCGTGGGCCGTGCACGTTCAGCTGCAGTCGACACGGCTGCCGCCCAGATTCTACGGTGGAATAGCGGTGGAAGTACAGCGCAACGTGCCCCGCCCGCGTGCCGTCTCGGAAACCAACGCAGCCCGCCCCCAACTTTCTTTCCTTCCCCAGAAACTTCAGCACGCGTCCGCGCTGAGTGCCGGCGGACAGGTGGGGGGAGGGGCCTGAGCCTTCTGACCGCGCCTTCATCCCCGTAAGGGCGTTTTTCGCCTACCACCCACCCACGCTGTTTACAACGCGCGTCGTTTCGAGAAAGGCGGGCAGACCCCCATGGGGCCGTTCCCCGACACTGGGGGGCTGCTGCCGCTGAACGAGGTGCCCGCTTGAGAACAAGGGCCGGGCCTAAGTCCGGCCAAGCCTGAGGCGCGGGGGATGTTTACGAGGCTGACGGCGGTAATGAACCTTCCGTGCGAAGGCTATTGGTCCTCATGTCTTCGCACCATGTCAGGAAGGATACTAGCTTCGTGTGAGTGGATGAGGAGATCCCCAACATCGTCAAACAACGAACGGCTGATGTGAGAGAGAACATATCGTGTATGTGGTCTTCGTCATTGCAGGGCCCGGCGATGCCTGTACAAGACAGGTCTCCGGCTTTGAGCTGTATATAAGCACCGCGAGCCCGATATTATCGTTTATGTACCGCTATGGCCGTACCGCTAGAAGCCCCCCAGGGCCCCCTCCCAGCCGCCTCGGCCAGAGGAAAAGAAGAGCCCTGCGCGGCCGCGTGAAAACGCGCGAAGAGCTTCTCCGCCGTACCGCACCCTTCTCGCGGGCGAGGCCAGTGCTTCCCCTTACCCACACGAAGCGCGAGGGCCTCGAAACCTTCCTCGACAACGTGCACGCCTGGGGAAGGGGGCCGGGGGCTTCCCGCCGCGAGGAGCTAGAGCGGGCGCGCGTCCGCGAAGTTCTCCCCGGGCTCCCCTCCCCCGGAAGGACGGCGCATCCCCAGAATGGCGACGCTTGTGGTGGGGCGGGGAGGGGGACCAGCCTGGCAGGAAAACGCCGCGAGTGCGTTGTAAATTTGGTGCGCAAACCTTTTTTTCTTTTCTTTCTGCGTGCGTCCCCCTGAGGAGAACGGCGGTGAAGGGTGGGGGTCCCTGACAGAATCCGTCCGCACAGTAGTACAAATGTGGAACGAACGTTCAGCCACAGGGCCACTCGGAAGCGTGACACGAGCGGCGTCATTATTTCAATGCTGGCGGCGGGGCCATGTCGACGGAGCATCACGCATGTGTGCGCACAGGACATCCGTCGGACAGCTCGCATCTGTTGATGTCGGGCGTGGATGAGCAGGCCGTCGACGTGATATTGATACTACCACACACCTCCGCGGGATCAACCCCCGGTCTTGACGCCCCCGACCGCTCGCAGACGCCTTCAGGCTTGCCGCATCTTTGGGGGGAGTATCCACGCCTATTTCGACCCGGGCGAACTCGCCAGGAAGAGGTCGAAGCGCATACAAGCCCCGCCGGCAAGGCTCGTCCCCAGACTCGGAGCCCTAGAAGGGACCGTCGGCGCGAGGCGCACAGACACGAGGAGTGGGGCCACCGGTGCGAGGATGCGCGAAGGCGCGAAGCACGCCCCAGGGACCCCGTTGGCGCTGCTTCGGGCGGCTGGCCGTCGGCCGCCAGCGTGCTTTCGGAGCCGCGGTGCCGTAAGGGCGGGGATGGGGGATGGGGAACATGGAATGGGAAGGACCCGGTCGCACAAGTCCCGAGGGCGGTCAGCCGATCCACGGGCACCGACAGGGAGGAGTCGCCCGGGTGCGTATGGGTTACGCTACCGAGAGTTCCTAAAGCTTGCGGTGGGAGCAGACTTGTGGGAGCCGGCAGGTCGACGGCGCCATGCAGTGGACGCTCCCACGAAACATGGCATTGTAACGTCGTGGGCTGCGTACGTGGCGTCGGTATGTAAACACTACGCAGCAGATCGCGACTCACTGTATCCCGAACGAGCGACGAGGGCTAGGAGCGCAGCACTCGCAGTCGAGTGGTACTGCGGTATACCTCGGGCGGCGTGCTGCGGGGGATTGGACCTACGATTGTCAATTCATAAACAAATTATCGGATCTGGGAAAAGATCAGTCAGTGTGATGCGCAGGCGCACTGAAGTGGGCATGGCCGTGATAGATAGTGTGCCCAGAGCTGACGGCATATCAGTGCTGGAAGATGCAGAGCTGCGAACATATGATGAAGATGCTCTGCAACTCTTCGGCCCGACGGGGAGTTGGTGCCCGTGAGGGAGGTGGATGGAAGAGAAGTCCCTTCCGCAGGCCATATGCGTGGATAACTACAGGCGGATCTGGAGGCGTTCAAGCTTGGAAGTTTCAGCGTGCAGAGATTCGGGGAACCTACAAAACAAAACAACGGTTCCAAATGTAGTAAGTGCGCCTTGTGTTGATATCTGACCTCGCGATCGAGATGCTTCGCCGGCCCTGAGCACCCGACACACACACTGCGCGGCGGTGACTAGCTTGACTAGCGCATAGACAAGATCAGCCAACATAAAAACACAATAATATCGACAACGATAAGGACAGACCGAGGATATCTTCTCGCTCGCCATTCCGTAGAACGGCCGGGGCCCAGGGATTTGAGTTACCGCACCCTGTGGTATCCTCTTGGCGAGCAGAACGACGCGGGGTGCGGGTACGCTCACGCTCCGATCGCCCTCGGACGTAGCATGGACCCTGTCGTGCGGCAAGGCGTAGGGTGCAGCTAGCCGAAAGAAAGACCGCATCACCTGTCGTCGTCCGTAATAATGACTGTATGAGCGCATCCATGGCGTCCGGGAAGAAGTGTTTGCCGGGCCGTGGTGGATGGCAGTAGGCGGTAGTTCTCGTGAAGGGGACACTCGGAGGGCTCGACGGGCCGCCACCTGTCGCCGACTGCTCCCCACCGGTGCGCCACCGACGGCTGAGCCATCATTGCAAAAATGAGTGCGGCAGAGGACATACGTCAATGGCCAAGTTGAGCCCGAGACAGGCTAGGGAAGGCGTTCCGCCCCGACGGCCCGAGTGGCCCATAAGCAATTGTCGCTCCTTGCCCACATGTGTGCGGGCTGCCGCCCTCGGAGCCGGGGGGATGCTGACCAACGGCCAACTCTGTGGGATTAGAGTTCGCTTCCGGGCGCTGGCTGGGATCCGAGTTCCAGTACTGGGGTGTGCTCGTGCAAGTTAGACTGGCTTCCGGGGGGCGTCAACCCGCCCGCGCGCGGTATGCACGTACGTCACGACGCACGATCCCGAGGACGCGGCTGACGTACCCTTCCTCCGTCGCCCAACCCAGTCGGCCTCGTGCACGCCCTCTCCGCGTGCTACGGCGCGGTGGCGCGGCACAGCGCGGGCCACTCCTCCCAAGCCTCCTCTTCCACGGCTCGCCGTCCGCGCCCGCCCGCGCATCTGCGGTTCCAATCCGCCACGAGCGCGTCCAGGCCTCCGCCGCGTGCCCCGCTTCTCGACGCCCCGCCTGCTGGGCCAAAATTCCAGCATCTGCACCCGCTGGCGGAGTGGAGACGCGCCGAGCTTCCCAGCATCTTCGCACCACCGCGGCGCGTCCCCAACCGTGAATCCGTGTCCAGCGCCGCCGCCGTGCTGCACTTCTCTGCGTTCTGGACCGTGTTCCATAGCGACGAGGGTGCCCCCATGACGCACTCGTGGTCAGCATGCGCCGCAGAGTCCGTCGGACCGACGCTAGGACGCCGAGGCCTCGACAGCGTCGACGACGACGGCGAGTCGCGACGGTTGCATGTTGCGACTGGGCCGCCACTGTCCGCGCTGAGACGAGCGAGACGCCCGCGGACGGGCCCCGCCAGCGATCGCGAGGCAACCGCGGCCCGACAGATCGGAAGGTTCGCTTCCTGCCGCGACCCCGTCCCAATCCGCGAAGCTCGAAGCTCGATGCCGTCCAAACGCGGTTAGCCCCGGACGCCCGCGCTTCCACAGCGCGCGCGAGACGACTCTCGAGTCGACGCGCGGGGGCACAAGACGGAGAGCACTGGGACCGTCACGCTCGCAGCCCCCCGCCGCGCGCGCGTTCACAACGCGCGACGACCCTGTCTTGGATCCGAGAGAAGCTGAGACCGACGAGGTGGCTAGTGGCCCCCGGCGCGACGCGACGCGGGCTCAGATACAGAAGCAGCGGTCGGTCGGGGGGACAACCGCCGGATTCGAACGTCGAAGAAGCCTTCGAATCGGGCTGCAGACCGCCCGCCCGCCCACCAGGCGCCGGGCAATAATCCTGCAATATCGCGCGCTTTATTGGGCACCGACGTCGACGCGCTGATCGTCGCCGAGGACGCCTTCTGGCCCGGCCGCCCGCGCGTGGTGGGCATGGCGAGCGAGGCGTGCGGAGCCGCGGGGGCGCTACGACGCATAGGGCCAAGTGCGCAACGTCGGCCGTCCGTATCCACGACGTTATAGTGCTAGTTAGTCGGCGGCGCCCTACAGTGGGTGGATGCGTGAATAAGTTATGTGTCCGCGGTCTAGAATACATGTGCGGGTGGATATCTGCGCTACGTACATTCATACACGCATGCGAGAATTAGGGTGCGATCGATGGGCTAGTGCGCGGGCGGACAGATCGGTGGCTTCGCGTACCACGTCTGCGCCGGCGAGACGTCGACGTGCGAGCATCGAATCCGAAGAAGCACGCCAGCCGGCGCGGGAGGAATGGGCGGCCCAGCCCGCACATGCCGGAAAGAGGTGGGCGTACCGGGACGGCGTACGAAAACCGCGGGCATTATCGACGACGGGCGATATTACAGTAGTGCGCCAAGGCGAATGCGTGTGCAAGTTAGATGTGCATGAGCGTGCATGTGCAAGAATCGAGGGGTGTGCAATGCGGGGGAGACTGTATGTGCAGGCGTATGCGAGGTGAGGACAACTGGCTAGACGACAACATAAAACGTGAACGAATCCGGGACGGGCGGACGGACGGACGGACGAGAGCGACGGGAGACAGACCGGTCGAATCATGGGGGAAACAGCACAGAGCGCGCAGCATGGCGGCCAAAGGACTCAGAGAGGGACAGAGAGGTAGGGGAATCCGGGACCTATAAGTACGGGTAGTAGTCGAAGTCGAAGTCGTGCATCGTGTTCGAACGGGAGGGCGCCGCAGCGCCCGAACGGGCCAAAGGAATCGTAACATCGAAGAAACATGAGCGCGGTCCAAGCAAGAGACGACGCGCCCACAGCACAGCGCGCGGCGGCTACCCGCCGTTTCGCCGTCGCGAGAGGCCCCACGAGCCCAACATGCCCGCGCTGCTCCGCCGCGACTGCAGCTCAATGCGCGCGAGCTCCTCCTCCCACGCGCGCACCTGGTCGTGCTCGAGCCCGAGGCGCGACCCGGGCACCGCGCTCTTGACGCGCTCCTTCCGCTCGCGCTCCTCCTGGCTCACGCCCTCCTCGCGCGCGCGCTTCTCGCCCTCTCGCGCACGCGACTTGCCCTTCACCATCTCCACCGCGTACAGCATGCTCTCGCCGAGCCCGCTCTCGCGCAGCCGCTTGCCCATGAGGGACTGACCTTGTGAGGTCGACGAGCTCGACGCCGAGCTCCGCGTCGCGGTGGCGTCGTGGTCTGGGTTTGACCGGAGGCCGACCTCTGGTGGAGGGGCCTTGGCGTAAGGAAAGTTTGACTTGTCGCTGGGCCCGGCGGATGTGTGCGGTCTCCGCGACGTCTTCTTCCTCGGCTTGCTGCTCGAGGGCGCATGCGACGACGTCGTCTCCTTCCGGGCGTCCGCGTCGCCGGGAGATTGCGCAGGCGTCTGCGGGGGCGAGGGCAGGCCGTGGCCGTTCTGCTTTCCGTGGCTGCTCATGCTCGTGCCGTCGGTGCTCGCCTCCTCGGCACGACGTCGCCACGGACTCTTGGACTTGCTCCGCCGCGCGCTCTCCTTCTGCTCCGCCCACTTCTCCATCGCGGTTGTTCGGTCCGCCTCGCTTGTCGGGACGACTGTGAGCTCTTTCGGCTCGAGCTCCAGTGTGTCTGTGCCCCCTGGACCGTGCACGACAATCTTGGCCCGCACAAAGAAACGCACCGACGCGAAGTCGCTCTGCATACTCTCCCCGATCGCCCACCTGTAGTGGCCGCGATTCTCCGGCCACTGGAGTGTCATCGTCTTCGACCAAACGCCGGACGCATCGCATGAGAAAGAATTGCTGTCAGCGGAAAGAAGGGTGGAGCTTAATGTTTTCAACAATGATTCTGTGGAAGCAGATGATGCCGGCGAGAGCGGTGAGAAGGACGACGACGGGGACGGTGACGGGGCGGAGGATGAGTGTGGCCGAGGTATAGGTATGGGCGAGGCAGGCCCACTGGAGCTCAAGGGAGACAGCAGAGGACGCGAAGACGAGCTGGAGGCGTTGGTAGCTACAGAGTCAAGGGTGGCAAAGCTTTGACTGGAAGGCGAATATGAGGGAGGCTCCAGTCGATCACGAGTGAAGCGAGAAGTGGTGGGCGTAGTAGCATCCTCTGAGTTGTCCTCCGACTGGTACGGACTGGAAGGCGCAGGGGAAGCGGGTGAGAAGGGAACGGTCGGGGAAGGAGAAGCAGCTGCTGCGTGGTTGATACCTGCCGTCACCAGTGGAGTGGGAGCAGCGGGGATATTATGGAGATCGATTCGTCGCTCTACGGATACAGTAGCACTGCGGACAGTGACGCCCGACTCTAGCGGCTGCACAGCGAGCGTCGCGAAGATTATGTCGGAAGGACCTACTGGTAGCGAGGGCGTGGAGATGTTATAACGTACGACGGGTGCGCGAGGCTTGGCTGTTTGATGCAGTAGGGCGTGCGGGGACGTCAGAGGGTTTGATGGAGGGCTGGGTGTGGGAGGGAGGTCGTAACGGACGAGGCCGAGGTCGTAATAGCGGACGATGCGGGACCCCACGCCGGGGATGAGGATATGGTCGAGGACTTTGGAAGGGGAGAATGGACGCGTGAGATAAATAGTACGGGGCGGTGGCGGCGAGTGGCGGGGACGGGATGGGCGCGAGTAATGGGACGGAGAGGCTTACCAGCTTCTAAACGCCAGAACACGCGATAGTCCTGGTAGTTTGCTGTGCTGAATCCGGGCGTTCGTTTTGGAAGGGTGAGCTTGAAGGGGAAATCGAGCTCCGCGACGTCCGCGTACTCCTTGTCCTGGGGTTTGACCCAGAGGACGTCGGTGTGGTCGACGACGAGGGTGGAGCGGAAGGTGCGGGAGCGGGTGAGGCGGGACTGGTAGCAGCGGACGGAGATGGAGAGAGCGCGTGCGGGGATTGGCTTGCCATCCTCGTCGAGTCTTGTGCGGACGACTGGGGGCGTCGGTCAGCGGGCGGGGGAGAGGGGGTGCGCGGGGGACGTACCGCCCTCGACGCGGACTGGGGTGAGGCCGAGGTAGCCCTGGTGGGGGAAGAAGCGGTTGCCCGAGTTGCCCCTTGTGGTGGAGAGGACGAGGTGGACCATGGGGGAGGGGAGGGCGGGGCGGGCTGGCGGGGCGGGATATAAGTACTTGGGCCATGGCCATGGAATTCAGATTCGGGTTCGGATTCGTCGATTCGGTGATCCAACGATTCGAACCGCCGTCGGCCACTCCAAGAATCAGAGAATACCAATCAAGAATTCTCCACGCCGTTTCCATCCTTCTTCGTTTCCCCATTATTTATTTATTTCCCCCGATCATCCCCCCTTTCGGGCTCCTTCCTCGGCCACGCGCCCCGCCAGCCAGCGCCACCCCGGCGCAGCCTGCTCGGCCCACGCGCTCCCACTCGCCCTCGCCGGCGCTTCCGTCCCCTCCCTGCTCTCTCCTCGCCCGCCATGCCGTCCGCGCTCTACGTCCCCATCCTCATCGCTGGCATGCTCATCACGGTCCGCGAGTCCCCCTCGTGCCTCCTCTTGCTGCGCTGACTCCTTCCAGGGCTCCAGCAATTCATTATGGAGCAAATGGCAGGTCCGTCACCGCTTACACGCGCACGACCTCACCCCCGGACTCACCCGTCCACGCAGGACATGCAATGCGTAGAGAACTGCGACGCCGAGAACCCAGCGCACCGCGTCCTGTACGAACAGCCCGTCTGGCAGACTCTCCAGATGTTCCGTGCGTCTCCCCCTCTCCTCCGTATACGCATACACCTAACCTCATGACCGTCACCGTCCGCGACAGTCGGAGAAATGCTCTGTATGTCCACCTGCGTATCCGGCGCATGCGAGTGCTCATCACCTCGTGCTCGCACGTGTAATTCATCAGGCTTCCTTCCTGTCATCTTCACCTGGGTCCGCTCGAGGCGCCAGTCTCAGCCCTTACGCCTTCCTACCGATTCCGAAGAGGAGCCTGCCGCCGGCGCAAAGGCCGAGATCCCCCTCCAGCACCTTCACGGCTGGAAGGTTTTGCTTTTGTGGTTCCCTGCCGCCTGCGATCTCACCGGCACTACGGTACGCCTCCCCATGCCCTTTTCCGACCTCTTCTTCTCATGTCTATCACCCTTGCGCCCGTCCCCGTCCCGTTTGCCTCTTCCGTCACAATGCGCCCATACAGTTGATGAACGTCGGCCTCCTTTACACCCCCGTCTCGATCTATCAGATGACCCGGGGCGCCCTCGTCCTCTTCGTCGGCGTCCTCTCCGTCATCTTCCTCCGGAGGCGTCTGTGGCTTTACCAGTTGAGTTATACACCGCTTCCCACCCATTCTGCTGCATGCAGCATAATGCCGCTCCTAATGCGACGTGTGTCCGAACAACTCACTCACTGTTGTTCCGAAGATGGATATCCCTTATCACGGTTATGGCAGGCGTGTCGCTCGTCGGTTTAAGCGGTTCAATGGTCAAGGATGCCGTCAAGGAGCCCGCAGCAAACCTTTTCGACGAGGTGCCCTCCTCGGAGCCCGTCGAAGAGCCGGAAGTCACGAAAGTTCTTGTTGGTTAGTATCGCCTCCGAGTCCGCAGCCCTGCTTCTCAGTCATCTGACCGGACCGCACAGGCGTTTTTTTCATCCTGTTCGCTCAGATTTTGTATGTGCTGCCTCTCGGACAGACACTCTTGCCTGGAGTTTTTTTTGCTAACTTTGCTTCTCTTCATCGGCACGCCCATTCCGCCGATACTCGGATATGCATAGTACCGCTGCCCAATTCGTCATAGAAGGTCCGTAATAACCGCTTCTTCGATAGCCATGCAGCCTCGTACTGAATACTTTTCCCGCTGCGCGCGTGCAGAGAAGATTATGGGCCGCTACTCCGTGGCGCCGCTGGTCGCGGTCGGGTTCGAAGGCCTGTTCGGCGCAGTCAGTATCGTTCTGGCGATGCCGCTTCTCGCGCAATACGCCTCGGTCTCCCCGTTCTTCGACCTGCCGCGTGGCTGGCACCAGATGATTGATACCCCTGCGGTCCTGTGGTCCGGGGTGGTCATCGCGCTCTCCATCTCGCTGTTCAACTTCTTTGGCCTTAGTGTGACGCGCCATGTTAGCGCTACCGCGCGCAGCTTGACGGATACGTGCAGGACGCTCAGCATTTGGATCGTCAGCCTCGGACTGGGGTGGGAAGTCCTAGTGTGGCCTATTTCCCTCCTGCAGGTCGCCGGGTTCGGCCTCCTGGTGTACGTGTCCGCGCGCCGACCGCTGCAGAGATGAAATTGCTAATTTTACGTGTATGTTTTGTAGATACGGCACGGTCAGTCCCCACCGCCATGGTGTCGCCCCGCCGCCACCGTAACCATCTGACTTCTCGTCATTCCACAGTTCCTCTTCAACCGCCTCGTCAGCCCTCCGCGGTTCCTCCGCCCCACAGAGGAGCCCGCGGCGTCTCCGTCGGACGACGAGGCTGAGACGCAGACGCTGCTTGCCGAGGAGGCGCTCGAGGACACGGCGGTGCTCCCGTCGGAACTTGGGCGCAGTGGGTTCGACGTCGTGCCGCCCGAGGAGCACGCGCACCACGCACACTCGCGCGCGTCCACGGGACCTGTGCCCCCCGCCGCGAACAACTGAGCCGGGGCCTAGGTGTCAGCCCACCCTAGGTTGGGAATTCGGTTGTCGAGCTCTGAGCGCGGGTTGTGGACGAGGGTGGGTTTCAGCGGCGGAAGGGCGTCCGCCCGCGTGACGGATTTTGTCTTCGATATGTTTGCTAGCCCGACGGAGGCTAGCCGTAATGGTTTTTCAGATCTATCTGTCGATATGCTCTCCTGTACATTGTGTAACATTGATGCGTGCGCTGCACTTTCATTACGGCTAGTGGACAGTCGCGCCCGACGCCGCCGAGGGCCCGCTAAGGCTGCCGACCCGAGGGAGCTAACGCAGATGAAAACGGGGCTAGGACGAAATAATTGACGTTATTTTACGTGGGGGTTTTTGGGATCGAGCGCATCGCGGGCATCAGATCTGGCGTCGACGGGGCAGTGGAGAGTGGAGACTGGCGTGCGCGCTGATCATGGCCGCATCGGGCCGTGGGCATCGATATCTCGGGTGCGGGATCTGAGCGTTGACGTTGATTACCGGTCGCCCGCTCTCTTCGGCGGGCCCTCCTCGACGCGGACACGCTCCGCCAGCGAGTCCGTCCCGCCTCAATGGCTGTGCCCCCGCCCCTTCCGATGGGCTCTTCCACCTCCCCCGCCTTTCCTTTCCACCCCCGGACGCGCATTCCCGTGCAGCCACAACGTCGCCCAGAAACACCAGGCTCAGCAGTGCTCCACGGCTGAAGCGTTCACTCGACCTTGTGTGGATCACCGGCCCCCTTTCTCGTCGTATGCGTCTGCCGCCAAGCTGGAATTCTGTCGCACCCCCGGCGAAACGCGTGCACGCCCCGGTGGGGACTTGGAAGCCAGCAGGTGCGTGGACACCTGCCACAGATAGAACAATTGAAGCTCGAGAGGGGACGGCGGGCGGCCGCTATCGCACATGCACGCACGCACGCACGCTTCCGCCGCTTCGGATTCCGCGCGGCGACACGAGGCGTTCAGTAGCAGCACCTCCAACTAGGACGCCTGCCTCTTTCGCCAGCCGTCTTGCCCGCCCGGGCGACTCCCACCTTCATTTTACGTGCGTCACGCACGCACCCTGCAACAAGCTTCGCATTCGGAGCCTGCCCTCGGACCGGCCGTCGTCACCGGGGCCTGTCATCGCTGCGCCTCTAGATGTACTTTTCAAACCCTGTCCTATGAACGCATGCTCGGAAGATCACAACCCTTGCCCATGTCGCCTCAGCCCATCGATTTGCACGCCCGCAGCCGGTACGGTATGGTACACCTACGAGACGCGCGCAAATTTCTGTGGCACCCGCGGCGCCGCATGCAGGGTCAGGACGGGCGGAGTCGCGCGGACGGGCCTGTCCTGAGTCCCGAGTGTTTTACCGTTGTTGTTTGTTGGAGCTGTACCTTCAACAGATGTCACAGGTACAAAGCGGACCACGCTGCTAGGTACTGTGATGACGCACTGTATACACTTTTTACTGGGTTCATCCGCTGGGTACCTAGTACGGTGTGGCATATTCGGACGCCTGCATTGTGCAATGAGGAGTGAGTGCCTTTGACTATGTCCTAGCACCATCCGGGACATCAGTTCTATGAAGGAAGTATCGGCAGCAGCTTGGCAGCACAAGGTCTGCATGGGCCCGAAGTTTTTCCGTAAGTTGTGGGGTCGTTTCGGCGTTTCTAAGCCTTGTCTACATTTTTATCGACGCCGCTCAATATCTCGCTGAACTTAGATGGACTTCTTTCAACAACCTTTCCGTATATGCATGTGTGGTGTGGTCGATCTCGAGTTGGGTTGGGATATTGGAGCAAAAACGAGCTGCCCCAGTGAGGCTCGAACTCACGACCTTCCGATGTCATGATAACAGTCGGACGCTGTAACCAACTCAGCCATGGGGCACGTTATTTACCCCTCTTTTGCGCCGTTCACGATTGTGTGACTGCATTGGTAGACAGGTTTTCATTCGATCGCGAGCTGCCAAGTGCAGCGCGCCTCGAGGGGTAGCCCCGACGGTGATGATATCGCAGTCTCATTACAAGTCATTACAAATGCGCCCTAATGTGCAAGTACGTCTCTATCCCGGACATATCTAGTCCACCATCTACTCTACTTTCAGCTTCGAGGGCGGCGAGACGAATGTTGCCTGTGCACGCTAAGATCAGCCTACTCTGCCCAATCGTGAGAGGGTGGCAATGCGACACTCACGGAAACGAATTTAAGGACCTCGTCGATGAGGAGCACCGGGGCGCTCAGGTATAGTACAGCCTGCCACTCGACCCAGTTGAGGGGAGTGATGGCGAAGAGGGTCTATAAGAGCCATACGAACGTGAGCTACGAACCCTCGAGAGAAGTGAAACTATACTGACGGTGAAGAAGGGGATGTACAAGATGGCAACGTGGAGTGCCATGCTCAACGCGATCGCGCCGACGAGGAAGGGGTTTCTCCACAGCGGCAGCCTCAACAAGCTCTCGTTCTCGGAGAGCGAGTTCATCGCGTTGAACATCTCGACGGTGACAAGGATGGACAGACTCATGGTCGTCGCCCGTTGCGACATGACGTTCGTGAACATCTCGCAGCCAATCTCGGGGAACAGTGCCGAGCACTGGTGGAAGTGCGTCTGTGGGTGAGCGCAATTGTCAGACGGGCGCTGAATGTGAAATCCAGGAGAGAGCAACGAACCAGCTGGTGGAACGTGATTTGAGGGCCACCGGTGTAGAACATGAACCACCACGCGTATCCCGCGACCGTCGCCACACCGACGTACACGCCGATGACGAGGTAGCGGAAGAACAGCCACTTGCCGACAATGGGCTCGCGGCTGTCTCGTGGGGGGACGCGCATAATGCTGTGGTCAGGAGGGTTGAAGCCGAGCGCGGTCGCGGGGAGACTGTCGGTGACCAGGTTGACCCAGAGGAGTTGAACGGGAATCAACGCCTCGGGCATCCCGAGGAGGACCGTCAAGAAGATACTGACGACCTCGCCAATGTTCGACGAGACTACGGACGCGTTAGCATCACCAAGTTGATAAGAGGTCCAAGGCAGTCTTACTTAGGTAGCGGATGAACTGCTTCGTGTTGTTGTAGATCAATCGGCCTTCCTCGACAGCCTGCTCGATAGTGGCAAAGTTGGAGTCGGTGAGCACCATGTCGGCAGCGAGCTTCGCAACGTCGGTACCACTGCCCATTGCGACACCAATGTCCGCCTTCTTGAGCGCGGGCGCATCGTTGACACCGTCACCGGTCTAGTTGAAACGTTAGCATATGATACGCTCTACGTCGTTCTGGGCACTCACCATCGCGACGACAAGACCCTGACTTTGGAGGAGATCGACCAGCTGGCTCTTGTGCGTGGGCTCCGTGCGGCTGAAAAGACTCGCGCGCATCACCGCCTTGAGCTTCTCTTCGGGACTGAGCTCGTCCAATTCGCGGCCGGTGTAGCTCTTCCCCGTGAGATCCTCGTGCTCGCCAAAGATGCCGATCTGCCTGCAAATCGTCTCCGCGGTGCCCTTGTTGTCGCCGGTAATGCAAATGACGCGGATACCGGCAGCCTTGCACTGCGCGACGGCATTGCGGACCTCGGGACGGGGAGGGTCCAGCATGCCCACGAGCGAGACAAAGGTGAGGTCCTTCTCGAAGCGGGAGTACCCCGCAGTCGTCTCGGACTTGTAGTGCTCGGGATCGAGGGACACATTATCTGCGTATGCGAGGGCGAGCGTGCGCAGACCCTGGGAGCCGTACGCAATAGTGCTTTGGAGGAGCGCGTCGCGAAGCTGGGGAATGAGGGGGATGGCGCGGCCGTTGACAAGGACAGACGTGCACCGCTCGAGAATAGACTCGGGTGCACCCTTCGCGTACAAAACGCCCGCACCGTTCCTGCGTGCAAGTACTGACATCATCTTGCGGTCACGGGAGAACTCGAAGGTCAGGACACGAGGGATAGTCCGCTCGTAGAAGTCGTTAACCGCATTGGCCCGGGTGGCAGCATCAAGGTACGGCAGGTTCTTCGCAAGGTCACCGTCGGGGCAAGGCAGCTTCTCGGCGAGAACCTTCAGGGCCGCCTCAGTGGGTTCGCCAAGATTAGCGTACGCCTTCTTGTCCTATTTGTGAACGCA
Organism: Trametes hirsuta; assembly: GCA_001302255.2. NCBI lineage: Eukaryota > Fungi > Basidiomycota > Agaricomycetes > Polyporales > Polyporaceae > Trametes > Trametes hirsuta. The sequence continues at coordinate 1,575,825 of CP019376.1, forward strand.
GAATTAGCTTCAATCCATACTGGGTAGACACGGCTACTTACCGCGTGGTAGATGATCTTCGAGTCGTTGCAAATCGCGCTAATCTCAGCCAAGCGCTGGAGCGGCTCTGAGCGGACTTCAGCAGACAATTTACCATCAGCGGGGCGAACCGACCCTTCAGGCGCGAAGGTAGTGCCCTCGACGAGGAATTCGCGAGGGGTGCCAGAGATGTCGACGACAGTGAACTAGCATACGTTTGTCAATACCCCTAAAACACTCGTATATTGGATTAATAATACCTTCGATACGCTCATCTGGTTGGTGGTCAGAGTACCGGTCTTGTCCGAGCAAATCACGTTTGTACAACCAAGGGTCTCAACGCTAGGCAGGTTGCGGACGATCGCATTCTTCTGGGCCATCTTCTTCGTCCCAAGAGCAAGGCATGCAGTAATGACAGCAGCAAGACCTTCAGGAATAGCGGCAACTGCAAGGGCGACAGCAATCTTGAAGTAGTACACAGCCCCCTTGAGCACGCCGTGGTGCGCAGGGTCCCAGAAGTGGCGAACGTTGACCAGCCAGACGAGTATACAGATAACCGTAATGACTTTCGCAAGCATGTCGCCGAAATCGTCGAGCTTCCGCTTTAAGGGAGTCTTCTCGCTGATTTGCGAGGTGATGGACTTGTGTATATCGCCAATAGCGGTCTTCTCTCCAGTGTAAACAACAACGGCAGTGCCTTTGCCGTTCACTACAGTCGTACCCTATACATTCGCACGGTTAGGCCAGAAGCATCATGGGCATACCCCTAACGTGACACTCACGGAGAACAGAATGTTCGTCATGTCTTGCTTCACGGCCCTGGCATCCGAGACAACATCGAGGATCTTGCTAACGCTAGTGCTCTCGCCGGTGAGAATCGCCTGGTCAACGCGAAGGCTCGTAGAGGCGACCGAGAGCAGCCTGCAGTCAGCGGGAATCTTGTCGCCGACAGCGATAGAAATGACGTCTCCGGGGACAAGCTCAGACGCGTGGATACGAGTCCATTGTCCGTCACGTAGGACCTTCGCTTCGTCTGGCGAGTACTCCTTAAGAGCCTAATGCAAGGGTCAGTTCACGTTGAAGGGGAGTCTTACCAAGAAATGACTGACATCAATAGCCTTCTCCGCGTTGGTTTCCTGGATGACACCCACTGTCGCATTCGCGACAAGGATGAGCAAAATCACGAGGGGCTCGACAAATGCGCTCCACCAGCTCGAGCCCTCGGAGTCCTCAAACAAGGCGAGAACGAAAGACACAACCGCGGACGCCAGGAGAATGAGGACGAGCTGGTCCTTGAATTGCTCGAGGATGAGTTCCCATAGCGGTGTTGGTGGGTCCTCGGGAAGCTCTAAAGTGATATAGCGCAGCGCAGAATGTAAACGCCTGGATTGCGCAATGCAGGGCGGGAGTTACGCACCGTTCTTTCCGTACAATTCAGCATGCTTAGCAGCCGCTTCCGACGTCAAACCCCGGGACTGGTCTACGGCGTAGTATTGGAGGATCTCCTCCCCGGTCTTCGTCCATGGAGCGTCCATGTCGACAGGCCTCGAGCTCGGGATGCAGCAAAGCAGCGAGCGGGCGAGAAAAGTAAGTAGGAGAGGCTGAGGGAGTGGGTCTGGATCTGGAGAACTCGCTCGGCTAAGAGCGCTGGTATAAATGCAAAGTTACCGCGCTAAGCTGACGTGGCGGATTCCCCTCGGTGCCTTGCTCCGGTTCTCGGGCTGTCGCCGGGGTGGAAAACTTGGCCGCACAGAGCTCACTTTTTCGTGGGCTTGGGAACAGCGCACTCTGTCTGTCTCGTCCACATGACATGTTCTGTATGGCCTGCTCGCAGCCCAGTGCCAGGACAGACAACGCGGAGAGCATCGCGTACATTCAAGAGCGCCCATCATGGGAGCGCGTGCGACTTTTGACGCTACTTCGACGTGCACACTGAGGACCCGTCTTCATTCGCCCAAAGACGCTTCGCATCCGAGGGAAAGAGCACCTTTGGGCCGTTCTCGAATGTTCACGCTTGTCGCGCTTTTTTGCGGGCAACCATTGGCGGGAGGAGGGCACACGGAACAAATACAATCAAGCCGAGAACGCGGGTCCATCCGTTGGCGGACCGGGAAACACCATGTATACCGTGTTCACAAACCCATATGGACCTTTTGTCTTTGCAAAAAGTGCATCGATGGGATCTTCGAGTCTCCTTGACTTCATGTCTTGCAAAACCGGTTGGCATGCCAAAGATTGAGAAATAGGATGCACACAAGCGTCACAGCGTTAGAGCAGCAGTCGGGGTTAGCCGACGGTAAGCCCGTCGGCGTTGTTCTGGCCGTCACTGCTTGTGACGACAGCCTGCATCCGCCGCCGGCCGCTTTCAAGTGCGCGCCCGCCTCTTGTCCTCGACGTCCACGACCCCAACTGCGAGCTCCCGTTCTGCCGCCATGGGGAACAGCGCCTCTTCAGGCCGCGGGCACCATGAAGAAATGGTCGACTTCGGCTATCTTACCCCGCAGGGCATCTACACCGGTCCTCGGGATTGGAATCAGGCTGTTGTGACCCAGCTCATCGTCGAGCGCAAGCTTGCACCGTTCTACCGCCCGCTAGAAGACTATGACGAATCGTGGGACGACGAGCAGATCCTTGCCGCACGCAAGGAACCACCGGAGACTGAGGGCGGGGAGTCCTCGCGTGCCGAGTCAATCAACTCTAATGCGTCCAGCCGCGGACACCAGAAGAGACCGAGTGCCGTGAAAGAACCCACGCGACATCCTGAGGCCGCGATATACCGGGGAGCTATAGAGTGCCCAATTTGCTTCCTGGTACGTCGTGGCGTTCACCTTTCCTGTGGCTTAGTCAACTTAACGCGGGGACATACATAATGCTAGTATTATCCACCCAACATCAACCACTCCCGTTGCTGTGACCAGGCAATATGCACGGAATGTTTCGTACAAATCAAGAGAGCTGATCCAACCACCACCCATCTCGTCTCGGAGCCTGCCTCTTGCCCGTACTGTGTCCAGGAGAATTTTGGCATCGTCTACTCGCCACCGTCGTGGCGCACTGGTTTAGGCAGCGAGGGAGCGGTCAGTCTATTGTTTCTTGTGACGTTCTGATATTCATTAACGGACGTGTCCTCTCCGCCCCTCTATAGACGCCACCCTCGTGGCCCGAGTCGCCCAAGGCGGTGGCGGACGCCTCCGTTAACGCTTCAATGAAGCGCCGGAGGAAGAGTTTCGGTGCCAATGACCCCGAGGTGGTGACCGTTGGTTAGTGTGTCCCCGTTTTTGCGGACGGAGTGAAAGGCTCACTTGCCCCTCAGACCACATACACCCGGATTGGGAGGCTAAACTGGCCGCAGTGCGGGCCGCTGTAGCTCGGCGGGCGAACCGACGTATCATTATGCGCCAAGTCGGCGACCGGCTTATCCCCGTCGGCGTTACGAGCGGTCGTGTGCACGCGATTGCACCAGAGGAAGGTGGATCGGAGACCCCAGAGGGGGCTAGCGACCGGGGTAGTCGGCGGTCACGGCGGAGACAGCAGAATCAAGAGCTTAACCAGTTCTTGGGCACGATGGGACTTGGGGGACAGGATCTGGAAGAGGCAAGTACCATTAAATTTCGTCTACTCGCGTCGAGCCTAGCATCTAACGTGTACATTTACCAGCTCATGGTTATGGAAGCTATGCGACTTTCGTTAATTGAACATGAGGCGCAACAGCGGCGTCAGCAAGAAGAGGAAGCTAAGAAGCAGAAAGATGAAGCCGTGGCTTCGGGGAATCCGGAAGGGTCGGCCTCAGAAACCATCGCCAGTTCGACGGAATCTACTACGACTTCTGGCCCCCCTTCGGACGGGACACCGTCCGCTACGCCTCAGCCTCAGAACGGCTCTACGGTCTCACAGCCCGGAACCCCGTCCCCTAGCGTTCCTCCTACTTCCCCCTCCCCGGCCTCAACCGGCCTCCTTTCACCCGCAAACGCTTCAAACGCTGAGAGCCAGGGTGGGCGTCGGAGTGGACGCTCTAGCCCTTCCCCAGATACACTGGCTGCTGCTGTCCTAAGTGCCGCTTCCACAGCTAGGGCTGTCGCAACGCCAAGCCCAGAACGCGAACTGCCTGCTCCTGTCCTCGACGCCGAACCCACGTCAGCTTCCACTGTTCAGGATTCGTCCCGTCCACATACCCCGGCCCCACCGCCCACGACCACCAACGATTTACCTACTATCGCAGAACCATTCAGCGGGCAGGGATCCGCTGTGCCACCTTCCTTGCCTCCAATCGCCCGCCCCCCGTCGTTATCATCCTCCCTCGCTCCATCCTCGTCTTACGATGTCCTTCCCTCTTCCCCGGACTCTACGATCTCCAACAAACCACTGCTGGATGCTACTGCGACGACCTCAACGCCTGCGGTTGATGACGACGCGGGCACTTCCACCGCCTGAATGGACTGCGCCCGCGTAGGCTGTGTACACTATCCCCCTTTGTACGTACGATCCAGAGGTAAGACCAATTCCCGCCACGTAACGCAGAGATGCTCAAAGCCAGCCTTACCAGCGATGTATCCTTCCTAGATTCTTTAATAGCCTCCTCTCCGTTACCTGTTCCCTCAACGCGGACGCTTTCCCTACCTGACCACCTGCACTCAGCTACGTTTCACGACCTCTATCACGCTCCGGGCCTTGCTGCTCTGCTACCGCAAGAGGTTCTCTACCGGTGGCGCTCGGACCCGCCCGTCTACATAGTGCGCTGCGTTTCCCCGTTTCTCGCTCACCCTCACGTCTACGCCACCGGCGATGTATAGATTCCGTCCTGCCGCTGCCTGTATAAATGCCAACGTCACCTTTATTCGCGGCGCACGCAGAACGGCGGGCCTTGAAAAGCTGCTGATCGGAGGCCCAACTTGTGCACGAAGTCACAGTTGGCGCTTGTCACGTAGGTTCAACGTGTTTGAGATCAAACACAGGAGACAGGAGACCGACCTGAAAAGCGTTTGAGGAAGTGCGCACGTACCACAAAGCGTGCACGACGCCCGCCACCCATCCCGAAGGAAAGCGGCGCCCGTCGTCCCGCTGACTTGCCCGTCCCGACTTGAGCAGTGAGAGCTTGAGAACATACCCGCATGATGTCGTTGAGCCGCCTCCCTCTATATCCCCATCCAGGGCCGAGCCGACCCACGCAAAGCCGGGCATCGAGCACCGTCCCCAACACCCCCACGACGCGCCCCGAGCCACTCGGGACGCATCCGCGACACAGCCCGCCCGGCGGGTGCGCCCCCCGGAGCGCGTGCGCGTCGGCTATCCCTTGCCCCATCCGTCTCGGGCCCGGGACGTGCACTTCTCGCGCACCGCGTGAGCTTGTTGGCGCGAGCAAGTGAGCAGGACGGCGTGCGGGATGCTGCAGTCGTCGATGTTCTGGTTGGAGGGGGGCGTGCCAGATGCGTTGGGCCCGGATGGCCGTAGTGAGAAGGCCGGAGGCATGATTATGTAGCAGGCATGGAGTCTGGCATGCACTATGACCGGGAGCGGGGGGCGTCTTTGCACGTTGTTGTGTACGGGTACTATAGACACCTCTCTAACAGACAGAAAAAGTTGTTTCGCTGCAGCAAGCCCGCCGCCGCCGCCGCATCGGCGACCCCGAGTGACCCGCGTCGGGGAGACGATCCCCGCGTCACCCGGAACAAGGCCTTCTGAGCCTTCTCCAGCTCCCCCGCATTCCATCGCCTCCGCCTTCGCGATCACGCGAATACGTTGAACGCGAAGCGTTACGCCCCGTCGCCCCGCGAGCCGTGAAGGCCCCGGTACGCCGCAGGCGGCGGCGGGCCACGCGCGCAACGTGGGGGGCGGGTAGCGGTCTACGCGAGCGGGCGTCCACGTCCCTGCGTTCCCTCGAGGGTCTTCCGAGGGCGTGCGCATCATCCCGCCGCAGGACCGGCCTCGCGTGAACGCGTGAACGCCTGTCGCCTGTCGCCTGGCGGGGCCGTGGATATAAGATCTAGAATGGGCGTGCGGAGGCGTCCCCCCCAGCCGGAGCATCCGCGTCCTCAGCGTCCTCGTTCCGTCTTTTACACTCTTTTACACCTCTCCACCTCCTCGTCATCCGCCTAGAGTCCTCACTCCTCCTCCGCCTCCTTCGCTACCCCTCTCGTTAGAGCCCTCAAGCACACTTACCCGCTCATCAACAACGCCAAAAGGAAAATGTTCAACTCCAGCCGCTCCTTCGTCCTCACCATCCTTTCGCTTGCCCTCGCCGCGGTGGTCCTCCTCGCGGGCAGCGCACACGCCGCGCCGTTCCGCTCAGTGCACGCCGTCGCGCATTCGCACAACACGCAGGACCGCCCCAGCGCGCAAAACGGCACCCAACCCGCCTCCGGCCCCGTGAAGCGCTACGACGGCGCACGGTTCACGTACTACGACGCGGGCCAGAACGCGTGCGGGAGCGTCGACTCTGACAGCGCCTACGTAAGTCGCCCTCGCTACGTCGTCCGGGGAAGTGAGACGGGGGTTGCTGACCACGGCGTGATATTGGATCCGAAATGAACAGATTATTGCGCTGAGCCCGGCGGTGAGTTCGGATTCCGCAGTGCCATGGCATCCGGCTGGCTAAATGAAAGGTGTTATGACGTCACACAGCTGTACAACAACGGCGAGCACTGCTTCAAGCAGGTCACCGTGCAGTACAACGGCAAGCAGGTGCAGGCGACCGTCACGGACGAGGTGGGCTTCGTCGCGTCGTGTGGCCACGGAGTGGGGCTGATGAGTGTTCTTGAATCTTCTAGTGCCCTGGTTGTAGCGACAGTCAGGCGGATCTGTCGCGCCCGCTCTTCGCAGCGCTTGCCCCGCTCGACCAGGGTGTCATCTACGGCCAGTGGTGGTTTGACTAAACCCTTTGCTGTTGTTCGGTGGTTTGTCGCGCTCGTCCAGCGAGGGCTCTTCCGCTCTTTGCTATAGCTATCCCCCATCTAAATCCCGTCACTCGTTTGAATTTGTAGTTCTGCAGCTGTCAGCGCGCTCTTCTCGCTATCTATTTCACGGCCGTCGCATGTGTTTTTGGATAGTTTCCGGGCTGTATCGCCGCAGGGCTGTAACCCTACCCTACCTTACTCTCCTGTAATGTTAATGTGTCGGATATGTATCCGAAGCCTCTCACTGCATAGCGACCTTGGCGGGTGCTATCGTGGTGTTTGCGTGAACTTGGACCACCAGGGGAGCGGAGAGAGAGCGGGGTACCGGACTAGGATGAATATATTGTAGTAAGCGATACATACAGAAGGTGGGGATAGTGAGAGGGAAACCAGGGAGCGGCGTTATGATCTTGAACTGTCGGCCCATACAGGTTTTTGCGCATCCGGGTCGTTTAACTGTTACGGGCTTTACGGTGATCTGCGAAGAGGTGCCAAGTGTAGCGGGCGCACCTGTGCGGCTGCTTGCTGTTGCGTGGCATTTTCCCTAGCGAGCCTTGCAGAGCGATTTGCGTCGACTTTCCTGCGCAGATCAGGGGACATGGCCTGAACAGGATAAAGCAGGCGTTAGTGGGGGATGACACATTGCATTCCCGCAACGGGGCTGGACGGGCAGCATGGAACTAGGTCAACCGCTACTTACGGCGTAGGTTTGCTCGGGAGTAGGTGTAGTGCCTGGGCAGTTATGGGCAGTTAACACATGTGCCTTGGGTGCATCTTCGTGCAGCGCTATTGACCTTTCATGATCACGTATCCCACGCCCATGACTGTTCACAGAGACGGACGGATCGCAGCGCGGAAGATCAACGGTAAGAAGGTGAGCGGCGGGAGACGTGCGGGAAAGCGTGCGCACTGCCGAAGGTGGAGAGGACGAACTTGCCCCAGGGGAATCCAGACATGGCGACGGGGAGCGCGTTCTGATGAGCGGCGGAGAAGATGAGGGCAGGAGGAGAGAAGGGTGCCGCACAGGAATAGACGTCGGAGAACGCGTCGCGGGCGCGCGGTCACGTTGGCTGAAAGAACACCGAGTCTGACGCTGTCTGACGTCCCCAGGCACCCGCGACCCCGAGCCCCAATATTATTATAATGCCTCACGCACGCCCCTCGCGACCCGCCCTGCTTCCTCGCCAACGCCGTTCGCCCCCGTCCAAGAGCTCGACGCCGCCGCTGCGTCCGTTCCTTCAGCCCCGCCGCCATGTTCACCCTCGCCCGTCCTTTCTGGCTCACCTTCCTTTGCGTCCTGCTCGCCTCGTCTCTTGTTCTCGCCCATTCCGGCTCACACGACGTCAAGCGCCCCGAACACGGTCGTCGCCACGCTGCCGTCAACGTCCTCCCGCGCAATAGCACCGGTCTAGTCGAAAAGCGGTTCGATGGCACCCGCTTCACCTTCTTCCAGGTCGGCCAAAACGCGTGCGGCTCCTTTGACCATGACAATGATTTCGTGAGTTCGGTACATGGCACTGGTGAACCGTGTTGACGAGGTTACCACAGATCGTCGCGCTCAATACCCATGTAAGTTCGCGTACACTCTTGGTCGCGTGAGCACAGGGCGCTGAGCGCGTACACAGCAATGGGACGGTGGCTCTCACTGCTACGAGAAAATCTCGGTCGAGTACCAAGGCAAGCAGACTACTGCCCTGATCACCGATGAGGTGCGTATCGTGTACATCCTACACCCGAACAACTCCAACACAAACCCGATCGACCCACAGTGCATGGAATGCCCATTCGCCGCCATCGACCTCTCCCCCGGACTCTTCTCCTTCCTCGCTGGGAGCACCGACGCTGGTCAGATTTACGGCGGGTGGAACTTCGGCGGTGGAGCGCCTCCAACGCAGACCACCGTCCCGCCGACGCCGACAAGCACGACCCAGCAGCAGCCGACGAGCTCGCCTCCGCCCCCTCCTCCTCCCCCAAGCACGACGTCAACGTCGCACAAGACGCACAAGACCAGCACAAGCACCTCGTCTTCTTCCTCGTCGTCGAGCACGTCTACCAGCTCGACGCCGTCCTCGACGTCTACCGTCGCGTCGACGACTAGCTCGTCTTCCAGTGCTGTGCCGACCGCTACCGTGACCTCATTTGACACGGGCAACCTGGTGCAGTTCAACCTGGCTATGCTCCGGCTCGTTAACCTCGAGGCCGCTATTTTTGCATCTCCCGACATCGGCGTCTAAAACTCGAGTATACTACCACCAAAGCCGTTTTAATCATCGTACACAGTTCGAGCTTTCAAGGTCTTCTCCCTGTCTCGCGCTATCATGCCACTATCAAAGTAAACCCGCATACGGTATATCGTGGCGATATGGTTTGCGAATCTCCCTAACTGCTAACTAGCTATCTGTTTCGTAGTTGCGCCAGAGCCCCGGTTATCTGTGCATATGCATCGCATCACATATACCCCGGGCCTTCAAAGTTATGATGATATGTACAAGGCCGTCGATTTCTTGTTCGGCTGCATTTGTTTGATATTCTCCGTCGTGTCTGTCAGTATCTGCTGAAAAACGCATCTTCAATTCCTGTCATTACTGGCTCTAACAGTGCAAAGTTGACTACGTATGTGTTCGAGTAGGCCATGGATATGGTTTCGTGCTACTTCCAATCACGTCCCTTTTGAACACTTGGGCCTTGTTCAATGATAATAGAGCGTGTGTATCGAAAAACTGCGCGCAAGTCTCAAAAGGCAGGGACATCGCTTAAAGTCTGGGAAGTATAGTACAGGGCCAACAATGAGCTAGCAGTTCCGGTCTTCCGATACAAAGTGACTACATGTACAAGCATCCAAACTGAAATCAATCGATAAGCTGTTGGGGTCGCAAACTCGTCGTTAGTCCTCAGTCCAAGTTTAACGCCATTCGAAAATGGTATGCCGCAATCTGAAATATTGCTCCCGATTGAATGCAATAACCCTCGGGTCTCGCCAGAGGCATTCGGAAGACACCCCAGCAATCCCGACACAGGCGCCGTTACAGAGAGGGCAGGGGTACACCACGGTGCACTGGAACATAAGCCCAAATTAATAGGCATGTTTTTATCTCGAACATAGTAGGACTGACCTGGATTCGGATGGGCAAGATGGCGAACTTGTGACAGTCGCCAACTTACCAAAGAAACACCCTTAGTAAAGGTGGTCTCGCTGTGACACGGTAGGCCTGTCGGAGGTGGTTTTGACCCGTGCTGGCCTCCCTGGGATATGGGGCAAAGGTAGACGAGTAATCGTTATAGGACGGCCCGGACGTGTTCGCGTTCGAGCAACGCCTGAGTGGAATTGCGTGTTCGCTGGGTTTAGCAGAAGGAGCTGGGTCCTCATCGCTTAGTAGCTTCCAACCCTTTGTGGGCCTCCGCTTTCTCTCAGAGATATGCATGCCAAGGGTGACGCGGCTAGAAGACCAAAGCCGAGGCTTCAGACCTTTGCGTTGGCGCTTCAACGGCGGGCCACAAGGCGTATCTTCCGGGCGGGGTCGTTTTACTCGTGATTTGTTTGGACTCGCCATGCGCCTGGAACGTTTTCCTGGGCTTGGGTTTGGGCCCTCTTCAACTTCTGCCTTTTCCCTTTTCCTCTTCGTGCACTTCGAACTAATATGATCATCGCTCCAGGGAGGTTTCGAGGGTTGGCCCAAGGGTTGGGCCGGTTCTGTGAGAGCATGAAGTTGATCCCGGAGCCGCAGTCAGTACACCAACGTAGACACGATCGTAAAAGGGATTTAGACGCACCCGGTTTTACCGTCTGCGCGGGCACCATGTTTTGGCGCGAAATCGCGTGAGAGATATTTGTTCCTATACGACTCTGGTCATGGTCGACTTGAACGCATGTATCGATATCACGCCTGAAGACCTTCCGTGGGCTTTGGTGTGTACTCGCGTGGCCGGCTATGAGCGATTTTGGGGGGGCGGTTTGATCCGTTGGAGGGCCGCCGCCCGACGAGGATATCAACTGTGTCTTTTCCGTATGTCCATCTATCTCACTATTCGACGGCCTTTGCTCGCTTTTACTCGGAGAGGATGAACTTGTGCTGGTGGCCTGCGGCGCTCGCTGTTGAGTTACCCTGAGGCTCGAGTGGCGGCATCTATGCGAAGGCGAGGTGGGCGCTGCCACTGTGCGGCGAAGTTGGTGTTCCAGAACCTGGGCATCTGAAATGCCACTCGAAGCAGCTCCCGACCAGATGCGCCCCAGCATGGCATGGACGGGCTTGAATAAAGGGTCGAAGAGTTGTCTTTTGACATCCGCCAATGGGATGAAGACTTCGACGTGTTTCAACCCCGTGCATAGTCCACGAGTTCCGCATAGAAACTCCCATTTTATAACTCCTTACTCCGGCAGGCGTCAACATGCGTGTTTTCGTCCCTGCGGATCACCTGAGGCAGCTTACCGGTGGACTGCACGTATTCTATCTTCGGAGGTTCCTGGTAGGCGGCGAAACCGAGCTCTTGTATGAACTGCTCTGGGGAATAGCGGAATGACTGGCGGTTTCGATGAGATCATAGCGTTCGCCAGGTGGAGATGTTCTTGGGCTTGCCTGGATATATATCGAGGACATTTCGGCTGGAACCCAAGGTGGACTCGCGTGACATGACACCCCAGGGCGTGGCACCAGTCGTTGGAAACCGACATCGTCCAGAGTTAAGCACCGGACTTGCGGGAAAGCTCGAACAAGGCGACGGAGATGCGGTACGTCCCTGAGGCACATACCCTTTAACTCCAGGTTGCAGACGTTGGGAAATTCCACCAAATTGACAAAATACTTTGGGCAAAACCCCTCCAGGTCGACGCTTAGCGTCACGGTCTTCAAATTGCGGGCGAGCCGTCCAAGGAGGGCAAGCGGGAGGTACTGACCTACTCCCGCCGATACTGTCAGATGCATGATTGACTCCGCAAGGTGGGGTGATATATCCGCGTTGTTCAGAAGTGCCCAGGCTTGTGCGGGGCTTGATACGACAACGTGCTGAAGCAGATTACGCTTTGCGCGTAGACACAACCTCCAACAGACGAGCGTCAGCGCGGTAAGTGTCTTGTAGTCGGGCTGGGGTCCCTCAGCGCAACGGTCGAAGACTTCTTCCACGACTTCGGGAGGAATCCGCCAGCGAGTCATATACCATGCAGAACGACGAGGAGATGAGATCTCTCGCAAAATGCTGCGCCAGTTGGGGGTATGCGATGTGGCTGGGGACCAAGGAAGTGGGGAGATGCATAGGAATGAATTTATACCGTATGGTGTTGGTGAGTACCAGGAGCATATAGCTAGATATGTAGGATATCTAAAGGACGCGTTAGATATCTCACAAGTTACGGCAGTGCCGTATGTGCAGAAACGCAATCCTTGTATCCGTTGATGTAGCTGGGGTTCGAACGTTTTCGAGCTGGATCGCTCAGCTGGATCATTTAGCAAAGTTGCAACTACACAATATTATCAAAGCTACCATAGACAATACTCCAAGTTTGGATCGTCCCTGTAAATTTTAATTGTGGTAACACGACGCGACCATCAGTATGTGCTCTGTGCACAAACTACATTCGGCTGTGCTGATCATGGTTTGGCATGACCCGCGACATGTGGGCTGTTCAAAATGCGGAGAAGGCGCACCGGCAGACTAAGCAGACTGGGAACTAGAGCCCTGAGAAGCCAGCCGCTAGCTTCAACGCCTTGTTCTTTGGAAACTAGCTTCATATGTACATGAGTGACCGCCGGGCGGCGAAGGAAGAGCTGGTCTGAATGCACAGAAAATGCGGCGTGTTGTGGTATGTGAGCCACGACCCAGACAGAGTCCGAGAGCTGAGAGGGGCGGGCAGAGATGGCCGACGGCAGGAACAGAGTGGCGGGCGACGAACGCCTGCGATTGGTCGGGTGGGGATTTGTTGTTGGGGGACAAACAGAGACGCCAAGCCGGGCCCATTGGCGACGACGACAGGCGAGCCCAACTCAGCTTCCCCCTCCATCGTCCTCCCGACTCCTCTGCCGTGTCTCTCGGTTTTCAAACCGTCCACGCTCTCTCAGTCCCACGTTCTTTGCTCTATCTTATTTTGCGCCCGCAGAACGCCCCCGTCGTACGCCCCGACTAATACGACCCGAAAGAAACCATGGTTTCCTCCTCGCTTTTGGGCTTTGCCCTCCTCTCGCTCGCCCTTCCCTTCGGCACCGTTGCGTCGTCCCACGTTGGGCCCGCCCACCACCGTCGCCACGAAGCTATTGCTGCCCAAGTCAACAGCACTGCGGCCAACACCACCGAGACGCAGCTGCACCGTCGCGGCCAGACTTTCACTGGCGCCCGCTTGACGTACTACGATGTTGGCCTGTGAGGATTTTTTGCATATATTTGGTCTCGGTCCCGACACTTAACGTGACATCACAGAGGTGCTTGCGGCAAGAATAACGTGCCCAGCGACTTCGTGAGTGCCGTGAAGTCTTTCTAATTGACGATCCTTTCTCAACCGAACAATTGTAGATCGTGGCGCTCAACTCTGGCGTACGCAAATCTCCTTGTGCGGATCCCGGTCACGCTGATCAGTCGTTTCTTAGTCCTACGGTGGCGGTTACCCTGGCCCCAACTGTTTCCGCCCTATCGAAATCACGTACAACGGCAAGACCGCCCAGGCTACTATCATGGATGAGGTCGGTAAATCACGTCTGAATCCTACGTTCGTTACTGAAACCAGTCCTGTAGTGCCCTGGCTGCCCTTCTCCGGGCGGTCTTGATCTCTCTTCTGGTCTGTTCTCCTACCTCGCGCCCCTGAGCGAGGGTGTCCTCTACGCCTCCTGGCGCTACACAGATGAAGGTGGCGACGAGCCCGCCCCCGCCCCGACTACGACGTCCTCCAAGTGGGAGCCGCCCAGCACGACCTGGACCCCGCCCACGACGACCTCGTCCAAGCAGCACAAGACGACCTCTACCTGGTCCCCCGAGCCGACCCCCACTTCGACGTGGACTCCCGAGCCGTCGACCACCTCGACGTGGTCCTCGAGCAGCTCCTGGACCTCCTCTTCTGTCTGGTCCTCGTCGTCTTCGTCGTCGACGTGGACCCCCGAGTCCTCTTCGACCCACACAAGCAGCTCCGCGACCTCCTCGGCCAGCGTCGTTGCCGCCGCCAGCGCCACCCCTGTCGGCCCCGACACGCTCAACAACCTCAACCAGGCGTTCCTCGGCCTCGCCGAGATCATGATCGCCGGCGCCCAGGCCAACTGAGCTGTCGCTCACAACGCGTTCCGTCCGGGTCGCGTCGGCCAGCGCTCTGTAAATGGTTGCGGCTTACGCCCCGTCGACGGGACACGATAGAACACATGGACTCCGTTGTATACCCATTTCCTCCCGTCTTTCCTCGTTCCGTAACCGAACGCGCCCCGTTTATCCCTTCCCCATCTTACAATACCGCTAGGGTCTCCGGCCATGTGATCGATGTTGCTGTACTCTATGCGTAATGTATGGGGTGTTGCAAACCATAATATCGTGTTGCGTAACCAATTCAGCTGTGTCGCAGTATTCAGGTATGGAGGTAGTTGGTTGTGGACTGTTGACTGTTGACCCGTATCATCGTTGTCATAATGTGGCCTTACTACGATGCTCTGGCGGGCATCGGTGAATTTCCCCTATACAGGCAACTTGTAGGCAACTATTGGCAGCTGTCACAGAGACTTGGATATCTTCATTCACTTGAGGGCTAGCATATCGTACACTCTAAACAAAGTCGACAGAGAAGCAAAGCGCGGGGTGGACGGCGCCCAAGGAGAGGAAACGGATACACGGGCTAGAGCATAGGTACACGAAGCAGGGGCGAAGGGATGCGATGATGTTACAATATCGTACACTGGTCGGATGAAGGGGTGGACGAACGTCAGTTCGTCCACCATGCAAGAGAAGAGGGCGCGAGAGAGAGGTGTAATGAGAGACGGGGCCGACGGCGAGTCGTCATAGGTGCAGGAGAAGTAACGAATGATTACTGGGATGGGCCAAGATCGTCCACGAAGGATGGGTTGCAAGGTGCATATTCGCACAACACGAACGAGTGGTCTTGGGTATCGAGGCCAAGATGGGGCCAGACGTGAAAAGCTGGGCGATTACCGGTAGCAAGTAACGAGAAGGACGCTCAAGCCGCTCTCCTTGACGGACTTGGCGGGGGTCTTCCTGCCACTGCGGATATCGCGGAGGAGCGCGGAGCGGGTGGGGTGCATGACGCTGCGGAGCGCGTCGACGCCCTGCGAGCGCACGGCGAGGTAGTCGCGGACGTTAAGGAACACCTGCGACTTGAGGAGCGCCTTTGCGGCGCGAAGGGAGCTCGGTAACGAGGGCAGCGAGAAGAACGACGAGTGGGAAGCCGGCCCGGTTGTTTGTGCGGACACAGAGGGGTAGAGGCCGAGCTCGATGATGAGCGCCTGGAGGAACGCGAGCTTCGACGCTCCCTTCTGCATGGTCGGGTCGGCGGAGAGAACCCTGCATAAGCGCGGCAGAGCCCCTTAATATCAGCTATACCATGAGAAGCGGCGGAAACGTACGACGACACATAGCTCTGTGCGCTCTCATACACACTCGGCGGCACGTACACGCTCGGATACTCGGACCCGGCCTCCGAGACGTCGTCGACGACGGGGCGGTCGCCGAGACCTGCGAGATTCGGGCTCCCCGCAGCGGCTGCGCGAGCGGCGGCCCCCTTCGCCCTCCTGCGCACCTTCGTGGGGCTCTGGGACTTCAGCGGTTCCTTGGACACCTTGGCGATGGCCTTGGTCGAGCCCGGGGACGACGCCGCGACGCCGTCGTCAGGTGCAGGGGCGGCCGCCCGCTTCTTCTTAACGCGCCGCCGCGAGCTCTTGGATGATGGCGAGCTCTTCGTGCTGCTCGACCGCGAAGAGCGCGGCTGAGATCGCGCACCTGACGCAGCGAAAGCAAGTGCGGAGAAGGACGTTACGAGGTCGTCTTCGCGCGGGGTGCGCGGGCGGCTCATGATCACAAACTCATCGTCGGAGAATACTCCGGGGGAGCGCGGGCCATCCGGCAGCTGTGAGAGGACCTCGAGAGAGGATATGTCGGAGAATGAGAGCACAATCTCGTCGTCGGAAGAGGGATCGTCCGAGACCGTGCCGTAGGAGTCGGACTCGCCGGAGGACGCAGCGTCCTGCGAAATGTTGCGCGAATGGGATGAGAAGTAGTCGTAGGACGAGAGCGACGAGCCCGGGGAGTGCACACGGAGGGGCGAGGACATGGTGGCGTCCGCAGAGAAAGTGAGAGTGAGGGAGAGTCAAAGGGAGGGAACGGAGGGGAAAAGTCGGGAGGCCGAGGACCGCCCGGGTAGCTGCTATAAGGGGCCGGCCTGTGAGATAGATAGGAATGTTGCACCCCCAAGACACGAGGGCTCGGCCGAGAGGGGCTGGCGATCAGGCCAGCTTGAAACAGACGGCCTCGAGGGGACAATGACGAGCTACGACGACGCGAGGCGAGAAGGAGAAGGCAGGCAGATGAGAGTCAGGACATGAGGTGCGCGCGCAAGGAAATGGGCCGCTCGCTTTTGTACCGCGCATCTGATAGTCTCCGACCCCGTTCCCAAGTCCTTCCCCATCCACAGATCGCCCGCTCGTCTCCCAGCGCACTGCCTGCCATCTGCGGTCATTCGGACAGAACGCCATTGAATTCGCTGCCGCCATATAACAATAGCCTTCCTATCAGTGGAATTACAGGCCCGCCATGTCCGACCGCGGGAACAGCCCGCGGCCCCCTGCGACCCAGATCTCACGGTGCCCTACGAGCAGATCCGCCAATAAACGACAGAGTTGTTCCAGCCTGCCACCGCCCGCTGTTCCACCTCGACGCTGTTTTTCCACACCTGTCCGCGCAGGTCCCGGACTTCCTTGGCCTTCTTCCGCGAAAGCATGAACCGCTCGCCCGCGGGAGTCAGGAGCACAGTCGGCGTCGGCACGCTGCCCCGCTTTCCGTTCCCGAGCTGGTAGTCAAAGTTGGCTCCCCACACGACCACGTCCTTACCTCCGCCGCCGGGCCCAGCATGCTTCCTAGTGTCGAGCGTCAGCAGAACATGGCCCGTGGGAGAAATAGAGATAGTCTCGGGCACTATGGCCTGCAGGTTGTTCGCTCTCTCGCTGTCTACACGAGCAATGATGTCAGTTCTCCGCGATAGGTCATTAATCTAAGGCCGCTTACATTCGAAGAGTCCGCTAACGTTCTTGGCGCGGACGGGAGTACCTTGCGCATTACTGTAAAGCGCGTTGCCCAGGCCACCCCACTGGCCGTTGCCGCATGCCAGAACGTCGATGGACGGCATCCCCGAGCCATCCGCACGCTCGACTTCAAACATGGTGAGGTCGCCGCCTGCAGCCACATGAGCGCCGTCCTAGGTTGCAACAGGCACAGTACTTACCGGCAAAGACGTCAACGCATGTTGTCCGCGTTGTCGCCGGGGTCGACCGCCACAAGATGACCTCCGTAGGCACCGTGATGGCCTCGAGCGTCACGTTCGCACCAAGCCCGATTTGCCTGCAACAAGACCTATCAGAGACGAACACACGTTCAAGGGTCTCAAAGTTGCCTACCCGAACTCGTTTGCGCCCCAACCGAGGACCTTGCCCGTGGAGGTTTTCGCGAAGCTGCTCCGCCCTCCGGCCGCAACGCGTTCGACTTTCACACCTCTGAGGGCCGGTACCTCGAAAAGTCTGTCGGAAAAACGGATATTGGAGTCGTCCAGCCCTGCGGCTGCTGCTTCCTTGCCTATGAAGGCCTCGGTATTCCTCGCGGTTGAACCAGCGGGTCGAATCGCGGGGCTTGACTTTGCATACGGATCCGCCGTGGACTTGGGTGTTAGCTCGAGCGGGACACGGGGGTGTTTGTGCGGAAGGTGGGTGTCCTTGAGGTCGGCGGAGGCAGGGACGTCACATTTACGGAAACCGAGCTGGCCGTGCGAGTTTGCGTTAAGCGTGATAGGATGCGCGAACGTACGGCCGTCGGACGTGAGAGCAAGCATATGGTCCAACCCTGCGGAAATCTGAACGAACCTGCAACGAAGATGAAGCCGCGCTCAAAGATAAAAACGCGGTGCATGCGCACCTCTCGCCTCGCTTCAGCTTGTCGTTGGAGGTCACCTCTGCGAAGTCAACCTCTTCCTCCTCTCCCCAAAGCCATCCGGTCCCCCACCATGGCGTGCTTGCAGGGGTAGGCGCGCCGGGAGCAAGGGTTTGGTCCGCTTGGCGCGACGACAACACGTAAACCCTTCCTGAAGCAGAGAGCGCGAACACACGGGAACGCGTGACTTGGAGTTGTGTTATGTTCTAACGTATAGAGACCATATCGTCAGTACCCTCGTATGATCTCGCCAAATTACGCCCTACCTTTCCTCGCAAGGTGAGACGCGGTTTCCCATGCGACGAACCAGATTCAGTCCCGAAAAACCCGTCGCCCCATTGATACACGTCCCCTCTTGCATCGACGCATGCAGCATGTTGTTCATGCAGGGCTAAGTCACGTAGCGCGACGTTGTTGAACCATTCGGAGCTTGTCGGAAGACGGACAGACTCGGGGAGTTCCCCGTCCAATGTGTGTGTCCTGCAAGCAGATGACCACGCGTACACAATACTAAGTTTAACGTATACTCACCCATTCGCGCCCCACACCAAGGTAGTGAGTTCGGCGTCTACGTTCCTCGTCCCGCCATTCACCTGCGTGCGGGCCTTCGAAGTCGAAGGCGCGTCGTTGTGTACAGTCCCACCAACATTAGACGCGTACAAGGCAGCTCCAGCTACTGCGACGAGAGTGGAGGTCAAGGCCAAGGTCGTTGAGCGCGAAGCGGCAGCGTGTGGATGCTGAGAGTGGAACCGCCTGCCAGCGGCCCGTGCTGAGGCGGAGGGGTTTCCCAGAATACGCGTAGCTCCCCGAAGCATAGCACTCCAGCTGGACCTCGTAGGGGTGTGAATTGCCAGAGTGGAGGAAACTTGCACTACGGTGGCAGACGAGAGACTCGAGAGAGCCAATGGCTTGCCGAAATATTGCAACTGAAGTCGGGAGTGGGGGTGGGCGCTCCGCTGGATGTGCCGCAAACCCGACTGGCCATCGTTTGTTGTGATTGCTTAGTTATCAGCCTTCGATAGCTCAGCTGGAAGAGCGTGAGACTGTAACTGGTTACACTACGACATCTCAAGGTCGCTGGTTCGAACCCGGCTCGAAGGATTCTTTTTGACAGCGAACAAAATCATCGCATACATGTGTATGATCGATGAACCCCAAATTCTCCTAGTCAGGCGGACAGGTAGGTGCGAATAGTGTCTCTAAAGGAGGCCTTTATCTCTTTGCTCATGGGTAATTATGTGATGACTTTGTCTAGGAGTTCAGGACTAGAGTGAGCTGCACGCCGACCACAAAAAAGAATCCTTCGAGCCGGGTTCGAACCAGCGACCTTGAGATGTCGTAGTGTAACCAGTTACAGTCTCACGCTCTTCCAGCTGAGCTATCGAAGGCTGATAACTAAGCAATCACAACAAACGATGGCCAGTCGGGTTTGCGGCACATCCAGCGGAGCGCCCACCCCCACTCCCGACTTCAGTTGCAATATTTCGGCAAGCCATTGGCTCTCTCGAGTCTCTCGTCTGCCACCGTAGTGCAAGTTTCCTCCACTCTGGCAATTCACACCCCTACGAGGTCCAGCTGGAGTGCTATGCTTCGGGGAGCTACGCGTATTCTGGGAAACCCCTCCGCCTCAGCACGGGCCGCTGGCAGGCGGTTCCACTCTCAGCATCCACACGCTGCCGCTTCGCGCTCAACGACCTTGGCCTTGGTCTCTATTTTAATCCACGGCGGGTGAAGCGGAGTGAAAATCGATACAGTAAGGTTAGGCCATTGCCAAAATATATCCAACCCAGTGGGGCTTACCACGGAGATTGCTCCAATAAATTATACGAGATTGTCGACAACTTCTGCTGTTGGATTCACCGCTTCCTCTTCAAGTTAGTCCCCTACAATTCCACGGGACTCGGCGACCTCGCCAGCTTTTCCCGGTGTCTTCTGTTCCGGCCCTCTGTCCTCTGCGAGCTTCCTCTTGAATCGCCTGAGAAAATGGGTCGCGATGTTCAACATCATCCTCCCGATGAATACAGCAATGGCGGCATGTATAGGGTCCAGGACGTCGTCGTTCTTCGACGGTTCGCGTAGTGCGCGGTATACAAACGACCCGAGGGGACCTGCCGATACCATCCGAGTGAACTTTGCGCGTTCTGATGAGACGAGGTTACGCATCCGTTCAATCTGGCTCCGCCTGCCCATCAGTTCACGACGATGTAGGAAGAGAATGTACGTAGATCGAAGAACCGTGGGGAGTGTGACAAGGGTCGCTCCGATCAGCGTGAACACGAAGGTAGGACCAATATTGGCTGCACGGAAGACGCCTAGCGAGTCCATTTTTGACGCGACAGTGTAGGAAAGGAGCAGGTGGCCAACCACTGCCCCAGCGGCACTGTAGAGCATTGCGATAGTAAACGTCAAGTATACAACGGCTATCACAAAAGCTAGAACGGAAGCACGGGAGTGACGGGGGAAGTCATTTCGCCCTGGCGGCTTGTCCTGCTGGCTTGGTAGCGTAGTAGGGGCGGATTCCGTCTCGGCAACAGGGGCTTCGCCCCTTACGGGCAAGTTTACCGGAGACTCCATATAGCAAGTTAAATCTTCAGCAAAGATCGTACACGGACTAATTCTCAAAGGGTGAACTGACCTGACTTAGACTGGCAGTGTCTTGAAAGTAATCGCAGTCCTCGACGATGCTGCGGGGATGTCAGGTATATCCGAGTTGGATGGGAAGCCGTTTCTACCTTTATGTAGTTTCCTCCGAGACGCAGAGAGGCAATCTATGCATCCCTGGCCTTCTTCCAGATGGCGAGACAACTGCGGCCGCATTAAGGCCGCCACTAGCTGTGACCGTTTTAAAATCGCATCTGACTGCAGACAAGCTGCCAGGTGCGGCTGTTGGGTCGGCCATCGCGAACCGTCTATTCCAGTCTCGCACCATTGATCGGTGCTCAACGCTCAGCTCGCAGAGTTCGTGCCAGTCAGACAAGGGTGGCAGGCCCGTAATAAGACGAACTAACGGTCGTAGTCGGTAGAGAAAAACCGAAAAAGCAGTACTTGGTGCCACTGACTTCGCCAGACAGCGACTCTGGACCAGCACCGAAATTGGAAGTATGACTTTGCGTGGCGGTGCTGGTGTTCTCAGGCCCATAATAATGCTGTTGAGATTCGGGTCCGCCGTGCAGCCTGGACTGCAATGCTTTGTCGTGCAACCACCACTTGTCCGAGTAATCACCAACAGCACTAAGTGCTAGACCCCAGCTCTGCACCTGCTACTGGCACGCCGCCCTGGCGAAACTCACAGACCAAGTCCGTGTTGAGTCTGAATCATCCGCTGCCGCCAGCCTGAGGTCCACTCATCTCAAGTTTGTAGACCCCGATTCCTTGGAGTGACGAGCTTCATCCCAGCCACCGATGGACGCCACGGTCAAAGGTACTAATGTTAGGTTGTCAATATCTGACAGAAGAAGTTGACGTGTACTGTTAGATCTTGAGGCCGGATTGGGTTCAAAGACACCTCCGACCATCCCACTGGCTTCTCCTGATGGAGGCTCCATATCACTCCCTATGCACGACTCCGATGGCAAGCGTCCGGTCAGTTTGGCAGAAGGCGACGTGGCACAGGTTGCCCCTCAACGTTCCTATGCCTTAGTGGTGGGCCGGCTCACTTCTTGGAGTACACGTCTCCGCACCCAAGCTTCCACCAGATGGACTGAAACATATCCGCATGTGCTCGACTCTCTTCGGCGCACAATCAGACTCTGCGGTCTCAGCCTGATGCTCATCTTCGTGGTCGCGCTCGCTTGCTTTTTCATGGCGCTCTCTCATTGGTGCACCATAGTGTTCGGACACGTCCTCCTCCGCTACACCTTCCCAATGTCCGTCGACGACACCTTCGTACGAAGCCGTTTGGACGACACCATGATTTTCGCCGGGATTGGGGCGTTCGTCGTTAATCTCCCCCAGTTCCTCGTATTCTTACTGTCCTTCCCACTCACGTTCGACCGCACCGTCCTCGAGGGGAGCACCGCGCCCGCGAATGAGTTCGTCAAGCGTATCACGCCAAAGAACCGCTATGCCCTTGTATTCATGAAGTACGCGCCGCGTCTCCTCGCTGGGCCCATTGGATGCCAGATATTTTGGTTCTTCTCTGGTGACAACGACTTGGACGAAACTCTGGATCCTCTGCACGCCACTATGGCCGGAGTCGCCGGAGAAGTGGCGTTGACCCTGCTGGGCATGCTCAAAGGCCGCTTACGGCGTAAACGGCCGGATGCGGCCATAGATGGGGTAGGAAAGGAAGAGGGGGAGATGTTGCCTTTGCCGACCACTGCCTAGCTTAGACACGTTGGCGTCTAGAAAGGCCTTTACAGGATTCTTAGGGTTTACGGATGGTATGCTTGCCGAATTGGTTTATATGGGCTTATTTTGAGGGCGTGTAGAGTATGCTTCATCGTGTGTTATAGTTCACATTACCTACTCATGCATTTGAATCCTGGGTCCAAGAAATTCCATAATTATTAGTAGAGTACATGGTCGTACGGCTGCGACGCTCTTGCAACGTTTCAGCGGCCCGAACCAAGTTGAGGCCTCTCTTCTTGGACCTTGGGGTTGACCCAGGTGGCCTGTGGGCGACTCCGGGTCAGCAGCTTGCCGTGGACCATACTTTAATGTGGAATCGCACTCACCAACATTGTTGTCTTTTCCTCACCATCATCGCTGACCCATCTTTTGACCGAGTCCTGATGTACGCTGACACTGTTCACATAGCGTGCCAGATTCTCTACCTTCTCATGATCAATGTCGTACTTGTTTGCGAGCTCGACCAAATGTTTTGGCGTGGAAACGTATTTTCGCTCCTCGAGAAGGTCCATAAGGGTACCGGCCACAAGATGATTGTGCGGCGGTCGCGCAGAGCGTGCTTCATCTTCCGACCGGAGACGAGTCTGGAAAAGACGTTGCGCCTGGTCGGCGGCCTAAGAACCAATCAGTTGAGGCAATTTTTAAACACGTAGGGTAGGACTTTGCTGGTTTGATGGTCTGCATGTGGTGGTCAACCCTAACTTGTCCAAGCCTACTGAGGTTCGCCATCAAGTGAGGGTCTTTTGAGTCTTGCTCAATAGCTGAAGCTGCAGTTTGAATACGTTAATGGTCTACAATAGCAATTCAGCTTACCGTCGTTTTTGATTTCACTTGCTCGTGGCATAGAGGACCTGGCTGGTGGTACCTGCTCTCCCGCACTGGGCGTTCTGGCCCCAGCCCATGAGGGAGGTGCTCTGGCCAGCTTGCGCGCAGGTTTTGATGCCGCAGAGCCCATACTATCTCCCCTCTAGTGTTTGAGAGTACTCAGCCGTTAGTGAAACCAAGAAATCCCAGGAAGATGGGAGTGTGCGAGACGGTAGCGGGAACTTGAAGACGAGCACAACGCTTGCGGTTGAGCGTCACCGCGCGCTGGCCCCGGCGCGATGACGCTGTGAGGAAGCCCGGGGACCCCGGGCCGGCACAATCTTGTCCGCGTTGAGCACGACGTCCAAGGCCGCGCGACGAGTCTGTCCTCGTCCTCCTCCCCGCCCTCGCCCGTCGTGACGCCCTGCCATGTCCAAACGGCGCGTCACCTACTATTATGACCGTAAGTGTACTCTTTATCTTTTGTGTCGATTCGCGCGTACTTATCGACCGCATAGCGGACGTCGGTTCTTACACCTATGGGCTCTCGCACCCCATGAAACCTCAACGGATGCGCATAACACACGAGTTGCTCACTGCGTATGACATGCTTCCGAAGATGCACGTGCTCGTGAGTGAATGGAATCTGGATTTGAGCGCGTTGCTGAAGACAGTCGGGACAGAGAGCAAAACGCGCATCTGCAGAGACAATGACGAGGTTCCACACCGATGAATACGTGCATTTTCTGTCGAAGGTCACCCCGGAAAACGCGCAACAGTTGACGTATCAAGGGTCACGCTTCTTGGTCGGGGAGGATAATCCCGCGTTTGATGGCGTGTTTGAGTTCTGTTCCATCTCTGCGGGCGGCTCAGTAGGTGCGTGGTCGCGTTTCTGCCTCGCGCCCCCCACTCAAACGGTTCTGCAGCCGCGGCAAATCGCCTTATGAATGGCCAGACCGACATCGCGATTAATTGGGCGGGTGGACTTCACCACGCGAAGAAACGCGAGGCGTCGGGCTTCTGCTATGTCAATGACATTGTCCTCGCTATCCTCGAGATGCTCCGGACAGTCCCTCGCGTGTTGTACATCGACATCGACTGCCACCACGGTGATGGCGTCGAGGAGGCATTCTACACTACAAACCGCGTCATGACCTGTTCCTTCCACAAGTTTGGGGAATACTTTCCCGGTACGGGAACGTTAGAGGATAGGGGCAGGGGAAAGGGACGCGGGTACGCGCTGAATGTGCCCCTCAAGGACGGGGTCACGGATGAAGCGTATAAAAGTGTCTTCCAGCCGGTGCGTTCATTCATCACCCTCGCGCCTTCATGCGCGGGAGCTGAAATACTTATGGTCAGGGTTGAGCTCACGCGTGCTGCTGGTCCCAGGTCATTGACAAGATCCTTGAGGTCTTCCAGCCCTCGGCTGTCGTGCTTCAATGTGGTGCTGACTCGCTCTCTGGAGACAAGCTCGGTTGTCTCAACCTAACCATGCAGGGCCACGCGAGTTGTGTGCAGTACATGCGGACGAAGAACATCCCCTTGTTGCTACTTGGTGGTGGGGGTTACACGGTTAAGAACGTCGCTCGGACGTGGACGTACGAGACCGCATGTGCGTTAAATATTGAAGACCAGATCGACCTTAATTTGCCATGGAACGAATACTTCGAATGGTTTGGCCCTCGATATCGCCTGGAGGTCCCCCCGAGTAACATGGACGACATGAACGGCAGACACGGGTATCTAGATAGGATACGGTATGTTGTGGGCACTTCAACTTCATCATTATACTGTGTCCTAATTTGTATCCCAGTGAAACTGCCTTGCGATATCTATCGGAGTTGCGTCCAGCCCCCTCAGTTGGCCTTCAAGACGTACCTAGAGAAAGCGTTGGCGAACATCTTGGCATTGGTGATGCATATGAACAGGGCCCTCTCGACGAGCTTGACGACACATTAGCTCGTAAGCATATCTACGGCCTGCCCCATGTACCAGAACAGCACTGAACCCCCCTCTCCCTGCAGAACACGCAAAATTCGTCTACAACCTTCAAGAACAGACCGCGCCGTCCGATTCGGAGTCGGAATACGATTCCGATACCTCTCTTGCGCGTATGCACGCGCGCAGCGGCTCGCAGCGACCAAGGAGCGGGAAGAAGCGCATGAGCCTGCTCACAGGCGAGTGCTTCGACGTCCCGCGGCTTGAGGAAGGCGGAAACGGGTACTACGACCTTGGCTGTGGGCACGAGCCATGGTCTCCCAGTGACCTACCCGCGCTCGGAACGAGGCGGCATTTCTTCCAGGGTGGTGCACGATGGGAGTCTGCCTTGGACAGGGTTACGGTAGAGAGGGAGAGGGCGGGTATGAGGAACGGGAGGATCGATCTTGGCTTGCTCATGGCTGCCGCTGCCGAACAAGAACGGTCGAGCGAGCTCGGGGATGAGATGGACGTCGACACCGAAGAAGACGGTTGAGTGCCTAAGTTATGATTTTATATTGGCCATTGTATCATCAGCTGTTACGCGCACGTTCATCTACTCTATCGGTTTTCCCAAACCTAGCGATAATCACAATAATTTCGATCCTGGTCATGGCACCCCACCAGTGGAGGGACGAGGAGCGAGTTGCAATTAGACCAACGTATGCATCGTCGATTACCTGCCTAGATGTTCACTTACGTTCACACTGGTCACTAGGTAGAGAGAGCGTACTTGGTGATATATTTCTATGATGCAGTGGCTTCGAAAAAGCCCCCCGTATGTAATACAACGTACGCGAACGAGAAGAGAGATGAGGGAAACGGGAAAACAGACCATGCAAGCCAACAAGGCACCCTACTACAATACCGGAGTCGATACCGTCCTACGGATCGAACCGTGTCCAATTTTTTTTGAGAGCGAGTATTGGAACAAATGAGTGAGTGCGCGCGACTATGAGGGTTATTGACATTGAGGGGCGAGACGAGATGAGATGAGAGTGGACGTCGGGGTATAGGGGAAGGCGGGTGGGGGATACGATGCCGGGAGGGCCGGCCGCCGCGCCGCGATTCAATACGATAATATGTAGAACACATGGGCGGAGGGGAAGCAGCAACGGAAAGAACGGAGTATCCTCGTAGCTCGACAGTGTGTTCCGGAGAGCATTTCGTTACGTTTCGTGAGGCCGGTAGCGGCGGGAGGATCTAGGCGTGGAAGGTCCCCATGTTCTGGGGGTTCTGCTGTTGATACACTTGGTACATGTACGCCTGATAGACGTGCGGGGGAACCGACTGCGGCGGCATCCCGTTGTACGAGGGTTGATTCATGTTCATGAGGTTCGCGGCCTGCGTCATGCTCGGCGACTGAGCGCCATAGGGGATGGGCGAGGGAGAGTGAGTGTTGACGGGTGGCCCACCACCGTTGCGACGAGGGACGTTGCCCCTAGGAGTGTTGGCGTCAGGAGTGCGGACGGCAAAGGGGTTGAAGGGATCGGAGGCCGGCGAGAACGCGGAGGGCGGGTTCGACACTCGACCGCCACGTTGAGGAGCGCCACCACCGTTCTGGCCGTAGCCTGGATCGATCTGGAGGCGGGGAGGACCAGAAGCGGCGTTCTGTCCGCCCATCTGCAATGCGGCCATCATGGATTGCAAGCCTTGATCGTTGGAGGGATATCCAGCAGGCAGACCAGGCATGCCACCGTACTGGTTCTGCGACGCGTACTTCGACTTGCCGCTGGGCTGGGGGATATTGGTTGTGTATGTGGGCTGAAGGTTGGGGACAGGTAGTCCGACCTCCTCGATCAAGCGCCGGTAGGCCTGGGTTGCGATGACCTTGAGCTCGATGAGCACGCGCTTCGTAGCCTCAACGTAGCTAGGGCGCCGAGCGGGGTCCACGAACGGACTGGTGAGGATCTTGTGAACCACGGCGACGCCGTTCACCTGGTCGCCAAGTACATCGGTGAGGACGTGGTCGCCCGGGGAGTTGAACAGGGCCTCGACGATCTGCTTGGAAGCATCCGGCTCCACCTTCTGGTTGACGATACGAAGCACCGTCAACGAGGCCAACTTGTGAGTGCACAAGTGGGAGAGGTGGGGGGTGAAGCGGGGCGCCAGTAGGTTGTACCGCGACGGGAAGCTCGATGTGTCCAGCAACCAAGTCAAGAGGAGCGCGCCGTTGGGGTTGGTCGCCAGCGGGATCGAGTTCAGGATGATCGCGGTAGCGATCCGGCGTTGCTGGTTGAGAGTAATGTGCGAACTCTCAAGGCAAGCCCTCATACTACGAGCTCCAAAGCGGCCCTGGGCGATCTCCCAGAGACGGTCCACCATTGCGTCGAAGAGG
The DNA here is from genome assembly GCA_001302255.2 of Trametes hirsuta. Lineage (NCBI taxonomy): Eukaryota > Fungi > Basidiomycota > Agaricomycetes > Polyporales > Polyporaceae > Trametes > Trametes hirsuta. The sequence continues at coordinate 1,603,311 of CP019376.1, forward strand.
AAATCGGTAGCGGGAGCACCGAAACGCAGGCAGCACCTACAAGCATTTAGAACGACACGCGGGTGGTACGATTCACAGGAACTTACTGCACAACATAGTTTCCGAACTGGTCGAGCAGGAGCGGAGGAACGTAGGGACGGAGGTTCTGGGTAACGAGCGCGACTTCATCCGGCGTTTGGACACACTCGATGATCTTCTGAGCGGCCCAGGTACCGTTCTTGTGAATGCCGATCATGGCCAGGTGCGGGGCGATCCGCTCCAACATCGCCAGCCTGGGGCCTGGGGAGCACTTCTCGAACAACTTCTGAACCACCTACATCATGCAACCGCCGTAAGCGTCATCACTCAGGGCCGCAAAAGCGGGGGTGCCATACCGTGTTACCAAGCCAGTCTGAGGCGAGGTCGACGATCTCGCCGTCTAGGAAGTCGGCGGCGACGTTGTCAATCTCCTCAGTCGTGATAGTACTTGTGTCAAGCCTCTTGCGGAGCTCGCGCAGCTTAGACGCATCCCAACGCCTATTGTGCGGCCTCTCCGAGACCAGTGGGATCGTGGTGTAGTACATCGTAGGAGGGCGGAACTCTGTATGAGGCATGAGCTCGAGTGTTTGATCAACAACAGCGTACACATACCGGAAAGAGTCTGAATATCCGCCTCCGCGTCAGGGCTACCGCCGCTGAGCTCCTTCATAATCATTTGCTGCTCCGTCACCGACGGACTCCAACCACTGGGCTTGCCAGCATTGTCATAACCAGCGTGCGCGCCGGACGCAATCATGCTGAGCAGCAGGTTCGACCTGTAGTTCTCGAGCGACCCGCTGAGAACCTGCTGGTCGATGGCGATGGTCGCCGCCCCCTTGATGTTACGAAGAGCATGAATCGTGGCACCGACACTGAGGTCGCCCACCCCCTGGACATTGACGTTTGAGCCTTCGTCTTGTCCGCCGCTGCCGTCTTGGCCATTCTTGACAGGCACCTTGGCGAAACCGATCCTGATAGCGCCGACGTCGCTGCCCAACACGTCACGACCGTTGAGAGCCTTGCGGGCCCTCACAGCGTCGTCCAGGCGCTCGAAGTTGACTAGAGGCAACACGTCAACACTTCCAACACCACGACTCGAAACACACAACACGTACTGAAACCACAGTTCTTGTGCGTGAGAACGCGCGCCGACTCGATGGGTCCGTACGGGCTGAAGACGCTGAGGATCGTCGCTGGGGTCGTCGTAGAAGGGATGGAGCCGATCCAGAGAGCACGCGTGGGGGTCGACTGCAACTGCGCATCCATACCCGAGAGACCGGCATTGCTACTGCCCGACTTGCCCAGGACACCGCCAGGAGATGTCGCGATGGGGCTGTTGAGGTTGGCCCCCTTTGCGGGCGCAACAGGCGCACTATCGGCCTTGCCGAACCCAATGCGGACCGTTTGCCCGTTGGGCATGCCAATGTCGCCGCCTAGACGGTTGAGGACGTCATCCTTCGCGCGGATGGCATCGGCCTGGTCGACGAAGTTCACGAAGCCACACTCCTAGGAAACCATGGGAGGGTGATGTTAGTCCCTATCAATGGTCGTGAGATATGAATACACCTGACCTTCTCCGGAAGCAACCTGAGAGACTCTATGGCTCCGTACGGGGCAAACACATGGATGAGCTGCTCGCTCGTGAACGAGCTGTCCAAGTTACCAATCCACAGGGAGCGAGTGGGTGTCTGAATCTGGGTGTTCGGATTCTCCGTCTTCGGAGAAACGGAGCGGTTCTGACTGGTGGAAGGCGCGGCAAGGTAGGCTGATGCACGACTGGCGGGAGGCTCCTGGTTGGGGAAGTGCACACTGGCGGAGAGACCGTTCCTTGGTGCGGCGATCTTGTCGGAGCGCAGGATTCCAGCGGGGCCAAGGTTAGAAACACCCAGGCCAGAGTGCAGGGAGACGTCACCGCCATAAGTAGGCTGAATCTCCGCCACGGTAGCACGGCGGTGAAGGCGAGAACTTGTGTCGTCGAGCGTACCCACGGAAATGGCCCGCGGCCTTGTCCCGAGACCCACGCCAAGGTGGTCCGACTGCTTGAAGCCCTGAGCGACGTAATCCGTGGACAAGTAGTTGCCGTCAGGCTCGTATGCACCGATGCCCTGACCACCACGGTGATATACGTCATTCTCATACAAATCCTCCTCCTCTTCTGGGTTGGTAGCGGACAGCAACGAGGCGGCCGAAGGACGGAGGTGGTACGGGTTGGAAACGGTGCTGGCACGCATGCGGGAGTGACTGCTATTCAGGTTGGCCGTAATCGCCGCCTGCGCCTGGTTGCGCAAGTCTGAGATCGTCGCAGCGGGCGGGTGGCGCAACCCATCGTCCAAACCCAAATAGTCCAGGGTGTGCACATCAAAATCGTCAGCGCCGGAGTCCATAGACGCGACGGAGCGCAAATCTTCGAGGACTGGCAGCCCGTTTCCTCCATTCCTCGAGGAGAGCCAAGATGACGAGAAAATCGACGGACCGAATGCGTTCGATAGCCCGCCGGTAGGCAGAGTGAGCGAGCCCGACCGGAGGCGACTGTTGCGCTCTGATAGGGCGGACGAAGCGACGGACGAGGCGACGGAGGCCGAGTGACGTAAAGCAGGACGAGAGGGCGCGCCTGCCGCTGACGTGGACGTTGGGGTACCGAGGTCTGCACGCTGCCTGAGCTGGTCGGAAAACGACTCGGTCGACTGGGCGGGGCTGCCTAGGTTGCTCGAGGCCGCAGCGAAGCGCTGTGCGGCCAGCTGTACGTTGGAAGGCAGGGTTCCGGCCCTGGCCCTCCTGAAGCCGGGCGGGTAGTTGGTGGGGGGAAGAGCGGAGGAATCGGTAGGCGTGTTCGCGGACGGCGGATGTTCGTTAGGGGGAGAGCCACCGGAGGCGAGGGCGCGCAGCGCAGGGGGCCTGTATCTAGCACCAATGGTCTGCTCTGCCTCGAGCTCCCTCGCGCTGTAGGGCGTGGGGAGGGTCAGATGTGACTGATCGTGCGATCGTTGTGGGAATCGGGACAGAAAAAGACGCACCGTTTGGCATACGCGGCAGAGGGCGCCGGGGGCGGGGTCTTGCCCGAGGAGACGCGAGTAAAGGAGTTGTCGTTGGCGGAGAGAGACATGAGGCTGTAAGGTGCAAGGATTAGGAATTACTTGATGTTTGGGGGGACAGCCAGAGCGGATTGCGCGAGAGCAAGCAAGAAGCGTCGAGGGGTAAAAGTAGCAGGGAGTCCGATGGGTAACTATGAGCAGGGGGCTATAGGTCGTAATAGGGCGGTAAGGCTGAAAACCAAGTTTTTGGGCGGAAGAGAGAGAAGAGGACTGCCCAGGACTACTACAGTAGGGTGGACACCAGTAAATAGTAGGACTAGTAGGATGAAGGTGGTTGGGAGCAAGTCGCTCGGGAGAGGAGAGGCCTGGAGGAGCTGCCCACTCGCTCTTGGAACTCCGCTCTCTTCTATAGGCGCCCGTCCCCGTGCCGGCCCTCCTTTGCCTCCCCGCCGCGTTCCCACCGCCGCGGCCCACGCAGCGGCGACAGTCCGAGCCTGGGGCAGCTCACGCCCCACGCCCGCCGTCCTCGTACTCTGCATACGCACAGACGCACTAAATGGTTCCTATTGTTCGGGGCCCCCCTACCACACTACCAACGCTCCTACCGCACCCGCACCCCGCGGCCCGCCCACACCCCGCCCCGCGAATCCGCATCGATGCTCCCCATCCCCCGCCAGATTCTCGGCGGCGATTGGTCGTCCATCACCCATCGCCGTCAGGAAGGGGCTGCAAATGATCTGATGCTCGGGTGCGCCCTCGGAATCACCACGAAGCGGGCGCGCCTCTCCAGCGCGGAACGGAAAATGAGGGGCCGAGACCGCACGCCGGCGGCAAACGGCGGGCGTCCGGTGCATAACAGAAAATGGAAGGCACAGGCAGAATGGAGCGGGGATAATCGATACACATACTCTAGGCGAACGGCAGCATTTGAACACGAAGGGAATAAGCTTAGAAACAGAACAAATACAGTAGACGTATAAACGCGGCGAACGTGCAATAGACGAGGATATAAAGCGAATCAAGAAAGCGACGTGCGCGAGCCCCTCTTGCTCGAGCGCGTCCGGGATCTGCTGACGTTGGCGACCCGCTTGGAGCGACGAAGCGGCGTCTCCTGCACGGGATCTGCGGGCACTGCGGGAGGTATTGCGGTGCTGTCCACAGTCGGCGCGCGCTCCTCCAACGGGTGGCATGCGGCAGCGTCCCACTCCGGATCGGCACATAGGACACGGAACATCGCCTCTTCGCTCGCACTCAGTGCCTCTACTACCAGAGGGGGCTCCTCGGTGACCGGATGGTGGCCATCAATCGCGGAGGTCGCAAGAATGAATGGCGGGTGCGTGGAAAGATGATCCTCCCATGAGACCTCGAACTCACGCGGAGGGAGTTCGAGCCGGTGCGAAGTTGTGGACCGGCGTCTGACGTCTGATGCCGATTTGAACTGGTGACCATAATCGGCACAAGGGACCCCTTCGTCGCCAGGAGGGAGCAAGGCGTTTAGGGACGAGGGAAAGAGGGATCGGAGGTCGTCGGAGAGAAACGTATCGAGAATAGACTCGCCATGCGTAGCGGCCTGCGCAGCCTCCAGAGGCACCCAAGTACCGCAAACGGTGGGTGATGCCCCGGTGACAATCACAGCGTTGGGCACCGAGGTGCATACCGTGCCGAAGCGTTGCGCGATAGAAGTGATGTTGACAAAGTCTGTGTCAATGCGGCGAAGGAGCGTTGATGAGTCGAGGGTCATTTGATACACGGGAACACCTGATAGGTAAAAGGTGCGCCAGTTAGTTTCCACGCTCCCCGAATGACTGGAGACAACGCACCTTCGAATTGGATAGCAGAAATAACCGGATCCAAAGGTGTCACGGTGTGGACCGCCAAGGCAGCTCCTTCGGGACGTGAACGGACACAAGAGAGGTTCGAGACGAGTGTTGAACCGTCCTCCATTGCCTTGGGCGACGAGGAGATTGCCCTGCTAGGAGCCGCCGCAGCCACAGCCTCGATGGATAACGACGTCAACGACGCGAGTAGCGTAGGGGAGGTGATCGACAGATTCCTTCCCTGGGTAAAGCTTGCACCCACATCTGTCGACTTCACGTCGAGTGGTGTAAGCGCAGAACGTGAGAGCTTCGGAGATGAGGGAGAGGAAGCAGCGGCGGCTGTAGAAGGTTCAGGGGAGATGGACCGAGCAGGCTCTTCTGGCGTGGCGGGCCGAGCACGATACTCGTGCCAGACGCCGTCTTCAAGATCGCGGGGCTTGACGCTGTCCGGTCCCAGGATTTCCACGTCCCGCCATTGCAGGTCGTATGTGGGCGTACCATCAAACCTGAAGGAGCATTCTTCAACTGGGGAGTCGTACGGGTCGAAGGGCACAAGGGGTGAGGCAGCGTCGGAAGGTGGCGTAAACTCCCTGTCAGAGAACAGGTTGGGTTCGACGTCTTCTTCCTTGATATGCTCGGTATTCTCCGCCTGTGAGTTTGGCCAAGTCCACTTCAGGAGCTCATCCGACGCGGCCTCGCCTTCCATTTGTCGCTCGGCAGCCGCAGCTTGCGCCACAACGTCGATAACCTTCAGGTCTGTCGCGCGGCTCTCCAAATCTTCCCAGGCGTCCAGGAGACCACGGACATCCGTAGGCTCTTGCTTGACCACAACGTCATCTTCGACCTGGACAGAGGGTGAACGAGGGCCCGGACTGTCCCACTGGGTTTCCGCATCTGCATCAACGTCGGCAAAGAAATCTCCGTCCCAGGCAGAATCCTCATCATCCGTAGTTGCACAGGAACGAGAATACAAGCGCCGGGTATCAGTCATAGTGATATGGTAGTCGTCGTCTTCGGCTTCCGAGTCTGGAGGGGGCGATCCCGAGAATTCAGTGTACGGGAGCGACATAGAGCGACGATAGGGGTCTGGTGGCGAAGGGATACTCGTAGAGAGTACGGAGGATTCGGGGTTATGATACCTATGGGGAGGAACACCCAGGAAGTGTTGCGCATGGGAAGAAGAGGCAGTCCCAGGGTCGGTGGGCTCGTCGTCAGATTCGTCTACAGACATCGAGTCGCTGTCGGAATCGTACTGGGAAGCGAGCTCAGCGTCGACATGTTCCTGAAGCCCGGGGCTCTCCGAGCGAGATGCAGAACAGACAGAGCTAGAGGAGGACCCGACGGAAGGAGATGTCAGACAAGGGCGGAGCTTCAGCGTGAGTTTGACCTTGGGTGGTCTCTCATCTTCGCCCTCTGAGGATTCGGACTCTGACGGCCCTTTGTCGGCGCAGGAGCGCGGAAGACGCTTCCGCTTCTGGCCACACGTTTGCGCCGCTTTGCGTCGTCGGTCCCGTTCGCGCTTCCTCTCCCGGCCGGCATTGGGGACTGTGCCTACCTTCCCATCCTCGTTATAGTCGCATATACGGATGCCTGCTGCGGCGAAAGGGCAAGGAGCGCCAGCTGCTTTGCTGAGGTACCATACCGATGTTCCGCGACGGAAGTTTGTTAAACGGTTTTGCGATTCGTTGTTGAGAGTGCAGTGTGCGCCACCGACACGAGAGTACAGAGCGGCAACAAGGTCGTCATCATAGATCGTTCCAGACATATTATGCTTTAATAGTAAGGGTTGGTCGTCTTGGGCTTCACACCGGACGTAGTGGGTCCGGATGAAGGTCGTGATAGCTTGCCCGGCGGCGGAAGCGCTGCGATCAATAGACGTATGTTTGCATTCAGTTGATAACAGAATAGAAGCGTTACGCACTTTTGGCACATCAGCCCATGCTTCATCGAGAGCTCCGCAAGGTCCTTGACCGTGATGGCACGGTTGCCCTGAGCCATAACATGATGGGCATATGCGAACAAGAATCAAAACCATAGGCTTACCACAGACATGAGGGCGCGCCCGAGGGCAAGAAAAACCTTGTTGCTCGCGTCGTCGGGGTGCAACACGACGTGGGCAGGGGGAAAGGGGGCGACGGGAGGGGTTGGGGGAGCATTGGAAGGACCGGCTAAGCTCTCCTGCCCATTCTTGCGAGCGGCGGCGGGCCTGATACGCCGCTGGGCCTGTGGCGCGTCTGGAGTCTGGCGAAGGCGGACGGAGGGCTTGATGACCGAGTTTGAGCGTGTTCTGGTGCCGTACTGGTGCTGCCCAGACGCGTGCTTGATTGGTGCTGGAAGGATGGGCGTGAACATGAGGGACGGGCGGGGATCATTAAGCGTGGGTGGAAGTAGCGGGTCGACCAGCGAGGAGGGGAGGGAGGAGGTAAATAGGAGGAGGGGCGTGGGCGGGGCGGGGAGGGTGGTGGGGAGAGAGGAAGTTGAAGAGAAAGGAAGAGCACGCGCTTCTGAGACCCTGGCGGTAACCGTCCCAGGCGTGCCTAATTCGAGCTAGCCTTGATGGCCGCAGCTCCGATCTAGATGACGCAACCTAAAACGTCCGCCTAATCTCACAAGCGCCCGCCGTCCCGCCCTCCTCCGTCCGCCCCAGCGACGTCGTCAGGAGCCCAGGCCGCACCGTGCGTGCCACCGCCCCCGACGCCCGCCACGTTCGCTGCCGCCGCCCGCCGCCCACAGCGCGCGCAGACCACCGTCGTGCGCCCCAACGGCGTCGGCGGCTCCAGTCTGCGCGCCCCAACTCTTCCAGAAGCATCAAATCTCTTATGTCACCCCTTTGGGCCCTGGGTTTCCACACCACTCACCTCGCTCCGGCCATCCTGGGCCCCCTCGCCCGCCTGATGCGAGATGGCCCCCAGCGTGTCGCTGTGAACAAAGGGTCACTCCCCCCACCGTCTCCACGTTCCGCCGTCGTGCTTCGGAAGCAGACCGTTTGGGACTCCACGACCTCCGATAACGGGCAGTTGTCTCTTTCGTCCGTCCCGACGCGCGCTCGCGACCGCGGCCATGTCTCCATCTCGACCATTACCCGCGTCACATGAGCCTGGATAACGCTCCTGTCAGTGCCGTCGTTCGACTCTTTGAGTAATAAACACTGCGGCGTAAAATGCACCCTTACTCGTGCTATGCCTTGAGTACGCGTGCCCGCCGGGCCCGGCTCCCCATGCTCGCTACTTTCCGACTCGGGCTGCGCCAACGTCCCGCCTTACGCTGCGCCGTAGGCTCGCGGACCGAGTACGATCAAGGTAGATCCATGACACCGCTTTAGCGTCACTCTTCACTCCGAGTCGTCCCGTCGGCCCGTCCGTGAGCGCATTCTGCTTAGCTATGCCAACGTAATGCTGAGGGGTATGCAAGACCGTAGTCGGCCAAGCCTTGGCTATGTTTGTGCTTCCCCTTCCACTAAAGTCAGTGAGCCACCTTAGTCTACTCCGGAAGACTCAAGAGACGTACCTGGTACCTGGCCAAAAAGGCGTACCTTCAAAGAATAGGGTGCTGAAGCCTATTAGCACGTTGCGGAGAACTACTGGAGTGATTTTTCGCCGCGAATCGGTCGCTTTTCTGGCCTGTACCGCTTCATGATGACCCTATCTTTTAGCCAAAGTGCGGTCTAGAGTCCAAAGCGGATGATGGTCGGACGTCAGCGAGAGTGGGCTTGTCATCAGATCAGACATACCTCAGTATATTCTCTCTTGCTATCCTTCATACATCGAAAGATCCATAGAGGGAATGCGCGATGCCAGTAATTCTCGTGAACAAGAGATCGTGTCGTATGGGATTCTCCTCTTCAGTTCGGGAGGCCAGTTTATTGGGGCGACGATGCATCTGTTGAGGGTGGAGGCTCTGACAATGTCGTATATGCGAGAGTCGCATATCTACAACGGCCCCGGATACATCGCCGAGTAGATAGTTCCGGGCAGCGGAGACTCACTGTGCGAAGGACATTGGGAGGTCATACCAGCAAACATCGATATCCTCATCCGTGGATGCCGTTTATTCCCTGAGTTATACCCACTCCTCACCAGGCGCTCGCGGATTGAACTGACATTCAACAGCGATGGGAGAAGAGCGATGAGAATTGGTGGTTAGGCATCGAGCAAAGCGCAAGGATTTCCGTGGAAGATGGTTGTCGATGCGAGTTGAGTGCGAAGTTGTCGCCGCTGCGGGAACAAATTACACAATATTGGAATGATAAGTAAAAATATAAGTGAATATTCGATTCTCTAGACGACGAGTGCACATTGACCACATAAGGCATCCCTAGATATCCTTCGACCGCACGTCTGAACCGGTTAAGGATGTCCCCAAGAAATACCTACCGCCCCGCAACCCATGAAAGGCAGGACATGGGATGAGGAGCCTTAGGTAATTGCTCAGGAACCAATAAGCGACCTTCCATTACATCACGTGAGCGCGACGCGTCAGCCAAACGCGTCGGTGGCTGACTTGCAGAGTTCCTTGGCCCGGGGGCTAGGATGCCCCAGACTAGACTGCAGTAGGCACTCCGGGGTCAAGAGAACGAATGGCCGGAGCCCACATAGTTCAGACGCATAATCGAAAGTCCTTCGATTCCAGGAGATATAGACACAGACACGGTAGTGTAGGTATACTAGTACACAATCGGAGCACATGCGGGACAAACGGAAAACACGAACAAGCCAGATAATAAGATAGACGACGGGGCCACCAAGAGAATATGATCATGCAGCCGCCTATCGTCACTGTCAGATAGGAACGAGTATTAGATAACAGCGTAACATACCTTCTTGGCTCGTGGCTTGGCCGCGGTAGATTTGGTGGTTGTCTTTGCCTTGGTCGCCTTCGAGGCAGCCGCCTTCGCTGCAGTCTTCTGTGAAAGAAGTCAGACATCGAAAGGCCAACAGGTCATTCAATGTACCTTCTTCTCTACAGCCTTCGCGGTGCTCGTCTTCTTGGTGGTGGCAGCCTTCGCGGGCTTAGCAAGAGCCTTCTTCACAGCGGGCACCTTCTTGGGGGCGTCGGCCTTCTTAGCAGGAGCAGCCTTCTTCGCAGGAGCAGGCTCATCGTTCTTAGAGGCAAAATTAGTCGATAACAAGTCGTTGAGATATCTCTCATACCTCGTTGGTGGGGGCAGGCTTAGTCTTGGGAGCAAGCTTGACCTTTCCAGAAGGTCCCTTCGGAAGGGCGAAGATGCCCTCCTCGGAGCCATTGGTGATGGCACGGTTGAGATGGGACGTGTTGACGGCAGAGGTGGCGTCGAGCCCATACTTCTCACTGACGAACTGCAAAGTGGCTGAGTATACGTTGTGACAGGGTAAACTTAGCCACATACCTTCTTGATGGTAGACCGCGAGACGCCGGTGCGCGACTCATCTTTATGAGCGACGATGCACTCCTGCGCACATGGACATATCTCAGTGGTGATTAAGACTCATGCGGCTATACGATGCACACCTTAATCATGTCCTTCCAAGAGGGATGGGCCTTGCCATCGTCAGCGGGCTTGTCGGCCTTAGCCTTCTTCGTAACAGAGGCTTTAGGCTTCTTAATCGAGGCCGGCTTCGCCTTAGCCGCCTTCTCCTTGGGGGCTTTCTCCTTAGTGGACTTCGTAGACTTTGGCTTCTCGGACGCCGCAGATTTGGGCTTGTTCGTAGAGGACTTGGGCTTCTCGGAAGCCGCAGACTTCGGTGCAGTAGCCATTGAGAAGATGGTTCGGAGGTGGAAGGAAAGGTAGTAAGTGCAGCGAGTGGGAGGGCTGGATTGCGGAGGCAAACTCAAGGGGGGCGGGACGTTGAAGGGGAGAAGACCCAGGCGGCGAAGCGACGCACTTTATACCGACGCGCGCGTCGCGTGTCACGTGCTCGCTTGACGCGTTTTGTTGAACGCAAACCTTATTTCATGTCGCGCGCGCTGCCTCTTCGCCTCCGTAGACGCCGGCGCGTGTCGCGGACTGCTCAACACTGCTATTGTTCGCCCGTTTCTAGGACCCGAACAATCTTTGTGCTCAAAGCGATCTCGCTTATATCGGTCACCAGGTGCTTTTCCGCAAGGCCGCATGCTATGTTGTTCCTCATAGTTTGCCAGATGTAGCAGGTACAGACAAGGCAGCGTCCGCGCAAATGTCACTCATCATTGATTTTGAATGTGCCCAAGTCGCGTAGGATGAACACAGCTTCTTCCACCCTCATCTCGAGGACGGTCAGCTTGTCTCTCTTCTTTTCCCATTGTGCCAACAGCTCGCGTTCGTTCCGCGTCAATAAACGTTCCTCGTCTTGACTAACGTCACTGCGCTGCCGCTTCTCCAATACCGCTTTGAGGTTCGGCTCTTCTTGCTCAGCTTCTCGTCGCGCTGCAATATTATACAGCGACTTATAGAGGTTGCGAAGCTGAACGGCGGATGCCTTTTGAAGGTCAACGAACCTAGGGAGGGAATAAGCCAATTCCCAGGTAGAAGGCATCATATTCAAACATACCACAAATAGAACATACGTGTCGGATTCCGGTCGGCGCTCTTGGGGACCTCCTGCAAGCTGACCAGCGACTCCGCCGACATAGCGGAAAGCAACGGGCGGACGTCCTTGGGAGCCATCATGCCTATTTTTGATATCTAGAGCGGTATGTCTGCCAGAGTACTGCAGATAGATGTAACCAAAAACTTACCTGTTTCTCATCCATCATGCCTGTGTCCAACAGCAACCGAATGATACGAACGCCCTCGTCACCATGACGTTCCCGTGCGACAGCCTCGAGGACTCGCCGCTGCAATCGTTTTGCGATAATCTCGAATTCGACCTGTACTTTTGACCCGCTCAAAGAGACGAAGGAAGCGGCTCGACCGGCGGGTGTAGGATTGTCAGCTGACGCAAGAATGCCGAGATATTCCTTGATGAGCGTCATAGAAGGTAGTTTTTTGGATGACTGTAAGACGAGTCCTGCCGCCAGATCTACGTCGTCTGGAAGGTGCATCGCTACATTGGCGAATGACGTTGGGTCTACCTCAACCCAGTCGATCAGACATTCATTGCATTGCGTACTTTACTGACTTACCGGACCGCACGTCGGATAGCTTCCTCTGCTTCGACTCGGTCGCCTTCAGCGCAGCTCGAACGACTGCCCCAGCGCACTCATTGAAGCGTTCGCGCGTAGTGTTCTCGATGAGCTATCCGAGAATTAGTAGAGTTGAAAACAATCACGCTCCATGTAGTCTACCTTGTTGCGGACGTGAACGTTAAAACGTTCACAGTTGACCCGAAAATAGATTTCATCCTGCAAGTTTTTTAAAAGTATGCACAAACAAAGGATTTATGCCACTTACGTCTACTTCCACACTGTCTTCTACTGCTTTACGCTTTTTGCTATGAGTCTAGCGACAGCGTTGGTAGCAGATGTGTTCTTACCTTCGAAGCCTTATGGAAATGGTCTTTGGCTTTACGTTTCTGTGGTCTATGCATGTCATCTTCCGTGCACCGCAAGAAACATGACGGCGCCTTACCATACCGACTTGCTCTGCCTCTTCTTCTTCACGTTTGAGCCGAGCCTCTGCGACCTCTTTCGCTTCGCGGAGCTCCTTGGCTGTAGGGAAACCCGGTATTTTCCGCTTTTCTTCCGCCTCGTAACGAATGAGTTTGTCGCGAGGAGAGAGGTGCGAGAGGACGGTAGACGGCTTGAGGTATGTTTCCTCTACGAGTTTATGCAATGTTTGCCGGAGCACCGTAGGGGCTATCCTCCCTCAATCACTGATGCCTATTGCACTGACAATAGCAGTGCATACCTTTCACAGGATCGTAGATAGAAAGTTGTGCAATGATGTCTGGTGGGCGCAGTTTCCCATGGTCTAGTACTAGTTGTACAATCTCCGCGCCCTATGAACCAATTTGAGCGATGTGCAAGCAAAATTATAGCAATAAGACTGACCCATTTTCCATACAGTTGCTCTGACAGCCACACATATCTCCCGTAACGTAACCTCATAAGGCACTCGTCAATATTCATCTCAAAGACTTCCCCTTCGTCTTCGGATTGCGCATGCCATAATAAATTGTGTTGTACAAGAATCAGAATAGCAGCGCGAACAGTCCGAGGTTTGAGTTTTGAGTAACGGAGCAGTTGCGAAAGCCCAAGACGGCCATGGGTGAGAAGTACTGAGGCGACGGTCTATCATATGAATATAGATTAGGCGGCGCGCCAGAAAAGGATATCCATATTGCTTACCGCGGTCAACGGCCCAAATACTGTACGCACGATCTCTGTGCAAAGCCGGGAGGTGTCTGCGTCCGCCATGTGTGCCGGCTATCTGTATGGGCGCCGCGCACGAGGAGAGTTGAAGCGAGCGATACCGAAAAAGAAACGTATCAGTAGGTGACCTGCAAGCACTGGGCCAGAGGTGGGCGGGAGAGGAGAGAGCAGCCACCAGCCGTTAGAATTGTGGCGTCAAGCCAATGAAGCCGAGAGAAAATGCAAGCAAGGGGGTCAAAATCGGGACAAGTCCTCGCAGGCCTGCCCTAAACACGCCTCTCTCGGTGGCCCAGGGCCCCCTCCCTCCCTACTCTGACAAACTTCGACCTCCGTCTCTTGTTCCGCATTGGCACTCCAACACAATCGACTGGACTTTGGCACCCTTATGACGACTACCATGGCGGAGACATTCGACGCACCAATGGCGGACTCTGGCGATATTGACATGTCGATGTACTCTGCGACTATGGCCACTACAGACTCTTGGCTCTCTGCAGAGGCAAGTATGGGCGATGTCACGTTCTCCACCGAGGCTGCTACATTCGACTACGTGCAGGACGGCATCGAGATCGAGATGCTTGACGATGACGAGGCTATCACCGAGTATGAAATGGCCGATGAAGGCGAAATGTACTACGACCACGAACTCCAGGACGTTGAAGTTCACGATGCTTCCAGAGCTCCGTCTCCCCCCCTAGTAGACGTTCCGGATCTTACCGTTGACACCCACGCAGAGGATCCCGAGCACCCGCACCCGCCTTCCGACGGGGGTGTCCTGGTGCCATTGCATTCTCACACTTCTCTAGAGCCTGCGGTGGACTCGAGCTTTGCATCCTCTGGTCTGGAAGTCGCTTCCCAACTGGAAACCCACCCCTTGGACTCACACGCACTTGACGAACACGCAATGGCTCATGGGGATGCTGTCCCATCGCCCATTGTAGTTCCCGATGCACCTCAACCCGATGTTGCCGCAGTAGCCGACGAGGGGGTCCCGTCGGTCGCACAGACGATGTCAATCCCGCCGGAACACCTACGGGAGGCGAATCTCGATGATGACCGGCCCGACACGGGGGCCCAGTTGGCGCCTGCGTCGCCGCTCGACGACAACCACGTTAGTGTGGAACACGTTCCTGAGGGCGATGTGCTTTATCAGGGTGGCCCCCATATCGAGGAGGACGGCTCTACCGAGCCCGTCGCTGAGACTAGCGATCCTCACGAAATTTCGGAAGGCGTTTACATTGACCCGCCGCCCCCCGTGCTATTGTCTTTGCCTCGTCCTACTGAACGTGCACAGTACTGTCTTTTCAACCTGCCCGTATCTAGCACGCCGCACAGTCCTTCCGATAGCAAGTCGGACGATACCGCTGAACCGCTTGCCCTTTTATTGCAAGATCGCCCCACCCTGTATTACGAGCCTTTGTCTGCTGTGTTTGAAGCGTTACGGGGCGAGAGCTGCGTACAGAATCTACCCGGGGGCCCCGAAGCGGAGCTTGTCCTGGACGCGTACGAATTAGAGCTCGCTGTGTCTGAGGTACGCAACCGGTCCACAATTATACCATTACCCTCTAACTTTTCTATGTAGGACAATGTGTACGCTCACGAAGTGACGCTTCACGAACTGAACGTCCTTCACGATGGGTCCGATCTCCACGGACCGCTGAGGTTAAAACTCAAAGTTTACACCCCTCGCTTCGTCACCCGTTACCATATACTACGAGAACAAATAGCCCGTCTGAACATTACTGCGGACGGGGATGACTCTCATCAAATTGGTAGCGACCCGGACCGGCCGCATGAACACAGTAAGTGTGTGCTGTGTTGCCTGGCCCTCTTAACTCACGCGGATTCAGATGATGATGTCGCCCAGCTCCCATTGCCTGACAAAGGGGACGATGGCGGGGAAGGTGCTACGCATGAAACGTATCAAGAGACCGCCGATGAGCACCTTGAGATAGACCAGTCCGAAAATGACGCCGCGTTCCAGGAGCCCCCCGTCACGGCCTCAGATCCTGTCGACGGCCCTACAAGTACCGCCGACCTGACGGCCGAGTCTATCAACAATGATCCTAGTCGTTCTATCATGGATGAGCTAGATCGAAGTATTGCCTCTGAGGGCGCTTTAGTCGAGGCCTCGGCGGCGGGATCAGGGCAGGAAGGGGAAGATCCGCCGCCTAATCAAATCGCAGAAAATGAGGATGGTGCGGTCCTCGAAGCAAACGAGGTCCACGAGCAGTCGGATGCCGGTGAGGCGGGCGACTATGCCGACGAGCATTTCCCCGACGACGAAGACGAGTTCGGAGATGATCTACCGGAGGATCTCGCCGGTCAGACACAGGGTGGGGAGTACACCCATCCGGGAGGTGGCGAGGGCACTTCGACTCACTCAACAGATGTTGGGGATGAGGCCGTCTACGTTCCCGAGAGTGGGATAAAAGAAAACTCCTCAGAGGATCCCGCTCTTGTATCGGTGCCGGAAGGCGTCGAAGGTGTGTCCACTTCGCATGACATGTTTTTGACCCTGACGTAGAAGGCCTTAGACGCAGATAATCCTGAAGGCAGCGACGGTTTGGATACGAACGAGCATACTGATACCTACCACAATTTCACTAGCGCCGACGGTAAGCCTTTCTTCATATGTTGCAGTAATGCCGTAAGACGAACCCATGTTGTAGACCCCGAAGACCAACTTGAGGATGGCGACGATGTTCTGGATCTTAGTCATGAGCACTTACAACGTAAGCTTGCTTCAGTCTTGACCCCCAAAAATGCGCTGAAATGTCTGTAGACACAGAACCTGATAGTCAAGTACGGGAAGAAAGTGCGACGTTATCAAGCGAGGATGAAGATGGCCTAATCGATGACTGGGAGGATGAGGATAGTCCCGTCGTCGAGCCTGCGGCCCCCGCAGAACAGTCGGATTTGTTGTCACACAAGAGTTCTACGACAACTCTCGCCAGTAAAACGTCGAAGCGAACGTACGACGAGGTCGAGCTGGACGATTTCGACGACGATCCCAGTCTCGTTGAGGCCGCCAGCTCCCCAGGTACACATCCATGCTTAGTGTCCGCTGAAATGCGTCTGACAACTGCATTAGATACCAAGCGGGCTCGTGTACAGTGATCGCCCCCAGCAGGCGACACCAGTCGCCTTTTACGTTCGGACGACCGAGATATCCGGTCAGGCCCCCCGCAGTGAGCGTGGATTCTGCTGGAGAATTTCCCAGCTGGCTCTGCGTTCTTTTGTGGGGCGTTTCCGCTTCTGTTTCCCTCCCCGACCTTGTGGCCCGTCCTACCGTTTCGAATAACCTCAAGACTCCTCAAAACTTGAAGGGCAAGGGTAACATTCCTGCGTTATGAAGCTGTATTGCCTCGATTTTCGTTCTCGATGACGACTCATCCGCTTGGTACTTCGTCTATGTGCATATACTGACTTTCACAGCTTTCGACCCTTTTACATCAAGATATCCCCGTATGGCCCTTGGCGAATAGTCTTGGTGACGTTGGCGAGGCAGAGGATGAATCCGGTAGTGTAGAGTCTAAGAGATTCATGACGACTGTAAAATTAACAGCATCCCGCGAGCTTTATGTCCCTTATAATTCCTGACTTTAATGATGAATATTCTGTGATATTGCGCTCCATTGCCAAAAGCATCGACGAACACGAACAGTTCGAATTGCGAATAGGGATTTACGCTGTCTATGATTCATGCCATGTTGTACAACGAGCAATATCGGTAGGGGGCGTCAACCTATCTCCATATCACCCGATCCTTCCGCTAAATCCTGCATATCATCCGCGAAACTGTCCGTCCGAAGTCACCCTGGCGCGCGGGACGGCTCACGCCTTGGATCCGACAACGACCTTGAACGTGCCGTTTGGTGAAACCTTGGCACGCTCGCCAGTCTCCCTCCAGCCGCGCAGCTCCTCCTCCTGGGGCTCCTCCTCGACGGACAAGGGGCGCCCGACGCTCGGGCCACGCACGTAGAGCACCCCGATAGGATCCGCGCCCGCTTCGACGGTCGTGTCGTCCACCCCGGTGAGCTTCGCCTCGACGTTGACCGAGGGCGGGCCGACGGGCGCAAGGTACGTGAACGCATACGCGTCCGCGGCCGAAGCAGAAGGGCCCCCGGGTGCCGCGGTGGGGAATGTCTGTAGGTCGAGCGCATGCGAGGCGAACACGGGCCCAGCGACGAGCGGGTGCGCGTGTGCGTTAATTACCGGCACGGAGAGCGCGATGCGTGCCGGGGCGAGCGCTTGCGCTTCGAGAGGACCTGGGGCGGTGCGATTAGGGTTGGTGATAACTCATGACACGCAAGAGAACCAGCCCACGCACCTCCGCTGACGATGACGGCGCGGACGGTGCCCGCGCCCTTGCCCATGACCTTGACACGCGCGCCATCGAAAACGAGACGGTCCCACAGGCTCTGCTTCGTGATGTAGCCCTCGAGAATGCCGGCGAGCTTCTGGCGCCACGCGAAACTGTGGAGGAGCCACGACGATTTCTTAGCTTCCTGCAATATCGTGTCGCTCAGGCTAGCCAGGTGATCTGGACGGACGAAGAGAATAGTGGGTGTCGATGTGCGGTAAGAAGCGGTGGTACGCAAGTCCTTCAGGCCGGTCAGGGCAGGGCCTACGCAAAGCGTGACATCAGCGATGTTACATGGGGTCAAGGCGTTTGACGGTACAAACCATCCTCCGGCTTGAATAGTTTCGTACTGTCGACTGTGGCGAATCCGGTACCCTCAAAGAGCGCGGTGTAAGCAATCGTCCGACCATACGGGGAGCCCAGTGGGTATGCCGAAACAATGGTGTCGAGCGGAGATATTGCGCTTGAGGGAGGCATCAGAGCCCGCGTAGCCGCGACACCGGCGGTCAAGTTTTGATGTGTGAGCTGCACACCATCGAATCCCCCAGAGGGCGTCTCGTAGAAGGACACCGTGAAGACCTCGTTGGGGTCTATAGGTTGGGTCAGCTTAGCCAGGGGAAAAGGGCACAGAAATGGACCGACCCGGTACCGGGAGAACGGGCTTGTCTGCGGATGCACCTTCGCGCTCAACGGTGTCCCAATCTACGATTCTAACGTTGTCCAACCGGGGCAATTTGAGGCCGCTGATATCACCAACTACGACGATCGTGTGATGACCGCTCTCATTCCAGTCGTAGATGAGTTCCAGAAGACGGTGAAGGAATTCGGCCTGGGTAATGATGACAGAGGGCGGGTGGTTTTCGAGAACGGGGGACAGCACGGCAAGGGAGGAGAGCGTGAAAGACGGTATCGAATGTGACGCAAGTGCCAGGTCAGCAATGATGAACTCTATCTGGAAGGGTTAGCAAGACCTCGGTGCGTGCTGGCGTAACGTACCGAGTCCGTCATTGAGTAATAGTAAAACGTTTGACTCCTGCGGCGCCAGACCAGCTACGCGCAAAAGTCCAGCACCGACGTTAGCAACACGAGTCCTCAGTTCGGGGTTCGTGATCTGACGATTGTTGAGACGGTGGGTTGATAGCGTACACGATCGAAAACTCACTTTGGTAGACCACAGCGTGCGCGGAGCATCTGAGTCCGGTTTGACTAGATCCAATAGGGCGTGTTGATCTTTCGTAGGGCGCACGGGAAACTGGGAGAGGATTCAGGTAAGTCTGTGTTGGAGGAGAGCGGGATCTTGTACACACGCGACCAAGCATTCCTGTACCATAGTTGCGGTAAACAGCGCTCTCGGTGGGGTTCCTTACACGTGCAACGTCGCTCTGCCTTCCGAGCAAGATCGGGTGGACAAGTGCCTGGGGTTTGTACAAGTTATGCAAGAGGAAGAGGCCGGCTGCGACAAGAGCCAATATGATGGTCAAGTCGTCCGTGACGAGGTAGTCCGAGAACGCCATGGCCGGCCAATTTCGAGTGCCAGCGAGTACGCGTGCACGGTCAAAGGGGCGCACACCGCTGGGTGTATGGGGGAGCGGGAAGGTTGGGTGATGGCAGGACGAGGGCACACAGACGCTCTTGTACCCCGCACGTCAGCGTCGACTGGCCACCTTGCGGGGCCCGTTCTCACCGGCTGTTTCTCATCATCTTCGCGTGCTGCATTTCTGTGCAGCTCCTTCAATTCCCTCGAAAACCGAATTTTGTAGGCGTGCTTACGGACCCCAGGGAGACTCCGATGTTTCTCGTCTCCCAGCCTCGCCGCCACGCTGGCATGCGACGGGGCCAGTCTGAGTGTAGTCGCCGCCTTCAACCTCTTCTCGGTTTGGAGTGACCGGACCGGAGTCCTCGACGCGTCAAGTCGCGGAGTGACGAATTATGTGACAATGGCACGTGAGTGTAACGCACTAATTGAGACTCCGCCCGAGCGTGTTACAGACGCGCCACCACAAACGCGCCCTCTTGCGGCTCTCTCTCCTCCCACCATCTCCTGTTCCTTTTTCTGTGCTGCCCTGCCTCTCTTGAACATACCGCCATGTCCAAGATTGAGCTCAACGCCGGCTTGTTTTCAAAAAGACTCCAAATTGTCTACGATGCGTGGAATGTACGCAACCTTTGCACCTTCCCCATGGCCGAATAAATAACCTGTGCTTCTCCTCGATACCCTCAGAATGCATCAAAGGAGGATGACTACAGCTCTATATCTGATGCAGACGCGCTGCTTCTCGTTGCTGGAGACCCTGCAGGAGAGGATGAGCCAATACGCAAGGGCACCGCGTTCCAGGTGAGTTCACCCCAACGTCCAGTCTACCCTTGTCAGCTTACACGTGTCGGCTGTCCAAGACGTGGCTCCTAGGCTTTGAGTTCCCATCTACTTTCATAATGTTCCATAAGAAGCGGCTCCTAATCCTCTGTTCGGCCTCGAAAGGCGAGACTTCTCGCGTGTGTTCCGGACAACGCTTCTTGACCTTCATAACTTTGTAACAGCTAAAATCCTTTCACAACTCAAGAACTCCAACTCTCCCGTACCGATAGAGTTCTTCGTACAAGCCAAGGCAAAGGACCCCCCTACGGACGCGGTCCCTCAATTCCTTGAGGCATATGTATCCTTCGATCGAGTGGCCATTTTGACGAAAGAGCAACATTCGGGGAAACTGGTCGAAGAATGGAATAAGGCAGTAGGTGACGCACCGAAGAAACCCACCTTGGTGGACATGGCCCCCGCAGTCGCTGCATTTCTCGCTGCTAAAGATGAAGAAGAGCTGGTACGTTATTCTCGTATTGTTTTTCGAAGACTTCCTGAAGTCCGGGCAGAAATACGTTCGCACTGCGTCCAGCCTCACATCAACCCTGCTCGCCCATTACGTCGCCCCCAAACTCGAAACGATCTTGGACCGCGAGGCTAAGATCTCACACGAAACATTTGCGACCCAAATTGAGGCTAGAATCGGCTATGGCGAGGGTGACAAAGCCAAAGGTCCCGATACGAAGGTGTGGAGCAAGGGTCGTGGCTTGAATGATGTGAGTATTCCTACGCTTGTTCCGTGCGTCTTCTCGCCACCCTGATTCCCGTTCTCCAGGTTGACTGGGGTTCAACGGAGTTCTGCTACCCGCCTATCATCCAATCGCAGTCAACAAGTACTGGCTACGATCTTAGTCCTGTAGCCGAGTCGTCTCAGGATGATATATCGCATAAGGGTGTGCTACTGGTTTCTGTAGGCATGCGCTACAGAAGCTATTGTGCCAACCTTGGCCGGAGCTTCATCGTCGACCCGTCGAAGGTACAGTGACATACTGCAGTAGATGCACCCGCCGACTAATCACTGTGTTTAGGAGCAAGAAGCCATCTATTCCCTCCTTGTCTCGCTCCAGTCTGAAGTTCTGTCACGTATGAAGGAAGGAGCAGTGATCAAGGAGCTATACCAATCCGCGGTTTCTTTTGTCAAGGAGAAGAAGCCCGAGCTGGAATCCCACTTTGTCAAGAATGTTGGGCATGGCGTACGTTTACTGTCACTAGTCAAGAGCTACACTGACTGAATACATAACAGATGGGGATGGAGTTTCGCGATGCATCATACCTCCTGTCTGCAAAGAATAGTCGGAAGCTGCGCTCTAACATGGTTTTCAACCTTGTACTCGGATTCACTGGGTTGGAGGCGGATGGTAAGAAGTAGGTCAAATGCTTTGAAGTGAATGATATGAACATATAACTCACCCATCCCAGATATGCCCTCCAATTGGTCGACACTGTGCTTGTGGGTACAGAAAAGGCGATATGTTTGACCACCGGTGTGAAGTCCACCAAGGATACGTTGTTCTTCCTCAACCAAGATGAACCCGAAGGCCAGACTAAAGCGTCCACCAAGAAGGCACCTGTCGCAAAGGCTGGTGCGCATGGGAACGCCTCTCCGGCGAAGAACAAGACAGCAGGTGGCAAGGTTCTCCGCAATAAGACGAGGAGTGCCGCACAAGAGGAACTCGTCCAATCGATGTCTGCCAAGATAGCCGAACATCAGCGGGAACTCCATACGAGGCTGCATCAGGAGGGGCTCGCGCGTTTCTCTGAGGGCGGTGGTGGCCTCGGTGGTAAAGAGGGTAAGGGGTGGAAGCGATTCCAAAGTTACAAGGGCGAGGCTGGCCTTCCACGCGAAGTAGAGGGTCTGCGGGTCGGTTCCCCTCCTCTCCCAGCCATCACCCGTATGCTGACGAGCAACGACCAGATTTTCGTCGATAGAAAGGCACAGACAGTGGTTCTACCCGTTCATGGATATGCTGTACCTTTTCATATCAACACCATCAAGAACGTCAGCAAGAATGACGAAGGCGAGTTCACGTACCTGCGAGTGAATTTTCAGACGCCAGGTCAACTGGCTGGAAGAAAAGAAGATACGGTGTGTTAGTTTCACTTCCAGTCAATTAGCATGAGGTTCATGCGGTGTTTGTAGCCCTTTGAAGACCCTGACGCTACGTTCATTCGTTCGATTACCTACCGCTCGCCGGATGGACACCGCTTCGACACCATCTCGAAACAGATCACAGACCTGAAGAAGGAAGTCAACAAACGCGAACAGCAGAAGAAGGAGATGGCCGATGTCATCGAGCAGGACACGCTCGTCGAGGTCAAGGGAAGACGACCGACAAAGTTACCGGAAGTTTTCGTGCGACCGGCACTCGACGGGAAGCGGTTACCGGGTGAAGTGGAGATTCACCAAAACGGTCTCCGCTACCAGTCCCCTATGGGGTCGCAAAAGATTGGTATGCACCCGTGCCACATCTGTACGGTGTAGGCTCTGATGATTTTCTTTAGACATTTTGTTCAGCAACGTGAAGCACCTCTTCTTCCAGCCATGCGACCACGAGCTTCTTGTCATCATCCACATCCATCTCAAGGCGCCTATCATGATCGGGAAGAAGAAGGCTCATGTTCGTTATTCCCTCCATAAACATGCTGCATTTTTGACCTTCCAACATACTCATTTACCATACAGGATGTTCAATTCTATCGCGAAGCGTCCGACGTCCAGTTCGACGAGACCGGAAACCGGAAGCGCAAGTACCGGTACGGTGATGAAGACGAACTGGAGCTAGAGCAGCAAGAGCGTAAGCGTCGCCAGATGCTCAACAAGGAGTTCAAGTTATTCTCGGAGAAGATTGCAGAAGCTGCGACGGCTTCGGTTCGCCGTCTATCCGCCTACTCCCTTTTACCGTGCTGACATGAGTGTAGACCGGGGATACCCTTGAACCTGACATTCCCTTCCGCGAGCTCTCATTCGAAGGCGTACCTTTCCGCACGAATGTGCGTTTGCAGCCGACGACCGAGTGTCTCGTGCACCTGTCAGATCCGCCGTTTCTCGTTGTCACCCTTGCAGACATTGAAATCGCGTCCCTGGAGCGCGTTCAATTCGGGCTCAAACAGTTCGACATGGTTCTCATCTTCAAGGACTTCACGAAGGCGCCTCTTCATATCAACTCCATTCCCAGTTCTCAACTCGACGACGTGAAGAATTGGCTAGAGTGCGTAATATTGTTCAATGATGTGCTTGACTGTCTGACGGCGAAAATCAGTTCTGTGGACATCCCCCTGAGTGAGGGCCCGGTGAACTTGAACTGGGGTCCTATCATGAAGACTATCAACGAGGACCCCTATGAGTTCTTCCAGCAAGGGGGCTGGAGTTTCTTGGGCGGCGCAGCAGCAGGCGAGGAGGTGGGTACCCATATAGTTCAGCTTTTCGATCGTCACTCAATGCTGTTCAGAGCGAAGCCGATGATGATTCGGATACGGAATCCGAATTCGCTGCCGAGTCCGACGAGATGGAGAGTTCTGAAAGCAGCCAAGAAGAGAGCGACTATGATGACGGTTCGGATGCCAGTGATGACGAGGGCAGTGGCTCCGACTTTGGATCGGACGAGAGTGAAGGTTCGACGGCGACGTTTGTTCATTTTACGCCACGGCTGATACCCTTACGTTCATAGGTGACGACTGGGACGAGCTGGAGCGCAAGGCTGCGAAAGGTACGCGCTCAGCCGTTCTAAACATGCAATGGCCGAAGCTGACCATCGTCACAGCCGACAAGAAGCGCGCGGAGACCGGTCGCGGGCACGAGTCTGACGATTCCGACCGCCCAAAGAAAGCTGCGAAGTCAAAGCCCAAGGGCAGGGCGAACGGCAAGCGATGAGTGCCAGTTGGCGGTGGTTGTTCTTGACAGTGCCCTGAGTCACATCTTCGATCCATGTACCTTATTGCGTCGATTGCTCACTATCACGATTTTCTTTTGCGCCGAGACGCGTGTTCGAAGCTCCGATAATGCTGTAACCTTGAGCGTGGAACGCCCAACCCGCCGTGCTTACCGGGAAGTTTCATCGCATGCGATACGGGCAATTTTGCTTACGGACATCGAGCAACCGGGTTCGCAAGGCCTTCCCGCCAGTATGCACAAGGCAGCCAGGAACAGCGGGCGCTGACGCCTGCATCACGTCTCATACGCCGGTGTGTCCACGCCCCGTGGACCCCTAACAAGTGTTTCTTCAAAACAGCTGTCGCCGGTCCGGCCTCGTTGCAAAGCCGTCTGTGGCAGGAGGATTACTCCGGTCGATGAATGCCGACGTACGTGTTACCGAACGTGTCCTATACCAGGCGGTCGTGCTTCGAGTAGGGTATAAAGGGGTGCTGGTCACCTTACGCTGGACGACTCATCATTGCCAGCCCACAAATCGCACATGGAACCCAATCATCACCAACCCTCACCCCATGCAACAACCAGCCATGCTACCAATTACGCACCGCCCTTGGATGTGTCCACCGAGCAGCAACTCGATTGCCCCACCTATTCTCCGGAGGTCTGTTTTTACGCGTTCCAAGAGTCAAACAATCAGCACTGGGCAACACTCGGCCTCTCGATGCCCGACTCTTCTCCACCAAATTCGCGAGCCACAGAAAGCACGGTGGTGGCCGAAGGTTCCGGTGTGGTCTCTTCGGCAAGTTTTATATCTTCACAGAATATACCCCGCTTATTTTGACTATAGACACGTGCGACCGCCTACGAAGTGCTTGCGCAACGACCATACCAGGCGAAACGACGGTATCATTGCCAGCCACCGATCACCTTCCGGACGTCTTCTACGCCATATATTAAACTCAGCGACGCACTCTCGGGCAATGTAGCGCATTTGCTTGACCGGGACGAGAACGTGTTCTCGCAGTACCATCACGACCTCAGTCAGAAGCAATCTCTGCGTCTGGAGGTGAGTATTTGATTGACGGTGCCCTGGGGGTCTCATCTGAACCCCGGTGCAATGAGTTCCGCTAGTTTCTTCACTGCGGTCCGTTCGAGCGCCAGATCAATGTGCGTAATCCCGCGCATAATAGTTCACTCTCGATCACCAAGGGGAAACTGGCCGAGAAGATAGCGAGAGAAATTTTCGATTACATGCTCGTGAGCACTATCATATCTCCCGCCCACATTCCCACTTGCCAATCATCCAGCCAGCGTCATCGGGCGGGCCCACTGGGACAGTCGTCTTTGAATATAGGTCCAGGGACGCGCGACTTTGAGAGGTTGGTCCTCCTGGAACTGCGTCATGTTTCGAAGTCGAGTTGGCAGCCGGTGCTCGGGGTTTTGCCCGCGCGTTGACAGGGAGTTGCAACACATTCTGTGAGAACATTTGCCGTATGTCGGGGTGCATCATTACTACACAATGGTATTCGTTCTCGTGAGCACAATCACTAATTTTTTGGGTCCTGTGTATGTTACATCACATACAGTAATTTGCATACAGTGCATGTACAACCGTTTGCGAATCTATGCTCTACTGTTTTTGAGATGGACGGGCACCCATTTTGTGCATTACGAGCGATCAACGATCGCCTATACTAGTACCAACTTACGCGCTATGGCGCGTGGGCGGATGTGGGGTAGCACAGCTAGTACCAAAACTTACCGTAGCGTAGTACTAGTACTAAGCATGAGTAGTGGCGTTCGGGGAGAGAGAGAAGAAGCACGTTCGATCTTGCGTCTCTCTTACTGTAGAAAGGGGACGTCGCGTTGGTCAAGTGTGGTGTTGCCCGTGTTTGTCCGTATGTCACTACCAGTCGTCCAAGTGGCTCGGCTGCGTCGTCGTTTAAGCGCTCATAGGCTCGTTCGAACAATCGGGAAGGCCGAGGCCGTCACTCCGAACCAGGACCGTTTCAACGCGAACTTCGAACGCTATGACGATGACTTTTCAATAACTCGCCGAGTCGACTCGCTCGCTTTTGTGGCGGTAGCACCATGATGTCGTGTCTACGACCTTGTCACATCAACCAGGCTTTTGAAGTTATCACAGTCGGGACTTCGAATATCCAATCTTTGCACGTGTGAGGGGTCCCAGGCCGAGCACAAGAAGCCTCTATTTCAACGTTGCAAGCCTAGATAGTGGTTTGTTGGCGAAACTTGAGGTATGTCAGACGTACGCTATCGATCACTTGCCCCTCATACCAACGGAACTCACCACTGACAATCAAGGAAGACCTTGCTAATGACAGATCCAGTAGAAGGCTCGAGCGGTTAATATTAATGTGCGGCACTGTGTCTCAAAAGAGATCTCAGCATCACACTATGCCCACTATATCATGCCGATATGGGAGGCATCGAAGACTATCACAGACTTGAACGATGAACGTGAAGACGGGAGAAGCCATGAATGCGTACTGCAGGAGTTTTGGGTTAGGTACGACAATCGCTGAGCTTGCGCTTTGGGGTGGATCAAGTTGTCGTAGTAGATCGGTCATCTGACCGCGGGCCCTCGCCGGGGATCATCCTGTTGTGGTCAACACGGTACATCCGCAGCGGCTTTCAAGGCTCGTTATGCTATATGCGAGTAGGAGACGGCATGATCCTCATAAGGGGTGCACTCACCTATTGCTCCAGATTACCGATAGGCTCGCACACTGCCCGTGCATCCTTCTCCACGACACTCTAATGCAGCTGTTCTCGATGCAGGACGTCTTAATAGGCCGCTGAGCATTCAAATTCTTGCTACGCACAGATCAATCTCCAAAGGAGGGCGATTTTTTGTGGGGGGTGTCTGAACGGTGGCAGAGAGAGGTCGGAGGATCTTCGAGGTAACGATGGAGTATGTTGTCTGTCCTCAGCATAATGAAATGCTTGCGGCTCCTGGTCACACTGAGGGGGCTCGAATCAGTACTGTCTCGATGGTTGTCTCTGTCTCCTGAATGTGGATGGACAACTAGTAGGAGGCGTGCAAGGTTGGAGCAGGTGAGTTGTCAGCGGCCGAAGAAAGTTCACACTGATTGTACCAGGGGCTACAGGATGGACATATTGCATTCGTCAGGGCCTGTCTTTTCTCAGCCCCCCATCCGCGTGCGTCCTGCATCACCGAATGGCTTCATATTACATGCTAATGGAGCGGATAGTCATTTTATCTCGTGAAGTACACCGCCCGGTCTGACGTCCCGCAGCCAGTAGCTCACATATATGCGTTCGATAGCTGTATGACCTACCGCCTCCAACAATGTTCGACTAACGATGCAATCGCACACGTACAACAGAAGGTCGTTCGGTGTCCGAATGAACGGTAAAAACCCATGTCAGCGGCTGCGGACTTCAAGGCGTCCGGCTCCGGCTCTAACCAACTCGGAAGTGGCGGGGTCCTTATCCCGATGCGAATATAGCTCTAGTAATCGGAGTATCGGCAATAGCAGCACTACATTGGGCCAGTGCACACCCCGGTAGAGGCTACCCGACCCCTCCTTTCATAGCTTACTAATGCCGCTCTTTGTAGAACGCGATGAAAAGTGCCCAACACATGTCTTTTGACCCTCTCAGTCGTCACCTGTATGTCATATTCATAAACCGCTTAACTGCCCGTCTTGGCTCTAGGACGGTGCATCTCTGGCGGCAATAGTATGGGTGCGTCGTGATGGCGGCAGAGTCACCGTCGCGCAGTGTCTCTGCCTTCGGCGCGTTCTGCTCATGCATCGGCGACCGGGGGGGCCGTTAGGCGAATGACAGGACGTGCACCCCGCGTCTCATGCGCATTGGTCTGTCATTGCCGACCCCGAATATTCTTTCCTATGGGCGGCACTTCAATCTAGGACCACTTTCAAGTAGTGCAATGCCGTCAACCCGCAAAGGTGCACATCAGCCTTCGCCACGCAAATACACTTATGGTGAAGGGGACTTGCATAGGGACCTTTTCCCTTACTTCCGCCAAGGTGACCAAGGTGAGGTGCCGCCCCGGGACGTTAAACCTGTCCGAGATATCCAGCATTGATCCCCTACCGTGCAGATATCCCGGACAGGCCTTCGTGGATTCTCTGCCCTCACCCTGAGCGGCGCATGGCGCAGCCCACCGCCCTGGACGTCGCCGCAAGGCCCCGCTACAGATATCCTTATCCATAGCTGAACCGTCCCCCGAACCGCTAGGTTTCGCCGCAACGGGGCTGCAGATAGAAGGGGGTATAAAGTAGGCTCGGGGCTCTTTCTGGATGCCCCAGCTCAAAGCACCTTAGGTCGTTTACGATGCATCCCAACACCTGCGACGCGCACCTACCATACGCTGACACCGGCATGCCATTCCCCTACGATCTTCGCCGGGACGAAGTAAGCATCCGACAAGCGGGCCTGGCGACCATGGGCTCACCATTTGCTTCTACTCTAGCTACCGCCACAAATCAACGGAAACCTCTCCGTCTTAGAGGGAGAATCAAATAGGATATGGGTAAAAAACAACTGGTCAATGCCTACCCATGGTGCCGCACATGCCACCACCCATGGCATCGGCGACGGGTTTTGCTACAGCGAGACCGACCTCGAACGCGCAATCCGGTTGCCGGACGATCTCACTAGGGGGAACTTCTTGGTAGGCTGTGTTAACCGGTTCGCTGCGGTTTCTTTGTTAACCTGGCTCAATCGTCCCGCAAGACCGTGACTCGCCTGCCTGTCACTCAAGAACCTTACACGGGCGGGCCCGGGGCGGCGGATAATTGGCCGGAGAAAGGCGATGTGTACTTCAACACATCCCCTGAAGATGGTATAAGTCTGTCCCTCGCTTTGGCGGATCAGTGCGACCATTTATGGAAGAGAGATGAACCCGTATTCAATGGTGACGATACCTCGATTGCAACAAAGATCGGCCTGAGGATCCGGGTGAGTACGGCTTTATTTACCGTGCGGCTAGATCTCATGAATTCCAAAGATTTCGGGATATAATGCTCACTTCCGACAAGTGATGGCCCGTCGCTCTACACGGCGAGCGGAGCCTGTTTCTCGAGCAAAGATGGCCAAAATTGTTGCTCAGGAAATGCAAACTGTCCTGGTCGGTCTGCCTTCCTAATCGCCTTGCTGGTTGTTCGTATGTTTATTTAAATTGGCACATTGCATAGGGACAAAGTATGCAACTCGTAATGAACGGACGTACCTATCCCTTCAGCCAGATTTTCCTTTGGAAGCTCCGCCACGTTTCGAAAGGCTCATGGCAACCCGAATTCTATGTGCTTCTATAACAATCAATGGAAATAGCGATTTACGACGAGGTCAGTTTTATCATCATTGATGCACTATGGGTATCTCAATACCTCTGTTCAATCTAGGCAGCCGAGTTTGAGCACTCCCAACTTCAGACAATGCCAATGTGCGCTCCGGGTTATCGCCGGGTGTCGATGACCAGGTACACTCTCCTCTCCGGTTACACTGGCCCACCCTGTCAACAGTCAGTTGTCGTCCCTGTAGAATCGGGGGAAATACATTACCGTAGACATGAATGCGACTTGGACTCCTAGATACCATAAGGTCTGTTGAAGTGCACAACGAGCCTCCCATGACCCTGGCGTACCGCATCGATCGATTCAAAGCACGAAGCTCAAGCTCAGAGGTAGCCTATCCAATGGGTGCGTTGGAATTCGAAGGGATTCAGTAGTATGTCCGAGCTCGAGCGGGGAGGTTGAGATATCCTACCAGTGTGGGGAGGACGCGAGATATCACGCGAGTACCAGGATATCCCAGGCAGCTTATATATCTTCCTCACGTTTCCGCCGCCTCGAGGCGTGGGCATCACTCGACACGGACACTTTTTGGCAGATCAAGATGGCTAACACCGCATGTGGGATGACTTCCATGATGATGCCCCATTTACGAAGACGCATGCAACCACTGGCAGCGCCCTAAAGCCGCCAACATCCACGAGCATATCTCCCACTAGAACACGCTTGGTGAGCTTCGGACCATTATGTCTACTACTACTTGACAGGTAGTACCAGTCGTTGGTATCCTGCCAAGACCCATGCTACTTCCGAGTCCGCGTCAGCTTCAAGTTGCGATACAGTTGCTTAGGATAATATTGCGCTTGGTATGTTCGGGAGCGATAGTGTCACTAGCGATGCCGTGTGGCCCGCGCCACCACGAGGCGCGGCACTAGTGTTCTCTTCGTTTTGTGGTCAGGCTGGCTGGGTTCCGGAAGGCCTGCCAGCCTCAATTATGCTGATCGGCCCGAGTACTAACCGTCAAGTTCTTTCGCGCACTGTAGCCGTTCATCATTGCATATGGATGTTCAAAAATTGTACGTAGTACAACGAGATGCATGAGTAGGCCGGCTTCAATGTCTAGCTGAATTGTTGAATGAGAGAATAACTGTGTTCTTCGGGTTCACACGTCGATGAGGACGACTAGACTGGTTTGACGTTAGTGCGTTCACGGTGTGGTAGTAGGAACGTCAGGTGAGAGTGACGGTCTTACTAGACGAGCGGTTCGGTAGGGCGTCAGTTCGACATAATGTTCAGACCTTCTACCTGTGCATGATATTAAATGTATCCGGATAGTTCGTTTTATACGACTCGGAGGAGGGGAAGGTGCTAGTAGGTTCAACCGCGCGCGGCCCCGTGTCTGGATATCAAATTCTGGTTCACCCCGCCGTCCACCCATGCCAGGCGCTGCCGCCGGGGAAAGCGCAGGAGCCATCTATGTGTATGGATATCCTGACACTGCGCAAGCGAAGGCGTCAACATGCACACGGAAGTCTCAGAGATTGTCTTACTAGTACAATCCTGCTATCCGACTGTCATTTATAACTTGAATTTCAGCTTCCGTCAGCGGCAGAAAATATAAGGCAAACCAGCGTCGTTCCTGTGATCCAGACAAAGCATGCCTAGTGGACCGTGAGGCCCCTAACAATGTAGCGTCGGCATAAATGTAGAGTAGTAGGTCCCAGTGGCCATGATTCTGCGATACATAACCCCGACCAGAAGCAAACCGGAGGAAACAGTTGCCATAAATGGAGACAATATTAAACCCCGCAAGATCCGCGTGATTTTGCGCGGGGTGACCCCGCCGGACCGATCAGTCCGCTCCAGGTCTGCTCCCATCGTATGCGCACGGATACCTTACCAGGCGATCTGTCCCACTCCAGGCAACCTTCAAGGCTTGAGTCCAGCCGTTGAGCTCGCGTAGTGACGTCAGTTTGCTGAGTCTGACCTCGCCATCCTACAAGTCTCTCTACATTCTCAGGCCAGCTGCTCTCGATATATCCTCGAGCCTATGTCGGATGAAGTAATGCCTGCGACATCAGGGTCGGAGTACCAGCCCCCTGAGACGATCTTCGACGCTGCGACGTGCGCGCGCAAAGGTCTCTGCCCCGTTACGCGGATAAGGGACAAGGGCGATCCGTTCGAGAGCCACTCGCTATACTTCGAGGTTCATGGCACAGGCCCGGAGAAGGTGGTCTTCATCATGGGGTGCGTGCCTTCCTAGGACTCATTATACACGTGCTTACAGCATCCTTGGTCTTATGAAAACGCTCAAACGCAGGCTCAACTCGAGTTCCGCGGGGTGGCTGCCTCAAGTCGAGCACTTCGCGCGCAACCCAGATTTCTCGGTGCTCGTCTTTGACAACAGAGGAGTGGGAAACAGTGGTACACCGAGAGGTCCGTATACGTGCGTATTCCCGTCTCGTGTCGGCGCGTGCTTGCGACTCACTCAAGAAGGGTTTGTGTAGCACGAGCAAGATGGCGGATGACGTGATCATACTGTTGGACTATGTGGGATGGAAAGACCCACGACAAGTGCATGTGGTTGGAGTGTCTTTGGGAGGCATGATTGCACAAGGTGGGAGGTTCGTTCGCCGTTTCCGCGAGTGCGTCCTCTGAACAGTGTACAGAGCTTGCGAGCAAAGTTCCAGAACGCATCGCATCCCTAACACTGGTCGTTACGAAGCCTGGCGGGCGTCGATTCCCTGAACTTCCTTCGGTAAGTTGTCTGTATGACAAGTATCGCGCTTCAGCTCAATTGCATGTTTTCAGTACGCTGGCATTAAGGGAATTGCCAAGTCTGTAACCAACATACCCGGCGCATTTAGGGTCGCTCATGTGATGTCTATAGGTCTACATTCGTTACCAAGCCAGCGAAGAAGATACCCATCGTCCTT
The DNA here is from genome assembly GCA_001302255.2 of Trametes hirsuta. Taxonomy (NCBI): domain Eukaryota; kingdom Fungi; phylum Basidiomycota; class Agaricomycetes; order Polyporales; family Polyporaceae; genus Trametes; species Trametes hirsuta. The sequence continues at coordinate 1,635,278 of CP019376.1, forward strand.
GAAATGATATTCCCAAAGGAGTGGCTAGATAGCAAAAGCGAGACCGATCCCCAGGGCCGGACCAATAGAGAAGTCGAGACTGAGGTGAGTGTCGCGTTTGTATCGTTTCGACAGAGGATGTAACAGGCGAATAGTCGTATGAAAGACGGATCAAATTTACTCGGCCTCAAACCTTCCTCGCAGCCATTTCGCAGATGTCAGCTGCGTTGACGCACAACGTATCTCCTGATCGCTTGCGCAAGATTTCTTCGTCTATCCCAAAGGTGACGATCGTAACGGGGGATACCGATAACCTCGTCGACCCGAGCAATAGCCAGTTGCTGAAGGAGAGCATGCCGGAGGCTGAGCTAATCCTCCGGAAGGGGGCGGGGCACGGCATCACCATGCAATATAGCGGATGGTTCAACGACCTTCTTGAGAGGACCTTCAAGGAGGGTCGGGAAAGGGCCGCTCAGCTATGACGTTCCGTAGCCAATGCCATTACTAGGGTACACGGACATGTAGGATAATATATCTTCCCCATCTTGGATAGGATAGCGAAATGCTGCACGAGATCCCGGCGCGGGTGGGTGGCTACGAAGTATACATGAGCCGGACGAGCGAGAATGCCATGTTTGCGACGTACTTCATTCAATGTTCCTTCAACATTGTCGCGAGCGTTTTCCGCGCTTCCCTTGGGAGGCCGCGGAGCGCAGTCTTTGCCTCCAGGGACTCTATCCGGATGTTACTAGGGAAGTCCGCACCAGCCTCCTCCTTGCGCTTCTGAAGGATCTCGATGAGGGATGGGCTGGGTGCGTCGGAGCGTATGGGAGCAGACACTGGCCGGAGGGCGGGGTCCACTTGCGAGCGGGGGAGTACGCGAACGAGGCGAGCGAGGGTCGGGCGCATGATGCTGCCTTCTTGCTGGAGAAAGAGGGAGAGCGTTGGTCGGGGACAGCACCGCCGAGAGGGTGTCAGCGAGAACAGCGGCACACCCTCAGCAAAGCTGGGGGCAAGGGGTCACGTCACGCCGTAACAAGAGGTAACGTGATCGCACGCGTCGCGTCTTGAGGCGGCGTCTGTGGGGTGAGCTTGCGACTGGACCACCACCTACAGTGCTTAGGCGTCCTCGGTGCATTGATCGACGACGTACTGTTTTTATCTCAGTCACTCGGGGGCGCCACCGCTGCTACCTGTATGATAGATATGTCAAGCTCAGACCGCAAACGCAAAACCGGTACTGCCCCGGAGACCGGCGACGGTGGCCCTCCCAAGAAACCCCGCGCCGCTAAGCAAAGTAAGCGCAAGGGAACAACGCAATCTCAACAGAACCCTGTGTGGCCCGAGTACTTCAATAATGTGAGTATCGTGTACATTCGTCTTTGACAGCGTCGCTGGAATATAGAATCACAGTTGTACAAGGTGCGTTCGGTGGAATGTACACTCGAGAGATGATCCGAACCAATCTAATGTACTCATTTTAGGTCTTCAAAGTGAGACTTTCATTGGTTTTGTACACCTTGGAACACGCGTAATCGGTATACAGGCCTTGAATACGGTTCTGGCCTTCTGCTCTTCCAGGAAGAATTTCGCCATCACCTTTCCTGTGGTGCGGACATCCGTGGAAGCTTTGCTCCATGCGTGCGTACTGTCGGGTTAATAAAAGATGGGGCTACCGGTTCTGAACGATAGCAGACCTCTAGATCTCGAGAAGGTGGCGGAATTGAAGTAACATCGACATTCACAGTGGCTTGGAGAACCCAGCTAACCCAACTCTCCACTAGAGCGCTCCTCCCTGAAGTAGTCAAGTTCGCATACACACCGAGGACAGAGCTGCGCATCCATAGCGATCAACACGTAGGATCTAGTCGCCGCGAGCGTTCTCCAGACTACTCTGCTTTTCAGACTGCGGGTTCTTCGAGTTCTCAAGTCAACGATGTTGACGCAGACGAACACGTGCTCGTTCTTGACTTTATCGACATCTCAAGGGGGAAAAAAGCTACGGGAAGTGGGTACGTTAGTGAGACGAATTGGCCGTGTGACTGGCCTGACATCGTATAGGCTCGCATACGGACTCCCACCCGCGTTGACCCCAGCAGCGACCAAGAAACTCGTCGAGCGCCGGAACGAGCGTTTTGCGGAAGCTGTCAATGAGTATGGATCTCCGAACTCACTGCCGGTATATGAATGCTGAACACTTTCATTTTGAGACTATTAAGAGCGACGTCTGTGGATGACGATCCGGTAACCTTACTGCAGGCAGCCGCGCGAGATCACATACCCGTGCATCCCGGACACAAATCCTTTCGGAAAGGGGCGTCGAGTCAGCTTGAAGCGAAGGGCAAGTACAAGACCGTACCTGACCCTGGTAGGAGGCCGTCCATCGAAGAAGTTTTAGGAGAGATTGAGCAACAAGAGTGGTACCTAGAACAAGTTGCACACAAGCGCGTTTCCGACGCCAAGGAAGGCCAACTAGGTGCGCTGGATGTGTGCGTTGTCAACAGGATCTCATCGCAGCCATGGGTGTAGCCGTTATAGATCCACCTTTGTCCGAGCCAATATCACAGGCGTTACGGCAATCTCGGAACATCACTTCACTGTATACTCACCAGGTCCAGGCTATTAGTGCGCTTTCCCGAGGTAGAAATGTGATCGTCTCAACCAGCACCGCGTCGGGTAAGAGTGTGATATACCAAGTAAGTAAAGCATCCTTCAATTGAGATGTGTTTCTCGATTCGAGCGAGGAAGTACAGGTGCCGTTACTGCAGTCCTTGGAAATGGATCCACAATCGACGGCTATGTTCATATATCCTACGAAGGTAATTTCAACAGCGTCTCCACGGCACCGCCTAACGGCAGTCGCAGGCTTTGGCTCAGGATCAGAGAGCTGCGTTGGAGCAGCTATTGTATGCTTGCCCCGGGCTTGAACATATCAAGGTGTTCACATACGATGGAGACACGCCACAAGAACTTCGAGCAGGTGAGGGCGGTACGTGTTGGCTCTATACTATATACGCTCACAAATTGTTTCCAGGAATCCGCGACACCGCCTCCGTTGTTTTTACCAATTTTGTGGGTTCCCGTCTTGTGTGGATGCACGAGGGCGCTCATGGGCGCATATGTAGGACATGATACATGCATCCATATTGCCCCACGAGGATGGCTGGCGCAGGTAAGCGAGCCCTTGATACCATCTGATTCTAGATCCTACAATCTGAGGATTTGTTTGCGCATCTAGATTCCTAAAGAACCTCAAGATTGTTGCCGTCGATGAACTACACTACTACCATGGCATATTTGGAAGGTCAGGGGAATCCCGTTTCCCGGGGCTGCGGTTGTATTTATATCCTTTTCGAACAGTCACGTCGCGCAGGTAATGCGAAGGTTGAGGCGAGTCTGTGCCGCAGTAGGAAGTGCGCTGGCCCTCTATACCACCGTTATCGCTTGTTAACCGCACAATATCTACAGATCGTCGAGCCCGATTTGTATCGTGCAGTGCAACGATCTCGAAACCCGGGGAACACATGAAGAGCATTTTTGGCGTCGATGCACGTCTTCGTATCATCAAGAAATTGGATTTTCGTGTTTGCTGACTGAGGTCGGTTTACAGGACGTCGAGGAGGTAATGGAAGACGGGGCGCCATCCGGTCGTAAAGACTTTCTAGTGTGGAACCCTCCACTGAAAGATCCCATGGACCCTACTCTTGGGCGCCTTCACTCGTTGACGGAAGCTACCAAGCTCATGCGATTTCTCATGGCGAGAGGCGTGCGAGTCATCCTGTTTTGTAAAGTATGTGTTCGTTGCGTTGGCATCGTGCGTAGTCTTGACTGACGTGTCCTCAGATCAGGAAATCATGCGAACTGGTGGGCCCCGCCCACTGCTACGTACATCCATTGGCTGAGAATCTCTGACCTTCAGGCCATGAAAGCGCTCAGGCAAGAACTGACGGCCGAGGGCCGTCTTGACATCCTCGAGCGGGTCATGTCATATAGGGGCGGTTATTCTCAAGAGGTATATGCACCGAACGTCGGAGTTTGGGTGCGCGTTTATGACAGCCACTTTCACAGGACCGACGCAGAATCGAGAGGGAAGCCTTTTCGGGGCATCTACTAGGAATAGTCGCTACCAATGCGCTGGAGCTCGGCGTCGATATCGGCGTTTTGGATGCTGTGATCATGCTAGGATTCCCCATAGGAGGTTTGGCGAGCTTCGTGAGTTACTCACTAGGCTACGCAGTTCGTGTTAGTATTGAATATGATCAGCGGCAACAAGCTGGGAGGGCAGGACGACGTGCACGCGATTCTCTAGCAGTCTACGTCGCGGATCAGTTGCCGGTCGACCAACATTTCGTAAATCATCCGGAAGAGCTCTTCGACAGGACCATGGACGACCTGATGCTAGACCTTGATAGCAAAGTAATTCTAGAAGCTCATCTGCAGTGTGCCGCCTTCGAGATGCCATTGACAGGCGAGGACGAAGCATACTTCGGTCCGCTGATGAAAGAAATCTGTGATACACGGCTTCTCAGGGATAAGGAAGGCTGGTGCGTAGTGAACTCTAGTGAAGTGCTACGAGGTTAACCCATTTGGCAGGTATCATACACATCCAAAATACTTACCCTATCCCTCCCGCCACGTCTCGATAAGAGGCGCCGAAGAAGAGAAATACAGCGTTGTAGATATCACGCAATTAGGCAAATCAGGTGGTAATGCCACCATTCTCGAGGAGATTGAGCTATCGCGCGCGCTCTTCGAGATCTACGAAGGCGCAGTGGTACGTACTTGACTGTCCCCTTATACGTCGTTCGATATTGATACATTGGCGGAACTCAATCTTTATAGTTTATCCACCAAGGCCTAACCTTCCTTGTTAGCTCACTTCCCCCACCTTCATCTCATTGCGACTCAAGGTTTGATTTCATGTGGATTGTAGGTCCAAGAGGTCAGTCATGATACCAAGATGGCGAAGCTCGTGCGGTCCGACGTGAACTGGATCACCGAACCTAGGTCTGTGTATACTGTATACTGTTAACGAGTGGAGATACTGACAACATGCACTTTAGGGACTTTACGAATGTGGATGCTATGCAGACATACAGGATTAGGGAAATCAAGGCCTCTCCGCATCGTGCATTCTACGGTCGTTAGTATTAGCTTAACCATCAATCGCCCTCTCGAGTGCTCACCGTATTTGTAGGCGTTGAGCTACTGACCGTGGTCTTTGGTAAGTCGCCTTACTTCTGGTTCCACTATGGCGCCTCATTGTCGCAAACTGCGTGCAGGATATTTCAAAATTAGGTGAGTCGTTATGGCATGCGGATAGGCACAGCGCTCAAGGCGCCGCAGGAACAAGACTATTATCGATGCGGTAGACCTAGATACTCCCCCATGGCAACGCGAGACGACCGGGATGTGGCTAGACGTCCCCAAATCCGCCCTGGACCTCATGCGGGCCTCCGGGGTGAACCCTTCGGAAGCAATACACTCCACGCAACATGCGTTCCTCAACCGGTTTGCCCTAGCGAATGACTTACACACGGAGTGCAAGGTACCTGAGAAGGAGTATAAGGCAGCCCCTTCGCAGCGCAAACGACCGGCAAGGTGAAACTCAGTGATCTCGGACTACGGCGCATGCTGACCGTTTGGCTCTCAAGGCTTATATTCTATGAGCCATCGGGCAAAACCGGCGGAGTTGCCGTCAAAGCCTTCGATCACAGTATGCTGGTCTTATATACTCAATTTCGAACGCGCGCGCGAGCGATTCATTTTCCTTAGTGAACGATATCCTTCGAGACGCGCATGATGCAGTGGAGGCATGCGATTGCGAAGAAGGCTGCACTGCATGTAGGTCTGCACTATTGTACACTTTGCGCCTAGCTTACGTGGGACGTGCAGGCGTTGACAGCCCTTCCTGCAAAGAAGGGAACGTTGTAGCATGCAAGGCCGGCGCTCTTGTTGTCTTGAAGGCTCTACTCAACAAGCCGATCGATGTTGATCTTCTGCAGCATGACCCGGTCGACAGCGCCGAGGTGCATGACACCGTCGTGGAAGCAACAAGTGTGCGCGCTGTTGAAGGTGTGGAGGTTGAGTCTGCGTAGGCATGCACGGTGGCCTTGCGCGTTCCGGATGTTCATCAGCTTGTGTGGATGATATCTATGTACATCTCATATAATTGGTTGGGCCAACAGGTCAAAGCCACGGTCACCCAGTGGTCCTTAGATGATGCCTTGGTGTTCACTGTCGCACCCCGCCATTGCGGTTGAACAGGCTTTAAACTTGAAGGAGCTTGTATGTTATTATAGTCATCTAGGCAGCTCGGACGCACAGAGCCTGAGGGTGCGGGGACATGTTATATCTTAAACGAGAGCGATCCCCGCCCCGTGCAACTCTCGAGGAGAACCACGAGTAAATACTTGGTAAATATGTCGCAACACGGCCCCATGTTCACACTATACAAGAACACCACCGGTATATCTCCGGTACAATACATGCATTATCACTACGTAGTGAGGGTTTGTTAACGATATACGACAACAAGTCTGAAAACGGTTCGACCACCTCTACGACACAGTTGTATGAAACCCCATATCTTGAAATATGGGGAACAAGAGTCTTCTAGCTGGGCTGACGGCCGGCGGTATAAGAGCCTTACCGCCGGCACCTCGCGCAACCCACGAGTCTGCTGTTTGGTGAGAATCCAAGTCAGAAAGACGGAAGCAGCTTTAGCGAAACGAGGCTCACTGCATATCTGCCCGATACCCAAAACGAATATTGACGCCCACACAGTGCCGCCCCAGCCTCCTATCTTCTTCCCCGTGATGGACTTAAAGAGCTTCTCCCCGAGTACGCCAAAGGCTTGCGAGACGAAGAACACCATAACCCGTGCATCCATCGGAGCTCCCCCCAAGTAAAAACCAACCTCGTGGAATAGTCCCGACGCAAGGAAAGTGCCAAAGAGCATCCCGATGTTTCCGGCGATGTATTGCCCCGGGTATCCACCAAGAACGAGGAAGGTGTCGCGCAGAAGCTGATGCCAGCGCTTGGCCCAGAACTCATGCAGCGAGGTCATACGCCAGGGCTTGTCATGAACGGGCGGCCAAAGGGAGGGGTCATGGTGGAACACACCAACACCAATGAGTGAAGCTATGTCGTACCACATCTCTAAACCGTGTATAATGAACACCCCGGTAACGGTGTGTAAAACTGTTGAGACGGTATACCGAATGACGGGAGAGAGGCTAGGGAAGAAGATAGTTCCGCTGGAGACGGTGATGCCGGGCAAAGTTTCGAGGAGCGAGTCGAACAGGTCGGCCAAAAGAAAGGTCTTCAAGATCGATGTCGAGGTACACAGCAAATAAGCATTACGTTCCTGTGGACGACGTGCTCGCGGTATGTGGACTCCTTGGGCGAATTGCCATCCTATACCCCGTGCTGTCATTCCGGTTTCCAACGCGTCGGAGATACAGCTCAGCAGAATGCCCGCCTTTGTGGCCACCGCATTTCGGCCCTGGGAGCGTGGAACACCCAAATGCTCTTCCCCGATTTTGAGAAAGCCTTGAGGTGCAGTGGCAAAATGGGTTGCTTTGGCTATAACCACCAACGCCACCAACCCTTCGAGGGGTAGCATTCAGCCGCAGGGCCATGCTTTAAAACATCTCCGAAACTCACCTCTGAGCCAGTTGTACCAACCGTACACAGGATTTTCGATGCGGTATTGAACTGTGCATCTCAGGATTACTGATATCGTGAAGGGCAGAAGGAGAAGCCGAAATGGCATAGTCCTTGGCCTACGGGTCAAGAAAGCCATCAAGAAGTAGGGCAGCAGATACCAGTGGGCAGATGGGATGTTTCCCCATGTGAGTGGTGTAGGGGTCACGTCCACCGCGATAATACGGCGCCAGGCATCCGCGCTATACCAGTCGAGAGGCATACATGTGTGGACGATGAAACAACTCTAGGGCAGAGGATGATGCCAACCAGGCGTGGATGCAGTTGGGGGCCGCGTAATGGCCGTGGAAGTCTTACCAGTGACAGGTTGGCGTTAAAAGTCTGCGCGAAGACACTGATCCCCAGAAAAGGCAATCATAGTGAATGACCGTGTCCCGTTGTGTTTGTTAGGACGGGTACAGTAGATTGTCGTAAGGCTACTCTACTACACGTCAAAGAGAAAGATAGCGAACGGAAGTCCGTACAAGGGGTAATATCGTAACTCTAATGACACTCAATGGTGGCGGGATGGAAATGGCCCCGCCGATTCCGCGAGAGAACCAAGATTCAGCTAGTAAAAACGATCTCCCGTCAACCGATGTAAAGCCACAACAATGCGGTCCAACCACTTACTGCATATCTGTCCGGCCCCGACAACAAATAGCGCCGCCCACACAATGCCAAAGATGCCGCCGATTTTTCTACCCGACATCGCCATGAAGGCCTTTTCCATCAAGATTCCGCCGGCCTGAATGAGGAAAAAGAGAAGTACCCTCGAATCTGGCTCTTTTCCTGCGACAACCAGCCCAAACTCATGAAATAATCCCGATGCAATAAAACATCCAAGAACCATTCCAGCGTTCCCACACGCCCAGCGTCCAAAGAACCCGCCGAGCGTGAGGAATGTGTAGCGGAATGACTGATGCCATGCTTTGGCCCAAAAGTCGTGTAGGGACCGAACACCCAGAAGACTGCCGTGTATAGGGGGCCACAGTGCTGGTGGTTGCGAAAGGAGCACCACCCCGACGAGGGCAAGATAGTCGTACACAAGCGCCACACCCGCGAAGATCAGCAAGCCGTGTCCGACGTGCACGGCTGTGGAAACGGCGTAGCGCTGCATGGGCGGTAAGTCGTGGTAGAATATAGTGCCGCCAGAGGCAGTAACGCCAGGGAGGGATTTGGTGACGGTATCGATAAAATCGATCAGTAACTGGTTACGTAGGATGTTCTTGACCGTCTCGCGCACAAACGCCCGTCGTTCCGGAGGTCGAGTGGTCGGCGGTAGAGGGGTGTACCTTCCGAAGTCCCAGCCCACGCCTCGCATAGTAAGTCCGGCCTCGAATGCGTCAAAAAGGGCGCGGGGCAGAACGCGGGCCGCAGGGCCTCGCCCGAGGAGTTCGGCCGCTCGGTCGCTGCCGGTCTGGTAGGTGTCAGCGGAATCGCCGACATGACTTCTTCGCAACTCTTGCTCTCCGTTCTTCAGTCGTCCTTCTCTTGCGAATGCGAAGTCGACCGCTTTTGCGATGACGAACATCGCTAGCAGACCTGGATGTCAAGGCGGATATTAGCTAGAGGACGGAGTCTACGGCGGGGCGCGCACCTCTGTTCCATTCGTACCAGGCGAACTTCGGGCTATCGTTCTTGAATCGAAATGTGCATCTCAGGGCCATGGCCACTACCGTTGGCAACAAAAGCACCCGCATCAGGTGGGTGCCTTGTCGCCGCACGAGGTATGCCATAAAGAAATATGGTATTAGGTAAAGGAAGGCCTGGGGCGTGTTGGTCCATTTTAATTGCTCCCGCCGCGCATACTGTGGAATGAATTCGCGAAAGGCAAGGGAAGACGCCCAATACACTCTTTAATTCCGAGAAACACGACACGTCAGCCGCAAATGACAAAGATCGACGACACAAAAAATACTCAACTCGTTCCAAGCTTCATTCATAGCATATATAGAGTAGACAGGCAATGAAACAACCCGTGGCTCTAGTTGGCTGGCTGCTCTTGCAGTGGCATGGTGGAAGTAGGGAACCTCGACTCGCTCAAACTCCGAACATCGGGCGCTTATGTCCGCCAGTGTAGGTGGCGGTGACGCAACAAGCGCTCCGAGCGCCACAGCGTCTCGTAGACTCGGAAGAGTTCCGTCGCGCACAAATACTTTGCCAGGCCGCGGCCATGGCTCTCAGGCTTCTTCAAGTTAAAAGCCAAACCACGCTGCGGGTGATCTATGTAACTCAAGATCGGGATGCATCACGCGAAAGAGTGCGCGTGCCACCGAATGCTGGTAAGATCCTCGATCGCGGCCCGGGCCCCTCGTTGGGTAACGCAAAGTTGCCTGTCCAGGCTTGTAGATGGGCGAACAAAATGGATCGCGGACTGATCCCCTGCTTCCTAGTATTCGTACAGCTCTACGGTATGTTCAGGACTTGTCCTGCCATTATTCGGGTGATACTAAAGGAGCAAGTAGGCGTGGAATATGGCAGTGCTACCACAGTGGCGGGTCATAACGTCATAACGAGAATAATTCACACAATTCCTCCGAGATCCAGAGTCGGCTCGAGTCGTGGTTTTGAGGTAATGGTGACCGGATGTGAGAGAAGTGATGTCGTAAAAGCGGGCAGAATCCGAAAATCTAGGGACCAGGATGAGCTGTCGTGGGCACGAGCTTGCGGGCGCGGCCTGTCGTCAACGCGGCTGCGACGCGCGCAAGTGCCGACTGGGATCGCTCAGCCCGAGCGCCGGGAACGGCACGCCGCTCATCGCGGTGAGCTCGCTCTGCAGCGTCCCGTACTGGTCCGTCGTGAGCGTGACAGGCACCTCGCACCGGTACGCGGGGAAATTCTTGACGTGCTCGGGCGGGAAGATCACCAGGCGGATGACGTGCTGGCGCAGCGTCCAGCGTCAGCGTCGCGGTCTCAGAGTGGGCGGACATGGGCAATCCGGAGCATGGACAACGCAACGCACCTCGACGGCGACGACGCCCTCTACGCGCCACGAGCACTCGCGCCCCGTTTCGCCCGCTTGGAGCTCGAGCCGGAGGTACGCCGTGCCTTCTTGCGAGTCGTCGGCGAGGTACGCGTCCGCGCGCGAGAGCAGGTGCTCGCGCACGCTGACCTGCCGGCCGAGCGAGACCCAGGCCTTTTGCCGCTTCAGTAACGAGAGGTGCGCGTTGTACGACAGGAGCTTGGCGAGCGCGGGCGAACGCGGACACTCGATTTTTAGCGAGAGCGGAATGGTATCTCCGGAGGCGAAGCATTTTGATGTGGGCATGGTGAGCTGGGCGGACCGCGATCGAGAACGAGAACGTCAGTATGTTGTCGTGCAAGATCCGGCCGGCTACACTGACTGTGATGACCGGGAGGTCCTCTAATTGCTGCGTGTTCGAAGCGTCGGAGCGGACGGGCCACGTTGGTGTGAGCGGAATGCTGCAAATCTGTTCGTCGTTCGCGCCTTCGACACGTGCAGACCATGGAAGGTCTTCCAGAGGCGCCATCACCGGCCGCGACTTGGGCAAGTACAGGAGGGGGACGGTCAGTCTACACACGAGCCTCGGTTAACGCTGAGGAGCGCCACGAAGACTAGAGCGTGGCGTACTTCTCATGCCGCCGTAGACCCTTGCGAACGACATCCACCCGAAGCTGATACGTGACCTCTGTCGAAACGCCTGGCTGATACACGGTGTACGAAGGCGGGAGCGGCTCCATGCCACCATCGACGTAATGCGGAAAATGCAACGCAAATGGGTGCTCGCCGCTTACTGGAGCGGTACTCCCAGCCTCGGCAGTGAACAGCGGTATTTTCTTGCGAAGCACGGTGACTTTGTGAATGCCTGGCACAGCGATGCTGGCGTGCTGGCTCGCAGAGGTCGTGATCGTGCCTTGCAACTACCAGTCTCGATCGTCAATCGCGGTGGGAGGCAGGGTGCGAGCGAACGCACCGAAACGGACACGTCCTGGACGTGCGCACACGGTTTCTGGAACACCAACACGCCCTCGACGGTCCCCGCGAGACCGTACGCGGGCAGACGTGACCCCCAGCGCGGGGGGTGCAGCCGCATTTCGAAGTGGTCAGACTTGTACACGAACTTTGTCGGGTCGGACGACGACGATCCGACGAGGCACTGACAGTGTCCCGTCTGCAGGACGCGTTCAGAGGCGGCGGGGCATTCCGAGTACAGGGGTGTGGGACTGTTGGACGAGGTCGCGCAGTAGGCCGGGGGGAGCTCGGTGGAAACCATTACGGTGCGGGGTAGGACGCGGGGCACTCAGAACATGGAACGGGGGCTGCCGACCTTTAAGCTCGGACGCGGGGAGGCCTGGGAGGCACGAACAGGGGATGATGGGCCAGTTGGCAGGATTGCCGTTTCTGCGGCTATTATAGCCCCTGCACAGTGGAACGCTATCTAGCCTTCTTCAGGCGCCGGGGGTGCAGACTTCGAGGGCGAGATCGAAGGACGTAATGGCGGCTGGAATGACTCGGGGCGTGCTGACCAATGTAACCTTTGGTGGTCCTGGCACACACCGTCCACCGAGACCCGCACCGCGCAAGGCGGCTTCATCTCTCCCTCAGGTCGCGCAAGCCTGACATAAGCGAGGTACGTACCCTTCCCGGGCGTGCCGCTGCAGAGCGCCTAGATAGCGCCCGTCGCCGATTGGTGGGTCCGCCCCACGCGACACGAACGTTTAGTGCGCTCGTTCCTGCGTTTGATTTCGTCTTCCGGTCTAGACTGGCATCCCACACCATGGTCCCGGCTGTGAGAAACGTGTGTTTCGCCAAATCGGCACGCAGTGTCTCAGTAAGACGCAAGACGCAACGCCTCTATTAACTACGAGAAAGAACCCACTAAACATGACGTCGGCCCAAGACATGGCGCCAGAGCACGCATCTATTAAAAGAACTGCATCTTCGACACCCTGGAAGCCCCGTTCGGATCACGAACGTCCAATACAGCGGGTAGAAAGCACTAACCTTATTCTCGCCAATACAGCCGCGAAGAGAACGACGGGACTGATCGTGAACGCGAGCAGTCGCACGACGTACGGGCTATTGTGCGCAGTCCAGTTCGACCAGGCACCCCCCAGATACGCCGCAAAGAGGAAGAGCGGAAAGAGGAGATAGCCTGACGCTCTACAACGCCGTCAGATGAGCAGCGGATCGTCACCAGACCAAGATTGTGGCCGTCAAAGTGACTCACCGGTGATACTTCCACACTAATCTAGCTTTCGGGTTGCCGCCGAACAGCCGCCCGCCAAACCAGACGCTGCCAGCCCCGACAGCTATCTGTACAACCATCCAGGCGACCGACACGATGCCTATGGTCTGTCGGGCCGGCGGTTAGGCGGGGTGTGCAATGTGGCGGCCAAAAGTTGATCTGAACAACGAATGACTCACGCCGTGCCATGTGGTGAAATGAGAGTGCCCCTGCAGCGACTTGCGGACCACGATGGCCAGCGTGCCCAGGCTAATTGCCGGGACACCGAGGGCCAAGATAGCCAATTGGTGTCTAGTGAGCCCGGCGGCCTTTGTTCGGGCTTGGGAGGTGGGCTGTAGAGTCAAAATACCTGATAACGCGGATGATGGTCGGCGAGAAATACGATGCATAGAGCTTCATATGACATACCATATGCGAACATAGCGACGGCGAGGCTTTGCAGTATGGGATGAAAGAAGAACAGCCCGAGTGACGTAGGGTGGTTTGCGAAAGTGATCGCCCAAGTCGATACTAGGAATACCTTGAGGACATCACGATCAGCAATTGCCGTGGATTCGTCTGAGGAAGTACGCACTGCGGTCGAAACCTGTAGGGGTGTTTGAGTACAAATGCAAAGTAATCGAACGGGGCGAACGTACAATAGCAGCCCACAGGGCAGGTCCATCACCCCTTCTGCCTTCCGGCTTGACAAACTGCTCATCGTACCCCATTGGTGCGGTATCCGGAGTGTTGTCGGAGGGCTCTGCGACTAGCGGCTCGTACTCGACGTCCGAGTGTTGGTTCTGAGCACTGCTAGGGGTCGTGGAGAGTGTGGGCAAGTCGACGGCCATGAGCGAGTTTCAGATAGGGCGGCTATGATTGGTGTGCACGGAGATGGGAACGAGCAGTGGGAAAGGTGTACGTGTCAAGATATGTCCTGCCGTAGCCGCAGCATCGGAGGAGAGGCGGTTGGGTGCTGCGAACGCGCATCCATAAGTGGCCGGCCGTAGACGAAGCACTGGCTCTGCTCGCCCTGGCCCTGGCAGCGAGCCTGCGATTATTTAATTCCGAAGCCTGCCATTCGTGCCAACCGGCTCTCAGCACCGTGGGAGCCGCGGCGCTCCCCGACCCGGTCCCGTCCCTGATGGGGTCCTCGCTCGCGCGAGCCTAATGGGGCTTGCCGAGATCGGGACCCCAGACGCTTCCCCACGGGGATGCTCGTGCACCCCGCATCCAACCGAGTCGTCCTCGACGTTCGGGTGCGTCTCGAGCCTCTGGCCGCTCACATCTTCTAGTGCTGCTCCTTCTTTCATCACTACTCTTTCAGCATGAGACCTACTCCACATCTTCTACGTGCTGTTGCATCCGCTGCGCAGCGACAGAACAGTGTCAGTTTCATCGGCCTCGGTCGGATGGGCTCCGAGATGGCATACAACCTCTTCTCCCGCACTCTGGTCGAGAGCAACGGCTCTGCGCGCTTTGTGGTTTGCGATGCGCGAGAGGAGACCTCGGAAGCGTTTTTGAGGAACTTTGTAACGCACTTCCCGGGCGCCCGAGTGCATGTCGCAACAACCCCTGCAGAGTGCGTCATCTTCACTAGTTCCAAAGTCATAGCTCGCCCGTGAGGGGTTCATCGCCAAGGGGAGGTCATGCATCGCCGAGTGTGGACTACTTTATATCCTAAGGGCTTGGAAAAGACGGTTCTAGGGGTCGTAGCCGAGGGGAACGTCCTAAGCTTTCAACTTCCCCGCGAGTAAAGGTCACGATTCACTCAGGCTCATAGCGACTCATCTACTAGTTCTCTGAGCTATGAGCTATATTTGTGCCTCTATAAGATGTATCTTCTATGGAGGTGGCGAGCTATCAATGGGGACCTACTGCAACCGCCAGTAGATCGAACGTGCTGATCCATGCGTACAGGGCTCTGTTGGCGTCACGCACAGTCGTGACTATGCTTCCGTCCTCCCCACACGTTCGAAACGTGTATGTGGAAGAAGACGGGATCGTTTCGGCCCTGAGATCGCTCCCCCCGGAAGCTGCGCGGACCACCCTTTGCATCGACTCAACAACATTAGATGTAGAAGCGGCTCGGATAGTGGCTTCGGAGGTAGAGCGCGCAGGTGCCGCTATCGTGGATGCGCCGGTGTCGGGTGGGGTCGCCGGGGCAAAGGCAGCCACCCTCAGCTTCCTGGTCGGCGGGCAGGAACACGCATACAAGCTCGCCCAACCTTATCTGCTACACATGGGGAAGAACATCATCTATTGCGGCGAATCGGGCGCAGGGCTCGTGGCGAAGATCTGCAACAACCTGATTCTGGGTGTGCAGCAGATCGTCGTCGCTGAGGCCATGTTGCTCGGTCAGAAGCTCGGACTCGACCCACAGGTCCTCGCGAGCGTTGTCAACAACTCGACGGGCGCGTGTTGGGCATCATCGGTGAACAATCCCGTGCCTTCCGCACTCCCGGGCAAGTCCCCTCCTTGCGAACGTGACTACGAGGGAGGCTTCGCGACGCGGCTTATGCTGAAGGTGAGTGCCTTCGGGGCAGTGCATTACGGCACTTACATTATTTTGTATAGGACATGGGCTTGGCAACGGATCTAGCGGAATCGACAGGCGTTCCTCTGCCCCTGGGACAAGCCGCGGAGAGGGTCTATGCAGACGTGATCAGCGAGGATCCCGAAGTGTCGAACAAGGATTTTTCTTCTGTGTATCGATATTTACGGGTGTCTGCTTACCCGAAGCACCTTTAGTGTAACATTTCGCATCTCACCACATTGTACAGTACGGATTTAACGGATGGAAGTTTTTCTTGGATGCACGGCGGATATGTCTGGAGGAGCTCCGGACCGTTGTGGCAGATAAATATATGGGCGCTTGATCTGCGAGAGGCTGAATGAGGGTCCGCGGAGCTGTTGATCAAGGAAATTGCCCGGCAGCGGTCTTGCGTCTTGTCCTCGTCCATCACCTCTCCTCGTCCTCCCCCTCCTCGTCCTCGTCGTTGCCCGCAGCGAGAAGCGTCTCACCGACCGTGAGTCTGCGACCCGTCCTTCCCGATCCGGCAAAGCCACAGGCCAGACCGCTCGCTTATTCGTGCACGCTCCTCGACATCATCCCGGTCCTCTAAATCGCTCTTGATCACCGCGCCCATCCCCTCGCAGGGCTCCCGACCTCTCGCTCGCTTTCCTGCAACGCCCGCGCCCTCGATGGCCAAGAAGCCCAACGCAATCATTTTCGGTGCGCCTCCGTGCCGCACACCTGTCCCTTGCTCGCCTGCTGATCATAGACGCGCGCCGTCCTCGTCTCCCTAGGTGGCCTCAACACCTGCTCGCGCGCCCTTGCAGCCTTGCTCGTCCCCGCGGATGGCGGAGAGCGACATGTCGAGGTGTGTCTATTCTAGCGTGCTCTATCCCCGAAGATGCGAACCCGTATTCGGATCCCCAGCACCTGCGCATTGTAGACAAGTACTCGGTCGCGCCCCCCACTACGTAAGGCTCGATCCCATTTCAGTCCTATTCTGCGCTTACGCTAGGCGCATTGCAACCTAGTTACCTTGGCTCAGTATTTCCGGATGTCCTCAAGCAGCCCAATGTCGAATATCGCCAGGCAAATCTCACTGTGGCTTGTGCGTTCTCCACGTTCCCGTGTTTCACCCATGAGCGCCCCCTGATCGGTCTCCAGCAACGGTCGCGTCTTGTTTCGAGGCTCCTGAAGGGCAAGGCCCCTACGACTACGTGTTTGACTTCACGGGGGAGATTCAGTGGGACCGGCCGGAGGCGGTACGTGCAATCCTTGGACACTGGCGGTCGGATGCACTCAACATGCGTCCGCATGCAGGTGCAAATCACGCACACCTTCAAAATTGCACGTTTGATCGGCCTTGAGGCGGCGCGGCGAAAGGTCCCTGCGTATGTCCGGATACAGCACCCGTTCTATGGCTGCAAGGACAGCGGTTCGCACGATGAGAAGGAGGATGTCAAGCCTGAGGGCGTAATGGGAACGTGGTGGCACGAGACGCTCCGGGCGTTGGCAGTGATTCCAGAGTATGTGGTATTCATGCGGCAACCCAGAGCGGTGGGCTTACCAGGGTTTGTACAGCCTCAACCTCGTCATTGTACGTACGGCCATCCCGTACGGGCCTTACGTGAACTATCTCGGTGCGTATCACGCTGTACGGCAGGTGTGACGATGCTTAGACCGTGGAAGCAGCCGTTATTCCGTTTATTGCCACCGCCGCTTGCTATGGATACCTCAAGCAGACCATGAAAGCAGTGTAAGTCCGCTCGCCGCTGTCCAGGACTTACACGGGGTTCACCCAAGTATCAGGAACTCGCCTGGCAAATATCCGTCACATACGGTCCATGTGGACGACATCGCCGGGGCGATGTGGGCATGCGCGGAATGGATGGCCAAGGTTGGACGTCAAGAAGCCAATGCGATCGCCGGCGAGGAGATCCCATTCAAGAACGAGAAGAGCAAGGTGGCCGAGGTCGAAGGCGTGGTGCCGCATAATCAGAAGGTTATCGCGCCGCTGTTCAACATCGTGAGTCCTATCCTCCTGGGAGATGACGTCGTTGCGTGCGCTAAACCTTCCTACAGGAGGACGACTCGAAAGTGACGCTCCTTGAGCTGGGTAACATCACTGCGTCGTATTTCGGGACCACGTTCGACTTCCACAACTTCGTCACTAACATGGCTGCCAAGGTGCGTTCATCTCTGCGAGGCCGCCGTCATGCCCCATGCCCTGCGGCTGATGGACCTGTCTCAGTTCCGCCTCGAGGATGTCATCGAGGACATCAACGAAGTACACGTAACCACGTGGACGAAGATGATCACCACGTCGAACCCGCCCATCCCGAATACCCAATTCTCGTCGTACATGGACGTGTACAACCTGAAGAAGCATGTAATCGCCTTCAACGCGGACAAGCTCAAGAACGTCGTCGGCTATAAGCTGCGGTGGCCACACTACAACCACGAGTCTATTGGGGACATGGTCACGAAGCTCAAGGCCGAGCACAGCTGGCCAAACAACGACTCATGACGAACCAGTCCCCGCGGAAGCAAGGATGGAATGTAAAACCCGGAACGTCTAATGATGTGTTATGAATGAGTTATGTGCTACATACAGGTGCCAGTCTTTCTCCCCTTTTCCCGTGCCGTATCATCTCTACGTACATACTTTGTGTTCCATACCCGTACCTCTCACGTTAGGTGTGAACTTGCCACCTAGCGTTCTAATACCTTTGCATAATACTATCCCTCTCTGTTGTCTCAAGCCTGGGGTCGGCCCCTACTTGGTTTCGCCGCTGTCCCCTGAACTGTCCCAGTTCCTATTGCGATGCTTTTGGCGGGTGGGACGATCTGAGCGCGATCACGAATCTGCATGTATTTCCGAGGAACGATAAACATGATAAATACGAATTTGCGACGACAGCTACAACACGATTCGAGCATTATGAACTGGGGGCCTGCGAGGGCTCTGGTGCGGGCTGAGGAGGGGGTGTGGGGATGATCTCGTCGAGGAAGCCAGGCAGGAACCGCTCGATCCTCTCGTGCGTAGCCGCCCAAAGCGCCACTTGACGCTCCTCGCGGGTATCCTCCGGCGATGTGGGCGGGACAAGCAGGCCTGTCGCGTTCATCACGAGCAGAACGTTCTTTAGCGACTCTGGGATGGCCTCGTACTGCAAAGCAAAAATTAGAACGTAATGATCCCGAATGAGTCAACAGGAACGTACCAGCTGGTCGTGTCTATCGACGTGCATCAAGCGATCTAGGAGATCGAGTACCTGGATCCACAATACGCGGATGTCGGCCGTCTGATCCTCGCGCGCCTCAAATTGCATGAACGCCTTGCAGAGTAACGCGGACGCACGCAAGCGCGTTTCTGGCAGACCCAGTGGGTCGCGCAGCAGCGTCTGTGGCTTAAGAAGCTCATCTAGAAGGGGAAAGATGACGCGGTTGAAGATCTCCTCGATCTGGTTGTGGTTGCCTTCGTCTATCGGGAGGTGAGGCCCGAGAAGAATGCGCTGGAGATGAACAAGCGCTGCGTGTCTAATCTCCCGCGAGGTATTGGAGGACTGGTGCGCTAGAGAAGCCAGTACAGGGAGCCCAAATTGGCGCCAGACTAAAGGGTATCAGACGCTACGTCGACCATGCAGGGCAAGTGCGACTTACCGTAATTCTTCTGTAGGCTTGAGGTTTCCGCAAACCGAGACCAGAACTTCTTGAGATCGGCAATCATGTCGATCGCTTTTCGTCCTCGTTCTACGATCGGAGAACTGTATCACCGCCACCGTTAGGCCCGGGCAAAGCATAGCCAAAAAGGTGCTCACTTGGAAGCATTCAAGGATTGTGTCCGGCGACCCTGCTGCTGAGCATCCACTGCGATGTCCGCGACCGATGCGAACTCATCCAAGGCGTTCACTAGTCCCGCGAAGTTGTCTGGTGTTACAAACTGCTCGGGGCCATCCATGGAGAGGGCTGACAAGATGTCGAAGGACTGCCTTGAAGCATCCGGGTGAGATATTGTTGACCGCAGAAGGGCGAAGACAATGTTCCATTCCGTTTGGGAGCGAATGATATCCCGGTGTTGTTGAAGAATCCGGGTGAGGCCACTTACGACCTGCTCCGCCACTGAGCTTGCCACTGAAGGAGGCAAGCGAGCAAGCAGGTCGAATGAGAGGTAAATCTGGTCGTGGAGGGTTTCCTGAAGATATGTGAGTAAAAATGATGCGTGGTGCTGGGAGGGAACTTACGCGTTCAGCAAGAAGGGGGCATAGGCGTAACAAAGCAACGACGGCACGTTCTATCAGTAGAACACTGTATTGCGTGGGGGTAGAAAGAAGGGCGGACAAGTGCTCAAACACGATAGGCCTGTAATTATCATGTTAGTTGCGGCATAGTCCCGAACTGTTTTGCACCCACCAAACGTCTTCGATATATTGCGGTGTCTGGAGAGCGATGCTAACCATCGTCTCCAGCAGGTAAACGGATGCTGGGTCATATGGCAGCGCGTAGAGCGAAGGCTGGGTCGTTCCCGGAGCCGCCGACACGTCATCGGACTCGAGCTTCAACCTTGACACTGTCCTCTCATGGGCAAGCGCTTCCAAGGCACGGACTGCTGCGACTAGAGGTTCTGCTTCGAGCTGCCTGTTATCGGGGTCAGCAACAAGACTGGTCAACGAATGTGGTCAGTGGTACTTACATAATCTGGGCATACAACTCGTCCAAACGACATGTAGATATGCAGTCGATTGTACACAGGGTGTTCTCAACGTCGGAGTCCGTTGCGTCGGGGACAAGCGCATCCGTACTGGAACCATAGGGCGTCATCAAGTACGAAGACAAGGCGGACAAAAGACCGTCAGATCGCGGTGGCACCCGAGTGGGTTGGCTTCGTCGTAGTGGTATTATCGATGCGCCGCCCAGGAAATCCTCCATCTGGAGCATGCGGGATGGCAAGAGTGAGTGCAAGAAGAGCGTCTGGAACATCTCGAAAATCTATCGATAGGTAGGTGAATGTACGTCGAGTAACTGTTTATGTTGACACGCACCTGCGTCCACCCTTCCCTCAGAGCATTGGCATTGCCGTTGACAATGTTGAATAGAACCACGGCGGCGAGTTGTCCCTTGAAGTTGGTCCCGAACTTCACGGAAAGAGATGACACAGTCACAGGCTGTCCATCGACATCGACCATAGGATAGTTCGGTACTTGGGCGGGTTGTGCGTCGGACAGCAAGGACGTCGCTTGAGACAAGGAGATGACGACAAAGTCGAAAACATCCGGCATGCTAAAGTGACGTGCCAAGGTTGCGCACTGTCGAAAACCAGCAATCGCCCGTTCAATGATGTAGTCCTCGTCGAAAGTGATAAACGCATATGCAATGGCGGATACAACCGGACGCCAGACGTTTTTGAACATATCTGCGTCGAAGAGCACTGTGTTGCACATGATGAACTCGCCTGCACTCTGAAGTTAAGCATCCATGGAATGAAACACACAACATTAGTTTACCTGATTGCCGTGTACGAGCCAAGAGTTCCTTCCAAGCGTACTCAAATCCGAGCTGCCCAGTGTGTTCTTCGGGCATGACGATTTCTCGTTTCCGCACTGACTCAAAGATATCTCGCTACGGCGACTATGAGATTACGTTATAGGCCGCAAGTACAAACAGACACGTACCAAATATTCAGGCGAGAAGTCTGAGCCTTCGTTAACTCCCTTCAAATTACGCATATAGTCCTCCAAGGTCATACGTTTCTACAAAGAAGTCAAACTCTGGCTCTCGAACATCTGTCCGCGGTACTCACCCGGACTTGCGGATTGTGTTGATCGGTGTTGAGCATGATTATCGAGTAGGCTAGAACGTACACCGCATCCTGTGATTTGACCTCCTCTGATAGAAGAATGAGGGGGAATCCCAAATCTCTAGGATTTAAGGCATACCGGGCTCGGTGGCAAAGTACACCTCGGCGAACGTCTCTGTGATTCGAGCAATTTGCTGCGCCTCTCCAGGCAAACGGAAAGTCTCCAACAGCTCGCGCATAGCTTCGGCAACGGGTTTCTGAGGTGATTCAGCTGATGACGGTAGGTCGCAAGAAAATGGAAACGCACACCCTTGAAATCCAAGATTCTCATGAACTCCTTCAAAACCTCGAGATTTTCGGGCCTCGAGATGAAGTCCCCGAGAAGTCGCTTGTCAAGATGTGCGGAGTTCTTCAAGAAAGTCGCCAAGCTCACAGCGCGGGACTGGGTGGGATCGCTGTAGATGAGCTTGTTCTCTTCCAAGAACGCCAGCCCTGTTTTAGGTTTAACATTAAAGCGCGACGCGCCAGCGAGCAGTAGCTTCTTCTTTGACTTTGTATGCTGCAGTTCTTCCGGCCGCGGGAATTGCTGCTAAAAGCTTTAATCTGCGGCACAACATATCGGAAGGGTTATGGGTAGCTTACCGAAGGCCACGCTTGACTTGCCTGTCCGTAAGTATTTCGAGTTAGACATGTACAATGGATGAAAGAGTAGTGTACCGACACCTTCAGCCCTCGAGGCCATACGCCCAACGAATGCGAGGACCAGGTCGAGACATAGGTACTGAGAGTTCTGCAAATGATAGTCGTGACCTCCGACAGTCTGTGCCGGGTAGATGCCCTGCAATCACAGATAGGTCAATACGTAGATCAACGCATATGCAGGTAAGTTACCTTGGCAGAGAACTCTATCAGTCGCTCGAACATATTCTCGCAGTTCATGTCGCAGTCATAGTTCACATAGAGATCAACCATGAAGCTAGGGTGGCGAGACATTTGGCATAGGGTCTCCAGAAGTAGCTCACGGGTATCTCCCCGCGCAGGAGCAGTCAGAAGACGTGGGGTAGAGGGAGCCTTTTCAGTATCGGATTCCGAAGGAGTCGGCCCTAGATGAGGTGTAGATGGCGCCGAGCTTCCAGGCCGAGATGCGTTAGTCAGAGCCTTCTGAGCTAGTGGTAGACTCTTAGTCGACGAGCCAGCAGGAGGTGCAAGTCTGTCGATGGTAAAAGCCAAAAAGAGCTCCTGTTGGAGTTTCAATTTGGGTCGCATGGTTTCGAACATTGTCGCGATAGTGCGTAGGGCGGTCTGGAGAACCACAGGATGATCCGAGCGGGCAAGCTGGAAGAGGAACTTGCACCCGTGATCAAGAATAAGGGTGGAAAGGGAAGGATACGCGCATATACGCGTGCCGGCAACTTCAATGGCGACATTGAGCGTTCGTAAGGCCGTTAGCCGCGTAGAATCAGTATGCGCCTGGTCGTTGGGGTCAAGTATGTTAATGAGAACACGTAACAGTTCAAGAACTGCTGGTAGACCGTCTGACCACCAAACCCTCAGTACGAACCAAATTTGGCATTCAATACTACTCACACGCTGGGCGAGGTACTGTAGGGGTTGGGGGGACTTCCTCTTCTACTTGAGCGGAGGGTGACGCAGGAACTGGGGGCTCGACGTCGTCGCCATGTTCGTCGGAAGGCGTATGCCCTTCCGAAGGTGGACCAGAAGTAGATACAGACATTTTCATCTCCCCAACTTCCGTGCCATCATTGTCGGCGACCTTACGTTCCTCTAATTCTGGGTCGAACTCGTATAGGCGCGCGAACACTGTTCTCACCAACTGGTGGAGCGTTCCCTCTGCGGACCGCCTAAGGATCTCTGAAGACATTGTCAATTATAGGGACCGCAAACACGGCTTTACGAGACCTACCACTAAGGCGCATCTGACATGATGTGGTAAGAACAGTCTCTAACATCTCACAGACCTCAATGTCTCCCAGGTTCCGTCCCACACTTCCGCACATTGCGTCCTGTATCACTGCCATGATCTTCAACAGCGTCACTTCGTCCCCTGACGAATCGCTCGCTTCGAACTTGCAACTTGACAATGCCCCGCTGAGTTCCGTCAATGCACTTGGTAGAGAGGTGGCCTCGGCATGGACGAGTCCACACAGGAAGAAGTTATGCAGAGCCGTAAGTGCCGAAGATGTGATGGGCCCCGTGGATAATGGCGACCTGATGATAGCTAGGAAAGGAGAAAGGAGCGTACTGAGAGGTAGGGAGTGTATGTCTGCCCATTCCTTTGCGGTAAACGCATGCCCGAGGAGAGAAGGGGGCAACAAACCTTCTATGTCCTTAATAAGTAGCTTGAGGTCTTGAAAGCCCATCATAAGTTCCTGTTCTGTGCTACCGCGACTCGACGCGTAGGTATTGACTGTTGCCTTCGATACCCTCAGTCCCAAACTACTAGCCAAGGTAGAGTCGCGTGAGGTAAGTGAAGGCGTTGAGAGGGCCCATCTAGAGTTCTTGCGCATTACGGACGTGACTGAGAGTATCTCCGAAAGCAGAATATGTTTTGCGGAGACCGCATAGGCCGTTGATGGGCCGGGGACAGGGAAGTCCATGTCGTCCGACGAGAGGTGTATGCGCAGAAGGCGGCGTGCAGAAAGAGTAAGTATGTAGAGTCCGTGTGCACGTATGCGAGACGTGTCGCTTGCAGCCACTTCACTTCCGCTTTCGGAAGGCGGCTGTTTATTTCACAAGCCCTTACCAAACACACGGCACCGTTCGTTAACAGCACACTTCGTACACCTCTTCGCAGCAGCAAGGGGAAGAAAGTCCAGAGCGACATCGATAGTGCAGGATACAATACAATGTAAGTAGAAAACATCTTTACTGCCCAGATCCAGCTGCCTGCGACATGGCAGCCTGCCCTGCGGCGGTCGCAGCCAATCTCGAACGCTTTCGTTCAGCCTCTGTAATTCATAGTCAGTCATGTTACACATCACGAGCTGCTTGGTATACTCACCGGCTTCTTTCTCGCGCTCGATTTCAGTGACGATAGCCTCAATTTGCGACAAATCGAGACTCTGTCAAGCCGTTAGTGTCATAGCCTAGATCAGAGATGTAAGGATATACCGTGATCTTAGCATAGCTCTCCATGACCGTGATCTCGATGTTCTTAGCGCCCGTCTGGACGACCTCCAGCAGACTCTTGACAGTCAACTTGATAGTCTCCTCTCGTGACATCTCATCCTTGTGATTCTTCTCCAAGAACTCGCGGACGGTCTTCGATGAGCGTCCGATGGCGTTTGCCTATAGCGTCGAGGTATAGGTGATGCGTACAGAGTGATATTATCGACGCATACCTTCCACTCGCTGTAAATGCCTCCAGGTTCTGTTTGGTACAGACGCGGCCGCGTGTCGTTGGGATCAAAGCCGACGATAAGGGTCGAGATACCAAATGGCCGGACACCGCCAGATTGGGTATATTTCTGCATTTGTGTTTAGCGCGACGGCTCCACAGGGAAGACAAGACGTTAGCCACCTGCTGAATGCCAGCGATGTGTCTTGTTATATATTCTACAGTAACGGGGTCTTCTACCGTTAGGCGATGACTCTGACATTCTGTCCGCGCTTTGTCGATGAGGACACGACCGTCAGCGGTGAGACCTATAATGTGCTTGTCAATAATCACGGCGAGAGGACCAGCATTGGTCCACGCACCTGCAAACGCGAGACATATGTGATCATCTAACATTGCGACCTTGCGCACGGTGCGAGGATCTTGCAGCTGTAGGACAGATTTCTTCTCCACGCCTAGAACAACAACGTCCTTCCCGCGTACGCCCACCTGCAAGAAAGATATAGATTAACACGCACATGAGTAGGGAGAATTACGTACGGCACAAGTACCCTTTCTCACAGCTTCCAAGGCATACTCAACCTGGCATGCAGATGACAATGAGTACACCCTACTCTTAGGCAATCCCGCGTCTGGTACAGACCTGGAACAAATGCCCATCCGGAGAGAAGACAGTAAGGGCTATAGCATCAAGTTAGATACCTTGAATCGTGAGCGTACAGCACAACGTACCGCGATCGTATGACCTGGACATGGTGAAGGGGGGTGGTAAGCTAGCGAAAGCACTAGGACAAGCTTCGAGCCTCTCAGCACGACGCGCGTCGAGCTTGCGTCTCCTCGTGACGCTTGGCACGTGATAAAATCACGCTCATTCCGGACGCGACGCGGGGGCGCTAATTCTGTTCTTACTTTGGCACCACCACCGAAATCGCCCCTGCCGCGGTCACAGCTTCCGCTAACACCTCTTCGCATATCGTAGGGACACTGAGAGCTTCGGGTGATTTTTCCAAACATGAAAGGTGGTTACACGGATGACGATGTAGAGTTTGTAGCTTACGGTCACCGGTACGCATTTCAATCAGACCCATCATGGATACCACGGGCTTACACACCTTCTCAGAGACAAGACGATATGCCAGCTGTGTTCTTCAGATCTGACTGCGCTGACAACCTCTGAAAAACAACTACATTACGAAAGTCACTTCTCCGGCCAATCCGCCCGCAAGTACCGTGACCCAACCATGTAGCCACAATGTTCACCGGAAACTTTTTAGCTTCTGGGTCAAGTACGATTCTCAGTGGTAACGGTGCAACAGGGTCCGGATACCCTCAAAGCCTGCCTCAATTGCCGGAAAAATCCACCTCTTCATCGAAGTCGCGGTTCAAACCACCCTCGCATTATGTGCAGAAGGTCATCTCGATCGAGAAAAAGAATACCTTCTGGCACTCCTCCATGACGTCCGAACCACCCCCCAATTTTACTCCAGGTGAATACTGTTCTGTGCGCAGCGCCGAACAAATCCCTGTGTTCTACTGAAATGTCCTCCTAGGTCTGATACCCGTACTCAAGAAAGCTCTTTCCAAATCACACGACAAGGGCAACACACACAGAGCCTGGCTAGCCTTCGAGCGTTCAGTTCACGTCAGTTCTCAAGGTTGGGACAAAACATGGGGTTGCGGGTTCGCCTAAGCTTTGGTCACACGTTTGAGGCTGAGGTACTAACGAGTAACTCTACCTTTAGATATCGAAATTATCTCATGGCATGCGTCGCGCTCATGGATCAACAGCAACAACCCCTATATTTCCCCCTTTTAGACGCGCCCAAGCCTCCTGGTATCCGAAATATGCAAGAGACGATAGAAGAGGCTTGGCGAAACGGTTGGTTGTAACCTGGGCCAAAGCACCCTCATCCTCATTGCTGCCGCAGGTTTTGACAGGGAAGGGGCTATTCAGCTTGAACACGATATAGTAGACACCTCCAAGTGGATAGGTACAGCAGGTAAGTACAAGTAACATATTTGGGTGGAGCGTGCGTATAATATTTGGCCATAGACATATATGTTGTGTTCACATATAGAGGCATACCGTGAGTACCCCCGTGCGAGGCAGCCAACCCGATCCCTAATCTCAGAGCACCCTACCATCCCAGAGCGCAGCTTGTCGACTTCGACAACTTGGCAGGAGGTCTGCCCCCCCTAACCCACATTAGATGTGAAGCTCACACATCGCCCCAGGTGTAGAGCCACTTCTGCAATGGATTAGCGACTATTTCTCGGGCGGGGACAAGCAGTCGAAATCGGCAACTGTCGAGCAAGCCCTGCGTGGCGCCAGCCCCGTTGTAGTGACAAATAGGATGCCGATTATCTTGCAACATGAGGGCCATTCACGGACTATTGTCGGATGCGAGCTTGTCAAAGACGGCATTATCAACCTTCTGACGTTCGACCCTGCCAAGTGGGGCCACTCAACCATTAACACATTTGTTGCTCACTCACGTTGACCGTTTGCGCAGGAAACCGTCACCGAGTATTAGGAGTGCAGGCCTGCGTAACCACAACCCCACACGGCAGTCCGACTCTTTGAAGACCCTCCACAAAGTAATGCATCCCGTCGAGACGATGAAGTCCAAGAAGCGCAAGAACGCACCCGAGTCTCCCTCCAAGGCGAGCGGAAGCACTAAGCGTAAGCGACCGAGCGACCCGGGCGAAATCATCGTGATCGAGTCTGACTCCGAGCAAGACGAGAAGCCATCTGCGAGCACATTGCCCACCGTGCAATCCGGCGAACCGAATCCGGGCGAGGTCTTGAAGTTCTTCCGGATAGACGCTAAATCGTTGAGGTCAGTTTGTGCCCGTGTGCCGTACAATAATCCACGCTCATCGTTGGCTTCTGGGGCCGGGCCGTACAGGAAGAAGGACAAGTACCAAATTTTGTACTTTCCTCTCAACGATCCACTCACCGAGAAGGAGAAGCTTCGGAGGCGCATCGTGACAAGTGAGAAGATTTCTTAGTGGACCATTCACGCGGACTTTGCAGCCGCCGCAATAGTTCCTTCGGTCTCATCTGATCAGTGCTTATATTATGTATTATACCTAGTATTGGGGTACTTTCACACTTTTCCCTGGGTCTGATATCGTTAATGCATGAGTTAGCTGGGAAAGAAACATAGGAACGACTAATGCTACACGTGTAGGAGACTCGGAGAGTGAGAGCACAAAACACAATGAGGGGATCTTAGAGTGATGAGAACATGATGAGTGGTCGGGCGTACTAAATGTCGTAGGGCTGGTGAACCACGTGAGCATAGTTCAGACGGAGAAACTGAATCGCATTGGCTTACCTCAGTGGGATGAAGCTCTACATCTCATGCAGTGGCCATTACTATGTCAACAGGGCCTTCATTGTCCACCGCCATGGGTTCTTGAGCTGTCGGTTGTTCACCAGACAATGGCATTATCTCTAATCCCGCCACGGCGAACCGCAACGCCCGCTCCCAAGCTTGTTCCACCATATACCCACCCGCACGCATGATGCCATCGCGGTCGCGGCGCACGGCGTCGCTCACTGGGTCGTGGTAGCTCTCGCGCATCTTGTACATGTCGTCGTACGCGTACCAGTTGTCCTGCAGAGGCACGTGTGGCACGTCAGGGACGACCGTGCTTTGCGCAGCTCGCGAGCGGAGGAGGCCTGCGCTGCTCTGAAGCATGTTGTACCCGGACGAGGACGACGCGCGCGCGGAGGCGCGCTTCTGGGCTTCCAGGCGCGATTTGGCGACGAGTCGCGCCGCGTCCTTGTCGCTTGTCTCGAGTTTGTCGATGATAGCTTGTTTGCCCTTTTCGCGTTCTGCGCGCTCCTCTTCCTCGAGTCGTCTAAGCTCTTGGGCGCGCATTTCACGTTCTTGCCTCTCCATCTCTTCTTGTTCCTGTAGGTAGCGAGCGTACTCCTCTTCTCGCTTAGCGTTGAGTTCAATGAGGGCAGCGTTCTCTTTGCGATACTGGGCAATTCTGCCCTCTGTCTCAGCGACGTCGATGTCGTTGATGAGGTTGAAAGCTGTTGAGAGAAAGTAAGCATAACACGATCACGAGCTATTAAACGCAATTCGCAACATGTACGAAGGTTGCAGGTATCAGCGGGAAACTCACTAATGTCTTCCACCATTTCGAGATAGTCGTTATACGAGCGTAAATCTACGAAGTCTTCTCGTCGCTTGTTGAATCTAGGCACCGTTAGGACGCGTCTTCGCTAGCTACATATATGCGCACTCTTTCGTTATCCTGCGTCTCACGGCAACTTCCTTTTCGACGCCGAGGTCTTCGAAGGTCTGAGGAGTAAACGCCAGTTTGCGTAGGATTTTATTGCATATAGGGCATGGTGCAGGCCCTAGGGTGAACAAACGGTCTATACACGATTCGCACCTACTCGCGAAGTGATTTGAGCGCGACATATATCCGATACAGGAAGGACAAACACACATCTTGTGATAGCATGCACTGACTAGGAGACGTAATTTTGGATTCAAGTACCTATCCGACTTGCACACTGGACACTGGTCGTCCATGGACTGCGACCTGGGGTGAGCACGTTCTCGAGGTTGATATATAGCATATGCATACAAAGTATTCGCTCGTGCGCCCAGATGGATCCTTCACTCCCCCATTGAAGATCGTAGTCGAAGTGTTTTGAGACGCATGCGGCGTGCTGTTTCTTGTGTTGGAAGCTGTAGACGGGCCTGACTTGCGGATGATTGTGCCACGGAGCCATCCATTACGTTGAGCCATTATGACAATCAATATGTATGATGAGTACACGGGGGATTTTCAGTGACGAGAAGGACGCAGAGCGAAACCCGAGGGTGTTGTTCTGCTCCAGGTCTCAAGAGTCAAGTGTGGAGTGGCAGCAAGGCTACTAAGCGCGTTTAGACGCGTATGCACTTACTATGATTGGCTGAGCGGTGCCTGACAAGGTAAGAGCTTGGCGTCAGCGCACTGACTTACTACCTTTCTTCCTTGATTCCTGCGTGCACTGCTGGCGAACGTTTGCGCCGTATACTTCGGCTGCGCCGTCCAGAGCTCGTTCTACTATGAGAGTGAATTACGCTCGAACACGACAGCTTGTCAGCGATCGTGTAAGCTGGGTAGTACCTAGTAATATCCGTGGCGTAAGCAATATCATCTATATACCCGGACTCATCCAGCACTTACCTTGAAAGCACCCCGCTCTCCCACTATAAATTAGGCTTGTCTGACGCCCCGACCTTCTCATCGTGGCTTCGCTCTACCGCATTGTGTTCTTCGCGCTTTCAGTGCTATCTGCCGTCATCTTGTTCCGATCTAAGGGCTTGATTTCTCGCGTCCTCGCGCCGCTATCTCTTCGCGCCATGTCCTCAGCAAACAGCTCCAATACGACACTTCCAAAGACTCGGGCAGAATGGAAGAAGGCGTTGGATGAACTGCCTCCTACCCCAGAAGACATCCCCGCTTTCTTCTTTGGCCATGGCTCTCCGATGCTCGCGTTCCCTGAGAACGAGGCAGGCCGGATGGGAGACGCCATGAAGACTATGGGCCCGAAGGGACCTCTGGCCACCTTCCTCAAGGATTTTGGGCCCGCACTACTATCTAAGTATAAACCCAAAGGCATCGTGGTGTTCAGCGCCCACTGGGAAACAATTGGAGAGCGTCTCGGTATGTCTTCTCTGTGGGATGCGACCAGTGTAATTAAACTCAGGACGTTCGGAACAGTGACCGACTATGGGGATGAGAACCCACTCTTGATGGATTACTACGGGTTCCAGCCTGCACTCTATCAGCTGAAGTTCAAGTCGCGCGGTGACTCAACGCTGTCAAAGCGTGTCGTTGAACTGTACAAGGGTGTAAGCTTGTTCCGATACACATGACGTCATAGTATTCCATCCAACATCCACGCTCTTGACCCTAGGCTGGATATCTCGCACGGACAACTTCGAAACTAGAGGCGCGCGGGGAAGATGGGAGAGGATTTAGCGGCCCCGGCCTTGATCACGGCGTCTTTGTACCCTTCCGATTGATGTTCGGAGAGGAGTTCACGGACATCCCTATCGTCGAAGTGTCGATTGATGGAAGTTTGGACCCCGAAAAGAATTGGGCTTTGGGCGAAGTCGTGGCGCCACTGAGGTGGGTGGACAGACGGCCGCTCTATTGCTTCTTTGTTGATACCTCCGATGCAGGCGGGAGGGCATTCTTGTTCTCTCCGGTGGCTTGCTGATCCACAACCTCCGAGATATGGCATCATTCTCGGAGGCACACGCCAGCAGCCTGGTCAAGGAGTTCAACCAAGCCATTTTGGACGCGATGACGCTGACAGACGTGCGTGTCCGCTCTCATTACGGTTCAACATGTGGTGATTAATTGCATGCTGAACGCAGCCCGCGGCGAGGAAGCGAGCTATGCTTGAGCTGGTCAAGCACAGAGGCTTCCGCGCGGCACACCCACGCGCGGACCATTTTGTGCCGTTGTACATCGCTGCCGGCGCCGGGGGGTCTGACGTCGGCGTCAAAGTTTTGTCTGCTATCTACGGGGCCCCGACGTTTGCTTTTGATTTGTGAACTTTGGACTTGTTCAACGGATCTGCGTTCGTATACGAGAAAATTGCATTCCCGGTGGCCTGCAAAAGCGACACATGAGCACCCGAGACTGACGTGTGTCGCCGCGGGTTGCTCGGTTCCAACGACCGGGTGCAAAGAGGAGGAGGAGGAATTGCCGGCGGCGGGTGCGGAGAGCCACGTGGCGGAGTTGAATCGGGCACTGGCTGAGTTCGGCTGCTAATACAGCAACTCTCCGTTGATCAACGTTGACCGACTACCGACCGTCTCTGTATTCTACTCTGCGGCCCACATCGCCTTGCGCAGTGCGCACAGTCCTCCTCTCCGGCGCGCAGAGGTATTGTCCAATTGCTGTCCTCTCCGCCATCGCCCCGCCTCTCATCACCCTCCGGCGTTGCAGAACACTTCATAGCCCTCTGATCCCATCGCTGCTGAACGGACTGGTCAAGCCTCCCGCTCGCCCATCTCGGTCTTTTCCTGCCTCAGAACCCGATGTATTGAGCTACAACGCTGTATCCCTGCTGCCCCTAATTATTTCCAAGGTAAGAGCGTTTCACCACACGTGTCGTAGCGGAGATTCTGTCTTCCGCCGCGGCTGACAGTTCCTTGTCGCAGCCGCCAGATCGCCAGGCGAGTAGGCGTTTACCCCATTATCCTCATTAATGTCCGCCAGAAACATGGAGCACTCCATCTACCCCGCGTTCCGGTCCGCCTCCCTCCCCAGCCATACCGCACTTGCCCTCTCTACCACCCCCGACTCGGGCGTGTTCCGACGCGATTCGGACTGCATGCTCAGCGAGGGTCCGATCACTCCACCACTTTCTCCTGGCCGCAGTGACGACGGCGAATCAGGTATCATCGTGGACGCCGAGCCCCGCTACAGCGGTCCCGGACGCCAACTGGAACCATCCGCTGTACGCGTGCATTATTCGGAAGCCACCCAGGCGCGACGGAGCCAGCAGCAGGGCGACGGCATGGACGTAGATCGTAGGCCCTCGTTGAGCTCTCCACGACCTCCGCAGAGGCATCTGGAGGATGAACAGTCGCATCTAGAGAAAGGCACGCTAAAGTTGACGGACTTTGAGGTAAAGGGCACACTGGGTGAGCTCTGACTTCCCTCTCCCCCGGCGAGCACCTACCGATATAGGAAATAGGTACAGGCACGTTCGGTCGCGTGCTACTGGTCCGACTCCGAGGCAACACATCACAGTCCACGAACAATTGCTTCGCCTTGA
The DNA here is from genome assembly GCA_001302255.2 of Trametes hirsuta. Lineage (NCBI taxonomy): Eukaryota > Fungi > Basidiomycota > Agaricomycetes > Polyporales > Polyporaceae > Trametes > Trametes hirsuta. The sequence continues at coordinate 1,667,636 of CP019376.1, forward strand.
AGGTGTTGCGCAAAACCGAAATCGTGCGACTTCGCCAGGTGGAGCATGTGAACGCGGAACGATATATCCTATCACGTGTCCGGCATCCCTTCATCGTTGACCTCTACGCGACATTCCAGGACAGCCTGAACGTGTACATGCTAATGTCCTACGTCCCTGGTGGCGAGCTGTTCACCCACCTAAGACGTGCAAAGCGGTTCTCGGCTGACGTTACTCGGTTTTATCTCGCGACCATCATTCTTGCTTTGAAATACCTCCACTCCTTCAACATCATATACCGTGACCTGAAGCCAGAAAACCTTCTCCTAGACTCCCGTGGATACCTCCGACTTACAGATTTCGGCTTCGCGAAAATAGTAGACGACCGTACATGGACGCTGTGTGGCACTCCCGAATACCTCGCTCCCGAGATTATCCAGTCCGACGGACATGGGAAGGCTGCCGACTGGTGGGCCTGTGGAATTCTCTGCTACGAGATGGTAGTCGGCTACCCACCTTTCTTCGACGAAACCGCGTACGGGATCTACGAGAAAATACTCAAGGGTAGAATCCACTGGCCGAGTCATGTCGACCCGCTCACAAAGGACATCATCAAGGCGTTCTTGCACCCAGACCGTAGCAAACGGCTTGGTAACCTGATCGGAGGTACCCAGGACGTCCTGGATCATCCCTGGTTCCGTGGGGTAGACTGGGACGCGCTCGAGCGGCGCGAGATTCGGGTGTGTAAACCAGGCTTTCCCTCAGCCACAAAAAACTAAACGCTCATAATTACCTAGGCACCCATCATCCCACACGTCGCAACCGTGGACGATACCCGGAACTTCTCACATCTGCCGCTACCCCCGGCCGAGGAGATTCCAGGCCTCATTCGCGAGGAACGCCCTCCGTCTCTCCAGGAGCGACTCGAGCCTGTGGCATACCAATTCTTAGAATTCTAGTGGGCAATCCGAACATCCCCCTGCCTCAAGTTCGCCGTCAGGTGGCACCCGAAGCCTGGCCGGCGAGGCGATCGTTCAGACCCTCCCGTGCGGGCTTGGGGTGCTCTCTGTCAGGGCAACCACTCTCGGATAGTCCCCGATCACCCCTTCTCTTTCGTTCATCTGTTCATACATTCATTTCTTAAGCTATCTGACTTCGGTCGACTTGTTGGCTTGGCACGTGCGTTTTCCGTATGCATCTCTGAGTCTCAGTGTTTTGCCCTTATCACCCTGTGCGTCGGACCGTCACCTATAATTTTGCGCTATCTCGCATACCCCACTCCCTCGAGTTGTATCCCTTCGTTCCCGGTACCCGTCCTCGGCTGAACCCCCTGTGTATGATTCTCCGTTTTGAGGTCGATCGGATCGTGTGATTGCAGCCACCTACCGTCCTTTCCCTCCTGCACGCTCCCTATAATCTCTCAGTGTTTGGTTCTACTGCTCTTCGTGTGTATATTGTTTCTCGTCTCGTCGGTTCGGTTCGGGTCTTCCTGGCTCTCGGTACTGTATCCAGGTTTATTGCTGTATTTTATTGCGGTATTGGGAGCTGTCGCGCTCCAGAAAACACATATCATAGACTTTCTGCGGTGTGCTGCGCAGAACTACGCTGCACCTTTGTATTCTCTACATCGCGTGTAACGTGTCCAACGCTGTGAACGTTGTTGCAGCCCCACAGACGCCCGGCGGTGAGTAGAAGCAGGATCTCGATCGTATTTCCTAAATTTCTCCAGATACGGGCGCCTAGCTTCGCGGCGACCTCACCAACAGTTTCCAGGCTTACCCCGATCTTTCTTCCTCTCTTCCATCTCTTTTTACGCTCAGAATGGGTCGTAGGCGCAAACACCGCACACATCTCAAAGGCGGCGTGGCTTCAAATCCAGGCTCCGCCGAGGGCGTTCCCAAGTCCTTCGTGATCAAGCATGGGCAAGTCGGCCATTCGCTCTCCCAGCTCGTACGGGACGTGCGTAAAGTCATGGAGCCCAACACCGCGAGCCGGCTCAGGGTCAGTCTCCTCGTAATTCCTTTCTCCCCGTGTCGGACTGTGTCTCTCAACTCGGGCTGCAAGTGAAGGAACGTGCAAGGAACAAGCTACGAGACTTCCTCACGATGGCCCCCGCGCTCGGGGTGACGCACCTGCTAGCGTTCACGCTGACGGACGTCGCCCCGTCGATGCGCATCGTGCGTCTGTCTGCGGGTCCGACGCTCAGCTTCAGGGTGGAGCGGTATAGTTTGATGAAGGATATGATCAATGCGTCCCGGAGAGCACGCAGCATGAGCACCGTCGAGTACCTCAGCCCCCCACTAGTGAGTTTGCTTTGCCTTTCGTATTACTCGTTTTAGCTAACATCTTCCGCCGCTCAGCTCGTGCTCGCCTCCTTCCCCCCTCCCTCGCCAACAACTCCACCACACCTCACGCTCATGATGAAGACGTTCCAGTCCATGTTCCCCCCGCTCGCACCGCAGGCGCTCTCGCTCTCCTCCGCCCGGCGCGTCGTGCTCGTGCACTACAACGCCGAGCGCGGCACGGTCGACGTCCGGCACTACCTCATCACCGTCAAGCCGTACGGTGTCTCGAAGCGCATCCGCCGCGTCCTCGAGGGCGCCTCCGCTTCCGCCGCGCACGCGCACGGACACGGACACGGGGCGACGCTCGACCTGGGGAACGAGAAGGACGTAGCGGACTTTTTGCTGCGCAAGCGCGGCGAGCCGGGCCCGTCGAGCGATGGGTATGAGAGTGCGGCGTCGTCGGCGTCGAGCGTAGCTGGGGACGACGGGGACGCGATCGACCTCGCGGACGACTATGTGGGGCGGAACAACAAGAAGGGTCAGAAGCGCGCGGTAAAGCTCGATGAGATCGGACCCAGGCTTGAGCTTCGGCTCATCAAGGTCGTGGAGGGTGTGCCAGGAAAAGAGGGCGGCGTGCTGTACCATGAGTTCGGTAAGTGTCCTAGCAATCTGGGGATGTGTGGTTAGGCGCTAATGCGTTTGTTCACTGTGCAGTAAAAAAGTCGAAGGCAGAAGCCAAGGCTCAGAAGGCAGAGCATGCGGCGAAGGAGAAGCTCAGGAAGCAGCGGAGAGAGGAGCAGGAGCGCAATGTGCAGCGAAAAAAGAAGGATCAGGAGAGCAAGACAAAAGGCAAAAATGCCGATGGCGAGGAGGACGAGGACGAGGACGCGAAGGAAGACGAGGAGATGGCCTCTGCTGGCGAGGAAGAATATAGTGACGAGGAAGTCGATGACGGAGAGGGTGCTTGGGACGAGGACGAGATGATAAGTGAAGATGAGGACTCGGCAGGAGAGGAAAGCGAGAGCGAGGATGAGGTACCATTACCACCGCCTAAAAAGCTCAAGACCAAGAGCAAACGGTGAGCCGTAGATAGTTATAGCGCCATTGTACGTAGCCGTGCTGTTATGACTTTTCGCTTTGTTTGTATCATTGCGTACTTGCATCCAAACGTAGGGGAGTTAGAGTCCGTCAGAAGTGAGTGCAAAATTAAGGCATTATAGAGTACAAGTAGATAGCGGCGGGAGGATGCATCATGACTTTGACTGAGTATTCGCTTGCTTCGCAGGTTCTCCCCATGGTCGACCCGTCCACCGTTGCCAGAACCGCTCGGTGCGCAAGCGAACGCCCTCCCAACTGTCGAGTGCTGGCCGCACGTCCAAGAAAAACGAAACGTTCCTCGAGGCCGGACCACCCCCGTGTCCGGTATAAAAGTCGATGACATACCGCATGCGGTTTCCACAGCGGTCGACGACCCAGTCGTGGCGGTCAAATGGAGGGGAGAATCTGTGGTAATAAATGAGACAGCTGTGATTGGACGGGGCAGGGACGGAAAAGCACGCACCCCAGGAGAGAGTACCACCACGCCCGCGGCGTACGGTCGTTTGGCCGGCCTCTGAAGCTGACGAGCTTGACGCCGCCACACTTGTCGCCGCCCTGGCCGGCCTCCCACTTCATGATCTCCTGCCAGGCGCGCTCGTTCACGGCGTTGTGGATGGGGACGACGACCTTCATGTCGGACTCCTCGGGGTTGTGGTTTTTGCGGGCCATGGCGGCGAAGAACTGGGCCTGCGATGGGTAGACCCAGTTGCCGCCGTCGACGCGGGGTATGGACGACGTCTCGCGGTCGAGGGGGAGGTTAGCGGGAGGGGCGGGTGTATCAGGGAGTTCCGCGGCGCCGTGGCCGTCCTGAGACTGCCGACCGAGGATGGAGGACCATGATGAGCGTGCAGAGTGGTCTACGGGACACTGCTCTTTGGAGGAAGAAGCGAAGGAAGAGTGGTCGACGGGGCACTTGTCTGCTGAGCCGGACGCCATCGTGCGGACTTGGTGTGGAGTCTGTGGACGGAGGAAAGATGGCAAGTGCCCAGCGCCGGACCGCCCGGGCGTCCTCGAGACTGGGAGACGCCCATGGACCGGAGACCGGGCAAGTGATCGACGGGGGCCACTGCCGGAGAGGAGGTTCGCACAGTGCAGAGCTCTCTCAGGCAGCCCTCACTGGCAGCGGTCACCCCGCCCCAAACATGTCTTCTCCACATGACCCTCACGCCCGGCCCCGGCTATATAACTTGGCCTGCCTCTCCACCGCAGCGACTGCTCGCTCCTGGTCATAACCTGTTCGCCCTCCTGTTCACCCCTCAAACCCTCTGCAACAATGCCCTCATCTCCGGCGGTGTTCTCTACGCCTCTCACGAGGCTCTTCCACATAACCCACCCCGTAATGCTTGCCGGTACGTCCTCAGCGTACCGAATGTCAGTCCTCCTGGCGTGACCATGCTTGTAGGTATGAATGTTGCCGCAGGCCCCAAGCTCGCGGCCGCCGTCACGAACGCGGGTGTGTGCACAAACCGGTCTACTTTCTACGACATACGTACTCACACCTTCCGGTTTCAGGTGGGATAGGTGTCATCGGCGGCGTGCGCCAGAGCCCCAAAATGTTACAGGACAATATTGACGAGCTCAAGAGCCACCTCGAAGACCCCAATGCGCCGTTTGGCATTGACCTGCTCATCCCTCAACTTGGGGGTAACGCCAGAAAGACAAATGTCCGCACGGTCCCATGATACGCATCTCATCGTGATGCTGAATACCGCCGCGCAGTACGACTACTCGAAGGGACAGCTCCCGCAGCTCACGGACGTAATCATCAAGAGTGGTGCGAGACTGTTTGTGTGCGCCGTTGGGGTTCCTCCCAAAGACATGGTCGAGAAGCTTCACTCCGCAGGCATACTCGTCATGAAGTACGTCAGGACGCTTTTGCCGTTCCGCATATGCTCACCCGAGGATTGGCGTATAGCATGATTGGGCACCCAAAGGTTTGAGAATTTCACCAGGGGCATGATGTTCTCTCTACTTACGATGTGTAACAGCACGTTTCGAAGGCGCTTGCTCAGGGTACGTACTTCACGGTTATGCATCAGCCTACTTGCCTCATCGGTTCGATAGGCGTCGACATCATTTGCGCCCAAGGCGGAGAGGGCGGCGGCCACACTGGCGAGACGCCGTTCTCGATTCTCATCCCTGCGGTGGTCGACCTCTGCAAGAATGCAAAGAGTCCGCTTACAGGCGAGCCCGTGGTCGTGGTTGCGGCTGGTGGTATCGCCGACGGACGCGGTCTCGCTGCAGCTCTCTCGTACGTGGATGTCCTCTCCGATCGTGCAAACGCCCACTCAGCCCTTCTATTTGATAAGGTATGGCGCTGCGGGCGTGTGGGTCGGAACGCGCTTCGTCGCCAGCGAAGAAGCTGGCGCTCCGAGAGTACACAAGGACCTGGTCCTGAGTGCCGGTTATGACGACGTGTCACGCACAATTATCTATTCGGGCCGCCCTATGCATGTACGCAAGACGCCTTATGTGGCAAGCTGGTTGGTGATTTCTTCACCCGTGTAAATGATTTCACGTGCTGATACATAAGCGCTTTTAGGGATGGCAGGCAACAGGAAATTACTGAACTGACGTCGCAAGGTAAGATTCCTCATGAGGTGGAGCTTGAAAGGCACCCCGAGAAGTCAATGGAGGGTCGCATGTGTACGTTTATTCTGTTTTTGGTCTTTGTGGCACATGTGTTTATCGCCCTACAGGGCTTATGGGCAAGGTCGCCGGTTCGATAAAGGTCTGTATCTCTCGTGGAAAGTCCGAGTTAGATGCTCAATTGGTTTTTGCAGGACATCAAACCAGCAAAGGACATGTAAGGTCTTGCCTTATATCAAAATTCGTGCCTGCCTTAACCTTTCCATAGTGTCGACGAACTAGTGAAGACGGCCGCGGCGAGTCTTCAGAACGCCTCAAGCCATTTGGTCGCTAAGTCCAAACTCTGATGACCACGCACGTTTTCGAGTACTCTGGGGCCTCACCCGTGGATGGGCATGCGTGTCACTGCGAATGTATCACTAGTGCAGGTACTATATAGTGGCAGAGGGCTGTGTGTCTTAATCGTCGTCCATCAATTCCGCCAGTTCGCGCTCTTCCTCTTCTGTCATCCCAGACACCTCCGTGGCCGGTTCCGGCTGAGGTTTCTCTTCTTCTACCTTCTTAGGCAGTGGAGGTGGTGGCTGCAGCAATTCTACGCATGCTCGCAAATCAGCCCCTCTGTCCGACATCGTCAGCCCCTGCCCTTACTCACCATTCAATCTCCACCGGCGAATAGTCCCATCCAAACTCGCACTGACGACCCACGGCTCCACGCGTACCTTCCCCGGCTCCCCTTCAACGGCGGATCGACGCATCCACAGCCGCAGCGCCGTCACATCGTGCCAGTGCGCATCCACCTCCGCCAACAGCTCCGGCGCCTCGGGCGAGGACACGTCGAACACGCGGATGACGTCGCCCGCGCCGGTGAGGAGGTACGGCTCCGCGAGCGGCGTGAGTGCAAGCGGGAGAAGCGCCTTCACAGCTGTCGGGTGCTGGATCGGCGAGGGTGGCTTGGTGGCAGGCGTATTTGCGCCGGGCGTTGGCGCCGGGTGGGGGACGAGTTGGACGGTTTCATCCGTCGACGCTGCGGAGCGTTGAAAGCGTGAGCTGTATGCAACGAGGATGTTCGGGTTGGGGGGACGCCACCTGTCCACAGCTGGCCGTTCCCGTGGACGATGTCGTTTACCCGCGTCCGGTGGTGCTTGAGCTCCTCGACGAGCGTGCTCTGCCACCGCGGCGGTGTCTCGGCATCCTTCTTGACGTCCCAGACTTTGATTACGCCCATTGTGTCTGCGGTGTAGAGAACCGCCGCGCTCTCGGACGTGGCACGGGCCTCGAGCGACTCGACGGGCCGGGTGTGGTCAGTCAGTGAACCAACGGAGGTTAGTGGCTGCCCGTCTGCGACCGTAGAGAGGTCCCTGCGCTGCGTGTGAGCGAAGGCAACTTGCGTGGACTAGCTGGCAGTCGATACCAGAATCGAACGATCTTGTCGGACCCGCTGGAAACCAGAAGTCGCAGCGAAGGTATCACAAGCAGGGCCTTTACGAAGTCGGAATGGGCTGGCGTGGAGGAGATTAACTCCTTCGTCTGCACGTTTATCGTTAGAATTCAATATAGTACGACCGTAGAAAAATAGCACACCTCCACATCCCACACTTTAATCGTCTACACAACGTTCAGTAGCTTCAAACGCATATCTCAGATGAAACGAGCCGTTACTTTGTCCCATGAGCCCGTGATCAGCAGATCCGCCCGCCCCGACCCCGGCTGGCGGTCGACGAAAGCGAGCGACGTCACCGGCGCAGTATGCCCTTTAAACAGCTGTAACGTCTTCCCCGTCTGCCTGAACCGTTCAGCTCAGCGCACGCGACCCCGCTGCGCACCCGGCGGGCGCACCTCCAGGTCGAGCTTCCTGACCACGGTCGTGTTTTCCGCGATCCACGCGACGTTCTCGCGCACCTCGATCGCCAGCGCCTTCCCGGTGATCTCGATAGGCGACCCCACGTCCTTTGTGCGCGCCGCCTTGTCCTTGCGGGCCTGTGCGAGAATCGTGGCACGGTAAGCGAGAGTGGGGGCGGGGACGCGCGCGTCCCAGCGCGAGGAGATGGTGAAACGGCGGGATGACACACTTTCTCGAGGTGCAGCTCCGCCTCAGACCGGAGGAGGTTGGACTTGTCTGCGGGCTGCATGTCTGGAGTGTGCGCGCGACGGTCGACTGCGTTTCACGACAGAGGCTAGCTGGTGAGGCTTGTCCGGCTGTTTGTGCTCAATTGATTCCTGATGGTCGGGGAGCGGGCGCGGCTCAATTTACCGGAGGCTTGCCTTGTTTGGCGTGCACCGACAGAGCGGTGCAGGCGCCTACCCCAGTACGTACTACGATCGCGGCACGCGAGACAGCTCGCCCGGGCTCGGACTTTCCTTCCGCTCTACTCCCGCGCATATTGCAGGAGACGGGTTACCAGGGAAAACGCAAGGTAAATATTTCCATAATGGAAGAAGTGCACCGGCTTACAAACGGCATGTATCCTCCATAGGAAAAAATCTCACTGCGTAGGAGGCCGAGCGCCGAGGAGGAGCGTACCTTCTGCCGTCGTTTAAGTCAAATCGACACAAGATCTGCCCTGGCACGCGAGATTGCCGCAGACACCCCACCCACTCAGGGTTGCGCCTTCCTGATTGTTTCTGAGCGTGAGTATCGGGGCCGCGGACAAAGTTAGTCCGTCTCCCAGCAATCCTACGCGAGGTGGCAGGCCTCCCGTAACCTTTCAACTGTACCACGACGTGGACGCGACCCACTTTGCTCTCTCTTTCTGCTTGCTGAACCGCGTCTCGCTTTGCACCCTACTCACGCTCTTTTATCTGCACAGTCGTTTCTGCATCGTCATGAGTGGCCGGCTTGCTTCTTTCCGGGGTCCGTCCACTCCCACTTCCTCGCCGGTGGCTGCCCGCCAGCCGAGTACGCCTGCGTCTCCTTCAAGATTATCCGAGCTTCCCCACCATCGAACGCTGAGGTCCCAGCTTCTCGAGCTGCGAAATGTTGCATACGAGTGGGAGGACCGCGTGTCTGGGCAGGGCCTGAAAGCCGCGTCCAGTTTAGTCGACGCACGGACAGAGCTCGAGTAGGTGCTACAGTATTTTTCTGCGCGTTCTTGAGTTTCTCACACGTTTCGTAGCAACGAACTCGCTATGCTATCTGTTGGAAAGCAGCCGGCGTATCCTTTCGTGTTAGAAAAACTGCATTCTATGGAGATGTGTATAGAAGACCTCAATGAAGTTATTCGACGACTGGTTAGTATTACTTAAGTTATGACGTATGAGGCTATTCTAACGCACGAGTATATAGGAGAAATTGTTCCTGAAGATGGTCAAAATCATCAAAGGTCTCGAGGTACTCCTACACGAAGTGCACAAGACGAAAGGCTGGAAGTTCGTGGAAGAGCCGCTCTGGGTGACTTGGTCCCTAGAGAAGTTTGGTTTGTTTTTCCCGTTGTTGGCCCCATAATCGCCTCATTGCTAAGGTCCACGCCAGTCACAAAACTCCCGTACATTCTCAAGCCATATCGGCGGTCGCTGGAAACACATAGCGACCTCGTGGAACAGCTCCGCCCGCACGATGTGACGTTCGAGGAGTCGCGCCAGATCATAGCCATATGGCAAGCCCAGCCTCACCTAGCCCAGGGAGGATGGGACGCGATTTGGGAAGACATCTGTTCAGTTGAGGTCGACCGCTGGAGCTCGCCTCGGTAAATAAGGACGCTGGCTCAGTTTGGTGTCTAGTATTCCTTGGACGCTGTTTAACATGTATTGTATGCTGCACCTAGTCGCTTTTTCGGCGTCTCCCACGACGCACTTTTTGAGACATCTGGGCCTCACCGCTCCATCCTTACTGTATTCAGCCATACATACCCTCGCATTTTCTGCTGTCCATTGCTGTCGTTTATCGTTCTGTCCAATGCATGCCATGTGCGGAGGCGCCGTATGTAATAATCCTCACCGTTGCAAGTGTATGCAAAAGTGCGGCCCAGTCAGAGAGGTGGTTTGACGATTCCGGGGCTAATCTTATAGTACACGATCGAAGAATCTTCGGTATTGATGGCAAGATAGACGTGAGCGGGACTGTTCAGCTCCCGAAAGGTGGTGCGTATCCTATACGAAGATTGGCGTCATCGTTTCGCTGAAGGCGCATATACTCACCAGTCCGTCGATAGTGATTCGGATAGCGAGCACGGCACTACGTTGAGGACAACGTCCTGCCCGTTTTCTTTCGTTAGCTATCGAGGTAGAAAACCACTAGCAGAAGAGGGTGTCTCTTACGGTGTTAGGTCGACGGCCTCGTAAGGCGTATCTTGAGCATCCAGGGACCTCAATAACCTCAAGGTCCGACCATTGTTGTGCTACCCTTCTATGAGCTCACTCCGAGGTTGAACGAACACTAATCCTGCGTACCGAGCTTTAGGTCATTATATGTTTGGAATAGTGCTCCGGCCGCCTTGGGATATTTCGAGAGGGACGCGGATAGGATCTGATACTATTGCGTCTCGCCTTTAGTATTTCGCTCACGCAGTAATCGTATGTACCTACAGATGGGTGCCTCTCCATTCTTACACGCGTCCTATTCACCGTCCACGTAAGGTGACGTAGTGGCTCACAGCGGCGAAGTTTGTTTAGCGCCGAAGATGTATTTGACTCCAGCTACTTTATAAGGCAAGCGACGTCGTATTCGTGCGACCGGGCGGCACTCGTTCAAATCCTTTTGATCACGAGCGGGCTCACACTAGCCATTACACACAGCCAAGGGATGATTACAAGCATAAACAGATCGTACAACGTACAGCAACATATCGACAAACACGAGCAACTACTCAACATCAGTCCTCGTCGTCCGATATATGAATCTCGTCCTCGTTGCCGGCCGCAGCCGGTCGCTCCTCTGCCGCCTCTACCCTGACGTTCGTATTCTGTTTGGCCGACACGAACGCCGGGCCCTTCGCGCCACCGGCCGCCTGCCGTTCTGCCGCGGCCATCGCGTCCGCAGGCTGCGCCTCGGCCTCGGCCTCCTGCCCGTTCTGTTTGGCCGCCATCTGTGCAGCGAGGTACGATGCTTCGGTGTTGAATTGCGCCTGCACACTGCGCTTGATGCGAAGCATCTCGCGGAACGTGTCTTCGGACCCGGTCTCGATCTCAAAGTTGTTCCACTCCTGCCAGAACTTGGGGTGCACGCGCGGGTCGCAGAACTGGGACGCGTGCGCGTAGATCGCGCGTGCACGGTCGATCTCGCCGAGCTTGCGTTCCATGGACGCGAAGCGCAGGCACATCTCGGCCGTCTGCTTGTCGGGGAGGATCTCCAGCGCGCGCTCGTAGATAGGTCTTGTGGCAGGGAGGCCGTAATTCGATGTCGCTTTCGCGATGTAGATCGTGAAGATCTGAAACTCGGGTGAGCTAGAGCATCAGTGATATCGAGGTGAAGCGTATGTACCTCGAACTTGTCCTCGTCTGCGACAGCGTTTGTAGCACGATCATATACCGACATTGCCCGCTTGGCGAGGCCATGCTCCTCTTCAAAGGTGGCATACATAAGGAAAATTGGCTTGCAGTGTTTTGGCGGACACTTCTCCAGCGCCTGCTCGAACAGGTCCCGGGTGCGTTCGATCTTCGACCCACCCTGAATTTGTTCGTTAGCTATGATCTAGCCCGATATGATAGGGACCCTTACATAGCGTTTGACGAACTTTGCAAGATAGATATTCCAAATCTCGAACGAGACAGGGAAGGTGAAAAGCTCGGTACCGCGCTCATACACCTAGTGGCCGAAACGTCAGTCTCTATGACTATGAGAATATCCGGGAAGCTCACCTTGAAGCTCTCTTCGTAATACTTGTTCTCCTCTAGGAAAGCGGCGTAATTGACGATCACTTGAGCATTTGCGATGCGCAAGTCCAGAATCTTGTCGTACACCGCCTTGGCCGATTCGACGGATCCGAGCGACTCTTCGAGGTCGACATAGAAGGACCAGAGCTTGAGTGACTTGAATAAACGCGCTTGCACCGGTAATGCCTGAACGCGCGAATTAAATATGGGAGACACGCGGAAGATGATTGTACCTACATGGTCGAAGTAGTTGACTTTCGTGTTTTTGGGAACCGCTGCGGCGCGTTGCATAACACGAATGGCTTCGTCGTAGTTCCTGAAGACATGTCAGACACCAATTGCCGAGGAGCCATGTTGGGCCTACTAACTCTTGCCGGATCTCCATTTCCGCCCATTCGCACCAGACCTCCGCAAGCTCGTCAACGGTTTTGAAGTTGACCTTGGTAGCCTTGTCGAGGATCTTGCGTGCACTATCGAGGTCCGGCTCGGCTTCTCCCTTCGTCCCGCCTTCCTCATAGAATTTGGCGAAGTTAATGTAGAGACGGTGGAAGTTCGCAGTCGCCCGTCGTGGGTTGACGGTGGCGAGTGCTTGCGTGTACGTTTCCGCAACCTACACGTCGTCAATAAATAACTCCAGATTTTTGGTGGCGTTAGTTCGCACCTTTTCGTCGTTGTCACCCCATAGCGCCACCCGCTTCTCCCACTCCTGCACGTCGTTGGGATTTCGACGCAGAAGGACATCGTTCACGAGGAACGGTCGGCGGTCCATGAGCTCCTCAAACTCCTTCATCTTCGCATCGAGCTCCTGCTCTGTCTCCTTCACATCCTCCTCGTCTTCGTCCTCATCCGGGTTCGCGAGGCTCTCCATCATTGCGCTGATCAGGCTCTCCGAGAACTCCGCGTACGCGTCAAATATCTGCGTGAAGTCGCGAATAGTGAGCACGGACGCAAGCCCCCGCTCGAAGGTGTGCTTCGCACGGTCGAACTCGCCGCGCTTGACCCAGAATGTCGCGAGACCCGTCCATAGGCGGCCCGCTTGGTCCTTGTAGACCTCCAGACCGTCTTTCCGTACAATGTCTTCGATGTTGAGTTTACGAAGATTCCGTGGGTCCTCATCCTCGTCGTAGGGGGGCACGACCTTACCATCCTTAGTCGTAACGGGTGGGCCGGCAAAGCGAATGAGTTTTCCATCCACTGAGGCTGGGTCTGAAGGTTGCTGGGAGGCTGCCGCATCTGATTCTGCGGCTTTAGTGATCTTGTCGTTGGACTCGATCGTGTCGGCAACGTCTAGACCGACCTCCTCGGCGTATTGCTCTACCACGTCAAGGAAGTCACCGAGAAGCTGGTAGGGGCTTTTGCCTTCGGGGCTAGTGTACTCGCCCCGCGAGGCCTTGCGTGCAAGAGAAAGTATCAACTTGGCTGCCTCCAGCGGTCGAGGGTCAGGGTTACTTGGTGCGAGTAGGATGGCAGTGTAACGTTCCGTTACGCTGGGGTCAACGGCAAGGTAACGGCGGTATATTGCCACGGTAGTTGCCCCACCTTTTGACTCGGCCCACAAGAGGTAGCGTGCCCAGATTCTACCATGGAGGGATGGGGGGAGAGTGCGTAGCGCTCGGTCATATGTCCGACGCGCATGGGTATGGGACACTTGAGGGGGGCAAAACGGGTGGTTGAAGATGGATAGGTAGAGTAGCCATATACGTGGCATCTGGAGAACGCGATTAGCAGTGTTCGTAAGAGAATGGACGGCGGTACGAACCCTCGGCAGCCACATGAGTGCACGCTCGAAAGTAGCTATAAGGAGTCGCCACTCCTCCCAGCCAACAATGCCATCAAGCCCCCCTTCCCACTGCTCGAGGTCCTCCTTCTCGTCTTCAAGAGCCTCACGCATCTCCGGGAACTTCTTCCTACCCCCAGCTTTCTTCTTTGTTATTCGCCGACCAAGGACGAACGCCATTCGTGTGTGGAGATAGGACTTCCATAGCTTGAAAGAGCCCGGAAACTGAACAAGCGCAGCCTCGTAGAGATAGACTTGCCGTTGCAGAGATTTGCGAGAAGCAGGAGAGGAAAGAGGTCCCAAGAGAGCAGCAATATCAGGCGACAAATCGGATGGTCTTTCAGCCTTTTGTTCTGCAGCAGAAGTCTCCTTCACATTCTGTATCGCAGTCCACCAGTGTCTGAAAGAGAACGGGTTCCGAAGGAGGTCTTCTTCTCGGTGCAAGTCTCTAGTAGAGACGAGACCGAGGTGTGTTGTTGGCGCCGGGGTAGGGAACGTGAGAGGAAACGCGGCAGTCAAAGACTCCAGAGTCGGATTTTGGGACGTAGGTTCGGGCATTGTGGGCACTGCAGTGGAGGCCGGTGGGGACGGCGAGGACAGAGCGACCTCGCTGTGCTGAACAGCGAACAGCGTCAAGCGCGGCGCGCGAGCCTGGCTCACGTGCCGCAGGCGCGTCTGCAGAGCGCGTCGCGGGCGCCTGTCCATTGCACCATCTCTCCCTGCTCTTGCTCACTCGTCCGCTTATCTCTCCCCCCTCCGCGACCATGGTATGTTTTAAACCACCACCCGCGCTGCACACAAGCTCAGTCTGCCCTAGCATGGTGTCAAACGTGTACGATACTCGCGCGAGGCCCTCGCCGCGAAGAAAGAGCGGGAGCAGGCGAAACTGAAGGAGTACGAGAGCCTAACCGGGGAGGTCCTCGCCAGAGTAAGTTCTGACCGCGACGGTACCGCGACATCTCTCTTATATGTTGCCGTCGTGCAGAAGAAAACAAAGGATTGGTCCCAGGGCTCATTCGACCTCACCACCAGGCTCCTCCATGTCAATCCCGAATTCTACACTGTCTGGAACTACCGCAGGAACATCCTCCTGAACGGCCTGTTTCCCGGACGGTAATGCCTTCAGAAATGCGTGCGCGCGTATGCTCATAGTGCTCTGGTGCCTTACAACAGCACGCCTGCCGAGATCAATGACTTGCTCTCCGACGATCTCTCGTTGACCACCGCGTTTCTCAAGCAGCACCCTAAGGTGTATTGGATATGGAACCATCGCCAGTGGTGTCTGCAACAAGTACCTGATGGTCCATCTGAGGAAGATCCCGAGGCATGGCGACAAAGCTACTGGAACAAGGAACTCTTCGTCGTCGAGAAGATGCTCGACGCCGACGCACGAAACTGTGAGGGCGTGACTTCAATCAGCATGCGACCGCGAGCTCATTCGATACAGTTCACGCGTGGAACTATCGTCGAAACGTCCTCAGTCATATGCCTATCAGGCGCTCAGAGCAATCGGAGCTCGTATATACCAAACGCAAGATTGAGGCGAATTTCTCGAATTTCAGCGCGTGGCATCAGCGTTCCAAAGTTCTCACTTCTATGTGGGAGTCAGGGAAACTAGACAAGTCCAGGTCACTGGAAGATGGTGGGTACACTACGCCTGGTCTTCGACATTCCGGTGCGCATTTAACCCTGTCTAAGTGTAGAGTTCGACCTAGTGAAGAATGCGATGTACACCGACCCCAATGACCAGAGCGTTTGGATTTACCACCGCTGGCTAGTCGGTTCAGGTATGTAGGACTGTTGTCGCATGCGACATCATACTGAGTGGATATTCTGTAGGGGACGATAGAGTCATCGTCGAAAGAGAAATCGATTCTATTCAGGAACTCCTGGAGGAACAGCCGGACAGCAAATGTAAGTCTCATCAGCTGCCTGGATATCGAAGCATCTTCTCAGCGCTACCCGGAGCAGGGTGCATGGAGTCGTTGGTCTTCTACAAGAGGCTGTTATTGCGCAAGCATGAAGACTCCTTGACAGATGGAGACCGAAATGATTTGGAGAACAAGTGTCTAGAGTTGCTGACCAAGCTCCAAAGCGTGGACCCAGACAGGAGGCAACGGTACTTAGATCTGTGTACGTCGTTCATTCACACGTTCATGCTGATACGCTTACGCCCCATGCGGATGCAGCCCACAGTAAACGTGCTGTAGAGTAAGTCGCATGTGATAAATGCCTTAGAATCTTTACGTTCCCGTCGGTGCACAAGTTGTTTGTTTTGTCTGGGTTTCAAGAGACGGTCTCAAGATTCCGGATAACAACTACATTCGACCATACAACCTATCCTATACGCTGACTCTGGTACAACCTACGCCGACCATGATGAGGGCGAGGGGAGATTACATGCACATTGGCGTTTCGGGATAGGGAGAGCGACAGGGCGAAGCGCGTTCAGCACTTGCACTCGCCGGGCTTGCACGCGCAGCTGAATATGCAGGTGAGTAGGGTGCACAACAACTGAAGTATAGGAGACTCACCTCGCGCCGCAGCTACAGGAGTTGGAGCCGCAGTTGGCAGCGTTCTTCGGGGCGTCGGTGGTCTGCATGTGTGCAGGTGATCAGCACAG
Source organism: Trametes hirsuta (assembly GCA_001302255.2). Lineage (NCBI taxonomy): Eukaryota > Fungi > Basidiomycota > Agaricomycetes > Polyporales > Polyporaceae > Trametes > Trametes hirsuta. The sequence goes on from CP019376.1 coordinate 1,683,795, forward strand.
ACTCGGCGTGGGCCAAGACAGAGCACGCACGGAGTACATAGCGATGATATGGATGCTGGGGTGAGTGGTAGGAGTGCTTGGTTGTTGGATACTGATGGTCTGAGGAGAGACTCAGAAGGCCGGGCGAAGCCCCTTATATCCATCTCATCGGAGCAGCCACGTGCGCCGTGCCTCAGCACAATTCACCGAAAAAGGAAATTCAGGTAAGTTCGCGCAGCATCCACGCTGAGTGATTTTGTGGACAACTCTAGGCACCCACGCTGAGCCATTTTGTGGACCGCCCGCCGCGTCGTGATTGGAACATACGACGGATGCTGCACACGCCAGCGCGCTCGCCTTGCCGTAAGTCATGTCATGGGTCGGGGCCTCCCATTCGTGTTCACAAAATGCCTCAGAGATGTTGTGGCGTTTGTATAGACTAGATGCCCCTTTTTTACGACAGGCGCAAGAGCTTCTCGGGGCTATTCCGCTTTGCGACCGTTCGTCCCTTCCCAGCAACCGTGCCCAGGACAGGTGCGGATCCGTGTTGCAGGTCAGTTGTTCTATGACGCCGCCCTTATCTGATCATTCGTGACGGTGTGAATGGGCTTAGGAACCCCTTCTTGCTTCTGTGCTCTCTGCTACTCTTGCCGGAGCGCGACGCAAAAACGGCGACGATCGGCCCGCGGGAGCCCGCACCCATAGGCTATTTTGAGTCCGACGCGCTTCCGACGCGCCCGCGCCCTCCCTGGCAGAAGCGAGGGTTATGCGCAACGCCTCCACGGCGTGGGGCGATTCGCGAGTGGCTGTCGCCCCCGGATTGTGCTGCGTGAACCCACCTCGACGACCGCACGCCACCGGACGGTGCATCGGCCCCCGGGCGGTGCGAACGCGCGCTATACATCGAACCTACGCCTTGTGGGTGGGTCGACTGGGCACGATTGAATGGGGGAGGGCACCTTTGACCTGCACCACTCTTCGATCAATCTGCCACTCGGGCTGTTGAGCTAATCCGCGGCCCTGAAAGAGGAGAGCGGGCGGAGAACACCTGGGCGGGCTGCAGCGGACGAGTGTATTGACGGCCTTTCCGATCGGGGCCCCTTGTCGTTCCTAGCACTTCCGTTGTTGGGTTTAGAACGCCTGTGCACCTGTATTTTAGCTCGCGCTCACGGTCATCATACGGTCAGCTGTCCGGCGAAGCCTCAGCGCTCCTGTTTGATATGCCTGTTTTTATCTCCATGACGCATGGGAGTTCCGGAGCTGAACGCTTCTCGGTCGCGAAGGACAATGAGATGAAAAGAGGTAGATGTATATTGGGTTCACTGCGCCTACAGGTAGAGTAACACGACAGTACAGCTTTTCGACGAGAGGGGCATAACAGCAGACCGACCAAGAATCAATCCGTGCATCGTGGGATCGTAAAGTCATCATGTGCATGAGAAGTCGTTCAGCGTGTGGAAGGAAGAGAAAAAACATGCGCGACGACGACGAATGGAGAGCGAGAGCAAGGCGCGCAGGGTGCAACCCCGCCGCGGGTGTATGGAAGAGATAATGTACTTTCTGCGCTGCAACACAGAGGAGACCCAAGAAAGCGAGCATACAGTAGTGGAGGGATTCGAGAGTCGTGCGACCGGCCGAGCGGGCGCCATTTAGATTGGCTTGCGAGTGAGGATGTCCTGGATGTCGGAGATCGTGCGCGTCGCTTCGATCGGCGGACCAGGGAGGATAGACAGACGCTGCTTCGTCGTGTTCAGCATCTGCTGCACGCTCGGCATGACACGCGCGACGTAGGGAGAGATAAGGGGGTCCTGGAAGGGTCGTGAGCGACACGAGCTGCGATAACGCAGTTTACGTTACTTACGGTCGTGTTCAGAGCCGTCGCCGCGCGCTGCAGCCACCACATCGAGACCTTGAAGGACTCGTCGACGGGAGAAGTCTCGCCGATGATGGTGGAAAGCTACGCAACATAATGGAAACGTGATCAGCAACGCGTCACGCCGTGGAAGAGTCCTGACATACCCTGTGAACCAGCGTGAGCATGACCGCCTGCGACAGCGGGCTCGGGCCGTTCAGCGGCATGACGATCTCCGGGTTCGAGCGCGCGAGCAGCTCACGGAGCTGTCGCGTGTCCTGGGAGCCCAGCACCGACAGGTACGCGTCGTCCCACTCCTCTGGCTGCCCAGAGGTGGGAGGCGTCGCGCGCGAGAGCTGCTGCTGTTGGGGGAGTGGTGGGGGTGCGGTGGGGTGAGAGGCTTGCGGAGCCGCGATGTTCGGGCCGAACCACGACGGGCCGTGCATGAGCGGCTGCTGTTGTTGTTGTGGAGGAGGTTGGAAAGCATGGGGCGGGTAGCCGGAGGGCTGGTTCATAGGTGCAAGATTGGGTTGACGAAGCAGTTGTGAGAGCTGGTTCTGGGGAAGCATGCTGCTGCTCGCGGAAGAAGGGCCGGGCGAGCTGCGGTTTTGCATATGGCTGAAGTTGGACGAAGAGGAATTCATAGTGAGGAACTTGACTTGTTCCGAAAGCACCCGCACGGACTGCTCGAGTTCGCGAATCACGGACTGCAGAGCGGCGGATTAGCACCAAACAAGGCTAGACGTCCAACAAACGACGTACCTCCTGTCCGCGAAGCGTCTCGCTCTGCCATGTCAAGATCTCTTTCTTGAGGTTCAAAATCTCGGAGCGAATCTCCCGAGAAAGCTCCTGGTGCATCGCCGACGACGGAATCATGTTCTTCGAGATCGTCTCCTTCACCTGCCGCTCGATGACGGGCGTCACACTCGTCGTGAACGCACGTGCGACTTGTGTCACCATCTCCGGGCGGATGAGCACGCGCTCGATCTCGCTCGGCAGGTTCTAAGCAGCAATCATGAGCAATGAAGAGCGAGGAGTGTGAGGCGACGGTAAGGGCACGTACCAGCTTCATCGCCTCGGTGACGCCCTTCGCGATCTGGTTGCTGAGCGCCGCTTTCACCTCCGTCTTCGTGATCGTCTCGAGCGACGGGAGAACCGAGTTCTGCACCTCGGCCTTGACGGCCATCTCGACGACGCGGGTCGTGTTCTTCGTCAGCTCCGTCGAAATCAGCTTCAGGATCTTCTCCTGCCTAATGAAGTCGGCGGCCTGCTCGCTCTGGCGGACCTCCTCCAAGCGCTGGTCTGTAAACACAACGTGTGAGCCCCCGAAAATACAGCAGCACGGAAACACGCGGATACATACGCTGCTTGTCGAGCTCCTTCGAGATGAGGCGCCCAAGACGGTTATGCAGGCTCTCCTCGCTCTTCTTGATCTCCTTCGACAGCGTGACGCCGAGGTCCGAGTTGTAATCGAGCTCCGCCTTCCTCTCCGCCTTCTCGCGCTCCTCCTTGTCCTTCCAGCCGACGTTCTTGCCCTTGTTATTTTTGCCTTTGCCACGTGCGCCCTCCTGCGCAGCCCCCTCGACGTCGACCTCCTCCGACGGGGGCGTCTTCATCCGCGGCACGGTCAGCGGCGACGGGTTCGCAGGCGGCTGGTTGAACTGGTGGCCGTGCGTCACGGGAATCGACTGCTGCTGCCTCTGTTGTTGTTGCTGTTGTTGCTGCGGCGGCGGCGGCAACTGCTGTGGCCGCGCGTCAACAAAGGCGGTCTGGTACGCGGGGAACCGCGCCGGGGCGGCCGCAAACGCCGAGTTGTACCACTCCTTGCGGATCAGGACCTGGTCGACGCCCGAGGAGTGCACCGAGAAGCCGACGAGCGCGAGCTCGCCGGGCGGGACCTTGGCGGCGACGCACGCGGCGTGCGCCTCGTCCCCGTGCGGGTCCGCGTCCGCGGTGAGGATGACGAAGTGGATCGTGGGCTTCGGCCCGCTGAACTCGACGACCTGCTCAAAGTACGCGCCGCGGCCGCCGTCCTCGCCGCCGGGCGAGGGCGTGGACGCGTCAAAGTTGAGCTTGAACGCGATCATGCTCTCGCGGCGGTTGTTCGCGATCCAGAGCGTCTGGATGCGCGAGTCGTAGTTGGCGTGCCCGAACATGTTCGGGTCGTCCTGGTCGCCGTTGAGGAACTTGATCGTGGACAGCACCTGGCGGCCCATGACGGGGAGGAGCTGGTAGATGGTGCCCTTCTTGCGTCCGACGATCACGCCGCCGTCGACGAAGGTGAGCGAGGACGGGTAATCGTCGCCGCGGATCTTGTGCGACCAGAACGGCAGCTTGTCGCGGATGTTCCACATCGTGAGCGTCGAGTCCTCGGAGATCGTCGCGAGCGCGTTCTGCGAGACGTTGAAGTCGAACGCGACGATAGGAGACGGCACGGAGAAGGTCTGTCCGACGCGCTGAAGATCCAGCTGCGATATCGGCTCGCCTCCGAAGACGTGCGCGGCGTCGGCGATGTTGATCAGGTACACGTGCGAGTCAGAGGCAACTGCAACCAAGTCGGGCTCCTGAGGGTGCCACTTTACAGCATGAAGCGGTTCAAGATCGTTCTGGGGATAGATGCAGAGCATGATCCTTCCCCTGCGGAGATTGTGAGCGCGGGGAACATTTTCACGACGGTAAATACGTACGGGACATCATCAGTGATCACTGGGGGCAGCTCCCAAACAACAAATCCACCGTCGGACGTTACACCCGCCAGGCGGTTTCCGTGAACGGACATGTCGCTCACCGCAGTGGTCTGGTGGAATATGGACGGCAGTTGGAGCAGTGTCCTGTCACCGCTCGAGCGGGAGATGACGCGAACACGGCCCTTGGTCATGGCGTATGCCACCCATTGGGTCGCGCCGATGGTCGTTCCACGCAGGAAAGTAGAATCCACCTTGACCAACGCGATAGCGGTAGACTTGACGGCATCCTGGGGAGCCTGGATCTCTTCAAGCGGCTGGGATACGTCGAACACGATCGTTTGCGCCTGGGCACTAGAGGATACTGGTGAGTATAATATTACCCAACGAAAGGCGCATATATTCTCGTACCTCGGGCTGACATTCTTACTCTTTGCGCCATTTCCGCGCTTGCCCTCTGGGGCGGGGCCACGGCCGGGGAGCGGCGAGCTTTCCTTGTCCCTGCTGTAGTTGTTGCCGAACGGTCCCTGCGGCGTGCCAGACTGGCCGATCGGAGAATCGGCGGCGCGTCGCTGCTGCCGGAGAGCTTGCTTAGGCGGAGACGAGCGCGGCGACCCCGTAGGGTGGATTGGCTGAGGCGGCAGGGGACGCGACGCCCTCATATGAACGCTCTCGGCCGGGAGGGGCTCCTCCGCCGGCAAGGAGCTGTAGGGGTCGTAAGGAGCGGCGGGGGGCTGGGACGGGGACGGCTGGGGCGCCTGTCCCCGCGTGAGTTGGTCCATGAGGTTTTCTACAGACTTGCGCTTCGGGTCGACCGACATCGGGGGCCAGGAGGAGGGCTCGTCGGACGGCTGCGCGTTCGGCGGGGGCTTCCTCTTCGCGCCCGCACTCGTGTTCGAGAGCGCATCGAAGGGAGAAACGAAATCAAACATCGACCGGCGGGCGGGCGAGGGCGCTCGCGGCTGAGCGGCGGACGGGGAGGAGTGCATGCCCGACGACTCGCGCTCGTGCGAGTAGGTCGACTCAGGGGGGACTGCGTACTCATCCGAGTGCGGTTGGTCTTGCGGGAGCGGAATGTATGGCGGGGACGGTCCTGAAGGTGGAAGCGACGCCGGAGGCTGATGCAAATCCGTCTGCGACAACTTGGACGTACTATGCGTATGTCAAAAGGAAATGGGACAGCACGTCAGAATTTTTTTCTGGCGCCACAAACACGGCGCGAACGGTGGTATACCATGCACAATCTCGTCGGAGATCGCGCACGAGCACAGTTGGCGAAAAAAAAAAAGTTACTCACCCAGACATGAGCTGCTCCAGCAACAACTGGCCCTGCGACTCGCTGTTGGTGAGGCCTCCGCGCGGTGCGGAACCTGGTGGCGTCGGGACCTGCTGGGGGGCAGGGGGACCTACGGGGAGCATCGGCTGGGGGTTAGAAGAGGGGGACGCGACTGCGCCGAGAAGAGTAAGGAGGGCGTTCTGCCTCTCGTGCGACTGGTTTCCTGGACCAGACACGTTTGAAGAAACGGAGCCAGCGTGTCCGGACGCTGGGGTGGCAGGTCCGGAGTGTACTGGCTCCTGGGGACCGTGATAGATAGTTGCGCTTGCGACGCTGGGCTGGGGGCTGACGTGGGCGGCGGAGGGGGAGTTGAGGCCGTGGAGGAGGGAGTCGAGGTGGCTCTGCGCGGTGGTCTGTGCGGGCTCGCGGTGGGAGGGAGCGGGGGAGACGTGGGGGTCGGGGAGGTGCTGCTGTGTGGGGGCGAGCTGGAAGAGCTGTGCGGGGGGCGGGGGCGAGGGCCCGCGGGAGAAGACGTTATCTCTGCTGGGGACGGGGTCCATGGTGCGATCGCAGCGGGCTGCAGCTGGGCGGGGGCGGGGAGTGAAGGGCGGGGAGAGATAGCGGACGCAGACGATGGACGCGATCCTGGCCCGGGTCCGTATACACCACCGCGCAACGAGGTAAACACGCGTCCCCGGCAATCCCCGCCAGCGCCGTGCCCCCGCGCCCTATCAGCATTCCTTTGACTCCCTGCGCCGGCCTCCCCTCCCTCGCACAGCACCGTCCCGGCGCGGCCGCGGGCAGGCAAACACGATACAATTACACACCACGCGACACAAACACCCCCAATCGTACAGTCCCGCTGCAGCACCCACTACGCATACTACACCGCCGCATTCTTCGCCGCCGCCTTGGCGTTCTCCTCGAACGCCTCCTTCGACTTCTCCGCCCGCACCAGGATGATGTCCCGCTTCAGCAGCGTGAACGTATCCCCCCGCGGGAACCCGCGCTTCCGCGCCTCCCCCTCGTCCCGCACTTTCTCGAGCTTCACCACCAGCGACTTCTTCACCCCAAACACCGCGTCGCTCTCTATCCACTCGTCGCCCTCGGGGTACAGCGCCGTCGTCAGCTTCTTGAACCCGGGCGCCTCGATCATCATGTGCAGGTGGTTCGGCCGCATGTTGTGTCTTCCCATCCCCAGCAGCAGAGCGCCCACCGGACCCTGCAAAGTGCAAACGACGTCACTCCACAGATATCGCGTATGCGCAAGTGCACTGCGGACGCACGTCTCCCGGGATCGGATACGCGACGGGAACCACAGCGCGGTACCCAAAGCGGCCGTCCTCGTCAGTCCGGATGCGGCCCCTGCAGTCGGGCTTGTCCCGGTTGGCGTACTGGTTGTCGTAGAAGCCTTCGTATCCGGACAAGATCCGTCACCTTCAGCGGCGGAAATGGGGCTCTGACCAAGCCTAGATACCCACCGTGACCGTCCGTTTCCCAGGTCTCGATCATCGCGTTCGGGACGGGCGACCCATCCGTGCTCAGCACACGGCCCTCGACATACATATACTCGCCTTTGCCGTCCGAGGCAATCGAGTCCCCGTTCTCGTCTGCGGTGGCGTCCGCGGTCAGCTTCTCTGCCTGCGAGATTAAGGGCCTGCCATAAGTGCACTCACAGTCCGGCGCGTCCTCCGTAAAGAACGGCCCGAGCAGGCTGCTCTCCGTGGCGCCGTGGACCGGAGGGTTGTTCTGCGCGTCTACGACGGCAGATACGCCCAGCACGTCCGACAGAAGAATCACTTCCTGGCGGAGAGGAGTGCACTTCTGCCCGACGGCCGTCAGGAACAGGATGGCTTCCATCCATTCGTCGGTGGTCAGGCTGGAACGGCTGTGAGCGGTGTTTCACATTGTAGACGATCGGGGTACTCGCCTGGTCTCCCTGACGAACTGGTGCAGGTGATTTACCAGGGCCTTCCCGAGGAAACGCTTCCGCCTTCAGACGTAGTTAGAGCTTAAGCTCCGAAGCTTCCTATTCTTATAGAGCATAACGTACTCATCGGGGGTTTGTTCCACCAGCTTCAACATGTTGCTGGTGATCGTCTCCGTATTCTCGGGGAACTACCCAAGCAAGATCGTCCTCCACTGCGGTCCACAGCCGTAGTGTGCCGTTACTTACCGGAAGCTTGAAAGGGGGAGGAGGGAGCCCATTGGAAACAGCCTTACCATCGGAATCAGCCATATCGTAATCACAAAGGGTGACGTTCAGAGCGAGAGCGGCGTAGCACAAGAAGTAGAGACGCAGGCGAAGAGGTCGAGCGAGCAGAAGCAAGTGTTACCGTCGATCAAGCCGCCGCCAATGAGCGCACGGTTATATACCCCAGCGCCCCCACCTGAGCCGCGAGCGCGCGCAGTCGCAGACTCCGACCCCACAGAGAGAGAGAATCCGAAGAGCAAGGCGGACGCCTGACGAACCCGCGCTGACCGCCCCGCCGCCTGTCTGACAAGGGCCCCTCGCACCCTGTGAGTGTCTGCTGCCCGATATGGGCGGTCATGTGTGCTCGCGCGAGCCCTGGGCCGCGCGTGGCCGCACCCTCGCCGGGGGAGCTGTCTGGACGCGGGCCAAATCCGAGCGGGGGGCTTCCACGGCGGGGTGGTTCGAAGCGCGGATAGGGTAAGCGGTGCTCCGGGTGCGGGTCCCGATGGGGCTGCGACATAGGCGAACGTCGACGAGCGTCCGCACAGTGGTAGGCCGCCTTCTCGGTTGGACAGACTAGCGTTCGGATGCGGAATATGAGCAGGGCTGACCCACATAGATGTCCCGGTGGATTACGGAGCGAGATTGATAACAGGGCGAGAGGGAGTGGGACGACTGAGAGGGCAGTTACCAGACAGGCAAAACATACTCAGAGAGACCGGCCGAAATGTGGATCGCACAGCCGTCTTGGTGCACCCTACATACCCGAGTCAAGACCTATAATGTTCTATATAAGAGTGTAGGCCCCCATAATGACCGCGAGGTGGGTCTGAGCAGGGGAGCGTCCTACAAGTCGACGTCGGCAACCGTCTCCATACCGCCAAGGCTTCGGTCCGGACGTAGCAAGAAGTCGAAGGCCCCGGAGTTCAACAAATTGCTCAGTCCGAGTTTACAATTTGCATAAGTAGATTCCCAGAGAGATGATGAGCACATTTGAGATGAGTATGCTGTAAAAGACGCAACAAGAGAACCAATGCCATCGAGCAAGAAACGGTCGACGAGCAAGACGCGTGACGCGTCCCAAGCGCCCACAACCCGCGCGACGCGTCTAGCCCTGGGCGCCTCTCTCACGTGCCCTGCTTCGCGCCGAACGCACAGTCTCTTGGCGCCCACCAACGGCCGCGCTCAGCAACACCGCCAGGAGCAGAGCTTGCTGGCCGCGTCTAGCACAACCACCCCCTCTCTTCCGCCCTCCATTCCTCGTTTCCCCGCACCCTACGCCGAGCGCCGAACCTCTGGACAGGACCTCCCCGTGTGTGATATATACGCGTATTATAATCAGAAGATAGGATAGGACAGGATGGCCGCGAACTCTAAGGGCTGGTTCAACCTCGAGGCCGCGGGCGGCGCCATCCCGGACACGCAGTTCTTCGAGGGCGACTCTGCGTTCAAGTTCCTCGGACTCACGCGCACGCAGCGGCTGTACGGCTTCATCGGATGGTGCGTCGCCGCCACTCTCGTACCCGACAGAAAGGTAGTGCGCCAGGGAGACGCTGACCAGGCGTGCGTGCGCTCTATGTCGCTCGAATACACACAGTCTCGCCGCGGGTTTCGTGTTGAGCCTGCTCGGGAGCATCTTCCTGTTCCTCGGCTCGCTCGCTAGCTTCGCAAGTACGTCCTCGCCCCTGCTTTCCTGCTCCTCCGTCCGACGGGATCTTCGCCTAACACATCTCCGCTCGCCCGGGAACACAGTCCTCTACGCAATTGGGACGGTCATCTCCCTCGTCGGCACCGGTTTCCTGGTCGGGGTACGTCCTCTCATGTTGGGCCACACACACCCGGCCTGGCCGCCGTTCCCTCTTCCCCTCGCACGTTTGGCTGATGCATACCACACAGTTCACGAAGCAGCTGAAAATGGTGCGATTTCCTTTGGGGTGATGCGCAGCGCGATGGGGGCGGGGCGCTGACTGGCCGCGTACGCATCTTCACAGATGTTCAAGCCGGTCCGGGTAGTGGCGACGATCGTGTTCTTGGGCTCGATAGGCCTCATCTTTGTCGGCGCGTTCGTCATTCGCAGCGATGTGCGTGCACCCCAAATCACGCGAACACGACCCAGGTTGTGGACTGAACTAACAACCCCCCTCCCCTTTCCCTTTTGCGCCGCAGATTCTATGCATAAGTACGGCCGTTCCACCTCGTGTTCCGTCTCGGACGCTCACGCATCCCGCACAGTCTTCGTGATCATCGAGTACCTCGCGTACACGTGGTACACGCTCTCGTACATCCCCTACGCGCGCACCGCCGTGCTCAAGGTGTTTGGAATGTAGTGTGTTCTCGTCTTCGGCGCCTCTGTCTCCTCTACTATGCCTCTGGAATCTGTTATCTCGTACGGTACGAACGCACGAATGCACGGGACTTGTAAAACTATAACACGGTCTGCGTGTGGGAGGGGACTGCCATTCTGCAGCCTGCCTCTTCCGCACGCTATTTATTCTCGGTCCCCGCTAGACTTCGACACCTCCTGACAGATCGCAGCGTATTGCCTTCGAATGTTGAACAGGGCGTTCTGCATTGTTCGAAAGCAAGGTTTGGATTGGCCCGTACGGAGTTTGGCCGCGAGCGTAAAATACAGTTTGTAGCTTGTGCTAAGTTGATACAGCATCCCTCCCTTCGGCAACATCAACCCTCGGACGTTAAAGACGGCTGTCCCTGCATCGCGATATCAGGCGAGAAGCCCTCGCTCCGATAGATGGACGCGCGCCGACCACGCTCACCCCCTGAAGTTGTTCTTCAAATTCCTCAACGCGTCCATGACCACACTCGCCTCCCCGCCCCCGGTGGCCTTCCTGCATCACCGAACGAGAACGCAAACACGTCAGCCCGGGCACCCAATCTCCCAGGGGCGGATGCACACGCACTGGATGGGCGCCGAATCGAGGCGCACGAACGGGTTCCACTCCTTCTCGTCCGCTATCGTCGTGCGCTGCGCGGGAATGGTACCGGCCGCGATGAGGCCCTCGAGGCGCGCGAGCGCGAGGTTGTCGGGGTCGACGTGCTTGGCGAACGCGAGGTTGCCCTTGGTGTACTCGTGCCCGTCGTACACGACGGTCTCCCCGGGGAGGGTGCCGAGGTAGGTGAGCGCGGCGTGCATCTCTGCGCCGGTGCCCTCGAAGAAACGGCCGCAGCCGGCGATGAAGAGCGTATCGCCGGTGAAGACGCCGCCTGGGTGCGCCGCGCCCGCGGAGGACGTCACGTAGTAGCAGATCGAGTCCTGGGTGTGGCACGGGGTGGCGAGCGCCCTGCGGAAGGTGTTTGCGTTTGCGGACGCGCGATGCGGTCAGCGAGAGGGATGCACATCACGTAAATGCAGGAAGCGCACTTGACGTGGATGTTCCCGACGTTGAATTCGTCCTTGTCTTTGACGAGTTTGGAGAGGGCCGGGATCTTGTCGCTGCCGCCGTAGATGGGCGCGTCGGGAAATGCAGCGGCCTGGTTGGGCGAGTCAACGTTTATGTAGCGGCCATTACGGCGAAAGGACGGCAACGTACGAATGCCTGTGAGGCGCGGCGGGAACCTCTCGTGAGCATATCCAAAGAAGAGAGGCATGGGTCCGATCGGGACACGAGGCGGCACATACCTTGTTGCCGCCGCTATGATCGAAATGGTGGTGGGTGGTAATAGCGGCGACGATCCGTACGCCTGCGGCGTCGGCGGCAGCGCGGACCTTGGGAACGTCGTACGGGTCGACCGCTGCGGCCTCGTTTGAGACGTCGTCGATGAGGAGGTACGCGTAGTTGTCGTCGCGGACGGGCACCGGGAGGACCTTCATCTTGGGGGAGACGGTGGTGGCAAACGACGCACGGGCGAGGCGAGAGGTGGAGAGCCTGCAGGGCTGAGTAAGGCGGGGGAGACGGGAGAGCAGCATGTGGCGGTAGGGCTCTGGCTCGGACTCGGACTCGGTCAGCAGCCGTCTGCGGCCGTCTGCAGTTGGCCCACGCGCGGAGACGCGGTCCGCACGCGCACGCCGACTCGATGACGTCACGTGTGCGCGGGGCGACGCAGGCAGCAGCGCACTGCTCGTGGCGCCATGGCCCCGTCTGTGGACGCCGCGGCCGCACCCATCGTGCATCACCATCTGTCCACACAGAACGGGCACTGCTACGAACTGCCAGCAGGAGATGCCGCTCAGACGTCCGACGCGATAGTCGCCCGCCCACAGCCCCCTGGCCTTCCTGATCTCGCCCGACGCTCTTATACAGCCGTCCTGGCCCTTGACGTCTTCGCTGCCCTAATTCCAGTCTCAGCCAGTCCGCAGGGCGACTTTCAACCAGGATGCAAGGCGTGCGTCTCCAATCGTTGTCATTAGGACTGGTGTAGCTCATGCTTGAAGGGTTGATAGAGATATATGTATCCACGAGGAGGGTGCCACAGAAGCCCATCGACTAGCTGCTCGTGGTCACCCAAACAAACTTCCACTTGTACCACTACTTTTCCAACATCCAGCTCTGGCTCCACCGCGATGGGATCGAATTCGACCGGAACAACGACAGCACCAAGCACCACGGAAAGCCCCAACAATTCAACTTCCTCATTATCTCCAGGACCCTCACCGCCAAGTTTACCCGTTAGTTTGCCATCGTCGGATTCTAGGCAGCCAACTAGTACGCCTACGCCGTCGACCACCGATACATCACAATCCCTCTCGTCGGCGACGTCGACGGGGAACTCCACGCATGTGCCACCGCCCGGTGCGTCCATGTCGCAGTTTGCTCATGAAAACACAATGTGACAGAACGCTCAGTGCCGGAACCATCCTCATTAACAACGGTCAGCTCAAACACCACAGTGTTGGCGGATTCGGCACCCTCGACATCTCAAACGCAGTCTGGGACAACGAGCACCAACTCCAGCCACACGCCAGAACCGTCGGGGGCCGATTTCCCAAGTTCGTCAATCGCCACCCCGCCGGCGGCAGCCCCGTCCCGGGGGAGCGACAGCACCGGCGCCATCGTCGGCGGCGTCATCGGCGGCCTCGCGTTCCTCCTGCTCGCCGCCTGCGCGTTCATCATCGTCCGCCGCCGCCTGCGCGCCCGCCGCACCGCGCCCTCCGCCGAGTTCATGGACCTCGCGCGCGGGACGACCCCCGCCGGTGCGATGCGCTTCGACGGCGCGACGACGCCGCTGGCCGACTACTCCGTCCCGCTCACGCGGGAGAGCTCGCTCGGGGACGCGGACGCGGACGCGGATCCGCCGCCCGCGTTCACGCCCGGGAGCTACGCCGACCCGGTGTATGAGAAGGTTCTGGCGTCGGCGGCTTTGCGCGAACACTATGACAAGCGGGCTTCGTACAGCGCGGAGCACATTTCTTCTGCTGAGGGGGATGCGGGTGGCGACGGTGGGGCGACGGTGGTGCATGTTTGGGCGCAGTGAGTTGGGAGGCGAGCTGGTTCAATGTATCATGTACGTCAGTGTCGTTCGTTCCAGTATGCTAGCGCTCTATAATCCGTCTTGTTCCAGATACCCGGGGTCTCGTAACTTATCTATAGTTTTATATGTTGTACACTAGGGGCACTCGCTGCACACGCGCATTGGCACATCCCGTTCTCGGAAAAGCAGCTAACTGATAGACATACAAAACCACGATAGACGAGTACAACAATTATGCAGCGAGGACGCGTACAAATACACAGGTAATACAAAGAACGCCAAAGCCCAAAGTCCGTGCTCCAATGTCTTGCTCACGCCCTGCCCTATTACCAGCGTCCCGACTAGATGAAATACATGCGCTTGTTCAGGTGGGTGGGCTTGAAGGCCTGTCTCCACCAGTCGAGATCGAGTTCTGCGTTGGCCCCAGTCACGTTGGAGGCGGTGTCGCTCAGCGAGGCGCCATCCTGGCAGTGGAACTCCATGCGCCCGCATATCCGCTGAAGGTGTGTGTTGGGGGGAGGAGGAGGTAAAAGTGAGTCTATGAGTTCTAACCGACCCAATGGAATATCAATCGAACGCTCACATCAGCATCTGCAAAATCATTGTCAGCACTCATTCCGGCACGCAGCCCAAGCCGCGATGGTACTCACAATACACAGGAGCGGGGACAGAGACCGAGCGCGTTGCAGGCGCGTAGGCGTGGCACAGGTGGAAAGTGAGCATCTGAATCCTATGCCGCCCCACGCGTCAGCCCAGAAATACTCCAGAGCCACCAGAGGACATACTGTGCAGGGGTCAGGTTCACCTCGTTGGCAAGGACGACGTAGTGGCTGGGGCGGCTGGCTGTGGAGGCGCAGCCACATCAGCAGGTGTCTGCGCGTGAGGTGATCGGGGGATGTGGAAAAAAAAGCAAACGTACTTCCGAGAAGACCGGCATGGGACTGGAGGTAGAAGTCGTCGTAGTTGGGGTTGGTGATGTGCTCGTTGACCACCAAGCCCGCAGGGCAATTTCCTGACCTGTCTTCATCGGATGGACTGGAGAGCCACAAAGAGGGGTTATGGGTTAGTTCTACAAAAGATGACGGGGTGCTGTGGCTGACCTCCTGGGGAAGAACCTGATGTGGTGCCTATGCATCCTCGTCAGAAAGGGGCAATAACTCCAACGTCAGAGTCCCAGAGTCACACACACACACACCTCTTCCCCACGACGATGAAGAGAAGCTTGGGCATCATCGAAGGCGGGATCTCCATTTTGACGAACGCACCTGCCACAACGCATCAGTTCCAATCGTAGCCGTCGGGATGGAAAGGGAAATGAAGCCCGGAAACGTTTCGACGGGCGCTCACTCTTGATGAGGGGGATCTCCCTCTCCGCCACCTGCCGGAACTCGCCCTCGCTCACGCCGTCCCTGTAGAAAAGCACGTGTCTGGGGGGCGGACGCGGTGGAGGCGTCGCTTTGGGGTCCGGATTCGGGTTCGGGTTCAGCTTGTATGATTGCCAGTCTTTGAGAGCCCCCTGCGATAACCGATCCCGAGTTAACGTTGGCCTAACCGAATGAAAGAGGATATGGGGAATCGCCGGCTTACCATCATCATCTTCTCGAGGTGCTCGATGATCTCCTGGCGGGGCTGCTGGACCTCCGCAAACGAGGTCATCTTGCTCACCATCGGGTCTACGGACGCGACCAGCCCGGTCACGGAGGGTCTGGTGGCCACCCCAGGGCCCGGGTGCCCAACATCGGCGCCTGTGGGGATGGTGCACTCAGCAAAACAACTTGAAAACATCGATATGAGGGGGATTGGTGGACGGCTTACCGACCACCATGGAGGTCTCAAGGAATCGGGCGGCCTCGGTGTCTAGGATGGAGTTGGTGCCTCCAAGCCTAGCGTTGATCCTGCAGATAGAGATGAGATGTAGTCAAGTGTTGCCCCGCAAACAAGGAAGAATCACTTGAGGGCCACATTGTTGCAGTACTGGTCCCGACCGCCCATGCTGTTCCATTTGGGGGAGCGCTAACGACGACGACAATCACAACAACCACAACCACACGAGTTAGCTGCACGACTCGAACACAGCCACAGGCGCACGATGGTGGTGGGTGCACGACCCCACCCCCCACCCCCAACCAGACGACTCACCACACATTGCGTGGACACGCTCCTCGCGATGTCGCCCCAGAACTTGACGCGCCGGCGGCACTCGGCCGCGTTTTGGGGAAGGATGACGAGGATGAGCTGGGGGCCGATCTTGTGCGGGGGGGCATCTGGGGGGATTAGCTGGGGGATCAGGCACCTTTGGCCTACGGTCGTGAGGGTCTGTGGTGGTTGTGAGCGAGCGTGCAGTGGGGGGAGCGAACGGGGAAATGGGGAATACATTCTCTGGGTTCCCGATGTTGCCGGATATTATTGGGGGCTGTCTGTTTAGGACGGCTGTCTACGGATGAGCAAACGCGGCACGAGGAAGGACGTCACGACGTACATATCCCTAAAAAAAACCGTCTGTGTGAGTTGGGCAAAACGTCGCGAAGAACACGGTCGCATACCAGCTTTCTCCATATTGCCAACCAAAGCCATGATAAACTTCTGCACGTCCCCCTCCGAAGCGCCGCTGTCAAACACAGCGACGCCCCAAAAGCGCAGCGTGCAAGGCTCGTAGAACCTCCGCCCGACGACGTTCCAGCTGCCGGCCTTGGCCCGGATGTTCTGCAACGGGCGCACGTGGGCACGGTGAGCGAGACGGCGCGCGAGCCCGGGTGGGTAGAGCTGCTTACCAGAGTGCCGTTCTGCGCGTAGCGGATCTGCGGGGGCTGGAGCACGGTGCCCTGCACGGACATGATGCGGGTGTCGACTTCCATCCCGGCCTCCTTCATGAAGTCTGACGACGCGTAGTCGAAGAGCTGGCCCTGCGCGCGGAGCGTGGGGGTTTGTACGCCGTCTGCGGCATGAGGCTCGAGCGAACGTACCTGTCCAGAGACCGAGTTCTCGATGTCGCGCATGCGCTCGCGCGGCTTCTGCGTCGCGAACTGCAGGAACTCCCGCTGCGCCTCGGGGGGTATCTTCTTCCGGTAGAGCTGGCCGGGCACGATCTCGCAAAACTCGGCGGGGATGATCGCGGTCCTGCCGACCCTGACCCCGACTATGCGGGGGAACCTCACCTCGCAGTTGTACTTCTGCGCGAAGTGCCGCTGATAGATATTACCGGTCAGCTACGAGAGAGAAAAACGAAACACAAAACGTCTGGGGCACCGACCGCGACGCTGCAACGCTCGTTGTCCTTGTCGAATTCCTGCAGCCCGGCTTCGTGCACGAGGTCGCTGATGGGGCGCGGCCGCATCTTGGACAGTGACATCCTGATTCGCACGCCCTTGAGGAACATGCGCAGTCGCCCGTAGTCTTGTGTGTTGAGCTCGGCGAGCTGTCGTGGGTTGACTAGGCCGAGATGCATCATCATGCTGTCTATCAGAGGCCCCGGGGTATACCTGGCAAACCCTCGTGTGAATATGATAGGATGGAGGCAAATCATAACTTACGAAGCCGCGTGGGACACGTCGACGTTGATGAGGAGTTTCCCTAGGACAGGACGGACGCTCCTACAAGCGCGGTGAGCGGGAAGAGACTCGTGCATGACAAAAAAGTGGCGTACTGGAAGTATCCGCGCAGGGCGGTAAGCCCGAACCGGAGGTTCCTCGAATTGTGTTGCGTAAAGAATGAACGAGCGTCGGCAGGGAAGTTGTGCCGCCTGCGTGATACGGCGTCAGCCATGGGCATTGGCGCGAATACCAGTCGCGCGAGCGCACATGTTTGGCGCTTGTCTGACAATCAGCTGCAGCAGGGTCAGCGATACAGCGTTGTCGCTCATGTCGTTCGGCGACCGACGTCGGAGGAGCTTCTGCACGTCGCTGGGGGGCGGGTTAGATAGGACTATAGACTCGTGCCCATGTTCATACCTCGGGCTAACTACGCTGACCTTCTTCATTAGCACGCGGATGGTCATAGTGCGACCGAGAGCGACCGTGTACTAGTCGAGGATGAATTAGCTCAACAGGGATAAGCGGGTAGTATTAGAGGTGCAACGGAACACACCGTGGCGGAGGGAATGTCCTTTGAAGAGAAGAGGTTTTTCCTGCCGTCGTACGGGGCGCGCGGGGTGAATATTTCCGCGTGCTCGAGCTGCAGGCGGTCCATGACCTCGTAATTGCGCCGTTTGATGTTACTCTCGGGATCCATCACTGTAGAGCACCCGTCAGGATGTCCTAGGAAAGTGTGAAAAACACACACGGACCGACTGGAAGTGGCAATGAGTATTAATGCATTGACTTCACTGTCGAGGACGAGACAAGGGGAACACACCGTCATAGTGATAGTAGGTGGTCGAGGGCATCCTGACGACCCGGTAGGAGTTTGTGAACACCTCTATCTGAGCACCGGCCATGGCTGAGAGATGCGCGTGAGTGCGTGCGGCGAGGCTAGGGCACGAAGGACGACATACGTGAGGATGATGCGGGGGGAATGGCTGGTGCGGACGGAAGAGATGGCGGAGGCGGATAACGGGGCCGGGTGAGGGACAGACGCGGGGCTGGGGCGAGGGAAGCCGAGGGCGAGAGGTGGGAATTCGCTGTGGGCAGGTGTTATATGGCGGACTGGGGTCGCTTCTGGGGGCGAGCGCACCTAACTGGGCGGGGGCGTGGACGGCGGGCGACGCGTCGGACGCGGGCGAGGGCAGCTGCAGCAGGCGGGGCAGCGGGACGCGATCGACAGAGTGCTGGATCGGGGGCCGGCGATCGACGGGCGCCTGGGGGACAGGCGTGCGGGCCAGGGCAGCTGCCAGGGCAGCTGCCAGGGCCGTCTGGCGCGGGTGTGTCTCTGCCATGCTCGACCACTGCTCCATCTCCCACAAGGGTGCGTGCTTGCGCCGTCTCTCCGTCGCAGGGCAGGGCTGAACGCAGGCACACAGGCGGCGTCGTCCTCTGGTCCCGCTCCTTCACCCCTGCAGCATCCCATACCGCAGCATCCTCCACGTCGCCCGTCAACTCTCTCGTCCGCGAAGCCCTCATAGAAGGCAGGTCCTCGGACGGAAAGTACGAAAAAGACGGATACGCCGTCAAGTGGACCTTCGTGAACGATCTCGAGCTCATCTTCGTCGTCCGTACACCCCCATCCCCGCACAAAACACTTCTCATGTCCCGTCTCGCACAGGTCGCGTACCAGCGCATCCTCCAGCTCACTTACGTCGACGACCTCCTCAACGCGCTCAAGGCTCTCTTCGTCAAGCTTTTCCAGCCCTTCCTTACCACCTTCGTTGCTTCTCTCCATGTCACCACTACCGCCAAACTCCCGTCTTCTACGGATCTCTCTGCCTCGTGGAACTTCGCAAAGGCATTTGACGGCTGGGACCTCATGTTCGACAAGCTGTTGCGCGGCCTCGAGGACAAGGCCGCTCAGGTCCGTCGCGTCCTTCTCGAACAGCATACCATCCCTCACACTCTATTTAGGAAAGGCGCACACGTTCAGGCCATGTCGCCCGTCCTGTCGTCGAAGTGACTCCTCCGGCAGAGGAGTCCGCTACACGTAAGTTATTCTACACAAGGTCACGGCGACTAACAGCCCACGTTTTCCCTCCCAGTGCCCTCGCGGTCCAGCGATAACGTCCTAGACGAGGAGCAGATAGCTCGGAATGTGCAAGCCTTAAAAAGCAGGCTGCGTGGTAGAGGCGGTCAGGCCGCGAGGCGCGGGCGCGGGCGGGGCGATATTGGGAGCGGGAGCGGAAGGGACAGCGTGCCCGGCTCAGAGTGCGTCTTCCCCCACCTCTCCATTTTGGCCGCAACTCAGTCGTGCCCAGCTCCGAGACCCCCACCAAGTCGAAGCGAAAGTCCAAAGCGAAGGCCCAGCGCAAATGGGGCGACGAAGCCCCGACAGAGTCCGACATGGCGTCCTTGGATTTCAGCTACGACGGCTCTACGTCCGACGCGTCCGCGCCGCCCGTGGATCTCTCGGCCTTGGTCGACAACGGGTCGCTCGGGACACGTACTCAAGACGGTCTCTACGAGGTTGCGGACTGGGAGTTCTCCAAGGGCAGCAAGAGCGCTGACGACGTCATCGCGGAGGTGCTCAAGATGGGCGGCCAGGAGCAGAAGCCCGCGTCTGGGTCGTTGGGCGCGCTCGGGTCGATCTTTGCGCGTTTGACGGGCTCGAAGGTGCTTTCTGAGGAGGATCTGAAGCCCGTGTTGGAGGCGATGAAGCAGCACCTCATGAAGAAGAACGTGGCAAAGGAGATCTCGGAGAAGATTTGCGAGGACGTCGGGCAGAGTCTCGTCGGCAAGAAGGTCGGCGGCTTCCAGAGTGCGCCATTGCTATTTTATTTTCCCGACATATGTCTATGATACTGACCTGTCGTGCTAGCGACAAGTTCCGCCGTCCGACAAGCCCTCGCAAACTCCATCACGCGCATTCTGACCCCGAAGACGTCGACAGACCTGCTCCTGTCGATACGCACCAAGCTGTCGACGCCGCTCCCCGCTTCGCATCAACGGCAGCCCTACAGCATCACCTTCGTCGGCGTCAACGGCGTCGGCAAGAGCACCAACCTCTCGAAAGTCTGCTTCTGGCTCATCCAGAACGGCTTCCGCGTCCTCATCGCGGCCTGCGACACCTTCCGGTCCGTCTTCCCCGCCTCTTTTTTCCTTCTTCTCTCTCTCTTTCTTTATGCGTGGCGTGCGAGGCTGAATATTCTCCTACAGGAGCGGCGCGGTCGAGCAGCTGCGCGTGCACGTGCGCAACCTCGGGATGCTCGGCGTCGACGGCGCGACGGACAGCAAGGGCCGCGTCGAGCTGTACGAGCGCGGGTACGGCAAGGACGCCGCGGGGATCGCGAAGGAAGCCATCGGTTACGGTACGTCCCCCGCATCCCCGCATCTGCGTCGTTCTCGCTCGACGGTGGGTCGGTGGGTCGGTGCTGATGATGATGGGTCAGCGCGGGACAACGACTTTGACGTGGTGCTTATTGACACCGCGGGGCGGATGCAGGACAACGAGGTGCGCGCGGACACGCTCGCTCTCTTTCTCGCTTTCGTTGCCGACGGCGACGAGGACGAGGACGACAATGATGTGCTGACCCCCCGCCGTTCTTTGCAGCCGTTGATGCGCGCTCTCGCGAAGGTGCGTTCGTACATCCACCCCGCTTCGCACGGCCGTCGCGGAGCTGCCGCGTCGTCACACCCACACTCGTACTCACACTTACTCACTTACTCCCTTACTCCCTTACCCCCTTACTTCCCGCGGCCCACAGCTCGTCGCGACGAACAGCCCGGACAAGATCATCTTCGTCGGCGAGGCGCTCGTCGGGAACGAGGCCGTCGACCAGCTCACCAAGTTCGACCGCGCGCTGCGCGACTTCTCGTCCGCGTCCGGCGCGCAGGAGCGCGGCATCGACGGCATGCTCGTCACCAAGTGGGACACGGTCGATGACAAGGTGCGCCGTCTCTCTCGGTGCGGGCGGTAGGGGGAGCTACACCGGTCACTCACCGTTTCTGCAACCGCCTCTTTCTTTTTCTGTGTCTGTTTCTCTTTCCCTCGTAGGTCGGCGCGGCGCTGTCGATGACGTATGTCACGGGCCAGCCTATCATCTTCGTCGGGTGCGGACAGGTGCGCAGCACGCTTCTTCTTCGTCGTCCCAACTTTGCACACTCACTCGCTCACTCACCCACTCCACCCTTCCTTCGGCCGCTCGCTCGTCCACGCCCATGGTTGTCTGTGTCGGCCGCAGACGTACACCGATCTCAGGCAGCTGCGCGTCGCGAACGTCGTCCAGGCTATTCTGAGCGACTAGCCTCACACCGTTGGATATAGCTATAGAGGCTCTGCGGGATTGCGAGGTTGCGGGATGGGGGATCATGGACTCGCGCGCGCGCGCGCGTTACAACAGTATACCATTATTCTCAGGTCTTGACCGCGTCTCGGCGCAGCGTCGTCGTTGTCGCAAATCGTTGGACGCGTGCCTGCCACGCGATGGATCAATCCACAGTGCGTCCTGCGTGCCCGCCGCCGTGTCTCGGTGAGGGTCGGGCGGGCGTCGCTGCCCTCGGCGCACGGCGGAGCAGGTAGGTGGGTATTTATCCACTGCTGTCGAACCCGAGGGTGTCGCTCGAAGACACTTTCGGACTCGCGATCGGACCACACAGTTCACAGCCAACCGCTCTATAGGAGCGCGCGCTTTACGACAGCCTCAATGCGACAATATTAATCGATTCGAATTCGCTTGTCAATGTTCACATTGTCCGCTTCCCTCCCGACGATGGCCGACACATACGCCAGCTGAATTCGGTGACCGATTCTAGCGAATGTATCGCCGGCGCGCGGAGATCATTGACGTGCATACGCAGTCTCATGCACATTGCATCGCATCGCGTTGCGTTGCGTTGTGTGAGCCATGTCTATTCGTCCTTCACGGCTAAAGCCTCGCGCACAGGCTTCTTCAGCTTCACTCTGCACTCCACAAGCACCTGGCGTTGTCCCTCTAAGCATGGTCTACCTGCCACTATCCCTCGCCTTTGCGCACCACACAACCCGCCCTCGTGACCACATCGCCCCCGTCGACCTCCGTATGTGTCTGGACGCCGCCTACTCCGGTGAGCTTCATTCGGAGATCAAACGCATCGATATCCCTCCTGGAGTTTCATGCCTTTGCGGCGCGCTAAAACATGCAGAGCCGCATCGAGCCACCCCTGGTGGTGCACTGCAGTATCATGATCACACTGCCCAGTGCCCAGTGTCCGGTGGGCACCCTCGGCATCTTGCACTCATGGTCTGACAGCCTGAGTGAGCAGTGAGCACGGAGCACGTCACGGCGTGCATCACCTGGCCGCCTCACGTTTGCCCAGCCCGCGAAACGCGTCCGGGAGGGACACCGAGGTCGCGCCGCGCTCCGCCTATAGGTGCTGGTGCTGGAGCAGGTCTGGCGATACTGTACCTTGAGACCCGGCGAACCGCGAACGGGCGTCGGGAACCGTGGATGCCGCACGTACGCGGATGCTGCGCAACTAATTCAGACGACTGGCGACGCGAAACCGTAAGACCCGAACGCACAAGCCTCCAGAGCACCACCTCCAGACACCAGACACCAGACACCAGATGAGTTACGCCACTGCCGTGCTGCGTGCGCCGCATGCGTATTCGAGCTCCTTGTCTTTGTTCATCCATTACCGCCGCGCCGCCGCGAAATTCAAATCGGGTGGGGCCCGTGTATGTTTAATGTTGCACTGGCGGCGTCACTGGGCCCGCCGCGCCTATCTGACAAGAGTTGTTGACACGCCGAGGCGGCGGATATAGAGTCCCAGGGCACATAACGTACCTACTAACCCGCACGCCGTGTAACTAGGAATGTGAGCCCGAGAAGTCGAATGGGTATGGGTATATATGGTCCAGGGTACCGCGCACACGCACGCTATGATACGATATCGTAGCCGGGTTTGTTAATAACGGAGCGCTGCGCTACGTACCGTCCTGACTCTCAACTCCCAACTCCCACCGTCCCACGGAGAACACGTCGAGCCCGGCAGACGGAATGGGAACTCGTCGCCTGCTTTCAAAGAATTGCTAGCGCTCGCTCTTGCTGGACGCGCTCGGGCATGGCGCTGCTGGGAGGCCGTAACGTCGTCGCTAGCGATCGCGAGCGCCGAACGTTCAACAAAGACCGTCGAATGACTCTCGGAATGTACAGCAATGTGCACTAATAGTAAGACACGGGAAGCAGTGGTGGGGTGACACCCCGGGTATCCGCGTACACGCCAACGCCAACGCTTCAGTGACTCCCGCCCATCTCAATGTGACGCGCGTAGTGCACGAGAGCTTGAGCTTGAGCTTAGCGTATACAGTACGTGATGATATAGTACTACTAGTGCCCTGTGGCCTGTGTGGTCCGAGGCTGAGCCTGCGAGGTCCGGACGCGGAAGATATCGATATGTATCGATCATGGACCGACGAACAATGAACAGTACTACTCAACGTTAACGTCAGGGCGGTTGTTGGAGTATGACTGTATGAATGATGGGATTAGTCCACACCGGTCGGACGCAGGCATGTCAGGCAAGCAGCTCATGTACATTTCCCCTACTTCCGCAAAGTCGGACAACGTCGATCACAGATGCAGTCAGTGTCGCCGTCGGCCTGCTCGTATGCGTCAGTCACCAGGTGCCAGTCGCTGGTCGCCATCTCGTCGGCGACGTCAACGAGCCTTACCAGCGCTCGGGGATAAACCTCGAGCTCAATAGAGGTCTCAGCAATCCACGGAGGGTGCCCGCCAAGCGGCTCACGAACTGCGGCAGAAACGGGCACGGCGCACGACGGCGGCATTAGAAGCGTGCGGTGATATACTATAATACAATGCAATGCAATGCAATACAATGGGCACGTCATCCTAAGTGCAGCGCAGAACCTTCAACCGATCATGCCCTATAAAACTGAATGCGCGGCCGGCACAGCGCGCACGGGAGCGGAGACACACAGACTACCTGCAGACGATAGACGTCGAGAAAGCCGACTAGCAAGCCCAAGTGGCAGCGTTCGCGCGAGCCTAAACGACACCCTCGCCCCGCCGCGTCCGTCCATCATCGAATGTTGCCGTCCGGATTCGCTATCCATGAATGGAGGCGTGCGATTGCAAAGGAGGAGGAGGGGTGGGCACCGCAACCGGCCTCGGGCGAAGCGGCGGCGGCGCCACGGACGTCGCACGCTCGCAATAGCGCGTACATATGTACGTACACCACTCGAGTGGACGAGCTGAGGATCGGACGGGCGGTGGGATGGCAACCCTGGCAGCCTGCATGACCACGGCGGGAGATGGTGGTGGTGACAGTGGTGAACAATGGGCGGATGAATGGAGAGGAGCGGCGGGCGCCCAGATACTAAAGTGGTGCGCGCATGCGCATGCACCTCTACTGCCGCCGCGCCAGTGGGGACGCGGCCATTCTTGCTACGACTGGCTACGACTGGTGGCTCCCAGGGACGGCGCCGAGCCGCAGATCGTCCGCGCGCGCGCCGGGCGCCCTCCAGGGCAGTTGCCAATGGGTGGTTCGAATTCTGCGCACGTCTCGTAGTGTGCGAGAAGGCCTGCGCAGCGGCGCAGGCTTTCGGGTTTCGATTACACGTAGGGGCGACCGCAGCACCGGGGGCTGCAATTGTGCATCTGCAGTCCTGTGTGGGTTTCGGTGCCTGCGGTTGGATGAGGAGTGGGGTCAAGTGCCGCCGTTCCGTTCAAACGTCCACATCCACGCTTGCGTCTGCGTCTGTGCTCCTCTAGGGGATCCGCTGCCGCGGTGAGGCGAGACGCGGCGGTGCGCGTGCCTAGCCTCGCGCTCTGCGAAACCCGGATGTCGGGCTGGGCGAGGGTGAGGGGAAGCCGCTGTGGCGTCAACGCGTCAGCGCGAGAAACCTCGAGAAGCGGCCGCATGCGCCGGAAGCACTCACACACGATTCCTATGGTTCCACACTTTCCGCGCCGCAGCGTCCACGGCCACGCTCGCTCGTTCGCTCGTGCACGGGCGGCGCGCGGGCACCGGGGAGCAGCGGCGAATGACAGCAAGCCAAGTACGAGTGCGAGAATGTGCGAGTAGTGTACAATGCGGGGTATGTCCGAACGGGGCGCCGGTGCGATGCGCCAGCCCGTGGAAGGCGCGCGGGCCCTAATAGATGATCACGCGCGTGCAAGTCCATCCCGAGGCCCGAGGGGAGGGCCCCTACCGAGCGCGGTTACGCCGCGAGAAGCTCGCGGCGGGATGGCGTAGCGCGGCGGTGGCGGCGGACACTGCAGGGACTGCTGCCGCGCCAGGCCAGCCCCGGGGCATGCCCGGAGCGACGATCAGGCGGCGTTTGGCAGGCGCAGGGTGCGCCTCCCTGCGCGCGTCCGAAGATTCGTCGTCGTCATCCTCGTCCCGTGCACGCTTGCGCTTGTGCGGGCGGTGGGTGTAGGGCGGGTGCGAGAGGTCTTCGTCTTCGTCCGGGAGGTCGTACATCAGAAACGTCGGCGAGTGGTACGGGAGCGGGACGGGCGCGACGAGGGGCGCGTTGCAGACGACTTCTGCGACCTCGGGGGACGGCGAGAGGTCGCTGTCGTGCGAGACGGCGGAGGAGGTGTCGGAGCGGGCGTAGGCGTCTGCGGCAAAGCGGTGAGTTGTTTGGGCGAGCATGTGTGACATCAAGATGGGCCTCGCTTACAGTCTGGGCCTGCATCATACTCCTTGGTCGGGTAGTGGTGGAATGGGAGGAGAAAGTCGTGTGGGCCGGATGACCAGGGCGAGGGGAGGGTTGGGGGCCCTGCGTTTGTCCAGCCCGAGGGAGCGAGTGCGCCTGCGAAGAGTGTGGACTGGGACGGGTGGGGCCGCCAGTCGAGCGGGTAGTGGTTTGAGCTGGATGCCATGGTCAGCGGGGGGAGAAGCGGGGCGTTGTGCCTGGACGGGCGGGGGAGGTCGTTGAGGAGGAAGGAGAGGTGGGGGTTCATGGCGGCGGAGGAGAGAGGAGGGCGGGAGGTGGGAGGGGCCTATAAGGCGGGTCGGGAGCATAATATATGTAAATGCAAACGGGCGGGCGAGGGACAGCCGGGGGCGGTAGCTGAGAGTGGCAGCGGCCGGGAGAAAGGAGAGCGCAAGATCCATCGGCCAAGGAGAGATCCACCGCAATATTTCGCCTGTCACTGCGCCCGATTACAGCACCGTAAAATTGCCTCAGAAACAGAGCGAAACAGAAACAGAAACAAAAACAGAAACAGATAGATACGGCGGATACAGAACCCGCGGCCGTCTCAGCCCAGCAGCCCGCGCGGGCATCAGCCTGCCACACTCGCAGCCCTCGCTCGCACGCCTCCATTCCCCCATCCCAGGCGGCCATGCCCATCGCTCCCAGCGAGATGAATAAACACGAACCAGATTCAGATGCCAGCGTGGGCGATGCGACGCGGTCCCCGGCGCTGCGGGCTTGGGCATACGGAGACTGCGGCGAGACGCGAGCCCGAGCCTGCGCCTGAGGCGACCGTCGGCGGTCAAGGCACGCTCTCTCTCGGGCCCAACGCGACCGCGACCACAGGCGCCCGCGCGTACCCCACGCGCTCACGTTTTTCCACTGCGTCGGCTACCCGCGCGCCTTCGCCCTCGCCGTCGACCGTCACGACAGCAGCTGCAGCCCGCACGACGCGCACCTCGCGACCGACGACCACGACCGCCGCGACCCCGCAACTGCGCACGCACGGCTCTCGCGCCCTCTTCCCGCACGGCTCCGCGTCTTACCGTCCATTCCGTCGTCATCTGCTCCTTCTCCTCTTTTCTAGGGGTTCCGCCTCGCTCAGTTCACCGGTACGTCTCCCCTTCTCCGCCCTCGCCTCACCTCCCCGCCCGAGCACGCCCAGATCTCCTCGCTCCGTAGCGCCGTCTGCTGATCATCCCTCTTTTCAATTCCATTTCTTGGAACGTCTTGTCCTGTCTCGCCTCTCCCTCCCACGTCAGTCTCAAATGCTCTCCTCACTCGCTCCCCGCCTCCGACTCTCCGTCCGGCAGGCCCGCCGCTACTCCTCCCAGCTTGCTCCCGCAGCCACCGCCGACCCGATCCCGCCACCTCCCGCCGCTCAGCCCACCCTTCCCTACCGCGTACCGCGCAACTCCCGCGGCTCCATCCCGGTCTACACCGACATCCGCAACGGTGGCACGCGCCATCTCACCCTCATCCAAAACGTTGAGGGCAGCGTAGATGTGCGACCCTTTTCCCTGATCTCCGCCGCGTTTCGTTTCCGCACGCTAACCTATCCGTTTCTGCCTCCCCCGCCCTTGTCTGCCTGCCCTGCCACGGTCCACATGCCGCGCCTCCGCTGCCCGCTGCCGCCCTGCCGTTCTGACACCCGCCCTGGCACATCCATCCGCGCCGTGGCCGTGGTCGCCTGCCGCGCCCGTCAAAACTTGGCTCTGCAATCACCTCTCCTGATGCTTCCCCGGGCCCACACCATTCGATCACTTCTTCCCGTCCCCATCAATAGGCGCTCGCACAGGACCTCCAGAGGTCGCTCTTCCCGGCAGAAACAAGCGAGGCGCAGCGCATGAAGGTCCACACCATCCAGCAGCGGCATGTGGTCCTCAGCGGTGGCCGTTGGAAAGGCGAGGTCGTTCGCTGGCTCGCCCGCCAAGGGTTCTGAAAGCTGAACTCGGCGTGAACGCGCCTCGCGGCCGCCCTCGAGGCATCCCCAACCGGGCTGTTCGCATCGATCTACCGCGCCGTGTCACTCGTATTGTCTTGCGTCTCCCCACCCCCTACACCTCCGTATCATACAGCACTAATTCTATCGCATCTCGTCCGTCCACCACTTCCACAGTGACAGTTCCACCCGCGCTCGGGATCACAGCCCGGTTCATATTACATACATGCGGTCCGCATCCGCAATCGCGAAGATGACAAGCCCGCATCGCGATGGCCCGCATATATGCGTTAAGTGGGGTTGCTTCCAAATTCCACTCCCTTCCGGCTGGCGCCACGCGTGTGGGGCGACCCGTCCGCCGCAGCGCAGCGTGTCTCGTCTCCTGACTGCAGCGCTGACGGGGTACCCTCCCGTGTTTACGAGTCACAAGCCTCATACTCACAGCCCCTTGCGGTCGCCATCGCATTGCCGCAGGTAATAACCCAATGGACCTAGCTCCCAGCGTGTGCGAGGTCGCCTGAGGCACTGAGGCACCGAGGCACCGACAAGCTCTCATATCTATCATGCGTGTGTGACCGCGCATGCACACAAGTACGCCGTTCGTTCGCGTGTGTTCTGAATTTGCTACCGTAGGCGTCCAGAACCTAACTGCGACGCCACGGCCCCTGGGCCACTGGCCCTCCTGACTCTGCCTCCAACTCAAGGCTCAGGCCATATGTCCCCTCGGTCGCGCCATCGCCCATCGCACGCCGCATCCTCTCGGAGCGGGGCGGATTCAAACCCGCACGCTTGGGGAGGCCTGAGGACGTACAATACGTGCCCGGGCGGCATTCTTCAGGAGATGAGACGTACGTCAGGCACAGGTCCGAGGCCACAGCTCAGACATGAAAATTACATGAAAGCCTGGCCCAGCCGCCCCCTCCCCTTCAACCAACCCGCCCGCGCGGCGCGGTGCCTTAAGTAGCAGCGTGCTTGTGTGTGGCATACACACAGTCATACAAACGTGCTCATGGAGTCTCATCAGTCTCTCTCACTGCGCAGTGTCCGACATTCAGGCGGGCTGGCATTCGTGCCCTGCCGCCACCATATGATTGATCCCAGTGAGTGTAGGTCCGAACTGTGTCGTTCCGCAGCCTTTTCGAATTTCGTGTCTGCGTGTGTGTGCATGCGCACAGCTACGTATACAGGGTGAGGATCTATGTGCATACTTATGTTGTTGTATATCCCCGGCTTCGGCACGGCGCAGGGGATGTTGCAAAAGACGATGACCCGTTCATTCAGTCATCCTCGCCGGGGCGCGACGAAACGGCGTAAGCACCGAACCACAAAAACTCGTAGAGGGGCCGAGAGGTCCGGGACGCCCTGGCCAGGTGCGCCGCACACGGAGTACGGCGTACTCGTCGCGGACTAACGCGTCTTGTAGACGTCCGGATCCGTGACGATAGCAGCAGAGCTTACCTGAATGCTATTCCGCGGCACCCGGCTCTCGCGTCACGCCGCTCAGCCCAGACGCAAACGCAAATCCGACGGCGCAGATGGCGTCCGTAGTCTTTTTTTGCGGCCATCGCGAGAGCCCGGGGGCGCAGAGGTCGTAAGTAGGCTGAGGAATTGATATCATGATATCATGAAGTTCCTCCACAGCGCAGGTTTGGCTGGCATGTATTCAGTTCGGACCGCCCAAGAAGCTCGAACCTGCCGCGCCATGACCGGGCTCAGAACTATAGACCAGTAAGTATCGCGTCGGTCGCCCCCGGATCGGTTCGTAAGTACGCAGTTATAGCATGCTACCGGAATTTTGGCCGTTATGCGCCTCGCCCATCTGTATACTTTCCAAACCGTCCATGCGGCGATGTCGCCGTGTTTTTCTGTGAATCATGCGCAACCAGATACCCCAGCGCATGCGTGTTGGACACATATGTACACGGGTGGTCTGATGTACAGACGCGAACACGCCGGACGTCATTGCGTGTGGCATACTGCCATCTGATCATGACAAGCGCGATGTGCTCATTCCGACCCAGGGCCCTGAGGGTCAGGCGCGCATGTCCTCTTCTATTCTCTCTGCGCCGAGGAAAAAAACTTCACATCCATTCGAGTTTCGAACGCTCAAAGTAGATGAAAAAAATCGCATCATAGTCCGCCAAACACGATGCACCCGGCGGAAATCGCGTTTCCTCAGAAGAGGCAGATATATACGGCTGTTCGGCGGCGGCGGAAGAAGGGCGAACTTGGCGCGATCGCCCGACGCCCGTCGCGCAAGCGGTGCTGCAAATGCTGCCTACCCCTGATCGCCCGTGCCACCACCACTCGGTCCTAGCACTGGCACCATCCTCGGCGTCGGCGCCGGGAGCGATCGTGCAGAAACTTATCCGCTCGCCATCGCCGAAAAGGAGCCAAGGAACGTCGACGGGTGGAAGTCTCTCGAACAGTCGAACTCAGTATGTCGGCAGCATATTATCGCGCACACGCCCTCTCCCTAGCGCTAGCTAGTCTTGCAATAAATACATCGCGAGTGGTGTCGTTCCCAGAATGAATTCTTACCTGTTTTTACCCGGATCGCGCGCAACCGCGGTCGACCCGCAAAACACCCTCATATCACCACGTACGACCGGCCATGTAGCAAAACGAGCCAACCACAGACTCACAAGCGTGTCATGCGGGACGGCGAGGCAACCGCACGCTGCGGCATGGATTCCAATCCTCCGCTCTAGCGCTTCGGAGACGGATAACAGGTTGGGCGTTGATACCATGGGACCTCCACGCACGCGAGAATCTCACGCACTTGGGAACAGGACACGCTGGTGGGAGGGCGCGCAGCTTATTTAGCACGGGGACTACCCCAACCGACGCGGGGGATGTATAAGAGGCCATCTGCATTGAGTCCGGGTAGCGAGGCGGGGCTAAACATGAGAAGCCGGGCGCGAGGTATAGAACGCATACTACAGGATACGGGTCCTTCGAGGCGACAGTGTCCGACGCGCGAGGCGCTCAGTAGACGATGATCTTGTCGAGGTCGGCAGCGTAGTCTGTTGGGATGTCGCGACCATCAGTACCTCAGCGTCATACGCATATGCACACCCTGGGACCGGGCGTGATGAGGAAGGAAGGGATCAGACGTACTGCTCTGGCCGGCACCAATGGTGATGGTGTTTGAGCCTGAACGGAGGTTGAGCTGCACCGGGATGCTCAGGACCACGCCCGCGCCACCGGTGTTAGGCTGGTCAAGTGTAACACTGGAGCCGCCGTTCACGCTATAAAGGGATGTCGTTTAGAAGCAAGGACCTATCGGCGTCTAGGATGCGAGGAACATACCTAACAGTGGTGGTCCTCCACGAAGAGTCGCCATTGGCGATGTAGAGCGAAACCCATTGCGCGGTACCACGGCCCTGTACCGTAATGGTAACACTACCGCCGTTGCCTGCCAGCTATGCTTAGGACCGGGAGAGTGCACTGACCAGAAAACAAGGAAGACGTACCGAGATAGCCTACTGCCGATCCACCAGAGAACGCAGAGTTGCTTAGCAGTCGGGAGGATCCCCCCAGTGTTCCCTTCTCGGCTTCGTACGTGGTACCCGAGGCCACCGAGAACGTACCTGCCACCATGACCGACATCAGCATCCCACTAGTAATTGCGTTGATACCGCAGTCGACAATCCGCGGTTTGCTCGTAGAGGAACAACGTCTCACCGGCGCCAACGTTGACACTCCACACGTCGGCAGCCACAAGCTTCGGCGCGCCGCTCGAGAAATCAAGAGGATACCAGATGTACTGGCTGCTGCCGAGCACGTTCGAGCGCCAGCGGTCGCCCATGTAAATGGCGTTGGACCCGAGCGGGAGATCGTACGCATTCTGCGAGAAGTACGTGCGGACGGCCTGGGGCGCGATGTCCGCTTGAGAGGACCATGGGCCAGACAGGGACTATGAAGGGCCGGAATCGTATGCACCATTAGCGTACTGAATAGTTGGTCAGCCTAACAGTACAAGGGCGCACCGTTGCGTGGAAGGCCTTGTTGGGGTTCGGAGCCCAACCGCTCGTGTGAGAGGCGATGAGCCAGTACACCTGTCAAATACCCGTCAGGAAGGAGCAGGTGAGGTAAGGATGAAGAGATAAATACCCCATTGCGCTTAACGATGCCAGGGGCCTCCAGGGTCGCACCTGAGGCAAGGAGATGAGTGGACAGCGCCACGGAATAGCTGCGGTCTGATACAGACCCTTCAACTGGCTAGTGACAGCAGTGACGTTGTAATAGTTCGCATCCAACCGCGAGATTTTGAAATTCTGGTTGTTGTCGGACGCATACAGCAAATATGCGGAACCTGTGGTATCGGCCACAAAGTGGTTGAAATGAGCCATCTGCGCTGATTGATTCCACACAAGACTTGCCATCATCTGTTTGTTTCATGCATAATATCAACACAAAAGCCCCGACATCGTGATAACAGAGGGCACATACCATCCTGGAAGAGCCCCTCGTCGCGAGAATCAGCGCCGAGCGGCTTGAAACTGCCCTTGAAGGTGTAGGGGCCGCAAGGGGTCTTCGCCGTGGCTACGCCGACCATCGCCGCGCCATAGCTACACGAGACCGCGTTCGTGTAAGTGTGGACGTCCAGACTGCGGCTGCATTATAGTATATAGGTACTAGCGGACTTACTTCGACGAATCCGAATGGAACCACATGACGTATTCGGAGTTCTAGAGTGAGAACAACGTTGTGAAAAACAGTCCGACCGAGCCTGCACATAGGTGTATGCATACCTTGCTGTTGAATATCACTGTTCGTGTAACATGAGGAACCCATGAAGAAAAACTGGTAGCCGAAACCTAGCTCTGCTTACCCTTCGGCCGTTCAACGATATTGGTGTTGGAGATCATGGTCCCAGAGACGGGACTGAGAGCGTCATTATGACGAGCCCATTTCACCAGGTCAGTAGACTGCAATCACATTTCAAGTTAGCACGTGTGCGTCAATATTGAGTTTCGTCTGTAACATACGGAGTAGCACGAAACGGCCTTGAACGAGGCGCTATTGTGCGACTTGTCTTCTCCCAGCCAATAAAAGGTACTGCCGACCTGTGCGAGAAGTAATTCAATCGTAGTTCAACAGATCGTGCGTGTGACCGGGATTGCATACCTTTAAAATTCCAGCACCATGAGCCTG
The DNA here is from genome assembly GCA_001302255.2 of Trametes hirsuta. NCBI lineage: Eukaryota > Fungi > Basidiomycota > Agaricomycetes > Polyporales > Polyporaceae > Trametes > Trametes hirsuta. Next base: position 1,716,534 of record CP019376.1, read on the forward strand.
GATAGGGTTACCACTTGTATCCTTCCACGGGGCCCCAGACACAATGACCGACTGGCCGTTGACGAGGAGCAAGCCCGCGAGTCCAGTGAACGCTAATAAGAGGGAGAACATCGTGATGGATGGTCGTTAGTGGCAACTGCAACTGGTCCTCGTATATGTACGCATTTCAGTAGCTCCATACGGGCCGCCTTGCATCATCGGCCGCTCCTCGGAAGGCATGCAGAAGTCTACTACTCCGTCATCACGGCCTAAATGGACGCGAAGCTGATGTCGGGCGGACCGTCGAGACGCATGGCCCGGTCGCCCTTCACAATGAAAGAGCACTTAGCGACCTTGTACGCGGTGCGTACGCGGGGCATGATGGCGGGCATTATGCTCTGTGGAAACGTCGGACTGGCCTGGCCGGCCGCGAGGGTCATGGTGGGCATTTCGAATGTTTATGCGGGCCCCTGCGGACCGTCCAAAGCTCCCAGGCACACCTTCCGCGCGGCCAGAAGTGGCAGAAGGCCGACGGGGATCGTCACGTTAGGTTTGCCTAAGGCTGTCGGGCCCGGAGAAGGTGCGGTGTGGTAAAAAGCGGTAATTGCAGCACATGTCTGCGTCCCCGGGACTTCCACACCGGGCTGGCGCTGTTCATATCGGTAAAGACCATGTGAGCAGCGGAGGAAGCACGACAATCGGATGCATGGGGAAGTTGAACTAACCGTTTCTAAGTGCCTAGAGGCCATTCCGGGAAAAGCACCCAGTACCGTAAGTGTGCTGAACAAGAACCTCGACCTCATGACCTCCGTGACCCACAAGCTCGTAAGATCCCCCGGCGGACCGTGATGAATGGCTCGCAGACTCCAGACTGTTGGGCCCACCGAGGTCGCTCGATGCCTCTTTGCCGCCGTCGGCGTCCTCATTCAGCCTATCGCCCGCTTGGCCATTGCAAAGGCGCCTCAGGCTGATGCGCCCACAGCACCCCTACCGCTGAGCTTACGACTAAGCCGGCCGCCAGTGTCACTCAATGCGCAGAATGCACCCAACAACGTACGGTGTCGGGCCGCTCAGGCTTGCCCCCATCGATATTGAGTCAGATCCAGTCCTCGGGAGTCAGAGAAGGAGGGCGAACGTCGTAAGACGGAGTGGACGGAAGGCCTTGGCTCTTGGATGCGCCTGGGATAAAGGGTTGCAGCCGCGGACAAGCCGTTGCAGCCGTGAGCCGTGGTTATTTCCCCTGCGCCGCCAGAGAGGTGGTGGGAGTCACTCCGCAAGTGCTTGCTTTGCTCAGCCACAACGTCCTCGCCCACACACCTCGTGTGACTGCAACCCTCCTTGCTTCCGCCACCGTCTGCAACGATGTCCACCCCTGCGCAGAGTCAGAGCCAGACCCCCGTCAGCGGCCTCTCCACCCCACCTGTGCCCCATGGTGTTGGAAACGCCGCTGGAACGCCTGTGGTCGCGCCTACGCGCACAAAAGACAAGGATGGCGTGAGTGGCAGTCTGGGGACTTTCGGGGTGAGTCCTTTTGGCCTGTCTAGTGGGCGGACATCCTAAAGCATCGGGGTCGTTGTTGTACATAGGTCAAGTCAGGTCTTGCTCAGATGTTGAAGGTGAGCACAAAGAGGCCGCGCTTGGTCTGCGCAGCGTTTAAGCGAAGCCCAGGGCGGAGTCATCATGGATGTTGTGAACGCCGAGCAGGCCCGCATCGCTGAAGAGGCTGGCGCGTGTGCGGTCATGGCGTTGGAGAGAGTGCCCGCGGACATTCGTGCTACTGGTGGCGTCGCCCGGATGGTAAGTCTTATTGTGGCGTTCCTGGGACCGCAGCCCTGACCACGGTCTACAGAGCGACCCTAAAATGATCAAGGAGATCGTCGATGCCGTCACCATCCCCGTGATGGCGAAGGTGCGGATAGGCCATTTCGTGGAGGCACAGGTCTGTACGAGTATATAGGCTTTGCTTGCGAATCACTTGCTCAATGCGCGGATACGCTCCACAGATTCTTCAATCCATTGGTATCGACTACATTGATGAGTCGGAGGTGCTCACGCCCGCAGACGATGAGCATCATATCAATAAGCACGCATTCAAGGTTCCCTTCGTCTGCGGTGCACGCAACCTCGGCGAGGCACTCCGCCGCATATCTGAGGGCGCTGCGTTCATCCGCACGAAGGGTGAGGCTGGCACTGGTAACGTTGTTGAGGCAGTACGGCACCAGCGGTCAGTCATGAGCGAGATCCGGAAGGCGAGCGTGATGAGCGAGGAGGAGCTCTATGCATACGCGAAGGACATCCAAGCTCCGTTCCATCTGCTCAAAGAAACTGCCCGCCTGAAGCGCCTACCGGTCGTGAACTTTGCTGCCGGCGGTATCGCTACCCCCGGTAGGTTGCATGTGGTGCAGTTCAAGCTGAGCGTCCCGTACTCAATTTTCTCGTTCATAGCGGACGCTGCTCTCATGATGCAACTTGGTTGTGACGGTGGTGAGCCTTCTTACACGTCTATTCCAGCGCTACAAAGTAACCGTTCCTTTTTGCAGTCTTTGTCGGTTCAGGCATCTTCCATGTGCGTTCGATGTAATCGTAGGTTGCTTCTTCACTGACGCCCGCGGTAGTCTGGGGATCCGGCCAAGAGGGCGCGTGCCATTGTGCAGGCGGTTCGTCTTCTTCAGCTGCTTCTATCCATGATAACGAAAATTGACCCGATTCCACAGGTTACTCACTTCAACAACCCGAAGGTCCTTGCGGAGGTAGGGGATATGATTACGTTCCTTCTCCCCTCGTAGTTTGACGCCGTCATTGTAGGTTTCTGAGGACTTGGGCGAAGCAATGGTCGGATTGACCATGTGGGTTAAACTTGTGATAACGCCAGATTTGAAACCCCTGACGTGTTGGACGTTTTCTAGCGATGATAACCTGAAGGGCGGTAAGCTCGCGAGCCGCGGATGGTAAATGTATAATTATCTTGGGATCCCGGTAGGTCGTAATCCCTCTGTCAATCCCTTCCTTCTGACAAGGTTTAGCAGAAGGTGGTTTAGATAGACATCAAAGCAAAGACATAGCGCCATGTAGCTCTCAGTGTTGTACACTCTTGCATAAATTGTTGTTACAGTAGCCCACGTTCGATCCGAGGTGCCGCGACTACTTCCTGGGTGACGTCATAGTAACCCCCGCGCTATATGGGCGTCAGTGCCCCGCCCTGCCGAGCGCTAACGTTACCCCCAAGCTTTATTCACGACGACCGCCATGTCTCTCGCTCAGAAGCTCCAGAGCAAACTCTCGAAAGACCCGCAGGACGGCCCAACGGCATCCAAACCACCTGCGCAGACACTGAAGGAATTCATATCCGTAAGTACCCGCCTTCTAGCCGGCGGCACAGACGCGCGAACTCACCTCACCGTTAATGCGGGACGTGCGCGGCAGGAGGACCCCAACTCAGCGTACACGTTTGACAGCGAGCGCGGCGCGGCGCGTTCTCAACTATGCAGGGAAGGGAAGGAGAAGGGCAGGAAATGCATCCAGGTACGCCGCTCCGTCGCGTTGCGGGCTCTTGGGCGAAATTGAACGTTCGTGCCCCCCGAACAGATGGAGATGTACTCGACCCAGCTCTTCCAGGCAATGCAGGTGCGTACAATTCATTCCACGGTTCGCGGGTGCCGTACACAGACAGACGGGTGTATTCTAGGACCAAGGGTTCTACTGCGCCCTACCGATGGACCCTGCCCGGACGCATATGGAGTGTAAGCGGATTCCCAAGTAGCACGGCGCAGATGGCCTATACCGCCCATACGGACGCCGCCACCACAGGCATGTCACAAATTACCGCATGTATCGTTAACATATTGTACATCTATCCGCTATAATGAACGCCGCCAAACCGCAACCGGTCAGAGAGGAAGTTGCGAAGCGTGCCGGCGCTATGAGATGAAGTCGATGCCCAGCAGCCCCAGCCGCGCCTTCTCGAGCTGTGCGTCGGCCAGCTCGCGCCGCCGTTCAGCCATCTTGAGGTCTATCGTCGACATCTCATATTCGTGCATCGCGCGCCGGGTGGCTGCCGCGATCTGCAAGTACTCGGCTTCCGCCGCCTTTCTGTGTGCTAGAATACGAGAGAGCTGAGAAGAGACCGTGTAAGTGAAAGGTACGTCGGTTAGGCGGATAGTGCCTCTACATACCTCTGCGTCGTTTTCAATCGAGCTAACCGTCTTAGGGACGTATACGGGGATGACGAGTTCGGGCTCAGCTGAGTTGTTCGCCGCAGGCGCAGAGGCAGGACTCTCTGTCTTTGAGGACTGGGCCGTTTTCGAGGATTGAGCGGCCGTATTACGGCGCGGCCAATCGGGCTTCGGCGGCAGGCTTGGGATCGGCTGTGTGGTATGTGGCGGCGTTGCGTTTGGTGGCGTAGGGATGAAATTACGTGGGCCGGATGGCGGAGACCGAGTCCGCCTTGGCCGCCCTGCCCTATGGTCGACTTCGACACCGGGCTTAGGGGGCAGAGATGGGATGGTGGGAGTTGTCGCTATAGGTGAGGACATGGCCGCCGCAGAAGCTTGTGCAGGAGACGCTATGCGAGAGCTAACAGAGGCAGGTACTGAGATAGGCGCAGGCTCAGAGGTCGGGGGCGCGGCTGGTGTCGGGTCGGGCACAACTGTGGCCGCTGCGTCGCCCATTTCGACGTCGCCATCTGCGTCAATTGTGGTTTGTACTGAGGTTACCACGGGAGGAGTAGGAGGTGGTGGTGGGGGACGCGTGGGCGACCTAGCTGGCGGCAAGACGTGTTTCTTGGGTGGGGGTGTTTGCGTTGGTGAGCGAGTACGGGAACGAGACCGACTTGGCGGGGAAGGCGTTCGTTTGCGTAGCGGCGCTGGGCTACGTTTACGGCGAGGCGGCGCTGGTGAGTACGATCGTCGCCGCGGGGACCGACGCTCTCTGTCCTTGTAGTCTGAGGGACGTGTGCGCGCTGGACTATAGCGGCGTTTCCTGTCTGGTGTCCGACTGCGGCGGCTTGACACCCACTTACGGTCATCGTCGCGAGGCGAACGCTCGCGGCGAGCACGGGAAACGGAATGAGAGCCTAAACGTGTTTCTCCGGGAGAAGGCGGCCGTACAGGACGCGATCGCTCGACTTTGTAAGGCGACGTAGAGCCACTGGCCGATGGTGGTGGCTGCGAAGCGAGACGGTGTCTGGGTGATGACGGCGTACGCGCCCTACCAGCGGGAGAGCGCGAAGCGCGTTCTGGAGCTTTTGTAGGGGCTTCTCGGATCAGACAATGTTTGTGGTCTAGCGGACGTATACGGGCACACATACCGACACGTTTCGGAGGCGACTTCGACGGCCTGGGTATCCATTTCCGCTCAGGTTCGACCTCGCGCGGACGCTCGCGACCATATCGTCTATCGTCCTCCCTGGGGCGGGTCCATTCCCGTTCCCTGGACGCGGTGCGCTCCCTGCGCTCCCGGTCATAACTTCGACGAGCATCTTCCTCCCACCTTCGATCTCTGTGCTCCCTGTCTCTCACCCATTCGTCGCGCGGCCTTTCTCTATATTCGGCCCTCCTCTCCCAGTCCCGCTCTCTGTACCTGTCGTCTTCGCGGCGCTCATAGTAGCCTGACACGTACGTGTCCACGGGCGGTGGTGGCCGCGCGCGGTAAGTGTCTACTGGAGGGCGCCCAGGAACGTACGAATCCATTGGGGGCGGCGCTCGCGTGCGCGGCGGTGAGCGAGGCGGGTACGCGGCTCGTTCTCGAGGGGCGTAGCGGTCGGGCGTAGGAGGATAAGCAGCAGCAGGCGGAGGTCGAGGGTAGTCTCTGGGATCTGGTGGGTAGCGTGGCGGGTAACCGAACTCTGGCTTTGGGGGAAGGTGGGACATCTTTGATGCCCGAGGGAACGATTTGAGCAGTCCCAACAATAAGAGAGGCAGAAGCGAGAGCCAACAGAGGCCGGTCAGAAGCAGAGGACGTTGTGGCACACCCGCAAGCGAAACTTTGCGGGGTCAGTGTCGGTGTTGTGCCCTGTTTACAGCTCCTTGAGCCCGTCCACACACCTTGCCTCTAGCCACAACGTTCTTGCACCCCTCGGGGCCGTCCTGCTGGCTATGTCGACGTCGCTATACCCCCTCGCGTCTCTAGCGCAGATAGAGAAGACGCCTTCGCGCGAAGACGGGATTCCCGAAGAGCTCGAACTCGATCTGCGCGCGTTTGGCTGCAAACTCATCCATGAAGCCGGCGTCCTTCTGTGGCAGTGAGTTGCGGCCACTTCCCTAGTGGCGGCTGGTCTCTGAAACGCTGGAGGCCAGAAAGCAAGTGGCCGTAGCCACCGCGCAGATTTTATTCCAAAGATTTTGGTATGTAACTTCCATGAAGCAATTCGGGATTGGAGTACGTCTGCATTGTCCTGCACGCGCTCAATTCATACTGACCGCCGATGTGCCCGTAGGACATCGGCATGGGCGCGCTCTACCTCGCCTCCAAGCTCGAAGAGTGTCCTGTACGCATGCGCGACCTCATCAACGTCTACGATCTACTTCTCCAGCGTACCGCGCACCAATTAAAACACGGTTCCGTACCAACCTCCTCCGCGGGCGCGTTCAAATACGTACCCATGTCCTACTTCGGAAGCACATTCTACGACCTCAAGGACGCGCTCGTTGTCGCGGAGATGCAGATCCTCAAGCGCCTCGGGTTCAACGTGCACGTCGTGCTCCCATATGGCACACTTGTCAACTACCTCCGTCTACTCGGCCTCACCGAGCGCGAGGACGTTTCAAACAAAGCTTGGGGCTTTCTCAACGACGCGCGAGTATATCTCTTGTCTCAACCGTAGGACTATCGTTCACGTTGACGGTTTGTCGCCTCCCCACAGGTTGCAGACGCCGGTGTACGCGTTGTACGCGGTGCCTACTATCGTTAGTGCGGCGATTCTGTTGGCCACTCGGCAGCTTGGAATTGCTCTCCCGTCATCGCCTGAAAGCTGCTGGTGGGAGCTATTCGATGCTGAGTGGGAAGACGTTTGGAGCGTTGCGGGCTATATCATGCGACTATATCGTGAACGTAGTCCGGAAGATCAGGCCCGTGTCTTGGGCCTTGTCTCCAAGAAAGGCGTCCGTTCATGGCTCGACCAGAACGTACCCACTAGCTCCCAGAGCTAACGATCGTCCTGTACACGGATCCGACCTCCACGTCGTTGTACCTCATATTTATTGTGTCAACTTATTGGAATGCGCGCACCAGGCGTTCGAAAAACACCGTATATCGTCATTACCCTCTACTCGTAGAAGGGTAGCGTATCATAACAGGTACAACGAGCCGTACCCAGGACGTGCCTAGGACCGAGCACATCCTCCCCGACGGCCGCTATATGGAACAAGGAAAACGTGAACGAGAGGAGTCCAACAACAAAGGCTGTAAGCATAGATTACGATGAACGAGAACCATTCCAAAATCGCCCTCCAGCTGCCGCCCGAAGACGTGGGTTGCAGCGTGCCACACGACGAACGAACCGTTCAGCAGCATCCGCCCGCCGCTTGCTGCTGCACGGTCTGGCCTGGCGTGATCGTTGACGACTTGCCGGTGCCAGCCGCGGTGGAGGTCGATCCCATACTACACGAAAGTTGTCAGTGGCACTCGCGAGGCGCTGGAGACGGCGATTCCACATACCGGTCCTTGATCTGCTTCGCCATCGTCAAGAAGGCCTGCTCGACGTTGGTCGCATTCTTCGCCGACGTCTCGAGGAAGGGAATGCCGAGCTGGTCAGCGAATTCCTATGTGACGGGTATTGTGAGTAGGTTTCATCGCAGGACCGCAGTGCCGGCGCACCTTCGCGACGCTGTACTCCACAACCTTCTTGCTCGTCAAGTCGGACTTGTTGCCGACGAGCAGCTTGTTCACACCTTCCGATGCATACCGGTCAATCTCCTGAAGCCACTGCTTGACGTTTGTGAAGGTGTCTGGTAGGGAAGAAAGGGGTAAGGTTCCGCTGCGACTTCCAGCGGTTTCTCAGAACGCACCGTTATCGGTCACGTCGTAGACGACAATAATTCCGTGCGCGCCGCGGTAGTAAGACGAGGTGATAGTGCGGAAACGTTCTTGACCTGCGAGACAGTGAGATGGGCGTGGCACAAGAACGCGAAGTTACTCACCTGCGGTATCCCACTGTATTGTGTACATAAAGAGTAGGAATCAGCACCAGTTCATTAATTCAGGGCACTCAATGGAGTGAAGGAGGATTCTCAACAGCAATCCCAGCGAGTATGCATGACACCGGGGAACCAGAGAAGGCTTACAGGCGCACAGCAACAGCGCCCAGTGCTGGCGTTGTGCCGATAACAGGGGGGACCCTTGCTCGGCGAGGTATGAAGCAGAGCGGGGAAGCAGGAATCTTCGCAAGTTCGAACGCGATAGAGGAAAGGAAACTGACAATCTGGAGCTTCACAGTCTTGCCCTCGAGCTCAATGGTCCTAATCTTGAAGTCAACACCAATCGTGCTGATATAGCTCTCTGTGTACGTGTCGTCCGCAAACCGGAGCAGCAAGCAGGACTACCGCCGCAAGGAAAGGAAGGCCAGGTCAGTGAGAGGGACCCAAGTCGGCCGCAGCATTGGGTGGTGCGCCAGGCGAGTGCGGTTGCGACTCACCTTGCCGACGCCGGAGTCGCCAATGAGGAGGAGCTTGAAGAGGTAATCGTACTCGCTGGTGTGCATGGTGCTCGGCGGGTCTTGAGAGGTACGAGGGCGCTGTCGGTGAGCTGGTCGGGGTCGTGGAGGGAGGAGGATGAGGAGTGCGGACGGGTGCAGGCGGTGGTTGTGACGCGTGTCGCTGTGTTTGGCAAGGGCGTGCCCGGCAAACGCCCTTTGCGCTCTCCCACCGCCCGCACAGCCGCGACTCTGCACCCGCCGTGCCCTCCCCGACGGACAACGCTCGAGCTCGCTGTCTCAGACCGTCTGCTGTACGACCATGGTGCCCGCGGAAATGTTCGGGATACGAGGTGTTGCGCCAGGAAGCCAGAAACATTAAACAAGCCTGTAGGAGAACTGTCAGCACACAGGCGTCTACTCACGCCCCGAGCTGTACATATCGAGACCCGCGCTCACAAGGGGCGGCAGTAATCCAACTGCCCTCGAGAAACATCAAAAGGCCGACGCCGCCTGCACAAGCCACCTCCGGCCAAGGTTCGTGCTAGATGAGGTGAAACAAGCGTCGCAGACCGGCGTGCCCGAACATCGAGTCGTTGGGATTCAGACTGCGAGAGAATCGCGATGTCGGCCGCAGACCTGTTAGCCTCCGTTGACTGAGGCTCGCGCGGGATCGCAGGATGCCTGTGTTGATATTGTCTCTGCGGACACCTGTCCAGCATGCATGCACCCATGCGCAACGCGTGGACCCTGAGCTTGACATTGCCGTTGGCCCGGTACGTCATGAGCGTCGCGGCAGGCAGCGGGAGAATACCCCTTCACCGGGTCCCCCGCCTATCGAGACCCCAGAGCAGGGTGTCCAGTGTCAGTGCGGATCTTTCGCTCGAATCCAGCTACCAATAGTGAGTGCACCCCGTCGAATCCGGTTTTTTCTTCACAAGTTGATGCATTTCCTTGATACAGCGCGTACCTGGTGCACGTAGGGTACGTTTTCTCACTCTTCGGGGCGAGCGCGGCCACTGACGTCCCAGAAGCATCGGCGGTCAGGACTTCATGGTCCTTCTGGACACCGGATCGTCGGATTTGGTGAGATTGAACCGTCAGCAATGCGTTTGACATAGGACCCGGCGGCTGATGTACTCTCTAGTGGGTCGTGTCGTCTGATTGCACGACCGAAGACTGCGATGGTGTCCGTAAATATAGCAGGTCGCCTTCACTTTCGCCGTCTGATGTATCCTTCCACCTCAATTACCTGATGGGCAATGTGTCCGGGACGGTGGGGTCGGAGACCGTCACACTCGGCGACTTCGAGGTGTCAACTCAGATCTTTGGTCGGTCATTCTTTCATTCTCAGGCTCATGTGCTCGTGTGTGTATGTGGCAGGAGGATTGCGGTTGCTGACGCGCGCACACAGCCATGGCAAATGAGACGAACGGTTTGGGGCTGCACGGGACAGGAAATAGCGGAATCATGGGGCTCTCATTCCCTGCCGAAGCGTCCATCGCCGACACCACCGGCCGCACCGTGGCGGAGAATCTCTTCTCGGCGTTTGGCGACCCTTCTAGCCGCTTTTTCGCCTTCAAGCTCGGCAGAGACCAGGCCTCCTCCTCATTCACCGTCGGAGAGCTCGACCCGGCCTACGCGAACTCGACCGACGACTTGGCGCTTCACTCCGTCTACACATCTGGGAGTTCGCACTATGACTATTGGAAATTACCCTTGCAGTCTCTGACTATCAACGGCACTTCGTTCTCACTGTCCAAGTCGCACGTCGATGGCGCACAAGCCCCTATCGCGGTTCTTGATACCGGCACCACCTTGGTCTTGGGTCCCACAAAGGACGTCGCTAGATTCTGGGACTCTGTCGGCGGTGCTAGACAGTCAGAACGAGGCTGGGAAGTGCCCTGCAACCGCGCGGTCATTGTGGGCGTGGTCCTAGGCGAGGGCGCCTCAAAGCGCGAGTACACCATTGACCCTGCGGACATCGCCTGGAAAGAAAGTTCTGTCGACGGTGAATGGTGTCTGGGTGGGCTACAAGGCAATGACGGGGTGCGGCTGCAAATTTCCTTGGTTCATATCGCAGCCAGGACTGGGGCCATCCTGCGCTTCTTCACCCTGCGCTGTTTCATCGTGACGGACGGGTGCGCTGACGCTTCGTTTCTGTCCGCAGGTCTTCTCGGCTGATTGGTTGCTGGGAGATACGTTCTTGCGGGTAAGCACTTAGCAGCTTATGGCACACGGCTCCGGTGCAGCGTGTCGAAGTCGATGTCCGAAGCCTACGCTGACGCCCACACCGTTGTACTCTTGTTCCTAGAATGCCTATGTGACGCACCATGCGGCGACCGACGACCAGCCGCCGAGGATTGGCCTCCGCGGACTAACGGACCCGGCGGCGGCTCTCGCGGCCTTCATCAACGACCGCGGTGCAGATCCCAGCGGGCCTGCTCAGGTCCGTGACCATGCGGATCACAGCAATTCGCTCACGGGCGGGGACGTGTGCGGGATCGCTACCGCTGTCGGTTTCGTTGCAGGGGCAGTCGTCCTGGTGCTCGTCTTCACCTTTACGGGACGCCGCAGGAAGTATTGACGCGGCGGCCTTGTGATCCAACACATCTGTACCTGGATGCTTTATATGCGGTCCTATGTCATTCCAAGAGGCGGTGTACGATTACAATGGTAGCATGTGGTGGTACATGGTAGAATACTGGTACAAAACGAGGAGCGTGAAAAAGTTCGCCGATGACTACGGCTTTCAAGTAGGCCCGCTTTAGGTCGGCTTATAGCTAGCGGCCGGATAGGCCGGTTGGTAGCCGCGCTGCGCGGCGTCCGGCGGGGGGCTCATCTGGGTGTACGGCGGTGCCTGCCACTGAGCCTGTGCGCCGGGCTGGAAGCCGTATCCAGGAAGGGCCGGCTCCCATCTGCCACAAGCATCCGCATGCAGGGTGGTCAATTATTCGCCCGGTGTTACGGAGAGAAGGCAGAAAACTTACCCCTGCTGGAGCGGGACGCTCCACTGGCAGATGGTGCATAGCCAGAGATGCTCGGACTTCATGGGGATGAGGGGTACAAAGCACAGCTCGAACCACAGCCGGGACTTGACGCGGATTGTAGAAGCTGGCGCGAGAATACGGAGTGAGTACGGCCGGAGGTGAATGCGATTTGAGCGGACAGACGCACCATTGTGGCACTTGGGGCATACCCTCGGTGTCTGGTCACCCTCCGGCTTGAGGCGCGTGGGGCATCCGACTGATAGTTGGAGTAAGTTCCTAATTCACCGGAGCAGTGCACGGTGCTTCATAAGCAGCACGGTACGGTACGTACACACTAGCGGCAGGAAGACTGGAGGCTCGAGTCAGCGAGCTGTCCACATCCACAATTCTAACGCACAACTTGTACGCACAGAACATGGCGGTGGTGGTCGCAGGGTGAGTGTGGGCGAGGGCCAGGCATTGGGTCCGCGCCGCTTCTGAGAAAGCTGGGGCCGACTGCGGAAACACCTTGGCTCGTCTTGCCGAGCATATGTTACGTAAGCGGACAACACCTAACCCTAATCGCAGCCGACGGGACCGCAAATGGCAGGTCCTTACGTCGGCCAGCGGTCTCCACCGAGTCCCGACGCCGATGCTCGTAATATTCCGCGACCACGGCGTCGCCTTCTTCTCCACTCCGTTCCCCTTCCAGTTCTCGAACCCTCTCTTCGTGAAAATGGTCGTATCCGGGAGACCACCGCCCGGTCCGTGCACAACGGTGCGTATCGCGACCTTGCGAAGTGTGCGTCGAATTCGAATTCGATTCGGCTGCTCCAAGAGCACTGCGTACTAATGAATTCACGTCTTCACTGCCACGGGTAACTTTAGTGCGGGGAAGGTGTGCCTAGCCTGGCGCGCTACAGAAGGCACCAGCTGCCGTCACGGCGTGCTCTAGGCGGCCCTTCTTCCGAGAGCAAACTTCTCGCTCTGGCCTTGGGTGGCGGGACGTGTTTTCTCGCGCCAGTCTTACGCGGTCTGCTTCCCAGCTGATTCAAAAATGTCTGTGTCCCAGGTATGTGGTGCCTACCCGCCCAGTTCACCAACACTCCTCCACTTCCAGACCACCCGCTTTTCCTGTCCCGCCGGGATGCTATGCGGCCTTGCCAACAAGCTGGAAAGGGGTGAACTGTCGGTGGTGGGGTCTGGGCGTTTGACCGTGTTACACGGGCGCTCCGTCCTGCCAACTTCCATTTACTCCCGCAAGTGCTCGCGGGCCAATCTATCATGCCCACGGTGCGCCCTGCGACAAACACGGTCACACTCCGTCCGGCTGATGATGGCTCACCATCGACCAGGCGCGGCCCACGGCGCGGGCTCGTTCCCACGCGCCCGCGACGCTGTCGATCTGACCGATGCGACAATTGACAACGCCCGCCCCGTCGTTGCAGGGGTGGGAAGCGTCCATGCGCCGACGGAACGAGCCCCCGAGCCCCCGTCCCCCTGCTCGCGCGTGGTTGCGGCAGGCGTCCCGCCTTGATCGTCGGACGTGCGCGCCTCAACGCCGGAGATCGAGTGGAATCCTGAAACGCTATCCCTTGTCACCCTGCCCGATCGTCGACGGTCGTCAACACAGACGCTGTCGCCCGACGAGCGTCCGCAGCGGCCATCACCCCGCCTGCCTTGTTTTTCAACGCCCCATCCAGCGGCTAGATTCGCACTGGGCCGCGTCAACGACCCCCGCAGCGCTCTAGCCTCGCGCGGTGCGTGCCGTTTCGTGGGCGTACTACCGGCGTTAGCCCCGTGCGTACGCCCTGAACGCCCTGCGGTCGCCGTGCAAACCCAATCGCGCTCGCACTCGTGCGCGGAGATCCTCGGTGGTCGACGGGGCGTACGGTGCCCCCTCATGTCCACCGCCAGCTTCAGCAGGGGCGCACGGTGCGCCCGGCAGCGCGGGCCACGCCTCCCACCGGCGGGCGCGTCGTGACGTCTCCAATATACCCGTTTCCGGGAAACATGCATTCCACCGGGGTGCCTCCTCCCACCGTCGCGCCTGCTGGCGCCGTGCAACGGCCGCGTTCCTCGGGCAGAAGGGGGCAGCTGGGGCTCGCTGAGATGGTATCTGCCGCACAAGACGCACGCGCAATCACTCATCAGCCAACCTTGAACCTTCGTGGATGCAGACCGCTGCAGCTGCGCAGGGGTACGGGCACGCCGCCGTGCCCCTTCTTGATGTACGCGTGTTTCATATGTGAATATGACGGTATCGTCATGGGTTAGCATCGGAATGCACACCCGATCCACGGTCGCCTGAAGCCTATCTGGGGTTCGAAGTCTACCCTCGAGTCTGACAGGTACGAGAAATTAGTGCTATTTACTACGCTAGAGGGGCGGGCCATGCGGCACGGCGGGTAACAAGAATACGGAGTGTGCTAGACATACAATTACTACGTACAAGGACAAGATAGCGATATAGTACGTGGCTAGCGCGATGCGATGTCGCGCGACGATTATGTGATGTAATAACCTCTATCGAGCTCTAATCATGCGGTTTGCGGAAAGGACTCGAAAACGTGAATGCGGGATGGGAGAAGCCAGATGATACATCGATGGACGCTAACGTCATGGGGGGATGAAAAGTGTGAACGTAAGTTGCCGGTCCAAGAAATTCGACAGCGAATGATGAACGAGAGAGCCAGAGTGTCCAATGGGGTGCGAGCGACAGCAAACAGGATAGCTAGTGAAGATGACAGACGACGACGGAAATACTCAGGAGACGGTCCGAACCTTGTCCGGGATTCTTAACCCCCCACGTCTACCCACCAACGGGCACTAGTAGTAACTTCCGTTCCCGAAGGGGGGAGTTCCTCCCTGACTAGCGGATGGTGCCGGCAGATAGCTGGGACCAGCTTCGTTTTGTCCGAGAGTAGTGGACGAGTAGGACACGCCGGTGTAATCGAAGGTCGAGGTGGGATGACTGAACGTCGGAGTCTGGTCCGTGGCTGGCAGGGCTTCCATTCTCGCCGACGATGCGGGAGCTTGGCGTGCGTCTGCGGTATCGCCCACAGGGAGGTAATTATAGGGCGGCATGTAGTACGCAGTCTGCCCGGTCGGGTGACCCGCGGGAATTCGCGAGGACGTGAGGAGCAAAGGTGACGGGCCGACACCCCCGTCGTCGGTGTGCAGGACATTGTTGATGGCCAGAGAAGAGGTCGGAGGGTAAGACGACGAGGTATGCGGAACGGTGGGTGAACTGCGGTGAGATAGTCCTTGATACTGTTCAGATTCTGAACCTGAACCCGACGCGGCCGAAGGCCACCTACCGTCGGCTGTGCATGCGGTGTTTGGGGCAGATGAGGAATCATAGCCCGGGCCCATGGTTGTTGCCGAGAGGGAGAGGGGCGGCACGCTAGTTGGACGCATAAGGTGGCGCCGGACATAGCTGCCGTCGTAAGTGCCTGGACCGCGTATGGCCTCGTCCGCAGGGCTAGAAGAGAAGCTCCGCGACGACTGTGGACGTCCCTGGTTAACACGCGCTTCCCAGACCAGACGGACCGTGCGTCCCCTTTCGTCGTTCTTGGAGAATGCCCAACGCATCTCCGAAAGGGCTCGCAGGCAGATCTCGACGTCCTCACGTGTGCCGCTCTCGTTGGCCAGGAGGAAGCCGGCAAAGAAGCAACCGTCCCGCACCAGGGCTGCGTCAAATTGGAAGAACGGAGTCCCGAGGTTCCTGCGTAGGATGGTCACGACGTGCCGCACTACGGTGAGGCACTTCGCGTTGGCTTTCGAGTGCAGACGCATGAGCGCATCAGATTTCCGGAACCTGTTTGGCTCGGGAATGTACGTCGGCTCATGACTGGGGACAAGTCGTTGTTTGAGGGCTTCTCTGATGACATTATCTGTGATAGCAGATGTCAACTATGGGATTTCTGGGGTATTTGGGGCGCATACATACGCGACTCGAAGAGAAAGATCTTTGTACGGCGATGATGATGGGCTAGGTCAGTGTGATTCTTGACACATGCGACGATGCCTCACCTGCCAACCATCGATGAACCTCTCGACGTCCTCTGCCTGGACGATACCGCAGGTGCCTAATTGGCGAAGACCATCCAAGTCCCGCCAACATGTCTCGAGAGTCAACCATACGTCTTCGAGCTTTTCTTCATCGAGGGCCTCACGCTGACGGGCTTTGGGTCCAGTGAGAGCAGCGTGGACGTCTCGGCATAAGGAGGCTATACGGATGGGAATAGTGGCGAACCGGTATGCAAACGCGTATCCTGCGGAAGGGCCCATGTCGTTCCCGAGCCCTGGCAACGTCGCTTCGAAAGCGCCCAGGTCTTCGTCGCTCCTACCGGTCGACGGTCAACGGGCATATCGTGGACGGTATACAATCATAGTCTTACAGGGATATTCTTCCACCCCGCAACCCGCTGGTTACTCCATCAACGACGTGGGCGTACCAAAAGATGCGTGCGCGCACGAGAGCGTCGACATATTCGCCGTGTCCGCTGTCCACATCTGTAGTCAAGCTGCACAGGGCATAGACTTGGTTCATGGTGGAATCGTACATCGCCTAACAAAGAGAGGGTGCGCTAAGCGAAACGTAAGCGATTGGAGCATCAATGAACGCACCAGACGTTCCATGGGGGTTTGGACCTCTAGGGTAATGCGGGGGTCAAGTACCGCGAGCAAGCAACAGCTGTGGCACTCACCCTCGGTTAACGGCATGGTGAGCAGAAGCACGCGCACGCTATCCCAGGAGGGCTTTCGAAGTAAGCCATGGATATCGATCAGGTATAGCAGCTCGGCAAGCATCTCGTTTACACGCTCTTGGCGCGCTGCCATGTCCTCTCCACTGCATTCGGGGGCCTCCTCTCCCCCTTCGTTGATACCAAAGCTTGCTGCCCATACGGCCAGCACCGATGCAATCAGTTGGCCCGGAATCTGAAAGCAATCGCTAATACCGTTGAACCAATCTGTGTATCGGGCGATATATTCAGTCGGTTCAAGTACGGGACCTAACACGGGCGCCATCCGGCGGATGAGCAACCCGAGAGGAGGCGAGATGTGTAGACCACCCACGTTGTATGTGGAAACGGTGAAAGAAAGCGGACCTAAAGAATTCGGGCTTGAGCTGAGGGATAACACTGCGTGGGGCTTGGACGGTATGAAGGTCCGAGTCGCCCCCGTTCGTTTTGCCATAGCGGGCCCTGGGTCAGTGAGACCGGGCGTACTCGTTGAGACATTGGGACAACGCACTCGACTTTCTGCAAGCGGCGCCCCCGCCTTAGCAGTTTGACGGCTTTGACCTCGGCAAACTCGTCGCTTTACGGGATTGAGCTGAATGGCCCGGGCGCGCGCTTGGGGGTTACGTACACACAGTTTAGACCGCGCTCACTGCAATTGGAGCACGGTGGATGCTGGCCGGAGGCGAGGGTGGGCAGGTCCTTGAGGTCGCACTTGACCCTATAATATGCGCGTCGGACGCGGTGCAGAAGGCAGAGGGAGGGCGGCGCACCTTCGCATGCGACACGCGCCACAGGCTGGGGGGGAGAATAATCAGGAGGAAGGGCGAGGGGGACGGATCAGGGATCATACCGCTGTACTGCTGCCGGGTCGACTTTGGCTGCATGGGCGCTTTGCGGGAGATGCTGGGGTAGGGCGACATGGAGTCTGTGCGGGTGACTGGCGAGGACGCGCTCCGGGGCGACATGCCAGTGGGGTCGTGCGTCGGGGGAGGGGGACGGCGAGGGGGCGAAGGGGGAAAGGGAGGGGGCGGCGGGGGAGGGATTTATAGATGGCCGAGAGAGGAAGGCAGGATATATAATGAAATAGGGAAATGAGGAATTGTGGACGGGACGGACCGTGACCGTGGCGAGGGCATGGATATGGGTGGGGATGGGAAAGAATCGTCGAGGGGGCTTTGTGGGGATGGGTCCATGTCAATCTCGTCCCGTGCCCGGTCGCTCGCGCCTCCCAAAGCCCAAGCGTGCCCAACTCCCACATCCCACATCCAATCCCGGCACGTCCCAATCGGGGAGGTCGCCCACACCGCTCGATGCCTCTCCCGTCTTCCCCGCCGCTTCACGCCTGCCACCCGCCGCCCCCGGGCTCCCCATGCCTATTCCGGCCAGGCGCCGTCACAGTTTCATGCACCTAAAATGACCGTCAAATATCGACCGCTCCGTAACATACCATGCCATCCCCCACGTCCGTGACCCCGGCATCTTGCGCACCCCCTGCGCCCCCGCCCGGGCCAAGCCCTGCCCGTCGCCGCGGCCCACCCCGCGCAGAGCCAGCGGCCCAGCGCCCCGCGTCCCCAGGCGCGCGGGCCCACCCCCCAGCGCCCGCCCATGCCCTGTTTGAGCCCGACGTTGTGCTTGATTTGATGATGTCCGTCCCCCACCAGCCACGACCACCAGAACGCACACCTAATCTGCCCAAGCCACCACGCAGCCGGTGATGGCCATTGGTCACTTTGAGCGCCGCGTATTTTCAAAACAAGGAATCACTGCAAGCACGCACGGTTCACCCATCTGACACGCATCTGAGTCCACCCAATTTACTGCACGCCGGTCCCCTCGCACACGGTGTGACACAACATCCCCCTCCCATTCATCCGCTTCACCCACTCTCCAACTGCCGGACACCTTCTATTTCCCTTCCGCGCGATCTGAGCGGTACAGCCACTTTCGGAACAAGTTCCCCCGACCGCCAGAGCTAGGCCTTCTCCCCCTTCGCGCCCCCACGTGACCCTACCCCGCCCTGCCCAGCTCCGCGAACCCACCCGCCTTGCGGATCGCCCGCCTGAGCTCGCCGGCCGTGCGCTGCTCGACGTTCAGCATTCTGTCCCGCGCCATCCCCTCCACGTCTTCCCCGTGCTTGCCGAAGAGCCGCCGCAGTGTCGTCAGCTCCCCCTTCGATGTGAATCGCGGCACACGCCCCCCACGCGCTTCTGACAGCTGCTCCAACGCTGCAATTAACAAACACAACACCGTCAGCGCGATGGCCCGCCAATCTCACCGCTGCGCAAACCCCCGGCAGCGGCACAAGGGCCAGAAGCGTCCGATGCCAGTGATGCTATCACCCTCCTGGCACAGCGCAAACACTAGCACTCACCTTGCACCACCGGCGTGCCCGTTGATTCCGGGGACGGCTTCTTAGGGTCAGAACCCAGTCCCACCCATCCCGCGAGCTGATCGTCCTCGGTCGGATCTGGGATGTCCTCCAACCCCTCCTCCGTCGCCTCGCCCCCTTCGTCTTCGCCGTCTTCGTCTCCTAGTTGGACGTCCACGATGTTGCCTTGCGCGTCCCGAATGATTTTCCCATAGCCCTTAGGCACCCCGTTTGCCTTATTAGCAGGCCTCGCAGTCGACCCAGAGGCCGTCGACGCTTCCGGCCGGTCATCCGCGCGTTCTTCGTGATCAAAATGCGTGGAGGGCGGTCGCTCCGTCCCACCTGATGCGATCGGATTCAGGGTCGCCGTAAGCCCAAGAGCTTCATAGCTGTAGATAGCGCGGCCCACACGTGCGTGAGCTCCTTGTTTCCGTAACGACGCAGCTGCGACGATCACATATACACGTACTTTTGTCTAACCGTCTTGCGCGGATCCCAGGCTTCCTGCAGGACCTTTGGGCCCCGTATGGCTAAATTCAGGACGCAACGCTTAGTCCATGCGGCCCCGCACTCAAAGTCCAAGCGCAAGAGAAATCACCAACGTGGTTGCTTCTTCAGAATTTTTTTAGCCCGGCGTGAATGGTGCACAGGCTTGTGGGATCCAGAGCGTAACTTGCGCCTTTGTCGGGGGTTCGCCATCGCAGATTTTCAGGGCTAGACTGAGAGAACGCCGGAGAATCGGAGCGCGGTGCGCGATGCCAGAGTTCAGAGATAAGCGGGCAGCGACCAGGCCTCGTGAGGCGTGTGTGAACGGGCAGCGCGGAAGAGCGAGGCGGACGGACTAACGGGATGGAGGTGAGAGAGAGGAGCTTTTGCGAGAGCGGAAAATGGAAAGCCATCGGCAACTTGGGATGAAGCCGGCCTCGGGATTGGCTCGGGTAATTCCGCGAGCTCGCACGCCCGCCAAACGGACGAGGCCCGTACGCCCGCGACCACTCTTCAGCAAAACCATCGCGCTCGCTGTCCTCGACGACCCCTACACCCTCCACCACTCCGCCATGTCTCGCGTCGTGTTCCACCGTGTCGCCCCCGCCGTTCCCATCCAGCGGGTGCGTCCTAGCTGCCCCAAACCCGTCTGCGCTGGCGCTGAGTAGTCGACTCTTCTTTTCCTACAGTTCGCGAAGACCTGGAGCACCAGCCTCGGTCTCTGGGGCTTTGGTGCCGGTGTGACTGCGCTCTACGTACGTTGTATCCCGCACGCCGGCTCATCTCCGTGTCTCACCGCACGCCCGGGGGGTTGCATTAGCTTCTGTCTGTCACGCCTCTGGTCAAGCGGGGATTCTTGTCCAAAGTGCCCGTGGTATGTCCCATGCTGCCGCCACCAGGGCCGATTTTGCGCCCCGATGCTGATAACGCCTTCCCGATTTGCCTCGTAGGTCGGCACGTACTTCGAGGACAAGACGCCCGCGTCGGACAAGCCCTTCTAGACGTGTATTGTCCATATAATTCGCAGCAATCGCATGGTACAAATAGACTATGCCGGGAACGTGGCAAGCACGCCACGGCGTCCCTGGTTTCTGCTTCCCCGCCTACACAATCAGACAGCCCACTGCCTCCCGTAGATGCTCAGAGCATCAGAGCACCACGTCGGCGCCGACGTCGGGTCAACGCCCACGGCAGCGCGCCCACATCTGAATCGCGTAGACCGACGACCTCAGATGCCAGCACGACCGACAACAGCCGTGCGGGACGCATCACGATCATCATCTCTGTCAGAGCTTGGAAGGTGTCCGCTCGGCAGGCTCGAACCCGCCGCTAGTCAAGTCGATGCCTAGCTTTGCCTCGAGCTTCTTGAGCGCCTCGCGCGAGCCTCCAATGGGCACCTCTGCAGAGCGACCGTGAGCGCCACGGAACGTGGATTATGCGCAGCGACGTGTGATGTGACGAGCAGAAGAGATACGTACGAATGGTCTCCATCCCGAGCGCCTGCGCGGCTTTGAGGTTCCTGCATGGCCGTACGTCAGCACGTCAGGCAGCGGTATAGAAGATCGGCAGGAATCGAGCAGTTCGCCTCGCGCGATACTCACATTCCGAGGTCGTCCAGGAAGACCGCCTCGGTAGGTTTGATGCCGTTGCGGGTGCAGGCTAGAAGGTATATTCCGGGTTCGGGTTTCCTGCTCGAGGGAGGCATCCGAAGATGGTAAGTAAGAAGCGCGAATGTGAGCAGGGTCCACTTCGGCGCACCGCATTCCCAGCGTGCTCGAGTCACAGAAGTCGTCAAACAGCGCACGCAGCCGCGGGGGAGTTGCGCCGTCCGCCCAGCCGAGAAATTCAAGCTCGGACTGTATCGAAAAATTGGGGTACCGCGCCGGCGAGGGAGGCGCATCGCCGATGATATCGGCGTCGCTCTTCGAGAAGTTGTTCGTGAGCGCGATGACCCGCCACCTGCCTGCGGCTGCATCGAGGGAACGGTGGTGAGCGGGAGGGCGCGCAGCGATGACGGTGAAGGAAGGGCACCTCGTATGCGCCGGATCGCCTCGACGACGTATGGGTCGAATTCACCGCTCTCGCGCATCATGCGCCCGAACAGCTGACAGTTCCTTTCAGTCGCCGGGGATATCCACCGAGGGGGGCACGGCGGAGCTCACCTCACGTCCGTCGATGTGCAGGGCGGTCGGGAGTGTCGGGCATGCTGGTGGGACGTCACGATTGCATAAGGGCGGGTCAGGCGGAGGGTGGGCGACTTGCCTGTTCCTCTGCGCTTGCAGTATTGGGCGTAGGCCGGGTTGTTGACCCTGGTGTCGGAGAGCTGCTGGCCGAACTGGTCGTAAAACGGGAAGAGAGATATCTCCCCTCGCTCGAACTTCTGCCACGCCCCGCTTGATCCGCGTACGGTTCTGTTAGGGGAAGGCCCAACGAGGCATTCTCGGTGAATATTAAGGCTCGCGGGCAAGGCGTGGTCCACTTACATCGCACAGTTGATGTAATTATTGGGGATGCCGTGTTCGCGCTCGTACTCCGCTATGGCAATGAGGGGACTACGACAGACCACACCGCCGACCTACATCGTACGAGAGAAGATATAGGGTGCTATAAGTAAGCACTCTGAGGATAGAAGGTGTAGACCCGTCACGGGCCCGAGCTTACGTCGAAGATCACGGCCTTGAGGTGAGGCGAGGACATCGTTCTGTTCAAACGTAACTGCCAGTGTTGAACGCAAATCGTAGGCTTCGGTCTTCGCAGCGCTACCGACGGTCGAGCGGTCCCCAAGGAGTGGTGCCTATTCACACCGTCGTTCCTCCCGAGAGACTGAGCGCCGTGGCAGCGTCTCTGTTGCCGGCTCGGGAGTCGGTGTTCAATAGAGCCTGCTAACTGCAGGGACAGCATCATATGATTTAGCAGGGTGTGAGATCCATCTGAGATAGGCTTTGTACCAGAGACCCCGGTCTTGGGGAGAAAGTCGTGTGCCCCCTGATCTTCTGGGCTGGAAGTGTTGTGGAATATGTATGCGCCTAGGCGAATGCGCGTACCCATGTACCACTCGCCGCCGGCCTTAGCGATTTTGTGACCACAGCCCGCGACGAAGTTCCAACTACCGCGCTTCCCAAAACGGGCGCGGCTTGGCGGGCTATGCCGCATCGATGCCGGAAGGTGCCGGGATGCCGAGTGCGTCATTTGCTCCCCTGGAGTCGGACCGAAGCGACCACTGTGGCTTTTAACAATGACGGAGGGTTTGTAGTCTCTGGATTTGCGAGGTATTTACACCGAGTTACTTGCACAGAGATGCATACGGTGTTCTTCTAGGTGCGCGTGGTAGAGTCCGCACTATTCCCGCAATCGCAACCGCTCGACGCAATGCCCAGCTAGCGGCAAGGACGGATCCACATGCGAGCGCATTGACGACTGTGGCAGCGCTCCCGCAGGCTAGCGCCCGTCGTTCACCGCCTTGCACACTCCGAGCTCATCATGCGCAGTAAGCATCGCGGTCGAGTCAGCGCACTGCAGGCTCTCTCGTTGACCCGACCGACGTCGCTCACAGCCCCTTCCCCCGGCCTTAAAGCTGATCTGACCGGCCCCTGATTGTGCTTGCACAAGGGCGTCACGCTACTCTCGGAGGCCCAAGTCCTGTCATCCGACTCCTCCATCACCTTCACACACTCGGTGCATCTCTCTTGTCTCTTACCATCATGTCTCTCCGCTATGGCACTCCCCAAAGGCACGCATCGCACGCTTCACAATATCGCCCCAGTCCCGCCCCGCCTCCGCGGCCCGTGAGCTCCCAATATGGGGGTGCGCAGGGGTATTACGGCCAGCCCGCGTACAGCGCTCCTGGCGGTCCTCCCCCCGGAGCCGATCCTCAGCTCTGGCAGTGGTTCTCGGCCGTCGACACGGATCGCTCGGGGGCGATTAGCGTGACGGAGCTGCAGGCTGCATTGGTGAATGGTGCGTGCAGATTCTGCAGATCCCCGACGAGCTTCATGGGGGGAGCTCGGTGATCCTTGTGCGATCGAGGCTGATCGTGTGCGTTTGCTCCACAGGAAACTGGACGAGTGAGTTCCGTTCTCTTGAGAAAGCCTTCTGGACCTGTAGTGCATCGGTGTATGCACCGCAAGCCTCGTGCCCGCGGAATGAGCTCATATGGCACTTCGGACGCCCGGATTAACTACGTGATGTATAGGGTTTGACCTCGACACCGTGAAGATGCTCATGTCCATCTTCGTATGTTCTTCGCTTTCTGTTCGTGTCCACTGTGCTGAGGCTCTCCTAGGACACCGACCGCAGCGGGACCATAGGCTTCAACGGTAGTGCACTGTCTAGCGATTAAACTCATGCGAGATAGGTCGACTGACGCATTCCATGCAATGTCCAGAATTTGCCGGTCTCTGGAAGTACATTCAGGACTGGCAGAACGTCTTCAGACACTTCGACCGAGATCGGTCGGGCTCAATAGACGGGTCCGAGCTTTCCGAAGCGCTGCGAAGCTTTGGTTACAATCTTTCCCCGACCCTTCTGTCACTTCTTGAGCAGAAGTACGGTGAGTTGGATATGTTCGTCTACGAGAAATACTGAAAAATAAACTAATTTTTCAAGTAGCTTCCGGCCCATCTGACCGATATGGCCCCCCGCCTGGTATCACATTCGACCGCTTCGTTCGTGCTTGCGTGGTTGTGAAGTCGTTGACAGAAGCGTTCCAACGGTACGTGCCCATGGTCGACGCTTCCGAATTGAATTGACGTTATAAATGCAGAGTCGATACGGACCGCGATGGATGGGTGCAGATGAACTATGAACAGTTCATGAAGGTGAGACTGGATGTTCCGCGGTACCTTTCCTGGCTAACCGGCCTTTACGGCAGATTGTCCTGAGCGCGCCGTGAGAGCGTGCCCAATGCGCCTTGCCGCAACGCCCTCCTCTTTTACCACGACTGTCATGATCCTATAATAAGAGTCTCCGGTCCCCATAGTCTCTGTATGTTAGTGTGCTAACGTTCTAGTAGAGCGCAACTGTGACTGTATGCTTTGTTTCTCCACACCTTGTAATATATGCTTGATACCTGGTGTCACGACTTGTCTAGAGCACAACGACATCAGGTACATGCCACGCGTGCCTCAAGGTTTGAGAAGTATTACACGAAGATTGGGTTCAAGAAGGTGTTGGGTTCTTCATCACGGTGCATGCCCTTGCGGGGGCGTTGCGGTCGGAGTTCTGTTCGACGGGCAGATTCCCACATCTCCTGGCGGTGTCGCGCGAAGTTTTGGGGACGGTCGGCGTACACGGTTCCTCGACCAAGACTACTCGGATAGGAGACACGCATCCCTTCGCTCGCGGCTCTGCTCTTCCTACCCCGCACGCTCGGCCCGCTCAGGTGCAGAGGTGAGAGCGTCACTTCCAAATTCACATGTGCGCCCGGAATGCCAATGTCCTCGGCTCCCGCTGTGTCTGCAGCCATCAAATTAACCCCATCGAAATTCACCGGTCTGGACGCAAGCCCATACATCCCGGGGCTGCTGATTTGTGGTTACCCCGGAATCCCCAGCCAGGCACTAGTGGCAACGGCGGTCGCGGACTCGCGGAGTATCTCATAGACGGCGAACGTTAGAACTGGTCTGATCAGAGAGCGCGTTGGGGTAGGCCGCGCAACACCTCGTTAACCGGCAGTCCTTCTTGACCACTCCCCCCATCTCCCCCAGCCCACGTAGACGTGTTTGCAATGTCCGAGTCCCCGTTTGCCTACCTCCCCGTTCCTGAGAACCCCGCTGCGGACTTCAAGAAACAATGTGTTGAGGTGCCGGGTACCAAGCGCCCGGGCCAGACGGGTATGACGATCTGTCGGTTCTACCCCACACGCGTCCGCTCACCCCCGACCGCCTTACAGCACACTATCGCGGATGTACGTGGCGTCTTCTACGCAACGAGAAGGCATTCTGGGGTGGAACGAGTGCACTGACGTATCGTGTGCGCACCCACAGCGGCCTACCCCTTCGTGACCCTTGAGTCCCCCAATGTCTTCACCAACCTGATCCAGATCTTCGACGAGGGCTTCCGCCGCTCGAACGGGGGGTACTTCCTCGGCCACCGCCCGGTTCTTTCCAAGGAGCCCTTGAAGTACGCGAACTACCATGTCTGGCAGACGTGGCCGGAGGTGGACGCGCGGAGACGGGCAATTGGGAGTGCTCTTCACAAGCTCTTCCAGACGGGTGCTCTCGGGGGTGGGGACTTGCCCACTGTTGGCATTTGGAGCAAGAACTGCCCCAGTACGCCCTTCTTTCTTCTGCACGTTGCGTTCGGGTATAACCTTGGCGTGTTGCAGACTGGCAGGTCATCGACCTTGCGTTGCAGGCATATGGCAAGGTCGGCGTCAGCTTGTATGATACTTTGGGCAAGGACTCCGCAGGTACGTACGTCACGCCCTTCGTACACATCCGTAAGTTCTCAAAGAGTATGCATCCCGTGTCGTAGAGTTCATGTGAGCACTTGGTTCCCGTTGTGAGTCCTCTGGGCACATGCTTACGTCCTGAAACAGTGTCAACAATGCCGAGTTGACCATCATCTTTGCGACGCCTGCGCACATCCCCGCGCTCTTGAAGCTAGCACCCAAGACGCCGACGCTTAAAACCATTGTGGCTATGGACCCGCTTGAGGCGGAGACCAAGGCGGTACTGTCCTCGTGGGGCGAGACCATCAACGTCAAGATCCAGGACCTTGCAGAATGTGGGTAATTGAGTACTCACCCCCCTATGGATGCTGATGTACAGCTATGGGCGCATATAGTGGAAGAGTTCGGTCGTGCTAACCTCATTGAGGTCATTCCGCCTACCGCGGACCAGATTGCTACCATCTGCTACACCTCGGTAGGCACAGTTAAGCTCCACTGGGTATGTTCGCCGATGTCGCTAAACTCACCGCATAGGGTACTACCGGGCTTCCAAAAGGTAACTCAGCTGGTTCCGTTCGGCTCACAACAGCTAATATACGGACAGGTGTCGTTATCACCCATGGTGCCATGGCACAGGCAGTCCATGGTTATCTGCACCAGTTCTCCCTGAACAACGAGACAACGATGATGTCGTTCTTGCCCCTCGCTCATATCTACGAGGTGATTACCACGCCATAAGGCAGCACCTTGATTGCCTAACGCACCTCATAGCGTGTCATGGAACTCATCTGTGTCGCCGTCGGCGGTCAGATTGGCTACACCACCGGAGACCCCCTCCTGCTACTGGAGGACCTTGCGGTCCTTAAGCCTCATTTCATGCCCTCCGTGCCCCGTGTCTTGAATAGGATATACCAGTCTGCCATGTCTGCGGGTACCGCGCCGGGCATCAAGGGGGCTCTGTTCAGAAAGGCTGTTGCTACGAAGTTGCACAACCTCCGGACCAACGGCCAGTTCTACCATGCGTTGTATGACCGCTTGGTATTCCGGAAGGTAGATCGAGTTCGTCACTGAGTCGGCCGGCCAAGTACTCACCGTATCATGCGCGTATAGCTTCATAACGTCCTTGGTGGCCGCATCCGGATGCTTACCACCGGGTCGGCGCCGATCAGCTCCAACGTCATGGATTTCATGAAGATCGGTCTCCTTTGCGAGATGATTGAAGGTGTGTAGCATTTTGTAGCTACCCGTAGCCCATCTAACACGGAAATTCCAGGGTAAACATTCTCTCGGGCGCGGTTTCGCATCCGCTGACCTGCTTCATACAGCTATGGCATGACGGAAAATTGCGGTAGCTTTGTTCGGACGTGGACCGGCGATGCGCATTCCAGCGGCACCGTCGGCTCGCCCCTTCCGAATGCGGAGCTCAAGCTCATCGACGTCCCCTCCATGGGCTACTCCGCAGAGGACAAGCCGCACCCCCGGGGCGAGATTTGCATGCGTGGAGCCCAGCGCTTCACCTGCTATTACAAGGGTAAGTTACCGGCTCTCCACGTACCGGCTACGCGCTGAGTTCTACTCGACAGATCCGAAGAAGACCGCGGAGACAATCGACGAGGAGGGCTGGCTGCACACCGGCGATGTTGGCACGCTCGACGACGCTCTTCGCCTGAAGATCATCGACCGCGTCAAGGTGCGTCCCATCGCCCCCGAATAACTCTTACCTCCGGGTCTAACCTCGCCATGCCCTCCACAGAACATCATGAAGCTCGCGCAGGGCGAGTACGTCGCGCTCGAGAACATTGAGAATGTGTACAGCGGCTCGCCGCTCGTTGCGCAACTCTATGTCCACGGTGACTCGCTGCAGTCGTACCTCATCGCCATCGTCGTACCCGACCCGATCCAGTTCGCCGCGCTTGTCTCGCGCGTGCGGGGCAAGCCCGTCTCGCCGACTGACGTTGCCACCCTCGCCGAGGCGACCAAGGACCCTCAGGTCGCCACTGCAGTCCTGGCCGAGCTCACCAAGCAGGCGAAGACGCGCGGGCTCAAGGGGTGAGTGCTAGTCGCGTTTGCGCATCAACATCATCCGCGGGATACACGTACTCAATCATACACCTCAATCGTACACCCGTATAGCTTCGAGCAAGTGCGCCGTATCCACCTCACTCTCGAGGCGTTGACGACCGAGAACGGCTGCCTGACGCCGACGCTCAAGGTCCGACGGTACGTGCGCTCTCATTTGGATATCCATGCACCGCACGATAAGCTCATATCGTGCTTCCGCCTCTTACAGGAAGGAGACCTACCAATACTTCCAGGCGCCGCTCGACGCCCTCTACGCGCTTGGCGAACCGTCCAAGCTGTAGATCTCGTGCTCTAGACTCGTATAGGTTCTGTAAATCCCTTGGATAATATCTTATAGACGACCGACGCGCAGTTCCTCTTCCCTCTCTACCTTTCTGTCTTCATGCACTACAAGGTCCGGTGTGGTCGATCGTGCACGCGGACCGCCATGCTCTTGCGGGGCCTTGTAGAAGGTTGTGGGCGCGGCCCGCGGTGTAATCTACCGAACTCAATCGCACGGCTCATTGATATGATCGAGTGCGGACCGCATGGTCGGCTGGTGCTAGTCTACATTGGATTGGATTGGATTGGATTGGATGGTCGTACGTACGTGGTGGTGCCGTACTAGGTGAAGCGATACAATCGCCTGTAAGATTGAAAAAAGAGCATGATACCGGGGAGAAAGCGTGGTACAACGACAGCGATGTCTATCGATTTCTGGGTGGCGCTCCTAGGGCGCTGAGGGGTTCTATGGGCGTGTCAGAGCAGAACAATATAGGGGGCGGGAAGAGACAGGGTGAGGGTGGTCAATGTGCCATGGCGAGCGAAGCGTGCCCTCCTCGATCCGCCATCGAGCGCGGGCTGCGTCGCCTGCCCTCCGCGATGCGGCGCGAGAGCGTGGTCCCGAGGAAGCAGATGAGGGTCATCACGAGCACCCAGAGGTACCGCAGTAGGACGAAGTCGAACCCGATGGAGAACGCGAGCAGCGAGCTCGCGAACGCCGGGCTGAATGAGCGCGAGAGGCACTGTAAGGAGGATATGTCAGATGTTGTGATTGGATAGTATGCGACCGTGAGTGCGAGGGCGTACCATGGCGAATTGCGCGATACCGTTCGTAGCCGCGAGGGAAGAAGGGTTCGGGGCGGCGTCCTTGACGAGGATCATACTCACTCTACCCTCTTGCTTTCAATCCTGCTGCATCCGAAATGCTATAATGAGGGCACTCACGAAAACGCCAGCGCCGCGGCCTTGGCGAGCGTCAGGATGATACCGATGCCGACCCACACGAGCGCATGCGTCGCAGGCGCGAGCTCGCCCGTGAGCTCGTCGATTGCGCCCCAGCGCGCGATGAGGTTGAGTCCGGGGAGGAGCACGAAGCAGAACGGCCAGAGGCCCATGCAGAAGTTGTACATGCGCGCGTGGTCGACACGCTGAAGGAGAAAGGGCATGCAGAAGAGCTGGAGGAAGATGGAGATGAAGCCCGCGATGGAGAGCGCGTAGCCGATCTGCGTTGCCTATGGGGCCAAGAGGTTGTGATGGTGCGCGACGTGAGTGGTATGTAATGAGGGAGGCACAGCAGAGGATGGGGGACGTACGTCAAAGGAGAGTCCTCCTTGCTGGAGGGTTGTGTAGCAAAAGAGTACTGGTTCGGGGGGGGTAAGCTCAAGACGGATTAATTTAAACTGGCAATTTGACGCACCAAACGTGACGTCGAACCCGGTAGCACTGTATGAACGTGGGGAGCCTTTAATATCCTCCCTGTACTAGAACAAGGAATATATTGGGACTCACATGAATGACAGACCCGCGCCGCTTAGGCAGAGTGCACGGACAACCGGTATCGAGAGAATGTATTTTACACTTGCCGATTCTGACGACTTCTCGAATGCGCCGTCGTGGCACTCCGACAAGGGAATGTCTTCTTTCCGGGTTTTTCCCCGCTGCATATTGGGATGCGTCTGTAGAGCGGTCAGTCATGCGAGCGTAGCTTCGACGGCCCGGTGAATGCATACCTCTCCCAGGTAGAAATATCCGTATATGCAGCCAGCAAACGCAACGATAGCAGATACAAAGCACGGCAAGAAATAAGGATATTTTTGCAGGAAGGGGATATCGAATAACCGCGGGAACTTGGGTGCGGGATTTGACAATAGTCCACCCAAAAGGGGCCTAAAAATCAACTTAGCGGCGGATCTCCCTTTAAACCGGAGGTCCCGTACCCTATGATCGCACCCAAAGGCCAGCATAAACCGTAGAGTGGAAAAGCTATGGACTGGTTGGTAGAGTCGGTAATTTCTCCAAGGACCGAGTGAATGACAGCGATGTTTCCAGAGAAGAGGCCACCTTGGATCCGCGGTTTAAATTGGGATTAGGCAACTTAGCGAGAATAGACGTACTAAGAGAGCGTGCCATGATCAAACCGGTCAACGTGGTGGATACTCCGAAGAACATGGTTGAGATACCGATGCCCATGATCCCGAGGAGGACAACAGGCCTGCGCCCGATGATATCTTCGCGGACCGATGAATATATAGCCATCGTGAATCGGGCGTTGACATACCAGAGAGCCGGGCCCATTGGTATATGGAGACGACTTGTGCAACGGCAAAGCTGCTTTCCTGCGAATTTGAACCGACAAAGTCGCGTCAATCCTAGACGCCTTCCGGATTGGGCGCCGCTCCTAAGGGACGTCGTTGCGGGGATGCTTACCACCAACCCGCTGTAGAAACCAATCTTGGAGTGGTCCTCGGTAACATGAAGGTGCTCCATCATTTCGTTTACGTAGGGGAAGATCTGGGTGAACGTAACAGGGTCGACGAGCCTGACGATGCAGAGCGTGGCCAGCTGTGCCTTGGGGAGCGGGGTGGGTTTGTCAGGCCTGGCGTCCGACTTTTGGTTCTCGAGGGCGCTATCGTCTCCGAGAGGGTCATAATCATCAAAGAGCCTTTGCGCCTCCACGGAGTCGGTCGAGCTGCTCGGTGAAGCATGGCAGTCGACGGCCATGGCGACTCGTCTCTGGGGGGAACAGGGACAAGAAGGGGGGACGGCAGGACTCCCAGGGCCGGGGTGTTATATAGACATGGAACCTTCTTGGGATACTGATCCACCAAGGTGGATTGACAAATCGTTTACGTCGATGGCAGAGCCGCCGCTCGTCAGGCGGCAGTCTTCCGTCGGACCTCCACTGGCTCTGACCTCTGCAGATGACGTTTCGGAACGTTCGCTCCTCGCCGCCAACGACCCCAGCGAGTAGTCGCAGCGCCGTCCTGGGCGGGAGGGAGCGCGGCAGCACCAGCCGCGCTGATCTGCGCAAGCCGAGGGGAGATTCGCCGACATGGGCCGCTGGCCGGTGGAGAACCGACAAGATTAGCACCTGCAGCCCACACAGACAGGCGCCCGCCGTGGGCGCGCGATTTGTGCGAACCCGGCACGCGCCGGCACACACGGCCCAGCGCCCCGGACCCCGCAAGCACGACCAAACACAGGGTGGCTCCTGCCGTCCTCCCATCACGCTCTCTCCGTCTTGGCTACCATCCCCGCCTCCGCCGCGCAAAACATATCCGCTCTGTATAAACACGCCCCCTAACGATGAGCTTTAATTCAAACGACAACCTCGTCCTCGTCGCGCCCCGCCCCGTGCGTCTGGCCGCCGGTGCCGCTCCTTTTGCTTTCCATTCCCCCGCCGCCCACCGCCCCCGTTCCCGCGCCTCTCTCCTCTCCGCCGCAACGGACGCTTTTGATCGCCTCATGCTCACTGAAGACTCTGGAGATCACCAGGAGCACAGAGCCCCAGACCTTTCCGAGAAAGACAGCCTATCTCCCCGCGCATCTCCCCGGTACGTACCCCGATCTACCCTTCGCTGAATCTCAATATCCGATAAGATCGAGCAGACCCTCTCGGAGCTTGTGTGCAGTGTCAATCCGTCTCTTCATTGCCCATCTCGCACCAGGTTCGCTGAACGTGCGTGTTCAACAGGTCCACCCCCGCGGAGGCACTAGAAGAGTTCCTATCCATCTTGCAGCACCCCGCCGCTGTGCGCTTCCAGCCCACCTCTCCTGTCATGAGAGCTACCACGAACGGCACTCACTTCTTTGCATACCGCCGTCAGACGCCTTGCAGCCTAAGCCCTTCCCTTCCCTCTGAGGGACTCGGATTGACTATTGCTGCGCATGCTGATGATAAGACGAGCGAAGCTGGTTACAGCTTCCGCATACTCACCAGCTCTCTCGGTACGTGACTTTCGACTAATTGGAGCCCGCAGAGCCAATTTCTCCTCCCTAGGGTCACCCATCTCCCGTATGCAGACCCGTAACCCATTCCCACGCCATCAGACGTACGAGAATGGCGTCGTTGGGCTCCTATCCCCTCCGTCTGCCATGTCGCCCTCGCCGAGCTCGATGCTCCCGCCTGCGGCGATTCCTCTGCCTTCGCCCACCCCCGACGAGGTGGAGTCGGAGATGATCTCGTAGGACAGGTCGTGCATCTAACGCACACTTTCCTAGGGCGTGGGCAGTCCTTGCCCATGACTGTTGTTCTTGCTTATATCCCCTTACCGTGCATCCCCGGTAGATATCTCCCATCTCACGCCGCCTCGTATTATTTTATCTATTCACCTATTTCACGACACAGCAGCCGCGATGGTCATGATATCCTGTGTCGACCTCGCCCCATGTATCTTTGCTACAGACTCGTTGTCGATTTTGTTTTGTTCCATAGTCCCTCTTCACGCCATGTTCTCAGTCGCACCGGATTTACAGTGATTTGTATACGAACTTCAGGAATATATGTACTACACGTGTAATAGACCCTTTATCTCGCTACGCACACTCGAGTAGAATATGCGTGATCTGCAAGATGCCGTACGCACCGAAACGCAGCTACGTAGACAGTCTCGTCCAAGAGTCGTAGCGACCGGTTCACCCTATTTCGAATTCGCAAGCAACGCGGTATCGTTGTGCAAAGGAAGGATTCCACAAGGCTCACTCAAGCACCTATTAGTGGCGGTGTACTTAAGCTTGTATCCTACGCCTAGAATCCAGGTCCGCAGCTTGACCAGAACATCGATGCGTCCCCGCCCGACGCATAAGTCGCAACCAAGCTGGTTTTCAAAAGCCTTTCTCCCTGACCGGTCAGTCGCGCCACATTAGCGTCGACGCCTCCTCGCATATGTTGGTACTAAACGCTCCCCGTCCCACTCGGCTCGTGGGCACGCCAGGTCGCAGGCAGGTTTCCGACCAAGCCCCGCCGTGGGGTACGGCATCCTCGCCGCCTCGGTCCTGTTCCTCCTCCTCGGGTCGTACGCCGTGTTCTTCAGCGCGTTCTTCCCGCACACAGGAGTCTGGGTACGTCAGCCCCCCCCCTCTTCCTCGACCCGCCCCCATGGGCCTTGTCCGCTCAGGCTCGGATACGTTTGCGGCTGACGACGCGCCTTGTTCTCCGCGCAGGCGCTCGACGTGCTCGCGAGGGACACGCACTACAAGTATCTAGCGATCATGCTCATCCCCGCCGGGACGGGGTTCGTGATCGCGAACTGGGTCGGTTGGCAGTACTACAGGAACTCATGACGTGACACGCGTGGTGCTGGATCCCATGTTACCTGTGGGCGGGCACGCGTGTGGACCGTCTGACTGCGCGTCGAGGAGCCCGTGTGGAACAGGACCTCGACGGGGATCTGCGCGCAGTGACGATATGCGTGCTCACGGGGTTCGCGTTCAGGTGTTAGGCCGGGTCCAGGGAAATTAGCCGTCGATTGTGGCTACATACGGGGGGCATACACGGCATAGGACATGGGAGGTTGCATGTACGGTACTGTACGCAAAAACAAGACAACAGATAGCGTATCGAGCGACCGGGCACGAGAACAAATGAGCTAGGCAGAAGGTGAAGGTGAATAAGTTATGCAAAATCACGAAAGGTCCCGTCCAGATTCGGTACAACGCCCCCGCGCTCGACGTCGACGTCGATGTCGACGATCGCCTCAAAGCGGGTCAGGGGAGTACGCCCGCTCCGTCGCCGTGGGCGCGCGCGCCTTCCGCCGCACCTCCTTCAGCTCGTCCCACAGGCTGCTCCTGCCACCGTCGCCCACGACACTCGGCGGCGCGCTCTTGGGCGGGCGCACGTCTTTCCGCCACGCTGCGATCCCACCAAACGCGGACCCCAATGCGTGCCCGAGCTCTGTCTCGGGCACTGCCGTGGCTGGGGCTACGCGGCCAG
The DNA here is from genome assembly GCA_001302255.2 of Trametes hirsuta. Lineage (NCBI taxonomy): Eukaryota > Fungi > Basidiomycota > Agaricomycetes > Polyporales > Polyporaceae > Trametes > Trametes hirsuta. The sequence goes on from CP019376.1 coordinate 1,750,376, forward strand.
GGCTGGGCACGCGCGAAGCTGCCGTGTGTCGAGAGGAAAGCTTCGGCCGCTCGGGAGAACGAGGTTTACGTTCCGGAGAGCCCGAGCGTGCCCGGCCTTCGAGAAGGCTTGCAAGGCCACGCCGGGTGGGCGCCGGCTTCGGGAAGAGGGGAGTGGGTGCTGCTGGCAAGGGCGCCTCAGCTTCGTCCTCGGACGGGCTTGGGGGGAGAGCGCGCCGTGGGGTCGGTCGGGGGCGCAGGGGGGCAGCGAGTGGAGAGGGTCGGAGAGGTTGGCGGGGCGCCCGGGGAACCGCCGGGGAGAGGTTCAGGTACCGAGCACGACTGGGTGTGGGAGGCGCGTGAGTAATCGGGTAGATTGCGTGACGGGGTGCTCAAACTTACGCAATAGCCTTTAGCTCGACCTTGGTCTTGTACGCTTTCTGCCAGTGCGCGAATGCTTTCGCTACAGAGCCGGTCAGCTGGGTGCGGGGGAAGGTCGTGGCGAAGACGTACAGAGCGTGATGCGCCGGTCCATCTCCCGTGCCTCCTTCGCCTGCAGGGCTCTGGGCATTGCATCTCTCCACTTTTTCCAATACTTGGCCTTGAGGTTTGAAGCATGGAATCGCACCGCAGGCAACGACTACGCTTGGATATCAGGCACATGCTCACACACAATTCAAAGCAGATACGTACTCGAGACTTCGCATGCCAGATACCGAAGGCACGGAACATGATGTCCTTGCGATGTTGCCTAATAAATGCATCCGCCTGCAGCAGTTGAGTACCAATGCACGGAACGAGGGGCTGTACGAGCCGCTCACCATAGGTTGCAGTCGGATGTCCTGGAAGCGTTCCCGCCACTTGTCCCAGACGGCGGATACCATCGTGAGCTTGAATTCGTCTTCCCTCGCTTGGAGGCTAAGTCGCCTGTGTCGTGCCTTCCTTGCCGCTGCAAGCCATCGATAGAACATCTTGCGCATGTTCTCTGCGATGTCATTTAGTATATCGGATGACGTCGTGGATATGGCTTCCATACCTTCGCGCTTGACATGTTGGTAGCTTTCCATGAGCGCAAGGTCATCCACATGTTGCTTGCACAGGGTCTTCCACTTCTTGAAAGCACGTCTGCGGTGCAGCATGAGTTTTCCATACAAGAAACACATCGGATGCACTTACAACACGAGCTTACTGTCATATTTCTGAACAGTTTCGAGCTCCCTGAACTTCACGTCTGCGACGCGGCTTGTCCAATGCGTCAACGAGTCGTTCATGACCCGCTGAAGACGTTCATTAGTAGGCAGCCCGGCCGGAGAAATGAATAGCACCGACTAAGGCTACGCGCTGTTGGATGATTTGTTCGGCTAGCTTCATCTCCCTCTGGCGCTTGGCGCGCCCCATCCACTCTGTCAATTAAAACAATCATAAGCATGGAATTGGTACGAACATGAGCTCAGGGCAAATACCGTAGAAGTTCTGTTTGACGACACGTTGCTGGAACTCTTTGAGCTTTCGTTCGCGTCGCTTCTCAGCAACCTTAGCTGTCCATGCATGGAGGCACCGCCGTAGGAGCAACTGCTTGCGCGCGACCTTCGCCTGCTTAACCAAACGAAGTCTCGCACGCAGTTTCAGGCGCCACTGGAGCAGCATCTTGTATTGCAACTGCGCCTTATGGTAGTGCACGGCGAAAGTATGGGCGTTCTGGTGGGAACCGTGTGCGTTCCGCCATTTTTTGAGAGAAGCCGAGACAAAGACGGAAGATGAACGTAGTGCAAATAGTTCAGCCAGTTCTACCTCGTTCCGTGAGCACGGTAGGCTACGCTTGGAAGCAGACCGTACGTACCTTCTCGCTCTTTTTGTTCATCCATGCGGCGGTTCCAGATAGACCACGCTTGCCTGAGCAGACGAATGCTCTGGACTCGGGTAAGGAGCTTGCCTCGCTCGTGGGCTTTCCAAACACGCATGACGGCGCGTACCAGGACTTCATCCTGCCTGGCAACGTGCTTGTCGGCGCGGTTCTCGAGAGCCTACGGAGGAATTAGAGATGGAACGTGCCTTTTACGGGGAGAGTTACCCGTATCCGCTGTTGGGCGGCTTTCCATCGGCGAAAGGTGTGTTTAACAACCAAACGGTCGTGGAGGCGATCCGCGGCGCGATTCTCCTGACTGTCCACGAATAAGAAAAGTCCTATATGGTCGAATGTGTACCTACCTGTGTCTTCTCCATGTGTCCATAGTACTAGTCATGACCCGTAGGTCAACCCGTTCACGAATTGTCTTCTCGGCCAGACGTAACTCAGCACCACGCCTCCAGACGTCCCAACATCGTTCAACAGCGCGCTCTTCTCTGACATACGCAAAATGTTCCGCCACTGCGTCGAGCTCATCGAGCTTCCCAACCCGGCACTTCCAGCGGTTGAAGAAACGGACGATGACTTTTCGCTCGAAATGGTGTTCAGACAGATGCGAAAGATGTGACTGGCGCCATTTCGCCCAGGCGTCCTTCTTCAGTCTCAGCTCGTCGCGCTCACGAACAATTTTCATTCGCGCGCGCATGTCTTCCCTCCAGTGTACTTGCTTCTTCTCCTTCAACTTGAGCTTCCACACGTGGAATGCACGTTTGAGACAGCGGCGGTCGGATAGTGCAGCTATCCGCAAGTGCAGTTCGCGGCGCGCGGCAGTACGTTTCCGCCAGTACTGGAGAGCACGACGCAGTATAAGTGAGTCGCGAGCCTCGGCGATTTGCTCGCCCGTGGTCTAGTGAAACGATTCAGTCATATTTAATATCAAATGCAGCGGACTCACGATGATCCACTCGTAGCCTTGCTTCCAGACCTCCCAGCACCTCTCAACGAGACGATTCTTGAAGTATTCGTCTGCGGTCTCCTCGTCCTGTGCCATTCTGATATTTTTCCATGCTTCATCCGCATCAATAGTGCTGCTTCTGCGCTCTCTTTGCGGCAGTGGATAAGACGCAGGAGGTGGCTGAACTGGGGACGGAGGCGAAGGTGGAGCGATCTTAATCTCTTTCGCTCTGTTCAGTAACGACGCCAGCCTATCCTTAGCGGAAGGGGCAGTCTCGCGGACTGCTGCACCGTATGAGGGCGGGATGCTCGTGGACCCGTGAGTCGTTGTCTCTGTCCCAGCTATCGTCTCCGCATCCCACCGGGCATAGTGTCGCATACCCACCGCTTGGCGGGCTAAATTCTGATGATATGCATTTCTTGAGTCAATTGCATGAGAAGGCGGACCGGTGTCGAGACCAAGGGAGTTATTGGATTCGAGCGTGGCTGGAGACATGAAGGGTCGTCGGGGGCGTGGGGTATCGCTATGGTGGGTATCCGTACGATGTCCATATGAGAAAGGCCTTGAGGCATCTCCATCTTCAGTGCGCGTGGAATCGTTGGGAATATTATCGATGCCGTAGGGGGTCTCACGGGGAGCGTGATGAGCGTGTAGCTGGGGCTTTGGCTTTGGTGGGGCTTTGGCTGGAGTAGGAGCAGTCCGAGGAACGTGTGTCCGGCGCCCCCCCTTCACGCCTCCCCTAGAGTTGTATCCCTGCTGCTCCTTGACCATATTCCATTTATCTGCCCAGCTCTTTCCCTTGAGTGTCCCTATCTTGAGGAGCTTGCCATAGTAGACTACCTCGTTTTGAGGATCGAGCCCACGCTCCTGCAGTACGTCGTTATAGGACTTAAACACAGTCAAAAAAGTCGAAGATGTGGCTGGCGCGCGGCTGATGACTTCGTCTATGAAGTCGATCTCCTCCGGAGTAAGGCCCACGAGTTCTGGCACAGAGGTGGCTGAAGCCCGCGAGTCGTCTGTCCGTTCGGAAACGATAGCAGAGGGAGCGGTGGACTGCCGGGGAGGCGGAGAGGCGCGTGCGGGACGGAAGTGCGACATGGAGAGCGGGATGCCGCGTGCGGCCAGGCGGGCATTATGGACGGGTAAGACAAGGCGCACCTGGCTGCGACTGGTGGCAAAACAACCCCTCGCGTCGCGCGCGTCACGCACGTGATCCCGTTGAACGGCGTCTAACCTTCCGTAAGAACAATAGTAGTGATGTACACATGTGGTGGTACAGATGCGCAAAGTACAGTGAAGTCGTATGGATGTGTACAAGAATCCTTCGGTCCCTCCAGCCCTAAAAGTACACCCGCATAGCCGCCTGCACATTTGACTCGGCCGGGCAATACGGACACTTCACTCTCCTGTGAATGAATTAGTCAAGTGGCTTCACGAACGAGTACGTTGAACTCACCCTCCAGATTTACTCAGCTTCTGCAAGCTTTCCTTGGTTATAACATGCCCGCACATCATCATCATCGGGGGGTTCGTTTCAGTTGACTGCTCCTTGGACACAGGACAGGCGAATACGGAGTGGTATCTGTTCTCCGGTGGCAGGGGTATCTCAATCTTTTGGGAGAAGGATAAACATCAGGAGACACAAGTAGGACCTTTCAGATTGACGTACCGGCAGCTCATTGGCCTGACTCCACTCGCTCTTCCTTTCTCTCATGACCTTCCGTCCCTTTTCGATACGAGCCAAGGCGCCCCCTCCGCCTATGTCACTGATCACCCTAAGCGGCGCCTGTCTACTCATGCCGAGGCTTGCACAGTAGTCGGTGGCAAACATGCGCTCCAATTCGGATTGCACAGACGGGCTTGCTAGGTCCGCGTAAGGCGACTTCATGAACCGAGAGAGAGGGAGGTACGTGACGCAGTTCATCAACCTCCCTATTTCCGGCCCGTGCCGACCGTAGAAACGGGGGAGGCTACCACGAGCGTAGGCAATGGCCGCTGCGATGTCTGGCTCTGGCGACAAGAGTTGCCTCAGAAACTCGAAGCGGTATAAGTGAAACATTAGCGACGACGAGCGATCGTCGAGGAACTCGTCGTTATAATGTGCCCACCTGGCGATGGCTTACTGTCAATAAAGTCTAAGACGCATCAGGCCGGTCACTTACGTGAGAGCAGGTATGATGTCCCGGCGCTTCAGCGAAAGCATGATTCGGTGTAATTGCATGAACTGCGCCCGCATATCCGGGGACACATCCACATCTGATTCCTAGTATTGATAGAACGTTACTCGGCACCAGCCCAATGTAATACTAGGGGTACTTACACTAAGGAATGTCTCGGCGGTGTCGAACTGACCTGTCCGGAGGAAGTGTATCGCAATGGTACGCTCAAGAGCCGCTGTCGCCTCAGATGAAGTGAACAGGGGATCGTATGAAGGTAGGGGATTCGTGAACTTCTACAAACAACAGCTGTGAATCTCTGTCTCCACATCCGACGATCGAACACACCTTGTCCAACGCCTTCCCGAATTTCGCCAGAGCATTATACACTTCTTTCTGCCTATCGTCGACCTCCTTCTTCTTCTCCTCTACTCTCTTTGCGAGCGCGATGAGCGTCGCCTGGGAGCCTGTTCCCGCCTGGAAACTCTCCTTTGCATCCCGAAGCGACTCGAGCAACGCATCGAGTGACTGGTCGAGCGAGGGTGCCTTTCCCTTTGCCGACGGGGTCCCTGCCGCGAGTTTTTCGAGTTTGGCGAGTTCCTTCAGCGGGGCGTCCATATTGCAGGCTGAGGTGAAGGGAATGGTCCTGAGCGAGAGCCTCGCCTTCCGGTCGCTGTGCACGGATCGAGATGCGCCTCTCGAGTGGCCGGCACGGCGGGCCGTGAGGCCGCAGACCGATCAATATTGGCCGCAGAGCGTTTCGTCTCCTCCGTCTCGACTCTCGACTTTCCTCTGCACACTCGCGGCCATGCCACATTTCTTCTCTGGAGACGAACTCGGGGCCATCAAGTCTATCTCATACGCTCCAAGTGAAAGTTCAAAAGAATGGAAGGCAACTACCACCGTACTCGTCGCTGGATCCTCGTCCGGCCGCGATAAAACTGTGCAGAAGCTCGCGGTTCACGCTTCGGGCTCGGACACTCTGGTACTGGCATTGTTTGTATAGGACTATCGTTCTATTGCTCATCTTAACACGCTCAAGTACAGCTATCAGCCGTACGCGCGGACGGCTCCGCTTCTCTCTACACTGTGCAAGATGGCACTAACCTCTCGACTGTGTATGAATGGTCAGAGACACGACTGAAGGAAGGTCAGAGGTTTGTTGGTCTTGCCACAACCGAGGGGTGAGTTACCGGTACTGTCTTTCTCGATACAGACATTCACCTGTTGTCCAGGGCAGTATACTCTTGTACATCCAACGGCGCCCTGCGCCTCACGAAATCTGGGCAGGAAAGCGCGGAGCCCTCGTCCTCACTTGCTGCACTACCTATGCGACTATGCGAATGGAGGCTCTCTAGTGATTCACGCTCATTCGCATACGGTGGAGACGAGGTCGAGCTATCTCTCTGGGACACAGAAAAGGCGTTTTCGCAGCCCAAGGAGGTCGCGTCGCAAACTACCTCCTCAGAACCCAAAAAGAGGAAACGGGGGGATCAATTACTACCAGGAGAGATATGGCGAGCCAAGAATGTAAGTACATTAAGTAGTCTCTGCGGATAGGCAGTTGTCTTACTTAGTGTATACAGGTCCCGAACGATCATCTTGGCCTACGACAGCCAGTCCACAATACCGCACTCACCTATCTTCAACCTTCCTCATCCAGCGCCCACCAGCATCTACTCGCCGGGACTGCTACTGGCAATATTCGGCGATACGACACGCGTGCCGCGCGTAAACCGGTTACGGACTGGAAGGGGATAGGAAAAACCGGCGGCATCAGCACCGTGGAGAAGGGCTTTCACGAACAGTAGGTTGTCGGAGCCAGAGCGTTGTCCCCCCGCTCACAAATTATCCAGTGAGGTATTCGTGGCCGATCGAGGGTGCACACTCGCCGCATTGGACTTGCGCAACGGACGGACAATCTACACCTATAAAGGTACGTCTTGCCATCCCCATCTGCTTCGGCATGACCCTCAACAAACTTTGTTCAGGATTATCTGGCGCAGTCTCGTCGGTCGCATCCGCGCATACACTTCTGGCTTCAGCAGCGCGAGATCGCTTCGTGCGTCTCCACAGCACATTCAGTCCTCCAGCAGAGGAGGGTCAGCAGCAGGAGCACAAGGGCGAAGTCCTTGATAAGCTCTACATGAAGGTCGTCCCCACAGTTCTTGTCTGGGACGGCAAGACCGACGTGCGCGATGCCGTCGCACTAGACGGCGCCGCCGAGGGCGAAGACGACGTTTGGAATGCGATGGAGACCGCCGACTCGGACTCTGAGGACGAGGGCGAGGCCAGGGCCGGCCGGCGAAAGGAGAAAAAGTCGCGGACCGCATAACGCGAGTCCGGTACTAGACATTGCCGGTGGTGTGCTATGTACGGTTCTGATATCGATACACTTGCAGGCGATAACAGGAGAAAGGCAACTTTAGAGAGCTCGTTACAGGTTTCCGATTTCGCTCTTCCATGACCGCGCTTTCTCGAAGCCGTTGAGGCTGTATTGGTAGTCGATGAGCGTTTTCTGGATTTCCTCCCGCGACGTCATCACAAATGGCCCATACTGAACAACTGTTTGGTCGAGAGGTTCGCCGGCAACCTGTGATTGTGGTGCCATGAGCACAAGAAACGAGATGAAGCGCTTTACTACGTACCACTATGAACTCGGTGTTGTCCTCCGTGGCTGTGAGTTCCACCCCTGACTCGTCGGAGGCAGAAGAGAGAACAAGTGTGTGGAAAGCGCCATGAGGAGTGGTGTCGGCACCGACACGAAGCGAACCTTTCAAAGCTGTGCGCAGTTTCACGTAAGTACTTTTATTGAATAACGTGGCGGTCAACGCACTGTAGAGGAACGTTGTCCAGCCCGCCGCTAGGGAACAACAGTCAGCTTCTATTGCACCAGGCATCCCTATATGAATTTCTATACTTACGGATATCCTGGAAGATCGTCCCGGGCTTGTTGAAGATAACATGGAAGTACCAGCATCCGCCGAGTGGCCGCACGGGGGACTCGACACCGTGGCTCTTGCCGCTGATGACCTTGACCTTGACGGGACCATCCTCACCCTGAGGGTAGGCAGTAGGAATCCTGCAGAGCCCCGTCAAAAGCGCGCCAATACCCGAATATCATAGCACGCACTGCTCAGGGCTGAGTTCCTGATACGAAGGTTCGACCATCTTGAACTGCTTCGGCAAGTCAACCCAGAGCTGGAGTCCGCGGGGCTGTGGGATACCCGGTCCAGACACGGGCATCTCGGCGTGTATGACTGAACTCGAGGTCAGCACACTGCTCCCACGTATCGTAAAGTTTGTGCTTACTGCCTCGGCCCTGCGTCAAGTTATTTAGTAAAATGCCGCTTGTATTCCGGAACGAAGCAACTCTCACCGCACACATCCACTGTACACCGCCGGCTTCAATTTTCCCTTTGTGGCCGGCGGAGTCCTCGTGAAGACTTGATCTGTAGGCACCATCGAAATCATACTCAGAATGAACAGCAGCGAATTACCTTACCCTTCTAGCATGTAGGTCACTGTTGCCTGACCACGATGCGGGTGATCTGGGAAACCCTGCGAGATACTTGAGTTTCCGGGAGCGCGCAAGGTGGAGTGCATGTACGCACTGCACCACTCGGAGTGTGGAAGTGGTCAAGCATGAGGAATGGCGTGAGGTTCCTCAGGTTTGGCGAGCCAATGGATCGCCGTACTTTGGCACCGGCACCCTGAAATCAGTTGTGAGCACGGAATAGGTAGATCACTTGTGAAACGCCTACCTCGTCAGTTTCGACTGCAAGGACCTTCTTTACGACTTTCCTTGATGTAGACATTGCACGTATAGTATTGCTGAGGTGCTGTATGCAGGTCGTTCGAACTTGGGGGTAAAACTGTTTCGAGGTCGATGGAGCGAAGAGGGGAGATGTGGCAGGCTTTATACCACCGAGTGCACGGAACATGCTCGAATTTATTGCGCCTTCGGGGGGCGCACTGCTTATTTACATGGAAGCCAGAGGCCCAGAGGGGCAACCGACTCCATGCGGCCCATCTGTCAGCGCCTTTCCCTCTTTGGACGGAATCGCGCACGCCGCCTCGGCCGCCGCCAACCCCCCGCCACAGGCGCGTTGTGACTGCGTGACCCGACGCACCCTCGACAAATTTCGCTGATTCTGCTGGCATGGCCAGGCGTGTTGCTAGTACCCTTAGTCGTCCATAGCTTATTGAACGCTGCTTTGAAGCTTAAGCACTTGAGTGGTTGCAGTCAGCGTGTAGTACTAGCTCTCGCGTCATCACGCCCATGCGATCGGATAGCGTACTGAGAAACAAACAATATGCAGTGTCATGATAAGCGTACATCGTACAGTCGTCCTACTACACCCCTCAACGTGACTAATGATTACAAGTCTTCCCATATTCTCTGCCAGCGCGACCGCGGCCCCCGCGCCTCTTGCTCCTTGTTGAAGCGCTCTTCCTCCTCGTCAATCTCGCGCTTGCCCGTTACAAGGTCGACCTTGTCTGACGGTATCAGCTTGGAGCGGTAGTAAATCTTGTACATCCCGTAGAACAACAAAAACGCGGGAATGCCGATGTAGGACGTCACGAAGGTATCTTTCGTGAAGGGTATAAAGGTGTCGAAGCCTGTCCATGGCGTGAGCGACGTGCACAGGCGGTTGATAGGCGTATTTGTGACGTACCCTTGAAAAGCGTGATAATGCCCGTCGCAATGAGAGCAAACCACGAGCCATACGGCTGGAAGGGTGCCTTGTAGGGCAGGTCGTCGCGAGACATTCCTTGAGCTTTTAGGGCTTTCATGAAGCGGCTAGACACGACAATATCAGCACAGGATTCGGTACGCATCATCGAGGGCATTTGTACTCACATGTGTGTGTAACTAATGCACATCCAGGTGATGGCACCGAACGTGGACACCAAGTTAACGAACCATCCGAAGACTGCACGACTTCGTGAGTCCATTGCACTGACGGATGCGAATCGTGTACAAACCTTTTGCACTGCTGGACGAGACGTTGAGGAACACAAGCCCACAGAAGCATGTGCAGAAGATGAGCGCGGGGTAAGGGACACCCATGCGGTTGACGCGAGCAAAGACCTTCGGGGCCTGTCCCTGGAGCGCCAAGGCGTACAGGGTACGGGTGCCGATATACAGGTCAGAGTTGGCAGCGCTGAGCACGAAGAGTAGGATGGCTGCGTTGATGATGTGGTTCAAGACCTTGATGCCGGCGAGCGTCGTGGCTGCCAGGATGCAACGAGTCAATCAAAAGCTCGCAGGACGTGAATATGACGGCACTCACCAACGACGAAAGGCGATGCAGCGGCACCGGCCTTTGATTTGTTAGCAACAAACAAGCTCTATCGGACTAAAGGTCAGGCCTGGAGAGAGGTGGTACGCAGACGAAACAACGGACCTGGTCTGTGCGGGGTACGATGAGACCAATAACGAAGACGCCGCCGACGTAGAAGATGAGGATACGCCAGAACGTCCGGCGAATCGCGATCGGGATGTTCTTGCGCGGGGCCTGCGCCTCACCGACGGTAACACCAATGAGCTCCGTGCCGATGAACGCGAAGAGCGCGTTCGTGAGCGTCGCCCAGAAACCGAGGAAAATCGCAAGGTGCTCATTGTGCACTTGGTTGAGGAGGTACGAGCCCATGGGGCCGTCGGGGTGCTCCCAGTAGCGGAAGCCGATGCGGTCGTGGCGCGGGTTCCCGCCAAGGTCGATGATGATTCCCATGAGTAGCAGGCCGATGAGAGTGATCACCTTGATACTGCTGAACCAGAACTCGAGCTCGCCAAAGACACGAACGCCGAGCAGGTTGACGAAGAAGACTTGTGGCATATATGAGCATGCGCGTCTCATTGAACCTGGCCCTTAACTTACTGAATGCGATGAAAATGACTGCGAGACAGGATGAGCGCAAGGGCCATTTTAGGGTTTAAATATATGACGCACCCATCCACACGGCAATGTGAACCTTCTGGGTCCAGTACTGAATGACCACACCGGCGGCATTGACGTTGTTGGGCGTGACGATCACATACCTGCATACGCCGCGATCAGCGATGAATACCTCGAGATTGCAAAGGAAGCTCACTTCATAAGGTAATTCCAGCCGAGACCGAAGCCAAACGCGGGGTCGACGAAGCGAGTCGCGTATCCGGGGAAACCCTTCTTGTGGGGTAGGTACGCGCTCATCTCACCGAGGGAGACCATGACAAGGTAACAGACGAATCCGACGAAGCTATAGCCCAAGAAGATGCCCAGCGGCCCCCCTCGGACAAGCGCGGTACCGGAACCGATGATGAGACCTGTCCCCACAGCGCCGCCAAGCTAGACGAATACATCTATTAGGTCCGGGAGCCCGCTTCGCACCAAAACAAAGCTGCGACTCACCGCGATCATGGAAATCTGGCGCGCAGTGAGGCCTCTGTGCAGACTCTCCTTCTCCTCCGGGTCAATCAAGACCTGGTCAGTGTACTGGTCGTCGCGTTCTTTGCCCATGGTGCTCTCGATCGCGGACACGCTGCTTTCCGTGATGCGCTTCTCGCCCTTTTCGCTGTCGTAGGACATCGCGTGCGGACAGCTGTGGCTGCTGCTCGTGCTCTTGCTTGGGTTGTGCTCGGGGCGGCGCGCGGGCACGGAGCGTAGTGGGAGAGCCGGAGAGAGGCAAGCGGAGCCTCTGAACATACCCGGAACACGATTATATAGGGCAGCGCGCTCCCGACCCCGCAGGGCCGCAGAAAATGATGTCGGCGTCCATCAAACTCGCAATGAGACGCGACGATGCCGCCAAGCTTCCCCCGGACCTGCCAAGGCACGCTGCGATAAGTGGTCCGGTTACGGTCACTCGATCAAGCAAAAACTAGTCCGACTACGGATGTGTGGCACAGTGGAGCCAAAAAAAGTTCAAGCCCCTCCAACCCCCCTCAGACGTATATACGCCGGTTCCGAGTGTCTACGGCGGGACTTACAGCGCTGCAGAGTATAAGTTTTTCGAACATTTAGGGGGTCGTGTGCCCATGGTCCGGCCGTCGAACCATGATCTCCGTCATGTACGGAGTCTCGCGGAATGCAGAGACACGCCCGACAAGCTCGGTCGTGTGCCACGCTGGAATTCAACCTCTGGATCCTGGGAGCAAAGAGAGACGGTTGAACATTGTGGATGTTGGTACAGACGAGTGCGAAAGCACGATCGAAAGGCGGATCGAGAGAGCAGGACAGCAGAGATAAGGAAATACAGTACATCCTCGATCGCCCTGCTGATCGAGATGGACAGATCCGATCTCTCGCGACCAGACCGTTCAGAGCTTGTGCTTCAGCTCTTTCCTCGCGATCTTTGCGAACCGCTCCCCAGGAATGCCCGACGCGAATCGCTCAGCTTGCGCGTAGCTCTCGCGCAGGTTCACAGCATCCAAATTATGCTGGTCGTTCAGGCCAGCCTTCAGCAGACTCTTGACACCCAGGAGCGCTGTCGGGTCCAAGCCCTCCAGCTCCGCAAGAACGAGCTTGCGGACTGCGGCTTGGAAGGCCGGCACCGACTGCTCGGGGAAGATTTTACTTGACACAGTCTAGTAAGCGCGACGACCGCGATAAGGATAGCACTCGCTTACTTGATGAAGCCACACTCAAGCAGTTCCTGAGCTTCCTTCTTCTTGCCCCAGATCAGTACCTCGTTCGCCTTGGCTGCCCCCACTACGAAAGGAAGATAAGGACCAGACAACCCAACTATGTGCGCATGTTACACGTACTCCTGTTCCGGAATGTCACACTGGAACCTGCTTCCGCGATGATGCCTGTGATGTACATGGTTAGAACGGTGGTGGCAGTCGAGACACGCTAGAAACCTACCGAGGAATGTGAAAGGTACAGACAGCCACGCGCCGGGCAACGCGTAGATGAAGTCAAAATGTCCTAGGAATGCTGTGTGGCGCAGTTAGGAGCCACGGACTTGGGTGTCCCATTAACGTTGCGAGTTGTAACTTACCAGCAGCAATCCCTGCAGGCGAGACAGCTCAGTAAAAGCCATTTAAGCTTCGCGTCGACTCACCCATAACAGGCCCGTTAAGAGCTGCCACGAGTATCTTGCTGTGAGTGTACAACTGTTTTTATGAGCACAGCAAATATATCTGTCGGGTTTCTAGTGTAATGTACTCACCGCGCGGCTGACATCCGTGTTGACGGGCGCGACGCCTTCCACGAAGCCATCACGAACGTTGTCCGGATTCCTCCTCACAGTGCCGGTGACGCTAGTCCCACTGACCATCATGAGGGTAAGTTGGTAACTCAAAATAAATCTGCACATCGTAGGTACTTACGCCGAGAACCAACCCCCGGTAGCTGTAATCGCGTGAAGTACTAACGCGGTAAGTTGTGATCAGGTACCCACCTTGCCAGATTGTGACGAGTACGTCGCGCCGCGCGTCTACTTGTCGCAGAGCGGAGGCGAAGGCATCGTAGTCTGGTAGTACGCTGTTGGTTTCCGTCAGCTGTTCGCTGCTCCTGCTCGTTCTTGCGCACCCGCTCGTGTAATGGCATTAAGTGTCTTTGGTGCGTTGAATGTGATGGTCGCGATGCCTTGGGAGACCTCAACAGAGACGTTCGACATGGCGGCGGTAGAAGGTTAACGTTGGGGATAGGGGCGGTTGATGTGGGGAAGCGGAGGGGGTTTATATCCCAGGATGCGAAGCGGTCGACGTTTCGGCAACCCGAGAGCCCAGGGACCGGTCGTCCACGGGCCAGCTTCTCCCAGTATGTATAGGCGCGATTTGTCCTTATTCATGTGGCCTGCGAAACTGCGAGGGGCTTACGTCCGTCATTGAGAGCGCGCAGACGCCCGCCGTTTTGATGGCCTGCGCGGTCCGGCGCTCACCGTTCTGCTCTCGATCACCTCGCGCGCAGGAGCTGCGTTCGATTCGATCTTCCACCCCTCTTGCTCGTTCACCACCACACCCGCGGAGGATCTGCCGACGCAACACGTTAGACGAACAGATCATCAAAAAAGTGCATAGGCCAGCGACATAACCGGAATCAGAATGGGATCCGCCTTAGACATCCCGCTACACGTCAAATACATCCAGTCCCTCGGCGAGGTATCAAGTTGTTTCCGTCCTGATGTTGCATAACTCACGCCGCTCCTGTAGAACAAGGATGACCTTGTTTACCATCTAACCGCACACCTGCGGATGAACGCAGTGTACTGGGGTCTCACCGCATTGTGCATAATGGGTCACAAGGATGCGCTCGACCGCGACGAGACAATCGCTTTCGTGATGAGCTGCTGGGACAACGAGGCAGGTTGGGTTCGCCCACGCAGGCGCTGTACGACATGGAGGAGTCTCCTGTTACTGACAGTAAATCGTTTAGGCGCGTTCGGTGCACATCCCGACCACGATGCGCATATTCACGCTACACTAAGCGCCATCCAAATACTCCTGATGCAGGACGCGTTAGACCGGATAGACGTCCCTCGCGTAGTGAAGTGTGCGTCCCACCCCATGCACGTGGGATCCATGTTGTCACCATGAATCTGACGCACAGGCTGCAGATATACTGTCCCTTCAGCAACCATCCGGCGTTTTTGCGGGCGACCACTTCGGAGAAATCGACACCCGCTTTCTGTACTGCGCCGTGAACGCACTATCGCTGCTCGACCACTTGCATGAGCTAGACGTCGAGAAGACGGTGGGGTACATCCGACGGTGTAAGAACTTCGACGGCGGGTTTGGCGCCCGAGAAGGTGCAGAGAGCCATGCCGCTCAAGGTACATCAGAATCGCTTGTTCGGATCCTTTTTGCCAGGGTGCGCTGACACGGCACGTTGGTTCTAGTGTGGGTGTGTGTTTCCGCCCTCGCCATCCTGGATAGGTTGGACGAGGTTGATCAAGACACGCTCGGTTGGTGGCTTGCCGAGCGACAAGTTCCCAACGGGGGGTTGAATGGGCGACCAGAGAAGTTGGAAGATGTAAGCGGGGTTGTGGACACATACCTTGGCCTAAGTTGACCCTGCTACGCTAGGTCTGCTATAGCCATTGGGTGCTTTCGACCATGTCCATATTGAACAAAATACCTTGGATTGACGCCGACAAACTGACGGCGTTCATCCTATCCGCACAGGTATTTATGTTACACCTGCTGATCATATGGCGACTAACGGGCGCTGCGGCAGGATCTTGAGCATGGAGGCATCGCAGACCGACCAGGAGATCTTCCCGATGTCTTCCACACCATCTTCGGACTCGGAGGTAACGTCTCGACTCTATCATGCGCTGCGGTGTCGTATTAAACGGCTTCACCAGGGTTGTCTCTACTTGGTTACCCGGGCTTGGCTGATCTCGACCCCGTGTATTGCATGCCCGCCGACCTCATAGAATCGAAAGGACTACGGAAGGGCTGGGAGGCTTTGCCGCGGAGATCGCTGACTTGATAGTATACTAGTCGCTATGCACCACGGAAGTTGTATTGTAGAGTGTGCTATTCACGTTGGGCCCGCCGCGACAATAGTTTACGGCGGCCGAGACGTTCATGGATCGTCATGGAGTTCGACCAAGAGTTCGAGCAGAACTCCCCGGCACGGTCGGGCCAACTCGCAGATGGCGAGCTCGGTGCTATCTGGCTGGCACGTGGCCCACCCGCGGCAGGCGTCCCTGATTGGATCTGGATCGAATCTTGGAGGACTGAACTCTTTCGTGAAGGAACGCATGAGTCCCATAAGCCCGCCTATTCCGCAATCCCACCTCTCCCACCTCCCACCACCTTGCACACCGGGCTCTTCGCGCCCTCCTAGCCCGGCGCGAATTATCCTCGCGATCGACCAAGGCGACCATGAACGGAAGCGCTCCCCTCGCAGCGGCCTCCAAGCTCGGCGATCTACTCGCGCAACTACCCCTCAACCAGCCTGACCAATGGTTCGATGTTGGACGAACCGCTCAGGGCCTCGCGAATGACCTCCGGAGCAAGAACGGTTCGCGCTACTCTGCCTGCTCTCCGCTTGCTTGCTTGACGCCGACGCGTGCTGCACAGTTGAACAACAGACTGCGCTCGGACAGACTCTGCTGCCTCAGACCTTGACCTCATTGCTAAAGGGCGCCGTCAGCGACTCCCACAACCCGGCATGCAAGCCCGCTGTCTTCGAGCTGTTGCGCGTTGCGGCAAACCTTTGCATGGACCATGGTAAGAGCCTTGTTAGGCTACCGAGATCGTGTACCAACTATAGGACCACTTGGTTCACAGACGGCAATCGGAGCGTCTTGCTAGATGCTGGGTTTCCGCAGACTGTGGTAGGATTGCTAGAGAGCTATGCAGAATCTGTGAAACCTGCACAACGAGAAGCTACTGCTATCTCTATACCTGATCTCAAGATAGTCAAGACCGCCGTTGGATTCTTGCTCAACGCCAGCGTAGGCTACGGTATGTGAAGCGGGCCGTGGAGGTCGTGCTATACTCATCGGAACAGATGCTGTAAAGGACAGGCTTGTCGCCCTAGAAGCTGCTATGACCATTCTTAAGCTGTCCACGGCAATATACCCTCTAGGCTCCTGGCAACTCTACCAACCACCCTCCGACGATAGCTCCTCTGAGGACGTTACGGAAGCCTGGACTCTGCGCAGTACTCTGGCCTCCTGGTCATGGCGAGCTATAGAAGAGATACGAGGGGACGAGGAATCTCGTAAGTACCCCCAATTATGCAATCCATAAGTAATTTAGAGTGGTCTCGGGGCGCGGGTACGGGACGCTCGATCACACATATAGATGCCCGTACCCGTACCTCGAACTGTTGTTGGCGTTACGCAATGTTGCAAGTGGTGCTAACGGACGGGTGCACTTGCGAGAGAACGTGCAGCAGCACGGATCACGTCGCTAGTAGTCGCGAGGACTCAAGGGCGCCGCCCGGACATCGAGCAATTACTTGCCGTCATTGGAGTTCCGGATGTGTCCCGTCGAGAGCATTTAACTCACTTCTACTTCTTAGAGCCGCCTCGACTGGTTTTTGGGCCGGATGCTTTGCCACTCCTGGCTTCCCAGCTTAGTGCTTTCGTCCCACCTTACCCAGAACCGCCCACAACGTTCTCAACCCCCGCTTCCCGTCATACCCTTGTTCAGACTGACTTCGACATCTACGAGCAAGTGTGTGGGTTGGTCGAATCATTGAGTCTTGACGTGGAAGACGTTCGGCTCTCACTAGCGCGAGGGCTGACATTCCCTGACGGGGAGCATGGCGGCGTCGCATGCCTGTCGGATCTCTTGACGTTCGTGGACAAGGGCGACTACCCTCCATACTGGGCTTCAGAGTCACTCAGTGAACGCTCTGCAAAGGAGAAGGGCTTCGACCTCGGCAAGGGGGCCCTTGTCAAAGCCATCGTGGAGGTTGCCGGCGAGGAAAAGAACACGGACACCCTCTGGGACGATTCGGAGGCGGACAAACCAGGTGGGGCGTTCGTCAGCAGGATGGTGGAGTGGATCCGCACGTATAAGAACCTTAAGGGAGCCACCCGAGACGACCTAATAATTTGCGCAACGCTCAGCCTCGGGAACATCTGCCGACGTGGTACGTCGTACCCCTGTTTCCCCCGGCCCGAAGTCTAAAAGTCTGACCGTGTTGGATGGGCAGACGCCCATTCACTCGCAATCGTGAAGCCACCAATTTCTCTCGCTCCCGATCTCGCTGCGTTGCTGGATCCAGACACCGACATTAAGGTGAAGCATGGCGTCATAGGACTCCTCAAACACTTGGCACAGTCGCAAGGGAACCGGGCTGCCCTCGGTGAGGCCAGCATCATCCAGAAGCTGGCAACCTCACAAATCTGGAGCGAGAGGGCGGATATGGTGGAGATCATCCAGGCTGCAGCTGTTGGCGTCGCAAAACACATGTGCAACAGCGACGGTGAGCATCACTCCGCCTTTTGCACTCCGTGGCCCTCGTTGATATGAGGCACCTTCCTTGCAGTTGACAACACGTTCTCGCTCGTCCTACCTGCTGAGGGTTCGCCCTTGCACCAGATTCTGGAGCTAGTTAACCGATCGGACTCCATTGCGATCAAGAGCGAGGGCACTCGTGTGCTAGTCAATGCGGTGAAGTCGATGTGGTCTACCGATCCCAAGACGCTGGACGAGGAGAAAGTGAAGAAGCGTGAAGCCGCCACGAAGATGATCGTCACGGAGCCGTGCGTGTCTGCGCTCGCACGCCTCATTGGGAGGAGTAAACGGTATCCCACCCTCATCAACGAGGGTGTCGTGGCGCTGTCACTAGTCAGCACGCATCCGAACGGAGGTAACGTTGAGCCCTTCTTCATGCCGCTCCGCAGCGACGCCTGCTCACTTATATGATTCATTTCGCAGGAACGTTGGTACTGGACTCCCTTCTGAACCCCCTTCCGACAGAGGCGATCCGGACGACATCCCAGCCGCTGTCAGCCGTCTCGGCCTCGGAAGGCTCGCCGGTGGTCGGCCCCCGGCGTGCCCTCGACATGCTCATAGCCGTGCTGCGCGACGGAAGCCCGAGTGTGCCGGCCGAGGTGCGTTCGAACGTGTGCGCCCTGCTCGGACACTTGGGCCGTAAGGGTGTCGTCGCGGAGAACAGGACGACGGATCTGCAGAGGATGAAGGACAGCACCCGCGAGCTCGTCGAGGGGCTGGCCCGCGAGACCGAGACACCTGGGAACCCGAAGGTGGTCGCGGCCGCGAAAAGAGCTCTGGAGGCATGGGCCTGAGTATAGCCCGACGTGGTGGTTCTTAGTGCGTTTTCGCAGTATATTGGCCGAAATGTACCAGCAATGTTGTATCCTCGGTGTACTTCTTGTCCGTTATTGATTGTATATACAAGTCTTAGTAGGCCGTATTGCTCCGTAGTAGTTATCCCTGTACGAATGCACACCTCTGCATAGAAACACTCCACGTCGGCCTGACTGTGCCGTACGTGCAACCGGTCGTTATCTTCTCAGTGCTCAATGTTCACGCTGCTCAGTTGTTCCTGCGAGCTCCGGAGACCAATGAAATATCGGCGCTTAGCCACACGGGTGCCGGCTCATCCAACCCGGAGTGATCGGCGAGGACATGTGGCTGAAGGCATCCTGCCTTTGTAGCCCGCGTCGGAGAGTACACCGCCCCGCTTTCTTCTTCGACGTCGTCCACGGCGACGAACACTCCTCGGGTGGCCCGCTCTCCATAGACTTTCGACGGCTGGCATGCTGCTTTAACTTGGTCACGCGTCGTACATTGTAATTTTCTGAACTCTCGACCATCATGGGTGCTCTCCTCAGTCTATTCTCCGCTGCGTATTACATACCCAAGCTCTACTTCGGGTCTGTTCCTGTTACAATTTCGGTGAAGGGTGCGGAGAGCTTGAAGGCGATCGAGCGGGTCACACTGCGTGATTTTGTTCAGCTCCGGTGCCCTTCTTTGTTGAAAGAGTTCCGGCCGGCGTGGTGGTTGCATAGGTAAGCCGTTATCCAGAACTGGATTCTAGTGCACGAATGTTAAGTCAGTCCACGGGCTTTCAAGTGGTCACCTGCAAACTGCATACTGCGTTGTGGGTGACTTCTCCAGGATAGACAGGGTCGAATATGATAGGTACGGAACTAATATACCGGCGCCCCCTTGCAGCTCGAGCTTAAAGTCATTTGCGTCGATATAGAAAGCTTCTTCGGACACTCGATGGCGGGACCATGTAAGTGGCAGGACTACGGGCCTGAACTTCACACATCTTCGGCACGAAATCGTGCTGAGATGGGCGTCCTAAGTGGAATAGACTTTACCCCACCGGCCCAAGAGCGCACCCTTCAGGATGACACGCCCATCATTGTGGTCTTGCACGGGTTAACAGGAGGTACCACAATTTCACCGGACCCCGGCGCGTACCAGTGCTCATAGCTGCCCGGCAGGTTCCCATGAGTCATATGTCCGATCTATCCTGGCACCCGCCTGCACGCCTGTTGAGCAAGGCGGCCTGGGATATCGAGGGATCGTGGTCAACTTTCGCGGGTGTAAGTCGATCCCGTCCCTGAACGTGCTACGGGAAGCACTTCCTCGTTATCTCGAACCCTCCTATTAACCGTGCGTTGTGGCCATAGGTGCCGGGGTACCCCTTACAAGCCCGCAACTTTATTCGGCGTTCAACACCGATGACATCCGGGTAGCTATCATGCACATCGCAAAGCTGTTCCCCAAAGCGCCGCTCATAGGTGTGGGCTTCTCCCTCGGCGCGAACGTGCTGACGCGGTACCTTGCTGAGGAAGGCGAGAAGAGCCGGCTCCTCGCGGGCTGTGCACTTGCTTGCGTGGGTCCTTTCTTCCCTCCTGTTCACCTAATCAGTACTCATACTAGTGTGCCGCATTGTTGCCTAGCCGTGGGACCTAGTGGCGTCCAGTGACCAGTGCGACCCTATCTGTTCATTCAGTTCGACTGCACGCTGACAAAGTTTGGCGTTTAGTCTGCAGAACCACTTCTTCCACCGGCATGTATATTCCAGCGGAATGGCCCAGAACCTCCAGAACGTCGTCGCGCGGCACATGGAGGCGTTGTCCAAGTTCCCGGATTCGGCCGCGTGGAAGGCCGTGCAGACAGCCGCTGCGAAGAAGGACATGTCGCTAGTCGAGTTTGACGACACAGTGACACGCGTATGTGGGGGCGCATCTCCGCCGTTCCCGTTCCCGTCGGCGCACGACTATTACGCCGCCGCGTCCAGCCATAATGTGCTCGGAGGCATTCGTGTGCCTTTCCTTGCCCTGAATTCTGATGATGACCCTATCGTAAGCCATTTCCCGGCAGGAACGGCGGACAACGGCTGGGTTGTTCTCGGGCTTACAAAGGGCGGAGGGCATCTGGGCTGGTTCGAAGCCGGAAAGGGCGTCGGCGAACTCGAGAGGTGGATTCGCAAGCCCGTACTTGAATGGATACGTGCTATAGGCGAATATTTTATTCCGGAAGGCGAACGGGGACATCCGACACACGAAGTTGATGGGTTCTTCAAGCAGGTTGGCCGCGATGATATTGGATATAAGGAGATCGAGGGCGGTGGGCATGTGGTCGGGGTGGAGGGTGAGGGAGGCTTGCTTGCCGGATTGTAGCGCTAGACACAGCGATGAACAATCGATTCTAGACTACAGCGTGGTGGGGTGTACACAGTAAAAATGCTACAGAGCAAGCAAGTACGGATCTTTTCAATCGCTGTCGCTGAACGTGACATGGTCTTCATCGTTCTCTTCTTCTCTGGCGGTCCTGTCGTATTGGGTGATATCGACGGAAACGGCGTCCTCGTCGCCAACGTCTTCGTCCAGCGTACCGAGAGATCGGTCGCGCTCGAAAAGTTGCCGGCCTGAGGTTACGTCAACGCGGTGGAACTACAGATGGGAATAAAGTACGCACCAGAGAGGCGTGTATGCGTCTTCCTGTACTCCTCCCTTTCTTTTAGCGAGAGACCCTTGAGCTTTTCCTCTTCCTCGTGAGCTCGCTTTGTTGCCATCTCCTTGTCGAACTTTATCTTCCACGCCTTGAATGACTCGACCGTCACGGGAGTGCCTCGAGTCCTGGCTTCCTCGGCCTATCCGACGTCAGCTTGATCAAACGCGAGGTCGACGGATAGAAATACCTCGAGCGCTCGACGTTCTTTCTCAGCCTCATCTCTTCGTTTTCGCTCCTCCCTTTCGTGCATGAGGCCGCTTAGTCTCTCTCGTAGATGTGCCACTAGCGTGAATGTCATAGCCATCCCAAGGTTCTCTTCTCCCTAGATAAAGCTAGTAATAAGCACGAGCAGGACGGCGCTCAAGCCTGCGAAGATATTCGTACCACTTTCTGAAGCTCATCGTGAAGATGGTCGATTTCGGCCTCATCGAGCTCCCCTTGCGTTGCCTCCAGAGTAAATTTTGGTAGGGTATCAGGGTATTCGTCCGTGTACTCAACGTCCAAAACCAAGGCGACTACGAGATCAAAGCCAGTCAGTCATACCCATGGAGGGCTTTTTCTGATGACCTACGCGGCTCTACCCCTTCCACGGGATCATCGGGCTCGACGTCTATGCGAATTTCCCTTTCAGATAGTTCTTTGTATGAGTCTCAGCTTGGCATGTCCGTGGCAGGGGCACGACGCGACGCACTTGTGAGCTCGGTGGGGTAGATCGATTCGAGCACCTGTGCTGCAATGTAAATGATCGGCGGGATATACACGCTGTCCGAGCGGCGCACACCTCGAACTCCTCGGCAAGGACTTCTGCAGACATGGAGGCGAAGGACAGGGCTCTCCGAGCCGGCCACACCGGGTGCGGTCGCGATATCTCAGGTCGAGAGCAGCGGATGGCAGTGGCCGGGGGGCCGCCGGCGTTTTGGCCGTGGGCGTCGGGCGTCTACAGCAAGCTCACTCTTCGCCGTCGACCCCCACAGCGGTCTCGGGCTCCTCTACGCCATTCACTTCGTAGCGCCATGTTTGCTGCCGCACGCCAAGTCGCGCCGGCCATTCTGCGCCAATGCCGCAATGAGGCGTTCTCTGCCTTCCGGTCTAAGCAGCCAGCATGCTTCATGAGCAGCGGTTCTGTCCCCGCCTGGGTCAAGACTTCCAACGCTCCGCAATCGAGCGAATGGAATTTCCTTCTCGCCACAGCCCACCATAGCATAGTCGCGGAAAAGGCCGCCAGCCCCGAAGTCATTTGGAGTAACAGAGAGGAAGCCCAGGTGAAACGCCTTCAAAGGCCAAATGATGCGTATTCCGGTACGCCGAACTGTGCAAGTATACCGGAGCAGGTTCCGATGACATTCAACAGGGCGGAGCGTCCCTGTTATTGGAAATGAGGTGACAGTAGCCTTGTCGAAGCTCAGAGGGATCCTCCAGGTGAACGCTGTGCGAGCGACCAACGTCCGGGACGAGAGGCACGAGAAGAAGGGCGAGAAGCGGAATCGCCTCAAGAGTTTGCGCTGGAGACGGCGCTTCGCGCATGAGGTGCGTCCGGGCCCCCCGAGCCCCCTCGAAAGTTGTATTAATGGCGTTCACAGGTGAGGAAGAAGGTGCAGCTCGTCAATGAGATTCGTGCCCGCGGAGCATGACGAGGGTCCGTCTCTAATATCCATTGCCGCCGTCACAGCGGCGCGCCCCAGGCGCTCCGGGATGTAATACAGTATGTAGGTCGGCCGAGACGATAATCAGTTAATCTCTCCCTTGGAATGCCTGGCTGTCTTGTGAACGTGGCGGTCCGAAGAAGACTGGAAGGTGTCGGCAGATAGGGGTTACACTCAATCTGCCAAGTTTCAGATGCATGACCCCGCTGCGCGGCCTGGAAGCTGGTGGGTGGTGCTCGCGTTTAGACGCGACAGCGCGACCACCGTTCGCTCGGTCGGTCTATTGGCTCCGGAAGGATCTAGTCGCCTGCGTGAATTCCGGAGGTACTTTCATCTTGCGCCCGTCCCGATGTGAAGACTAATATAGGCGGGGTTGGTAGGGTCATGCACCTAAACCGTAGAGACGGCATGTCGGGGTCCAGATTTCGCAAAGTGCTGCCACCACCCAACATGTGTTGGCCACGCACGAGGCCTCGTGGAAAGCACGATGAAGATACTCGATTTTATCAGCTCTCCTGGTCGCCTTGACCGCATCGGTGTGAAGATAAAGCGCCAGGCAGCCAACGGGCGAAGGCTTCGATGATATACGTTCAAGGGGCCTACTGATTTGGAGGACCCTTTGACGCCTTCTCAGGGATCTCTCCTTCCGTGCGCCGGGGTGCAGGCTGCTTCCGCCCGGCCTACCGACGACATCACTATACATGATTCGGCAATTTTTGATCGACTTTCGCAGAGACGCCGCCCCGCAACAGTGAGTGGCCTCACTTGCATATGGCATGGACGAGGGGCCCCGAGCCTCACCTTGTAGGTTCCCCCGGGTTGTGCGAGAACGCGGTCAGCATGTCACCGGATTAGGCTTACTGCTGGCCTCGCTTCCCGTCAAGTGATGGACGCTGTCCTGTACTTATACCCCGCCTCCGGAGGGCCAAAAATTCAACTCGCCACTGCATCCCCTTCTCCGAGCCAGGTCGAAACCACTCCATCTACTGTACAGGACTAATCAACATGTGCTATAACGTAGGTATTCCAATACGCGCTATGCTATCGTGGTTGACATGATCAGCTCCACAGGTTATTGACGGTAGACTGCACCTGCTCTGCCAGCACTTTGTTCCGATGTCAACGCGCCAACAAGATTGCCTGCGCCCGAACTGCCTGTTTAGCCGAAACCATGCGCACCCAGTCGGTGAGTCCAAATCCCCACGCTGCTCGTGTTCACAACGAGACACATACTGATAGGTACCCGGGCAGGTTGCAGGTCGTCTTCGTGTTGCCGGATGATGCAGCCGCCGCAGCGCAACCCGATCAGGATTTCCGAGAGCCTGTGCGCGGATTGCATCATGCGCGGCGTGGGTCGAGGGGCCCTCAAGTGTTTATGATGCCCGCTTAATCCCTACTACGGTTTTGGACTTCCCTTCACGACCCGCGATAGGCCTCTCGAGTGCCCAGCGTCGAATACGACATACGCTATGGTCGGCGCGGGCGCTGGATAATTCATATTGATGTACGGATACGGACATTGTTGTAACATTTATTCTCTGTCTTCACCATGACTTAATATGTATTCGTAACATGTCCTATGGCTACCAAACCTTGACGCCACCATGCTGCTGCGAGTCTGTTTCGGTCGATCAAGGTTCATCCCTTCGACTTCATCTGGGCTTCTTTGTGCTCGTGTGACTGTGACTACGTCACGCACTAGTCCGTGACTGCCAGTGCACAAAGGTATGAGCGCCTATCGCCAGGCCTTGTTCTCTGCGATCGAGTTGGTCTGGTCTGCCTTGTATCTACTTGTCATGTAATTCTTCTGTCCTCGCAATGCCTTGCCGTAGCAACGGCTCCACTGCAAATCTTTTGTCTTTCAGCAGCCTTGTTGTCTCGAATATAGTGGCGCTGCGGTGCCCGACGCATACTACCACCATCCTCATAAGTCCCGTGTGGCTCACCCCGGGCCCCCATTGTCTGCTACCATGAACATGAACTGGATCGCTGCTGCCCTTGAAGAAACTTTCAACCTCCCAGTCCGCCACTTCTCAGGCCAACCTCAGGCCAACCCTCTTTCTCTGGCTAGAAAAAAGTTAGCTCACCAGGATCTCCGTCAGTATGCAAGTGAGGCTATCCTTCCTAAGATGGACGTCAGTCCGTCAGTGCCACCCATACCGCCTTCGGGCCACCGCGGACACCTCAATCGGCTTGCAGTTGAATCGAAGACGGACAGAAATCTTGACACGTTATATGCGATGGACAATTTCGAAAAAATCGCTGAAGAGTGTGAGTACCCCCAGATCCTTGGCTAGGGAAAGCACTTTGTGACCTTCGCTCCTAGTTAGTATGCTCAACCTCCCAGCGGTTCAAAAGGGTGACTCGGATGTCGATCCCGACAATGGCGGCGGTATTGTCGTTCCAGCTTTGGGGTTTCAAATCAGCAGTGTCGTCCCCATCGGAAAACCGTCCGATGTAGACAGGTAAGTATATGTCGCCAGTATGCTGACGTCGACCCATAGCTAATTTGTGGTCGACAGGGTATTACGATGGGTTATGGAGTACCCGTTGGCCACGGTCAACCATATGATGCACTTGGTTTATCCTCAAACGACGGACTACACGATCCAACGTGGATCAGATGAAGGCGATGACCGGGGGGTATTTCGATGGGCGACATGGGGCAGGGATGAGAGTACAATCACAGAGGCCCAGGACACGTGGTCTGAGTCCGTACTCGTCTTCGTACAGCCTCCCTGGATCCTCACGCCAAGGGATTTCGAAGCGTTTGTCAACCTCCGGGCTGTAAGTAGCAACTACTCTTGTTCGCCTCGCCCACAACGCTAACTTAACCATTGGCCAGTTCCCGCCTTTCAACGGGAGCAAACCATTAAAGAGCATCGAAAGGTTGTGGGCTAAGGTATAGTTGGTGGACCCTGTATCACTTAACCGCTTGCTGAAAGGTTTCCAGATCTGGGATATATGCTCACAGAAGCGCTCGCACTGGTTTGTACTCACCACGTATTGGGGATGGGTTTTCGGAGCATTCTCCCAAGGTATGTCAGCCCTCTTATGGTGGATTCATTTCTCTCAAAGAGGTCATTAGGCCGATCACGCGCCTTCACCTCCGAGATCATACCTTTCAACCTCAAGCTGCCAACAGTCGTACAATGTCTATTTTCTTGGTTCGCCTGCGCTATCGCTGGCCAAATCCATCCGCACGGCGCATGGGCCATTCCAGAGGTTAGTGGAGAAGCACAAAACCATAATGCGGTACAGCCCTGCACGTACCGCTCGATTTGCCGGAAGCGGAAGCGGTTGAAAGAGCGCGACGCACTGCTCGCGCTCGCACTGAAGCCGTGATCGCGGACGGTGCCTTCTTTAGACCCCATTCGGCGGCAGAGGTTGCGGTAGTTCTCACGTACGATCTTCCACGTAGGTACCCGAACCCGTTGAAGCCCTCGACGACATCTCAGTCCCATCCCATCACGATAGCATAGACATTGATGTGTCTGAAAGTAGCTGGAACGCTGGGAGTTCTGGTGCGTGCATCCCTCAACTCACTTCTTTTGGATTACGGCTGAATCCGACTGTCCGTCTGTATAACACGTTCGCATTCTCCTTCCGGCGTTATCTCAGATGATGAAGAGGACACCCAGACCGTCATTATGGAGCTCCCCTCTCACGAGCTTCGACACGAAGAACCCACCTCAAGTAGGCAGAGGCGACTCAATACCAAAATCTCAAGCTGGAAACACGAAATCCATCATGGCGAGCTTCCCAATGGACCCTTCGAGGGTCCACGTCCACCTCCGTCAGAGGCAGGCTCAGCGACGACGGTGTCGGTATCGACTGTGCACGACCTGGCAAATAGTAACCAGAGAGATGGAACATATATGTCGGCGCCCGTAGAGGAGACGAGGTTGGAATACTCGTACGCTGGTAGCATTAGGAAGACCTACCCGTTTAGCGCCTAGCAACCCCACCACGCCCGGCGGCGGTTTCACGGTGCTATATGATCTAGACTTCCTGTTCTGCACACCACTATTTTCTCGATCGCCACATACAGTCGCGTCTAATCTCGTTACGGGTCATATTAAAAGCAATTTCGTCCGGGTAGTTACTAGGGGATGATGGGCGCTTACGGAGTTTGCACCTCGTGACGTAGTGCCATATTGTGACATTGCGTGTCGGAAGCTGCCGCGTCTTTCCGAGCCACCATCTTACACGCAACCAAGTTTGGCCTCAGCTCCCCGAGTAAGTAGGTCCGTGGAAAGATAACTGTATGCAAGAAGGTCTTTGACAATCATCAGATAGCTTGATCATTCGGTATGGGTGCGACCAACCTTGCTGCGACGAGTTCACAGTGGCTTTTCCCGCTGTCCGCGTTGCATAACACACCGAGCCGGGCCACATCCGGTATAGCTGTGGAGAAAGAACTTTATGATCGCAGCAGGGGTGTTGAATTCCTCTACCGATTAGGCGTCTCACTAGGCCTGTCAGTCCCCTTGCCTCTTGGGCGTAGATTGTGGCTGAGGCTTCGTCGACAGACCGTCCTCTGCTATGTATACGGCTGCAACATGGTTTCATCGATTCTATATGCGATACTCCATGGAAGACTACCATCGACAGGTCAGAACGTTGGTACGTATAAGGTCAGCGTTTGGGCTCACCCTCCGCATAGGACGTCGCCGCATCATGTATATTCCTGGCTACCAAAACGGAAGAGTGTGGCCGCAAACTTCGCGACGTTGCAAAGGTAGTATGCTCGAAGGTATCACGAACAGACGTTGCGAAGATATCAGACGATAGCAAAGTAGGCGCACTAGGATGCGCTATAGCTCTGCTTTCTTACCGTGTCGCAGGAAGTCGAAGAGTGCCAGATGAGCATTCTGCAGACAGAAGAAATCCTTCTAGAAGGTCTCTGTTTTGATTTTGTTGTGGACAGCCCCCAGGCGGACCTAGTCAACCTATTTGAGGCGTGCTCAAGTGATCAGCAGATAGAGGAATGTGCGTGGTCGATTGCGAACGACTCGTAAGTTCCACGCCACAGCAAGGTGCGACCCCGCTCATCACGCTGCTTCGTCTATAGGTTCAGAACGCCCTTGTGCGTTCTTTATCCGCCCAAGGTCATCGCTACTGCATGTTACGTTCTCGCCGAACGCGCAATCGAAGGCCCACAGTCCTCGCCATTGGATGCTCGGATCGCGTCCCCTGCCCCGTCGGCTTCCCTTCCCACACCGCCGTCCCACAGGCCGCAGCAGTCTGGCACAACCCGCCACGCGATAGAATACTTCGGCTTCAATGAGACGGAGCTGGCGAACGTTGCAGGTCAGCCGTCTATGCCCACTCACCCTGAGCGTCACTGAGCCAGTGGCCCGCGCCAGACGCCCTGGGCATTTTGCTCGAATACTACGGGGCGCAAGATCTGGAAGGCTCGTGCGAGTTCCTTGCCTCGGTTGCTTCCGTGTGTTCTTCGCCATTGTCGTTCCGCGTTCCGTACTGACCGCGTCTCGGGAACAGATTCCGCCGCCCCGCAGCTCGGACCACCGGCAAAAGCTGTACAAACCTTTTGCTCACGTTGCTGCGGTGGGTAACCTGCACGCAAGCTCGTTCACCCCCGAGCATCCTATCAGCCAAGGAGCGACTCCATTACAAGGTGGGAACACCCCGGGGAAACCTGCTACAGGGGGATGGAAGCCTGTGACGGAGTCTGCTCCATGAGGGCGTTGTGCCGCCCGTCTTGTCTGATGGACTCGCGGAGCTCGCAATCGGAGGGGGGAGCCCCGGAAGCCGTTGTCGTATCGTGCTGATCATCTCGCTATCGTGTTAACCGCTCTATATTACTCCATATTGTACAAGACCGCTGCATGTTTAAGGGCACAGCAGTCGTATGATTGGGTAGCTATCCTCAGTCCGATGGCGGCGGCCCGGAATTATAGTTCTATCGTCTCCTTGTGCTTGAACTTGCGCCCAGCGCGTTCCGCTGAGCGGAAGCAGAAATGATTTCCATAGAGTTCGAATTCTATATGCGGTATTTCGAGTACCGTCGGACGAGGTTGTGAGGAAGGCGAAGATAGCGGGGAGAGCGCGGCCACAGCGTATAGGGGAACGGCGAACACGAAAACGCTGTTTGGTTTGGGTATCACTGAGAACAACGAGTTAATATCGATTTTTCCAAAACAAGGGGAAGATGGCATACGTTTGAGCTGATCCTTTTGGGTGATCACCTTGAATGCGTTTTCAGTTTCATGAACGACTATCCCGGAGAGCCCCACCAGACAGGGATTCTTGCTCCGTCGCACTGCAGAACAATAACTAAGGTTTCCTGGTACCAAGGCAGCGAAGGCTACATACCAGTAACAATAGCGCCATGGAAGTCCGCTTTGATGAGTTTTGCGTACATCCCAGCAGCGCCAGGCATCGCAGCAACAGGATCCCCAACATCCCTTGTAGGGCGAGGAGACAGGGACAGTAGTTCCGACATGTATCCTAGCCAGAGTGTGTGCAAGGGGATAAACAAGTAGAACCTCCCATTCGTTCAGTACGCGCGGCCACAAGTAGACATGCGAAAAGTCACACTTTGTCTCCTCCTTTCGCAACTTCCAGAGTCCCTTTCGCCTGCCCTCTTCCTTGCTTAAGACGCCCGCGTCTTTACGCGCACGTTCGGATGCGCGTTTAGCGCGCTTCTCGTCTTGTGCCTTCTTTGATTTGCTCTCTCGCGCGGGGTTGTCGAGGAGGATCTGGCGACCCTCGACGCGGCTTGCGTAAGCGTGTGCGGGGTCGGACGACCTAGTGACATTGTGCTTGACGTAATTGGGGATGAACGGCGTCGACCCGTTGAACCTTAGCCGTTCGTTCTGCTCCGCGCTTAGGGAAAGTCGGGGCAAGAATTGCCACGGTGTACTCACGTTAATGAGCGGTAATTCAGAGTAGACGTCTTTACGTCCACTGTCCACTGCGCGGTAAGACATAACGGCTGTGTTGTGCCCTCCTGCGCACGCCGGGGCCAATACGACGGAGCGCGGTGAGCGCGGGCGAAAGCAGGCGAAGGCAGATCAGGGTTTGCACAAAGAACGCGGAGAGGATCGAGAGAGCGGCGATGACTCACGTGCCCCAGCGCCCATCGGGGAGCACAAACTTGTCCTTCCTTCTTTAGAAACAGGTTCAACCTGCCGCTTGCCTGCCTCGCGCTGCACAACGACAAACCCCAGCTATCGTCCATGTCATCTTGGGAAGAGGCGTATGTCCAGCATCAGCCGTTCGCGCAGATTGCGAGAACCAGCTCTGCGGGATGAGCGGCGTCAATGCTCTCCGCGGCGGCAGGTGGGAATGCGTCGATGACCGTCCATGATGATTCGAAAAATCCTTTGCTGTATGCGGCATGTTTGCCCCGGAGATACGAACTCTAATGGTCGTTTAGTCTGCAGCGCTCTCCGTTCTTCGGCGTGTTTCCCCTCCGCAATCGATGGGTCTTCGGGCAATGCGTGCGCGCGCAGGCCGTTCGGAGTAATGCAACTGGCCCGGCCGGTGCGGTACTTGCGGACGACGTCGGCTCATTTTTGTGGAAGAGATGCAAAGACGCTGCGCTGGGCCTTCTCCACGTCGTATAGGCTCCTCGGTAAGCTCTGGGAACCCCTACAGAATTTATCTTCGTCTACCACTGAAGAACATTCGCGAGTGCGCGCCCCGCCGGGATGCAGTGTCGAAGCATCAAGCCAGCTCAGGGCAACACGATTTAATGCTTTCCATATATGACCTGCTGGATTCGGCTCGTGATACTGCACACGACTATGATCTGATGACTGCGCGACACGCTGCGACACGCCCCGTCTACCCAACCTTCCATTGATACCGCTCTTCGTGCCGCACCGAGGTCCGTCATTCCGTAGCTGCTCGCGTTATCTATCCAGTCATCTGACTATTGGCGGGGTCTTTTCTGGTGCATGAGCACGTTTCTGCCAGCTCGCAGCCGGAGCTCCTAGATCGCCCCAAGCTTCGCGGATGAAAAGATGACCTATACGCACTGCGCGCGGCCCCTCGAACTGCCGTTCTGTGTGGGAGTTCCCGGGCTCTACGGCGATAAGGGAAGAAGGAAGGCGCAATATGGGCTGCCTAACCGACGCTCTGCCAAACCGGCCTCCGCGAGTCCCTACGTTCATGGGCGTTGTTTCTAATGTGTAGCGGCTGGATAAGGCCCCGGACTCCGCCTGTGATGCCTCGAGCTAGTAAGAGCACATCAGGGACAGGATCTATTTCCAGTTGGGGCTGACGGGCGCTGGGTCGATCGTGGGCTTCTGAAGCCATGCTTTGGGAGGCTCCTGACACACGTGTTTCGGATATTGAGCGAGGTCTGTGAGTCCCTTCATTTCGCCCGCCGATGAAGTCCGCGTTATCTGGCCGCTCAACCTCTGCGCCAGTACGGACGCGTCAGCGGTCGCGGGGCGGATGACTCAAACTACCGAGGTTCATGCAATATCGAGTATCTGCGCGACGCCTAGAGGACGTCGAGTGACGCTCATCGTCCTGCCTTGCTGCATCGCTAGCGAGATCATCCTCGGCCAGGCTCCGGTTCTCGCGCTAGCGACGATACGTCGGACCTTGTTCCAATCCATGGGCAGCTTGCCGCGGGTGCTATACGCGGCGAGTTCAGTATCTCTAGCCTGAACTGGTATGCGCGGCTGTCCGTAGTGGTAGCACCAGCGCCTTCCGGGCAGAAGGTGTTTGGGAGCAGCGTGCCAGGCCACACTCGCGTTGTGGCGGATCTACCCAGATGACTTCGGTCGGATGCCGTCACTTCGGATACACAATCAGGAGCGATCAGGTCAGTTCAATTTCCTATCATAGATTGAGAACAGCATGGCGACGGGTACGATATAGAGCAAGGTAGAAGCAATACAGTAATTAGGAAAGCATCGTGGAATGGGGATGAAGCGAGTAGAACTACAGTGCTGTGCGTTGATGAAATCTAGTCTCTAGGAACGGCCCATCTGGATGCAGACAGGGCAAAAGGCATCTATGACGGGGTCTGCCGAAAGATCAGGAGTTGGGCACATCGTACGCTGTGGCGAGACCTACTATATTGCTGGGGGAACTGGCGGCTGGTAGGAATGAAGGAAAGGAAAACATGAACCACCGTAAGCGGGGATGGCGAGATATCAACGTACTATTGCCAACAAGTTTCTGTGCAGCGGGGCGGCACACAGTTCCTGGGATGTGAGGTACTGAACTTGCAATAACGATCTTCGCATTGAATCTAAGCGCCGACGTGCCGACTGAATTGAGATCTGCAGGAAAGTTAGCAGCGAGGGGCACGAACCATCTCGTCGGGCTAGAAATACGTCGTTAGGACCGACGGCTTAGGGGCGACGAATCGACGAACCAGGTCGACGTAATGACCGCAGCGCTTGTAATTGTTGCGGACGCTGAGGCGGGGAGTCGGGTATGAGTCTGAGGTACCGCCAGGCCCGGCAAGCAGACTATGACGCACCGACGCCAGTGACACATATCGGCCGGAGTCGTGTAAGGAGAAGGGGACTATGTACAAGGAGGAGGAGGGGAGCGTGTTCGAGTGGTGTAGGATAGCGGACGCGCGGCGGCCATTTATACGGAGAGGGCTAGCGCAACAGACAAGCAAAAGATCCGGAATACGGTCTTCACGACTACTAGGGAGGAAGATATTCCCAAAGGCGACAGACAGACGATAACATCAGCCTATCGGCCCGTCCCGCTCGATTGCGCAATGTGTTTCCTGCTGGGACATATCGAGATGAGGTAGTCGGAGTCGAGAGAAACATGAGGACAAGGCCGGAGGAGCGCCAGGGCGCGACAAAGCAAGGCGTGCAGCTGCCGATCGGTGTCTGTAGGCTGTAGCGTGCGCGGGCGACGGAAAAACCACACTGAGGGGGCGGAATCATGGGTTTTGCCCGCAGCACACTAAAGCTAAAACGTTAAACGGCCACAGAACGGGATTTTGAGAGAAAATGCGATAGACCGAAAGCGCACAGCGCCGATGAGTGCGATAGCTGTGAGCCCGCGGCGCCGCGCGACAGGAACTTGCACTCACAGGGGGTGTACTATAGGCCCCGATCATGCCCAATTGGGCGAACTAGTAATCAGCAGATCTGAACGCTCAGCCTCGAAGCGGCCTCCTGCGGGAGAACGCCAAATTGGCCACGGCAGATCGTCACGGAGTGAACGCACACAGCATTCGTACGTCAAGCTTTCAGGCCGCGTCGTCCAGCTGGGCCTCACCATGCTCGTATTGTGCGTCCTCCACTGGCGTAGATGAGCATGCCTGACAATCAAGATGGTATCGATACCGCGCGCCGGGCACGACGCCGCGCGCCCCCCTCGAGACGATGCGCGCGCACGGCGGGCGGGGTGCCACAGGTTGAAAACGAGGCTGGGCCGGGGTGCTCGAGCGACGTCTCATGGCAAATGTACCGTTTAGGCAGAGGGAGGCACCGAGGCTGGTTACAGCCGGGCGTCGATTATTGGCCGTCCTCGGAAACAGTCGTCGGAGCTGCGAGCAGCGATCGCACACGTGGGCGGAGAAATACTGCAATTCGTTATCCCATGATTGGGCTCGAGAAGTTTATCGCAAACTTTATCGCCCGAGAGATCTCGTCCCAATGTCGGACATACATCACCCGGCGAACATCCCGACCAGATACTGGCTGACGCCCTCGGGCGTGAGGATCCCCACGTCTGAGAAAACGAGAGAGATCAACTCCGGCCTGCGACCACAACCACAGCGTCAGAAGGCTGGGAACCGGGCGGGGTTCTAGGGCGCATCTTTGGACCCACCGTGTATAGTCAACTCCGGGGTTCTTCGCTATCTGCTCCTGAGTCATCGCTCGTTCTGTCCGCGACGATGAGGTCCCCGCATTTGCCGAGCCTGCTAGGGGGACCGCCGGTGCGTCGCTCGAGCTCGCATCGTCGTGTCCAGCTGACCACATGGTCGGAGTGGTGAACGATAGGATGTTTGGGTTGTGGGTTGGAAGATCGTATTGCGATAGTGGGAACAGTCGGTGGAACTTGTAGCTAGAAGAGAACGCCGGAAGGATCAGGAACTGCAGTGCATCATGTGTGCTCGGCACCCCACCTTTCTGCTAGTGCGTAAAATGGCTTGTTCGCCGCTCTCGCAATTATAGCCATCTGGCTGCTGCCCACGTAGTTAATCAGGCCTCCACTCTCTACGACGGCCTCTGAACCGACGAGCACGAAGTCGACTTGATCCATAACATAAGCTACAGCGGAGTCAAGCACCACGGTACAAGGGATTCCAGCGGCCGTTAATGTTTCATATGTTCTCAGGCTGGAGAAAGAAGCGAGGATGGTCAGCGCGCTAGTTCAGCCACATTAAATGCTCCGACGTCACCCAAGTCCTCGAGGCCGCGATTCTGTAACGTATACGGATATCCGCTTCGTCTTGTGAGCGTGGAGCAGTGCTTTCAGAACGACACGGGAGTGCGAGTGCGTGAGAATCTTGTCATATCCATCGATCAGCGTCAGGGTGCTGTGCTGCGCACATCGTACTTACCACAGAGTCGTCCTTGATGAAGCCAAGGGCCAACTCGGCTATTTTGTCGCGGAAGGAGATAGCCTCCGTTGCATATTTCCGCCCCTGCTGCTCCAACTCTTTCTTCAACTCCGCAAAGTTCTTCCCATGGCACGCCAAGGCTCATCAGGTCGTGTGGCAACGTATGGTCCGAAGAGAACACTCACGTCGGACTCGTGCGGGAATAAAGTGACGAAGGCGATGAACAGTTCACAGCCAGCATTCAAGCTGATGGGATTTGGCGAACGCCTCTTCAATTCTTCGGCGCCGTCGTTCAAGGCTTGGACAAGCTCGAACATGGTTCCAGCTTCAAACTGTCCACATTAGTGCCGAAAAATGAATCGGGGCACGGGATCGCACGCACCATTTGACTGAACGATCGCTTCCGCTAATGATAGAATCGCAGCGAGCGGTGGAGATATCTTTCACGCTTGTGAGCCACTTAGGCCAGACCGTATCGCAGAGAAGTGATGCACACTTGATCGTCCCGCAAGAACTGCTGAAAAGTGGCATAAATGTCGAAGCCGCCGCTACGAGCGAGATCTGCCATAGTCTTGAGGTACGGTGGCGAGCGAGACAAATATACTTGTGCACAAGAACAGACCGAGGAACTGGGGAGCGGCAGAGGGAGCAGGGACTGGAGAGGACTTGGGAGTAGAGTGGAGAGCAGGCTGCCTTGGTCGCGCAAAGTGCCGCGGCTGTGACTCGGGCTCGCACGTGGAATACGCGACTGACGCGGTCACCTGACGCCCATCGCCTTCCTCGATCTCGATCGATCGTGTCCTCGATGGCTTCGAGTACTTATGCGCGTCCGCAATCAGTGGAATTGCTTCGCGTACCGACCAGGCCTCTACCAACCTCCCGCCCCTCGGGATTCTGCGTGCGCCCCTTTCCCATGATGGTCCCGTCCGAATACCAGCTGCCGGCGCGCCGCGCAAGCTTGTTGATCATCGCCGGATAGATGCCCGGGTGCTGCAGTCCACTACAACTCGGTACTTGGCGCACGGGTATTAGAGCGGCCTGGAAGAAGCCGTCCTTATTCGGTCCTCGTTTGCTTCAAGCACCCTCCCGAGCGCATTTTTCGCGTTTACAGCCCTATCTCGCGATGAGATCCCTCCACTGACAACTCATGAGAAACGTTGGACACGCATGCGGCATGTCCGGTACTTCCGGTAAGGTTTTCGCACTGGGTGTGTGCAAAGTTTTCCAATTTACGGAATCTGCGGTGCAGGTGGTGGCAGCCTCTATGCTACGTCCCGCCGCTAAGCAGGCGAGAGACTTTGGGTCCTGGGTGCCAACCACACCTAGACCTATTCTGGGAGACCTTTCTGTGGTTTGATCTTGATGCCTCCGCGACCGGAGCGGACATTGCGTTCGCGGTGGCGACGATAAATGTTCTGGCCTGGAATTGAGCAAGCCCCAGAATCGGGTGTGCTTGTAAGGCAAGACAGTATCCATAAGCACAGTTTGTCTATCGGTAGCACTGTAGCATCATCGCGTCATGCGAATAATTTGTCTAGACCCGTACTAGGCGGGCTCAATACCTCCGGAGGCCGCAGTCATGATATGGATGTTAATGAGCATTGCGCAGTACCGCATCGGTGGCGGCTATGGAAGCTACGCGACCACCGACCCTAAACAACGCCTCGGACACAAGCGCGAGCCACAAATACGTGCCAGGATCTGGCCCGGAAGATTGCAGGACGATGACGTTAGAGTTTAGCCAGGGCGGGCGGGGCCTTGTTGCCGGAGGGTCACAACAACGACCGCGCCGTGCAATCGGTCGTCAGGGGATGCGGCTGCTGCAATACGTTGGGGTGGGCCCTTGGTCGATGGCCTCGACGGTGACCGCATCCGCAAGTGTGGTCGATTTTGGCCAGAGTTCGGGAGTACTGTGCGCGGTGCCCACGCCGCCTCCATCCTGCAACGGCGTGGAAAACATGAAGCGCACCCACAGATCATATATCAGGGCCCAGTGTCAGTAGAAGAACGGACACAGCTCTCGAACAGCGCGGACCACGATGGGTGTGAGCGAGGGTCAGACCGCGCCCCGTTCGCCGTCGGTCCAGGGCGTGCGGTTGCCGCCGCGGCGGGAAATTAGTTTGAGTCGGCGATCTGGCGGGCGGCGGGTATCCACCGCGCTATCTCGGGGTGATTTGGACGGAGAGCGGCCCGAAACGGCATGAGGATTGTGCCGGAAGAGGGCAGAGGCGGGAGAAAGTGCAGTGGGCCGGGCGGGCTGGACCGTTGAGCCTGGGTTTGGGCGGTGGGAAGGGGGAGATTTGGGCCAATCTCGATGAAGATACGTCCTAAAAGCGCATGCTTTGCTCATCGAAACACGTTTCGTGTCTTTGCCGCGTCGGAATGTCGCGCAAACCCTATGGGGGCCGCTCCCCGTTGCGATCGCTAGGTCCAATTTCAGCGGCCTCGGCGCAACGCCCGCCCTTCAAAAAGGCCGACGCGATATTATGTTTTTCTCCTCCACCATCTCCCTCTGACATACTCCGTCTCTCTTCGCCCCCTATATCCGCTGTGCCCAACGTGTTTTCGTTCGGGCACACGGTTCCTTGATCCACACTTCAAACTGCTGGAGGCAGCCTGGCGGTTCGCTCTGCCACTTTCGGGGTGAGTGCCGGTCGCATATATGTCGTCCTCCGTGGCCGACCATTCCGTTCCTCAATGTACACAGTCTACCACCGTCGCTCTCCGCCAGTACGCCCTACCCGCGACACCTTCCACCCTCCTCGTTTGCCCATTCGACTTCCCAAGATGCCGGCCGTCGCGAGTCCGCCGCCGCAGTTGTTTTTCAGTAACGAGATTGCCACCATGGACGAATGGGCGAAGCGGACAGGCATCCCGCTCACCACCGCCGAGGCACTAGGTACCAACTACGCTAGGGCCCGACGCTGGCTACTCTCTATTCGGACAAGCCTTGTCCAGGAGCATGGCTGGCGCGACGTCCTTCCTCTGGACTCGCGCCTTCTCTTCGACATCGAATGCCCCACTCCCTACCGCTCTGCAAGAGGCCTTCCACGCAGCCCAAACATGCGCCTGCAGATCCCTATCAATGCCTCATCCTTCTTCTCCCGTGAGCGACGCGTCCAGTGGGAGATGGTTTTCCACAGCGCGCTCTTTCCGGGGCTGCGGCATACCGTTCCGGCGGTCGCGGACCTTCTCCACCTCCTGCAGTGTCTCCTGACGGGCATGGTCGTTCTCATCAAAGAGGAGCAGGTGCCCGACGAGGGCATGTACCGGACCATCCGTGGGCTACCACCTGTCGAATGGGTGTCCGGTCACGAAGCCGCGCTCGTCGAGATCTTCGGGCCTTCCCACTACAAGCAGCTCTTCCGTGCCGCGAGCAACAGACGCTCCGCGTTCAAGCTCGAGAGGGCGTGAGGCACTCCCACGCGCTGTCCCTGCCGCCACGTCCCCAAAACACCCGCGCGACACGGCGGTCGCGTCCGCGGGCACCCCAGCGGCCACCGGGTCCTTACCGTCCGGACTCTATCTTATTCGATCCTATTGTGCGCATGGTACTCATGTTTAATGTCCGGTACAGACATAATCCCTTCGCCTTCGCTGCTCGTCGCATCCTGTTCCTTGTTGTCTCCCACCCATTCACCATCGCTGTCAGTTAAGATACTGCCCTTCATAGTCGCAGAATAGGCTACGGTCCGCTCGCTATGTCTTCGTCTCCTTGCTGTTTTGTTCCGCCGTAATGTCTCCCCTCGTCGCATTGCCTCCTTCATCCTGCACATAACGTATGTATTCCAGCATTCCTCCACCTCATGCATCATAGCTAGGCTACTATAGTATAGTCAGTAATCGCCCCCACATGTACACATCACCATGTCCATACTTTCTTCGAAACGTCGACCATTTGCGCCCGGGGTGGCAGTTTACTCCTTCCAGCAGAGGGCGGATCGGACGGAAGCGGCGGTGAGGTCATACATTGCGTCCACAGTACAAAACATGGTCGCTATGATACAGGCTTCGGGACCGAGAGCTGCGCGGGTAGCCTGGCACAGCGGCTCCGGCGGCGCCCTTCACGAGCACGAACTACGTCGCATACGGGCACGGGCTTACCGAAATCGACCGGATCTCTAGGAGTCTCGATCGTCTCAGATAGGCATCGGTGCTCTCCCCAACCACAATGCACGGCGCAGCGTGCAACGAGGCAAACGCCTGAACTAGGTCATAGGGTTTCCTGCGCCAAGAACGGGCTCCTCAGCGGCGGAGGCGGCTCGTGATGTGAACGCGCAGGGCGAAGGGCGGCGAAAGCGACGCACGATATCCACGAGGAGCCGCGAGCGAGCTGGACTAGAGCAGGCCGGGGCCCACTCTGCTGGCAGGCACAGTCACGCACGCCGGGCCCCGCGCGGCGGCATCGAGAGGAGGAGCGGAGGAGTAGCTCGAAGAAGCCAACGTTACGAAACACCCGGGATCTGCACGGCTACACGTGGGGACGAGGCCACAGCGGGCACCCATGGCTGGGGCCGTACATTGCCCTGCCCGCCTGCGGTACGATCGAAGGGGTAGCAGAGGACCGGGGGTGTGGAGACTGGATGTCCAAAGGCTACTCTGACGCCGCGCTGAAAGGTCACAGGCATCCACAACGACTCGGGTAGGCCTTCATTACGCACCGGGCTGGACCGCAGGAGGGACATCTTCGGGGAAGACGACGCGATCTGCATGAGTCTGCGAAGGACACCCGTTTGAGAACACGGCTGAGAGAGCCAAAATCTTATCAGATGCTAGTATCCTAACGGCGCGAAGGTCTTCTTGTCCAGCTAGCGTGGTCGCCGGTCCGTACGTTGGAATAAAAAGGAGCATCTTGCAAAGAGGGATATCCGGCGTAGTATGGAGTTTCGGCGCGGGGCCCCGGCAGGACGTGGCACGAATATACCTTGCCAGTAGAATGTGCCGTTCCCTAGAAAGAGTGTGTGCAGCGCAGCAATAAGATAGGCATGGGCTACAGCAACAGAGCAGACTGGAAGCTCGGGGTCGGAAGCTCGCGCCGTAACCATATAGTGCGAGCGGCGCCTCAACTTTACACTGCTGGGTCCGAGCGGAGTGAGATCGGACATAGGACGCGCGTGTCGCGCACGCGTCCGAGGACGTCGCGTGTTACACCAGGCTGTAATCTCAACTCGACTCCGCTCGTGCTTGCTCACGCTCATCCCTGCTCCTCCTGCCCTCGCGATGGACGAGGCGCCGCCCCCGGAGGAGAACTTCAATGCTATTCCTATCCCAGATCGACTCGCGCACAAGAACTGGAAGGCGCGTGTCAGCGCATATGAGGCTCTAGTCAAGATCTTTCAAACCACTGCGTCCGACTCCGATCCCGCCTTCAAACCTTACATCAACAATCCAGACACCCTCAAGAAGATTGCTACGGACGCTAATGCAGTCGCGCAGGAGAAGGGCCTCGAATGTCTGGTCTCACTCGTCAAGTATGCTGGAGAGAACGCCGCACGGACGCGAGAAGTGGTTGTACCAGCCCTGGTAGACAAATCCTTTGGTTCGGCGCGTGCCGGGACAAAGGCACAGGCACTAGAGCTCTCATTACAATATGTGGAGGTGGAGAATGGTGCTGCTGGAGTCGTGGTGCGTACGACTGTCGCGTATGTGTACGCTCTGATCTCATCGGGCGTACGGCAGGAAAGCATCCTTCCTGGACTCGGTGCGAAACAGCCCAAGACAGTGGCGGGATGTGTCGTTGCGCTCAAGGAGATTGTCAAGTAAGTCTTCGCCACGGACATTTCACAAATGACCTTGGTCTAAGTCACACACCGGGTTTACTACAGGCAGTTCGGGACGTCCGTTACGCCGCCGGCGCCCGTTCTTAAAGCTCTCCCCAAGATCTTTGCCCATTCGGACAAGACCG
Source organism: Trametes hirsuta (assembly GCA_001302255.2). NCBI lineage: Eukaryota > Fungi > Basidiomycota > Agaricomycetes > Polyporales > Polyporaceae > Trametes > Trametes hirsuta. The sequence goes on from CP019376.1 coordinate 1,790,785, forward strand.
TTCGAGCGGAAGGGACCCAACTTGCGCACGTACTCTATCAGTATATTGGGCCTGGAATCGAGTCGTGGCTAGCGGACCTCAAGCCTGTACAGGTGAAGGAATTGAAGGAGGCGTTTGAGGAGTTGGAGAAGGGCGGGAAGGGCAAAGGAAGCTTGAAGCCGGAGAGACTTACTAGGGCCGGTGCGAGGGAGGCCGAGGTGGCTGCAGAGGCGGGCGATGATGTCAGGGAAGATGTCCCTCCCGAGGAAGGTGCGTATTCGGTCCTGTGAGGCAAGGTGCGGCTGTTCATCTGGTGGCGACTATTTCAGAAGCTCCCTTAGATCCTAGAATGTTTGCAGAGGAGGTGGACATTGCTCCGAAGCTTCCGGCCAATTTCCAAGCAAACATAAAGTCCTCTAAGTGGAAGGAGCGGAAGGAGGGACTGGACGATCTGCTCGCCCTGGTGAATGCAACCCCCAGGATCAAGGATGCGTCGGAAATTGGAGAAGTAATCCGATCGCTTGCGACTTGCGTCCAGAAGGATGCGAACATCAACTGCGTCATGGTCGCAGCGAACTGTTTGGAGGGGTTGGCAAAAGCCATGATGGGATCTTTTGCGAGGTATCGAGAGAGCTCGGTTCCTCCGATGCTCGAGCGGCTGAAAGAGAGGAAGGCGAATGTTACGGATGCCATTGGGAACGCACTTGACGCGATCTTCGTTACGGTGAGACCGTTGTGGACGGCGGGACTTCTAGCGCGCTGACAACTCACGATTGCAGACTACCCTGACAGATATTCTCCCCGATGCGTTGCCTGCACTCAACTCCAAGAATCCACAGGTCAAAGAGGGGACACTGAAATTCATTTCCCGCTGTCTATCTAACTCCCCGGCGCCCATTCCAGCGCCGCAGATCAAACCACTTTCTGAGGCTTTGGCGTCGCTACTGGAGGACTCCTTCGAGGGTGCTCGAAGTGAAGCTGCGGTTTGCTTGGGAACCCTGATGAAGATGGTTGGGGAGCGCCCTCTCAATGCACTCATGGATGGGCTTGCAGACGTAAGAAAGGCCAAGGTTAAGGAAGCCTACGACAACGCCAAAGTCAAAGCGAAGTCGGGTTCTGGCCCCGCTCCCAAGCCAGCCGCTCCACCGGCCGCTGCCGCCAAAGAGCCCCCCAAGAAACGGCCTCCCCCGGCGAAACAACCTCCGACGACAGCTCTCCCAGCTATCCCAATGGAGGACGCGCCGCCTCCAGCAGAGAACAAGCCTTTGAAGAAACCCCCCGCGCGATTATTGGTACGTAGCTCGCTTTGGCTGGCGAGCCCGCTGTTAATAACATACCACTGAAAGGCGAAGAAACCCGGTGCAGCCAGTGAGGGGGGACCGCCTGCTTCAGCAGCGGCACCAGCACCGAAGAAGCTCCCTCCCGCAGCCGCAGCCAAGCCTGCCAAAGGTGGCGCAACGCCAGGTCCAGGGGCCCTCGACGCCGTTAAGTTCAAACATTCTCCCGAGGATGCGGAGGCTCTCGCGGCGGAGCTCATTCCAGCGAAGATTGCCACAGAAGCAGGCGACTCCGCCTGGAAGGTGCGTCTGGCAGCACTTGAGGAGATGACCACGTGGGTAGAGGGTTCTGCGGCCGAACTCGACTCAGAGGTGGTTGTACGGTTCCTGGCGAAGAAATTTTGGAACGAGAAGAACTTCCAGGTACGCCGCACAGTCCCTTCATGGTTATTGAAGCCAACCACGATTTACGCTCCTGCCTTGTTTAGGTATCCGTGAAAGTCTATGACATTCTTCGCATCCTTGCGGAAGGTAGTCCTACTTTCGGAAGGGCCTCTGCCGCGATCGCTGTGCCTCACCTCGCCGAGAAGTTGGGCGACATGAAACTGAAAAAGCCTGCTGGGGAGACTCTACTGCTGTTCGCAGAAAAGACGTCGCTGCAGTTCGTCCTTGGACATGGTGTGTATGCGTCTTTCCGACCCCCAGTCCTGTACTCAAATATATACAGCATATGAACCTCTTGGGAAGCTGAAAGCCCCGAAGGTCTTGGCCGACTCCATCACGTGGGTTGATCAGGCACTAGTAGAATTCGGCATAGCCGGGTTATCATTGCGAAGTCTCATCGACTTCCTGAAGGCGGCACTGAAGAACTCGAACGCAGCACCGCGTACGAGCGCCACGAAAACCCTCGTAACGGTGAAGCTGTTCGCCGGGTCTTGTAAGTGGTTGTAAGTGGTGTCTGCTATCTCCAACTGACTTTGTTGTCCAGCGATCAAGGATCTTCTTGAGGATGTGAACCCGCAGCTACTTGCCACAATTATGAGTGAATTCGACAAGGTGGAGGGCACCACGGCCCCCGAACCAACTCGCACGTCTGTGGACTTAGCTAACGTAGCAGCAACCGGAGGAGGAGGCGGCGGCGCCAGTGCCGGTGGTGATGATCCGCTAGACGACCTCTTTCCCAGAGTGGAAATTGATAGTCTGCTCAAGGGTACGACTATCCTGGCAGACGCCAAGACTGACGCGTGGAAGACGAAGAAGGAGGCTCTGGAGACCCTCCAAGCCATCCTGGACCAAGGCTCAAATAAGCGTCTGAAGCCGACGATGGGTGCGCTCCCATGTTTCTGGGACTAATCTACCTGTCCTAACCACGGTTTTTCAGGTGAGATTGGCCAAGTGCTGAAAGCACGAGTAACAGATGCCAACAAGGCAGTGCAGAGCCTGGCTCTCGACATCGTGGCACGTATCGCCACAGGTATGGGCAGGCCTTTCGAGAAGCAAACGCGTTTTTTCGTTGTCCCCGTCGCGTCCGTACTAGCAGACCAGAAAGCTCCGACCCGTGCTGCAGCCTTATTGACATTGACGGCCATAGTCAACGCTTGCGAAAGCCTCGAACCGCTGATTCCTGGTATCACTACCGCCCTCGAGTCACCGAACCCTATGCAGCGAGGGACATTACTCAGCTGGCTTGCCGATTGGTTCAAAGAGCATGAAGCTGCCGCCTCCACTCTTGATCTGGGCAGCTGGTCCGCTTCTATCGTTGGCTGTCTCGATGACAGGAACGGGGACGTTAGGAAGGGAGCTCAAGCCCTCCTGCCTATACTCATAACATCTGTTGGCTTTGATCACGTCATGCACCAGACGAACTCACTAAAACCCGCCTCGAAGAACACTGCGGTCCCACTGATCCAAGCGGCACGTGCCTCTGCCCCGGCTTCCGCGAAAGGCGTCTCTACTTCCGCCCCTAAGGCGGCAGCTGTACCTACCGCGAAGGCTACTGCAAAGGTGCCGTCCGCAAGTCCTGCCCCCTCTGCTCCTTCTCCCCCTCCCGCAGAAGCGTCTTCGAAGATGGCACCTCCGAGCAAGTTAGCCGGCGTACGGCGCAAACTCCCTCAAGGGACCCTTTCCCGCCCTGAATCTCGCGCCGAGACACCTGTTGAAGCAGGTACCTCCCGCCTACCGAGCAAGCTGGGCACTGGGCTCAAGAGGCCGGGAGCTGCTGTAGGTGGTTCGTCGAAGCCACCAGCCCCAGTAGTAGCCGAGTCATCGACCTCGATGATCTTTACAAGCCCTAACCCGGATACGAAGAGGTTGCGTCTAGCCAAGGACGCAAACAAATGGGTGATCGAGAGTGGCCCGTCACGCAAAGATCTTGCCGAACTCCTACAGCACCAGATGGAACCACACGCCTCAAAGGAACTTCTCGCCCTCCTCTTTAGTCACGATCACAACGCTGTGAACGATCACGTCTCGGGCCTAGGCTTGATTCAAGACTTCTATGGTAGCGCACAGTCTGGCGATGACAAACAGCAAGCTGTATGCATAGCGAATTCCGATCTGGCCCTCAAATTTGTCTCCCTCAAGGTCCACGAGCCTCAGTCGAACCTTGTGCAAAAATGCCTAGATGTTGTCGAGGCCGTTCTCGCATTCCTTCAGAGTGTAGACTACCAATTATCCGACCAGGAAGCGATGTGCTTCATTCCGACCATCGTACACAAGGTAAGTATGTTTACGTGACGATTCTATTTCCACTGACCTTTCGGTAGCTTGGTGACGCCCGGGAACCAGTCCGTGTGCGGGTTGCACAAGTCGTTCAGACTCTGCCAAAGGTTTACGCCTACAGTCGTGTTTTCTCATTGTTGCTGCAAAATGGTCTACAGTCGAAGGTTGCAAAGACGCGTCAAGGTACTTTAGACGAACTTGCCGGCCTGTTGAAGCGGTTCGGAATTGGAGCATGTGAACCCGCGAAGTCTTTCCCGGTCATAGCAAGCATGATATCCGACAAGGATCCTGCAGTGCGAAAGTCTGCTCTTGCTGCGCTCAGGTATCTAGAAATCTTCATCTTATCATAGCTACGACTAATCCAGGTCAAATAGTGAGGGCTATGTGCTGGTCGGCGAAAAGATTTGGGCTTTGGTCGGTCACCTATCACCAAAGGACAAGACGCAGTTGGAGGAACGCCTTCGACGGGTGCCAGGCATGAGCAGCCCTGACAGGGTAGACACAGCACCAGCTACAACACATGCCTCTCGCATAGCCAGTGGTATCCCCCGATCCGGTTCGCCCGCTCCAGCAGCTCCAGTCTCGCGTTTGGCCGGTCCAAACGGCGTTCCTCGCTCAGCCAGCCCCGCTCTAATGGCACCTTCGCGACTCGTACGCCCTAGTTCACCGTCACATATGACTCGCTCGTCATCCCCGGCACCGTCTCATATAGGCCGACCAGCATCACCCGCTGGTGGCAAGATTCCTGGGCCCTCACATATACCCCCCACATCACCTACTTCTGTCGTCCGCCCTCGAACCTTCTTGCCTTCCCGGCTAGGACCGCCGCGGTCTCGTTTGAACAGTACAGCGGCGAGTGGCCTGCCCCCGCCTTCAACCATCCCGTCGCGCGCATCCGTCGACGATGTGTTCCAGGCCAATGGCCATCGAAGTATACCCAGTCGACATTCTTTGGAGGACGTGGATCGAACAGCTACTGCTGCGCCCGAGGATATCACTGTCACCATCTCCAGCATTTTGAGCAATGATCCCACCAGGAGCGTTGAGGCGCTGAAGAAGATTCAGAAGGTGCTCGAGATTGGCCCAGAGGAGGGACCATCTTCGCCCGCATACCAGGAGCTGGCAGAGCACACTGAAGGCCTGATCGAAACCATTACTCTGCAGATGGCCCACGTCTTCGAACACCCCGAAGACATCACACTCCCTGAAAACTTCCGTCTAGCGAAGCACCTCATCCAGACGTTGAACGCGTTTTGCGACCATGTTTTCCTTGCGGAGTCACTAACGGTCGACATTCTGACCTCGCTCCTAGAAGAGCTGACGCTCCGCCTTCTTCAGACGGACAATAGCCCTGACAGCAAGGTGAAGGACCTGTCTCGGTTCATCAACATGATCATCCTCCGACTGTTTGCAACCGGGAGGAGAATGTCCATATTCCGGTAGGATTCGACCATCGTCTCACCATACATGACTAACCACGTGTTTAGGGCGTTGTTTGCGCTTCTGTTGCGAATCGTCAAGCCGTTCCCCGCCAATGGAACGAGCCCCGAGTCTCAAGAAGCGAAGGTCGCGGAACTGGTACTCAAGTGCGTCTGGAAGCTGGCAAGGAACATCCCCCAGGATTTGGAAAAGGGGGTGCTCGACCCCGTGGAATTGTTCCCGGCCGTCGAGCACTTCTTACAGTCCGTTCCACCAAATGAGTGGCGTGCGCGTGCGACGAACAAGGTCCCATGCGGTGACATGCCCCTGAGGACTATCAAGGTTATCATCCAGCACGTCGTCGGTGAGTCACTAGGAACACCCGTGTTTGGTGGTTTAGATACTCAAACGCGCGTTCAGCCCACTACGGAGATGACGTCTACGACCACCTCTCTTCGGCCTTCGACGATCCATCCGCCACCATTGTCTATCCTTACGTGTACCGCATCCTCAACTCTTCTACCAAGACTGCTGCCGAGGTCCCTCTCCGCAACTCCGACGTCATCCGCGAAGAGTCGAGACGGCCAACTTCGACGACGCTCAGTCGGCCGATCTCACCCCAGGAAACGGCGTCGTCGCGATCTGTTACGTCTGACCCGCGTCACCCTTCTTCGTCTAGTCACAGTCGAAGTCGGAGCGTCTCCTCGACCGCGGACACCGTGCAAGAGCCGGACCTCGACGACCAACTCAATACTATCATTGATCATATCTCTAGCGAGACGACTGGTGCGATGCATAAGGAGGGTATCACCGAGCTCCACCATTACCTCAAGGCATACCCACACAAGAAGGCCAAAGTGGACAAAATCCTGGAGTCGACGGGACCCGCGTTCCGCAAGTACATCACCCGCGCGCTCGCTAGCCGCGCGGCGGAGGATGAAGAGCGGAATGTTGCAGTTGCCCAAACCTTGTCTCGTGAGTTGCAGTCCCTCACAGCTTCACGCTTGCCCTAACGATTCGAGCAGGTCTAGAGTCTAATGGGCGAGAACGTACCGTGAGCTCTGGGAGTAGTACGTCTCCGCTTTGTTGACGGGTGTGTTTTGTTCGTAACACATGCCCATCTAGACCGCGAGATGATTCCGCCTGGAACGCCGACGTCGCCCATGGGTTCGATGAGCGGGAGAGCGGAGACGTCGCCTCGATCGCCCCCTCGGTCGAGTATTTCCGACCTGCCTGATGCCCAACAGGAGAAGCTGTCAAGGTTGCACGATATCTTCCAGTACCGGTCCAGCACGGCGAGCAACGGGTCTTCGCACGGGCGCTCGACTCCGTCTGGGCTCGCGACGCTCCGGTCGACGACGAACTGAGGCGCCGGTAGGGGAGGCATGGGATTGATTTCAGGCTGCATCTGCACATGTGTATACCAAGCATCGCATAGGCTTTCTCTATTGTAGACAAGATAATATACTGGTGTAATTGAGTAGTTTAAATCGTCCGAGGGCTCGAGCGCGGCGTCCCCAGGCTGTGCTCTAGAATGTTTGGGGATGGATGACGGCCTGGGAGACAGACCCGGTGACCGACACATGATTGACGACATCCAATTGAAAACGAGCCGCCGCGCCCCAGGCGCCCGGTAATTAGTGCACACTACGCCCTTTCCGCTGCGGCCACGACCTCCTCCTCCTCCTCTCCCCTCCCTCTGACGACCCTTAACGACCAGGCTGTCCCCATGGCGGCTGTACATACCACCCAGAACTCTGACCTCGTTTACGATGCCGCACTTGTCTTCTGGAGGATAGTCACCAACATATTCTTCCGCGAGATTCGACCTCGCGGCGCGTTCAACATTCCGCGCGACGGCCCTGTCATATTCGTCGCTGCACCTCACAATAACCAAGTAGGCGCGTGCTTACCGACACGTCGAGCAGGTGCTTACTGCGCACTGGCTAGTTCCTTGACCCCCTGCTACTGTACCAGCAAGTGCATCGAGAAACCGGGCGACATGTGCGCTCTCTCATTGCCGCCAAGAGTATGAAGAGGAAGTTCGTTGGTTTCTTCGCTGGATTGATGGCAAGTAGTACGTGCAGCTTGGTACAATTACACTCGTAGTTCTCTTACACGGCCCCGAAGTCCCCGTCGTGCGTGCTGCCGACGACGCTAAATCTGGCACGGGCGAAATCACAATATCGGACGAAGACCCTTGCCTCATAATTGGACATGGCACCCGTTTCAAGACTGAATTTTCTCCTAAGATGCAAATCATGCTGCCGAGGAATATAGGCTCCGGTGTTGCTGAGGTGGTCGAGGTCATCTCAGACATAGAGCTGAAAGTCCGCAAAGAGTTCTCGGGGACTCCGAAGCTTCGGGAGAAGCTCAAGGAGCTCCTGGCTGGCGGCCAGAAGGGCTTTTCATTCAAGCGTTTACCCTTCGTAGATCAACACGAAATGTACCAGTACGTGTACCAGTGTCTCACTGAAAGCGGGGCCATCTGCATCTTCCCAGAAGGTATAGTAGTATGGAGAACATTCTCTTCGTGTATTGACTGACACCTTATAGGTGGTAGTCATGATCGAACGGACCTTCTTCCCCTCAAAGCTGGTGTCTCGCTCATGGCGTTGGGTGCGATGGCGAACCATCCCGACCTACGAGTCAAGATTGTGCCGGTTGGACTGTCTTACTTCCACGCTCACCGTTTCCGTTCGCGGGCGGTGATCGAATTCGGCTCCCCTCTCGACGTTCCACCGGAATTTGTTGAGATGTTTAAGGAGGGAGGTCCCAAAAAGCGGGAAGCAGTGGGCAAATTCCTGGATGTCATCTATGACGCCCTCAAGACAGTCACGTTGAGGGCGCCAGATTACGACACGCTTATGGTTAGCCAACGCAACGCGCAAGAGAAGCTATTCTGACTGGTGTCTTACAGCTCATACAAGCTGCGCGGCGGTTATACAAGACTCCTGGGCAACACTTGACACTCGGCCAAGTCGTGGAACTCAATAAGCGTTTCCTACAGGGCTACCTCCACTTCAAGGATGAGCCAAAGGTCCAGAAGTTACGCGAGGATGTCCTGAAGTACAACCGTCTTCTTCGAGATTTGGGGCTGCGTGACCATCAGGCGAGTAATCCTCGCATTGCAACCCAGCTAGCGTTCATATATTCGTGCAGGTACCCATGGCTCAAAAGGCTGGCTGGAAGACTTTCGGGTTACTCTCCTATCGTCTCATCCTTCTCACCGTCTGGACTGTCCTCTCATTACCTGGCGTGATTCTGAACGGCCCCATCTTCGTGACTGCGTCTGTCATTTCGCGCAAGAAAGCCAAAGGTCAGTCTGTCGGACTCCCTCGCAAAAACCGTACTAAGCTTGGAGTTCAACAGAGGCATTAGCTGCCTCGGAAGTCAAGATTGCGGGTCGTGATGTGCTTGCCACTTGGAAAATTCTGGTCGCATTGGGAGTGACTCCGGTCTTGTACTCCTTCTACGCATTCCTCTCGGCTCTGGTAGCGACCAAAGCCGGCGCCCCTTTGAAGTGGAGGATCTGGACACCTTTCCTTGTCCTCATGATTTTGCCCTTGATCGGATACGCAGCGCTCAAGTTCGGTGAGGCCGGGATGGACGTTCTAAAGTAAGTTCATATTCGTAATAGCTTATGCGCAGTTATCAAACTGTCTGTTCTTCCTAGGTCGCTACGTCCTTTGGTCATAGCCCTGATCCCAGGGCAGCAGCGTTCTCTGGACAAGCTGAAAAAGATGAGAGAAGACGTCGCTAATGAGCTCGCGGAGGTGATCAACGAGTTTGGACCGAAAATCTTCGAGGACTTCGATCAGGTATGAATGCTGCCTTATCGAGGAGATTTTGGCTGACACTTTTCAAGATGCGTATTCTTGTGCCGTCAGCTACTGCTCCCCCCTCGTCAGGGCAGACAGGGATCTGGCGACGCAAGAGTGCCACGGGTGGTGTGGATGCTCAGGGTAACCTGCTGTCGCACCCCATGGTGTGTACTGCTGACCCGCCCATGTACCCATCGCGCTGACACCATTCCTACAGACTTGGCTAGACGAACGTCTATTTGGTTGGAGTAGTAGTGCAGTTCGCGGAACGAGCGCATGGGCTGGCGGTTCACGCAGTCAAGAGATCAGCCGCGCCGCGACGCCCGACGTGTCCGACGACGAGGATGCGCCCGACTATGACAACCTCATTTTGCCCTCGGGCGACGGATTCTCGCTCGCATCCCGCCCACGCAGCCAGCGTAGTTCCTATGCCGATATCACGCGCCTCCGCCGCACGTCCAATGCTGCGAATACAAACGGCCTCGGACTCACGCCGACTTCGTCCACGGCTCCTGCGGTGAGCGCAATAGCGACGGGCGAGCAGGTAGGCCCAGATACAGACGGATTGCATTTCCGTGGCCAGGCTAGGGTGCGGAAGGCTAGCTTATCCGACGATGTGCCAGTGGAAATTATCGGGAGAGTGGACAGGGGCGAGCCCTTCAAGGAGGCAACGCAGGACTTGAACTCGGAGATGCGGAAGCGCAAGTCGAGCCGGAGTCGGGATCGTGGGCAGTAGGGATGTCATTTGACGAGTAGTAGGGCCTTTCTCCGCGTCTAGTGTACGTACGAATGGGCGGGACGAAACCCTCCGACCTAATACACTCATAAAATAAATCACAACCGCTAGGTGGTATTCATTCCATTCAGACGTGCCCGCAAAACCATAATATGGGTGCAGCCCGCTCGTTGACTGGTTTAAATAATCGTTATCCCCGACTTAGATCGCCACAGCCAGTCCACCTCTAGCACGTCTGCCTGCTCCTGGAAAACCTCCTTCATCATGGGGTACCAGTTATCCTCGTCGGGGTCGAAGACGAGCCACGTCGCCTTCAACGCTTCCCACGGTGCCGGCATCCACCCTGCGTACTCCCTATCTATAAGGGCCAGCGGTGCGGTGCCCAACCGCCATATCTCAAAGCCTCCAGGGAGCATGAGATTCTTCGGCAGAATGTCCCCATGACAAAACACGGCGGGTGCACCATCCAGACGTTCGATGAGAGACCTTACGACGGGCCGAAGAGTGTTGGCGTTCCTAGGAAAGTCGAGGCCAAGCCAGACCTGTTCGAAAAATTGCCGGTGGGAGGGAAGGACGTGCGGGCTGTCTTCTTGCAGCTACGGGACGCGGGGGTCGGCGAGGGGTGCTCCAGAAGCGGCGCAAATGACATCAGCTCCAGTACCGTCGTGATGCACGCTCACGGCGTGCGCTTTCAGGTGGGTAAGCTGCGTTCTGATTTCCGCCACCATCCTGCACTCGTCGGAGGGCATGAGGGCGTCCCACACGTCCGTGACGCAGTCGCCGTCGATGCGTGTCATGAGAATAAATGCACCGTCTGAGCCTGAGTCGTAGTCGATGAGAGAAGGCGTGTGCACGCCCGGGATCCCCTCGACGATGCGCAGAGCGTGAGCTTCGTTGACGTGCTTGTTGCGGGTGAACTTCATGACGATGTCAAACGGGAGATAGTAGTATATGTTGTGGTTTAGCTGCCATCCGCGGGCGGCGCTGACTTTGGCGGCTATTTTAAACGGCCGGGAATTTGAAGCGTGCGTGGAGGAGGCTTAGAATAGCTTTCACGAGTCGGACTGACCATGCTGGCATGTCTAGAGCTATTGGACCTGGCTGTGAGTGTAGTATACATTAGCCTTTCCATTCAGTCAAGTAGACATACTGCACTTGTACCACAAGAGTATGGCGACCCGTAAAGACGTCGTATGCTGATGATGAACGTTAGTCAAAGACCAGTATAGACAACGACGTCGGCTATATCCCACGAACCGTTGCAAGTTGAGCACAGAGCGGCACCTTTTTCTAGATCCCAGATGATAAGGTAGAATAACGTAGATCCTGATAGTTTGTACCAGCAGCGAGAGCCATCTCGCGACATGGTTTCGCGTTCAATCGCCTTCGCAATTGGGGCACTGCGACGACCGGTACCGAACTTCCCGATACTCAGGACAGCCCCGACGTGCACTTCAATGTAGAATTAACGTCCGCGTGGGACCGGTCGATCACGATACAACACAACCCATATGGCGCGACAGGACTACCCAACTCAGCCTGCTACTCATCAACCCACCAAACACGGGAGCAGGACCTCGGGGCTACTGCAAATCCGCTCGTGGCTTGCCTGCCGTCAGGACCTCGACGCCGGTCTCGGTGATCCTGCGAAACACGCGTCAGCCACCATGCAGGAAACGCATGGGAGGAGGGTGGTCTTACAGGAGCGTCTCCTCGAACTGCGCGCTGCGCTTGCCGTCGATGGTCACCGCCGTCCAGTCGTCCGGCCAGTGCTCGAGGTCCCAGTGGCCCAGATTGATCATCTGCGCGACACAGCGTCAGCACACTCGGGCATTAACTCGGGTATAGATGTGCGAAACGTGGGCGGGGGATGGTTACGCACAGGCTCGATGGTAAAGCACATGCCGGGCTTCATGGTGCCGATCGCCTTGTTCTTCGCGTAGTGCGGCACGTTCGGCGCGCAGTGGAAGAGGTCGTTGATACCGTGCCCGCAGTACTGACGCACGACGGAGCACCCGTTCGCACGCGCGACGGGCTCGCTGCGGTGGTGTTCGCGTCAGCATGCATCCAACGAGATGGAGGAGTGTGCAAGTGGACGCACATAGCCTTGCCGAGGTCACGGAAGAGCGCACCGGGTTTGCAGAGCTTGATTGCCTCGTCGAGCGACTTGCGGGCAGTGCGCATAAGCTTCTGCGACTCTTCGTCAACGCGCCCGACGGGGTAGGTCTCGTTCAGGTCGCTGTGGAAGCCTATAGTGCGGGGCAATCAAAATCAGCTGCGGCTCAGACGGCATGGCGGGTGCGATTTGAAACGCAGGCGCACCATCTTTGTATAGGGAGATATCTGCGATCAAATTCATCTGTCAGAGATCTGTCATGCACAAGGAGAGGGGACTGATGCGCAGTACCAATATTAATGATGTCGCCCTCCTGTAGTTTTCTCTTGTCGGGGATGCCATGGCAAATGACTTCGTTGACAGACCTGTGCACGGGGTCAGGACGTGATAGGGCGACCGTACAACGCCACAGCAAGCTAGTTAGACCTACAGGCACACCGACTTGGGGTACCCGCGGTAGTTGAGCGGGGATGGATACGCATCGCGCTCGATGGTCGCCTGGTGCACAACCGCGTCGATCTCGTCCGTGGTGATACCCGGGCGAATGGCCGCGGCTGCGATGTCGAGAACTTCCCTACCCAGCTACACGCAGCATCATACAGCACACAGCACGCAGGGGAGGGAGAGAGGGGGGAAGTCAGATGAGCGTGCGTGGGACGACTGACAAGAGAGACGAGGGACGGGCGTGCGCTTGAGAGAGCGGAACGGCTCGCGGAGGTGGGGACGTGACTCACCCGGCATGCGGCACGCATCTTCTCCTGGTCCTGAGGCGAAAGGATTCGTGGTGGTTGGCCGGCACGTCTGGTCTCGGATGTCGGGATGCCTGCGCGGGAGAGGGGCGTGAGTGAGGGTACTTACATGGTATTAGGCAGGGCGCGGAAAATGCGCTTGAGCGTACCGTCTACAGCGTAATCAGGACGAGGGATGTGCTCGGGGACTTTGCGCGTAGGAGAGAGGGGGTAGACAGGGCGCAAGGTGCCAGTGAACTTGAAGGTGCCGAAGGGATTAAAGGTGCCATCTGGAATGCGATAGGTCGTAGGCAAATGATGCATACAGAGATGAGCGTACCTCTGTTGATGTTAGGATCATCTAGCAAAGGCTGACGCGGAGTAGCAATATCGTGAATGATTTTGTGCGTTTTCTAGATGTAGGAGTAGGATGAGACGCGGCCCGGAGTGGCTGATGGTGAAAGAAGGTACCCCTGCGGTACTCGTGAGCAAATCGACGACATTTTCAGCGGTTCCGGTGGCTTACAGTTGGCCTTGAAGCATTCCTGTCCGCAGAAGAAAGATCCTTTAATCCCCAGCCTAGGCAGAATGTGTATGAGAAGGCCGTCTGCTTGGAGTGAGAGGTGACGTACTTGTTGCATGTCGGACACTCGAGACGAGAGGGCGGGTGGCCATTGGGGCAGTTTGAGCTCTTGCATGCGATGGCGACAGCAGCACTCATGTCTACCCTGTGTATGTTTTGCGTATGTCGGGGAGTGTGTCGGAGTCGTCGGAAGGGAAGGAAAGATTATTGCACGGGCGCTCATCGGGGGGCGTGATCGTTCGCGGGGCATGGGAGCGATGGCTGTGCTGCCTCTCGATCAGGCCGGACCCCGGGGACAGCAAGCCACACTCGACCACTCTGAGCGTAGGGAGGGACTCTGGCCGACACCGACCATAAGCCGCGAGCACTCTGGGGCGCGGCCGTCGATTGGCGCGGGCTCGACGATGCGGACCACGGTCTACGACGCTGCAATGCCGGGGGAGGTCGTCATCGCAGCTGCTCTGCCCTCGTGCATGCACATGGAAGCGGGAGCGACGAACCGGTTCTCGGGAGCTGCAGGAGGCGTCCTGCCGCGAAGCCACGGATGCACTTTATACGGTCGCGCCGACTTCGGAGACCGCAGACTGAGACTGATCATCTCCTGCGTATAAAGTCCCCCATTGCACTCTCAGGATCTGCATCATTTCCCCCTCCCTGAGCAGTGAGCATGTCCCTACCCAGTACTGCGGATGTCCTCATAGTTGGAGCCGGCCCCGCCGGCCTCTCTCTTGCCCTTGCTCTCCAGAAAGAGGGTTGTCCAGATGTCCTTGTCGTGGATGGCGGCCTCCACGGCGAGACCGGCTCCCGCGCGGTCGCAATCCATGCAGCCACCGTCGAGGTATCACTCAGACCTGTCCAATTTGAAGTTAGCGCAACACTGACTTCTACCAACGACTACTACTAGGCCTTGGATACCATCGGTTGTGCACAACCGATCCTCGAAGTTTGTAGGAAGATTAGTGCAACCGTCATTCGGACCAAGCACCATGTTATCGAGACGGCAAGCTTCACGCCTTTGGCCAAGTACACAAAGTATCCCTTCATGGTCGCTGTACCCCAGCATGTTACAGAGCAAATCGTTGGAGACATAGCCAAGGAGCGTAACATCCGCATTCTCAGACCGCACAAGGTCACTGCCGTCAAACCGAGCGCAACTGACTCCAAGCTTACCGACGTCACATTCGAAGATGGGCACGTCCTAACCGCTCGTTTCGTCGTCGGCGCAGACGGCGCACGCTCTCTTGTACGCTTCCGCATATTTCTCACTATCTCCTGCCACTGATCCCCTGCTCGACCTTGCAGATACGCCAGAGCGCACAGATCAGCTGGGCCGACCCCGACGGCGACCCGAACGACACGCAGCACAACCTCCTCGCGCAAATGATCATCGCCGACGTCACGCTCGACAACCCGCCCGCCTGGCCGCGCGACAACATCAACCTCGTCGCGAGCCCAGGCAACTTCTGCCTCTTCATTGCGCTCCCCGGCGCACCCTACCCAAGCGTCCCTGCCGACGAACCTGTCTTCCGCGTCGCGTGCGCGATCCCGGCCGAGCTCGGTGAGCCCCCCCACGCGCCTGACAGCGCGTACGTTCAGAAGCTCCTCGACGTGTGGGGCCCGAACGTCGCGCTTCCCGCGGGCGCGCCGCGCGTCATCGTCAGGCAGACGGCGTGGTCGAGTCGTTTCCGCACGCGCTCGTCCATCGCGAGCGCGTTCTTCACGCGCCTCCCGGGGTCGGAGGGCGGAGCTCTCGGGGGCCCTATCGCGCTGATTGGAGACGCGGCGCACATTCACCCTCCTATGGGCGGGCAGGGGATGAACCTTGGCATCCGCGACGCGGTCAAGCTCGCCGTGCCGCTCACCGCGTACATCCGCGCGACCGCCCCGGGCTCTGCTGTGGAAGGCCATGTTGACCCGGAAGCGCCTCTGCGACAGTGGGCGACGGAGCGCCGCGGGCGTGCGGAGACGGTCATCCGGCTCGTGAAGGGCCTGCAGCGCGCTCTCATCATGCCGGATACGACGCGCTGGGTGCTGGGCTTTATCCCGATTAACCCGGCGTGGCTTCGGAATACCGTGCTGAGGATCTTGTGCTCGTTCCAGTGGTGGCGCGCGCGATCGGCGTGGAACATTAGCGGGCTGGGTAACCCGTAATTGCTGAATGGCGACGTCTTGGAGGGACGCCTAGGGACACTAGGAACAAGGATGTCATGTTTGAGTTACCGGCCGTGGCCACATGTCCTGGATATCCCGTTCTGAACATCGGGTTCGAGTTTCATGAGCTTTCTTGCGCTTGCCGCCTGCTGTGTACGATTACCTCATCAGATGTTATATATCCCCACTCGTCCTCTTGTTGTACCGCTCTGGATTACTATCGTACGTATCCTACACAACCACACTTCACGTCATCCCAAAACGGTTGCGCGGGTCCCAGCCTGTTTGCGTCCTTCCTGCCATACATTGCCAGCCCTCTCACCGTGAAGCAATCGCGATCCCGACGTCCGCGACAAGCGCCCACGTGTCCTCCACCCACTCCTCGACGATGCATGCGTGAGCCTCTTCGCGCCTCGCGCGTGTCTGCTCATGCCGCTCGGCTGCTGCATCGCGCTCGGCGCTGTCGCCGAGGTTTTGGTGCACGACCGCGAGCAGGAATTGCACGTCTGCTTGCGCGGCGAACATGTCCAGCTTCTCGAAGCAGCGCTCCGCCTCGGAGAGGTAGATGAGCGCCTCGCGTAGTGCGTCGGCTGGGGGGACACACGAGGGAGTGAAATAGTATGAGCAAAAAGTTCGGTACTGGAGGAGAGCGGAAGGGGACATACGGGAGGATTCGCCCGCAGCGATGGCGCAGCGGGCAAGAATGAACAATGCAAAGCCCTTCTGCTCGAGGTCGTTTTCGCTCATAATCTAGGCAGGCCAAAGCTCAGCGCTCAGCGTTTCCGGGATAACCATCACATCAGGGAGGATGACATACCTGCGGCATGACCTCGTCGAGGATGCGCCGGCACCACTTCGTCATGCCAAACTCGAGGCCGGTGTCTGCTAGCAGGACGACGGCGGTACGGTAGAACGCGTACCGACCCTGGTATTCCGCGTGCCAGAGCGTGGTGAGCAGTTGATCGACGGCGGTGTGTGCATGGTCTGCCCTCTGGTGAGTTCACATGTAGGTGAGTGAAGTCGAGATGTATAGAGAAGGGACAAATGGGCACTGCGCTTACCCGCATCATGAGCACGTCGTGAAGGGGATCACGGATGAGCGAGCCGACCGGACTGTCTTTGGACCATTGATAGTCCCGTGCCGAGTACTCGACGTCGGGACGTCGTGGTATCAAGCACTCTTGTAGTTGCCGCTGCTGCCCTCTGATATAGACATTCTTGAGTTTCCAGTGATAGAATTCAATGCAAAGGACGGGGAGCGCACCTGCGACTCGCGCGCAACGCGAGCACATGCCAGATCTCGCCAGCCCATAGGTTGTAATCCGCGATATCGAGCCCTCGCCAGACTTCGGGCTCTAGAAGGCCTGATATCGCGGCGACGTACTTGCCTTGGCGAGCTTTCTACGCACACCGTTAGCGAGATGGCACGGTAGAGGGGAGGCTCCTCTACATCGTATGCACGGTTGAGCGTGACCGCTAGTCGCGTGTTATCCTCGCTTCCGTACTCGGTGAAAGAGATAACGATGTCCTCTTCAATGCGAGCGAGCTTCGAGCAACCTGAAAGCCAGGGATGAATATGATAGATGCGTTAGGTAGTTATTTAGCTTTATTCTGTATGACGTACCGAAGATATTCCAGATGATGCTCTGAACAGCATGCTGAGCATACTGTTCGGATTCCCTGAACAGGCCACCCTGCACGTCGATGTAGTGATCATACAACCCAACAGCTTGCATGATCTTCTCGTATGCGGCGGTCAATGGTTGCTGCTAGAAGTGTGGCAGGAGCGTGAGATACGTGCGAACTCGAGAATAGCGGGGACTTACACTCTCAATCACAAGGAGTTTCTTCGCATCATACAGGATCTCTAGCGGGTGCATTTGCGGCTGAATTTCATTGATGATAGGCTTTTTTCCCCGCTCAAAGGGAAGTACGGGCAAACGGTGTAGTAGGCTGGAGGCGATGGTTACAAATGAGAATGCGCGTTCGTCGCTGGAGCAACTTAAAGCGTTGACCTACCTCGTGCAATGCTGCAGCGTTGCGTTATCCCCCGCTGTACGAGCGGTCGTCACGGCTTCTTCAAGTGTCTGTCAAGGTGTCATTTAAGCTTTGAACGAAACTTGGATAAGGACACCGACTCTAACCTTTCTGCAGGCGACCATCTCGCCACGTAGGTAATACATACGCGCAAGGTTCAGCATGGCATGCTGTCGTAATCCCCTGTACAGAGGGTTCAGGGCATCGTCTCTCACCGAAACGGGCGCTTGCACATACGAGTCGCTCCCTTCGTGAAATTTTTGCTCGAAGAACCGCCGAAGGCCCTCGTTCGCCACATTGCTATCGCCAGTGATCACGCCCTTCATAAAGCTTGTATTTGAAGTCAAAACATGAATTTTACTGGACTAGCTGTTCATCTCACAGTGCGTAGGTGTCGGCAGTTGCATATTCCCGCTTATCATACTTTGTCTTGAAGATCTGATAGTCTGACAATGCAGGTCGGTCATTCCTGTTCGCGTCCTACCCGAACAACCCACCATTCGTAATGATATCTCTACGAATAGGTGCGTATCCCGGAGGCTGGACAAACCGAGAATCGGGTTTGAATTTGAGCCATTCCAAAAAGTCGTGGTGTAATCGGGCGACACCAGCTATAGACAATTTGGTGAAGGTCACAAAGCATCGATGGCAAAAGTAGCCGAATAATGAACGGCGGCTCTAGACAGAGTCAGCTGCCACCACCTATGCAGGCAAGTTAGTGCATCCAGCGACACTTACGAATCTCGCACTCTGTGGACACGCTCAGGAAACATGGTCTTGAGTATGCAGTCAAGTCCTGACGCACCTCGTCGTCTTCTCTATCAATAAACAGCATCGGAAGTGCTATAGAGAGTTAGTATGGGAATATTGATAAAATCCCCTACCACTACTGACTTTGAAAAAACATGGATAGATCGTCGGGAGTTTGAAATGCTTGATGCTACGACATATGAGGATGGCGTTCATGCCACAAACACACTAGCAATCATTACGAACCAGATTGCCTAAAGCTTGAATAAATTCTCGGCCGTGACCCCTGTTTGATGAAAGCGCAGCCATGCTGATCTTGTCCTGTATTACTCGATACGATCTAGGTGGCCTAACCTTTGGGTGGATGAGGCTCCGTGAGGCGTCAGGTTCCAGTCTAGACCAAGCTGACCTCCGCAATTTCATCAAGAAGGACACGATGCAACGCGAGCAGGAACTGGGGTGGGTCTGGATTGTCTTCCAAAGGGTACAAACCGGCTACGAGGATCCATAGAATGAGTACATGGTGCGGCCTAAGCACATGGCTGGGACGGGAGGCAGATGCCACCGGTCCTGGCGGCGGCGGAGGAGCCATCGCAGGAGAAATAACAGACTAGAAACGAGAGTAAGAAAGCGTGCGAGATGGCAGCGGGCCCCAAGAGACTCAGCCACCGGTCAGGCTGAGAGTGGCGCAGGACCAAGACGCGTCCTGGACCAGGTCACGCGTCAGCGCGCGAGACGCACCGTGGGAGCGACCTGCCGTTTTTGTCACTCTAATAATTTCTGTATTCTCGGGTGTCGACAGGCGTCGATCATTTCGACCTCGATACCCCTTAGCTCTATACTGCTTGTTCATATAGTCATGGCCGTCAAAGGCAACAAAAAACGGCCAGCACAAAGCGCACAAGTTAGTCAAGTCAAATCTTCGAAAGAATGATGCACGCTCATAAGGAACCCAGAGGCCGGCCAAAAAGCGCAAAGTAGCTGAGGATGGTAAATCATCCAAAGCAAAGGCCAAAGGCAAGGAGCGCGCATCCGACAAGCCGACCATTGCTATCCCTACTCAAGGTGTTGAAGACGACGTTGATCTCTCCGACGATGACCTGGAGCTCCTGGAGGAGTACGGGACCGCGGTGTCCTTCCTCAAGACACTGGACGAGAAGGGCATAGCTAGGTGCGTTAATATGTATTCTCCATCCGCACACGTCCAATCTTTGCATACATACAGGAGCAAGAAGGAGACAGAACGGCTACGGCAGTTGAACAAACCAGTTCGGAAACCAGTAGAGGATGACCTTCCCTCTCTTAACTCCGACGACGATGAGGAAAACGACTGGAGCTCCAACGTGAGCGGCCTTGAAGACGTATCCACTGATGAAGATGCCTCGGAAAATGAGGAGCTCTCCGAAGCAGAATCTTCAACGAGTGCAGCGGACAAGAAGCGCAGACGGAAACGAAAGGAAGACTCGGACGAAGAGGAGCTACCGTTCGAGGTGCAGCCACGCAGGCGGCGCCCGTCTTGGGAGCCCGATTCCGACAAAGAGAAAGGGATTGAGCGGTTACCCATCAAGCTCGCGGACGGCCGGATCCAGAAAAGCGGCGACAAGGTCTTCTTGGATGACGAAGAAGAGAGCGGTCCAGACAGTGACGAGGAGAGCGAAGACGGCCGAGGAGGGGCGGAGGCTGCGCAGCGGTCCCGAGTGGAGGACGTATCTACCGGCGCACGATTTGGCCGGCCTGCAGTCGTGGACGTGATTGGCCAAAAGTCCCGGAAGGCTCGAATACAGGGCGCGAAAGAGCAGATCGCGGGGCTGTGTCAGGAGATTCTAGGCGACCCAGAGAATAGCGTACGCACGACTCTAATTGTCTCGATGTCCCGGGCGGCTCATGCGGTTTGCATCATCTGCAGCTAGGCCTTTTGCGGCGTCTGCACACCTTTTCTCTGTCTGAGATCTCCACACCCACACATCCGGAACCCGTTCCGAATGACCCTGTCATACGGAAGCTAACGTTTCTGTCGCAACTGGCAGTCTTCAAGGACATCATCCCTGGTTACAGGATACGCGCGCTCACGGAGAAAGAGAAGGCCGAGAAGGTAAGCCAGATGGTCCAGCGAACCAGGGACTGGGAGCAGGGTCTCGTGAGCGTATACCAAGCGTACTTGCGCAATCTAGAGGCGGAGCTGAAAGGTGCGAAACAACAGCCACATCTGCTATCCCTTTTGACGCAGTGATGTATTGACGCGCCGACGTCAGCGAAGAGCGAGTTCGCTGAGGCGGCGCTACATTGTATGTGCACCCTACTAGTGGAGGTGACACACTTCAACTTCCGCGTCAACCTAATGAGCTCGATTGTGACTGCGTTAAGTCGGAAATCTTGGAACAAGGTAGGCTCCTTCCCCTCGGATCTCCTTCAAGCCTCCTGACAGCCATTGTGGTAGACCTCGGACCTGTGCCTCGATACCCTCATCAAGGTATTTCGGGCCGATACCACGGGGGAGCCATCGCTGGAGATCGTGCGGTTGCTCAACCGCATGATCAAGGAACGCAAGTTCAACGTCCACCCAGAGGTACTATCGTGCCTGCTCCACCTCCGCCTCAAGACGGAACTTGGAGTGCGGGCATCCGAGTCCAGGGCCGACAGGGAGTCGAACAGTAAGGCGATGTCGAAAGGTCGGGCTGCGGCCCGGCGCGCGAAAGGCAAAACGGTGGACCAGCCCCATCTGAGCAAGAAGGCGAAGAAGGCGCTCAGGGAGCGTAAAGAGATTGAGAAGGAGATGCACGAAGCGGCGGCGGAAGTTGACAAGGAAGAGCGCGCGACACGGGTAAGTGGTGTCCCGCGTTCTTTTCGTCTCCGCTAGGCTCTATACGATCGTATCTTCCCACCGCGCGTACTGACCCCGCGGGTTTCCTTGTTTCACGCAGCACACCGAGACGCTTAAACTGCTGTTCGTGCTGTACTTCAGCATCCTCAAGAACCCACGCCCTACGCCGCTGTTGCCCGCCGCACTGCGCGGCATCGCCAGATTCGCACACCTCGTGAACATCGACTTTTTCAAGGACCTCCTTCAGGTCCTGAAGACGCTCATGGCGCGGGACGCGGACGTGCACGCGGACGGCGACGAAGACGCGCCTGTTTCGGGCCCGCATGACGCATCCAACATCGCCACCGTACAGCATCAACTGCTCTGTGTCGTCACGGCGTTCGAGTTGCTCTCCGGCCAAGGTACGTAGCGCGCACCGCGCGGCTCACGGCCATCTGTCCGTCCTGTCTCACGGAACTGACCCGATGTGTCCGCGCCCTGTCAACA
The DNA here is from genome assembly GCA_001302255.2 of Trametes hirsuta. NCBI lineage: Eukaryota > Fungi > Basidiomycota > Agaricomycetes > Polyporales > Polyporaceae > Trametes > Trametes hirsuta. The sequence continues at coordinate 1,812,413 of CP019376.1, forward strand.
ACGCACGTCAAACGTCCACCCGCCTGCCCGCATCCACATGCTCGCCCACAAACAGGTGAGGCCCTAGACATCGATCTCGGGGACTTCGTCAACCGCCTGTACGCCATCCTGCCCCAGCTCGCGCTCATGCCAGACATCGAGGCGCCACCGCCGGACCACACCTCCAACCGGACGGCGCAGCACAACAGCAGCAGCAGCCGCGGTGGTCCCCCGCCGTCGACCGCAGATGTGCTCTTCCGTGCGCTGCACCTCGCGTTTACGCCGCGGTCATCCGCCGCCGCCGCGCCGCCCTGGCGCTCCGCGGCGTTCGCGAAGCGGCTGCTTGGTGCTGCGCTGCAGTGGCCACCCACGACGGCCGTGCGGGCCATCGAGCTCGTCGCGGAGCTCGTGGAACGCGATCCGAAGCTCGAGGCGCTGCTATCTACGGAGGACCGCGCGGGGAACGGCGTGTACCGGGCCGACTTGGACGACCCGCAGCTGAGCAATCCGTTTGGGACGTCGTTCTTTGAGCTGCACGCGCTGGCGAGCACACATTGCGCGGCGCAGGTGCGCGGGGCGGCGGGGAAGCTTTTGGATTCCTCCTCTTCATAACGTAGCTACGTACATGCGTGCCCCTGTAGGGTGCGAGAAATACAGGATGCTACCGCGATGCTCGTAGTGCTATCGGCGCGAACGGAGAGGGGGCGGGGTAGCTAATACAATGGCTAGGTGGGTGATCCTCTGGCGGGCGGGCTATATCTACAGGTATTCTCTTCTTTCGGAGATGCTACAAGGAAAAGTACAACGAGGAGGATGAAGGGGGACGGCAAGACAGCGACACACAGCGAAGGATGGCCGGTGAATAAGTCAGGTCGACGGGCGTCGAATAAACAACAACACTAGAGTGTCCGGGGAATAAATACGTGTGCGCGAGGGCGCGGGTGTCCGTTAGTGATGGATATAAATACGGGAGGGTAGCGCGGTCAGTTAGTAGTATGGGGTGCGGGTGAGAATGAACGGGAGGGGGGCTTGGGCGCAGGGCAAGACCGAATAACGACAGGGGGGAAGACGACGGGGTCACCGGGGCTGGAAGCCGAAGGAGTGCTGGAAGTGGTACTGCATCATCCCGTCAACGCCCCCTGGGGCGGCGCCCTGCGGGAACATCGGCGACGTGGGCGAGACGGGCGCGCTGCCGTACTCGCCGGGGAACGTCGGCGACGTGGGGGACACGGGGGGCGACGCGAACTGCTGCTGGTGCTGGTGCTGCGGTGACGTGCCGGGCCCGCGCCAGGGGTACTTCTGGAAGCCGATGAGCTCCATCGCAGGCGCGGTGCGGGCTGCGTCTGCCACGCGCTCGATGTGGTACACGAGCACGGCGAGCACCTCGTTGTCGACGACGACCTGTTGCGTAATCGTCTGCACTGTAGGGTGGCGAAAGGCACAGAGGGGGGAAAGGGGGCGCACGTGGTCAGCGTGGGACTGGCGCGACGACATGCGCGGGGGGCGCGTGGGGGGCACTCACCTGCGTCGAGCCAATGGCAGCGGCTAAGTGCAGAGTCGGGCAGGTACGCGAAGACCATCTGCGGGGAGTACGCGTCCGCATTGAGGCCCGCTTGGAGCTCCGGGGAGGTGACTTGCGAGAAGAGGCCGAGGTCCTGGGAGACGACGGTCCTGCCCGCACCCCAGCTCTTCGTCTGGCACTTGGCGAGGCTCGTCCAGCGCGACGCGAACGAGGCCGCGCCGCTCACGCCCTGCAAGCCAGGGGGAGAACGGAGGTCGCCAACGGCAGGCATGGAGACCCTGAAATGGAGAAAGATGCGGGCGGGCATGGAGGGCGTCGACCCAACGAGTCGGTCCACATCAACGGAGAGCGGGACCATGCCCTCCGCCCAGAAGTGCAGGTTGAGTATCCGATTGGGGAGCGCGACGTGGAAGTCGGGCCCGGACTCGATGAAGCCGCCCTGCGGGAGGGAGAAGAGCGACGTGTCCATCGCGAGGGGCTCTAGCTTGACATTTAGCGGCGCGAGCTGCGACGCTTGCGGCGACGAGGATAGCGTGCCGAAGCCGGACTCTGCAAGCGGCGAGATCGCGCTGTTCAGGACGTCGTCGAGCGCGAGATCGGAGAAGGAGGACATGTGCGCCGTTGCGGGGATCGTGGGGAACGAAGTAGCGGTCTGCAGCTCAAGCGGGAAGTCTAGAGCGGTGAACTCGGGTGTGGACGACGACGAGGACGACCCGGCGGACAGCTCAGGCAGATCGCCCTTCCGTGTTGACGGCGTTTCTGAGGGAGCGGCGATGGGCTTCTTGTTCGTGTGCGCCAGAAGCCCGTTCTCCTGGAAGAGTTCCTCGCCACCCGCGACGAGGTGGAACTCTGCGCGCGACGATCAGAGCGGCGTTCGGGGGACGCGACGCGACGCGCGCGATGCTCACCTGGTGTACCCCTCCACATATTGCGGAGCACCTGGATGTGACTCGCGACCTGCTTCTTGGTGCGCTCGACGCCGGCGCGCTTGAGGTGATCGACGAGGAACTGATTCCGCCACCGACTACGGCCGCGCGAGTATGTGGCCCACGGGGACTGCCAGTACTGGCGCAGTCCTGCGCGTCGCGCGAGCGGAGTCAGTACGGACATACGCGGGGGGCGGGGGCTGATGCGGGGCACGAACCCTCGACGAAGATCTTCTCGACTTCCTTTGACCAGACCTCGCTGCCGTCCTTGAGGAGCTTGTGGTGTTTGCGCTGGGGCGTGAGGTTGACGGTGCCGGGGGTGCCGGTGTCGGCGAGGGACTCCATGCTGCTCGTGGCGGACGAGGAGCGGGTGGGGGACGGGGAGACGGAGGTGGTATACTTGCGGCGGCGGTAGGCGGACATGACTTCCCTCCCCATGAGGGACAAAGAGGACGGGGGCGGGGGGAGGAGGGGAGGGTGGATATGGAAGGTATAAAGGGGACGGGTCGCGAGGGGGAAGGCGAGCCGACATTCAGCCGGAGGGGGAATTTATATGGTGGAAATGAGGAAGAGAGGACACTGGAGATTAGCGCAAGACGTCCGCCGCGTCCGAGCCCGAGTCCGAGTCCGAGCCCGCGTCTGTCTGCGCCTGCGTCTGCGTCCGCGTCCGAGAGTCAGACGGCGCAGCGCTGGCTCGTGATCCGGGAATGGCAGGCCAGGTCCGCTGATCTGGAGTCAGTCAGAGACACAACGCACCCCTGTCCACTCCGTTTTAGCCTGGATTGGATCTGGGATCGGGGGCTAATTGGGACGTGAGCAGGCCAGCACAGGAATGGACAAGAAACCGACCGGTCTGCCGTCCGTGTGTGTGTCGCCGCGAGCGACGGTGCGCTCCAGAACGCGCCGGTGGAACCACCCTCGACCGCCCGTTCGAGGATAGTGCCCGCGCGACGAGCCGGCAGGGAAATGAGGTTTGCACCCCAGACGTCCGCGGGACGGGCCCCTTGGCGGCGCGCGTCTGCGTGCGTCTGCTTCTGCAGCCCGGGCGAGAGCAGGTATCAGATTGGACCGTCGACGGCCACGGCAGGAACCTGCGCCCCAGGGCGCCGGACGACAATGAACGGCGAAGCGACGCGGACGAGCGTCCGTTCACACCCCGCCGCCTTTGAGCCTGCCCGATTCGGACGGCGAGCGTGGGCACGCAGCGCCTGCGCGGGGCAAAGCGAACGGCCAAGATGGGACGCGGACGGAGGAGGAGACCGGCAGCCGTGATGGTCCCTGCTGCCCGCGGCGCGCGAGAACAAAAGGCGGGCGGCGGATGCGCCATTGCGGGTCTCATTGCTGTCGACCGTGGCGGCGGGCGGTGAGTAGACACGCCCCGGCCACGCGCCCAGCAGATCGCCCCAGCGGAAGCAAATCTGCCTCAACAGCGCGCGGAAGTACTATCCCACGACGGGATATGCACTCCCCGCCAAGCAATGCACGCTGGGCATTGCGGGCCTTACGCTCATTTAGTCGTCTTGGAAAAAATTGTGCATGCAGTACAGGTTATGAGGGACGTGCTCCCAAAATTTCGAGAGGATTGAGTGCGAAATAGAGCTTAGAAAAAAAGAATGAGCATTTCTAGAGGTTGGTGTGTGGGCCTCTGAGCTTCTAATGTAGAGATCCCCAAGTCAGTTCCGTACCGATAAACACGAAACTTTCTACACAGTTCAATGAGCTTCTTTACATATCATTGTATCCACCCGATTTATATTCTAGCCTAGAGGAGGTCCTACAAGGCAAAGCAGCTCTTGTACGAGTGACAACTTGAGGCTCCGCCCGACAAGCGAGTCGGCTAGGTGGGGTGCAGGTGATGGCGGGCGCTGCGACGAGGTGTGCACATCCTGTCTGGCAGCCTCTGCCACGTCGGAGTTCTAACTCGAGCCGTGACCGAGCGTTATCAGCCTGTGCATTACATGGCGGATTTGAGGTCGTCCTACCGGAACTCCCCCGAGGCTTCTATCCGGCCCTTTTTATCGCTTCAAAAATTATAGCGAGGTATATGAGACAGTATACGACGATATTGCAAAGTTATAGGGCGTCAGTATTAGTCATTGTTCAACAGGAGCCCCAAAGGTGCAAACGCGTGCATATCCCGTCGTGGGATAGTACAACCTTGCTCCCAGCAGCCCCCGCCCCGCGCACAACCGGCAGCTGCGACCCCAGCCCGCGTAGAGTTTGATATTCCCAACCGCTCTCCGCCCGCCCACGGTTAAGTTCGACTTTCGCTGCCCCCGGTCCCCCCGGTCCTCGGCGTCTTGCCGGCGCTCGACCGTCCGGTCCGAGCCCCGAGGCCTTGCCACCGCGCAGGCGCCCGCACCGGCGAGCGTCTCGCGCTGCGGTGATTGCTCCGCCCGCCGAAGCCCTGGCACTACACCAGCCGTGGCTCGTGCTACTCGCCGCCCTCTCACGCGTCGCGAGTCTGCTCACCTGCTCACCGTCCCCCGCGATGAGCAAGTCCGAGTCTCTCACGCAGAGGTGGCTGCGCCAGAACGTCCAGACGTACCCCAACAGCGACCTCGTCTACGCCCACACCGATGCCCTCCTCGCCCGCCATCCGACCATCCGCCCAAAGACGGACGTCTACAGTTCAGTCTCCCCGCCGTCCTCTCCCGCCGTGTGCCATCGCTCATCTCTCCCCCGCGCTTGCCGTGAAACACAGCATACGACGACGGTCGCACCCAGCTCCTTCTCTGCCTCCATGGTCTGCTTCCAATATCCTTCCGTGGAGCTTCCTATAACATCCCGATCGCCGTTTGGGTCCCCAGAGAGTACCCCCGCAACCCGCCTATAGCGTATGTCGTGCCCACGAGCGACATGCTCGTCCGTGCAGGGCCCGACATGGACATCAGCGGGCGCTGTCTCATCGCCTACCTCCGCAATTGGGAGCGAAAGTGCGAGGTGCGCCCCATCCTTCTCTCCTCGCCTCCCGCGTCCGCGCCATGCCGACAAACATTCATTCGTTCCGTTTCGTTCCTCCCCGCCCCAGGGCTGCAGCCTCGTCGCCCTCTTCGATGCAATGCAAGAGGCCTTCTCGCGCCAGCCACCCGTGTATGCGAAGCCTAAAGACGTCACCGCCCAGCAGCCACCGCCCGCCCGTCCGTCGTCCTCGGCACCCGACTATGCTGCCCGACCGCCGCCACCGCTGCCTGTGGAGCAGCATGTCTCTGCAGCATCCCCGGCACAAAGTGTGGCCTCTCCCGCTCCACCACCTGGTGGACCACCCCCGCTCCCCGCCAAACCAGGCTCATCCGCGCCCGGCGCGTCTGTGCCGCCCAGAAGCACGTCCGTCCCAGCACCGCAGGCGAATGCCAGTTTCCGGACGGCATCCCCAGCCCAGCTGAGCACTGTGCGTACGCGTTTTGTGATCATTCGTGTCGCGTCGCGCGGTGCTGATCGCCTGGACGATCGCCGATGGCCTCCTTTCAATATAGCCGGCTCTTGCAGCGCGCCCTCCCCCGCCGCTGCCCCCACACCCACACCCCCCTCCTCCTCAGGAGCTTGCCGGGGTCGGGCACTACGCCCATTCGCCGGCGCCGCCCACCTACTCGCCGCACACCCGGGACACCAGCACCAGCACCGTCGTCGATCTGCCCCCGCCGCACGCGCCGATCTGGCCCGGGGGCGCACCATCGAGCCCGGCCGCGCATCTGAACCAGTCTCGATCGCAACCGCCATATCGGGCGCCCCCACACGCGAGCGCGTCCCCGCCCCCTCCGCCGCCGCTGCCACCCGCTATTGGTGCGCCGGCGGCGGGGCCCAGCCCGGCGCCCCCCGCCGCCTTCCGGGCGGTCTCACCCCAGCGCGCGTACGCGGCCGCGCCGGGGGGCGCCGCACCCACAGGGCAGGCACGACCGCCGTATGCCCCGCCGCCGCCGTTCAGCGCGTCCTCCCAGTCCCCGGGCGGAATTCCCGCTGGGCAGGCGTATGTCTCGCCGCCACCGAGCGCTCAGCCACCACCGCCTCCCTTCCCGCCTACGTTCGTGCCTCCCGCGGGGGGCCCGCCGCCGCCGGACCTGATGGACGCCGAGGACGACGACGACAACGGCGGCGGCGGTGACGAGAATGTGGGGCCGTGGAGGCTTGCGCCTGCTGCTGCTGCACCGCCGCGCCCACCAAACCCGGAGCTGCTGCGGCTGCACGACGCGGTGCACGCGAAGCTCTCCTCGGAGCTCGCGTCGCTCTCGCAGGCGATGGCGCTCGACGCGGAGCGGCTGCGCGCGAACCAGGCGGACCTCCTCGCCGGGGAGCCTGCGCTCCGCGACGAGATGGCGCGGCTCGAGGCCGTGCGCGATGTGTGTCGTGGTGTCGCGGCGCGCCTCGAGCAGGTCGTCGTAGCGGGGGAGCGGAATGTGGCCGAGCTGAAGCGCAAGGGCGATCCGGAAGTCGACGAGCTCGTTTGCTCGACCACCATCGTGTACAACCAGTGAGTACCATAGCCCGTAGCGTCTGTCCCCAGACGGCCGGATAGACGGGCAGAGGCCATGAGCGCCTCTGCCCCGCCGCCGTCGCCGCCGTGCATTTCTGGGTATTTTCCCGCCGAACATTCACTGACCCGACCTTAACCCTCTCTGCGTGCCTCACTTTCCCTCGCACTCTTTCTCGGTCGGCTGCTTCCGCGCGCCGCGCGCGTAACGCAACGTAACGCCCCAGGCTCGTAAACCTTGTCGCGGAGGACAACGCGATCGAAGATACGATATACCACCTGCACCGCGCGCTCAACGCCGGCCGCATCGACCTCGAGCGGTTCCTCCGGGTGCGTCACGTCCCCCTGCGTCACGGTCTCTCCTCCTTTCGCTCCCCATCCCCCCTCACTCTCGCCTCCCTAACATTCCGCCCGCCCCCCGCGGCGGGCGGGGTTCGCCTCTTCTGGGCCTGCGTGGCTATCACCCCTCTCTCGCGTTCTCTCTCTCTCTCTCTCTCTCTCTCGCTGCTGTTCGCGAACGCGCCTGATGGGCTAATGCTAATGACCCTTCCCGCCGCACAGACGACGCGCGTGCTCGCCGAGGAGCAGTTCATGAAGCGGGCCTTAATTGAGAAGATCCAGGCCGGGGTTCCGCTCGGGGGCGGGGGCGGGACGTGGTCCGTTCCAGGGGGCTTGCGCTAGGGCGTTGGCTGTTAGGAGTCGGCGCTGCCGGTGGGCCCTGGGACGGGGCAGGGTTTTCGCTGTGCGCGGATTAATACAATTCGCGTCTTCTTGCAGCAGCTCGTCGCTGGGTGAATTCTACAAGAGAAGAGTGTGATTTTGGTATGAAGTCGGTGATGCACCTACCCCGCACGTAACATGTATCTGTAATGCGTGAAGCAGACGATGGTGCCCGCCGAACCACTACAAACGCACCCCCTGGACCATGTATCCTCTATCCTCGAGTGCAGCCCCCCCTTGCAGCCTTTCGAGACGACGCCCTCGGAAGCTTTTCGCCGCGACTACCAGCTAGCGCGGCCCCTGTGCCAGAGTCATAAGGGGCACATCGCGCAAGGCTCAAGCACACACTTAGCACTACGAGGCGGTCGCGGCCGCGCCCAGGTCCCCGGCAGCCCGCTGCTTAGTTGGAAGGGGCACGCACGGGTGTACGTAGCACGGAGCCTGGCTGCGATTCGGGGGATGGCGTTCGCGGAGTGTCGCAGCGCGTCGGAGCGTCGGGCGGCGGGTTCTCGAACGCATTCGCACGGATGGGTAATGCACAGACGGGTCGGCTCGATGCACTGAAGCGAGGAGCCAGCGCAGATCGGTGGCGCGCGTCGTACCGGGGGAGGCATAGACGCCCACCAGGCTCGGGCTCCAGTGCTGCTCGCTGCTCGGCACGAACCCGAAGCTTGCTGCTACTCGGCCGCCCCGGATTCGAATCATGCGCAGTGGTAGCCCTGTCCCCGACTCCGGCCGGATTGGCGCCCCACGGCGGGGAACACATGGCTACCGTACGCCGGGCGTCTCTCGCCCTCTTTCAAGTTGAAAGCAACGCTCCGATTTGGCCATCACCCTCACCTTCTGCGGTCCTCCCCTCCCCTTTTGCCGGAATTCGATGGGGGCGAGATACCGTAGTCTGCGGCCTCACATGTACGCGAACAGAGGGGTGCGACTTTGTCCTTTTCATTTGAGTCAATGTGCGATGTGGTCTTCGCCTCGGATTCCGGAAGCGCGCGCTGGGAGACTAGCACCAATACATAGTGGTGTTGCCTGATCAAGATCAAGCCGTTCGTCTGCTTTTAGCTTTAGCATCCGCGCGACTGCACCCACCCCCCCGAAGCGGGAAGCGGCGAAGCGCAGAACGACGGGCGCAGCGACCGAAACCCGCCGCGAACCCGCTTCGCGGCCCTTCTCACCTCCAATGACCGCGCGCCATGACGCGTCGCGGCGGTCACTTCCACAGTCATATAACGCGGCGCGGACGGCGACGAAGAGGGACCACGAGAAGCGTCCGAGGTGTCTGATGGTCGACGTGGTCGGCGTTCGACGTCGACCGGCCGTGGCGGGGGTGTTATCCGGATCCAATCGCTCGTAGCACGATTCCCGCCCCCTGTCACTTTGACGACCTTCCGGATTCTCTGCAGGAGACGCTAGTCGGGCGGATAGAGTGTAGATTGGGTCATCATAACGTCTTATAGAAGTACATCGATAGATATAGTGATAAAACAACGGGGGGCGGGACGTGGTCCAGAGGGGACGAAGGGGCATAACGAATAGGAGGAATGAGGGGGGGACTTAGCTTCGGCGGTGGAACAGACGGAAGACGGCAAGCGACGCAGGGGGTTCACAGAGCACATGCTAGGACTGGGCGGCAGCGACGAGAGTGTGTACGTGTAACGAGCACATGGAAGACGGGGAAAGAACACAACAGGCGGGCTGGGAGAACATCAGTACCACGGCCGTGGAAAACACACCGTTCAGGCCACAATCCGGCCCCCCTCGCCCCTCTCCTCGAGCGCGAGCCGCTTCACACCAGGCGTGCCGGGGGGCAGGGTCCTTCCCGCGCTCCCGACCCACCGCCAGACCCGCTGCTCGTCTCCGCCCTCGACTTCCTCCAGGTTCGTCTGCACGTTCGCGTTCCCCTCCACGACGCGCTCGACGCGCGCCCACAGCCGCTTGCGCTCGCTCACGGAATGCACGTCCTGCAAGACGAGGTCCCGAAGCCGCAGCGACGACAGGTAGGGGCGGGGTTCCATCACGGGATCCGCGTGGTGTGCGAATTCTTGGTTGCGCAGACACTCGAGCGCGACCGTCACGAGGGCCGCGACGCGTTCGTCTTCGACGGCCTTGCGGGTCTGGCGGTGCCGGGCGTAGACCACGGCCAAAACGGAGAACACGGTCCCTAAATGGATGCACACCAGTCAGGTCTATGGTCGCTCGCTGGTAACCGGATCATGTATTCCGGGAGGCCGGACGCACCTAGGATCGATTTCTGCCACTGGGCCCAGGATTCCCTGGCCTTCACCCTGAGCGCACATTCCCAACTCATGATGGGAGTCTTGTGGGCCAAGTAGCGCTTGCCACTGGTCATGCCTGTCAATATACACGAGGTACATGCCACATTAGATGACGTTGCTTACGTGGTGTCTTCGCCCATGAAGACGCCGCCCCACTGCAATAGCTGTTGGACGGCCTCGTTGAAGGTGTCATCAAGTGTATTGAGCATGCTGGGCTAGAAACGTTAAAGCATGAGCACTTTTCACGTCAAGGGTAAAGTTGATGAACTTACTGCAGTCTTCTCCTTAATATGTTCTCGCAACTTCTCGACCTCAATGCCCCAGCGCTGCGCCTCGGTAGCTTCATCCCCCTCGGGCAGACCCACGCCAACTCCGTCACAAACACGGCGTCCACGCTCGTGAGCCAAAATCGACTCAATCGCCTTGCCAAGGACGCCAATGTGCCGCTTGCGGCGTGGATCCTCGACACAACGCGGGGGGAATGCGACGGGCCCGAGGTACGGCAGGCCGTCGAAAACGGTGGACAACGCCGCATACACGAGCTGCACGGCGTCCGACTCGGAAGAGAAGTTGAGCGGTCGCTCGTACGTTTGCAAGTTCGCATGGCCCTCCTTGTGCGTCACTGGGACGGGGAAGGCGGCGAGGAGAGGGTGCGGGCGGAGGATATAGCCGTTCTCGCAGGTGACCGATGTGGGCGTGCACGCCGCGTGTTTGGGGCACCGAGTGCACTCGTTGGGCTGAATGTAAGGGACCAAGGGAGGCGCGGGACACAATGCGATCGCAGACGTTGACTCGTCAGGCAGCTGTGAATCATCCGCGCCGCTGGACACGGACGCGGTCGGGACCGGACTGAGGACTGACGTAGTCCCGTCAGCGTCTGGTGAAGGCCATAAGGTCGTCCGGTTTTCCCGATTGCAGGTCTCGACTGCAGCCCTGTGAACGCGAAGATTCTCGAGGACAGGGTTCATACTTGAACCGGCGTCGCAAAAGCCAATCTGAGAAGACTCTTGCTTGTACTGGTATAGGAGGGGGACCGGGGAGGCCATGAGGACGACGACCAAGAGTCTAAGGAACCAATGTGGTCGAGGGGGTTCTTCAAGGTCATGCTTCACGAGCTCTCCGCCATCTGCAATGCGCTGGGAGACTGCTCGTACGTTCTCTTCTTCGCTGCCTAGCACTTCGGCCTCCTCTTCCTCCTCTCCCTCCTCGTCGGGTTGAGTAGGAATGTCGAATGTAGCTTCAGGGAGAGCCTTTGAGGGTTCAGGGTTGGGGAAAGACTCCTCCTCTTCCTCTTCCTTGTCTAGCACCACTGAAAGCTGCGGTTGTGGGAATCTTTCGCGGACGAGGGACTTGCGGGGGCTGGCCTGGTTGAGGACCTCCGGAGGAAGATCAGGTTCAAACTTGCTTTCCGGGGGCTTAACAGAGGGGAATCGCTCGCGTCCCTTGCCCTTGTCCTTCGACGGGGACGGGGAAGACATCTGTGGTGGGGCCGACATCGACTTCCGCGATCTGGGAGCCGGACGCGCGGAAACCGACTTGCGCGCCCTCGTGCGGGTAGGAGAAGGGCGCATGGGAGAAGACGACTCTGCGCCTGACTGGAACACGTTGTTGTCCTCCCAGCCGGACTCGGGATCTTCAGCAATCGGGCGAGATACGCGTCTACTCTGCGCGGCTGCGCCGGTAGTCTGTTGCGAGGTCATGGTGAGCGCTGACCAACCGACAACCTTAGCACTACGCCTACATTCTTCTTGGGTCTGCCTACTTTGCGGACTACGGGTACTTCTTCAGGTTCACTCTCTTCGATCACGACCGGTTCTACAGGTTTCACAGATCGTTTCTTGGAGGGGCCGCCGAGTGAAGGCTCAGCGGAGGAACGGCGGCGCTTAGGCTGAGAAGCACGGGATAAGATCATTGACGTGAATGGTAGCCACATACGCAGAGACTCACGGGAGCGACGACTTCCGCCCCTACCTCATCTTCTACAACGGGCGTCTTGGAGAGTCGTCTAGAGGTACGCCTCACAGGCTAGGAGGAAATAAGCGGCCGCGGGGGAGGTATAAACAAGAAGACATACCTTCTTGCCTTCATTCAGTGGTCTTCCAGTAACTCCGTTCGTGATACCGTCTTCACTAGCTTGACTATTTTCGCGCTTGATCCGCTCTCGTGTATACTTCTTCGCATTGCCCTTGATCTCTTCATTGAAGAGCTGTACGAGCTTCGGCTTCGTGTGCTGCGAGGGCCACTTGATGTTGTGGAAACCAAACACCCCGAGCAGCTGAGCGACGGTCAGGGTGGACGGGTCGAAATCGGGTTGGAGGTATTCGCCGAGAGATATAATCTGGGCAGCAGTCATCTGGCGCGACATGGCGGGCGGAGAGCGCGTACGCCGTGCGGGATGATGAGCGCGAGCGGCGGGATAGCGGTCGTGGTGGAGTTCGTGTTCAGGTCGCGGCGCGTCAATGTTCCCACGCGTCACACCGTAAACAAACGCGCGACGTGTGGCTATCACGTGGCAAACTCAGATAACAGATTAGATGGTGCTCGGCGTTATCAGATAACTGTGCGATAGCTTGCAGACTCCACGGACCACGTCTGGCTCGCCCACAGTGCTCGGACTGCTCTCGCAGGATGCTCGCGCGATTCACACCATTCGCACTCTTGTCTCTGCATGGATAGCAATTCCGATGTGTCTGTGAATCCGGCGTGTACGCGCGCCGCTGCGCTGGACCGCCGGCAATACAACTCCAGGACAGGCGGAGGGAACTCGCGAGACCTGGTCCCGAGTCATCGCACCGACACGGACGCCGTGCCACTGCGACGGCACGGCCAGCGTGCGCACGCAACCCCTGCGCACTCCAACTACATCGGCTCCTCCCTGTGAACTTCGACGACCGCTATAAAGCTCCCCACGGCACGCACCATGTCCGACAGCCAGCCGCTCCCCTCCCCACCTCCCTCCTCTGAGCCCGCCCCCGCCCGCAGGACCTACGCGAGAATGCTCTCCACGCCCGATCCGAACTGGGTGCGCTCGGACGACTTCCACGCGTCGTTCCTCATCCCGCACGACGACGCGCTCGAGCGCGCGCTCAAGAACAGCGCCGCGAACGGCCTCCCGGACATCGCGGTGCACGCCGGCCAGGGGAAGCTCCTGCACCTCCTCGCGCGCACGATCGGCGCGAAACGCATCCTCGAGGTCGGCACCCTCGGCGGGTAAGCGTGTGCAGAAGATGCGTCTGTCGACGGTTCGTGCTGACCTTGACTCTCTGTTCGGGGTTTGCGTCGGTCAGGTACTCGACCATCTGGTTCGCGCGTGCGCTCCCCGAGGACGGCCAAGTCGTCACCTGCGAGCTCCTCGAGAAGTTCGCCAAGGTTCGTGGGACACCGCGCCCGCGATAAGCTCCGTCTGCCCGCGGCTGCGAGGTGACCGGCTTTATTACAGGTCGCCAAGGACAACTTCGAACACGCCGGCGTCGCGAACAAGATCAAAGTCCTCGTCGGCCCTGCCGCGGAGACGCTCCCGACGCTCCCCGACGACGAGAAGTTCGACCTCGCGTTCATCGACGCCGACAAGGCGAGCAACCTCATCTACTTCAAGCAGGCCAAACGTGTCGTCAAGCGCGGCGGTGTTATCGTGCGTCCACCCCCCAGCCTTTGCGCCGTTGCTGTCTAGTCCGAGAGATTGATGAACGCATGCCCTACACAGATCGTCGACAACGTCATTCGCAACGGCACCGTCGCGAACCCGGACATCGACGACGAGAACGTCCGCGGCGTGCGTGCGCTCCTGGAGCACATCAAGAACGACAAGGAGATCGATGCGACGACTATTGGGACCGTCAGCGAGAAGGGCTACGACGGCTTCCTGTACGCACTGTACCTATGAAGGGACCCCCGCCGCAGGAAGCGTACAATCCCGGTTGTTGCGCTAAACGGAGATACTTAATTTAATGGAACGGATGTAAACACGCTTGTAGGACCATTGCCGAAGGAATAGAGTTCGTGTGAGTGAACTAAATGGAGCAAAGGGCCCGGTCACTCACCGGGTAAGCTTGGATGTCTGAATGGCAACATGATTCCACCGGTCACATTTCCCCAAGTCATTAGACGACGATTTACGATTCGCGTCGAGAAGTGAACTTGCAGACTTGCGCAAAGACTCACCGACAAGATACCGGATTCACACAAGGCACGACTGAAAAGATATGGGGGGCGTCAGACCTGATAGTATTACTACGAATCAGCGACTGCCCTAAGTAGTGGGAGGGTGGGACCTTTTCCTCGCATGCGAGACTAAGTAAGGTAAAAAAAGGTGGGAAACACAGCAGCAGCAGCACGAGCGAGAGAGGTAGCTAGAAAGAGTCCGAGTCCGCGCAAACGCGATCGTAAAACACCGTGGAAAGTGGTATCGTAGCAGCAATCTACAACGCGCGAAGTGTCCGAGAGCTATGGCTATAGACGGCGCCCTAGTCCGCGAGAGTCCATATGTACGTACGATCGTCGTCAAGTGTCCGAGGGGAGGAATATACTACGGCCGCGCGCGCGCGTCACGCTTAGAGAGCGAGGACGGCGGCGGCGATGGCAGCGACACCGAGGAGCGCGCTTGACGCGACGGTCGACGCAGCACCGTTGGTCTTGACGCCGGCGGCGGGGGTGGCGGCGGCGGAGGAGGCAGCAGCCGCGGGCGTGGAAGCGGCAGACGCAGCGTTGGCGGCGGCGCTGGGCTGGCTGTCGACGGCGTTGTTGACGTTGGCCATGTCCGTGGGGAGCTGCATGGGCGCGCCGTGCGAGTTGAGGTCGATGGAGCCGTCGTCCTTGATCGTCTCGCGGTTGGCACCGAGGAAGGCACGGGTGTACATGACGTTCTCGAGGAGGCTCTGGTGCGCCCAGTCGGGGACCTTGGCCATGTCGATGTTCGCGCCCCAGTTCGCGGCCTTGTCGCTGCCGTTGGTCATCTTGTTGGTGTACGCCATCATCGCGGCCATGTCGGAGGAGTTGGAGACCGCGCCGCCCATCATCTGGCTAACGGACGAGGGGGCGTTGTAGACCGAGGGGGGGTTGATCATACCGAACATGCCCTTCTGGCAGTGACCGGGGGTGCCGCAGTAGTAGAAGACCGGGTTGGTGTCGTTGACGACCTGAGTGAACGTGAAGGGCGCATCGTGCTCGCCGGACGCGAAGGGCGCGCTCGAGGTCTTGTTGCAAAGCTCGAGCTCCGAGGACTTGGTGACAGTGTGGTTCTTGGCACCCCACATGAACATGACGGTGTCGCCGACGGAGGCGTTCACGGCGAAAGGAACGTAGCGGAGAACACCCTGGGTAGGGGCGACAATGACGGTGTGCGTAGCACCAGTGCCCTTGCTGCCGGAGCTGTCACCACCGGAAGTGGAGCTCGGCGGCGTGTAGCTCGCGGGCGGGGGGCCGTAGGAAGCAATGCACTCTATAATTTGGCGTCAGAACCAAGTCACACACAAAAAGCGTACCGACACTCACTCTGCACGCAGTCGTTGTAGCCAGAGCTGCCCCAGTTGCTGCTGCCCGAGCCGTAGGACGCGGTCGAAGTGGCAGCCGCGGTGCTGGTGTACGCCTGAGTCGAGGTGGACTGGTAGCCCTGAGTGGAGGTCGACTCGTACGCCTTGGTGCTGCTCGACTCGTAGCCCTTGTACGAGGACGACTCGTAACCCTTGCTGGACGAAGAGTCATAGCCCTTCGAGTTGTCGCTCTTCGATGAGTCGTAGCCCTTCGAGTTGTCGTCCTTCGACGAGTCGTAACCCGACGAAGAAGAGGAGCCGTACCCGGAAGAGGACGAAGACGAGCCGTATCCAGAGGACGACGACGATGAGGACGAAGAAGAGCCGTAGGAGCCGGAAGACGACGAAGACGAGCCGTAGGAGCCGGAGTCGTAGCTGCAGACACAGTCAGTTTCCCGATTTGGGCATACGCACGGCTAAAGGCACTCACTTGTCAGTGCGCTTGAGGAGGTCGGCACCCTCGGGGCGAGGGAGGGCAGCCGCGAGGCTGACGAAGATCGTGGAGGTGACGAGAGCGGAGAAGACGCGCATTGTGATTAGTTAACGTGAGCTACGAAAAAAGACCGTCGAGGTGTGAGTGTCGTTGGTGGACAGGTGCGTCAATCTAGACGTTGAATATGCCTCCCAGGAGGTTTTGCTGCTAGATCCTATCAAAGGAGGTGATCTGTGGGAACGCGGGGCTGTCAGCGTGTGCGCGATGCGGGAGAGGAGGGAGGGAAAGACGGACCCCGAAGAACGAAAAGAAAGAGAGGAAGTCGAGATTCAACTCGACTAAGATGGAGCCAGAGGCAAAAGAACGAAGGGGGCGAACGAAAAGGTTGACGAGACGAGGGGAGGGGCAGGCGGGGCGGGCTTATATCGGGAAGGGCTCGAGGGCTTCGGAGATTGAAGCGTGCCATGGCGACAGATCAGCGACGCACATCACGCCCTCGTCCCGGCGTCCCAAAAGAATGGCCCAAGGGTTCTGCCCGCGCTCCCCGCCGTGCAGCCAATCGCAGCCGTCCGCCCCGGGCGCGCTCTCCGCCGCGGCGCCAGCCAATCCGTAGACTCGAAACCAGTCGTTCGGGATATGACCTGCCATTCTGAGAAGCGGAGTGTGAAAGGCAGGTCATATCCCAGAACGACTGGTCAAACTCGGAGGGGTTTTGGCTGGGTGACCCGATTTAGTACCCCGTGTGAAAACGGACTTCGCATTTGCGCGCGTTGCTCACTGAGAACACCACTGCTCTCCCTACTCCACTCCGCATTGTTCGACGCATCGCTTGATCACTTGTCCGTCCCCTCTCTCAACGCGAGCACCATGATTACCGCAAACATGCAAGCCGTATTAGGTGTCTGTTCCTCGTCTAATGCGCTCAACGAGCTCTCTAGTGCACTTTGGTACATTTACCCCCGATCACTCTGGATACCTACATGTTCAAAGATTTGCTGACCGGGGTATGTTATAGTAGGATAGAATAGGTTAATAGCACCTCCTGTGCTGCAGTCGACATGAATCAGTTCTAGCATGCGAAAGTTCTTAGAACTTTCAGTACTATGTTGCTATTGCAGAGCTCGAGCAGCGCTCTATCGGTAGCAATGATGCCATGTGCAAGCATTCACCTCATCTGTCAACTTGTATGTACTATTTTACCTTCGTCTTGCCAATTGTGCACTGAATTCATTGCTCTGCAAGGTACCTATGTTGGCTAGTGCCCATGACCGCTCAGGCTTACCCGGTGGTTGGTTGGTTGATTTTGTACCTCTCCGGGTAGTGGATGCCTTTGGGAACCTCACCAGATAATGTGTCATGCATCTTGGCTCCCCCCACACCTTGGTCTTGCAGCTGGACATCCAAACCGGTGAGTTCACGACCAGTGACCTTCGAGCGGGCGCTTATAATCCTTTTCTCGCGCCGGCGCTTAAACCGCCTTTGGGCCCCCCAATAGTGAAGCTCTACGAGTCGAAAAAAGCGGTTTATGACACGGCTCTCCCTTTTCACCATTTCTAATTAGAAGATTCAATTTATAACATGTCGTCTTTAATGGAATAACACATTTCGTCACCCCCAAATGCTCACATGGGAGTACAGGAGAAAGAATTGGCACGGCGCTACAAAGAGAACGGATGCGATTTCACCAAGTCCGTTTTCACACGGGGTACCAAATCGGGTCACCCAGCCAAAACCCCTCCGAGTTTGACCAGCCGTTCGGGTATCCTCACTAGTGGAGCGACGGAGTTTCAATATCCGAACGGTTGGTTCACGAGCCTAGCCAATCCGCACCGGGCGCACGACGGCCAACGCGATCTGACACTCGCGCTCCTCGCGACGGCTGCCATCACGACTTTCCTTGCCCTCCTGCACGCTATTCCTGCACACCGCCCGCCAGTGCGCCCCTCTGTTCATCTTGTCACCCCGTTTGCCCCCATCACTCGCCAGTGTCCACAGCGCAAATGCCGCTTCCATCTCCCTAGCCCACCAAACTCTCCCCGTTCCCCGCCCCAGGTACACCTCTATCATGATCGTGATCGTACAAGCACAGGACCCGGGCCATGTGCATCTATCGCTGCCACATCGCTCCGCCCCCTTCCGCTCCGTCCTGCCAAGCGCCCGCTTCCCCGCCGTCCCCACAAAAATACACCGCGAATATATTTCTCCCATACTGCTTCGTCCCGCCAGGGCCCGCCGTGCCCCCCGCATGCGGGCATAACGGCGGCGAGGTTGGTGTCGCCTATTACGCGCCTCCGCGAGCGTTTTTTCACAGTGTGAGAGATTGTTGGAGAGCACTGTTCGTAATGGACTACGCAGCATTGGCGACAATCACCCGTCGAATCAAGGCGTTGACGTGGGTGCGCCGCGTCAAACCCGGCTCCACTCCGCTGGGTGCCACACCAAGACGACGAGGACACACTTGGGGCATTTACCAATGCAGCGCTGCAGGCGAGAAGCAGAAGGATGCAGGAATCCCGCCATCAGGCTTCGAGTCTTCGAGGGGCTTCAGGGGGCTTCGGGCGAGTGGCAGGCTGTAGCGCGTCAATCACGTCTGCACTCTATGCTGTACAACACGCCCAAGTTTAGGATTCGTAAGTATACCGTCCAGTAAGAGCACAGGGAGCGTACACATAACCCATCACGAATGCGCCCGCAAGCACTGCGCGCACCTGTCAATCCCAAGAACAGACCGAAGAACCACCCCGCCACGCGCGGGTGTGCGAGTGCATCTATGAACACCAAGTAAACAAAGCCTCTAATGCTACACACCGTCGGCCAACGACGATCCAACGCCCCCACGTAATCCGGGGCCGGCCACGCGTACGCGTCACGCCCTCACCGGACGCACTCCCGAGGGCAGCCCCGCTCGCGTAGGCGGTTGCCGCCCGCGAACGCCGAGGGAAGCACCCAGAGGCGCTGGCATGCCCCTTTGCGTCGGCCTCGTCGGCGTCGCCCTTGATACCGGAACCGGCATGGAACTCGGGGGCGGGAACGGCGGCGCGGGGTCCTGCGCCCCCGCGTCGTCGTCCGCCCCGCCGTCGTCCTCGCCAAACCGCACCTTTGCGTTGCGCTTCGCGTCGCGCAGCGCCCGCAGGCGCGCCATCGACTTCGTGACGTGCTCCTCGCTCCCTGCGCTCGCCGCCGACCCGACCGCCGCCCGACGGTCCGCGAGGGTGGGGCCGCGGGTGATGCGTGGGGGCGCTGGGGGGACCGAGACGTCTTCGCGGCGCGACGTCGTCATCGAGCGCGAGAGTTCTGAGGGAGGGCTTCGCCGTGGTGCCCGCTCTTCCGGGCGACGATCTACGTCTGGCTGGCCGCCGCCGCGTACGCCGCGCTCGCGCTCGTCAAAGAGCCATTCCGGGAGGTCAGACGGGTTGTGCGCCTTCTCGATATGATAGGCTTTCATCGCGCGCGTGAGGCGCGACTCGCCTCCCACGGGGGTCTCTGATGAAATCGCGCATGTAAACACTGGGTCCATCGAATTGCGATGATGACAGTGCCAGTCGAACAAGACGCACCTTCCCCGCTATAAGTGGCCACCTTGGTCTGCCACGCCTTGTTGACACTGATAGTCAGAACACTGGCGACACTGGCGAGATTGTTCCACAGCGACGACCCGTGCCCCGCCTCAGGCTTCCCGTCTCCCTTCTCGTCTCCGTACCCCTCCTCCAAGCTGGTCCGCGACGACGCAAGGCTAGTGGGCGACATCGATGACCGCCCCGAGCTCGACGCCGAGTCTGACATGATATCCTCGTTTCTACGGTACGCATAATGGTCCACCGATCGTGCAGACGCGTGTGTAGCGCCATTGGGCCTCATCATCGTCGGGTTCCGAGCGATCCTACGCACCGTCGGTAGGCCCGGGAGCGGAGGCGGAGGATCAGATCGAGAGGGAGCATGGCGGGGTTCTGCCCGGCGGTCGAGCGAGCGAGAACGCACGCTGCCAGAAGGCGCGGACGGGAGTGTGTTGAGCGATCTCTGCGGACGAATGCTGCGGGCCTGGGTGGGAAGCGGGGGCGGCGGTGCGTAGCTGGAGGGCGGCGGACGTTCGCTAGCGGAGCTCCGGGGGCGGGGAGGGATGTCTTGTCTAGCAGGGGCCGCGACGAACGAGCGTGCGCGGGGTGTGGATGGGAGTCCGACGCTGGGGCGACCGTAGGTAGACATACAAACCGCAGTTTATAATGTGGGCTCGTGGGATGCTGTAAGGGGCGGTCCGGCGCAAACTCGTGGTCCTGAACTCAGACTTGAAAAGGACTTAACACTACCGCACAGCGGGTGTAGAAGAAGAGAAGCAACTAATACACCAGGGAACCGGAGGGAGCGGGAGGAAGCGCGTGAGCGGCCGGCGCAGAGACGGCGGGCGAACGAAGGGTGGTGACGAGAGCGACGCACCGTTGGAAGCGTGCGTTATATCGGCCGTGGGTGAGAACGGCAGGTGTCGCAACCGTCGGACGTCTGCCTGCAAACCGCCACCGTACGTCGTGCGTGTCCCAAAGACCGGTGCGAGAGGCGTCCGGACCAGCGCTGCAGGCGGACGTGTGACAGAGCGGTATCAAGAGGGGGCGACAGGACGTAGAATGAACTGCCAGCAGTTCGTCCCAGAGCAGCTCTTGCAGGCGACGGCGCGGGCGGCGTGCAGGGCGTGGTTCAAGAAAGGACGGGGCGCATGCACGCCGGTTTCGATGGCTACTCTCGGGCACTGGTCGTGCATGCCGCGTTCCACGGCTCGGACAACGCCGACCGCAAGTATTATGAGCTGGAAGCAACAACTGCTATAAACGGCGCCCATATCAAACTCCGCAAGCTGTCCGTGATTGCGCGCTGGGTGACCCGCCAGACGGATCAGAGTCGTCTGCTCCAGGTCTGCTCCAGGTCCGCCAACGTATGCGCACGAATGCCCTGTCAGGTCTTTTGTGGCACTTCTGGCAACCTTACACACGCGAGCTCGCGTAGTAATGTCGGTTGTTTGAGTCTGACCTCGCCATCTTGTAAGCCTTTCGACTCGGCCAGCTGCTGTCCTCGATGTATCCCCGCCATGTCACACGAAGTAATGCCTGCGACGTGAGCGTCGGATTAGACAGTCGTTTCCGTCACTGTAGCTCTGGTTTTTGCCCCGCCTCCGTAATCGAAGCCAGTCAATCAGGGCAACTCATGCGCGTGTTGTGTTCCGAAGAGTTATTAAGCGTCGACTCGACTATAATACGTATACGCGTCCCAAACAACAACTCAGGCCAGCGGGTCGAAGTCACCCCAATCGTCCTTGGACAACGTCTTCGTCGTCCCACCTGCGCCCGGCCATTGTGGCTGAGCGGGCTTCGAGGGTGCCAGTACGCTATTCATAGACATCTGGGCCGCGAAAAACGGGGGTGGTGGTGAAGAAGCAGAGGTCGTTGGCTGGAGAGGCGCGGTCGTTGGCAGAGCGACGTTGTAGTTCGGCGCAGGTGGAGTGGGCGCGGGGGTCCACGCCGAAAGTGCTGGCTGCGAAGGTGCTATGCTCGGTGTTGAGGACAGTGGCTTAGGTGCTGCAGCAGAGGCGGTTGCAGGGGAAGGCGGGAAGATCGCGGAGTTGAACGAGCTGGAGGATATACGCGTCGCGCCCAGTCCTTGGGTAGGCCTGCTTAATGGAGAGCGCGAGGCATTGGGGTTGAGCGCACTGGATATCTTTGGCGACGAAGGCAAAGACTGCGTGTGATGTTGGATGGGGTGTGCTGGGAAAGAGGTCGGTCGCTGGGACTGGGGTTGCGGTTGCGGTGGGATAGGAGGAGACAAAGGTGGGCTCTGCGGGCCGGGGGTCTACGGATTCAAGTCAGCTAATGCTCACACATACTTTTAGGGAATAGTTTCTTACCGATTGGTTGCTAGTGAATATGCTTCCCCAGACGTCATCTTCCCAACTGTTCGCATTGCTTGTTGGGGTTTCTGCCTTGGCGGCGGACCCGGTCCCGTTTGCTACAAGGCTGGCGAAATCGACTGCACCCCCCGACGCAGAGATGCTGGCTTGCCCATTGTGCGTGGTACCCGAACGGTCCTCGACCCTCTGGGAATCCCGAAGGTACTGATCGTGTTCTTTTTCCACGCGGTCGCCCAGCTTTTTGATCACTTCCATGAAGCGTTTGAACTGGTTGACGGTCAATACTGCGAGGCGAGAATGATTAGAACGCTGGTGCAATGCGAATGATCGTTCCAGAGTACTGACATGGTCCCATGGACATCGCCCACAGTTGAGGCAGAACGAGAGTCGCGACGGCTTCTCGGTCGACCTTCATACCCATTGCCTCTTGTACGTTCAGCGTTGCCATCTACCCCAAACTCGTCAAGGGAGTACACTCGATCAGACGCTCAAGAGTGCTCACGGTGACAGCAGGCTCCTTCGTACGAATTTTCGACAGCAATGGGACCAACTTCTGCGTCAAGCTCGACTAGAGGCATGGCCGTCAATTCAGGGCATATACTCTCGTGGGTTCCAACCTACTTGATCCAGGGTCTTCACCATGGCGAAAAACGTCTCCAAAGTCGCAACTTTGACGGAGAGTATGCGCGTTTTCGTGAACACCAACTAACCTGGGGTAAGCGTTTCTGCTCTGGCAAGGAAGCCCCCAGCTTACCGCTACACGGGGGAATAACACCCCTTGCACTTCTGCATAGTCGATAGTCTCACAGAGGTTCGGCACTGCTTTCAGGGCACGTTCTTGTACCTGCCATTCATTGTTAGCACCTCCGAGTGCGGCGAACGATGCGGACCCACAATCGCGTGCTCAGATTCTAGAGCATTGTACACCAAAGGCAATACATCTGGGGAAAGTTCAGTAGAAAGACACCAGTGCGACCTGTGCATACACACGTTCTCTGAAGACCGGCTTCTCCGTTTTATCCTGAAGCATTTGCAGGTTGTCCAACAATGTCAGCATGTTCTGAGGCGGCTCCTTGACTGCGAACAACGGTTTGAGGCTAGGAAGTACAAGTGCGGCGAATTGCGTGGACGATAGGATCTGCGAAATAGCGAATATGTTTGGCAGGATATATGGTAACAGATGGGTATCTTTCATCTATGAGTTTGCACGTAAGCGACACGCGTGAATAGCACGGCAAGTGCGCGTAGATACCTCTTCCAACAGCGACGGTAAGATCTTGCGGGTGCGAAGGCCTTCTGAGAACCGCTCGAGCACACTGGTCAGGCCCTTCATGAACGAAATCTTTTCCTCGCGCGTCTTTGCGGCAAAATTCGAGCGATCAAGGAAATTGAGCGTCGATACGGGGAGTGACGAGAAGAAGGGATGAAGCGGGAGATCCGAGGGATTTGGGCGGCCGTGTGGTTGGCGGGAGATGAGAGCATTGAGCAAAGCTGCCGAACCATCTCAGCAAACTACCACAAGACGGGCGGGCGGACTGTTGGTACCTCTGAGGTCCTGCTCTAAGCGCTCCATTCCGGCGAGCGGTTTGCCCGCGTTCGCGCGAAGTGAACTTAGACTGCCGTGGTTCTTGAATGGCGGGTTACCCTTACAATGCACTGCATAGATCAAGCAGCCCAGGGAATACATGTCCGAAGCAGGATCAAGCACTTCGTCCAACGCGTACTCGGGGGCTATTAACGGGGTCAACGACAGTATTGGGAGACCACCAACGATATTCACCAATATAGTCGAATGAGCGTTGGGTATATGAGAGCGCACGGCCATCATAGGTAGGGAACTCCCATCGTGCGGGCCCACCATCAGGTTTTGAGAGGGGTATGGTAAGGCCGAGTCCTGAGATCTTCCAGTCACCCTGATAAACTTATAATGAGCAATCCTTGCCTGGAACCTACACAAGATGACTTACCGAGCTGTTTATCACAACGCTTTCGGGATTGACGTTCGAGTGAATAATGCGGGCGGACGAGTGCAGGAAGGAGAGACCTTTGCATAATTGAAGGATGCCCTTTTGTATCTGCAAGGTCCCTAGTTCATTCGCCGCGCCGATTAAAATGCGAGAGCACAAGTAGACCCACTTCAACCTCGTCGAGTTCGACGAGAGGTGAATACTGGAAGGAACCGGGTATAGAAAGATGCAATGAGGACAGGAGAGGCTCGGTCGCGAATATCAATTCGTTACGGGTTTCTTCGAGCGGTTCCACCATTTCTTGGGTTCATGTGAGGCCAGGACGCACGCACGCGAACTGGTCAAGATCCTCACCTAGAACAGAGGGGTGCCGCAGCCTACTGAGGGCGGAGGCCTGGTAATGGTCGCATCCGCTGTTTAGCAGTTCGCTACTACGGACGAATGCGAGACGCACCTCCGCTTTGAGAACGTCTAGCGTCCTCTCCCTCGAGGCAGGACCCATACGTTCCATATCGGGGCTCTTCTTGTCCGCACTCCATACCGAAACGCGCTTGCCGGTCACTTTGTGAGTCGCAGACTGGACTCGCCACGGGCCAACGCTGAAGGGCGGCGCAAGTGCCGCGGAGGGGAGAGCAGCGTTTGAGGTTCCCGCTGGCCCCGGCGTCGAGGTTCTACTACCCCCAGAGGAAGCCCCGATATTATACGACTGGGAGATGTTTGTCCGCGCGAAGAAGGAGGAGGCTGCCGCAAGCATAGTAGGCCGTCAGATAGCGCAGTAGTAAGGCAAGGCCTGCAGAGTACAAATGGCCACAGGCGGACCGTACGGGAGGTAGGAGTGGATCAAGTACAGTCTGAGTATGTAGTGCGCGACTATGGTCGCCTTCGCGTCGCCGCTTGCCGCGTTCTCGCGTGGGTCCACCAGATCGGCACCATCACTCATAGATACATAAACTCAAAGAAATACAGCCCGGCCTCGTCCTCACTCGCCTTCTCCGCTCAGTACAATGTACGAAGAGCTCATACATCCAGTATCGACGAGACGACACTCCTTACACCGCGGTGGACGATGCACGGAGGGCGTACAGGACGTGGGAGGCCGTGTGCTCGCCACCGCGGACAGTGACCCCAGCATGTCACGATGACGAATCCGGCCCTGGTCGCGCCTCTGCCCCGAATCTCGCATTCCGAATTTCTCGTCCGCACATATACCAGCGGGCTCGCCCTCCCTTGCGCGCTGCACCTTTCCTTCTCATCACTGTCTTTCCTTCTTGTCGCTTGACCTGTACGCGCGCTCTGAGCCCCAAAAGGAACAGGAAAAATGCTCGCTCTCAGCTCAAAGGCGTTTATGAGGTCATCGCCCGCCGCGGCTCGCCGCTGGGCGAGCACCGCAACAGACAAGGACTCGTTCAAGGTCGTGGTTGTCGGAGCGGGTGCGTACCAGTCCCTTGATGCATCGGTCACCGCCCTGCCATGTCGTGCTGATTGTGGTTTTGCACTGCGCACCCGTGCGCAGGCTCCGGTGGTTTGACGGTGGCGAACCAGATCTACAACCGTTTCAAGAGTGCGGGCAAGGCACTCAACGAGGGCGACATCGCCATCCTTGACGCCGCAGAGTACCATTACTACCAGGTATGTACCGTCGTTGTGCACGTCAGCCTAGCCTGCTTACGACCTCCACATTCCCTGAATGTGATTCGGCTGGGTGTAGCCCGGATGGTGAGCGTACAACCTATCAAGAGACTGTGACAGGCTACTTACTGTGTTGTCATACAGGACCCTTGTCGGGGCCGGTCTGAAGAAGAAGGATGAGACCCGCCGGAGGCTGGATTCGCTCATTCCTCCCACCTTGGCGCATATCCCTGAAAACGTCAAGGCGTTCGACCCGAAGACATCTTCGGTCACCACGACCTCCGGCCGCAAGATCAACTATGAGAGCTTGGTCGTCGCGACCGGCCTCCAGACCAACTGGTCTGCTATCCCTGGCCTCGAGAAGGCGCTCGCCGACTCGGCGTCCGGCGTGTCGTCCATCTACTCGTACAACACCTGTGACAAGGTGTGGCGGGACGTTGATGCGCTCCGCTCGGGCAAGGCGATTTTCACGCAGCCCGCGGGTGTTATCAAGTGTGCCGGTGGTACGTCGCGATGACGTCCCATTAGCCTTTTTCCGGGCCCGTCGCTCACACCGCACGTCCAGCGCCTCAAAAAATCATGTGGATGGCCTGGGACCGCTTCCAGAGGACCAAGCGCGGTGACACCGTCTCGGTCGACTTTTACACGGGCACGCCGTCCATGTTCGGCGTGAAAAAATACTCGGACGCGCTCGAGGCGCTCCGCAAGGAGCGCGGCGTCGGTGGCCACTTCCAGCACAACCTCGTGAGCGTAAACGCGGACGCGCACAAGGCGACGTTCAAGACGCCCGACGGCGATGTCGACGTCGACTACACCCTGCTTCACGTCTCCCCGCCCATGGGTCCCCTCGATGTGTTCAAGGGTTCGCCGATCGCGGACCAGGCTGGCTGGGTCTCTGTCGACCAGGCGACGCTTCGCCACACCAACCCCGAGTACGGCAACGTGTGGGCGTTGGGCGACTGCTCGAGCTTGCCGACGAGCAAGACCGCTGCGGCCGTCACAGCACAAGCGCCGGTTCTTACTGAAAACTTGTTCTCTGTCGTGGACACTGGCAAGGTCTCTGGTGCCGCCTACGATGGTTACACGAGCTGCCCGGTACGTACCTATCTGAATAATACGGGACTTTTGGGGATGCTTACTGTTCCTCGTCAGCTCTTGACGGGCTACGGCCAGCTGCTCCTGGCCGAGTTCAAGTACGGTCTCGAGCCCAAGGAATCGTTTGCCAGTTACCTCGGCGACCAGTCTGTCCCTCGCGCGGCATACTACTACCTCAAGAAGGACTTCTTCCCTTGGGTATACTGGAACTACATGGTACGTTACTGCGTTTTATTGGACGTGATTCAACGCTCAAGTCGTCGATCAGGTCAAGGGCACTTGGTTCGGCTCGAAGGGCTTCATCCGCCCCGACTTCAAGTGAATGTAACGTCAGCAGATTAACTATGCAATGTAATGTCACATTTGGATATACCAGCGTCCTTACTTGAGGCAGCCGGGTCCCACCCGTAATTTCCGAGATGTCGTCCCGGTAAAAGGGCGTCGCAAACATTAACTGAGAATGAATGAATGCACCGCTGCCGTGGGCCCGGGCAGGAACCGGTCTAAAAGCCAAAAATGTCGTCGATCTCGTCTCGCTTTTTCTTCTTTTTCTTGACCGGCTTGCTGCTCGAACCCTCCCCGCCCGCCTTCTTCCGCTTTGGGGCATTCGCCGCAGATGTGGCTGAAGTGCCCTCCGAGGGCGCGGCGCTGGATAATTGAGGCATGGGGGACCCTTCGATGCAGAACGTCAGCGTCCACTGAATGGGGGTGGGACGGCGCAGCGGGAAATACGTACCAATCGGCCGGGCCAGCGACAGCTCGCTCGAGAGCGAGAACGACATCTCCACAGGTGGTGGCTGTTCGGCGGGGGGCGAATACGCAGATGCATCCGCGTCGAACGTGCGGGCTTTCTCTTCGGGTGCCGTTGTTAATTGAGGGGCGCGGGATAATGCACTGCCAGTGTCTTCATCCTGGGGATCGCCTGGCCCCGTGTCCGCGTCGGGAGACTTGGGGGTGGTCGGCGGGTGTACCCCCGCCGGAAGGGGCGGGGCGGGTAACATAGGACCTGTCTTGACGAGTGGTTTCACCTTGCTCGCCTTAGCAGGCTGTCGTTGTTACCTAGTCAGGAGAGGAGGCGATGTATCCGGCAGTCACACAAACTTACAAACTGGGCCTGCAGTACTCTAAAGCAAGCCGACCACGATGCCTCAAGGACAGGCCTGACCTCCGACAAGAGGATACTCAAGCGCGATGCAATGGCCGCAAGCGTGAGCACCAGATGAAGGAATGCACCGGTCTGCATCATCAACATGAATGACCTGCTCGGGCCCACCGGTCAGCTCGGGGGGAGCAGTGCCACTCGATGGACGCACTCGTATGCACGGAGGAGTCGCTCTCGGGTCTGGGAAGGGGTCTGAGCATCGGGCAGCCAGAAAAGTGCGCAGGCATGCAGTGGGCCGGAGGCTTACTCGGTCGACGAGCGTGCAGCATGCAGCGCACCTCTCCATAACGAAGAGCAGGGCCTGGGCGTCTGGGCAGTGGGTCCACGGGCCCTTTAACAACTTTGTCCTACATACAGAGGTGGAGAGTCTTCGTCAGTCCACCATAACGCAGAACGCAGAAGATTGTAGAAACTCACGTCCGCAAAGACGGGTCGCCCCAGAATGCAAGCCTCAGGCTCTCGACCGCCTCGTCCATGTGCATTTCATCGACGCGACTACCCATTCTCCTTAATTCGGCGACGCGCTGCCAGAATAGGGCCGCGCGATGCTGGTTCTTGCCTTTGTAGTAAAGCCTCTCCAGCACCTGCAGTTCGGTACGATGGCACGCAAGTGCCGCCTGTAGTCTCCGAGAGCATGCTTTGAGCTGCTTAAGGGCCGCGTCAACCGCCGGAATACTCGTAGAGTCGACTGCAGTTCGCGGCGAACAGACCAGAGGTGGAGGTGGGACATGTCGGCGAGCAGGAGCCATGGCGGTCGGACCGACCCCGGAGGAGTCGGACTCGGAGGAGAGCACGAGTGATCGCACTCCCGAGCGCCTACGACAACGCCTCCCTGACCTGCTCACTCACGTCCTTGGTCCTCACTGGTGCTTGTTTCTTTCGGTCATATACCCTGTGCATCCTGGATAGCCGCGCGAAGCTGTTGGTAGCCCGAAGGGACCCAAGATGAGCGGGCAGGGTGGCCAAGATGCTAAGTTCTTCCAGCGGGGCAAGATCCAGGTGCGCGATCTGCACACGGGAGCTGGGCGGGCATATGTGGTCTGAGCGTATGGCTGCAGGAATTCCGCGCTGAGCTGGAGGCGGCGGAGACGAAGGACAAGAAGTTCACGAAGCGGAAGACTGTATTGAAGAAGATTGTCGCTAATATCACCATGGGCAATGACAGTATGTGCAGGTTGCCGGAAGCTGTCTGCACGCGGCGGTGACGCTTATGAGCAACGCAGTGTCGCCCCTGTTCACGGACGTTGTGCAGTCCCTAGGCTCACCACTGCTGGAGATAAAGAAGAGTGAGCCGGTATGAGTAACAAATGCATGCACAAGCTCATTCCGCACGCAGTGGTATACCTCTTCCTTGTGTGCTATGGCCGGCAGAAGGCAGATCAATTACATCTCGTCATCCCGAGCTTCCTGCAGGTGCGTGCAGACCGCAATGAACGATAGCTGTAGGATGATTGACAACGCGTAGGACTGTAACGACCGCAATCCCTTGGTCCGTGCACTCGCCGTCCGGACTATGTCCTATATACCCACTCCCATAGTCATCGAAGCCCTCACGGAGCAGCTCCGGCATTGTCTTAAGGATCGCGACCCTTACGTCCGGAAGACCGCCGCAATTTGTGTAGCCAAACTATACGCCGCCGACCCCCGAAAGGCAGAGCGAGGCGGCTTTGTGGAGATGCTGCGCGACCTACTACTTGACGCGAACGCGACTGTGGTGGCAAACGCTGTGGCAGCTCTGTCGGAGATTGGGGACCGACAAGACGGCGTGATCTTCAAGCTCAACCTAACGGTGGCAAACAAACTCTTGACTGCTCTTGGTGAGAGTTCGGAGTACGCGTTTATTCGTGCTATCGACTTGTTGGGACAGTTTTCTAAACGGACAACAACAGATGGGGCACCATTTATATCCTTGACTCCCTCCTGCGATACGTGCCGGAACACCATTCTGACGCAGAGATCATTGCGGAACGGGTGATCATTCAGCTGAACCACGCCAACTCTGCGGTCGTCCTCACGGCGATTAAAGTTCTATTGTACCTCATGAACTATATGGACAATCGCAAGCTCATGGAGTACATCTGCAAGAAGATGGGTCCTCCACTAGGTTTGTAGTTTCTCGACCTAATTCACGCTTATACCCTCCATATTCATCTCACAATGCCAGTCACTCTCCTATCTTCCGGACCTGAGGTTCAATACGTTGCACTGAGGAACATTCTCCTCATTATCCAACGGAGACCGGCAGTGCTCAAGAACGACGTCAAGGTCTTCTTCTGCAAATACAACGACCCCATCTACGTAAAGTTGGCCAAACTGGAGATCATGTATCGGCTAGCCCGTGAGGAGAACGCACGCGAGGTCCTAGCAGAGCTTCAGGAGTAGGTGATTCCCTGCTTCGGGCCGCGACGTCACTAACCTTCAGAAAAGGTATGCCTCCGAGGTTGATATTGACTTTACTCGCAAGGCGGTGCGGTCCATCGGCCGTCTAGCCATCAAAGTTCAACCTGCAGCAGATGCTTGCATCCAAGCTTTGTTAGATCTCATCGAGACGAAGGTCACGTACGTCGTCCAAGAAGCCGTCATTGTCATTAAAGACGTCTTCCGACGATACCCGGGCAAATACGAGGGTATCATACCAACGCTCTGCCAGAACCTTGACTTGCTTGATGAGCCGGAGTCGAAGGCGGCTATGATCTGGATCGTTGGACAGTTCGCCAACCGCATCGACAATGCTGACGAACTCATGGATGATCTCACGTACACATTCCTGGAAGAGCCCACGGAGGTCCGTATTCCCCATACCGATATTGCTGGGTGGTATCCGTGTTGATGTCATCGCCAGGTACAACTAGCGTTGCTGACGGCTGCGGTCAAGCTGTTCATCTACAAACCGCATTCCGACACGACCAAGGCACTCGTACACAAGGTGCTCAAATGGGCGACGGAGGAAGTCGACAACCCCGACCTGCGGGATCGCGGGTTCATGTACTGGCGCATGCTCGCCATCAACCCTACCGTTGCGGGAGAGATTGTCCTCGCCGAGAAGCCCGCCATCACTACCGATGCCGATCGGATGGATCGAGGTGCACTCGACCAACTATTGTTGCACACAGGGACGCTTGGCAGTATCTATCACAAGAACCCCGAGGTTGGTCCTTTCGTTGTCGCGCTGGAGTTCGTAACCTTATCAACGTGCATGTAGACTTTCATCCGCAACGCAACGGGTAAGGCCCTCACGGACAGCCCTGCGCTCAACCCACTGTCGCGCCAAGTCCTCGTACCCATTGCGCGCACTAATCTTCCCCCAACCACCATCAACGTACCGGGCCCTGGACCTCCGGAGCCCTCCAAGTCTGCACCTACCACCGGCGATCTGCTTCAGGGAGACTCCGCGCCGACGCCTCCAACAAACGGCAGCACGCCAGAGACCGCGCAGAATGGTGCTACTGCAGACCTCATGGGGACCCGCTCATCTCAGGACAGCCCCGAGGACGCAGAGGACGACGACGAGGTCGTCCCGCAGGCGCCAGCCGCCGATCCATACGCCGCGCTAGACACCGCGTTCGGAGGGTACTTGGCGGATGAGCCACGTCCGCAGAACAAGGGCCTGCTGGACATGATCTGAGGGGACGTGATAGTATGAGGATGCTTGTATACTACGAATGTTGTATTTAGCCTTGCTCGCGTGCTTCGGGAAGTGGCTTGAGGTTTTAGTAAGGGTCGGCGCTAGGTGGTAGCCTTTCAAGACTTGAGGACGCCGAGTACAAAGACGCACCATTTCAGTGATTCGACACAGCCCATCGGGAACCGGTATTGCCTCAATTGAATCTGCTAGTAGGCGTATGAAGAACATCACTGTTGGCCCTAACGCCCCCCTACTAGACTATCAGCATACTACCACTCTTGTTCTAAGTGTGAACCCCCCCCCCAGCCCGAGAAGGTGATCAGCTTCGTATACAGCCCAAGGAATTGGTGTTAACGTCGCAATGTCTTCTGTATCGTCGGGATGTGGAGCCCATCCAGTACCAATATCGCTGATGTATCGATACATTGTATGATTATGGTAAAGATGCGTCGTGTACGGCATTGAAAGGTGTGCTACATCTGCGGTATCCTCATCGCACCTCAATGACTCTTCGTGAACTTGAATACAACCTCGGAACACCGAATCGGTAACGCTTTCCTATTATTTACTTCGTTCCAATATTCAAAGTCGTGTATCATTGGAAAGCCGCCTTGAGGGAATTGACGAACGTCTTCGGACGCAGCGAGTTATAGTGCTACGGGTGATAAACGGTAAGGCCTCACAACTTGAACGAATCGTCCAAAACCGAGGAAACTCACCTCGCCCAGCCCATACAGCCGCCTATGATAGCTGATATACGCTATTCGCTTTCCACCCGAGCCACCCGCCGCACCACCAGCAGCCTGGCCCCCGGCGGCGGGATCGGGATCGTGCACGACGACAGGCGGCTTCCCGCCCTGGACGACGTGGATCGGCACACCGTACGCGCGGCTGAGCGCGACGATCTCCGGCTCGCCGCCCCACATCGCCGTGGTGCGCATGTTGGCGCAGTACCGCTCGAACTGCGCGGGCGTCATGAGCCCCGCCGCGTCGCCTGCGCCCGCGGCGTCCTCGCCGAGGTCGGAGGGCAGGAACGGGAGGAAGTCGTTGGGGTGGGTGTGCATGTAGTCCGTCGCGGCTTTGCGCGTCGTGGCGTAGGTCGCGGAGGAGGAGGGGATGATGCCGAGGAGCGCGAGTTGGTCGGCGACGGCGGAGAAGAGGCAGTGTCCGTCTGGGGTGACCTACGGGAGCAGACGGTGATTAGGGTACGGGTCGTGGTGGGTATTTTTTGGTCGTGTGGACGGTTCTCTGACCTCCTGGAGCAGCAGGCCTAAATCCTCACATGTCTTCTTAATTTGGTCTTCTTCCTCTTTTGTCGCGCGTTCTAACCGAGCATCGGCCTCTGCGTCCGTTGGCGCGTACGAGTCCGCAAGAGCGGCAGCTTTCCTCGCCTACGTGCCACACAAATTGATCATTTCGTCCGCGTACCGTAAAGCGCGTATATTCGGTATGTACCTGCCTTGCCTTATGCCTCGCCTTGCTGTCCTTCTTCGGCGCGGCCTCGAGCTGGTCCGCGACCTTCTCGATCTGCATCTCATTGAGGACCGTCGCGGACTCCTGCTTTACGGTCTCGTCCTTGGAGTCGAGTTGCGCGAGCAGGTCATCCATGAGGTCATCGTCGTCTATCGCTGTTTCCACCGGCGCGGGCGGCGGTGGGGAAAGGATCTTCTTGATCTTCTTCTTTGCGCCCATTACGAGTTTGAAGACGAACAGTTGCGTACGGGTATTGTGGTCGCTTGGGTAAACTAGAGAGGCCGCAAAGTACGGGACTTGAGGGTCAAATGACGCGAGTGGAGCGGTGGT
Source organism: Trametes hirsuta (assembly GCA_001302255.2). Taxonomy (NCBI): domain Eukaryota; kingdom Fungi; phylum Basidiomycota; class Agaricomycetes; order Polyporales; family Polyporaceae; genus Trametes; species Trametes hirsuta. Next base: position 1,845,439 of record CP019376.1, read on the forward strand.
GGTCGAAGGTATTCACTGGTGGCGGACGGCGCGTAAACTCATTAAATCTCGATGGGCTGAGCGCCTCCATAATGGTCCCCGCAGCGGTGGCTAGCGGTGGATCCACATCTGAGATAAACCCTAACCATCACACCAAACGCGCACCCGGTCCGCTACTTCGCCACCTGTACTATCATTCATTGGCACCGGACGAGTCCGAGTCGGGGCTGGCGGCAATTCGTAGCTCTCATCTGTGCCGCTTTGCCATTGAAACGGTCCGTTTATTGGCGCGTGAACGCTCACTGAATCAGCATTCCGCGAGTGTGTGTGAGTGTGTGCGCCACACGCTTCTCACACTCGACCTAGTATTCGCTTATCGCCAAGCTGCCAGCTACGATATCTAGTAGCACATCGACGGCCACCAGTGCCGCCATTTCCCCGCGCCACAGCCACCTTCAACTGAATCTTCAGTCGATCCAGCCTGTCCGCCATGTCGCCGACAAGGATCCCGCTGCTTTTTGTACGCGGATTTTTCGTGGTGGGTCATTATTGCGGCTAATGTCGGTGTTTTCCGGGTGGACAGGGAACGATGACGATAGGCGAGGCCGGTAAGAACGGCGTGCGCAACTCGGATCCCAAGGAGTGCCAGGAGATACTCGACACTTTCTTCAAGCACGGGCACAAGGAGCTCGATACCGCCAGGGTCTATGCGGAAGGGACGACTGAACGCGTTCGTGGTCTTAACACTGAGTCTTTCTCGAACCCCACTATTGATGCACACTGGGCGGGATACACAGTGGTTGGCGTCGCTCGATCTCAAAGATGCCACGATAGATACGAAGTAAGCTTTACTCTCTTTCATAGCACGAGCACACTGATACTCAACGATGTGGTCCTCATTTGCAGAGTGTATCCGAACACGCCAGGCGACCACGCCCCCGCGAAGCTCAGGGAGACGTTCGAGACGTCCCTCAAGTTGCTCTCCCCGCACAAGGTCCGGGTCCTTTACTTGCATGCGCCCGATCGGAGCGTCCCGTTCGAGGAGACGGCGCGCGAGGTCAACGAGCTATATAAGAAAGGTCTCTTGTAAGTGGCCCTCCGTCGCCGGAGATGCTCGAGTACACACCAGTGGCTCATCTGACTTTTACCCAGCGAGATTTTCGGGTTAAGCAACTATGCGGCGTGGGAGGTCAATCGTCAGGTCTCAATGGGAGTTCTCTCGTAGTATCCTCACGGCGCGTATTTCTAGGTAGCAGAGATCGTCACCATCTGCAAGGCAAACGGCTGGGTCCAGCCAAAGATCTACCAAGCGTATGAGCCTACTCTCATACTACGTAGCGTCCCTGACGCTAAAATGTTCTCCCAATAGGATGTACAACGCCATCACCCGCGAAATCGAGCCCGAGCTCGTGCCCTGCTGCCGAAAGTTCGGAATCCGTATCGTCATCTACAACCCGCTCGCGTAAGCACAATGCATTCATTCACGCCTCCAATCCCGCTATTGATGGTACGATCGTGGGCAACTGCACTTAATATCGAACTTCGTGGATCGTTCGACAGCGGGGGCTTCTTCGCGGGCAAGGTCGCGGCACCTGACGCGCAGGCCCCCACGGGCGGCCGCTTCGACCCCAGCAGCAAGATGGGGCGGATGTACCGTGAGCGCTACTTCAAGAACGGCTTCTTCGACGCCCTCAATTATCTTAAGCCTATCGCCGTACGTCGAGTCCCACGTTCTCCTCGGCGCGGAGCGGAGCACTAAACTTCTGATTTGTGCTGCCTTAGGAGAAGCACCAGCTGCGCCTCACCGAGATCGCTCTGCGATGGGTGCAGCACCACTCTGTGCTGACGCCGGAGGATGGGATCATCTTGGGTGCGAGCAGCGCGGCGCAGCTCAAACAGAACCTGGAGGACTCTGAGAAGGGCCCGCTGCCGGAGGAGGTTGTGAAGGCTTTGGACGAAGCGCGTCTGATCGTCGGGGCGAACGTCCCGACGTATTGGCGGTGAAGAGCCTCGTGAAGATGTTCGGTATAAAGCGAGAATGGATGCGTAAGCCGAGGTGTGTACTTTGTATAACTGTAACGCGTTTAGCTTCCCCGGTATCGTCGCATGAGATACCTGGAGGTTCGGACAGCTCGGTCGCAGTAGGTTGAATTTCAGGTTACCGTGCTTCTCTGGCCGGCGTTATTGCATGACGCTAGGTGTAGCCTTAGCTGAGGGCAGACAAACCGATTGTCGCTCGCATTGCTGCGACAGGAGACACAAGCACGAAGTACCCAATACTGATCTTGCCTCGCGTAAGTCGCAGCCACCGCTCGGCGTCAGGGGTGAGTAAGAGCTTCCGCCATTGGGAAGAGCCGCCCGGAAGCAGTTGATGCCTGTGGTCGAAACCGGAATTCCTCTTGCTCTCCTGAGACGGCCTTACGATGATTGGAGCGGATGGCGAGGGCGGCGACACTGGCAGTCCTCGCGTCATGGGCCCATCATGCACTGTGCTGGCCCGGCATGGGCGTGCAGCGTGTTCTGGCGTTGGGGGAACTGCAGCCACACCGACGCTAACTAGGGATATGGCACGCCGAGAAAGGGAGGGGCGGGTGTTTGTGGGTGCGAATCGTCGCAGGCTCGTGTCGTGTCACCCGTGGGGCCCTGCCAATCGCAGCCCGTCGCTCTTCTCGACGATTCGCGTCCGCCGATGCACCTCCTCGGTGACGACATCATGACCCATCCGCCGCCGCCGCCGCCCTGCCCTCGAACCTGTTGCATCCGCCCCGAACCCCTCTATAAAACGCTTTCCGTCTTGGAGCGATTGCCAGGCTGAGAACCCCCGTCTGTCCTTCGTCTCCTGCATCCCCTAACGACCCTCACGACCGCGACTTCACGATAACGATGGCTGGCTCAAGTCTCGACCAGAACCCACCCAACGCCGACAGGCACATTACCCCAGGTGGCACCGACTGGCTCTGGGCCGTCTTTGCCATCATGGTCCTCAGCGACCTTGCCATGGTCTTCTGGACATTCACCGTGGGCTTCTAACATCCCTTCATTTATGGCCCATCTGACGCCCTCCTGTAGAGACCGCGGGGCACCCGTCTGTTCCACCAGATCGCCGTCATCGTCCTCACGACCGCTTCTATTGCGTATTTCTCTATGGCCTCGGATCTTGGCGCGACCCCTATCACCGCCGAGTTCTCTCGCGGTAACACTAACACTCGCCAAATTTGGGTAAGTGTTCGCCACCGCCGTATGCCAGTTGAAGAATGCTCACTCGCCTGTTCGTCCAGTATGTCCGCTACATCCAGTGGTTTATTACCCTGCCTCTTCTCCTCTTGGAGCTCCTGCTTGCCACGGGCCTCTCGCTCTCCGATATATTCACGACGATGTTCATGGCATGGGTCCTCGTTGTATGCGGCCTCGTCGGTGCGCTCGTGTCGAGCACATACAAGTGGGGATACTTCGTGCTTGGATGCATGACCCTCTTCTACATCTGGTAGGCCACGGGTCATCTTAACACACCTTTGTGCACATGCTTATGTATATGCGCCTCGCTCCGCAGGTACGTCCTCCTCGGACACGGTCCCCGCAGCACCTTCGCGGCAGGCGGCGTCGTCCGCTCGGGCTACATCCGCAGCTCCGGTTACCTCTCTTTGCTCCTCCTCCTCTACCCGATCGCGTGGGGCTGCTCCGAGGGCGGGAACGTGATCTCCCCGACGCGCGAGATGATCTGGTACGGCATCCTCGACCTCCTCGCCGGCCCCGTTTTCCTCTTCGTGCTCCTCTGGGGCCTCCGCAGCGTCGAGTACGGTTCCTTCGGCCTCGCGTCCGGAAAGTACACCGACACGGCGTATGGCCGTGGAGCTGCTGGCGCTGGGTACGGGAACGGTGCGGGTTTCGGTGCTGGCGCGGCGGCCCCGAATATGGCGGCTCGTGGTGTGGGTGCGCCTGCTGTAACGGGCACGGGCACTGGCACCGCTGCTCCGGCCGCCGTGCCCGCTGCTGCACCCGCCGCTGGGGCAGTCGGTCCCAACGCGGTCTAAGGAGTCAGCGTGTGGGTAGAATCATATCGTATGTTGTCTGTTTGTAGTGTATTGTGCTCACCTCTCTGTGTATCACGCGTACCTGTAGTTGTATACACGTCCCCACTCACTGTAAATGTTGTCCATGGTGTACTTGTACTAGTTCTGTAATATCAATTTGACTCGGCAATGTCACCGTCCCTTTTGTATATCTTGCGTTTGAATACAACACCCGTCAACAATCTTCGGACCATCCTGGAAAATAAAGATGTGATTGCAAGTATACAAACATAAAGCATAAAGATTACATATCCTCCGGATCGATGTATGATGGTTAGTTGAACTGTCGTAGCTTTCCCGGGCCCCGATAAAACCAAATCTGCACTCGCCATACAGTGAGTCCTTCTAAACGTTGGACGGTGACTCCTTCACCGCCCATGATCCCCTACCTCTACGACCCGAATCACATCCGAGATCACCTTCAGAGATTCCTCTGCAATGAGGCAAGGGTTCGTTAGATTTGAGGATATATCTTGTGAGCGGTACTGAGGAGAAACGCACCCATAAACGGCATCTCGTATCCGAGCTTCTTAGCACTCAAATCGATGGTTTCGAGCGCTGTGTTCCAGGACACGCCCGCCGCCAGGTTTGGTCGCTTCGCGACGTGTACGACGATCTTGGCGATGGTCGACCAGCAGATCTGTATGCACGTTAGCTCCTTCCAATCCTCACTGCAGCCCACCCAACCAAAAAACCGAAGTGGCGTAGCCAAACGCACCCCGAGCAACGGATCGAGGAGAATAAAGTCGTTATCCTTGAAACTGCGCGTGATGCCGACGACCTCCATAACGACATCCAGCGCGCGCTGCATGCTCTCGGGGTGGTCGCGGTGGACGAGCCAGTGCAGCTCCGCCTTGCTCGAGAGCGAGACGACGGCGGAGAACTTGAGCGCGACGCCGTGCGCGCGGTCGCCGTAGAACGTCGCCTTGAGCATCTCGCCCTCGAGCCCCGCCGCGTGCGCGGACACCTCCTCGAGCAGCGGCCAGTACCGCTCGAACCACGCCGGGCGGCCCGGCGCGAACACGCCCCCGTGCGCGGACGCGGACAGCGCGGCCCACTCGTGCGCGAGCTCTTTCGTGCGCACGAGCAGGAGCAGGCTGCGCGCGCGCAGGTACACGATGTTCGTCTTGGCGACGAACGGGTAGAAGAGCTGCGTGGAACAGAACGGACGTCAGCCGGGCGTGTCGCTGTGTGGGGTGGGGAGTAGGGAAGGGGGAGGGGGCGGGGCGCACCGAGACGGCCTTGAAGCCTTCGTCGTAGGACCGGTCTAGCCGCGCGGGGACGCGGAAGACGAGCGCGGAGCAGCGGTCGAGGTACATGAGGTGGCTGAGCGTGCTGATGAGCTCCGTCTGCGCGGGGCTCGCGTCCTGCATCAGGAGCGGGTCCGCGTCGAGGTCGTCCGGGCCGACGGGGAACGCGAGCTTGTGCTGGAGCGCGACGCGCACGCCGGCCGAGAGCTGCGCCTCGCCCTCCTCCATCTCCTTCTTGAGCAGGAAGTAGATCGCGAGCAGGTACCGGATCTGCACCTCCGTGACGGGGTCCGCGCCCTCGAGCGCGGGCCAGAGCTGCGCGAGCTGCTCGTACTCGGTGTGCGGGAACACGAAGATGTGTCGCTGCACCTGCCAGAGGAGGCACCCGAGCGCGCCCGCGACGTACGTGAAGGCGGGGTGCACGACGGCGCCGGAGACGTCGCCGGTGATGATGGCTTGCAGTTTCTCGCTGGAGAGCGTGCAGCCGCATTGGCGGGCGTGCTCGGCGAACACTGAGCGGCTGTGGGAGGGACACGTTAGATGTCGGGGGCTTCGGCGGTGCGTTGGCGCCTTACAATTCCTCGAGCCCCTGGGGGATAGCGGGTGTCGATATGCTATGTAGGTCGACGGTTGGAGATGGCGTGGATATGTGGTTGAACAGCGAATTTAAAGCCTGCGGGAAGTTGTATATAGGGCCATGAGGTAAGGGACTCAAGTCTGGTAATCGCGACGTCGAGGCTATTGGGTGGTGATGATGAAGAATTGGAAGGGGAGACGCTGGCGGTACTGGGATAAGTAGGAGATAACGAGAGGGGAGTCGATCTCCTCATAGGAACAGCTTACCTCTCAACGTAGCGATGTGATTCTCGTACATAGCTAAACGTTGCTCGAGCTCATGTGTTCGCATAAAAAGCGCTTCAGTGAGCGTCTTCTCGACGTTCTCGTCGTAAGTGCATTCCTTTTCCTTGCCTGCAACCCTGCAGGTGGAGCAGAAAGGCCGGTTTGCATCGCATTTCTGCTGCCGTCTGAGCGTCTGACAGGTGTCAACATGAGGGCTGACCTCACCTTCTTCTTCCTCCTATACGACATGCGTTAGTATTGAACTAGCCATGTCGGATATACAATAGCCGCCTTGGACGCACCGACATGGTACACATGCGGCGCCTTTCTTGAGGTACTCGCCCTTGGGACCTGGCGGCACGGCAGCCGCCGTGGTGTACTCGCAGTCAACGGGACGGCGGGCCTTTGAACATGGACCACAAACGGGCAGGACGCCGTCGCACCGCTGCACCGCTTTTGAGTGCTACGCTCATCAGGATCGACGATTTAGTAGCGAGCTTACAACTTTACGGCCTCTGTGGGAGATTGCCGCATAAGGTATCGATCGGAGCAAAGCAGCAGCTCGTCAGCACGGCGCGGGGCAAAGAAGAAAACGCGGAGACGGTTACCGGCACGCTGAGCAGGTCTGGCTGCCGGCCATGGAGGTGTTTGTGGCTACAGATGATGGCGGTTGAGAGCAGAACGGCAGCGATTACGAGAGGACGGGACAGGCAGACGAAAAGTGTCACATCAAAAGTATCGGCAGTGCACCGGCGTCGAAAGGGATGACACGCGCCTCTCTAAATCGCAGGCTGAGGTATTGTCAAGACCTAGGGGCGTTTGTCGGAGCGCTCGAGAGTAATAGACGGCCGCCCGGGAAATGGGTAATCTTGCAGAGGCTTGGGAGAGTTGTGCTCATATCGGTTTGCACAGATGCCGAGGGTGGTTCCCTGCCAGCGCTGCGGGTGCAAGGGCACGAGGGAGATGCACAGATCCGGGTCCGAGGCAGAGCGGATATCCAGCAGCACAAATGCCCCACCAGCTAGCTTTAGCGCGACCGCGGACACTACCGATATAATAATATGCGACGAGGCGAGCTGGCAGCCCGCGAGTCGGCGGTCCGGGGTCCAGACTTCAGCCTCCGCGACGGGCGCTCCGCTGAGACGTAACGCGTGACACGTGGCGGAGAGAGCAGTCACGGTGGCTGAGCCTCTCCAAGGTCGCGAAACGCGTATGTCCCGTCATACTTGCTTTTGCGGCAAGCGAGTAGGCATGGAAATGATGCATAGGGATACTTTGTTCCAGCTGTAGAGTAAACAAGCGGTACAATCCCCAGGGCGTAACTTTGTGGGGACGGTCGTGTGACATTTGCTCGGTCACGTGGGACCAACGCGACTTCAACGTTCTGGTTGTGTGCGGTGGATGTGCTTTGCTCTCCCGCTCCGCTCGCCTCGAAACCTTCCTCGCCGGCAACGCCCACCATCTCCTCCTGCGATATCCCTCCACGCTGGCGGTCGACGCTCTCTCTCCGTGATATCTGCGCACTATGACTAGTAATGTGGCTCTCGAGTCGGGCCAAATCGACTCTCCGCTCTCTGCCTTTAGCTCTCCCTCGCAAGCAAGCGAGGCCTCCAGTGCTGCTACAGATCGAGTGTTCTTTGGTCCCGTTAGATCTCCAGAGAAAAGATTTGCCAGGCGCGCCGGTAGCGCCCCCTTTCGCACGCCTGTGCGTCGATCGACTCGACTTTCATCTGCCGTGGTTCCTCTGCCACATTTTCCTCACCAGCGTGCTGCGGACCAGCACGCTGCAGCATCCGGTTCTCAGGAGGACTCTCCAGATGAAGATGGTGTAGATGACGGTGCGTCCTAAGATCGAGATCACTTCGCGCTCACACACTGAATCGGTACAGAGCCGTCGGTGGTTCTCGCCAGCCGGGTCTTGAGCGCGTCCGGGAACCCATCACCACCCCCCAGTCCTCCCCTCCCTCCACAATCTGAATCCTCGCCATTCATGGATGTCCAGCTCCTCGATGTGGCGGACACACCGCAGCCTTCGAACATGACCACTCTCGCTACCCTCGGCGACCAATTCGGACCCCTCATTCCTATAGAGGGCGTTCCTGAACCCATCGCTATACCCTCACCTTCCACTTCACGACCGTCAAGCCCTACCCCATTGCAACACGATGCGGCAGACACCTCGCAGCCAGACCTTATTGCATTCGACTCATTTTCAGCGTCTGATGTGGTCGCGTCTCCCCTACACATACCGCGAAATCGGAAAGCGCTCCCGGGAGATTTACGTGCCGCCACTGTCGATGACTTACTATCTTTGTCTCCTCATCCCACTCCCACAGGAACGCCTGAGATGCTACCAGTTGAGAATCCAACCCAGACTTCCCCCGCTCGGGTGCAAGACGAAGTTACGTCCCCCGAGACAGAAGAAATGGAGGTTGAAACCTCGCTTACTATTGAGGATGATGCTCCGGTAGCATTCGTAGACAATCCTGACTCAGTGCCACTCAAAGACGGTGAAGAAACAACAACTGAGACGCCACAGGAATCAAGCCCTCCCTTACGCCGCTCTTCGCGCCCCCGAAAGAGTCGTAATTCCCTCTCCCAAACTGTGGTAACCCCTCCGCAAGCCCCGCAAACCAAAGATAGCGATGAACGCAATGAAGAGCCGATTGACTCCACTAGTGATCAAAGACAGCAAGGCTCTCAACCCAGTCCTGCGCGGAAGCGGAAACTCAAACCGTTGCCGCAGCGAGAAGCTCAAATTGTAGGCGAAATCATCGACATCACCACACCTAGAAGAACGCCACAGGTCATCTTGGCCAGGAGTGATCTGCCTGACCTATCTCCTTCATCGACTGCTGTCCTAACGCAGTTGCTCCCGAAGCCTGCGGGTCAGAGCGCCAGCCGGTCCACTACTCCTCAACCGCAAGCGGGTAATCCCTCAGAAACTTCAGAGGGAGCAACTGTGCCGAGCACGCCGCCACAGCAGACCATGGACCTCGTCTTTCCGCAGGTAGGTCAGCAGGGCGACCAGGCGCGAAGCCCTCTACGCCCGTTCCCTCCGTCTCCGTTGAAGTTCGACGACGTCCGCACGCCCGCGCGTCGTGTACCCATTTCGCAGGCTATTGCGGAGGGTACGTACTCTACGCAAAAACTGCCCGCGCTTTTTGCCGCTCCTCGACCCACCGCCCCTGGCTCTCCCGTGTTCAAGCGGGTGGCCCTGGATGATCCTGCTCGCAGCCCGGCAAGACGCGTGCCCATGAATGAAGCGGTTCTTGTTCCTCCACCATCTCCCGGTAAAGGAAAGGCCGTCGCTCGCGCTGCCTCGCCCGTGCATATAGCCCCGCGCGAGCGACAACGCAGCGGTTCGGCCGAGCCGAAACCACAGTTTGGGAGGAAGGAGCGAGGCGCGTCTGCAGAGCCCACCACCCGTCCACCGGCGTTGGGGCGTCGACCTCTGTTCCTCAAACCTGCCTCTTCGGACGGCGTCAGTGTGCCAACTTTCCGGCCTGCGCTTCCGTTCCCTCTCGTGCAGCCGCAGCGGCTCCATCCAGCCATCCCAGAAGGGGAGGAGCCGGGGCCGTCTACTGTGCGCAGGCCTAACGTTGCGACAGCGCCCGTTCAGGCCAAGGCCAGTCCGGCGAAAGCGTCGAGCTTGAGGCAGCCGTCTGCGGGGGCTGGGAGCAAAATCCCTAGGATTGGTGCTAAGCCGTATGCGAGGCCGAAAGCTTCCTCGAGATTGGAAGCGGGGTCCAGTAAACTACCTACCCCTGCTAAGGGGAAACCTGCGCCAACTAAGGTACAGTTGTTGCAAATCGCAGTCATTTCTGAGTTACCTGCTAAACTTCTATCACACCTCTGTTAGCCCCTTCGGATTGTGAAGATCGGGTCATCTAGTGGGAGTAGTAGCGACGAAGGCACCAATGCGGCACAGCTCGCAACCAAACCATCTCTCCGGCAGGTAACTGCACCCACGCCTGCAGTGTCGGAGGCCTCCAGCGCTCACGGTCTGAAGCGCAAGCGAGATCCCGAGCCACCAAAGCCGGCAGCAGCACCCGCCCCTCAGCCAGTCATCGTCATGCGCAAAGTAACGCCGGGGATGTTCAGCAAAGGCGATAAAGGTTCTCAAACCTCGTCCGCCGCCGCCGAGCAGTCGCAGCCAAAGGCGCTGCCTGCTTCACCAACGAAAACGATGGGGCCTATACGGGCGCGTTCTGCGGCGAACTGGAAGCGTCCTCAGCCCGAGGGTGCGCCGGTTCCACCGCCACCTCCACTTGTGCCTCTTGTACAGACAGCGTCGAATGCTCCAAGTCCCGAACCAGTACTAGTGCCAGCACAGGCACCCACACCTTCACTTACATCCAAGCCACCTTCCCCACCGATCGTTCCTACCTTGCAACTTGAGGTCGTGAAGGGCAGTCCGGTGAAGGAGGCTCGAGAGACCACACCGCCTGCAGCACCCGCGTCTGCTATCACACCCCCAGCGGCTTCTAGTGAGCCTACCAAAGACGTCGCGGTACCTGGCCCATCCACTGCTCCCCAGCATACAGAAGAGAAACCGAGCCGACATCGCCGTTCGACGCGCTCCAAACGCCCCCAAGAGCACACCTCACACAGCGACGTATTCGGGCCCAACGCTCCGGCACCCTCCACCCGGCCGCTGCACACACGGCGCAAGCCCGGGCCGTTCCCGTCGGAGACGGGTGGGCCATTTGCGGGGATGAGCGCGCTCGCGCTCAAGACGCTCACGAACGCGAACACGCTCAAGAACCAGCAACAGCTCGCGGTGCTCACAACGGAGGTCATACACAAGGAGGGCGCGCGTCCGGACAGCCCGACGACCAAGGTGCGCAGCGCGCTCGAGCGCCAGCGTGAGGAGCGTGTGCAGCAACGTAAGGAGCGCGCTGAGCGTCGCGCGAGGAGGAGTGCCGGGGACGAGGGCGGTGGGTTGCAACTTGGGGAGGCTGAAGTCGGCACGGATGGTGTGGAAGGCGCGGGGGATGTGAGCTTCATGAGCGTCGACCTGGATGCTGCGGGTGTCCCGTTGAGACATCGGCGCGGGCCGGGGGACGAGGAAGACTACGAGACGCCGCCAAGGCCGGAGCGGCCGACGAAGCGTGCCAGGGTTGAGGGGGAGGATGCGGATGGCGATGGTGAGGATGCGGCGCAGGAGCGAAGGGTGAAGTGGGATAAGGGTCTGCACACGACGGTCTACTTGGACGACAGCCCGCCGAAGCCCCGGCGGAACAAGGACGCGGTGCCCGCGCACAAGGGCTGCTTGACCCCTGCTGCGAAGGTCAGTTCGGGCTTCGAATGTGGTAGGGACGCTTGCTGACAGGTTGGCTATGCAGGCGCTGCGGCTGGACACGCTGGGTAATGTCCTGAACGCCGAGCTGCCCGTGAACGGGCTCGTGCGTGAGGAGATTGTGGTGAAGAAGTTTGTGTTCGAGGACGACCCGGACGCCGAGCCGGCAGCCGTTCCCTCGCCCGCTCCGGTGAAGAGTACGCGCAGCAAGAGCAAGAAGGCGAAGTCGTGAAGGAGGCGGCATCGCGCGTAATGACTGTAATTTTGCTTCTGCACACGACCTTGCACGTCTTGGATTGTTGAGACTGAATTGGAGGCGTAGAGGGACGGTGGTGGCGGTGGTATATATCCTGCATTTCACGTTATATCCGTATATTATTGCATCGCTATGATTCTGAAGCCCTATCGCTGTCGAGCGTCGTATAGTATCTTGTATGAAAATGATTTATCACTCCTTAAGCAATATATGTACACAGCTGACGGGTGATAGGATCCAGCCATCCAGTAAGTGTTATACAGGGGTGGAGTATATGATACAGCAGGTTCCGCTTTCCCGTGTCTTCACGTTCGCTCCGCCCTCACTTACTTGGGGCCACGGTAGTTGAGCGTCGCAGACGCCTGGTTCACAGGCAGCACGAAAAGTTCGGCAATGTTAACGTGAGGGGGACGCGACGCGGCCCAGACGATCTCCTCAGCGATGTCCTCGGCAACGACTGGGCAGGGGGATACGATGAGGTGGACCTTGAGTGACGAAATCGAGGAATCACTCACGAGGCTGAAGACCCTTGTAGACGTTGTCGGCGGCGGATTTGTCACCGCGGTATCGGACGACGGAGAACTCGGTCTCCACCATTCCTAAATAAAGAGTAAGATTCACTGATCGGGGTATAGGCAGGGGGTCATACCGGGCTGGATTTCCGTAACGCGAACAGGGGAGTCTACAACCTCACGCAAGAGCGAACTGGTAAACGCATTGACCGCGTGCTTCGTTGCGCAGTAGATGCTTCCTCCAGCGTAGGGCTCGCGTCCTACCGATGGATTGTCAAATAGCGAGCGGGAAGTTCGGGATAATGTAGCTAACCGGCGATGGAACCGATGTTAATGATGTGTCCAGTCTTGCGCTCCCTGAAGTCTACGCATGCGCGAATTGTAAAGGTGCCGTAGGATGTGAGTGGGCGAACGGTGTACCTTTGATGAAGAGTTGGGTGACTGCGATGAGACCAAAGACGTTCACGGAGAACATGGCCTCGATATCTGCCTCTGAGATATCTCCGACCTTCTCGACGCCCAACACGAATCCGGCATTGTTGACTGATTCGAGATTGTTAACCGTCTGGTTCTAGATCGGGAAACCAGCGTTGGTGGTACTGACCGAGGATATCGACCTTGCGAAGCTCTTCAGGTACCTGGTCGAGGAAGGTAGCAATCTGCTTCCGGTCGGAGACGTCGAGCTTAACCGCTGCGAACTTGCCGCCTTGTTGGAGACCAGATTCCTTGTGAGCTGCAGCGCATGCCTCTGCTACGGACTTCAAGGCCTCGACTCTGCGCGCGGCAAGGATCACGTTCGAGCCGCCCTAAGTGGGTGTGTATATCAGGCCTGGGTGATATGTACACCTTGAACTGTTCATCACACCTTGGCGAACAAGACCGCGGTCGCCTGCCGTACACAATCCACATGTAGTCAGCACCGGAATCATCAGACGCATCGTGAAAAGACACTGACAGCACCGATACCAGCGCTTGCACCAGTGATGAGAACGGTCTTTCCGACGAGACGTGAAGCGTTGAAGACGGACATTGCGCGGCGCTGGGTACAAGAGGGTGTCGAGATGGGTGTTCGTGTAAAGAAACCTCTATCGAGCGGTGCGCGGGCGAGGACTATCTGCGCAGGTACGCGAGGTCGCAATAATTGCGGAATGAAGGGGAGCCGTCTGCCGATCGCGAGTGCACCGCGGGCAGTCAGAGTCAGTCTGAGCTGGGGGGGCGCGCGCCGGGGAAGCTGTAATCGCGCTGCTATCTGCAATCAATCGCACGCCGCGTCCTGGCCAAAGCTCTCACCATCTCCTCCACCTGCTGTCGCCTCCGCTGCTTCTCCGGGTCGCCTGGGAGTCGACGTCGAGCCTGTACGCACGTCCGCGAACGCACGTCGAGCGATCGCGAGTGTTGCCTCAGGAGGGCCTTGCAGAGGCCCGCGGTGATGGGAAGACGCTAAGCGGCCGTTTTTGATGTCATGGCCGATCTCGACAAACAACGCTGGGAGCGCCTCCGCAAATGGCTCAGCCAGAAGCACGGCATGGACACGGATGTGTTGCGTGTAGAGCCCAGAGAAATACCGGGTACGCCTGAGGATGGTCTGTATGCTCGTGGGGTGTAGTCTCTGAACTAGAAGCCCTCGTAGGTGCCGGAAGAGGTTTAGTTGCTACTGAAACCATCCCTGTCCGTTCATCTAGCAGCCTACCAAGTCGACTATTAATACTGAAACTCTACCGCTAGCCTTCAGCGATGCTCTTCAGGGTGCCAGCCTCTGCCTTGATGAACGTCAAGACCATATCTCCGCTATACCCTCAAATCAAAACGGGAAAACTCTCGGGTATACAACTCGTGTCCATGCATCTCCTTTTGCATAAACCCACTGGCGACCACGATTCTTTGTGTGATGCTTTCGGCCCCTACATGTCGACGCTTCCTCGAGATTTCTCTAGCCATCCACTCTCCTGGTTCGTCCGCCGTCAACTCGGCAAAGAGGACCCTCGAACTAGCTATCTGCTTGACCATATACCTCCTGGCACTTGGCAGTCCATCATAAAGTTGAGTGAGCGGTTCTGGAAAGACTGGGAAGCCGTTGCAGATATCGTGGTAAGGCGATCCATCCGAACACTTTGACGGCCCGTAACGTCGTGCAGAAAGACAATCTCTCCGTTCTAGCCGGGTCATCGCGACCAGAGCTCAGGGCGATGAGAAGCGTAGAAACAGAAGGACTTCTCTTGGATTACATCTGGGCTTGGCTAAATGGTCTCAACTCTACTCTGCGTCTTCTTGCACTGTGTCTCATAGGATCCCCGCAGTTAACACTCGATGCATCTTCTACCGGACACGGCACAAACGATCTGACCCTGACAACTTCACGCTCTGCCCCGTCCTAGACTTCGCGAACCACGGCGTAGGACGCACACATATCTTCCCAGTTATCGACTCGGAGGCATGTGGAGCACCTGTCCCACTTGCAAAAGCCGAGCCGTATGCCTTCTTTGGGACGTCGGAGCAAAGCATAGCGGAAGGGCAAGAGCTTCTTCTAAAATATGGCAGCCATTCTAACAGCTTCCTGTTTACCGAGTACGGCTTCGTCAACATTTGCTCCGAAGGCGCCGTTTTGAACGGCGATCAATCGGGGGAAGTCGATGTACAAGAAATTGTTGAAGAACTTCTCGAGAAGGCAGGTCCCGTGAAAGTTTTGATCAAAAGGACGCTGGAAGACTCACGATATTGGGGGTATGTTGTCCCTACCGTTATGGGTGGCGGAGGGTACTAACCGCTATGCTCAATATTTTGTAGTGAATGGACTCTCGACCGTTCTTCGACATCTGCGGCACCATCTTGGCGGCTTATCGCTGCTCTCCGCCTCATCTGCGCTCTTGAAAGGTTCTCTGGAGAAGCGACAATAGAACAGAACATGGCGGTACAGTCTTGGAAGGGTGTCACCAACGGCATCCGAAATCACATATCTCCCGAGAACGAGGCCAAGTGGAGAAGCACATTAGCACGTATGTGCGAGGCCATTTGCGATCGAGCACGGGAAAATCTGGCTGCCCTGAGCTCAGTGCAAACAACACAAGACGGCCCTACGTGGGTACCGTGGATGCAGGAGAACGTGCGGGCTCTCTGGAGAGAGCAGTCAGAGGTGGCGAAAGCGGTTCTATCGGGTGTACGTGCGGGTGAAGAATTTTAGAGGATATTCAGACGATCCTTGAAATTGTATTGCGATGCCACGATGCACTGAGACTGGTCTCGTCCGTCATGTCGGCACGCGGTAGGACGCCGGCCTCAAAGCGTGCCCACGCACAATGGACACTCTTGAGAAGATTGCAGTGCTACTCGCAGACCGAATATTGAATGACGTACTGCCCCGTATTTCATCCATTAGCGTTGTGGTAGCACAGCATGAGCACGACGATCTGAAGTGTGCTCATCAGGCGTTCTCCGGGGGTTGGCAGCGACGAAAAGGCAATGCAACGAGCGCTCGGGCCGAGGACATGTTCACCGCCCTGGGTGCGCTTACCTAAGCAAAGCGGTACGGACGAGTGCAGAGGTTGGCCGGCTGCGGGCGTTACGGTTTTGTCTGCCAGTCTTACGCCCCGGGCGGTACCTGCCTCGCTCCTTCCTCTCTCCTCCTCCTCCCTCTCCACACCAGGCTACATCCCTTGCGGGATCAAGGCCCCCCTCCAGGACGCCCCGTCCCACCTCGTGCTGCCCTTGCTCGCTCCGCGTTCCCCTAGCTGCTGATCCGCATCCCTGGTCTCTGCCTTGTTCCTGAGATGGCCATTACGCAGGCGCTGAGTACGAGGGCCCAACGGGCATTTATGGGGACCGGTATGTTCGGCTACCTTGTGTATTCCACCATGCGCGCATCAGGACTCACCCGCGCACGTAGTGCTCTTTCGTCAGTGTGAACGCATCTGGTGGCTTGTGGCGTCGTGCTGAAGGTGTGGTTACACAGAGGGCATCGTGGTCATCGTCATGGTCGCGATCGTATTCGGAAAGGTATCCGACCATGTAGATTTGGATTTGTCGCGGTACAAAGTGCGTCTCGATTGAACCTTTGGATCCCCTGTGTTTTAGTAATATTCCGCAGACTATCCCGTGTTACCTCGCTCTGTTCATTCTCGCCGAGTAAGTTGGCTACTTGATACCCGATAAATGAATTACTGATTCCCGCAGAATCTTCGAAGTCTTCATGGCCTACGATGCGTTGAGGCTACGAAACATCATTCAGCTCGTTGGGTTACTATGTAGGTTACAAAGCCTCGACCGCTATGTTACAGCTAATGCTCTCCCAAGTATTCCATGCAGCGCTTCTTGTCATGGCCGCGCTTCAGGTCCACGAGGCGCATTCGGCGCTGGTGCAAAACCCTGGTGCGAACTGGACCGTGGATTATATCGTATGTGCCGTTCTCTCTCCCCCGGCCGCAGTTATGACAACTGGGATATAGAACGGCGACGGCGCCGGCACACTGTGGCAAAGCGTGCTTCCCTTCCTCATCGTTTCGCCTGTGGTCATTGGTGTATCATGGCTTGTCATGATCTTCTTCGTCCGGGAGCTCTATCATGAGTTCGGGTATGTCAAATCGTCTAACCTCGCGGTCGGATTGGCCTCAACGCTAAACGATCCGCAGCTGGGCAATCTTCCACATTGTTGGAGCAAACCCCGCAGCGAAGAGTGGGTTTTCTTCAAGTCCGATATGCATGCAGACCATCTAACAGGGGCGCTTGTTTTTAGCGATGTATCAGTTCTACCAGGTCATGATCTGTTTGCTCAAGTTCGACTTCTTCGCTTTCATCGGCGTTACGATGCAGGTTCGTCTCGGTGGCGTTGGTTCACGTACAGGGGCTATATCTGAAATGGTCTCAGCTCCTCATCGTAGTGCTGCAAAGAAACACTGCCGAGTTCGGTCTCACGGTCGCCGCTATCCCGATCGTCTTGGTTCTGTTGATTGGTGCCGGCATTGCAGTCCAGCGCGAGATCAAGTGGTATGAGTGCCGCCCGTTCATGAGGTAGATGGTTCTCACCGTGTCAACAGGATTATGTCGATTGCTCTCGTCCTCATGTTGGCGGCCGAGTCGTACTGTGAGTTTCCCTTGGTACTGTGCATTTGCCTCACTCGAGACTGACGCTTGATCGTAGTCAGTGAGTCATACGAACGGCCGTAGTGCGCGGCATTGGTTAATTTGCATTAGTCTTCAAGCTCGTGCGCTTCTATGAGCCCTCCTCGCGGGAACAGTATCAGACTGTGCGCGCGACGCTCACAACATTCAGTGAGTGCATCATCGGCATACGTTGCCTCCGGTCACGGAGCCTCACGTCCCCCTAGCGATCATCGCCTTCCTGCTGCTCTTCTCGACGTTTGCCATAGGCTTGCGCTGCTTCGCTGACTTCGACAAGGGCCTGTTGAAGAGCAAATTGCACGGTCAGTCCTACCGCCCCGTTGGCCAGCCATACAAATCCAGCTTATTCGGTGATTGCCTTTCCCCAGATGTCACCTTCAGGCGTAGATACTCATCCTCTACCCCCGGCGCGGCAGGTGCGAAGAAGGAGGAGGGCGCGTATGGCGCGGGCACCCCGCTCGGCCCGCGGGTGTCAATAGAGTAGAGCTCGCGCGTCTGCTTACGCCCGCAATGTCCCGCCGTCCGCTGCGGCGGCGGTCCTTCAAGCTTCTCGCTACCTCACGCCTGCGCGCACACGCGCGCACGCCACGCCTCGTCACGATATGCCTGTCACTCGTTCGGATACCCCGTCGTTGGGTACGCGGTCGCGCGCGTCTGGGTGGATGGTTGATTTACGCAACGGACCTTGTCTTTCTCTCTCGCCCTCTCACTCTCACGGTTGTGCGTCCCCCCTCCTCCCCCACATGACTAGTACTAGCAGTGTTGTCGTCGCTGTTGTCGGCCGCTTGTTATACCGCTACCGCGTATTTATATTCTAATCCGCTCCGTGTACCACGTCTCTGCTTCTTCCTGCCGCGGACGCACTAATTGGTGTTGCAATGTGCCACAACGTCGATCATTTCACTCGAACCGCGAGACGCGAGATACGAGTGCTCAGAAAAGCAGAACCGAGACTAATACGACTAGAAGGGTGGCTGACGAAATACGAGCGCCGATGGACGCTGCGCTGTTACATCCAGTCGCGGTAGGGAGAGGCTGCGTCGCGACGGAAGTACCGTCGAGCCACGGGGAGCGCGGCGGTGGGGAGGACGGCTGTGGGAAGTCCTGTAGCGTATTGGTGCCATTAGTGCACGCGTCCGTCGGGTGGTCGTTCATGACCGTCACTCTGCCAGAAGGCGCGCCTTGTGAGACGCAGCGTGGACCCATTGTCCAAAATAGCACCTACGGGAGCGGGGTTATGGAGAAGAACGGCTGCCCGTTGATGTGCGAGCCTTCGTAGAACGTGAGCTGCGCGGGCTTTTGTCAGCCTTGACATGTAATTAAGGCCAAAACTATGCATGCTACGGACGTTGTAGGACCCGGCCGGTATACACGTCGACACGTTGAAATTCCAGTGTTTGACAGTGCTTCCTTGCTCTTGAGTGAGCAGCTCAGGACCGGAGGAGACGGTCAGGTTGAGCTTCGTCTTGTAGGAGACGAGGTAGATTTCAAGACTATCGTAACGGGTCGACTTGTCGGAGCCTGGAACAGACGCGCTCTGGTCGAGTTTTCCATCTCCAGATATCTGTTACACGTTCTGAGCCCGATCTTGTACGAGAGATGCAAACTCATTGAGAACTTACGTCGATAGCCACCTGTGTAGCGGACCCGGCGTGCAAAGGGCTAGAATTACGTGCATCTTCAGCTTCAGTAGCGCTAGCACGCAGGCCCTATGAGCACGTCATCACCTGTTGGGAGCTGGCGCGTCGACGATAGCCAGGCCGTCGGTAAAAATCTGTCCGTTCACGAGGGTCTGCGCATGTGCGATCCCGGTGTAGCTACAGAGCGAGGTCAAGAGAAACGTGGAGAAAACGAGCGTGGGGTGCATGTCTGCGACAGCGTGCAAGGACGTTTGGCGGGGTGAGAAGATGCTGACGAGAGTATATAACCGCACGGTATACACGATCCATTCTTGCAATAGACACGCCGGCCGCGGGGCGTCCTCGGCCAAGGGCGATGGCAACAGCTAACCGTCGTCTTTTCCAGGAACGCGATGCAGGCGCCGTCGCGGACCATCCTCGGACGTCACACGTACGGGCGCTAAGGGAGACGGAAGGCGCGTAAACGCGTGACACGTGTGACAGACGCGTCTCTCACCGCCCACCACCACCACCACCACCACCACCACCATCTTCAGCTGCTTCGCCTAAGACATGGACGACCGCGAGGACCCCATCGCCCAGTTCTTCCCCGACGCCGACTCTGTTGACCTCTACGACGTTCTCTCCGTCAAACCTGACGCGTCCCAAGACGATATCAAGAAGGCGTATCGCAAGCTTGCTCTGAAGTACCACCCGGACAAACATTCCGCCGCCAACGAGGAGGCCAAGGCCGAGTCGTCGCTCAAGTTCCAGCAGGTCGGCTTCGCGTATGCTGTGTTGTCAGATGAGAAGCGCCGGAAGCGCTACGACCAGACGGGCAAGACGGACGAGGGCGCCGACTTCGGACCTGGTGAGGATGGCTGGGAGGCGTATTTTGAGGAGTTGTATGACCGCGTCACGCGAGACAAGTTGGACGAGATGAAGAAGGAATATCAGGGTATGTTGTTTGCGACTGCGTGATTTGTTCTAGTGCCCATTCCCGTTTCTAGGTTCTGCAGAGGAGGTCGCCGACCTCAAGAAAGCGTACATGGAAGCTGAGGGTGACATCGAAGTGATCATGTCCCACATTCCTCACTCCACCCACGACGACGAGGCGCGCTTCATCGTTGCCGTTACGGACCTCATCAAGAAGGGCGAGTTGTCGTCACTGCCCAAGTGGGAATCGAGCACCAAAGACGAGAAGGCCAAGCTCGTGCGGAAGAAGCAGGCTGATAAGGAGGCGAAGGAGGCGGAGGCAGTAGCCAAGGAGCTCGGTGTCTGGGACGAGTTCTACGGAAGTGGGAAGCAAGGCGCGCGCAAGACGAAGGGTAAGGGTAAGGGCAAGCAACGGGCGGGCGAGGAGGACGAAGAAGATACGTCAGCATTGCAGGCGCTCATCCTGAAGAAGCGGAAGAATGTGGACAGCTTCTTCGATAACCTCGCGGCGAAGTACGCGGATGCAGAGCCTACTCCGAAGGCTGGGAAGAAGGGCAAGAAGCGGAGCAAGGCAGTGGAGGACGAGGAGGAAGAAGAGGCCAGAGCGTCGCCAAGGAAGCGGTCGAAGAAAGACGTGCCTCCTCCGCCAGAAATCGACGACGCCGAATTCGAGCGGATACAACAGCGGCTTGTGGACGGCAAGGCGAAGCGCGCCAGAGATGGCGGTGCCTCGGCCAAGCCATCGACAACGAAGACCAGGACAACGAAAGGTCGAAAGGCAAAGTGATTGTGATTCGCCGCGCATTGTAGGATAGTGTAAGTTTGTATTTGCTACGTTTGAGATCTTATTCTATTCCGGTGGACCCCTCGCTCTCAGACCTTCCCCCAGGCCCTGCGACGGTTAGACACGTCGCGACGCGTCCGACATGTCTCTTTTGTAGCACGTCGGACTGTGACAAGCGCGTTTGTCCCGTCGTACGTGGATCTGTTTAGGCTCAATGGTCCAAAGTGCGATCCCATTATATAAGTATTGTCAGTGAACGCACCCACAGAGTACCCTCATTTCCCCATGAGCATGACCTATAGCCCTTCAAAGACGTTACCATGGTATCAAGTTTATCGACATTCAGTGACATAATAACCTCCGCGCGAGACCTTCAGGCTTGTCCTAGGTAGCGCCCTCCAATGCTCGAAGGCACGTCTTCCCCTCATTAACGACTGGTGCGTTTGATCATGCTGTCTGAGATGCCTGCAAAAATGGTCTTAGAGGTATGCACGTCCCGGATACAAAGTGCATGGTTTCCTTGTTGTCTATCAGGCTAACAACTAGGTTCTTGAAGGTCCTCGAGCGTTTCCATCTACGCGACCCATTGAATCTTACGCGGAGTAGTCAGGAGTTCCGCCGGCTGCTCCGGGCTGTGATTGGGACGCGGTGTGACGCCACGCGGCCCAGTCATTTCCACCAAGGATCAACTTCAATAACCCCCTTGACGATGTGAATTGAACCAACACATCTCTTTCCTACCCCTTTGAGCATCCTCGAGACGTTTTTGAGTGCTCACCGCTCTTTGTAGCTCCCAAAGACACTGTCCAACCTGAATGACGCACGCTGCTCAGGTGACATATGGTCACACCTACGCATCACGATTGTGGCCGAAATCCGAGGCGCCTAAAGTTAGCCACAACTCTGCAAGCTTGCGCTCAGTATATAAACCCTGCGTGATCCGACGACGCAGCCGCAAACCTCTCTCTTGAACCTCTCTTTGTCCCCTATGCCTCATCGGAACGGCCTCCCACAACAGAAGGGCAAAGCTTCGGGGACAGCACGGGCCCCATCGTCCAATAGTATGGGCGGGCCTTCGAAGACCCCGGCGGTGGGAGCCTACCGAATACTTAGGCAACGTCGGGAAGATGGTGCTTTGGAGAAAGCCCTCTCTATTCCTCTCGAGCTGCTTTTCGAAGTATGTTCACCTCTGGGTATCGGAAGGGCCACAGTGCTCGTCGGTTGAGTGGTAGCCGGCACATGTACTGAGGGCTGTTGTTTCCTCCCTAGATCTTTAGCCACCTAGATCCTGGAGACCTGGCGAATGTTGCGCTCTCACGGGGATCCTTCCTCAAGCTGCTCACCACAGGACCAACGGCGGTCACACTCTGGAAGGCGTCCCATGCGAACGTCGACGAGGAGGCATTGCCCGAACGCCCTCCGTATCTGAGCCAGGTTCAGTTCAACCGGCTTCTGTTTGGCACCCAGTGCTACACTTGGGCAAGTCTCTTCTCCACCGCGAGGCGTGTCAAGTGAGGCGTTGACAGCAATGTTCTGACCGACTTGTCTCGTAGGGCTGCAACTCGAAGAAGGCAAAGGAGACCTTCGTCTGGTGCTCGGCGCGATATTGCACCGCGTGCAAGCCGACAGAGTGAGCTGCATCTCCACCAATTAGCGACTGATTCATTTCATCGGCGCTGACCACATATCACTAGGATCATCAGTGTGGAGGTAGAGGAGACGTTCATTGACGAGATATGCAACACTACCGGGGTGCAAGAGCCGTTCTTCGTCTGGAAGGACCGCCTCCACCACCGTGAGGTCGACCGCTTCCGCAAGGCTTGGGAAGTGTTGGCAGAGAAGCCGGAGGAGCAGAAGAAACTCGCCCAGGAGAGCGAGGAATTTGTGGTAGCCAAGCAGAAGGTGCGGTTTTGCGTTATGACGGCTCACTCTTCGACGGTTAACCGCACACTACGGGGCACTAGCATGTGCAGCTGCTCGTATCGTGGCAGAACGAAAAGAAGCGCGTCCGAAAGGCCAACAATGAGTTTCTCAGGTCCGCGCGATTGCAAAGGTGAGACTACGAAAAATATTTAGACGGTTGCATACGTCTACTAAGAGCCTGACAGTATCAAGGCAAGATTAAGGAAGGAAGGTTTTGGAGATGATGTGGCTTTAATCAGCGACCAGCAGTTCTCCAAGCAGAGCTTCGCCAGGGAGAATGCTTTGCTGACCGACCGGAGTGAGTTCACGTTCACAATGGACGCAGCAAACATATACTGAACCTCACATTCCCTATGTCACTTCTAGAATGGGCTAACATGCACAAGGCCGTCCTGGACTTCGTCAAGTACCAGCGCAAGCTACGCGCCCGTGCGCAGCACGAGGAACTTCTCGCACCCCGCATTGACGTGTTTCGGTCTGCCTTCAAGAATTGGGCTAACGATGATGAGCTTGACCAGTACGACCCTCAGCCTTGGCTAGGCGCCGTCGACCCGAGATTACTGCTCATGCCAAATGATGCCGAGAACCCCGCGCGTGTCAAGCCCGCCGACTTCCTGCTCATGAACCCCGTGCGTGTCATCATCAACAACCCAGCGGACAACGCAGTGGTAGTGCCCGAAGACTTCACCTATGTCCGGAGGCACGTCAGGACGCTGGTGCAGGACTGGTATGATGCGCGGCGCAAGGAGCTCAACGCGTTATGCTGGCGTGAGCTGCCACACCTGTCTCGGATCGCGGATCCCGTGAGCCTCGCTATCTGCGCGTTCGACTGCGCGGAGATGAAATGTGACGAGAAGTTCATGCACTACCCGGAGGTGCTCGAACATCGCTGCATCATATTTGCGGACAACCGCAGAGATGCCTACAGAGACGACTCATCGTACGAGGCTATCGTGCAGGAATTCATGGCGCTCAAACGGTGGGAGGATAGGGCGTGGACGGTGAGCGGCGTGCGCATGAACAAAGGTGTTCTGGAAAAGGCGCGCCAGATCATACGCGCCTGTGGGCAGGACCCAGACAGAGCAACACCGGAGGATCTCGAGCAGCGTGGGGCGCGCTTGACGTGCAGAACCTGCGAGGTGAGAGGGCTGAAAAAGGGCGGAGGCTTAGAAGCGTTCGACTGGCGACGCGCGGTATGTGGGGGTTGCTCGTAATGAGTTGCCTAATACTGATGGGGCTCCCGTAATGGCGCATTTAGCTTGTCCATCAGGCCGGCCGGGCGCACAGCGGTGACCTTTGTGAGTGGACGGTCTTGCCTGAGAAAGTAACTACCCAAGTGCAGAGGTTCGAAGACCGTCTGCGAGATAGCAAGCCCCGCCCGCAGTATTTGCTAGATGAATGGACTTGCAAGGAGAGGAGATGCCGAACGGCGGTATTCGACTACCAAGACCTTGTGGCGCATTTCAAGTCCAAGTACGTGCCATTTGTCAACGAGATTTTGGCTTGGTGTGAATGGCACGACTAACGCTGCGCTGGCCACCGTACAGGCACCCAAGTAAGATGGTCGATGGGATGGTGGACACGGACATCGGTATCCGTATCCCACTTATGGTGCCAAACGAATTGCTGCATGGGGTTTGCATTCGCTACTCCGAGACTGGCTCTTTGGAAGTCTTCTCGGAGTACGCCAGCTTGAACAGGAGGGCTCCGGAAGAGAAGGCGCAGAACGACAGCGAATTACAATAGTCTGCAGCTGAGGCATGCTAGCGGATGAAGTTTTCGGGCTTGGATTGGAGATATGCGAAGTGTCAGTCGTCGAGCGGATAGTAGGAGCCAGTAGGAGCTCAAAGTAATGTGTGCGCGTAGTATATATGTAGTATGATGGGTATTTGACCAATTTCTGACCTTTCCTCGGAGTCGCTGGTGTACTCTCTGCCCTCAGCGACCACTCAGAAATTTTGCAAATTTGATTCGATAGGTTGAGTCGATGTGTGATTATGAGGCCATCGCAGTACATAATGTCAGGCGATCCTTAGCATCAACTACTCGAACTGTACTTTGACTAGACGGAACGTCTGGCCGTGTAGATATGTAAAATATAATCTCATCGCAAAGAACGGGCAGAGTGGTATATGCGTCACAAGTACACCACGCCTCGACGGCGGACTCGGAGGGGAAATGGGTAGATACATCATTAACGGTATACTAATAATACACTTGAGACGTAGCGGTACGCGCACTGGGATACG
The DNA here is from genome assembly GCA_001302255.2 of Trametes hirsuta. Classification (NCBI taxonomy): domain Eukaryota; kingdom Fungi; phylum Basidiomycota; class Agaricomycetes; order Polyporales; family Polyporaceae; genus Trametes; species Trametes hirsuta. Next base: position 1,870,271 of record CP019376.1, read on the forward strand.
GATACACACCGCCACATACTAGGAAAAAAATCCCTCTCTCTCTCTCTCTCCCAACCGTACAGGGGGGCGATGGAGCAGGTGGATCCGTCGTCACACCTATCGCGTATGCGATTAGGGAGAGCCTTTGGGTTCGAATCCCCAACCCCCGAGTTGTGACTTTCATGACCGGGCTTCTCCCCACTGAGGCGCCCGCGGCGTGTCGCATGACCTCCGGTTCTCGGAGGAGTACAGCGTTAACTCGGCTAATCCCTACCACCTCCGTCAAAGCCAAGGCTATCGCCGGCAGTACGGAGATTCCGGCCCGAAACATGTAGGGCCACTTGGAAGGAAGTTTGGTTAGGAGGTACCTGTGTAGGGCGGGTCGTCGGGACAAAACGGGCACTGATTGAACTTAGTTTGGGGTGTACCCTTGCTAGACTAGGCGCTTGGTCCTTACCAGGACGTAAATATGCTTAGTATAAAAATGGAACATCTCTCTCTCTCTCTCTCCCAACCGTACACCCAACTCCTCCCACGCACCCGCTCACGCTCGCCATGGTTGAGCTCAGTATCTGCGGGAGAATTACCTACCAACTTACCATTAGTTTTACCAGTATTAGAATCGCAATGGCTTTCATTCATTTGGTACTGCGTGAGTACTAGTCTTTCGTCTATTAGGGCCTAACTTGTGGTTTTCTCGCGAAGGCCGCCCGCCCAGGAAAGAACTCTCTACGAGCATTGATGGATTCATGCACGTAGCGTCCACACGTTACAATATAGAGGAACAGAAAAACACACCATATTCTACAGATACCGAATGGAGTCGATGCCGAGACTACGTCTTGCATGTATAATAGCAACGAGCTCCTTGATAGACTCCTCCAAAATGACCACGTTGTCCAACAACTGCGACAGCGAGACGTGCGTGATCTTCGACTCCTCCTCTTCCTCCTCCTCCTCATCCGATGGCCTCTGAGAAGCAGCCGGAGTCGGCTCGCCCCATTGTCCGGTCGACCCGAACACATCCTCCTCGTCGGCATTCCACTTGCGCGACTTTGCGGGCGTCCACGGCCCAGACGACGGCGCTGGTGCGAGGTACGGCTCGACTGAAATCGCGCCCGTCTTGAGGTAGTGTGGACCGAACGGGCTCGCCTCAACCGCGCGCGAGCCGCTGCGCGAAGGCGTGGTGGGCTCCGCTGGAGCTGACTTCGTCGGTCTGCTCTTCTTGGGGGTAAGGAAGGACATGATCGACGCGGACGCAGACTTGGGTTGTGCCTTTGGGCGAGGCGGGGACCCGTCCGCAGTAGGAGACTGCACGAGCCCCCCACTGCCGCCGGCGGATTTGGGCACGATGCCACCCTCAAAGTCAAGCGCGAGTGTGAGCGCGTCGGTGAGGTTCTCGTTGAAGAGCAGGCCCTGACGGCGCTCGAGGAGGAACTGGTCAAAGCTATCGACCATTTGACGGTAGCGCTCAAGCTGCCCAACGAGCCCGTGAAAAATGGTGTGTACGACTGGACGCGACTGCTCGTCCATACTCGACGCGGGGAGCGTGTGCGCCTCCGACGCAAGCTTTTCCTCTATCCGGAAGTCGATCGAGCGATCGTCACCGTCATCCTCGTAGGGGAGCGGGTCGTCATCCTGATCGCGATTGCGGGAGAGTGTGGCAGACTCTTTAGGGGCAGAAGTCAGCCAGCCAGCCAACGATCGGTCGGGGCACAGGGCGAGCGTCGCTAGTACACCGGTGAGGGCCATGTTTGTCTCAGGGGTGTTGGAGAAGAACTTCCGTAAGGATTCGAGAACGAGCGAAAGCACTGCGTCGTTCGGGTTAAGGCGGTGTTTTAGCTTCGCCCTGGCCTCGAGGTCAAGATCGAGGCGGAAGCAAGACTGGCTCTGAATAGATAGGAGTGCATCCCGCAAGTAGTGGTCGTACCCTGTGCTGAACGCATCTTCGTTGTGGTTAGGGTCAACGCGAGAAACGAGCGTAAGGTACAGCCCCATCTCGCGCTCGTGGGTCCAGTACGTGGTATCAGGCTGGCTGAAAACAGTTACAGGCAGGCTCTGACGAGCGTCCGGAGCCTTCTTGGTATCTTCGGAACCAGGGTATACGAAGGCCTCTTCGTCGTCCGAGTCGTCTTCTGGAGGCGGGGGTGAGATGTCCTCGATTGCTTCGGCAAGGATGGCGGGTTGAGGGAATGAAGTCGCCTGTGGGTCGGGTATGACAACTAGCAGGCGCTCCACACACAGTGCGCAATATTGGAGGAGAAGCGACTGGAGGAGCTGGAGGGCGGCGGTGGCAGTGGGTTGCGACTTCGATCGAAGGCTGGTGAGGAGGAGGTCCTTGAGGGTGAAGCGTCCCACAGACGTGAAGTAGGTGGATTTTCGACGGGCATCAGGGGCTTCCATCTCGAGCAATGTCATCGCCGTGCTTTTTCGTCGCCTAGCCTTTGCTTTGCGGTTCAGCTCGGCCTGCGACATAGTGCTCGGGGGGAGCTTTCCGCCTAACATGAGCGTAGAATGTGGTCGGTTTCGGGAGTGTGAGAGGTCCTCGACACTGTCTTCGCTCATAAGGAAGTCGATAACTAAATCAGATAGTTGACCATTCTCCAGTGTACGGATCATGACCTCGATGTACGACATGACCGCGACGGCACTGCCATCTGCATCGGAACATTCGAGGATTGAAGGGTAGAGAATGTTTTCTAGGAAGACACGCCGAACGGCGTCCAGTATCGACTGAACGATGGCAGAACCGACCAAGGCGGAGGGGTCGAGGCTGTCGTCACCGGTATCGCGGGGGACGTTGCGCCTGAAGACGTCCTGTAGGAACTCCAGTAATTTCAAGAAATGGTCGAGCCGTAATTTGAAGTCTGGACTTGAAGACTCCTCCACACCCATCGCCCTGCCCCGCTCCCGTTCAGCCTCCAGCTTGTCTTTCTCGTCTTCAGACAATTCTGTTACTGAGTTACCGAGAATCATTGCGGCTCCGGGAGTGGTGTCCGCGGGAACGGGAGGCCGAACTTCGAGTTTTGTCGGCAGCAACGAATAGACGGCTGCGAGACCAGCTGCAAGCACGTCAGAAAAGTCGCCGTCCAGTATGTACTCGGCCAACGCGAGAGCAGCATCCGTGTTGGGGTCGGTATCAGGGGTAGCGAGGGTAGACGAAGACGACCTCAGATCATCCTCCCCAGATTTATGCGAGCCATCCACCGGAGACATGGCGACATCCATGAGGAAGAGCAAGCCTGCACGCGCGAAGTCACCGATTTGGCCTTCTCGGTGCCAGAACCGAAGCAGATAGTTGAAGAGGAGGAACTCGTACTCGGGTTTCTTGGTGGTTGAGGAGCCAAGACCAGAGTTATCAGTATCTTGCGAGGGCGAAGGTGAGGTTGATCGTGGAGGGGCGTTCGCTTCGGGAGCCACTGAATCGATTGGCTGTTCCTCAGGCTTTATGCTCTCATCTTCCTCATCGTCTTCTTCCTCTTCTTCTACGGAGAAGAGGGGTTCAGGTCGATACCATTGTTTGTCGTGAAAGAATATCATGAGCAACTCGCGATATGTCCGAATCCTGCTGCACAAGATGCAGAGCAGATTGACAACTAGTGCGAACAGTGAGCGTTTTGGCGTCAGCGGAACAAGTGCCAAACTTACGGTCTTCTTCGTATTCGGAGGGTTGCGTGCGGCTTGCATTTCCGGCTGCGCCCATCGGTTTATTCCTACCGTCGAGTTGCTCCTGTAGGTCGTCGCCTACGCAATTGCGTAGGAGTCTGAGGACAGCCTTGTGTACCGCCGAATGAACTAGGAATTGCTCGTCCAATAGTACCACCATGTTCTGGACGGCACGGAGTACTTCTGCTTGGATACCAAACGGCCGATCGGACTCGCTGAGCTTAACGAGGGTTCCGAGAACATCTGCATCACAGATGAGACCACAGCACTCCCGCTAGATACTCGAACATACCATTCTTCAACAGGTACTCCAGGCAGGCGCCAGTAGCCCTGGTCGGAGGGGGGGGTTGGGAGCGGAAGCGGGGAATAGGCGGGCGAAGCTCACCCCTCATCCATGCGTGTAGACTCCCATACCAGCGCATCCACCATAGATTGAAGATGCGCAGGTACATCCGTGGACTTGATTCCGCGCGTTAACTGGCGTTCATCGGGGTGCAAAAGGGTGTTCTACGAAAGCCGGTAAGCCGGGAACCACCAAACCATTTGTGTGCCTTCCTCGTACCTTAATCAGCACCCAAGACTTATGGAACTCCTGTGCATGATCGATCTATAGCAGTTCAAAGCCGCGTAAGGCCTCAAGATATCCGACGAGTGTCCCATAATGAGACTCACCTCCGCCTTGGGTGCAGGTTGGGTGCCTGAGCGCAGGAATTTGGAGAAATAGTCCATACGGCCAACCCCAGACTATGCTTGATACCCACAGCCCCTAGAAGACGTGACCTCGAGTATTGAATGTATCCAAGAAGGCGTCGAGCGGTCTCTAGAACGGCGAGCGCAGTGAGAGTCGTCAGTCAACTCGAGAGTCGCGTCCGGCGACTCCATGCGACAAGCGCTATAGTCGCGTTCACGCGCGCCCTCAGAGTCACTGCTTTCCTCCGCACCACGACTGCTCTCGCCTGTCCATGACGCCGGACTGAGAATATCTGAAGGCTACATATGCGTTTTCTCTCTTAGATCGGGAGTCCAGCGTCAGCCGCACACGACTGGCAGCGACGTCAGCCTTTAGAGGCTGACGGAGGCACACTACCGCCTGGAGGTTGGTGCAATACCCTTATATCGATATAACTTATAAAGTCGGCGCGGACGAGCAACTTCCCTTATCATCATCCCACCACTTCCAAAATCTATCAAGGGCCTTACATTCCAGCATGCACGCGAATATCTCTTTGGATGTCTCTGAGGGGCATACACTACCGCTTGGTGACGAGGACTATTCTCAGGCCGACCACTTGGATGCCACGGAACACTCGTTCTTGCTCAATTCTCCCAGCCTTTCATCCTCGCCCCCGACTTCTCTGTCTCCTGTGCTTGTGTTACTGCCTCTACCCTCAGCGGCCCTTCCTGTAGCTCCCCTTGTGGTACCTGAATCCTCTGCGACTTTCTTGACTCCTACCCGCTCTCTGTCCTCCTCAGCCGCAGGGTCTTCTCAGTCTCCTTTTGCGGATCCTACCCCTCGAGACGTCGAGGCCGAGCTCCGGGCCACCGTCGACTCCTTAATCAAGCGCAAAAAGGAAACTCAGCGTGGGCTCATCGACGAAAACCATGGCCTCCGCGAGGAGGTCGCGTTCTTACGAAACACTCTCCGCCTTTCTGCAGCCGAGGTCAAAGACCAACACAGCGTCGATAGCGGCCGCGCAGAACTGGCGGCCGCACTCGCCCAAGAGCGTGCGGACCGTCTGCGTTCAGAGGAGAAGCTCCGCGCTGTGGTCGACTACCTCGCGGAGTAAGTTGCGAGTCTCACTACTCGGCGAGCCACGGTGGAGCAAGCTCTGTTGACCAGTGAGAACGACTGTGAGACGTGGAGAGACAAAACAAGTGCGGTGGTTGCCAGGTGCGAGCTCCTCGAGACGGAGAACCTGAAGGTGAAGTCACTGCTCGGCGTGCTCGCGCGGCAGGCACCTTGGGTTATCCAACAGCAAGTTCAGAGCATGCTTCGCGAAGTCGCGAGGGACCGTGCTAGCCTCAAGAAACTAGAGGAAGCGGATCGGCTGACGGAAAGTAGTCCGATCCCTCGATCTGACGCAAAGGGAACTACAAATGTGAGGGCCATCTTTGGATATCGCATACCTCGCTGATTGAGGTTTTATTCAGTACGACACAAGAGGGGCCAGGTCAAAGACTACCGCTACAAATATCTAACCGAAAATATCACGTTGGATCCCACACAATCGGGTTTGTAGTGTATACACATCTAGATACAAAAACACTGTCGCTACAACAAAGTTGCGGGATAGCATGAACAACATGAATTTGGTGCGAATAGTGTGATCAACTGGCGCATAGAGCGAACAGATCTGAATGATAGCATGATGATTACTACACCCCCGAGATCGTACGCGACCTGCGGGGCTGTTCCCAAGCACCATTGATGCTAACGGCCTGGACGGGTCGCAAGCTCGGTGCCCTGGACCTACGCATCTCTGCCGTAATTCGGGGGTACACCCTGAATGGCGGGTTGTCGCTACGCGGTGAATGCCGTGTTATTCTGAGTGTGTCGATCGTTGCAGAAAGCCCAGCACTCGTGATCGGTACGGTGGAGGAACGTACGGATCCTCGGGCCTGGTCAATAAAAGCCCGCACAGGCCCTGAAACCGGAATAAGTGGTGTATGACCGTTCAGCTGAAAAGTGGCGAGCCAAATGAGTTTCCACTCGCGATGGGTGAGAAGGAGTACTACTCACTCTAGAAACCTCCGGCGTGCCTATATTCCGAGTCACCAGACCCGACGTGAAAAGGTCCTCCGGCACAGGTAAGGATGGATGATTGGACTGCCTGCGAGTGTGAGACCGAGCATATTCATTGAGGTCCTCAGAGAGCTCTAAAGAAGTGCCAGGTGGAGCTCGTAGAGGGGTATCTGGTAGGCCGGCCACACCCGCAGGTTGAGCAGCAGGAGCCATGCCCGACGAGGACACTCCTGCACCGTTGAGGTTGTGTAACGCCTGTGGTGTCGCAAGACCGCGAGCCGACTGTGCTAATAACCGGTGGATACCCTGGAGATTCGAGGATGCGCCGGTTGTTAGCTATATGCGATTGCTCTGATTAAAATTTCATGCCTGCGCCATGCCCCAGTCTGGACCCAGACTCCGAGTTGCGGCCGGTGAGACCGCAACATCGCGCTCCTCCAAATCGTCGATATTACGCAGGGATTCGGGGGGCATATGGCAAACCCGCAACGGAAGGGCGGCGATGGCGTCCACGGCGCCACGTGTATCGACAATGAAAGAGGATCCACTCTCGACTTCTCTGCTTCCAGGGGTCACAAATTCAAGGTGGGTGGGGATTGGACCGTCTTCTTCAGCCACATCATTGGCGAAAAGTTCGTCAAATTCAAAGGAGTTTCCAGACGTAAATGCTTGCAGTTGGGGCTTCAATCCGCGATTTCAGTGGGCAACATGAGACATGACGGTAGCCCATGCTCACCTGAACCAAGAGATCTTCTATACTGGCGGCTGACGAGAGAGACCGGGGGACCCGAAATTTGTCCGTCAAGCCACAGCCACTCCAGAGTAGGCATAGAACCAGGAAGAGTATGAACAATTCAAGGCCTTCTGTGGGTTCATAGGATAGTTCCGGCGGCCCAGAAAAACAGTCCTCATCGTGTGCTGGAGCACCGAAGGTCGTATTGGAAGAACCGCAGAGACCCAAGTTGTTAGCGGGCACATAGCGAGAATTATCCATGTGAATAACTTTTGATATGACAGTGCGTAAGACATGTGGCACGAGTGAAGACAAGTGCAGAGGCGTCCATGAAGAGCTAGAAAACCCCAGCGCAGAACTTGCGAGATAGCCGGAGACAGGCGAGAAGGCACGACCGATGAGGCGGATCTGGGGGATCGCCTGCAAGAGCAGAGTCGCCGTGTAGTGTGGGTTGAGGACAGAGAGCATGAAGAACCCCGCGAAAATGAACGGAAGGAGGAACATCCTGACGCAGGGGACCGCACCGACGTTGGGATGGGGGACGGTGGCCGGGAAGACCTGCGAGGTTCTTATAGTCCTGTGATTCAACCACGAGCAAACAAGAGGCAAACAACCATGGCTGGCCGTGATCGATCGACATCTTCGCGGGGCCGAGTAAGAACATAAGTACTGTCACTACGCCACATACACTAGGTTCGTATGCCTGGTAAAATGCGTGTTAGTGTTCGGAGGTAGTGAAGGCCCAGAAGCGTAAACGCTCACTTCATTTGGAGGAGAGGACCCGAGTGATTCCCTGATTCGGCGGCGACTATTCGGACAGTTCGATGAGACTGGCGTTGTTTCAGTACTACTAGTAGTAAAGGTTGGTCACTTTGCTCAGATGTCCCGATTGCACCGGGAGAGATGCGAATCCTTGTGTGTCAAACGTGTGTTTTGACCCCCACTTTGGGTCCTAAAATTGATACATAACCCCTATCCAAAAGATGGGGCGAGTTCCGCCCGAATGGACGAGGCGAGCCGGACTCGACGATGGACAAGAGCTAAAGTGGATGCCGATGAACGGGGGGCGCTAACACGATCGGAAAGGCAGGTCACGTTCCCGCGACGCGTAGAGGCTTAGCGCCCGGTCAGCCACCGTCGCGGCGGCGCGGGCCACGGCCGCACCCGCCCCTGCCTTCGCTCCTCCACGTCCCCCGTGTCTGCTGGTCGCTGGTTTGGCCTACTCGCCCATGCCCCCGAAACGAAATCGTAGGACGTCGCCCGGTCATACCGGGCTTTCTGCTGGAGAACGCTTGAAACGTGCCAAGCTCACCGGAAACGCTGCTTATTCTGCCTGGGGCTGGGTTGGAACGGAGGTTACGGATATCTCGAACATCACACCAGAACATCGTCTGGCAACTTGCGGTTTCTCCCCAGGCAGTACGCACACCTTGTGCTCCAATAAATATGTAAAGCAAATAGCAACGTCGCCCACCAATCAAGTCAAAGACGATGCTGGATCGTCAGAGCCCGAGGATCTGACAAACGATGTCATCGTTATATCTGAGGACGAAGAGCCGGCGTGCAGCGGGAAAATCTGCAAGAATAATCCATTTTGCTTGAACCATCTCGGGCAAGACAAGTGGGAGAATGCTGGTAAGTATTTTCGGTGGTACTGCGAAGCCGAAGTAAATCTCTGCAGACAAAGCCTACGAGGCATATATTAAGGCGCACGACCTTGGGAATAATCCGAATAATAGTTCGAGGGACTCCATAACGCCAATCGGTCTCAAAGTATGGTATTCTTCTCTAGGTTTGGATCAGTTGTCGTAATCATTTCTACAGAACCTTGGCGCTACATGCTATGCCAATGCCTACTTGCAGGTAAGGTGGCGAATTTCTTCCTACCATGCACCCCTGATGTATCAAATATAGGTTTGGTTCCAGGATACTCTATTCCGCAAAGGGGTGTACCAGTGCCAACCCGCCCAGGATTCGGAGCACACCTTCGAGGTGAATCATTCCCTAGGTATTATCTATACGCGACCCATGGTTTAGTCGTGGTTTCTCTGCATTAGGAGTCTCCTATCTTCCAGCTACAAGTTACGTTCGCTGCCATGCAGCACAGCGCGTTGAATACTTTCAATCCAGTCAAGCTCGTCGAGAGCCTCAAGTTACGCGCTACCGAGCAACAAGACGCTCAGGAGTACGTGGCACTATTTGCGCATCGTGCGAAGGTCCTCATGACGCCGCTCAGATTCTCGAAGCTATTCATGGCGCACCTCGATACGGAGTTCAAGAAGCAGGGCGATCCCGAACTCCAGTCACTTATTATGAACCAGGTATTGTTTTACACGATATCACGACGTACTTGGTCCTGACATTGATGTGCTAATGTGTGTCCAGTTTGAGGGGAAACAGGTTTATAATACCGTTTGTCAAAACTGTCTGCGGCGCTCAGAACGTGATTCCGACTTCCTCGAAATAGAAGTAAACCTCGAGGTCAGTCATACACCGCTCGCGCTCACATAGGTAAATAGTCCGTCAACCCCATCTTTGGCAGAACAATGCTACTCTCGAAGATCGTCTATCTGCCCTCCTCGAGCCAGAGACGTTATCAGGGGATAACAAGTACGTTCGCCGCCGGAAACTAACACTCCGCCGAAATCTAAGCATAACTTGTTCTTGCCAGGTATCTTTGTCAACAGTGTGACAGTCTACAAGACGCCAAGCGATACGTGGAACTGCGTGAACTACCGCCGGTTTTGCACTTCTCTCTGTTGCGATTTGTGTACGACGTCTCAACAATGGAGCGCAAGAAGTCCAAGCAGTCCATCTTGTTCCCAACGTTCGTCGACATGGACCGCTTTATCGGGTCAACGGAGACCCGCAAAAGTTGTAAGAAACAGGCGGCGAAAGAGAGCAAAAACTTGTATCAGCTGCGGGGGATACTACTGCACAAGGGCGGGAGTGCATATCATGGGCATTATGAAGCGCAGGTATTCGATGGGCAGTACGTTGTGGTACTTGTCCCGGCGACCTGATTGGATTTGACTCCGAGCCTGCTAAATAGGAATCAGTCGTGGTATCAATTCAACGACGAGGAGGTCACGAAGATAGAGTCACTCGTTCCGAAACTCGACCCTGGAAAGAAGGGAGGTCGGGGTGCTAAGGATAGCAAGAAGTAGCTTGAGAGGCTCATAGGATGCGTCGTGCGAGAGCTAATATCTTTTCAGGAGGAACAACACTGCTACAACGAGGCCTCACGCACCCCCAAAGAAGCGGCGGCGAATAGCGGATAGCGACAGCGAGATCGAGATTATTGAGTACGCAATACACGGCGTGAGCCCATATGTTTCAACCCGTCTTAACGACCTGTTTCTCAGGAACCCTTCGCAGTCACAAGAGAGCGAGCAGTCGTCCTCGTCGCAGGGCCCGGAGTAAGCAATACGTGGATCGCTACAATGCAAACCCCGATTAACGTGTGTCGTGCTACAGATATATCTCTTCCAAGGATGCTTATATGCTTGTCTATGCCAGGGTGTATCAAGATTGCTCCCCACCCGGGCCGGTCGAGAAAGCGAATGGGGATGCGGGATCCTCCGCGCCTCCGGTTGTCTACCCAGTAACCGTTCCTCCGCCGAAAGCTCTCGACGTCGTGCAACGTATGAACGCTGCGCATAAGGGCTCGTGCGAAGAATATGTGCAACGGTAAGTTCGGAATCCACTGTGATTCCGAGTGCACACTAAGGGTTCAATTTTCCGACGCAGAGAAAAAAGCTCTAGAGCAAGGTTCGACCAGATACGGCACACCGTCATGAATATCTACCAAGGCTGGAACCTTTCTTCGCGGCAACAGGTATGCTTCTGTGCCTTCAATACTGACAGACCCTCACCAGGTGGTAGGACGCTGTTGTGGCGAGCCGTCAAAGCCTAGAGTCATGGATCTCGCGTCACATCACCAAACCAAAGACACCGAAGACTACACCTGCTCCTGCAGTGGGCGATACCATCACCGGCGAGGAAGCTGCTGTGACTTCGACGGAAGAGTCGGCCCAGGCGGTACTCTCTATTTCAGAGGTGGTTTGCATTCACGGGAAGCTTGATCCCAATAGTGCAAGTGACATGAAGGTCATCCGGGCGGTGAGACTTAATGATCCCTATAATCCTATGTTAGTTCTGACTTGTACATTCCAGGCAGCATGCGCGCGCATTGTGGAGGAGGACCGGTGTATCCTGGCACCTAAACTCACGCCCGCAGACGTTTGCGCGCGCTGCGTAGAACGGATGTTCGAAGGTATGTCCGACACTCGTCCATATGATTTCTCTTCCGCTGAACTATGTCCCTAGAGAAGCTCTATCAGATCGAGCATCCACGGTTGGTTTCGCAATTTGACGACGTCGCTGCCGTCGAAGACCATGAGGATGGCTATTACATATCAAAGAACTGGCTCAGAGGTATGCGCCGATGGATCACCTCACATTCCGCTCCTAATTTGAGTCAGATTGGCGGTTGGCGAAGCCCAAAATGCACATGGATGGTCAGCCAGACCCTCCGCCAGACGCCGAGGAGTACTTGCGCGACGTTGTTTGCGAACACGGGGCTTTGGTCACGAACGTCGCCGCTAGACGGCGGATATCCCCGGAGGTTGGTCTCTTTATTCTTTGTTTCTGCATGACGAACTTTATGCTCCAGCCCCAAATTAGGCATATACGCTCCTACGTGAAGTCTTTCCGAGTTGGAGTCCATTCTCTACCTCTGCAGAGCCGTGCTCGGTGTGTGAAATGCTTCTCCACAACTCCCGAGGAGACAAGCGGGAATATCGCAAGCAAGCGGAAGAGGAAAAGGTAGTTACTTCGCTGTGTTCGCGTGTTGCTCTCGTGCACTAATTCGTTTTGGCGGGCAGGCGAAATTGAGGCACATGCACGACAATGCGTTGAACGGGAATACAGCGCTGCTTGAGGATGTTCCCTGTGCCATCGTGCCATCGCAGTTCGTGCGCTCGTGGAGACAGTGGGTAATGCGACCGGGCGATGTACCTCGTCCTGCGACCGTGGACAACTCGCAATTCATATGCGCACATGGATTGCTCGCGTTCAACCCGAACGAGAGCGGAGACCTAGATTCTTCAATGACGGTCATTAAAAGAAGCGACTGGGATGTCCTAGCGGATTTGTAAGTCTGGCCACGGACCACGGAACGGATCACAGGAGGGGCTTCTGACGCATTCCCAGGTATCCTGGTGGGCCGCTCATTGCCGTCGAGAACTCGGGTGGCAAGTATACACACGAACGGCAAGTGTGTGCAGATTGTCGTTTCCGGAGGTGCGTGATCCCTATTCAAACACCCCCTATTCCCCGATGCTATCCCATCTGACCCCTGGGTGCACAGGCGCACGACTTTTGACATGACCGAGATCACGATCCGCGTTCTCGGTCCCAACGATCCAGCCCCCACACCGCAGACGTACAACGAAGAGCCCGCTCAGCCCGCTCAGTCGACTCAAACTACGTTGTTGACGTACAGCAAGCGACAAACCGAAGGTTATCGCAAGTCGAGGCGTATTCGACAGGTCAGGGAGCATGGCAAGCGCCGTAAAGTCACTATCACCAAAGCTATGACTGTGAAGGACTTGAAGGTCATGGTACGCCCTGATCGGATGCACTGCGCTTGTAAACCTCTCATGTGTTATGTTTGTTTTTTCGCCAGCTAGACGGCGAGCTCGCGATCCCAGTCATCTCTCAGCGGCTATTTCACCGCGGGCACGAACTCGACGATAGCTCCGCGACTATGCTCTCTCTGGGGATACTCTCAAATGACTTGTTGGACCTTAAACAGGTAGACGAGGACGTGATCCTACTTTCAGACACGGACGTGGAAGGGGACAGCCGGAACACGGGGTCCAAGAAGCGGACGGAAGGCCAGGCGTTCGATGGGACGCTACTCGGCGGAGGAAGCTCGTTTGGGCCCTCTTCGGTACCACCCTCGTCAAGCCCGTCCGTAGCAGGGCCCATCGCATGCCCCGCGTGTACGTACGAGAACGAGCCTGCAGAGGTGGCATGTGCGATGTGCGAAACCCGTCTCCCTAATGCATAATTTCGAAAGTATCGGCCATCAACTCATGCTCCGTCAGAACACGCACGCGAGCTCACACGATGCACCCCGCAGCCCAGCGCGACAGTATTGCGTCTCTCTTTCCTTGGAAAGAGGCCCCGGCGACTCGTCTGACTCACGACTATAGACATGTTGTGCCAGTGTTCAAACAGAGCATAGTTTGCGCGCCCCGGAATGAAAAAACCGGAGCGGCGAATCATCAGGGCCGAAGCCTTGTGCGGTGGCCTTCACCAGCTTTAGAAGGAAATGCCCGGTGATGTATATTATCACAGAGCAAGACGCAAGACGAATCAGGCGCACGTTAGAGAAGTTAGATGTAACGAGTCGGGTCTGGAGTACCAGTACGTCAACGTTCAACGTCCAAAGGCGGACTTTCCATCGCGTCATGTCCAGGGCTCATGCAGGGAGCCAGGCCGGTTCTATTGTCCTAATGTGCTACGTTAGCCTTTGAACACCCGCTATATATATTGGTCCCGCGAAACGTATGTGAACGAGATCTTAGGGGGGAGGACTCGGCGCAATCCCGTGGCACTGACCCACATCCCGCTCCCCTTCAATCCCTTCAAGACTTACAACACTCTGCATTGCGTTTTTGTAACATGATTCATATGCGGGCGATACCCAGACCCCGCCAAGTCTCACGGCGCGTTAGCACCCTCGAAGGAGATTGCCTAGCCAAACAAATGGGGCTCACCAGCAGCCCTGAAGGCAAAGACCTATACTACGATATACTCGTAAGATACCCCAATTCCAGGTATTGATGTCTAGTTCACTACGCTTACTAAAAGCCCGTCCAGCATACCGTGGGCTCACTTTGCGAGCGTTATTTTCCGCACGACCAAAGGTTTGAGCCTAGGAGTGAGTCCAGGCGCATTCTGATCCGAAAGGTCACTATGGAACGTCTGGATGTCGTGTAAGACGTGCTGATACTCCTTCAGGCCATCCACAAGCACCCAATCCTAGCGACCTACGCCAATGCTTGGCCGATCGCAAACATGTTGACCATGCACCGTCAGTTTCGGCGGCGTGGTAGTCGCATTGGGATCACGAATAGGAGGTCAACGAATACGGTAGGCGCATTAGTTTAGGTCTTCATTACTGCCATCGGTCTAACTCGCGCCCACAGCCTGTGCATCGAGAGTGTCGTGCAAAGAGACCCCCCCGATCTTGTGGGAATCCTATCAAGCGCACACGTCCCAGTAGCACACAACCTACCAAAACATCTGATCAATGCCCGACCCAGACAGTAGGTATTAGACGTGACGTCACCCTCTTAAGGGATACTTGACCTGTTTCGAATGCCTGATTGATTCCATCCATCTTGTCTTAGCCCGACGGCTTTAGCGGATTCGCGATGGAACTTCCAAGTCTGTCTGAACCGGGCCATCTCATCCAAGTATTCTTGCGCGCTCTTCCCCAAGATCTGAGCTCGCTGTTGCCCGTGTTCGTCGAATATGGGATCACAGACGAAGCTTCCATGCGCGGAGTACTGCGTATGGTTGGCTGGCGCCGCTGGCTATACGGCTGGGTTCGGGAGGGTCGGCTCACCGAGCTTCAGTTCAAGATGATAAGTGATGGATTCGAAACGCTCTTGTAGATGTTGGAGGGTGCACTATGAACGTACCAACGTGCACAACGAACACGATGGTATGATATGCTAAGTTTCATCCATTGTATCCGTTTCGTCTCGGCCACACTAGAGGAAGCGTACAAAAGCATAGCTTCGCGATTAAAAGCAATACTCGTACACAAGATACTGTACAACAAGTAGCGGTATATCTCGTCAACAGAAGCGATCACTGCGGCAAGGCATGAGATACGACATCGCGGAGTGAGCAGCGTTCATACCTCTTGAGCTTCGCCCGGCGATCGAGAAGTGCCTCTGCAAGCCGCCCATCCTTTTTTGCCTTCTTAAGCTGCAGAACGAGGGTGAGCCCAACGAGTAGCAATTCTGATATAAATTTCAGACCTCTTGTTTGTCTCCTGTAGACACCACCGATCGTCCTGCACCCCATGCCTGGTATATCTTACTAGAGGTAAAGGCGTCGGCACACATACCAGAGCAAGAAAGTCTCGACCTACTTCGTAATGGCTTCATCCACTGACGATAAGTCAGTTAAGCCCTCCGTCCTTTTCTTTTCCTCCTCGTGGGCCTCTCTCTTATATTTGTTCTGGATTTTGACCCAGAATCGCTCCCGAAAGCCGACCTCTTCGCTATCCCCACGCAATGCAAGCTGGCCGCCAGCGACTTCGTCTACGCCAAGATACTTTTCGTACACGTTTTGAAAGGCTACCATGCCATCAGGGAACACGACAGGCGTCCACTCCTCCTGAGGCCCGCGCGCCTCTCGGTCGGCAGAAACGAGGCCATGCTTGTCGCATGAAATAAACTTGCCTTCGCCTACGCCCGTGCGCAGGTTAATCGTCGACGCGCCGGCAACACGAGTGACAACCCAGACCTGAGAGACTTCTGCTGGTGTGCGTTCCTTGACGCTGGGGGACTCGACATCCTCTGATTTATCCTTGTCGGCAGACTGGAGGACTATACGTCCACGTGTGGAGTCGTACGTGATGCATACTAGTGCGGGATCGGAGGGGTGGAAGATGAATGTTGGACCACGAATCTCATTCGCATTCTCCGGGAGAACCCATGTTTCAGGGGCATCGTCGCTGTCCTCCTTGAGCCTACGCCGACTTGGGCCCTCCTCGTTGTCTTCGTGCTTGCGTTTCTTCTTCGTCTTTTCGCCTTTGAATTTGAGCTTCGTTGGTCGTGTCTTTTCGCTAGACATAGTTGTAATGCAATGCCCCGAATGTTATGACCTTCCTCTAAGAAAGTGGGTGATGAACAGTGAGCAACAAGTATTCTGAAGACGTCGAGGCCGGGATGGCTGTAGCAATGAAGTCACCGCGTTCGGCGCTTCTTTCACCATTGGTGACATCGTAACTCTTCGTTACTCACCGTTCTTCGTGACAGAGTCTCGTTACGCGTGACTACAGTGCGCCCGCGCCTAGCGTTGGGGGGGAAAATCTGCCATCGTCACCGCCGACATCCTCAAGACCCTCAAGATGAAGTTCAACGCTGGTCAGTACATCCCCGTTACAGACAGAAACGCTGTCCAGATGCTGTGGAGAGATTTTGTGGCGGAAGGAGAGGTGGAAATGGGTGGATTGGGAGAACGCGTTATGGATGTGGTGTGTACGGTCGGTTCGATGTACTGACGGATATCCCCCACCCTGTACAGACGTCTCTTCCTCTCGCCGCAAGTCGCGCAAGGCGCACTTCTCGGCCCCCTCCTCTGTGAGGCGCAAGATCATGTCCTCTTCGCTCTCCAAGGAGCTCCGCGGCAAGTACAACGTACGTCCCAAACCGTCGGCAGGTCTGTGCAGGAGCAGCTCGTAACAACGCTATCAATAGACGCGGTCAATACCCATCCGCAAGGATGACGAGGTCCGGATCGTTCGGGGCAAGTACAAGGGTCGTGAGGGCAAGGTGACCCAGGTCTACCGCAAGAAGTGGGTCATCCACGTCGACCGTGTCCAGCGCGACAAGTCGAACGGCGCGTCCGTCCCCATTGGCATTCACCCCAGCAAAGTTGTTGTGATCAACTTGAAGTTGGACAAGGACAGGTGAGCAGCCGTTCCCGATCGAGGTTGACGCTTGTTGGCTCAACGGAACGCTAGGCGGGCAATCCTCGACCGCAAGGACAGGAAGAAGAGCACGAAGACGGGTGAGGACGTCGAGATGGTCGACGTATGTGCTTTCCTCCGCTTCACGCCTTCTTTATCTGACAACATTCCAGTAATTTTCTCGGCTTCCCTTGTGCTTTGTTTTCCTTGGCTCTCCCTGCATCGTCTCTGCAAAATATCGCATGTATGTATGCCGCTACGCACATGTTTATGCTACATGGGCCTCAGGCCGCCCCCGTCGCACTGGCAGTATTGGAGTGCTGCAGAAAATCGGGGGCTTCTGCCAAATGATTGACACGGTCGTGCATTTGTATTGTACATGGAGATGGGTATCACATTCGATGACGACAGGGGGTGTGAAAGGACAATGTGCCACATGCATTCTCAGAAGATGACGTCCTCGTCCTTGCTCCCCAATAGATCGCCCCCTCCGCCGGCAAGGTCGGGAGGCGATTCCGTGATCTCTGCCTCATCCTGCAGTTTCTTGAGGGCATCTGCTGCCTCGGCGTCCCGCTTCTTCTTTCCTTGCACCTTCTTCAACCTGTGGCAGTCCATAATAGCGTCGCACGACTCCGTGTCAAACGAATGTGTACCCACCGGAAGAACTCTTCTCTGTCCATTTCGTCTAGCTCGCTCGTAATATACTTGATAGTGTTCTCTAGCCGAGGAATCACGACGTGCTCAATAGCATTCACTCGGCGGTTGGTCGCCCGAATGACCTCATCGAGGATCATGAAAGCTGTCTGCAAGGATGCGAGATCCACGAGCGTCTCGACGGCCTTGGCGTACACTTCCTTTGCACGGAGGACCTGCTGACCTCCACGACCGAGACCCGTGAGGTTGAAGTCTGGCGGAGGGAAGCTGTATGAGATTGAGATCATTGTAGGGCGATTATGGCACGCACCGGACCCCGGTACCCTGTCAACCTCGAACGCGGGAAGGACAACGCCAGACACGTTCTCCTGCTTCGCCTTGACCTTGAACGATGCGGATTTTGCCTGCTCCTGTACGAGGTATGAAATGTCGCCGGTTGCGTACGTGACCTCTGCGAGCGAGAACGACGCGAGCTGCATAACCCGACCCATCTTCCGCTTCGCCTAATGAACTGCGTCAGAGGGTCAACCACCAATTCCAGCATGTGTTAGTACCTCGTCTACTCTGCGGAGAATGGCCCTAAAACGGGTTGTGAGGGCATCGCGCTTCTTCGCGAGGAGCGAATGGCCAGTTTGTGCCCCCTTCAGACGAAGCTTCGTATTGGTCAGAGCCATCCGCGTGGGGAAGATGTTTTCTCTGGGCCCGGCTCCCGACATAATTGAATAAGCAGTTCTAGAGGCAAGTGCAACGACTAGATCTGTGACCGGCTGCTAAGACTTGAAGGAGGCCAAAGTGCGGTGAGTGATAGTGAAGCAGTAACGATGAAGCGGAACGGTTGTCTAGCGCCGAAGTTACTGTTTTGGAATCCCATGTCCTAACCGCTACTATGGCGCTAACGACTTGGACGCAGGTTGAATGGGATCCTCAACGTCCTCTAGGTTTACCGAAATGAAATCCCACCGACCTCCTACTTATATCCCCCGGCTGGCCGTCGGTCTTATTCAGCTCCCACGCCCGCCGCCTCGTTCACTTCACCGTGCTCCTCCCGTTTTCACCATCCCCTCGCGGCCGCTCTGATCAGCTTTGGATATACCATAGCCACATATTCCCCACTGATAATTACTACTGATGGCACACGGCCAAGACCACAACATAGGTGTACATCCTATTCCCCGGCCGATCAAAATCTCGCATGCTATATCTCCAATATTGCGAAAACCAGGCTCTCTTGCATCCCAAATGCGGCTTGACGATTCATTCAGCAACTTGAGGGTTTATTGCAACATTGTGGCCAGTCATTCCTGATAACTGATCGACTGTCCCGAGATCTTATTAAAATGACTGTTTAGACTACAATCGGGGCCCTTGCCGACAAGCATAAGCGTTTATTCGATGAAGAAGGTGTAACGGGGCGGTCCATGGCATGGGAGGGCTTCATGGAAATGGTCGGTGGTCCTCCATGAAGGCATATCATCTGATTCTCATGGCTTCGGTGCTGATTGGGGTCGCCTCTGGTGGGGCTTTTGGCAGGTCCGCCATCAGCTCCCAATCATCAATTCATATGAGGATGCATGGCCTGTCATAGATCTCGTCCGGGAGCATCGACACAGGACAAAGCAGACAAGCAGTAGTGGCCTTCAACACTTCAACCGCAAGGTAGGCACCATCGCTAGTCCTGCCCAAAATAAGTATCAAGGTCGGCATTGAATCTGATCTCATAGCATGGGCGACGGTTGGGCGTAGACTCTGTGTCTGCCGCCCCGCTCAATACTACAACATCCACAGGGATGAATCACCAATCTCAGCTCGATGCACTACCTGCTTCCTTGCCCACTAGACGCTACCGTAGCGACCGTGGTTTGTGCAGTACAGCGGCCACATGCCCAGCTGGGCCCTCCAGCACCTCGGGTCCGGTTTGTGTTCATTTGCTTGTTTACTGCAGTCTGTTGATGGTGTGCTAACCACAATTGGACTACAGGACACGCATGGACCTAGTGTTCAGCCTGAGCAGGGCCGGCACACAGAGGCCCCTCCTCGCCGAGAGAATGACAGTGGAATCCGTGCCTCAGTTTCCGTTCCCGCCACCGATGGACCCGTGGTTGCATTCCTAGGCTCGCTTTGCCCAGACCAGAGCGCTCTGCTCCCGGTTTTCCTTGCGGCGGGCATTGCGGACGGGGCGGCATTGAATGGGGTGGCACGGATGGAGGGTCGCAACAAGTGGCTTTACAGCCTGGTGAGGGAAGGAACCCTCACCGAACTACAGTTCATTGCTGTCGTGGCTGGGCTCGATAAGATGAGGTCGGGCTGATTTGATGTTCATCGACTACAGATTTTGGTCTTGGTCAAGGATGGCAGCGGAAAGCTCCTTGTGTGATGCTTTGGGTCTCACGTATTTGAATGTATTATCACAAACCTTGTATCTTGTAACGTTCGAGTGTGTGTATACTACGCATGTATCTTGAATCCTAAAAATCTTCTTGACGTCTACCACACGTTTGTGAGGAGCAAAGCGCCGGTAGACGGGCCAGTGGCGACGGTTTTGATAAATGATCTATGTAGTTACTGTGGAGTAACTCAATAGTTCGAATAGACACCCTTCGTGTATTGCTGGCGCCTCGCGTTGGGCATTACTAAAGGGCAACAGACTCCATCGCGCGACCCCACAGTGGTGGGTAAGAGAAAAACGAAATCCTAGTCATTCATCGGGGAGACGCATACAGACGATCAAGCAATTGTATATTTCCCGTAGTTCTTGTCTGGATCGTAAACCTACTCGCAGGGTTGAATGAATGAGGGGAGGCGATCGGCCGACGGAAATTACGCACCTCCCAACGAGATGCGGGGAATATATGTTTGTTGCGCTGGTACCAGCTACGTTCGACGACCTTACCCGCATGCGACTCGTCTTTCTCGACGGTCGCATCCGCTAGTAGACGCACGTCGTCGTGGACGTCGAAGTTGAACAATGGTCCTGACTTGCCACGCGCCTTGTTCACGATGAAATCGTAGAACGTGTAGTGCTACGCATTACGGTCAGCATCGCCATAACTGCAGTGGGAACCGTCAGGACACACATGAGGGATGATGAGGTCCTCCTGTGGGATCCGTCAGCGATAGACTAAACGGCGGTGGAGCTCAAAAGCACCTTGATATACATCAAGTTGTCGACACCAATGCCCCGCAGTTCGGGGAACTGTTGTCGGCACTTCTCGAGAAACGTAGAGATGGAGTCGCCCTTCTTGCACTAGGTGATGCGGACGAGCATTCCACATGCGTGTATCTACGTGGTCAGGCCCGCCGGGAACGAACCTGCTCAGAGTAGACTTACCGTGACGCTCTTGCGGTGGCCGCTGCCGTCCCAGTAAGAGTAGACGATTTCAACCTCCTCGTTCTTGAGCTCTTCTTGTTTGCGGAGCCACTCCTGCCGCAAGGCCTCCCGCTCCCGCCGTTCGGCTTCTTCGCGCTCTCGGTCGGGCAGGAAGGACGTGTCCACCTCAGGGTTTTTACGCGACTTGGCCTTCTTGACCGGCCGCTCCCCGTTCGTCTCGCTGCCCAGCGACACAGACGCACTCTCCTCGCCCTCATCATCGTCGAGCGCAAACGACAGCGTCGCCTTGTTCGCCTTCTTGCGCTTCTTCACCTTCTTTTCCTCTCTAAACGGGTTCTCCACACAAAGTAAGCGACCGCCCACTGGCAGACGGAACACGCACGGCGAAGTCGCGCGGTCTTTCGAAAGACAAAAAGAACGTCGCGACATACTTGAGCTCGTTCGTCCGCGCCGCCTCACGCGCCTTGGCCTCCTCGAGCTCCTTCCTGCGCTGCTGGAAGTCCTCGAGCCGCACGAGACCGACGGTGCTGTGCTTCAGCGAGTCCTCCATGGAGTCATTCTGCCCCACGAAACGGTTCGCAGACGGGCGGGCTTTCTCCGTCTCCTGGATGAGCGTCTGCTTCTGCCGCTCAAACTCTTCGCGCATCTGGTTGCGCTGCTTGGTGAGGAGCTCCTCGCGGTTGCCTTCGGCCTTGCTGGACGCCATGGTGGCTGTCGGGTGACAAGAACGGATGCACAACAGGCGCCCACAAGGTTCACAGGTGTGTGGGCGTCTACGATGAGTGTTCCTTCACCACTGCTGCCACCACTTACGCTTTCTGCCAGGACCTACACTTCGCCATGCACATCCTCGGCGTACTCCTCCCCGACAACCAGCTCGTCAAGGTGCTCTATAAACCATGTGAATGCCCGTGCACTCCGCTAACAAACGACACAGCACGCCCTGACGCACTTCTACGGCATCGGGCACAAAACCGCCTCCCGCCTCTGCGCCCGCGTGCAAATCCACGACCGCTGCCGCATCCGGAGTCTGAACCAGGGCCAAGTCACCGCCCTCACCGCCTTCCTCTCCTCGCCCGCCAACTCCCCGCCCGTGTCCGCGCAACCACTCGCCGCGCCCGGCTACGTGCCCCCGCCGCTCTCGCAGCAGCCCGGCGCCCCAAATACAAATGCCAGCACGAGTGCGAGTGCGAGCACGAGCACGAGCACGCAGGAGCCCGTCGACCGCCTGCGGGAGATCAAGATCGAGTCGGACCTGCGCAGGCAGATGCGCGAGAACATCGCGCACCAGCGCATGATCGGCAGCTACGTCGGGCGGCGGCACGCGATGCACCTCCCCGTGCGCGGCCAGAACACGCAGAGCAACGCGCGCACGGCGCGCAAGCTCAACCGCGTCGAGCGGTACAACTAGTGGGCACGGGCGTGTTGCGGCTTCTGGTTGGTGGTTGTGGTGGCGGTGGTTTTGGTGGAGGGTGCGGGTGGAGGTGAGTTGCTTTTTCGCCGCGAAGGCGTGTAGCTCCGCTGACCGATCGTCCCAAGCATAGTGTAGCTGCCCTATCCCCCGGACCCAGTCTAGACGGGCTCCTATACACAGCCTCGCAACCTCGCGGTGGAAAGGGGGAAAGGTGAGGGAGAGGAAGGGAAGCTTGCGCCTCCGCGGCGTGCTGTCAGGTCGGCGCCAGGCGCATACATTTCTGAAACTATCGTACATCCCATACTCCCGGGTCCGAGTATCTAGTCGTCTCCTACAGGCACCTCTTCTTCCAAATACTTCACGAGCGTCACGCGGATCTCGGTCGCCTCGTCTCCGCGCAGGACGTCTGCGACGAAGGCGGCCTGCACCTGCATCTGGACCTGTGTCCGAGCGCGCGAGGAGACGCGGACACGGGGGCAGGTGGGCGGTGAACAAGTGAATCGGTGGATCGGTAGATAGGCGTGAGCATGAGTGCAGAAAGCGTCCGTCAGCCCTCCAGCCGCCCATACGATCAGCGGCAGACCCTCACCATCTCCAGCGCGCCCCTGATAACGCCGCAGAGGACGTTGCTGAACCACAGGCCGCCCTCGAGGGCCTCCTCGGGCAGCTCCACGAACTCGGCCAGCGGGTTCTCGTCGAGCTGGAGCGTGAACGACGCCCCGGGGGCGTTGGCGGCCTGCTGCGCGGGCGGCGGCGGGGGCATGCTCGTCCGCGTCGGCGAGGACGCGAGCGGCTGCGCGCCGTGCGTGACGGTGGGCGTGATGTTGAGGAACGACTTGAACCCGACCTGCGTGCGTGTGCGCGCCACACACGCGTCCGTCAGCGCGCCGGGGCAGAGACCGGGAGGCTCGATGTGCGAGGTGCGAGGTGCGGGGTGCGAGGAGACGGACGGGGGACGCACCTTGGCCACGACCTCGCCGACCTCGCGAAAGTCGGCGCAGCGCCCGAGGCTGCTGCGCGCGAGAAAGTCCTCGATGAGGCGGGTGCCGATGTTGTAGCCCATCTTCTCGAGCTGCTTGTTCACCTCGGCGTAGTCCTCGTAGTCCTGGATGAGCTGCACGACGAGCGCGCCGTACGTCAACGCGAACAGCTCTGCGTTCTAGATGCACCGGGGGCGTGTCAGGAGCGCGCCGCGATGACGAGGAGAGCGGCGGCAGGGGAGGGGGAGGGGGAGGGGGACGTGTGGGGGCTGCGGCTCCTCACGATTTTCTCGGTGCGACCTTTCCACAGGTCCTCTCCGACGGCCTTGTACTGCTTGCTCGTGGTCGCCATTGCGCGATGCGACGGGGAAACTGAGACTGAGAGGCGGGACGGGGGGTAGGGCGGCCGAGACCGTTCCACAGAGAGACAGGTGCACCACGGTGCACAGACGACGACCGTGGTCGAAGTCCCGAAGCCCTTACTGAGCGCGGCGGAGCGCTCGATGCTCCCTAAACAGGCAAGTGCTCACGCTAGATGCCACAATGGGCGCTAATCTGTCGCATAGGGCGGACGACCCTGAGCGGGAGGAGGGGGATGGCGTCTTTCGCGCGCGTTCCGTCGATTGTATAATCGTAACCTAGCTATAGTAACGGGATGCCAAGGGTCAGGGCGTCGTCGACCGCCGGCGCGGGTCCGAGAACGTCGGTGTATTAAAAGGAAGAATGCGGCGAATTAGGACGGGCGCGAATTTGACGATGCCACACTGCGGCGTCATGCATCATGCGTCTTTGTCAAGCAGAGTGCAAAGTGTGCACCGGATGCACAAGGTTCTCGGGGCAAGGTTCAAACTTGGGGATGGAGTTTCGCCGCGGAGGGGGCGAGCGCAGGTTCGGAAGGGTACGTGCAAGAAGGCGGGCGGAATGGTTTATCGCTGCTAAGATGCAGAGGACGGAACCGCGGAGGCGCGGAAACTATGCCGCTTGTGACCATGTACTCTCACAGGTGATCCACGCGGAAGCAAGACGTCAACGCTGATGGCGTAAACGTCGGTGACGGACGGTCGGAGAAATGCATTGGGAAGTCTCACAGGAGGACCGGCAATGGACGGACAGCGAGAGGGTGAAGGTAGGGCGGAGTGGGAGAAGCAGGGGGTACCGCCGCCGGAAGGAGGAGAAGGCGGGGATGGGGAGAGGACGTGGAGGAGGGCTGGGAGCGGGAGATCCTCGCGGACTTTGTGGCGAGGTAAAGAGGACGCAGGTGACGAGAAGGGAAGAGCGAGAACGGATGGGAGAGGTCGAGGGAGGGGCATATGACCGAGCGGATTAGTATCGTGGCAGATCAGGCGCAGAGGGCGGAGAGCGATCCTGACGATCCGACGGATTGAGTAAGGTCGATGGTGCGGATATGGGCCACAGCGTGCAAGGACGAACGCGCCTGATGTAGGCGGACGGTAGGTCGTGCACGGTGCTGCCGGGCGCGGGCGCGGACTGGAGAGAGGAATGAGTAGGATATTACCGCATGAGTTGTCGTGTGGGCAGAGAGTACACCGCCTCGGTGGGGAAGCGGGCGGAGCGTCGGACGGGAGGCCTGGGACGCGAGGTAAAAGTTTAAGTTGCAAAAAGAATTACCGGAAGGAGAGGATGCGCGGGACGGGTGAGGCGATGGAGAGAGGGTGTGGCAAATGGGGAGGGAAGGAGGAGGAGGAATTTGTAGAGCGATAGATAGGGCTGGATGGCGATAGGAGGGGCGATTGATGGGAGACAGGCGCGGGGGATGCGGAGGCGGCGGCGGAGGGTCTCGGTCGCTGTCACTAGTACTGTCAGGCCTCGGTGCAGAGGCGTCGGGGTGTTGTGGTGTGTTTGGCGGGCTGCGGGATGGCGGGCGCCTGTGTGAAGTGAGACGGCGAGAAGGCTGTGGCCGCGCACGAGCGAGCGAGCGATTCAGAGCGCTGTCCGCGTCCGCGTCTGCTGTGTCTGCGCCTGCGTCTGCGTCTGCGATCCTCCTTCCTGCGCCGTGCTTCTCTGCTGCCCGCCTGTCCAGCTCTAGGCCCTCCCCAGCCCTGCCCTCTCCTCCCGTCCTCCGCCCCGGCTCTCTCTCCTCCTCCTTGCATGCCGCCTCTCGCTGCCCGCCTGCCCCCCGAGCCACACTCCAGCTCTTGTTCTCCCTCCGCCCACACTCCCCTTCTTCGCCCTCTCTCCTCTGCCCAGGCCGCCCGGTCTTGCCCCCAGGTCTTGCGCATCCCTGCACAATCGTACGCATTGCTTTCTCCTCCTCTCCCCCGCGCCCTGTCTTATATGCATGTCTGCCGTGCCTCTCAGAGCAAGTCCCGTCCTTCTTTAGTCGCGATTGGTCAGCATTATTCCTCCTCCCGACCCGCTTCCTCCCTTCATTCATCTCCCCCGCCGATTGCTCCAGGATAGTTCGCGGCGTTCCGTGATCGCCCTCCCCCACTCCCGGCCATGTCTTCCATGCAGGAGATCCAGTCCACCTCCCCCGTCCCCGTCGACCCACAACACTTCCAACAGCAGTTCCAGCCAAACGACGTCCAGCCGTCCTTTCCTTCCATCGTCCCGCCCTCCCACCCAGACCCTTCCCTCGCTGACCCCGCCGTCCATATGCACGTCGCCATGCCCTCCCTTTTCGCCCAGCACGTCGATCCCGCCGCCGCCGTCCCAATGGCCATCCACCTCTCCATGCAGTCCCTCCCGTCTTCCTCGGAGGACCTCTCCTCCGCCATGGACGTACTGACAGGCCCTCCCCCTTCCCAGTCCGCGTCCCCTGGCGTCATTCCGGACCTCCCTTCCCAGTCCTCCCTCTACGGCATGGACCCCCGCCTTACCAGCATCGATCCAGTCGATCCATCACACCCGCTTCTCTCCTCTCCGAGCGCGGCTTCGGCGTCTACCAATGCTTCGCACGCTTCCTCTCCCGCTTTGACTGGCGTAACACCGTCATACTCCGCCGGTTCCTCTTCCTTGGCATCGGCACTAGATGGTATGGGTGTCGCCCGCAGTCGCTCGGCTTCCTCAGCCTCTCCTGCAAATTTGACCGGTTCGAGTTCAGACCTCGGCTTCCCGTCTAGTGGGAGCGTTCCCCCAACAAGTGCCCACGAAGCCGGCTTCCAGTTCCCACCGCCCGGATTCGAGAACCCCTTGCAGACGAACAATGACAGCATGCAAGAAGTGCCCGGAGGGGCACACCTTCTCGTCCTCGGCGACATGCTGAAAAAGTGCGTCCATCCTCTTTTCCGCCCTATCGGTGTCTGACGGCGCCCCTGCCTCGGTACCCCGTTCCCTTTCAGCATTGCGCGAACCGCAAGCACAGGCAGCGAAGCGTGCCACATGGGCCAGAGCGGCGACGCTCGCGAGATCGTGACGCTGCTGAAGAAAAACGTACTGCTCGTCGCTGAACTCGTGGCTGCCATGCAGCTCGACGATGGATCTGGCGGTCCTTCTTCTCAGCCCTCCGCGGGATCAAGTCCTTCGACTACTGGCGTTGCGCCCCCTGTGGCTGCGCCTGTGCCGACCAGCATGAACGTCGAGCCGTCGTCAGCTAAGCGGCAGCAGTCGCCTCCACAGCCCAGCGGCCTCACCCCCACCGGCTCCGCAGACTCGATATCAGACGGGTCCGAGCTGTCGCGCAAGCGGTGCGCCTCGTCCGTCGCCGGGGACCGCGTGGTCAAGTCGATGAAGCTCGAGCCCCCAGAAGACACTTCAGCGACTTTGATTCCGCCGTCGACGGCCGTGCCGCCATCCATGTTGCCGCCGACCAACTTTTCATATACGTACCCTATGTCCTCCGTCCCGCCCTCGCTGGCCTCCGTGGCAGAGATGTCAGCAGTCCCTCCACCCCTACCTTCCGCGTTGTCAAGCTCACGACCACCAAGCTCCGCTGGAATTCCCGCCCATCTGTCCCTCGGGGTGCTGCCCGACGCCTCCCAACAGCTACCCGCTTCTATGCACCCCGCCCTGCATCCTACCTCTGTCGTCGACCCCGCCGTGACTATGGCGCCCCCTTCGAGCTTCGTCTCGCCGGCGTCTACAGCAAACGCAGCATCGACGGTTCTCCCTGGGTACCCCTCCGGCGCGGTATGGTCAGACGGCCATGCTGCAGTCCCTCCCCGCCAACACCACCATTCGCTCTCCGCTGGCTCGATCCTCACGACCGGGTCGTCAGCGGCCAACCCCATCCCTATCCCCGGTCCCTCGTCTATGACCTACTCGACGCCCATGTACTCGCCGACGAGAAGCACTCACCTGCAGCAGCCTCCGCTGAACGCGGCGTCGGCGACGCTCGTCCGCGCCGCGCGGTCGCATTCGATATCGCAGCTGCCGGGGAACCCGTTTGCGTACGTTCCGGACGGGGTCTCGCACCCCACGATGTATGAGTCGACGCAGTCGCGGCCGTCGACGGCGGGGCAGGGGCGGTACAGCCGGCCGTCCTCGCCAGAGAATGATAATGATGAGGGATCGGACGACGAGAGCGGGGAGGGGAACCATTACTCTCCCTCGGGGCATGGCGCGGGGGATCCTGCTGAGAGTAAATCTAGTGCCGAGGGCCCCGTGAACGGAACATCGCGCGGCCATGCCGGACAACGGCGGATGAGCCGCACCTCGCCTTCGAACGAGGGTGGCGGCTCCTCAGGCCACGGAAACGAGGTGCCGCAGGAATACCGGGCCGAAGTCGAGCGCATTTTCTTTGAGTTCTTGAATGCTATCTGTTCCAATCGTGCGTATTGCATTGCGGGGGCGCGCGCGCGCGCGGGGACGGCCGCGCGGCCGTTGCTCCTCTCTTCTCGTATGGCCCCGCGCTGATGTGTATGTACCCCTCCCCCTCCTTTCGCTCCACAGTGGATGCCACGGACTCGAAGGGCGAGCCGATCCATCAGACGCTCATGGCCAAGAAGATGCAGCGGCTGGACGAGTCGCCCGACTTCCGCCCATTCAAGTTTCGGATCCAAGCGTTCACCAACGCGTTCTTGGAAGAGGTAAACTTCTCTCCACGCCGATGGGTGCGCCGGCATCAGGGCGCTGATGTCTTTTACGTGATAGCTCGCCCGGCAGGGTTACCCCGAGGAAAAGATACCTATGAAGAAGGCAAGTATGATAGCAGCGTGCTCTCTGGCAGCGTCGGCATGTCATCTGACGCGGAGCGCTCCCGCCGCCCGTGGCTCACAGATCCGGAACTTCCTCTGGAACCAACCCTACATTTCGCGCTTCAACGAGGAGGGCAAGAAGTCAAAGTCAAAAGGCAATCACATCTGGCATGTCGATGCGAAAAAGTCGGAGGGCGGCTGGCTCTTCCGGCCCTTCAGGCGGAAGCTCGCGGGCACGCCCCCCGGCGTCGCGTACGTCGGCCTGCGCTGGACGTGGACGCCGCGCATATGGGACCCGCAGGCGTCGCGCGCGAACATGCCGGTCACGTACAGCTCGCCGTCGCTCCCCGCCTGGCTCTCGTGGAAGGAGGACTCGCTGACCGGCATCCCCCCGCCGGACGCGCAGAGCTGCGACGTGACCGTCGAAGCGAGGGTGCGTTCTCCCGCTCCCCCATGCGTGCACGTGCACGTACACGCACGCGCACGCGCGCATACACACGAAGGTTCTGACCCTCGGATCGGATGCAGTTCGTCCAGGACGGCAAGGAAGAGGCGCTCACGCACACCGTGCACATCACCATCGCGCCGATGGCGGCCGTCGACGCCTCGTTCACGCCCTCGCGGCGTCCCTCGCTCGTGGGCGACATCCACAATCCCCGGCGGATCTTGAGCGACTCCGTTGTGGCGGGTGTGGCGCCGCCTACGGCCGCGCCACGGTGCGTGTCCTTTGCTCCTTCACCCTCGATCCCTTGGCTGATCTCGGCCCTGGCGGTACGTAGCTTGCTCAGGGTTCCCCCTACGCTCTCCGCCCCGCCCACGCCCGTTGTGGCGCCCGAGTCGCAGGTCGTGCAAGTGCTGACGACAGCCGCGCAGCGCGTCGCGCAAGAGGCGCAGTCGCAGGTCGTCGCCTCTCCCAACGAGGCCGGCCCCGAGCTCCAGGCGCTCGCGAAGCAGCAGCACGTCCTCACCGTCACCGCGCAGGCGATCAGCTCCAAAATGGCGGGCGAGGTCCCCCAGGGCGCGGTCGCGCAGTCGGACGCGCTCACCGCCGCCGCGCAGCAGGTCGTCCTCCAGGCCGCGCGCCAGGTCGTCGCCGACCGCACCGTCGCGGCCGTGACGTCGGGCATGCCCGCCGCCGCGGGGCCGCAGGTGACGGTGAAGGAGGTGTCCGTCGCGACGCAGTCCGCGGTCGCGCAGGCCGTGGACATGGTCGGGCCGCTGTCGAGCGAGGTGGACGTGCTGATGACGGCCAAGTCCTTGCTCCAGCAGCAGACGCGTGCGCCGACGGCCGTCCTGGGCGGGCTCGACCCGCGCCCGCACTCGACGGGGAACTCGCCCCCGCACCCGTTCGACCTCCCCCCGCCCGTCGTGGTCCCCCCGCAAGGCGCGGTGTACTTCCCGCCGTCATGATGACGGCTTGTGGTGTTGGCTGCCGGCGGCGGGTGGGTCTGTGCTTGTACGTGTACGTGTACGGTATGGTATATTCTTATGCGCTGGTGATATTGGGTCCTCTTTTACCCCCCCCCTGTTTGTTCGTTCGCCCGCACACCCGCACTTCGTTCTTCCTTCAAGTTGTCCCCCTCCTCCTCCCCTCTTGTTCGCCGCGCATGAGTACGTGTGTAGACGCGCGCGCAGGGCTGCTCTGGTTCGCGATTGCTCGATTCGTCGCCCGTGGTTCGCGACTCCCTTTTCTTCGTTGCTGGTATTGGGCGCTGGTGCGGGGCCGTAGAGGCTCTCGTGCGCCCCTCCGGCCCGTGGTTTTCGTCCCGTCTCGGTCTCTGGCCCCCTCGCATGCATCCCCCCATATAGTTAACTTAGAGAGAGAGATGAAGGTCGTGCTCGCCGCCGCTCTGCCATGTATGTTGTACCACGCCCTCCGAGTCCCCCGCCGCATCCTACCCCTACTCTCAACCCAACCCCCTTTCCCTCTCCTTTTCCCCCTCATCACTCCCCCAGCACCCCTACACCATTTATAGCTTTCCCCCTCCCCCTTCCTCCTCCCCCTTTCTTTCCCGGCTGCGGACTCGTGTCTCGCTGCATCATCTGCTCATCTCTGCTCACCGTCTGCGTACATAAGGCCCCGGGCCCCGGCGTCGTTGCATGTGTATACGTTTTCTCCGCCATCATACCACTGTACATCGATGCGATTCGGACAGGCATATTACAGGCATTTTACACCTCCACGCCGCGATCGTCGACGGGCATCATGGTAAAAGCTTGTTCTCGCACTCGCTTGGCCCCAGGTGTGTGCATGGTGTAAGTAGGTTGGAGCTGGCGTAGGACTGCATACGACCAGAGTTAGGAATATGTTCTTCTTTGGTGCAGTCGACATTGACTCGACAACCATCGTGCTCTTGCTCGAGGGGACGTAGACCCGGCCGCGGTTAACGGAAGCCACAGCCCAGTCTGCGGCCGCCACCGACGCGACGAAATATATAGGCCCACGTGGACGCGTTCTCCATGTGATCGGTACATTTTCTCCGCGTCTCTCCAGTGCAAGGCACCCTGGGGAAACGCTCACTCTGTGCGATACCGTCTGCTCTGGCTCTTTTGGGTTACTACCGTCTGTAATATTGCAGCCTATTCAAATAGTAAGGTAGTTCGAAGATAGCCTCACCATGTCAAGACCAGAGCTACAGGCCCCTCCAGAGATCGTACGCCCAAGCGCTTCCATCTAGGACGCATACTCACATGTGCTCTCCTGCAGTACTATGGGGACATCGAGGCCAAAAAGTACACAAATAAGTGCGTGCATGTGCTACATTCCCCGCAATGCTTTATGAAACAGATGTTATCAATGTAGCACCCGAGTGCAGCAAATCCAGGCCGACATGACCTACCGCGCACTCGAGCTCCTCAATCTCCCTCCAGATGAGCCGGCGTTCCTCCTTGATATCGGCTGTGGGTCCGGACTTTCGGGGGAAATTTTGGATGAGGAGGGCTACCTATGGGTCGGTTGTGATATCGCACCCAGCATGCTCGGTGAGCCCGCGTTCGGTCTGCCCTACCGCGCATAAGCTGAGCAGGTGCCCCGATAGAGGTTGCGCTCGAGCGGGAAGTAGAGGGCGATCTCTTCCTGCAAGACATCGGCCAAGGGTTCGGCTTCCGACCAGGCAGTTTTGACGGTGCGATCAGGTCAGCACCGCGCTTCTTCCAGCTTCTCTCATCCCCCTTCCCTCCACCTAACTCGCCGGTCCGCTCGCACAAACCAGCGTTTCCGTCCTGCAATGGCTGCTGAACGCCGAGACCTCGCACCCAACCTCCTCGCCGCCCCACCGCCTCACGCGCTTCTTCACGACGCTGCACGCCGCGCTCAAGAACCCGTCGCGCGCGGTGCTGCAGTTCTACCCGACGTCCGACGACCAGATCCAGCTCATCACGTCCATCGCGCAGAAGGCCGGCTTCGGCGGCGGCATCGTCGTCGACTACCCCAACTCCAAGAAGGCGCGCAAGGTCTTCCTGTGTCTGTTTGTCGGCGGGGGCGGCGCCGCGGCGCAGCAGGTGCCGAAGGGGCTTGAGGGTGGGGAGGGCGAGGAGGAGGAGGCGGGGAAGGCGTTGTTTGAGAAGAGGAGGGAGCGGCTGAGGGCGAGGGAGAAGAGCGGGAAGCGGAAAAGTATCAAAGACAAGGATTGGATCTTGAAGAAAAAGGAGGTGCGTGTCCAGCTTTCACCGAGTTTCAAAGCATGTATGCTCAAGCCTCGATCTCCGTCCAGCTATACCGGCAACGAGGGAAGAAGGGCGTCCCTAACGACTCAAAATATACCGGTCGCAAGCGGAAGGCGGTATTCTAACCATCTTACCGTCTTTCACTCCACGCTCGTTGTGTCCGATGTTCATGCACGCGGCTCAATCTGTACCACTCTAAATTATTGCTCGGGCAGCCTAATAGATTGTATCGGTACTTTTTGCAACTCACTCCTGCCTGCGTTCCACCCCAATCGTTCGGACCTCACGCACCGCGTCGCGCGCACTGCTCCGGATGAAAAGGCCCTGCAGCGCCGCCATACTAATCCCGCGCCCGCGCTCCGCCTCTTCGCGCACCGTGTCCTCCAGCTCGTCTGCCATTCGCTTGAGCTCTTCTGGGGAGATTTGCTCCCAGCCCTCCTGCTCATGCTCATGTCCGTCCTCGCCGGGGCCATAGAAACGTTCGAAAAGACGGCGGGCCTGTGCAGGGGACGCGTCGTTGATAAGCACCGACAGGTCGACACGACCGGGGCGGATGAGCGCAGGGTCGAGACGCTCGGGGTGGTTCGTGGTCATGAAGATGACGCGCTCCTCGCCGGACGCGACGCCATCGAGAGCGTTGAGGAACCCGGAGAAGGTTACGGACGACTGGTAACCGTCGGCGGAGGTCTGCACGCGCTTGTTGAACGCGGCGTCGATGTCCTCGATGAGCACGAACGCGCGCTCGGGCGTGTTCGAGAGGAGGTGGATGAGCTTGTCGTCCGCGAGGCCACGCTCGGAGAGGTTGAGCACGCAGATGTCGTAGTTCAGTGCGCCAGCGAGCGCTTGGATGAACGAGGACTTGCCTGACCCTGGCGGGCCGTGTAGGAGGTAGCCTCGGCGATAGGGAATACCTAAAGGGCAATTATAATTAGTCGGGTTGAGAAACAGTGTGGTACAGAACGCTTACCTCGGTCGGCGTACCATTGTCGACGGTTCAAGAACGCCGTGACGTCCTCTTCAATCTTCTCTGCAACGCCTTCTTCTAGCACTACGCTCCGCAATGGCCGCTTCCGTCGAGGCTGGCCAAACGGTTTCCATTCGATACCCCACGGGATGTTGATGACAAGCTTGCCCTCCTGCCCGCGCAGGGCTAGATCGCGAGCCTCGGAGAGAAGCTGGGTGAAGACAGCACGGTCGCGGAAGAGGGTCGTGATCGTGATCGTCTCCCATGGCATGCCCGTCATAAGGTTAGGCGATTTGGTTTCGCGTTCGCGCTTGACCTGCACAGATTGGGAGAACCGTGAGCCTTCGCTCGGCCTTACATAGGGGGAAGGACCAACCTGCATCCACACTTTATGGTAGCGCAGAAAATGTGTCCCTGGGGCAGCAACGAGCTTGAACATCACGGACGAGCTGCCGTTCTTGCGTTGTTCGTGGAGAGTCTGTACACCGAGCTGGTGGCTGCGCATCCACGTCGGGGCGGAGCGTAGCTTCCACCATGACGTGCTGCCCGTCTCTGGGCGTGCGGATTGGTGCGCCATCCAGGTGAGGAAGTAGTCGTAGGCGGGGTCTTTGTTATTCATCTCGAGAGAAACGAGCATCTGCCGCCTGAGCGCGGACGCAGAGAGGGTAAGGCCTCGTCGCAGGACGGTTAAGCCCACCCCAAGTCCCTACGACAGAATGGGCGTGAATGGGGTGTAAAAGCATCATTGGTAGAGGTAGCATACCATGATTCCGAACCCGGCCTGAAAGTATGGGCTATGCTTCACGGCAGCCCTTCAGAGATCGCCGTTTCATTAGCATGACATGATACGCACTTGTCACTGAGCAGCGCCGAGAGAAAAGACGAGTTTTGTGTACCGCTAGTAACGCCAGACATTGAGGCTGCAGACACTCCAGCTTCGGGCGGGGGTACGACATGGGGGGCCGCGGTGCTGGGCCCAGCTCCGAGTTGCATGGCAGTAGGCTGGCTACCGTAGGTTACCAGTCTGCACAAGTTCGGGGACAAGACGCGGGTAGCAACCTCAGTTATCCAGTGCACACCACTGATGCAGTAATTGCGGAAGACGGAGCAGGATGTCCCTGGGCAGAGACTCAGAGACCCGGAGCGTGAGCAGAAGGCAGGGACGATGACGGAGCCCGCAAGCGCCCAAGACGCGTCGGGCGAAGTTTCCACAAAGGGCAAGCTAGGGCAAGCGGCACGCGAGGGCATGTAAGACGCGACTGGGCGTCAAAGACACGCGTTTTTCCTTGGGCTGCTCTTCCAAGCTCGCGCCGTCCGAGCCCTCGGCCGCCTCCGCCACTGGCCCTCCCCTGCCACCGACCGCCATGTCCGCACACAAACATTCAACCGTCCAGGAGGCGTACACTGTCCTCGGTCTCGAGCAGGTATGCGAACCGAATTCATACCATGAAACGCGCTGACTAGTGGCGCGGGCCACCACTGTAGGGTACATCGCTAGAGGTCGTCAAGTCGACGTACAAACAGGTCAGACACGCGCCTTCACAATGTCTTTTTCATCTACGGCTCACACCTGTGTCTCTCCAGCTTGCCCTCAAGACACATCCCGACAAGAACCCCGGCGACACGAACGCGACCGCTCAGTTTCAGCGCCTCAGCGAGGCCTACAATGTCCTCCTCAAGCAGCTCGACCGATCCGCGTCCCCGCCCCGGCGCCCCGCCCATACTCACGCCCACGGTCACACTCACACCCACTCCTACGGCCATACTCACAGCCACAGCCATTTCAATCCGTTCGAGTACGAGTACGAGTTCGACGACTACGACGAGTTCGATGAATACGATGACTACGATGATGACTATGACGACTCCGACTCCGACTACTTCGACCACATGGCGTACTACATGTTAGTTCCCATTTTTGTGAATGACCGTTCCTCTGCTCACCTGCGGCCTAGGTTCATCTATGAGGAGCTTACACGAGGCTACACCGACCGACACGCCCGCGCACGTACGTGACTTCCGATCGTGCTGCGGTAGTATTCACTGAACGTCCCGACAGGTTTCCAACACCTTCACCGTGACCAGCCACCACCAGAAACGCCAGAACAGTACTCGGCTCGCCTGCGCAAGGCTCGCGAAGCTCAAGAAGAAGCGGCCGAGCGGCGTGCACGAGACGAGGCTTTCCGCAAAGCCGCTCAGGAAAAGGAACGTGAACAGGGTGAGCGGTTACCCAAGTTGGAGTCCCGTTCGCCACGGGTCTGATGGAACGCGGGTAGAACGTCGTGAAGCCGAGCAGCGGCAACGCCAGAAGGCGTCCGCCAAGAAAGCTGAAGCCGAGGCGTTGCGCAAGAACGCAGAGCAGAAGGCGCGGGCGCAGCAGGAGCAACTGCAGACTGTTCGGTCCAAAACCTTCGCCGCTGCGCGTCGGAAGGATGCTGCATCCGTGAAGAAGGGCGTCTACGAAGAAAACGTGGACGCGGCGGGCGGTGAGGTCCGCAGGGGTGCGGAGGCGTTCGTGAAGAACGTCCCTGTGGATCCGAAGGAGACCTTGATGCACATCGCTGCGAAGAGCGGCGATGTCGATTTGGTGGAGTGGCTCGGTTCCCACAGTAGGCTTGGGCGTTGTATCGGGTTGAACAACACGGCTAACAATACGTACTACTCCCAGGTGCTGAAGCCGAGGAACGTGACGGTCAGGACAGGACCGCATTCCATGTGGCCCTTCAGAACAAGCACGCTGCTGTGGCCCGTTACTTCTTCGAGAACTATCCCCCGGACGATGAAGACTACGACACGATTTACCGTGCGCCTGAGGGCAAGTCGAATCTTCGCATCGCTCTCGACACTCACGAGCCCGAGATCGTATGGACGGTTCTCGACAAGCACCTCCACACCCAAGAGGAAATGGGCGCGGCCTGGGGGTTCCTAAACACCAACGCTTTTAGAAAGAGCGTTGCCCCGGCCAAGTTTGACGAATTCGTAAACCTTTTTGGCTCTTTCGGTGGCTACCGTCCCTCCGGGCTCCGGTCCGGGAACACAGTCGCAGAAGAGCGCACCCGGGCACCCCTTGTGCAGGGGAATGGCTCGTCGCAGCAACAACTAAACGGCAAGCAAACTCGTCGGCCAAAACCGACTATCACAGTAGAGGACGAACGCTCCACTGCGTCATCCCCTGTCTCTGAACACCTTCCCACCCCCTCCTCGGCCTCCCCGTCACCAGGTGGGGGTGCCCCGCGTCCCTACCGCGGCAGAGGAAATCGTGGCCGCCCATTCCAACCGCGTCCCCAGCAGCAGTCGGCGCCGTCTTCACCTGGCATCGAGCATCTTGCGTCCATGACCCCAAGCAATGTATCGGGAGAAGGTAATCCTGGGGTGCAACAATTCCCTGGCAGCCGGGGTCGGGGTCGTGGCCGTGGTAGGGGCCAATATCGAGGCCGTGGTCGAGGGCGTGGCCAAGTGCCTGTTGCATGAAGGATGTGATGCCTCTCTCCTGTCCGAGTGTTATGTTTTCGTTGTCATCGTGCATGTCGCCTGTGCTGATACTTTTTGCATCCCCTAACTCCACCTATCCGAGTCCTGTTTGTCCTCTGTCGCTTCTCCAGCGCTCCCCTCCCCAACCTCAACCCCCATCCCCTACATCTTCTTGTCACTGTGTCCATAGCTTCAACCCTTCTCTACGCATATATTCCCTGATTTCATACCATAGACCACATCACTCGACTCCCGTCCCGTGTTCACGCATAGTGTCGATATGCTATAGCCCATGCATCTATTTAGCCTAGCTCGTGTACTTAGTTCCTCGCTAGCGGTGTGCGTTCCGTGCTCCGTAGAACGTGCCACCGCTGCGAGGGTCTGTACTGTACGTACTGTATTCTTGTTACCAACCGCACTTGACAACATCCCACTCTTACGGAAGTCGCGCAGCGCAGGAGATGTGAGCGGTGAATAACGAATACCTGGATATCCAATTACGGTGCGGACGCTTTGCGTAGCCCCAACCCTACAACAACATCCTCCCCGCCCACCTCGGCATTGCGATGCACTCCCGCACGCTCTCGATCCCACTAATCCAACTAATAAGGCGCTCGAACCCGAGCCCGAAGCCCCCATGCGGCGTGCCGCCGTACTTCCTCAGATCCAAATACCACGCATAGTCTTCCCTGCTCAGCCCATGCCGCTCGATCGCCGCCTGCAGCAGTCCCAGCCGCTCTTCGCGCAGCGACCCGCCCACAAGCTCGCCCACACCCGGGACGAGCAGGTCGAAGCACGCGACCGTCGCGCCCTCCGCGCCCTCTGCCCCAGCGTCGTTCGCGCGCATGTAGAACGGCTTGAGCGACGCGGGGTAGTCTGTGACGAACACCGGGCCCTGGACGTACTCCTCCGCGAGCCAGCGCTCGTGCTCGCTCTGCAGGCTCTTGCCCCACTCTGGTGGGTACACGAACGCGCCGGTCCGCGCGTGGTGCGCGGCGAGCACCTCGACGGCCTGTGTGTACGTCATGCGTGTCCATGGTTGCGGCGCGTCGGCAAGTGCGTCGAGCGCGACACGCTTGTGGTCTGAGTCTGGGCCCCGCGGGCGCCAGAGGGCGTCCATGTCGGGGCTGGCGCGGTGTGTGCGGAGGATGTGCCGCAGGACGCCCTCGACGACGTCGCAGAGCTCGGTAAGGGAGGACGTGAACGCCCACTCGGCCTCGAGCATCCAGAATTCGGCGAGGTGGCGGCTGGTCTGCGATCGTTCGGCGCGGAAGCAGGGAGAGAGGGTGTACACGCGAGAGAGGGCCGCGGCGACGGCTTCGAGGTGCAGTTGGGAAGAGACGGTGAGATATGCGGGGTGGTTGAAGTATTCTGACGGCGTCCCATCGGTGGGCGCGGAGATCGAGGGAGTGGGAGGGGATGGGGGTGGGAGGTCGGAAGACGGTGCGATGCGGAAGGTCTCGCCGGCTCCTTCGCAGTCGTTAGAGGTGATTATAGGTGTGTGGACGTGAACGAAGCCATTAATCTAAGCCAATCAGCACGGACATAGGAGACTTCAGATAAGCGACTCACATGAAAGTAGTCGTGTATAGATCTAGTGGTCGAGTCACGTAACCGCAACATGGCAGCAATTTCTCTCGTACGTGCCCTCAGATGACAGTGGTCCCTCAGGTACTCTACCGTGAGGGACTGTTTTTGCATAGGATATGCCTATACATTTGTTGGTATCATTTACGAGGACATAGCGTGTGTAGCTCACCTCCGGGTCACATTCACCAAGCACCTCAGCCTCGGACACTTGTAGTTCCTTGGCCTGTCCCGCACCGGGACTATCGGCCAATGTCCCGCGCAATCTTACACTCGCGCCATTGGTAAGGCTATAACATATATACATGAGCCATAGTAGTGTTGCAGTAGCGTCCCGACGCACTGTTTAGCCAACGCGACGTTGGTGAAGACAGCTTGTAACCCTGACTCAGAGGAGCCATCTGAAATGACCGCGAACGCGACTTTCTTCTGCCTCCGCACGGATTTTACCCAGCCATTAACCTGTATCGCTGCAGCCGGTGGATTTGGGGGCGATGCGAGCAGCTGGCGGATGGTGGGTGGGAGAGCGGGTGCGGCGGAGGAGAGAAAGCGGCGGGCGAGCATGGCTGAGACGGTGCGGTCCGCCGGAGTGGAGGAGGCGCCCACAGCGCGTCATGTCGCGCGTAGGGCAAATCCACAAAAGGCAGGTGGTGTATTCGGAGACTCGGGCGCTCGGCAGTGGCTTGCCCCAGGTTCCACAAGAGAGGGGTAGCGGACTCGACATGATGTCAGTGTATCCAAGCCAGAGTCTGCGCATATATAGGGATGCATGCGTTGGTGTCGTGTGCGCATACCACGACCAACATTAACTCCCTATCACCAGCAGTACTTTCAAACCCTCTACTTGCTTTACTCAAATCATGACGAGTCTCCGCAACACTTTCTCCAAGGACGTCCCCGTAGACCACGAGCCCTCAGAGCAGTACTCTTCTGAGGACGCCAGTTTCCTCGTACCCCCACAAGAGGAGAAGTCCAATAACATTCCCGCCAAGCCGCTCAGCGGTCAGAGCTGGATGGTACCGCCTCAAGAAGAGAAGGTGGATACCTCTGGCGTACGTGGAGGGATATGTAGGTAGTATACTCACCAAAAACTGTCCTGTGTGCTAAAATCCGCTTTGATTTCCCAGCACGGCTCGATAGAGGTTAACATCCTTTACACGGCGATGTCTGAATCCCAATAAAACAATCACGTACTTACCGATAATATTCTCAGCCGTTAACAACCTCGAGGGGGAAATAAACAAGCACTATGTTGAGCGCGAGTCTCCCAAAACACAGGACAATCTCGCAAGAAGTCAGCAAGAAAGGGACTCTATCCTCTCGGGCGCAGCTGGGGTTACCGGCGAAGATGTGGGTGTTGAAGAGAAGAGCCGAGTGATGTAGGGGTGCGATCGCAAATTAGGCTAACACCCCTTGTATAATTACCACAACTTGTAGCTGTCGCTATACTGCCATCGGTATTTCCCAAAGAATCGTGCAAACAAAATTGCAAAGTTGCCCCGTACCGCGATAACGCGGGATCGTCCATTAGGCGCTCTCTTAAACGCCTTGGATGCACCTGGAGCAAACACTCGTAAACTCTGGACTTGACGCAAGACACCGAGTCGCCGTGACCCCAGCCTGCACTCTGGTGCACCCTACGACCAGACTTTTACTCGTTCCCGCATACTCCTTCAACAAAATGGGTCGCTTGGCTGAAATGCAGAGGAAGCTCCTTGAGGTACGTATCATCGTCGTTTCCTGTGCATGCAATGCCTGACCCCATACAGCAAATGATGGGACCGGAGGCAATGGGCGTGTCCAACGCCAACCTCCACTGGTCGGACGAGAAGGTGTGCAAGAACTTCCTGTGCGGAACCTGCCCCCACACCCTTTTCACCAACACGGTGCGTTTCACCCCTTCGCTCACCCACGAAGGCGCCACTGACGCACCTGCAGAAAATGGACCTCGGCGCATGCCCCAAGTCCCACACGGAGCGGCTGAAGACCGAGTTCCTCGCCGCACGCGAAGCCAATCCTAGCGACCCTATCTTTGCGCGCTTCCAGACGGAGTACGAGTCCAACATATTTGCATTCGTCGATGAATGCGACAGGAGGATCCGTGCAGCGCATAGGCGGTTGGAGAAGACGCCCGAGGAGAACGCGAAGACGACGAACTTGGTGAGCCTGCTGGACTTGGGTCGAGGGTGCTGCTTACTCATACATACACCAAAGATGAGGGAAATTGCCGAAATCGAGCTTGCTATCCAGGGTGGTACGGAGAAGATCGAGACGCTTGGCGAACAGGGTAAGGTGGAGGAGTCTATGCGGGAGATGGCGGCTATTGAGGCATTGAAGAGTGAAAAGGCGGACAAGGAGGTGCGTAATACCTTCCCTGAACCTTTTGCTTGAGACGAACCCTTCCCCACAGCGTGAGCTGCAACAACTGACCGACACGTCGGGAGCGTCCGGCCACCAAAAGCTCCGTGTCTGCGACGTCTGCGGTGCATACCTCTCCGTGCTTGACTCCGATCGTCGTCTCGCCGACCACTTCGGTGGAAAGGTGCGTCGCCTTCCACCCGCCTTTGTGTGTAGTTGACGCTGACTAGCATGTTATGCTAGATGCATTTGGGTTACCACGAGCTGCGTAACATGTTGATCAAGTTCAAGGAGGAGCGCGAGAAACGTAAGGCCGCAGGCCAGCCGGTTGGTGCCCCCCTCGGTGCGCCAGGTGGCGGAGCGGTGCCTCCTGGTGCGACCCCTGGCCGCGGCGGCGAGCGTGACTTCCGTTCTTCCCGCGACGACTACCGTGAACGCGACCGGGGCTACGAGAGGCACTCGCGTTACGAGTGAGTGGTGATGTCTGTGTGTTGCGTGTGCGTGACGAAGCTGATGATGTGTGTCTGTGTCTGTGCTGCAGTGACCGGAGGAGAGAACGTTCGCGCTCGCCTGGACGTCGGAGGTACTGAGCTAGGGGGGGGATGTCCTCGTACACGTTGGACTGTCTTGCCAACTTCGTTCCGGTGTTTGTCATAGGTAGTGTATTGTAATATTATGTTCCTTTGCGGTCTTTTCTCCTAGTGTGTAACCCGCACGAACGCGCTAGCTGATGTGTGTATGCACTACGCGTTGATCGGTCATAGGGATAGTAAATGTGTGCATATGTATGTCATGCTTGATCTCATCCTGCTGTGCTCCATTTGTTCCAGTCAAACGGCCCTGCCTTAACCTCCTTCCCCTTCCCACCTTTACTCGGCGCCTTGGACTTCTCTTTGCCCTCCTTGGATCTTGCAGATTGCTGGGGTTGACCTGCGGGACCACTCTTAAGCCGCGGTGTAACCATCACTGGAGCCGACACCCTCCTCCTCTCCGAGTCCCCGTCGGGCGGCTTGACCGTCTCTTTTGACGGTCGAGAAACCGGGAGGGTAGTCTGCACGCGCGCTTTCACTGGCGCTGGCTTTGGCCGGTGTTCTGAGACAGGCTTGAAGTGCGCGTTGGGCCAGTCCGGCACCGGTAGCGATGTGATGGGCTTGAGCTTCTTCGCGGGAGGCGGCGTCTCCGAGGCTACTGTAGATGTTGACGCCTCAGTTGCTGATGGTTTTGGAGTTGCTGTCGAGCCCTGGCTTGGTTTGCTCTTGGTTGGGGTTACGTGATCCCTCCGGTGAGGCTTTACTTTCGCTGGGGATGCCGTTGGATGTGCAGTCGACCTAGAAGAGCCCGAGTCCAAAGAGCTCTCCGACTCCGACTTCCCCACAGGACCAGCAGAAACCTTTCTCTTCACGCCCAAGATAGACTTCGGCTTGCCCTCCTGCACCGCCCGTGCAAACGGATTTATCCGCCCCGTCGCTCCCGACCCGATGACTCTTCCCTTGCCCTTCGAATCCCTAAGCTGTGCGGTGGCATCGTCCGTACGTTTCTGCACCATGCTGAATAGGCTCTGTATGCTCGAGAGTGCATGCATGCTCCGCCGCGCCTGGTCCGCCGGCCCAGTCTGCTCGATGCGCCGCCGCTTGAACGGAGGAGAGTGGCCGGTTGCAGGAGGGGGCATGGTGAATGTCGGGGGGAACTTGACAGGGTTCTGCGGGTCATGTGAGGATAATAGGGCTTTGGATGAAGATTTGGAAGGGGACGGGGGGCGGGTTCCAGACGCGAATACGCTCGTGGGTACGCCGCGAGCCGAGGGAGGCGCGGCCCTCGACGCAGGTTTCGCCGGCGGAGAGCTGGGGAGAGCACCCCATGGCGGCGGGGTGCGGAAGATCATCAGAGGGTCCTCCTTCTTCTCGGCGGGGGGCTCTATAAGTTGCCCTTGACGATGTCGTGTACGCGAGCCAAAGTCGGGAAGGGATGACGTCCGGCGCGGGACTGCGTTTCGGTAGAACATGACCGCGTCGCGCTGGCGGAGGTATAGCCCCGCCTCGTCCTCCGCGACCTCGTTCATCCAGAGCACATCACTGTCGTCATCAGGGTCGGGCTCAAGCCCAGGGGAACGCGGCGCTAGCCCTCGACCCCATTCATCATCATCGTTGTTCCACCATGGTCCCTCGGGCTGGTCATAGTCGTCGTCGTCATTGGGTCGGTCGCTCCCGTACGAATCGTAGTCGTATCCTGGGTCGCCGCCGTCGTCCTCGTCCTCGTCTCCATTAGAGGTGTCATACAAATCGGCGTGACCTTTATGGGTTTGCCAGTCCATAAAGTGGTCTGACGGCCGTTCCCGTGGAGGTTTCCATGGAAGAAAAACATCCAAACGTCCGCTGGCGACCTGTTGCCCACGCTTCGTGCTGGCGTCAGCATAAGTATCACCGATATCGGCGTAGTGGTCGTTCAGCGGGTGCGCATGAGAGGTCGTAGGCGGTGGCTTGTGATGCAGTGAGTCGACACATAGGACGAACGGCTCAGGGTGAGCGAATAGTGGCCTTTTCTTCTTGTTCACTTTCGTTTCGTATAGATGGTCAAGCGCCATGCTGAGCTCGGTGGGGTGGTACAGCTTCAGGTCTCCGCACGCTTGGAAGGGAAAGCCAATGCGCCGCCAAGGTTGACAAACTGTACCTCTGAGGTCTGCGGGTTCCAAAGACATTCAGTTTAGGATATGCGAACGAGTTAATCATCACAGCTACTAGAACCGCGCACGTACATACCGACAACGCTCAGCAACGGAAACCGCAGTAGCCAAACGAGCACGTTAGTGTCGATGTTCATGCAGTTTCTCAAGTAGAGAATACGTAGGCCCCAAGGCCCTCGCCGTTCGCTCTGGTGCACATCATCGGCCTCACTCCACCCAAGGCTCTTTGCGAGCCTCTGGATGCCCCACGTCCCGAGTCCCGTGGCGCTAGCGTCGAGCGCAGTCAGGGTGTGTAAATGGCGCAAAGACAATATGGTATCGTCCGTCAGCATTGGACAGCGGGAGAGTGATAGCACCGTGACGAGAGAGAAGTGCTCAGTGCTCGGAATGGTCTGGAGGAGAGGTAGATGCGCATCAGAAAGCGGGAGTGCATATCGACGGAAGACAACTGGGAGGCCTTCATATACTTGTACGAGGACAGCCCAGAGTCGAGGGTCCACTAGGCCAATGTCGAATTCCTCGTCGTCATCGGAGAATGGTCGATAGGTTGGTATAAGGGCAGAGAGGATGTCAAACTGATCCCTGGACCACGGTGCATGATAACACAGTCGCGTAGGGCCAATGGTATGTATCTCGTCAGGATACTCGACGAGAGACTTGATACAGAAGTAGGACAGAGGCGGCACGTAACGAAGCTTTAGCTCAGGGTCGTGTGGCGACTGGTAAGGCGGGCGAATGGTGGAGGGTGCGGGAGGCAGTTTGTACTGGAGAATGGTTGTACACGCGTCGTCCGAGGCTAACGTCGCTTTCGGGTTCCAGAGGACAATCGGCTTGAAGCTCATCCTCGTATGTTCATCCGCTGCGATGGTGAAGAACAAGAAAGAAGAGAGTGTGGCTGAACAGGTTTGCTCGCGACGCGTCTCGTACTTTGGCGCGCAGGGCGCCAAATGGGCGCTTACACGGTGTGACACGACGCGTCGGACGTTCGCAGAGCTGTTTGCAGATGGATTCGTCTCCCTCGAGAGCGGTTCAATTTTTCCCTTGTTGTCGGTTGAGATCCATGAAAAATGGGGAGCAGTGAAGGGGGGTGTATGCAGTGTACGTGTACCAAGTGCTTGCGGTGAAATCTAGGAGCAATGTAGCCAAGCTACGTAGAATAGGATGCTGCGACTACTTTTGCTCTAGCTTCTTGATCGCATCTC
The DNA here is from genome assembly GCA_001302255.2 of Trametes hirsuta. NCBI lineage: Eukaryota > Fungi > Basidiomycota > Agaricomycetes > Polyporales > Polyporaceae > Trametes > Trametes hirsuta. Next base: position 1,914,513 of record CP019376.1, read on the forward strand.
GTGCACGAACATAGTTCGCCCAGAACACTTTCCAATCTGACTCCAGGGTACCCTCTCCCGGCTGCCCTATCCCACCCGCCTTGTCACGTCCTACCCCAGCCCACCCCAGAGCACGCTCATAACACTCCAACGCCTTAGCTGACGCATCGGCAGATTTACTACCCTCAGTAAGAATGCCGATAAGATTCCACGCCTCCGCGGCCGTCCTCCGTGCATCCCGTAGCAGGTTCTTTGCCGGAGCGTTCATGGACCTCGACTTCGTGTAGGAGTCCGTGAGGGGCGTCTCAGAGGCGGGAGGGTGAGGGATTTGGGAGCCCGGAGCATCCGGATGGGTAAATGGGAGACCGGTTAAGGACAATGCTACGCGTTCCGACGACTCGGCTGCGCGAGTAAGCCAGTCAATCGATGCCGACGGTTTGTTTCGAAGTGCATACAGCACCTCAGCGAGGTGTATTGACATTATGGAAGAACGGTGTAGGATGTAGAGGGAGTGTAGGGCTTGTGCTGGTGTCGCAGACTCAAAGGATGGGGGAGAAGGTATAGAGCGAAGGAGGTTTAAAGCGGACTCCTCAAGAGCTTGAGCCTGGCGGAGTTGTCCGGTCGTGGCGTAGAAAGCGGATAGCGAGACTAGGGCGGAAACCAGTGTTCGTTGTCCCAGCGGATTTGATGGAACAGACTCCGGAACTACAGGTACAGTGTTGGGGGCTGCAGAAGCATTCTTCCCTGCGGTGAGATGGATAGAGCGAGTCCACCACGAGAGAGCATCCTCGGTATCCTGTAGTCGCCAGTTGAGGTCCCCAAGTTTGAGCGCAACTCGCGCTGCTTGTACACCCTGCCCGGAGACGTTCGACCATACGCGCTCGTACTCCGACCGGGCATCGTCTAGCGCGTTCCGAGTGCCCATCCGCGACACGACATCGGCGCGGCGCGCGAGGAGTGCAGTAATCGTGAATGGGTGCAGCCTTCCCTTCGCTTTGGCCTGCTCTGCGACCTCGATGGCCATTCGAAGGAACTCCTGCGCATATTCAAGCGTCGCCTGGATGGGCGCAAGCGTTGGGCCTTCGCCGTTGCGGCCCGTGAACGCTTTGGATGCGACCACGCTCGTGCTCGAACCGGTGCCCCAGTTGAGAACCATCCACGCGCTGCGCACCGCATGTCTACCGGAGAACCCGAGCGCAGGATCCGTTCCGCCCTTCTCTGAGCCCGTCCACCCGTCCACCTCGAGGTCCCACTCCCATCGCTTCGCATCCTCGTCTGTTTCCGGGGCGAGTGCGACGTTCTCCACCCAAAGATGCGCACCCTCAAAAGCTGTCCACGAGGTGACCGTGAGGGCGACTAGTCCAACCGCGGTGTACTTGAGGAACCGCCTGAAGAAGTCGACGGTAAACATGGTGTGGGAGGCGAAGCTATCGTTTAGGTAGGGGGTCGGCCGCACGTCGTCGGGCAGCGGGGCGGGTGGTTTGCTATCGTTAGTTGCATATCGTCGAGGGAGTGTGTGCGGTCGAGGAGGCGCATAGCGAGGAAGAGTCGCAGGGAGACGCCTCCGGGCTCTGGAGAGCATGGTCGAGACTTGAAACCAGACGGAGCAGGGGCTTTCCTGTGACACACTCTATCGTGACGGTGAGGCTCGGTGAGGTCAGACGCGTGACGAGGACACGAGATCGGAGATTTACGCGCGACGCGTCACTGTTCGCGTCACACCCCTCCTTGTCTCCGGACCACGGTCGTCTCTACCGCCCGGTCGTCTCCCTTCTGTGTCCCTCTCGTTTTCGTTAGCTATGAAGTTCTTTATTGATGACCTTCCTGTAAGTGAAGCGTGAAGCGACTGTGACAGCGAATTGAAGCGTACGAAATGCTCAGATAATTTTCCCTTACGACCGAATATACCCAGGTTTGTGCCACCACCAGGCATTCGTACATGGCGGCTGGGCTGACTCGTCAATGTAGAGCAATATGCCTATATGTGTGACTTGAAGCGCACGCTCGATGCTACCGTGCGTTCTGTGAGCTATCAGCTCCTTTAACTCTCGGAAAGTAATGTTTCCCCAGGGGCACTGTTTACTCGAAATGCCGTCAGGAACAGGGAAGACCGTTTCCCTTCTGTCTCTTATTGTATCATATCAACAGGTATGCACCACATGGCGCGGTCGTATGATCTATGCTTGACAGCGGCTGCAGTTCTACCCTACGAAACGGAAATTAATCTACTGCTCGCGAACGGTTCCAGAAATCGAAAAGGCCCTGGCGGAGCTCAAACGATTAATGGACTACCGTAAAGAGAGTGCGGAAACAGACGAAGAGAAAGAAAAGGAAGCCAATTTCTACGGTATTGGTTTGACAAGTCGAAAGAACCTCTGCATTCATCCCGAGGTTAGTCACACTGTGGCCAAGTCTTCCGACTCTTGTACCACTTTCGTCGAACTTACGAAATGCGGCGGCGGCATCTTGGGAATTTGATGTTGACATTCTCACATGCTTAGGTATCGAAGGAAAAGAAAGGCAAAGTAGTCGACGCTCGTTGTCGCGACCTCACAAACTCGGTAGTGTGCAATAAAGGTCGTGAAAACCCGGGGTCCGTCGAACTCTGCGACTGGCATGAGGTGGGCGTGTATTTCTCCTAGATTAGGCCGACCCTTTTCACGTCGTCGTAGAACCTTGGGAAGCTGGAGCCCGGTAACTTGATCCCGCCAGGCATATGGACACTTGCGGATGTCCTGCAGCATGGCCGAGATAACCGCATATGTCCATATTTTCTGGTCCGCCGCATGGTATGTTCCACTAGCGTCGCGCTGCCGACAGTATCCTCTCACCACCATACAGATGCCGTTCGTAGACGTCATCATCTATTCGTTCCATTATCTTTTGGATCCAAAAGTCGCCGAGCAGGTGTCTAAAGAATTATCCAAGGACGCTATTGTGGTTTTCGACGAGGCGCACAATATCGGTAGGAAGCATCCGCGAGACCAGCACTCCACTTAATTTAATCCTGACGACTCCAGATAACGTGTGTATCGAGTCATTAAGTATAGACCTGACAAGACCCATGCTCGATTCCGCCGCGCGAAGCGTTGTCCGGCTCGGAGACAAAATTGACGAGTGAGTACCGGTTGGGCGGCCGCCGGTGTGAAGTGCGGGTCTAACGGGGCCCGCAGGATCAAGAAGACGGACGCGTCAAAATTGCAGGATGAATACATGAAGCTAGTCGAGGGCCTGCAGGAGGCCAACGATGCGGAAGACGCCTTTGTGTCCAATCCCGGTAGGCTTCGATTTCGCTGACCCCGTATCACCGCACCGGGGACGAACCTAATTCTGTGTCGGGACTAGTGCTGCCGGAAGACCTATTGAAGGAGGCAGTCCCTGGGAACATCCGAAAGGCCGAGCATTTCGTGGCATTCCTCAAGCGCTTCGTCGAGTACCTCAAGGTGCGTCCGGCGTTCCGCTCACGTCATGGTGCGACGCCCCTGATCGGTGATGTTGGGCAGACTCGCATGCGCGTGTTGCATGTCGTCGCAGAGACGCCCCTCTCGTTTTTGCAGCACTTGAAGGATATTACGTATATCGAGCGGAGGCCGTTACGGTGTGTCTCATACTCGTTGCTCTGTGAAACGTATTGCCGATCACTGTGCGCTAGATTCTGCGCGGAGCGCTTGCAGTCGCTCGTTCGGACTCTCGAGATCAACCGTGTGGACGAGCTCTCTGCCTTGCAGAAGGTTGCCAGTTGGGCCACACTGGTCGCGACATATGAGAAAGGTATGCTCGTCTTTTTACCAATATCTGCCCGTTACTAACAGTATTGGAGGCTTCCTCCTCATCCTCGAACCCTATGAAACTGAGAATGCCACCGTCCCGAACCCGATCTTCCATCTTACGTGTGTTGGTTTTATCGCAGTCCATATTGGCTATTGGCTCACGGACGAGCTAGTTGCCTAGACCCTGCCATCGCGATAAAGCCGGTCTTCGAACGGTTTAGCACGGTAGTAATTACCTCAGGAACGCTGTCACCGTTGGACATGTACCCGAAGATGCTACAGTTCACCCCGGTCGTCCAGGAGACCTACTCGATGACACTGACTCGCAACTCGTTCTTGCCGCTCGTACGCGCCGAGCCCCTATCTGCGAGGCGACCACTCACGACAGCGTTTGTAGGTTATTACGCGCGGCAGCGACCAAGTGGCGATCAGCTCCCGGTTCGAGGTCCGGAACGACCCTGCTGTCGTGCGCAATTTCGGGAGCATCCTCATCGAATACAGCAAAATCGTCCCGGACGGCATCGTGGCGTTCTTCCCGAGCTACCTCTATATGGAGTCTATAGTTGCGGCATGGAACGACATGGTGAGCACACCCATCCGTCTGCCGGCATGCGCAGCGGCCGCTGACCACTCCTGGCGCGCCAGGGCATCCTGAACGAAGTCTGGAAGCACAAGCTGATCTTCGTCGAGACTCCGGACGCCAACGAGACGAGCATCGCACTCGAGAATTACCGAAGGGTGAGCGCGCGTACAGCGTCTCACTTTCGCTCATCGAATGAACGAAATGCTAAACGGCCTCTTGGTCCCCGTCCTCATTCGTTCATCCGGGCTAGGCGTGTGATAACGGGCGAGGCGCAGTGCTACTCTCCGTCGCCCGTGGCAAGGTGTCGGAGGGCATCGATTTCGATCACAATTACGGCCGCGCCGTCGTGATGTTCGGGTGCGTCGCCACGTCCCCGCCCCTGCGCCGCACGAGTGTCGCCGCTGACCAGCTCGTACGTATGTATGTCTATGTGGCGCAGCGTGCCGTACCAGTACACGGAAAGCCGGATATTGAAGGCGCGCCTGGAGTACCTGCGCGACGCCTACCGCATCCGCGAGTCCGAATTCCTCGGCTTCGACGCGATGCGGAACGCCGCACAGTGCGTCGGGCGAGTCCTGCGTGGAAAGACGGACTGGGGTCTGATGGTGTTCGCGGATAAGGTAAGCCTGTCACTCCCTGGCCTTGTGGCGTATCGTCCTCCGTCGCCCGTCGCTGACTAGGCCCCGCCTGTACCCGTGCGCCGCCGCGTGTCTGACGCCACAGCGGTTCGCGCGCGCAGACAAGCGCGCCAAGCTTCCGCGGTGGATCAACCAGTACATCACAGAGACAGCGTCGAACTTGTCGACAGACATGGCGCTCACGCTCTCGAAGCAGTTCATGCGCATGATCTCGCAGAACCCGAACGAGAACCAGACGGGTATCTCGCTTTGGACGATAGAGGATATCGAAAAGGCCCAGGCGAAGCAGAAGGAGCTCGCGCAGACACAAGAGGCCGAGCGGCGTGACGTCGCGGCCGCCCGTGAAGACGACGACGATGAGTACGGAGATGGCGGACTCGACGACGACGCGCTGGCGGCAGTGGACCTGGACGTATAGCATGTCTACTGCGTTGTACAAACAGAGGTGCGACGATAATACACATATATACAGAGGGGTAACGGGGCGTGGGCGTCGTGAGCAGGACCAGAGAGGTCATGAGGCGGTGGTCACTTGCAGCGCGGACACTTGGTATTTTCCTGGAGTGCACTCGTTAGGGACGGTCCGCCGCGAAGGTCGCGCGAGGCACGTACTTCGTGGGTGATGATCCGTTCGGGCTGGCTGTCAACGCGTGCGGGGTCAGGCGCGCGCGCGTGCGGAATAGGGGCCGTGGCGGGACGCACGTATAATATCGACGGCACCGACAGGCGGAGCCGGGGGCGCAGGCGTGTGCGGCGCTGTTGTAGCAGTCGCGGGCGCCGCAGTCGATGTTGGTCTCGCCGGTGAAGGTCAAGTGACCGCACTGGGTGGCCTTCCACAGGCGCAACTGACGATGGCACATCTTGAGTAGCGGGTTCCGGACGCGGCACACACATACACAGACACAGCATCGGGGACGGGGACGGCGGGGGCCGTGATTGGATCGAATCGCGGGCGATCTGTGAATCGGTGGGCTTCGCGTCGAGGACAAAGCGGGCAACTTACGACGAGCGCTCTCGCGTCGGCGGAGGTAGGGGGAACGGCTGGCTGGGCGGGGAGTGGGAGATTGTGGGTGGGCTCGCCGCAAGGCAGTTTATGTTCGTCGTCGCTGATCGGACCAGCTTCGCTCGATTGCGATCGGGGGGTGCAAGTGTAGGTCCAGCCGCGAGCCGAGTCGACCGTCGTCGTCGTCGCAGGCGGCGCGTCCGAGTCTGGGCGGGCACGGGGGGCTGGCGCAGGGGCGGCGGGCTGTCCCTCGCTCGATGCGTTTAGCAGGCAGAATCAGGTGGCGGCGGTGGCTGCTCGAAGGGGACGGTCACGCTCCAGACGAGGGGACAGGGGCAGGCTTTTACGGGCGGGGCGGACGCCATAAATTACTGGTGCAGGCCGTGCTGGGGAGAAGCGCAGGAGGGGGATGCCGGATGATGGTAGCATGAGGCACAATACAAATCGATGGGGCAGAGGCGGGCAGGGATGCTCGAAGAGGGCCGTTGGTCAGAGAGGCTGATGCGGATTTGTTCCCGTCGAGGACGCGGGGCTTTGGACGGGGCTGGCGACTGGGAAACGGGAAACGGGAAATGGGAAGATTGGAGAGAACAACGTTGGCGAGCGCCGTACGCGTGCTTTCTAGACTCGGACGATCGTACACACACTCGTTCCCTCTCTGGAACTCTCCAGGAAAATACCATCTCCCTCCAACACCAGGAATTTCGTGCCCACCCCTCTGGGTCGCCCAGCCCGGACCCCGGTCAGCCCTGCCCGCCCCTGTGCACCCAATTGGCCGCGCTTGCACTGGCGCACGCCCGTGGACGCACACCTCGACAGGAACATCACTCACAGGCATTATAATCCGTCCTTCCCCGAACAGACAAGGCGGCTATGCGTCGAACAACGTCGGCGTTGTTGCGCACAGCGAGCCGCAACTTTGTCAGGGATAGTTGACGGCCGCATTTTGCTTCCGCGACGGGTAGTAGCGCTCACCGCCTCCATCCACGCCCAGAGCCATCACCGCGAGCTCGTCCTCGACCAACCAGCGCTGCGGTGGGCACGGAGCCGCCCTCGGCAACGCGTTATTTCAGCGTCGATTGTGTCCAAAAATTAACCGCTTGCAGCTTCAGACAATTTGTTGCTCGTTCCCCGACTCGGATCCCGCTTGGCCCTTGTTTTGCCCCCCGATCCAACCGGCTTCCAAGATATGCCGCGTCGTCGTCTCCGCAGCGCCAGACGCGTTTCATAGGCCATCGTTGTCGCACAAGGCTCCCCGCCGCGAGCACCATGCTTGCTAAACCGTCCGTGGCATTCGCAGTCTTCTCCGCTACACATGCCGGGGCGCTACCTGAGGGCAGGCTCGTGGTAGTTGACGTCTACCCAAACCTTCGACTTCGGGACTAGGCTCGATGCAGCCACCCCTTCATATGACCCCCACCCCGTTCTCATGAAATTTATCATCGCCCAGACAGGCATCACCACACCGTGATTGTGGTGTGCTATCACCCGCACCACCCTCTGTGCTCGACGCTTGCCCTCTCCGCTATCCTCGCCCCATGCTGCAGATCGCCGCCTGACCCTCTCAATACACCGCCGCTGGACACATGCAACCGCTCTCCCGCCATAGACTCGCCCTTGTCGCCCGTCCCTTACGCGCCGTGGCGTCAACGACTCGCAGTGTTCCCCGCTCCGTCACCGCGTTCGGGCCCGTCATTTGCCTGCAAATCATCGCCGCTTCGTTGACCCGCCACCGGACAGTTCATAGTCGCCGCCGGGATAGGCACGTCGTCCATTAACCCTTCTCCCCGTTCAGAAGCCCTTTACCCCCACGAGCAAGGCACGTCGCTTTCGGTTCCTGGCCTCTGACAAGTCGCCGTGCCCGTGCTCCGCTCCAGGCATACTCTTCCTATGACGCACACAGTACTATATTAAAGCTGGCGGCGTACACCTGACTGTAGTCGGTTACCTCGGTGCGGTCCTAGGTATCTCGGTAAGTCTCATTTTGCGCTTGGGTTTCTCGATGTCCGTAAATTATCCCAGCCAGACGTGGTGAGTGCTGGGCCACCATCTTTTCTCCGTCCTTCTACTTACTTCCAGCCTTCCCCACTGCTCCGTCTACTCTTCCTCTCTTTTACTACCGCCCAATCAACCCTGCGACTGTTGCGAATGCGCCTGTGCGCAGACACCCAATTGGCCAAGGTTAATCGCTCAATCGCCGAGCCAAGCGATACTCGCCCGACCTTCCGACGTTCTCCTATGTCAGCGATATTCTTGCGACCCCCGAAGACGACCCTCTCGCTTGCCAATGCGCCCCCGCTCCCGTATATCCCCCACAAGTGCCACCCGCCACATTACGGATACCCCGACTGCATGGAAGCGCAGACACGTGAACTCGTCACCGTCCATTATTCCCAGCGGACTGAGTTTGTCTGGTGTGTCCAACTATAGCCTCCGCTCCGTGCCTAGACAAGGCAGATTAACGCAGGCTTCGTCAGCCCCGTCCCCACACATCTCTCCCGTCCTCCCCGCGGGGACCGATCGGCCTGAATGTCCTGGCTGCATTGTGCTGTCGCTTATTTTGATGGCGGGACCAAGGAGCCCCGTCGTGGCGGGTAGGCCTTGGCTCTCCACGTATGGATGTCCTGTCCCCCGCTTTGCAGCGCGTCGCAGAGGTAGCTTCTCCGCTCTGCAATTGCGACTACTGCGCACTCGGATAAGGGGCGTTATTCCACGACCGAGCTTCGCGGGAGCACAACTCTTCCTGGCCCCTGACGGCATCTCCGCTTGCGGTGTGCTGGTACGTCCCACCCCCGTGCGTGTTTCTTCCAGCACATATTCCAAACTCAGCGACTCGCGTAGGTCCTTCTTCGCGGGGGTCCCAGTACGTTATACGGGGTCCCCACAGACACCACACCGCATCAGGTTCGCGATTATCTGCACCGATACCGTGACCTGTCCTTGTATTCGCGACAAGTCCATGCGACCTGCACGGTCGGGCTCGGGAACTCGCCTCGCCCTCTTCGTACGTACACAATGCCGCCCGAGCGCTAGCGTGAACAAGTCTCCAATTATACAACAATGCCGCCACACCCACCTCGCACCCGCCCTCCCACTGGCGGAAAGCTCGCAGTTTGCCCACCGAGGTGACGGCAGCCCTAAGCAGACCCTCTCTTGCGCGCATCCGCCCGCGCTCTGCGAATACAGAGAAGCACGCGGATATCCACCGCTTTGACAGCCGAGAGTTGCCGGAGAAGGCCTGCTGCCCCCCTTACCCACCTACTTCCTATTAGTGCCCCTGTGCCATCACGCGCGCCCCGCCGCTTCTCCCGCCACCCTGAGCCGGCAAGTGCTGCTGACCAAGGCCCAACTCAGTTGCAACTGTACAGCAGAAGACGCATGATCTGCACGCCTGGCACCCCAGCCCGTGTTAACGGTCTCCCCGCGCTCGTACCGACCAGCACCGCGGTGCGTGGCCGCTGGCAGCCTATGCGGCGAGCTTAAATGTCATGAGGCGGCCGTCATCTGCACATCGCTCCCGTGGGCCGTGCCCGTCGTCCCGAAGCATGCTCCGTGCGGCGCGGTGCAGTCCCACGGAATTTAGGGTGGCCTTGTACCATCTCAGTGCGCGCACCTAATAGACGACATCAGCGTGGGTGCGCGTGAGCGTGAGCGTCGAGGGGGCGCCTCTGCGCCGACGGAGACGGGGCCTCGCGCAGGGTGCCGCGCCGGGTTCCCACCCGCTGCGCTCATAGGGCGGCGCTCGATAAGGCCCCGCTCAGAGGCCGCGCCGTTCCCACCCAATGCGCTGCGAGCAGAGCGCGGGAGGGCTCGACGGGTGCGGACTCCTCGGACGGCCAAGCGCGACGCGGAATTCTGACGGGTGCCCTGTCCCCCCGCCTTCGCGCCATTCTACGGGCGACGTCGAACCTTCGCTGAGTTTGCGCAGGAAGCCCCGCCGTCCCTGGTGGCTTCTGGTCAATGTCGTTCCCCCGTATGCCGGGCAGGCGCAGCGTTCGGGGGAGGCGCATCCACGGGCCAATCTGATCGCTCATTTAGTCTATAAGGGGGTGCGGAGACGGCGCCTGGGACGGTGCACACCACGGCGGTCAGCCTGGGGAAGGGAGAGCAGAGGGAGAGAGGGCAGGGAGTATATTTACAACAGAGATTAGGAGCCCGTGTGGGTAGTAGCGGACAGCATGTACGACCGGGAACCCAGTATAGAGAACACAAGAGTACGCCAAGAATGCTATGAAGCCGCGCCCTCCGTGGCCGTCTGAAGTCTCGAGAGGTCCTCCTTGATGACTTCGTCGATGTTCCGAATGGGCTCGCCCTTGATGACCTTCTGCACTTCATCGGCGTCCAAGGTCTCGTGTTCCACGAGCGCACTCGCGAGCTGCAAATTTAAGAGTGCGACAATGCGACAAACGATCAACCGGGCGTCAGCACATGCACGAGATCACAGGCACGGATAGGAAATACGGACCCGGTGCAGTTCCTCCTCTTTAGACTTCAGGAGTGCGGACACCCGTGACTCGCCCGCTATCAGGAGGCTATCATGCCACAAGGGCAAACGGGACATGATCAGCGAGCGCGTCGTATGGCGCCGTGCACCCCACCGGCGAGCCATCCGGGGGTGACGCAAAAGGAGCGTATGCGACGGAATGGAAGGCCTGGCGGGAGCTCGCGGCGGGAGCACATGGGGGTTTACGTACCTGCGCACTTCGTCTTCTATTTCGTCCTTCTTCTTGGGACTGATCGTGTCTTCTCTATCGCTCAGCCAGACGGGGCCAATCTTGTGCGAGTAGCCCCAGTTCTGCAGGGGGAAGAAGGCGCAAGGGAGCGGCGCGTTAGCCGCATTTGAATTAGGGAAGATCGAGGAGTATTCTTACCTTGACCATCGCCCGTGCGGTCCGGGTCGCATGCTGCAAATCAGAGGACGCGCCACTCGTTACATTCTCTGGCCCGTAGACTGTAGACAGACACCGAGATTGCGTAGCGGTCAGTAATCGCCGAGAAGCACGCCATAGCTGCCGCAATACGTACCCAGCCCCTCAGCCACACGACCGCCCATGCACACGTCGATTTCGGCAAGGTACTCCTTCAACGAAACGGAGTATCTGTCGTCCTTCGGCAGCTGGCTGGTCTGTGGTCACGATGCAATGCATGAGAATGGACCGTGAAAGGCGAGGCTGATGGTGTACGTACAACGCCCAGAGCGTGGCCCCGCGGAACACAGGTAACCTTGTGTAGCGGCATCGCACCCTCGGTGTACAGTGCGACAAGCGCATGTCCGCCCTAGCGACTCGGCGTTCAAAACCCAATAATGACACGACGATGAATGGAAATCACCGACCTCGTGGTAGGCCGTCATCTTCTTCACTTCCTCACTGATGAAAGACGTCTTCCGCTCGGCACCCATGATAATCCGGTCTTTTGCCCATTCAAAATGCCTCAGGTCGACCGCCTTCGCCCCGTCCCGAGCAGCCTTGACAGCAGCTTGACTAGATATTTCTGTGAGAACACCGAGTAGCGACTGGATCACGACCGTAGCGGTAACTTACTTTACCAGATTTTGAAGGTCAGCGCCCGAGAACCCGACTGTACCCCTGGCAAGAATCATAGCATCGACCTCTGAGAACGACGTAATGAGCGTGTGAGCCGTCGACACGCGTAGAAGGCGGTGGGAGTGATTTACCGGGTGAAGTCGTTACGTTCTTCATGTGATGCTGCAGGATCTGGACGCGACCGCGAACATCCGGAAGAGGAACGGCGACATGCTTGTCGAAACGGCCAGGTCGGACCAGAGCGCTGTTAAGTTTCATCAGACGAGAGCGGAGACATAACCCGAGTGAAAACGCACGGATCTAACGAGTCCGGGAAGTTCGTTGCCGCAATGACAATGATGCCTTCGTTCTGCAAAAAGCCGTCCATCTCAACAAGGAGTTGGTTCAGAGTCTGCTTCATGTAGTGCTGATCGCGGCTGGAACGTTTGCCTCCTATGGCATCGAGCTCGTCGATGAAGATGATAGCGGGCTGCTTCTTGCGCGCAGCAGCGAAAAGCTCTCGGACGCGTTTCGCACCAACGCCAACGAACATCTCATCGAACTCCGAGCTGTGAGAAAGCGCCCTTCAGAACCTTCAATTTAGCAATAGGAAACGGACGGAACTTACCCCGAAGCGAAGAGGAACGGGACTCCGGCTTCCCCTGCTACGGCGCGTGCAAGCATGGTCTTTCCAGTTCCAGGGGGGCCGGTAAGGAGGACACCCTTGGGAAGCTTCCCGCCAAGTGTGCCGAATGATGACGGGTCCTTAAGGAACTCCACGATGTCCTGCAGCTCCTAAGGATCCCGGGCGCCGTGAATGGACTGGACGATACTGCAGGGGTAACCGAACTTACTGCTTTGGCCTCATCCACGCCGTGTACGTCACTGAACTTGTACGTCTTAGCTTGAATAGGCTCGAACTCGGCCTGGCGAGGGCCAGCCTTGAGAAGCCCGGAATTTTCAACCCATAACGACAGGACCACCAGGACGACTAGCGACGAGCCTTCAGTCAATAATAACAAATCATGCAATAATAATACTTACAGAATGCCACTAGGACCGCCGACACGACAAATCTGGTGAGCCGTAGGAAGATTGCGCCTTTGGCTAATAAGAGAAAAAGGTCAGGATCCAACCTCTTGGTATTGAGATATGTCAGGATATACGCAGTACAAGGCGTGTTCTGATGACCAGGTCCAGATTAAGACCCTGAGCTACCGCGGCAGGCCGGCCATGATGTTAAAGCATTTAACATCATTCTACTCGGGTGACCTAGCCCTGGGTTGTCACCCGTTGTTATTACTTAACGTGTCACTGGCAACCTCCAATCCAGATGCCCTCTATGCGGTTGGCGAGAAACTGAATCCACCCATGACATGGCGGAATGCCACTTAAGCTCATTGAAGTGAGCCCTGAGGAGGGCCTCGAACGATTCAATACGGACGGGGGATCACTTACGTTCTGCCAGTGTCACAACTATGGGGTTCCCAGGGACCCCAGCACCGCGACCAAGGACATTCTTGAGGGCCTCAAAGTCTGTGTGTACAGAGCGCGAAGCGGTAACATTCCCTGCCAGAACTTCTTGCGCAGCCTGCTGGCTGGTCGTTACGTGTGGCGTTGTGGTAGAAGGGTCTGAAGCCGGAGTAGATGATGCCGAAGTGCCAGATGCGATAGTCGAGGGATCAGGAGCTGTAGCAGCAGACTCTGGGGCACCAGCAGACAGTTCTGAAACAGTGGCCGCAGAAGCTGAACCGGCAGACAAGAGAGCATCTCGCCTACGAACCGCAGGAGTGATAGACGAGTCAAGACCGAGCTCGCGTAGCGCGACCAGATACAGTTTGAAGGCCGTGTCCGAACGAATGAGAGGATGCGACGGGTGCTACGCATGATGAGTTCGCGCATACAGAGTAGACGTAGGTCCTACTTACGAATTCGCACAACCGCTCCCATCGCGCTACCACCGTGTCCAATCCCGGTTTCGCTTTGGTGCCAACAAGCGCCTCAAATAGAGCAACCTGCTTCTCAACGTCATTGGGATGGGCATCCGCTTCCGCCTCAAGCTTCGATATATTAGCGACGACCGCGGGAGAGGGCAGAGGGCTTGGTCTGCGTAGAAGAGACGCAAGGGATAGTGATCGGGTGTGAGGAACTACCGGGCGTCGAGGTGGCAATGACAATGCGCGTAGAGAGAGAGGAGTTCTATGAAAGCTGGAGAGCGAGCGGAGTTGTGACAGGGAAAGTGGCTGAGGTCGGGGAGTGGGTACGTGGGTGCAGCACGTACCCAACCGAAGGAACTAACGTGTCGTCTGTCAGTGACATGTGTCTCTACGTGCAAGTGAGTTGGCTTACAGCAGACATCGACATTGTCGACCGCGACGCCGAGCGGTCTGGCGATGAGTGTTGTAGCAGACGTCGAGGATGAACGAGCACACGCGGTAAGCAACGACGGGAGGCAAAAGCAGTCCGGGGACGCTCGTCTGGATCGGCACGTGCGTTACACAAGCCTGGATGGGCGCCTATGCCAACCTTATTAAACGCCCAGGCATGCCGGACGAGTCCGAGATGTGTAACTCTTTCCTCGGTTTCCTCCCAATTTGCCAGACCTCTTGGGTACCAGTGTTCATGCACCTAACCAAGGTTCTGATATGTTTCCATACATTGACTGTTGGGCAAAATCCCCTCACCGAGGATCCATATGCATCTCAAAGCAATTCTTCAATAATAGCAAGCGCCTCCGAGCCTGAGTTGTCAGAAGGCCGCTGACGTACATAGCCGTTCCCGACTTCGAACGCTAGTCCTACCGCCTCAAGCTTCCGCTGCGATCACCAACCACACCTAAATAGACTGGACGCCAGGCACTGCTCGTTCTATCCTTCGACCTTCTTCAGGGCTTGACTCCGTTGCGCACCCCCAATACGCACCCTCAAAACGATCCGGCAAGCGTGTACACTGGAACAAATATTTGGGTGTTGTTAGGAAAAGGTAAGTAGCCCACGCGGAGGCGCGACAAGTTCCAGCTCGCTCCAACACATGACGTCGACCGCGTTCACAACTCTACCTCGTTGCATGCTAACCGTACTCAGAGTGCAGTCGTTCCGGCTCATGAATTGATCTTCCACTCTATACGGATATGTCAGGGAAGAGCGACCTTACGAGAGTCGCCCCTCCAAAGGAGCTCAGCAACACCCAATGTCAAGCGGTGTTCCAACGCCTTGAGCGACGGCTCGCCGGCTTTAGGAACACGGCGGAGCTTCACGGCACTATAGAAGCGGCTTTCACTAATACAGGAGAGTCTTCCAACGTGCAAGAGGCTTACGTACGTGCACTCAATGACTGGGCTCAAGAGACATTGAGAAACATATGGCTTGCATGCCGCGAGCCCGGCGGAGGTGCACCGGTTTGCTTGATTCATGTCATTGCCTTGACGAACTTCCCGTAGGTAAAGGGCCGCGGTTAGACCCTCTTTCGGACACTTCCACAACGGGTCTCCCCCCATTACCACCCGAAGATCATCTCCAACCACTCTTGCACGCCGTACTCCTCCTACACGTCACGTCCAACAAAGAATATTCTAGTCGCACCCGCGCCTTTCTTCTCTTCATCGGGTCCATCGACGAGGAAGTCGTCGCGGCCACCCTCAAGAACCCTGGCCGAGCCATAGAGGAAGCGGGGAGGAAGACCGAGGCTGCGAAGCAGGAACACGCGAGGAGAAGCAAGGTGCTGCGCATGGTCGGTGTGGGCGTGGGCGCCGTCGCTGGAGGAGTCCTTATCGGCGTCACCGGCGGTCTTGCAGCCCCAGCAGTCGGCGCGGGGGTAAGCACCGTCCTGGGATGGCTTGGGGTAGGGGGCACCGCTGTAGGCATGCTCGCGACCGGACTAGCTGGTTCATCCGTAGTATGCGGCGCTCTCTTCGGCGCCTATGGCTCTAGGAAGACAGCACAAGTCATCGGGGAGTACACAAGGGAAGTGAGGGATCTTGCGATTAGGCCTGTGCATCTGCCCAAGGAGACCATGGCCGTCCGCTTGTGTGTGACCGGTTGGCTTGAGTCGCCTGAGGACGTCACCGCTCCATGGACGGTGTTCGGTCAAGATGACACATTTGCGTTACAATGGGTAGGATGTCTTCTCTTGCGATCTTGCAATTCCCCTCGTCTAACCCCGATCTCAGGAAGTCGAAGCACTCCAGAAGCTGTCAACCGCGCTACTAGACCTCGTCAAGGCACAAGCTATGCAATACATCAAGGGCGAAATCCTCAAACGAACTTTCCTCGCCGCCATCTGGGCCGCGCTATCCCCAACCATATGGATGAAGCTTACCAAAATCATCGGTATGCTTCTCCCCTTCTACGCCTTCCTTGGGCCTTCTGCTCACCTACGCTGCTCCCAGATAACCCCTGGATGCACGCTAAGACGCTGGCCGTCAAAGCCGGTAAGGTCCTTGGAACGCTCCTCGCAGAACGCGTTCTCGGGAACAGGCCTATTACGCTGGTCGGGTACTCCCTCGGCTCGCTCGTTATTGTGGAGGCTCTCGTGCACCTCGCGTCCCTTCCCCCCGCGCAGACGCTCGGGCTCGTGCAGGACGTCTTCCTGTTCGGTAGTCCTGTGTCCACGGACCGCGCGCAGTGGGCCGCGCTGCGACGCCTCGTCGCGGGGCGGCTCGTCAATGGATACGGGGCGAACGACTACGTCCTCGCGGTTCTCGCGCGCTTGTCGGGCATGAACTGGGATGTCGCGGGACTGCAGCCTGTCGAGGTGCAGGGCGTGGAGAACGTGGCGTGCGACCAGGTCGACGGCCACCTTAAGTGGCGTGCCACGATTGGACAGTGCCTTGCGCAGTGTGATGCACCGGGCATCGACAGGGAGGAGGTCGAGCGACAGCTCGCTCAGAGGACGGCCAAATTAGAGGAAGATATGGGCATGTCCGAGAAAGAGGCAGAGCGGGCGGTCAAGGCGGGGCCAGGCTCGGGGGTGTAGTTAATCCAGTAACCATGACAGACTACAGAAAACACTCCTGACCCCTACACCACGTAGGTCGATCGTGCTCCGAAGTTCGCGTCCGAAATTATAACAGTATATCGATAGCACAGAAGCAATTGTCCATGGACACTCGTCTACGTAGTAACTAGGGTGTAGTCCGTGAGTGTGCGAAAGCATGTACAACACCATCCATAGTCAAGTCTACGTCAATAACGACGCAATATCGTTCAAGTTGATGCCCAAAGCGCCCAGCAAGCCCTGATGGACGTGTCAGTAAAACGTGTCAGCCACCTATTTTCTGGAGTCCTACCTCAAGTTCGCTGGCGACGTTGCCCAAGGGGCATGCGAAGGACACCTTGTTCATGATGGTGTGGCTAATCGGGATAGAGAAGATCTTGAGGGCAACCTGAGGAGGACTCGGTCAGTACAGCCCGACGCAGCAACCGGGACAAACTTACTTTGACGTAGACGGTAAGTGATACGTCCGATGCAGCTACACTGGTGTCGAGACCGCAGTGTTTCGCCAAGTCAAGTAGCACCGCACTGTTAGGATCTGTTGTAGCATTGTAGGCGACGGTGACGGGGAAAGTAAAGTTGGTCTGCTCGTGTTGCTTCAACACGATCTTGCTCTGGTGACCGGAACCGATCTGGGTGTTGTTGATGGGATAAATCACCTGCAACAAATGAAGTTTATGAGCCATTCGAGTTATTGCAAGGAGGTTTACCCACCTGCGCGTCGAGCGAGGAGATGGTAACGGAGAAGTAGTTGGGGTTGTTGATGCTATACGCAAATGAGTGCCAGAACCCGCAAAGCCGCCTTGCTATACATACCTGACATTCACAGGGATACCCAAGCTAATGCTCTCTGTGTTGGTATCGATCTTGAACGTACTTAGATCGGGAGTGGGTTGGCCAACGATGACGTTGGGCGGGCGGAGCCACTGAGCGCCCACAAGTCAGTTATAGCTCATTCAATGGGATGGATATGCGGGCAGACCAGAGCGAGCGAGAGCACAATGCTAATCAGAAGGAATAGGAAGATCATAATTGTGCAGCAGAAGAACCGGCCAAAGCATGCTGCCCGGCTGCCCTTCGCCCACATCTTTCCCTGGTGGTCATACCTCCATTTCCGCACATTGCTCGAAGTCCTGTGGAATGGCGGATAATAAGTTCCGGGAGCGCACCGTCACAACGGGAAACGTGCATGCTTACTTCTCACCCATGGGTATGGGCACCGCATCCTCGCCGTGGCCATAGCCGCTCCTCAAACCGGCGTTCCCCTCCTTTGCGCGGCCAGAGGCATCATATTCGTCGCTGTGGTCCCCATATCCCCCTTGCTCGTACGACCGATGCACCTGTTGCTGCTGCTGGACCTCGTACGGGTTGAAAGGCGCATCTTGGTACTGATGCTGCGCATACTGGCCGCTGGCGTACGGGTCGTTGTATGAGGCCATATCGGGTGATGTCGTCGTTAAGCGAGGAGTCGTGATCGGCGGAGACGCAGAGCCTGGTCTAGGAGACAAGTGGAAGATTGGGGACGGGCGTAAGAGCAGGAAAGCGAGCGACCCGCGCACAGACAGAGGAGGGCAGAAATAAGGACGTGCGAGACCGGTACAGCCTTGGTGTAGCCGTCGTCCGCCGCAGTAGGCCCCGATCCCAGGGGTGGCGCAACACGTGATCTGGGGCTCCATAATTCGTAGGCGCTTCGCCACTTGCAATTGCCCACCAAAGTCCCGACCACATGCCCGCAAGAGTATATGCAGCCAGAATCCGAATTGACATCTGCAAAAGCAACCACTAACAGGCAGAGATCGCACAAATCAACACATCATCTTGTGGAACGATGCACAGCTTGGCAAATTCGTTTAGCGCCCAACACAGGCTTCGAGGCGGACGGGCGAGTAACGCAACCTCGTTATATGCGCATAGTGTATCAATTGATATATCCGAGGAGAGGAACAGAACAAGCCAGGAATTACACAACAAGTTTATGGCGACACATCATCGCAGAACAGAACAGAAACTTAGTGAACGTGGTGGTATATGCTAGAGCGATGCGATTCGTAGGTGACATCGCTAGGAGAGGCCGCTGCCATCACCCGTCGGCATAAACGGCGTCCGTTGCCCCCCGGTCCTAGATAGAGCGAGCGAGGCAGTCCGCGAAGGTGTCTGAGCGACGAAGCCACCAAGGGAGCTAGAGCTAGCGGAGGTAGCCAGGGGAGGAAGCCGCTGCACGTTGCCAGAAGGGATGAACCGATGTGACTGTTCTTGTTGCCTGTAGTGGGGACCGGGGACGAAGGTGCGCGATAGGACAGGAACAGCAGCCGCACCAACCTTGCTAGGAGTTTGGGGAACAAAACGCTGAGAGCCGCCAGAAGGAGGAAGCTGAGGCGTAGGGGGAAGGCACGACGGGCGTTGAAGGAGTAACCTGCGCCCTGAATCTGACTGAGGGGTAGGCGGGGGTGGCATCTTTGTATAGACGTCCACGGACGCCCGATGTTCGAGCTTACTCGCTGGGGGCGGAGGAGGGGGCATAGCTGCAGCTAGGTGCTTGAGGTCCTCCTCTCCACGGGCTTGTGTACGGCGCACCGTCCCTAACTGTGCATGAGATAAATTCGGCATCACCATCGCCTGCGCTTGCGCACTTCGAGGAGGTATGTAAGCATAGCTCCTGGACGCCGTGTGATAGTATGTCAAGTAATAGGGTGTGAACAGAGATAGTGGAAACGCACCCCAGATTCTGTTTTGTTGAAGCAGATTCGGGCAGTTGGTGAGACTGACGAGATGTAAAATGAGATTGTTGATGCCCTGGAGGAAGAGTCAACCGGTCTGGTCCCAAGGGTGTCGCCGCTGACCGCGGACTAGACGTTCTCTGTCCACTTTGATAGCTGTAGTAGTGTAATCAGTGATGCAAAAAAGGAAGAAAAAATCGATACCTAGCGTACCCATCGTCGTCCGTGCGTGGCCGTTTGCCGTTTGCGTTCATTTGAGGAGCGCCCTCATTGTGATTTACCTGTAAATGCTGTCTTAGGCGTTTGTTTTCCTTTTTAAGTTCATCTACTAGCCTGATAATGCATATTAGAAAATGAGAAATCCGCGCGACGGGACAGGGAAAGTTACTCTGTGAGTCGTTTCGTCTCTGCACGTTCATCTTTCAGGCGCTCGTACAACGGCCGATACTGCACATATTTCTTCTTGAAATAACGGACTAGCGTCGCCATCGTATTCATCTGATACTGAAACACATGTCGTGAGTTGAACGAATATAGGAAGAACCGCAACTGACGTACCCTCATGGAATAGGCTACTGTGTCAAATGCCGTAGGGAGCGAGGTGAACCAGTCCGCCATCGGAGACTCCAGCTATTGGAGGGATGACATAACAGTAACAAAATGAGATGCGTTGGCGTACCTCCTGTTGCAGGGGAATGAGTTGTATGTTTGCGAGTCCGCATACGGTGCAGCTCTGGTCCGCGTCTCGAAGGGGCGGTGTTTGACTGTGCACAGCTGATAGATTTGATGAACACTCACTCAAGTGGTTATTACAGATAACATGGCCGCAGTTCGTCAGCCAGAAGGGTACAGACGATAAGGTTCCAGAGTCCTTGACGAAGTCCAGATGGCATAGGCCACAGCTCACGAACTCCCAGAAGTCGAAGTCGGGTGAGGCGCCAGAAAGAGTGGACATAATCGGGGTATCACAGCCTTGTATGCTGTGGGTGGGACGTACTAGAGGCGGCACTGGCGAGAGATGAGGCGGAGATGAACACCGCCCTGGTCAAGAATCTGAACAGTGCGCATGCGAACGAAGTTCAACGAACCCGGTAAGTACTACGTGATTGGATTGGTCGCGATGTCACAAATTGCTGATTTGAGCCTTTGAAAACGAATATCGTCACAACGTCACGTCACTCAAGCATCGCACCGGCTTGGATTAACTGGCGAAGTCGGCCCCGTCGACGATATTTCAAGTGATTCTGAACGGCGCTAGCGCTGCCTGTGCGTAAATTACGACAAATTTTGGGATATATGGAGGAGGCCCTAGGAGGCCTCGCCCATGGCCGGGCCTGGGCGCGCTAAAGAAGCCGCTGCAAATCATGCAGCCCACCGGCGTCTAAACCTTCGCACCATCCCGGCGCCATTGTCTGTGGCGATACTCACCTTACCTCGTGTTGCATCCCCGTTCCCTGTCCTCGTCCTCTCATCGCAGCTCCTCGCCCCCTGGGAAGTCTCGGTTCTGGCAGAATCTGCTTATCCCTTTTCTGGGCGAAACGCACCGAGTATGGAAGAATTCTGTCTGAAGACTGCACAATGGGAGCCCTCAGACGCAGAAACTGTTAGTGTGGACATGCACCCTCCCCTTTCCCCATATTCCAACTCCCCCCCACTACCACGAACACGCTCAGGGTCCGTTCCTTCGCCAATGGACGTGGATGCAGGCCCCGCCTCCCTGCATCCCGCCGTCGCGCCTACCTGGACGCCTTTCAAGAAGGCAGCTTCACCATCCAAACCAAGCAACACGCCAAAGGATAACTCCACTAGTTCGACTTCCAAGCTACCTCCGCTGCGCATATCGACGAAGGGCTGGGATATAGCGGAAATGTGCCGTACATACTCTAGTTTCCAGGAGGTCCCTCGGTTGTCCGCGCTCAAGGGGACGGACGTACTCCTTGAAGCCTTGGATGAATACGAGAAGGACGGCATCCCTCTCATCATTGATAACTGGCAACACCATCCAAAATGGCCAGCAGACGTGTTCAGTATAGATTGGCTCCTTAGAACGGCAGGCGAGGAGGGTCTGTGGTCACCTTTATGTCTTTCATACTGTCCGTATCAGTAACACCCCACCAGAAATCCACGTTCGCAATGTACATGACCGAAAGGATCATTCGATGGTGTTGTCGGAATTCGTGAAGTCCTCTCGGTCACAATCGTACTACGCCGCACCCGGAGGTTTGCTACAAAAGATATCCCTCTTCACGCATCTGACTAACCAAGACACCATAAACAGAGCTTCAGAGGTTGTATTGGAAAGATGCCGACTGTCCACCTGCATGGAGGGATTGGCTGCTTACGTCGGGCGCCATCCCTTCCCGTGTGTTACCCTGCTCTCCTGACGATTATCTCGGGTACCTCACCCATTCGGTCTGTATTTGCATCACCCATTGACCTTCGTAATAACTGACTTGAACATTGTCGAACACTAGGAGAGCGTAGAGTCTCTTCTATGCTATATGGGCATCGGTGATACTTACACTGCAGCACATAAGGACCTTTGCGCGTCCTCCGGGCACAACCTGATGTGCTTTGCGGAGGACGGCGGATCATCTTATTGGTTCATGACTGCCGCAGATGATGCGCCCAAGGTTGCAGAGTACTTCCACACGCAACTGCGACAGGAACTAGACTGGGAGACCCATTTCACGACAATCGATGAACTTGGTAGGGCACCGTTCACCGTTTACGTCGCCCAGCAGAAAGTCGGTGATTTGGTGATGGTCCCACCACGTAGTTGCCATCAAGTGGTAAATCATGGCGGGCTTGCTATGAAAACGAGCTGGTCGAGGATGACGCTAAACAACCTCATAACGGCTCTCCGTTACGAGCTCCCAATCTACCGCAGGTACGCTCATAATCCTTATCGGTTTTGTACAGATTCAATAAGTTGATACTTGGTCACAAGGGTATGTCGGCCTGAACAATACCGCACGAAAACCATTCTGTACAGATCGATGCTGCGTCTGACGGAACAGCTGTCGCTTGCTGTCCCTGAGACGAATCTTCCCGACCTTCAACAGATAGGCGATCGTGCAGTCTCCCTGGGCCCGGAAGACGACATCTTCAGGTTGAATAACCCTGAAGCCTTCCTTGACTACCCCGACTCGCCTACCTCCCCCGGGAGCCCTACGATCACCGTGCAGCCCCTGGATCGTACTATGTGCGCACTGAAGCTCAAGAAACTCGTGGAACTCTTTGACCAGGTGCTTCATGAAGAATACGCGGTGTGCCACGCGGATTTCGACCATGTCATTCGCCCCGACACTGGGAATAGTGCTACCGGCTGGGGGATCACTACCGGCCCCCTGCTAACTGATGACAACGACGCTGTAGTGCCATCATCGCCGAGCAAATTCAGGTTGGTCCTTCAGCCGCCAGCCGACTCTTTGAACCGACGAGATGGCGACAGGGCTCGGGAGCGTGCTGCTGCATGCAATCTTGCGTGCGACTTCTGCGGAGCGGACATCTTCCAGAGCTTCTTTGAATGCAAGGTGTGTCGGCGTCCAGGGGACGACCCGGCGGCCCAGGTTGGAGATGGCCTTCTCGTGTGTCCGGCGTGTTACGTGGAAGGTAGGATGTGTAACTGCGAAGACATGCATCCAGCGCAGTGTCGTCCCTTCGATATACTTCTCGCAGACCGCAACGAAGCTGCTGCAGCTGTTTCAACCGTACTAGACGATTCTAAACGAATGTCAAAGGTCACGAAGGGGTAGGCTCTCGTCCATCATATCTTCTTTCTTTTGACGTCCATTCACTCGACGCACAGCGAGGTGCTTACATTGGGGGATTTATGTGTTTTTGAGGCCGCTTGCGCTCTCCACAAGTTCCGCCATGACAATGCCAACAAGGTTTGCACACTCCCTAAAGAAAATCTTTGCTCCCGACCTTTACAATCATCTCAACAGCTACATCTTCATCGTAGGTGTCGCCTTAACGCCCACTACCATGGTGACATATTCTCGGAGGGCCTCAATTGTAAAACCTGCCACGCGTGGCGGTGCTTCTACCACCTCCTGGACATCGGTACCCATTCTGCAGAGGCGATTCTCGAGTTCGTTAAAGACCCCGGGAGCATTCATCGCCTGCACAAAGTCAATTGGGAAGCGCTCAGGACAGCGGGCGGCAATAAGAAACTATTCAAGTTGGATAGCGTCCCGAGCGCCAAAGACCGACTCCGGATTGCGGCGCTCAGTTTCCCGAAGTGCAGGCCAGGCCACCCCAAGGTTAAGCTGGGGTTCTACGACAAAGAAAGCAAGGTGGGTGCAGGCGCGAGTTGGGACGAGTCTGGTCGATTAATGTGCTTCTGTCCATAGGCTATAGACCTAGTCGTAGAACCGGTGGAGCTCGTCCTTCAGTCACTGCAGACTAGGGAAAGACCGGCGTCTGGACAGCGCAGCGGTTCGTCATCGCCGCTCACGCCCTGCGGCAGCGACAACGAAAGTTCGTCCGACGAACCAAAGCGGCCCCCTTGTGTCCTTGAGGAGACCATCGCTGTGCCCCCGCGGGTGCTGTTGTCAGCAGATTCTACAATTGACAGTGACGAGAAGGACGCCGTGATTGAAATCGATTATTCCGAGGGGTCCACGCCCGATGCCGATACCAAGCCTGTTCAACCACCCTCGCTGTCCCCACGGCCGTCATCGTCAATGTCTTCGGCTTTCAACATTCCCACAAATACGGCTTACGTTTCGATCCCCATGCCGCCTAGCTATATATCGGATCGCAAAAGGGTTGACCCTTCACCCCGGACGTCCAGCTTGGTTAGGTCGAAGCAACACAAAGTCGTGACCGAGAATCGGGTAGACGCCCGCGATGTCGACGGGAACACATCGTCCTCGCGGACACGCTCCGTAAGTCCCCTGTGATATATGTGCTTCGTCTCATGTTGACTCCAATATGTAGCTATCTAAGACCAAGACCTCTAGACCATCAGTGGACGAAGATGACTACAACGTTGCGGACAATTCTGGTGCCCTGCAGTTGATGAAGGCGATGCAAAGTGCACTCGCCTCTGACCCCACGCAGGTCACAGTAAAGAAGCCTAAACGACCACAAATCGTTCTGTCTTCCGATGATGGTGACGCCTCTGCCGATGACGACAACGGTGAGAAGGGTTCGCCTCGACACCTGCCCAATGTTGGTGTACGTATATCTCGCCGCACCTCCGTCCCGACGTCTAAGAACGTCACTCGTTTTTCCGCCTCTACTTCGGCCAATGGCCCTTCATTAGTCAAGTCGGGTTCGCGTGCACATCTCCCCCATGCAGGCCCGTCACTTCCCCGGCCCTTGGTCCAGAAACGTGTCCGAGAGGAAATTTCTCCAGAGCGAGATGGCCCGGCAGCTCGTCTCCACCCCACGACAGCGGGTGTCAAGGAGGTCACGTCCTCAACGGGGCCGCCTGTCAAGAAGCGTAAGGGGCCTCCTGGCATCCCCGCCGACGAGATGGCGAAGAGGAAAGAGGCCCAGGAGAAAGAGAAGGAGAGGCATAAGGTAACTGATGTGTACCACCGCAACGGCAAGACCTTGGCGCGTGGGCCCGCTGGCGATCCGCCTGCCACCGAGAAGCCAAAGTCAAGGCCCGTTAGGAAACCGGAACAGGGCGCCCCGTCCGCGAGTAATGCGCATCCACAGCCCGCCCGCATCACAGATATTCTTTCGATTGGCCCTACTAGCAAAACACCCCGCCAACGACCGTCTGTCTCGGCCTCCACTCCACCTGGTACCGCCTCCCTTCGCAAACAGCCCTCTACTGCAACTACGGTCGCTACAAAATTGCCTCCTGCTATTGCCACGAAGGCCGCTAGCCCTGCGGTGTCCGCCTCTGATGCTGCCCCCCCACAGGACCTGGCTCTTGTACGGCAAGACCGCGTCGTGAACGACAATTCCCCCGCAGACGGTCCTCTCAACCAGATTGCCGCGAAAGCATTGCGGCAGATCGAAGCCGGTATTGGTACTCTAGGACAAACCGTACCTCGCCTACTGGCTGAGTTCGCGGAGTACCGGGAGTTAGTGAAAAAGGTCGAGGCGAATACGCATCAGCTCTCAGTGCTCCGGCAAACTGTCGATACGCTCCGGGACGAGAACCGAAAGAGGATTGAAGAACGTGATCTCTGGAAAAAGGGGGCCGAAGCCTCCAAGAGGGAGACCGAAGCTTTGAAAAGGGAAGTTGAAGCCTCGAAGGGGAGAGTTGGTGCCTTGAAGGAGGAAGTCGAGAACTTGAAGGAGGAGTCCCGAGCGAAGGACGCCCGGATCAAAGAGCTGGTCGAAGCGCAGCAGAAAACTACCCAAACACTAGCTGATAATACAGCGAGGCTCGCCTTCCTGGAGCGCGAGGGCAACGTGCCCAAGTGTGTCGAAGACCGCCAGATAGACGCGCCGCTTCACTTCACTATCACCAACGCAGTGCATAGCGTGCTTGACCAAGTCCGATCTCAGGTGCAACATACCCAGCAGTCGCTCGAACAGTCACATCAGCAAGGAGCCCAACAGTCATCCCAGCAATCGTCTCAGCAGCTGCCCGTGTCTGAAATACCTATGCCGCACCGGCAGGATAATAGACAGGTGTGGAAGTTTCCCCCCTCTTCTATGACTAACGGAGAGGCATGGCTGACAACTGGACGATTTCAGCGCCTCTACGGGAACGACAGTCGTCACCCCGAGCACCCTCCGCAGAGACTCGGTCAGAGTCATTCGAGGGGACAGGCCTACGGAGACCGATCCTACCGTCACTATCAGTACAATCATCATAATTGGCAGGGACCCGGACTGGAGAAGCAGGCGGATCTTCGCTCTTTGCCTGACGGCCATCGGGCTCGTGGACCTGGGAGCCACACAGGACAAAGAACGGACAGCGCACGCCATTCGCAATCCAGCCGCAGACATGGCGAGCGACGGAGCCGGTCGCGATCCCCCCGCCGCGAACGTAGTGAGCACGCCATCTCCCAGCGCCCTCAGTGAAGCGTGTATTGACCCCCCAACAGGTCACTCTTCGCGGCAGCGATCGACCCCAGACGAGTCCATCGTCAGCGACTACAGCCCTCAGGACAAACACAGGGCAGACACCTCGATGTCGCCCACCGACACGTTCGACGCGCTGTCTGAGCGCCATAAGGCTCGACCGTACTCTTCGATCTGGGGCAGCTCCTATGCCGAGGACGGTGCGTTCACTACCTCAGCGTGGTCCGCCTAATGGGTTTGCTTACCGGAGCACGTAGAGCGCCGTTCGTCGCGCTCCGATATGGATCGCCGCTCAACGCGTCCAGGAGACGACCGTCATGCAACATATACCGACGAACGGCACCGTGAATCTCATCGGTCGCCTTCTCGCTCTCGCTCCCGCTCTCGCCACCGTTCCAGTCACCGTTCGAGGGAGTCGAGCAAGCGCCGTGACCCTACTCCATCCTCAAACAGGTGGAGGCAATAAGTGATATACTAATGTAGTTTGTATCGCGGGCTTTGATCTACATTTCGTGCCGGCGTATCGTGTCATATCCTTAGCATCGGTCCACTCCCGCTCTTGCGCTCACACCTACGAGCCTTCATCCATCCTAGCATACTTGTCCAGTCAGAATCGCAGCTCGTGTGGCATCGTGAACACTGTAGCATGTTGTGGCTGGTTGTACTACTACGCGCCGCTTGACCTAATATCAAGGCAGCCCCGAATGTATTAGCATATTACGCTGGACTGTATCTGTAGAGATTGTAAGCTCGAGAGGGTGGGCGAGATGGCGCAAGGGGCGTGCGCGCGGGCGGCGGCGACGACGACAGAGAGGATGTACTTGGAAGATGAATTGCGAGCAGGTATCAGTGGATTGTACGAAGACAGCAGTGACGGAGGCGGAGAATGAGCGAGAAGAGAAAAAAAGGGAGAATATGCAGAAACCCATGTGTGGACCAACTTCCGCGACCTAATATCCAGCAAAAATAGAACCAACCATAGAGCGTAACGGCCAACGTAAGGACAGGACGGATGCATGCGTGCGTGCGTGCCGGCGCCAGGGGCCCTCTCCATAGGACGCGCAGGCGCTCGGTCGTGGGGCGCTCATCCACATCGACATGTGAGGATCTTCCACAGCGAGCTCTTCGGCTGCTCCTCCTCCTGCTGTCCGTGGTACTCGCCGCCGTTCGCCGCGCCGACCTCGCCGCCCATCGCGCGCACGTTGCTCAGCGCCGGAGGCGCCGCATTGACGCTCGACACCATCGGCGACGCACGCCCGTATGGCTGTTGGCTGGCCGAGTACTCGTCGCGCCCGTAGGTGTCGTAGGCCGCGTTCGCGTAGGGGTGCGCCGCGCCCTGCTGACTGATTCTCCGCTGCGCGGCCGGCACGTCGACCTGCGCGGCGGCAGAGATGGGTGCGCCGCCGGGAGTGAGGCCGCCCGGATGTTGCTGCTGCCGCTTGGAGCCGTTCCGGACGAGAGCGGGAGAAGGTGGGACGACGGGGCCACCTGCCTGAGACGCACGCCGACGATCGTCGCGGCCTTGGTCACGGCGATCGCGCGGTTGCGCAGGCGAGGCCGGTGTGTTCTGTATTTGCGCAAGGATCTGGTTCTGGCCTCCCTGCGTGGGTAGATGCAGTATTAGCATAGCTGAAACTTGCCTCGAGGACTGAGGATAGAAGACACGGGAACTGTTCGCACCATCGACACTTCCCAGCCTCTCCCACCTGATCGTCATTAGGGAACCTCCATGTCAGCGGCACGTTCAAGGGACACAGGCAGCCTGTCGTACCGTTCAGAAGGTTCCAGTCGTAAACACCGTCCTCGAGGTCGCCGTTGTTCTTCAAAACCTTCGCAAATAGCTCACGTAGGAAATCGTAATCAGGCGTCTCTTCGAAACCAAGCTTGCGAACGTAGTTCAGGTAAATCGCGAACTCCTCTGGAATGGCATAAGGATAATGTCAGACGTGACGGGAATGTGGACGCACCAGGGAAACCCTCGCATAACTCCTTGATTGGTGTCGTCTGTTTCTTCTCCCCAATCTTCTCGTACTTCTGCTTGTTGGTCGCGGCCTTGAGACCCTGCCACGGTAGGCTGCCGCGCAGGAAGTACATAAAGACGTGGCCGAGGGCTTCGAGGTCGTCTCTACGTGATTGCTCTGCCACCGAAAACTCAGAACCAGCAAACGCCGCATATCACCTAGTGCACGTACCACGTCCCAGATGGGTGTTAATGCTCATGTACCGCGCCGTCCCGCTCAGACTCTTGCGTTCCCGGTACGGAATGTGCTGCTTCGTCTTCGGATCCCGGTACTGCTTCGCCATTCCAAAGTCGACAATATGGATCACTGCCACCGGCCCGTTAACATCACCGCCACCCGCGCACAACACACAGAGCACGCACTGTTCGCGTTCTTCGTCCCTGGCCTACCGATGAGGAAGTTGTCCGGCTTGATGTCGCGGTAAATCAGGTTCTTCTCGTGAATCGTCTGCACGCGCGTAATCTATGCACCGGCCACCCCCAACCGCCGCGTCAGGCTCCGCCTTTGTGAGGAAAGCGACGGCAGCATTGAGGACACGCACCATCTGTCGCGCAGCCATGCACACCGTCTTGATCGAGAACTTGCGCCCGCACATGTCGAACAGGTCCTCCAAGCTCGGCCCGAGGAGGTCGATGACGAGGATGTTGTGCAGGCCCTCCTGCCCGAAGTGGTATATCTGGGGTATCCCGGCTGCTCGTCGCGGGAGGGCGCCAGCGGCGGCAGGAGAGAAGCGAGCGTCCCGGGCGGCAGTCCGCTGGTCAGTCGGGCGTGCGGACGGACATTGGGCGGCGAAACGGGTGCTCACGACAGCCCGCGAGGATGCGGTAGGAGCGGCACTCATCGCGCAGCTGGGGTGCCTCTGCCTTCCTCGGTTCCTACACACGTGCACCAGCACCACCCGAAAGATACGAAGAGCAGCAAGAGGGTTTATCAGCACCGCGCTGGGACACGCGCCAGAGGATGGGGGGAGGAGGAGAGGGTGTACGCACGAATTTGATAGCGACGGTTTGCGAGTTGAGCAGGTTCGAGCCTGCGTGGCCCACCAGCCAAGGCAAGGCAAGGAAAAAAACAAACGAACACAGGGCGTCAGATTATCGCTCTCAGGGCCGCGAGCGCATCAGGTGGGTGTGGGACGGGGCGGGGCGGGGCAGATGCGCGGAGATGGACGCGGCCACGGAGAGAGAGCGAGAGAGGGACGCACCTTCGAAGATAACCCCGAACGAGCCTTCACCGATCTTCTTCCCGACGCGGTAGTGGCCGCCGACGACGTTGTTGGAGGAGCTGTGGGACGACATGCCGGCCTGCTGTCGGGCGGCAGGGGAGGAAGGGAGGGAGAAAAGGAGGAGGGGGGAGGGGCGGCGGGGGTGGAGGATGAGGGAGAGGTCGACCCGAGGCTCGCTGGGACGGCGAGAGCGACCAGGAACTCTCTCGCTTTCTGCTCTCGGCACCCGCCGACCCGGCTGCCTGTTATATCCTCCGCGCACACTCGGCCCCTCTACCGACCGCGCACAGGCGTCGTTGACGCTGCCGCTGCGCGCGTTCACGCATTCTTTGACGAGGGGAGAGGAAAAGAGAGGAGGGGGGGCAATGCACAGGAAATGGGATTGCAGGGGTCGTACAACAAGTATATAACCGCTACCTACATGCGCGAGTAAAGATAGTACACGAGAACGCATGGAAATGCAAGTGGTATGTATGGAGGCGTCGTTAGCGCGGCAGCCGGGGATATGATGAACTGAGAGCATGTCCGGACAGATTCGAGGAGGGAGACGGGCGATTGGGTGGCTCGGCGTGGCAGTAGCCGGGAGCGGGAGAATAGGCGTGTCGTGAGGCGAGTACACTACATTATGACAGCTGCAGCCCAGGGGGGCGACGACACAACTCCCCCCGCGCCGTCGACCCCGCCTAAAGGCTTTTGGCAGACCGAAAAAAAGACATCGAGGGCATCCGCTGAACGTGGGCGTTGTCATAAACTCATCGGAACTCAAAGCACGAACTCGTGTGCTCGGGGACGTGCACCAAAGAAAGCTGCTGGTAACTGCACACCACCGCATACGTCATTTAGTATGTCCGCGAACGGAGAACGAATACACTCACGGCTCAGAGTTCTGGTGGAAGTAGAACCCGCTCATTGTCGCCACGTTGGATGGACAGCCGCGTGAAGCAGACCTGCCCACCCGTCGGGATCCGCGGTTCAGGGATATGCGCCGAGAGCGTGGAGCCGCATCCGGTTTCGCCATCGACGCGGAGGGCGCGGTTGTGGGGGTGGACGCAACATCAGCCTCTTCCACCGGGGAGGGCACAAGCACAGAGCCCGTCTGCTGGGGGTTGAAGTCCACACATACGTAGTAGAATCCTGCAAACCGGGGCAGAGGCACCATCAGAATGTTGGACTGATCATCGCGGGGATCGGGGGGCGCGGGGGCCACAGATGTATGCGGAAACCGATTTCGATGATGTCACTCACCCGCAAAGCTTGCACCGTTAATGTCCTGCACACGGTGGTCGGGGACCAAAAACTTCTCCTTCCATCGCATGAACACCGCCCCGCGGTTCAGTGCGTCCTTCATGGTCAGATGCGGCTTGTTCAGCTCGTTCTTGACATGCCGGAATGCGGGGAAACGTCCCCAGTGGACCATATCTTCCTGCTCGGTCGCGCCCCAGTTGCGCGTCAAGAACCCATACCGGCTGCCAATGATCTCAGCGTCAAAGTACGTCGTCAGCTCTGGCCAGTCGTCGGTCAGGCCACGGATGCGGAGGTACCCGCAGAGGTGGGACGATGCGAAATCGACATCCTAGAAGGAGCCATACGGCGACGACTTAGTGCCTCCGATGAAGCCAGCAGGTTTGAGCACGCACCACTATGGTCACGTTGACGTCGTAGCTATTCCTGCCGCTCTTCTGGGTGCCCTGGAAGGTGGCGCCAGGGTAGAGACAATGATGGCCCTGCGAACGGACACGGAGGCGCGTGATGTCCATGAGCGGGTCGGGGGCAGAGGAAGAGGCGACGACATTGGGGCGCTGTCTGCTGCCTGACGCGTGGGGATAGGATGACTGTTCAATGCGTTGCGTGACCGGCGCCTGCGACGAGCTGGCGTGGCTGGTGTCAATAGGGGTCAGCGTCGGACGGGCGAGGACTGGGGAGGACGCGGGGGAAGACGGAAGCTTGTCAAAGCGGGCAGAAGGGGTCGCGGGGAGGTGACAACTGGAGGCGTCAGCTGTTGAGAGGGCAAAGGCGCGCGGGGCGGGGGCGGCTGGTGCTTCCATAAGTAGCCCCTGCGACGGACGAGCTTCGGGGGGCGGGGGGCTCGGGGATTGGGACCGGGCAGAGTCATGGGGGGCAAGAGGGGCAGCCTCGTTGTCTGTAGGCTGGAGTGATGCGGCACGGCGCAAGAGCTCCCTTTCGACCTCGGCAAACAGACCGCCTGGCGCTGGAGGGGCGAGACGGGAGCGACACGCGGCGCATACCAAGGTTGTTTCGACGGGAGAGTCGGTAGTGTCGCGGCTGTGGAGGATGAAGGGGGCGGCGGTTGTGTTGTCGGCGGCAAGGGGACAGCGACAGGCGAGGCAGAGCTTGACCTGGGACTGAGCGGGGTCTGGCTGGGACGAGTCGTGTATCGCGGGAATGGGGTGTTCAGCAGGCATCGTGGGACGGGGAGAGGGGGACGGGAGGACGGTCGCGGAGAGCGACGGGAGGGAGATGAGATGGGAGAGAAGAAGAGGGAGGACCTGGGAGGAGCGGTGGAGTGTGGGACGGCAGAGAGAAGGCGGCTGCTGGGCGCTGCTGGCCGTCCGAGTCGCCGTTTGTACTCGTCCAGGGTCGTCCGCTCCTCTTCCCGACTCGCCTCGCGCGGCAATCATTTCTCCTCCCCCGCCCTCCCGCACACGTTCCAGTGTCATAGATCCCAGCCCACCGCACACGACCACAGCGGCCCCCCGACGGCCACAGGAGCAGACACATAATGCAGCGCTAGCAGGGCTGGTGCACCGTGCGCACGAAAGCTGGCGACCCCGCAGGACGGCACACTGCCTCGGCCCCTGATTCTCGACCGCCGTTGGCGTCTGGCATCTGCATCTGCGCGTGCAGTGGCAGACGCGGGAAGGAGGGATGCTGGACGCGGGGGGAGGAGACCTGCCGTGCTCGACGCTCGTCCGCGGCCGGATCCGTCCACATCGTCCCAGCGGACGCGCACCAACAACGGCCGCGTTCTAGAAAGTGCCCCACCGCCCAACCCAGCCAGCCTGGCGTCCTTCGCGGACACGCCTCGACCACCCCGTCCTCTCGACCCCCGCCACCCACCCACCGTCGGCCCCAGGCCCCCCTGCATTGCCCCCTTCCCCTTCCTCGCGTCGGCAGGCCAATCCCAAACTTCACCCTCGCGCGCGCGGCACCCGGTCCTCCAACACCGAGAGCGCAATCTTCAGACGCCACCGCCGCGTCCATCGCTGGCTTCGCACCTTCGCGCCCACCGCTCCGTTAAGCTACCGCCCGGGACCACTGTCTATTGCGGGTGCCCAACTCAGCGACGCACGCCTCACCCGTCCGCGGCCCCGGACAGCACACGGCGGGGTGCCCGCATCGGGACGACCACCCCGGTGATCTCTCCAACCGCACCCACAACTCTCGCTCCGATTCGATTCGCCCGCCCCGAATCCGCCGCCCCCGCAGCTGTGCGCCGCCCGCTCGGAGGATCGCAGCGCTCCGAAGCGCCCGCAAATAAACAAAGGCGCCGAACCAAGCAACACCAGACGGCCGTGCGTATCGCCCGAGACACACCGCCATCACGGCCGTGATAGAGTGCAGCGTCGGGGGGAGTTTGAAGTTCAGGGTTTGCACTTTGCAGGGCGCGCAGATCCTCCGAGTGCCAGGCATCTTCCTCCGACCATCCCGTCGCCCGGATCAGCACGCATTCACTCGCCTTGCACTTGGACCCTGTAACTGAGCACTTTGAGCTTCCCCCCCATTCCGCTCAGGTCCCAGGATCTCATGGGCAGGAGTCAGGACGCCCCTCCACAATACACGTACGCGATCGGACGCGTGCCCTGTGCACCACACGGCGCTGGCTCAGGCTGCGCATGCGTGCCAGGGCGTGGCACACCAATGCTATCATAGCCAGCCCGCCGTGCCGGACCTACCAGGGAGAGAGAATCCGAACCCGGACCCGATCTTGCCTGTCAGCGTCACCATCGGGGTACCAACTTTACGGTGCGTCGGAACGCCTGCAGGTGCGCACCAGGGATCCCGCTAGGGCTTCCGACTGAGTGCTGTTGTATGTACACGCGCAGTACAGACGTGCATCCTTCTACTGGTCGGCGCTTCAGGGCTTCGCGTTCATGAGTACTCAACATGCATGACCACAGGCGGCCCCGGACGGTCTCACATGTGCGTACAGTCGACTGTCCACTGCGGTGCGGGAGAAGCACCCTCTGCCTACGGCGCTGAGGCCTCGTCGCGATTTCGCAAATCTCGCGGCCGACCAATTCCAATTCCACAAATCACTGTGCCAGCGCCGGCGCCAGCGGCACTGGCACGCCCCGGTGACGCAGCTCAGTCAGGGGAGCCTGAGGAAAAGATTTGGTCGTCCGTCGGACAGCCACTGACGCCTGTCCGTCAAGCTCGGGTGAGTCGGGTCTGCACACCGTGGATTGAGCTATAGCCGGCGCCTACTACGAAACATCGCGACCCCTCAGCTGCGAGTCCGCAGAGTAGCTTGGCGGCGTCCGAGTCGTCGTCGTTGGTTGTGTCGCATCTTCGGACCTGCCACCGCTGGGGTCTGTCAATCGTCAATCGAATCGAGTTCCCGGGGCTTGGCTACAGATCCGAGCGAGGTGCCACTGGCAGTTCAACAATCCGCTCGTGAGTCGTGCCCCGCCTCGGAGCTCATCGAGAATCGAGATCTCCAGCCTAGCAGTGCACGCCGTCGCGGCACGCTCGTCCGCATGCGGACTAGCGTGCAGAACGTGAGTGCTACTTATGCCAGTGGTAAGCCTCATGGCGCTGGCCATGGGGGTTCAGCGCCAGCTTCGCTGAGTCTCGAGAATGGCACGCCTTCTCGTCGAGATCGCCGGTCAGGTAGTGGTGCGCTCGCACGACGTTCCTATGGCCGAAAGGCTCTATTGAGGCGGCCCTCGTAGTTCCCGCTGCGCAGCACACCACCGTCGTCAAGCTTCTCGAGGATATCTTTTAATAACGATGTACTATAAATTCTCTACCAGCGTATGCTAATGCACGAGCTCGACACCATCGTACACAAACTTCCTCCCCCTAAGTAAGTAACAACCTGCAAAACGCGAAACGTATAAGTAGATTTCCAAGAAACTCATCCCTGATCCATATGCGTGCGTGCTGTGCGTGAGATGCGTGAAAATGCGTGAAAGCGGGCCAGCGATGGGGCAGCGCCGCGTACTACGCGCTGTGCCGCGATATCGCGACAGCGACAGAGCATGAGCCCGACCATCCAACGACCGCCGCCGTATCTAGCTCTGGGTTGCTCTCTCCCTCCTCTATCCAGAGCAGCGACCACCATATCCGGGCCGCACGTAGAACATACTGACGGGTACAACCGCCGGTCATACCCTGTCCTCGCCCTTCTTCTCGTCGCCGCTCTCGACCGAGGGTTCCCCGCGGATCGTGCCCTCGACCGTCGCAGCGTCATCGCGCGCAACCTTCCCGCCGCTCTCGACGGCAGCGATCGGCGCGCCGCCAGCGAGCCCCGCTTGTCCCTGAGCCTCGCCGTCGACGGTCTTGCCCTGTTCCTGGCCCGCGGTGCGCACCACGCGCTTGAGGGTGTAGCCGCGGAGGAAGAGCACTGTAGATAGCGGAGGAACATGAGCCAGTTGCCCCCACAGATACCGCAAATGAACGATCTGGAGAATATGTCCACCCACCCATGATGAAGCCCGCCGCCATGATCGGGGTGTTGACGAGCCAGATCGTGCCGATAGAGCGCGTGTAGGCGTGCATCAACGCCGTGCGCTGGGCAGCGTCCTATGGAGGGGAAACGGGGCGCGGCGTCAGTCCGTCGGGCCCTTCTTTGCGCAGCTACTGCGAACGGCAAAGATGCCTACCTGGATCAGCGGGATCCGCCTCACGATCTGCGTGACGGCCGAGGGCGAGGTGTCGATCGAGAGCCCGGCGATGCGGGCGACGCGTTTGCGAAGCTCCTAGTATTTTTGGCAGTGTGAGCGACCCCGATCGCGCTGTGGTAAAGCGGGAGAATGGTATGACGTACACTGGAGATGATGGCCTCGCCCACTGAAATGCCGACGGTACCCCCGAGTGAACGGATGAGGACAAACGTGGACGTGCTGGTAGCCATGTCCTTCAGCGGCATGGCGGCTTGCAGGCCAATCAACGAAGTCTGGCAATATTTAAGTGAGCATGCGAGAAGTGAGCCAAACGACGAGAGATGTACCTGGAAGAGACAGCCAATGCCTAGGGCCGCGACCAGTGGGTAAAGAGACTTTTCCGCGCTGTGTAAAGTAATGAGACTACTCCGCACGCGAACGATATAGGAGGAGGTCCGCACTTGTTAGACGTATCGTCCAGCATGATCATAAGGCCCCATCCCAGAATCATGACGGCCCACGCAATCCACATGACGGGTCTCCACCTTCCTGTCCGAGAGATGATTTGACCGGAGATGACGGAGAACAATGCACCGCCGAGCGAGAATGGCAGCATGCTAAAAGTGTGTAAATAAGTACATAAAAGCGAGACTTAGGTTAAATTGTTGACGTACCGAACACCTGCCATGGTGGCCGAGGAGCCAAGGACCTGGAAATAGACTGGTAGGTAGTAGGCGCCAGCGAAGAACCCGAAGGCGTGCAAAAATGTGGAGATGAGGATTAATGCTGTTGTGCGCGTCTAATGCGAGAGTGAATACGCGGATGTTACGTGCTCGAAATGTACCAACCTTGAATAGCCGGGGAGGAACGATAGGTGACCTCTTAGTGTAAAGTTCGTTGAAGGCAGCGATCAGGAGAATCGCAATTCCAATAACAAGGGGTGCGATACATTGTGGTGTCGACCCTGCATGATGCGCCATCAGCTTTCGACCGGTCCCGAATGCCTGCTCAGATGCAGTAACGTACAGCTTGTTTCACTGAAATTGAAGCCCAACAGAATTAAGACGACCCCTGCGATGATGAGGAAGAGCCCGCTGAAGTCGAATTCTGCGATGTGTTGCCGCAGCGTCTTGCCATGGTGAGGGTGGAGGTTCAAGAAGAAGAACAGCAGAACGAATCCGACACCGCCGGTTGGCCTGACGACATTAGCTTTAATGGATTGAAGTTGTGCGCTCAATATACAACGCTTACAGGTTGATAAAGAAGCACCTGTTGAAGACACAGGTCAGCTGGACATCCTCTCGACGATGTGTCAGGGTAATACATACCAACGCCAGGACACATGATCCGTGAAGACCTGTATGAGCGCTGTCAGTCGTGGCACAAAAACGTACGATTGTCAACTCTTACACCGCCTAGAAGAGGCCCAATGACACTGACGCCCTCGTCAGTTATGTTCTAGTGTTGGCGCGGTCGGAACTTGCTCACCTAGCGATCCCCCATGTGGCGCCTATATAACCGCCGTATTTTCCGCGACTACAGCATTCGTTGGCATCCATGCATATAGCGCAAGGCAAACACTTACTCTTGTAGGGAGACGATGTCGGATATCGTGATCTGAACCATTTGGATGATGCCTCCACCGCCGATACCTTGCACCGCGCGGCATACAACAAGCCATATCATGTTTTGTGCGGCACCACAAAGCGCGGAACCGAACTAGGTATTGTGATGAGCCGCTATAACGTGCATAACAGCGCTTCGAGACTTACTAGGAAAATTACTATAGAGGTATACAGTACGAGCTTGCGGCCTACTGGAGGTGAGCACCGAGCACAACAACGGCCGCTGAGAAACTCACCGATAATATCGGAGATCTTCCCGTATAGAGGGGAAAGGGCAGAACTTGCCAGCAGATATGCGCTATTTGGCGTTCAGGGGGATTGTGGATAAAGATGTAGGAACGACGTACGTTCCGACCCATGAGTACTCCTTGCCTCCGCCAAGTTTCTCGACGATCGTAGGCAGAGCGGTGGCAACAATAGTCTACAGC
Source organism: Trametes hirsuta (assembly GCA_001302255.2). NCBI lineage: Eukaryota > Fungi > Basidiomycota > Agaricomycetes > Polyporales > Polyporaceae > Trametes > Trametes hirsuta. Next base: position 1,951,864 of record CP019376.1, read on the forward strand.
ATTTGCGTTATTGCAATGGGAAGATAGGCAGTGAAACAGGGGAAAGGCACCTGGTCCAAGGCTGCGAGGAACGTGCAGCACATCAATCCGGTAAACACGATAGGAATGTTATTCTTCGGCAGGACGTGCTCCTCGCCCGCTTTCCAGTGCTGACCGGGCTTCCCCCCCTTCTCGGGGTCGGTGTTCGGAGTAGGAGTGGCGCCATCCTCTCGGTTCTTGGAATCCATCGTTTGGAAAAGCTTGAGCGCGCAAGGATGAACAGCAAGTAGCCGGGGGCGTACAGATGCGTACGACTGAGGCTAGGAGGGCGCTGGGGCCGAGCTTTTGACGGATAGAGAGCCGGGGCAGGGAGACCAGGGAAGGCTGGGAGAACGCATATGAGGCTGGGGGAAGCTTAAGGTATTTTTGAGATGCGGAGGCGGCGTGACAAATCCCCGCCTGGCATCCTTGTCCATGCCGCGGCGCCTCCTCACGGCCGAGATGCCGGCTCCAGTCGTCACGCTCCCTCGGCGACGATCGTCCCTCTCAACTGCTCCTCGGCAGGCCATCGCGCGACCCACATCGTCGTGCGAAGGCCTTCGACAGACCTACGGGGTACCACACGGACCTACACCTCCCATATTGTCTTGCGCGGCGACCGGCACGCTCTCGGTCGCTTGTGCGTCCCCAGATCACAGCAGACCCCCGTTGGGCGTCCCAGCGTGACGCGGATCACAGAGTCCAGGCCGGGTGCGTGAATGCGTCCGTCCCCGTCGGGGAAATAGCATACAGCACGCAGAGCGCAGCAGGATACATACGAAGCACCTCGCATCCTTTTCTCACCGCTTGCTCAGCACACTGCGGCCATCAAACCCACCGCAAACGTTGCACCTCGGACTCGCGCTACTTCAGACATCAACAGGCCATCCTCCTCGCGGATTGTCTAGCACAAAACATGTCACATGCATTCACCTCGACCGATCTCTAAGCTGCCGTCCGCGATCAGGGACGCGTGGAGCCACTTTGCTGATGGCCTTACTGCGGGCGACAAACCCGAGATCTCAATGACTGGCGATGTAGTGCAGTGTCTGAGTCTCCATCAAGTGCATTTAAAAACTCTGAAATCCAGGACTCGAACCAACTCATCCACCAACACGTCCGCGGTTTCAGCCCCAGTGCCCCACCACCACCGCGTCCGCGTCCGACCAGCGGAACCGCCAGCCACAATGTCAAAGTACCAATTGACTCATCGCCGTGCCCGTAGGTGTCTTTGAGGTCCAATCATATCGATGTTTCAAGGGGGACCCCCGCTGCGGTTCTAAGTGTTACGATCTGTTACGATTTCAAGCGCTAGAGCTCTAGTTTGGCCATAAGGTCCTGCTACTGCTGCCAAAGAATGCTTTCATCATATATAACGACGCAAAGAAACTTGGAGCCTCATGGTATACGCATCCGCTCCCATTACCGGGCCGCCGGGTGTCGTAGCTTCTATGGCCGCCTGTTTTCATCTGGCTCCGGCTTCGCACGGTAGAAGCCTTCGGATCCTCATATGACCTCGATCGTCATGTCGGTATGAAGCCGCAGAAGCCTCGACTATCATTACCGCCTTAGGTTCATTTCCCGACCGTTGCAAGTTCAAGCAATCTGCTGCGACTCGAAGGTCTCAGCGAGAATTATCAGTCTGCCCAGTGGACCACGGCTCCCCTAGGTTATCCACTGCAGACACTATCAAACCTGCATCTCTAGTAAGCACGCATTCTAGACCTTCGAGGCTCATGGACTGGAGTATCTGAAAGAGGTCAGACAAGTTCCCGGACTCTAAAGGTGGACAATCGAATCCGGCCATGTGCAAGTAATTTCCGTAGCATCATATGCGTTGGGAAGCTTGCGTCATCGACGTCGGCTTGGATGTTTTTGCTCTTCGGCGAAGTCCCCGCTGCTATGGCCCTAGTGCTGCAGACGGCACAGTGTGGGATGATCGCGGAGAATATTTCGGGCCCATGGAAAGTTCCTGGAGTGAGCAGACGTCAGAACGTCTCTCAACCGACTGCTCGGTCCTCACATAACACAAGCCTGCAAAAGGGTACCCCAATTTCAACCACCTCATGAGGCAGATACCCTCGCTGGTAGAACCGCCTAGCATGCGATGAAGCAGGACGCACAGAATTAAGTTGGGTTCATCCTCTATTTTCCGGAAAAGATTCGGATGACTTGATACGTGAGCGTTGCACACAATTAGGCAGATTATACAACCGTGGCAATTATTCCGGCAACTGCCTATGGCCCCCATCCAGTCGCGGGCTGCCGCTGGTGCCAGGGCTGGATGGTGAGTTTCTGCACCTTGTCAATGCTGCCGCTGCCAAATCCTTACATATAAGTAGGAAGAGATATTTTAACGCACCCCATAATGTTCGTGTGACCCTCCCCGCAAATCCAATGGCTCTTCCACTATGCCACAACCATAACAGGAGGTGTTTGTAATGCTCTACTACCGTCGGACGAGCGCTCGTGAACTAGGTGAGATCCCATATGTAGACTCAAGTGCCAAAGATGATGGTGATTATCTAAGCGAGAATTACCTAATCCAATCTTGTAGGTCTTTCTCGTTCGCGCCTCACCTCAGCGGAGCGAGCGGCATCCCTCTTTTTCCTCCAACCACCACCATCCTCCCATATCTTAGATATTCCAGATGGCTGACCCGTCTACGATCCCTACCTTCAAGCTCGTTCTTGGTGCGTGCTCTGTTGCGCTCATCCTTATATGCTGCGGTATCGCTAACGAAAACTGTGCTCTCATTCTGCATCTTGATCGATGTCCGTGCCACCCGCGCATTTTCGCGTATTCTGACCTCGCGAATCCATTTGACTGTACTTTGGACGCGATACTATCATACGCGATGCAGTCGGCGATGGTGGTACTGGCAAGACCACTTTCGTCAAGGTACGTAACCTCTTCGCGCCCCTTCGCGCCCTCGATCGCGTGCTGATCTCTTCTTGTCTTGTAGCGTCACTTGACTGGTGAATTCGAGAAGAAGTACATTGGTAAGAGAATGGATCGCGTAGCGAGCGCGATTGTCTCTTTCAGGTATACTAATTACGCCACACCACCGTCCAGCCACCCTCGGTGTCGAGGTCCACCCTCTCTCCTTCTCGACGAGCTTCGGCACTATCTGCTTCAACGTCTGGGACACGGCTGGGCAGGAGAAGTTCGGTGGTCTTCGTGATGGCTACTATATTCAGGGCCAGTGCGGTATCATCATGTTCGACGTTACCTCCCGCATCACGTACAAGAACGTACCCAACTGGCACCGCGACCTCGAGCGCGTTTGCGAGAACATCCCCATCGTCCTCTGCGGTAACAAGGTCGACGTCAAGGTGCGTAGCGAAATTTTCGGGATAAAAGCGGTGCTTTGATATTGATCGCGATTGTCTTTCGCGCTCGTAGGAGCGAAAAGTCAAGACTGGCCAGGTCACCTTCCACCGCAAGAAGAACATTCAGTACTTCGAGATCTCGGCGAAGTCCAACTACAACTTCGAGAAGCCTTTCCTCTGGTTGGCCCGCAAGCTCGTCGGGTATGTGTGGCGTAACTCTTGCAATGCAGGCTTGATTTAACATACCCGCGCCTTTGTAGCAACCCCTCGCTTGAGTTCGTTGCCGCGCCCGCGCTCGCGCCCGCCGAGGTCCAGGTCGACGCCGCGCTGATGGAGCAGTACCAAAGGGAGTTGGCGCAGGTGTGTATTCAAATATCAGATACGACGCAGCAGTCGCTCACTAATGCGTGGACAGGCCGAGGCTGTTCCCCTCCCAGAAGAGGACGACGACTTGTAAATGTATACGCTCACGACCAGTATCCCCCACCTCCCCCATCTGTTTTCCCTATACACATATCCTGTGATCCCCACTGTTTCAATATAAGCTTCGTCACATCCCGGAGCAATGCAGCCCCGTGTCCCTTGCTGTGGAATGCGCATGTCGTATTGTAGATTCGCTTGTTTGGTGGTGTAGTATGAAGACCTTCATGCAGCAACGACGATGGGTGCTTAATTGACTGTATTCAAATAACACTCTCCACAGGCCGGTAAGTAGGGAATGCGCATTTGTTCTGTACAACCGGCACGCGCATGGATCAGAATACATATGCATAATGGCCAAGGGGAGCATGTTATACAGGCCAGTTACACACATTACAATGACTGAGAATCCGCTGGAAGTCGCTACTAGTACAACACCGGATATAGGTACATATTTCCTACATCCTCGTCGGACCGACCATCACCTACCCTACGTTCTTCTACTTCTTCAACAGCTCCGTCAATCCGTCTTCGAGGTGCTTTAGCTGCAGTGGAGTGATCCGCGCCCTACCCATGACCAGTTTCTTCTCCAGCCATTCGTATCTATCAACCATACGCGCCAAGCCGAGCAAGGATTCACCATCCTGCACACCGATCTCGGCGAGGGTAGGCAGAAGATACTCCAATGGCTGGGTGAGCGAGCGGAGGAACTTTTGGACAGACACCGTGCTACCGCTTTGCAGGTGAAGTGCGGGGCCATTGTCACTGGCGGACGAGTTCGCAGTGCGGAAGGAGCCCTGGAAAAAGCAGTTGAAGCCGTGAGGTATGCGCATCCGTGGGCCAAACGGACGATTCCGCGCGTCCACAGCGAAATGATTTGCATTGCGCTATTGAGCAACTGTAAAATCACGCAAGAGGGAGAACAACAAACCTCTCTTTCGGAGCTTCTCGCTTGTGCGACAGACGGAGTGGGTCTGCTGGTGATCGTTACAGAAGTCATTCTCCAGCGTCGGCCCGGCGTGGGGGGCGCGGCAGCGCGGGTGTGTCCCACAGAAGCTTCCTCTCCCTACCTCATCTGTTCAGGAAGGTATATTCGGTACGATGGTCGCAATTACCTGCCGTCCTACCGAGGCCCGCCGTAACTTGCACCAATATCGTGCATAGCAAATTGCAGGCCACGCGTCCTCGTACCAGTCGAATGACGGGATGTTCTTGAGGACCTGGCGATAGGACATGAGTGCATACCGCCAGCATGCTCGCGCGACGTGAGGACGGGCGTGTATCTACGTACATTCTTTATGTATTTGTCAACGTCTTCAGGAGCCTGTTTTGACAGGAGCGGACCTGGCACCAGATGGCCATCGGCCGATCGGTACATCTGACGCTAATGGGCGGTGGTGGGAGTCACTGAGCACGAGAACGTGGTGACCCGAATGAAAGACATGGCAGACCAAGTAATATGTGAAGGTCATGAGGTCGTTCTCGAGGCCTATCATGGCCTGCAGCGTAGATTTTGGTTTCAGGGAACCGCGCACATATAGTGTATTTGGTAAATTTGGCGGGCTCGGGAAAATATAGGTGTGAGAATCCGGATGGCTGGCTACATGCACTCCTAATCAGCTGTTATCGAACGTATATGAGCCTGTTTCGCTCACACATTGTATCCTGCGGCTCGGGGTTGAGGGGAATGCTTGGATAACCTGGGGGCCCCTCAGGCTTTGGATGGGGGAGGCTAGGAAGAGCGAGGAGGGCTCCCTAGGGCACCCCTGCTGAGAGTTTGAAGCCGCAGGAAAGCTTCCTCGCTCCCAGGACCGCGCGAGTGGTGATGTTCGAGCTTGGACATGATTCGTAATGGCCTCACGCCTTGCCTCTCACAGGCAGGACGATGAATATGAGTTGCAGGGGGAAGACGCTTGTCGCTCACCCTGTGCCAGCTGCAGGGCTGCAGACAAGTCGCCGCGCGCGAGACGCGAATCTTGAACGCGTCCTCTAGAATAGGCGCCGGGACTGGTCTTAGCGCGTCGGACATGTGATGCGCGTCATTATGGGACGATCTCGGGCGCCTCCCGAAAATTGGTGGTTTACGAAACTTGTCCTCTGACACACAGCCCACTCCACCCCAAACGCCCTCCTCCACCCTCGCCCGTCTCTAGCGCTGCACACCGCCTAGGCTGTCTATCCCTCTGTGTCCACGTATTTCGACTCAACTATTCGTCGCGTTGATGAAAGCGTCCTCTGCCGCCGCCTTTGTCGTGAACGCCTCACGCAAGTCATGTCCAAGCCACATCCGCGGCTACTCCTCCTTACCGCGCCCATATCGCTTCCATGTCGGCGCGAGCTGGGCAGGCAAGCCTCATGACCCTCGCGGTCCCCGCGTCAAGTCAAATCCTTTCCCCGCGGACTCGCCAATAGGCCAGTGGAGAGACTTGATGCTTTCCCGACCCAACGCGCCAGCCGGGAGCCACATTGGGGAGGACTTTTTCTACATTCAAGACGTGAGTACGTTGTCCGGTCTCTTGTGTTTCTGTCGCTTAGTATCCCTTTGTAGATGCGCGAAAAATCAGTGAGTTGCGCTTGCACGGTCGGCCCGCGCGCGTTTCGTCTCATGCGTCTTCCCCAACTGTTACAGGGCATATCGCTCGGCGTCGCGGACGGCGTGGGGGGATGGACAGAGTCGGGAGTGGACCCATCTTTGTTCTCCCAAGCTTTGATGTACCATGCGCAGCGCTACTCCAAGGCTGCTTGGCCCGGTGAACCCGAAGTCGACCCCACGCAGGAGTATGAGGAGCGCGAACAAGTCGAAGGTTGGGAACTGACACCATTAGAATGCCTCGAGTCTGCGTATGGTGGTGTGTTGAGGGAGCGTAATGTACTTGCCGGTAAGACCCCTTTGCAGTTGTGTTATCATGCGTCGTCTTTATCAATGGACTCCCGCAGGTTCGAGTACAGCGTGTCTAATGACACTCAACGCGTCCAACGGTGCCTTACGCGCAGCCAAGTGCGTTCTCATTTTGCAAGGCTTGATCCTGTGCATTAATTGCTTCCAACCCGTTAGCCTAGGAGATAGTGGCTTCCTGGTGATCCGAGCGTCCACCGTGGTTTACCAGCAGCAATCACAGACCCATTTCTTTAATTGCCCAAAGTAGGTCTCTTCGTTCATTCGGTAGAGAACAGACTAACACCGAGTTAATTGCGCAGACAACTATCGAAGTTGCCTACTTCGCAAAAGCGCTTCTCTCGGGTATGCATAGACAATCCGAGCGACGCCGATCTCTGTGAGATGAAGCTACGACACGGGGATATCGTTATCGCATATGTTAGTCATCCTGTGTTTCTTATCACCGTGTCGCTAATCCGTGCTTGCTTAGACCGATGGCTTGTCGGACAACGTCTTCCCCGCGGAGATGGTGGCCATCTGCTCACTCGTCGCGCGGCAGTTCCAAGTGGCAAAACATACAGTCACGGGCGGACAAGGAGAATCCCAAGAGGTCTCAGAAGACCGGGAGGCCCAGGCCATGGCTGAGCGGATCGTCGACTATGCGCGCATGTGTATGTTTAACCACAAGCGCGTCAGTCCTTTCGAACGTGCAGCCGCGCGAGAGGGGATGTACTTCCGCGGTGGGGTAAGTTACGTTAATTTCTAGTCGTCGAGCCCTCGCTTATCGTTGCTGCCATAGAAAGTCGATGAGTCAGTGTTCGCCTCACTGAAGCAGGATTGGTTTACTAATGACCTTTGCAGCGTAACGGTCCTTGTCACGATCGTGCAAGAGACTCTATAATCACCAGGGTTGCTGATCGTGTAACGTCCCCTGCACGTCTGTTGTCGGTAAGTTCTATGCTCTAAATCCGGAGGCCGATGACCAATACGCTTATCGGGCATTAGCATAACTTCATGGACCCCACCACCACCACCACCACCACCACCACCACCCCGCTTCAGCACATAGACTATTCGGATACCATGCATGGCTCGTGTCTCGATACCCTAATCCTCGCTGTTTTGTGTAATTCACGTGTAGAGTGCACGTACTCATCGTCTTGGTCTCCATACTGTACTCTGCATACACCCGGCTCCAGTTGCGGCGTCGACATAGTGGGAGTAGTCAAACACGGTATAATCGGGGCCACATGTATCGATTGTATCTACCACCATCTCATAGAGGTTAGAGCTCTTCTAAGTTATAAACACCGTGTACTTCTTGCGTAACCGCCCGTCGTTGCGCGGCAACATGTCCGTGGGATGTCCGTGCCTGTACTAAGTGCGAAGTGCGTCAGTATTACGGACTGTGACCTCACTGTTTACTAAGGTTCCTTCGTACGACCAACGGGGTACATGTAGACAGGAGGCGGCGACGCCAATATTAATGCCCGTATTACCTGTGCTCGCACGAACGCCGGCGCGGGCGTTGGGATAGAAGCTCCGAGTCCGTCGACGCGGTCAGACACCAGCGGACTTGGAGGCGGGGTTACGGTGAAACGAGCGGTTCGCCCGTGCGCTGTTGCGTCGCTGCGGTCATCTGGGAGCGGGAGTGGCATATGACGGATGTGTCTCTCCCATGCGACCGTGGATCATGTTGTAAGGGCATGTGGCCTGCGCCCCGACTCCCATCTGTCTAACGGTCAGTCCGTCTTGTTACGGCGGACACGGAAGCCGTCGTCTCGGGCGGTGCGGCGACGTCAGTGGATAGGAGAGCGTGCAGTATGTATGTTTAGCAAGAGGCGTATGGTGGTATGTATGTGTCGGTCCTTGGCGCGGTTAGGCCTTTAGGCCGAGTGTCCGGGTAATTCGTCGAGTGTTTCGCGAGGCGCTTCCCGCGCTTCTTGATGACCACTCGGCGGGCGGGGCGGGGCTGAGCCTGTGTGCTCCGGAGGCAGCGCATGCTCGTCCGCGCGGGTTTGTGGGCAGTTCTGGCGGGGCACGGTGAGCCTGAGCACGCGCATATGTCGCGGACGAGCCGCACAGGGAAAGAAAGAGAGAGAGGCTGATGGTCGCGGGGCGGGAGGGCCCGTGGGCCGTCGGGGAGGGCGGCAACGGTGTTCCCACGCAACCGGCTGTTGGGAGAACAAACAAGGGAGGCCGGCTCGACGGACGCCATCTCTTGCTCACCTCCTCCCATCCACCGTCTCCCTCAAGCCCAGACCCAGCACCAGCTGTTGCGGTCGTTTCGCTCTTTACTTCACTCGCTGTCCTTCGTCCGTCTCTCCGCACCCTGCCGCCGCTTTCCTCTTTTCGACCCCCATGGCAGGCCGCCCTGGCTTCAATCAGCCGCCCATGAACCCGTTTTCTAACCAGCCCCAATACGCCCGCCAGTATTCCAACGACTCCGACGCAGACTCGTATACCAGCCGCAACGCAAGCAGCGTCCCCCTCGCCACGTCTGGTTACTACGATGGCTCGTATACCCCCCAGTGTGAGTGCTCTGTCACCCCGCATGCTGTGCCGTCGGACGTGCGCCCGCAGCGATCCACATCACTGCCCAGAGGAGCGAGCATCGTCCATCCCTGACCTGAGACACCGCCCCGGGCGGCCCCAACCATACCATATAGTACCGTTCACCCGTGTCAGCGACCGTCACCATGCATCCCTCCTACAGACCCGTCCACGACACCTCGTCGACCGAGTCCGTCTCCCTCTACCCCTCCTCTTCCGTAAATTCTTCTGGGCGCCCGTCCCCCGAGCCGCATGAGCGAGTACCGATACTGACGTACACCGCACCAGCCGGCGATGATGCCTCCTTCAGGGAGTACAACCGGCACTACAGCGCATCGGTCGAGTCTCATATGAGCACCGGCACGAATTATGCGCCTAACAACCCGTTCGCCGACCTACCCGGCTCGAGCGAACCGTTCCCTGCGTGGTCCGCGGACCGCCAGATACCCATGTCGACGGAGGAGATTGAGGACATCTTCCTGGACCTCGCCCAAAAGTTCGGGTTCCAGAAGGACTCGATGCGCAACATGGTACGTCGCTCCCGTATCATGCTACGTGGGGTCCGAAGACTGAGCCATGAATGCAGTTTGACTTCCTCATGACCATCCTGGATTCGAGGGCGTCGCGCATGTCGCCCAACCAGGCTCTGCTGACCGTCCACGCCGACTACATCGGTGGCCAGCATGCCAACTACCGCAAGTGGTACTTCGCCGCCCAGCTGAACCTGGACGATGCCGTCGGTCAGTCGCAGAACCCGGGTCTGCAGCGCCTTCGCAGCGTGAAGGGCAATGCCAAGACCACCAACAAGTCGCTCGACAGCGCCCTCAACCGGTGGAGGAACGCCATGAACAACATGAGCCAGTACGATCGTCTCCGCCAGGTCGCCCTCTACCTCCTCTGTTGGGGTGAGGCTGGTAACGTGCGGTTCACTCCGGAATGTCTCTGCTTCATTTTTAAGTGTGCGGACGACTACTACCGGAGCCCCGAGTGCCAGAACAGGATCGACCCTGTGCCTGAGGGTCTCTACCTTGAGACCGTGATCAAGCCCATTTACCGCTTTATGCGCGACCAGGGATACGAGGTCGTCGAAGGCAAGTTCGTGCGCCGTGAGAAGGATCACGACCAGATCATTGGCTACGACGACATTAACCAGCTCTTCTGGTACCCCGAGGGCTTGTCGAAGATTGTTTTGCAGGACAACGTGAGTATCTAGCTAAAATTATGTACCCTGCAATCCTAACCATTTTTTTCAGACGCGTCTCATCGACGTGCCTCCGGCGCAGCGGTTCACCAAGTTTGGTCGCATTGCCTGGAACCGTGTCTTCTTTAAGACGTTCTTTGAGAAGCGTTCGAGGGCCCACTTGTTGGTGAACTTCAACCGTGTCTGGATTATCCACATTTCGTTCTACTGGTTCTACACGGCGTTCAATTCGCCGAAGGTTTATGCGCCAAGAAACAAGCAGTTCCCGTCGTCTCCCATGACCTGGTCTGCCACCGCTTTGGGAGGAGCGGTCGCGACCTTGATCATGATTGCGGCTACCATCGCGGAATTCTCGTACACCCCTACTTCCTGGCACAACGCTGGACACCTCACTACTCGGCTCCTGTTCCTGCTCGTCGTTCTCGCGCTCACCGGTGGACCTACGTTCTACATTGCTCTCGTTGATGACCGCCCCAACCAAGGCAACATCCCGCTGATCATCGCTATCACCCAGTTCTTCATCTCGGTTGTCGCCACTATCGCCTTCAGCATCATCCCGTCGGGTCGCATGTTCGGCGACCGTGTGCGCGGGAAGTCTCGGAAGTACCTGGCCTCGCAGACCTTCACGGCGTCGTACCCCGACCTCGGTCGCACTGCTCGCGTTGCCTCCATCGGCATGTGGATGCTCATCTTCGGTTGCAAGCTCGTCGAGTCGTACTTCTTCCTCACGTCGTCCTTCAGTAGCCCGATCGCCGTCATGGCGCGGACGAAGGTACAGGGGTGCAACGACAAGTACTTCGGCACCGCGCTGTGCAGCAACCAGGTCCCCTTTGCTCTGGCCATCATGTATGTCATGGACCTGGTTCTGTTCTTCTTGGACACGTACTTGTGGTACATCATCTGGGTCGTCGTGTTCAGTGTAGCACGGTCGTTCCAGCTCGGTCTGTCCATCTGGACGCCGTGGAAGGAGGTCTACACCCGGATGCCGAAGCGGATCTACGCTAAGCTTCTCGCTACGTCGGAGATGGAGGTCAAGTACAAGCCCAAGGTATGTTTCCCCATTATTCAATAATATACCAGCGTGTTAACATAGCCTAGGTTCTTGTCTCGCAAGTGTGGAACGCTATCATTATCTCTATGTACCGCGAGCACCTGCTTTCCATCAACCACGTCCAGCGCCTTCTCTACCACCAGGTTGACGGGCCCGACGGTCGCCGTACTCTCCGTGCTCCCCCCTTCTTCACGCACAACACCGGCAATGAGAGTGACTTCTTCCCCGTCGGCGGAGAGGCCGAGCGTCGTATCTCGTTCTTCGCTTCGTCCCTGACCACGGCCCTTCCGGAGCCCCTTCCTGTCGAGTCGATGCCCACGTTCACCGTTCTGGTTCCGCACTACTCCGAGAAGATCCTGCTCAGCTTGCGTGAGATCATTAGGGAGGAGGACCAGAACACCCGCGTCACGTTGCTCGAGTACCTCAAGCAGCTGCACCCTATCGAGTGGGACAACTTCGTCAAGGATACCAAGATCCTGGCTGAGGAATCGGAGACCGCGACTCAATTCGATGGCACCGCGAGCACCAACGAGAAGGCTGGCAACAAGCGCACGGACGACCTTCCGTTCTACTGCATCGGTTTCAAGACGGCTGCTCCCGAGTACACTCTACGCACGCGTATCTGGGCCTCGCTTCGCGCGCAGACGCTTTACCGTACCGTCTCCGGCATGATGAACTACTCGAAGGCGATCAAGCTCCTTTACCGCGTTGAGAACCCGCAGATCGTGCAGCGCTTCGCTGGCAATACCGACCGCCTCGAGCGCGAGCTGGAGCGCATGTCGCGCAGGAAGTTCAAGTTCACCGTCTCCATGCAGCGCTACGCCAAGTTCAACAAGGAGGAGCTCGAGAACGCCGAGTTCTTGCTGCGCGCGTACCCGGACCTACAGATTGCGTACCTTGACGAGGAGCCCGGCCCGAAGGGCGGCGACCCCAAGCTCTTCTCGGTCCTCATCGACGGCCACTCAGAGATTGACGAGCGCACCAGCAAGCGCAAGCCGAAGTTCCGTGTCGAGCTCCCCGGTAACCCCATTCTCGGTGACGGCAAGTCGGACAACCAGAACCACGCGATCATCTTCTACCGCGGCGAGTACCTGCAGCTTATCGACGCCAACCAGGACAACTACCTGGAGGAGTGTATCAAGATCCGGAACATCCTCGGCGAGTTCGAGCAGTACACCGTCTCGAGCCAGAGCCCGTACGCACAGTGGGGCCAGAAGGAGTTCTCCAACTTCCCGGTCGCCATCGTCGGCACGCGCGAGTACATTTTCTCGGAGAACATCGGTATTCTTGGTGACATCGCCGCCGGAAAGGAACAGACGTTCGGTACGCTCACCCCGCGTGTGCTCGCGTGGATCGGCGGAAAGCTGCACTACGGTCACCCCGATTTCCTCAACGCGACGTTCATGGCGACCCGTGGTGGTGTATCGAAGGCGCAGAAGGGTCTCCATCTGAACGAGGATATCTTCGCCGGTATGACTGCCATCAGCCGCGGCGGCCGCATCAAGCACTCGGAGTACTATCAGTGCGGAAAGGGTCGTGATCTCGGTTTCGGCACCATCCTGAACTTCCAGACGAAGCTCGGTACGGGTATGGGTGAGCAGATGCTCAGTCGCGAGTACTACTACCTCGGCACGCAGCTCCCCATCGACCGGTTCTTGACGTTCTACTACGGCCACCCTGGTTTCCACATCAACAACATCCTGGTCATCTACTCCATCCAGATCTTCATGGTCACTCGTAAGTCCTTTAGCGCCGCGGTGTTCATGTGTGCTGGCGTTGACGAACAAATGTTCCAGTGCTCTACATCGGTACGCTGAACAAGCAACTGTCCATCTGCAAGGTCGACTCGCAGGGCAACGTCCTTGGCGGGCAACCGGGCTGCTACAACCTCATTCCGGTCTTCGACTGGATCAAGCACTGTATCATCTCCATTTTCTTGGTCTTCTTCATCGCATTCCTGCCCCTGTTCATGCAAGGTAAGACTATCACGTCTCATTCGTCATTCGTCCGTAGTCGCTTACAACTAGCATTACAGAGCTGCTCGAACGTGGCACTGGCAAGGCCCTCATCCGTCTTGGGAAGCACTTCTTGTCTCTTTCGCCGATCTTCGAAGTCTTCTCCACCCAGATCTACTCGCAGTCCATCCTGAGCAACTTGACCTTCGGTGGTGCTCGGTACATTGCGACTGGTCGTGGTTTCGCAACGACTCGTATCTCCTTCACCATTCTGTACTCCCGCTTCGCCGGACCTAGCATCTACATGGGAATGCGGAACCTCCTCCTGCTCCTCTACGCCACCATGGCGATCTGGACGCCCTTCCTCATTTACTTCTGGGTCTCGGTCCTCTCCCTGTGCATCGCGCCGTTCGTCTTCAACCCGCACCAGTTCTCGTTCGCCGACTTCATCATCGACTACCGCGAGTTCCTCCGCTGGATGTCGCGCGGCAACTCGCGCACGAAGGCGAGCAGCTGGTACGGCTACTGTCGTCTCTCGCGCACGATGATCACTGGCTACAAGAAGAAGAAGCTTGGACACCCGTCCGAGAAGCTCGCGGGCGACGTGCCCCGCGCCAAGTGGCGGAGCGTCATCTTCTCCGAGATCATCCTGCCCATCTGCGGCGCGATCATCTTCGTCGTGGCATACATGTTCGTCAAGTCCTTCCCCGACCAGAACGGCGCGCAGAACCCGAGCCCGCTCATCCGCATTGCCGTCATCGCTGTCGGCCCCGTCGTGTGGAACGCGACCGTGCTGCTCACGCTGTTCTTCATCTCCCTGTTCTTGGGCCCGATGCTCGAGTCGTGGGCACGCTTCCCGTCGTTCATGGCATCGCTGGCGCACTTCTTCGCCCTCATTGGCCTCGTCGCGTTCTTTGAATTCTTCGTAAGTCACCGGCGTTTACCCCAAGCGCTGCTAACAGATGTTTACTAATGCACACCTTTTCTCAGTGGTTCCTCGAGCTCTGGGATGCATCGCATGCGGTCCTCGGTGTTATTGCGATCATCGCCATCCAGCGCGCAATCCAGAAGATTCTCATCTCGGTCTTCCTCTCGCGTGAGCTCAAGCACGACGAGACGAACAGGGCGTGGTGGTCCGGCAAGTGGTACGGCCGCGGCCTGGGCTCGTCCGCGTTCTCGCAGCCTGCTCGCGAGTTCGTCGTGAAGATCGTGGAGATGTCGCTCTGGACGTCCGACTTCCTGCTCGCGCACTTGCTCTTGATCGTCATGACGCCGCCGATGTTGATTCCGTTTGTCGACAAGATGCACTCGATGATGATGTGTAAGTCCCTTGCGCTTACTTTGTGCATTGTACAGCGCTGATGGCGCTCGCCTACAGTCTGGCTGCGTCCCTCGAAGCAGATCCGCCCGCCTCTCTTCTCTACGAAGCAGAAGCGCCAGCGGAGGTGGATTGTACGTGCATCAGTTTCGCGTGAAGGTTTCGGGAATTCACTCTTTCTTTGCAGGTGTTGAAGTACTCCCTGGTCTACATCATCGTGGTTGCTTTCCTCGCCGCACTAATCGTTCTGCGTACGTTTAATTTTGCTGTGTCCCGCGCAGCGAAACTAACGCCTTGTTACAGCCGCGCTGTTCCGGGACCACATCACGTTCCACTGTACTGTATGCCAGAATATCTAAATCTAATGCCCGCGCACGTACATTCGCTTTCTGACGGACGGTGTCGTGGCTCCTTCGGACCTCGGCGACGCGCTCCCCTCACGCTCTCGAGCATCGTTCTCTTGTAAACAGCTGACTTCGAGGCCTTGCATTGGACCCTGTAAAATACCTAGATCTATACAGCATCTTATTCACTATGCGCGCCCTGCTTGGCCGGTTTCAGGCGTTTTGGTTTTCTTGACGTGGTTGACTCTTTAGTGGTAGTCCCTAGGCAATGGTTATGTTGTTCTCGGTTTACTCCTTACGCGGATGGCGTCTCGTTCGGGCGCTCCGAGAATTGCGGGACGATCGAACGGAGGTGCAAGGTGTTATTTAACTCAACCGTGAACACCTGCACTCATCCTACCACGAGCTCGGCAGCACTGTGTACAAATAGCTTTCTTCTACGCTTGCAATATATGCTTGGGACGAACCTGTGATACTCTGCGGAACTATGGATCGAGTGCGCAGTGGTCTACGCGGTTTGAGGCAAAGGTTCCGAGGCCAAGGGAACCCGACTGTGACCAAAATCCGTCGTCAGCGTGCGCTGCGGGAACGACTATGGAAGGGCCTACCGTTCATAAGGTGAGCACATTGTGCTCAACGCGATGCGATGCCCTCAAGCCTTCGCGTAGACTGTTGTTATTCACGGTGGGGTACATCTGGCTACTCGTGATACCCTCCCCGCGTTTCGGTCAAGGCACGTACATAGATGAGAATGCACTACAGCCCGGACAGGTACGGCTCTTCTCTTTGACTACCACATCAAACATCAGGCCTCATTCATGAATACAAGGTCAACACGTACTGGGATTGGGATGATGTGCACAATGCGGATCGAATCCTTGCCGACCTCGAACAGCTCCGCGACCGGAATGCCAGCAGCGATGAGTGAGGTTCCTCCGCGTGCGAGGCAACTGCGTCCTCGCATACTGACAACGCGAGACACGTAGGATTGCACGATATGCCGTCAGCCAATTCGAGGGGTATGGCATCCCTGCGCGAACACAGCGATACTCCTTCGACACAGTGACAGAGGTGAGTGTCCCATTGTTTCGGCATGCAGCAAGCTATAGAGATTCAGCGGCTGCTTCTCTAGACTATCAAGGGTACCAATGCCTATGCCGTCTTGCAGTCTCCTCGCGCCTCAGGCAGCGAGGCTATCGTCATCAGTGCTTCATGGCTGAGTAGGACCGGCGAGGGTGACGGAACTCTCAACCTGAGGGGCGTTGCCACCCTCCTGGCCCTTGCTAGCTACCTCAAGGGTGAGTCGCCTAAGTTTTACTGCCTTCATTCATGGCTTATGAAGTGCTAGAGTATTCGTTATGGGCGAAGGATTTAGTGTTTGTCATGAGCGACGGCTACCTCGACGGTATGCAGGCATGGGTTGCCACATACCACGGGGAACCCCAACCCAGTAAGCACGGGTCGAAGCGCGTTACGACGTATTCTCACAAGTCTATTACAAGATCTTAAGGCAGAATCGCTAAGTTTGCAGTCCGGGGTCATCTGGACTGCGTTGAACATCGACTACCCTGGACACTCTTTCTCGCATGTCGGCCTCTTCTTCGGTGAGTGCAGCGTGCAGCTCCGCTGTGGGTTGCGATTTACGGAATTACTATAGATGGCTTGAACGGGAGACTTCCAAACCAAGATCTCCTCAACTCAGTCTCACTTATTTCGCGTTACACCGCCGGCATTCCTGTTCTGGTGTACGATCATATCGACCCCAGAGAGGACCACAGCCAGCCCAGCCTGCTCCCCTCGTGGCTGCCGGATCTACTGAAGCAGAACTCTGACGTGCAAGAATTCGCATCGCGAGCAAGAAACATCTATAGGAGCATGAATTACCAAGCCAGAGGAGCGGCAAGTGGAGTGCATGGGCTATTCCATCAGTGAGTTTGAATGGAGGCATAGGATACCGACCGATTACTGACCTGCTCGTAGGTTCCGGATAGATTCTATCACATTGTTCGCCGTCCCAGCTGCAGGGCCCCATGGCTTTCACGCTCTCGGACGGTGAGCGCGCTTGGTGACCGTACACCGTACACATCCTGATCACAGCTCTCCCCCACAGAGCTTTGGAGTCGTCTCTGAGGACCTGCAATAACCTCCTCGAACGTCTGCACGCGTCGTTCTTCTTTTACCTCCTCGTTGGGCCCGGAACCTTCATGAAGATCGGGAGCTACCTTCCTAGCGCGGTCCTTATCGGCACGGCTATGCTCTTCACTGGTCTCGGCGAATGGATTCGAGCCGGGTGGACTGACGCGCTATCGGCTCCTATTGATGGAGGTGACGACGACAAAAGCGAAAAGGCCCACGCCGAGCAGCGGAGGGAGGGGCTAGTGTGGCGGCGAAGATCCCGCCCTATCCTTGAGCCCGTGGGGATCATGGTGCTAACACATGCACTTGGTGTCGTTCTCTTTTACGCTGTCAGTAGTTCATGGTTCGCCGCAAGCAAGGTAAAGAACTAAAGTAATGTTCTTACGACCAGCGTTGATGACTGACTGAACGTCGTAGATAAGCGGCCCTGTCGTCTATTTGCTTTTCTACTCGATACCCCTGGTAGCCATACGGGCCGTCCCCTCAGTCCCGCCATCGCACGCTTCGATACCCTCGGTCTTGAAAGCTTTCAACCTCTGCTTCGCCTCTGCCGTTGTATCCATCACGTCCGTCCTCAACTTCTCTCTCGCTGCTACACTCACTGTGTTCTTGGGCCTCCCTCTTTCGTTCGCCTCGACCACCCCATCGTCCTCGAGATTATCGCGCCTAGCGGAGTATACCGCATACACCGCGTTGGCGCTAGGGTGGCTCGTGCTTACCCCTGGCGAAGTTCAAAAGGCGGTCTGGAACTGGGAGGTGCTGCGGGTGTGGTTTGCGCCATTTGTGTGCGTGGTGTATGTGCCGCTGGTACTGCAGGCTGGGCTCGTATGCCTTCTCCCGCCATGACGTTCGCCAGCTTATTAGGGCATGTATTTATTGTAGCACAGTGCGTCACCCTTATAATACAGCTGCTGTACATGGAGCGCAGACATAGCGATGCAAAGCAAGTGACCTCTCGAATAGCATACCGGTATTAACGGCTGAGCATATGCTCAACCGATGTCCATGCCGGTCCCGGGAGCCTCGCCGAAGAGATCGTCCTCGTCATCCTCACCAGCATCGTCGTCGTCGCCATCGTCGCCGACCCCGGTAGCGCCGCCCGGGACAATGCCCTCTTTTCGGAGGCGTTGCTGCTCCTTCATCTCGTCGCGCTGTGCCATCTTCATATCCAAGTCCGCCTGTAGCTTCTTCAGCGCATCCTCGAAGCGACGCTACGGAGGCTCCTATTAGCATCGCTGGACAGCGTATGGGAGAGGAAGGAAGTACGGACCTTAATGAGCGGGTTCGCAGAGCTCGCGATCTCGGTGCGCTTCTTCGCGACCGCCGCCTCGAGATCGTGGATCTCCTCGTTCAGCAGCTTGCGCGCCTGCACTGCCTCGTCGTCTTCGTCGTCCTCATCGTCGCTCTCGTCCTCCTCGTCTTCATCCTCATCTTCCTCGTCTTCGTCGCCGCCGTCCTCGTCTCCGAGCGCGAGGTCGAGCTCCGCGGCGAGCTCTTCGTCGATATCGCCCTCCGCCTCGTCCTCCTCGTCGCGCGGCGCACCCCCGGCCTCGTCCGCGCCGTCCTCGTCGCCCTCTGCATGGGCACCCCCAGGCGTCGGCGCGTCTTCTCCGTCTTCTCCGGCAAAGCCGGGCGTGGTCGCATCGAGGGGGTCTTCACGGTCGACGAACTCCGAGTCGGAGAGGTCTGGGTTGACGTTCTCGAGTACTTCGTACTTGACTTCGGAGGCGAGCGCGTCCTCTTCGAGCAGGCGCTCGACTTCTTGCTCGACTGTCTCGATAGTCTGCGGGTGGAGTGAGCAGGCGTGATACGGAGCTCGAGAGGGAGGGAAGAGCGTACGCGGCGATTAACACGTTTGCGGAACCTGCGTTTGCGGACGTGCTTGAGCGGTGGGGTGACACCGTGTGGCCAGATAAATTCGTCGATGTTGAAGCCCTTCTGGTTCGAGAGGGATTCCTCGCCAGATATCTTGTCTTCTACTACCAACATCTAGGCGGTGTCAGAGAGCGCCGCGTCTTCTTTAGGTAAGGGGGGCAGACCTGGCAAATGTCTGCCACCTTGAACATCTGCTTGTTGTCCAGAGTCTTCTGCGACTCTATGATGCACGGTAGATCGACAAGTTTCGAGGAATATGTATTATTGCCTATGTGAAATACCGCTCTCCGAGAGTCTACGGTTACGCTATGCTCAACATGCTTTCTAGCAGGAAGATCGAACGATGCGAGCGCACCCTTGAATTTAAACCACACATCATCGCTGACCTCGCGCGCCTGGACCATCTTCCTCAACTTCTCCGAGTCCTCATTAGCAGGCATGCGGAGGATAAACTGCTCCTCAAACACTAGATCCTCCTCATCTGAGTCGAGTTCGCGGTCGAATGCGCCAAGGAAGGACATCCCCGGAGCCTGCGCGGCCGCCTTTTCGCTCAGCTTCAGCTTCAGCTTAGGCTGAATCTTGGGACCCCGCGCGGCGGAGCGCGTCGTCCGCCCTTCAGAGGGGTCTATGTATGGTGGTGTGCTCTGCCTGCGCGAAGGCCGCGATGCGCGCGGAGGAAGGCTGCGCTGGGGGACATGGGGTGCAGCTCGGTGCGAGGGCTGGAAAGCGTCCGAGTCGTCGATGTCGTCCACGACGATGAGGTCTTCGTCATCCGCCATAGAGTCGCTGTGTCAGATGGTCCACCGGCGTTTCCGCAGGGCTATGATGTTTCCGCAAGGCAGGAGCGAGAGATACAGCACAAGACTCACAGCAACGTCCAGAGAAGCGAAAGCACAGAGCAGCCACCGGCGGAGAGCGCTCGATGTCTACGCGTTACCGTGACGGACAGAAGCGTGACACGCGTGTCATTGGGTCACCTGGGCGCGTAAACCGCAGGGCGCGCTTTCGGGTTCTGAGGCCAGAATTCGAGTGTTTCTACGCGCAATAATGAGCGAATCCAAGCTCTCGCCCTCGCCCGCCTCCCACTCGCTCGTCCTCCACCTCTGGCCCAAGCACGACGACCTCCTCTCCTTCGACCCCTCCTCCGTCGCGGCGCTCCTCTACCTCCAGCTCACCCTCCCCGGACAGTTCGCAGTTGCATACTGTGCTAACCCGGACCTCTCTCCGAGCGGTAAGTACACACCCAGTTCTCAGTGGACGCTTGAAGATACCAAAGCTATAGATCACATTAGGCCAGCTCCCGTTTCTCACCCATGGCTTATATCACGCCTCGGGCTTAAGCCCGATCCTTTCATACGTCCGCAGACTGCATAACGCACGGAATGTGGACGCCGACTTGAGTCCCGTGCAAACCGCACAGCTCACCGCGCGCGTTGCCCACGTAGAGTCCAACTACGGGGACCTGATTGTGAGTGCATTCATCTTACGTCGCTCGTTTTGTTCCTACCCACGCGGCCTCGTACTAGAATCATTCGCTGTATTCTCTGCAAGAAAACTGGCTGGCAGTGACCAGGCCTACATTAATATCTATGCTGCCTGTGCCGCAACGGTATTATGTTCCCGCTCGAATACGCTCGTCACACAAGGCTCGCCTTGAGGCGGTCGAGCTATGGGACGTTCCAGAGGTCGAGGAGGAACCCGAAGAACAGCGTCGGGTCGTCTTTGGCAAGAGGAAAAGACTCAGGCCGCAACCTGACGTTCACCACTTTAAGAGAACATTCGAGCGTGAAAAGGTACGCCGCAGTTCTGCAGGCATGAACGTTTGGTGACACAAAGCAACGCCAGGTCGTCGAGAAGGCGAAGGCGCTATTCGACGTTTATGGCCGGCTTTTGGGCGACCACACCTACTTTATGGGCAGCGAGACGTAAGCGCCTACGGCCATGCAGCCTTGTTAGCCTATTCACATTGACTTAGCCCGACGACCCTCGACGTCGTATTCGCCGCGCACACGCACATACTCCTTAACCTTCGCCTCCCCGACCTCCTCGTCGCCTCCGCGCTCGAGTCCTACCCCCGCTTAGTTACACACTGCCGCGCGGTCATGTCGGCCGCGTTTCCCCCACACGCCCCCGCACCGCCCACCATCCAGCACAGCTGGCTCTCCTCGCTCCGCTCGCTCTTCCCATGGCCCCGTCCACGACCCGCGCATTCGGCCGCCTCGGCGCTCGCGAGCTCGCCGGAAGTGCAGAGCGTAGAAAGGCGATATCGGCTCTGGCGGTGGGGCTTCATCGCGGGCTCAGTGCTCGCTACCACGGGCTACCTGTTCCTCGCGGTGACGACGTTCATCGCCCAGAACCCCGAGGTGGTTGCGCAGATCCGTGCGGCTGCTGAGATGGGCGTCGAGGCAACTGCGATCGAGGCGGACGACGATGAGGATGAGGTAGACGAGTAGTTGGTACGGATTACTGTCGATACGACCTCGATGATATACATCTATATCTCCGCTCTCAGTTACCCATTTGCCTGGCTCCTTCGCCGTGAGGCGCGTGAAGGCGACAGGGGCACAAACCAAGCCATAGTGACCTTCTCGGGTCACACCATAAACGAGGGTGCTGAGGAGTGCTGCAACTCGATGAAATGTCCAGCATGGTAGTCGATCCGAGGCCGAGCGGACTAAATCTTGCGTATCTCAATGGTATTCGTCCGGTGGCCATAGTAAGGATCTTGTTTGAACCCGGAGCGTTATTGAACATCCGAACCTTTCCTGGCAGTGCATATACCCATGGCTTACAACAACTCGTTGAACGTTAAACGTTGAGGCCTGAGGCCTGAGGTCTTGTCATGTTCGGATGCCGAACCCACACATCTAAAGAGAATTGCAGCTTGAGTTCTCGCTGTGAGAGCTGCTACGGTGCCATGGCCAGTGGATATGACGTATGCAGGGCCCGATCAATCTCAGATATAAACGTCTTCTCGTCCCGCGGCCCTGGACCTCCCTTCCACCTCCTCCACTCAGCTCGTATTGACTTGTTGCTGCACTCATACACTCCGCGGCCTCTAGAGTCTAGATTGCCAGTTGCAATGGCACCCGTGCGCTTGCGCCACCCGAAAGGTGTTACGACCATTCAGGTCGACTTCACCAATGCAACCGTCCAAGACCTTCAGCAGGAGATCTTTGCAGCCACCGAGATTGCACCCTCACAACAAGAACGTAAGGCGCACTCTCACCTCACCACAGTTCCGAGCCACTCACTGACCGCTCACCCAGTGAAGGCCGGATACCCTCCACACCCACTCACCCTTGTTCCCGAGCTCCCGATCGACAGCCTCGGGTTGCAGCAAGGCGAGCAACTCGTCGTTACTCAGCGTTCGTCTGGCATATCGCACGGGTCCGGGCAGCCTGCGCGTGCGACCACATCGCCCTTTCCTGAACCAAGTCCGGCCGCCGCCATGACTGGCTTGACCGCATCCCAGGTGCGCTCGCCCGTACCCAGACCGGAGAGCGCCAAGAGTGGGGGTCCCGAGTACGTCTTAACGAGTAACGGGTACCTTATCCATCGAGTGAGTGCAAAGTCTTCCGTCCGTACGCCGGCGAGTGCGATGCTCAGGCTGAAATATGTCGTTTGCAGGTCGTTCCGGACGACAACTCATGTCTGTTCTCGTCGATCGCGCTTATATTCGAGCAGGACATCAGCAAGGCCCAGAGCATTCGGAAAAGTGCGTGTATATACGAGTATGATGCGGCGGGCGGGCAGGCGTGCCCGGGCTAGGAGAGTGCGGCGCTCATGTGAGGACCGTGTGCGGCAGTCGTGGCGGACGCCATCCGGGACGACCCCATAAAGTGGGACGAAGCCATCCTCGGGTGCGCACCCCCCTCCCTCCTCTCCTCGAACATTGGCAGCACTCAGTAACCCCCACTACCCCTCCCCTTCCGTTGCTCCCCACCAGACGTCCCCGCGAAGAGTACATCCACACGATCCTCAAGCCCACCGCATGGGGCGGTGCGATCGAGCTCTCCATCCTCGCCGCGCACTACGGCACGGAGATCGCGTCGGTCGACGTCGAGACGGGCCGCGTCGACCGCTTCGAGCCGCCCCCGGAGAAGGACTCGGGCAACCGCGCGGTCGTGATCTACTCGGGCATCCACTACGACGCGGCGAGCATCGCGCCGATGCTCGACGCCCCGGACGCGTTCCACCAGACGATCGTGCCGAAGGCGCCCGGGAGCGGCGCGGACGACGAGGTGCTGCAGGCGGCGCGCAAGCTCGCGGACGCGTTGAGGGCGAAGCGCGCGTTCACGAATACGGCAACGTTTGATCTGAAGTGCCAGGTGCGTCGCCGGTTTTTTTTGCTGATCTGTGTGGTTCGGATGGCTTGACGGCGGTGAGTGCTGTAGATCTGCGGGAAGGGCCTCAAAGGGGAAAAGGAAGCCCGCGAGCACGCTTCACAAACCGGGCACGTCGAGTTCGGAGAGTACTAAACGCGAAGGGCACATTGAAATGTACCGTTCACGTTGTGTGGATATCGCCGCACGATCTTTAAGTTGGGGAGGTCGCAGAAGGTGGTCGGAATTGTAGCATTACGCGTCATTGGCACCCGGTGCCGCTGTACCATCTTGTACGATCGCCCTGTACTAGCATCCGTTGGGAAATGGAAAATCACTTATGTACACGCGGGTAGTAAGCTGCTAAGGCTGGAGATGAGTGTTGAATGCAGATAAGCGGGCAGGACGTGCCAAATAAGTGAGGTTATTGATTGTGGGTCCTTACTTAAATAAACATGTGCCATGTGCTTCGCTTAGTCGCGTCTGTGGCACGGTGCCAGCAATGACCGCGTTTTTCGTCCGCCCGTCCACCTTCGTTTTCGGCCTCTTCGCGCGTCCTGTTCATATTTGGCCGCATTATACCACGGTTCCTTCCCTCTCCTTCGTAGGGACTCATCCAGCCACACCAAAAACGCGTCGGTTCTCAGCCAAACTCGCCCGCATGCCCTCCGAAAACGCCGCGGGCTCTAGCAAGCGCAAGGCCCCCGAGCCGTCGCCCGAGGCGGAGCACGACCGCTTCTGCCCCAGCGACACCTCCTCGTTCACCTCCCAGGCCGAGTTCGCGTACCTGATCAAGCCGAAAAAGAGGCAGAAGAAGGAAGGGGACGCGGCGAAGCCCAAAGGCAAGGGCGCCAAGTCCAAAGCCGCAGCAAAGGGCAAGGGCAAGGGTAAAGCTCGGGGGAAGGGCAAGGCGGCGGAGGACGACGAGAACGAGGCTGGCGCGGGCGGCGGCACCACCGAGCCTGCGCAGCCGACGAACAGGACCCTCCCGGAGGCCATCGCGTTCCCGCCCAAAATCGAGGGTACTACCCGGATCGCGGCATGGAACATCTGCGGGCTCGCCGCCGCACAGAAAAAGGTGCGCACGCGTGGCGTTTCCCGTCCGTAGACGGCGCGGGGAAGTGTGGGGACTACTGAATTCACGGGCGTTGCTGCGCAGGGTTTCAAATCGTACGTCGAGGCGGAAGATCCGGACGTGCTTGTCCTCACGGAGACCAAGGTAAGCCCACTTCCATTAAACTTCTCTCTCTTTGCGGGAGTCTTTGCTTGGTTTCTGAACCCCGGCAACACGCCGTGCTACAGGTGAACAACGCGCCCGTGGACCCGGCGCTGACAGACCGCTACGCGCATCGCTACTGGTCGATAGCGGACAAGAAGACGTACTGTGAGCGCGCACGTCTTTCTTCAGCAGCAGCAGTCGATCTGAAGGCGGTGCAGCAGGAACGGCGATCCTGTCCAAGGTCGAGCCGCTGTCCGTGGACTACACCCTGCCCGGGCACCCAGACCCGAGCAGCGTCAAAGGCCGCATCGTGACGCTCGAATTCGCGAGCTGCTACCTCGTCGGGACGTACGTCGTCAACGCCGGCACCGGCCTCAAGGTGAGAGTTACCAAGTCTCTGCCTTCGGCTCTCCTGCTGCGCTTCGTCCGAATCTTACGACCCTTGCCTGCGGCCATAGACATTGGACGCCAAGAAAGAGTGGAACACCCATTTCGAGGCGTACATCCGCGCGTTGGACGCGAAGAAGCCCGTGATCTGGACGGGCGACCTGAACGTCGCTCCCACTGCGCTCGGTGAGCCGTCCTCCCCGTTTGTGCATTCGTCCGCTCCTACGAGCCTGCTGCGCGGTGCGGCCGGACGCCCGCGAAGCATCGCAGCGAACTCAAACCACGCTGCGCACAGCAGCGGCGGTGGCCGCATCTTGCCATGTCTCCCTCGCTCCATCCCTCTGCGTCTCTTTGTATAGTTTGGCAGTGTGCTGACCCACCGGGACCCCGTGCCGTCGACCATCCGGTGCTCACACGATACGTTCTGCAGACCTCACGAACCCGAAGCCGAACTGGAACAAGACCCCGGGGTACACCGAGGCGGAGACGCGGTCGTTCGCGCGGATCCTGAACGCGTCCGGGGCCGAGCCCGACGCGCCCAAGTTCGTGGACGTGTGGCGGGAGACGCACCCGGCGCTCAAGCACTACACGTACTTTTCGTACCGCTTCAGCTGCAGAGAGAAGGGCATCGGCTGGCGCCTGGATATGTGTGAGTCGCGGCTATGTCCACGGTTTTTGCTTGATGTGGTGCTGTGTTGCTGACGGGCCTTGGCAATGGTGCTCGTGATGGCGTGCGCGCAGTCGTGGTGAGCGAGCGGCTGGTCGAGCGGGTGAAGATGTGCGAGATACGGAGCGACATCTACGGCGCGTCGGACCACTGCCCTGTGGTCGTGGAGGTGGAGAGCCCACTCTGAAATGGAACACGGGTGCCCGGGCGGTGGCCGTAGCGGGATGGAATCATAAGGTGAGTAACGGCGTGTTATGTACACTTGTCTCAGTATGACGGAATGTCGAGCGATGACGTCGTTTGCGTGCACACACAGATATCTAGCCACGATTTCATGCATGTTCGGAATCCCAAGCCCTGTACCGCGTTCTATCGCACAGTGACACGGCGTGTGCACGCTAGCTGCAGCGAAGACGAAGAGATGGCCGGATGACGTCGAGGTCGCGCGATAAGGACGCCGCGCGTTGCCTGAATTAGAGTTTGCAAGCATGATACCGAGAATGGCAAGCGAAGCTCGGGCGCTGTTCTGCACGAGCCTCGTGTCCGCAACGCCTCCGACACTGGACTGGACGCTCGACGCTGCACCAGGCTGGATGGGTCCACAGGTCGTCGTCGTCGTCGCCCACTAACGCCACCACGGCCAAGCCAAACTGTGTTCCTGCGGGTCAGCGGAGCCGATGCGGGCTCAGTGCAGCTGGGTCCCTCTCGACCGATGCGGCGCTCCCAGGTCTCCTCCAGTGCTGTGGCTTGAGGCTGAGCAGTGAGTGCGGTGCGGTCGCTGCTATGCAGCCGGTCGTGCGCTAGCAGACGCTGCGCGATCTGCCAGGTCGCGCGATCGTTGTCTCGCGGTGTGCCACGGGCCAGCGCGGCTGGACTCGGAGTGCAATAGCGCATACCCACGCCGTTGCTGTCTCTCTGCACGCGCAGCGTACCGCGTACTATGCTACGCAAATTTAAAACGGTTGTCTGTCGGATGAATGTTGTGGGTGCAGAGACGGACGGGTGCGAGGCGGTGCCAGATCGTCCGAGGGCGGCGGAGGTGAGGGGGGATGTGACCGGCGGGCCGTCGGTTTGCGAGGAGGTGCTGCGGCGGGTCCGGGAGACGAATGCGAAGGATTTGGGAGATCTGGAGATGGCCATGTGCGATAGGGGGCTGCTGGCTTTGGAGCTGCGCTGGTTCGGAGTTGGCGACTGAACTGGTGCTGCGCGTCCCGCGAGAAGGCGGGGAGTGGTGCGCGCTCGCGGAGAATGGGCTGTTTGTGGAGAGGCTCGCTCTGCCCCGGACGTCAGCCCCGGCTGGGGAATATGCAGGCCGCGCAGGAGCCAATGGGCGACTTTCGCGGCTGATCTCGACTCTCTGCGACTCTCTTTCTGTTTTTCATGAACGGCGGCGTTCCGGGGGCAATCACTCGCCACCGATCAGAACAGAGAAAGGGGCGGTCGAGGACGCGCTGATGGGATTACCCGCCCACAGACGCCCGTGACAGACGCCCACTCGCCAGACCCGGGCGTCTTCCCCGCCCGCATTCTCAAAAGCGGTTCGTGCCCGGCCACGCTCACGCTCGCCCTCGCCCTCTCCGTCCTCGCTGCCCACTTCCCTCTCTCCCTCCCCCGTCCCGTCTCCTCTTCCCCGCCCTTCTCGCCGCCCCGCCCCAGCTGCAGAGCACGCTGGTCTGCACGCTCCCGACGACGACCCATACCCGCAACGCACACGATACCCGCGTCTCGTCCCCCTTAGACCTTTCGTCGCCGTCCGTCCCATGTCGCAGCACCAGGATTATTCCGTGCTCCCCCAGCACGTAGGCCACCTCGACAACGGCCCCCGCTCCCCAGAGCGCACCACAGCGTACGAGAAGGACCAGCTCGAGCTCGCCAACGACACTCCCAGCCCCGTTCCCTCAATATGCGGGCTCCCCCTCAAATATGTCTCGTGAGTCGCCCTCTGTCCACCACGCGTCTCCTCGCGTCTCCCGTCCGTCCACTCACCCCCTACGCGTCTCCTCTCGCAGACTGGTCACTCTCGCCGTCCAAAACGCGTTCCTGACACTGATTATGCACTACTCCCGCGTGTCCACTGCGCCGTCCCAAACGTACTCCGCTGCGTCCGCAGTCCTCCTCACCGAGCTGCTCAAGGGCTTCATCTCGCTCTCCGTCGCATTTGCCCGCCTCGACTACTGCTCCCCCACCGGCGCAGCGGGCTCGCTCTGGAACCCCCGAGTGCTCTTCTACCGCTTCCGCCGGCTCGGCAAGGAGGTATTCCGTCCGGACTGCTGGAAGCTCTCCATCCCCGCTATCCTATATGTCATTCAAAATAATCTCCAGTTCGTCGCCGTGTCCAACCTCGAGGCCGCGACGTTCCAGGTCAGCTACCAGATGAAGATCCTCACCACCGCCGCCTTCTCCGTCGTGCTCCTCCGCAAGAAGTTGAGCCCGACAAAGTGGCTCGCGCTTCTCTTCCTCGCCATCGGCGTCGGTATCGTCCAGATTCAGAACGGCTCGTCCTCGGGGCACTCTTCGGGTTCCGGCGGCCACGACATGAACGCGTTCAAGGGCTTCATGGCGGTCGTCATGGCGTGCTTTACCTCCGGGCTCGCGGGAGTGTACTTTGAGATGGTCCTGAAGAACTCGCAGGCGGACTTGTGGGTACGGAACGTCCAGCTCTCGCTCTTCTCACTGCTCCCGGCCCTCGTCCCCATTCTGTTCTCCGATGCGTCGCCAGCACGGCCCTCGCCCGGCTGGCTCCAGCAGCTGTTCGCCAACTTCGGCGTCTGGGCGTGGGCAACCGTCCTGACCCAGGTCCTCGGCGGCCTCCTCACCGCTCTCGTCATCAAGTACGCGGACAACATCCTCAAGGGCTTCGCGACCAGCCTGAGCATTGTCATCTCGTTCCTCGCCTCCGTCGCGCTGTTCAACTTCCAGATGACCGTCACCTTCGTCCTCGGCTCCACCGTCGTCCTCGTCGCGACCTGGATGTACAACCAGCCCGACGCGCCCGCAGGCGACAACTTCTACCCGAAGGAGAGCCGCGCCTCGCGCTGGGGCTGGAGTTGGCGGCGCCCCACGCTCGCCTCCCGCGCGACCTCTGCGCTCGAGCTCGCTGGCGGCAGCAGCAGCATGTCCGTCTCGCGCCGCGCATCGACATCTTCCCTCAGCTCGCTCTCGTCCTTCACCGCGGGCGGCGTGTCCAAGTCATACCCTGGCTCGCCCGTCGAGCGCGAGGCGCCCTTCCTCCCGCACCTCCTCGAGAAGAACCTCCTCGGGAAGCGCAAGGAGGACGACCCCGCGCCGTTCTTCCCCGTGCCCCTCCGCGGGTCGCGCGCGGCGAGCCGCCTCGCGCACTACTTCACGCGCTCCGGCTCGGGCTCGTTCGTCTTCCCCGACGGTACTGGGGCGGGGGCGGGTGCAGCGGGGTACTCGTCGTACGCGAGCATGTCCCCGTCGGCGTCGTACCCCTCGACGCGGCCCCCGAGTGCGTTATCGTCGCGCCCTGCGAGCGCGATGGGTGGCGGCCCGGCGCTGGGCACGCTCCCTGAGCTGTCGTCGCAAGGGGGCGACCACCACCATTCATGATGCCAGCCGGCTCTCCTTCGTGAATGCTTGGCTACGTGCTACGACCCGCCCCGCCCCCACCTTGCGCCTTCCCTTCTGCGCTTCGTTCTCCCTGCATGACCGACGCTGCGCGGCACCCCACACACCCTATCCCCGCGAGAAAACAAGAAACGAACGACATGAGAACGAAGCGACGAGAGACGACAAAGAGACAGACAGACAGACAGACAGAAGTTCCTTCCAGCCCAGGTACTTGGCAAAAGACTTTTTGAACAGTACTGGACGTATATTATTATAGTATCCGGCCCTTCGCCACCCTCCCCTTCCCCTTCCCCCTTTTCATCCGCGCTGCCCTACCCCCTTCATCCCCTCCGACCCACACGCTGCACCCGCGGACCC
This sequence comes from Trametes hirsuta, assembly GCA_001302255.2. Lineage (NCBI taxonomy): Eukaryota > Fungi > Basidiomycota > Agaricomycetes > Polyporales > Polyporaceae > Trametes > Trametes hirsuta. The sequence goes on from CP019376.1 coordinate 1,981,491, forward strand.
TTTCCCTTCCCCTCCTCACTACCTACACCCGCACTTCGCTATTCGTACGACTTATCTTACTCGAACGTCATTTAGACAGTTTTTTTGTTTGTGTGTTTGTGCCTGATTTTCGTTTGTGTTACATAGCCAGACGGACTCCACGCACCGTCTCTTCTTCTCCCTTCTCCCTCCCCCCGCGCGCCCGCCTTTTTCGTCGCTTTTTCATGCATAATCGCCGCCGCTGGACTTGCCTCCCTCCTCCCCGCACCACACACCCATACCGCCCGTACCCATCTATCGTACCGCCCCCCAACCGTACCCTACCGCCGCATATGCGCACCCTCGTAACGTATCGGTACTTATTGCGCAATGCCATGCATGTCCAGAACTCTCTAGGCTCAAGGCCCAAGACGGCGTCCCTGGCCGCTACGGCCACCCTCCCGCGTTCAACGCTCAACATGCATACACCTTCGTGGTGCGCCGGACGCACAAGACTCAAGATCTAGACGCGAGTCCTCTCGCGGGCTACCCACTGCCCAGCCCAGCGCTAGCGCTACAGACAAGTCTATAGCACTAGCATGCCTTGCGCGCGCGAAGTCTTGCTTTCGCCCTCCTTCTCCTTCCCAACTTCCCGCTCGCGCGCGGGGTTCGGCCAGCAGACCCCGTGGCGCCGTGTGCGTGGGTGCGCGCATTCAGTAGGCCTTGCGCGAGGCTGATCAGAAGTTGAACAGAACGCGCACGGACAGGTCGGAATGCGCTTCGAATTCGATGCGCATCGCACACACGCTCGGGGGATATGACAGCGCTAGTAGCGGGAGCAGGATCACGGATGCAGAGATGCTGGCAGGCAGCCGCAGCTGAGCGGGCTTCGTGATGATGATGAGCGCTAGCTATCATCAATGCGGACGGTGTGAGTATTGCCAATTTTTACTACGCCCATGCCCATGACGGGGCATCTGGATGCTTGTTCGCGCGGGCGGCACCGATGCATTGCTAGGCGGTGTGTGTGTGGCTTGCCCACGCACCGCCCCGCAAGTCGACGGCGTTCACATTGACTGGCACACTAGCGGCGGTCCCGGCGGCCCAGAACAGGCACCCGCTGGGCGATGGTCGATACAGTGCTCGCGTGGATAAGGCCCCGAGGGAGGGTACTACATACGCGGATTTGCAAAAAAACCGCGACACATAGCCGTAGGAGCCGATGTCGAACGGCGTATACGAGGTGACGATGGATGTGAAATGATATCGATGATGATACATACATACAACAGATGCGCAATGTCCAAGATGCCCCTGCAAAAAGCGTACACGAGCCCGAGCGCTCAGCCTGAAGAGACCCTTGCCTCCAGGCCCTTCTTGATCGCTGAAGACGTCGGCGATGGAAGGCGGGAGCAGTTCACGGTTAGGACGACGCTTCTCGGGGCGCTCGAAAGGGATACAACGCACCTTCGCACGTCTCCCTCGCGTCGCCAAACAGCATCTTCGTCCCAGGCATATAGAACATCGGGTTCGGGACGTCGGCTGCAGAGATAGCACGGGGGTCAGCGATGTGAAAACTGAGCGTCCGGACGGCGATCGGAGGAACACCGGGGATGAAGGGGCGGAAAGGTAGGGCGCCTCGGGAACGCCAGGGAACAGGGGGACGGGGCGGGCTAAAACCTGAGCCCCGAGGAGAACGTCCAACTCACCGTAGCCGCTGGACATGCCACGCTTCATAACGATGACCTGCTTGCTCTTCCACGCGTGCAAGACAGGCATGCCTGCGATGGGCGAGCCCGCCTCGAGCGCGATTGGGTTCACGGTGTCGTTCGCGCCGATGACGAGCGTGACGTCCGTGCTCCCAAAGTCGTCATTGATCTCATCCATTTCGTGCACAACTGTGGACGGCCGGGTTAGTGACCGGCAATAGATGTTCGGGTCCACCGGGATAAATGCTGTGCTTACTATCGTATGGGACCGACGCCTCCGCAAGCAAGACGTTGCACTGCCCGGGCATCCTAGTAGCGCCGCGTGGAGGTTAGGGAGGAGATCGCAGTTACAATAGCCCTGGGGCGTACCGTCCAGCAACGGGGTGGATGGCGAATCTGGTCTCGATGCCTTTGGACCTCAACATCTTGACGACGTCGGCGATGGCATGCTGTGCTTTCGCCACAGCCATGCCGTATCCAACCACCTGTGGCCCGCAAGGGATCAGGGGTTGACAAAAAACAGCATAACGGTCGTGCTAACCAGGATAACGCTTTCGGCATTGAGCAGAGCGTCGACCGTATCGTCAACGCTCGTTTTCGTGATCGTGCCTTCGATCTTCTGTTCGACTTGTCCCGCCGGGGCGCTAATGCCACCGAAAAGGACGTTCGTCAAGGTCCTATTCATGGCAACGCACTGATACAGCTAGTTAGACAGACGCAATCGGTCGAACAGAGTTGCGCACCATGATGTACGACAATATCGAACCGCTGACACCAATCAGCGAACCGACGGTTGTCAGAAGAGGGTTATCCAACATGAAGCCTAAATGGAGTGATCGCATCAGCCCAATATCGTCGGAACCGCATTCTGCGTTGCAGCCCACCTTCAGCGACAAGTGCAAAGCCCGAATAGGCATTCAATACTGTGATCACAACGGCTGGGAAAGTACAAGTTCAGCCTTGAGCCTTGGTTTTGGTATACAAGAAGACACCAAGACTCACGCATGTCCGCACCACCGATCGCAGCTGTCGTTGTGAATCCCTTGATGAAACTTAAGAGAGTGTTCGCTCCGAGGAAGCCCGCAGCGACAAGAGGCGCAGAAGGCGCCATGGTGATGAACGCCCCCATAGACGCGATGTTGGCACCAAGTAGGGTTGAGTTGACGATATGCTTCCCAGGAATTGCGAGGGGTCGTGATGACACTTTGCCAGCAAGCTTGAGGAACGCCACGACCGAGCCGGTGAACGTTATACCACCTGGCAATAGTGTAAGTGCTCCTGCCGCGATGAAGGTTAACTCTAGCACGAACCGATGAGAACACCGAGGTACGCCGTGACCAAATGCAAAGTCGACGCATGGCTGAGGTCGGCTAGCACGCTCGCGATACTGGTCATTACGGCCGCAAGACCGACGACAGAGTGCAGCGCCGCGACCATCTGCGGGAGCTCGATGGCGGTAATGCGCCTCCCGATGATCGTGCCGGCGGTGCCACCTAGGGCTGCGACTGCTGCGAATTGTGCGAGAACCTCTGGCGGGAAGCCGACTGCTGCGAGGGAAGCAAGGATGCCAGAGCCCACGCCCAATATGCCCAGAATGTTCCCTTGTCGGGCTGTGGTCTGGGATGCGAGACCGGAGATGGAGCCTGAGATGCGGTAAGGTTCAGCTGAACGTGCCAAGAGGAACTCGTAACTCACTGATGCAGAGAACACTACTAGTCAGATATCCTGCCTGTACCAAGCCGGACATGCCTGTGCTGGCGGCGAAGAGGAAGCCACCCGTGTAGAGAATGGCGGGGATGCCGTAGAGCCACGCATACTCCGGAGGGTCGGTGTCACCTGTCAGACGGTAAGCATAGGCTACCTTCTCTATAGCAGACATAACTTACGCTTGAACATGTCGAGCATCCGCTTTGTGATCACGAACCCGCCGGCAACGTTCACGCTAGCCAAAAGTACGGAAGCGGCGCCGAGGGCTTGAGGAATCGTTGCGGGCAAATAACCACCGCCCATGACAAACATGCCTCCAACACCAACCATACCTGGGGAAATCGAACGTAAATTAGATGTTCCAGCGAGCCCATAAACGGCGCAACTCACCCGAAATTGCATTCGTTACCGACATGAGAGGAGAGTGCAATGCAGGAGCAACACCCCATACAACGCGGTATCCAATTAACCCTGCCAAGCCGAACGTGAAGAAATTGCTCATAAACGCGGGTCCGGTCAGTTTGCCCAGCCCGATCAGGGACCCCATTCCCCCAGTGACCAGAGCGACCTCGCGCGTTGCCTTCTGCCACGGGGTGAGCGCCTTAGACTCCGCGACTTCGGCAACCTTCGCTGCACTGGGAGGCTGGACGGGAGGTGGTGCTGGACGGGGGGCCGGGGGTAGAAGGGTGCCATTGTGCACAACGATCGAACCTCGGACAACCTCGTCTTCAAGGTTCACCGCGAACCGCCCATCGCCACCGATGGAAAGCAGGAACTTGGTAACGTTGTTCGAATACAGCGTAGAGGATTGTGTGGGCAGACGCGACGGCAAGTCGGTGTAGCCTGAGTACCGAATTAGCCCCCATAAGCCTGGTGAACTACCGAGCGCTTACCGATAACCTTGACCCCCTTGTGCACGTACAGTTCCCCGGGTTTGGTGACAGCGCAGTTGCCACCGGTTTCCGCGGCGAGATCAACGATGACCGAACCTTGCTTCATAGCAGACACCATCTATAGCAGGGATAAGTAACTACTTGTGCAATTTGGAACTGCACCGGTACGCACCTCTTCCGTGATCAATTTGGGAGCAGGTCTGCCTGGAATGAGTGCCTGCCAGAAGTTCAGCACCGGCTTCGAACGTAAAAGTGTGTACACTTACCGTAGTGATGACAATGTCAACGTCCTTGCATTGTTCCATGAAGAGCGCCATTTCTGCCTCGATGAATTCCTTGGACATCTCCTTTGCGTATCCGCCACCGCCTTCGCCAGACTCCTCAACGGGAACTTCGAGGAATTCGGCACCGAGAGACTGAACCTGTTCGCGAGCAGCCGCGCGAGTATCGAAACCGCGCACAATTGCACCCATGCGACGAGCCTAGTACGGACACGGGTTTAAAACCAGTAACCGGTAAGAGACAAACCATAATTACCGTAGCAATAGCACTGAGGCCAGCTACTCCAGCGCCGATAACCAGGACTTTACATGGTGGAATCTAGAGTGGTTCTGACTCAGTACCGTGCGCGTGGCTTACAGAAAATCGATTACCTTGCTAACGGGGGTGAAAGTTCGACATTAAGGTAGGAACACTACATCAGAGCGGGGCCACTCACCCAGCAGCGGTGACTTGACCGGTAAGGAAACGTCCGAAATGGTTGGCGGCCTCGAGAACAGCCTTGTATCCGGCGATATTTGCCATAGAACTACAGTACGACATCCTCGAGTTAGTGTCCGAATTACAGCAACACCCAAAATAGTGACGGACCTAAGAGCGTCGAAGACTTGCGCTCGGGATATACGGGGTATCATCTCCATAGCGAACGCGGTCGCATTCTTGGCCGCCAATGCTTCGATGGTAGGTTTGTTCTGGTTCGGATACAGGAAGGATATGGTCGTGCTCCCATCCTTGATTTGTTCTACTTCCTGGCCGTAGATCGGAGGCCGGACTTTGAGCAGGATATCTGATCGTTCATAGAGCTCTTTCTTGTCTACGACCACCGCACCGGCGGCCCTGTAGTGCTCATCTAGGAATTGCGCTTCTAAGCCGGCCGACTTCTCTACGAGCACCTGGCCAAAGCCTTTCTTGAGCAGCAGTGACGCGTTCTGCGGGGTCAAGGCGACCCGCCGCTCATTGGGATAAATTTCTAGGGGAACGCCAACTCGAAGTTGGGAATACGGAACGCCTGCGCGCGCCCTTTACGTCAGACTAGAGGAAGACGAACTGAGATTGCAGTAGGCTCACCGGGCTGTTCTTCCGTCGCGACACTCTCGTTCTTTGCACTGGTGCCGTTCTGGGCATTCCTTCTCGGGGCTGCGGTGTGAAACCCACGATAGGTGCACGAGACTATGACATAGGCGGGATATGCCTTCCGTGAGGGGTTGGTTATTCAACAGCGCCCAAGTCTCACTTACTTTTGGACCTAGACGCGGAGGCGCTAGCGTACAAGGCGCTATAGAGCGCCCCGCCTCTCGAGCCGACAAGTAGTATGTCGAGGCCCATAGCTGACGATGGACAGGCGAGCCAGAGGAGTCCTCTGGAGAGCAGAGTAGAAAGTACAACGTTGGTCGCTGTGAGTACGGTCGTGGGCAGCACGCTGTAGGCGATCGATTGGTTGGCAACAGAGTCACTTGACCGAGCAGGGCATGGGAAGACTTCCAGCCAGAGCAGGGACGGTCAGGCGGTCTCGCCAGTCGAACACTTCGAGCTCTTCGGCAGCTGAACGCGGTAGCATGGGCGTGGGCGTGGACAGAATGTACAAGGCACCGCGCGTCGCGCTCGATTGATCCGGGGCTCGTTACCCCGCATCCTTACCCCGCATTTTCTGCGTTACGGCCAATTTGCTCGATCATTTACAGACATATTCACCGAAAAACATATTGTTCGTGCAGGACGGATCTAAACGTATGGATTGCGCGGGTATGATACAACATATGGTTCAATACGGGCACGGCACGTCGATGGTCGCTTCACTACAGCTTGCCGCTCAATTCCCTCTCAAGGCGCACGAGCTCTACCGTGTGCGGATGCTCCCAGATGGCAGTCGCGGCATCCTTCTCAATGGGCGGCAGAGGCTTGCGAGGGTTTCCGCCGTAGCCGTAGAGCTTCTCCAAGAGCAACTTAGTTCCCGCAATCGACGTCTTCGCAATAGTGAAGTCTGCACGCGCGATAATGCCTTGCAAGCGCTGAGCTTCGGAGAGGAGCGAGAGGTCCTTCTTCGACTTCTCGGAGACTTCGAACAACGTCGCGACGGCGTGCTGTTCAGATGATAAGTGCTGCATCCGGAATATGGAGTAAGTATGACATACCGGTGCCACATTCGCGAGTCCGGTGATAGCACCATGTGCGTCCACGAACGCAGAAGGGAGTATGAAGTCGGTAAAGCCGCCAAGGACGAGGAAGGGCGCGTTGGCGTTCTTTCGGGGGTGCTGCGAAGCGAAGGAAGGATCCGAGACCGTCGCGGTAATACGCGTCAGCTTCCCAACGTTGCCGCATCTGCCTTATTGTTAGCTGCGGGCCCCGGCGGACAGGGTATGTGTGCGCGTACGTGAGCTTGACACCAGCAATGTTCGGTGACTCGGTCGCCAGCTCTGTGATGAGGTCCGAATCGAGGTCTATGCCTCCACTGGCGCCGGGATCTATACCCCGTGAGCTTCACAAGATTCAGGCTGGGCACATTCCACGGTATGTACGCACAGTTATAGATAATTATGGGTATCGGGCTCTTCTCGGCGACCTCCGCCCAGAATGCCTTGAGTGCCTTCCTGTTTCCCGCCAAAGCCCCCGCGAAATAGCCGCTTATGATGACAATGGCGTAGTCCGCACCCGCCTCCGCCGCTTCAACGGAGAGCTGGACCGTTTCGCGCGTGCTGCCCGCGCCAGTCCCAGCAATGATGGGCAACGTCGTGAACCCGGCCTCATCGAGGGCCTGGCGGGCCGCCTTGATGAGCGTCACGCGCTCAGCATGAGACAGGTGGTGCGCCTCGCCCATGCTGCCGGACAGCAAAGGGCGAACGCCCGCCTTTGCGAGGCGGACAATGTGGGACGCAAAAGTCTGTAGGTCTGCCCAATGCGGAATGTGAGCGCGAGACCTGAGGAGGCAATCGTGATGCCGAGGACGTACCGAGATCCTCTGTCTCTGGGGCGAAAAAGGTCGGGATGGGTGCGTATATCCCAGCCTGGAGCGGGCGGACGATACTAGAGGCCATGGCGAAAAGATAACGAGGTTCGAGGGCGGAGGACGGGGAGGAGTCGAGGACGGAGGAATCTGGAGATCGGCGAGCGCACCTTTATGAGCCGTGGCGGGGAGCGCTCGGTCCGGGGCACCCGGCGGGACGCACTACACCTGACCGACGGCCCGCCCGCAGCCCGCCCGCCCAGCGTCCGTTATCGAACCGTCCGCGCTCGATCAGCATGATTGCCCACGGCGACTGGTCCCCCAGCCAGCCGCCTTACCTCTTTGGCGTTTGTCGGCGGGGCTACCAGAATTCCCCCGCGTCGGGAGGGGCACAAGCAGGGCAGGTGCGTCCCCGGAATATAGATGGAGCCGCCGTTGCCTTGTACGGAGCCGTGGAATAAAGAAATCGTTGCAGAAGACGTCCAGGTCCCCGAAGCCGAGGTGGCTGACACGCCTCACCGGGCTTATGGCGTAACCGCTTGCGTCCAAAACGGCAACCCTGCCAGTTCGAACCCCCGCCGCCCGTATCTTCAAGAGGCACATGAAGACATAGACACCTTAGGGAAGGCCCGAGCCTGCACGAGAACATGTCACGCGTTGAATCGCAGGACCACGGGCAGACACGCTAAGATGGGCACCGGCAGTGGCGGACGGGAGGGTCGCGGAGGCCCGGGATGTCTGGGACGTATGTTTGCCCGTGTTCGTCACCAGGCGCGTAAGTTCAGATCCTATAGAATGCCGAACCAACCCGGGCGGACCACGTCAATGGTGTGTGGCCAAGAGCGTTTCATTTGGGCGACAGAGAAGATACGCGATGCGAATTCCTTACCGCAATCTACCACACCGCGGACGGAGAAGGCGGGTAATGGGACAACGTCCGGGACAGATCGCGACCATGGAAGGTCACAACCGATAGGGGAGAGCTTTACCATTCATTTGAAGGACGAAGCTGTTCTGTATCTGGAGAGCGAATCAAATGTCTTGAAGGTTCTTCAACATGTATAACTTCCGAAATAGTAATACGCCGACGACTCACCGTTATAATACTGCGCGTATCCCGTCAGTGTCACACCGTTCGATGCAGCTGCGGGTCATTACAGCTGAGTGCACGTGCGGGACGTACCCATGCTAGACGAAGGCAGCATCTGATTCTCAACAACATGAACGGAGCACTGGAATGAGTTGGAGAATAGTCAAATGACTGTTAGTCCCGGGTCTACAACGTCAATGGGAGACCTACGACTCATCAATTGCATGGCGATTGGACCTATACAGCCTCTAATTTTGCTAATACCTCCCGTTCCCAAGCCCGATGGCCCTCTGCGTCTGCTTCCCCTTCGTCCGCTAAAGCCGACTGGAAAACCTCCCAAGGCACACATGCACGGTCACCTTCCTTGGGCTCGAGCGCGAATCGCCCTTGCCGTGAGCGCTGGAGCGTCACGACATGACCGGCAGAGCCGAGGGCATGTGCGAGGTCGTGTACGACGCATCGAACGTAGGTTCCGCCGGAGACCTTCATTCGTAGGACGAAGGCCGTTGGCACCTTCTCATCGGATCCCACCGCGTCTTCGTCCGGCACGTCCTTGATAGAGACACTGTTGTCAACACCTTTCAGGGCTTTCTCCATGGCCTCCTGCTCCTCTTTGGAGAATTTCTTTTCAGGTGGTCGGAAGGAGTGGTCGTTCCCTAACCACTCGACCAGCTCGAGCTCGTGCACGGTCACCTTCCGCTTTTCGATCGGTCGCGGCAGAGGCATACCCTTCCGCGCGTAGTCGTATAACGGCATTCCGTCCATCTTGAGTGCGGAGAAGCTGGGACGATGACAGTGTAGCGGTCATGGGGGCAGGGAGCAATGCATGCACTCACATTGGCGGCACTTGCTCGATCTCGCCTCTGAACTGCTCCAATGCTTTCTCAACCTGTTCCCGCGTAACGTGATGCCAAGGTGCCGCGCGCACTTGCTTTCCCTCGCTATCGTACGTATCGGTCTCGCATCCCAAGAGGCACGTCGTGCGGTACTCCTACGCTCTCGCATCAACACTGGGCTCTAGACGGGCGTGGCGAATATCTTCATTACCTTTACACAGTCCAGAAATTCAGAGAGCTTTTTCGTACCTTTACCCACGCCAATGACTGTAGCATATACACGCCTTTAGATACCACGCGGCTGGTACAGAAGCGCGCTATTCACCGAGGACGCCGTCGGCGAGTGGATCAAGCGTCCCGCCCTGCCCTATTTTGACTGCGTCGCGCCGATATTTGCCCCTCCTTGAGGGCTGCTTGGCTTTCTCTGCCAACTTGCTTTCCTCCACGAACACCGGCGAGTTCGCGACGAGTGTCTTGACGTCATTAACCAGAGACATGGATGTCGGCCCCGAGGGCTTCACTACTCCAAAGAGAGCCGACAGAGGCCCACTTTGCTCATCCTTGGGCATAACGACGCGTCGATTGTATGAAAACGCAGGTGGAATTGATCTGAGGTATATTTTCGAGTGCTGACGGGCGTGATGAAGGGCTCCAAACTCAGAGATTTTTGTAGAACGAGCGCGAGCAGAAAGCGAGAGCATGAGGTAAGTAAGCGCCCGTAGAGAAGGATCGGCGGCAATAACGTGGCTTGACGACTTCAATGGCTTCCCAGCAAAGCCAAGTCTGAACGACTACAACACCAGCTAGTATCCTATTGAGCAAAGGTTTGCGCTTGAACTGAATTCGTAGTAAATACATCTGTTGTACATCCATAGCGGTAACATTCATCCTTAATTTTGCTCTCTATGCCACGCGCCGGTAGTAGAAGGTAAACCACTTAGGCATCGATCCATTCCTTCATCTAGGTCATTCAGACAACGTGAGCCAATCTCCATTCGATACCTTTGCAAGGTGACGTACGAAGACGCGGTGATGGACTTTGGACCCAGCCTCGTTGATGGCCTCGACCTCTTCTGGTTTGAGTTCAGGAAGGCTTTGGGTCGCGACATATTCCCTGACGCGCTCCGCCTTTGAGCTCGTCCTGTAATGGCACCAGGATGAGGTGGGTGTTAGGTGAAGGTTAAGCTTGAGGACTTACGTGATCTCAACAACACCCAGGGCACGAAGCCACAAACCGAGCACCTGGCCTTCTGTGACCTTCTTGCCGCTATCCTTCTCCAAACGCTCGCGGATGGAAGATAGAACAGGGTCTACCGGGCCACCCTTGTGGCGAACGATGGGAGTCAAACCACCGTACGACGCGGTGACGATGTTGTGCTTCTTTTGAAGCTCAATGACAGGCTGGGAGGCCTTGTAAACATAAGGGTGGTACTCGATCTATAGGAGCGCATGTTCCAGTCTCCCATGGTGTACTAACGACTCGTATTGTGCTACTCACCTGGTTCACGGCAGGAATAACGGTGGCGACTTCGAGAATCTCGTTAAGATCCTTTACCCGGAAGTTTGAAACACCGATGCTCTTGGTCAAGCCTTCCTTCTGGAGTGCCTCGAACTCTTTCCAGACGGACTGGAGCTTTCCCTCGTGTTGGATGGGTATGTGAATGAGGAAGAGGTCAACGTAATCGAGTTGTAGCTTCTTGAGAGACTCGACGAGCGTATCGCGGACGGTCTTGCCCTCAGGAACCTTCCCAAGCTTCGTCGTAACGAAGAGTTCAGAGCGAGGTTTGCCCGAAGCAATGATACCCGCGCCAAGTGAGTCCTCGTTAGCATAGACCTGGGCGCCATCGAGGTGGGTAACGCCGTTCGCGATCGCGACTTTGATGGCCTCTGTGGCATCTTTGGTGTAGAGCGCGGTGCCTGTGCCGAAACCCAACCAAGGGATTTGCTTGCCGTCGTTGAGAGTGATAGTGAGAGGGGCCATGGTACGCGAAGTGTTTGAGGCGAAGCGACGGAGGGCGGAAAGGATGACCATGCTTATGGCTGCGACAGCTATATAAGTTCGGAGGGACCTGCCCTGGAATGCCATGGGCGATAAGATCGATCCGATGACGAATGTCGGTCTTCTGTTGTCGCTACATGTATTCCCGCCACGCACGTCACCGTCCTGGCCGCCGAGCGTCAGCGTTGTGTAGGAGCATGCGGCATGGCGCAGACTGACCTGCAGCTGAATACAGTCAACCGGTAAAGAAAGACCCTGTTGCGTGGAGGTTGCTAATACTAATGCCCCCTACCCTCGCGGTCGGTGTCGAAACCTTAGTGACTGGGAAAACATGCTATATTTGCGCGTGTCATCACTTGCTGACTTACCTTGTCGACCGCGAATTGGCGAACTCTACTCGTCGGACGGCCTGACGCACGTCGCATTTGAGAAAGCGTCGGAATTGCGCAATCCTGTCGTGGCGTCTGTCGAACAATGCCCGAGGTAGCCTCAGCTAGTGGTTACGTCCTAGCGTTGCCTCAACATTCCGTGTCAACAGCCAACCTCCATAGAAATAGTATCAAAAGACGTACTTGTGCCGGGGCCGCTGTGTCCGTCGAGCCGAGTACGCCGTTATCTCCGCTCACTGCAAGCGGACTTGCCCTAAACTTCCTGGGGGTACTCCCTTCATAACCGGCGTCAACATCGTCTCTCATCTTTTAACAACTACTCCAGGCACCTGTATACCACATGTTGGCCGTCGCCTGTGCACTTCGACGAGCTTTCATCTCTTGGTGTCTCAGAGCAACACCCACGGTGCACTCTTTGGCCGGTCGTCCCCATCTTCCATGGACTGAACGGTCACCTGGTGCTTCCGACACCTTGGCTTGTATACAAACCCGTAGAGGCAATATATTTGATTATGGATCGATTGAATGCAGGACATTAGGTCAATATGCGAGGACGGACTGAATGCTATCGGTGCTCGCTGGCCTTCCTCAGTTAGGGTAACGTTGGTACAACTGACTGGGCGTGGTGTGGATGTACTGGTAAATAGGGTGCGACTGCAGTTATAAGAGCCATACCAACATTCTACGGATCCATTGTGCTCGCATGCGAATAGATTCCTAGGCCCGAGGCCTGTAATCATGAAGCAAGAAGGTTGATGCCGACTAAACATTTCACTCCAGAGAAATGGGCGAGCAAGTGGAGGCCAACTTGAAATGACCTATATCGCGACGCACAAAAGAATCCAAAACAGGTACCTTATGAGGGTCCGATCCCCGACATAACTTGGCCAACATAATGATTTGCAGAAAGCCCTGAATTCATTGAGGACAGCTCGGTGGGATACCACGAGGAACACTAAAGAGGCGCACAACTCGCACAACGGGACTTTCTTCTAGGCGCTTATGAGGCGGGGGCTGTGACCCCGGGGTACGCCCACGTGCTTGACCTGCCTCTTTAGGTATACGCGGAACGCGTTCGTCTTTCGGTTGACGAAGTTCAAAGTTGAACAATTGCTCGACGCCATCGTCCCAATGTCCAACCACGGCTCATAAAGGGCTCTAAACCAGTCGTTGTTCCTAGGACCACTATATAGGGCAACGGGGGGAGCACAGAGGCCCAAACACTTATCCTCACTCTGCCTGGAACCCGAATACGCCTGGCTGGACTGATCCGCTGCGTCTGACGCCTCACGGTAAGTTCCCTTGCCCGAGTTCAACGTTTCAACCGCATAGCTTATCGTTCGTTTGGCTGCATGTAACGTAGATTTTACCTCTTCTCCCTTCCCAGATTACACGTTCCTTATTCTTCACTACCACTGCACAATGCTTCAGTATCGCGACTTCTCGGCTTGGATAACCTCCGGCAGCATGAAACTTATCGAGTTCGAGCCACGCACGGACGAGAAGGAGAACTCTGTTACATGCTGGATTGCCGGGCCCGTCGGTCAGGTATTTGAGTTTTATTGCATGTTGCTTGTGTCTGTGGTCTGAAATATCAGGACAGCCCTTCGTCGTGCATTGGCGTGACCATGGAAGCGAAGTGGATAGCGCGAGCTACATCTACTTCGACGGTTTCAAGGTCTCTGGCCAATTCCTGTACGGTCGGGGTGAGGAGCTTCGCCGTGGCATTCGCGTTGGCCCCACAGAAGAACGGCCATTTGTTTTCTCCCAGATTGAAGCTGGTAGAGTACACCATGTATTTGTGGACGTACGTTTACTGACAAAGGTACGCAGCCGACACAATGGGAGATTACGGGCAAGAAAATGGCAAGGCCGTCGGGCCCAACAAGAACGTCGGTTCCATTATTCTCGAGATAAAGCAAGTCAAGCGCACCGAGGTCCATAGTCCCAACCAATTCCGAGAACCCCCTAACGTCATCCGTGGTCACCGTCAAGAGGGCGACGTTTGCGTACGGTTCGTTTGTGATATTCCCCCCGGAAGTATATCCACTGACTCGTGCACAGGTACGGAGATGTGCAGGAGACAGCGGCCCAGAAGCCTACTTGGAGGATTCGGCCTTACGACCCCCAAGCTCCCGGTCCATATGTCAGGTTCATATTCCGGTACCGCAGCCGAGGTTTGGATTATTATGTGGAAATACGCGATTATGTCTGACCTGCGTCGTCGTAGACTGGCTCATTTCTCAGGGAATCATCGGTGCTGACGAGAACATCAACACACACGCTCCTAGTCCTTGGCCCATGGAACTTCCTCTCCCTCCGGAAACGCCCGCTACCAATGCGCTCGAGCACGCTGATCTAGAGCCGGAGTCGGAACCAGAGCCGTCACCCAGTCCCTCCCCTCCGCACCCCGCATCCCCGCTTTCTTCTCCTCAAGATAGCTTAGGTTTGCTCGGAGTACGCCCTGGGGCCAGTCGGGTAGGTGTCGGCATTTGTCGGCTTCCACATGCGCACTTATCACCGCCATCTTCAGCACGTCTCTGATAGCTCCACTCGGTCGTTCTCCGGTACCTGGGACCCCATGTCCGCCTCCGGGGAGTACGAAGAAATCTCCTATTCAGAATATCTTCCCGAAGACCGCGACACGCTCGACAAATACTACAAATGACTCAACGCTATCAAGCTTTCCTCACGCAAGTCTTCGTCGAATAACCGTATTGCTGTGCAGTACACAATAGTCCCCTGCTCTCTGTCGCCTCTCTGTCGATTGCCGTCTCGCTTTTGCTTTGTCGTTTTGCATTCTGATTGCCGGTCCTATATGCTCCCATTCTGTCCATACGTTGTGCCATCCCCGTATATTTTGCTTTTTGATTTGCTTGTCCCATAAATACTCTCACACAGATGTCTTGGTTCGATACGCGATCGTACTACACTGCTCTGCTTTGTTCGAGTTTGTGCTACTCAGCCCATCTATACGCTTGCTCTCTCGTAGTTACCGTGTATCTACCTCTCCTACGCTGTCAATGAACTGTTTTCCCCACCTGCGAGATCACGCTCTGGCCAGGCGTTCGGGCGAAGTTCGTGCAATGCGCATGCCGCACTTTGAAAGCTACATATGTAGTACAAATACGACTAAGTGAGGATTGACCCTAACCCCAGTCTAGTACCAAGCGCTTGCAATGACCTCAGAGCGTGTGCTTGCCGCCCCGTAGGGCAGCGTAGGGCACCGTGACTGGCACTCTGACTGCGGCCTCCATGTCTTCGGTGTCCTTGTCACAGCTGTCTACACTACCCACCTACGCTTCATCATCGACAGCTCGACTAAAGTCGCTCTACTCCGACTTTACTCACCAGAAGCACTCCAACCCGACCTCTTACGCATCCAACGTCGATTGGTGGCGTCGCACCCTCGAAGGCGCACTTCTCCGAGGATGGCTCTCAGATTCTCATAACACAAGCGCCGCGTCGGACAGGATAGTTCTGCACGCAACTGGCGTCGCGTTTGCAGAACATTTCCGGGTTGAGGGTGTCGGGAAGCCGTTGAGCATACCCACCGTCATAGTGAGTATCAGCCTCTTGGTGGGCTGGATGAGAACGCAGCCACTCATCGGTGCTCTTCACTAGTAAAGTCGGAGCTCTGCGCCTCCAAAGCGCTAATACCCCTCCCCCAATTCCTCAACGACTCACGGTCAATATATGACCCAGGGTGGCTACCATATCGAATCGCAAGCTTCGTGGTCGGGAAACCTCTATGGTGGGCACTGGGGCAGCTCGGTATCGTTGATTCCCAAGCCAACTCGTTTGGCGACTCGAGTACGGCCGAGAGGTGGAAGAAGGTCAAGGGCGACTATGTTGCCGTCGCTTTGCTCGAAGGTGCGGCCGAACGCATCCTGGAACGGCAGAGGCAGAGGGACACGGGCAACCTCGCGGATTCCCTCTATAGCGAGGAGAGCTTCCGTGAAGAGTTCGCGTCCTACGCCTTCGAGAACGCGCCTTTGTCCGAGTTGGACGTAAAGGTACTACTCAGGTTTTTGGAACGAGACAAGCGCGCGATAGTAATCAAGGGGGAGGTCAGTATCGGTATCTCAAGGGAAAGCGTGTATAGTGTTGAGGTTATCGTTGTAGGTGATCAAATTTGTGGAACAAGGCACGACGGACCCCGAGGTCACGGCTGTCGATAGCGGTATCCTCGCGCTAAAGACCGGTGTTGAGAAGCTCCAGGCACAGGCGGAGAGCCTGCAGCGCCGGATAGACGAGTGAGTGGGAGGTGTTTCTTCTAGGAAAGGTCGGCGTTTAAACATATCGCTAGTCGCACACGACAAGCATCGGAGGCCCTGCGTCAGAAGCGCAAGGAGGTCGCCCTCACCCACCTGCGTGCACGGAAGCAGCTCGAGGATGTGCACAAGAAGCGCCTGGACTCCCTCGGCCTCCTCGAGTCCACTCTCTTGCGCGTCGAGACGTCCGCAGGTGACATCGAGGTTTGCGCTCTCTCCTAACCACCTCGGGTATTACTGCATTGCTGAACGAGCCCCTATAGATCATGAAGTCGTACCAGTCCTCCACCGCGACCCTCCGCGAGATCCTCTCGCACCCGCTCCTGCAGCGCGACAAGATCGACGAGACGATGGACGCGATGGCGTCCGCTAACGCGGACGCGCGCGAAGTCGACGACGCGATCCAGCTCGGCGCGGACATGGCGCAGGCAGACAGGGCCGTCGACGACGACGAGCTCGAGGCGGAGCTCGCTGCCCTCGTCAAGGATGTGGAGAGGGAGAAGGACGAGGCGGCGGCGCAGGCACAGCGCGAGCGGTTGGCTGCGGGCGGGTTGAACGTACCTGAGCACCCACCGTCGCCGCATCCGCCGGCAGAAGAACCTACGGCGGCGCAGAAGGAGAAGGTCGCAGCATAGGTAGTAGATAGCTCCGGTCCATAGCTCATCCCTTACGTTCCCATGTCCTTCACGCATTACACATGGTTCACGTTGCTCCTGGCAATTCGTACGTTAGACATAATCTACATCTCCAAGTACAAGCTAGCCCCTATGCTACAGCTGTGATAGTCGTTGAGTATCCCGCCGCAAACGCGGGTGTGGTCCGATGTTATACACGAGTCCGAAGGCGTCCTGCGTCCCCCATAGGCCAATCACGTTCGTCATGGGATTTAGAAACCCCCCTCGCTCGGCATCTGGCTCTTCCGCTCCGCCTCATACAGCCCATAAATACTGTACGTCGGGCTCCGATAATCCGCATACTCCTCCGGGTTCGCATGCGCCATCGCCATCTGCGCCAGGCTGGGCAACGGCGGCGGCGACGGCACGCGCGGCGGCCTGTCCTCCGCGCGCACGCTCTTCCGTGCCACACGCGACTTCGACCCGCCCTGCGACGTCGCGCCGCTCCCGCTCCCGCTCCCACTCCCGCCCACGGCTGCACCAGTGGAGGAGGCAGGCACGTTCGCGACAGTGCGCGTGGACGGGAGCGTCGCCATGCTCGTGAACTCGGCGAGCATAAGGTTGCCCAGGCGCGCGCTCGCCTCCATGCCCGGGCTCATCGCTTCGCTCTGGCGGTAGGGGTCGTGCGCGCGTGCGCCCCCTCCCGCGGTAGCGCCAGTGCGCCCCGAGCCCTTGACGGTGTCGCGTCTGTCGCCCGCGAGCGTGATCGAGTCGTCCGGGTACAGCGTCGGCTGCGGGGACACGGGCGGGAACGCGCCTGCGCCTGGGGTGTGTGCGGGCGCGGGACTCTCGAGGCCGAGTGCGGAGGCGAGTGCACGGGTGTCGCGTTCGCGGCGCGCGGAGGATTTCGGCGCAGGGGAGAGCGGAGGGAGCACGAACTGCGTTTCGTCGGAGGGCGCCATGAGCGAGGTGCGGTGTCCGTGTCCGTGGGCGAGGGTCGTGATGCCCGCCACGGTGGACGACGCGCGGATCCCAGCGCCGGGGTTGTATGGAGCCTTCACGCGAGCGCGGCCCTGACCCTGGCCTTGTGAGATCGACGTCGACTTGCGTAGGACGGATTTAGGCGGAGGTCCGGGCAGGGCGGGGGTCCGGGGCGTAGTGGGCATGAAGGGTGTCGAGATCTGGGCACCGCCATAGATGTCTGCGTGCATGTCGAGGTACTCGGTAGCCGCAAGGCTATGGCGCATGCTCCGCCGGCTCTTGGAAAGACGGTTGGCCGAGGGCTTTCGTTGCAGTACTGGAGTGCCGTCAGCAGTGAGAGGAGACATACCGCCAAGAGCGAGTCCGATACCGCTGGCCGACTGTGGGGACGTAGGGTATATCGACATAGAGAGCGCAGAGACACGGTTGGCGGCGCGAGTTAGGGCAGTCTGCATCTGCTGCATAGGAGGATTGGGGGAGGGCACGCTGACAGGCAGAGGGACATGAATCGGAGCCGGGGAAAGAGGTGGCTGAGGCTTCTCCGAGAACGAGACTACCTTAGAAGGCTCAGGCATAGGGAGGTTCGATATCCCGCGGCTAGGCCCCAGAGCTTGCGACGATGGCTTTGGAGTGTACTGCGTCCAAGTCCAGAGGCCGTTGCTGTTAGGCCGTGCGACAGCTGAGGCGCGCTCTTTTCCACCAAAGAGAGACTCCTCATCGGTCTTCTGGTCAGCAAATGGATCCTGGAAAATGGGCAAAGACGGCGTAGGACACGAGCGCCGCGGGGGTCGTCTGCAAGCCCGCCAGATCAAAAAGGCTCCCAGCAGCAAGAAGCTAAGTCCAACAGACAAGAGGACGATCAGGACAACGGACGGATGGGCAGAGCCCCGGCCTTGAGAACCGTGGCCTCTCTGATCATCGCTAAGAGCACGAGAGGTGTCGCCCGATAGCCCGCTAGGTAGAAGAGTTCCAGAGAGGGCAGTCGAGGTGACCAGAGCTGTCCACGACGGCAGAGGAGAGAAACCAGAAGTGACGGAGTGGGCGGGAACAGTGAGTGTAGTTGGAGATGGGATGGCGGGTAGGATGCCGGGGTGAATGACAGGAATGGCGACACCTGTGTCAGGAGCGGGTGCAGGAACAGAATTAGCATTGACCTCCTGGGACTTGTTTGATTTGTTCTTGGCGCTGGAACCCTGTTTTTCTTTGGCGTTTTCGGTGGATGACTGGTGGTTGTGGTCGCTGTCTTCGTCCTTCTGTGGCCTCTCTGCGAGGTCGTTGTCGGGAAGGGACTTGTGAGGGCTCTCCTTCTTGGAGTCCTTGTGAAAGCTGATATGGCTGTGGGCTGGCGGGTTGAACGCCTTGGACTGCTTGCGGGAGAGGACGAAGGCGGCGGGAAGATCCATGGTAGAGATGGATTTAAGGAGCGTGAGTTAACGAGTGTCTGTGGGGAAGGGAGGATGAGACCAGTGCGCAGTACCAGCGACCAGCACTGCAGACGGCAATGGCAGGGGACAGGCCGACCGTCAGACGGGACTTGGACAAGAAAGAGACTCGGAGCGGGCGTTCGTTGAATCCGCAAGCCCGCCAAACGGAACGCGCCGCTCGCGTCACAGCGCACGTGACCGCGTCTCGGCATCGTCCAGCCGCGGCCAAATGCAGATAGCCGCCCGAGAAGAGGACATCCCTGGCCTCGCCTGCTGCTCTCGTCCTTCTCCGTCTCTCTTTCCCCAGGACTGCCTTGCGACGAAACGTCTCGGTCGCCGCTGCCCTCGCACGACCCGGAATATCCTCTTGCCTAAATTTTTGTACTTCTCATTCGCTGGACGGACGATCTCTAGGCCTTCGGAAATACAAGGATACCTGGGCCTTTCACGACCACCCTCGGCTTCACGAGCTTCGCCTACGCGTCTTTCGCGTCCTCCTCTGCACAGCCTTTTTCTATCCGTTTTGATTAGGTTGTCTTTGTGGATATGGGGTCCCCCGGTGATGAATCTAGGTATGTTTTCCGACCCTGTCTGATTTCATGTCATACCGCTAAAGCCACATCAGGAACGACGACTCCCAAGCGAGCCAACTTCTCGCAGCAGCCCTCAGGCCCAGAGAACTCCAGACAGCTCCCCCTTTTCCCCTTCCCTCAAGCGACGACCAGCACACCTCCAACTCTAGCGGCGGGAGTTCTCTCCACTACCATACGAATGGTCTCATGCCTACTCAGTCGCAGTCGCTCCGCGATAGCCAAAACCCCCTGTATGATGAAGGATCCCAGAAGGAAAACACCCCTGCAGCCACCGAGAAACGACCGGACTCCTCACCTCGTGCTTCCCCGGGCGACAGGTCTCCCCGTCGCGCTCAGGCAGACTCTTATCCTTCACCACCTGTAGATCATGTCGTGTCCTACAAAACCTCAAAGGAAAAGCCGTGTCCCAAAGCGTCTGTTTCGTCCGCCCCGTCGGACCATCTCCCTTCTCCTGTGAAACCCAACAAAGCCGTTTCTTTCGTGCCTCCTTCTCTTCCGGCCTCCCGCGCAGGGCCCGCCGCCACCGTTCCAACCAAGGCTATGCTGTCACCGCGGAAGGTTAGATCCCCCTCACCGGCGTCGCAAGACTCCTTTGCTGGCCCTCTACCCGAGCAGGACATCGCCAAGGCTTATATTGCGCAGTCGAAACACTTTCACATCCCCTTGTCGCAACTGGGGGATGATTCTCAATCCGTCTCTGAAGGCGAGGATGGCCCTCCGCCGGTCTCTTCCAAGATGTGGTCGTCGCCTCCACATCGTCGCCGCCAAGTACTCCACTCATCTCCTTCTGGCAAAGTTCTCGTTGCAGACACACCATCCCACTCCTCTCATTCTAATGACTCCCAATCTCAGTCTCAATCCCAACCTCATATCCTCGACTCTCGTGACGTTGAATCGCAGCAGAGCGGCGGTGACTCGCAAGTTTCTGACTTCTTCCCACCTGGCCAACACCAGCTGATGGAGGCCGAACTCGCCGGCCTCGTGGGTGGACCCACAATCGATACAGATAATGAAAACGACTACGGCGCGAGTGGCTTACCCCCTACGCAGCCCACGCAGTCCGATGCTTCGACTCAGCCCTCTTCCTCCTACGAACGGCTACTCAACCAAGACCCCTTTGCTCCCATCCCCGCCACTACACAGCCCGTTCATAACTCTGTAGTTACAGAGGAAACTCAAGCGGTGGATTACTCCAACGAATCCCATCCGGAGACTGACGTGCAATCCCTCAGCATCGATCACGATTTCTACAACGACAACGGTCAGATGGTCTTCCCGTCTGTACCCTCTGCAGCACGCTCGGCTGACACGGCGAGGTCTGCCATCCCTCGTGGGCTGATCGGGCTCGTCGCACCTCATAAGAGGTATCGCTATCAGGAGCTCTCTCCGACCCCTGGCCCGTCGACGCAGCGTGTACCCACAGTGGCGACGGCGGCGACGGCGAACACCACTATAGAGCGAACATCTCTCGACGAGACGCAGAGCGCCGACATATCCGCCGTCGATACTTCCGTCAGTGTTCCCGAGACCCAGCCTTCAGACCTGTCAGTCCCAGCATCCATTGGCAGCGAGAGCATACCGCCCCCGCCTGTGAAGCGGGCTCTCCCCACCGCGACGCACGCCCTTCAGTCAATCAGGGCGCGGCGATCCTCTCCTCAGATAATCCCCGATTCTGAAGAGACACGCATCGTCCCGGATTCAGATCCCCCGATTCCTCCGCCCGACACTCCCCCTGCTGGCCCTCCTACTGCCGAGTCCTCGCCTGTTAAGTCGCGCTCTCGCCGAGGTCTCCAGTCGGAGGATGAGGTGCTGCGAACGGTCACCAGGCAGGCGACAGCGCCTTCGGTGAGCGCGATCCCGGAGGAAGAAGAGGAGGAAGAGGAGGACGTCCCGCTGGCAGTCACCGTACAATCCGCGAAGGCCAAGGGTAAACGGAAGGCGGTGGACGTGTCTCCGGAGGGTTCTCCCACTAAACGTAAGCCCAAGGATACTCCGAAGTCCCCGAGGCGCGCGAACCCCACTCACTTTTTACGCGACCACGCCGCCGGCTCGTGGAAGGACGTTATAATCCCTTCTTCGGACCCACAGGAGCAACGCGAGGACGCGGTTGCGCAGGCGAAGGCCGTGAAGCCCAAGGTTCCTTCCACACCGATCGCGAAGTCACGTAGGGCACCACGCCAGGCAAAGCTCGCTGCGAGGGAGCACCTCCGGGAGAGTCCGTCAGATGAGGAAAACAAGGATGGGGACGTTGTGATGCCCGACCAGGCGGCCGAGGATGACGACAAAGACACGATACCTGCTGAAGACGAGATGGATGTCGACCCACCTAATACAGCCGCAAAGCGTGGAAGCAAGCGTAAACGCGCCGCCTCCTCGTCCACAACGAAGAAGGCCAGCTCGAGCCGAGTGCCTAAGGAAGAGACAAGCACTCCCGCAACGCGCCCGACGAAGCGGCTCAAGTCTTCGTCCGCCTCCCGCATCGCAGGCGGCACCGCAACGCGCGTCTTCGCATTGTGGAGGAACATCGGATACTACTACCCGGGTACGGTGCGCGCCGCAGAGGGCGGTGGACGGTACAAGATTCACTTCGACGACAATGACAAGAGTCCCGTCGAGCTCAAGCACATGCGCCTCTGCCGCCTACACAAGGGCGACCACGTCCACTACCGCGAGGGCCAGCGCAGCATCCGCGCGACGGTCCTGGATGCGCCCGCGTGCGACGCTGCGGGGCAGCACCGGGCCGACGACGAGATCCTCATTTCGAGCGAGTCAGGCTCCGAAGAGCGCGTGCCCGTGCAGGGCCTCTGCGTCGTCGCACGTACGATCAGCTGCGAGTGGGCGGACCGCGTGCTCGCCGAGGATGCGATCGTGCCGGCGTGCCCGCAGAAGCCCGCGAGCGTGAGCCCGACACCCGACGGCGGGGACACGCAGAACGGCGATAAGAATGCGGCGAACAACGCGCTCGCGAAGGCGGGCTTCGTCGTGACGCTCGCACCGCAGGGGGCGGCGAAGGATAAGGACAAGGAGGCACTCATGGCGAAGATCCGGCAGGCGGGCGGGGTCGTGTTCAAAGACTGGACGGAGTTGTTCGCGCTTGACGGGGACCTGACTGCGAAGCGTTGGACGTTGAAGGCCGAGGATATCGAGTGGAAGGGGCCGGAGAACGTCAATAAGGTGTTCTTGATCTCGGACGACATCCACCAGAAAGCCAAGTTCCTGATTGCGCTGGCGCTGGGTATTCCGTGTATCTCGACTGACTGGCTCGACGCGGTCAAGAAGGAGGTGAGCGACCCTCATGGTGTAACAGCATGTGGGAGAACATCGGATTAACGAAACACCCAGACAGCCTTCGTCGACTGGAACCCCTACCTTCTACCGGCTGGGTTTTCCGACCACCTGAACACCCGCATTTCGCAACTCGTCGATGTCGACTTCGGTAGCTGCGATGAGCAGTTGACGGAGATTGCGAGGAACCCCGTACCCGCTAAGGTCTTCTCTGGGAAGAAGATCCTCTGCATCGCTCCACAATTCGTCCTTAAGAAGGTATGGACTCCCTCTCTACATCCAGGTTGAGTTGTCCTTACTTACCTCTACCTATAGAACGGCAACGGGAACCAGGCCGCCGAGGCGGTGCCGCGGATTATCCTGTGCATGGGTGCAGCTACCGTCGAGGCCGTCAAGACGACGAACGGCGCGTCTCTCGGCCTCGACAAGTACGACTACATCGTCGTGCGCGAGGAGTCCGAACGGATTAAGACCGCCAAGAACTGCGTGGACATAAGTTGGGTTAAAGACTGCCTCATCACGGGACGGCTGTTGCCCGTGCCCAAGTGGTCCCAACGCACCTAGCCCCCAGAGGGGGACGTCCCGAGTTGTACAACGCGGGCCGCTGCTTCCAAGTATGATCACATACCTTATCATCTACTCCTCCATCTTGCTGTGTCTTGCATCGCTGCCTACATCCCAAAATCCCATCCCATCTCTTCTATGTCGCTTCGCCAGTGATCGCTATCGTAATACTGCCGCATTGCTCTCTTGCTTAATCCGCCCCATGTATTTTATAGTAGTGTTGCTGTATAAAGATCTTGTTTAAAGCGTGGACACAATTTATTACCCTGCATCCGGCCTCGATTGTCCAAAACCAACCAATATTATAATCTAGGAGCATTCAGTCGCGCCGTGTCTTATTCATGTTCCACGGTTGCCATTTCGAGAATAGTACGCCAATAAGCGCCGTCCGCGAGAGAGCGGCCAATCATCCTCTTCTTTTGGAACTCTATACTCATGTACAGGTGCTCTGCGTCGTTGAGGAACGCCTGCTACTCTTTCTCTTTACTATCTTGGGTGCTGCGTTCGGAATGACGTCTATTCTTCTGTTGCCAGCGGCCAATTCCTAGCGCAAAACACAGCATGTGTCCTCGGGTAGTAAGAATCAGGGTTATCCCTTGATGGAGGCGTGGGGGGATTTACGAATTCTTTTGTGGGTGGTCAGCTGGTGTATTCTCCACCGACCCGCTGCGCAAGGCTACTTCTGTGGAGACCTTGTGCAGCAATTTTTGCCTCCCTCCTGGTCGGTCTCGCGACCCAGGTACCGCTCGCTGGGATGTCTGTCCATAGCAATACGGTCGACTCCGCGGACAAGGATGTGATCCAGTACGTCGAACCTGTACCGCCGCTCTCGAGCGGGCCTGCGTGGTCTTTCAATCAGTCTGGAACGTTGTTCGGTGCGGTCTTCGACTCGACGCTTTCCGCGTGCACCGTGGGCGGCGCGAGCGTGGTGTTCAGGTTCAATGGTGCGTCTCAAGGTCGGTCGTGTGATGCAGATGGTAGCTGACCGAGGGTGTTGCTCGCAAGGCAGCAGCATCCACGCGTTTGGCAGTGTAGAAAATACAAACAATAACGCCCCGCCTGTCTCGGTATACAGCGTGGACGGAGGCAATCCGACGTCTTTCAGCGCACCCCAGGTTGACGGCCGAAGAGACGTGGTACAGTTCTTCGCGTCCGCGCCCCTGCCCCTGGGCAACCATACCCTCACCATCAATATCACGTCCGCAAGCTCCGCCGCCCCCTATTACCTCGATTACTTTCAGTATGGCTTGGACGCCGTCCCAATACTAAGCTCAAGTGCGACATCGGATGCTTCTGCGACGGAGTCCCCGTCCCACACATCGGATCCATCAATAGCCTCTGCGACCGCTGTCCTCAACAGTACGGAAACAAAACATACCGCACCAACCGGCGCGATAGTTGGGGGCGTGGTCGGTGGGCTGGCCTTCCTCTGCCTGCTCCTTGCACTACACCATTGGCGACGCACAAGGCGGCCTTCAGGCGAGTTCCGCTATGGCACCAAAGCTCATCAAGGTAAGTCTACCCCCCGCTCGCCTGTATATCGACGTAACGCTGACGATACTGTGAAGACGCACCTCCGATTACGCCATTCATGCCCACTGTATCCGTGCATTCGCCGCATGGCCGGCCCCAAAGTCCCTCACTCATGCCTCCGTCGCGTGTCGGGAGCGTGGGCCCGCCTAGCCGGTCCGACGGCGGGGATACTATGAGCGAACTGCCTTCTACTGAAACGGGCGCAACCTCGCCGACCAGCCATACACATACCTCGGGGGTTTCGGTCCCCCCACCACCGCCATCCACGCCAGAGGGGAATCAAACCTCCCGTGGCGATCGCAGACTGACACAGTTATCGTATATGCGACCACCGAGCACTACCCACGACGGGTACTTCGTCGGATGGGAAGGTTTAACGGACCCTGGGCGCGGAGAGGAACTCCCTGCGTATACCCCGTCTTGATGACGTCCCGCGTAGCTGGCCTATAATCCGCCATCGACATACCCTGAAGCAACTACATACTCATTGCGCCGGTGTTGTATCACGTTGTATTGACTAATTTACTTATGTGCCTCGCGGCGTAGTACTAGCAGACCTAATTACACGTCGTCCATTGAATGCCAACCCCACAATTGCATGTTCGCAAGTAAGTAGCAAATATCATCGTCGAGATTCCCTTCGTGGCAAATGTCGACGGCATGGGCTTTGGGTACACGCATTCGTTCAGGTGTGTTGGCGTACTGAAGAACCGATGCGCGCATACGCCCCTCAAAGTAACTTAGTAGGGGAGTCCTATTGGCTACAATGTATGCAAGGGTCGACAACCATTGACACCAACTACATGGATCGATCTTGAATGCGCAACCAGCCTGAGAGTCTCTGCTGCCGGCGCCCAATGCATGTGCGCGCCGCTTGCTAGCATGCTGACCTCGAGCGCTAAAGCGCGTTCTCTCCTTGAACGCGTCCATCACTCCGCCTCTGCCTCGATCTTTGCGCCCTCTCTCCGTCTCTCTACTTTCAGTTTTCTTATTCCTCGTGGCTATGTCGGACGGCGAGGGGGAGTATGAAGTCGGTTAGTATCACGCTACGCCGCCATTGTTGCGTGAAAGTCATGCGAATGTTGCCTTTAGAATCTATCTTAAGGGCGAAAGTCGTGCGCAAGAAATCTAGGAAGGCTTGGGTGAGTTATGGCGACATGTTCGTCTCTTTGCGCATAGCCTGGTTTCTTACCCAACGGTGTCCTTAGCTGTATTGGGTCAAAGTAGGTTATGCGAATTGGTAGTTGGTTGTGTAGTTTCTGAACACGCACTCCAGTGGAAGGGCTACGACCTTGCAGACAACACGTACGTGGTCTCCTTTTGCGCGTACTGAGTGCGCATACAATGCTGCTCCTATTGTCCGTTATGGAACCCGCTTATGCCACCATTCTCCAGTTGGGAGCCCGTCGATTCGTTCGCTAACGGGTCCGAACATTTCATCGACCATTTCTGGAACCGCGTCAGTACGAACGATCGCGATTACAAGGACTTGAATCAGTTCACGGTAAACGAAGAATTCTTCCCCTCGGGCCCTCCCCGTACGTTGCGCGCCTCTTGCCAAATGCTGCCCCTAATCCCTCTCTAGGCCGGAAGAAGGCTAGGAAAGTGCCGGAAGAAGTTGAAATACCCCATCACCCCCCTGCAGTAGAGACAAGAGATTCCGAAAACGAGGTCCGTTCTATTATCGACGTCGATGAAGACCCACCAGCTTCTACCGCTGTTACAACCCGAAGCAAACGCCGTCGCTCTTCAGCAGCCGCAGATGCCGAGTCTTCTCCTCCGAAACGCAAGCGTGGTCGACCTCCAGGCAAGCGTCCAGAGGAGTTGGAGGCGGAGGAAGCCGAAAAGGCTCTCAGGCGTACTCGATCCGTGCCGGAGTTACCTAGGACAAAAAGAGTGCGCGGAGAGCCTGCCGAGGCCTCTACGTCTGTGCCATCGCATCCACCCTTACCACGCACGCGGGGGAGGAAATCCCAAACTGCCCCACGTCCATCATCGCTATCCCCAGATGAACTTCTACTTTCCGATAGCCCTAGCAAGCCTACACCTATACGCGGAAAGAAGAAGGAAACAAGGGTAACTAGGGCTGCCCAGGACGATCGGTCTCCGCCAGAGGGCCCCGACGCGTCGGCTATGATTGTGGATGACTCTCAGGGAGAAGAGGAGTTGACTTTCGGCGTGCCCACCTTGCTCACACCTGAACTTGCCCCTGCGGTCGCAACTGGATCTGGACATTCGTCATCACTGCCCGCCCATCGAACTCGAGCTGCGAACCCGCGGGTCAAAGTCCTAGACGACCCTAACCTCACTGAGGAGACTGGCGGCATATCCGTAAAGGCCAGGTTTATGAAACGAGCCGCAGAATCCAATGGGAAGAGTAGTGGCCAAGGTGGCCCGTCCACCTCCCGGCGCATTTCGACGGGTAAGGCCGGCCCGGGCAGGTCGTCTAGTGGTTTCGATGTAGGCAGCTCTCGTTTAGTCGCGGTAAAGGGCAAGTTGACTACCGTGAAGGCGAAGGCGCGCCCGGTCGCGCCGAGAGGTTCCCAGGAAGCGACTTCCAAGGAGCACACCGGGGATGATCAGCATGCCAACTCTTTCCCCAGCCCTGTTGATGTGAACGAGGTCCCGGGCCTCGGGCAATATGAAACACAGCACGGTGTCCAGCAGCCCCCTCTCAGTGCGAAAGAGTTGCTCAAAGTGGCAGGCATGGATGTTTCTGCCGGGGACGAGCTTCCGGACTTTGAGGAGGACGCAGAGGGCGAGGATGATATTGAGTACATCGAGAACCATGCGCAAGTGAAGGGGTAAGTGCCTTGATCGTACGCCTGCATGACCACTAACACCGATTCAGGGCGAACGCCTCCCAGCCGCAGAACGGCGAAGCCTCGAGTGCTGAACTTGGACCTGCTCAATCGTCTACCGAGCAAGTGGACGAACCGGTGCCCGAACAACCGCCCGTAGTCCTCGAGGCGCGGCCAGTTACCTTCACGAGTCGCGTTGCTTCAGCATGGAGCCATTCAACGATCTTTGGCCCTCTGTGGGTCTTGCGCTACCTCCGGATGCGAAATGTTCACTGATTCACTCCAACAGTGCTCTTGGACTGAGCCCGATCCGGAAACAGGTCGCAGAGTCGTACGTTAGGTGATAGCCATTCGTTCATCGGTCTAATAGCGTAGCACGTAGGTCGACCGCCCCCAAGAGATATGCCTTCAACGTCAACTTGGATGCCGCTGTGAGCGTCCCGATTATCCTTAAGGACACGCACGCACAGCAAACTTTCCTCGAAAAACTTGACGCGACCGCACGGAATCCTACAGGAAAATTCTACAAAGACCAGGCCGCCTTCGACCTGGTCGATAGCTTCCGCTCGCAAGGGTCTTACGCCAGGGTCGTTCCGAACGACGACGCATCCGAGGACCATAAGAAGCACTTCGAGCGCTTTCTCTCACGACTAGTGGCTGGAGAGCTGGTAAGTGTTGACGTTCTCTTGATCTTCCTGTCGTGATTGACGATGTAACGGCGCATACAGTTCGTCCAGATGAACCACTTTGAGCCGCTGGTAATATTTGCTTCCGAGAACTCTGGGCTGGGGCAAAAACTCGGCTTGCCTGGCCCCCTTCTTGGTTTGGCCAGCTCAGTCGTCGTCGCGCACGTTAGTATCGAAGACCACTGCGCGTATGCTGAGGCCGCGGTACACGCGGATAACGCCCGGTGGTAAGGAAGGAAAGCTGTTCCCGGAATCTGGATTATGCTTAGTGCTATCTACTATTGTTGTGCTGTTGTTGTGTCATTTCATGATATCTGTATCCCCTCCTATGAGTATCTACTGATTTGTTGCCTGGTCGGAGATAAGTGGCAACTCCGAGGCCCACAGTCGTTGCGCCCGACATGGTCTTCAAGTACGAGTCCCGCTTCTACTATCATGGCGTGGGGGATATCCTTGCGAAGTAGCTCGCATCAGCTTTCTAGGTCCTTGAATGAATGCTCCGTCCGCTTAGCATCCATATTGTTCTGTCTAATGTACATGGACTGGGTTGGAAATACGAACAATGTACCAATGTACGTTAGCGTCGGCGCCGAGTGACTGAGCCCTCCGTTTTCCCCGGGGTAGCTAAGCTTGTGAGCGAACGCACTGCGGTAACACTAGTATATCCTATATTCGGTGAACATAGACATGAAATACTGGTATAGATAGAGCGTCCTTGTGTTCATAGCTTGACCCTAGCATTTTCGTCCTCCGCAAAGTAATACAGCGCTGCTTCGCGGCAGTCCTGCAAGTACTCCTCTACGTCTTCTTTTCGGTACACGTTGCCATCGTAGGTCAGTGTGAGGTGGATGCGGTCTCGGCTTGTCCAGTTGCCTAGGAAGAACTCCATCGGCCGGCTATGCAGCACCGTCGAACTGTCTAGGATTCGAAGCACTGCGTCCTCTGCAGCGGTCACTGGGGGTGGCGTTTTGGATACCTTACTGCCGGCAGGGGCTTCGCTGGCATTGCCTGAGTTGGAGCTTGGGGCAGTGTAGGCTTGAATGGATAGTGGGTGGGAGGTTGGAAGAGGGTAGTTGCTGGGAAGGAGTATCGACATCTGAGTTGATCGTAAGTGGTCGGTTTTACACCTCTGTACAAAATAGTAGAATGGCATACATCTCCGACACTAGACATTCCTCCGGTGAACACATAATCCGAGGGGACCTTGTCAAAGTCGGCGAGTTCGGGGAACGAGGGCAGCGGCTCGCCCTTTCGCGTGGCATTGTAATGAGCAGTTATCATCTTCTGACGTACGACGTATAGCGGTTGGCGCGCGTGCGCGATCTCCAGAAGCAGGGGGTGCTTCACCGAATTCGCAAGCTGCCGCCGCGCAAGCTTCGTCCTATACACGACGCGGTCACGAGACAGTAACGCCGCATATGGGGGTGCTCCGTCCGCCGCGCGTGGCAGACTCTCGTCTCTCCGCGAGCCGTATGGTGTGGGCATGAACGGAAGCGTGACATCGTAGAAGTCGATCATGAGCGCGACGCTCATGGGCCCGCCTTTTCGCTGCCATTCTCGGTCCAAATATGGCCGCAAGTTGAGTGGGCCGCCGTAGTGCATCGGCTGCCGGCGGCGGTACTCCCATTCTTCCAGGGAAATGTCGCCACGGAGGTACCGTCTATGGAGGAAACGGGTGAGAGCCATTTGCGAGATGACCGGTACCGCAGCGCCGAAAGTAACCTTGTAACGTCTACAGGAGTCTAGGATGGCACGGCTCTCCGAGATGGTGAACTCGGTGGATGGTCGCTCCGTTCGCGCAGGGGTGCAATACGTGCTGTCGGTTATAGTCCGCGGGAACGTATGTCCCCCCTAAGAACGTCAACTTGGAGGCAACCATTGGTACGTTTAGGCGGCACTCACCGCTAGTTTTCCGCGCCTGTTGAAAAAGGTGACCTTGGCAATTGCGCGCCTCCATCTTTGGCGCGCAGAACTCATTTCGAGGGTTGGGTTCAAGGCGTTGGAAGGAACGACCAAGGCTAGCCGTTCCTCCAAGGAGGGTATTTTAGTCGGTGGAGAACTCAGGATGTCGAAGAACGTCCGCGCAAGCGTTGCGCCTGATATCCCATCGGAAATGGCGTGAGCGGCCCTAAAGAGTACTTCATATGTTCCTGGCTCGTCGCCGCGCGCAAAGACCCAGACGCGCGCCATGATGTGATGGTCCTCCGTGGGTGCGTCCCGAGCGTAGTGCCAGATAGTCGCTTCGACCTCCGCCACAGAGGAGACGGTACGAACGGTGACCTCGTCTTGTTGGTGCGTCAAGAGGGCCTGTTCCGCCACAACAAATGCGACGGTACGATCTTCAGAGTTCACCTCCATGCGTGCTCCCAAGAGAGGATGAAGCTGCTTGAGCGTTGCCCATGCGCGTGAGACATTTGCTTCGCTAAAGACAGCAACATCTTGTACGGTGTTCGTCCCCTGGACAGTGTATGACCAGACTATGTCCGCTGTGCCATTGAAGATACGGTCGTAAAAGAACCTCTCTTCGGTGGGACCGAGGACCCGAGAGTATGTCCTTCCCAGCCGCGAAGCGGAATCGATGACAGACCACTCATAGGGCGACATACTTACAAGAGTGGGGGAAGGGGGCGATGTTTGCGCGTAATGTCGTGAGAAAGGGTACCGCGCCATGAAATTTAAGGCACAGTCGCCGATCACCTCTGACTCAGAGATGTCGCGATACTTCAACAGGTCCCGGCGGACAGTAGCGATAAATTATCGGCAATTTACGTCGATCGAATTCCATTTGTACGCTAGTCGTCGGTTGATTGTGTTCCTCGATGACTCGTTTACTGAAAGGGATAAAACCGTGGTCGGGTCTAGCTCAAAAGAAATCTATGCATATGGGGGATGTGTTGGATTTTGTCTCGTTGCGAGCAAGCGTTGTTTTAGGTTCGCATTTTTTGTATGGAATTTGGGCGCTTCGGACGATATGGGAATGCGATCACATGACACTACACGCGTCGCGTTCCTTATGTCAGCGGGACGCGCGCGCCAGAGGCTGTGGCTAAGGTGTGGCTGTCTACGGTCTCTTTCATCGCAACCACATCCTCCTCTCCCCCACTTCGTCCTCCCGCTTGCAGTCATGCTGCGCCGGGCTCCGGTGACACCCGATGGGAAAGTTATGGACAGATTCCAGGAGAGCTCTCGCATCAATAAGCCTTTCAAGCCGCCAACTCTTGCTGTCAGTCGAGAACAACCTCAGCGCAAACGCAAGCGGGTCTCCTACAAAAATGCACAGGGCGACTCGGATGGCTCTGGTTCTGAGGACGAGGATGTGCCTAATAAGAAGAAGAAGAAATCGGGAAAGGATGCAGGATATGAGCGGCCTCTGGACAACAACATCCAAAACTATCCCGTCTTCAAACCCAAGCCCTTTAACCAGATCCCACGCCGCTTTACCATACCCCAGATGCGCAACAAGAACGGCGAAGTGGTACCCACCGTTCAGACCAATATTGCGCTCGGTATACGTCCGCTCGCTAATATCATCCCAAGGCCACTGCACGACCCCATGGAAGACCATGCCATCGTTCTATACGACCCCACAATCGACGATAGGGAGACGGACGAGGAGAGAAGGGAGCGCGAGAAGGAGGAAGCAAAGGAGCGCGCTATCAAAGAGGCGCAGGAGAAGTGTGCCGGCATGTATAATCCGCACAAGAGCCTGAAAGAACTTCTGGGCGGGGGCAAAGACAAGAAGAAGAAGGCAGACAAGGTGCCCGTCGTCATTGACCCGCGATTAAGCAAGGTCCTGCGTCCCCATCAAGTCGAGGGTGTTAAGGTGCGTGCCAACAGTCGTTGCACTCCAGCACAGTCTTACGTTTCGTGCAGTTCTTATATCGATGCACGACGGGCATGGTGGTGGAAAACCAATATGGTTGCATCATGGCGGATGAGATGGGTCTCGGCAAGACTCTGCAATGTATCGCATTGCTGTGGACGCTTGTCAAGCAGTCACCCCATGCAAGTAAGCCTACGATAGAGAAGTGTATCATTGCATGCCCGTCTAGTCTGGTGAAGAATTGGGCCAATGAATTAGGCGAGTTTCGAACTTCAAGGTTTTATGGCGACGGCTTACATACCCTCATACAGTCAAATGGCTAGGCAAAGACACTATCTCAGCTTTAGCAATTGACGGTAAAGGCAGCAAGGCAGAGATGCTCGAAAAGGTCGCCCGTTGGGTGGCCTCTTGCGGCCGAAATGTTTCACAGCCTGGTACGTAGAAACGCCCATGTAAGTGTAACGCAGACTGCTTATGCACAAGTAGTTATGATCGTGTCTTATGAGACACTACGCACATTATCGGTGCACCTGGCCAATTGCTCCATTGGTTTACTACTCTGTGATGAAGGACACCGCCTCAAGAATTCAGGTATGCAGATGTCCCTCATTTATAACACTACGGCTAACGGTTGTTCAATAGAGTCGTTGACGTTCCAAGCACTTAACGGTTTGAACGTCAAGCGGCGAGTAATCTTGTCTGGCACACCTATCCAGGTACGATTTGAATTGTACACATTTGGACGTGATGCTGACTGGGCTGCCAGAATGACCTCTCCGAATACTTTTCCTTGCTCAACTTCGCGAATCCCAATTTTCTCGGGACGAAGAATGACTTCCGCAAGAACTTTGAGAATGCTATCATTCGTGGCCGCGATGCCGACGCGTCTGATCACGAGAAGGCGGAATGCGAAAAGAAGCTGAAGGAACTCGGCGGTCTCGTCGCCAAGTTCATCATCCGCCGAACGAACGATTTACTGTCCAAGTACTGTGTGTACTTAGTGTATTCAACATGCGAGACGATGTCATTAACGATCTTTCACATGCACAGTACCTGTAAAGTACGAGCAGGTCGTCTTTTGCAAGCTCTCAGACTTCCAGTTGTCGCTTTACCGATTGTTCATCTCTTCACCGGAAATTCAAGCGCTCCTCCGTGGGAAGGATTCGCAACCACTCAAAGCGATCAACACGCTCAAGAAGTTGTGTAACCACCCCGAGCTGCTTGACCTTCCCGGTGAGCTTCATGGGTCTGAGAAATTACTCCCGGAAGGATACACCGGGGCAGGTTCGAGTGCGCGAGATAGAGGTCGGAATCAGATGGTCAACTGCCAGTGGGGTGGCAAGTTCTTGGTCCTCGAGAGGTAAGCTTTAACCGATTCTTACTTTCTCTCTGAAAATCCAACCCGGCATCTCAGGTTCCTCCATCGTATCCACACAGAAACGAACGACAAGATAGTCCTAATCAGTAACTACACCCAGACGTTGGATCTTTTCGAGAAGCTCTTGCGAAGCAAGAAGTACGCTCTGCCTTCCATGCCTTCTACCCCAGTCGCTAATGCACTGCTATAGGTATGGTTATTTCCGTTTGGACGGCACAATGACAATCAACAAGCGTCAGAAGCTGGTCGATCAGTTCAATAACCCAGACGGCAAAGAGTTTGTCTTCTTGCTTAGTTCCAAGGCTGGCGGATGTGGTATCAACCTCATTGGCGCGAACCGGTTAATTCTCTTCGATCCCGGTATGTCATGAGTCAAGTTGGTGCGTAGCAACATTAACGTGTTACGTTGTATAGATTGGAACCCGGCCGCGGATCAGCAAGCCCTCGCCCGTGTCTGGCGAGACGGACAGAAGAAAGAGTGTAAGCGTGAAATCCTGTCGCTTGTTGGATGGGTCGGTCAGCTAAAATGATACGTTAGGCTTCGTCTATCGCTTCATTTCCACCGGGACCATCGAGGAGAAGATTTTCCAGCGGCAGGCGAACAAACAAGCCCTTTCCTCTGCTGTCGTCGACGAGAAGGAGGATGCAGAACGCCACTTCTCACTTGACGCCCTCCGGAAGCTCTTCTTGTTCAACGAGAACACGCTGTGCGAGACGCACGAGACGTTCAAGTGCAAGCGATGTAAGGACGGGCGACAGTTCATCAAGGCGCCCGCTTTGTTGTATGGGGACGCTAGCACGTAAGTGTCCGATGTAACTTCGTGGCCATCGGTATCTGACGGTACCGCAATTGCAGATGGAATCATTTCACCAACGGGGAACTCAAGAACAATCACGACGATTTGCTGCGCGCGGAAGTTGGGTTGCCCGAGGTGTCCTTCGTATTCCAGTACATAAGCCATTAACGCGTCCGAGATGCTCTATCGACGCACGGACGTCCGTGATTGGATTTTATTAACCTCTTGTTACTCACGCGCCTTGATGGGTTTTACGGACACAGCACGATCATACGGATTGTATTTTTAGACGGGAAAAGAGCCGACATAGGTAGCACTACGAGTTGATAGCATGTTCGACTAGAGATACAAATAATGTTACACGCCGAAACGTATCCGATAAGGGAGTAGCGAAAGGGTATATAATGCATCGGCATACCTTACAGCACGACCTCGCTCCAGCTGCCCCACTCCCCGCCGACCTTGCGCACCTTGACTTTTTCTCCACCGGGGCCGAAATATGTGGCACTATGCCATGCACGCATCTCTTCCTCGCCAAACGGCCCAAACACTTGGCCCGGGTCGCCTGCATCGGGGACGTCCCACTTGTATTCGTACTTAATGTCCGCGGAGGGTGGAATCCAATCCGCGCCGACCTTGCCGGACGCGCGAACAGAACGGACGAGCTCCTCATACGTTTTAGAGTAAATGTCGGTGTCGCCAAGAGACATGAGCGTGGAAGCGTAATGGGTAATCTGGTCAATGTCTGAGGGTGCCTTGGGGATTTTGTCGACGTCCATCGCGCCCCCGGTAGGATCGCTTTTGGTTTTGTTGTTTGGTCTACGGTACGCTTAGATCAGACCTTCCGCCGCACATTTACACACGTTGCGGAGCACACACCTCTTTTTCGAATTACCGCTATTTTTCTTCGCTTGCGCTCCGAGACGCTGCAACGCCTCAAGTACGGTCTCGCCCTTCTTCAGCATCCCGACGAGCTGTTGTTCAATCTGGTCCTTGCCGCCTAGCTGCAGCAGCTCGCGCTCCTCCGCGGCCTGGAGCTGCTTTTGCTTCCGCTCCTGCGCCTTGTGCAGCTTGCGCGCCTTCTTGATTTCTCGCTCGTCCATGCCCTCCATCCAGCGATCATGCACCGCGTGCGGGTCGAACGTGCGGACATACGTCCCGTCCGCTGAGAACTTGCCCTCTTCCATCTCCTCGCGCATGTTGAACGACGATAGCTCGTAGCCCATGCCCGCCTTCTGCCGCCGAATCGCCTCGTCCTCGTCCTCCGGCTCGTCCTCTTCTTCCTCTTCATCCGACGCGCCCTCCCCCTCTGAGCGTTCACCAAATTCCTGCCCCTCGATGTCCCCGAGGCGGAGAAATTCATCTTTCTTCTTCTTCCCGCTAGCCTGTTCTTCCTTCTCCTCCTTCTCGCCCATCGCGAACATATCATCATCCTCGTCCCCCGCTGCAC
This sequence comes from Trametes hirsuta, assembly GCA_001302255.2. Lineage (NCBI taxonomy): Eukaryota > Fungi > Basidiomycota > Agaricomycetes > Polyporales > Polyporaceae > Trametes > Trametes hirsuta. The sequence goes on from CP019376.1 coordinate 2,017,495, forward strand.
CAGCCGCACCAGGCTTCCGGCTGTTCACGACGCCTTCGCCATCGTCGCTGGAGTCGGACTCGTACCCAGCGGTATTGACGCGGCCCTTACGACGCGCTGAGGGGTCCTCGAGCGCTGCGTCGACCTCCTCCGCGAAGTTGGCAGGGTCCTCGGATGGCTCGACGAAGCGCGTCTTCTTGCGCGAGCCCTCGGCAGCGGGGGTGTCGGAGCCTGATGCAGCGGCACGCTTTGTTGCTGGTCTGGGCGGCATGGCGTCCTGTGGTATTCAACGAGGGTAAAGAGCCTCTGAGGGTGTTTGGCCGCAGTGGTTTGGCGTGATGAGCGAGCTCCAGCGCCGAATGCTACCGCGCGAGCGGAAACGTTACGGGCGCCTACTTGAGCAGTGTCAATGAGCGAGCGCTTCAGAACGAGTAAATACTTTGAATCGTTCTCTCAGAGAGCCATTTCTTTCTTGTCACCGGCCACGACGGTGATCATAGCCACGTATGTATCCGCTGTATGTGACTGCATACATTCTATGCACGCAGAATGGCGCGTTCATATACTCCCACCATCATGTTCATTGAGCAGAAGTCTCCTCGTGGAAACAGCGTACGCCCTTGTGCTTGCGTTCGCGCGATACTTACTGTATTACACACAGGTCTAGATCTGGACTTAGGGTGGCTCACACGCTTGACTTCCTTCGATAAATACTGTGCGGACGATGTCCAACCTGCTGGGAAGAACACATCACTTGACGTACCGTCCGATGCACGTTTCATGCTCTCGGTCCTCCGTAGCCTTCCCAAGCCGTTAGGTATCATCATTCCACCTAGATATCCGTTGGCCGCTTCTACCTTGACCTTAGTAGGCGGACCGCGCTTCAGCAACTTCCAGGCATTCGGTACTCGCTGTCAATCTAGCCGACGCCTGTATATCCACCGGAGGAACATGCGTTCCTATGCCCAGGAAACGCGCTCCCACACAATCTTCGTTGCCCGTTCCTAGAACTCCCAGTGCAGGTATAAAGGGCCCCGATTATATATGAACATCATCTCCAAGTCCCCGCGCGAGATATCCCACTCTCGGCGCGATGTCTTTCTTTCTCAGCCCACTAGCCATTACCCCGCTGCTTAAAGTACCCGTGCTCCTTTCCCAAGCAACATGCACGTACTACGGCATGAAGCCTCCGACGCCGAAGGCACAGCCCAAGGAACAGGCTAGATTCGCGAAATCCGATTTCCTGGGCAGGTTGTGGACGCCTGACGTTATGGTAAACCTCGCGGTGCTTCTTCGGGTACGCCTAATGGGTTTGCATCGTAAACCTACGAGGTCTTATCCTTTTATTTCAGGCGACGCTCTGCGGCCTGGCAGCAGTGGAAGCCGCTGCTATAGTAGCCGATAGGATACCTTCGCATCTTCCTACCGCGATCGCGTCTCTTTCACATCCGACTTCACTCAGCATCACCCCGACATTTCTTGTGGGTGGCATACTAGCCGTCTCAGGTGGCCTCATTCGCATCGCCTGCCATCGCACCCTCGGCAAGTTCTTCACCTGGCAAATGTCGGTCCAAGACGACCACAAACTCATCACCACTGGACCCTACGCCGTCGTCCGCCACCCGAGTTACTCCGGATGGCTGCTTTTGGTTGCGGGGAATGTACTCGCGTTGTTGAGCCCTGGGTCCTACTATACGGAAGCCAAGCTATTGGATTCCACATCCGGGAGGGTCGCTGCAGGGACTGTCGTGGGATACTTGACGTTTATCACTTACGTTCTCTGCAGCCGGATACGCAAGGAAGATGAGGTTTTGTGTAGGGAGTTCGGGAGCGAGTGGCAGGCGTGGGCGAAAAAGACACCGTACAAACTGATTCCCTTCATCTACTGACCACGCGGACACCGTAGGAATCTCAAAGGTTTTCGTATCTGTCATCCATTCACTCGGCCTACGTTTAGAATTGATACTAGTTGCTATCCACCGTGTGTATCGTTCTTGTTGGGTGTTAGACTGACTCACGAGTAAAACGAGTCGGAAGGCCACCGACGACCTTTCGGCGCAGGTGCGTGGTTCACAGGGGGTTGGGTTGTGTAAGCTGACAGTTCACGTCATTCAGGTGCTATAGTGGCCAAAGGGGCGAAACTATCGCCAGAGATGTAACAGTAGCGGGCCGGTGCCGAGCGTAAGACGTGCGCCGTAAAGCCGCGAATGCGCGAGAAAACAGCTGCTTTTGTGCGCACAACGGACTTCTCCGTAAGTCACCTGCCAGCGAGAACCTTTGGACGCTCGTAGACAGTGGCATTAAAGCACGCCGCCGTCAAAGTTCGCCGTTCCCTCTAAGCCGAGGACCTACATACCACGGTCATGTCTTTCGTCATTGCCCCCATTCTGAACACGCCTCTGCTCAAAGTTCCCATACTACTCTGTAATGCGGCATGCATTCACTACGCACTTAAACCTCCCAGCACCGTAAAGGTCCTGAAGATGCGACCCGACTTCGCATGGTCCGATTACATCACTCGGGGCACTGGGATTCAAATGACTCTCGCAGCTATGTTACGGGTACGTCTTTTCTGTTTGGTTCTTCAAGGTACCCTTTTCACTCAATCCATACCAGGCCTCACTGATCACACCACTGGTAGTCGAAGGCGCTACAATCCTGGCGGAACACGCCCCGGACTTGGGCGTCAGCCTAGTTACTCAAGTGCGATTTCACATCCTTTTATTCTCCGGCAATCTAGACCTCTACGCCACTCCGGCTTTCCTTGCGGGCTCCTCACTTACGATCGCCGGCGGTCTCATCCGTATCTATTGCCACCGCGCCTTAGGCCGGTTCTTCATGTGGCAAGCCACCGTGCAAGACGACCACGAGCTGATTAGGCTCGTGAACCAGCAGTTCGGATATTGAGACTCCGTCGCTCCGCTCTGTGAGGATATCCGAACGGCTGGTACAACTCGGCGGTCATTTGGCGTGGACGTCCCGATTTGGTACCCCGTGTGAAAACACACTTAGCCAAATCGCGCGTTGGCCACTTGGACGACTATGGGCACTCCAAGAACGACTCAGGAAGTTCACTCGAAAGGCGCGACATTGCAAAACATATTCTACAACAATGTATAGTATACTGTGAGCCAGATTAATGATATGGCATATCCCACGGGAAGCCTGCAACATAGTTCTGGGACGTCGATGGTGGTGAGTATGCTGAGTGAGGCGGCGGCGTAAGGGGTGGCCGTACATGCGGCAGAACCTGATGCGGATGCGAGATATGGGCAGGTAAGGGGGAGTTCCATGTCTGTGTCATCGAGAGAGTCCGAGCGGGATGGAAAAGGGGCGGAAGAGGGGGTTGGTGCATGTTGATGACTTGAGCAGAGCCATGCTGGGATGTAGACGGCCCCGGGGTGTGCATAGTACGTGAAGGTGAAGGCCCATGTTGATGATGTGTATATGCAGGCGATGGCGTCGAGGGTGACGCAACCGCACGAGGGTCAAGACTGTTCCGGGGGTCTGAGCGAGGATCACGGTATAGGCCTACTTGGCTAGTATGGCTTGCAGTCTGTGCACTGAGATATGCGTCATGGCCGCCCATGCTCTGCGCCCAGCCTGAGCATCGAACAGACGCCTGGCCGTAATTGGCCTGGGACGATGTCGGCGACAGACGTTGAGGTAGCCCTGACCACGGGCCTGAGCTTGCCGGGCCCGTGAGACGCGCGCGCTTCATGTTCGGGGTTGTTGGTGCCGCCGGAGCTTGACTCTCCGACACGCTGTATTCATCGCGCGAACGCTTTGTTGCTGGAGCGAAGAATGCGGGCGAGGAGGCCTCCCTAGAATGGGCGAATGAATGTGGGTGCGGTCCCAGGCCACCGTATACGCTGACGGAGGGATTCGGCAGCTTGGGTGTGGGCCGCCGCATGTCATCGTATGGCGCATGAGTATTGGCCAGGCGAGTCGTTGAGGTGGGACATGTAGGTGCCGCCGTTGATGTTGGGTCTTCACTGCGATAGGCCGTTGATGGCATGACAGGCCTACCCGGACCAAGGCCTGCGGCCAACGGTGGTGCGTGGTAACCCGGCGCGGAGGGTCTGTGGAGCCTAGAGGCGAAGTCGGAGGTGACGGGCGGGGCGGGTGCATCGATTGAAGTTGGGATGCGCGGTGTCCGAGTCGCCTGCGCGGGAGCGACGAAGCTTTGCGCGGGTGTTTTCTGGGCCAAAAAGAGGGCGGTGGGAGTGCTTGAGACAGGTGTAGATGGCGCCTGAGGACGCGGCAGCTCAGATGTTTCAGCGGATGGTAGAGCTGGCGCAGACGCAGCGGCAGCCGGAGTCGACGTGCCAGAACCGACGACCAGCACGTTTTTCTTGGAAGTACGGGGGGCGCGTGGTTTGGACGGGATTGGTGTGAAACTCATCTTGAGAGAGGACATGTACCCGTGAAGCTCTCCATGATATTCATCCCAAAACACCCACTTAGTCTTCAAGATCGCCGAGAGGTGTTCCACAGTGGTAAGGGGCCCATAGCAGGTCAGCAGGGCGACAAGACCATCTTCGAGGATGACGCTTTCGTCGTACTGCGCGTACGCATGGTCGCGAGCATAAATGTCGTGCCGCCATGTACGGAGCTTGGCCTGGGCGTCGTTATCGGGGAGGCCGCGTTTCATTGGCTTGGGCTTCTGCTCCGCACGCGGGGCCAGCGCTGGACGAGTAGAGTTGAGAAGAGAAGGGCAGCAGATATCGCAACAGGGTACGGTGGGAGGCTCTGAAATGCTTCACGATGAGTATTGGTGAGGCAATGGACTTGCCAGAGGAGTCCGAAGCGTCCACTCACGCAATCTGTTTAAGTCGCTCTCGAATACCTTTGCCCATACTCGTCGACGGCAGGATGTACTTTGCACGAAAGAGAGGAGCCCCTCGTCTGCGCTCTCCGGGTCGAGGTGGGGTTGCGCACCGTTGGACGGCTCGTCGTCGCAGGTGGATGCACCGCGTCCAACCCCGTGAGATCTGGCATACTCACGCACCTCTTTGGTCTCTTTCTTGGCGCCGGTTGACTCTCCTGCTATCGCCGTTTCTTTTGGGGCTGCTTTACGACGTTTGGTAGCATCCTTTCCATTGATGCCTGACTCGGCACTGGAGGGCGGCTTCGAGACTAGATCTATGTTGTAGGCTGACCTCTCGACTAGAAGGATTGCAATACCAGTGCGGTCGCGGCCCCTTGCTGCACGCCCAGCGCGTTGGATAAAGTTAGAGAAAGTTGGCGGCAACTTCCATTGGACCACACGATCAATGTCCGGGATGTTGCATCCCTAGCGGTCGGAGCAACACAAGTTATTAATTGCCTACTGGCATTGAAGAACAAAAATAACATACCATGCCCGCTGCGTCGGTGCAGACCAGAATTCGTACAGTTCCGTGACGGAAGTGGGTCATGGCAAGCTCTCGATAGTCCTGTGATAGTGTAGCATTGAAGGGGCGCACCAAGCCGTCCGGAAGAGCAGGCGCACGAGGGCGTGTAGGTGGGGAGTTGACTGCTTGGGGGGGCGTCCAGTGTGACTCGATTTTCTCGTTGAGGTAGTCTATGATGTCACCGCCCATAGATATATTGTCGACGTAAACATATGTTTTTGGGATGTCAGCCGCTCGACGAAGTGAGGGGGGGATTATAAAATCGAGATCAGCATACGTATTCATCGGGTGCTCGCATGCTCGCACGACAATGGATACATTTGGCCTGTCATTGCCCTTGTTGATGAAGCGAGACTGCGATTCCGACTGGCCAAATCGGAGGACATGGTGAATTGTGCGTCGAACCTTCGCAGTGAGTGTCGCAGTGACCGCCATAACTGGGGTACCCCGCGGCAAGAAGGTTCGCACCTTTCCTAACGAACCGTACTTCTTGCGAAAGTCCGTGCCCCAATGTGCGATACAATGCGCTTCGTCAATAAACATGGAGACGATATTACGCATGAAATTGTGGTTCCGTAGTACGCGATCCATAAATGCGCGGGACTGGAGCATCTCGGGAGACACTAGAATTATTTTGTACTTCATGTTGAGGATTTCCTGGGATATTGCGTGGTTTCGTTAGATTCTCAGGACAACCGCGGGTATGCAGAAAGCAAGAGCCACTGTAAAAGCACATACTCGAATAATTAGAGGTGAGCAAGCACCGTTGGTGCTGTTCAGCGCAACTGCTTTCATTCCAAAGTCGGTTTCGAAGGTTTGGACCTGGCCTATTTTGAGTGCACTCACGAACAACTCATGAGGATATATGCATACCATTTCCGTCTCTAATGAGAGTAAGGGACAGACCATCAACGTGAATTTATTCTCGTTTCCTGGCCATAGGTGGGGACCTGCGGCCAAAGCCGTCTTTCCGGAGCCCGTCGGTGCCTGCACAACCATGTCTACCCCTTCGATTTGCGCCTGGACTGCGGCCAGTTGAAAGTCTTTAGGGTCAGAGTCCCATCGGAAAACCTCTCGCATTCGAGCGGCAAGCGATTTGAGGTCATCGCTGGTTAGCCGCGGGCGTGCAGCACTGGGGATGTTTCGCGCTTTTGAGAAAATTGAATGCGAGAGACGAGCTAATTTGCGGCCGAGACGAGCCATCGCAAACGATGATAAGGGTAGTAGGAAAGATTGGAAACCTAGAAGAATAGCGGGCGGGCGGAGGCACAAGGAGCAGTGCAGCGTGCAAAAGAGACTACGTGATAAAAGCTGGGCGGAGTGCTCGAGTCAGCCAAGGCTCGATCACTGCACTCCGCACTCGGACTGTACAGCTCCCTCCCAGTAAGAGTTCTGCACTTCAACTGCACAGTGTATTCCACTCCAGCTCTACGGTGCATACTGCTAGTGTCGTCAGCCTCTATGTCAGCACTTGACCTTTCCGAGTTACTCACACTATCACCCCTAAGCAGTCTGCCACCCTCCTCACCTCCAAACGATCTGCTCCTATCGTCGCCCCTGCAGACGCTCTCGCCACTGAGCCTAACCCCACTACTGTCCACTGTACCCACAGGAGGTGGCAACGGTTATGAGAGGTGTGTTTGACACGAAAATTGTCGTCGTTTATTCACCATGGGTTCCATATTGAATACTTTTGTGACAGTGACCGCGAAGGCGGGCCGTCTGCGGAGCCGCCGAGTGACCCCGGAGTTATCGCAAGCTCACCCGCTTTGGATAAGCAGGCTAGGATCCGCAAAGGTCAGAAGAAACGAGCACGTACAATGGCCGGTCACCAGGCGCGGAGAGAGGAGGTTCAGAGCGCAGTTCTTCAAGCAGCCGCCAAAGAAAATGAAGCCGTGCAGGCACAAGCTCTTGAGCAGGCTGCAGAGGCGCAAACACGCTGCTTTGACACAGTTCTATCATTACTCCAGTCGGAAGGGCTCACCTGGGGAGAGTTTGTACTGTGGGTCTCTCAGCCAGTCTCAGGAAGGCGTGTCATTCGACGATGGGGTATGTTCGAGAAAGACGGGCTTGTTGAGAAAGTACTCGACATGTGGGTCTCGACGAAGAACTCACCATCAGCAAGGGAGAAGGTACATAACTGGGCTATGCGCTACATCACGAAGCTAGTGAAGACCGAGGGGGGCGCGGCCACAGCGAGCGGGGTCTTGATGTCACGGCGCATGCCTATAACCGAGTCCTTCGTGCTAGACTTCGACCTACGCAAGATCCATGAGAGGCTTCATAACCTCTGTCCAGTTATGGCCCATCTTATGCGAGAGTTCAGCACAACTCAGCGGCAGAAGAGAGAGGAGGCGAAGGACAACCAGACGGACGCGGAAGCACGGGTGATTGCCCAACGTGCGGAGAAGAAGCATCGGGTCAGTATTATTTAATTCACAAATAAATGGCAGGCTTAATCTCTTCAACTACAGAGGATTGGTGCCGCGCTGGTGGACCTGCTCGGTGAACGCAGCCAGAATAACAGCTTTGTCAAGCACATAATGGGCCTATACTTGTACGCTGCAGGTGCGCAGCGACAAGTCCTTTCGGTGCTTTCGACCATCGGCGTATGCAGCAGCTATACGAGTATCGCAGGCAGTGGAAATGCTCACAATATGCCTATACCAGCCGCGGCCCCCAGCAGTGGTTCAGATAGCTCCAGCGAGCCTGATGTGCCGGTGGATTCAGACGCCTCAGATGACGATCCCGACTGGCTGCCAGACAGTGACGACGATGAATCAGAACTGTCGGAAGGCTGCAGTGAGGAATTAGGAGGAGTTGAAGAGCAGTCACCCATAGAAGAGGCCATAGCAAAAGCAAGCAACAGCCATGGAGCGGTCAAGGACGCGGCAGGGGGTTCTGAACGCGATCGAGTCGCGATCGAGAATGTGGGGGTCAAGGACGCGACACAGGCGCCCACGAGCGCGTTCACCGAGTTACTCTATCGAGGCGCCGGACTGCTTAGACGGATCTCAGCTGCTTGTCGACTCTCTGCACGCTCCTGCGCCCAGTCAAATGCATGTGGGCATGTCTACGACAACATCAATATGATGTTCAGAATTGCAGAACAAATACTTGGCCGCAAGGACTCTCAAGAGAACGGTACATGCGCTACCGTGTTTCCGCTCTACGAAGCACGCGAACAAGACATGCAGACCGAGGACCTCTTGGATGCCTTCAATAGGGCGTCTGACCTAACGGTGAAGGACATTCTCCATTCGCCTGCGGAGGCCGCGCTCTTTCACCAATCGCTCGAGCACACTGCCTTGCGTGACCTAGTCTCCCGTACTGAGCTTTTTGCTCGATTCCGCTCGGACGTTCACGCATGCCTGCCCGGTACCGATGGTCAGATTCCTTTGCATCAGACGGATGTCTATCCCCTCCCCGCCATGAATATTGACGAGTCTAGCATTACCGGCAATGCCGAGGTCATTGACACTATTTTTAAAGAGCTCGGCTTCGACATCGGTACAACCAAGTTCTCGGGGATCGTCCGACCCATATTTGGTGACCAGTTGTCTATCGCACGCTTGCGTTCACTCATCAACAATCGCGCGGGACACGAAGGACCATCTCATTCATACGCACACCTGGTCTTCGGGCCTGGCTTCTTCCACCACCAGATGGCTCTTACTCATGGCATCATTGAGACACACTGGGGCGACCCTCATACTGGCACACACAACCCGTCCTCTCTCTCTTTCCTCAACACCGTACTCGATCGCAAACCGATTGTGCTCTCATCCCTTCCGCCCTACCGTACCTGTCGTGACCTCATTTTCACCGCCCTCTCATCCTGCCTGCTCCACTGTCTGGAGCGGATCACCAAGTGTGATTCGCTTGACGATTATGCGCGCACGGTGACCTTCAAGGACTTTCGGAAGGATGTTGCCGAGGTAGTTAGGGTCTATGCTAGTCCGAACACAGTGGCCGATCTACGCCGCAGCCGCCAGGAAGAGCTTACACTTCGCGCGCTCGAAGCGGACGCAAGCGGAACTTCAGTGGGGTCCTCTGCCGCTGCCACTTCTAGTCACTCCACGCGCGAGCACCGCGAACCCATCTTGCTCTCACCCCCTACCACTATTCCCCTCCCCTCCAAGTCAGCCACCACCGCTACCCATCTCGAGGCCCAGCCGCCTGTGACCGCCATGCCAGAGACTGTGACGTCCAATGCGGACTTGTCTCCGAGCACATCCACTCCAGCGGACGCCATGCTCACCGAGCCTGCTGAAGTGCCGAAACTCAAGGAGGGGGACGTCGTGTTCGAGAACACTTGTCTGTTCTTACGGGACGCGCTCGTTCTCCGTGAGTTCACTGACGCCATCAAAGGTGGATACTCTGGGCGGATCATACGAGTATTGAAGCTACTCGCATTAATGTACCGAGGGAGCGGGCGCACAAAGTACGCGCACGAACTTCTTTTTCTAATACACAACCTGACAAGCGTATGGCCAAAGCCATTACGGTTCGTCTTTTCCACCTTTGCACTTGTTATGCATCTACTAATAACTCGTTCACAGGGAGATTATGATCCGGAATTGGTTGGTAAACCCCACGGGTAAGCCTAATGCGTGGGTTCCCGTCGACCTCTTGCAAGAACACATGAATTTCTGGATCAAGGTACGTTGGTTATATTGCGCGCCGACTCAGCAGGCGTGCCCGCTGAAGCGGATTACTAACTGATCGCGCCCTAGGTGATATACAAAGCTCAGGGTGGCAACGCATCATGGGAATGGCTCGAGATGATTGCACCGAGCATCTCCCTCTTACGCAAGCTTGCTCTAGACATCAATGGCTCGCTTGGTGCTAAACTCGGCACAAAGCACACATCTCCGGGCCTTGAAAAGGATTTCAAGACGTTATGCGACGCACTGCATGAGCACAACGTCTTCGCTATTGAGCGCGGGCGGGTCATCGACGACCTAAATCCCGACACTGGTATTGTACCCAACATTGCTTCGACTGGGCTTGCTCAGCTGCAGGGCCCTCTCGAGGAGTACAACCAGGCCTTCCGAAAGCTACAGCGGCGTCGACGCATGCCACCTCTCGACAGCCTGCCAAGCAAGTCCGTAGGTGACTCCACCGGAAATGAAGAAATTGCGACCCACGCTGGCACGCCTACAGCAGACCCTCTCCCTTCGACGGCGAACTCGGAAGTCAACAGTACTTTGCAGGTGCGTATCACGTCTCCGGCAGTAGTAATTAAGCTAATTCCAAAGATATCCTGTTATGTCACCCCATCAACAGACCCGGAACACTGCAGCATCCTTCGAACTCGATGACGAGGACAAGGAGTTGTGGGAGCTCTTTGAGGATGACCCGGTCGAGCAATGGTCGCGTACAGTATTTGCTGAGGAGGAGAACCCATCCCTTGATTTAGACGACTACTACTGAGAGTACAATGTATTCTGTGGACCATGACAGGCGGTGTGGACCAAGCAACAGACGGAGTTGGTGGCTCCCGTACATCCCCCAGAGGCGCACGCGCGATTTTGCTAAGTGTGTTTTCACACGGGGTACCTAATTGGGACGTCCACGCCAAACGGACGCCGAGTTTGACCAGTCGTTCTGGGATGCTACCTGCCTTTCGTACTCCGCCCCCTCAGAATGGCAGGTGGCATCCCGATCGACTGGTTTCGAGTCTACGAGCTGATCACCACGGGTCCTTATGCGGTTGTGCGCCACCCTAGCTTCTCGGCACTCGCTCTTATCGCAGTCGGCGCGCCGCTCGCGCTCCTCACCCCGGGGTCGTATTTCGCCGAGTCCGGCATTCTGGATACTTTATGGGGGAGGACTGCAGTGGGAGCGGCGTTCGGCTGGCTATGGTTCACTGCCTGTGCCTTAATTCATCGCATTGACGAAGAAGAGGGGGAGCTGAAGAAGAAGTTCGGGGCGGAATGGCTGGCTTGGGCCGCCAGGGTTCCGTACCGGCTAATTCCTTTCGTGTACTGATGTATGAGCCGTTGTCCCCCCGAGGGTTGCCGCCTTCAAATGCGACGATACTAAGCGCTGAGCCTCCGGGTGCTTGTGTATCAGGGCATGCCCTCCCCGGGCACCCTTGTGCGACGTGCGAGAAAAGAAGACGCGGTAGTACTGGAAACGAGGTCCGGGGAGGAGCAGCAAGGCGTCGGCAAGGAAACCGAATTGTAAACTAATTCATCTAGTGTTCAAACGTCCTACGATGCCTTCGAACTCGAGCTCTACGCTACCTGCGGCCAAGAAAAGTCAGTTATGGGAATGAGGTGCGACGTCGTCGATTATTCTCACCGTCCTGATGTACATGAACCCAGTTCTCACTGGGGTTCTCATCCCCGAACTATCAGTCTTGCCCCTTCCTTACTTTCGGCACATCATTGAGTTCAGGTAAGTTGCGTAAGTCGTCGAGGTCTGTACTAGCCGGTGTGGGGGATCGGCCACCGTGCTCATCTCCGAGTCTGTCCACGGAATGCTCGACATCGATGTTCACGCGTATAGGCTGAGGACAGAGAAAGTTAGGGGTAGTTCAGTATTTAGGCTCTCAGCAGACCTTATGCGTAACAGTGGGTTGTCGACGAGGCTACAAATAACAGGTAAGAATAAGCGGGGACAACTGCGGCATCCGGAACGAGTGGTACTCACCGACGACAAGTGCGCCGTGCAATCATGCTGGTTGTTCTGCGTTGGGAACAGGATAGACATGGAAAGGCTCTGCCCGCTACTACCTTGAGATTTGTTCCAGAGAAGTCGCCGGGCGTTCAAACTAGAACCGCAGCCCGTGTTTGATGTCAAACACGATCGAGTTCAATCGACGGGATCGCAACACACCTGGCCAACAACGAATTTGCATATACTGGAAAGCGAACTGCAGTCAGATATATGCGGAAACGATGGTGGCTCGTGATGGGAACGTACGTTTACTGACCGACACTAATACCGCAAAAAACACCTGAGTCGTCGGCATCGCCACCCACTAAACCCGTAGTTAGTAAGAGCATCTCCGTCCATAAGAGACGACTGACGCAGAATAACGAAGCAAGCGTGGTTATGCTGGTACCGTGACGTTAGCGGGAATGAATTATGAACCAATGCCGCTTGCAAAAGAAGTCATCGGCCCGCACTTACCACGTAAGCATGCCGGTCTCCACCGTGTAGAGCGTCAGGAAATCCACAACACGGTCTGTCCTGTGCAGCCCAAATGATCAACAGTGTGTGGTTTACTCATCGTACAAGGGACGCTACCTGGCCAGCCCGCTGCGGCGGCTTCGCAGATAATAGCAAAGGATTGAGGTGACTAAAACGTCCGTAGCAGCCGATGCCGATAGGCTGATTATAAACGCAGACTACCGTGTTCGGTCAGAACACATCGAACCAGAGGGTGCAGCGGGTATGAAACCCACCTTGTACTCTGCAAAAAGTGCTTCAAAGGTTGAGAAACGGAACCTAGTCTCGTGTTAGTTTGTGCACGCTTGACCCTGCGATACCATGCCTGCACCAACATTTCTGCGCAGCCAACTTCCCGGTGACGCCTGAATTAGCTACTGCTCCCCACGTAATATATTACGCGAGAAAGGCGGCTCACCCATTGTCGAAACTGAGTGAGTCGGACCGGCATCTCAATTATCAGCAATAATTTGAATGATGAACGAATAATGACACCCACCGAGACGCAAGATAGAGAGTACAATCTATAGCACATATTGACGGACGAGTGAGTTGCGATACATTGGGATGTGTGATGAATGCCGTCGCAGACTGACCAGGGCGCTGACTATGTACCAATTTCCTGTGCTTACTAGGTATTGCATGGCAACGTAACTCAGCCGAGCCGAAGCATCCTTAGACCGAGAAACTTGAAACGTACATGTGTAAATCCTGTAAGTAAAGAAGCTGTGGAGGGTGCGAGATGAGTCCGCTTAAATTTCATCCCGTGACGAAACTTGCGCTCACCTTTGTACCAGGACTGTTGTCCATGCCTAAGAAGGGTCACTCAAGCTCAGGAAGGGTGATATACGAGGTCTGGCAAGTGCAAAAACTCACCGCAGTTCCGATGATTATCTGGATGTCATTTTACTCACTGCCATACATATATAGAGTGTTGGCAGGTACAACTCACCGGAACGGCCCTGAAAGATTGGTAAATATATTGGACACTGCAAAGGGACTTTGTGTACTTTTCTGTGAGTCGTACAACACGCACCAAGCTATGTACCCAAAATATTGGAAGTTTCCGTAATTTGCGACCAGATTCTCCCAGTTCAAGATACATATCATGGCTGAGTGCACGAAATCGAGGAACCTAGTAATGTAGTTTCACGGTAAGATGTTGCGCGGGGCAGTTCGAAGACATTTTGGACCTACCAGACGATGAATACCTAAGCGCAACGTGAAGTGAGCGAGTTTCCGCGCCCAGAACCCACGGTGAACAATGACCGGTAGGGCTACGCACCATTGTTTTAATTTTTCGAGAGTCCGAGGGATACAACTGATGGCACATTATCACTTGCATGAAGACGACCCCAGAGAGGCTGCGGGGATGGGGGATGGAGAAGTTAGTGAGCTGAACGGTTCTTCTCTGAGTGAAATGAAATATGCTTAGTTACAAAAGGGCTATCTGTCCGCCTATGAGCATGGCTCCCGATGATAGGGTGAGTGTTCTCCAAGTATGCGCGTCTCCGGCGCGATACAAGACACCTGCTTGTTCCATCGTATGAGACGGGCGCGGATTAGCAAAGTGGGCGACGCTGGAAGGGAGAAGAGAGAGTTAGATAGACTATAACAGGAGAGTGGAATCGCCGACCTAGAGCGGCTCACACCTTTAATTATGGCGTCGGCGTGTGCCCCAGCTGGCTGTACCAGTCAGAAGTTGATAGTGGAGCGTTGACCGCTCATGCGGCTTCCATTGAACGCCAGTCTAACTCTTCCGGACATGAGGGCGTGTGGAGTGGCCTGCGCGCAATCATGGGTCCGAGAAACACTGGCAGGTGTGGGTTGGGGGAACACTTGCGATTGGCCGAGCGTGCAGGACAGTGTGGAATGATCGCATTACCTGCGCGTATAGACGCCCGGTGTTAAATTCGGGCGACTCGGACCCAGTGGCCGCGCCTACAGCAGTCGATGTAAGTTCCGAATTTGCTGTAGCTGCAGGTCAGCCTGAACCACTGGCAGAGGCGAGAGCGACTGATTCCTTCCAAAGTTCCCATTGGGTCCGGGCTTGCCGCTGTAGCAAATCAACGTATTCAATCTTGTTTGAGAAGGTGGGATACTAGTAGTACGCCAGCGCTAGCGACATGTTCGTCACGGTGTTCATGGGTTCGGGAATTCACAAGCTTGGATCGGAAGTCATAGTACTGGTGCCGCGCACGAAATACGTCAGTGATTTCCGGCTGGAGGTGAGCATCCGTTATTGGTAGCCGTGATGTCGTTGACTTTGAGTAGCTGTAGGTCGCGCAGCCCTACACATGATGGCGCCACCACGGCATGGGCGGTGCGCGTGCCACGCACCTTGATGGATTGGGCACTCCCAGTGCAGCCCGTGGCATAAACAGGGTCCCAGCACGGGCGTGATACCGGCAGGGCCTCCAAAAATACGTGGTGCCGGACTTCTCTGTCACCCGGCAGATGGGCTGCTTTATGTAAGTTTAACTCCGCGCTGCGTCCAGTCAACTAAACAACGCACCGTAGCCTTGGGCTTGTGTGTACGGAAGTGTAATAACGAACACTGAGGCCAAAGCACTCGACCGCCGACGCCCCACTGGGGCCCCATACAGCCAGCCTGAGTCCGTCTACCATGTCCGCCCCTCTTCTCAAAGTCCCGCTCCTCTTGGGCAACGCGGTGTGCATGTACTATGGCATGAAGCCGCCTCGACCACCTCCCCCTCCGAAGGAACTTCGCAACTTCGACCGCCCCGATTTTCTCTCTGCGACAGCCCGCCTCCAGTTCCTGGGGGCGGCGGTCCTCCGGGTGAGTGCCCATTTGCACACTTATCCTCGGTGCGACTCAAACTCAGGTGGTCACTATAGGGAACGCTGAGCGGCTTGGCCGCGGCAGAGGCCGTGTTCATCCTCGCACAAGGCTTCCCATCTCCCGTCTCAGACGCCGTCCTCCCTCTCCTCGCGCCGGTGGCCGCGCCCAGTGCGATCCGCCTCTCCATCACGCCCGTCTTCCTCGCAGGGTCGACGCTCGCCATCGCCGGTGGGCTCCTCCGCCTGTGGTGCCATCGCACGCTTGGAAAGTACTTCACCTGGCAGGTCTCTGTGCAGGACGACCACAAGCTCATCACGACCGGGCCCTACTCGTTCGTGCGCCACCCGAGCTACTTTGGAGCGCTCATGATGCTCGTCGGCAAAACCCTCTCGCTGCTCGGCCCCGGAACTTACCCTGTGGAGAGCGGTATTATGGGGACGTGGTGGGGGAAGGGCGTCGTCGGCGGCATGCTCGGGTATTGGGCGTGGGTCGTACTCGCTCTCCTTAGGCGCGCAAGCAAAGAGGATGATGTCCTGTCAAGGAGGTTCGGTGAGCAATGGCGCGTGTGGTCCCGAAAAACTAAGTACAGAGCAATACCGTTCATATACTGAAATCGGTGTCATGACATGGATGACACTTCTGCATGTATACTGTACAATCTATACTTCCAACGATGTCGATGCTACCGGCTCATTGAAAGTTCACAATTCATATACTATGGGATCAGACGAGAGTGACATTAGCATCATGAAGTAATTGCTCCAGCGACACATGGCTTTATCAAGATACCGATACTTCCGTCAAAGGTCCGCTTTAGGAACGAGAAGCATAAGTATGCTGCTTACGAACGAAGGAGGTCTACAGTGACAAGTCGCGAGCCTCGGCGGTATCACCCTTCGGCCTTGATTGCATCTCTTCTTGGCCTATCAAAGGTCCGTTGTATGTCCCTAGAGCTGATGTGCACCTGCAGGGCCGAATGAACGGTTAGACCGTGCGCACCCGACCAAACTCCCCGACTCACCTCAACAGTGTCCTCTTCCGAGTCTTCGCATTTGACACTCACTAGCTGAGTCTCGCCAAGGGTGGGATCGCGTTCGGGGCTATCTTCTTTCTTCACTGCGGGCTCCTGAGGGATATTCCGCGGGGCCCCGAAAACAATGTGTCTATTCCTAGAGTTCACTCGAACCTGGGGAAAATGTGAGGGTTGGGATACAATCGTACGTGACTTCGTAAGTCACTTCCGAAACGTACTCACCTCGATAACCGACTCTTCTTCCTCCTCTTCGATTTTGAGCTCCGCGTGGTAATCGCGGGTGGTGCTCGACAGCGGAAGGCTTGTATCCTCTGGTTGATGCTCCAGTTTAATGGGCTCCACGGGCTCGCTCTTGACGGTCCCCATACTCTGCACCCTGGAGCCCAGAGGCGCGAACCCGTTCTGGGCACTAAGATGTATCTGTATCATGATATGCTCAGAGGCGTACAACCCGGTTAGTATAAAATAGCCTACTTCCACCACTTGTTCCTCCTCTTCGTCATTGCTCATTGTACCCATCGACAAGTGCTCGGGAGGATCCGGTACTTCAAGAGGGAGCCATTCGGACTTGACAGTAGGTTCCATATCCTGATCGGGGGACTCCCAAGCGTCAGTCTGTTGGGCACAGGCTTCCCTGTTGATGGGCGGAGGACCCTGCAGTACAGACGTAAGGGGCCGTACTGGGTGCAGTACTGTGTGGGCTGTATCCCGCACCTCTGCACCCATCAGAGAGGAATTAGGAGCTTCCGAACCCGTTGACACGCGACGACGTTTCGAGGGAGGTCGTTGAGTTTCCGCAACAGTTGATGGACTCTCTGTTGACTGTCGCTTCCTATGTCCTTTCCGAGATGAAGATGAACCAGTTCCCGATGACGAACCCGAGCGTTCGCGTAAAATACCCTTGGCCTCGAGAACACCTAATGCACGGGTGAAAGCGAGCTAAGAATAACCTAAATATGAAGATAGACATCCATATCACCTTTCGACCGGTAGAAGAAACGGAAGACGACGTAGGGCTTGTCGTCAATAAGGATAGGTCGGAGAATAGTCGCCTTCGCCGAGGTCCCCGGTCTTCTCCCCGCACTAAATAGATCTAGGTAAATAACCCTGAAGACCTATATGCGGATATAAATAACGCAC
The DNA here is from genome assembly GCA_001302255.2 of Trametes hirsuta. Taxonomy (NCBI): domain Eukaryota; kingdom Fungi; phylum Basidiomycota; class Agaricomycetes; order Polyporales; family Polyporaceae; genus Trametes; species Trametes hirsuta. Next base: position 2,035,028 of record CP019376.1, read on the forward strand.
ACCGCACTCTTCGTCGACCCTCGTCGGTTTGCTGCAGGAGCGTTGCGCTCGCGGGAGGGACCGAGGGTCGAACTCTGCCTAGGAACAAATGGAACTGTGACAAAGTCGCGTACTCGTCTTAGCCTTACTTCGACAGTCCCTAGCTCTTCACTGTACGCGGAGGGGAGAGCGTCGTCGTCTGTCCTCTGGGTCAGCCGGAGATCCCGAGCCATAAAAGCGAAAAGCATATATCACCCGCTTCATCTCGAGCCAAATTACGGTCCTCGAGAGGAACACTAATTCCCGAGGTTGCGGGTTTGGAGGATCCTTTGGTATGAGAAACTACGCCTATCCTGCTCCCGTCCACTCTAATCTCGACGGAGAGGTGCGTAGGAGGCTTCGAATCGACCCAATGCACCCTAAAGTCCTATGTCGACGTCTCAACTTCGTCCTATGTCCTGTTTATATCACCTGCTTACTTTTCCTGCATCACTACAAACGTAGCATGACGCGCTCTTGTCTTTCTCCGAAGCCTTGGCTCGGAGTTGCTCGAGTTCCCGACCATCACATGAGATATACGCACCGTACCCCCGGTGCATGAGAGGCATGGCGGCACAAATGGGCCTTTCGGCGGGCGGGTCTACCAGGAACGCGTGTAAACGAGGGGGCTGCTACGCAGTTCCCCAGTCGTGGTGGGCTGTGGCAAGACGCGACGCGAGCCGTGCTCCAGGGGGCAGCGCGAACCGATTCTAGAACTGATCGTCCCGATTGGATCTCTCCACGTCCTCGGCGCACCCTGCAAGCTGAGCCTTGACTCTAAACTACACGGGTCCGGATCCGGTGGATCCCATATCTAAGGACTCAGCCGTCTTCCCCAGCCACTTTTTGTTTGACCACCATCGCCACAGTAATTACTAGCACTCTGCAAGATGGCCAGCGAGGAGCAATTGCATGCGTTCATATCTCGGCATCGCGAGCTGCTCAAAAAGGAACGGGAGGCCGAGATAGAGCGGACATCCTTACTGCTTTCTAACTGTCCGCCAAAGCTGCTCGAGCAAAAGGGGCTTGCATTGTGTGGCCTTGGGACTGCCTCGGTTGGTATCGGGCTCGGAGGCAAGACGTGTGTACGCTCGGCTCCGATCATCACCCTCTGGGACCGTGTCTAAATCGTGTACTGCAGCCTAGTTGAGCTAGAAAGACCAGCGGCCTACCACACTACTCCGTTATTCCCGCCGCACTCTCTTAGGTGCTCTCTGGATTTATTGCCGTCTGAACGTCGCTGATTGCTTCGTTCAGACCAGGCGATCTCGCTCGCATTGAAGAGCATACGACCACAAGTGTGCAAAAGAAATCCACTAAACCCAAGAAAGCCGGCGCATCGGAGAAGAGTGATGGAGTTGAAGGCGTCGTTTATAAAGTCTCCCCAATTCCTTGAACCGTGGATGATTTACTGTCTAACATCTCCTTTCTCCAAAGGTGTCGGACACTCGAATCGTCATCGCCGTGGATCCCCCGGAAACCAATGGCGACGACCTGAATCTTCCCGAGCGAAGTCGTGTAGTCAAGTTAGCCAACAGTGTTACCTATGACCGGTAGGAAGCGTTATTCAGCTCTGTACGGAAAACTGTTTACCTTTGTCAGTATGGACAAGGCCCTCGACCAACTCGAAAAGATTGTGCTGCCGAACTCTGATGCGGTGAGTATGGCCTACATCCTCACGAGAAACAACTTATATTTACGATAAGAAGCAGAAGGAAGACAAGTTTCTACCCAAAATGACACCGCTCATACAAGTCCTTATGGGAATGACAATGCCCTCCGCGAGAGTGCCCATAAAGGAACTCACGTTCTTCGACCCGTCACTCAATGACAGCCAAAAGGAAGCCATCCGCTTCGCCTTAGAGTCTCCCGAAGTAGCATGCATACATGGACCGCCAGGTACGCCCAGCTACCACGTCGTCACAGTCCGGCAACCTGATCCATCACAGGAACCGGCAAGACTCACACACTCATCGAACTCATCCGCCAACTCACTACGACTACTCCATCTAACCCGAAACCACTGAGATTGTTGGTGTGTGGCGCATCCAACATGTCTGTAGACAACATTCTCGAGAGACTTCTTGCACTTCCCGCTCCTGAAAGCGGTGCGAAGCTCAAAGTCACCCGCGTTGGACATCCGGCTCGCGTCATGGCCCAAGAGAATGTGATAGACACAACGCTGGAAGTTCAAGCTAGCCGGAGCGACCAGGTAACGGGGGCTTTCCTCGCATGATTTCCTATTTTCTGACGTTCCTCCCATATCCAACAGGCTGTACTAGCGAAAGACGTGAAAAATGAGTTAGAGGCCGCGCTTGATGTGCTTGCAGGCAAAGGCAAAGGCGCGAAAGGTAAAGCGCCCAGGGGACTCGAGCGCAAGAAGATGTGGGAAGAGGTCCGAGCCCTGCGCAAGGAGTGAGCCACGTCCTTAGCACCTCTCTATCGCGTTTGAACCATGCAGCTATAGATATCGTCAGCGCGAAGGAGGCGTAGTTCAGAGCGTCCTCAAGGACTCACAGGTCGTCCTGGCTACCTGTCATTCCTCCGGGGGCAGGCAGCTTCGCTCTCAAAACTTCGATGTAGTCATAATCGACGAAGCGACTCAAGCATTAGAACCGGTAAGCTCTCTCCTCCCCATGAGGCTATTCATACGCTTAGGTCGGTACGGAGGTGTGCTGGGTGCCCATCTTCAAAGCTCAGAAACTCATTCTTGCGGGTGACCCGATGCAACTGCCCCCCACCATCATCTCGCTCGACAAGACGGCGAAGAAGACTAGTAAGGTGGATAAGTCCTCCAATAAACCCAAGCCGAAGGCTGGGTCGAGCAAAGGGAATGATAAGGCAACGCCCTCCACACCGGCTACCCCAGCAGAGGAGGTGTCAGACTTGAGTGGAGACGAAGACGAGGGCGACCCAGAGCTTGTGGCAGACCCTGAAGAGTCCATCAAGGCTATTCCAAGGGATCCACAGAAGAAAGGCGCTCCGAGAGCAATACTCCACCCACCGCGAACGCTCGAAACGACGCTATTCGAAAGGCTAGAAAAGATGTACGGGCCCGGAATCAAGCGCATGCTGACCGTACAATATCGGTATGTATCTCAGCGGGCTCCGACATCCATACCGCATTCTTACCGGCCTCAATATAAGCATGCACGCCCAGATCGCAGCGCTCCCTTCCAAAGTGATGTACCATTCGAAGCTTACGTCCCATGCCTCCGTCAAAGCCCACCTACTGCGCGACCTACCAAACACCCAGGCCGAGTCCGAGGAGGACGAGAAGGAGATCCTCGGGACGCCCGTGGTGTTCTACGACACAGCGGGATGCGAATATTTCGAGCGCGTCGACGGCGACGGAGACGAGGGGAGCCGGTGCAACGAGAATGAAGCGTCCGTGGTGAAGATGTGGGTAGACCAGCTGGTATGTCCTATCCACTCGATTTAGAGACGCAATCGACTTCACTCGCGTACCTAGGCCGGCGCCGGAGTACTTCCCTCGCAGATCGCGGTGATCACTCCGTACGTCGGTCCCAAGCTTCTACGCGCCTTCTCGCTCTCAATGTGCCCCAAACCAGTTACCAGGCACAGGTGACGCTGCTCACTTCTACGTTGCGGCCTATATACGGCCCAGACCTTGAGATAGGAACGGTAGACGGTATGCAGGGGCGAGAGAAGGAAGCGGTCATTATTAGTCTGGTCCGAAGCAACGACAAGGTGCGGATCCCACCTAATTCTACCATCCAACAGCCTCACTAATTCTATGCAGCGGGAGGTGGGTTTCCTAAAGGACAAGCGGAGGCTGAACGGTACGTATACTGGTTCCTTCCAGTGAACCGTATTGACATCCTTGTTCTTGTAGTGGCAATGACCCGCGCTCGTCGACATTTGGTGCGTATCGAGCGATCAAGTAAATCTGCCTACTCCGCTGATTGAGATCTGCACAGTGTATCGTCGGGGACTCCTCAACCGTCCAACATGGCAGTCCGTTTCTCAAAAACTGGATGGCGTGGCTGGAAACGAACGCCGACGTGCGCTATGCCGGCCTAGAATAATTCTCAATCGACCACAATCGGGAGCATCATGTGTGTATCTCGACCCACCTTTGTCGCACTACGGTTCCTTGTGCGATAGCATCTCTCCCCCACACAACCTCCCGCCGAAACGCGTACAAATATAAGGAATAACTTGTAGCATCTAACATTTCACGATTAGACATCTACAGTACGCGTGCACACCCGGTATCACCCTGTAACAACATTTGTACAACTACATACACTCGGAGCTCGAGTCCCAAGGAGATCTCTGCAGTCGCAATCGGAGCGGTCCGTGTCAGAGAACGGGAGCTTCCCTAGTGACGCTACCAGTCCGTCGACGTGGTGTGATGGGCGACTCTTCCACCGCTCCCGCCGTCGCCTCTGCGTCGAGTAGCCCGGCCTCTTCTTCGCTATATGAACGGGAGGGGCGCCGGCCCCGGGCCAGGAACTTGGGTCGGTAAAGGAGAGATTGGCAGACGATGGTGACGTCGAACATGAGTGTGCCCCCGCTGCCCAGTAGGTATCTACGTGCGACCCAAATGAGTGTGGAGAGCGCAGCGGGAAGAGGTGTGTGCGTACGGAATGCTCTCGCGCATGAACGCGTCCGCCTCTGGGCCAGGCACTTGGAGGTTAGGTGACGATAGGATAGAGGCGACGTAGAAAAAGTTGCCCAGAAATGCGAAGATGAATAGGTAGATGGACAAGCCCTGCAAAGAGCCACGGTGAGCTGCCTGATATGTGAAAAGGGCTGTTTTGATCGGCATACCTCTACAGACTTTCTAACGTACTGCACAGCAGGCCGAACGTCAGCCAGCCAACTTGCGTTGCGAGAGGGCGGGGTACTTACGTTCTTCCATATCTGAGGTAATCGGGATGTAAGGTATAACGTAGTGCATATCCAGGCAGATATACGCCCGATTACGTGCTCCATCGTCGGCGGCGGAACAGGGTCATTAAGCGTGGAGACATCGTTTGATGCGGGTAGATGCTGGAAAACGGAGGGCTCGCCAACGAGTTGTGCAGAGAGAATGGGGTCAAGGATATTTGAGTCTGAGTTGAGGTCAGGGAGCGCTACCACAGGAACATCCGTCCGTGTGAGCACATGTCCCGTGCGTTCAATGAGGGCGGACGAAGACGGTTTCCTTCCCCCAGCGAGAGCGCCGACACCAAACAAAGCCCATACGCCGAGGAAGACCATCGTGGCACCCTTCCGACTGGCACGCGAGCTTCGCCGATGTGCATTAGCAGCTAACCACTCTTCATCGCCTTCAAGAGCCAGGTCCGTGGCCCTAACGGCAGGTCGACCACGCGCTCCCGCTTCGAGCTCGTCCGCGGGTTGTGATGAAGTGGTCATGTGTAAAGAGGAGTGCACCCGGCTCGGCGGTGACATCGTCTGATGTCGACTGCGGCCTTGGAAAGAGTCCTGCCCCCACACAACATGTTTCCGCCGTCCGGAGCGCCCGCCCTCGGAGTGGAAGCTGTCGGCCAAGCGGGCAAGGGCCTCTTCGGAAACCTCCTCTTCCTCCTCGTATGCGGAGGGATGTGGTTCGATGGATTGCGACCGCCCACTGTGCCATCGCGCGTGCTCTTCTTGCTGTGCAGCAAGCGCAGCCACGGCTGCTACGTTGGCCGCGACATTTGAGAGGGCGCGGTAATGTGGTGCGCCGGCCCCGCGGTCGAGAGATAATCGTCGGGTCAGTGTTGCGACGGAGGCTGTTCGATCCCTGGTACGATCCCGGCTGTGTAGATAGGGCGGGCGCATAGTCTTCTCGGTTGGGGTGCGGTAGTAAAAGTATTGGCTCAGGAGGCTGAAGTCGACGAAGACGAAGTAGGTCGCAAGATAGGTCTACGGCACCATTTGAGTTCCTGCACGCGGAAATTAGTTTTGATCGACGTACTTGAAAGGGCAGCTGGTGCGTGAGGATGCATCCCACCAGATTGGTAGCATCTCCTGCAAGTCAAATGGATTGCGGTCAGAGAAGCGTAAGATGAGGCCAGCGCACGCGACATCTCGCGCGATTGCTACCAGGGATCACGAGGCGGGCCTGCACGACTCACCCAAAAGCCAGTTCATCAAGAAGGGCAGGGCGAGGCCCTCGACTGATTGCCTTCGCGCATTCTCGAGGACCTGTCTGGAAGGGACGTTGTGTAGAGTTGTGTGAGCGGGACAAGCTGCGCCCGGGGCAGGTGATGCGGGGTAAATACCGGACTCACGGGAACTGCGCGCCGAGCCAGCAGGCGATGGAGGTGTACCCGAGGAGTTCGCTGAATGTTGCACTAAGAACCATGGGCGACGGCGCGGAGAGCGTGTACGGCGACGAGCGCGATGGCGAGGAGGACGAGGGGAGAGCGAGAGGCGGAGAGATAGGGTGTGACTCGGACGGGGCAGAGCTCTTGTTGGGTCCTCCAGCCGACGCCGTCCTATCGCGGCGCGGGGATCCGGCGCCTGTTCACAGCACTCCTGCTCAGCGTTCCCTTACCGGGCCCTGCTCGTCCTCCGCCTACCCCGCGCTCGTCCCCGCCACACACGCTCTGTTCCCGCGCATCCTGGCTCGGCCAGACCCAGAGTAGGCCAGCAGGGTTATCCAGCACGGGCCGCAAACCGCGATTCCTCTCAGGGTCTCAGAAGACAGCGCGATCGAGCCTGCGGTGGCGCGAAGCAAGGCAAGGGAGCCCGTACTCGCGTGTCCACCCTTGAACCTGCCCCTCTTGCACACGCGGAAGCGGTTGTTCTGCCTCTGTGAGCTACTCTCTCACCATGTCGTCCAAGAGTAGGTCGGCATCGCGGGCGAGATTGATGAATCCCTCCACCCAAGACATGGTGAGTGCTCAGCCTTGTCGAGCCTGCCTAAACTCTAAAGATCTCTTGACACGGCACAGAGGGACCTTGTGCTCGACTACTTGATGCACAACTGCCACACCAGCGCTGCGCGCGCATTCATGAAGGAGTGCGGCGTCAAGCGTCCCGACGCAGACGTAGACCAACCTATGTTCCCACTACCCAGAGGAACATCTGACGCGGACCTACGTGCACTCGAAGAGAGACTCGCCCTGGGCGAATCGCGTAAAGGTACATCGTCCGTGCTCATTGGTCATCATATGCACTGAACGTTTGTCTATCCAGAAATTCGAAACCACATTCTGACAGGCCGGATCGACGAGGCAACGGAACTTATACAACAGCGCTTTCCTCTCGTATTGTCCGAACCGATGGAGGATGGGTCCGAATCTCTGACGCTACCACCCCGGAAGAGATTTGGGTATCTCCCCGCCACATCCGTAGATCCTACACATCTCGCACTCAACCTCCGCATTCAGGCATTTATCGAGGCCGCGCGGACGATCCCGCTCCCCTACCGCCCTCCAGGCGCAGATGCCCCCCTCCCCCACCCACCTTTGCTATCGGCCGCTGCGAGGACGGCAAGCTCCGGCGATGGCGAGGATGCGGAGATGTCCGAAAGTGATGTCGAGCAGGCGAATGTCCAGCTTCTGCATCGCGCCCAGAGTCTCTATTCTGAGGTGAACCGCTTGCCGCGCGCGACCGATCGTGCGACCTACTTGGTTCAGCTCGGCCAAGTTGGCGGTATCCTCGCCTATCAGGTGCCAGAGAACAGTCTGCTCTCGACGTACATGACGCAGGCCCGTCGGGAAGCTATGGCGGACCAGATTGACAGCGCGATACTATGTATGCATTCCTTCTTGTCGTTACAAATACGGTGCTTAACCTGTTTGCATCAGACCGCGCTAGACGCCCTACAATATCCCGAGTGGAACTGTACTCGCGATACACCGCAGTCATGTGGTCATTGCTGCACGAAAAGGAGGTCAATGTACCCCCGCGCAGCAAGTGGCCAGCGGGCGTCGCGCTCCCTCCGACCAGCACCGAGCCCATAGTGGCGTCGATGGACGGGAATCCGGAGGGTGCGATACCTACAGCGAAGAAACCAAACTCGGAGAAGGAAACAGATGAGGCGCGTACTGTTTTACGCGATCTGTTCGGAGCCCACCATTGACGACTTGCCCGTTTCTCTAGATCCTTCCGCGTTTCGACCTTCATACGTACGTCGAATCCCAGGGTAGCACATAACTAGCCCCCTCCCACCCCACATAGGTTCAATTGCCGATATCTGTTTGAATAGCTCTGTATTGTTTATCGTCACTCACCGGACACACGGAATTTATGTACCATACACATTGCATTATCGTGCATCGCATTAAGGCCATCCTACGCCAAAGCCGCCTACAGACCACATGGGTCACCTAGCCCGTTATCCGCAAGCTCTTCATCATCGCCATCACGTCGCTCATGCTGGTCCGAAACGCCTTGTGCTCCTCCGTAACGATCTCGACGTCTTCCCACCGCCCCCTGTTCACCTTCTCCGCAACGTCCTTGGGAACATCGCACCCTCTGAGCCCTAACACACGTAATCGAGCCCACTTCTGCCACTCAACACGCTGCACGATGGTCCCCGAGTGTTCCGTACCCTTCCCCCCAGGCGGCTCGTTCAACCAGGGGTTGTACGACAGGTCGAGGACCTCCAACAACGGACATATTCGCGGCAGCCGGTGGACCGGGGTTTGTGAAGGCAGCGCGATCAGCGCGAGCCGTGTAAGAATAAGGGGAAAGGTGAACAGGGTCCCCGTTGGCACCGGGGCGTTGAGAACGACGAGCGTTTGGAGAGGAGGGGGCAGCTCTAAAGAGGACGACTCTGCCTCCCACGAGCCTTCGTCGGCGAGACCTTCAGGAACCTGTTCGTCCGCACCGTCGCTGCTGGACGCGCTAGTCGAAGGGCCTTCACCGCGATCTTCGGAGCCATCGTTCTGCTGGCGTCCTGAATGTATCGGAGCATGGCTAGAGAGGACGTCCCGCTGAAGGGTCGCCTGAGGGCCCACCACGACCAACTCTCCGTCCGCGTGACCTTCCGGCTCAAACAAAGGGTACAGCTTCGCATTCGGCAGGGGGTCGTGCACTGCCATAAACCGCAGGATGTCGCGCCTGAAGTAGGGCGGGAGTGCGGGGAGGAGTTCGTCCCGGAAGCCGGCCACGTCCGGGAACTCTGCGAGCATTGCGACGAGACAGATCTGCGTGAGCGGGGGGACGGCCGAAGCGGACATGTCTCGATCGGCGTGCGCAGAGGACTCGAATACGGGCACGTTGCTGGACCCAAAGCTCCACGGGGTGTGCGAGAATATGAGCGACAGTGCTCGGCGGCGGAATGCAGTCATGTTGGTGTCCATCGACAGGTCGTATGCGGCCGGTCTGGGCTCTTGCCCTGCATCGCGGTTGAAGAGCTGGCTCCAGCTTCTCGGCGGGCGAGGCCCTGGAACGGGCCCCCGAGGGAAGTCATGCTCAAGGCGACCGTCGTGGATAATCGCGAGGGGCGACGCACGATCGTTGGCACCGTCGTTTGAGTCATTCCGGATATGCGTATGTGAGTACTGGTAGATATCGGAGAATGGGAGGGAAGGGTCATTGTAGTTGTGGTTTGAGGCCGCCGCCACAACGTGCGCTTTGGACCTCCGCAAGTTTTGTGAATGCCGAAACTGCTCTCCTCTAAATCGACCATCTGTAAGAACAGTATAACACCAGTTGTATGCATGGAGTAACATACCTGAGTGTGTGAAGTAGCGAGTTGACCTCGCGGTGTCCACCAGAGCTAGCCACCCCATTGCCTTCTCTCCGAGATAGCATAGCAGTGTGTGGAAGTGGTAGAATGACAGACGAGTTACCTCGCGCAGTAAGGCGGTACTTGTGAAAGGAAAACGAGTCTCATAGCTGAGTAAAGCCGCCGCCAACGCGGAGGGTACCTTCGCCTTCAGATGGTCGCCGTCGATATTTGAACAATGGGCCTTGGGGTGAGCTACTGCAGGCTTGCGCCAGGCTGGTGTTGCCTCAAGCGCCCTCACGACGGGCGATTAGGTCGGGCCAAGTAGCATTGGGCTAATTAATCCACCTAATTAACCGTCAATTACATGTAATATGCCGGAGGCTCTGTTTCCATAGGGTCAATCAGGGTCAATCTCACTACTACTCGGCGTGAAGATACGTTTGTGCTCAAGGAACGAGAAACACGGTCCGGGTGTTCCTGGCATAGGGTTCTGTAAATAAGTCGCTCTTTATATACCTTGTAAATAAAGCATGTTATTAACATGTTATTAACATGGTTTTAAACACGGGGTGTGCGAAGGGCCGAATTGGCATGTAAGAAAGTGTTACAAAAGGGCGAACATACCGGAGCGGCGTCCTTGGAGTGCGAGACGGACTACATATCTAGACTTATACTTACATAGGTCTACACGTCGATATCTTTGCAGTGCTCGTAAATTCAATGCCGGATGAGTGGACCGGCCCAAACTTCATCTGGTTCAGCCCGGCTCTCCGTGGGAAACAGCACTGCAACCAATGGACCCCTCCAATATGATTCCAGTCAGTCACTGGTCTGGTCTCGCATAGTACATTCTAGCTCATAGCATTTACAACCCGCTCTTACTGATCACACATACTTTCTTGGTCTTGATGTAACGAGCAAATCCACTTCTGCCGGGGTGGGAAACTACACAACTGTGTAGTTCCCGCCGGATATGAATCTTGCTCGTTTACTCCTTGGTAAATTCTCGGATATGCCCTGCCATGTTGTTAAATGATAGCCCTCGGGCAGGCTCAGATTTCGACGACAGCTTCGTTGATTTTTTGAAGTGGCCCACCCCGATTTATTTACTCTGCGATATGTTTTTAACAGTGTTAAGAACGCTTTTTTCACATGTTACTTAATGTTTATTACAGTCTGTTAATAACAGTATATAACACGTGTTAAAAAAGGCTCTGGAGGCGTCAGATTAATATACGTTTATAAACAGATGTAAGAAAGTCGTCCTGATTTATTTACAGAACCCTATCCTGGCAGCGCTCGCCGGCGTGCTCAAAGCCTCGAACGGTACTTATCAGGCCTTCACAGCTCAATGGGGGGGATGGACACCGGAGGGCTGACTTGTAATCGGCCCAGTCAACCAAACCTCCAACCCCAAGTCAAATCGCCCGTGCTCTACACGAGATGGCCGCCCCACCTACCCAACACGCGATGGAGGCATACGAAAGGTTCGTGAACAGCGACTTTGCACAGAATGAGGATGATTTACAGCTTAATGGATTTTGAAAGCGTGCAGTTTTGAGGGATCGAGGTGAACATAATGGCATACAGGATAGTGGATAGTAGTCGTAATGATACGCATGCCAGTCATATTCCCTCATACAAGCAAGCCCGCGGCCCTCCCGACGCGAACTGCCACCCACGAACAAGCACAGACTACGGCCATCACTCAGTTCATCTGCCGGATGAGCTTGTTGATGTTCGTCTCCCGGTTGCCGAAGTCGCCGCCCTGCACGAAGTGCTTGAACTTACGTGTCCTCCATCCACCAGTGGGGTTGGAAAGCTTGAATGGCCACAGGAAGTTCGCAGCCTGTGTCCGTGGTGAGCCAATGATATTTGAAAACAGTGTACTCGGGCACAAACCTGCTTGAAGTTCGGCCCAGCAGTGAAGATCTCGTGGACGAGATCCTCAACGGACAAGATGTCATACTTGCCGAGAGTCTCCTCAATGATGGCGTTGTTGGAGAGGGGGATGCGTTGCTTGTTAACCTTGCCGTACCCGCGCTTGTAGATCAGCTCGCGGACAGACTTGAGGTTAGGCTCGCTGTGATAAACGTCAATGGAGCGCAGGCTTGTAGTACGAGGGAGCGCACGAACCCATAGGTAACGTAGGGCTCAACAAGACGGAGCATCTGCTGGGTAGCCTTCGTAACCTTAACGAAGACACCGTTGTTGATTTGAAGAAGACGGAGGAGCTGGAGGATTTTGCGGGGCTTGGGGGCAATCTCGTTGATACTGGACATAACATAACAAACCGTCTAAGCCACATTGTCCCATGAGGAATGAAAATTGACTCACCCCCGGATACGGACGACGAAGTAGACCTTAGGCTCCGCCGGAACGTAGAAGTCCCCTGAAGCGCGAGCTGCCCGCTTCAAGCGGACCTCCTCCTTCTCCTTGGATAGGTACTCCTTGACATAGGACTCCGCACGCTTGAAGATGACCTTGCGCTTGGCCTTGGCAGCCTGTCTTTGACGTTAGCTCGAAGAACGGGGGGAAGACGAAGCGACATCGAATGATCAGTCCCGAAAGATGGTATATTTCCGGCAACACGGTGAAAGTGAGTCCCCCACTGGCCAAGAGTAATGGTATGCATCATAGAGCAAGCTATTGCGTAAAGTTGAATTCCGGGATGTAAACGCACCTTGCGAGCTGCAGTAGCGGCGGCCAATCGCTCCTCACGGGCCTTTTCGTTTTGCTTGCGCTTCTTGAGGAGAGTCTCCGGGACTTCGACGTCCTAGTACAGCCCAGCCGAATGTCAGAATCCCTTCCAATAGCAAAAGCTCGTCCTTCCAAACTGACCTGGACGGTCGGGACGCTATATATCGACAGAGTCAGCTCGGCGGGGAGCTCCAGAAAGTCATAATGCGGTTACGCACGTAGTTGAGGGGGCCATTGGGAGTCTTGAGGAACGACGGGCTTTGACCTTGGGGCGTCACGGAGGCGCGTGCAGTGAGCGGCTCGGGTGGCTGAATTCAGCTATACAGTTTGTCGGCTATATTCCCACGAGCAAAAGCGCTTGGATCTGGCTCGTTTAACGTTAAGCGCCCACACGCTCTGACGTTCGGCTGTTTTACCTGCTCTTTCCTGAAGTCCTTCTCGTGTTGCTGTCCGGTTGCTGTCCTCGGCGTGTACCTCATTTCCGTGAACGTCTCGACTATGCTAGGACGTATGTGTAGATGTGAACGGGTTGTGTCAATGCCTCATGATCGGCAGGTCAGTCCAAGACTGCGCGCTCTCCTTGCTAGCTTCTCAGGAGTCAGGACACTCCGTCCTCTGCGTGCTGGCGGCATGGCCAATATCGCAAAGCTGAAACCGGTACAACAGCGCCTCTGGAATAGCTTGTGGTCTGACTGTAGCTCGCATTTCCCCCAAGAGGAGGGGTACCACCTGTACTGTAAGCCCTTTGGTCTAATAATTTTGATGTCGCGCAAAGGGCGGCTGTAACATCCTACGCAATCTGAATACTACTTTCGTATCTCCTTGTCCACCTCTGCTTCGACGTTGGCCGCAATGACTTGCCAATCAACAGTGTCGTCCCCCGAACCCAGCAGCTTCCTTTCCCGTTCCTGCTGCCATTTGGTGTATTTCCATTTGAGCAGAGATTTAAGCCTCAACTCTTCCGGCATTGCCGTCCTCGGGTGGCTTTCGTAGAGATAGTATGCCAGGCCGCCTGTAAAGACACCCAAGATGGGGTCGAGTGTCCTAAACCGACACGTAACGGTAAGAGATCCGTACACGAACGCCGGAATGGCTACGTACCTGGACAAAAGTGGCGGAGGCATAGTGCAAATGCGGGCGCACTGGGTCGCGTCCGGCGTCCTAAGCTGTACCAGGCTGTACCGCGCTCGTTCAACGTTCGATGCGTGGTTCTGTCGGCGACACCGGGCGATGCTGACCTGGTCAGACCGGCTGCTGACACCCGCTCGTCGCGTCAACGAGGCGGTTAGGAAGAGAGGCGGCCGACGGAAGTCGGGATCGCACGGAGAAGGCAGCGCTCGTGACTGCAACGCCAGAGCAGCATGGGCGTCTCTTCACGCGTTGCCCAAATTTTGAAAACGCGTTCGTGTCATTGCACGCTCTCTGCCAAGTTCCCCTTTCTCGCCCCCGGCCTTCTCTAGATCTGCTTCCTTGTCCATATCAACGCTTAGAGTCATGGATCGCCAAATTCGCCCAATCTACGGTTCGCTCTTCTACGGTTGGCGGGACCTATGACGGCATACTTACAGTACATGTGCTGGAATGCGCAGAGGCTCTGGACACGGGTTCGAACAAGTCCGCCATTCTTGCATGCAATAAGGTGCTCAAAAAGCAGCCCAATCATCTTCTGGTCAAGGTGTGTTACACATGTATGCTTGTGCGAACGCGGATGCTGGACCTCGCTATGTCACATTTAGGCTCTGAAAGCCCTCGCACTCGTACGTTCGCAAAAGGTCGAGGACGCCCTCCTTCTATGTGATGAAGTGCTCGCGTCAAAGCCCGTCGACGATGCTACTCTGGCTGCTATGATGCATGTACTACGTGGACTCGGCCGCCGTAAGTCGGGGGCGCGTAACAGAGTTTGTGGCATATTTCTTACAGCATGGGACAGACATGGACATGGTCACAATGTACGAGGATGCGTACAAGCAGCAACCCGGAAATGAGGAGTTGGGCACCCAAACCTTCTTTGCGAATGCAAGGATAGGAAATTGGAAAGTTGCTCAGCAGGTGTGTTCTCTGATATAGCGCTTGGGTTAATGCCTTACACGTCGGAGTAGATCGCCACCAAGATGCATAAGCAATTCCAAGAGGACCACTACCTGTATTGGAGTGTTATGAGCGCATTACTTCAGGTCCGTGACGATCCTGTTCAACTGCAGCGTCTTCAACTTATTTCAGTATGTAGGCGCGGGATCTCAGCACACCGGAGGCCCTTCGTACAGTGCTGCTGAAGCTTGCGCACAGGCTCATCTCTTCGTCCGCTACCCCTTCCTTCTACAACGCCGACCGCTTCCACCTGCATATTACAATACTGCGCGAGCTCAATCTACTCGACGAGGCATACGAAATGCTTGAGAGTGAAACCGGAAAGATTGTGTGCTCGAGCAATCTGGCATGTGAGGAACTCCGTCGGGAGATCTGGAAGCTCAAAGGCCTAACCAAGGAGGCAGGAGAGCGTGCAGAGAAGCGGATACTCGAAGCGAAGTGAGTGGTGCGAACACAACTGGAGACATTTACGTGCTAAATTCGGCGGTTGATCGCACTCGCCTGGAGGGACCGCAACTGGCTCGAGTTCCTCTCTGTACTTGACGGCACGTTTGCGGGCCTAACTCCGGAAGGGTCTGATGTCAATGCAGAGAAGGCTGTCGTGTCAGAACGCATTGCGAAGACGCGAGAATTTCTGGGCAAGATCACTGAAGAGGATGGTGTGAAGGACAGGTCTGGTCCTCTAGCCCTTCTCGAGCTTGAGAAGCGGGCGCGACAACATGGGCTCGCCACGGGTGAGGAACTCCTGATGGGCATGCAAATCTTTACTAAACAACACTTCAGATTCCGGTGCGCTGCACTCCCTTCTCGAGAGCTATTTCCAGTCGTTCGGTGGCAAATCGTGCTGTTTTGAGGACCTAAAGCCTTACGTCGACCTCGAGGGCGAAGACCTCACCCGCTGGACGGCTGTCCTTGAGAAGCAGACTGCGGCTTTTGTATGTACCTCTCTTCGTAGATCGTCGCGTAACTCACGGCATGCCTATAGACAACCGTATCAGATCTCTGGCGTTACATCAACGCCCAGAAGCTCCTCCGCTACAATCTCTCAGCCTCCGTGCTTGCTCCAGAAGCAGAGTCTCAACGTGCAGTACAATACCTAGACGCCTACCTTGAAGGACTCAAGCTCGGCAAGTCACTTCCCTCGTATGACCTCCAGCCCGCCGACGATCTCGCTATCCTGTCTGCCCAGGCGTTCGTGAACATCTGGAAGCAGACCGAGGACGAATCCTCATTGTATAACGCGGCCGCTCTTCTGGAGTACGGACTCGCGCGCAGCAAGAAGTCATACCAGATGCGTTTGCACCTGATCCGGATATACCGGCTTCTTGGTGCTCCGTCATTAGCATTGGAGCATTACCGCGCGATCGGTGTGAAGCAGGTCCAGAACGATACGCTCTCGCACTTCATTCTCTCGAGGGCGTCGACATTCTCGCTTTCATCAACGGGTGACCTCACCTACACCACCGAGTGCCTGGAGTCCAGTCGGATTTATTTGTCCAACTCTGAGGAGGTAGGACGTATTATTACTGTTCGTTCTCCAAAAAATCTAAACCGCGATTATCAGACAGCGGAGTTTATCGTTCGTGCTTTCGGTGGTGAGAAATACTCTCAGGTTAGTATATCATTATCAGACATCCATCCAGCGTGCGGTTTAATCATCATTCCGTAGATTCCCGACTTCATTGTGTTCGAGGATCGTTTGGACAACTCCTTGCAACGCGATTTGACCAAGATGGAACACGTTCGGATGCGCGTTGCTCACGAACCGATCAACTCGGAATTGGTCGACATGGAGCTTATTGAGCTCAAGTTCATTTTCGACCGCGGTAAGTGTACTCTGTCCGTTTACTCGCGCTGGCTAGGCTTACATTTGGCGTAGTGCACCACGACAACCGGGACTTCGACATTCTGGCAAATTACCAGCCTCGCAGCGTGGCGACGTTTGACCAGCAGTCTCAGTTCCTCGGGAAGACACCAGGCGTAAGCATCCGCCTATTCGTGTTTAGACGCAGCGGTAACTGATGAAGGACACATTAGCTTGGGTGGCTCTGGGTATTCCTCAAGGTCTACATCAAGGCGCTTCAACTAGCAAGCGACCTTGATGATACGGTCGAAGACAAGCTTCTCATCGGCGACCGGCCAAAGCCGACCTACGGCCCTGAGACGAAGCTCCCTCTTGCGGAACGTCTGACATCACGAAAGCAGGAAGAGGTCGATGAGGTAAGTCGCGCTTGCAATCTGCGTCAAAACAAATCAGTACTAAGTCCGTCACCAAAGCTTACGCCCGACGAAACCCTCTTCTACGACTACGCGACGGCACTGTCAGGCTGGCTAACGCCCTACCACGACTACACCCGTCCCCCGCCTGCCGTCGTCCTTGCAGAGGCTGCGAAGATGGCGGAACAGAAAATTGGACACACGCTCAAGGGCTTCGACGTTCCTGCGGACGCAGTGAAGAAAGATGAGGAACCTCCCGTTGTCGTCGACCCTCCCGCACTCCTCTCGCAGTTCTTTGATGGTATGCTAAGTGGCCTTGTGGTGAAGAGGCATATTCTGACCAATCACACTATGTAGATATGTCGGAACGTTTCAAGGGCTTGTCCGAAGGCAAGGGTTTGCCCCACGAGCTACTTCATGTGGTTGCTATCACACAAGAAGTTTGTTCTTTCGTGTTGCCTATATGCACATAGTCTGACTATCTTCCAGGCGTTCCTCCTCTTCGTCATTGAGACGACACGGTTCAAGGCACCCTCAGTTGTGAAACAGAACAAGCTTGGCGCTGTAAGTGGTCAGATATCCTTACCCATCCAAGCACCAACTAATATCTATCGGCCAGTTGTCACACCATATCAAAGAGGTCCGCGCCAAGGCGACTACAACACTCGCGGATTTCTCCGCTTCGTTGCTCAGCTATGCTGAACGAGAAGCCACCGCGGAGAGGCGGAAAGAGGTTGTTGAGGCCTGCAGGCCGATCATTCACGAGTCTGGGGTGCGTTTCTTCCATTGCGCGTCTGTAGGATCCACTCAATGATTCCTCGCAGCTTGATCACGATTACGTCCTGAACGTCGCGAAGAAGATCACAGACGCTCGGAAACAGATTGTAGACGGCGTAGGGAAGGGCCTCGTGCGGGTGACGAAAACACATGCGTGAAACGATGAGGATTCGGGCGGACGGACTTGGGAAAGTGGTAGTAGACATGACACGACACGACACGCGCATCACCACTCAGCATAATACTTGAACACTATGTAATTGCAGTACACCTAGCCCACAAATGCTCCCCTGGCGGGGGTCTTCCGTGCTCTTTGAGGCGCTGAAGCAAAGCGTGACGGCACGCGTTATGTAGCCAGACGCGTCGTGTCACGGCAGCGGCACGCCGTACATTAACCAGCGACGCGCGCCTGTCCTAGTCGCGTCTCGTCCGCTTTGCCCACCACTCCAGCCCTATCCACCGACCCTCCCACATCACCCCCCTGTAGTCCAAAAAATGAGCGGCTGTGCGTATGCCCCTACTTTGTAACCCTTTCAAGTCGCTGAATCACAGTAGTCGGCGAGAACCCCTTCTACGGCAATGGTGGCTACCTTTCTCAGAACTCACCGTTCGGCAGCGGAGGAAGCCCTGGGGGTGGTCAACGCGTCAGTCACCGAGTCTACGTAGTCACACCATTTTATAACCATTTATTGCAGAAATATGCCTCTCATACTATGCGACCGGTCACGTTGAAGCAACTCACTGAGGCAACACAAGCGCACTCTGACGCTGAGTGGATGATCAGGGATGTTGAGGTTGGGCAGGTGAGTATATGGTGCTTATGGTGTCCGCCCCGGCTTATGGATCCGCCCAAGGTCACCACCGTTGCCCATGTAATCTCCGTGCAACCCCAGACCACTAACAACATCTATTTCCTGAATGATGGGACTGCAAATATGGAAGCACGACAATGGGTGAATGCAAACGACGACGAGGGGAATAACACGGAAGAAATCAAGTGAGGAGGGCTCGTAATCATCACTCCTGGGGTACTGATATTATTGCAGAGAAGGGACCTACGTCCGTGTACTCGGGACGCTCAAAGTATTTGGCAACAAGCGATACATTACCGCCACCCACATTAAACCAGACAGGAGTGTAGACGAACTTCTTTTCCATATCCTGGAAGCAGCAACGGTGGCCCTTATCCTTGAGCGAGGTTCTGTGCGTGGCAAACTCAGTCCTTGACGTCTCGGGAACTTCGGCTTACGTATATACAGCCTCGTAGGCCGAGCGAGGGTGCATCTGGGTTGACCAGCGGAGCCAATGGCAATGCCGGTGCTCACTCCGCTTACACTGCGCAGTCAACCACTACGGCAGCAAGCACCACACAATTTTCACACCTCCCGCCGCTCCAACGGCAGATTGTTACTTTCATCCTGTCGCAGCCGAGAAGTGAAGAGGGTGTCCATGTAGCGGCCATCGCGCGGCACATCGCCGCAAATAACGGTGGCGCTCAAAAAGAGGCCAATTCGATCAGGTTTGTTTCATTCACTCGGCTTGCTGCGTCTGTTACTCATTCGAATCCTCTTTCAGCGAGGCACTGGATGGCCTTATGGATCAGGGGCATGTCTACACCACGATCGACGAATCCCACTTCAGTGTATCTGAGTAAAATGACTCTAGCCCCCACAGTGTTGTATTCTAGTCTTTGCTGTCATACCTGTTCGTTTTGCATATGCGCCACGGAATGTGTTAGTGGGTCCAGCCGCACCGCTTCGAAGTTCGTGGCTACGTTTCTCGCACCACGCGCCGCGGCTTCTCTAGTCTTATTCGAGACTTCGATGCCGCAGCTGACATCGATAGCGTGGCATTGACAACTACAGGGTTGTCGCGTACTGTCTTCAGACCTATCGCGGCTTGCCACTTACAGCCATTGGACTTCCACGTACGTCTTGACCAAACGAACCTACTGTACTACTATGGGGGACCCACCGGCAGACCAATCGCTCCACCTGGTACGTCTCACGATGTCGGGCAGGTTTGATCCACCATTTCTGGCCGTGCCCACAGACGATGGCTCGATAACTCAATCTCACCGCCTTTCGCAGCGCAGCGATGGGTCCAGAGATATCCTCCCAGTCACGCTGCGACAAGTGGCCACAGCTACGCGAGCGCACTCCGAAGCTCCATTCAAGATCGACGGCTTGCTAGTCAATGAGGTGTGGCGCGCTATTGTCTATTCTTAAATATCACGCCCGCGCCACTAACGGCCACCCAGGTTATGACCATTGCGCACGTCGTGCGCGTTCGTATATATGACTCTGTCACATTCCTCGATATCGAGGATGGTACCACTGGTCCCGGGCGCGTGTCTGCAAAACGCTGGCGCAACGGCCGCGAGACGGAAGGTATTCCCACGGACGGCCGACCGTTCTACGCGCAAATCATTGGGAAGATTGTCCGAGGCGCACAGGAGACAAGGAATGTCCTAGATATCAATCCGGTCGGCGGGTTGCATGAGGTTACAGATCCGCATCATGTACTGTTCCATATCCTGGAGGTCGCCTTTATAAACTCGATGCTCAGGCACGGCCCACCGGTAAGGCGGTCTCTTCTGCCACTCGTACTAGAGCATTGAAACCCTTCACTGACATTTTCTGCGCCGAAGTCGGAGGATACCAAGCGCAGCGTAGGTCCAAGAATCATAGATGGCGGGGTGAAAGAGGATATGACACCCAGTGCCCCTCCGACTCCTATGGTCAAGCGCACCACTGGTTCCGAACGTCGTTTCTCCCCTGGTCCAGTCGTACCACGCCCTCGGTTCGAGAGCCCTGCCCCTCCCTCTCGACCCACTACACCGCTTACCCCACAGTCGCGCGCGACCACTGAACCACCCGCTTCCCCAACATCGTCTCCGTCCGCCTCTCCACCAACAACCCCGGTTCCTTCCACCCCGCCTCGCGCCCGCCACGCATCCGCTAGGCGTGAACTTGTAGCACAGGCTCAAGCTTCTGGTAAGCTCCTCCCCCTCTCGAGGTAATGTCTGACCTAGGCGTCGTCCCGTTCCAGGTTCCCGCCGTGCATCTGGATTGAGGCCCGACCCATACGGGCACCTGACCGTGCTCCAACGCGCAATTCTTCTGCTGATCCTGAACACTTCAGCCGCCACCGACAGCGCGGAAGGCGTGAGCGTCGACACGATCGTACGTGGCGTCGCACACCACGAATTCACCACCGTGCAGATTATGTGAGCGTTTGATTCGAGATGCGACGTGATGCGTACGTGCACACAGCTCACGCATTGGCCACTTTACTTTAGAGACGCGTTGGACGAATTGACAGAGCAAGGGCACATCGCGCCGGTGGATTCTGAGGCGAAGCGCTATGTCGTAAAGACTGACCGTTACCCGACGTCAAACTGACATTCTCTCTCCGGCCGCGGTGCTTCTACGTGCAAAGTTGTAGGTTGGGTTATCGATATACAGGGCTATCCCATTGGCCTACTTCGAAAGGTACTTCGCTTTGTCTAAATGTGTACCCGGAAACTCGTCAATACTCCGAACCCGACTCAAACAGCCTGCTTTTCAAAACGAAGTCCTGATTATCTCTGGTTCACGCCATACGCTATGGGCGAATTGCGATCCGGAATCAAATACCGAGGATTACTAAACTCAGGGGTACCTTCAGGGAGTAGCATGCAGTGTTGTGTGTGCTGTGCCAGGTCCCCCCTCGCATCCCGCAGGTGGGCAACATTTGAATCCTGACCACTCAAGTGGTAGCTTAAACTCGGAACTCGTAACGGGCTCCCGAGGGCCTTGTTGCCTCCCCATACTCCATGTTCCCCTGGATTGTTTCCGAGTAATCTGAAATACTCGTTAGGCCGGGTGAGCAAGGATGAGAAGGGACCACATCCGTATGCGGTGATCCGACCACAAATTCACAATCCCGCGGGAGCTCTGCATGTGAGCCGGCTACGACCGCCTCGGTATGGCCCTTTTAGTCCACATCGGAATCGGCTTCGAGGTGTATTGCCGACCAATACTTGCGCGGCGCGGATAAAACCCCAGAGCCATAAGAAAGGCCGTGGCCCCTCTGAGCAGGCATATAGCTCTTTCCCCCGCACGTCCATCTCAGCAGCACACCCAGCCATCTGGAGTCACCATCCCAGCTCTTCCGGACCATCCTTGCCTGCGCCCAGCGGCGCACATACCCTCACCCGGCATTCAGCCCTAGGCTTTGGACGCAGCAGCAGCGATGATGCTTACAGTGGAGATGCTCCATGCACGCGCGCACGCAGGCATGTATCCCACCTACGCCGCTGCCGCTGCCGACATGGAGGCACACGCCGCCGTCGATGAACGCTTCACGGTGCTCACGATGGCTACCAGTGCAAGGATGTCCTTGCAGTGCCCGGTCTACGTCGACTTGCCCGACCCCGATGCCGTGACCTTCGAATTTGCAGACTTGCCGCCGCCACTACCGGTGACGGCTGCGACCGCCCGTGGCCCAGTGAGGCCGATTCAGGCCCGAGAGCTTGCGTCAAAGGTATGTGATCCCATTCAAGCGTTGTTCGCGCGAACAGCGTCTCATCGGCGATGTTCTAGCCGGTAAACGTCCGAGCGCAGTCAGCACCAGAGCACGACGCGGCCTCCACGGTTACGCCTGAGCGCGATGCGGCTTCCACCACAACGCACGAACACGATGCGACCTCCAAGGCACCGCCCAAACATGATTCGTCTTCCATGTCTACACTCGAACATAAGATCGAGGCGCGTTCAGCGCCTCCAGTTGAGCATTATGTGCCCTCCAAGCCCTTATCAAGGTTTGCAAGCATGCTACGCCGTTCTGTGAGCTTCTACTCATCAAGAGTCGCAAAATACGCCTCCACTCACCTGTTTCTACAGCTCCTTGCACAGCGTAGGAGTGCCCGAACACAGGAGTGTGCACGGTAGGCGAGCGTCCCAGCATCTGGGCCGGCCCCGGGTGCTCTTGTCAAGAACAGCGCGCCCACCGTGTTAACAGTAAGTCCTTGAGCCCATAATACACCTCGTATATACCGACTGAACCTATGATACAGAATGGCACCTTGCCTATCCGGGAAGATGTTGTGTAGCGGAGTTGAAGTAGCAACGTCTCGCCGGCGTTCGAAAATGTGTTTGTATATCAGTCCTATCTGAGAGCCTGAGGAGAAATTGCGTTTGTAAAGTGGATGAGTTCGAATAGATGTGCAACAACTTACCCCTTTTCTGGCACGAGAATGATTATTCTTGAAGCCCATTCTCTGCATTGCTGGTGGTTCCATTCAGTTCTCCATACGGTGGTATCTCGTGCAAAAACTTGGAAACATCATGAGCAATCCAGTCGTGCATCTTGGTAGAGGGATGGAGATTGTCGGCCCATATTTCCCCACCCGCCCTCGCGACGTGCTCCGGGCCAAATCCGTGTGCGACGGGATCGTCCAGGACGCGGGTGAATGTGTTCCACGACGAAAACAGTAACGTAGTGACGTCAGAGTGTTTAGCAGAAAAAGAGGTGACGCGTGCTCGTAAAAGGGTGTTCCAAAGCTCATACGGCCGCGCAAAATCGGGATCGGTGTTGCTAAAAGTTGCCCCTAAAGGTCGAGTGGTAGTTTAGACTGACCTGTTGTCTATCACGAGATCGCGACTCACCAACAGGCGTGCGGTGAATGGGTGGCACGTCCATAAAGAGAAAATTGCGGGCTCCCACCTCGTACAAACGCTCTTGCTCGGCAAAGAGTTCGTCCAGGCCAGACGGGATGTCGCCGAGTTCTAGACGTCTTCGAGCGGGCCATCAATAACACACCCAAAAGACGATTCGAGCGTGCATACGTACGCGCAGTCATTAATCCCAATCCAGGTGACTAACAAAAACGTGAGTCGGAAAGCAATATTGCGAGGACGCATCGCCCTCCTTACCGAACAAGGAGTCCCCGGCACTCCAAGGTGCCCATGAAGGTTTCTCACCGACACGGGGTAAGAAGTTGACCTGCACCTGCTTACGCACGCCCTGGACGGACTCGCCGCCGACGGCGTAATCGTACACAAGTAGCTTCGTGTAAGGGCTGTATTCCGTGATGAGGTAGCCCACCCAGTTGGGCATGGCAGGCTCCGCCCATGTCACCCCGGGAAATTCTATGCCGAGGGGTGCGTCATCGGAGGGGTAGGTAGTGACTTTGTTGTATTCGTAGCCGACGTCCGAGTAGGAATCGCCGCTGTGTTATGCGGCCACGAACTGGTTCAGATGGGTGCATCCGCTGCCCGGCCAGGGACCTACAAGATCACGAGGTACCGCAGGGCGTTGTAACCGCGCCAGCTGGGCCGGATCACGTTTAGAGAGGGATCCGCCTGCACCGGAGCCATGGATAAGTAGCAGTAGACGACTTCACAGTAAGTATTGCGTCTCGTGCTGTCTTTCTTTTTCGTGCACGCAGGCGCTGCTGCCGGGGAGGATATAAGCTGCGTTCGGTGAGAGTGTGGGCTAGTAGTGGTGGCGCCTGAGCTTGGGTGGTCATCGACATCGTCGACCAACTCGAAAGTCTCCGCCACAACGCCGGCGCCATCCACGCCACCCCCCGATCCCATCTCCAGCACGTGCCGCGGGGCAGCCGGTGCGCCTGGGGCCGCCCTCCTCGTCTCCCTCTCCTCCTTCTCCTTCGTCGCCGTTCTCGTCCGCGCCGCGGTCCACAGCGACGGCACATTGCGTGCCCCCTCATACGCTGCGGGAAGCTATATGTTCAGAACCCGCGTACCCCAAACCGCTTTGGTGTTTCGAACAATCGTCTGAGCCCCTCGCGTTAATTCACGCGCCTGCATCCTCTCAACCCGCTTGCAATGTTTCCCTGGTCGTTCTCATGGCTGCCTAAACTACCATCCCTCGACTTTTCCCTCTCATCTGGCATAGAGAAACGCTTTGTTGCTTTCGCACTCAGACAGGCTCTAGGCCATCTCCTGAAGCCGGGCCAACTCGATGTACAGCAGGTAGACTCCCAGATCGGCTCTGGCTATGTGCAAATTCGGGACCTTGAGTTAGATGACGAGGTGTGTCATCCGTACCAGGCTTCTACACGTACAGGCTATATTGATTTTCCAGGCTGTCAATGCCCTCATCTCCGGTCTGCCAATACGCCTGCGAGACGGCTCCGTAGGCAAAGTCACTGCTCGAATTCCATGGCCTAACCCTCTTACATCTTTTGGCGGGGTATCCCTCGAGTCCCTTCACCTGACGTTCTATCTTGAGCCTACCCTCGCTTCTCCTTCCGAGCAGCCCTTTGCAGACAACCTCGCCGAGTCCGTCGCATCTATTGCAGAGACGTTCATCCACGAAGAGCTTACTGCTCGCAAGGCTACCTTGCGCGATCCCCTCCGCCCCGATCTAAGTGGGTCCGAATCATCCGTTTTTCAAGACAATATACCGGGAGGTTTGGATCCCTTCATTTCCGAGGACGAAGTACATCAACACGACGCTGACCCACCGGGTCTTTCTATGATGATGACCTTCATCGAACGTTTGATTGCAAGGTTCCGATTTGACGCAACAGACACCAGGATTACGATCGTCAATCCTCAGCAGGCTAGCTTCACCCTGATCATTCCAGAGATTCGTTGTGCCGCGGAGCCGCAGGGCGCCTCGCCAATAGCCCGAGATGGTGTAACTGAGGAAAGCTCCCTACTGGGCGACGTGTGGAAGCTCACTATTACTGGGCCCACGGTAACTACTCGGTGTCTCCGTCCTATTAGTCCAACCTCGCTAGTTCCTTCTTGCAGAAACCCCCCTAGTACTCCGTCCCCCGGTCCCTCGTCTCCCCGGACGCCGTCCCCTACCACATCGTCCCCCGCCGCCTCGGCTTCCTTGAGGCTGTCTGTTCATGAAGATCCAGTTAACACGAGTACCCTATCATACACCCTACACGAAACGCCTCCGTCCCCCGAACTCTCGTCTCCGCTCGTTGAACCATCGTCGCCGTATTCCGACTCTTCTGATATGGATGAAGAGACTCAAATGTTCATGTCGCAATCCATCGCATTACTGCCCCCTCGGCCTGTATCTCCCGCCAGTTCAGTGGCAAGCAGCATGTATCAGAGTGCCATCTCTACTGTGACGCCCGAACCCACTCTGGATAACATTCCAGAAGAAGAATGTCCTCCGTCCCCCAGCACACCTCCTTCATCTCCCCCCACGGAAGCTCCAGAGGAACCAGTCGCTCCCCGGGAGCCTGTCCCGGAATCCTCCCCGGAGCTCACTCCGGAGCCCATCGCAAGCAGTTCACCTCATACAGGCGTTCTGCCCCCACTAGCACCCATCTCTGGCGAGGATCAGTGCCCTGCCTCACAATCCCCGGTCTCTCCATTCCGGCGTCGGTTCGAGAACCGCAGGGGTGAGATCGAGGACGAGACGGTGTTGTCGTTGGGCTCTGAGCCCATTGAGATCCTCCTGTCGACCCACTCATCCTACCTTCCTACGCCCTCTGCTGGTTCGTCTACTCAATCGCAGGATTCGCGGAGCGCTGATGAAGCAGGGTCTAAAAACACGACTGGCCGTCGAGATCGTATGCGCATTGACTTGAGTATGGGTACCATCGCTTGCGCGTTTAGCGCGCGGCAGATTCGGAGCATTATCGATATTGCAGAAATTTGGTCGTCTCATTGCCCCCCGCTCTCGCGTCCTGCGCCGCCTAGCTCGGATGGGGACCCAACGTCCCCCTTCCCCTTCTACATCGTTGATGGGTCGTTGCGCATTCGCGGCATCGTTGTCCTTCTGCTGCCGTCTCAACGCAGTTCCGCCTCCAGTCCCGACGATGTGTTGACGGAATACTTCGCTCGCCCCGTGGTTCCCCCACCGCTACTCGACGGGTACACCCGCATCCATATTGACGGCGTTGAGGGCTCCTTGGCAATACGTCGTGTTTTCAAAGACACGCGAATGCTAGCGCAGCAGGACTTCCCTTCCACGTCTGCGTCGCTGACTGTTTCCGACATCTCCGTATTTGCGTTCCTTCGTGGCAAAGGCGCCAACGCTGACATCACCGCTTCTCCGATACTTATTACTGACCCCCACCTCCCTACGCAGTACCCCCCCGCCCATTTCCATCCATCACTGGATGCTTCACTGGGGCCCAGCTCTTTGTTACCAACCTTCGACGTTGTGGACTGGTCCGACCCGGGACAGAGGACCACTGCCGCGAAGCTTTCACCATGGAGGACAAAGCCTCTGCCGTCTGGCCGTGTCTCTTCCTCACCCGCTTGGAACGAGATCCAACGGTCACCTTCAAGTACCGAGAGCCCTCTCAGGCAAGGCGCTGATTCATCGAGCCCCTCATCCAGACGGCCTATTCCGGTCACTCTACCGTCGTCTCCTGGTAGGATAGGTCTAACAGGCTTGTCCGCCTCCCCAGGAAAAGGGGGCCAGCCAACGGTCAAGATCTCACATCCTGCTTTGGCGGTGAAGTTCCGGAGCGCGAATGGTCGCCCTAAGGATCGACACGGAGGCGAAGGCGCCGCGGATCTGCAAGTGAATCTGGCTCCTTTCCATGTATTCTTGGACATCGGCGCGGCCCTAAGCCCTACAACGGACGGCAAGAACGAAACCTTGCGTTTCGTCGACGAACTTATTGGTCGAGGCACACCCACACCTACACAACCGGGAAGCGGAGCAGACGCTCGAGAAGATGAGGAGGAATATGGCGAGGAAGCCGAAGCTGAAGGGTCGCGCCCCGGTACCCCCCGAGCATCGGGCGCCCAAATACTGCGAGAACAGGAAGCCGAGCGAGAGAGGCGACGCCTCGAGCGATTAGTTTTGGAGGACTTGGATCTGGGCTATGACTATCGTCAGCCCGAGGCCCATCCCCAAACTACCGGTACTTCGAGGGTGCGTAGACCGAAGGTATGCAGCTTCCGCAAAACGGTCTCAACCACTTGCTGACCTATCATGACAGAAGAGGCGTTCAAAGGCGCCTGGGATAGACGTCACTGTGAACTTGCCTGCAATACGGGCGGAGGTCCGTGTTCCGCCACCGTTACAGCGCCCCCCACGCTCAGGCGCTGTGATCCTCGACATCCACGGCCTTTGCCTTTCTCCAGGGCGAGCTCCGGAGCGCGGGGGTGGCTCGACTGCGAGGTTCGGCACCGCCGAGGATCTGTACGGTGCCGGCCCAGTAGGCCATGGGTCTAGAGACGACGACAACATCCTGTTGGGAGCCACATGGAAGCGCATCGTCATTGCTCATTCACTAGTTGGAGAGAACAGGGCTCGCGCTATCCTTTCATTGGGGCCGTTAACAACGCAGGAGAGTCAAAGCGCTTATTTCGGCGCCGGTACCTCTCCCGCACACGACATTCCTAGCCATAACCTCCAGCCCCAACTGATTCTCAGTCGAGCCAACGCATCTTCCGCCGGACTTGGCACGGTAACCTCCACCGCCGTATCCCTCGACATACCGTCTGTTCACGTCGAACTGTCCAAGCCGCTTATCGATGGTTTGCAGTTGTGGGCTGACGATATCACACAACTCATGGAGGCCGCGTTCGCAGAGCCGGCTCCTTCTGAGGCTGGGACGGAGAGAGCCAGTAGCGTTGCGTCTAGTATGATCGGCAGCCGGTACTTCGCGCGGTCGAGCACGATGGGCAGCGCGCCGGATAGTGGCGTGACTAGCCTTGCGGCGACGATGAGAGTGCGTCAGGAGCCACGTAGCGAGACCGCGATCAAAGTCATGGTCACTGAGGGTATGTTGAAGGACACTTTTTTGCATTTTTGTCGTTAAAGCAGTGCCATCGTGCAGCGGCGGTCAGGCTCCTCGTCCCAAGGGATGAGGCAGGTCGTGGCGTGGTTCGACCTTTCGATTTGGCGGCGTCTGACGTGGACGTGTTACTGGAATTGAAGCCGGAGGGCAAGGCATGTCCTATATTGCACTCCCGCTGGGGTATGAACTCATCAGGTTTGATTGATAGGACGAGACGGTCGTTACGGTTGGGGTAATGGACCTCAATGTACATGATCTGTCGCCAACGGGCCGCAATTGTTTCCTCTCTCTCACTACCCCGCGTTCCTTGGTACGTGTAGTTGACTCGATTGTGTGCAAAGCTGGATTTTCTTAGCGATGTTGATTTCTAGAACACCACTATCAAATCAGCTCTCAAACTGCGCTTTACTTCCCTTGTAGTACCCGAGACCACGGCGAAGGAGTCGAGGATACGTCTGACCTTGTGCGGGGTCACCTATCACTTCTATCCAGACCTCAAATGGGCTGCGGATCTGGCTCGATTTTTCAAGGCACCGCCTGGAGTAAGCATACCATTCTGCCGTCTAAATGTTATCCTCACGGTGCTTGCAGGCCTTTGAATCTGTTGTCCCGAGCGAACGAACCAGAGTCAATGTCAAGGTTGTGGATACCTCTATACGCCTGCTCGCGCCATCGCATCCGGGGGCTGTTGTACCGTATATCGGGGAGTTGGACTTCTCCACAGTGATTGAAGGGAACTCTCCAACCACATCCCTCAATCTGTCCATCCCGGCTCTAGCGCTTCTGCTAATAGATGACCTAGCAAGCACAGCCGAGGACACGGATGCACCAAGCCGCTCGCAAGGTGCAATGCATGGGGTAGCTTTCTGGAAGGTATGTTCAACGATTACATGTAATTCACATATATTAAACGCCTTGGTAGCTGTCTGGTTATGCGTTGTTGGTTGAGGTCTCCGATCTCATACTCGCGTTCAAGAAGATCGACTCGATCAGCCCTCCCGACATTCGTGTATGTTGTTATTATCAGTGGCTTACCGAGGCACTTACCTTTGCATTATATTAGCTTCTCATCGAGCAAGGAGATATCCGTTTACATATGTGCGCAGACACAATGGGTGCATTAGGTGCATTCATTGGGGACTTCTCATCGGCATTCAAGTCCCCTACCCCTGAGTAGGCTACACACACTGCTCACTTGCCCATCTGTTTACGCTTCGTATATAGGACTCCTCCGGAGGTCAAACGGCGGAACGAGCCCGCCAATGTCAGCGAGACACCAACGCCGACTCGCAGCCTCCTATGCATGTCTTTTCTCGAACATGTGCGTGCGCCGTCTGCTCACCACCGTTGGTTATAGCATCTCTGGACGATCATGCCTTTCGACGTTTACCCGAAGTTGGTGCCGCACCTGACATGATTGAGGACGACCTCCCCACCAATCCCGACTATCTTGACGAATCATTCGGGGCAGCTGCGGGGCTCAGAGAATTGAGCGATGATGAGTTTGACGAATCTGACGTCGTCGAGGCACCCTATACACCCTCCGGTGCTGAGGATCCCCGGGGAATTACGTCGAGCTTCGGCGGGGAGACAATCCGACTACTGCGTCCTGATGGTATCAACGTGGTGGAGAATTATTTCGAAACTCTGCCACCGGATCCGGGTGATTCAAAGTAAGTGATATAGTCCTCGATGCTATAGTCCATAATACTTACACCGTTAAAGCTATGGTGATACGACCATGCGAGTGCGCGTACACAACTTCAACGCCACCGTTTTCCTGTACGATGGGTACGATTGGATACGCACTAGGAAGATCATTGAAGAGAAGGCGAAAGAAATGAGACGCAAGCTCGCCAAGATCCGCCAACTCGTCGCCAGTGGCCAAACGCCCGACCCGAGTGTCGAAGAAACAAACGCGCTCTTGTTCAACTCGGTTTACATCGGGTTAGAGCACAACGTGGACGAACTCGAGCCGGGTGCTCTCATAGCCGCTATCGACGAGGAGCTTAACGAGGACTTCGAAACCACTACTCAGAGCTCTTGGCAATCGCTGAAACCCCAGCCTTTGGCGTCCCCCGGGAGAAGTGGCTCTCAGTCAACGAAAACCCCCCGCCGTAGGTTGCGCCGAGCGAAAGGACCTAGCCTCGAGATTCGTCTTTTGGGTCTGGATGCGGAAGTGGACAACTATCGAGATGATACATCGCTAGTTTCCCGTATTTTGGCGACCGTCAAGGACGCAGAAATCCTGGACCACATCAAGACGTCGACCTGGAAGAAGTTTCTGACTAGCCTCCAGATAGACTCACGGGGCAACGTGCGCGAGAGTGACTCCAACATGGTGCGCGTCGAGCTTCGCACGTTGCACCCGGTGCCCGGACACCCATCCGAAGAAGCCAGACTTCGTGTAAGACCCTACCATACGGTCACAAACCGACGCCGCTGATGATTCTTGTAGGCCAAGATATTGCCCCTGAGGTTGCATGTGGACCAAGATGCTGTTGACTTCCTGAAGCAATTCTTCAGTTTTAAGGATCCAGACGCGGCGCCCTCCTCTCCTTCAGAACCTTCCAATGAGATTTACTTCCGTGCGTTGGAGATGTCATGTGTCCGACCCCACACGATCGCTGACAACCTTCGTATAGAACAAGCAGAAGTATTTCCGATTGACATCAAGCTTGACTACAAGCCCCGACGGGTCGATTATCGGGCCCTGAAGGAGGGCCGTACAATCGAATTGATGAACTTCTTCCATTTTGACGGGGCTGAGATGACCTTGCGGCACATCACTCTGAATGGGGTAAGCATTATAGTCGTTGTCCTGTCGACGGTTCTTTGGCACTAACCTGTTGGCCAGATCACTGGGTGGCCTAGGTTTTTCGACCTATTGAATGACCTTTGGACCCCTGACGTCAAGGCGACTCAGCTTGTCGAAGTCATTTCGGGCGTCGCGCCGATCCGTTCGGTCGTTAATGTCGGATCCGGGGTAGCAGATCTGGTCCTACTCCCGATCGCGCAATACAAGAAGGATGGCCGGGTTGTTCGCGGCCTCCAGAAGGGCGCCAATGCCTTCATCAAGTCCACTGGGATGGAAGCGATCAGACTGGGCGCACGCCTTGCGACTGGGACACAGGTGATTCTGGAGCAGGCGGAGACTGTGCTAGGGGGGCAGTTCAAGGACCAGGTGACTGCGGAGGCCCTCCAGATTCCCGTATCGACGGAGATCGATGAGGAGGACCTGGATGAGGATGCTAAGGATCTCATCAGCAAGTACGCAGATCAGCCAACGAACGTGAAAGAGGGCATGAAGTCGGCATACAATAGCTTGAAGAAGAACCTTAATTCGGCAGCGCAGACTATTCTTGCCGTACCCATGGAGGTTTATGAGCGTTCGGGGAATGAGGTACGCCATTTCACCGAAATACTTGATATTCTCGGGGATCATTATTTTGGTTCTAGGGGCCTGTTCGTGCGGTTGTCCGCGCCGTACCCATAGCTGTCTTGAAACCTATGATCGGCGCGAGTGAGGCCGTGAGCAAGACGTTACTCGGCCTGCAGAACACCCTGGATCCTAATATCCGTCAAGAGAATGAGGCGAAATACAAACAACGTTGATCGGATCCGTCCTGCTTCTTGCGTATAGACCGTCTGTCTTCTGTTGTACTTACATCCACATTTGTAGTCATACCAGTACACATTACCGGAACCATACCTCATATCATAGGTGTACACTACCATAGCAATACATCGAGCTGACTGACTGCAAAACATATCGACGTGGGAGAAGAAAAGACGGGGAAACATTGATCCGGAAAACAGAAAGCGAGGAGACCACGAACTCAGTCGAGCTCCATGCCCATGGACCGTCCCTCTCCTGCAACAAGAGCACTCCTGCTCTTTGCCGCGATCTTGATCTTCTCCTTGATCTTCTGGCTCTCCGGATTGATAGGCTGGACAAGCTTGACCGAGGTTTTCTCCAGCTTGCGCTTCCGGTGGGCTTTGAGTTTTTCTCTAGCCACAGCCATCCTACGGAACGAAAATGGATCGAACGAGGAGTAAATTGGAGAACGGCGTACACATACCGATTTTTCCAGAATGCGTGCTCCCTCTTCTGCTTGATTTCCGCAATGCGCTTCATCGCCTTGACAGTTGTCTGGATGAGCTCGCGGTCGTAGCGGACGGGGACGTTTCTCCTCTTCTCGAAGTCGATGGTAGAATCCTACGATATGTTGAAAAGAAGAGCGGGGTAGTATACGATGAATGTTCACGCACGATGGTCATCTCCTTCCCGGCGGCCTTCCGGAACGCCTTTGTCCAACGCACCTTCCTAGGGTTGCGCTTCATCCTATAGGTGATGGTTAGAACATCACTCAATTACAACCGACGGAGGTCCCCAACTTGAAGTTTTTGTGGCATCTACGGGAACCCGGGTTAACTGAGCCCCCATAGGAATCTGTAGAAAAGGCCTACTTTGAGGTACAGAACCGGAAGACCTTCGCATCGTTTCTGACGAATGCGGATCCTACAAAACATCATCAGATACTGTAAGTCTCACAAATGCTAAGGGTAGTAACTCACCGTGGCCAGGGTAGACGCTTTTTGAACAAAAGTAGCACTTCTCGATACGCATGGCGGTGGCAGCACGAGAAAGATCCTACAGAGGTGCAGCGTGGGCGCCTCGTTGCACCAAGAATTTCCTAGACGCTCGATTAATGCCAAACAAGTACAAATACAGCGCATTCGCTGGCTGTGCAGACGGCGCCTAATCCCGTCTCAACGACCTTGCCAACGTCGATGCGTCTAGCTCGACGGTTCTGCTCAGCGACCCCTTGGTACATTGCCTTCGAGTTTGTGTGCCTGCCTCAAGATTCTTTCAAAGTGCTCAAGTAGAAGACATCAGCGTGAACTGGGATCAACGCGTCTGCGATTTGTCCGACTACCCAAGAAATTCAAGATCATGTCGCTGCAAGCTTAGCGTGAAGAAGCAAGACAGCGTGATGTTCAAGATGTGTGAGGGCAAGATGGTGTGCGGAGAGGTGTGAACGAATACAAGAAGCCCAAGACAAGACGAAGATGCCTTCAGTCTGACAACATCGCAAGTCACAGCCGACCCTATCGTACTTCTCAGAGTGAGCCCGTCCATGATCAGACATACTCTAAGCGCGCGATGTTGTAGCGAAACGACCTGGGGGGAATCCACAAATCGACGTCATCAGTTTTGTGCTGCAAGTGATTCCGCAAGAGACAGTGAAGCAATTTGATTGTGTGCGAAAGCCGGTGCGACGACAGCGAAGCAAATGTACAAGGGCAAAACAAGACGACGAACGAGTATAGATACATTTTACCGATTATATGGAACGTATGTATGTGCGCGCTCTGCATCGCTAATACCGCGGGACACGAAGTAGGGTGCATGAAGACGAGCAAGAATCGATGCGGGCAAGAACAAGAGCCAAGGCAATGACTGCAACAACTAGCGTGTCAATCCTTCTTCGCGAAGGGGGGCTGTTGTTTCCCAATACGGGAGCTGCGATACCCCGCGCGAACAGCAAGAGCAAGATCCTAGACCGTACAGAATGTCAGAGAGAACAAGACGCGAGAAGGCGTGTCGGACGCACTATAATGAGCGATGTAAGGCTGTTACGCCTTTTGACCCCAGAATCCTCCTTACCCATAGCGCGATCTAAGCTGAGCGCGATGTCGTCGACCGTGTCTTGCCGCGCAGGCTGGACAGTGCATTAGAATGACGCGTCTAGGGCGTATGTAGAGGAAGACCGCATACCGACGTGTCGACATTATTGGTGCTTGGGGCGGTTGCCTCCTCGTAACGACAGTCCACCGTTTGCTTGCGTACGAGTTGAGGGAGAGGACGCTCACGAAGCGCGTCAAACAGGACACTCACCATCAAATCCGCCGACTTCGCTGGTTTGCGGGGGTACGGATGGTAGCGGACGACGAGGCTTTCGCGGTAGCTGGGGAGTCGTAGGGAGTCGTTATTGTATTGGGCCATCATGAGGGTAAAGGAGGGGAAGGGTGGGTCGGGTTTGCGCATCCAGAACCGTCAGAAGGGCGACTTGTATTTTAGACGTGTTGCGGCGCCGGGAGCCAGAGCGCGAAGCGAAAAGAGCGGGAGGGGCGAGGGGAAGGGGGAGAAAGGGGGAAGAGAAGAGAGATGGGGCCTGAAGATTGGCGTGGCCGCGCATTTTAAGGCATGGGCGACGAGGAAACGGCGATCTCGTAAAAGGCAAAGGTCGCATCAAGCGAAGTGAGCTTATGCTCGCTCGCCCCCGGCCGCGCCTGCGCGGCAACCGTCCACGGTCGCCTCTTGAACCGCGCCAGCTCCCTGTCCCAGGCCAGCGCGTCGCAGAAACGAACGGCGTGCTGAAGAACTAGCAATGCCAGCCACGCTGGAGTTCGTGAAGGATAGACAGCACGAAACCTTCAACAATGCGTTCAACGCTGGTGCGGCAGAGGATGCGTAGGCCGAGGAGCGGACCAGAAGTAGTTGTCGGTAACACGCCAGACGCCACCTTCCGCCCTGCAACCTCTGGGTACTGACCTCTGGAAACTATAGACATCAATAGCAGCGGTATATTCGTACCGCACAGGTATGCCGCATACTAGCATACCGCTCGCATGAAGATCTATCTTTCGGAAATGGACATGTAAACGGATTTGTTGTTCTCATACTGAAGGTGAGTGTTGCCTGCCTTTAGAGATGATTCAAAATGCACGCCCCACGAATTCAACCAGGTACGTCCCCGTCTTTAACATTCCTCCGCATTTATTCGACCTAGTTCAAGGGTTAATACCCCGCATCCCCCACACCTCGTTATGAGGTCTGAGGGTAACGTGACTCGGTATCACGTGGTATCCCCATCCATACTGGATCGAACCCAAGTGAGTTCAAGTCAGTCCCTCGAGCAAGTGATGGAGTGCATATGATCGAATTGCATAGCAGGAATTCGTATGGCATTCAAAATTTGCCATATCTGTTGAGTGAAGTAGCGGGGGAAACATCGTAACCTCGCTAAAACGCCTTCAACGTCGCCTCCAAAGAGAACACTTCCGGTGAAAGATCAAATCCGCCGGAAGTTGTTCTCTTTGCCCAAGCGATCGATAACGACCAGAATATCTTTGCAACTCACAAGCCAGAAGGGATATTTGAGCACGTACCTATGACCACTCGGAAAGGGGCACGAGGGAGAATCCCTGGCGCAGATTCCCCAGTACGCGTCCGAGCAACTCCCCCGAAAGAATTCCAGGGGCGCTGGAATATCCTTCGCCATTTCACTATTCCTATTGGTCGCAGTCCACATCCATACTTAGGAGGGGACCTGACGCGTAGTCGCTCTATCCGCAAGACGAGTCGTGCAAGAACCAGAGAGAAGCAAAGCTCGCACCGGGACGAGGGAAAAAGCGGAGGCGGACAACACCTACAGGGCCCCAAAAGAACGAAACTCACCGTGCTTCAGCCCAAGACCCGCGAAGGCGTTCATGTGCGAATACGACCCAACAGCTCAGACGACGACCAGAACCCCAAGAAACCAACGCTCGTCTTCTAGGGGTCAGGGTGCGCCCCGAACCTCCCGTGTTCCGCTCGTCCGCAGAAAATTCAACGCAGTAGCCCGGGTAGTGCAAGTAAATTCAAGAAGCAAGGTCGCCAGTGAGCGGAGGCCGACATGGCCGTTGCCATCGTCGGGCAAGTTGGCGAGGACGATCGACGGGCCGGCGGGAGCGCGCTGTGACGATCGCGCCTGGCCACTGCGCCAAACTCCGATCGCGTATGCGCAACGCACACCCCGCGGCGCATCGTGTGGCCGCAGACATCGCACAGTGCTGCGAGGGACCTCGCCCACGGCCAAACTTCGAACATGTTCTGCTCCCCGGGACAAGGGTTCCGGCCCCCGAGACACGACAAGCAAGCTGCAGACCATTCGTGTCGATCTGGGTGCATCCTCCTCCCCTCTTTTCAAGTTCGTTCATATCAACTTTCATGTTCCTGGGTTCCTCTCCGCCATGCAGGATGGCGATCCTCCTGAACCAGACGGGTGCATGCGGTCACGGTCCGTAGTCAGTCCGGGAGAAGCGCGTCCCTGTGTATCGCACCCCTATCTCCAGAAGCCAATATAGACGTCGACGACCTTCGTAAAATGTCCTACTGCACCCCCTCATCGTCCCAGCGAATCTTCTCAGTGGGCCTCCTCACCCGGCAGAAATTCAGTACGGACATGGTTGCGGTGCACGTTAATCGTTCTTGGCAATCCGCCTTCGCGGAAGGGATACACAATCTCCAGCTCATTTGTTTTGAGTTTTCGGTCTCATTCAGGCGTCCCGCCCCGGGAAGCTTTCAGCGTAAGCTTCACTCTGTACCTATCTGAGTTTCCTGCGCTTACATCTGCGGCCGATGGTACTGGCCAGGTGCTCCCCGGATCTCGAGCAGGGTCACGTTTGGCCGAACTCCCAAAGTGTTCGATTTCCCAGCATGATTAAGAATACAACTAAGTGGTCATGGACAGACGGAAGCGGAAGCGCGACCTGCAGAAGCCCGTAAAGTAATGATAGCGTGATACTACACCCCACCTCCAGCCGGCAGGCCCGCCCGCTCTACGCCGCGCACAACTCGTCGACCACGAGACCCGCCCGGACGCCCAAGATACTGAGGAGCGACTCGCTCAGGCCGTGGGTCGACTGCGTGCATCCCTGGAGGTAGATCCGCGGCTCGCCCGCACCCTCGCCCGCGGGCGAGAGCAGTCGGTAGCTGCGCGAGATGCGAACCTTGGACGGCTGTGTGTCGGCGGCGAGCTTCGCGTGCTCGGACTGGGGCGTCGCGGGCGTCGGCGGCGTCGAGAAGCCGTCCGTCGAGCGCGACGAGACGGGCGAGAGCGCGCCGGCGTCCTCGACCTCGGCGAAGAGCGGGACTGTGCCCTCGGCGGGCGCCCGCTCGGGCTCGGGCACGAGCTCGACCGTTGAGGACTTGACGCCGAGGTGCTCGCCGAGGTTCGAGCCCGCGAGAAGACGCACCCAGGAGTCGCGGTCGTAGCCAGTGCCGCAGAAGACGGCGTCGTAGGAATTTTGCGAGTCGGCGCGGTCGAGCACGCCGTGGAGGGTGAGGCGGATCGTCTCGCGGGAGGCGTCGGTGCTTCCGGGGACGACTTCGGCGGCAAAGATGGAGTGGTAGGGGCGGAGAGAGATGCGGGTGCGGTCACAGTCTTCCTCGCGGCCGGTGCGCGACTTGATGCTGTCCAGCAGCTTTTGGTGGTACATGACCTCGTATAGCTGCAGAGAAATCAGCGGTCCGATCCGATTCAGATGCGAAAGGACCTACCGAGTCGATGGTGCGCGTGTTTACAACGCTGTAGTTGGTGGGGTTATATTCGCGCAGGACGTGTTGGCGCTCGCGCTTTGAGGGGAGACCGTACATCATGTCAGTCGCTGGAAATGGCATGTCAGTAAATGCATCCCAACGAGGAGTTTGGAGGCACGTACACGCAGGGTCGAAGATCTCGTTGGAGAATGGGGTATCGTCGCTCGGCTTCAGGGAGCCCTTGCGGAAGATCATCTCAAGTTCATGCTTCTTGCCGCCCGCGGGCGTGGGCAGCGCGTTCAGACGACTGTACAGGTCGAGGAGGACCTCCGTCGACGACTGACCGGCACCGATGACCGCAATACGCAGCGGCTCCGAAGACTGCGGGACCGAGGCGAAGAAATTGTCGACGGCGGCAAGGTAGTGGGCGCTGTGGATTACGCGGGGGTGAGGCGCAATAACGGACAGGGCCGGCGGGAGCTTGGGAGTGCCGCCGGGGGAGAGGATAATATTTTCTGCAGCAGGGTTTAGCGGGTGCGATCATCGATCGATCATGAGAGACGCACTCGATCGCCTGGAGAACTCCTCTCCAGTTTGAACGTTGCGGCTGCGGACCTGCACGGTGCCGTCATCGAGGCGGGTGACGGCGACGACCTCCTCGCCATAGCGGACCTGGATGCCGCGCTTCTGGACATAGTCGGCGGCCCAGGTCAGGTAGTCGGCGTACTCCTTGCGTGTCGGGGTGAAGCTGCCGCGGTTAATGAAGTTGAGGAGGCGGTCCTGCGAGTGGAGATATGCAAGGAAGGTGATCGGGGATTGGGGGGAGCGCAGGGTGGCAAGGTCCTTGAGGAAGCTGTCGGAGGCGAGCAAGGTTCAGCGCTGAGTGGGGGGAACACATGTCTATCAGACAGCGGTTCACACACCTGATCTGCATTCGTGAGTTGGGGAGGAGCATGCCGGGGTGCCATCGGAACTCGGGCTGCTTCTCGATGAAGAGGGCCTGCTGGAGCGGCGCATGGCTCTGGTCACCGGTGTGGGGGGTGCACAGGGAGCACGCCAGGATATTTTTGTGAGTACGCGATAGGGAGATACAGGGAGAGCGCGCCTACGGAGCTGGTCTCGGACAGAGCCCACTTGTCCACGATGGCGCCCGCAATGGCGACGTTGGCGGGGCCGAAGCCGAGGCCAATAACGTCGTAGAGGGGCGCGGAGTCAGTACTGGACTGGGAGGACATTGCGGAGGAACTGGAGCGAGCACACGAGAATAGGTGGGTGAGATGCGCTGAGGCAAGCAAGTCCGCTCGACGGGTACCTCGGGGGCTATGGTGGCGGCCAAACTTTATAAGGAGCGGTCAGGGAAAGTGACGGAGTGGGATGTGTCATTTCCACGGTGGATTTGATCATTTTGGACGTGCCGTCGCGCGTTGCTCGTGCGCTGGCCAGTGCCTAGGGTCGCGTAGACCGGGGAGGGGACGAGCGGCGGTGGATGGATGCCGGGCGGAAAACAGAGACGGAGAAACAGAAGAGATGACGGGTGCCCAGCCTGCGCAGAGCACGCGGCGCACAAAGAATGAGCCGAGGGCTTGGAGGGCGTTCTGGGGGCGAGGGCCTCGTCGGCGAAGCCGCTGTCCGTCCCAGACATCGCTCAACGGCGGGCAGCCCAGTGGCAGAGACGATCAGAATGGGTCGCCATGTGCAATCTGATAAGATCAAGGGCCCGGCCAATCTAATCATCAGCCGCGCCCCGCCCCCATATTATCAGATAAGATGCGATCAGTCGCATCCTCCTCCGCCCAAGCCGGTGCGCACACTGACCCCGTCCGTCTGCGCTGCCCTCCATCCCGCTCCCGATCCGCATGGCCTCCGATGTTCCTGGTCGTCGCGGGCACACCATCGAGCCTGGTGCTCGTACACCGCTTATTCACTCCCCTCCTCCTTGGCACGATCCATCTTGTCCGTCGGCCCCGACAACCTTTCGCCCAGAAGGTACCCGGGCCTCCTCCCCAGAATCACAAGAAAACGGCATAGCCTACGCTCCAGAACACCATCTCACCACCTGCGCTGTCCCCCCGCGTGCTCCCTGAACGACCCCACCCCCGAGTCTGCCCTCGAACGCGACGGAGAGCCTAAGGCTGTCCGTGGTGAGTGTAAAGTTAGCCCCATACATACTCTCACGTCCAGGCGGCCCGGCTCTGCATCCGCCCCGCACCCCACCAGAGCCCCTCCAATGTCTGCTGCGTCGCCCCCCACGGCGGGCTCGCCTCCCACCCCTACCGACCCTGGCGACTTTACCGGCTACGAGCACATCCTCGCAGGCTATAGGCACCAGGACTTCCCAGATCTCTCGTCGCGGCGCTTCGCTCCTGATACCCTTCAATCAGCCTCCCAAGCCCTCCCACTGGACGCCAGCCTAAATGCGGCCCAAACACTCGCAACAATAACCGTCGCGGTCGGACGCGTCCTTGGTGCGTACTGTGGCTGCACAGATGTCCTTCTCGCTATCGCAGACAACGAAGGCAATAAATTGCGTCCGGTACGAGTAACTTGGGCTGAGGAGCAAACTTGGGCGAGCGCTGTAGGTGGAGTAGCGCAGGCCCTCACAGACCCCAACTGGCCCCGTTTCGCTCCTGCATCTCTCCGAAGTGCCCTAGATCTCACTCAGAAGCAATCCCCGTGTCTGGCTTTACTTGGCGCGCGCCCGTCCTCCTCTCGGCTTGCAGACGGATTCCCGTTAGTGGTGGAGGTCGACCGGGACAACGCGGCAGTGTCTGTGAGGGCCTCAGAGCGCTCCTGCCACCCCTCTCAATCGCAGTTGCTCCTCTCCCAAGTCGTCGCGTTGGTCGCGCACGCGCAAGGGAACCCGGGATCGCCTCTTTCTGTGATTCCCTCCTTACCCTCAGAACTACTATCTTCGTACGACAAGCACTCGTTTGAAGAGTGCAGCACAATATATGCGCCCGTACCCCCCGTCAAGCTCGCGACGGATCATCTGTCTTTGCGTGCAGCTCAACAACCCGAGGGAGTCGCTGTTCGCTGGTTTGCGGACTTGTCCACCGACTTTCCCCCCAGCTCCTACGTCCCAGAGACCATAACATATGGTGAGCTTGACCGAAAGGCCAATCAGCTCGCCCGTTGGCTACGGCAAGCGGGAGTGGAGAGGGGAAATTCCGTGGCTGTCTGTATGAAGCGGGATGTGTGGTTCCACATCTCATTCGTTGGTATACTAAGAGCGGGTGGTTGTTACGTGCCGGTAAGTGATGGCACTGCACAGGTTTCATCCTTAATGGCTGATGTCCACAAGATCGACGCCGAACTTCCCGTCGAGAGGCAACAATTTATCGCGAAGGACTCTGGCGCACGTTTCATCTTATCTACTTCGGATATGGGTTGCTTCAGATCTCTTGGCGAGACCGCCATTGACATCAAAGACCCCTCGGTGCGGAGTGCAATTGAGGAACAGAGCGTGGATGAAATTGCCATTCCTGGACCTGACGACCTTTCCTACATTTTGTATACTTCCGGTAGGTCTCTAGGTAGCTTTAACGCGAGCCATGGCACTCAATAGGCCCCAGGCACCACGGGAACGCCGAAGGGATGCATTCTGACGCACCGTGGACTCACCGAGGCGACCTGGGCACTGAGCGGCATCTGCGCTGCTGTGAAAATCGAGAAGCCTAGCGAGGGAAATTATCTCTCGATTGCGTGTACGTATTGTAGCTCGGGATTTTTCAGCTGTTTAGGGTTCTGACGTGCACCCACAGCGGTCGCTTTCGACGTCCACCTCGCCGAAATCTTGGTCGCCCTGGCGCTCGGTATCCCCATCCTATCCGCCCCGCGTGCCTTGCTTCTCGAAGACCTCCCGTACTACGTCAAAAATCTCCGTATCTCGCATGTCGGCATCGTCCCTAGTCTTATTGAGGCCACTATGGGGGCGGTGCAGGAAGACGAAGACTCGGGCCACGCAACGAGTCTCCGGTATATTGCAAGCGGCGGAGAGAAGATGAGCGATGCTGTAGGTGCCGCCCTTCTCCCGCGAAAGCAGAGAACCTTACGCATACCCTACAGATCCTGGACAAGTGGGCTTCGCATCCGAAGGTTCGGCTGGCGAATTTCTACGGGTGAGCCCTTTAGGCAAAGTGTACCTCACTACCGCTAACATCAAAACGGCAGCCCAAGCGAGGTCACAATTGGTTGCGCGGCACGCCTAATGGACAAGGACACGCCGAGAGCCAACATTGGCCATACCTTCGCGAACGTCGCGGCCTACGTCGTCGACGAGAACATGAACGTTCTCCTCCGTGGTGGCACCGGTGAACTCGTCGTAGAGGGCCCCCTCGTCGGACGCGGCTACGTTGGCCGACCCGACCTCACGCAGAAGGTATTTCTTAAGTTCCCCGAGGACGGGACCGAGCGCTGGGCCTACCGCACCGGCGACCTCGTCCGCATGATGCCGGACGCTACGCTCGAGATCATCGGCCGGATCGACACGCAGATCAAGCTGCGCGGCGTGCGCATCGAGTCCGAGGGCATCTCCAACATTCTCCGTACCGCTGCGGTCCCGAAGTTGGCGCTCGACGTCATGACCATCCTCGCGAAGCACCCCGCGATCGGCATCGACCAGCTGGTCTCGTTCGTCGCGTGGGACGCGTCCGTCCCCGTAGGTAAACGGAAGGGGGGTACTCCTGCCCTCTCTACGCCACCGGAAGGACTCCTGCATCAGTTGAGGAGCGCGTGCGACAGAGAGCTTGCCAGCTATATGCGCCCCAGCCACATCATTCCCCTCAGCTTCGTCCCCTTGAGCTCGAACGGGAAAGCCGACGCCAAGGTCCTCGCCGCATTTTTCCTCGGCCTGGACCTGGAGACGCTCACACGGCTCATGGCGGGTGGTCGCTCGTCGCGCAAGGCCGAGCGCGAGGAGAGTAGGGAACCCTCGGAGACCGAGCGTAAGGTGCTCGACGCGATGAAGCCGCACGTCAAGATGTCCGTTGACCGGCTCGGTCCGCACACGAACATCTTCGAGTGCGGCATGGACTCCCTGGCTGTCGCGCGGCTTGCGGCCGACTTGAGGAGGGTGTCTGGCTTCTCGATCGCCCCTGCGCAGATCATGCAACATCCTGCCGTGACCGAGATTGCGGGGCTTTTGGAGCGCAGTACAGCCGTACCTGCGGAGAAGGGCTCGTCACTCCTCGACACGTTCTCTAGCGCGGTTAGAGATGAGGTAGAGGGCGCATATCCTAAGGACTCCGTAGAGTCTCTGCTTCCGCCGTTCCCGGTGCAGGAGGGTGTTCTCTACCGCTCGGCGAACTCGCCATCCATGTATGTCCAGCATGTGGTTATGCGTTTGGCCCCGGAGAC
Organism: Trametes hirsuta; assembly: GCA_001302255.2. Taxonomy (NCBI): domain Eukaryota; kingdom Fungi; phylum Basidiomycota; class Agaricomycetes; order Polyporales; family Polyporaceae; genus Trametes; species Trametes hirsuta. The sequence continues at coordinate 2,077,868 of CP019376.1, forward strand.
GTCAGTCTCGGGCTTGCGCGACGCTTGGAAGGGAGTCGTTGGTGAGCATGAGATGCTACGGTAGGTTTCCGACACACACAGAGTGGAATGATGCTAACGGTATTTACCTGCTCAGCACCGTGTTCCACTTTGGGAGCAGCCTTGTTCAAGTGGTCCTTCGAGCGGATGCCGTCGACGCGCATGTCTCTGAGAAGGTGATCGAGGACGATGACGAGAGCGACTTCCAGCGCTATTTCACCAGCCATGAGGCATCGCCCATTGCACGCGAGCTGAACCTCGCGATTTCGACGATCCCGCCAGTCCGTCTCTCCTTCTTCGTATCCCCAGCCTCGAACACGACCTACGTGGTCGTCTCCATCCACCACGCGCTGTACGATGGTATCTCCCTCCCAGTCTTGCTCCGGGATCTTGAGCGCGCCTACACGAACCGGCAGCAGCTTCCTTATGCGCCTCTGCGTGCCGTTCTCGAGCCCATTGCGTCCATCGACCAGAATTCCGCTCGCGAATTCTGGACGGGTTACCTCAGCGATTACCCGTGGGCGCGCCTGCTGAACAAGACAGCTTCCTCGAACCAAGCCGACATCACGTCGTTCACCTTCAGGCGGCCGTTGTCTGAACTGCAGGCTAAGGCGGCGTCTCAGCACGTCACGCTTCAAGCGCTTCTAATGTGCGCGTATGGTTACCTCCTCGGACAACGACTCTACGGTCATGATGACGTCATGTTCGGGGTACGCTAACTCTTCTCGTGCATGGCGGCAATGTGACTGAATTTTAGTAGGTTATCCGCGCCGGGCGTTCGTTGCCTGTGAGCGACATCGACACCACGATCTGCCCCATGATCACCGTGCTCCCAGCCCGTGTGCGCTACAACAAGTCAGAACGTGTCCTGCAAGCAGTCCAGCAGGATATCGCGCGTGTGGGCGAGTTCGAGCACATCCCGCTCAGCCGCATCCAGAAATGGATCCCAGAAAGTGGGGGATCTCTCTTCGACACGCTGTTCTCGGTGTCTTTCAAGGAACGCGACGACACCACACTCTGGAGCCTGGTCGAGAGTCAGAACCCCGAGCCAGATGTAAGCCTCTCTCAGCCCAACATATCACATACACTTCCTGATTGGTCCCCCCTTAGTATATCCTAGCTGTCGAAGTCGTCCTTGACCCAGAACAAGATCAGGCTATCGCGCACGCTGCCTTCACTTCGGCAGATGTTTCTTCGCAGCTTGTCAACGGTATCCTTCGGCATCTCGAGGAGACGGCTGTGCGCATGGCGGACAGCAATGATTGGGGCCTCCCAATCTCGGACAAGGATGGCTTCCACGCTCCCGCTCGAGCATTGGCTACGGAACCGCAGGGTAAAGGCGACGATGACTTTGCTTTGGATGTAGAGGTCGACGAGAAGATTGTGTCTGCGATCCGCGAGACCGCCGCTCAGTTTTTGCGTATCGACGTGAGCCTGATCTCAGAGGAGACTTCTTTACTTTCCCTGGGCTTGGACTCGATCAAGTCCGTGGGATTGAGCCGGAAATTCACGACGGAAGGACTCCCGCTGACGTCCGCGGACATCATGAGGTTGTCGACATCTCGTCGACTGGCAGCATACATTCAGCACAACAAGAGCTCGTCGGGGGATAAGGAGGACCGGGTGTTATCACTGTTTAAAGAAGAGTGCGACAAGCTCGTGTCCACCGTGGATGTGGCTACCGTCAAAATCTCGCCGGAGGATGACGTCAGTGTCTTCCCGACTACGACCTTGCAGGCCGGGATGCTGTCGCAAGTACGTCCGGATGCTCGTCTTGCAAGTGCAAATATTCACATTGTTTATAGACTGTCAGCTCCAATGGTCGTCTTTACGTGCACCTCTTCCCTCTGCGCCTGAGCAAGGACATTGATATCGGCCGTCTGCGAGGGGCGTGGAAGAAGGCTACTGCTTCCTTTGATATCCTACGCACATCCTTCCACTTCGCCTCCTCTCTCGGTGTTTGGGCTCAGGCCGTGCATTCAACTTCCCCTCTCCGTTGGACAGAGGCTTCCCACGATGTAGGGACCAGCCTTGTGGAAGCGCTCAATCCTTTCTTGGAGGTCGCTGACGAGGGCGAGTACTTCCGAGAACCGCCGGTGTTCCTCAACCATTTGAAGGCGAGCAAGCCCGACGACCCCGATTATCTTGTGCTCGTACTGCACCATGCGTTGTACGACGGTCTGTCCATTGCGAAGCTCCTGAGTGCCGTCGAGGAGCTATATCATGGCGTTGATATCCCCACATCCGCGCGCTATCATGAACTGTTGCCGCAGCTTGTGTGGCAGGAACGGAATGGCACCGATTTCTGGGTGCGGCGTTTGCAAGGCCTCCATCATTCACCGATCCCCAAGATACCCTCTGCTACCGATCCGGCAGTAGTTCATCAAATTTCACTACCCGTGAAGCTCGATGAGGAAGAGGTGCACCAGGCATGTCGCTCCGCAGAGGTTACGCCACAATGTCTAGGACAGGCGGCGTTCGCTAAGCTCCTTGCCACCATCACCCGCTCTCCGGACGTGGTTTTCGGACGCGTTGTTTCTGGACGCGATGTACCCGGCGCTGAGGAAGTCGTTGGGCCTATGCTGGTATGTTGAAGGACATCGTTCATGTATTGTGATCGCTCACTCTTGGGCAGAATACGGTACCATGCCGTGTCACTTTCGGGGATGCAATGGACAACAAGACGCTACTTAGGCGTATTCACGATGGCAACATCACCAGCATGGCATGGCAGCATGCCTCTCTGAGATCGATCCAGCGCCGGCTCGGGGTCAACAATCTTTGGGACAGCATCTTCGTCTTCCAGCCGAAGCAGGAGTCTCTCGAGGGGTCCGAGTCGGACCATTTGTGGACGTTCGATATCGGCGACGCCGAAGACATTAGCATTCATGTGAGTGCTCATTGGCTCATCATGATGATAGTTCCTAATATTTTTGCAGTACCCTCTCAATATCGAGCTTCATGAGGGCGAGAACGGGTTCATAGTGCAAGCAGCATGCGCGGCGGATGTTGCTGATGCTCAAGGGTTATCGATTTTGGTTGAGCACTATGCAGTCCTACTCTCCGATATGGTCCGCCGTCCGGATGAACAATGGGACTTTGGCCTTCCAGAGGTTCCGATCACATCTAACGTCAAGCGCGAGAAGGCTTCGGAGGCGGATGGTGACCAAGATGTCCAGGAGTGGGACAGTCGTTTCGACGCATTCCGCGACATGCTCTCCATCGTCACGAAGGTTCCGGCCGCGAACATAAGCGCAGGAACACCTCTCGCGACGCTTGGTGTAGACTCTATCACCGCCGTACAGCTCGTCGCCAGGGCAAGGCGTATCGGGTTCCGTTTGGCGTCATCGGATGTGGTACAAAGCCGAACGGTTGGTATCCTCCTTCAGAAACTGAAGGATGTCAAGGTTCCGACGGCGAACGGCGTCGATCAGTCCGTCGTGGTCGACATCCCTCGCGACCGGTGGACTACTCTCCTCACCCGACACGATCCTTCCTCTGTCGATCTCGTGGAGCGGATTACCCTCGCGGCGCCTGGTATGGAGTGGATGATCGGCATGTGGCAACGCAGCGAAGGGTCTCGCTTCCAGCATGTCTTCGGATATCGGCTTCCCGCGAATGTTGACTCTGGCAAGCTTCAGAAAGCGTGGGATACGCTACTCTCTCGGCATGCCGTCCTCCGTTCAACGTTCGCCTACGACCATGAAGCAGCCGCACCCCGTATCGTCGTGTTTAAGACCGAGGCACTGGCTTCCAGCTGGCACCTGGAAAAATTGGACGCGGTGTCCGGTGACCAGGACGCGGTCGCACAGCGTATGAAGCAGCTTGTGTCTGGCCCGCCCCCCATTTTGCGCCCTATCACAAGAGCAGTGCTACTGCAGTCATCGAAGGCGTCGTATCTCCTCATACACCTCCACCACTTCCAGTACGACGCGTGGAGCTTACAACTCCTAGCTGATGACTTGGAGCGCCTTTACTTGGGACAAGCCCCTAGCAGTTCGGACGACCTCGACGGATTCCTTCGGTTTACTGTCCCAACCCCTCAGGATGAAGAGGAGCAGAAGAAGTATTGGGGCCATGTCTTTACGGCCCCACGAGACATCACGCTGTTCCCCGCCCTTGCCGACGTGCGCCTCGGAACCAAGCGAGACGTCTACACGGACCATGTCGCCATCTGCGGGGCTGCGAAACTAGAGAATCGTGCCCGAGAGCTTGCCGTCTCCTTGCAAAGTGTGTTCTTGGCCTCGTGGGCGCAAGTGCAAAGTAAACACACGGGATCGGACTCCGCAACGTTCTCGCTTTGGCATTCTGGCAGGACTGGCGAACTCAAAGACGTCGAGCGGCTTGCTGTCCCCTGTATCAACGTGCTCCCTTACCGAGTGTCCGACGCGCGGAACGGCAGCACGCTGGAGCTGGCGCGGCGTATCCAGCAGGATCTGCAGGCTCGTTCCGCCATCGTTGAGCAGAGTCGGTTGGCCAAAGTGCACGAATGGGCGGGCGCCATTGAACAGCCTCTGTCCAATGTGTTCGTCAACATCATCAAGGTCGCGCCGGAAATCGAAAAGAACGAGGGAGCGCTCTTAGAGCCTATAGAGGTAGACGTATCGCGTTAGAACTCAAGACTACGAGCTGACCCTTGGTTGCAAGGTGCCCTACTGCATACCCGAGGTTCCTTCGGAGGCAGTGGCTGGAGTCGACAGGATGCAAGTCACAGAGCTAGTACAAGTGAGTAGCTCATTTCCACTGAAGTGTCCTTGGCTCATCTGTGGGTGTTTCGCAGGACGATGTTATGATCGATATTGTAGTTATAGAGAAGACGGATAGCGTAGTAATGTCGGTCGAGCATGCGACGACGGTACTGAACTCCGACACTGCCAAGATGTTGGTCGTGGAATGGGGAACCCTTGTAAGGGCGAGCCTTGCTTGACATGGTCCAAGAAGAAATCATATTGTACAGTAGTGTGCCTCGCTGAGACATCCTGTAGCCATACCCCAGTTAGAATCACATCTATCTTCCCATCCTAGCCACTTCCAGACATTCTTGCTCCAGAGCGTTCACCCAGATCACCTCCACGCCCGCATCCTTGAGCTTCCGTGCTCCTTCACAATGAACAAAGTCGTCGGGCTCTCCTACTCCGATGAAACAGCGTTTTATTCTCGCCGCGATAACAGCATCAGCGCAAGGTGCCAGACCCGACGTGCGAACAGAACATGGTTCCATAGTAGTGTAGATGTCGGCATGCGCGAGGATGACATTGATGTCTACAGGCCGAGGGGCGCCGGGGAAAAGTGTGTCCAACTGGTCCTGGGGCAACTGACGAGCTTTGGACAACGCATTGGCTTCCGCGTGAGTGTTGCCGGGTAGTTCGCGAGAGTAGCCACGGGAAAGAATCATCGGTGATGATGTGGGCGGGTAGGTCACGGTCAAGACGCATCCGACACAGAACGCGGTGGGTGTTGGAATGCATTTTCGTGCTTCATCGATAGCGAGTTTAAGGTAGTCCATGACTTACTAACGGCGAAGATGGGAGATGACCACTAGACGAGATTGTAGCCGTCCGTCGACGTTGTGGTCTTGGATGTAGCGCCAGTGGAGTGTTTAGATTGAAGGCTACATTGTATTTATATCACGTAATTTGACCTCGTTTAACGCAAAGTCAATGATATCACTGTATGCTATCCGCAGACGGCATTAAATATTGGTATGTAGTCAGTCGTATGGTCGCCCGATCGAATCTCAAATTTCTAAGCGCGTGTAGGATAGGAATGGCTACAGTTCGACCTTGACCCTCAGCGGTCCTGGACTGCTTGCCTTGTTCCACCATGTCCTCCCCAGTCGACGGTCACCACCCCGCGCACCGTGAAGACGAAGACGACCCCATGCAGGGGAGCGGGCAGGAAGAGGAGGAGGGCGATGAGGTAGCTCCCGCCGGTGCCTCTGACGACAGCTCGGAAGAACCGGAGGAGGATGCGGAGGAGGAACGCAGAATAAGGGAGGGCTTCATCGTGGATGAGGATGAGGACGAAGAAGAGGAAGAGGAGGAAGAGGAGAAGAAGAGGAGGAAGAAGCGTCGTAAGAGGCATCACCACAGACACCGTGCGTACTATCCCGCGAGTGCGCCACTTCTACTAAGCCAACCCTTTTACTAGGCGACGAAGAGGAGGACGCACTTGATGAAGACGACCTCGAGCTCCTGGAGGAGAATACAGGGTCTGCGTTCCCACGTCGACGCATCACGCGCATACGCCCAGGACGCGAGGACTCGCCTCCTGCTCCATCTTCGTCTAAAGCACGAGCCGTTGTTGAGTCCTCAGATGAGGACGACCTTGACAACGATGACTTTCCGCGTATTCAAGATATCCACAACATCTGGGACGACGAGAGAGCCGCTGCCGGGCGAGACGATGATGATGTCGACATGGACGACTTCATCGAATATGAAGATGAGGACGAGGCTGGCGGTGCCATGGACGAGGCTGAGCGTGAAGAACGCAGAAGAGAGAGGCGAAGGCTAGAGAAAGCAAGACGAAGAGCCTTCGGTTCACGTCCTGAACTGGCCGGGATTGACCAAAGGTGAGTCTCACACGAGTTTAGACCCAAATGAGTACCAATAGGTTCGCAGTGCTTGGGAGGAGATCCATGAGGTGTTCGGGGACGGCCATGACTATGACTCTGCTCTTGGCGATGATGAAGACGCCGTGTTTGAGGAGGAGCGAGCCAAACCTGAGATGAAATACCAGGACGTACGCCCGCCGCGTTTATCAGTGCCGATACGAAGTTGCTAACAGTGCGCCTAGGTTTTCGAGCCTTCAGAGATACGTGCCAGACTACTCACGGAGGATGACGATCTTATTCGGGCTCAAGACATCCCAGAACGTATGCAGCTTGCGACCTCATCGTTATCCCCATCCGCTACTCTCTCATTGTACAAGTCACTGACCGAAGACGACCTCGACGACGCTGCCTCCTGGGTTATCACTCGTTTATCCAGCCGCAAGGAACGTGACTTTTTTCGCGGTGACGGTCTATACCATCACTTGCTGTCGGACCTTGTGCAGGCTATCACATGCGCGCTTCGGTACCTCTTCGTCTCAGAGTTCGAGGTGCCCTACATATGGACGCACAAACGAGACTATATCTCTTTCTTCGACCCCAACAATCCCCGCGCCCCAGTTGAACTGCTTTCCCTCGATGACTTGTGGAGGCTGTATGCTGTCGGCCAGAAGTATCGATCTCTGTTGGAGCGCCGCGGTGCTTTGGATGCCCTCTACACTCGTCTAGGCGTGCACGACGACTACTTTGAGAACGAAATTCGGAAGAAGGTTGAGACTGCGGAAATGGCCTCTGACGCTACAGAGTGGCTCACGATGAAGTACCGCGAGGAGAAGAAGAATAGGTTCGACATACACTTCCATGACGACGAGGACCAAGCCGAAGTCCGCAAGCCCAAAATGCCCAGCCGAGTTTCTGCCTACGAGCTGGCGAAGAAAACCATCGTCTCCAAACTCGCGGAGGTACGTCCCTTGAACTTCATACTTTTCCACAAGCTGAGTAACCTGGTGGTAGGGCTTTGGCATCAAGCCTCAGGAAGTGGTACAAAACTTTATGTCGGATCACAACACCCACTTTGTTGAAGAACAGGAATTGAGTCCCTTGGCTTATGCGGAGCAATTTGTCGACCCCGATCCGACCCGTGCGCGACCGGCGGAAGAGCTTCTCGCTAGGGCCAGAATGATCATCGCCACGGAGCTCGGAAAGGATCCTCTTCTACGTCAGGAGATGAGGAATCTGTTCAAGTCCAACGCTTTGATATCGGTCCTTCCCACTGAACGAGGTATTGCCAAGATAGATGAACACCATCCTTACTTCGTAAGTGGATTCATCGTTAGAATTGATCAATCATTCAATGTTCCTGCAGAACTTCAAGTACTTGCGGGAGAAGAGCGCTAGCGAAATGCTACAGTCACCGCAATTCTTGAACATCCTTGCCGCCGAGTCTGACCATCTTGTCACGGTTTCGGTCACACTTCGTCCGGAGGCGAAAGCTAGCTTTGAGCGAAAGCTTAACGACGCCTTCGCTTCTGATAACTTCAGTGACACTGCGCGCGCTTGGAACGAGGAGCGCTCAAGGGTTGTGCAGGAGACCCTAGAGCAACATCTCCTCCCCGTCGGCACCAAATGGACTCGGGAGTGGATCAAAGAGGAAGCAGAGGATTATCTGTCCAAGCAATGTGCTCAGACCTTCCGTGAGGTAAGTAAAATTTTGTCGTAGAACTGACATGCCCTGATTATCGTACACGCAGCGGATCGATGTCGCTCCTTACACTCCCCCTGCGCTAAAGCGCGGAGAGGTGCCCTCCGTTCTCGCCATGTCGTGGGGTAAGGGTGATCCTCATAAGGATTCAATCGCAATCATCTTCCTTGACGAGGCCGGCCGGTTGCGAGAACACACGAAACTGAACAACCTAGTTGATATGGAAAACCAAGACGAGTTCCTCGATATCATCAAGCGCCGACGACCTGACGTCATAGCCATCTCGGGCTTCAGTATCACCACCTCGAAACTGTCGCGCCGAATTAAAGAGCTGCTCGATGGCGCTAAGAACAGTGGGGATCGTTCCGACGAATTGCCCAACATTCCGGTGATCTATGTTCACGACGAAGTCGCGCGAATTTACCAGCACAGCCAACGGGCCAACGAGGAATTCAGTGCGCTAACCCCTATTGGAAAGTACTGCATCGGTCTTGCGCGATACGTCCAAAGCCCGCTCAACGAGTACGCTGCTCTGGGCTCCGATATCACGGCCATTACCTTTGATGAAGAATTTCAGCAACTGGTACGTACAACATCATCAATCAATCCCCTGCTTTACCGATACATTGACTGCCCCACAGATATCAAAGGACAAGTTACTCACCGCTCTGGAGCGCGTGCTAGTGGACATCGTCAACAAGGTTGGCGTCGATATCAATCGCGCCGTTACGGATTCCTACTACCAGCATCTACTGCGATATGTTTGTGGTCTCGGCCCTCGGAAGGCGCAAGTGCTCGTCAAGAAGATTGCGTCCATGGTATGTGGTATCCGTCGAGAGGCCAACGTTTAACGGAACTAACGACGTTGATGCGATACCTCAGGGCGGTAACCTCGTCAACCGGGATCAGTTTATCAAGAATGGTCTCCTGACCACGAAGATCTTCTTGAATGCCGCTGGTTTCCTGCGCATCATTCAAGACTCGGAACCAAAACCGTCGAAGAACCGTCACGGAGAAGATATTGATGTCCCTGACCCGCTCGACAACACCCGTGTTCACCCAGAGGACTATGAGCTAGCTCGGAAGATGGCTACGGACGCTCTTGAACTCGATGAGGAAGATATTCATGACGAGCATCCCTCGCACGTGGTTTCTGTGATTATGCAGGACGACGACAACGAGAAGAAGCTCGACGACCTCAACTTGGACGACTTCGCTGTTAACATGTACCAAGCGAATAACGACAAGAAGCGCCATACCCTGAATGTCATCCGCGGGGAGTTAGTCGATCCCTTCGGGGAGCGGCGTGCGGACTTCATCCTCCCGACAGACTGGGATGTTCTGACCATGCTCACGGGCGAGACTCGACGCACGCTTCGCCTTGGTCTTATCGTCTCGGTGCAGGCTGTCCGCGTCAAAGAAAACTCTGTCATCGTGCGCCTTGATTCCGGTATCGAGGGCATGATCAACAGGCGGTACCTCACGGACCAGGGCTTGCCTCCACCACAGGTGGTGAAGCAGGGACAGACCATTTCTGGAGTCATCATCGACGTCAAGCTCGACCTACCTGGCGACCAGTTTAGCATTGAGTTATCTTCGCGCGAATCGGATGTCAGCGCTGGTGACAGCCAGTTCCGTCGCGTCAAGCACGATGACGCATGGGACCATACGCAGCATGATCGCGACAACGAGATGCTACAGCGGAAGAAGCGGGCCGAAGTGGACAGGACACGGCGGGTCATCAAGCATCCTAACTTCCACAACTTCAATTCGCAGCAAGCCGAAGTGTACTTGGAGAAGCAGCAGCGGGGCGACGTGGTTATTCGTCCCTCTTCTAAGGGCGCCACCCACCTTGCGGTTACGTGGAAGGTCGACGATAAGTTGTGTCAGCACATCGGTATGCCGCTATTTCTATCACGATAACCTTGCCCTAACCAACATTCACAGATGTTGTCGAAATCAATGTCGACCCTACCGGTCAGACTGCGGGCTCCAAGTTTGTCGTGGACGGAACGCATCAGTTCTCTGATCTGGACGAATTGATTGTCAACCACGTCCAAGCTATGGCAAGGAAGGTCGAAGAGCTGATGGTACATGAGAAGTTCAAGCCGGGGTCAGAAGATGACCTCCGTAAGCATATTCGCTATCAGCCATAGAGACGGTTCGACTGACGTTCACGTAGATCTGTTCCTGCGGAACTTTGTCGCCGCTAACCCAGCGAAGAGTGCTTACGGTTTTACCCTCAACCGAAAGCGGCCGGGCCACTTCAACCTTTGTTATCTTGCGAACAAGAACTCGACGGTGCAGACATGGGTACGTCATTGAGTATACATTGTACGATCCAACGCTGAGAAGCTTTTGTTAGCCCGTTCGAGTGACTCCCGAGGCCTACTACCTCTTCGACACCCCGGCTGCGGGCGTGCCGGAACTATGTGATGCCTTCAAAGTCCGGTACGCTATTCTTTGTTCTACATATCTCCATTTGATCTTCATATTATACCAGCCAAAAGTCCATGTCGCTTGGTGGTGGTCTCGGAGCACCGGGTGGCGGCAAGACGCCCTACAGCAGTCGTACCCCAGGGCGAACACCCGCTCCTGGGCATACGACTCCAGGCCATATGTCTGTGCGTCAGGTTGGCCGCACGCCCAATCCTTACGGCGGCGCGTCGACACATCCAAGCGCCCCCGCCCCCGGAGCGTTCGCCCCTCCAGGCTACGGTGGCGCGTCCCAGTACGGCGGCGCGCCGTCCGGGTTCCAAACGCCCAGCTATGGGCAGCCGCCGCCACCGAGCTTCGGCCAGCCTTCTGCGCCCCCCGGAGTGCACCCGTCGCGTGCAGCGATGATCCAAGGGAACAGCTGGCCGGGCGGGTTCTGAGTTGTAGGAATTTAGACGTACGTCTGCTCACTGGGACGATTCTCTTGTATTCGCTCTGCCTCCATGTCTCTTATACGTTATCATCGTGCATGCTAGCCGGCTGTAATCCACTGTATTCTATTTGCACATGTATGGGAAAACCTGATGTGTTGTTGCTCGGATCTATGTGCCCAACAGAAATCGACCGAGAGTGATGTTCTTGCGTACGTACTGTGTTGTTTATTTGAGGATCTCATGGTTTTGTGTCAGGACGCGCCGCGACCGAGGAGCTTATTCATTTAGCATGGATTTGACGTCGATAAGCACGTTGCCTAGCTCGGACACAAGAATATGCTCCCGCTGGGAACGCACGAGGAAATCTTCATAGCATCGCCTTATACGGCCCACGATGAAGTCTAAAGGCGGCGTAAGGTCAGTCGACGTACGTGGCCAGAGGTCCTCGTTAACGATGCATGGTTTCGCTTCAGCAAGGGTCAAAGCATGTCGGACCATTTTCCAGAACATCAACCAGCTAGCAGGGGCAAATATGTGAGCCGCAACTCAGGAACAAAATGACAATGTGCGGACGCACTTCCATCCTGCATCCTTTTCCACAACGTCTTGCACAATCGCCGTCCATTCCTGATGCCATCCTTCAGGCTCTGCGCTACCTTGTGCCAGTAGCTCGCGCACATCCTCTAGTGCACGCTCGACTTCGAGGACCTTGTCGCACATCGAGTCGTATAGCGAAGGCAAATTCACGGCGTTGCACCAGTTGTGGTTGATTGAGATGCAGTCGGTGATATTCTCAACTTGGTGATACCACCCGCTCGGCCTGGCAGATTCGATAGTTATCAGCCGAGGTGTACAATCCCTGGAGCCTGCACAGCACGAAGACTTGCACAAATATTGTCTCCCCTGATCCCTGTTCTACCACAATAGGACGTGCCCGCTCGAATAAAGGATACAATTCCAGGTCGACATCACGTACGTCGAAGACGGTCTCCAAATGCTCCTCTCCGCCCTTGCGGAAGAGAAATGGCGTTTGATCTGGGGGAAAGAGCCACCATCGTTTGCGCCCCGCGACATTCGTGGACCAAGAGTACGACGTGTATACATCCCGATGCAGGGGTGTGAAAGTCTCCGCAGCTCCGACGTAGACAAAGCGAAAGTCGTCTTGCGTGTGCGCTGAATAGTAGGCGTTCATCCAATCATCGCGGAAAATGTCTGGGGTCGCATAAAAAGCCTCGCGTGACGCCATGCCGGTGATTTGATTCGTCGTCAGCCTCCGCGCAAGGTGCCAGTCTTTGACGTATAGCGCTCGGCCCTTTCCTTCTTTCCACAACGCGACGATGTCTTGGAAAAGCATCTGCTCCCGATGCTGATCACTGAACTCATGCGTTGAGCAGTCGGCGACGGTGACCTCCAGATCGCCGTATCCAGACTGGAGTGTGTCCCAATTTATAGAGCCGTCTTCACACTGCCAGTGTTTGTATGCGGGCCAGGACGCTATGAGAGATGGCCCGATGATGACTGGCTTGTTGGGTAGTAGAAAGTGGGCAAGAAATGTTTTGTAGGATGGCACCTCGTCAACGCGAGCGAGAGGTTCCCCCATGGAATGCCTTGACAGCTGCGTGATCAACTTCGGGGAAGTCGTGATGGGGCAAAATCTCTCACTACTGTGATCTCCAGGTGCGGATGGCGTTGAGTCGTTGAAGGCAATAGCTTCTGATCCTAACAGACGCAAACACCATAGACGCGTCGCGGCGAACTCGCGTGACGTCAGTACCGTGTGCGCCAAACTGGGCCTGTGGCTGTTGCCCAGACTGCCAGTGAAGGCGACTCGACCTAAACACGTTGCCGCAGCCATCATCCTCACAACAATATACCAGCACATTGCGCCGACGATTGGGACTCCACCGTAACTCCCCAGGCCTGCATATATCGCTCCCGTTATGGCCACCGACATCGAGTTGGACGACCTCTCAAAGCGCCGCAACGCAGGTCACCCCGACCATTCCGAGACCGAGGACCGTACAGACGGTCAAGAGCATCCTGTAGACGACGGGGTGATTGTTGCATGGTCATGGACATCTGCAGCACTGTAAGTCACAGACTATATGCTACACTAGTGCTTAACATCCTGCGCTAGCCTCCTCATCCTCGCCGTGCCCTTGATGATGTCTCCGAGGCTACTCCTCTTTCTGTCGGAGACGGGCACGGAACGAAGAGTTTCCCTCACACCCCTTGAGTCGTTTATCGCACTCCACACGGGTATTCTGCTCTTTTCTGTGGCGTTGGCCCTAATCTTCAACGTGAGAAGAGTCTTACGTTCGTACATCGGGACACAGAACACTAAACGTCACCAACCGTAGATTCCATCAGACCAAATGGACCTAACAGCACGCAGGGGCGCACCTGGACACCCTCTGCTGGAGCCTTTGTCGGGGGCTTGCCTGATGACGGCCTTCATTGCCTACAATACAGCCTCCGTGGGATCACTCAGTTTGCTGGTGTCATTTGGGTCCGGAGTAATTGGCCTCTATGGACTCTGGGCGGTCTGTACTATACTATTTCAGTTTTATCTGAACAGAGAGACTAACTAGAGTGCACGGACAGATTCTGTTCGCGGGCTCATCCCGCATCTCTCGAAAGACGGGGGCGGACAAACGAACCTCGCGATTCTTGTTCGGAAATAGGGCAGCAGCATCGGCTCAGAAGAAACTTTGGAAGAAGGAGCAAGAAGGGCGTTCCAAGAACTTGTAATGGCTGTCCGGATAACGCTTTAAATGCGGTACCTGCGTATGTACTACCAGTATGTATGCTTTCTGTAAGACCAAATTACGCCTCGCTACGTGTGCTGGGTCACCTGTCATTCGGCGATGTTGCTGCCTATCTCCACGTTACTGACCCCGCGTATTCGAGAGAGGGTCGAACCGCTCCAAAGAATGGCAATGTGGAACCCTGCGAGTAAAGCTCTGAAGACGGAAGTAGTCCTTGAGCGCTTGAGCGGCGGGAGACAAGCGCTTGCGAATATTGCGTCAGACCGACTCAGATGACCGGCCCGACCGACCGTGACGCGCTTCCCGCACCAACCCATATGGGCCATGGCCTGCTCGATACTGTCCCCGACCGCGAGCTGAGCGACCCGAACGTTCCTCTCCTCCTCCCATCATGCCCGAGAACGGCGAGACAGCGCCTCTCCTCGGCGAGGCTATCCCAAACCTCGCGCGCGACCCTGAGAATCGCGACCCCGCAGTCGAACGTGCTCGGCGCGCAGCGACCGTCCGCGCGATCACGTACGGTGTGCTCACGACTGTCTTTATCGTCGCGCTCGTGAGCCTTCTGTTCCTATGGGACAAGTTTACTGGGGAAGTCGGGAGGCTCCCCAAAGACCCCCACAAGGCCGCGTTGGTCGTGCTGCAGAACTCGCCCGTCATTGTGAGTATTCGTGTCCTACGGATTCACTAGAGGCATGCTAAAGTCGCGTCAGGATGGTCACATAGGTTCGCATATATGCGCGCGCGCTGGCGTAGGTATTAACGTGCTCTAGACCTTCCGATTCTGGCTCGCGCAAGGTACGGCAATAATGTGACTGCAATCGACTTGTCGAAGCCGTTCCCTGGGCACGTCGACATTCCCCGTCTGCGTGAGGGCAAAGTCGGTGGCTTCTTCTGGTCCGTATACGTCGACTGCCCTGGTGGTGATGAGGGGGAAGACTACTTAAATGCGACCTGGCGCGTGCGGTACGTTTTATCCCCGGTTCACGAACCAGTGGCAAACACTGAAAGGCATTATAGCGACACCCTAGAGCAGATTGACGTCGCGAAGCTCCTGATCAACCAGTACCCTGATGTGCGTACACTGCGGCTTCTCCGTGTGTCGTTCGCAGCTCACTTGCTGTTCCGCAGGCATTCAGCTTCGCCCTCAGTTCTAAAGATATCAAGACGTCCATTAGTCGCGGCAAAATCGCTAGTCTGCTTGGGGTGGAAGGGTGCGTCCTATACGCCCAAGTACTCACACTCGCCTGCCTCATCCTTCCTACACAGGGGACACCAGCTCGGCAACTCGATCCAGGTCCTCCGCCAGTACCACGAGCTCGGCGTGCGCTATGTCACGCTCACCCATACCTGCCACAACGCATTCGCGGACTCGTGCGGCTTCGCCCCTGGCATTGAACCGCGCTGGGGGGGACTCTCCAAATTCGGTCTCTCGCTTATTGACGAGATGAATCGCCTGGGCGTGCTGGTCGACCTCAGTCACACCTCGGACGACACAGCCAAGCAGGCGCTCAAGTACTCAAAGGCCCCTGTCATCTGGTCGCACTCGTCTGCGCGCGTAGTGCATGATGTCCCGCGTAACGTGCCGGATGACGTTCTCGAGCTCGTAGGTCTTGGCCCTAACAAGACGGATGCCGTGGTCATGGTATGCAACGGCCCAACATGAGCCCATAACATGCGTGGGCGGGATGCTTACCATGCTTCGTGTGCAGGTCAACTTTGCTCCCTTCTTCGTAGCAGCTCCTGGAAAAGCGGACATAAAGGCTGTCGCCGACCACGTCGAGCACATTGCCAAGATTGCTGGGAAGAAGCAGTATGTAGACCATCACTGCCTGGTACGCAACGATGTTACTGACAGTCGTTACTCAGCGTGGGTATCGGTAGTGACTACGACGGTATCCCCGCGGGTCCCACCGGCCTGGAGGACGTCTCGAAATATCCCGATCTGGTGCGGTGATCTCCGACAATGTCCGCGCTGACATGGTCACTTAAATTGTTCGCTTAACAGATCGCCGAGCTGTACGAGCGTGGGTGGAGTGCGTTCGACCTCGCTGGACTCACCGGCGGGAACCTGCTGCGCGTTTTCGAAGGTGCGGAACGTGTGTCGCGGGAGCTGCAGCATGCAGGCGTGCAGCCAGTCATCGCGAAGTACGAGAAGAGGACCGATCTCTAGGCCGGGGGTCCCTGACAGGACCCTCGTCCAGATCGGGTGCAACGTGAAGGGTTGATGTTAAGGATGAATCTACTACTATCTCTGGTGTGTCTGGCGTCTTTGTGTCGAGTTTCCCTGCATTGCCCGTGTATTACTGTTGTGCTTGGTATTAGCAAACACGTTCTACCCGAGGTCCCGCGTCGCATGCGCATGGCCTGGAATGTAGTTGAATTTCCTCAATTGAGGACATACACCCGTGACCATATCACATACCTACAGGTCAACGGAATTGTCGGTACGTTGTTGTTTTCACTGCGCGAACCGTTGTTTAAACAAACGACAGAAGGATCTATGCGGTGTTGTCTAATTGACAAGGCGTTAAGAGGCCTGTCGCGCTGCCGTGTTCTACGGCGATCGCCCTACCGACGAGCTTCGCGAAGGTCTCGCGGACCTTCCCCTCGTGTTTCGCTATGAAACGTTATGCGATGAAGGTCCCCAACAGTAGGTCGTATTGGGAAACCCGATTGGACACATGCCGCCCAGGGGTTGGATTTCTATGTAGGGATACCACAGCAAAACCGCAAGGCGGGAACGTAGAGCTATTAATCCATCATAACCGGAAGCTACCCCCACAAAGCATACTCTAACACGGCGGCCCTCCTCGTGCGGCGCGCTTCCAACCTACCCTGCCGGTCGTGGTTATAAACAGCCGCAGGATTTACCCACTAATGATCCTCTGCCTCGTACTCATGGGGAGACCTCTGCTAAAGATATGGTATTTGCTCTCTCAAGCTTGGGGCGCGAGCGCGCAAATGGACGACAACTCGCGCTCCCTCGCGGCGGCCCTCCAAAATATCAATGGGATGAGCTCCGTCCTCTCCCTCATCCCCGTACTCACCGGCAAAACACAGAACGTCAAGGCCATCGCGGCACGCGTATTCCCTTGCTCGCTCGCCATCGCCGGCCTTGGGGCGGGCCGCGTGCTCTCCAAGCTGCAAATCGGGCTTATGCTCCTCAGCGCGGACCTCTACCGCAACCTCGTCGGGGACCTCTCGTACTACCACCACGAGTACGTCAACACGTTCTCGCCTTCGCTCATCAACGTCCCTAGCGGCACCCCTGAGCGCCACACTACGAACACGATCGTGAATCACAACCTCACGGAAGACTACATGGTCGAGGCGTGGTTCCGGACCCAGAGCCTTCCAGCGACCGTCGAGCTGAGCCAGACGAATAACCGGCGAGTGTTCTGCGGCATTCTCGTGTACCTCCTGCTCTACGCTTTCGAGACGTTCCTCTCCGTGCAAAACGCGGCAACCGGGACGGCCATCGCCCTCATCGCCCTCCAGACGATCAGTGGCGCTTGCTGGCTCGGGGCTATATGCATCCTGCAGGCCGCGCGGGGGCAAGGGAAACAGTACATTCATCTCAATCGCTTGGGCACATCGGAGTACAGATGCTATCAGCTCTCTCTCACTGGGCAGCATGTCCGCAGTGTGGTGCTGAGCACCCAGCTAAGCAACATCCGCGAGTACAACCTCTTCGATTCGAAGTACGAGAGCAAGAGGCTGCGGATGGTGGGCGGCGCGATGGTCGCGAGCGGCACGATCGACATCTTCGCGACGGTCCTCGTGGTCGGTTTGAACGAATGGGCATACGGGTGGCTTGCGCTGGAGGTGGTCCTCGTCGCGGTGAAGGTGTTCTTCAGCCTCGAGCCTATACGGAGGGTCCCCGTCGTCGAGGTGCAGGCCATACCAGGTAGCGGCTTCAGCAACCCGAGTCCATCTGGCATTCAGAGAAGTTTATCGAGTACTCGTCTACCTATCACGGTTAACTCGGATCCGGCTTTCTCATTCTTGGAGGTCTGTGTAGCACACAACGTTGTTATGGATGTGCAGACATCGAGGAAATGGCGTTCTCGAACTCCTGGGTTATATATCGGACAACCTTACCACCTTGTCGATGACGCGACAGCCCCCCAAGTTCCAGATAGGAGACCTACAGACGGAACGCCAGTATCTCATTCCAAGGAACCACCGCGTCCCTCGCCTTCGCTCTCGATCGAAGAAAGTATTCCGGAGAAAGAGAGTCCGTCACCAACATCTGATACTGCCACCCCACTTACTGCTCATCCATTGCCATTGATAGCAATCCAGTCTCCGTCTCCCTCGGTGGAGGAGCCATCGCCGTCCGATGCTCTGGTTGCAGCCTCATCCCTAACAACAGCTTCGCTTGCTCCTGGCGTAACCAGAACCGCTTCCTGTTCCAGCCCACCAACAGCTGTACTCTTGGACAGATGCGAGACTCCCTCACAGGGTCTCCACAATACCAGCACTGCCATCAAGCATCGCGAGGAGCCCCATGACGTGGCCGTCGTCGCCCCCGTCGCCTCTGTTGTTGCGCCTAATGACCTCAACGGTACTCTCTTCGAGGCCCCGCGTGCGACCCGAGAAACAGCACTGCGCCCCCCCTTAGCCCCTCCGCCACTACCCAAATCACCCAAGACACTCCCGAAACATCAGCTCAATCCTCCCATCCAGATCATTACGCAACCTCTTGTCCGCTACTTAACGGCGAAAGATGGGCGGCTGACGCTCTCCGAGAAAGAACCAATGGCGGAACCCAACCAGGCACTACAACGCGAGTTTCTTGCGTGCCTCGCGGAGGTAGTCAGGTCAAACAAGGTGCCCAGCGTCGAGTTCTTAAGCGCGGTAGAAGCCATGCGAGACGGGATTCGCAGCACCATGAGCGGCAACTGGTACGCATTCGGGACGACTGACCTGTCGAGGTACCTGCGTACTGCGCACCAGGATGTGCTGTGGCGTCTGTTCCTTTAGGATAAGTCGCAGCTATGGTGTTGGCCACTTCGGGAAATTGGTGGCGTCTTGTTCGTGAAATATCCATGCTCGTTAGTTACTGTGTACTACGGGGAGATTGGTTATCAAGTTGCGGCGTCGCGTTAGTGTACTATAGAGGCCTCGATATCCTGTCTATCATGTCAGGCGCATTGGGGATACGACGGACTGCGGGAACAGTTCGTCAACGACAGTACTCACATCCAGAACCTCTTCAAACCATGATCGGTATAGAGGCAATAAAACTGATACAATACATTACATACGTGATATTGATACACCTCAGATCACCATAAGTGTTTGACCTCATGAACGAAGACGGTCTTGGTGTGTTCTCCGTGCCATCCTCGGTTGCTGCTGGCACTGACGAGGAACCTAGCAGCCGGGTCTACCACTGTAACGTTGCATATCAGAACTATGTCCCGGAGAGTCCATGGATATTGACGCACGCATTTGGGACACAAATCCTCCATGATGCCCCGGAATGATCTTGAACTGCACCCCACTTTTCATCTTTCCGTAGGCGTCGGGCTCCCCAGCTTCTGCTACATTCCACAGGCGGATGTTGTCAGTGGAAGCACTATCGTGTGCGTCAATATCGACTTTTCGAGGCCACAAGCACGGCATTACGCACCACGCAAGGTGCCGGCCATCGGGGAACGCGACCACACAAGACACCACACCTGAGCTGACCGGGTTGCGCAAGGTTTTCCAGATTTTGGGCGTGCCAGAAGCTGCCCGACCTGTCTGTCGTACGTCGTATATTTCTACGGTGCCGTTACGACGGCCAACATATATCTGGCTTCCATCTGCGGACCAACACGCCTGCAAAATTAATTAGTATCGGGGTATGGAGGGCGGGGACTGGACGCACCGACATACACCATGGTGGGGTCTTTTCACTCATCCAAAGTCGTCCAACGCCCTTACCCGGAGTCTGAACTCGCCTGTCCCAGAGTATGATCTGGCCGTCGACGTGCGCCGTCATGAGGAGATCGGGAGAGAAGGCCGCGTATGTTGCAGGGTCTAGGATCGGTGGGGCACCTTTGGGGGCAATCGCGCCTCGTCCCAGGTTTGGGCCGTTGGACTGTTGATGTCCTGCAGAATTACCAAAGGGATTGAATTTAGGCCCATCACCGTCCCCGTCGGTTGCGTCAGGCTCATCAAAAAGAGGGTCGTAAGACGCGTCGGATTTAGCATCCTCTTCTTGCTTGGGAAGGTGTCCGTTTGAGTGTTGTCCACCACCGAACGAATTCGTGCGGCCATCTCGTGAACCTCGCATTGGCACAGTAAATTCACTCCCCGGACCCCATTGGGTCTGAATGGAGTTGGAATATAGTGGTCGCACAGCGACGACTGCAAGCTGCGCCCCGTGCGCGGAGAACCTTCGGGCAATCTGCCCGGTATTGAGGTCCCAATGCTATGATAACACTGTTAGATCAGGCAGAGCGATATGAGTAGGTGAATAGTCTCTTACCAGGCACTCTCCGTCCCAGCCAGCGCTGAAGAAACCTTTTTCGTCATGCTGTAATGCCAGCGAAGAGACGGGTCCCCTATGCCCGTGCATTACGTGACACAAGCGGCCAGGGCTATGCCGGACTGTGAACAGGGCAACATGGCCTTGCTGAAGAAGAGTTGGTGAGCTTGCTCGCCACAATTCTGTGATAACCAACGTACGTCAGAGCCTGCAAGGGACCATAACGCATCTGACTGCATGGCGAGACTATAAACCGGATATAATGACGGTTCACCAACTGAACCGTCCGGGTTCATCACCGGAAGTGAGTTCTCCCACCAGCATCTAATCTGCCCCGCCTTCATGATACCTTCAATGACGCCGCAATGTTGCCTTTGGGGAGCCGTCAAGAAGACTTTGCCATTTACCGCTGTGAAGAGGTCGTAATCGCGAATATACCCGTCATCGGAGCCAGTGATGAGATGGGTCATGCATGGAGACGACGCCAGAGCGTGTGTGGCGCACGGGTGTGGAATGGCACATATGGCTTCGACTGTGAATGACCTAGGCCATTTAATACCAGACACAATCTTTATGCGTCGAAGCTGGGCTGGAGAAGGAGGTCGATTCTCTACTTGTGGGGGTAGTGCTGAAATGGGTTGAGATAGCAATTACGCTGAATGGGTTGGTCATACACACCATCCGGAGCTAGGGGGGACTCGGTTGCTGGAGAAGGGGGTTTACTAGGGGGCGCGGCCTCTTGCAACGTTTGGGTGAGCACCCGCTCAAGGTCCTTGTGAGGATTTGGGTCCTCCTCGTCCGCGTCTTCATCGTCGGAACCCCCGTCAGAGGTTTCGGAGTCTGTGTCCTGCTCGAGAGTGTGTAAGGCATTGTGGAACAAGAGGCGGATGTTGGAATTCACCTCTTCCCCCTCCGTGCCCTCGGCGGCCGCTGCAGCGGCAAGATCTCCTTCTAGCGCGTCGAGAATGTCCTCGTCGATATCTTCTTCGCCTTCAGACGCATTGTCGAAGTCGAGGTCGTCGTAGTCCTCCTCGGAGTCGCTGGCCATGGTCGTGGACGCGGTCCATGGGTGTGATCGAAGTCAAGTGACAGCTATATTGTAGACGCAAGGGCCCGTCTTGTGGCGCACAGGCACACACGCCTTGCTCATCCTCCACCATGGTGCTGGCCGACCTCGGCCGCAAGCTCAACGCGGCCCTTTCTTCACTCAACCGCGCCTCTGTTGTCGACGACAAAGTCAGGCGGAACCGTCTGTGTCTTTAATCTGGGTTCTCATGCCATCTTCCATAGGTCCTCGATGCCCTGCTCAAGGAGGTCTGCGCGGCGCTCCTCGAATCCGATGTAAACGTCAAGCTAGTTGCACAACTACGACAAAAGGTCAAGGCAAAGGTCAAAGCGGCAATAGAGGGCGGTGCGGACAAAGGGAAAGAACAGAACCGACGATATGTCGTCCAAAAGGTGTGCGAGCCCGCATTCCGCGCTACGGCATGTGTTCATGTTAGTTTCTACTACTAGGCTATCTTCGATGAGCTTGTGCAACTCGTCGATCCCGGTGTGGAACCTTACAAACCTAAGAAAGGCCAGTCAAATGTGATCATGGCCGTCGGTCTACAAGTGTGTCTATTTCAGTGCACTTGGGGCGAATCCTCGTTAAACCCTGTCATCCTCAGGGTAACGGAAAAACGACAACATGTACGAAGTTGGCGGTATACTACCAGAAACGCGGGTTCAAGTCATGTATCGTTTGCGCCGATACCTTCCGTGCTGGTGCTTTCGACCAGACCCGGCAGTCGGCCACGAAGGCCAAGGTCGCATACTTCGGCTCCTACACCGAGACAGACCCTGTCACCATCGCCGCACAAGGTGTTGCGAAGTTCAAGAAGGAACGTTTCGATGTCATCATCGTCGATACCTCTGGTCGACACAAGCAGGAGTCCGAACTCTTCAAAGAGATGGTGCAGATCGGAGAGGCCGTGAAGCCAAATATGACTGTTATGATTCTCGATGCAAGCATAGGTGTGTACTTTGCTCTCACCGGCTTGATGCGTCCTTACAAACTCTACAGGTCAGGCTGCGGAAGCTCAAGCCCGTGCGTTTAAGGAGAGCGCGAACTTTGGAGCAATAATTGTCACAAAGATGGACGGCCACGCCAAGGGTGGAGGCGCAATTTCTGCGTGAGTGAAAATCCCTACATACACAGTTTGCGGTGGCCTTACAGATACCAGGGTCGCTGTGACGAAAACGCCGATTATCTTCCTCGGTGTCGGCGAGCACTTGCACGATTTGGACAAATTCTCCCCGCAGCCGTTTATTTCCAAGCTCCTTGGTATGGGTGACGTGCAAGGACTGGTCGAGCATATGCAGGACATGGCCACGCAGAACCCTGACAAGCAGAAGGAGATGGCCAAGAAACTGGAGGAGGGTAAACTCAGCATCCGGGATTGGCGAGAACAGATCCAGAACGTCATGAACATGTGCGTTAGCACACCACTCTTCCTTGCTAACGCGCTCATTATATCCAAGGGGCCCACTCTCCAAGATAGCCTCCATGATCCCCGGTCTTCCGCAGGACCTCCTGCAAGGCTCAGACGAGGAGGGCTCATTGCGCATGAAGCGCATGATCTACATCACCGACAGCATGACCGCCGCCGAGCTCGACTCGGACGGCGCGCTCTTCATGGAGTGGGGCAAAGACGGCAAGCCCGCCGGGCTCACCTGGCGCGTAACGCGCGTCGCGCGGGGCTCCGGGACGAGCGTGCGCGAAGTCGAAGATCTGCTCTGCCAGTACCGCATGATGGCGAACATGGCGAAGCAGGCCGGCGGCAAGAACGGCTGGCTGCAGACCATCCAGAAGATGCAGGCCGCGGCGGGCGGGCGAGGGCGCGGCGCGAACGGCATGCCCACCCCCGCCCAGATTCAGGCGATGCAGGTATGTGCGATTCACGAAGGTGTTCAGGGGCGAGCAGAAGCTGAGTATTTGTTGTGTAGCGCGCGATGCCACCAGGTATGCTTCAGCAACTGCAGCGCCAGATGCGGAGCGGCGGTGGCATGCAGGAGATGATGAAGGCCATGATGCAAGGCCAGGGTGGAGACCAGTTCGACATGGAGGAGATGCAGCGTGAGCAATTGCGCTTCTGGCGGCGTTCCGCAGACCGTGAACTGACTCCATTCATAGGAATGATGCAGCAGATGGGTGGAGGACTCGGTGGGTTGGGTGGCCTTGGTGGTCTAGGAGGCCTTGGCGGTGGCATGCCCAACATGGGCGACATGTTCAAGATGATGGGTATGGGCGGTGGCATGCCGGGCATGGGCCGCGGTGGTCGCTGACCGATAACGCCTGAAGTGTACCGTTGTATACCTTGGTCTTGGGATAGATGTACGATCTCTGTAATAATAGGCTCGTCACGTTGTAGCATACTCTCCGGTGCGTTTGCGCACAACGGTCGACAGCAACCTATCGCAGCCACGGCAGCCCTCGATGCGCATGCGAGAAAACCATCATCATTGACGTCACAACAAACATGAATCCCACTCGTAGCTGCAGTGATATCGCCTCTCCGTTCCTATTTCGTACACACAAAGGGATCGACCACCACAAGGCCCTGGTAGTGGACGCAGAGAGCAAGGCAGAGGGTAAGCGAGAGAAGAACGTCGGTGATGGGAAGGGGGACGGGAATGGGTGGGGAAAGAAAACTACAACAGCATATCAAAACAACAACGCGACGACTGTCTCTCTCACTCTACTTGCTCTCCGCGGGCTTGTCCGTGTTCTGCGTGAACTCGTGCAGGACGGCGAGCGCCTCGTTCACCTTGGCGTTCATCGCGTCGGGGGCCTCGAGGAGGTGGAGGAGCTCCGTGTTGTCCATCTCCAACAACATGCCGGTAATCTTGCCCGCGAGCTCAGGCTGGGCACTAAAGAACACCGTGAACTACTGTATCGCAGACAGGAAGGAACGTGTGAACTTACGGGGCGATCTTCATGTAGATGACCTCGCCGAGCATCTGCTTCTGCTCCATGGGCGAGGCGTTGGCCAAGGCCGCAGCCGTGATGGTCGGCACATCGCCAGTAGGGGCGGCGGTAGGAGCGGGCGCCTGGCCAGCGGCGGGTGCGGGCCCACGAGGAGGCTGCTGGGGACGAGCGCCGGCGGCAGGAGCGCGAGCGGCCGGGGACGCGGCGCCGGCAGGAGGACGGGTGGCAGGGGCACCCTGTGCGCCGGCGGGGCGGGGAGCGGCGCCGTTGGGGGCGGGGGCGCTGGGGTCGGTGGGAGGAGGCGCACGACCAGCCTGCGGGGGGCGCGGTGCGCGGGGGTAGCCAGGCATGCTACCATAAGCCTGGGGCGGTGCCTGGCCGTAAGGCGCAGGCAGGGGCATACCCGGGACCTGACCGTTGGGAGGGTAGCGAGGACGAGGAGGAAGCATGTTGGGCTGGCCGTAGTTCATCATGCCGCGGCCACCGGGGGGAGGGTAGGCACCAGGACCAGGGTAGTACATGGGGCTGTTCATGTAACCACCGGGGATACCAGTGGCGGCGGCCTGCTGCATGCGGATCTGGTTGCGCTGGGCAATCTGGCTCTCCAGCTGCTGACGGCGCACCTCGCGGCGCTGAGCGAGAGAGACGTAGAGAGGCTTCGAGCCAATCATCTTATTGTTCATGTCAGCGACAGCCTTGGTGGCCTCGTCGGGAGAAGAGAAGCAGACGAAACCGAAGCCCTTCGAGGAACCCTTCTCGTCGCGCATGACCTTGGCACTGGTGATGGTACCGAAGGGCTCGAACTCCTGGCGGAGACGCTCATCGTCGATGTCATCCTCGAGGTTCTTGATGTAGAGGTTGACACCCTGGTACTTGCTCATCTTCTCCATCTTGGCCTGCTCGTAGGACTTGCGAAGCTCTTCCTCGCGCTCAGCCTTCTTCTGGGCACGAGCGACGAAGAGCTTGCGGCCGTGGACATCGCTGTCGTGGAGCGCGTCCACAGCCTTCTGGGCCTCCTCATGGGTGTGGAAGTTGACAAACCCAAAGCCACGGCTCTTGCCCTCATCGTCGGTCTGGAGGACGGCGGAGGTGATCTCACCAAAAGGCTCGAACAACTGCAGGAACTCCTCCTGGGTGACCTCAGGGTCGATGTTCTTCACGTAGATGTTCGTGAACTGCGCCTTCATCTCCTCGATCTTAGACTGGCGCTCCTGTTGCCGTTGTCAGCGGCAAAATTACTAAAGATCGAGAATAAAGTTATACCTTGCGAGAGATGTGGTGGCCGACGTAGACCTTCTTGTCGTTGAGCAGCATGCCGTTGACAGCCTTGATGGCAGTCTCAGCAGCCTCGGCGGTCTCGTAATGAACGAAACCGTAGCCCTTGGAACGGCCATGCTCATCGGTGGCGACCTTGCAAGAGAGGACGTTGCCGAATGCAGCGAAGGTGTCGTGAAGAGCCTAAGCGCAGCACGTCAGCGTCGAAGCGAAAACGGTCAAAAAGAAGCATTTTACCTTGTTGTCGATCTGCTCGTCGAGGTTCTTGATGAAGATGTTGCCCTGACCGGTCTTGCGCAGGGCGGGGTCACGCTGGGACCACATGATACGGCTGCGCTCACGTTAGGACGACGCATACACCGTATTCCAGTGTAACATACCAGGCACGGCCCTTGATCAAGGAGTAGTTGAGCTGCTCCAGAGCACGCTCGCCTGTGCCTCGATCAGTCGACTGCATTTGTGAACGAAAAAAATAGTGATCTCTTACCATCCGCGGTGTTCAGGTAGTTGACGTAGGCATAGCCCAAGGAGCGACGAGTGACAGCATCGCGGCACACGCGAATGCTGCGGTGCAAAGTTAGTCGATCGCAATCCCGATAAGACGCGCGCGGACAGCTCACCTGGCCACAGGGCCGATCATGTTGAAAATCTCGAACAACATGGCCTCCGAGACGGTCGGGTCCAGCTCACCGACGTACAGGGACGCAGAGGGCGCAGACATGGTCGGCGGGGGAGGGTTGTACGCCACCGGGGCCGGGGCAGGCGGGGGAGGGGCAGCCTCAGTGACCTGGGGCTGGGGAACAGCCTCCTGGGCGGGAGCAACAGCGGCAGACATTGTGTTTTTTCAGGTATGTAGGGTGGTCGTTACTGCTTGTGGACTTTTCTGCGACTGCGAGGGTAGAACAGCAAGTGCGACGTCCGATAAGTCGAGCGCAAATTTGCGGGAGGGCCGGGCGATACGTACACAGGAGGCGACAGAGCAACTGCTTTTTGGATTTTTTGATTAGGGGATTTTTTGAATGTGTTTTGACCTGCGAGGGGAGCGACAACGACGGTGAGCACGGCGTCGGCGACAGCAGAGCAGCATCAGGGGGAACAGACCTTCAATGATGGTAGGTTTGAAGAAAAGCGAGCGCGGGCTGCGCTCTATTACAGGGAAGGGATTCGAACTCCGCCCAATCGACGCGGGCGCTAATGCCACACGGCACAAAAGAACCCCCTCGCACAATGGGCATGCTCGGGCCACGCTCTGGCGCACTGTCTTTTTGACACATTGGGAGATCAAAGCGCTCTCTTTTACGACACAGTGAGAAGAACAACACCCGATGGTATTTTGGGGAGCAAAGAAACAACTAAGCAACAACAGGCACCGATGTCCGCAGGCAGGATAAGATTAAGATCATCGTAGCACATGAGCTCATCGTCCGCGTTTCAACCCCGAGTGAAATACGCCTTCGCGCCGTGTGTGGCAAGTTCCGTCTTCGCCTATGAAGTCAGAAGTAGGCGTGAGTGAATGAAACTCAAACGTTATTATAGCAAAGTGTATTTAAATGACCTTCTCAACGGAGTGTCCGGCTGCGTTGTGGTGGGCCCAGATCTAAACGGCACGAGCGGAGTTAAACAAGCAGAATAGGAACGTGAAGAGCACGGACCTGGCGGTAATAGAACGCCAACCCTACGCCTTGCACAACCCATCCCACCGTGGCCACGGTGCCGACGATAGCAGAGGGAAGCGATGGCTTCGAGAATGCTTGAATAGTCTGGATGAGCCCTGCGGAACCGGTGCTGTAGACAAATAGATGAGCCAAAACCATGCCTGGTCCTTCTAGACGTTATGCAATTACCTCGGGATACCGATGATCCTGCAGCACTACGGTTAGCTAGTATATGCAGCACGGCGACAAATGTTACCGACATGTAGACCGAGAATAGCAAGTGGAACCCCCCGAAGAAAAAGTACAGGTCTAACGGTGTAGGTGTTAGCCACGGACATGCCTTGTGTAGAGTCCACGCATACAGTAGTACAGGGCTTGTTCCTGCAGCCAAAATTAGTTAGGCATATGTCTCAGGTCTTATTATGCCTACCTTCATGTATCCGTTGTAGATTGGTCTTCGAGACAAGATGAGCATACGGGACAGCCCTCTGACAGTGGGGACGTACCGGTACCATAGCAGGAACGACAATGGCGTGATGAAGATTATGTAGCTGAAGGCGTCGATGCCCTAAGCACTCTGTCCACAGCGTATCCAAACCAATTAGAGCGCGTACCCAATGCTCGAACCGAGGTCGCTGCCACCGTTAGAGGAACCGGAGGCAAGGATGCAGATGCATGCCACCATGTTTATGATCAATGTACCAGCGAGGACCAGCCACAATTGGTACAGTCGCGTGATGATGGGCTGCGAAGCTTGCGGAATCTCATCCTTTATTGAGTGGAAGATGAGGGGGAAGACTGGTCGGTTTCCAATGCGGGCACAGTTGAGGACGAGGTGCATCCAACTACGTCAGGCGAGCAGTCACTCACACGGCGGCCAGTTGTTGCGCCCAGTCCTCCGAATATGGTCTTGTTTCTGGGCGAGCTCCTGCTCTCTCCTCTCCAGGTCCAGCTCCCGCTGCCTTATTTCTTCGAGGCGAGCATTGTTGGAGGTCGACTGAGCATCGGTAGGGTCTTCAAAGGGGTTCGTGTCGAGAGAGTGCGTGGATGCGAACGGGTTCTCGTTAGGGTAATCTGGTCAAGCAAGCCACATAAGACACCGGCAGCGAAGTTCCAAGAGCGGTGCATACTCATGAGCGATTACAGTCCAGGATGGAAGAGGTATATACGTATGGCGGGGAGAAGAGGTGAGCGTTGCTGCGCGAAAGCTGAAGCGCCGTGCCGCTCTGTGCTGGCGACATGTCCTTTTCCGGTTGCCGCATTTGACCCACCCAAGTGTTCAACAGATCCGCAGGCCTGCTCTTGTCACTGGAGTCTTCGCTGCGACTGGCGCTGCTATACGTACTCTGTAGGCTCTCTACCGGCGACGTGCGTAACGCGACATGGTGTGCAACTGGATTACCCAAATCAGCGTCTCGCTAGCGGCGAACGCGGCCGTATGTACAACACTCTTGGAACCTCTTCGCAATGCGCATCACGCCTGCCCTCGAACCTGTGCTCGTCTGCTGGCTGGGTACGACCGCTCGATGAGCCTGACAGTGAGTAACTTTTCGCGAGTCGGCTGAGAATCTGGGGGGCTTCGGGGGCTACTCGCTGTACGTCGTGTCGTGCGTTTTATTGGGATACGGCGAGTGGCTGTCAGCGTTCCATGTATTACGACTGCCTGCGTTGTCGGGTCCACGTCATTGGATGCTTGGTGCCTGTGATGTCGGGACCGGCGGGGCGTGGCAGTGGCGTGGTGAATGCACGGCTGGGATGCGCTCGACGGCCATCGTCCTCCGCCGGAGACTGGGATCTCTGCGCGGTCAGGTTGGGAGGCAACAGCAGCGCTGCGCAGCGCCTCTGGCCCGGTGCCCCGCTCGGCATCCCCATGCGTGCGTGGAGTCCGGACATCTCCTCCGCTACACGCGCCGCTACCAGCGCTCGCCGGGGTCGCCAACAACAGATGGCCTACGAACGCCATTCGGGGCGATTGTCTCGCGGATCGTCTTGTCAATCGTCGCACCGGCCGGTGCGCACTCGTCCATGACATCTGGGGTGGGCGAAAATAAACTGCACGCGGGCCCAGACCGAGCGGGACGGGCGCCATCTGTGGAGCAGCCGTATTTTCTCGGGGCGGGAGGCAAATATTTTGGCAGGGACCCTGTGCTGGCGAAGGCGAGCGCCTGCGAGTGCGGGGAACGCCGACGCCGTTCATAAAAAGGAACGAGCCCGCGCCCGAGCAGGTTGTCCTGGTCCGTTCACCTCACGGTCTTCATCACCCTCCTTTCCGCCCCTTCCCCAGGCTCTCCTCGCCTACCAAGCGTGCCCTTTGACGGTAAGCCCGCCCTTCCCCGCCATCTTACGTTTCCCCGGCGTCCTCACGCACCTCGGCCTCCGGTCTCCAGCACCCGCTCTCTTAAACCCCTCCACTCCCTCCCCCCACACTCATTGCTTTCTTGCGTCAAAGGCTCTCTTCTCATCTTCACCGCCCCCCTAACCCACCACTCGCACACAATGCACTTCCTCTCCCTTGCTTCCATCGCCCTCGTCGCCTCTGGCGCATCGGCCATCGCTATCCCCCGCAGCCACGTTGCCCACGCTCGCAACGAGAAGCCTGCCACTTACTATGAAGGCTATCTCGAGGTATGTCCAGTATTCCCCCTCCGATAATCGCGGACTTATGTTCTTCGCAGCCGTACGACACCTACCACACTAGGTACCTCGCTATCGATTGCGAGAGCCAGCACAACACGCCCTTCTTCGATGCGTGCTGCCACCCCATGCTCGTACGCTCGTTTTGATCCGCTCTTATAAATTTTCGTCTTAAATTATCTTTAGGCTACGGAGACGCTCGCCAAGAACCGCGCTCCGGAGTGCAACCCTGCTAACCACGTCTCCTCGTCGGTCTCCGCGACCCACGCTACCTCTTCCGCTCAGGCCACCGCTACGCAGGTCCTGAGCACCGGCGGCGATGACGATGACGAGGACTGTGACGATGAGGGCGATGAGCCCACCTCCACCGCCTCCTCAGCTGCCCCCACGGCAACTGATGAGGACGACGAGGACTGCGATGATGAGGACGACGAGCCTTCGAGCTCCGCCCCCCCCTCTTCCACTCACCACTCTTCGACTCAGGCTCCTGAGACGACTGCCTCGCCCACCCACTCGGCCACCCCGTCCTCGACCCCCTCTTCTACTCCCAAGCCTTCGACGTCTACTCACAGCGCCACGCCCACCAAGACTGCGGCTCCCACGAAGTCCACCGCCGCTCCTGCGGAGACTTCTGCCGCCAGCTCTGACAAGGGTACCTTCACCGGAAAGTAAGCTGGTATCCCCGCACTTGCACACTACCAGGCGTTAACGCATGAGATCAGCGCCACCTTCTACTTCCAGGGTGGTCAGGCTGGTGCCTGCGGTGCTGTGAACCCCGACTCTGCGTTCATCGCTGCTATGCGTGAGTCGGGATATCCGTCCAACTAACCCTTGTACTAATTACTGGACAGAGACGAAACGTTACGGTGACCTTGGTGCCAAGTCCGCGCTCTGCGGACAGAAGGTCCAGATTACCAACAAGAAGAACGGCAAGTCTGTCACTGTGACCATTGCTGACGCTTGCCCTACTTGCGGCACGGAGAACGATATCGACCTGTCGCAGGGTGCGTTCGACCAGATTGCCACCGAGGAGGAGGGTGAAGTCCCTAGTAAGTGTCATGGTCACCCAATGTCCGCCGTGTGCTCACGCTCTGTTTACAGTCACCTGGCACTTCGTCTAAGCTCACGCTTGGCGTACCTGTCTCGATTCTTTCTGTTTCCTTGGGTCTCCGATCTCTGTTTCTGTTTTATTGCTCTCGGTATGGGGCCAGTTCCCTCGTCCTTCCTGCATTGCGTACCGTCTGGCTATGATGACTACGAAGAGTTGACATGATACTGACGACCCCGGTGGCGGATGAATCACTCTTGCTGCTCATCATTACGATACGCACTGTAGCTCTGTTTTCCTGACTCCTGCGGAAGCTCTCAGCTGTTGTCTGGCGCATATAGCTCATTATCGTTAAAGTTATTACCTGTCGTGTTGATAAATGAATGCCGTTATGTCTCTTGTTAGCTTTCGAGCCTGTGTGCGCAAGCAAAGCATATGTTCACTGGGCGAAGGAACACGGCTCGGTGATACTGCGGTACCTACCGGATGGCATGGACGCCAGAGTCAAATGGAGACGTGTTGAGGGTGTCGCGATCGAGATCCCGCTCTTGCGGCCGAGACGGTGACGTCGCCACGGGTTCACAGATCTGTGCCCTCGCCTCATAAACTCGACCGACCCAGTCTGTCCGCTCGCATGCTCTCTATTTCCTCATAAATCCCCTACTCTGCTCATCCTGAAAACATATGGAGCCTTTAATCCAGAAGATAGTCGTCATCGGCGGCAACGGTTTCGTCGGTGCGTGCAGCTGACAGGCTAACGCCCTGAACGAGCCTCACGGCGCGGTGGCAGGCTCCGCGGTGTGCAGGACTGCGCTCGCACGCGGGATGCAGGTGGCAAGCGTCAGGTACGCGTCAGCTCATGGCCCGCTCGACGTCCATCGCGTTCATCTCGTCGGACGCGTCGCAGCTCGTCTGGGAAGCCGTGGCAGACACCCAAAGGCCACACCCCCGCATGGGTGGACAAGGTGTGGTCGCGTCCGCACACTCCCCGCGCGCATTCACTGATCTGCCGTTCTACTCCCGCGTTGCGTACGTGTAGGTAGAGTGGCACAAGGGCGACGCCCTCCGGCCGGAGACGTATGCACATTTGCTCCCTGGGGCCACCGCGGTCGTGCATACGATCGGCACCCTGTTTGAGAAGTCGGCGTATAAGGGCGCGCTGAAGGATGGGAACGTGCCGCGGTTTGTGAACAGCGTTGCTGCTGGGGCGACGGGCGGTGGTCCGTCTGCGAACCCGCTGGAGAGTGAGCAGAAACGGCGAGAGGGGAGCTACGCGTTGATCAACCGTGACACGGGTGAGTCTGACTTCATCTTGGACCGGGGTGTTGGGTTCCTGACTACGTACATGCACGTCGTCGTCATGGACCATTGCCCGCATGCATTGCCTGCGACTCTGCTAATTGTGTTGGTCATACAGCGTTGACGGTATGCGAAGCGTTCGTCAACTCAAAATCCACGACCAAGTTGGACGGTCCCCGCGCGTTCATTTACTTGTCAGCTGAGGACTGCGGACGTCCTGTCATCCCTGCCGGTTACATCGAGATGAAGCGGGAGGCAGAGGCGGGTATCGAGGCCATGACCAACGACGCAAACACCAACTTCCGTGGTGTCTACATACGTCCATGTACGCTGTTATTGGTTCTCAATCGGGGCATTTACCTTTCGCTAACGCGACAGCGCAGCTCTCATCTACCATCCTCATTTCCGACCTATCATTTCGCCCGTTGCGGCATTGCTCGATCTCTCCGCGACAATACACTCAAAAGCCCCCGCGGGGTTCCCCACACCCTCTGCCATCCTGCGCACACTGGGCGGCTTCCTTCCTAGGCCTGCGCGCCCAGACCTCACCCCGGACTCACCGCTGCATGCCCTCGCGCGGTCGCTGACCATACCGCCCATCCATGTCGACCACGTCGCGGAGGCGGTATGTATCGCTGCAGACAACGCAAGGCCAGACGTGCGGGGCCCGTACGGTGTGGCGGAGATGAGGGAACTGATTGGGTGGCACCAGAAAGGCAAGCCACAAGCTGCGGCACACACGTAGGTCTACAGCAGCCGACCTCGGCTGTATCGGTCTACGTTTACTATCCATTATGGCACTTCGACGTAATGCATTGTGAGGTGCGGACGCGGTTCGAACTCGCAAAATCATTCGATGTGGTCGATCTGTCCCCAGCCCTTCAAATTGATATCGAGACAAGGTGCCAGACCACAAGCGGTACCGCGCTGCGTCGCTTGTCCTAGGTTTGTTGGGTTTGGAAGGGGGCGTGGTGCTTCTCATCTCGTTCGTCGTCGTTTCAGTACGAACCAGCTGGCTGTTGGTTAGGTAACGCCTGCGGAACGTGCACGCGAAATACGCGGCAGACCACATTCGAAGTGAGCGATTGATGCAGTATTCTGGCTATTGGTGAGCTTGTGTGCCCGGTTGTGTGGCTATCATTGATCTTTCCGGGATACTCAATGTCTCCCAGAAGTTTTTCTATAGGACATCATCAGTGTTACAGTTGTCGCAACTTCCGCATCCTAGGCGGTTACGGGGCAACTGGGGATGTACTCAACGAGGTCGAGCCTTAAGTACCTGGTTTCTCGCGGATATTGTCGATCCCAGTACTCCCCGACCCCAACCCCTCGACCTTGTGAGCCTAGTGCCATCTATGAACATCACTGCGGACAACCCCATTTCTCCGAGTCAGGTAGCGTTTTTAAAGCAGATTTTTTCAGAGGCTGTCACCGATGTGTGAGTCTTAACCATTCGCTTTCGTCGTCATACTCGAGCCCCTGAACAACGTCCCCAGTCGTGAGCAAAACAACGTCAATCTCGCCGTATTCGGTGAGCTATCGCACCCTGTCGGCGGTGTAACAGTCACGGTCTATGCTAACCCGGGAGGTTTTCTCCAGTTGCAGTGCTCTACGACTATCTCATTACCCTCGACCGGGAAGTGCGTTTACTCTGGGGCCGCAAGATTTCGTTGGGGAAGGGGATCTTCCTCTTGAACCGCTACTCGTCGCTTCTCTTGTTCCTACTGAGTTGTTTGGAGCTGTTACCCGTCGGGAAGGGTGTGGTGCGTAGCCTTCGGAGCTCACTAAATATTGCGCACGCTGATGACGAGTTACCAGAGGTATATGATTGTCTCCCAACCCGCGCTGATGATTCGTTGATCATGTTCTGACCGTGCTACACCAGCTGTGTAGCCCTCACCTACACGTGGGCAACGTTGGCGATATTGATGCACATAGTCAGGGTCGGTACGTGTGTTTCTCGAGGATTACGCCACGCATGCGGCCCCCGCCAATCATCAACGCCAGCCTTCTCTGGCGTACGCATTTACGCTATCAGTTCTCAGAACGTCGTCGTCACTTGGGTGGTGGTGCTGCTCGGCATGGCCCCTGTCGGCGCGAACATCGTAAGTTTCTGAACAACGACCGGAAATCTCGCTTCGCTAACTGATCCCTTTCAGTACCTATTTTCCCACCTTCAGACTGTTCCTATCATAGGTTGTTTACCGTTGCCCAACATCTCGTTAAATTCAATGAACACGTAAGTTCATCCTTTCATATACCGTCGCAAAGTCCACGTTCGAACGCCCTATTCGCAGTTGTAGGCCTTATGTCTCATTTCTCCCGGGGCAGTATCCAGGCAGCTGAAACAGCGCCCAGTGGTTCTTACCACTCAATGTTGCCTAGTCACTTTTGAGGCCGTCGTCGTCGTCGTGACGTGGAGGAGGACATGGAGCGGTGCTCGTTCAAACGTACTACTAGGCAATTTCAGGACCTCGTTCACTACCGCCATCTTCAGGGAAGGCACCGTCCACTTCGTGTACGTCAATCGCGATCTCGTGGGACATGTTTGGCTGGTGCTGATTGTACGCCACAGCGTCATCGAGACCTGCAACACGGTATTGCTGGTTTCTAGCGTCGTGCAGAAAACCGCCGCCACCCTCGTTTTCAGAGCTTTAACCGCGTACGCCGCCTTGTTCAGGCTTTGGCATATGTGCGCGTTCTCATCGTGCCGGGACCCTTCCGCTCGCTTCGGGTTGTAACAGCGCGCCGCCGGTGCTGATATCGCGGTTTTACTTTTACATGGACGACGTGCAGAACGCGGTTATGACGGTGCCGGCCCTTCCTACCATGTCGCCTCTCTCCCATGCGCAGATGGCGACTCTGCAGTTCGCGCACGAAACCGACAGTCTGGTGAGCTCTCACTGTACGACTTCCTTGATTCCTTTTCATCCTAGCTTCTGTGGTAGGACGGTGATGTTCAAGAGGTCCATTCAATTGCAAGTTCTCGCGACCAATCGTGAAGGTGCTGTTCTAGCACGTGTACCTACGGCTTGTGGTGATAGAACCACAGCGGACATAAGCGGACATTGAGCGACCGTTTGTGGTATTCCGAGCTTACCTTTTCCTCGCTATATCGGCGTGTGGACGTTACTACTAGCTAGCAGATCCCGTGACAGTTGTATACTACGTTTTGAACGGATTTTAAAGCGGATTTGCATGGATTATTAGCATGGGCGTCTAGCATGAATTCGATTGACTGCCTGATCGCGCTCTTCATAGCCTTTTCAGCATAAAAAAACCAGTATGTGCCAGCCTCACGACACCAGCATCTCAGCAGCGTTGCACAGAATTCGGAGCGAGACGTGGCCAGAAGGCGACTGGAGCTGGTGGTCTGACAAATCTGGGGCGAGAGCGCCTGAGAGCCGTCCATCGCGTGACGGGCCCCTGCCGGGCGTCGCAGAACTCGTTGGGGCGCGGGAGGAATAGGAGCCCAGTCGACGCCCCCTCCTCTTCTCTCTGCCGTACGACGTCCACCTCGCCCCCGACCCCGTCTCGGGAGAGCCTGTCGACGTGCGCGCGGGACCGACCTGTGTCTGACCACGACTTGCACTTCGAGCCCCAAGCCGCGCGTCCCAAACGCACGAAAATACCCGGAAGAGTCTCGAGGATCCTGCTCAATTCCGTGTCTGCAGATCATTCAACCCCCGCCCCCCGCCGGCCGTGCAATGTCGTCCCTCCCCGGCCCCCTCTACTCGTTCCTCCGGCCGAGCGCGTCCTCCGCCGCCTCGTGGCTACGAACCGCCGCTCCCGCCGTCGCGGGCTCCTCTCGTCATGCTGCTGCTCCAAGGGCCGCCGGCATGCCGGGCACCAGGCGTGCGATCAGCCAGTCCGCGGCGCCGCGCAAGGCGCTCCCGTTCTCGCTGAACACGACGCGCTCCGAGACCGCGCCGGCGCAGGACGCGTCGAGCAAGCTGCTGAGGATGATCATGTTTGGTGCGTCACGGTGCCTTGTTGGATGACGTTGTGGGCGTTCCTCGCGGCGCTCTGTCTGTGTTCGATTTTGACGTCGTGCTGATCATGTATGTCTTCTGTGTCCCTGTTACTGTAGGTAAGCCCGGCGCAGGAAAGGGCACGCTCTCGGGGCGGCTGGTGAAGAAGTACGACATCGTATCGATGTCGACCGGGGATCTCCTTCGGCAACACATTGCGGAGAAGTGCGTGTATTATGTTCTTACCAGAAAAAAGAAGGCTTGCTGAACGGACGTTCATACGTAAAGGACTGAAGTCGGTCTGCTTGCCGAGTCGATCGTGGCGTCCGGAGGACTACTACCGGACGATGTCATGCTTAAGGTCGTGACGAGCAAATTGGACCTGCTGCAAAATAGAGTGAGAGCTTTTCTGTCGCATTGTGTGTGCGGTGTGTTCATGTTATCCAATTTAGCACTGGATATTGGATGGCTTCCCGCGGACACTAGGGCAGGGTCAACTGCTTGACCAACACTTGACGTGAGCGTGGCGCTGCATAACGCCGCTCTAGCGTTGCTGAATGAGCAACCGGTTCGCAGGACGAAGGGGACACCTCTCAGCCTGATTGTCAATCTGGACGTACCGGACGACGTCATCCTCGGTCGCATTTCCGACCGTTGGGTGCACTTGCCCTCAGGGAGGGTGTACAACCTGTCGTACAACCCTCCTAAGGTCGCAGGACACGATGATGAAACTGGAGAGCCTCTCACGAAGCGACCAGACGATAACCCCGTATGACACAATGTTACCTGGACACGACAAGAATTTATCTCTAACCATTACGTTCGCAGGAAATTTTCGCCCGTCGATTGGAGCAATTTTACGCGTCCACATCGCCCTTGCTTGCGTATTACGGTGCGCAAGCGGCGGGCTCGGCGGCCACAACGCGGCTCGTGACGCTCTCCGGGTCGACATCGGACGAAATCTGGCCGCAGCTCGAGGGCGTGGTTCGCTCGAACTTCCCTGGAGTGCGCGAGCGGCAGGAGGTGAAGCGGCGGAGCAGCCTGTCGGATGCGCTCTTGGCGCAACGCGAGCGGGACCAGCGAGCGGATGGCGATGCCCCGGCGCGCATCCCTCTGCGTAACGTCTGATACGTTGGCTCGTTTTCGGGCACCGTGGCCAGTGTGCCGTGCTTGGCACGCCTTATGCTTTTCACTTCGTCGTCGAAGTTTTCGCTATCTTGTATACCTACATTCGTGCTAGTCTGCTTTGATGCCATGGTGCAATATTGGTCCCACACTACCGAGCATACGTCTCTATTATCATCTCAGGGCGTACCTGCGCAGGACGGGCGTCAGAACATGAGATTAGAACTTGAAGTGGGTAGCGGTATGCATACACCTTCACTGGGTACAACCCCTCGGGGAACCCGTTTTGGATTTGCTCATGTACGAGCTTCAAACCAGCATCTGAGAAGGCTTTCTTCCATGCCAGGTCGGATCTGTTCACAACGTCAGCCCGGCCGCACCAATGTTGACCAGCATAACAACTAACCTCGTTAGGCTCGAATCGCTCTCATCGAATACTGCACGGGGCTCCCCCTTTTCCGAGCAAAGGTTTTCCTTGACCACGACAAGGCCGCGCGAGGGATCACGCAACGCCGCCTTCGCCTTCCGGAAGAACGCGACAAGGTCCGGATCGCTCAGCGCGCCGAGGCACCACTGACACCACACAACGTCGAAGCTAGAATCTAGGTCCGCCGTCTCTCCGCCCTCTACGGGGACGTATCCCACGCGGCCCAGCACCTTCGCTTTTTCCGACGACACGGCGGCGGACGGGCGGGCGGGGTCGAAGTCCTGGAGGGTCGCCTGGACGAAGGTGACGCTCTTCGCCTTGTCGCGAATGCCCTTCCACGGTGCGGCCTCGGGGTTGTTATCCTCCGCGATGGATGCCCCCGCTTCAGTGCTCTCGCTCGCACGGCCGCGGCGGAGGGCCTCGGCGATGAAGCTCTCGACGGGCTCGACGAGGAGCACGTCCGAGAAGAGGTGCAGAAGGACGTCAGAGGTGACACGGCCGACCCCGGCGCCGACGTCGAGTGCGCGTGTGCGTTTTTCTGAGATTCTGGTGGGCGTCGAGAGCGGTCGGACGGCGGAGGGGACGGTGCAGAGCTCTGGGAGGAGGTACTGGAGGAACTGGCGCGATCCCAGAGCGTCCACCCTCGGCAAAGACTACGGTTAATAAAACCTAGGATTTAGCAAACCTAGGATATTTGTGCACGAAGTAGAAACCCTACCCCGTTCCCAAAGCCGCCTACAGAAGTGTTATTCACGGCGAGCCAAGGAGGAGGCGAAACGCCGTACCAAGGACTCCGTCGTAGTTGGCTGGCTGAGTCTCCCAGTATTTGATGCCGTCCTCGACATCGGGGTCGGGCAACGACGTTTCTGAATCTGTCGACATCGCAGACGAGGTGGATCAAACACAAACTCAGCGGTGCACACTCGATCGACGCCCGATCGGGGACGCGTGACGCGAGTAAGGCGTGACGGACTCGTGACACGACGCGTCTGCCACCGCCACCGACGCGACCCCGACTTCGCGTTCACGTTCTCCCGTCCAGCAACTCGCGAGCGACCCCACCCGCGCCATGGCCTCGCTCGACGACATCTGGGAATCCCCCGCAGAGTCCTCCGCCCGCCCAATCTCTCCCCCGGGCACCGCCGGCAACGACGACGGCGACGGCGCCCACTTCTCCCCCATCCCCGCCAAACGACCATCCTCTTCTCGCCCGCTCTTCTACGACTCCGGCTCCGACGACGATGCCCTCGCGCCCTCCAAGTCGCGCTACGCGCCAAAGCCAGCAACCAGCAAGCCCGACATAGACGCCTTCTTTGACGACCTCGATGACCCCGACACCGCGTTCCAGGATCTCGCCCCGTCCCTCGACGTTGCGGCGCTCAAGCGCCAGGCGGAGGCCAAGATCGCGCTTACCCCACACCAGATCCTTCCCAGCAGTTCTCCTCCGCGAGACTTCGGCGAAGAGAAAGGCGGGGCAAAGGGAAAGGAGGGCGAAAAGAAGAGCAAGGACGTCGCTCCGGGCAGGAAGAAGAAGCGAGCGATCCTCGATGAAGGCCGGCTTATGGGCCCGGACGGGTTTCCCGCGCTCGTGAAGCAGGCGAAGGAGTTCAAACCCAAGGGAAAAGGCCACGAGGTATGCTTTCCGGCCATGCTGCGCTACGCTGTATAGCTGAGGGGTCGGGTCGGCAGTTGCAAGATCTGAACAGGCTTCTGAACGTGTATCAGTTTTGGGCTCACAAGATGTACCCGAACACGCATTTCTCGGACACCGTGCAACGCGTCGAGAAGCTGTGCCATTCGAAGCGCATGAACGTATGTACATTCACTGTCCCCTCCTCGCCCTACGCTCATTTTGTTCGTTCTCCACAGGTTGCACTCAGTGTCTGGCGGGACGAGGCCAAGGGCCTCATCAATGGGCACAAGATGCCCGGCTCGGACGATTCCGATAGCGACAACGAAGACACCAAGAACTCCCGTCTCCACAGTGGGCTCGAGCACGACCAGAGCACAGGCCGGAGCCAAGAAGTACAAGACGTGCCCATCGCGACCGACGACGAGCGCTCCTCCCCCGTGCGCAGCACCCACGGTGCGTCCCTCCCGCCGTCCTCGCCCTCTTCCGGGACATCGTCCCTCGGCGCGCTCGACGAGGACTTCGACATCGACGCGATGCTCCGGGAAGAGGAAGAGGCCGCGCGCGCTCAAGCCGCCTCGTCC
The DNA here is from genome assembly GCA_001302255.2 of Trametes hirsuta. Classification (NCBI taxonomy): domain Eukaryota; kingdom Fungi; phylum Basidiomycota; class Agaricomycetes; order Polyporales; family Polyporaceae; genus Trametes; species Trametes hirsuta. The sequence goes on from CP019376.1 coordinate 2,117,878, forward strand.
TCCACCGTCCCTTCCGCCGCAAAGACGACGTATGGGGCGCCACGAGGCGCGATGGCGGACGACGAGGACGAGGAGATGTGGGACGCTGTGATGGGCGACTTCCCGGACGAGCCGTACGTCCCGCCTGACCCGCCGCGTCCGCCACAGCCCATACCGGGAAAGTCTGCCGGCGGGGGTGGTGTCGATGAGGATATAGACGAGGATATGTGGGATATGGTGAGGGAGATGGAGATGGAAGGTGGAGGGCAGGCGTACACTCCAACGACGAAACAAGCAACCCCCGCTGCACCGCCTGCCGCTGTAGCCACTTCTACAGGGGGCAGCGAGCCAGCCGTGGTTGGAACTGAACTGGCTAGTGTGGGTGGCGTTGATCCAACTCGGAAGGCGACGAATGATGAGGGGTGGGATGAGATGTACGCTTAGCCATGGACTTTTGTACCGCATATACGCCTTTCTGTTCACTTGGAAGAAACGTGCTGAATCTCCGGTGAACATCCTACTGTCTCCTCTTCCAGTACTCTTTCAAGACGGAAGGTATCATCCTCATACTAAAATTTTATGGCCAAAGGCGCCCGAAATCGCCTCCATGGGGGCATTGTGGGGACGGACGATGTGTTCACCAAAGGTATACGTTCCGCCACCGAGCATATCCTTATCTTGACCACTTCGCGGAGACCGCCGCGCTTGGTGCATAGGGGACGAGGTGCAAACTGGCCAGCATCGTGGTCAAGAGACTGTAGAATACGCAAGGGAGTAACTATATGATACAAGGGGTAACAGTGCGTGCGCATATATATACAGTCAGATAGTTGATCAGATAACGAGATACTAGTGGAAGGTGTTCAATGGGTAGCTGTAGTAAAGGCGAGAGCGGAACGAAACAAAACGATTTAGGAAACTGATAAAGTCGGGAGTGGGCAACAGCAAACGGTGGAAGCAACAGGACAGAGGGGGGGTTCAACAATGCGGTCAAGATAGAGAGGAATGTATACGACGACGACGAAGGTCGAGGCAAGTGCGATGGATTGGGTGTCTGCGACGACGAGTAGGCCATACGGCCCTTTTTCTACTTCCGAGCAGCGACCTCACTCTGGGGCCACAGAAAGACCGTGGTGAAGGCTCAAGCCTTCTTCGGCGGCTCGACCTGGAGGAACCGCTTGACCGCCCCGAAAGAGAAGTACTTGCGCCGCAACAACGTCAGCAGGTCCTAGCACGACGCGTCAGTTCGCCGGAGGAGCCACAAAAACGGCGCCGAACGCATTGTGACACTCACGGCGAGCGCAGAGACGAGATCGCCCTGCGTCGGCGGGGGAGCCTCGGCCTCGACGGTTCCAACCTCGTCGCGGGGGGTGGCGGGCAACGGCTCGTCCTCGTAGAGGGAGTAGTCGCGCGCAAGGACCTCTTCGCAGGGTCTGGCGCGTCGATCTTGCGGGAGCTACGTGGGGGGAGGACTGATGAGTATCTGGGCGCACGACGCACGGACCACGCATACCGGTTCGTCGACAGGCTCCTCAGCTGGCTCCTCCCACAACGCCTCTTCCTCGTAGCGGAGTTCCATGGCGTCCTGCAAAGGGAACCAGTCGGGATACAAGGAGAAGGTGAGGGATAAACGGCGCGTACCAAGAGTCGCTCCTGGCAATGGGTACGAACGATGCGTGGGTACGGGTGGTACCGCCCCATATGCGTCGAACGGTAGGTGGGCAGGCGGGAAGACTGTGCGTTGCGAGCCTGGGGAAAGGACAGCACGGATGAAATGGAGGGGTACGGCGGATCGACGCGCGACATGAATTATATTGTGGTAGAATACGTGGGTAGAGGGAAAAGCGGGGACGGGAGGATTAACGGCGGAAAACGAATCGTACGTGGCGGAGGGGCAAGATAGAAAGCTTAGGACCGGGTGAACGATGCGTTGGCAGCAGAAAGACGGTTGGGTAGCAGTGCGAGGGATGAGCACAGTAAGCGGGTCGGGGTTGAAAATCGAAGGGGCGACAGGTGCGTCCTGAACGAGGCAAGGACGGGGAACAATGCGAGCGCAGCAGCGACCCTGAAGATGCGTACCTTCGTTTGGTTCGCCTGATGCTACTTCTGCCGCTGTCCATCCCAAACCAACGTGCCCCGCCTGATCCATAACCGCGTCCCGTGCTCTGCCACCATCCGCATCCCCGCTACGGCCACCATTCGCGTTGACGGCCACGCACGCTGCACATTCCCGGAAGCCGAGCCGTAGAAGAGCAGTGTGCCAACACGGAGTCAAGGAGCTGAACAGAGATGTTTTGGCGCCCGCGCTAGTCATCTCGAGCCTCCCGGCCTAGTGGATTTCTCTCCTTGAGGCTCGAATAAATCGATAGTAGTGGATGATGCCTCCTTCCAGTGCTTTTTATGGCACCGAGATCGATATATTCCAGGAAATGGACATCCCTTGGAGCGCTCTTAGGCAGTAGCCAGCTTGTGAGCTAACAAATGTCCTGCAACACATGCACTTCCGTGGACGTGGATACGCCACTACCGAGTGAGTACCCACCCGTACAAGTTTCGCAATGCGGCGGTGAACACAACATAATCGCTCCGTTTTCGATCGCCATAGCCTGAGGATGCCCGATGCCCGTCCCATCTTCATCTTACACCGAAGGAACATGTCACACCGTCAGTGACAGGGTCACAGGCGTCTATAGTCGAAGATGGTGCCGATAAGACAGGGTGAGTGTCTTGACCACCAACATCCTCGACGCAAGACAACTTGAGTGCTAACTTTTGTCCGATGTCTGCATCAAGCATGATCTGCTTCAAGATACACATGGAACATGAGACCGTGAAGACATGAAGGGGACCACAACGTCCAGCTTCAAGACGCCGAGGCGAGCAGCAAACCGCTCAGCCAGTGTGATACGCCATGCCAGAGGCATCGACAAATGGGCCTACCATGGCAGTGGTAGAGCCAGTGTGCTTGGAAGAAAATCAAGAGCTCACAAGAGAGAAGACACACCGCAAAATGAAAGCGTGCACGACGTAGACGGCTGCAGCCGCGTCGCGAGGTGCACCGCACACCTGCATGCCCTCGTTGCATCTCCGACACCCAAAAACGTTGTGAGCTTGAGGGTCGTCTCGTTGCAAATGTATATTGTGAAGTGTCTGGAGAACAGCATGACGAGTTGGCTGCCCGCGGCCGGCTGGTGATGCTGGCCTCGAACTACGTTGCGGCTCTACAAGATGTCCACATGTGGGCCACAGAGATGCTCCCGTGGTCCCAGAATTCGATGAGGGGAGCTGAACAAGCAGACGCGAGAGTGGGTTGCTTTTTGTGAGAGCGATTGAAGGCGTCTCCCCGACGGTTGCTACCCCAGTGTCCTACGGGGAGACAGCCGAGCCGGATACCACAACAAAAGATAGCGGGGCTGAGCACCAGAGCCAGACGGGCGGAGAGCACGGGGAACAATGGAGATGGCGGCGGACGAGAGAGAGGTAGCGGATGCGCGACTCGCGACTCGCGAGCCTCGTGTTGTGGCTGAATCGACCCGCCGCGCCGATCGAACCAAAACGCTCCTGTCCGCCCCCGGCCCTCGATCACCCACCCTCCGCCGTCCTCTGCGCCAGCCTCAGCAACCTCTCTTGCTTTCGACCGCTATCTCGTTTTCCGCACCCCTCGCCCACATTCAACTCCCCGGAAAGCACTTCTCAACTCTCTTCGACACGGCGACAGCCCCACAACGTCCCTAGCCACACCTGTGCGAGCCACCCATCCGCCGCCCTCTCCCGCCGATGTACCCCGCTCCACCCCCAGATCTAACTGAGCCCCAGGCACCTCTCTACTCATTCCGAATCCCCTTCGCGAAGCCCACCTTCCACAGCCAAGCCTCGCACGTCCACCACTCGCACTTGGCGCAAGTATCTGCGAAAGTCGTTGTTTTCTAACGACTTCTCGATAAAGAACCATCTGCCACCATTCTCTCAAGACCCACTCTTCTGTCCTGCGTATACACATATCTAATGCTACTGAATGAATACCGGATCCCCACGGACGAAGGTGATAGCGAGTAGGACAATTCATACCGCGACGGACGCACTTGGGTACGTGCCTTCACTTGAATTATCTCATGTAACAGGTCCACACCCTCTCCTACTCTTTCACCGACGTCTACGAGGCTGGACGCCGCTTTCCCCTTCCTCCTGTTCCTCAAGCACACCTTCGTTAACGCCTTGGACAAGCTGCAATATGATCGGCACAAATATCATCACGATGTCCTCAAAATGGGCATAAAGAACCTACTGGTGCAAATTCGAGCCCACAAGTTCCATCCAGGCTTGGAAAATATCCGCCCCTATGGCGAGTTTAGCACAATCAAAGGGGTGCATCAACTTCGCCTAGGCCTCCATCCGAATTCACGATGCCCCGTCTCCCGAGAATAATTGAATGAAAGAAGACAGTCGACTCGCCCCGCCGGCTGTTGTAGAATTGGTTAGTAAAGTGCGAACAACGTCCCTTATTCATCGTTTACAGCATTGGCATACCTCGCGCGGGCGTCACGCCGAACAATATTGCGACAATACTTGAGTGCAGTTGAAAGCCGCCGGGCTTACAAATGTACGCAAGGTCTGCCCCATATCCCTCTGGAACAAAAATAATACCCCTATAGTATCCGTGGGCGAGGCTACACCGTAGTTGTCCTCACAGCTTTCCTCACTTCGCGATACCGTCTAGCCCGCACTTCGTCGAGGGCACCAGCGCAAATCCTCGCTAGGGTACGGATCGTCTTCGGTTAAGACCCGAGTAAAACAATAGCGCGAAGCTGGGTTAAACGAAGGAACCCGTCGATCCCCACCTTCTACCCGTTCCAACTCGCGGGTATCGCATGGTGAAAAGGTTACCGGGGATGATCGTGGAGCACCCCACACACTTCCTATCTGGGAGTTGCCTTTAACACGCACTATTTGTACCCACAGGTTATGATTTCGTCCTCAAACGAAAGGGCAGCTATGGTTACCCGTGCACGACGTATCCGAAGGTGAGCATAGGCTATTTGAAGGACATCGGCCTTATGCCCCCATCGGAATTCGCCTATACCGCTCAAGCGACGGTCCAGCATTTGCGTCTACCTTGAAATATGAAGATAAGTCACTCAAACGCTAAGGCTCCTGGGATCAGTGCTCCAACAACAGTCACGCACAAGACGCTTGTAATCATACTAGAGCGTCATACTTTACTCGTAATCTGTCGCTGTCGAGGCCGTCCGAGGTGCATAATACTGCATATGGCCGTGCGCGCGTCTCGTTGGGACTACTCAAAGTGCTAGCGTGAATACTCTCCCGGTTCGGTACAAAGCTGTTCGAGAGGCCCCCAGATCCGCTGAAGTCCATCACAAATATACACTGAGACTAGCAAGGACGGTGATTTCATTTTTACTAGGTGCACCAAATTCCGGCCGCCGCCAGATGGCAATGATGAGCAGTACTCTAGATACGCAAAATATGTACACAAGAAGTGATAGAGTCTGGATCCCCAATCCCAAGTACTATGATACAAGATATTGGTATATATGTACAGACAGTATGAGCAATCAAAAGCCATTCTGGTAGCGTAGAGAGAGAGCAACGGAACGGAACGAGACAGGACACAGCGCAATCAGAGTAGTGGTATGTACACGACAGCTAAAGGTGAGATGGACTATGAGAGGACCAAAGAGTGACTTGCGATGGATGATGGGTCTGCGACATATAGTTGACTCTAGCCAACGACTTTCTATGCGGCGAGGGCGGGGTGTAAGCCTTGTGGATAAGCCGCAAGCTGTGACACGTTCAAAGGGCGCCGCCGCCTTTGGTGAGTCCTCCGTTTTTGAGGAAGCTTTTCACTGTGAGACGAGAGAGGTAACGGTGGCGCAGAGACGCGAGGGCATCCTGCGGCTCTGTTAAGAACCAACATAAACAACAAGAACAAATGACAGAGCTCACGGAGAGTGCGACAATGAGCTTGCTACGGCTCAGTGGGGACGCCATGGTGGACTGGGATTGCACGCTGGCAGTCGGCCCAGAGTGGTCGGCGGCAGTAGTAGACGGGGTGGAGTCGAGCGGGGCAGCTTCTACGACGGTGTTTGTGCCATCGGAATCTTCCTCAGAGTCCGAGTACTGTTGTGACAAGCAGGGCATGGCCCATGGGTGCGTGTTTGGCACTGGTTGATGGGAACACAAGCCTAGAGTGACACGTACAGATTCTATGGCAGGCTCCTCCCACAGCGGTTCCATCCCGTACCGGTAGTCGACGGTGGTCTGTGGGTGTCAGGATCCAGGATCAACACTGGCACTGGAATGTGGGCATCGTGGCCCGATCGCGCAACGCACCATCAGGTGATCCTGGCATTGGCCGGGCACCACCCTGGGGTACGGATGGTACCTGCCCATGTACAATGAGCAATACGCTGGGAGGCGGGAAGAGCGGTTGTTGCGGGGTTGCGGAGGGGGAAAAGACGCCAACGGGGAGGACGGGCAGCCGGGATTGACGTGGGACATGAATTATATTGGGGATAGACAAAAAGTGTGGAGACGAGACTATGGCGACGAACAGAACTGGGATACGGGGAGTGCAGGAGGAGGGGGGAAGAGAGAATGTGGGAGGAGAGGAAGAAAAAGAGCGGGAGTGGGAGGGGGCGGGAGGTGCCCCCTTGATTGAGGATGAAGTAAGGTCGAAGCAATGCGAGAGGCGCGACGGCCCTGCAGAATCCGCACCTGTTTGGCTCGCCCGATGCCACTTCCACCAACGTCCTCCCAAGCCAATGTGCCCCTCCGCACCATGCGCACCCTGCAGTGCCTCATACTGGCCACTATCCACGACACAGATGCCGTAGGTGGCACCCCTTCTTAGACATCGTTGGCACACGGTCGAAACTGGAAGGCAAGTTGAATAGATGCATTAGGTAGCGGGGAGAGTATGTGAAGCGGTGAGCATTCTCCAGACGGCGCCCGTGTTATCGCTTGAAACAGACAGGCTATGAAGGGTCCTGCACAACACTGTCAATCTAGCTCGCCGTCTATTCTTGCCGTACTCTGCAGAAGCTGGTGTCCATACAATGGCATGCCGTTCGAAAGCTAGGACCCCCATAGCAGGTATTTGGGTGGGCATCTCGCCCTGCTCAATCGCTGTAAACCCCTTTAAATTCCATCTCTTTGACCCCTCCGGATACTTTCTGCATACGGGCGAACGTTCTCCACTAAAACCCGAGCCTTCCAATAGCTACAGGAGATTCGCGACATGGGGTGGGCCCATCCTAGGTCTCCGAGAACCCGTCACGTAGCGCGTGATGCTTTCACCGGCGCTCGGGGTGGGAAGATGGTGGTGATCGAAGTGGTAAGCCTCTTCATCACCAACACCTTCCACGCAAGCACATACTGAATGCCTGAACACCATGTTCTGTCTGCCTCAACTCAAGAGACTGCCTCAATAATTCAAGAGTGTGTGATCAAGTGAATGATCAAGCCGCAAGTGCCTTTGAAAGTCCAGACAAGCAAGGTGAATGTGCATGCAGCAACAATAACGCCCGACAAGTGTGATATCTCCTCAACAGCAGTGATCCCCAGGCAGAGGCATGATGACAACATACAAGATGTGGGTGCCTATAGAACAAGAGGAAGAGAAAACGCACCGCAAGACGACTGCCGTTACTGCCCGGCGTTCCTTGTCTCCCCGACATGAGGCATTAGTCTCTGCGACGCCCGATACATTGTCCCCTCTGCAAAAACTGTGAGCAGCGTGGCCTGGTCCATATTGTTGAAGAGACGACAGTAAAGAACAGCGCGATCGGTTGGCTGAATGCGGCTGACCGGTGGTGCTGGTCTTGACATCACCCTCGACCCCGATGTTCCCTGATATAAGGATGGTGGCATAGGAGGGGTCCCTCTGTGCCGTCACATATCGTGTGAGAGACATTGAGGACAAGACCGGCGAAAGACCCGATTTTTGGGCGCAGATGCTACAGCACGAGCGCGTTCTCCGATGGGCAACGATGCCAAGAGCTTGAAGAAGGCGACACTCGAACCAATCGACGATGCCACCACACAGCAGGTTCCAAGCCAAGCCAAGCAACGCGCGCGAGAGAAGAGGACCGAGATAAGGAGAGAGAGAGGGAAACAACAACAACGGCGAAGAGCCTCGTGGTTGCGGATCGGTTCGACTCCAAGTGACTCGCGAGCCTCCGGACGCGATCGATTCCAGCTCCGGCGACTGTCCCCAGCCCTGCCGATCGCAGCTGCCAGCCTCCCTCTCTCGTTCCCCCTCCTGCGCCCGTTTTTCCTGCCGTTCGCCGCGGTTCTCATCGACGAGCATCCCAGCCTCCAGCTCGGCCAGTCAGCTCCAACCAGCCGCAGAGCGCCTCCAAATCTAGCCACAATTGCCCCTATCTCTTCTACGCGCAGCTCCCCAGTCTCCCTCAAGCTCACATCCATGGTCAGCCGCTAATTCGTCCCCGTGCCGTCAATCACCTCCACCCACCTCCACCCCTCCACCATGAAATACTCAATGGCTTGCACCGAAGCACCCCCTTCGCGATCTACCTCGGAATGGTCGTTCTTCGAGCACCATATAGGTCGCCGTCCTCGATATCTTGCCTGTGAGTCCCTTCATCACACTCCTCAACAGCTACGTCCGCCCTTAGGGGAATGACCCAACGACCCAATGAGACATCCTCTACTCTAAACCCTGCCGTCGATGGCTTGATGCTCAAGACCTCTACCCACTGTTGTCTACACCCCGTCAGCACGAAAACACAGGTTCAAAACTCCCGGCCAGAGCCAGACTTCCCTCACTACAAAGCATTTGCCCTCCACATTGTTGAACTTCCGGGTTGTGTACTGGCCATACACGGTCCGGTGGTCAACAGTGGCTGTGTTGCACAGCATGGACTTTCCTACTTACCTTCCTTATTTAGTTTTCTCTGCATCTCTACTGTAGTTTCCCATCCGGACACTTCTGGATTCTTCCGTTGCGTTCTATGCTGTTCCGGATTCCTATGGACATCTCCAGATACCTCTAGATAGTTCTGGATAGTTCTGGACGATGGTGCAATCCTTACACCACTCTCGCACCATCTCCTTACTCATTGTATGCTGGGTCACCTGCCCTCCTTTCTTTGCTTACTCATGCGTCCTCTGGACTTGTATATAAGGAGGACAGTCTCTGCCCCTACTCCTCAGTCTTTTGCTCACACTGACTGAGGAATCCTTTGTGCGGCTTACAGTTGTGCTCCCTGCCTTCAGGTTCAGAGTTCATCACACATGTCTATCACGCCACCTATAGCTACCCTTACGCTAGCCCCTGGGCCATTACCGACGAAAGCCCATAGATTTCACACCGTTGTCATGCCCCAGCTCAATGTATGAAGGCAAATTAACATCGCCTCCGCCTGCATACATAAATGGGACCACCCCGCCAATGTTCTCCACAATCGCTACACTTGAGGCATCTCAAGTACTACCTCCCCTAGCCACAGAGAACGTGCTATAACGCCCTCAAATAGCGTACTTCGTAGCGACAATGGAAATGGCGTGGATGTATCCCAAAAAAGTGCAAGATCTTCTACAAGCATTGTAATGCCACACACCTCCCTGCTCTTGTGGGCTGCAACACACATCATGCGTATGCACGTTGAGCGGTCCTCTCCGAATTAACAACAGTCGAAAATACCAAACAACGAATTTACTTAATTACTGAGTGGAAGTCAGCCACAACCGGCGGTTCGGTCCGAGTCAGTCGCCCGTCCGAGATAATCGGAAACTCAAACGTTAGCCGCAAGTACGGTAGTACTTACATCTTGTTTCCAAACCACAACGTCGCCGCTGGACCGCACTCCAATTTCACCGGCCTTCAACCTGTATCTGTGCCCGACATGGCCGCAGACATAACGATGTTCCGTACATACGCTCTCATGGACCCAGCGGACATCCCGCAATCGATCAAGCTCTGTCACACGGAAACCTCTTTTACGCTCCACGACCTCTATCCCAAGAGCCTCTACCACGAGGTCGTCATCCCGCTCATCCGGCCCCCACTCACGGTCGACGGTCTACGCGACCTACGCTCCCTCCTCTCGCTCCCGACCGAAGTCGCCAAGACCGTGCTGCTCAATCTCCGGCGCGACGCACTGGAGGCCAAGCGGCTCATCGAGGACGACATGAGGAAGAGGTACTCCGCCGTGTGGGACGTGCAGATCGGGTTCCACGCGCTGCCGTCGGTGCAGTACGTGCCTCCCCCCTTGCGGCACCTCTCGTGTGTCTTCCCCCTCTCCTTTTCACCCCCGTTCTCTGTCGAACAGAGGCACGGCTGACGCGCGCGGCTGACCCCGGTGCGCGCCCCGCGGGCGCGCCTCTGGGGTCGCTAGCGGTTTTCTGCAGGCATTTGCATCTGCACGTCATGTCGACGGATTTTACGGGACTGTACTTCAAAAACAAGAAGCACCTCAACTCGTTCCACCCCGATGCTGGGTTCTTCCTCAAAATCGACGAGGTCCTCGAGTGGTTCGACCTCCCGCAGGCCGAGTTTGCAAGGGTCAGTTCTGCCCGTTCCTGTGCCTCCCATCCACATTCCTGCCGGGTCTCGTCTTGGGGTCTAGACACCCCTCCGGATGCAATAATACTCGCTCGCACACTCACGCCTTCCTCTGCCCCTGCAGAAGGCGCGGATCGACAAGAAAGAGCACGAGGCGCTCCTGAAGCAGGACCTCAAGTGCCCGGGCTGCAACGCGCCGTTCCGCTCCATGACCACCGTGCGCAAGCATCTCACCGAGAAGCACGAGAAAAACCTCGCGTCTCGGCGTGCGCGCCCTGCGAGCGGCGGCAATGAGCCCGGAGGCGGCGACGGTGGCGAGAGCAGCACAGCGGGGGCGGCGACGGGGGTGAGGGTGTGGCTCGGAACCTCCCCGCGTACCCCGCCCAGGAATCCGTTCCCTGTGCCCCTGCCCAACATCGTAGGAATACGGATCAGCCCGCTTGATTCTCCGCCGCCAGAGCCTACATCTGGGGACGGACCAATTCAGCATGCCCCAGACACGGGTCGACCGCCTGCGCAGGCCGGCTCAAAGCGCAGACATGGGCATAATGGGGACGAGGCGCCGGAGGGCGGAGGTGAAGGCGACATTGAAGGCGATGGGCAGACGGTTATCGACGTCGATGCTCTGCCCGACCTGCCTCCGGCGAGGAAGCGGGCGCGAGTTCCTGCAGCCTCTTCATAACGTCTTGCCAAAATGGCACATCCCATGCCTTGTCAGCCCCATACGGGTATGCCCTTACGTTCCGAACGCTTTCGTGCTCTCCTCGCTCCATCCACCCGTTGCTCTTCACGTATTCTAGGTCTAGGTCCGCGGATGTGTACAATACAAAGGATCTTCTTTTGATTTCGCCACTCTACGTAGAATGCTCCGTGGCCAGAGAAACTGTACAACACCAATGTTACAAATAATGTCCACACGTCCCTCCGTTGTCTTTCCCTTCCAAAATCCTTCTCCAAGCCGCCGCGATTTCAAGCGGGAGCAGGGGCTTCGCCAGCAGCCTCGGCCACCTCGGCGTCCTTCTTGATTTTGCGGTTGCGCTCCGCGGCGAGGCGGATCGCCCAGGTGAGCTCGTACGTCTTGCACGAATCTGCACGCGCCAAGGATCAGCACACGCTAAAAATGGCGCGCCGAAAAGAGGGTGGTGGGGGTGAGGGGGGGTTACGACGGACCTTCGAAGGAACTGAGGATCTGCGCGGTGTCGGGGTCCTCCTCGATATCCTCAATATTGTCAATCAGGACGGAGATCTGGCGGCCATCGACACGAAATGTCAGTTAGTGGCGGTGTCCCGTGAGGCGGTCTGTCCATGTATGGGCTGACCTCAGAGAAGAACGGATCATCGTCGGGGAATGTGTGCATCTCCTCCAGGTCGCTGCCGGGTCTACGGATGTAGAGCACGGGCTGGACGTACGGGTTGACAAGCCTGCGACGAGACGTCAATGTTACACTCTACCACGGGACCATCCGACTTACTTGAGCTGGTAGCCGTCTGCGTAGACTTCGAGCTCGCAGCTGTAGTTGTGACCCTGGAGTGCGACCAGATGCGTGAAGCTGCCGACAGCCCCGCTGTCGTACTTCCACGTCGCGGCAGTCACACGAGGAATCCTGTTCTCGGGAGGAATCGCGGTTTCGTCGACCTGCATCTTCGACAGGTGGCCCGCGTTCTCGTCCCACTCGAGCGAGTGCGCGTTCACGCTCGACGTGTCGACCTCGCCGCCAAAGTAGCGGCTGAGGTCGCAGAAGTGCGTGCCCTGCTCGACGATCGGGCCCGCGCTCTTCGCCTTGTCCCACCAGTCCGGCTTCGCGATCGCCTCGTACGCGCACGCGTAGCGTGCGATCGTGGCCATGACGGTGAGGTTGTTGTCGTTGATGATCTGCTTCATCATCTGGACGGCCTTGAGGTAGCGCAGCATGTACCCGACCGAGCAGAGCGTCCCGCTCTCGTTGATCTTCTTCGCGACGGCGAAGGCCTCCGGGATCTCGCTCGCGGGGCCCGTCGCGGCAGGCTTCTCGATGAACATCGCGACGCCGGGGAAGTACTTCATGATCTGGGTCTCGATGTCGCGTCCGGGGCGCAGCGTGCCGCGGAACATGGGAGGGGAGCCGACGATGACCGCGCGGGGCGTGTCCTTGCGCGACATGTTGCGCACAAAGTCCTCGAGCGTCTTGAACACGCGAGTGTTTTCGTAGGCGGAGCGCACGAAGGTCTCGCATTTCTTCGCGAGCACGGCGGTGGCGCGGTCAATGGCAGGGTCGATGAGCGCGACGACCTTCAGACGAGGGCCGAGCTTGCTATAGGCGAGTTGGTATAGTACGCGAACAATTAGGCGCGGAAATGAACGCACTGTTCGAAACGGAAGGAGTGGTTCCACGGGCCCTCGTCCGAGCCTGCGATGTTGAGATGCATTAGCTGTAGTTGCGTACCCCAAGCGACACGCCGCGCGTACCGAACATAATGTTGCCCGCGCCGACGAAGACGACGTTGAAGTCCTCTGTACCGCCGATGTGGGATGCCCTAGCATTTCGACGCGCGTTAGAGCGCGCACACATAGCAGCGTGGACGGACACACCTGTCCATAGGGACCAGCCTGGAGGGATCAATGGACGGCCTGCGCGAGTCGGTGGTCGACTGCCTCCTCGAGACCGAGGTGGGCGAGTCGAGCACGGACGGGCGGCGGCCACCACCGAGACCAGACGGGCGACGCGACATGGGAGAGAGAGGCGGGGGGAGGGTGCGGGGGAGTGTGGGGGAGAGGGAGGGGAGGATGGGGGCGATAAGATGGGGCGATATATATGGAGCGCGGCCGGGAGGGCTGTTCGGGGGCTGGGGCTGGGTGGACGAGCGAGGAAGAGCGGGCGAGGGAAAGGCGAGGGGCGAGGATTAGTATGAAGTCAGAGGTCAGACGGTAAATCAAGGTTGCGGGGGGCAGGCCTCCACTGACGTCGCCATCGACATTCCCAATCAGCCCCGCGCCCCATGTTTAATCGATCCAGCGTTCCGTCGCCCGTGCACACCCATCAAGCTCAGGCTCAAGCTCGGCGAGACAAGGAAACGCGCGCGATGATTGGGGAAAAAAGAGCTAGGTAGAGCTAGAAAGCAAACGAGCGTAGGCGGCGCGCGGCCGCAGAGGTATCATCTGTACAAGTACACTATCTTCTGTATGTTCCGACCGACGACGGCGACGCGCTCTCCAGCCAACGGCGCATCCGGACTCTGAACCACATCTCTCGTCCGCCGCACCCCGCGCCGGACACCCGAGTCCGCCCAAACGGGAAGGAGCAACGCCCGATGCGTGATGCGCCGCCCCGCGCCGCCACCGTAATTAGTGGGCGCTCCCCGCCGCGCCAGCCTCGCCGCCCTGGCTCGGGCCCGCGCCGCCCTTTGCCTGCGTCTGCGCCTGCGCCAGCTCGCGCTGCCTCCGCTCCGCCGCCTCGAGCCGCTCCGTCATCGCGCGCAGCTCCGCCTTCAGCCGCTCGTTCTGCTCCGCGAGCTTCATCACGTTGCTGGCCCGCTTCTGCACCTTGTCCATCCTGCGGCAGGGATCCGTGCGTGAGCATGCTGTCTGCCGTAACCGTGGCGGGCGCGGGGACGTAGACAACGAGCCGGGTAGAGGGCAGGTGTGGGGGACACGGACACGGACACGGACACATGGATGGATGGACGGGGATGCGACGAAAGACGATCCAATCCAAACAACCACTCACTCGACTTTCTCCTCCACGGGCGCAGGCGCGCTCCGCGAGGCCGCGAGGATCGTGTTGAAGTCGATCGTCAGGTCCAGGTTCGACTCGGGCAGCTCGATGTCGAGGCGCGCCGGGCTCGACGGCAGCCGGTCAAAGCCGTCGTCGTCGAACGCGCCGCCGTCGCCGTCGTGGTACTGCCCGTCGCTCGCCTGGCTCATGTGCGACCGCGCCAGCGACCGCAGCGAGTCGCGCGATGGCTGCCGTCTGCGGGCGGGGACGCGGACGGGCGAGTGAGTGGGTGGCTCTGATTCAGCGGCCCTGCGGCGAAGACGGAGAGGGAGACGCGACGTACTGCGCTTGGGGAAACTTGGGGTCGAGGTGCCGTGGGATGCTGCTCATGTTCACGGTGTTGACGGTCGTAACGTCACTTTGGGTGGGTGGGTGGGATGCGTGTATGTGCGTATGTCTAGTAGCAGTAGTAGTCGCAGTAGTCCTCGTCGTCGTTGTCGTGCAGACGACGCAAAGCCGGCCGCCGAGGGCAAGTCAGAGCTGGCGGCGACGCGTGGTGGTAAGTGTGCTAGTACTAGTCGTAGCGCGGGGGGCACGGGCGTGCAAGTGGGACGTGGTTGGAACGAGGACGGGAGAGGATGAGGGCGGTGATCAGATTTGGAGGGCTCTGTTGAATGTCATGGAATCACCTCCGTGACCCCGTCGACAGCTCCGAGCCAGCTCGCCAGTCTCCGGCCGGGCGACCGACTCCAGATATCTCAGCCAGAACCGGTCTCTTGTACGTACATCACAACCTCCTTAACGGCTCTAAACGGAACCCCTCCGTCCGCGCCGGGCGATCGCTGCGTCGCAACGCCCTCTCGTGTCTCGCTAATAATTTCAGCATCAAACGCGTGTAACTGCAAGACAATGGGCTGATCGATCGGAAGGTGTGTAAAGTATCCATTACGGTATGTACGCAGTACTTTCAGGGGAGGGGGAGAACTTGGAAGACGGAAGACGGTGGACCTATATACGAGCAAAGAGATGAAGAGAGATAGAGGGGAGAGATGAGGAAGATCGGGAGATGTGCACGGCTACATGGGCATGATCATGGACGGGAGTACTCGGTACAACGACAGCGTAAGACAGCAGCGAGCAGGGCAGGGCGGTGGGACTGTCCGTCAGAGCGTAAGAGGGGGTGAATCGGAGAAGGCTGAAAGTATCCCGCTGCAAAGGGACAGGGAGATAGGATGGGTGGATGCGGTAGCTACGGGAAGCGGGCTTGGAAGCAGGAAAGAAAGCGGAAGCGGGGAACAGCGCACCTGCGCGCGGATTACAACACTAATTGAGCGATAATACTACAGTGACGGGGGAGACCAGGGGAGAGAAGCGACAAAACCGGGAAGATCGAAACGTGAAAGGGAAAAGGATCCGCAGTGCGGGTGGGGATAGTCAGGGCACTGAGGTATCGAAGGGGGGCCGAGGAGGATATCGCAGCGGAGAGGGAATGAAGAATGCGCAGAGAACGGGAGGAGGCCATGGGACGGTCATCGCAACTGCGCGCGCCTACGTTACCTCGAGCACCGAGGTCTCCAAGAGGCGGAACTGCGAGGTATCCTTGCTCAGCTCGGACCACCCGACGCGGTCGCGCCAGTTCACCTGGTTGGCCTCCTTCTCCCCCGCGCCGGCGAAGTGGTTCAATTCGTCGTCCGTGACCCCACGGAACATGAGGAAAAGCCGCGTGAACACGCAGTTCTCGACCGTGACAGAGATGTCGATGGCTGCGGCGATTTTGTGGGGCGCCAGGAAACGATACGCGATGTTGCGATGCGCGGCGAAGGCGGACATGTTGTTGCTAGGCGCATGTAAACATCAGTCACCGAAACCACTTAGGAGGTGGATGAGAAGCGTACTTGATGAAGTTCGTCCGGGCAAAAAGCGACATGCCCAACTGATCTAGGACGCGCATGAGGTGTGGGACGAAGTCACCGAATGACATCGCAAAGCCGTTGCGGGGAGAAATGAATTCTTGCGGGTCTAGCATGCCAGGTTCAGGTCTGGCGAGCAAGCAGTGAGCAACGGTCGGGCCGCGGTTTGGGGCGGCTGTACTAACACGGCTTCATAGTATATCGACGTGGCCGTCATCGTAGTCTCGAAATGTTCTACCGCACCACCGGGGTGTACGCGCAGGAAGTACTTGACCTTGTTTTCCTCAATGGGCTCAGCGGGTGGCCAACTAACGCCGAGCTTCCAGTGACGCGAGAACGACAAGATGACGTCGCAGTACTGTTGCGTGGGCGCGAGGATGCCTAGGTGACAGCGGGCCGTGGCGGGCTTCACCGCGACGGCGAGCTTGTTGATTACTCGGGAGTCGATGATAAGGTCCGTGGAGACGTTCTCGGTATTCTGGATGCGCGTGCCGGAGAACTCCATCTTGTGCACGTCCCCGTCGTGTACGATATCGAGCTTGCCCCAGAACGAGCCGTCCACGGTGGTCCCGTCTTCCATGCGGGCCATGTCCAGTTCGTCGGACGCGATCGTAGTGTCGAGCGCGACGTTCTGCCCGGGCGCGAGCTCAAGGCTGAACGTCGCGGGCATTTCCAGCACAGGCGGCGGTCTGCATACAGGTCATTCAACCGCTACGGGGACGCGCGCGCGCTAAAAATACTCACGGAGGCGGACTGCATTGTCAGGGTTATGGTCAGATCAGGAGCTCCGATGCAGGCGAATTGACTTACGGAGGCTCATCCGGGGGTGGCGGACTATCACAAACGACTTCCACGCGCAGTCCCTGCACACCCATGATCGCAATCTGGTACGAGTCTTCGCTCGTCAACTGCGTTTGCCGCGGGTCAGCAGACGGGACGGCCTCTGATACAAGTGGGATGCGCACATAAATATACGGGCTGGCGACCAGACGCTGTGGCATCAAATGTGAGACTCGCTGCATTTCGCCAGGGCGGTCGGGAGCACATACCGCTGCATGGAGCGATGCATATTCTATGGGTACGCGCAAACTGATAGGAATATCGTCCGGAGGCTTTATCCAGTCCCTAGCGAGAGCTTCCAGTTCCTGAACGGCAAGCGGTCAGACTGGGTTTGACTGAGGGGTGAGGTCGTACTCACACCGAACGAGGGCGGGAGCTGTGCATGCGAAAGATGAGTGGGGATGCGATTCGGGCGTTTGGACGCCACTTACCATGCGAACGGTCTCCATGTCTCCGAAGGCGAGGGTGAGGAGACGTTGGCGTGTGAGGGCCATTTGAGCCTGCCTGTCGCGGAGTTCGGACTCCTTGGGGCCCTTGGGGCTCTTGAAGCGGCCCCAAAAGCCTTGCGAGGGAAGACTCGCGTTGGATGCGCTATCGGGGGAAGACAAAATGATCAGATTGGACACGCTAGGGAAAAGGAAGGGAAACACGCACGCTGGGGAGAGCAGCATGGCGGCGAGGGGGAGAAGGGGGAGAGGAGGGGTACGGAGGAGGAGACACAGGGGAGACAGAGGAAGGAAATATGGCGCGGAGGGAGTCAGTGGGCTTGAAAAGGACGCGGGAGGAGAGGGCACGAGGCGGGGGAAACACGAGGCAGGGCGAGATTTGTATGGACGGGTAGAGGAGCGATTACAAGAGATAAGTGCGCCGATGGTGATGGATCCTATGCGGCGTTCTAATGCGGGCCTGTCTGCTTCTCCGCGCCCACCGACACTGGCACTCGCATCCTTGCCCTCCGCCCAGTCCCAGTCCGCCCGCTGCAAAGGCGCGTCCGCGCGAAGGCAGGCGCGCGACACACGCACCACGTGGCCATGAGATCATAGCGTCCACGGGCGTCTATCCCTGCTACGTCCCCGTGCCGGCCCAGGCTTGCCTCTTTCCTTTCTCCTCCTCAAGCCATTCCCCCCGCCATGCTTCGTTCCGCCCTCGCTGCCCAGCTCAGGCCCGCCGTCGCCCCCCGCGCGCGGTCCTTCGTCTCCACCGTCCTGCTCACCAAGGCATGGGAGAACGAAACAGTCGCCGAGCTCAGGAAAGAGGCCCGCAAGCGCGGTCTTCCCTCGTACGTCCCCCTTCTGACCCCGCAGCCCCGCCTTCGCTCACTCGTATCCAGCGGAGGCAACAAGGCCACCCTCATCACGCGCCTCCAGCAGGACGACAAGAGGGTCACGCTCTCCACGGAGCCCGTGTCCACCGCCCCCCCAGTCCGCCACGCTTCCACCGTCGACACCCCCACAGAGGTCCCAGGCGTCCCTTCCTCCGCCGACCCCGTCTACCCCAAATACAACCTCGACATTCACTTGCCCAACGTTTCCCAGCCTATTGCCGAGGCCCCCACCCCTATCGTGCGTGCGCCATCGCTCCGCCCCACGTACTCGCGCTGATGATAGCTTCTAGCCGTTCTTGCCTGACTTCTGGGAGTCCTCCAAGGTCAAGCGGGACACCGCCCCTTCGCAACCCGCCCCCTCATACAAGCCCAAAGTGATTACTGTCGCCGGTGAAATCACTCACCACGGCGGCGGCCCCTCGCATAACCTCTACACTCCCAGCCCCCCGTCTTCTTCCGCGCCGGCTCGGAAAGAGCCCACTTCTCTCCTCGGCCATCTCGCCGCCGACATGGCGGAGGATTTGAGCCTCCCCAGCTCTTTCAAGCTTCCCACCCGTGCGGAGGTGCAGTATGACGTCGCCCAGAAGACGCAGACGTCCGGCGGGCAAGGCAAGACGTACTCGCGCACGCTCGATAGCGATGAGCAGACGGGCGTATGGGTGCTCCTCGGTCTTTTCGCCACCTCTTGGCTCGCCGCGGGCTACCTTGCGCCGGCGTCGGAGTGGGCGCATAAGGCAGAGCACAAGACTGGGGAGAAGGCCAAGGACGAGGCCCCCAGCAAAAAGCACTGACCCTGACCGTCGGCGCGCATTTTGGCAGGGCTGAGTCGTCCGGCGCATAGTATAGATACTTCGTACCACATCACTATCTATAATGTCCTGGGCCTTCCTGCATCATGCATAATTTGATTCTACACGGAGCGTGCGCGGTTAGTCCCGACTGTGTAATAACTTGAAGTTGGCGCGCGCCGAAAGCCCTCCTGCCCCGCAAACAATATAGACGCTCTGCACCTCTCCGGGGACCGCCATGGTCAGGCTCCCCCTCTCTTCCCCTACCTCTGCACTCCCCCGCAAACCACCGCCCTATGTCCGGACCTTCCACGCCTCGTCCGCGCGCAAGCACCTCGTAGGCCCCCCAGATCCCGTCTCGCACCTGCGCCCGGTCATCTACGACGACGCGCCCCCGGCCCCGCCTGCGCCGCAGGTGCGGCACCCCTACTCGCTGCGGGAGTTCACGGGCAACACGCGCGAGTACCAGTGGAAGATGCAGCGGCAGGAGCTCGACGCGTTCAACCACAAGTTCTGGCTCGACGTGCGTACCGTACCTCTCCCCACGGCATTGTGTCCCTCTCCCTCCCCATCTCCCATGGTTCTGTTTAAGACAGAATGCCCCTCCGTTGCTTCCCATCCACTCCCTCTCATTGGGATAGAGTATTACGTAGTGCGAGACTGACCGCATCCACGACAGAGCAACACCCGCTTCTACGCGGCCAAGGACGCAGTGCTGCAGAGCCTACCAGAGGGCACGACCACGGAGCAGCGCGAGGACGCGCTCTCCGCGTTCTACAGCCGCTGGGTCGCGCAGGAGCGCACGCGCCTCGACGAATACAGCGCCCAGTGGCGGAAACGCAACTGGTCGACGATACTGCTGGGCGCGCGCGTGCGCTATCAGGCGTTCGTGTCGCGGGTCAAGCACCCGTTTGCGCGGGGGCGGGGGGACGAGTGATGTACACTAGGGTTTTCGTTATTACCTTCATACAACATAATGCGCGCATGTAGGTGCGAAGTGGGGGGGAGGGGCGGCAGAAGCAAAAACTCGAACAGGTCGACTACAACACACGACACACACGACACTGCACAACATGTACATTTTAACAAGACGACCGAAGGAAGCGCTTCCCGCCCCGCCTACGGCCCGCCCGCGATGCCCTCGTCGGCATTCACGAGCTGCTCCATGCTCTGGTATATCGCCTCGAGCCCGAGGTCCTGCAGCGCGCGGCTGTCGCGCTGGTAGTCGCGCACGATCGCGCCCACCTCCTCGGGCGACATGCTCGGCCAGCGGAGCGCGATCTCGTCCTCGGACGGCACGTCGAGCGCATGGGCGGGGGCGAGTTTGTAGCCCTCGGGACGGAGCGGCTTGTCGGCGACGGCTTGCAGGGCGGCGTAGAGCGCGGTGCTGCGCATGCGTTGGTTGAGTTCTTGGTCGGACACGCCCGTCGTTTGGCGAATCATGTTCCAGCTGATAGGCATCCATGTCAGAGGTGGGAGGTGGGTGGTTCGAGGAAGGAAAAGGGACATCTTACTCGTCGTGAATGAAGATTCGGCGCCAGACGTTTCTGAAGATGCTCAATCGTCGCGTGCTTGGGATGTTCTGTGCAGCTCGATGTTAACGGTCGGTCATGGCTGACTCACCATCAAGACTTACCTCTGCGCGAGCGAGGAGATGGAGAGCTGTTGTGTAGTCTTCAACACGCTCATAGTTATCCTTCAAGCTCAAGACTTCGGCCACATCTTCGACGGACAGCGCCTTGCCAAGCAGCAGTTGCCTGACAAGGTATTTGAAAGCCTACATCGAGTGTAAGCCATGACCCCCACCCTATGATGACCGTAAAACCCACGTTATAGAGCGCTCTGCGACTGCTGAGGTTCCCAGCCTTCTTGGTCGCAATCGTCTCGACTTGAGCTTCGAGTGACTGACGCTGGCGGGCTGAGGCCAAGGCAGACTTGAGGTCGTCAATCAGCGTTTCGTGTACGCTGACAAAGTCCAAGCCATCGTGGAAGGCTGGCACAACGGCGTTTAGTACGAGTTGCATCGGATACTGGGGACGAGGGCGTACAGTCCAGAACATCTTGGTTAATCGTCTTGGTGCCCTCATGCAATTGTGCAAGGTGCGAGAGCTTACCAATGCTGAGCATGAGCTATATATAATACGAGAAATAAGCAGCGCCCTCTCAGATGAACAATTAAGAACCTACGTGCTTCGACACCAGTTCTGGTGCGTGTTCCGCTTCAGTGAGCAACGCTTGCGAAGCCAAGGAATACCGGCCTCTCCCCAGGTCATGGATCCATGAAATGCCGGGATGGGAATGCTCGGAGAAGAACGAGTCGAGGAACTCGCCGTGGTCTTGGGCGAACATCGTACGGAGCTCGCCTGTAGACGTCCAAAGGTGAGTTTATGGCGAAAATGCTTTTGAGCGGTACACACCGTGCTCGATATACCACTGATACAGCTCCGTCGTAAACGCCTCCTTGAATTTCTCAATGTACGTCTCGATCCGTGCCGCGTTGGGATTCTCTTCTGGGGGGTAGACCTTGCCCTTGTGACATAATGACGCAAGACTGCGGAAGTCCTGGTAGTCCTCCGCAAGTTTGAAGGCCTCGTTCGCGAACCCATTGCGACCTGAACACGTTTATCGTAAGTTCGAACGTGTAGGAGAACCAACTTACGGAGTATTTCCAAGGCTTCTGGTCGTAATTGGCGGAAACGGTCTTCGAGCTGAGACTTGTCCCGCTCTACGCCGGAGACATCTGCGGCATTGGGGCTAGAACGGTTGTAAGTAGCAGGCTCCCCCATATTTGCAAGACGGCATCACCTGTTCAACCATTCAAGTCGTTCCTGGATGCATCGGAACAAACTCGATGCGAGTTCCGGTAACTGCTGTCTAGGGACCTTTTTGCTGTCCGCCGTCTCCGAATCGCCTGAAGGGGCTTCGACAAGACCTGCCGTTACATTGAAAAACTCGTTGACGATATCGATGATTTCCGGCTGGCTAGTCCAAGGGTCAAGCATAGGGAGTACCACGCCATAGACTCCGAGGTTGTACTCGCGGTAGCTGTGAGCGGATTGAAGAATCGTCTATGAAAAGCGCGGGTAAATATCAGGTTCATCGGCGGTTCGTGAGCGAGCCTACCAGGACTATCCGGTTCGCTTGCGGAATCGTCGTAGCGAATTTGTTGGTCATCTCGGAAGAGGAGCGGTGGACGATTTCTGCTACATGTGGTAGTAAAGCCCCAAGATCTCGTACTTGCAACCGCAAGAACGCGCGCAGGCAGTCTTCGTAGTGTCCTTCACCTAGAGCGCTCATGTAGCGGTACACAGCTTCGTGCAATACGCTATCTGAATGACCCGCTCTGCACGCGTAATGAGCGTTATACCCATGTTGTTTCGTGTAAACTCGCACCGAAGAGTATCGTTGTGACGAAGCCATAGTTGATGAGCGGCATAGAGCTTCTCTGCATCGGCTGCCAAAGTCTGTCTACTTCGTTGAGACATCTACAATGATGAAGGTGAGTATTATTCATCTTGCACTCCGCTTGTGCATATATACCTTCGCCAAAGCAGAGTTGTCGTTGATGAATTTAATGAGGAAGCTCAGGCGATCCTTTCGTCCTGTCATTTGAGCATGTAGGTCGTGGTGTGCACGGACGACCTCAGTATCTAGGAGCGGTGTCAAAATCCGAGGGGCCTGGCTTTTAGAAGCTATCGAGCTAACCTGACTCAAGAATGGCCTCGCTCAATTGTTCAGCGCCGGACATCAGAGCTTCCTCGTCGATTTCTGGGGGGAAACTAAAGTGCAAAGGATTCTAAGAAGGGACGGGAAATTAATAGCGGAACCGCTACCCGAACCCCGCAAGAACTGACCTCTGGCAAGGAGCCGTACAAGATGGCTTTGGTCATAGTGGACTTGATGAGGTTTGCGCGACCAGTTCTTTTTCTCAAGTCAGTCACGACGTATACAGGTATTGTAGACATTAATACGAACTCGGGATGGAACTTAGCCACTTCATCCAGGTCGATATTGGCCTTCATCATAGTTGCAGCCGCCAAGACCAAGAATTCATTTTCACCTGGTATGATTCCAACACCAAGAGTACGGTCCATAGCGGACTTGAGCTCCAGGCGATCCATGTATTCGTTTTCTGGGAGCCCATTTAGCGAGCAAAACCTCTTAGACAGTGAATCTGAACGTACCCTGCGCGCAAATGGTCACCGTATCCCCAAATTGGATGGTGATCAACTTCTCCGGGACGACGACCTGTAACCTAGGGTGCATCGGTGCCCCCGAGCTAGACGTCTAAACCAACGTTCAAGTATATCTACGCGGAATGATCATAAAAACCACTCACACTCTGATAGGGTACTGCCTGGACCTTAGTGATGGTGTGGGCACCAGGGAGATGTCTAAGGTAGGCAACAGCATACACCCTGCGCGGGTGTGGAGCGAGCTCCGTTGAAAGCTCCTCTTCTTGGCCCGCCCAAGAGACCAACACGACCATGTCACCAGATCTATCCCAACGTAAGACACGAGCACAACCCGTCATACAAGGAACTTCGACCAACCCTTGTAGTTTCAAGTCTAACAGCTCGAGATCAAGCTCAACGTCGCTCTCCGGTGCGTTAGGAAAGTGCTCTCGAATGGCGGTCCTAGTCTGTTCACCAATGTCTTCTTCAGTGAGCAACTTTTCCCAGCCCTCAATAGACATATCCCATTGCTGCAACCGCAGATCGACCAACGCCCAGACGTGTCTACCAGTCGCACCACGGGCCAACTCCTCAGACACTACCGCGCTGACAAAGCCAGACTGCGGCTGGACCCCAGGGTCAGACATGAAGCTAGGGAGGAGTCGTGATAATGATAATGACGACTGTGGGCGGCCAAAGGGATGCAGCGAGAGGTGGTATTTACCGCCAGACGAGGTGACCACGAGACGGAAGAGTCGGCCGGTCGACGTCGATGCAATGAACGTCTGAGGCTAAAGGGCCCATATCAGTGTCCATATAGTCGATGCATAATACTGCGAATCTCTCACATCTGCTCTGACAAGATTCGTAACGTTCTCTCCTTCCACAAGGTCGAGTAAAGAGAATGAGAAGTTGTCGCCTCCGGCCAGACCCATTCCTATGCTATCCCAAAAACGAATCTGGCCTATGTTTGAGCAAATGATAAGCCCCGGTTCCCGTTGCGTGCCAAACGGAACAAGAGCATGGAAGGGTGTAGCCATGGGTGGTGGATAGGGCTCTCTCGGGCAGCCGAATATGTAGCATGTCGGAGTACCAGTCAAGGCCTGTGAACAAAATTGGTTTATTGATCGCATGATGCATTCAGTATTTCTTAGAACTTGCCTGACTATACTTCCACACGAAGCAGGTGCGCAATGACGCTACTACGGCGAAGCCGGTCAATGTATCCACATCTCCGGTGTATGCATCTCGGAGGAAATCTGCAAACAGTCAATCAAACTGAGAAAAATAAACATTCCAACGGCCTACCAGCGTTGCGCAGTGCTTGTTTGACCTCTACTGGGAGTTGCGCGTAGAAGGTGACGGTCATTTCTTTTGACTTGGAGAACACGGTGTCTGCTCTCAGCCCGCGCTCGAACACTTCAGACGATTCATCGTCCACGTCCATACCGGAGCCCGAGAGTATAGATTCATCATCTGGAACTGCTCCCAGATTACCCGTGCGTCGCGCAGGAGTTGAAAAGCGCGACTGTGGCTGGACGCTCCCGCCCGCGCGGGTGCGTCTTCCCGCACCCTGCCTCGGAGGCGAAGGCGACATGCCGATAGAAGAGTAGCGCGCCGCACGGCGTGGGTGGGGGGAGAATGTTGCCATGGTCAGTGCCAGTGAGAGCGAGCGCGCCACCGAACTAGAGTAGGGAGGGAGAACAAGCCGTACGGAGAGAGTGAAGAGAACGAGGCGCGTCTGTCTGCAACGCGTCTTGCTTGAACCGCGCTCGGGATCTGCCGATCCATCCCTCCTGCTCCCCCTCACCATGCTCGGCGTCGAAGGCTACGGCAGTGACAGCGACAACGACAGTGACGTTGAGGTCACCCAAAACACACCCTCTGCTGGCTCTACCTCATCTCTAGTTACTAAGCTCCCGGCTCCCGCAAAGAAATCGGCGTTCTCTCTTCCACCGCCTTCCAATTCTGCATCATCCTCAAAGGCAGCCTCGGGGCTCTCCCTACCCCCACCAAAGCCCAAGAGGGGTCCGAAGAAAATATCAATAGGGCTCCCTGCGCTCTCTAAAGATGATGACGGTTCCGATCACGACGAACGACCTGCTGCGAAGAAGCCACGGTTAGAGTCTGGTGCCGGCTCCTCTGGCTTGCTGTCTATGCTTCCTGCACCGAAGAACAAAGCTCCTGTTATTCCTGCGCCAGAAAGGGTACTCGGGGCGGGCAGGGGTCCTGGACTTGTGTTCAAATCTGCCCCTAGCGCCCCGGCGCGGACAACCACAGTGGAGGATGCGGAGGACGATGAGGACACACGACCAAACGATACCCTTGACTCGTCGGTCTCTGCTATACTGGAGGAGAAGCCGGAATCGAAACCCTCATTACCATTCATGCCTACCTCTGTGAAACGGGGAAAAGCAAACGTGTCGGTTGAGGAGAAGCACTCCGCCCCACTTGCGCGACCATCCGTTCCTGCTGCCCCACTGGTCGATTTCTTCTCTCTCGGTAAGTTCTATCGATACTCTGATTCTTGCCTGTCAGTATACCGGATTTGCTGATTGTGAACTAGGCTCCACATCCAAACCCGCTACTCAAACGTCCACATCGAAGCCGCCCTCCATCTCATCCGCGCCATCATTGTCCGCAACCCCTGCCCTTCCAGTCCCATCCGCCGCACCCCAGATAGACGACTTTGCCCCTCCGGAACCAACCCCCACGGACCCCTACCCTGGCTACTACCTTCTTCCCTCCGGCCAATGGGCCGCATACGACCCGGGGTACTACAAGAAGTTCTATGACAAGTGGAAGCGCGAGTACGATGCACATGTTCGAGCCCTGGAAAAGGGCAAGGTCAAGGGATTCGAGGATGCGGACGACATCGCGGCGGAGGTGAACGCGCAAGAAGAGATGGAGAAGGCGAAGAAGGAAATCCAGGAGCTCGAGGAGAGGAAGGCTCTGACGACAGCAGCGGCAGCGGTACCCGAAGCACCGAAGATGAACGTCAAGGTGAGCCAATTCTCTTTTTGTAAGGTGCTCCACTCGCTGACGATAGTGCAGGGTGCAGCTCTCGGTGGAAGGGCTCGGACAAGGCATCAACTATCTACACTGCTCACAGAAGCGTATCAGAATCGTGAGGCCTTGGAGGAGAGGATTGCGCAGGGTAGGCGGAATCGCAAAGAAGCGGGAAATAAATATGGTGAGCGTCATCGCTGGCAAATTACAACAGATACTCACGACGTGCGCAGGTTTCTGAGATGCTCGTTCCATGTTACCGATCATGTATCTGTACTTCACATAACCTCTGTTCGTCCTCTCACTGGTACTCAGCGTCGAACGATATCCCGGACAGCAGAGTGCATTATAGAACAGGCTACGTAATACAAGTGTAGAATATGCAACAGACAGCACGGTATCCAAGCAGAGGTATCTTACTTCTGGCTCGACGAGAACTCTACAAAAACGTGTCAGGAGTAAGACGTCGTTAGCTGAGCTAAGAAACGCACTTGTAACCGACTTCGTTCCCTCGGAGATGGCGTGCTTCGCCAACTCTCCAGGAAGGATAAGTCGTACGGCCGTTTGGATCTCGCGCGAGGAGATGGTAGACTTCTTTGAGTACGTGGAAAGCTCTGCAACCCGGTCAATCCTGGTGAACCACAAACGGACAAAGCACGTACTGGAAGCCTCAGTCGCAATGCGCTCGAAGATGTCGTTGACGAACGAGTTCAGGATAGCCATCGCCTTGTTCGAGATACCAGTATCGGGGTGGACCTGCTTCAGTACTGCATCGCCAAACGTTAAAACCCGAGTACTCCACTCCACCCAGACTTTACGCACCCTTGTACACGTAGCTGCTCCATGTCTCCTTGCGGACCTTCTTGCGCTTCTTCTTGTCGCCGTCAGCGGCACCAGAGGACGCCGACTTGGAGGTAGTTTTTTTGGCTTTTGACTCCGCTTTCACAGGAGCCTTCTGCGCCGTAGATGCCGGAGCCTTGGAGGCAGAGGAAGCGGGCTGTAGAACGTGTCTTAGATTCGACACTTAATGTAGTTAGAGAAGTAAGTACCTTGGGGGCCATTTGTGAAAAACTATCAAACCCCATTAGCAAACAAGTAACACCACACGGTTAGGACACAATCTCACTCACTTCAAGCGGGTGGAGGAGACTAGGGAGTGTGGTGGGCGAAGGAAAGAGACGATGAGGGCGAACCCCGCTCGCGTCGAGGACTATAAGGGTTTCAACAAGGTCACGTGTAAACGCGTCGCTTTGCAGCCACACTCGCGTTCACGCGTAGGCGCCCGTGTCTACGCCTCGTGCATCACACCCCGATCGTGATCGGGCGCCTTTCCTTTGTCTGTTCGCCGGACGTGCTCCGCCACCAGCCTTGGGATGGGACAGCTACTATATAGTACATTGGGATAAACACACCAAAGCGGATGGCTGCGCGCGGGCCGGGTTGGTCGCGTCCGCCATTGTCCTAGGGGTACATAAACGCAGCTGCTTCATGCGCTGGCAAAGGTAATCTTTCCGGTCATACCCACTGCTCCGCTCGCTGTCTCCTCAGCCCACACCGTCACCGTCTGTTTATCTGTCTGCGCGCCGTATATCTTCACAGGACGGTTGACCACAATCGGGTTCACTGCACGATACTCAAATACTTCGAAAGGCGAGCGCGGGAACCGCAGCGCTACGACGTCCAACAGCATCAATGCGGTCAAAGGCCCGTGTACGAGCCTCTCTGGAGAGTCGTCGGTGCGTCAGCGAGTTAGGCTCATCAACTCGAGAGATGACGTACCAGGGTACCCTTCGGACTGCTGTGCGTAATCCTTATCGAGGTGGATGTAATGCCCGTTAAAGGTCAGTGCAGAGAACCGGAAGAGTGTCGTCGGGGAAGGCAGATACTCGAAGGCGAAGTCTGGGACAGGTAGGTCTTTCACTGTGCCGTCCGAGAGTCAGTGGTCAGTTCCCCGCCCCTCCCCTTCCGAGCGGAACGGCCCTACCTTCCTTCATGACCCTCTTATTTCCGGATCCCGCAAGGTAGACATGTGCGCGCTCCTCTTCGATGCATACCGCGCCGCTCTTCCGCTCCCTGTACTGAATTTTCTGCGAAACGAATACCATGGGTGTCGCTTTCTCGAACCCCTTCTTGGTCACTGCGCCGATGGTGGCTTGCGCCGTCGCCTCGTCACCTACGCACAACGGCCGCTTCCATTCCATCCGCCCGCCCGCCCACATGCGCCGCGTGAATGGCTCAGGAGGGCAGAAGTCGGTGTCTGTCCCGTCTGACCGCAGCGCGCTCTCAGGATTCCGCGGATGGAAGAAGGCGAGATGGTGGCCATAGCTCAGGGGTGCGCCTTCTTGCGGCGGGGCGAACGCGCGCGTCGAGCCGTCGCGCGTGGGAAGGGTGATGTACAGGTCTGCGAGGTGCTCTGGCCGGATGGTGTCGTGCAAGGTGAGCTGCTTGTCAGCGCTGATCCATCGGTCGAGCGCGGCGACGTCGAGTGGAGGCGGCGGAGGCGATGGGGATGGAGACGAATAGTGACGTCGGGTAGTAGGAATGCACAGCGCAACGCCACGACGGCACGATACCGCCGCAACGGTGAGAGGGCGGCGCTGGGCAGCTGGCGATGGCCGACGTCAGCGCGTGCTTCGCTGCGGGTGGAAATGCAAGGAAACGGATAGCAGGATGGATAGGGGCAAAGACGCACCGCTGAGCACCCGGAAGACAGGAGCCTCTGGCAGCATCCGGAAACGGGTACGACCGCACAACGGTATACAGGTAGTCGTCGAATTGAACTCTGCGAACCAAGTCAAGAACGCGTCGCTGGAAGGCCGAAGAATGCCGACGAGGGCTGTGGCGCGCTACCGTAGGTCAAGGAAGCACCGTTACACGGCTTGAGCCCACTGAATGCAGCAAGTACGAGTTTGGTACGCGTGCGAAGCCCCCAGAGGTGTGACTAGTCGCGCTGAAGTTTGTTCCAGTATGGCAGGTGAGACGTGCGCGTGCATGATAACTGCCGTATGTCTAGCGCCGCCCAGAATGCCCGAACATCCAGGTGACCAAGGATGGTGCTACCACGATGGCGACGCTAGAACAAACCAAGAGACGTCGGCGGCCTAGAAGAGAGTGTCGCGTAGAAAATAATAGATGCGTAGGTTGAGAGGGAGGCGAGGGTCACTCAGGGTGAGCCCAGTAACGATTGTTCTGGAGAGTCGAACTTATTAGACTGTTACAGGCACCTTCCGCGATGGGTGTCGACGTTCCTTCGTCGACACCCGGCGGCTGTCCGCAGCGTGCGTCCGAATATCCGGATGCTGCATTAGCGGGGGTAGTCCTGGGCAGCCGCTCGGCAGACCGATTATCTCCCCCGCAGATCTGAGGCACGCTGTATCAGATCTCGGGTCGCACGAGGCTACGAACGCGGACGAGCATCGCGATGCCTTCGCTGATTGCAGTGACGACCCTCTTTTGTGCCGCTTCCCCAGGGAGGCGGACAATGGATGGCAGCCCGTGTGTGCATGGGAACGCCGCGGTGAGTTAATTCTGTTTTGTGGTTTTTTGCACATGTGCGCGGCCAGGATCACGTAGCGTTGCCAGCGGCGAGGGCGGCGACCTTGTATGCGCCGACGCGCCACGACCAAGCCGCTGCGTGACCGGCGACGCGTGACGGTGCTGTGACAGACGCGCCGGTGGCTGCAGCTGGGCGGTGCGAGCTGCGTCTCGAGCTCCTGTCGTGGAGACCGGACGCTGCGCTGGACACGAAGCGAAGAGGGGGCGTTGCATGCGTGCATTGCAGCGGCTGCGTGCGTGCGCGATGGACAGCGGGCCCAGGAGGCAGGGGCGGGGGCGAGGGCGGGCGTCCGGGGTCCGGGTGCAGGGCGGAAAAGGGAGGGATCGCCCGGGGAAATGGAGGGCGGCTGTAGGTGTGACGGGGGCGTGCAGTAAATACGGCTGCTCTTCCGCGTCCGCGCCTTCGCCTCTCTCTTCAGTTCCCCATTGTTCTTCTCGGTTGACACCCCGCCATGCCCAGTCCTTTGCTCTGACCGTCCCAGTCCAGTCTGCCCTTTAAAGCCCTCTCGTGCTTTCGCTTTCTGTATCATTATTCTCTCCATCCTCACCAGCATCCCCGTTCCGGCCTCCGCCGCCCTCCACCCCCCGCCGCGTCCTCCAATGGTGCCCGTAGTATCCCCCAAGTCGCGCCCTGCGTCCACACAACCCTCCAACCGCACGGCGCCCAGGGCCCCCGCGCTGCCATGCGACCCGGTCGACGATCCCTTTTTCGTGAGTAGCTCCCTCCCCACCCTCCCGACAACCTCTCAAGCCTCCGCAATAGTTCGTCCCAGACACCCGGACCCCCAAGAGCCCCCCACAACTCTTGTCCCCATTCAGACTGCCGGAGGAAGCAGGTCGCACTAAAGTGAGCCGACTATATGCGCGCTCCGACGATGCGATGCTGACAGATGCGCAGTTATCCAAGCACGCGCCATGTAGCCCTACCAAGAGGCGACGAGGCCTCTCCTCTAACTTATCCCGCTCTAGTCGTCGCCGTCATACAGCGCGCTCAGACTGTTGTACCACCACCTTCCCAAGACCTATCACATCCTTCGACGACCTGCCTTGGATTTCTGCGCTAACGATCGAGCCCGATTACACCGATCCTTGGGACATCGCCGACCTTTCCCTCCTCAACCCAAGCTGGCAGGAAGTAGTAGACGCGGACGGACCAGGGCCCGTGCGAAGGCGCAAGACCTCCCTCCGCTCGGACCCTCTTTCGCAACCTTCCCCCAAGAGCAGTCGGCCCCATTCGCCAGTCCCCTTCCCCTTCGTACATCCCGACGAGATGCCTCAGACGCCCCCTCCGAGGCTGTTCGCCGACCCGTCGGAGGTGGTTTTCCAGGGGTTGAATCCCTTGATCTTTTCGCCAGATCTTGAGCGGTCCTCAAGACCCGTCGACATCGGAGCATCACCCTGATGCCGACCACTTGCTCTCTGGTCCTCTTCTGCCATTGCCAAACGTCCTTGGAATCTGTTCGCCTGCATCATCTCCCCCGCATCCAAGCATCATCGCATCTCATCCATCTACCCCATCTTCCCAGGTTCCGCTGCACATTTTTATTGGCCACAGCGCCTCAGCCATCCAATCATCACTTACCTGTACGGCCATGACGCCACGAAGCTTCCCAATCTGCTGCATCATCGTTTCATCTTCCCATCCTCATTCCATCTGCAAGAACCCGAACTCCTTAGTCACTGATGTCTGTTATCTTAATGATGGACACGATTGCCTTACCCCT
The DNA here is from genome assembly GCA_001302255.2 of Trametes hirsuta. Taxonomy (NCBI): domain Eukaryota; kingdom Fungi; phylum Basidiomycota; class Agaricomycetes; order Polyporales; family Polyporaceae; genus Trametes; species Trametes hirsuta. The sequence goes on from CP019376.1 coordinate 2,149,420, forward strand.
CTAATGCCTTTCCGCCGCCGTTGTGGCGTCGTATATATCGCTGCCACTGAATTGACGTTCAGCGAGCGTTTATTTGCTTTTGATTCTCTTCATACGAACACACCCACTTGCCTTGCTATATGTCGCTTGCCAGATTTTTCTCAGTCCTCTCCCAATGCCTCCTCATCCTTGTTCTTATTCTCGCGTTCTACGCTCTCGAACTGTTTAGCTTCGCCGTTCCTGTCGATATCGCTATTTGCTGCTGCTGTTTATGAGTTTCACGCATTAATGTTGTTTCCTGATGATGTACGCCTGTATCTGGATGTCGTTGAACGAATATTATACCGCGTGTAGACTAACAACGTGGTGTCTGTGTCGGCTCGCGGTGGGCTCGCTTTCGCTATGCTTGCCACCGTGTGCGGTCCCTGAGAGGTTGACATCATCCATGTGGTCTTTGGTCTAAGTAGAACGCGCTGCATGCGCAACCGTCAATATATTGTTCCGCGAGCTCGCTCAGCAGATGTCTAGCCCTTTCGATTAAATGACTCATGAGTCATAATGTAGAATGTACCGTCGACCCCGGACGAGCTTGAACCCTGCGCATTGGGTCAAGGAGTAGATCTCTGCTGATCCACTATAAATCGCCCGTGCTCCACCTTCTCTTGACCTCCACGACCCCGGCCTCTCTTGTTCTGAGGAGACATCAATTATGAGCAGCGACCACGGTAGAGTGATCAACTTTGGCGCGGGCCCGTCTGCTCTCCCACTCCCCGTGCTGGAGGAGGCGCAGAAGGGCCTTTTCAACTTCGAAGGCACCGGTATTGGCGTCGCGGAGGTCTCCCACCGCTCAAACGAATTCCAAGCCTTCCTCAAGGAGTTCGAGGAAAACATCCGCACGCAGCTCGGGGTGCCGCCTACCCACCGCATCGTCTTCACGCAGGGCGGCGGCACGGGCCAGTTCGCCGCCGTCGTGCTCAACATGCTCGCGCGCCATCGCCTCCTGCACCCGCAGGCGACCGCGGAGAACACCGTGCTCGACTACGTCGTCACAGGCTCGTGGAGCAAGAAGGCCGCCGAGGAGGCGCGCCGCCTGGCACTGGGGCCCGGCGGGGGGACGGTGCGCACGGTCGTCGACGCGCGGGTGTACTCGAAGGACGGCAAGTCGTTCGACAACATCCCGCCGCACGCCGAGTACGCGTTCTCGGAGGACCCGGCGCTGATCTACTACTGCGAGAACGAGACCGTCGACGGCGTCGAGTTCGCGCACGACGCGCAGAGCCCTACCGCGTTCCCGTTCCACCTCCTCAAGCAGGACACGCTCGTGCCGCTCATCGCGGACTACTCGTCGTCGTTCATGTGCCGCCCCATCCCGCGCCTCGCGGACCACGCCGTCATCTACGCGGGCGCGCAGAAGAACATCGGCCCCGCGGGCCTCACGGTCATCATCGTCCGCGAGGACTGCATCGTGAACGTCGACGCCGCGGCGAAGCTTGGCGCGCCCCCCGTCCCCCTCATGCTTGCATGGAAGACGCTCGCGGACTCGCACAGTCTGTACAATACCCCCTCCGTGCTAGCGATCTACGTCTCCGGTCTCGTAGTCAAGCGGATGAAGGAGAACGGCGGTATACCGTATTACGAGGAACTCAACAGGCACAAGGCAAAGAAGATCTACGCGGTGATACACGAGGGAGAGCAGAAGGGCGTGTTCAGGAGGAAGGTGCAGCAAGGCGCGGAGAGCTGGATGAACGCCGTCTTCGAAGTCCTAGGCGAGGGCCTGGAGAAGAAGTTCCTTGACGGTGCGGAGAAGGAAGGCATGAAGGGTCTTAAAGGTCACAGGTGAGTGTCCTTAATGCTCTCCAGCAGCACGGTATTAACAATGTCGCAGATCGGTTGGAGGTTTGGCGACGCATGTTCACAGCGTAGGCACACATTCTCACAAATTTTCTAGGCATTCGGGTCTCCCTGTACAACGCGATCACCGAGCAAGAGGTCGACAAGCTGGTGGCATACATGTCGCGCTTCTTGGCGGAGACCGCGACTGGAGGGGCAGCGTAGGAGCAATAGAAGAGAGGAAAGGCTATATAACCTGTATTCGTACCTGATGCTCAGTGTTCACATCATGATCAAGGGCGTGAACGAAGCTCTCGTAAATGAGGATTGTATTATCACCCGTACTCGAGGACGTCACTTTGCCGGAGTGGTTAACGGGATCGCCTGCTATTCATAGCTGCTAGCGGTTGGGCTTTGCCCGCGAGTGTTCGAATCGCTCAGGTGACGCATTTTTTCATGCGCTGAACGGTACATGACGACAGGCACGCGTGCTGTCGCGGCCGAACACCGTGTATTCATGTTCTAATTCTACCGAATTAAAACGCTGTTATGTGTCCCATCAGAGTCTTCACCATTCTGGCCGGACATCATCATGCCGGCAGTCATACTCAGGCTACGGGTTAAAACCGACATTGCATTCGATCTCTTGCGTGCATTCTCTTATATATGCGACGTAGTCGGTAGACCGGTGTTAATTTTCATTCCACAGCTGACATGCTGTATACTAGCAGAGGAATCATACGGGTAGAGATGCTGGTCCCTAATGGCGACCGATTCACAGGTCATTTACAGGTCAATATGCCAGAGGCTGACGCTCACCAGTGTCCGCATGTTCCTTAGCCACATAACAAAGAGCCGACTGCGCAACCGGCGGAATGAGTGTCCACCGGTTCTAATATTGTACGTTCGTATATGGTACATCCTAGTGTAACAAGTCAACCTGTCCGACACAATATAATACACGGAGTCTACTGCCCTGCTCTCAACAGCTCTCTTAGCTCCTCGCTGATGACCCCCCGCTTGGTTGGCGCAGGCGACTTTACTGACGGCGAGCTGACACTGCCACTACGTCGTTGTCGAAGTCCCTTGGCTGAGGACGCGTTTTCGGCTTCCTTGCGGTCTACATCTGCAACTAGCTGTGAGAAGGAGAGGAACAAGACTTCGGCTTGGGCGAGAGTGCTGTCCAGTTCGATTGACATGCTGAGCTCGTTGCAATACTATATTGAAACGTCAGATTCACACTAAACAGACTGTTGTGATGCGTCTCACCTTGAGAACTTCGTCGAACTAGGGGGGTTCAATGATGTATGAGCGCGCGCAACACAGGGACTGGTGGTACAGAACCCACCTCTACTAGGTACCGCAAAATCACATCCCGGTGGGATTCTAGTACGGCAAGAGCGACGAAAAGCACGAACTGCGTGCTATAGTAGTCGGTCCAGAGGACCTCCCAAAGGCGGAGAACGTCCTCAAAAGGGAACTCGCGCTTGAATGCGATGAGAATCCACCTGAAAGCATCAGAATCCTTCAGATACGCTTTTGTGGATCTGACTAGTTAGCTACGGCGTACCGGAAACAGAAGAAGAGGTTCAGGCCGTCGGTTTTCTCTGCATCACCGGTGGTGAACTAGGCACCAAAATTGTGTTTAATGAAAGCTCACCGAAGTGACGGTACAGCTCAGGGTCCATGACTGAGATGAGCTGCTGCAGGGTCGAGAGTTGTTTCTTCATTCCGCTCTGGTCTCGGAGAAAATTTTGTTTCTGGTCTACGCATGAGTTTGCCGCCGGCAACTATAGAGGCGACGCGTACCATTCGCTCCATGATCTGCACAAAGCACCAGAATGTCATCTCCTCGTCGCCGCTCATAACGACATATACAGGGGCACAAAGATCAGACATGCCCTGGACGTAACCTTGGACCGCCCGATTTAGCCAACTTTTGCCATCCTGCGTGGGTAGTATGAACATGCGACTCACCAAGCTCTGTCTCGTAAAAGTTGTACGTCAAGAGAATGCTAGCAAGCCGCTCGATATGCTCGTTCGTGGGTGCCTGGGCGCCGATATCCCCGAGCTGCGGCGAAATTGTGGAGTAGCGCATATGCATCCCTTTCTCGTTCTCACTGTCTTCCGCCGCCGGTGTGGTCTGTGCGAAAAGCGGCTGCGTACGATCCGTTCTTCGACAGTCGACGTCGATACGGTGACGCTCCTGGCACAAGTCGTGAGTAAGAAAATAAATAGATGACCCACAGGAAGTGGCATACCTCGATTACGTCCTGCCGTTCGAAGACCTCGGGAACTCCCCACCATTGGTCTTTGAGCTCCCGATACCGGGTGCTATATAACATAGGTATTAGCTCTACTACCGAGTGGAGACACCGACGACATACCGCTTTGCTTCCCACTTTTCAGCTCTCTGGACCGTGTCGCCATCCCAATCGTGCGCCCCCAGGAGGAATGGCCATACCTCCCGCCTGATCGCAGGCTCTACACCTCTCCGGAATATTTCTCTCCGCATCTCCTCTTTCCGGATCTTTGGGACACCGTTGGGGTCGAACCAGCTTTTCCACGTTTTCGTAGTCACAGGGTGCTTGGGGTCTCTGGACGACTTAGGTCTGGGAAGGTTTGTAGTGGATTGCAAAAGTTCAAAGATTCCCAAGGACGAATCCTCTTCAGCCAGGTCGGAAGACCCAGCGGGTAACGCCTGCGCCTCCCGCAATCGCGCCCGCTCGCCCTCCTCGGCCACGATGCGCGCCCATCGTGCGAGGTACACCCGCGCACTTTCAAACTCACCCACGCCGCCCTTCTCTACCCAGCTTCCCCATTCCAAGTCGCCGCTGGCGTTAACGAGACTCTTCACAGGGTCGGGGAGATGGGGTACGATGGGTTTGGCTAAAGGGTGAGAAAGGATCTGCTGTGCTGCATGTGCTGCGTGTCGGGTAATATGAGAAAAGGACTGCAGCAGCGCCATGCGAGCTGGCGAAGCCGATGCAGACGAGGAGGAAACGGGTGAGAGGGATTTGTGCAGGATAGATGAGCGTTCAGAATAAGAATTTGTAGTCGAGATAGGTCTGGGACGGCGGTGAGCAGGAATAGGAGAGTGGGAGTTCGCGTACGAAGACTGAGCCAGGATGTCGTCGACGGCGTCGTCGGCAAAGAGAGGCGTGGAATGAGTTTCGATGTCGTCCCGGGAAGGATCAATCAAGTAGAGATTGGCCTGTAAACATGAGCGTAGGATGTGGCAATATAATTTCAGTTTGCCAAGCAAGTCCTCCCCGCCCCAAGTGCTGCTTTTCGGGGCATATTCTGAAGGAGGTGGTGGATATGAGATTGGCCGAGGCTCAATAGGGGATTTCGCAGGCATGGTAAAAGAACGTGATTCGTCATCATGGAAATGAAGAGTGGGCAACGTGGAGCCGCTGATGAGGTTTATAGCGATAGAACCATCTGTGTACAGCACAACGTCAGACCGCTACGACGGGGCAATGGATTAGGATGCTCACACCAAGACGACAGCGATGGCGGGTTGACAATGAGGGAATAGATCGATGTCAGCGGAACAGAGAATGCATATGACTCAGGCCTTTGAATCGGCAGGTCAATCAAGACTGCGTCTGCGACGGAATTAGCATAGGAATCGGGACATGGTAGCAGGTACTCACCCTCTTCCTCGTCATTTGTGAATGCGTGTTCCTCCACTCTGACGAATTTGTCCCACTCGGTAGGGCCCTTCTCGTTCAAAAGGTTCTCAGGGATCCATGCCAGGAGGTATACGGGCTGCGCTGCCTCCTAGGTGACCGGTCATTCCTTCCGTGCCGGACCACCGTAGGGTGGCGAACACTCACTTTCTTCACCAAAGCGACGAACCCAGGGATGTTATCGCGGGCATATGCGGTGGGGTTAACATAAACCTTGGACTTGCTGTATATGAGCCTGTACTTGCTGTCTTCCGCGCCGCCCTCCGAAGATCCGGAAGCGGCGAGAGCATCTTGGGAGCTAAGGTCGCTGCGCTTGATTTCGACCATGGAGTCCACCTGCCGTCGTTCCCGTCAGACCCGAGCGGCTTTCGCCTGTGTCTGACTTACAGATATTGTAGAGAGAGAGCCGTCGAAAGCAGGAGGCTGCGGGGATCCGCACATCAGAGGGACATGGATGTATAAATCGCGGCCGAGCTGCTGCGTCCGGGGCCCAGCTCCCCGCGGCCGCACGCACAGGCCTCTCCCGCTGCGCCGCGGGCGCCAGACGCGCGTAGCCGGCGCGTCATCCGTCGCATCACGTGCTGGGGTTGCGCCCTGAGCGTTCCATATCGGGTGGGAGGGCCAAAGCAACGTAAACAAAAGCCTGCAACTGTACAGTTTCTAACCTTACGCCCTCTGCATACCGCCACTAACGCCCGAAGCCGCCCCGCCGCACGAAAAGTCCACTTTCTAGCCATGGAGAACGATCAGGTGCGTTTGCCTGTCCTCGGGGCGCACTCTGTGGAAAATTCTGAGTGATTTGCGTGAAATTAGGGCATCCTCGTCGACCTTTACGTCCCCCGCAAGTGCGCAGCGACCAGTGAGCATCCACAAAATTTCTGAACAATACCTGGGAGGATTCTGAATGTGCTGCACTTTTAGACCGTCTTATCACCTCCAAGGACCACGCCTCCGTCCAGATCAGCGTCGCCGACGTTGACGCCGACGGCCGTGCACTCTCCACCTCCACCACATTCGCGCTCAGCGGTCAGGTCCGGGCTATGGGCGAGAGCGACGACTCCCTGAACCGTCTCGCAACGAAGGCCGGCCGTGAGCACATTCCGAATAAATCCCCGCTTCATCGTATTAACGTTCCGTTCGGCTTGCAGTGCTCCGGAATGTATGGTCGTACCAGAAGTGATCTCACTTTCTCGGTGCTCCTCTTGTCGTTGTATCTGTCTTTCCATCACCTTATCGCATCGCCGGACATCCGGCCACCTGTAAAAGAGGCAAATTTTGCTCCTCGGCAAGCATCCGCATCCCCTGACAGCCAGACGAGGTTTCTCGGTATGAAAAGTAACATCGTAAAAACCGAGTCTGTGGTCAAATTGAACGTGTGAGCGGCCATTGATGGTACATTCAGCTATCGTACTGCTCGCGCCATGCCTCCTTTCTCGGACCTGTCTCGTCTGTGGACACCGTTGGGCGAATCGCTGTCTCAGCCACGTTCTCCTCATCACCGATACTCGGCCTATCGGTGTAGCCTCTTTCGGTCCGTGGGCGCATCTCCCCATTCGCGAGGGAAATGTTGTGTGCCAGTGCGGTGGTGTCGGATTCATCCCGCGTATGTGTCGGAAGGATTTGTCCACCACGTTTAATCCGAGGCGAGTAGGGCTTTTGAGAGGCCTCGGACTGTAAAGGTGGATAGTACTGGCGATATGCAAAGTACGAGGTCACAAGCCCGAGCAGCGATCCTGTGAGAACATCCTGCCAGTGGTGCCGGTAATCCATGGTCCGGGAGATGGCAACAAGAGCTGCACCTGAGAGCGGCGTAAGCGCAAGCCATGCCTTCACCTACGATGGTTTCTGAGTTTGTGTACCACATCCCATAAGCATTGGTAGAGGGTGCAGACGTACTGTGTGCCCCCTCATGTCAAAGAGATGCAACTTTCCGGCCAAATAAAACGAGAGGAAGCCTAACCCGGCAAAGGATACTGCAACAGCATCCCTTTAGCATCCACGCCCAGCTTTTCAAGGAAATACTGACAGCTTGAGTGTCCACTAGGAAAACTCCTCCAGCCGTCCTGGAGCATGTGCTTGTTTGTTTGGGTGCATATTGCCACCGTCGAGAGCCCGAGAGGGGGGTCGACTGAACCGGCGAGTGGTATGCAACGAGCAATTAAATCTTGAAAAATAATTGGTCAAAAAATAAGAAATTATGGCTCATTAGGCAATAGAAAGTCCCACCAGGACGAGGTCGACCGACGGTGATCTTGACAAACTGAGTAATACCCCCGGTTATTGATAAAGACAGCAGAACTGCCGTTTGATTAGGTGGTGGCGTCATAGGAGTTCGACAGACTACTCACGTCCCAGCCAGCTACTGTGCAGGTCCCACCACGAACGAACAGTAAGGATGTTGATAATGGGTTGCAATACAAGTGGTGCGACGCCACATATCAGATATAACGCAAGCGGCTAAAAGACTACGCAGTTAGCCCAAACAGTTCGCATTAAACCATGTGAAAAGTTCAACCCACAGGCACTCTTTCATGCACAGTGAATCTACGCGGAAGCAAACAGTCAGGTGTAGGGCCATAATATATTATGAAACGACCCACGTATGCATTAATCTGACGGCGAGGGCGGATTCAACTTATTGATCGGGGTCCCTTCATCAAGACAGGGAATGCACTCACGAGGTATCGGTCAACGAGAATTGCCTCTTGAAACCTTCGATGTATTCGAGTGCGTAAAACGCAGCGCTACAAGCTCTTCAGTTTACAAGATAACAGTTTTCGAGTGTGCCGGGACATACGCCAATACTATACACACAAGCCTGATTCGCACATGAGCGTGAGTGGCGTCGGTGAGATCATCCTCGTACATCACTCACCAGTCGGGTGCATATGACAGCACCAGCTTCGATCGTCGCGTTCTCCCTATTGCAGCCATGACAGCCTCTGGCGGGCTCTGAGATTCCTGTCTTCCTGGGTTGGTGTTGGTCGTGTGAGCGGGAGAGGTCAGACGGGTGTGAGAAACGTGGGCAGGCAACGGTTGTAGTGGGAACTCCTCTGGGTCGTGTAGACGGTGGTAGGACATCAGGGTTCAAGAGAAATACGAAGACAGCGTTGGGCCCATGGGGGCAGGTCAAAAGCAGCTGAGCGTTGCGTGGGCCGCGAGGGCAGTGTGCTCTTGGTCATCCGAGCCCACCTTGCGCGCCGCGGCAGTGCGCCGCTTTTCCGAAGTCCGAGGCGGCTTGGCACTGGCAACTAGCGGCTTCCTCCTCGCCGTCATCTTTCTGGACGTGAAGCCTCCAGGCGTCAGCCACCGTGCGTCTTGTCCGCAGTCGAGTGGCCGCGGAACTGGTATAAGCTCTTAGCGTCAACTGGTGCGTCAATCCGTGACATTATAGCCCACAGATGATCTCAGATGACTAGGCTGGTTACAGATTGTCGGCTCATGTATATATGATACCGTGGGGACAGTGGACGGCGTTCACGCAAAGTGAGGGAACTTTATATTGGCAACTCGAATGAATCTACCAGTACACCACCCTGCGGCGTACCCAATGTCGGGGCTTACATGTGGTCAGTGTATTTATATCGTTCATCTGTGACGACGTGCGAGTGTTCTAGGTATCACCAGTCGCCGCATACTGCTCGGTTTGACTGCTTCTTGCCACTCTCAGGCTCCTGGATGGATTTGGCGGGCGTTTCAACTTTGCGCGAACTGGTTGTTACACGTCAGTCAATGAATACACAATGCTGCCAACCCCTCAAACAACTCTAGGATACCATGTACGATTCTAATCCATCATTCAACCAAGGCGCGAAAGTAATCCCGTTGCCAACACAGTCCATTCCTCTCTCTTCGGTTATGGTCCCGTAGGGACGAGTGCATTCACCCAGTAATAAGCGCTCCAGGGCTATGTCCGGCGTAAACCAACAGGTGTTCCCTATTGCCCACAGTGACAACGTATACGTGAACGTGCGTCTCCATGGCCTAGTACCGTTCGCTGCTATCCTGCTCGGATCTCATAACATATGCTAGCGTTCTACGTTTCTCCGCGCCTCGTCTGTAAGTCGCCCTATGCGTCTCCCGTGGCTTCCCTGCAAGGTTATGCGTGGTTTGCTCTGCCTCAAGCGACACGCCCTCGGCTTGAGGCACGAACTCTCCCCACAGACTCCGTTAAACCGACGTAGCTCGGAATCCGCCAGACGGCGATACGCCGGGCTGCCCTCTTTGTGCCCATCCGTTGATCACAAGAGCAGCGCAGTCCGGGGCGTGTCGGGTCTGACATCAGACCAGGCGTATGAAGGGAAATATGTGCTCTCGGGCCAACATAAATAGGTCAACCCCCCGGCAAGTTTCTTCACCACTGTGTCCATCTTCCCAGTTAAACCCCGCTACTGGTAGCTCTCTGCTAACATCATGGTGCGTCATTCCTTTTGTACCATACGCATCGTGTTGATTGTATCACCCATAGGATTTCTCCAAGTTCCAGCACGGCAATACCTACCGTCATCCCCGCCCTCGCTGGGAAGACCATTTCCGAAGTGGAGAGAGGACCATCGTCAAGCATCGCGTCGGTGGTTGGCTGCCGCGGGACCACGATAGTTTGCAGCGATGGTTGAAGACGAAGATCGCTTACGTCGAACATCCCTCGCGTATCAACGTCGCCCACCATAAAGTCATTCAAGACTTTCAGCGTTTCATCGAGATGGACCCAGTGGTTTACATGGGCTTTCACCAAATGTTCGAGGAGGTCCCGACTAAGCCACCTTACAACCGCGATCCGACCGATAAGCACCCTCAGGTACGCTCTCACCCGGCGAAATATGTGTATCTAAGGTTGAGGTTTGAGGTGGACGGAATTTATAGGTTCGTGACTATAGGTTGATGCTCAGGTTGTTCAACCACATCATCGACACTGCGCCCGTGTACGAGGACGACGACCTTGTCGGCTTTCCTATTAACGCCATCTTGGATTGGCCTATGGGCACGTCTGCGGGGATGGCTATGTTCTCTCGCCCCGACGTAAACGGCCATTTTAAAGCAATGTTCACTGTCTGGGCAGATTTCCTTTCCTCTGAGTCCTCACGCTCCGTCCTCAACGATGGCCCAGAGGGGTGGTTCGGACCGGCGGCTACCGCGGCTATCCCCAACTTCGCTGATACATTCGTCTGCGAGCCGTCGCAGCCCTTCCATGGCTTCAAGTCCTGGGACGACTTCTTCACGCGCAGGTTCCGGCCAGGCGTCCGCCCTGTCTACTTTCAGGATAATGACGACATAATTGGCAGCGCATGCGAGAGCACCGTATACCGCATCGCCCACGGTGTGAAGGAGACGGACCGCTTTTGGCTCAAGGGACAAGCTTACTCACTCTCGCACATACTCCAAAACGACGAATACGCCTCGCAATTCGCCGGTGGGACGATCTATCAGGCCTTCCTCTCCGCGACGAAGTACCACCGCTGGCACGCGCCCGTGAATGGGCGTGTCGTGCGCGTTTCGCCCATCCCCGGGACCTATTACGCCGAGTCACGCTACGAAGGCTTCCCCGACCCGGACGCAGCGGGCCCGAACCTCTCGCAGGCGTTTATCACCGCCACAGCCGCGCGCACCGTCATCTACATTCAAGCAGACGGCCCCGCGGGTCTCGTAGCATTCGTCGCAGTCGGCATGGCGGAGGTCTCAACGTGCGAGGTGATAGTCAAGGAGGGAGACGTGGTCAAGAAGGGCGACGAGCTGGGAATGTTCCACTTCGGCGGGTCGACTCATTGTCTCATTTTCCGCCCAGAGGTAAAGGTGTCGTTTAATGCGGAGGCCCACATCGAGGCCGATATCAAGCTAAACACCCCGATTGCGCATGTGTCGATTGCCAACTAGATTCCACCAATAGTCGGTGCACTCCCTGCTCACAGTGCTCGGTTTCGATATCTGTACCACCATACATTGAAGATTGTTCTCTGGGGGCACTATATTGATAGCAGTGAGGATTGTTGTATACATGTCATAAAAATCCAGATGCGCTTCTATCTACAGATACTGGAAAATGTGTCCAAGGTATTGACCGAAGTTCCGAGGGAGAGGTCCGCGAAACATCACTGTTGGCTCGACTAGCGAACCGTAGAAGAAATTGACGGTGAGTAGAATGGCGAGTCTCGGTAATCGAGGGATTATTAGTGGAGCCTTTCTCTCCGCCCTCAAGTACGGTGAGGGACTGAGTCATACCTGAGAATTTCATCCCCTTGTTCTAGCAATTTTCAAGGATATAGGGTACCGATACCTAGTAGTCGGGCTGAGCAAGAAAGGGACATATACTACGGTAGCGCTAGCGCCGACCGCACCGAGGTACCTACTATGATATTAACGCCCGTCATGACGCGTTTGGGACGCGTTCTCACCGCGCCTCAAGCCTTCTTAAGCTTTATCCTTGACGACTACACGGACGTCGACGCAACACTCGTCTCTTGACGCGTCAAACATAAAATGGGTGCAGCTGGGTCATTTGAGTGGAAAGAAGGTAAACGGTTTGTGTTCCGCTGCGCTGCTATATTGACTTCTCATCTTGAGCCTCCAGAATATGGCGATGCTCTCGAGAGGATCGCATCTTCAGACATCGTCGAGTACGTCGAATAGTTATGCTGTGCGCATGTATGTTGAGACAACTGTATTATTCAGAACGGAGTGGCCGCTTTTGCGAAATATTATCAAGCATCAGCTTGACAAGGTACGCTCAGCCTATACGCCTGCATGAGACAACGCGCTGAGTACCAGCAGAATATCGCGTCGTACTTGACGGAGGGCCCACGGTGGGAAGGACGCCCCCCGCTTATGATTGCTGCGCCCCAAACACTTCCTAACGGTGGACTCAAGCTACCACCCTTTCCACCTCGAGAACCCAATCCCAGCAACCCCAATCCTCCACCACCGAAGGTCGACTTCAACGATAAAGAAGCAGAAGAGATGCGGACCTCTATCTATGCGCAGCTCGACGACTTTGAAGCGTGCGTCGTGAACCTCGTCTGGGACGTGCACACCGTCAGATAGCTCACGTCCACGCCTAGTACCCCATTCACGATCCAGCGAATTTGTGAACTCTGCGTAAGGCCGCGACAACATTACAAATACGTTGGAAAATACTTGCGCGCGATGGAGAAGTGTCTACTAGTCACGTCTTCGTGGAATGCGTTCCCGCCATTGAGCGAGGTCGAGAGCACGTATTCCGCAAGCGGTCACCCAGCCATCAGCACTTCCGCCGTCTCCGCGCCCAACACGCCCATGTTCTCGCCCATCCCCTTCCTCCACGAAGACGCCCGCCGTTCAAAGTCACGAAGCCCGCCCCCAAGTCCTCTTGTTCTGCCGGAGACGGTCGCCGGTGGACTCACCGCGGCAGAGGAGGGTGCCGAGCCAAAAGTGTTGGGACTTGTCGACGAGTTGGACGACCCGAGCCCGGGTCATCTGAGCGATCACATAGAGCCAATATCGGCGACGACGACGGTGGCGTCGCGCCCAATTCATCCGAGCCTCGAGGAACGCTTCGTTAAATCTACGACGGAGGAAGGACCACAACCAGAAACGGGCGAAGGCGGAGCTACAGACGTGCCAATGGCGCAGGAGGAAGACGAGGGAAAAGAGAACAAGGCGGTATAACGTCGCCAAGTAGGCGCACTGTTCGAGACTGTATTGACGAACTCTTGTGCTAGAAGAATGACCCAGTCGTGGACCAACACCCCATTAGCTGAGATCCTGCTTGATCTTCTCGAGCATCGCCTTCATACGCAAACCCATGTCGGGCTGTCCTCGGCCTTGGCCTCGCGACGCACCTCGATGGCTACTACCGCCCCGTCCGCCGCCCCGTCCTTCAGTAGCGGCAGGTCCCTTGTGGCGATTATTGAGAGGTCGAGATTTGTGGTTATGCAGGGACGACTTGGAATATGCCATTCGCTGCAACTCTCGCAAAGAAGGCTGTTCTTCCTCTTTCTCTCGAGGACTACTTTTCTGCCGCGTCGGGTGGAGTCGGCGGCGGTGGCTGGAAGATGGTTTACTTGTGGAAGGGGCTTCATCGGCAGATCCGTCCTCCGACTTCTCATCTCCGCTTCCTTCCTCGCTGCTCCCGCCAGCTGCAGATTTTGCGTGAGAGGGGGCGGAGATCGCTTCATTGGCCTCTTCGTCGTCCTCTTGCCCGCCCTCACCTTCCGCAGTACCGACCATCCCCTCCAAGCGTGACCGCGGGGCGATGTGCCCTTCCTTACGCTTTTGTGCTTTCCATTTGCTCTTGATCTTCTGCACGTCGACCCACGACCGCTTGAGCTTCTTGGCTACGATTGACGTACACATAATGAGTGCATATCCTCGCATGGGGCATGTGCCAGCGATAGGACGTACCGCGGTCAGCAGGAAGGTGCTGGAAAGTGGGCGGTTTTTTCCTCTTTACGCCGCGGTCCTGCTGCTGTGTGCCCTGCGGTGGCATCGCCTGGCGGCTGTATATGTGGAAATTTGCGCGGCAGCAAAGTCAGAGGATGCGGCGGCTCGGTAGCGGCGGCAGGATGTGACAGGGCGGGGTGGCTGAGAGCGAGCCTGGGCGAGGAAGCGTGAGCGAGTCGGAGCCAGGGACAGCTGAGAAGAGCCTGCACGGATTATGTAACAGCATAGATTGGTATATAGCGGCCCCGGCGCGGGCCCCAAGTCAACCCAGCACCGCTCCCTCCGCCACCGCCCTCTCTCCGCCCAACCCCCACCCAGCCTCGCCCCCATCCTCCTTCTCTGTACCCCTCCCACTCGTCGCATGAGCGTGCAGAACCTCAACACTTTCGGTGCGTGTCCTTGCGCGCTGCTCAGGCGCCTTGCTTATCGATCGCCCCGCCCCGCTCACCTCTGGTTCGTTTACAGACCCCTTCGCAGACGAGGGAGACCCGCTTGCGAGCAGCCAGGACGTCGGTTCTCAGCAGAATTACATCCACATCCGTATCCAACAGCGGAACGGACGCAAGACCTTGACAACCCTGCAGGGCCTGCCCAAAGGTCAGGCTCTTTCTCCTTGGTCGTGCGACTGTGGCGGTCTGACCTCGTCATTTCCAGAGTATGATCTCAAGAAGCTCTTGAAGGCATTCAAGAAGGTGAGCAGCTGTCCCTTGGCGCTGTGGTAGTTGTGTTGTGGCAGCACAGCGCGTAGGCCTTGTTATTGACGCCGACCAATTTTTTCAGGAATTTGCCTGCAACGGTACCCTCGTTGATGATGAGGAGTCCGGTCAAGTCATCCAACTCCAGGGTGATCAACGATTGAAGATATCTACGTTCCTTGTCCAAGAGGGCATCCCCAAGACCACCATCAAGGTCCACGGGTTCTGAGTCGTTTGGTGTCGAAGCAGGAAGCTAGAGTACTGGTTTAGTCTCGGACCTCTTCCATCTCTTCCTTCGCGCACTGCATGTTGCACTCCCGGTCCCGGTTCCCTCTGTCGTATAGCTACATGTTTGTACAACTTACTGTGACGATATATCGGACTCCTGACGCTATGTCTCTTCCCCTTGCGGGCCGCGTTACGATTACTTGAGCCAGCATGCGACAACCACGACGATGACGCAAATCACACCACTGAATAGGCATGCAAACAAGCAGATATGACATCTGCGGGACTGTAATCCGTCCCTTACTGGAGGCTCGTCGACGTCCTTCGACGTCCCGAAGGAGCAATACATAACTTACATTCCGCATCCCGATGAATTCTGATCGACCAAAGATAGCAGCATATATATGTACAAGGAACAGGGCTCGACTCAGCTGGTAGGTATACGGCGGAAGGAAACAGCTTCCACGACAGAATCGAAGGATTACTTGATCTTGTCGAGGGGCCTATTTGGGACCGATTAGAGGTGCTTCTAGGGTACCTGTCCTGGACTAGTGGCACGAACCTGTTGAAACCTCCACGCCTATAAAACAAGAACAGCGGATCCTTCGTCAGCAAGGGGGATCAACGGTCCTCTGAAAGCACGTACCGATTCATATACTGACGCCATGTCCGCATCTTCTTGACGTCTGCAGCACCTTCCTGATTGCCTTCTACGTGCTTTCCCTGTAGGAGGTCTGTGATCGTTCCCACAATGTAGACGGGGAGGGGGATACTGACCTTCGTAGTGCCGAAACCGGACATACCCATCATCGCCATCATCGCCGCGTCGTCCTCGTTGGTAGCGTCCATGGCCTCGCCTTCTTCTGCGCCGTCAGTTGGTGCCTCCGAATCTGTTCGGGGACGCGAGCCAGAAGGCTCGACCTCGGGGGTACCTGTAAGCGGAGTAAGTACTGGAATAGTCGTCGGGAGGTGCGCCTACGTACCTGTCAAAGATTGTTGTTTCTCGCGCTCCAAGGGAACTGGGGGTTTGGTGTCGTGGATAGGAGGACGGTCTGCGGGTCTATTTTCCCTGTCTCTGTCGCGCCTTTCACGCTCCCTCTCGCCGTCCGCCCTGGGAGGTGGAAGAGGCTCACGTCTAGAATCACGGTCAGGTTCCCTCCTATCACGGTCTTCTCGTCTCCTGTCGTCTCGCCTATCGTCTCTACGCTCATCCCGGCGACCGTCCCGCCTATCCCTTTCGCGACGGTCGTCCTCTCTGTCCCGTCCGTAGTGCTCTCGCTTATCTATACGACACAACTTTGGTTGAATTCAGTGAAACCTGAGACCGGGACGAGAACATACCCGCTCCACGCCAATCCCTGTCGCCTCTGCGAGGCGGACTCCGCGACCTGCTCCTGCGGGGTGCACCGCGGTGTCCATGACGGTCTCTGTCCCTGTCCCGGTCGTCTCGGTGAGGACTCCTATCTCGTCTTCTGTAACCTCCGCGCGAAGACATAACTAGTAGATCCACCAAGCTGAGGTTGAGTGCCACTAGGAGAAGTCGTGGTGGCGGTTCGCGACAAGCCGAGTGCGAAGCCAATGTTTGGGCACACGTGACCACGGTGGCTCTTGAGCTTCAACGTTCAACTTGCAAGTCAAGCCTTTGGCTTGCCAGGCACGGCGAGCTCTATCACCATGCATATAGTTAGCCGAAGTAGGAATGCAAGCCGTACGCCTATTCAGTACATTACAGTATCTAATAACTTCCCCTTAATCAACAAGCACCACCGAGTCTAGGACCGAGAAGCCAGCAGCAATCCCGCCCTCGTTACTCTCCTTCCCCTTTGTCCTCAGCAACCACCCTACCTCCTTCTCCTCAATCATACCGTCTGGGCCCCCGAATAGAGCCCAACCGAAGATACCCAACTCGCTCACGACATCGGCCTTAATAGCACCTGCGGTTCCCCCACCTGCACGCACCAGGTAGTTTCCAAGTCCTTCAGGTGTCTTGATGAGTTCCATTGCAATCCACGCCTCCCGTTCTTCTTGAGGAAGTTTGTCAAGAAAGGCTGGTATATCGCCCTTATACACGTTGTTCCCGCCACCTTCCCTTTGCGGCTTCAGTACAAGGTTCTGGTGGTTCCGGAGCGCCTTCTCCACACCATCCCCTCCGTCCTCGTCGAGGCCCCACATCCCCATCCAGCTGGCGCGAAGGCCGATGTCCTCTGTCGAGGACGAGTTCGTCTGCTCCACGGTTGCATTGGACTCGTTGAGGTATCGTTCCAAGACGCCGGGGGTTGTGAGGACCTCCTGGACCTTCTTGCCTCCAGCAAGTTGTAGTTGAATGGAGGGACATTTGATGGCGACGGACTTCTCGAGCAGATAGCGAGTCTCGTAGTGCATGCGCGTAGGGAAATCGTTGGGCGTATATGCTGAGCGGAAATATACCGTGGATATTTCAACCGACTCGGCGCCGCGAGGAAGTAGTCCCGGGAGTTTGACGCGCAATATTCGGGACGTGGGCACGACCTCAGCAGAGACCGCTAATTCCTCGAACGTTTGTCGCACGACACGTATGGAATATCTACATAGTACATGGGATAAGCAATTGCCGGAGGTGCGGAACAGACAGCACCACGTACTTCTCAAGGAGCTCATACTCTAACCATCTCTGGTCGAAAACGTTCCTTTCGCCGTCCTGGACAACGAATAAGATCCATGCACTAGTGAAGTGCATCATTTAAACCGATAGCGTGCAGCATTGAAATAGTTGCACGTACGACAGTGATCCGTATGCTTTATGTGCAGCTGCTAGGCCCTCCGCGAGACCGGAAATCGTGCTATTAGGAGGAAAGTTCTCCGGCCGGAGGACGGGAGAGCTGTTGTAATATTCTGTCGTCGCTTGCAGATGCCTTAGGTACCCGTGAGCACACGCCCACACATGGATGCCAAGGCGTGTACCTATGCAATTGCGCAACGTTCTCCGAAAGCGATCCGAAGGACGCAGAAATAGTGTTAAACTCGACTTGCTTCAGCTCGGGCGGCGCGTTCTGTTCAGGTTGATGCAGCAAATAGTCCGATCTGAAGATGCCTAGATGCCGGGACTACATCCTACGTTTCAGCAGTGTTGTACCCCAAGGAAAAATGGCTGCATACCTGCGTAATTCCCTCGTCGCGTAGCCGTTTCCATATCCGCCAGAGCTCTCCGGTAAACTCATCTACCCGGCCGACGCCCTGCTCCGCGCCCATGACACGATCGAGGAATTCCACATCGAGCGCAAGCCGAGCATAGAGAACGTTATATTTCCGCTGCAGTCTCTTCGCGAGCTCAAATTGCCTGCGCGGGAAAGGTGATGGGAAAAGAGCGAGAGGCGCGTGGATCACTGAGGTCGGTGCTGGTGGCTGGACATCCGCCGGAGGAAGATAAATCAAACCATGCGAGAGCGCGTATGTCGTCGCGTGGAGTGTGAGTGCCTCGCGTTGTTCGTCACTGAGCTCTGGAGGCCATTGTGGAACCAACGAGCCGGCCATAGTCGGGGTCGGCGTTGAAGCTACAAACTGAGGCCTGGGGGCAGGGATGCTGCTGATTAAACGCCACCAAGTTTAATCCCGTTAATGTTGATTACTCATGCGCACAACTTCCTAAAGTACACAAGCTTGGACAAATGATATCTCGTCTTCGTCTTCCCCCAACTTTGCGCATTGCTGATGCGCATACCATGGTGACCCTCAGATTGGAATTCATGACGGAGTAGTTGTCGATGTTATCGAGCAAATAGACTGTCAATCTTTGTCAATACATGGGTTCCGCCGCACGCAGCGGTCTGGCTATTAACTGGTGTCTCGACGCCGCCGGTAAGGCATCACATCAAACCCTCTCAAGCTCTCATAAGTCGCGACTTCGATCGATGCCAACAAAGACAGGCTGTGAGGCACTAATTAGATCAAGTACTACTACCATCAGTGGGCGCTCGCGATTCATGTTGTGGACCTTACTGCGGACTTGAGGGTGAGCGCGGCTTCGCCCACTCTGACCGATTCCACGCCACAGTCCACACGGTAGCTGCAAGGATACCTCCACGGAAGACATTAATAGCAAATACTCATACTTGAGGAGAGGCCTAGCTACTAGTATTAATTTTGCGAACATCAGGGCCCATCTCCCGCCGGTGCCATAAGCACTTTGTACATATTCAAAATATACAGAGACTACGCATGACAACAAATAGATAACAGTGTGACCATGGCTCGAAAGATAATGTATGATGCAGGTACGACGTCCTTAAGTACTACTAGGAATAGAATAGAATTGAGAGGGCTTAGGCCCAACGTCGAAAACATGCCAGAAGGCCCGCGGGGGGAAACCGGAAGGATGAGGACGAAACCGGGTGGCATGCATGGGTCAAGTCACGTGTGCCCACCAAAATCTCCAGGCTATTAACCGATTCTTTGTGGAATCGGAACCTATACTGCAACGTAATCATGATGTTATTAAATCAGAGGTGCGTCACTCTCTGAGGGCGGGTGTTTACTGCGAATTCTGCAGCTTCATTCAAGCGGCAGAAGTTCAACGCAAAGCAGCAGTTCAAGGGCTATGCGGGCGAGCTACAGGGTACGTGGTCATACGGAACTATCATAATGCGGGCGTGTCTGAGTCAGTCTGACACAAATCCAGCAACGATTGTAACTAATTTGCTCTAGTTCTATTGCTGGTACTCGGGCGGTAGTACGAAGTTCTGTTCAGCCGGGAACGAACCCCATAAGCGGATGGGAATCCTCCGAATACGAACAAGTGGATGAGAACGACATCCAGAATATCGACCTTTTGCTAAACTAGCACTGCCGGTGCTCACCCCGCGGCTGGCACTAGTAGTATGCAACTTGATTCGTCGAGGGCGTCGTGATCGACAACGATGCATATGCAGACGAAAACATCCAAGTCATGTGCATATACCGTAGCACTGGTGGCGCGGAGACACCAATATCCCGGTGGCTGCCATCTAACACACTGGACGAAGCTGGGAAGCTCAGAACCCGAAAAACAACATCTTCGCAGTGGACACGGCGCCAACATTTCCTTTGACTTCGTTAATGGCTGCCCCGGAACCAACACCTCCAGAGGGATTGGCTTATATTATAGGTGACTACAGCAGGACCCTGGAAAATCCCACCTAATCCCGTCCGTAAGCGCCCGTCAAAACGGACAAAAAAGGCCCTCTGGAGGCCGGAGGATGTCCACTGGTCCGGACAAAAGAGCCCAAAATCGGCCTTCAGGCCGTGTAAACGTCCGGACAAGCGCCCGTTATGTGGCCTGAAGTCGGTCGGTAGTCCGGACAAGGCCGGCGGGTGGGGACAGTCCGGACCGGGGTTAGGTCTGGTATGAATTAATTCGTCGGATTGTTAAATAATGAATCAGTATATGAGTTCTAGGCTGTATCACACGTCAAGTGTCTCAATAAGTAAATTTTTCCAAGGCTCGATGTTCAACCGCCGATTCTATGGTATCCCGGAAAAAAATTTTGCTTGCATCAGGCCGTCCGCGGGGATCCGGACAGACAGCCGGCCCCGAAGGGGCCGGACAGAAAATCCGGACATTTTGGACCCAAAAATTGGGGGTATGCCCTAGTCCAGACATTTTTTCGAAAATCCGTCCGGACAATAAACCGGACATGTGTGGGCGCTTACGGACGGGATTAGGCGACACTTTCCAGGGTCCTACTACAGCGTGTTCCCACTCAGGTCTAATGCCCCTTTTGTTGGTCGAACTTTGTCGAATATGATTAAGGTGGTGGCCGTGCTGCCGTGCTGCCATGACTTGGGTGGTACTAGTCGTTTACGCCCGGCGGCGTCCAACTTCGGCAACGGAATGTCTTCAGCTTCTTCGCTTCGTTTGCTCGAGTTCGGGATAGTCTATAGTTAAAAATTCGGTCAGATGCTCCTTCATCCACTCGTCGATGCACTTCTAAATTCTCGTCCTTGAAAGTAGTTTCCCAGCATTCCGTGAGGCGGAAATACGGATCATGCTTGCCTTAGTCCTGGTTGTGCCTGTGACTTGTATGGACCAAGCATACCCCAGTTAGTAGCTGGTGCACTCCCGAGAAAATGTCGTTGGCTTGCTTCCCCACAATGACGGCGCTGCTCTTGCACGTAATATTATCTGCGGTAGGTGACGCTGGGGTCCTTCAGCGTATAAAACGGCTGTTCGATGGCCGCTATCCTCAGGTCACCGACAGTGCTCCAAGTCTTACTCGTGGTACGCTCAACTCCCCGCTGGACGAGTCTTGAGCTCAATGACGTGTTCTGACGAATTCTCTCCGCCCAGCTACCGCCAACCAACCATCCGCTACGCAACCCTCTAATACAATACAAGTATCTTTACAAACGTACGTACGCCCTCGCGCACTCAGCTACGTAGGGTCGCTAAAGCGAGGCTCTGCGCCGCCACGCTTCACGTAGATGCCTAGCATCATCGTCTCCAACAAGTCCTCCAGTTCCATCACGTTGTTCGTCTCCAAGTTCTCGAACCCCACGGGCAGCGACCGGTGGTACACCCTTGCGCCGGGCAGGAGCGACTCTTGGGACCGCTCGGGCTGGGAACTCGTGGCGTTCAAGAACAGCAACGACACCCACCGCGCTGGCGTCTACATCCACACCAACCAGGAAGTCGCTTTCTTCAACATGGATCACATCATCGTGCTCTAAGATGAACGCCTTCGCCAGACTCTGCCTGGGTCCGACCCTTTTAGGAGCGGAGTCATCAATTACGGAGGTGACAGTAGTGTGGTAGTCATGCCAGAGATCTAGAGTGTTCGTCGCGGAAGTCGTTTGTAGGCCCGGTTAATTGGTGTTGGATGTTATGGATTATGTTCATGGTCATATTCGGCAAAGCGGGCTCAGTGGTGTGAACGCAACTAGATGCATTAATATTGAACAACAGACGTTGGCTAACGTCGCTTAAGACATTCATTTACAACCCCCTACATATGATTGGAATTTCCCGATAGTCTACCATGTAGCTACTGGTCACGCTGTATTGCCTACCATAGCCTAGCTCGGCCCTCGAGGGCAACAAACGAGTACCGGCGCACTGCGGCACCTTCCTTGATCAGTGTGGGGGCGGGCCGTGAATAAAAGGATTCAAATCCACGAACCTGGACTGAAATATCCCCAGATCAACTGAAGCACGATTGAAGCACGCATGCTCCAAATGCCCTCCGCTCACTCCGGATCCAGGCGTTAGGACTGTACTATTTGGCACGTCCCCCTGGCCGAGATCCTGGAGCGCTTCACAGGATGTTTAGCCGGGGCAGAGGGGTGGTTTGGCTCCGCCCATTCCAAGCAAGCTCAAGAACGGGCGACTCAGGATATCATCACTTGAGTGGTCGAAAAATACATTATAATCATTACAACAATGGTCAGTAGATACTGGCTAGTAAAACAGGATTACAACACGATGATAGCGAAAACATTAGCGGGTGTTGTAGAACACATTAAAGCGGTTAAAACGATTAGGCATGGAAAGATATCCAGGCGGTGAAGTCGTGAAGGAACCGTGTGGCGATCGTAAGTGGTCGTCGGTTTTTCGTAGCCAGGTCGTATGTGCGAGGTGGTCGTGATGTCGGGGTAGGAGTCATTAGACGTTTCCGGCCGCTCCAGTGGTAGTGGCGGGGACAGCGCTGACGGGCTGAGTCGTGTTGTGGGCCGCGTACGCCGACTTGTCGGTATACTTGCCGGAGTGGAGGCCGAAGGCCGCATAGTCAACGCCGCGCAACTCCCAAAGGAAGAAGAACAGGAAGACAGGACCGGCGAGGATATCGAGGATGCCGTACCAAATCATCTCGGAAGTGACCGTGATGACGTTACCGCCCTCCGCACATGCCCATGCGATCGGGTAGAGCAAAAGGAGAAGGGACAGATATCCAGCCGCCAGGAGGTATCCACTCCGGAGCGCCCCACCTGCGGCGAAGGTCGTGTGGGGACCATGCCACAAGAGGACGTACCTAATGAATGGTGTTGTTAGCAGTTGCGGTGATGAGCGTAAATGAGCGCGGACGCACCAGATATAGAACAGTGCGGCAACTCCGAAGGTGTAGTAACCCCACTTGTATGTGCTGTGGACCAAGGATGCAACAAGGCCGGTGATAACGAGCACGATACTCATAAAGAGTGTGGTGAAGATGTCGGAGAGCGAAAGACCCGTGGCCAGGAGGAGCTCTAGGAGCAAGAGCGGGAAGCTGATGAACCATTGAATATACCGGACGTACTGTTAAAGAAAAGTATTTAGACACGCCACCTATAAGCGAATGGAGGAAATAAACATACGAAGATCTGCCGAGTACCGTCGCCCCTGAATTCCACGGGAATTGGAGTCGCACCGAGGTCAGAGGCCATGGAGAAGTATGCGAGCGAGCCAGTGGTAAGGACTACTACAGCTATCTGGTGGAACAGGCGGGTACCGCGAGGTCTCTGCGCAAGGGGCTGTCAGTGGGTCTTCGACCGTAACGCGGAATCAGCATACCGTAAAGGTCCATGCGACAACGGTGAGCAGAGAAAGGCCGAAAAGCGAGAAGGCCGCCCACAACCAATCAGAGCCATTACGGGATAGGTGGTAGGTCGCATTCGGGGGGTTGAGGTCAAGCGCTTCGTTGCCCATTGTGGAGATTGGGAGGAGGGAAGGGGAAAGTGTGTTGAACGAGAGCTCGTTCGATAGTTGGAAGGGTAGAACCCAGAAGGGATGTGGCGCTGAATAGCGAGGAGAGCACTGGTCCGCCCGGAGTACGTTTTATACCAGCGCGCTATGAGGTCGAAGAAGGTCGAAAGCCTGGGGAACCGGCCGGACGTCGTGAATAATCGGAATGAAGCTGACTGACGGCCTCTAGAGTCTAGGGTCGCGGCGCTCTCAGCGAAGTCACAAGTGTTCGTGAACGTTCTTCAGCATTGGTCAGCCCAGAGCGAAACACATCGTGTTCGGTGGGTTGCGTCATAGGGCATCTCTTTCGCCCGACGCTGGCAAGAACTCGGCGTCGGACGCGAAGGACTCAACTGGTGTCCGACAAATGCCGTCCGAGGCGCGACGGGAACGCGCTACTAAACGCCGGAAATGCACTTTCCGACGACGACTAGAGCCGTGATGACGTCTGAGGATACGACCCCCGTTGAGCCCATGACCGTCGAGCGAGGCGAGAACAGCCGACTTTGCTGATGGGTCCACCCAGACGGAGGAAGCTAGGTCCAGACATGAACAAGCCTCGAAGGTAAGACATCTCAGAGTGGAGAGAACCCCGGTAGATCATCAGTGATACCATGCTATTAGATGGGTAAAGACGAGGGCCAGGCCGCAAGCTCGGAACCTGAGGTGTCTGGTCGGGAGATCACGGCGAGGTCCTGGGATGCATCGATATTCAAGCTCGACGAGCGAGGAACTTTGCGATCACCATGTCCTCCTTTCGCTGCACAGAGTTAGTAGATGTCCCACAGTAACGCGAGAGAAATTGAGGGCGAGTGGGTATGGTGGCTGACCATTCGCCGGGAGATGCGATTCAAGGAGAGCTGAGGAAAGCCAACCGGTAGGCGCTCTGAATCGCACAAGAGAATCGCGTCGGTCGTCGGGCGCCTATGTTCCGCCCGCTCTTTCCGATTCTGCGATGGCCGCCACCCGTACGGCAGCCAAACAAGTGACCAAGCGCACCTTCGAAGGTTGGTCTGCTGTGTGGTAGGGTATGGTCCTATTCGTTGACGTCGTTTGTAGGAAGTTCGCAGGGTCGCCACGTACAGCTGCTGGGTCTGCCTCGCACGGCATTGCCCAATGATTTGAGGAGACTATGCGGAAAGTCTAGGGTAGAAAACGTGGCCAACGGTGCGTACTAATGCATTTCATACGCGGACGGTCTATTCTTACTAGCTTTTCTTAGCCGCTATTGACTACCATCGCTTCAGGCCCTCGGGAGAGGGTTTGCTCAGCTTTACACGTCCAGAATATGCCGCAGCTGCATTCAAAGCTCTCAACAACGCGGTCGTAGGCGGCAAGACAGTAAAAGCACGCACGCTCAACAACATACCCAAGCTCCCTCGTGCCCGCGGCCCTAAGGGAGTCTTGGAAGCGGGGCAGCGGGGCGCCATCACTGGCAATGGACCGAGCGGAGGTGTCACTGGTGCCGGTCGCAATGTCGTTATCTATGGCTTGCCTGGAAAATTGCCTCCTTCTACGCTGGCGGATAATCTTCGCGATTTCAAGTTGGCGGGTACGGAGTACGGCCGGGAGGTCGTTGTGAAGCTCGAAACAACGTAAGTCCTACCACCGGTTGTCCATCCCCTCATACTCATCGGCCCATAGTAGCAAACTAACATACACGTCTCGTCACCTCGTCCGTATGGCTTCGGTTTCGGAGGCGTACCGGCTTGTTCGCAAGTTGCACATGCAAAGTTGGAGACCAGACATTCACGAGGACAAGTTCACTGTCCGTGCTTTCGTAGTCTCATAATGCGAGACACTATCCTCTGGAGTTCTTCTATAAATTACTTCGACATGTTTCAATGTCCATAATACTAACAGATTGCACCCTGGCGCCGGAACAGCAGGAGCATAATAATATACTTGGGCGAAGCGTACAACAGCACGAAAGCGGCAGGCGTCTCGGAAGGGCGAGTTAATAGACGGGTCTTTACATACGGTCTGCATCCTGCTCTGGCTCATCCACCCGTGCTCGAGGCTCCTGGTATCAAGGTTGGCGAGCGAAGACGTTGGTAAGAGAACATGGACTTACCCCTCGACTTGCGTCGCCTTCGTCTTCGGGAGACCTTCCGCGCTTGAGGGTCGTCTCTTGGTTATGTTCTGTCTTCCACTCGCCACCTCCGCCAGCAACAGCGCCGGGAACGTCCTGCGCGTCGTTGTATCGTTCCTCAACTTCTCTCCTACGCTCCGCCTCCATACGTGCCGCTTGAGCTCCCCATCCACCACGGCCGGGGTCATAGTCCTGCCTATGCTCGTCGCGAACCTAGAAGAACTTTAGTGATTTAAGAGGAGTAATGGGGCTCCGGACTTACCTGGCCCCCACTTTTGCCCCTACCAAACTGCCGTCCGTCCCGATAGCCTAGGTCAAGATCACATCGAATGATGCGTTCGTCCAGCTTGGTTCCACTAATGTAGCGCAGGCAAGCCAATGCCTCCGTATGCGTGTAGTATTCTACGAAGCAGAAACCGCACGGTGTTCTGTGCAACGTTTAGCTTGAGGATGCGTGAGGATGAGTGCTACGTACCGAGTGTTGCGGTCAAGACCCATGATGATACGCTTAATCCCACCACCATCCTCAGGGGTGGTGCACTTCGAGAACAGCTCGTATATCTGTTCTTCTGTAGTGTAGAAGCTCAAGTTTCCAACCTAGGCATTCTGTTCAACATGTATAGCAAGCAGACGGAGAAATGTGGCGCACGTAAAGTGTAGTGCTCTTTGCGAGCAGCTCATTTTGCGTCTGACGGTCAACTCTTGACTGAGAGTCCTTATAATTCGAAGGCTGGTCCAGCGGGGTGACTATGTGAGACATAGCAGCAGATTTTGCCGAAAAGCGAATGAGATTCGAGGGCTAGGTGAACGTCCGGTGGAGAACGCTGAGAAACGCAAGCGCCCATGGGACCAGTATCCTGGGCTCACGTGCAGCGCTCGACGCGTCGCCTGTAGCGGCCGCGTCAGCTCTACTCTCCGCGACCACACCCGTTCTTCCTACCTACCCTCGCACGCCTCACAAAGTCGCAGACATGGATGAAATTGGCGTTGAAATTCAGAAGCAGGTAAGGGGTTTCATGCGGCTTCTCTTCAAGACACTCAGCGCATGTACTTGCAGGAGCCTACGTTCGAGACTGTGGTCGAGGACAAGACCGCGCTCCTGCAGGAGCTTGAGCAAGAGGAGGACCTCTATCTGAAGTACAAGAAACTTGCGCGGCATCTGGAGATGCTCGATATCCAGGAAAGCTACATCAAGGACGAGCAAGCAAACCTGAAGCGCGAACTAATTCGCGCGCAAGAGGAAGTCAAGCGTATCCAGTCCGTGCCGCTCGTTATTGGCCAGTTCCTCGAGCCCATCGACCAACACACCGGCATCGTTGGCTCAACAACGGGCTCAAACTACGTTGTCCGCATCCTCTCCACTCTCGACCGCGAGCTGCTCAAGCCATCCTCTTCTGTCGCCCTTCACCGACACTCGAATGCACTTGTGGACATTCTTCCCCCAGAAGCGGACTCATCTATCGCGATGCTTGGGAAGGAAGAGAGGCCGGACGTGTCATACCAGGACATCGGTGGAATGGACGCACAGAAGCAAGAAATTCGGGAGGCGGTGGAGCTACCGCTCACACACTTCGACCTGTACAAGAAGATTGGAATCGACCCCCCGCGCGGCGTGTTGCTCTACGGCCCCCCAGGTCCGTCAATGTAGTGCATATGACCATTGCTAATTTTACTGATAGGTAACAGGTACTGGCAAAACTATGCTGGTTAAGGCGGTCGCGCACCACACAACAGCGTCCTTCATTCGCGTAGTAGGTAGTGAATTCGTGCAGAAATACCTCGGTGAGGGCCCCCGCATGGTCCGCGACGTGTTCCGACTTGCACGAGAAAACGCCCCCGCAATCATCTTCATCGACGAAATTGACGCGATCGCGACGAAGCGTTTCGACGCGCAAACGGGTGCCGATCGAGAAGTGCAGCGTATTCTACTGGAGCTGCTGAACCAGATGGACGGTTTCGATCAGGGGAGCAACGTGAAGGTGAGGCTCAGGCTGAATCGTTGCAACATCCTTGCATGTCTCTTACCGCCCCCTCTCCCGCTGTAGGTCATCATGGCTACGAACCGAGCGGATACTCTCGATCCTGCATTGCTCCGTCCGGGTCGTCTTGATCGGAAAATCGAGTTCCCCCTACCCAATCGTCGCGAGAAGCGTCTTATCTTCCAGACTGTCACCAGCAAGATGAACTTGGGTCCTGACGTTGACTTGGAGGATTGTGGGTAGTCTGAGCGTTTATTCCTACCCGCACGCTCATAAGCACCTAGACGTCTCGCGACCGGAGCGATTGTCATCTGCCGAAATCACGTCTATTGTACAGGGCGCAGGTCTGCAAGGTACGCATCTTGTCTCGATGTCGTCGTGCAACGCTTAGCGAGCATTCCCCAGCTGTACGAAAGAACCGGTATGTTGTGCTACCCGCGGACTTCGAGGAGGCGTGGAAAGTAAGTGTTTGTTCTTGTTTGGTCTCTCGGCGCGTCAAAATATAAAAACTCATCTCTCTTCCTCCCAGCAAAACGTCAAACGCGCGGACGAGACGTTGGACTTTTGTACGTCGCCATCCCCCTGGTCCGGTGTTTCTTGCTCTGACAACTGCACCATGCATTACAGATCGGTAATTGCTGTCGTTTGTTGTTATGGTGAGTCCCTCGGTGACGTGTCGTGTCTGCACCGTATTCATTGATTCCTCGCAGGCTCCGAGTGTACTTTACTGGACAATATATTCTTCGCATATCGGGTAGTCTGCGTGAGTTTTGCTTGAACATATGCTCTATCACTTTAGTGCTCCATCGTTACACCGCCCGATGGAGTACTCATTCAGAGAGCAAGATGGATATCTCTTGATCGTCCCGTTCATTTTTGCCTCCCTCTCCATTGACCCTGTGTCAAACTGAGGATGCTTGCATCTTCTGTATGGAGAGGGTGGTTCACAGACGGGAAACATTTCTATACTATAGATCAACTTTGGGTTTATGTATCCATAGGTATGCCCTGACGTCGTTTTCTAACCCGTTTGCTTACTGACGTTGTTTTATAGAATCGATATATATATATATATATCTTGTTCATGATTGTCGTCTCGCGTGGCCGAATGTTCCGTTACGCTCTCCAACACTCTGGGTGACGTTTTCTGCCATACACGTTCATCCTCATTTTATGGGAGCAAGAATCATCTTCGACTCCGCCTCTCTAGCGGCTGCCTTCAGAATCAATGAAGGTCGTTGACTCGAATCGGTGGAGACACGCCTTAAATAGAATCAGATATTTTGTCACTAGTCTTCGTGCAATACATATTATTGTAGTCTATTTAAATTTGTCGAGTTCCGTGCGATTGCGCAGGCCGTGTACGCACGTCAATTCACGCGCCGTATCACGCAAGCTACAAACCCCTGCCGGCGCGTGTGCGCGTTATGTTGTACTAGTAAGTATCTTTCCACACTGCCGTTCCTCGTCGGTTGCAGCCCACAAAGGGAAGCGTGCCCAAGGAGTCTCCGGCGGATAGGTAGAATATCACCGTTCTATTCAATACACCACATAATTCTTCTACTTCCCACCTGACCGCATCTGGGCCATTTCGTCGACTCGTCCCAGAGTTTTTCTTACTTCTTCGCCGGCTGTCCCAGCTCGCTCGCGCGCTCCGTCGCAACCTGGATCGCGCGCGCAATAGTCGAACGCACGCGGCCGTCTTCCATGGCGAGCAGGCCGGCGATCGTGCAACCGCCCGGGGCTGCAAGATAGGGACCATCCAGGTCAGCAGGGGGTACCCGGAGCTTGTCTGTCGGCGGAACGTACTCGTCACCGCGTCCTTGAGCTGGGCGGGGTGCGTGCCCGCCTGCAGGGTCATGCGCGCGGCGCCCTGTAGCGCTGTGGGATGGCACACCCGGGCATTAGAACACTTCCCATCCGCTTGTAAGGGTCTTGGGGGGAGGGGGGGGCCTTCACTCACTCTGTGCGGCGAGCTCGAGCGCCTCGGCGCGCGGGAGCCCCATCATCACGCCGCCGTCGGCCATGGCCTCGAGGAAGATGCACGCAAAGGCGGGGCCGGAGCCGGAGAGGGCCGTGCACGCGTCGAAGTGCTTCTCCTCGAGGAAGCGGCAGCGCCCGATGGACGAGAAGATGTTGAGGATGATCGCGCGCTCGAGCTCGAGCGCGTCCGACGGCGCGAGCGTGCTCACGACCGTCATGCCCTCGCGGATCTGTGGGGTGGGTGGGTGGAAGTGATCGGTAAGATTTTTTTTTGCGGTGGGATGGGCGGGCATCATGCGTTGGTAGGTATGGGAAGGGGAGGCAAAGGAGAAGCGTACGGTACCTTGCAGGGCGTGTTCGGCATCGCGCGGACGACCCTGGTCGAGGGCCCGACCATGGATTGCAGCTGTGAGATGGTCACACCGGCAAGGATGCTGATGAGGAGCTTGCCCGCGAGGGCTTCCTGCATGCCCGGCTCGCCCAAGATCGTGCTCGCGAGTTGGGGCTTGCAGCTGGGCGGCGCGATGTAGCGATGGTGCGAAAGCAGACGCGAGAGAAGGCTCACCAGAGGAGGACGACGTTCGCCTCGCGGGCGGCCTCGACATTGCGGGCGTGCACGATCTCGACGGTGCGGCCGAGGGTGCCTGCGTGGAAGAAGGTGGCGGAGAGCTTCTTCGCGGTCTCCTCGCGGCTGACGCAGGCGATGTAGCGGGACGGGAGGGAGTCGTCCTCGTCGAGGGCCTGGGGGGTGACGGTGCCCGAGGTGTGGGACTCCCACTTGGGGGCGGACGCCTGGGACTTTGCGTCAAGGCTTGCGAGGACGCCGGAGAGGACGGCGACGCCCATGGTGCCGCATCCTGGGGGAGCAAGGCTGTTTAGGCGGCACGGACGGCGGAGAGGCGGGGGAGAGACCTAGGACGCAGAGAGTGTAGCCCATTGCGGCGGTTGCGGGACGCGAGGGCGCAGCGGATCTGATCAGCGATCACGAGAGACGGCGGAGGGCTGCAGAGAGACAAGAGGCGCGACGGCGGGCCAGTATATGAACGCGCTGCGAGGCGTCAAGGGGCAGCACCAGGCACCCACCGCTCGCTGCAGCTGCCCCGTCCGCCCCGCCCAGTCGAGTCATCCGCCCCTCTCCGCCCATGCATGTCTTCCTCACCGTCGGCTCGACCCGCTTCGACGCCCTCGTCCAGGCCGTCCTCGCCGCACCCGTCCTCGACGCCCTCCGCGCGCAGGGGTACACCTCTCTGGACGTGCAGTGCGGCAACTCCGACTTCGACCCCTCCCCGCTCGAGCAGCGCGCACCCGACCACTGGCAGCGCGCAGACGGCACCCTCCAGGTCAATGTATGGCGGTTCAAGCCTTCTCTCAGAGAGGATTACGAGCGCGCTGATTTGATCATCAGCCATGCAGGTATACTCTCTTTCCCCACATGCTTCTCCCGATCCTTGTCCAACCCCGTCCGCTCCCCAGGTTCCGGCACGATCATAGAGGTCCTCCGCCTCGGCAAACCCCTCATCGTCGTCCCGAACCCCACCCTGCAGGACAACCACCAGGTGGAGCTGTCCGACGCCCTGGCAGGTCTCGGGCACTTGAGATCGTCCACAGTCGCGTGAGCACCTTCCGCGCGCACCGGCTTCCTCTTCGTTTCTGACGCTTCTGCAGCGACCTACCTCAATCTATCGAGAAGCTGGACGCTACGGCGCTCGTCCCGTTTCCGCAATTCGACGGCAGCAGGTTCCGGGAGCTGCTCGACGAGGAGATGGGTTTCGTCGATCCCGATCACGGAGCGGCGCGCAAGGGCCTGAGCGCGGGGCGCTGAGCTTGCCTATTTCTCTCTCTTCCTACTCCTTCTGCACTGAGGATCCTGCGCTTTCTGTATCTGCTACCACTACCACCACTCCTAGCTGTCGTATACCCCCCAGCACTGTATCACCCCCACTTGCAATCGTTTTTCCACCCGCATTGGAATATTGAGATTTGCCTCCCCGCGCGCTCACCTTTGCTTTCCGGCCTCTGGGCTTCCCATTCGCGATGCCGAACGTGAAAGCCACCACGGTCTCCGCAGACGACCCGCAGACATACGAGGACACGCACGTCCACGCGGTCTACGACCAGATCGCGCCGCATTTCTCCTCGACCCGGTACAAGGTGAGCAGTTTCCCCCAACGCGCCCTCATCTAAACCCGACCCGCCGTCCGTGCTAGCCGTGGCCTATCATCGCTGTCTTCCTGTCCTCGCTACCTACGGGGTGGGTGGGAGTCGATCTCGGCACGGGGAACGGAAAGTATCTCCCCTTACCGTCCGACCGCCCCGGGAGCGTGTGGACGGTCGGGCTCGACAGGAGCAGGAATTTGCTCGACATCGCCAGGCGCGCGGGCGGCGCGGAGCGCGAGGTCGTATTGGGGGACGTGCTGGACGGACCGTGGAGAGCAGGGGCGTTTGTGAGTGGTTCCTGACCCTCACCTGCAGCCAAACCGGGTGGGTTCTTAAGCACACGGGCTGCGACGTTGTAGGACTACGCGATCTCAATAGCCACGATCCACCATCTGGCGACCCCCGCGCGGCGGAAGGCCGCGGTAAAGGTGTGTGCCGTGTGTTCTCATCCCCCGGATATGAATGGCAGCGCTCACGAGCCGATGCAGAGGTTACTGGAGAGCATATCGCCCGCCCATGGGAGAGCGCTCATTTATGTGTGGGCCATCGAGCAAGACGACCTCTCGAAGCGAAACATACCCGTCGACTCGAGCGACGCTAGTCCAGAACCTCGGTCCGAGGTATCCACAGGGCAAGACGTGTTTGTACCGTGGGTCCTGGCACAGTCTACAGAACCGAAGGCCAAGTCCAGAACACGTCGGAAAGGAAATCAGGATGTGACGTCCTCAAAAGACAAGGGTGTTGTCGTTGTGGAGGGATCGCTGGCTGCTCCAAAGGTGTACGAGCGGTACTACCACATGTTCGCGAAGGGTGAGTTGAGCGAGCTTGTGAGCGATGCGGCTTGGGATATGGGTTTACGCATTGGCGATCCGAACGTCATAACGCACGGCCAGCAAGGGAGCACGTTTGGTGTCCAGATCGTTCAGGACGGATGGGAGCGATCTAACTACTACGTAGAGTTATGTCGATGGAAACATTGATCCTCACCTCAAATGAGTGCCAAGGACACCGCAAGATATCTCCTATGGCATCGATGATGCAGACTGGAGGTTGGCAAGAGCTCAGCAGCACACCCAAGGGGTATGTTTTGATCGTGAGGCAAAGTAATGAAGTAGAGTACAGTAGAACCCAACAAAACAACAGATCACTCGCTCGCAGCCATGACTAGAACCAGTGGGTCAGCACAGCACTTCCCAAGCCAGGAAGACGACTATACGTACTCGCGTTGATCAGGTCCCCTCCGCTCTCTTTCAATACCCGTACCGCCTTCGCGCGTGAGCAGCCGACCTGCTGGATGACCAGCTCGATGTCCTTCGGGTCGACACCGGTCTCATCAACGTTGCCGTCCTCCTCGACCGCCTCGAGCTCAGGAATGTCATCGTCATCGCCGCCGTCGGCACCGATGCCGGAGCTCTCGAGGTTGGGGATGCCCGCACTGGCACCGCTCGCGAGCTGCTGGGCAGCAGAGAGCTGCGCCTGCGAGTTCATGTCCTCGATCTAGATCGCACGCCGTCAATCGCGGCTCGAGAATGGCGGGATTAGAGGTACGTACCTTGGCCTCACCGAAGACGATGTAGCAGTCGCTGTTGGGCGACTTGTACACGTCGGGGTTGGCGATCACGAACAGGACCTGTTTCCCATCCTCCGTCGGTTTCTGCATCCATATCCTGCCAGAGTGAAACGGCACGTACATTCTTGGGCCTCCGGAGGGTGACGCGGGTGATGCCCGGCACCTTCTTCAGTCCGAGGCTGATGAGAGCCTTGCGGGCCTTGCGCTCGGAGCGCGACTGGATCTTGTCGAGCGCCGCCTGGGAAGTCGGGTCCTCGTCGTGATCGTGGTCGTGGTCGTGGTCATGATCGTGGTCATGCTCGTGCTCCGAGTGGTCGGAGTGGATTTCCTCGATGGTAGCGGACATCTGAATGCGGGCGACGCGGTCGCTGTCAGCGTCTCCCCCTTACATCCGGTAGCGCGAGCAGCCATCCATCCCATGCGTGCCGCTGGGCGGGCGTAACAATGGCATAAACGCGCTGCGTTGCGTGAAAGACGTGCTCACCGTTGTTTTGAGAGGGGGCGGGTGGGTCGTGGGGGTTGCTCGCTGTGGGCGACGATGGGGAGCAGGCGACACGCGTAACCCTAACCCGATTCGTCGATTGATATGGATATCTGGAGCTTTGATGGCGAATTGAATTAGCGCCTGTGAACATCTCGCTGTCTTGGCCTCAACACACGACTTGAACTTGGACAAGCGTAAAGCATATGCGCAGACTTTGTACCGTTACTACTCGCTGCCTGACTGTTTTGTCCGTATCAATCTTGCTTCGGAAACCATGACGTTTTCTGACTCCGGGGCTTACTACACCAGATTCAGAGTGCCAGAGTGCGGAGACCAATAAAGCAGAACTAGCCCACCCTGGACTCCACTAACCGCAATCATGCGTGCCCATATCCGAAAGAGTGCGGAGTTGGTTTACTTCGCTTATTGTATGTATCGGTGATTCGTCGAATACAGGGGGGAAACTCCAGTGCACTAACGTATTGCAATGACCCTTCAACGACGTCATGCTAAAGCCTTCGGCACCCTCACGAGTATGTAAGGGGTCTGACTCTGGAACCCTTTCCCCCTTAGCTCGATTTCACGTCTCACGTGTCCATCATGGAGCCTGAGTCGACGCGGTCGCTTTACCACTCTGTCCCATACCAGGCCTCTGGGACGGCTGTGATGAGCTTCAGACCCATCAGCGCCATTCACCAACACCTCTGTGCGTTTCATAACTATTCGTAAGTTTTCATCCCGTTCATACTCGTGCTCGGCCAACTAATCTGATACCCAGCCAGGACCGGTCTCGCCACGTCGAGGCGCACCATTATTGCCAGCACCTTTCGCACGATTTCCACCAGTGTGTCATTTACGACTCCGACGAGGCAGATGCGAGACTCATCGGGATCGAATATATTGCCTCGGAGAAGGTGCGGACGCCGTGGGAGTCCTCGAAGGAGACACTCAGCTAGAGGCGTTCCAGATTTTTACGTCGCTTCCCGAGGAAGAAAAGAAGTACTGGCATTCCCATAAGTACGAGGTGAGCCTCTTGAAACTTCTAGCGCGACTACAGGCAAACCAGAGTGTCGTCATAGGTTGAGAGCGGCCTACTTCAACTGGCAACAAAGCCCCTAGTGCCCGGTAGGTTGCTAAGCGCAGCGCGGTGCCCTCCTCTCACGGGCTTACTCATTTCGCTTCTAGGTGCTGCGGCGGACGTGGCGGAGCAGCCAGCCATGCTTGAATTGCAGAGAACGTATGGGAAAACGATCCACACATGGGCGATCGATACATCCCCGGAGCTCCCACTCGGCCCTCCGAGTCTCATGATGTCCTATACGGGCGACGGGCAGGGACCTCCCAAAGACTTGCTCCAGCAACGCGACATGAAATGGGGACAAGATACCGCCACCAAGAGAGAATCTCGGAAAGGTTATCTGCCAGCCTACGAGAAGGCCGACGGGGCTGATGGATGGGAGAAGACTGGTCGAGGAATTATCTTTGAGTCAAAGGAGGTCTTTTCCCCGTAACGTGATTAACCCCGCTCTCCTGACGATCCTTCTGTGGTGCTTGTTGATGACGAGATCGACCTGGCTTCGCGTTAGACCTATGCTCCCATAGTCTATCAGGAGTATCTTTCACGCCAAACATGTGGGCTTCCGTCACAGCGGTGTCTCACACGCCCGACGTCCCCGTAGGTATGCCGTATTGACAGCGTTTTATGAGGAACCGCGTACCCATGAAAGCGCCAGTTTTAGAAGATGCAAACTTCTCACCCGTTTGGTTCCGAGAAAGCCTATCGCGTCGTCGCGGGCTGCGGCGAGCACCGAACTCACGTGTGGCATTTCCGCAGGTATATAAGTCTCTTCAGCAGAATTCGCACAGGCGAAACGCACCGACGTCTACCGTGTGCAGCACCGCCACACTGCACGCGGCCGCGCAGGACCTGTGGGGCGAAATATGGGTCTACCGCTCTGGAGATACCAACCCTTCAAGGGGCTCTACCTCGTGTACATCACCCTATTGACACTCTTCTTCCGGGTCCCTATCTGGTTTTTATGGTTCCTGCTGCGCACCAACCGGCCGAGGCGGTCGTGGTCCATCTCGCGATGCATCCGGGTCATGGCCTACCGCGAACTCACCGCCGTACCAGTGAAGTTGGGTCTCAACGCCAGCCGTCCGGTCCCGAGATCTGACGCCAAGTTGAAGAATGCGAGGGTCGTCTGGATCGAAGGCCTCACTGAGAAGTCGGCTGCTTTCTGCGGAGAGATTCGTAGAGCGGCAGAGTATACTGGCGTGAAGCCCGCCCGTGTCCCCGCGTACTGGTTTTTTAGGCGTGGCGTTTCCATTTCCGAAGACCTCAGGGCGAAGGTGGGCGAAAAGACGGTGCTGCATATTCATGGGGGCGCCTTTCATGTAAGTTCACCGCCGGAGACACATGTCAGGACACTTTCATTGACGATATTCTTTTTAGCTGGGAAGCGCTCACCCGGACGCTTCAACAGCCAATATAGCCCACGGCCTCCTCGCCTTTAGCGAGAGGATAGAGAGGGTCCTCGCGGTGGATTACCGCCTGTCAGCCGCCAAGCCGGATCCTCCCGCCAACCCCTATCCTGCAGCGATTCTGGATTGCATAGCGGCCTACCGATATCTCGTGAATGAGGCTGGATTCGCGCCGCAGAACATCACCGTCGCAGGGGACTCCGCAGGGGGCAACCTCGCTTTCGCACTTGTGCGTCATCTTGTTGAGAACGCGGGCCCTGGACTTCCTCGGCCCGGCCGCTTGCTCTCTCTATCAAGCTGGCTGGACCTGTCTACATCCCGCACGACGCCGGGATCGTCCCTGGTGGACAACGCCGCGACAGACATCTTCTCAACAAGCCCGACCGCTCGGTTCGGCGGGTATGCGGTCGAGGCTTACATGGGACCCTTGGACCGGGGGGAGGCGAAGACGAACAGATACCTATCGCCTTCTTCCATGTACATCGACCCCATGGAGCCTATTTATAGGGGTTTTCCGCGGACTTTTATCTCTGCGGGCGATGCGGAGAAGATCCTGGACGACTCGACGGTGGCTATGGGGAGGCTGAAGGAGAACGGGGCTGACGTTACCGTCGACATAGTCCCGGACGCGATACACGATTTCATGGTCTTTGCGTGGCACGAGCCGGAGCGCACTGCCGCCCTGAAGAGGGTTTGCAAGTGGCTGGACAGCCCGTGATGCTGACGAGAGTAACGGTGATGAGAGCACGTCGTTTTTTTCGGTGGGATGGGAGAGCTGACATAGGACCCTAGGACGCACCTTCAATACGATATCAACATTTCCTTCTTCATTTACGGTAAACTAGCTTTATACCATGCATGTTCCCCGGGGACTCGTGGACTCGGACGCCACAAGCTGGATACTTGTGCACCGAAAATCCGTGTTTCGTGCAGTATCAATAGTATACCCCAATTTGATCATGTCGATTGGATACAGTCTGCACTGTAGGTGAATTTACATGAGATGCTATAGCCCTGAGAGCCGCCGACATATGGCTTGGTACCGTGCAAACTAATGTATGCGATCTGAAGAAGCTGCCTTGTCCGGTGGCGGGCGCTTATCACACACCTCTCGGATGAGAGCGCCTAAAGATGCGGTCATCATGTCTTCCTCCACCGTCGTCGAACTCTGCGCTCACCTGCGGCTTCTGCTCGATGCTTCGCCCGACGCCGTCTCGCCCAACGAGCTTCTCGCTCGCGTCGATGCGTTTGTCCTAGAATGCTCTGCATCTCCAGAACCGGGTGCACTCCTCCACCAGCTCGAAGACGAGCTTCAGGTCATCTACGACGACGTTGTCGGCCATGCGCTATTCCCCCAGGCAGAGCTCTTTCTAGCGTTTCTGTACCATCTCCGCCCCGTTCTCCCTTCGAGCTCAATAATCTCAACTTGGTTTGACTTGGTGCTCCGCCCGACGCTCCGCGAGCCTAGGCTCCCTCTCCCAGCTGTCAACTACGCCAAGGAACTCATCATCTCTGCACTGGATCCGGGCAGCAATTTCTCCGCCGAAGAGGACTCCGTAGAGATGGAGAAGCAGAAGGAGAGGGTAGGTGACTTCCGGAGACGACTCATGGATCTTTACCTCTTGGATGCGTACAACGAGAGTTCCGGAGACGATGTTTTAGAATGGGCAGAACTCGACGAAGAGCAGCGGGAGAAGAAAGCATGCTGGAAAGCAAACCTCGAGGATGTTCTTGTTAGGGTTGCTCTCGAACGACCGCAGGTAAGTAACATGGTGGATACACGCGATTAAACGTCTAAACAGGCTTTACACAGGACTTTCTCACAGAGCTTTACCACTGCTTCATTTCACCAACCTCGCGCCTGCAGCTCCTGATTCTCCTTAACGCATATACCTCGCAACCCTCATTCGCCGAACATGCCGGCGTACTCGCTTCTCATCCGCTCATGATAAGCCTTATCTATTCCCTTATTTTCGACAACTCCTCTACTGTCTGTACGATTGCTTTGAGTGTGCTCATCAAACTCCTCCCCATCTTTGCCGTAAAGGCGTGCGAACCATTAAAACGTCTCCTCCCGCACCTCATGGTCGTGCTAGCGCGAATATTGTGTTGGAAAGAACGTCGGTCATCCTCCCCAATCATCCCGGTTCTACCGAACCCTGAGGATACGGACGAAGAAGACTCGCTAGCCACTGAAGATGATGACGACGTAGTGTTAGAAGGGCCAACTCCTCTCACTATCCGGGACGACATCGACTGGGAGCGTCTCAAACTCACTTTCGACGGCCCCGCTTCTAAAGCACCGTCCCCTGATCGCTATTTTACGTTCTTGTATTATCTCTTCCCATGCAATACGATTCGGTTCTTGCGATATCCCGTCCGGTATCTGACGGACAATCAAGTGGACAGCCTGTACGACGTAGGATGGGAAGAGGCCCTCGACGAATACAAAATCCGGAGCAAGAGTGAGGTGAGTACCAGCACATTTGTGGGGGTGAGTTACTAAACTGCTTGCAGCCACTGCTACGGAGGCACGTCTTACATCCTCTACTTATCTGTCGAGAAGCGAGCGAGGAGTTGGAACAGCCCGACTTCTGGGCTCAGTACGATATCCCCGATATTGTCGGAGGCGCCATTATGCTCGAGGTTCGGAATGCCGCCCTCGGAGTATGGCAGCACCAACCTGCTGAAGCTAGAACGTCGCCCTCTCCGGAACGCGAACCCACAGTCGAGACGACGGCATCGCATGCGGGGACAGCTGCCAGCCCACCTTTATCCTCGTCGCTGGAAACTGTCCATCCCGAAGTGGACGCCGATCTGGCTGGTCCAGTGTTGCCAAAAATCTCGCTGGCAGACATGGTCGCTACTTCTGTCATGCTCAAGTCAGGACTGGATGTGGAAATTGTCGATCCTACGCCCGCTTGGTCCGCAACACTGCTACCCCTCAAGGCACGGGCCCGGTCGTCCTCACGCGGAGAACGGGGGGGCTCACAGCCTCCGGTGGAGCAGACAGAATCTCCAGCGACGCCCTCACAGTTCGAGCACGAAGGCTATCAAGAGGGGTCGTTACCCCGCCATGTTGCTCAAGCGATCTCATCGTTACAAAGAGAAGTTCTGTTGCTGAAGAACGAGCTTAATCTGGAGCTCTGGACAACCCGCGAGAACGTAAAACACATTGGACGTCTATACAAGGAACGTGTCCGTTCACGAACTGAGGAAATGGAGCAACAAGGGCTGGTAAGCAACTTTCCCTGCATGCCATTGCGGGGAGCTCATGCCTGCCGCAGCACAATAGACTCAAGGATCAGAAGCATACGGTGATCCGTCTTCGGCAAGATATCAAGGAAGCGAAAAAGCAGGCAATCGCTGCGCGGACGCGCTACACGGATTGGAACCAGAAACTGCAGGACAGGATAGCTGTGTTGCGTGCGGAAAAAACCACATGGATGAGCGAGGCTGCTGCTATGCGCGCAGCGGAAAAAGAAGCCAGAGTGAGTACCGCCTTCTCGGGTCCGTGGGATATGCTTCGACCGATCCAACCAGGATACGTTTGCGGCGCAAGGGAAGCTGCTCGCTGAGGCGAACACGCTAGTCTTACAGTTGAAGACGAAGATCAAGGAAAACGCGCACAAGGTGGAGCGGCTGTACGACTACGAGACACAGATCGACCAATTAATGAAGCTGCAACGACTATGGTTCGTCATGCGATTACATCGCCTGCCCAGAATAGCTGAAGCATCTTTGCGTAGGGAGTCGGATGTTCATAAGATTAACGAAAGCAAGGAATACTTAGCGGCTTTTACAAGCAAGTACAGAAAGATGGAACTCAGATTGGAGGCGTCTGAACACACCCAATTAAAGATGGACGAAGCCGCAGCGTATGTGCACCTCCGGTATTGCGAAGGGTCATAGTGACTTTTTTCAACAGAGCGCACAGGCGGAAAATTCTGGAACTTGAGAACAAGGTAAAGCAAAGCCAGAAAGAGGTGGAGGTGGCACGGAAAGCCGCTCGA
This sequence comes from Trametes hirsuta, assembly GCA_001302255.2. NCBI lineage: Eukaryota > Fungi > Basidiomycota > Agaricomycetes > Polyporales > Polyporaceae > Trametes > Trametes hirsuta. The sequence goes on from CP019376.1 coordinate 2,189,689, forward strand.
TCGCCACAACCAGGCTCGGGGGCGGCCGAGTATCGCAAGCTGCAGCACGCCAACAAAAAGCTACGAGAAGAGAACGCCGAACTACTGGACGAGGTCGAAGAGGTGAAGGCAATGGTGGAGGTCCTGAAAGCGCAGGTACGCGGAACCCAAGGACTTGTATCGTCGACGCGGCCGTCATCGCCTCTGCAGCATGTAATAGCCCCGTAGACATGCGATACAAACGCCTAATGTACTGTAGAATGCGGTAGAAGGCGTCCGAACGTTCGCGCGAAGAGACGGGCGCCTGTCTGCTTTGGTAGGATGGAAGGTTCTCGAACGGGCAGCGCTGCAAAGTACATAAACCACCGACGAGCGTACTTGGTCTGCCACTCCCCAGCTCGTTCTATCGCTCGCACCCCATTCTCATCGCTTTCCCCCTCACGATCCTAACGCTCAAAAATGGCCTCAGAGAGCTTTGGCTTCCAGGCTGAGATCAGCCAGCTCCTCGACCTCATCATCAGTATGTATTTGATCGCGCGTTATGTACGAACGCGCGTCCATTCTGACCCACTTCGCGTTCAGACACGTTCTACTCCAACAAGGAGATCTTCCTGCGTGAAATCATCTCCAACGCGTCTGATGCCCTCGACAAGATCCGCTATGCCTCTCTCACCGATCCCTCCGTCCTCGACTCGGGCAAGGACCTCTACATCCGTATCACGCCCGACAAGGAGAACAAGATCCTCACCATCCGTGACACCGGTATCGGCATGACCAAGGCTGACCTCGTCAACAACCTTGGCACGATCGCGAAGTCCGGTACGAAGGTACAGTAGAATGAATCCATGTGTTGCAGCGCACATTGTTAACTTGTTTTACAGGGCTTCATGGAGGCACTCCAGTCCGGTGCCGACATCTCCATGATTGGACAGTTTGGTGTTGGTTTCTACTCTGCGTACCTTGTTGCCGAGCGTGTGCAGGTCATCTCGAAGCACAACGACGACGAACAGTACATCTGGGAATCCGCCGCTGGCGGCACCTTCACCATCACCCCCGATGTGGATGGTGTTCCTTTGGGCCGCGGCTCCGAGATCCGCCTCTACCTCAAGGAGGACCAGCTTGAGTACCTCGAGGAGAAGCGTATCAAGGAGATTGTCAAGAAGCACTCCGAGTTCATCTCCTACCCCATTCAGTTGGCGGTGACCAAGGAGGTTGAGAAGGTAAATAATCGCCGCTGCTTAACTCTTGAGACATGTGACTAATGGCGTCTTTGCAGGAGGTCGAGGACGACGAGGAAGTCGCCGAGGATAAGGAGGAGTCCAAGATCGAGGAGGTCGAGGACGAGGACAAGAAGGAGAAGAAGACTAAGAAGATCAAGGAGAAGCAGGTTACAAACGAGGAGCTTAACAAGACTAAGCCCATCTGGACGCGCAACCCCTCAGAAATCACTGCTGAGGAGTACGCTGCCTTCTACAAGAGCTTGACCAACGACTGGGAAGAGCACCTCGCTGTCAAGCACTTCTCGGTTGAGGGTCAGCTCGAGTTCAAGGCCATCCTCTTCGTTCCTAAGCGGTAGGTTCATTCGTTTACATATCCCTCCGTATGGTTCGCTGACGTATACATAGTGCCCCCTTCGATCTCTTCGAGTCGAAGAAGAAGCGCAACAACATCAAGCTCTACGTTCGCCGCGTCTTCATCATGGACGACTGTGAAGACCTTATCCCCGAGTACCTCAACTTCATCAAGGGTATCGTCGACTCCGAGGATCTCCCTCTCAACATCTCGCGTGAGACTCTCCAGCAGAACAAGATTCTCAAGGTCATCCGCAAGAACCTCGTCAAGAAGTGCCTTGACCTGTTCTCCGAGATCGCCGAGGACAAGGACAACTTCAACAAGTTCTACGAGTCCTTCGGTAAGAACATCAAGCTCGGTATCCACGAGGACGCCCAGAACCGCAGCAAGCTCGCCGAGTTCCTGCGCTTCTACTCGACGAAGTCGACCGAGGAGATGACCTCTCTCAAGGGTGAGCTTACTCGTGCCCCGAAGATTCTATGTCCGAAGCTGATCATACGCCGCAGACTACATCACCCGTATGCCTGAGGTCCAGAAGAACATCTACTACCTTACTGGCGAATCGCTTTCCGCTGTGAAGGACTCGCCGTTCCTCGAGGTTCTCAAGAAGAAGGGCTTCGAGGTCCTCCTACTCGTCGACCCCATCGACGAGTATGCGATCACCCAGCTCAAGGAGTTCGACGGTCACAAGCTCATCTGCGTCTCGAAGGAAGGCCTCGAGCTCGAGGAGACCGAGGAGGAGAAAAAGGCGCGCGAGGAGGAGGCTAAGCAGTTTGAGGATCTTTGCAAGACCGTCAAAGACGCGCTTGGCGACAAGGTCGAGAAGGTCGTCGTCTCTAACCGTATTTCCGACTCTCCTTGCGTTCTCGTTACCGGCCAGTTCGGTTGGTCGTCGAACATGGTACGTCGCGCGGGGTTGTTGCGCTGAGCTTGCATCACTGACAACGTCGTCTATAGGAGCGTATCATGAAGGCCCAGGCCCTCCGTGACTCCTCGATGTCGTCGTACATGGCATCGAAGAAGACGCTGGAGCTCAACCCCCACAACCCCATCATCAAGGAGCTTAAGCGCAAGGTCTCCGAGGACAAGGCGGACAAGTCCGTCCGCGACCTCACGTACCTCCTCTTCGAGACTGCTCTCCTCACGTCTGGCTTCTCACTCGATGACCCCACGTCGTTCGCGAAGCGTATCCACCGCATGATTGCGCTCGGGCTCGACGTTGACGAGGAGGAGGAGTCCGCCCCTGTCGCGTCGACGAGCACTGAGGTCCCCGCCGCCGAGGCCGCGTCGACCTCGGCGATGGAGGAGATCGACTAGAGGGCTTGCGTGGACTTTGGGGATAACGTAGATCTGAGAAGAGGTTCATTTCATCTGTAATGTGTATATTAGGTTCATGTCGGGCATTGCTGTCTTGTTGCATCTCACGACCACACTCTCATCATGCTTACTGTAGTAGCATCGCACTGAATCCACCTTCTTTACGTCTCTGCTTCATGACAGTGTGATGCCCGGTAAGACGCCACGGATTCGTGCTCACGCTTTTTTGCGAAGGAAGGCGGAAAAGGTGTTAAAATCCGATGTGCGTACACGACAACTTCCTCTACACAATGGGGCTACAATGTGATACGCTCAACTACTCTCCAAGGCTTCTCGATGCCGTTCACTTCTTCCTCGAAATAACCAGGAACGTCTGGTATGGGTACTCGAAGATACCCTGGGTCTCGTCAATCCATTTGAGCCCGTCCTGACGCTGCAGGATAACGTCTATGTCGGTGTCGACCTTCTGCTTCAGGTCGGGCTCCAGGACCGCGATGTAGCTCTTGCTGTGCGCGCGGTTGATAACTATCTCCCGCGTGCCGGGGAGGACATAGTCCCACACATTCTCCTCCTGTGGTTCGAACAGCTTGACGTACGACGGCGTGGTAAATGCTGCACGCCAGAGTCCGAGGCGGAACTGCGGCGTGCCGCTCTCGTGTTGCTCGATGCGGTCGCGAAGCTGTGCCACCCATGCAGCGCGGGCACTGTACGGGGGAGTCGTCAGCACTGCGCACGCGTACGTCCAGCGACAGAAATGGCACCCGTGCGCGGATGGTTGGACGACGATGGCAACTTACCGGTCCTCTAGGTTCCAGATGAACGCAACGATGCCGTCCGGCTTGAGAACGCGCGCAAACTCCTGGACCGCCTTGTCGTAGTCTGGGCACCAATGGAAGGCCTGGATCAGACATGCGCGGTTAGGAGGACGTGCGACAGGGCGTCATGATAGAGATGGAGGGTTAGGCCGAGGTAACCTACCTGCGCGATGACGACAAGGTCTGCCCATCCATCCTCGATGCCAGTGGTGTCAAAAGTTCCCTCGCGCGCAGAGACCCGCGGGTCGGCAACGGTCTTGGTGAACACGTCGCGCATGCCCTCGCTGGGCTCGACCGCCCGTAGCTCCTTGATTGCGTCCTTCCAATCGGGGTGCGCGAGCAGCGCCCGGGTAAAGATGCCAGTTCCCGCACCAATCCTGTGGGAGAACAGTGGGATGGTGTCAATTTTTTACCAGGGTAGCCAACCTAGAATTCACTTACTCGACCACATTGAGAGGGGGCTTGGATCGCACGGCCTGGCGGATGTGAGCAAGTGCGTTTGCTTGGTACGATGGCCGTGCTCTGTATTCCCAGTATCAGTCCTCTTCGATCGCAGCGCTGCAACCTCGTAGGGTGAGCACGCACCTATCGTATAGCTCGTTGGTACCGGTCCCAAACCCTTGTTGGGCCAAGGAATGCACGTTCTGAGACATGGCGCGTCTAAAGACTCGGCTTGACGGGGCTGATGTACCACCTCTAAGACTCGTAGCGAGGACGACACCGGGCGAGCGAGACGAGAACAATGCCCCTCGCGTACCCAAAAGTCCTGGCCTATATATACGCACAGGTAGGCGCATAACCGTGGTACTATGTGCCACCAGTCCCACCATCGTGGCCGGCACTCCGCAAGAGTCACGACAGTACTGTCGGAGCGGTCGTCCGATATCGGATAGACACCCCACTGTGCTCGTTATCGTACAAGAGCGCAAAACGACACCAGCAGGATTTGAACCTGCGCTCCCAGAGGGAAACAGATAGTCGTACTTCAAATTCGAATCTGTCGCCTTAACCACTCGGCCATAGTGTCTTATGGAGAAGGGTGTGGTTATACCTCACCATATTCTGGTCTGCCCTCTTCGAGGATACCTGGAGTCCCGACTTGAACTTGAACTTCGGCCCATTGGTAACTTACCCTATACTATCATTGCGCCATCTATTCCGAGCTTGTGACAATGTACGCCTATGTTAGTATATCGAACTTCATAGATGAGGCAGAGTCAAGCCTGCCCATAACCCGGGCGCCTTGACGCCAGTACTTATTGGTAAATCCAGTAGACGACGCGGCTCACCGGTGCAGACTAGTAGCGCAACGGGCCATACACACGGATAATCAGCGGGACGCTCAAACTATGTCCAAATAACCATAACGTGTGGCCTCGTGAGTGCACCCTTCCAGTCGATTCACGATTAGTAGGGGTTCAACGTTCAGCCCCCAAGGATTTTTACGTCGTTGGAATTCGGGCTCATCAGTGGCTGCTTCGTGGTGACGACGACCGTGTCAATACTGTCGCCCTATAGCTAGGCTAGTCGATGGAACCTCGTAGTCGGACACGGCACCTCATTGGCCCTCGTGCGTGTGCGGTCCTCTCGGCGATTGAAGTACTAAGAGCCAACCAGAGGGCGCACAGCAGCTCTTGCTCGGATGCCGACGCTCTTCGGGATGATGGTTGGCGCGTAACGTTGACTGAGAAGTGATGCACAGTTGCGATATCCTGTCCACGAGTGACAACTCATCCCATGCGACTAGCGTCCTACAGCCCGGAGCGAGTTCTACCAGTCTTCCCCCCCAATGAAGGGAGTATCTGTTTTGGAGCGCATTTCAAAGACACCGCACTACTACAGACTCAAAAGCAACAAGAGGGGGCACGATGCTATTGTTGAATGGGTGCTTCGAATGCACTATGCGCAGTACCAGTGAGAATTTCCTGGGCTAGTGAAGTATGTCATGGAATATCACATCGCTCTTGACGGTGATGCCATCTCGTCCCGCCCACTCGGTCTTTGGGCCCAAAGTTGGGAGCCAATGGACAGCAGAATTGCTGGTAGATACTTAAACAGCGAGTAGCAATTATATTTCACTGACTCAATCGTCTGCTCCCCTCCCCCGCTGCGCGGTATGAATGCGACTACGAGCAGCTCCGACTCCCAGGAGGAGGAGGTGGAGTTTATAGTGCAAAGCATTGCAGAGTTGTAAGCCAGCCAGATTCGTTAGCTTTCCTCCGGCGAAGCGGAAACTGACGTTGCTTCCCGGGGCAGCTTCGTTGTAAACTACATTGACTTGGCTGCTTTCGGTGAGCAACTTCCGTCACTCCTCGACTCCGTTTACCTGACATAGGTTTACGTGATATAGCCCTCCTTGTTTTCGATTATGTGATTACCTTCGACAACGAAGTTCGCTTTGCCTGGTGTCGCAAATATTCATGGGCGAAGATTATCTTCCTCTTCAATCGTTATCTCTCCATCGCCCTCTATTTTCTGTCATTAGGTCCCCTGCTGCCGACGAACAGTCTTTTGGCGAGTTCGCATGCACAACATAGTTGAGGACACGCGCTTACGGCCATTTCACAGAGGCGCGTCCATTCTTGGCATTATGTCGCCGCGGCATCGGTGTTGACATTCACTCTGCTCGTCTCTAGTTGCAAGGTGCTCAACTACACAATGCAGACGGTGACGGTCCTTCTGTACGGCGTTTGGGCAGGTGAGTTCTTGGATACGTCACATGTTATGTGTCTCAATACCCACTCTATACTACAGCTTTTTCTGGTCTTCGGGTCTATGCAATCAGCGGTCGCAATTGGATCGTCACAGTGGTCGTTTTACTACTTGCCCTGGTTCCTGTGGGCTCGAATATTGTACAAATTTCCCCTTGATTAGGCTGAAAGTACCGTTGACTGACAGCCTATGTTCACTAGTATGTAGAAGCGGTCGTCTTGTCCTATTTCATGCCCGGGGCAGGCTGTATGGGGAATAATCCTACCCAGGCGGACATTTGGACCGGGTACGTTGATACTATTAGAAGGGCTGCATACCATGCTGACCAAAGTTCCTCAGAGGTACGTTCCGTATACCTTTATTGTGACTTGCAGCAAACTGACCACCGCTCTAGTGTCTGTGATGACGAGAGGATGCTTGTTAATTTCCGAGGGCATTGTGATCACCGTAACGTGGATTAAGACTTACCACACCGCCCGTTCAGCGGTCGGTGGCCAGGTTTCGTTCACGACCCTCGTGCTTAGGGAGGGAATGCTATACTTCTGGTACGCCGCAAGCTTTGGGCGATGTTCGCGATGCTGATCCCGATACCCTCTTTCAGCGTGGTCTTTGTATTAAACGTTGTGCAAATCGCGTTCACATTCGCCGAAGGCGGTACTTTCGCATTGATATTGGTGTTCTTAAATGTGTACGCCTCTTAAGCCATCGTTCTAATTTTCTCTCTAACCATGCATCTTTAACCAGTCTCATCCCCATCCTCATTTCGCGTTGGTACTTCGATCTGGACGACCTAAAGAGAGAGGTATCCTCTGCGTCTCTTCCTTCTTCCAGGAGTAATACCCTTCGTTTCGCGAAGACGAGCAGGATGGTGGGCCAATCGACGAAAAACTCGTCCTTCAGTCCCCAACTGACTTTCCTTTGCAACCATAGAGTACCGTAGATTTCAATACCTCCTCGGACGGCATCCTCCAGATATACCCCTTGGCCGAGAACGGGCCGCCGGTACCAGAGAAAAAACTGGTGTGTTTGTGAACTCGACGCATGGAACTGAACGTGTAGTATATGATGACTTCATTGTGTCAATATCGAAAGAATGTATCCCCATCTTTTGTATCGTAGCTCGTAGTGTATTTATTCATAGAATGTCTAAGTGTAGAAACTGGGGTGCTACTCGTAGGCCGACTCGGATGTACTGTCCCCTATGGCGCCTTGAAGCACGCATATATACGTACGTGTAGCATCCCCATGCATCCCCACATTCCAGTCAGTTCTACGCCTTCTACACCTGCTTCAACGGAGATGGTTTCTTGGTAACACGCGCCCCTCGGGAAAGCAGCGGTGGGGGGCGGTGACACTATCGGCGTAAGAGTAGCGGTAGAACATCCCGCCTCTAGCTGTGTTCCTTCCAGGACTGAGCTTGCCTGTTCACACACCAATCCGCTGTGATCAGAAGGGCTCCATTGATATGAGCAATAATTCAAGCTGTACAATATCTACGCGAAACCGGACGCACACACAATCGAGACGACGAACGGCGCCCCAACGTGGTCACAACGTGCCGTCCGCACGCGCCACACAAATCGAGCACAAGCACACGCCACACAAACCGGGACACGCGGGGGAGGGAACGAGTCCTGAGAGAGAGAGGGCCATAACACAGAGAGGGCGAGAGGCGAGAGAGAAAGGAGGTACTACAATACACTATACACCGTGGGGCACTAGGTCGCGAAAGCAACGAAAACATCGACAATCATTTGTGGCGCGTCCGCGCGGGTCTGTCCATCCGCGGGGAAGGGAGCGATGCGTGATAGGGGACCACAACCGGCTCGGGGGAGTAGGGAAACGGAGGAGTCCTCGGCCCCCAAGCGTGCAGCGTGGATCCCGGCGCAAGGCAAGGGGCCTGCTGCAGCCTCAGCGCCGGATGCCGCCGTCTGCCTTGACCTGGTCCTGCAGCTCCCTGACCGAGTTCTGGACCATCTCGAGAATGCCCGCGATAACCTGCAGCTTGTCGTAGTACTGCTGCAACCGCGTCCCGCCTTGCGCAGGTGTCTGCACGGGAGCCCGCGGGGCACGCGATGCGGACGCGGCGAGGGCGGCAAGGGCGTTCGGGCCGGCGGACGCACTTGTGGACGCCGCAGCGACGCCGTTGGGAACCGGAGGTTTCTCGCGCTTCGGCACGGGTGCCCGCGCAGGAGGCGCAGAGGCGGAGGCGGCAGCGGAGGTGCTCGCAGCGGGTGTGGTGGTGGTCGGCCGGGTGGGGCGCGTGGGACGCTTAGCAGGCTCTGGGCGCTTCGTTTCCTCTGCGTCCGCGTTGGTGCGCTTACGCTTTTGGACACGCGTACTCGCGCTCTCCCCGGTGGCGGGCGCAGGGGCATCTGCAGAGGACGAGGGCGAGGGCATTCCGCGGAGTGAGCGCGTGCTCGCGGCACGGCCAGACGGCTCACCTCCGGCAGCCTTGCCCTTGGTGGAAGTGGATGCGCTCTTGGTGCTGGTACTCTCCCGAGGACCGGGACGAGTTGGGGGTGTGACTACTTTGGAACAACGGTGCCGCTTAAGGAAGCAAGAGTCACAGCGCTGGCGACTACTGTTCACGACGCAAGTAGTGTTGTTGCGCATGATGCAGTTGGTGCAACGCTCGTCACCGGTGAAGGTGTGGTCCTTGTGGACAAGGAATCATTGGCGACTGCTTTCGAGGAGAACGAGGAGGAAGACGAGACACACCACTGAATCCGGCGGCGCAGCAGGCTTCTTCTGGTCCGCGGCCTGTTGCCCGCGAGGCGGCGCGCTGGCGGTGCTGCGGGGCTCGGGACTGGACATGGCTTGAAAGAAGAGCGCATTGAGGCGGGTGCGGAATTGATAAGGAGAGAGAGAAGAGCTCACCAGTGGTGTTGCCTGCGGTGCCAGAGGCAGGACGCGGGGAGGAGGGGGTGGGAGTGGGAAGGCGAGGTTCGCCCTTGCGATTGACGGCGACGACGCTGGCCGAGGGGCCAAAGCTGGGGCTCCTGGGGTGCTCTGAACCGATCGCGTCTTCGTCAGAGTCCCTACCGGCGTCTAGAGAGTCTTGCGCGGGCTCGCCGATGGCGTCTTTGTCACCGCCGTCCATAAGGTCGTCGTCGTCGAGCGCGAGGATGGCGCGACGGGCGGCGAGGTATTTTGTGAGGGATTCGGTGGGGTTGGGTGCCCGTTGGTAGGCGTCTATCTGGAGGAGGGGCGGGGGGATGGTGGACTTGTCGGCGAAGGGGTAGCGAACGAGAGCGCGTTTCTGGCAGGCACGCGCGCGCGCTGAGCGGGGGAGAGGGAGAGAGGTAGAGGCTACTCACGGCGAGCGAGAAGAGGGCAGGTTCTTCCTTGGGGCGTGACTCCGGGGGGAGGTCGAGGACGCGGGCGACCTCCTCGCGAAGGTAGCGAAGGAGGGCGTCGAAGGAGTGCGCGCTGGCGTCCGACTCGCGGACGGGGGCGGCGAGGGGCGCGAGAGCGACGGGGGCGGTCGCGGGGGCAGGGGGCGGGGGAGCGGCGGACATGATGGGGAGCGGGTGGGTGTGGTGGGAGAGAAGGAGACGCGTCGGGCGCCAGGCAGCGAGCACGATTCAGACCTCGCCCCTCGCAGAGCCCCCGCTCGGCGCACCGACCGTGACCCCGCCCCGTGAGCCTGTGACCGTGAGCCCGTCACAGCGGCCGCGCGTGGTTGACGTCACAGCGATTAGGCGAGGGGCCGATCGTGCTGAACGGCTGCCGGCACTCGGACGCTCGGATTCGACGTCCCCGTCCGGACGCGGACATGGCTCCGGCTTGGGTCCTCCTCTGCGCTCTTCTTTCGCCGACCACCATCGTCCCACCTCGCTGTATGCGCGCCCCGTCGTCTGCCGCCCCCTCGTGAGCCCCTCATAAACCTGTGAGCGTCCACAACTGCCGCCAAGCACCCCCTTCATGACCGCCACCACCACCACCAAGGTGCTCTCCCTTGGCACCGGCGAGAATGCATCCAAGTTCACCCTCGCAGACAGCGAGCTGCTCGTAGAGCGCGTCGCGGACAGTGAGTGTATGCTACCCGTGCATCGCCAATCAGCCCCGCTCACCCTTCCCCCTCCCAGAGAAGTGGCCCAAAGCCCGAGTCCTCTTGCGAAACGTGCTCTGGGCGGGCCTGGAGAACGGCTCGTTCGAGCTCTCCGCCCTCGCAAAGAAGAAACGCACGTCGCCCTTGAGGCTCCTGCATGTCACCGGCCCAGTCCCCGATGAGGACAACGCCGCTGTGGCCGCGTTCGCCGACGCCCTCATGGCCGCAGCCTACCCCGGTAATCCGCATTTAGTCAGGTCGGATCCCACAGCGCGGCGCTGACCTTCTCAGCACTCCCCAGACAGCGACGGCTCAAGGTCTTCGTCAACCCGAAGAGCGGACCCGTAAGTCGCGCAACGAGCAAGACGCGTTTCTCTTTGCTGATGGTGGTTTGCAGGGGAAGGCTGTTGGCCTTTATCGCAGGGTTATCGAACCCGTCTTCCGCGCCGCGCGCTGCGATGTGGACCTGACATGTGAATGTCCATATGCCTCGTACCACTGAGTTATCTCTAAACGCAGCTTCCACAGTGACTTCGTACAGCAAGCAGACACAGGAAATTGTCGAAACACTTCCACTCGACAGATATGATGCAGTTGTAGTCATGTCTGGCGATGGCCTGATTCACGAGGTCTTCAATGGCTTCGCAGCCCATGCTGAGCCCACTAAGGCGTTCCGCATACCGGTCTCGCCTATCCCGAGCGGCTCAGGAAATGCCCTGGCAATAAACCTTCTCGGCCTCGAGGTTTGTGAATTTATAACCCGCGAGACGGATCCGTCGTTGACACTAGCCCTGGGAGTAGGATGCTAGGGACATCTCCGTCGCGGCCGTCAACGCGATCAAAGGTGTGTAGCCAATCAAGCTTCATGACTATGTAGACCTTACGGGCCACCATAGGCCGGCCTATGCCAATCGACCTGTTTTCGATGACCCAAGGCGGCAAACGATATATTTCATTCATGTCACAGTCCCTAGGGCTCATCGCAGATCTCGACCTTGGCACCGAACATTTACGATTCATGGGCGGACAGTAAGTGACCTTACTAGGCACTTTGATCTCAAATTGACAGGGTTTTCTTGCGAAGGCGTTTTATAGTCGGCTTCATCTATGGGGGTAGGTTCGCGCCACACCCGCCTGCGTCACTTTCGCTCACGTTCTGTGGACAATGTAGTCATCCGGCACAGAGCATGTCCCGTTAAAGTGTCTGTCAAGCTGGTGAATACAGACAAACGCAAGATGCTGCAGGATATGAATGCTGCACGCGCACAGGCCGAGACTACATACAATGCACTCTCCACGTCGACGACCCCTCCAACCTCGCTTGATGAGGCCGTGGCGGAATCGGAATCAACAGCGCTGCCGCCCCTGAAGTACTCGGAGACCGACTCGGAGGGTTGGGTGACGTTTGACCGTCCCTTGGACTATCTCTTCGCGGGCAAAGGCCCGTACGTGTCTTCCGATGTCTTGCAGTTCCCAGTCTCGCTCCCAACAGACGGGCTTATCGACGTCACCCTCCAAGAACGGGTAAGTCCATTTCATAGCCTCCGCTGGGTATGTAGTGCGCATGGACGCTAATAAACTGGATGTTTTCTCTTTCAATAGACAACCCGCGTCGCGATGTTCAAAGCGATCGACGGCTCCCAACGCGGGGACCACTTCTGGATGCCCACGGTACGCTGACTTCCCTTACGTTTTCCTTGCCATAGAGTGAACTCACGCTGTCGTTCCGACGCCCACCCAGCAACACTACTTCAAGGCTCACGCGTACCGCGTCGAGCCATCCACCTCCAAGGGCTGGTTGTCCATCGACGGCGAGGCATACCCCTTGGAGCCGTACCAAGTGGAGGTGCATCAAAGCCTCGGCACGCTACTTAGCATGTACGGGTCCTACCAGCTTGACTTCGATTATCCGCCAGACAAGCCGTAATGCGAGGGCCACGCGCGTTGACTCACGCGCAGATCCTGCTTGCTTCATGACATGACACGACAGCCGATGTTATACCTTTACGAGTTCAATGCCATACTACGTTCCTGACGACTGTATCCTGCGGGACGTGGCAACTTCGTAGTATGGCACGCAGGGAAGGCATGAGACGGTAAAGAAAAGAGAGATTGCCACCAGGTTCGCGACATTATGCAAGATATATGTAGCCTATGACACAGGTTGTAGAGAGTGTGGGTAGCGACTACGCCCATTGCGCGAGTACAAAGTCCGCCGAGATCTATCTCCGGAAGTCCATGCGTATATATTGTATGATGCCCATGTAAAATAGCAGTAAAACTGTCCGCATGCGTGTACGTATGTAAGGTCTAAGAGTCGTGATCATGGGCGAGCTGCGGAGGCACCGGTCAGCAAAGACGACGCATGTGAAGATCGGCGGGGGAGACTTACCAAGCTGTTCCTTGCGGTAGAACCAGAAGTACCCGATCACGATGATGATCTGGCAAATGAGCGCTACCCAGAACGGCGCGGAGGCGAGGGGGCTGCCCCGCAGGCCGTCCTCGAAGTCCCACTGCGCGGCGTCGGGGAACACGCTTGTTGGCCCGATGCGATTCGGTGCCGTCGCGCGCGCGACCATGACGCAGACGGAGCCGATGATCTGCGCGAGTGCGAGCGTGGCGCAGACGTGCAGTCGCGAGAGCGTCTGGAGCAGGATCATACCCAGACCGACACCCTGCACCGCGTCGAGCACGCCCAGCCAGAGCCACAGGCAGACGCCGAGGTACGGGCCCGCGTGGCCTGCCCAGGGGATATACAGCGCAAGGGAAGATGTGCCCCAAAGCATCTGGCACCAGCGTGGCGCGCCGAGACCGACGGCGAACACGGGCAGAAGCCAGGTGTGCGTTTTGCTAAGCCATGTGAGGATGCCCATCATGAGACCCCAAACGACGATGAAGAAGGCGACGACGAGGAGCGCGATCTGCCACTTCACGATGGGCACGTTCCACAGGAAACTCCAGTTGCGTCCGTAGGGACCACTGAGCCAGTAGTCGCGAAGAATCTCGGAGCCAAGGAACCACAGGACGATCTTTCGTCGGAAGAGGGTGTGGAAGAAGTTGGGCACCTTGGGCGGCGTCTGGCGATAGTAGTCTGCGATCTCATGAGTATGGAGGGAATGTGCCGGGAGGACGACACTTACCTGGCAAACCGTAGAGCATGAGGTAGGCGAACAAGAAACTCATGACAGCCAGTGGCCACACGATGAGCACGATCCACCAAGACGGGATGTTGTCCGCCGATACGGTGTCGAGGTTGTAGCCCCAGTACCACAACGCGGCGACCCAAACTTGTTGCGAGCCTTGCACGATACAAGCACGCAGCATCCACACTTCCGTCGCGGCACCGGCCTCTTCACCGAAGTTGAGACCGAAGAAGCAGAACGCGGCCGCGGAGGCAATAGCGTAAGCCCATGTCGCAGCGCTTGAGAGAGCGACATGCGCGGAATGCAATGCGGTAGCGACGGACGGCAGGCCGATGAGGAAGAAAGCGAGACCGAAGAACACCCACGGCGCCGAAAGCACGTACACGGACGGCTTCATGCGGAAGAGGAAGTACCACACGATGGATGAGGCCAAGAATACACCGCCAAGGACATAGAGCTGCAAGTTGGTCTGAGAGCTCTGTCCTCCGAGCAGCGTGATCTGGAAACTGGTGGCGGCCAACATCTATGATACGATATTAGTCAACGTGCAATCGGACGTGGCACACCCGAACACATACCTGTCCAACGGCAATGATGATGGTGTACAGTGGCCAACCGAAAACCTCCCGCGAGAGGGCGATCTGCAGACCGGTCATGATCACAACGTCCTGGCCATTCGGTAGAGGGCCGCTATAGTCGCCATTGATCCCGACACTAGGGCTGAACGTGCTGGGAGACGACGGGCGCGAATGATCGAATGTTGAAGGCGCAGGGGTACCCCAGACAGAGTCGCGTTGTGACGAACGGATACTTGCGGCGCTGGAAAGCTTGTCCTTCTTGACCTTGTCGAAGAAGGCCTCCTCACTCTTCATCAGGAACTTCTCGATGGAAAGTTCGTGCTTGGAGTTGTGCGAGTTGAGCATCTGCAACCTTTGTACGAAGTCATGGGCGACACCACCGTCCGAGTCGGTGAACTGTCACCGACATGTTAGCACCAATATGCGGCAGACAAACTGAAGACATACCGAAGCGATTGCCTTGTTGAGCGGCGAGTTCTGCTTTTCATCGACGATCGATGCAATGGACTCCACGGACGACACACGCGAGTGAGCACCGAATGGCCGTGAAGGAGCTGCGTCAAGGAAGGGATCAGGCGCATGCTTTTGGTCACGAGCAATGGTCTTGTTCGCGCGCTCGAGGAAGTTGCCGAAGTCCTGTCGAGTCTCTCCAGGGGTATGAGGTTGATTCGAGAAGTAGTCGCCCTCGTTATCCGATATGTCAGTGCTTACGGAGCCTCTGCGCCCGTCTGGAAGTAGTCGGGGTGGTGCGGCGAGATGCGGTTCAACACCAGGGCCAGGGGTGAGCGTGTCCACACTCCACTGCCCTGGGGAGCCCGGAGCGCTACTCATCCGGGGGCTGTGGCTTTCGGCGATGCTGCGACTATCCCAGTCTGGCTGCGAGGGGTAAGCCTGGAACTCGGGATTCCAATCCGTGGTTTCCTGGACGTTGTGGCTGGTCGGGTTGAAAGCAGCATCCGAAGGCCTCCACGCGTTGGAACCCGCGATCGTCCGACTAGTAGTGATACTGCGACGGTGGAAATCCTCCATGCGCTGACGCCACTCGACGACAGGGAAACGCTGAACAGCAGACCGCGCACGAAGCATCGCCCGCTCCTCTTCAGAGGATTTGAGCGCCATCTTGATTGTCTTCGTGAGCTGGGACATCATGTGTTCCGTTGACGTGGACTCAACAGGGAACCACTGCGACAAATTGTCAGTTTCACCCACCGATGAACTCGGGTGGGAATACGCACCCAACCAGGCATCAGACCAAGACCACCGAGACGACTACCAACACCGAGCGCACCCTTACGACCAAATTCGACCGCGACCAGACCGAAGGGCTCATCACGAGAGGGAATCAGGGCGAAGTCAGCACCACTGAACAGGTATGGCGGCAGCGCTGTAAACTCGGGCTTGGAGTAGACTCGATCGGGGTACATCTCCATGAGACGCGCGAGCTTCTCGGCGGCGAAACGACCGTAAAGATCAATGACGGGACCGACGGTGATAAGCTGAATGGAGGGACGCTTCTCAAGTCTGTTGCGACGTGGTTAGAACACCGCGATTAGGAGGCACGCAGAGCAACTTACAGTGATGGCATGACATCCGCAATCAGGTCGACACCCTTCTGCTTGGACCAACGACCGACGAACACGAACAGATCAGCGTCAGGATCCTGCTTGATACCAGCCCACTCCTGAGCTTGACGCTTGTGCTCTGGACGCTCAGCCTCGGCGGCCTCGTCGACCTTAATGTCACGGACGGCGATGGGGTTCTCGTCCAGGGCTGCAATATCGGTGGGATCAGGGTTGGGAAGCGAGTCGACGTGCTTGAGGGTCCAAAGGGCAGGATAACGGGCCCACGAACGCTTGCCATACTTGTCCGACACACCGGCAACACCGACACTCTTCTGGTGCACTGAGATGAACGAAGCCGCAGCGTGGAGCAAGTTGAACGTGTTGCCGAATTGGACGTATTTCGTGCAGTGTTCCTTGCTGATGTTGAACGCTGAGCAGACTTCCTTCATCTCTTCCTTCGTACGGAGTGGCCAGAGACCCTGGAACTCGGCGTTGTGGAGCGAAAGACAGACAGGAAGCACCTTGGGAAGGAGATAGATGGGAGCGAGCGCGCCGTGGTAGTCGTTGACATGGTAGATGTCGATGTGCGGGAAACGACGGACGGTCGCCGCAATAGCCTGGTTCCAAGTCGAGTAGAAGATAGCAGAGCTGAGATCGTCCATTCGAGCAGGGTACGGGTCCGACTTGGTCTGCGCACGGAAGACAGGACTGTCGAGAATGACGTAGGTGATGTTGTCCAAGACGTGGTACTCGACTTCGATGAGGTAAGGCTCCCCAAAGATAATAACCTCGATGGGATCGGCGGGTTCGCCGGGAGGATATTCGAGGTCTTTAACCTTCGGGATAACCCAAATGAGATCGACGTCAGTCATCGCCTTACCCATCAAACTCGACATGACACCCAGACCACCGATCTTGACCTTCAGCTTCCAGTCGATGATCTCGTACTCGAGCGTGGCGATGAGGACGGTACGACGCTTATCCTTGTCTTCCGGCCAACCGATAACTTCCACATGTTTGTGGTGTCCAAACATCTTCTCAGAGAACGGCGTCGGATCCTTAACGTTCGTGCTCGACTTGTTCCCCAACGAACCGAGGATCGGGAAGTAGTTGCTGTGATCCTTGTTCGGCTTGACACCCCACTTGTTGTACTTGATGCCGTAGAACGACCACATGAAGATGACGACGGCAAGGGCACCGGTAATGAGGGGGATTGAGAGCAGGAGAGCATACGTGATGGCACCGATGATAGACTCGCCACGAGGTTCAAGCGACCAGGTCATCGTTGAGTCGTCCACGACAAGAGCCCAGGCCAAGTGAGGCTTGGGGGGAGCCGACAAGTTCAAGTAGTTAGGCGCAGCCGTGTTGGGAGGCAGACGGTCAAGGACGCCATCACCGTCGGTGTCTCCGTAGAAGTAGTTGTCATACCCGAACACGTTGAGCTGGACGTATGTAGGCCAACTTGCCATGATCTCGAGTTCCCATCTGTTCTCTTGCTTATGAGTCATCTCGGCGGGGATACCCCTGTCGAAACCCCACTGGTTGAAGGGACCGCGAGCAAGAAGCTGAGGAACACGGCGAGGAGTATCGTAGCCATGGTCCGAGTGCACAACAACACTAGCCGACGTCGCAAGGCTGCTCCAGTCTGCAGATACACTTTAGTGCAGTCAATGTTGGGAAAACGCAGAACACTTACACTGCACCATAACGTGGTCGCCTTGCCAGAAGTTGCCCGAATCCGAGAACAACGATGCGTCGAGCGTCGAGGTCTGCTCGTAGTTCTGCCACTGAGTCCAATTCTTCCCGAAGTTCGCAGAGTAGCGGAACTTGTCTGCACCATATGCCTGATGCGTGAACTTGTAGGTGCCACCGTCAACGCTAAGCGCGGAGCCGTCGTAGTCGGATTCGGGGTACACCATGACGTTCTTCGCCGTTCCCTTCCGCAGCAGGAGATGATCCGTGAGCTTAAAGTGAAAGAATCAGTTGCGCGCATATAACCTTCGCGTGATGCATAACATACGTTGGTGGATACGCCCTTCTGCGTAGCGGCATTCTTGACGGTGATCTGCAAGATGCCGTCCGGGAAGTTCTGCAAGGTAGCGTTCCACAGCCACTGCGAGACGGATGCACCGGGGATGCGAGGTGGCGGCACGCCGGTCAACGTCAAGCACGCGACCGAGCCTTGGTCGATCGTCGGCGCAGTGCCCGCTCCAACCATAGTGAGAGAGATGGCGTTCGTGACACTCGTGCAGTCCATGGGAGTATTGAACTCGAGTGTTATGTTAACCGATGACTTTGCGGTGGGATCGCTGCTGTCGTTGGGGATCCGTGCATCGTGGCCAGGTAGGAAACGAGTCAACATGGGTGGAGGGGCGACCCACTGATCAGAAGGAACAAGAGCCTTGAAACCGTAGGGGTCCATGGTGACCGAGTCAAGGCAACCGTAGTAGACCGTACCGCCGTTGTTGCTATACACAGAGAGCGACTCGGAGAGCTTGTAAGTCTCGAAGGGGTAGAACAGATTCTGAACGACTTGGCCAGCGGGGTAGGGAGAAGAAATCCAAAGATCACCCTTGCAATCATACGACCACGTCTTCGTCTGGTTTTCGTTCGAATACAGTAGCCAGACCTGGTCGGCGTTTCCGGTAAGGGTTTGGACGCCAGAGATCGGTGCACGGGAGGCAGACCAGAGACCCATCTCAGTGAGGGTGTTGTTCGAGCCGGGGCGTGAGATGTAGTAGGTCCAGTTACCACGTTGTACGAGGTTGAAGCCATCTTGCAAGGAGCTAAAAGTCTGCCGCAGGTACAAGAAATGCGCAAAGACGCGACGGGTATCCATAGTGGGGTCAAAGTGGTCCAGAGAGTTCCAGTCGTCCTGGCAACCAAGGAGGGCTTTGCCCATAGGCATGTTGAAGTACTGGTCCGATCCGAGAGCGTAACACCCGTGGCGCTGCCAAGCCTTGTTGCTAATCATCGCCTGACGACTATGACAAGCAATTAGCTTCAACCCGTGGCCTCGCTTCGAATAACACGTACCCGTAGAGATAGTTCGAGGCTCCAGTGTCGTAGAGGTACAAGTTCTGCTCCTCTCCGTAGAAGTACTATGTTTCCCGTTAATCCAGTTACCACAGATAGTCGATGTATATACGCACCAAGGGTACACCCGGCATGATCAAGTTCGTGATAAACGTACCCAACACGCTTCGCTGCGTGCCGTTCTCGAGACTGGGCCAACGGAAGACATCGAAGTTACTCGTGCCGAACATGTGCCTGGGATCGACCTTGCCTGTCGCAGCATTGAGGAAGTCGTTGTTCACGAACATTTCATTCCATGCGGTCACAAAGTTGGTGTCCACGTCGAACGCCACCTGCAAATTACCATCCATACCCAGGAAGCGACTAAGAGAACGGTACGTCGAGTAGTGGAAAGCAGCGCCATCGAGCGCATTGAGAGGGGCGTCACGGAGGAAATATTGGTCCATATTAGCGGTCAGATTCGCCGCCGGCAGGAAACCGAGCGGCCGTTGAGTGGGGGTTCGACCGCGTCCGCTATGTGAAAGAATTAAAAATAACCGAAATGTGAGTGAACAACGCCACCTACTAATAGATGGATCCAAAAGTGTCACCACCCGTGACTTCGCCGGTGATGTAAAAGTTCTTCTTGCCTAGGTTGGACGCGCATGCTCGGGTACTAGATGCCCACTCTGCCAGAGCGTCTACAGTGACCTGAGTTGACTTGTCGATACGAATGGCATCGATGTCGAGCGCAGTAATTGCGAGGCATGAGAAGACCTTCAACTTGGCCATCACCTCGGGCTTCCACTCCCGCAGACGGTCCTGGACGGAAGCGAACTTCGCCAATTGACGTTGCCAGTCGGGGTGGACACCGAATGCCTCCATGTCACCGTACTGATCGAAGTCCGACTGCTTGCAGCCCGAGTTCCAGCCAATGTCCTGGATAGTACCGTCATCGGACCAGAATGTCGGAAGTTTGCACGAACTGTTGTACGTGTTGTCGATCTGGTCATATGTCGCCCATCAGCATCGCCGCAGTCGACGTTTGCCACAAACTCGAGTCGGCTTACCGAGAAATCCTTGTACTCATTGAAACCCCAAGGCGCGAGGGTAGGATCTTTCCAAACGCCATCATACTCGTTCAGATCAAATGGTGTTGACTCGTTGAGATGCCTGCACCGGTGTAAGTGGCTGGACAGAAGAATGTTTATACAGACGTACCCCTTGAACCCGACCAGGTCGGCCATAGTACCAACTGTGAAATCCGCCATGAAGTACATGCCCCGTTTGTGGATCTCGTCAATAGCGTCTTGCCAGTCAGCAAGAGTACCCCAATGAGGATCGAGGACAGTAAAGTCAAGAGCTGAATAGCCTGCACGCAGCTGTTAGTAGACCCAATCAACCACTGCCAAGGCGACACGTACTGTCCGCTTGCCATAGCATGTTGATAAACGGTGTTCCCGAGACGAAGATACCCTTCATGCCCATGCCCTGAATGTAGTCCAATTTCGAAACCAAGCCCTTAAGATCACCACCGAAACGAAGTTGCGTCTCCCGCCAATCCCATTCGTACATAGTCCCGAAGTAGTCGTTGTTGGATGGCTCGCCATCGGCGAACTTGTCCATAAGGATAGTATAGAAGGCGACTTCGCGCCAGTTGTCAGGAGAAGGAACATAACTGGAGCGTTTCGTGGTGGAATACTCGAGAGGTGATTGGGCATTTTGGTTGGTGTTAAGGTTGTAGTCTTTGAGGTCCTCACGGTATGGAGACGCGGAGCCCCACTGGGCAAGTGCCAGCAGGGAGAGAAGCGCGGTCCTCACCCACATGGCGGGCGGAAGAGAGGTTGGTGGTCAGGGATATGTCGTCGTTGTTGTCGATGCGGCAAGGGAGCGGGTAAGATTAATCCGTCCTCAGGGGTCAGGAGGAAAAGCAGATGGCGGTAGGGTAAGGAAAGGAAGGGACGAATATCCTGCCGGGGAATCCGCGAACAAGAGCGGTGGGTGGGGGAGGGAAAGAAGACAGCGACCGTTGGGTCGAGGAGGGAGAGCTGGAGGGAAACGAAAGCGGGCAGGGCCTCCGGCAAAACCCTCGTTTTATTTAGTTTGTTCCGTCGCCCGGGGTCCAGATGCCGCGTCCAAGGCGCCTGCTGTCAACCGTCGACTCTATCGATAATATCGTTTTCCCACTCCCTCTTCGGGCTTATCTCCCCTCTGCCTCTCGCCTTTTCCTGCCGATATTTCCTTCTTCGACCTTTCCTGTCGCGCCAGCGAAATACTTGCGCGCGCGCGCCCAGTGTCTTATCGGGCCCACACCTGCCTCGCCCGTCCTGTTACTGTCATGCCGCCTCCTGGCAGATCGGTGTGTGCTCATCCTACCGACTGAGGCGTGCAAGGCGTGCTTACGGCAATGGCACGCTGCCCTGCTAATGTCCGGCGCGCTCACGCGCCAACGGTAAGAAGCAATTTTGACCGCCAGTAGAGATCTTGGGGTCCGATACGGCTCAACGTTGCGGGTTGATCGCGCTTGTGGTTGTCGGCGCTCGCCGCCCTACTGGATGCATCGCCAGGAACGGCGACCGCTAGCCTTAAAGTTCCCACTGCAGGCGAGACCAGGCTTGAGTCCAAACCTCAACGGACAGTGTCTTACGGGTCCATTTATGATTCACGGATCAAGTACTCATCGTTGCAATTCTTCACTTGCACCCGCGCCCCGGAGGAGTTCATCATACCGAACGCTGTGGGGGACGGTCGGGTCCCCGGGAACGCACACTTTGTCGAGGTGTCGCCTGGTGTCGCAAGACACATGGCACGTTGGAGCAGCCGGCGGCGACAGGGTCTGTAACGATGTCCCCTCGGCGCGAACGCAGCCGAATGACTTCTAGCGCACTTATGACTGGCCAAAATAGCAGAAAAGCGGATGACCTACTTCCGCGCCTTTCTGCACTGCTATTTCGGTAGCATCATGCTGTTCGTCATGTTTGCTCAGTTATTTGTGGCAGGTTGAGGCATCCCTGATGCGCGAAGTGATTGATCGACCGTCGTTTGGTCCTCAAGTCACGCACTGGCGAGTAATGACAGGTAACGACTGTCATGCGTTGCTAGTAGTACTGCATATCCAAAGAGCGTATACGCATGTACAAATCTGGTACCTTCTGTAGAGACAATCAGTTAATCTACAGTGGCGGCCAGGTTGCCTACGGTATAGTACTCGAAGCCCAAACAAGTGGCCGCGTATATCAGAATGCCGACACTTTCTCCGCTGGGAAACAAGAAGAAACTGCTAGGTCGAGGATACGTCCGGTTTCAATGAGGCCCATTATATAGGTTTAAAGGATGTCTTCCTCGAGTTCTCAGTTCTCAATGAATGGGCGACGTTAGACTTGGACAACCTGTTCGGAAGAGCCTTTTTGATTCAATTGTAGGTCGTTGGTACCTCGACCATTTCCCTTTCGTGTGGATGGGGACGTAGAAGCCGTCCCGAGCACTTAAGAGGGTCCACTGTGCAGCAAGTACTGGGGAAAGCTTAAGCACACCACACACGAACGATTGGTCTTCATGCATCAGGGCGCACCACGCGAAGCGCCCATGTGGCGCATAGTCAGGAACGCCGTCAACTCGTACAGTCGCGGCGGATTCAGCGCGAACAGAGTCCTGTACATATGTCGTCGAGATTTTGCCACGCTGCGAGACTGACGGAAACCCTGATATAATACGTACGCTGACCGCAATACGCATCACCAAAGCGTTTGAACGCAGAAGGTCCTCACCCAAGGACATTGGAGGGTGGCAGACTTTGCCAAAGGGGCAAGGCACAGAAATCCGCGCGGAGGTGATCGCGATGGGCGCTTGTGTTGCCGGTGCGTGGTCGTTGCGCTCCGGTCGTTGTTCTCACCTTCATCCGCTTTCTCTTTCCTTCCGGACTCTCAGTCTCCGTCTCCTGTTCATATCTGCCTTCGGCTCCGTCTTTCGCTTAGTGTGTGCACAATTCGTCTTGTCGCTGCCTCGCGCATTTGCCAGGATAGGCCGAATCGACTGCTCCTCATACAGGTCTATGAGACGTTGAACGCGCGTGGGCGACCAACATCCCGACCATCTCAATTTCTGTTCTTTGTTACGACAATCCACGACAGCTGCAGACAAGGTCCATCTGGTCTCCCTTGGGTTCTCTTCAACGCCGTCATACATGTCTGTAGCAGTGGCGAGCTCCAGCAGCAACCTCCAGGCGCTTGAAGACGCGTCTCAGTCCATCTCCCGGTCCTCTTCCCCGACATCCCCCGCTACCCCCGTAGCCTTCCAGCCGCCCCAGATAACACGCTTCAATGGGGCTTACAATGGGTCTCTCTCGGGTACTCCTACGTCGGCCCACCCTAACCATGCGCTCGAGGCACCGCCTGGTATATCGTACCCGGACTTCTTGCGTTCCTGGACCGACGCTCACGTCGCGCACTGGCTCGCGGAAATCAAGTGTGAACGGCATGCTGGAACATTCAAGGCCCATGATATACGAGGTGATGTCTTGCTCGAGCTGGACCAGATGACCCTCAAGGAGATGGGCATGACCAGCGTCGGAGACCGGGTGCGCATCCTCAATGGCGTAAAGCATCTGCGACAAAAGTGCTCTTCAAGTACTGCACTCACTTCCATTCTCAACCGCCCGCGTGCGGCCGACCACAGCCGGACGTCCAGTATATCAAGCGACTATGGGGGCCACGGGCGAACAGGTTCAAGACGTTTGGAATCCGGTCGCCCTGCGCCTCTGCATCTCCCTCCAAACGGCGGATCGCCGGATCTGCCGCGCCTCGTACGCGACGGGCAGGACTCTGCACGCCTCAACGCCTCCATGCGCCCTCTACCCCTGCAGCCGAACAGCGCGAATACGCATGGTACGCCCACGACCGCACACAGTCGCACGAATCTTCCCCCCTTGCCCCCGCCACCCCGGGGGCAGCCTCCTCTGCCCCCCATTGCCCGGACACCCCGAAATTTGCACAACACACACACCCCGGGAACGCCGAGCACTTCTGGGAGGCGCACGCCTACGCTTCCGGACGCGCCGCTCGCGCTGCCTCAGGCAGGGCTGCTCACGCCATCGTCTCAGACACAAGGGACCAATTGGTACGGTCTGCCTTCGGATCCCAGGCAAGGAAACAACCTCCGAACGCCCAATAGTCGCTCGACGTCTCCTCTGCCCTTCCCACCCAACCAACCGCCAGTCCGCAACGCTAGCCGGACCGCGTCTGAACATTCGAGGACAGGCTCGTATTCGTCCTCTACCCCTACGACTGATGGCACAAACAAGCCTTTGCCACGGCCACGAAACGGCAACGGGCCGCACCCGTACGCGAGTTCGCAGTTACAGCAAGCGCATGGTTTGTCTCCTATCGCAGAGTCGTTTACGTCTGGGCGGAGCAACGCGTCTATGATCCCGTCCATTAGGGGATTGGGCGTTCCGTTCCGACCGGGCACGCCTTCCCACAGTACCCCCTCTCTTGACGACCTGCGCCGCAAGTTGATTAAGTTCACTTCACCTGAAGAGGGCAAGACTACTACGCTCAACGTCGCGGACTGCTCGGGCGGCGTCGAGATCCTGACGAAGGCTCTGAAGAAGTTTGGTAAGCTGGGCGCGGACGGCTCCGAGTACGTTGAGTCAGACGACGGTGGCTTGAGCGTCGACGGGTGGGGTGCGTTCCTAGAGTGGGGACCACACGATACTCAACGTACGTAACCCACGTCTGGCAGAATCGAGCGACAGGTGCTGATCGTCGCTCACAGGGGGCGCACTTAGTGAGGCGGAACTTCTTGCCCTATGTCAAGCACCACCCGATGACCCCGCGCGCGAGCACGGTCTCACGCTGCGGAAAACGGCTGCTCGGTCCCGTCGTGGATACACCCCGCCGTCCCCAACGCTGCTCGCGTCGGATGACGGTGAGGACGCCTTGGACAGGGCACTCGCCGCGGAGCCGCCTGTATACACGAAGGCGATGAAACGCGCGAGCTCCGTGAGCATACTGAGCGGACTCGGGGTCCCTATACCTCCAGAGAAAGATGCTGGCAGCAGTGCGCCGTCGGAGGCGCAAGATGCAGGCAGCCCCGTCAAGGGAAACAGCAAGAGCCCATCGAAACTACGCAACTTCTTTGGGCAGCGGCCACCCAGCGAGCTCATCACCACGCACCTGGCCGCGTTCTTCCCGAACACGGAGAAGAAGGTGCTGGAGCGCACTCGACGACAGAGTACGATGCGGCAGAGCGGCGTACCCGGGCGGAGGGACAGTATTATTTCGTTCACCGTGCCGTCGCAGAGCCGTTTCAGTGTCAGCACGCTTGGCTCGCAGCGAACGTCCTCGCCCCGCGCGTCGCTCTCGTCGGCGTCGATGACCGCAGTCGACCGCGCGCCGTCGCCGTACTCGACTACCGAGGACGAGGTTGAAGGCCCCAGGATCGAGGGGCCGCCGCGCCTGTCGTTGTCCACCGACGATGGACACTCCGTCGACCTCAACGCTCCCGATATGTCGCCATCTAACCAAATGCTAGCAAGTCCACATTTGCTGCCACCCGTAGCCTTCCCTTCAGTCTCACTCTCAGAGTCGCTCAACCTATCCGAGAGCCAGAGTTCTGTGACATCGACGAGACGTCTGTCGACAGCATCGAAACGCATGAGCTACATTACCGAGTTGCGAAGCAAGCGCGACCGTTCCGACACCGCCAGTCTCATGACGGTTGATGAGATTACGGCGGAGGTCGAGAGCAGGCAGGAGGCTGCCAAGTCCGGAGACTCAGATGAGTGGACGAAGGTGGATATGCCGGATGGGGCGGATCGAGAGAGCATCAAGGAAGCAGAAGAGGAGGAAGAGGAAGAACGCAGTGAGGAAGAGGAAGAAGCGGAAGAGGAAGGAGAGGAGACGGCGACGGATGATGATGAACCTGGCAAGGCGATCACATCCACAAGCAGTGAGCTAGTTGCCATGATGAACGTTGTGACATCGCTGACGGTCTCTCTTCAGCTGAACGCACAATCAAGTGGATCAAGGGTGCGCTCATCGGCGCCGGATCCTTTGGCAAAGTGTACCTTGGAATGGACGCTGCAACTGGTCTTCTTATGGCTGTCAAACAAGTCGAGCTGCCCACGGGTTCGGCCCCGAACGAGGAGCGTAAGAAGTCTATGTTGAGCGCGCTCGAACGAGAGATTGAGCTGCTACGTGACCTACATCATGAAAACATTGTCCAGTACCACTGTGAGTGTACCTCGACTTCCCCGGTGGTTCCTCGTCTGATTAGCTGGGCAGCTTCTTGCATGGATGACGATCACCTGAATATCTTCCTCGAGTACGTACCAGGAGGCTCGGTTACCTCTTTGCTCAGGAACTACGGCGCATTCGAGGAACCCCTTGTGCGCAACTGGGTCCGACAGATCCTGTTGGGTCTCAACTACCTCCACGAGCGTGATATCATCCACCGCGATATCAAGGGTGCGAACATGCTTGTCGATAATAAGGGCGGGATCAAGATTTCCGACTTCGGTATTTCGAAGAAGATCGACGACAGTACGCCGTTTGTATCACTATTTCTTCTAACTTTGCTGACCTCCAAATGCAGCCCTCCTTCCCGGCCACCGTGCACACAGACCCTCATTACAAGGCTCCGTGTTCTGGATGGCACCCGAGGTTGTCCAACAGAAAGCATACACTTTCAAGGCCGACATTTGGAGTGTCGGCTGCTTGGTCGTTGAAATGTTGACGGGCGAGCACCCATGGCCTCATCTCTCACAGATGCAGGCAATTTTCAAGGTATCTCGAACCTGCTTCGCTGTAGTTAGAGCTCTTTTGATGCTAATACCGTCCCTGTAGGTCGGATCGGCGAAGGCGAAGCCCTCTATACCCCCTGACATCTCTGCGGAGGCCGTCGACTTCCTCGAACAGACCTTCGAGCTCGACCACGAACTGCGTCCTTCTGCAGCGGATCTCCTCAAGCATCCGTGGGTCGGCGGCCTTCCTGGGCCGTTTGGCCAGTAAACCATCTACAACTGTCGTTACCCCGGCCCCTCTCGCGCCGCGCTTGGGCTGCCTATCTTATATCTAGCAGCAATATCTATCTAGTCGCAGGTCGGATGTCTGTACTTCTTCCTTTCGGAGGCATTCTTTGTAATAGGGTCACGCTCAAGAACGTCTGCCTACATGTTGTTCGAGCTCCAGCGCTAATGTCGACATGCATTTCTCACTCGTCACCATCTTGCTCCCGTTTTCGTTTGGCGCCTGGCTTCGCCCCTGGACCCCAGTTCGGGGTAGGGTTCTGCTGATACCGAACGAGTTTCACCTTCGAGGAAGCCGTTACCGAATCCGGGTGCCGCTTGAAGTTAGCCTCCGTCCTGCGCGAAGCCAAATTATTGAGTAGGTGAACTAGATGCGTAGGGCAAGGTGCGTACTTTGCTTCCTTGTTCAACAGTTGCCGCGTGGGGGAGTTCTCAGACACTTTGTCCATCCTCACCGGGTGTGTTTTTACCCATGAGCGGAAGATGTCATGGATGTCAGTATACGTCGCAGAAGTCTTGAGTGACCCTGCACAAGCATGCGAGCGAGAGATTTTATGTCCAGCGTGCAGCAATGCCGAACTGGTGGAAGTTGAGTCAAATGACTCCGAGCTATTAGAAGATGCTATATGTTACTCACGCGGTCTCGTCCAGACTAGGGCATACACAATGAAAATGACTTGCGATCTTTGATGGGGTAAAGTAGAACGGTGTGTCCAATTCCTGTAGATGGTTAGCGAAGGCGACGATCACACAATTGTGGGCCTATACAAACCTCCTTCGCCACAGTAAGCATTCCTTTCATCCTGGCAGATGTACCATACTTGTCCTCGTCCGCTTCGACGTGACTAAGGACACTCGATACGAATTCTTTGTCGTGGATCGGTCCCGACCACATCGGGCCAGCTACCTGTGTGCTAATCAGTCTACAGCGACCATCAACGCGCGCGATCCAACACACATGTAACGCGGAGTTGCATTCCGGACACCGCTCTGGTACTGTGGGGCCCTGTTGCACTTTGAAGTGTAGGTTGGCGTTGCCTTTCGCGCTGACCTGCTCGGTCACCCTGCCGAGAGGTTGCTCGTAGAAAGACTGGCAACCGCTGCAAACGTAATATATAGCCGTCTTGCTATACCGTCAGCTGTGGTGTGGGTCGTTTACGCAAGAGGGAATCTCGGCATACCTGAAGGCTTTTTTCACCTCGAGGGGTTGGGTGTAAACACGCACGAAAAGGCGTACATAGAAGTCGATGGATAACGAGAGTAGAGGCTGGATATAGCGGCCATATCTCGCAGCTGAGGTTGATAGAGTGTGGAGGACAAGGCGGAGGGCCTATCAGACAGTATAAGATAGAATGATCCTAGGAAGAACCCCAAACGTACGGCTTCATGGCAATACTCTGCCTTCACTGGCGCACCGCCGTAGTTCGAGAAGCTATGGGCCGTGGGCGTCAGCCCGATGCGATTCATACGTGCATTGACCCACCATTTTTCGGGGTAGTTTGTTGTTGCCAGCACCGACATGTCTGTGCATGTAACGCACAAGAGACCTACTCGCCATGGTCAGACCAAAATTGGATAAATACATTTGACAGTCGGGGGAAACAAACCTCCGTCGTTCACGCATTGCACCGCGCTATCTACGAATGGCGCGGCAGTACCATACGGGTCGAGGTCGACAACGTCCACACGGTTGCGCTCGCTGCGGTGGTTGTACATCAAGGCGCTTTGGTATACTATTCAGCGTCCACCCCCGAATAGTATAAGGGGGACATACCAAGCATCACCCTCGTTCACGCGAACTTTAGCAGGTCGTACTTTGGGTTTGTCGTCACCGCCTTCGACGACGGTCTCCTGCTTCTCGTGAAAGTCGTTGAGTTCGATGTTTCGCCGCATCGCTTCCACGGCGGCGGGGGACAAATCGTTCGCGATGACGTATCTATGATTAAGCGAGGGTAAGGCTGAGACGTGCAAGATGAAGTCGCGCAAGTACTAACTTCACAAGGGGGATCTCGTGTGCATAGCGAATCGAGCGCAGACCGGTAGCGGAGAGGGCTTCCAGGATGACAAACTGGTGGGGTTTGAACTACTCAAACATAAACGCTCCGTCCCGAACCATAAAGCGACCTGTTCACTGGAGGGGCTCACCTCCGGCTGGGACTTGGAAGTGTCTTTCGGGACACCCTCCGTGGAGGGTACCTCCAGAACCGGTGTTTCCTCCTCGGCTACACCACCCTCCAGCTCGTACCCCATGAGCGCACCCTCCCAAATCACAATCACGACTCACTCTTCAGTTTCTTCGCCTTATGCCCCTGCGCATGGGCGCCCTCCGCGGCCTTCTTCGCGCGGCGCTCGGCCGCCTGCCGCCACTTGCGCTCCTTCTCCGCGTTGACGAGCTCGCTCCACGTGCGGATGCACGCGACGCTCAGGTCGCGGTTGAACTCCTGCACCGGGTTCAGGAACGCGTCGTTGGAGGACGGGAGCAGGATCGCGGACGTGTTCTCCTTGTGCAGCGTGAAGCCCTCGGGCACGGTGAATGCTTCCGCGGCCGGGGCTGGGGCCGAGACGGAGGCGGGGGTGCTCATTGTCCGCGGGAGCAGGGGAACGATGTGCTTTTGGGAGAGGTAGCGCAAAGGCCGCGGTAAACGGAGACGAGCGAGTGCAAGCAGTTTTGCCACAGCGTTCAGTAGAATCTGTGCCAGAAAAGGGAGGCACGGAAAGGCGCCCGTGGCGCCCACTAAGTACGTATACCAAGGACCCCCGGCAATACGCTGGGAGCTCATATGCCGAGGAGAGCCGGATTCGGTGGTCCGCGAAACACCCAAATTCGGGTTTTTCCATGTAACCCCCGGTCACCCCGCCGGAATTCGGTGGTCGACGGCATATAACATCCCATTTTTTCTCGTTTTTTTTGCTCGAAATCAGTCATATGCTGCCGCCGAGCTCTCTGGGGCTCTCTGTAGCATCTACGCTTGCACACCTTTGCACACCAAGCACAGACACGCGCTGAATTTGAGTGTAAAGCACACAGTCTCGATTCCGATCGCCCCCAACTCCTCACGTCGTCCATCCTGGGCCTTCTACACGGCCTCGCGTTTCCCCCGTCTCCTCATTTCTTTGTATAAATTATCGACGACGCTGTTAATCCCTTCCGTATGGCGCTGCAGCTGGACGAAGAGCTCAACAAGTTTACTCTTCACAGAGACGACATAGAGGCCGGGATGCGAGTTGATTCTTGTCTCTACAGCATTAGGACAGTGGACGTCGAGCGACGCGACAAGATCCTCTTGATGGAGGTAGAGGTAGGAGGGGGAATCGGGAGCAGAACCTTTGGAGAGCTGGGCTGTGAGCGGCGAGAGCAGAGTCTCGCCAAGTACGCTGTATGCGAGGACAACAAAACGGGAGAGCTGATTGATGTTTGTGCACGCCTTCGCATAATTGTGCGTTGGCCGCTGACCGCCCCCCTTGAGATAGATCAAGGCGACTGACAGTAGTGATGAACTGTCAGTAAGTGAGAGTCGCAGTGTCAATCCACTGCGGGCTTACCTTGACCCAGGAACAGCCTGTCGAACTTACAAGCCACCACCCAAGAGCCGTGAACCAGTGGCCGGAATGAGGAGACGTCGCCAGTGGAGAACTGCATTGGCACGGCCAGATATGTCTCGAGACCACGGTAGAGCAAACCGCGAAGGCTCGAAACCGCATTTTCTTCCCTGTGAGTGTCTTCTCACACGGCGTTAGAGCGTGCTTTCTGCCTTTCTCGTCGATGCCACACTCACCTGCTTGCACCCCGATCGCACCAGGCTCGCCTTTCCTTATCAACGTCCTTGCCATCCACCTTGTCTTCCGTTCCGCACCGGAGGCCTCCGCTTTTCCATCCCCGTACCCGTTAGAACCAGGTGTCGATAGCAGGGCCGCAGTTGCAGTCCGAGTTATTTCGGAGACAAGAGTTGCCTTCAACACCGTACTGTCCGCAGTCGAACACTCGGGAGTAGGTGACGATAAGTCATTCGCTTTTTTCGGACTACCCTGCTCCGTTGCGCTTCCAATGGGCGCACCTAGTGACTCAAGCGTGCCTGCCGCGACGGCGCGGTTGTATCGGTACGCGATGGCGCTTGTGGCCTCTTTCGTCTCGTGTCGCTTACGCTCCATGACCAAGGCCGAGAAGTTGAATGAACGCGCCGTGCCGAAGTCGAGGGGTTTGAGCAAATACAATAGGTGTGGATCCTGATCCGCGGTGGCCTTCTTATCTGTCGTCTGTGTTGTTGACTCATGGCTGACAGCGCTGTGACTGTAGCCCAGCCTACGCCTCTCAAGTTCTTCCCGGATCGCCGCCAGCATGTGCTCAATACCCTCACGATAGGCCGGAGTGTCATCGTTTTCCGAGGCGCTCATTGCGGACTCTTCTGGAGTCAACGTTTGACTAGAATCGACGAACAAGAGATCGTAAGCCTTTCAGCGTGTGTAAGCTTGATCCCCAGGTACTTACATTCGCAATTGATCGTGTATAGCTGTCGCTGTTGCATTGATGCCAAGGTTTGTGAGGACTTCGTCGTCATGGTGGGTCACATCTTCTCCGGACAGGAATCGTTCTTTGTCGAGCTGTAAGATGTCCGCTAACCTATCAGCTGCAGTATCCGCTGTCGGAGGTGCTTCCGCAGCATCCAGAGGGTCGGCCGAAAGTGTCTCCAGTGCGGCCATCAGGCCCTCGCTATCGACGACTGGAAGATCGGTGAGGTTTATACCAAGAATCGAGAGGAGAGACCGTGCTTCTGTATGTGCAACACGAATCAGCGACTCGAACTCGGCGTCGGAAGGGAAGGTTGTCAGGTTGGCCAGGTCGACACCTCTAGAGTCAAAGTATGAGTGGTGATATCCATAGCGGCTCGCGGATGCCTTCTGTTGTGCGCCCTTCAGCTTTGTTCGAAGTTCGCCTGCGATGAGGAGGGAGATCTTGGGAATCATGAGGAGCCACTCGACAAATGTGAAGTCCTTCTGAATCTTCCGTGCGCACCCGAAGAAATGCTCACACGTCTCGGTTGAGTTGAGCCAGAGCAGAAGGGGGATGTCAGGGAAGAAGTCTCGGTGGGTAAGGATTAGAAGCAGCATGGCATTGATGAAGATCGATAGGATGTCGTAGAGCTCACGTGTGATAAAGTGAGTCTTCAGTGTATAGAAAGGATGGTCAATAATATGTTGCCTCCAGCCGTCCAGGAAGAAGCGACCTCGCCATAACATCTTCACACGTTCGGCATGGGTAAGAGCTCGATTCTGCTGTGCATCGACGAGCTCTCCAATGATGAAGAGATAGATCACAAGACCGAGTTCCTCAGGAAGAACAGCTGCAGCATACTCGATGACGGCCGATGAGAACAGCCGTGCAGCTGCACGGTCGTCTTGCTTGTCGACGCCAACAATGTCAGACTTCATTAAGGGTGAGTTTTCCCCTGTTGCCAAGTATTCTAGGAGTCCGTAGTGCGCCAGATAGCGTCCGAGGGTGTCAACACGAGTGCCGCCAGTGATGCTTCCACGGCCATTCTTCTTGGCATGCTTCCCGTCAGAGGACATGATGCACGGCTTCCCGTTAGCAAGCAGAGGGGCCTTGAGAATCAAAGGGGGCTGGCCTGCGTCCGGGTGCTTGAAGCTCCATATATGTGCCCGTCCTTCTGCAAAGGCCTCCCTTTGGAGCTCATGGGTCATGCCACGCTCGGTCTCGACACCGTCGACGTTGTAAGAGATGGTGTGGAGGTTGCGGGCGGCGAGCTTTTCCGCAACTTGATCGTGCCACGTCCTCAACTCTGAACGTTCGACGCTGTTCTTCAAAGGCATCGTCGCAATGAGCTTTGGCGGCACACCTATGACTGGGATGATGAGCAGCCAAGCGCGAACCTAGCCCACAAGGGAACAACACATTAGTATAGGTGTGGTCGTCACGAAGCTTCAAGTTACTCACCTTCTCGGCAAGCGTTTCACGTTTAGCTTGGGCGGAGAGTTCCAGAAGCTCTTCATAATCCGAGAACGTATGTGTTGTCCCATGTACACCTCCGAGACACCACTGATCACCATCCCGATAGGAACGTAGTGCGGCGACCACTTTCGTATCATCTGTAGCAAGGATAAAGGGTCCATCCCAACCAAAACTCTTTGCCCATGCAGCCGCGCTGTCAAAATTGGTGTCGTGTATGCCAGACTTGAACTGCCCGTTCTTCGCTCGTATTCTTCTTTACATCTTGTCAGTCGTTTTCCATCTTGACATGTTTGAATGAGCACTTACTGCATACTACGAAGCCCACGACCTCCCAGTTCCGCCTGAAGCAATGTATATGAGCGTGGGGAATGAAGCGCAAGGGTGGTGCAAATCTCGTCATACGAGACGTCGTATCGCATATTGGTGATCTTCTTCCCTTGGTGCATACGGTCTTCGACACGCATCACAGTGTCGAGAACACCTAAGAACACATGGCGGTCATTGTAGCGGCCTTGAGCACCACGTTTTGCGATGGTGAGCCACATGGACTGGCCGTCATTCTGCATGTATGTCCGTCAAGGTCAATGTCGGTCATTTCGGATTGGGCTGGCACAGACATCACTCACCAATTCCATTAGTTCTTGTACGTCTCTATGCCGCAAGTACGCCTCGCCTATGACAGGGTTCCGATAGATCTTGGGTGTGTATTTTGCTTTGCCGGGCTTGGGTGCAGGTTTACGAAGAGCGTTCTGAAATATCTTCAGTTTGAGGAGCTTTGCACACTGCGCACAGGGTCGGATTTCCCCCGTTTCGGACAGCAGGCCTCGTTTATGGCATTTCGAAGACGTGACCACCCCTGTATCCTGATGATTCAGCCACACCGCATTTGCTCGTTCAGCCGCCGTCACCCTGAGCTCAATCTGCTTCTTGGAAAGCTTCCCTCCCGCCTTCCCGCGCACTCGTACGTACTCTTTTAAGACCTGCACCTTCAGGACATCACGCCGGGGTGCGCCCCCACTAGGAACGACTGTCCGGGCAAGGTACTTCGGGATGCGAGGATCTTGGGCGAAGCTTAGACCTGGACAGTCGGTAGAGGGTGTGGGCGTGCTTGATGACATTGTGGGTGTGCGCTGGAACCACGACGTGATGAATTGCTGACCACCCTTTGCTGTGCTGCATCGTTGGCTAGTCCGGTGCTCATTCCACCGCTCGAGGCTGTTGTTGTGCCGCATGGTTACGACCTTCAGACAACGTGAGCAGCGCACAATGCGTTGGTCTGTCCAGCTAAATTCGGCACGCTTATCGTCCACCAGGATCTTCGCCTTGAACTTGGCAAAGGCATCGTCTTGCCACCATGCGGGAGGAGGGATCTTCGCACCACCGGCCTTTGCAACAATGGTCCTTGTCGGCTTCTAGGGTACGGTGATTGGTACGTTACACTAGTATCATGTGACAGTGGATTACGATTTACCTTGATCGTCAACGACACCTTGATAGTATTGGTGGCAAGGAATGCCGGCTTTCGTATGTGCTCTTTCATACGACGACCATGATTAACATCTAGCATCTCACGTTGAGCATCGACGTCGCTCTCGGATCGTTCTTCATTGGGCCCCGGGGTCAGCTCAGGCTCGGAATCACTTGAATATGTGTCCGTTGCTATGCCAGCTAGCATACTGCGCCTTAGGTCTAGAATAAATGTAACATAGGTCGGTGGTGAGTTTGATGACCCCCACACCATATAGGTCATGACCATGTACTTACTTTCGTTAGGGCGTGATGCCAACGGATCTGTTCTTCCTGGTATCGCCACATCCGGGTCTTCAGTTATCGGTACGCTCAGAGACTCTGCATGAAGGTCAGGGAGCAGCGTCCGAAGGGTCCAATGTAGTGTCTTTGCTGAGTCCACTTCCATCCCAGGGAACTGAGATCGAGAGTGTTCGTGAATATTCTCGAGTGAGTGCTCACAATATAGAGACATACCTTTGAGTCTCCCGCCGTCATCTCCACACACCGCTGAAAATACAAAGCGCGCATCTTTCCAGGTGCACGAGGTGACCATCTCTGAGCATTGGGGAAAATCGCGCGCTCTATAGCATTGACGGTCGCAATCCCACAGGAAGAGCCATCCTGTTGCAGCCCTGTCTCGAGTACGTTGTAGCGAACGGTCCAACGGCGCCCCGGGAATAGTTCTTCTAACCAATTCCGCAGATCCTTGATGAGTGCCGGTAAGTGCTTCTCTGATACCTGGGGTTTCGAGTCGCCTAGTCCAATAGTTCCTTCACTGATGTTAACCTCGACAGGTACCCAATGCATATTACTGATATTGCACGGCAGAAACAGCCGCTTCACTTGACCCGACGTTATCAAATTTGAATAGTGGCGGCGAAGGTTAGACCTCGGGAAGGGTAGGCAAGGTCGAAGGTGTGTTGATGCAATGACGACTTCAGGGTGGCTGTCGGGCGCAGTGGGATGATGGATACGGAGGACATCGAGCGTGAGTACATCCCCAAGGCAGTTGATTATGTCGTCGCTCAGCCAGCATCTTGATAGGAGGCCGTGTGCTAAGGTTACGGAGCTGACAGCACCTCGCTGGAGTGACGGAAAGCTTCCTAGCCACGGTGCTTCCAAGACAGCACGCTGTATCGTCCGTAGAGTAGCTTCGGACCACTTATCTTGTGAAGCCGTCTGTTCTACCCACAGTAGCCGCGCCTCCCAGAATCGCCTCTTTGTAAGGAGATTGTCCGCCCACTTCCAGACTCATATGATCCATAAGGGGAGGAAGACATTGTCGCAAACGGGGTGCTGCACAGAGCGTTGACCTGCCTTGCATGCGCTCGCAAGTTCTGCATCCAGAGCCTGGCATATAGCGGAGGATGGGAGTATGACCGTCTCCGGTGTCATGTCCACCACGGTGGGGTTATTCTTTGTGAACCATAGTGACGGCGAGAGGCTGTATTTGCGACTTCCGGGTCGACTCGGAAAAGTGGGCCACCGGAGAAGTTCAGAGACTGGAATATGGGTAGGCGGTTTGAAAGCAGCAAGAATAGGCTCGGGAGGTTCGAGAGGGTTGGCTTCTCCCACTGGTTCCATGATAGTATGCCGGCAGATTCAACCAGCATGAACACCAATCAAATTGAAAGTTTCTTGTCCGACTGTTAACAACTCCGAATTAGACGGCTTCTAATATCTCAATGATCTGAGTTTCAAGGGCCATAAATGTGTGTAATTGGGTCATCAGAAGCTTGATAATCGGAGAATAGACTGTATATAATTTAGACTATTTAAGTGAGCCGGCAAGACGGCAAGACGGAAGTACTGCTCAGGCGTTTGGTATACATGCTACTTTAGGACGGTTGCCACGTGTCGGACTCCCTTCCATCTGCTCCAGATCCTAGATCTTTCCGGGCTAACCATGGCCGACTGGGGTCTCCCAGGGTCTCCCTCGGCCAACCCTCCGTTTCGGTGCGGTATTGCATGCTACCCGACGGAGCCTTGGCCGGATTCGGGATGCCACATGGACCTTCCGGAGGCCCATTTTCGGTGATTTGCACATAACTTTTCGGGCCCTCCGGGCCCATTTTCGGTAGCGCCCACATATGAGCTCCCAGCGTATTGCCGGGGGTCCTGTATACCAGCGTCCTGCCGAATTCGCAACCGAAGACAAGCGAACGCCTACAACGGGACCTTGCGCGCCTTCAATTACTTCACCTATTTATTAACTGTTTCATTATCGATGCACAACTAAATGCGTAGAGATACAGTGTGGTAAGCAAGATCTGTGTCGTGCGATGGTAGTAGCTAGTAAAACTATCTATGTAGGAGTGTGGGAGTGTGCAGCGAGAGTGTATCGAACAGAGGTCCGGAGTGAAGGTAAGCGTCCGAGCGTCCAGAGCGTGCGTAGTGCCCAATACCGAGACCCAAAGGAAAGGCGGCGAGCGGGGGGCCGTGGGTGAGACGCCCCAACCCCCCCCCCGCTCAGTAGGAGAACTCCTCGGAGAAGAGCGCGATCGAGCCGCGCATGTCCCCCCGCTTTATGCGTTCGGGGCTGATCTGCGCGGCGATGATCTTGCGTATCATCGCGTCCAGCGATGTCGGCCCACAACCTGACAAGGGTGCCAGAACGTAAACCGTCAGTATATGCTCGAGATGAAATCTTAGACTGCAGATACTCACATCCGACGGCGATAGCACCCTTCGCCCGCTCTACCTCGTCCGCCAGAACGCGGTCCAGCTTCGGCCGGCCGGGACGTGCGTGCTCCGCAACAATGCCCACGTCCTCGATCTCCTCCTCGTCCAGCACGAGGCGGAGCTGCTCGCGCACGGCATCGACGTCGCCCTTCGGCACGAGCGCCGCGAAGCTGTCCGTGTCCGTCCACTGGCTCAGACGCGACCGCGTCGTAAACCGCGACGCAGGCGTGATCGGCGTCTCGAGCGTGGACACCTCCGTCGGCGCGAGGGAGACGCGCTTTGAGGCGGGGCTGTATCCTGCGGCGGAGAGGTTGCGCGAATGTCGCGGGGAGGAGCCACTGGGGTCGTTGGGAGAGTGGATGAGGGGGAAGGCGCTGTTTGGGGTGTATGGAGAGACAGAACTCTGTGGGCTGTGGGGAAATGCGGAGGGAGGGACGGCGCCAATGTCGATGCTAGAGGGTCGTGAACCGTTCGGTTCGGTGTCGATAGGAGGGAGGGAGACTCGCTTGTTGACGAGCGCGGCGGAGGACGTGGCTGGTCCTTCCAACTGAGTTTCTGAGGCTCGATAGATGAGCTCCTGCTTCGCAAAGAGCGCCATCGAAATCCTGCGAGTGTTCCGCCGACGTGTTCGGCCCTCCTGTTTGACGGAGAGGTTGAACTGTGCCTCACCCGGCATTTCCGTGTCGTCGTCGCCCTCGAAGTTTGTGTAGTCCAGCATGTGTTCTTCGTACCCAAGCTCGCCCTCGTCGTTGACATGGCCGGTGTAGTAGCTTAGGTCGACATCGCTGTCTTCTCCACTCTCCTCCGAAGAGATGGAGGTCCGTGACCGAGGTCGCGCTTCTTGAACGAAGGTAGGCTGTGGAGGTTGAAGATCCGAGGCCTTCTCTTTTCCCTGCGGGAAAGGTGCGAAGGATATTTGCGCACTGACCGAAGGCTGCGGACCTTCGACGGGCTTGACGTTTGTCACGAAGATATCAATCTGGAGCTCGGGAGAGGGAACGAGGTCCATACACCGTCGCAAAACCGACGCGCACCATTGAATATGCGCTACGTTTGCAGGTAAGCGCCGACCCCACACGCACAAATAACATGTTGAACATACCAAATTCGCGGACCAACCATACAAACCGAACTCGAGTGGTTTTGTAGCCACGCTGGCCGTACCCACCCGATTTACCGCCGAGGAAACGCCCGTCGCGTCCCGCAAGACATAGACAAACGTATTGCAGAACCGAAAGCGCGTAGCTCACCCCCGACCCGCCTGCCACAATGAGAACGGAAGAGTAGTCCCCCCACGAGGCTCGTACGGAAGACCCATACGGGCCATCGACGCAAGCACGGAGGAGAACGCCCCGTTTGGGCATATCGCAGCGAGGCAGAGGCTCTCCCTTCTGGAAGTGTTGGCCGCGACTGATCATCAGTACGACTGTGTCCCAGAGGTCCTTCGTCCACCCATTCTTAGCACGGATGAGAAAGACGAGCACTCGGCCGTCGGCATGCGGGCTCTGTTCATCACAGATTGACGCCGCGGTGAATGGATGGGTAGTAAATCGGGTGATCGATGGTACGGAAATGAGAAAATGTTGGCCGGGTGCCCAAGGAAGATAGCCAGGGGTGACGATACGTAGACGGACGGTACGCCCAGGTAGAAGCTCAGCGTGAGCGAATCCGGGAGGGGGGACGTAGTCTGTTGGTGATGACATCCTCGCATCCGACGAGAATTTCGTAGCAGGGATGGGGGGATAATGCGCCAGTCCGAACGTCGAGCCGGACGGCGGGGTGTCCGGAAGTGATCCCTTCTGCACTTGCGCAGGGAACGGTGTCTCGACTTTCTGATCACCAGGCCGGGACGAGGCTTTCCGTAGCTCGTTCGACGGCGCAGCGACTGGGCCTTTTCCGCCAAGGAAACCATTGGTATACAACCACCAAGTGAAGCGCCAAGTCCGCTCTCCGAGCCAAAGCCCAAGCGCGGCCCAGCACCACCAGCCGACCATAGGGTGGTGTAGGGCAGACATCACGAGCGTGAGGGGTACGAGCAGGACGTGCAGAAACCAGAAGGCTTCGTAGTGTGCCCGTCGTATCGGAGCAATAGACAGGACAAACAGTAACGTCATGCAGCCGAAAGCCTGTCCGCAAAATCAGTATATGTGAGGCCAGGAGTATGCTGTAGTGCTCACCGTCCAAGCGAACAAAAACCGTTGGTACTTCCACGCATACATCCAGGCTTGATCATTAGTCAACTGGACGCACCAAAATACAACGTGAAGGACAGTAAGGAGATAGATGATGCGGGCCGTCCACTTGTGCAGCCAGAGGAGTTTGTCACAGTACAGCTGTACGAGGAAGGGGAGGGAAAAGATGGCAAACGGTGGGGATTTGAGCGCGAAGAGGATGCACAGAGGGAAGAGAGCGAAAGCGATGAGACCAGTACGGTTACTGGAAGACCACCACGTCTTCTGGATGATGTAGTGTGGCTGAAAGGGATCCCAGACAGAGGTGTCGAATGCGCGCTTCGCGTAGGTGGTGGTAGCGGAGGGGAAGTTCTGGAGAGTCCACAATGTGGAACCGCCGGGTAGATAATCGGGGCCGAGGAAGGCGACGAGCATAGACGCAACAAAAATGACAGTGAGCGTGAGGATCTGCGCGTTGGAGGGGAGAGAGGATGGCTGTCTGTGTGGTTGGCTCCGGGCTTTCGCAACGGCCAAGGCGTGCTTCTTCCTCCATGTCCGGCGGCGAAGAGCCCACTTGCTCCATACCGCGCCGACATAGCCGCCGCGTATACGGAGGTGATGGAGGAGGGAGGCACAGACGAGCACGGCGGCAAGTGCGAACCAGAAAAGGTACGAGTAGATGCGACTAGCGTCACTCAGGACATGAACGGTGAGATAGGCAGTCACGAACTCGACCGGGTCGTCGTAGAGAGGGGTGGTGGGGTAGGCCGGCCGTGAGGAAGCGGACACGGTCGCAGCGGCCATGCGAGAGGAGCACTGGGGGCGGGACCGAGAAATGAGAGACTGAGGGCAGAAGCAACGTATTGGGAAATGGATACGGACCTGGACGCCCTCCTTATGTTAAAGGTTCTGGGTTCTGAAGGAGACGGAACGAATCTAGATGGAAACAGGCGAGAGAGGGATTCCAGGAACAAGGCTCTTGGCCTCGCCGTGTCGGGTATTTGTCGATCGGGGGGCCGGGGCAGGACTTGGGGGAGCTGGGGCGTCGGGTGCGTCGTCAAATTGAGGACTGTGCGCGCGCTGCGGGCTGGGGGAAATTACTGTGGCCCGTGCGGGGAACAGAGTGGTGTCATTACGCGCTGCGGGGACGGGGAAGGTGTCGGGGGGAGTAGAGGGCAGAGGGAGGAGGACGGCTGAGCGACGAGCTGGGCGTGCCCTGGCTTGTCTCGAGTGCAGAGAGGGGGCCGTCGACCGGCGCGGCGTGGGTCCGCAGTCCGCCCGTCGGCATCGTCATAGAGCCCAACGCCCAAATTCCATGTTTCCGCTATCTCAGATCCCCCGGCGCTCCGGCGATACGCGCCGCCAACTAGCGCCCATGCCCATGCAGACGCTGGCAGCGCGACGAGACGAGCGAGCGAGCCGACGCGGCCGCCTCTCCTCAAATTCGGCCTTCTTCTCCCATCACTCTCTTTACGGCTTCGTGGCATACAGCATTTACATTCATTCCAATGTCCCTTCATGCTCGCGCAGTCGGAATAAATAGACATTCTATCCCGCTCGCATACTCGTACACCCAGCCAGACCCCCCGGCAAGGCCGTCGCGAATGCACGATCATACCACAGTCTCTCCAGAGAGGATCTGGACAGCCCGCCATTAGCCTCGGCGCGCCCCAGACATCCATTATGATTAGAGGCAGACCCACCTGCTTGCCGGTCTTTGCGATCTTCGCGTGCAGGTCGTCGTACGGGATCGTCCCCTTGACCAGCACCTCCTGCTTCTCCAGGCTGATGTCGTACTCGTTCACGCCTGCAACCATCCCCCGTCGACCCGTGTCCGCGCACCGTGCCCACGACCACCCACGCACCTTCGGTCTTCTTCAGCACGCGGTCAATCGCGCCCGAGCACCCAGTGCACGTCATCTGCGGTGTCGCACTCTCAGTCATCCTCCTCGGCAAGCCTGATCTCGCGCGTCATCACCTTCACGTTGAACTTGTAAGTGTGCTCAGACTGCCGGCAACGTCTCATCATCAGGCACTCTGCATCTTCTTCGTCTCCGGAAGGGTATCAAACGCACCATGGTGTTGTGGACGAAGGTCTCCAGTGGCGGCTGCGGGCGCGAACGGTCGGTCGATCGTAAGTACTGCGCAGGATCGGTCCTCTCGAGCACGTACCGACGAGACGGGAGAGGCTGTGGATGTAGAAAGAGCAGTACAGAGAATGGAGGCACGTCCGTCGCGGTACGTTGTATTTATCCCCGCGGCGACAGGGCCATCGTGATCAATGGCGCAACAAGCTCACACATCCAAGATACGTCGGGCGGAGAATGCCGACGGTAGTTAAGTCGCGACACTGGGGAACCTCATCAGTCAGCATGCCCGCCAGGATGACTTAGAATCGCAGCCAAGGCCGGAACATACACCCCAGAAAACATTTGTCAGAGTTCAGGCTTGAAACATACCGTCTTTAGCGTCTGGCGAACAACCGTCGACTGCGAGCTATCGATCGATGGGATACTAACTAATGCACAACATAGTCGCACGAGTGAGAGTGCGCCTATTACTGTACCACCCCAAACGTCCCGTGTATACTAGAAATCTGACCGCCCCGGGCCATCCTGGTGAGCCGCGTAGTACTGGATTTATCGTCGCGTAGGCGTCCGCGACTCCTCCATCTCCACATTCTCGTCCCCTTCCGTAGCCACCGCCTGCCACCCAGCGCCTGGCGCGGGTCGACCCCGAACCCGTGCCGCAATACCGGAGAAGAAATCTGTAGACGGGCGATACGTCGGTTAATCCAGCTACCGCGCCATTCACATGGAAGAACATACCTTGAACTGCGTTGGGCTGTGCGCCGTTCCGGTGTGTGATATAATACAGCGGAATCCCCGCGAGGACGAAGCCTGGGAAAGCGTCAGCGAGAACGTCGGCGAGCGCAGCAGTGCGGTACGTACCTAGTACAGCAATGGCTTCTAGTGGCGCGGCTATTATGGGCATGCATAGCAAAAATATACACACCTGCGGGTCGCGAACGGCGCCAGTGTGGGATCAGCAGTCTTTCCAAGAGCGACAAGCGGTAAGACGTTGTACGCACTGCGCAAAACACCAGTGGGGTGATTATCCAGGTCTTATATGGTCTGTGCAGTGTAGGTTCCTTCACGCGCAAGATGACCAGGCCTAATACCTGCGATACCACGCGTTTTTCAACATGGTGCCTCAAACTACGCACGAACAGCTTACGCACGGTCAGGAAGTAGAACGCCCACGAGGCTACCACTGCGAAGTTGATCAACGACCGGAACCCGCCACCGACGGCGATGAACAGGGTCGTCAGCGCTGCATTTAAGCACATGGCATTAAGGGGCGTCTTGAGGAACGTGTTGTGACGTCCGAACAGCGCAGGGAGATAGCCCTCTTTCCCGGCGACGTATATTAGCCGCGACGACGTGAAGAAAGACCCTG
The DNA here is from genome assembly GCA_001302255.2 of Trametes hirsuta. Lineage (NCBI taxonomy): Eukaryota > Fungi > Basidiomycota > Agaricomycetes > Polyporales > Polyporaceae > Trametes > Trametes hirsuta. The sequence goes on from CP019376.1 coordinate 2,232,248, forward strand.
CATGACAACGTATGAACGAAATGTAGCCCTCGGTTAACATTTGCGGGACCTACCGTTTAACGCCCCGAAACAAGAGAAAGCTACCATCGCGGCGAAAACGACACCGCCTACCGGACCAAACAGTGCGCGTCCGAAGTCCAGTGCGACCGTATTGCTGAGGCCTACCGTGGTCTGCATTTGACCGTGAGTGACAGCCAGCGCACCGTCAAACACTCCCCATACCTTGTCTAAGACCGCGAAGTAGGCGACATTCGCCAAGATAAACAGTAGCTGTCAAGAGAATCGTTCGGCGTGATGACTCACATAGGGAGGGCTGAACGTACCATGACTATGCACATGCTACTGTGGATGGCCCGAGGGATGTTCTTCTCGGGGTTCTTCATTTCCCCGCCGACATAGTTGGCCTGGTCCCAGCCATCGAACGCCCATAGTCCTGAATACAACGCCAAGGCGTATGCGGACGGGCTCGTGCTAGAATGCTCGAAGAGCGGTTCTGTGAACGAAGTCGACGCGCGGCCCCTGGCTAGATGTACCAGACCAAGGACGGTGATGGATATCTAATGACCGTCAATACAACATCCCGCCGCCCGCGCGCTGGTTTCCACATACCAAGGCAATAATCTGTAGCTGTAAGTTACACACTGTTTATTAGACAGTACGACCTATTCACCTTGACGGTCGTGAATACTACCGCAGCGCGCGTCCCCAGAGTAGGTGTGGCTACGCAAATGGCGGTGACCACTAAGACTGCCCCAATTGCAGTAAGTTTCGTCGCCCACTGAGGGATGTCATCCGGTGACACTTCAGCGCGAGTACTATGCCAGAACAGTCGATTAATGTATTCAGCAAATATTAGGCTGATGACAGCGTTCCCCCCTGCGCCAGTCTTAGAACAAACCAGGCACGAGACCGAAAATCAACCGACTCACCTGGCTTGAGGGCGGATATCGCTGTCCAAGCGAAGAGATATGATACGAGGGGTCCATAGGAATATTGGAGGTATGCCTGCGCTCCACCGTTCACGGGTATAGAGGACCCCAACTCTGCGAAGCTACTCGCGCCCGTCCACCCCAGCACTCCCGCGGCGAACCAGACCAGCAGACTCGCCCCGACACTTTGTGTGTTGGCTACCACGATTCCCGGAGACGAGCTGACCAACTGTGAGTGTGCAGGGATTGATGGAACGTATGAGAATGACGTACAAGATGCCAGAGCCAATCTGCAGCCCTACTATTAGGGCGATTCCTGTCAACCGTGCATGGAATTCATGTCGTGCTCCGTAAGTCAACGGGTCGAGCACGCACCATTTACAAGACTTATACGCTTTTCGTGGGACTCTGGATGGATTTCGTCCGGTTCGCTCAGGCTAGCACTAAGTGGTAGTAGGTCGTGCTGAAAGTCGAAACCAGACACGGAGTAGGACCGTGGACGCGGAGGTCTCGGACTTTCTGCTAACAAGGGACCGTCGGACAGCTCCAAGTCGCGTAGGGAGTCATCCGAGTCCTCGGAAAGGCGGATTGAGCGAACCGAGGGCGAGTATATCTGAGAGGTAGCACTTCGCGGAGATTTGAGGTTGTCTAGCAGCGTAGCGTTCGGTGTGGACGATGTCATACGAGTGCGTCGGGACAGAGACAGGACAGAGCAGTAATGGAAGCCGTTCAGAGCGTGAGGATGTCGTCGTAATTAGACAGTATGTGGGCTGTATAGGTTCGTGTCGGGCGGGTCCGCTGTCTGTGGGCTGTCGTGCCGTGAAGACGAGACTTGGGATGAGCGTGTCGCACGCGCGACCGGAACGCTTCGCGGGCGCCAAACGCATCTTGTCTCGCGACTTTAAATCCTTAGACCGACCGCATGCCATAACTTCAAGCGTGCAAGCAGGTAGAGAACCGAGGTCGGCTTATGTCGCGACGCAAAAGTAGAGTAATTATAAGGACATCATCAAGTAGTGAGGTGTGAGATACCCAATCTATTGAATATTTCAGGGCGACGCCACATTTGAAGTCCACTGGCATGATACATGCTTCAAATATAGCGAGAAAAATTGGTCAGGAAGATAGGGAAGATACGTACAACATATAGGAATCCCGTGGAAAGACATTTACTGGAATGCACACGTATATTCCTCTCAATTGAAGGATGCTCAAAAACGATCATGTATTTTGAGCAGTCTCGAGCAGTGACTGTGCCATTACGGAGTGGATATCTTCACAACACTTTTGGCAGGCCTCCATGCACTAGGTACTGATTAGAAGGTAAGATACAACCGTACATATATATGGGTTCACCTTTATTGCTTCATCGGGGGACATTGACCCGGTTTGCCATACACTTGTAATAGTTCCAAGGGCAGGCAGACCAGCAAGCACCAGGCTACCGGCGGCGATTTGACCCTCTTCTTCTATCGGGTCCATCCATACCTCGTTCCCGACGATAGCCTACCTAACTCGTGAGCGCCATTACAACTGTGCACGCCGAGTTAGTGACTTACGGCAGAACAAGACGCTACCAATCCTAACATCTCTATCCCGGCATCCGCCAGAGCCACGCTAGCCGCCGCCGACCCGGCTGCAATACATCCTTCAATACCGTCGTTCTCGATGACGGTGATGAATATGTCGATCGTCGATTTGGGAAGAAGCTCCAATCTGACGGCGGGTACCAGGGCTTGCTGAATTTGTACAGCGATAGACCTATCCTCGGCATCCTGCATTCAGTGTTAGCCACTATTGAGGGGACATAGACGAGATGCACATACGCGAATAGGCACTCTTCGTCGTGTACATGAGAACGGGGCGAACTTGACTTCCACGTTGAGCCGACCCTTCTCATTGTATACTGTTGTCTTGGACTGCCGTGGCCCATACCTAAAATAAGGGGGTTTGCATAGTGTCAAAGGGAGGAATAGAACGCACGTACTCACACCGCACATGCTATCTTGGTTTTTTCGGTCTCGATATATGCGGACCCATTTGCCTGATTTATCAAGCCCGCCTGCAAAACTGCATTTCCTTGGGTGAGTTGAGACCGTTTAGACCAAGAAAGGTCTCGTACATATTGGTCGAATTTCCTGCGCCGTTCGTCCTTTACGCGGGTCGCCAACTTTCCATCTCGACCCACCCTCGTCGTCTGACTCAAATGTCGGTTGAAAACTCTCATCCGGCCCGTTTATGCGTCTCCGGTCAAAATTACTTTGCGCCATGGCGTAAGGAGTTTCTTGCGCTGCTGGAGGTGATCGGTGTGTAAGAGACTGAGCAAAGTGGCGAAGCGCTCGTTGAATGCATGCAACTCGCGACAGGCGCTTTCTCTCCGTCATCGCTCTCCGTTCCCCAACCATCTCCCATGAAGGTCTCTTTTTCGTTGAAGGGCAAGGCGACAGCTAAGCCCGCCGGAGAAGCCCCATCGCTCAAGCGCACTGCCGCTTTCGCCTCTCTAGATGATGATGAACCTGTCGATGCAGCGCCGACGGCCACCGGGGACAAGAAGAAAGTGGCTGCGAACAAGCAGTTCATTGCGCAAAGCGTGGAGATGTCCAAGGCAATGAAGAAGAAGCTAGAGGCGGAGGCGAGGGTGGACTCCACGGTATTCCAGTACGACGAGGTGTACGACAAGATGCAAGTGGCGAAACAGAAGCAGAAGGAGGCCAAGGAGGCGGACGCGAAGGAGCGCAAGGTGAGTGCCCCGTCCACACATGACCGGGCTGCTTTCTTTCGAGCGCTGATATACTGAAGGTGTTTGCAGCCCAAGTACATTAGCGGTTTACTGTCATCCGCGGCTACAAGAAGGCTTGACCACCTGAGGGCTGAGGAAAAGATGATCCAGCGTGAGCGCGAGATGGAGGGTGACGAATTCAAGGACAAGGAGGCTTTCGTCACACAAGCATACAAGGATCAGATGGAGGAACTCCGGAAAGCCGAAGAGGAAGAGCGACAACGCGAAGGTATGCCCAAGCTCCCGCTCGTCTCCGTCGCCGGTCACTGAGGTAGGACACAGAGGCGGAAAAGAAGAAAAAGAAGGGCGTGGGTACTGGCATGGCTCACTTCTACCGCAAGATGCTGGAAGAATCGGAGCAGCAGCATGAGCAGACAGTCGCCGCGACCGCTGAACCTCAGCTACAAATCGGGCCGCAAGGACCGACGCAGAACCTTACAATCACAAAGCCGCCAGAGTTCAAGGCCAAGTCCGACGTGGAGCTCGCTCAGCTAGCCCGGGATCAAGGCAAGGAAGTCGAGCTCAATGACGACAACCAAATTGTCGACAAGCGCGAGCTGCTCTCGGCCGGTCTGAACCTTTCCGCGCCGAACACTCGCCGTCTTGGCCTTCATACATCCTCTCGTGCTACGGCCGACTCAGCAGAGTCCGTGCAGGCTCACCGTGCCGTCGGGACTGCCGCGAGTAGGAAGGAGATTAATGAACGTCGTGCGCGAGAAGTGCAACGTCAGCTGGAACAGGAGCAAGAACGGCTCAGGGTGGACAAGGAACGGCAGGAGCAGGAGAGCATTAACAGGGTGGTTACGAAACGAAACGATGAAGAATCCGTCAAGAGCGCGAAGGAACGGTATCTGGAGCGGAAGCGGCGTCGATTAGAGGAGGCAGCGAAGGGGGGCGCGGAGGACGGACAGTCCGGTTCATGACAAGCAGGGGGCTTCCGTGTATTGCTATTGTATATGGTATATCGGGCGGTATGTATGTTAGACTTCTACAGTATGGACTGACTATGGGTGAGTAATGGGTCGTAAGGCATAAGTTATCGAAAGTACGTGAATCTAAGCAAGTCACCTCCAGAGCACGAAGTACGTTATTGAAAACAGGATATCTGCAACCTAGAGGGGTGCATGCGGGCGACGATGCCATTGAAGGACTGCAAAACTTGTTGGGCGGTAGGCCGCTGGTCATGTCGACTACGAACCATATGCTTCACAAGAGCATGCAGTTCGGGGACGTCGTAACCTGTTAGCTGCCAGCGTATCAGCAAGAGCTCAGGAGCGTAATATCAACCACACTCACCTCCATAGCGCGCAAAATCAAAAACCCTAATGCATAGACATCGACTTTGAAAGGATCGCTCCACTCGCCCCGTTCCAGCTCTGGAGGAATCTCTGTCCCTCTAGCGCTACACACGCGTGCAGGCGCAACGTTATCATATCTTGTGCTAAGCTCATAGTCAATGCAGGCGTAATGACCCTTGTAGTCCGTGACGATATTGTGTATCGAGATGTCTAGGTGCGCGATGCGATGCGAGTGCATGAAGACAACGTGCTAAGGACAACTTTAGTTCCGGCAAAAGACTCGGAGTGGCCGGAAAGGCTTACCTCGACACACTGGCGCAGGGCGTGAAAGAACTGACCGAGATTGCAAGGGATGGCAGTAACAAGCTGGGGAGACCACTCCTCCATGACAATGAACGCCAGGCTATCTTTAGATACCTCAATAAGGTCCAACAGCGCTATAACGGGCGTGAGGAAATCGGCGACAAGAATACAAACTGGTCCACTCACGAATGCAGTGGTTCGTAGGATGCTTTCGCAGGCTTGGACTCCACAGGTACCGGATGACGTCGTACTCGCGACTCAACAAGTGTACAGCTTTGATGATGACCTTTGCACCTGTTGAACATTGCGTCCCGCGAAACAGTCGTTCCGGCTATAAACATCAGGACCATGGTACAGAAATGACATATCTAGAAAGGCGCACGTACTAAGCCGTCATCCCTGCACAGTTCATTCTCATCCTGGCCGCGACATGCCCGGATGTAGCCTGGCAAATCCTTCGACACTGGATAACCTTGGGAACGCAGGCCGGCCCAATACTCGTGATACCATTCCTTCACATCTTTGTAGGTGTCCAGCCGGAACCCACGGCTTTCAATGACGGATCGGTACGCACACCAGTACGGCGTCACGCGAACGTTGACAGAATCCTCATCCAAGGAAGACCGAGAGGTGGATGATGACGAGGAAGCGTACTCGCTACTAGAGGTCCCGGAGGAACTGGTTGAGAGACGATGGTGGGGACGCAGAGGAGAATGTGCTGCCATAGTGCCCGCGCTCGATTAACGGGAGTCAGCACGTTAGCCAGTGCCCTCTTAAGGCGGCATGCACCTCGGCTACGCGGAGAATATTATGCTGCTTTTGGAGCGGCGGTGACGATAATCAACCACAGGGCCTAGCTGGCAATGCTGGCAGGGAGTGGAGACAGAAAGCCCCAGGCAAGGGGAACAAGCAAGGGTCTATACACTCCGGAGGTATAGGTTCGAAAGAAGTCTGGGGGACGACGGGATGGTAACACGACCATCGCAGCCATCGAGCGCTGTTACTTTGAAAGGGAGCACGGAGCACAACTCACCAGTCGAACACACGAAAGATTTGCCAGATAAGGAGGGGAACGGCCTGGCGGTTTACTGCATGGCGGTCACGCGAAATCTGGGCCTGATGGGACTGAATGCCGGTGTACGGGATACAGGGCAGTGTGTCCGTTAGGCAGACCGTTGTCGCGTTCTCTGCCACCACAAACTCGGAGAGCTGCCGGGAGAACCCAGAAAGAGATGCGGGGCTCACACAGGCAGTGAGCATGGTGGTCGGGCTGAGCGCACCGTTCGCGCAGAGCGAGAGACTTCTGTGCCAATTTGGGCTAAGGCTGCGAGTCGTGCGGCGTGGTGCACTGTTCGAGCTCGCGGGGCGGCGGAGAAAGGATGTGCAGCATTTAAGCACTTGCGGAAACCGGGCAGAACTTCCCAGGACGACGTCGAGCAGCAGGGGCGCATCGTGAGCAGGCTGATGCCTGTTGCGGGACGCTCGGAGGGCAGAAATCCGAACAGCAGTGACGCGTGAACACTGCAGTGCCAGGCCGACCGCACACTGACAGGCGCACAGGACCAAATGCTCGTCCACACCGCCGGCATCACGGACGTGGGAACCTCGGCAAGCCTGCACTTGGCCATGTTCAGTGACACGGCCGTGCTCTAATGCAGGAAGGCACAAAGACTAAGAAAACACTCTACATCGGCGGCATTGGTGACGATGTCGACGAGGCCGCCATCCTCGAGAACTTCTCCACCTTCGGTGCGAGCGTCCTCTATTTTTTCTCTTGAATGCGTCACTCACCGCCGCTCTTTCGTCGACCCGGACAGGCGATATAATTGAAGTACAACTTCCGTCCGCCCCGACGAACCCGTCGAATCCAAATGGCGAGTCCGTCGTCGCGCTGGCAGATAGTATAAATAACTGACACGACCATATGGATGCAGAAGTGAAGCATCGTGGTTTCGCCTTCGTTACCTATTCCTCGTCCGCCGATGCTCAGGATGCCATCGACAACATGGATCTAAATGAGCTCAATGGCCGCGTGCTGAGGGTCAACCTCGCTCGCCCCATGAAAGGCCCTCTTCAGCCCCAAGGCAACAGAGCCAGTACGTACAGCTGTTCTCCAAGGTTCTTCCGCCGGTATTTACGCGCGTCCTGCAGTTTGGGAGTCCGAAGATTGGCTCCAGAAATATGCCAAACCTCTCGCGCAAAGTGGAGGTCAGTCTCTTAGACACTACGTCGCGTGCAGGTTGTACTGAATGCATCCACAGGTGCCTCACTGCGCGCTCCGGGAAAAGAAGACAGCGGTACGCCAGCTGAAGGCGATGAAGAGCCTGGGGTTGACAACGCGATGGAGGAGTAAATATAGCGGCTCCGCTACTTTGTACGATCACTGTGGGCATGTATCCATGCTTTCCGAGCTGTCTCGCGGTATAGGCCAGCGCGTCCACTCGCGCCATGCGTCACTATTGCTACACTACTCTACATACACATGGTAGAACGGGTAAGGTACGTCGTCAACGTCCATCAAGCCTGGTAGGACCCTGAGGGGTTCATTTCGGACTCCTCAAATTGAGCACGGGCGCGTTTGATATCTTCTTGCATGAAAAGCAGCTCCTCCATACGGGCAAGCTTCTTCGCGTCTGCTGGTCGTGACAAAGCCCGGCGAAGGTCCTCGATCGAGAGGCGTGACTTTTTCCCGCCTGCCGACGCGGTTTGACACTATTATTGGGGGTTTAATTGTGCATCGTTTTCATATAGAAGTAACGGTACGAACCACATCCACGATATACTCGATGAGGATTTCTTCCATTACATTCACCGTGTCGTTCGCAGGGTTTCGGTCGTCGCCAAAACCGTACATGAGGTTACGCACTACACGACGAACAGTTAGAGGCCATTAACCCAAAGCTGACAGAAACATACGTGCACTCTTTGGTGAACATTCCTCTGTAACTCGACCCTTTCCGTCCGCCTCGGTTGTATGATGCGGCAGAGTCCCTGCTGTATGACGAGAAGGTGTACGTGGATGACGCAGCCGGACGCGGCGCCACGGTGGGGGCTACCGCAGGGGTCGCAGTCACAGGTGCGGGGGTGGTTGCTGAGGACTGCGTGGTTGGGGTCCCCGCAGGCTTGGAAGCAGCTGGTTGTTGTTGCTGATGTTGGTGCGGGTAGTACGGATACCCATGATATGGCCAAGCGGTGCCATAGCTCGTTACTGCTGTCGGAGGTTGATATGGCTGGTACGGCGTGGTGGGATATGCTCCGGCAGTTTGGGGGTGGCCATATGCGCCTTGTGCTTGAGGGTGGTAGCTCGCATAGGGGTATGTTGTCCCAGAAGGGGTGTGTGGAGGATAGTATGACATCGGGAGAACTGCAGCAACGCAAGGCAGCAGAAAGCAAGCAAGGGGATGAGTGTGTCTGTGGTCAAGTCCGAGTCGCCACACATCGAGGCTAGTTAGGCGCCTACATCATCGTGACCCACGCGAGATCCCAGATCTCGATCTGGCCTTTGCTACTGCACGGTCTGACCGGGGCCTGTCTGCACTCGCTCAGTCTTGCAACTCTCTCTCATCCTCAACTACGCCAACTGGAGGCTCGGACACAGGACGCACTCAAATATTCGTCTACCACCCTCACTTTACCTGCCTTATAAGTAAACGCGCCAAGTTCGTCTGTTCTCGCAATGATTTCCTTCGCTTCTTTCCCCTCCACCTCGGGGGCGTCTGCGAGCTATGGAAACACAAGACATCATCCCGAAGTTGAGGACGACGTGGGAATGGATCTAGACGAGGACGACTTTGAGGAGAATGTTCAAAGGCTAACGGTTCCTGGAGAACCCATAACTTCTTCGCATGCATTTATGCGGTAAGTAGACCGGATACATGCGGACGACCAGATGTTTACTGTTTTAATAGAGGACATGGGACGTTTGTAGACAAGGAGGAAGTCATTGCATCTGTTGCTGGCACTGTAGAACGCGTAAACAAGCTCATCACCGTTCGTGCAGTACGGAGCAGGTTTGCAACTGTGTGGTTCTCTGTCACACCATCCCTGAATACGCCCTTTTAGGTACAATCCCGAGGTAGGAGACCTCGTTGTGGGACGTATCACCGAGGTATTCCCCATCCCATATAAGCCAAAATTAGAGTCTTAGTTGTGGCAGGTACAACCTCGGCGTTGGAAAGTAGACGCAAACTCGCGACAAGATGCTGTGCTCATGCTCTCCTCTGTGAACCTTCCCGGTGGTGTTCAGGTGAGTATAGAGCCTGCGCATATACCTACATTTTTTTACTGACTCACACATGCAGCGTCGAAAACTCGAGAGCGATGAACTACAAATGAGAACTTTCTTTGAGGAGGGCGACCTGCTCGTCGCCGAAGTGCAAGCATTTTTTGCTGACGGTGCCATGTCTCTCCACACGCGCTCCCTCCGGTACGGGAAGGTAGGCATCTCAATATCGACATTTTACATTTTATATTCAACAGTTGGTGTTCAGCTGCGAAACGGGCAGCTAGTGACGGTCCCTCCAATACTCATTAGGCGACTGAAGTCCCACTTCGTTGCCCTCCCTTGTGGAGTCGACCTTATTCTGGGATTGAACGGCTATATCTGGGTGAGCAGACATGTCAAGGCGAGCGAACAAGAGGGAGAGGAGGGTTTCGACGCCGAGGCCGTGTACTCGAACCGTAACGACGTAAGTGAGCCTCCCAGAGCCTAGGGACTGCGTTGACCAGTGTCTGCTTTCTGAAACAGACAATCGACGACGCGACGAGGGCTGCTATCTCCCGTGTTAGCAACATCATCAGAGTGCTCGCAGCGCACTTCGTCCCGCTGACGGACGCTATACTATTAGAGGCGTACGAGTGGGTAGTTGAACAAGAGAGCAGCGTCAGAGATCTATTGAGCGACGAGTTTGGCGAGACTCTTGTAGCTAGCCTCGGTGTCGGCATTCGTCAATGACACGACAATCCCATCCACATTTAAACATCGCCATCGATTCCGAATGTAGAGCATACAAGTACACTTGCAAACCATGACGATTCCTTGGCAGTCTCAGTCCGAGTCCATTTCTCCACCTCTGCCCACTTCCAGGTGTCGCGCAGAATCCATCATGGTCTTGATTTCGTGCCACTGCATAGTAATGACCTGTCGCTCGTCCAACCAATCCATGATGGCGTCCGCATCGGACAGGTCCTCCGGCGGCTGCTTGCCTGCTGCATATGCGACGCGCACGAAACCCCTCCCCTCGCGTGTTGCCTTCAGACTCTGGATTTCCTCCTCGAGAGCATGGAAAAGGTGATACTGCTTTGATATTAGAAAACATATCATGGACGCGAAAAACAAGGCATCACCTCCCAATGAGTGAACTGGTGGTATGTACGTGTCCTCTTCGCGCAGAAGCGTCCAAGGTCGAATTGCTTCGGTTGTTTACTGGATTCTTCCTCGTCATCGTCCTCCCCAGTACTACTCGAGTCTTCCTCCGCAATAACCTGAGTCGCTCGCGGTGAGACAATGTAGCGACTACGGCGGAGAGAACCAACCTCGTAGGTTAACGGGTCGTACGGATCGCCACTCAATCGCCCCTGTCGTGTCGATTTGCGTCCTCCCAAGTTGCATGCAGCACAGCCGAGGACCGAGAATTCTAAGTTGTACACTTCGAGGACCGGGTATTTGTCCAGAGCCTTGCGGAAGTTGGGGCGCCATGTCGAGCCTGCCACGAGTGAGTCCCGCATCCCGCTTAGTTTTCGCCTCGTGATCTTCAAAGGTACAAGGAAATACTGATCTAAGTTGCGCACGACTCAACAACGGGTATTGTGGAACACAAATATTTGAACGCACTATCCTGAAGCTGTGCGGCGGCTTCGGCGCGGTCTTCAGAATCGCGGACGGCCATGTGCACGAATAGCTGACAAACGATTTTGAAATGGTGTAGAAGATCCTGATACGTGCCCATGCTGAACTCGGCAGGGAGTTCGATCGCGGCGGCTGAGTCGTCCTCAACAATGAATGTATCCTCCTCTGCATCGTCTCGTTCGTCGCCTTCGTCTTCATCCGAGTCTCCATCAGGCCTAGCCCCCACGAACGGTGCAACCTCGTCCTCATCCTCCTCGTCCGACCCGGACCCGGACGACTCTGACTGAACAGCTAAACCGCGCTTCTTCCCTGGCGTAGATGTTTAAGTTCGAATGCAAAGAGATAGTATGTGATACGTACTCTTGAGTTTGTCAAGATTTTTCTGGAAGGTAGATCGTTTGTCTCGCCTTCGTAGACGGGGCTCAATAATCCCTAGTAGACCCATTCAGCATTAGAGATGGCGCCTGAACTATATGCTACGCACTCTCTTCGTCAATCTCGTCCAACAGATCATCTACATCCCTTACGGGAGACGACGGCCTCTCTCCCTTGACGAGCTTACGCCGCCGTGGCTGCTCCTCTTCGTCGTCGGAGTCTAGAACATTGACCTGAGTCTTCTTCCTTGCTTTCTTACCCCTACGCGCGAACACCTCGTCTTCGTTTGGGTCTGAGGGTACGGGGGGCACCGAATCATCGCTATATGCTCGAAGTTTTCGCTTTCTGACGCTAGCTGTCAAAGAAGGGCGGGGCGCGACCTCTTTATCGCTCTCGCTACTTGATACTTCGATGACCTGAGGTACAAAATGGATTGCACCCGCATCGCTACTCTGGCTTCCCTCTACGTCTCCCTCCGCAAGCTTGGACGGTCCTGCTTGATTCCACCCATCGGGTGCTTCCTCCTTAACTCGTCTCGCCTTACGTCCTCGAGCAGGACGCGGGGGTGAGGAGTGAGTGTTGGGGGCCGGAGAACTGGAAAAGAACGAGTCTAGCTTCCGTTGGCCCTTCTTCTTAGACACTGTTGATGTCTTTAGTTTACGAGGCGGCATTCCGCGCAAGTTTTGTCAGACAAGTCAGACAGGCGGAACTAGCCAGGGAGACGGGATGATTACAGGAGGAGGGCAAGTTCCACCTATTGAGCTCGATCACGCCCGTAGGCACGACGCGTCAGTGGCTGTACCTCACGTGTTCCTAAATCCGCGACGCGGTGCCGACGGGCGCCTATTGGCTGTGTCCTTGGCATTGGCGTCCTTGACCTCCACGCTCATCCACCCCAGAGCATCCGCCTCTAAACCGCCTTAGCTTCTGCTGCCCATCTCTTCTCTCTATGGGCATTTTCATGGGCCTGTGAGCAACTACGAGTCCCCTTCATTTCGCTGTGCAGCTCCCTCTTTTCCTGCTCAGTCGAGTATTCACATCCAGCACTGCGCAGCACTTCGGAGTCCTTCAATACTATGACAAGCCAGCCCTCATTACGAGTGGACACCAGCCGGCTTGCAGGGACGTTTGTTTTGGATGGTTCTGCACCCCCTTCGCCGACCTCCCCTCGCTCACCAGCGTTCTCGTCTACAAGGGACCGTGCTCGAAGCATCTCGCAGTCTGTCCTTCCGTCTTTTCGTATATCGAGTGCGGGAGGCGCAGAGAAGTCCGAGGAGGCGGTAGTGACAATACCCGGGCATGCCGCGTCACACGGCTTGAACAGGGCACGCAACGAGTCGCGCAAGCTCCTCGCTCATATTCTGTCGCAGTTGCAGAGCAGGCCTGTGCCCTCTTCATTGCTCAGTACACTCGTATACGGACCAAGTCAAACAGGCAGGGGCGTAGGGTCGGTAGTCAAGTCAGTCAAAGGAGCTGTTAAATACACTGGTACTCTGCGAGAACGTCGTACACACCAACCTGTCCCTCAAGATGATACCGACTCCGATGACGACCTCCTTGATGGTTTCACCACAGATCTGACCTTTGACCTCATGAATCAGCTTAAAGACGTCCTTGTTTTGTCGATACAACATAAGTGGGACATTTTCTATGACAGGTACGTCGTTTGCTGCGGGGTCCCCGTGTGAACCCAGCTGAAGCTAGCAGCTCAGTAGTAATGCGCCGCAGACGCATCGAAGCAATAGCGAGAAAATCAGGGAGTCTTTCATGCGCAGGAGAAGCCTGTCTATAGGAAAAGGATCGCGGTCGCGCTCCCCCTCAGTCGGCAGAGAGTCTGAACCAGGTGCCGTCCGGGCACCGCAGCTATTGTCGCAATGTATCTCCATCCTCGCATCCGTGATTACGGAAGACTGCCGCTTCAAAATATCATCTCCTCGCCCTTCCCGCCCACCAAACTCACTTCAAGCTGTCACCCTAGACGTGGCACAGTTCTTGTTACATGCTCATCGCCACGATCCCCGTGTCATCTCCCAGATAGGCTTCGCGTTACTCCCCGCTTTTCTCACCTTCAGCCCTGAGATTCATACTCGGCTATTGTCATTCTTTGACGATGGGGTCCTCGGAAACATTCTTGCGGATTTGAGGAGCATACAAGGAACCCGCCAGCTGACTTCTCCCTCGGCAGGTGCGAAGTCTCGCCTTGTCGCGTTGAAGTATATGGCTGAGTGATAAGTAGATCTTTCCTACAAGGACTCTATATCCAATCCAGAACCGCCCATGGTGTCGATCCTGGTAGATGAGGTGCAGGAGGACCCTGTCGGTCCTCAAGTGGACTCAACCTGGAGGCGGTGGACGCGCTCTCTCACCCCCGAGGACGTAGCACTTCGTGCAACGACTGCGCCCACACAGGACCTTTCTGTCTATCATCTATCGTCCCTCATACCACCGCTGCTCGCCGCTATTCTTGAAAGTATCGATCTCTCTTCCGCGAAGTCATCCACGCTACACAGGTTCCACCGCCTCCTGAGCCGGATAGCGGAGAGCAAACCTGACGCGTATCTCGATGCCCTCGCGGTAGTCGCGTACCACACCTCGCGTGCACGATATGCCGCCATCAGCCTCCTGCTTTCGTATTGGCCCCATGCCATCGGCCACCTCACAGTCACCAAACCCTTTCCCGCAATCAACTACCATGAAGCCGTCGCACGCGAAACTCACGGATCCCTGGTCGCCCGTCGACATCACGCACACCCCTACGCCCACCAGTTCGTGCCCTGGCGATTTGCTCGCACGACTGTCCCTGGCCTCTTCGCAGGCATGTCACAAAGCGATTGTCACTCGTGCGCACAGCCAATCGAGGGCTTTGGCCTGCTATGTCCGTTGTGCATGGGCATGGTGCACTTCGACTGCTACGACTACCCTGACGGAAGTTTCTTCTCGCAATATAGCGTTGCGGCGGACGCGAGCAAGCAGAAGGTCGCCGTCCATCGTTTCTGTCATATACTGCCTCCCCGACATGCGGCTGCGCCAGAGGTCGTCCATAAGGAACAACATGCGTTCCGTCCTGTGAACCTCTTCAGCCTCACTCTCTGCTTCATCTGTCGCGCCCCGCTCTGGGGCCCGGTCGTGCAAGCGCTCAAATGTGGCTCGTGCAAACAGTTCGTTCATGCGTCGTGCTTGACGCGTGCGTCCTCCGCGGACCTGCCGCGCTGCAGAACTGTTGCCATCGATGACACGTACATGACCATCTCGTGGAAGGAGCTCAGGAAATCGTTCGTCGACCACTATCGCGAGGTATTTCTCACTGAAGCGGACCTGCCACACCGGACGTACGAAGAGATCTCTATATTCTTCACAGTGCTGTGGACTCAGTTGCAAATTCTCACCAATGGCCTCGCACTGGGGTCGATCGTCGTAGTTCAGGAGGGCCCAACCTTCGAGGATGGTCAACTGGACGAGTTTGAGCTCCACTATATGGTGGATCTATACGAGGTTTACCTCTCCTCGCGGAATCCTTCCGTATCGGTGGCCTTGTCGGATCACTTTGCAGAGAACCGCTTGCGTGCGTCCGACACCCACGTCTTCTTCAATTGGAACATACTCTCTTTCATCACGACCGCTATCAAGGTTCCCGCGACAAACACGGGGGATTTCAGTGACATGCCCTCGACGGATCTACTAGCCCCGAATCAACTGGGGCCTTCGGTGGCTTCCTCTCAGGACGATAATGTGTACCCGTACGAGGTTGTCACGCTGGCACACCTACGAGACCAGCTCGGTGACCAACTCAATTTACACTCGGAGGCGGCTGCGCGGTACCTGCTATCCCACCTGTTCCATCTCGGATTCTTCCAGCGCGTCGACTCCCAGTATCGCTTGTTCGATGGGGGCCCCCATCCAGAGCGATTACAATGCTCGTTCCCGCTACCGCTCGGGCTGGAGGTGTCAGTCGAGGTTGAGACATTAGTGTCCTCCATCGAGGCGTGCCTGTCAGACATCGACCTGTCTGTCAACGAGATTGGACTTTTGCTCTTAGTGCGGAAGTTCTGGCCTGACGGCATGCTGACCGACTACGCCCTGCGTAGACTGTCGAAGGCAGTCCTAGGATGGATCGTATCCGAGGTTCGTGGGTCAAGTCATTTATACAGCCATCCAGCCATTCATTCTAATTTCAGGACGACGACCTCGCAACGATGCTACGCGACTACGTGGCTAAAGGACTGAGTCTCCCCGGGGTCCGCTCTGGCGTAGATATCCAGCCTTGGCCCTCCACGACGCAACCGCGCCCAACAGCGGCCAGCTCGGCCAATAATGGCGGCGATTACATTGCGGGTAGACGAGCGCTGTCTTCCAGGTATGCCGCGCGATGGTTGTTGGCGTTGCATGACCAAGATGTGGACGAATACGCTACTGTGGTGTTCGATTTGCTCGTAGAGCAGGCGCAGGACTTGCCGGTATCGGATGATTTCTTCTTAGGCAAAGGTCGCGATCCAGTAAACAAGGCAAGTGACGATATACTGTGACCCTGTGTCTTTAGATCTAACGAGAGTTGGCTGTTATAGAGAGACGTGGTCATAACAGAGAAGATATTGCAACTTATCTTAAGGCTAAATCAAGCATCGGTCGTCTTCACGGCCTTCGATGACTTGTTCCAGAAGTGGTTATCCCGTGCATCATCTCTAGAAGTCGATCAGCAGATTGTGGGTCCATCACTATAACGGTCTAAACGCCTTACTTATTCGAATGTGTTTAGCCACTTGCATCGCTGTCCCGATTATTCAACAAGGAACTCGACTCAGCAAGCCAGAGGTTCAGCACAGTTGCAGATCCTCGTCTAACCATGACGGACAACCCAAGCCTGTTGAACGTGAACCCGTTACGAGTGATCATCGACATTGCGACGAAGAGCAAAGAGGGCTACGACAGCACGCTCCATTGGCTTTGTCTATTTGTGCGATCAGGAGTGGAGATCTCGGTCCAGACTTTCGCGCAACTCGTGCAGTTGGGGAAGAAGTTTGGAGCCTCCCTCGAAGAGAGCTCTCTCTTGGTCAAGGCGGCGCTCTGGTCGTGTTGGCTGAAGTCAATGGGCCGGCAAGACATGCAGGGTGTCATCACAGCTGTGCACTCGAACATTGGACAACAACTCGTAGCTTATCTCGAGTCTCGCGCCAGCGTCCCCGAAGTGTAGGTTTCTCCGTGAACGCCGTCCATGATACAACAGCAAACTGATCAAATTCCGCAGGTTGCAGCTCGTCCGTCAATCGCTTGCGGTGTGCCTGCTACTATATGGCTGTGACAGAGCTTTCCTTCAGACGTCGGGTCTGATCGAAGAGAACGAGGTTCAAGGTCTGCCCTCTAGGCGAGTCGGAGAATGCGTAAATTCGGCAAGCTATTTACTCTCTGCACAGGAGAAAGTTACACGCACGAAACCACACTGTCACGGACCCCATCATTGTGAACAGTGCTCTCATCGACGCTCTGCGCGGGTATGTGGAAACGGGTCCCGATGAAGTCGCTTGCCTTGTAGCAAAGTTCTTCGATGCGTTCATGCACCATGCGCCATTCCTCGAATCATACGAAGTAGACAACTTCATCCTACGAAATGGCTCTTCTCTGTGCACTTGGTAAGTGGTTCTTCTAGATCAACCAAGCAGCGTGATTGAAAACTCCATTAGCATGTGGCAGTTTTACGCCGTTCAGGACGTTCAAATTTCAACAATCCGCACAGGACTCCTCCTCCGAACGTTAGTTGTAGATTCTCAACCCTTCCAAGCACTACTCGAACACTTATTCGACGAAGGCGGGAGCTGGGAACTTCGGTAAGGATTATTGAGGTAATGGTGTTGCCAAAAGGTCGACTTATTTTTCACAGACTTCAGGCGGTCGTGCGACTCTTCCGAATGATCGAAGACGTTACCAGTCCTGCGTTTGTTGTCGAAGACCGACAATGGCGATCTAGCGTGATAGACATCTTCCGATTTTTCTTCCAGTCTCTGTGGGAAGATGAACGCGTACGCACATCATCTTAGTCAAGCTGACCTACATTCAACATCCACACAGGAAGAGGTCAGACTGTCCGTGGACACATGGTCGCAGACTCTTCTTCCTGCCCACTTCGACGCAATGACACTATGTTGGGACGAGGCGCTGGTCAAATCTCCCATCGCTGACCGTGCAAAGCTGGCCTCGTTCCTGAACCAGCTTCGATCTCATTTCCCGCATTGGCGTTGTATGCACTATTTTATACGGACATCGCTCTCTCGTACTGACGTGGGGGGCCAGTGCTCTCGTGGGATGTTGTGCTGGAAGCCCTATTGGAGAGTGATTTCATTCAGAGGAATGGCGATGACGAGGACGGACCAATGTCGGCCTATCTGGTCAGTTTAACGTACCCCTTTTTTGAATTCTTTATTAACTCTTGACTACAGTCAATGTACGGACTGCCCTCGGCCAGTCGGAATACGATGCGGGTCGACTCAGAGCTACAGTATCTCCAGGTATGACGATGCATACTGCATGGTCCATGCGTATTGACACCCTGTCTTAGCATTCCTTGCTCTCTCTAGCCTTGAGGATGCTCTCCGACGGCATATCAATTGATACCAACAATCTACTGAAGCTCAAGGATCATTTAGCCAAAGCACTGGGATTCGCCGAAGTAGCGATGGTCGCCGCCGGGAACGGCAATGCGTTCTCTGTCCGCTTCAGCAGTCTGGATGCGATTCCAGAAGTTTCGTACCCATGCTTGAACGAACTGATGGTCGTCCTAGACTCTGCGGCACCCTATGACCTGATGCCCTCCGCTATGGGCGCGCGGTTCGTCGACGAGGAAACCGCTTCGGCCTCGTTGATAGGATCTGTGTTTGTCGACCTCTTCCTAGAGACCTTCATCCATTGCGACGAGTTGGAGAAGCTTCCCGCTGTCACTCTCAAGAATATGTTGAAGTCTATGATCATCATCATATACAAACATGACTTCGATAGCAGGGCGCTTAAGCTCTTTCAGCCACACCTTCGCCGGGCAGTCAAGCGAGCGCAGGAGCTACTCTTGGTGGACTTGAGTTATGACATTCGGCAACTGGTCCTTACTGCATGTCACGCGTTCATCAAGAGATGGCCAAACTTGACCGGCAACTTCGTCTGGTAAGTTCTGGTGTAACTTGAGGTGACGCATTAATTTGACTTATGTTTCACAGCGAGGCCATCGAAGCAGCCATTTCGCTCATGGAGAAATCGAATTATATGCAGAACACCGACGACATCCTGGTAGACCAAACGCGGAGCTTTTTGCGAACCACCTTGGGATTGTATGTAAATACCGAGTCATGCTACACGTCCCGGGTCACACTGATGGGGTGGATAGGTACGCCTTCAGCGGCGTGTTCCACGCGCTATGCAAGGTATAATCTATTCGCTGTACACTTATAATTAAAGCTTGAATTTTTCCTTTTTTCAGCGTCGCCGATCACCCGAATTCTTCGCCATCATCAAGCACATCACAGGCCCGCAAGTAAAGGCTGAGCGGAACCCGCATCTCCATGAGAACTTACGAGACGCACTCCTACGTGATACACTGACGAGAGCTGTAGAGGGCGACGACGAAAGCTTACAGGTCGTTGTGGACAACGTCAACACGTATATTGAAGTCGTGCATCACACAGAATATACCCCGGCTCTGATGCAGTGCAAGTTATCTCCTCCTCTAGCGGTCGTGGCGAGTTTGTTGAACACATCCCTGCAGTTGTAGGGCTTTGCTTGGCCAGCCTGACTCGTAAGACAGCAGATCTGCACCATGCGCGGTTCAACCCCAGCCCTTTACTCTTGTTGGCGTGCACTCTTATTCAGCACAACAAGGCGCATAGTAGAGTAAGTGTTTTGCGTGATTTCATCGATCTGCATGCTCACCGTAACGCACAGGACCTTCTCCTGTACTTGGAGACGCTCCTGAGGTCATCCCTAGTCCGGTTTGATGTGTCAGTGTCGAGCTTAAGGCGCGTTCTGAACGTCACGACTACACTCTATCGCAAGGCCGCCAAGGCGTCGGGTAGCAACTCTCAGAACGCACTAGTCAACCCCATCGCTGCTTCGATGCTCGAGATTACGAAGGACAGCCTCGATTTCAAGGCGCGCGTCACTCCGGCAACCCAGACAGCCCTTGTGGAGGTAAGTCTGCCTATCAATGTGCCGGTGTCGGACCGCCGTAATCGACACTCTTCTTTAGGCCCTTACTGCCACAGCGGCGGGCGGCACGAAAGACTCGTATGTTCCGCTGGATGCACAAATCCGCCTTGCAGATAACGGCCTTCGCTTCTTGTACAATGAGAGCACCCCAGACGGGCTGTCACAAGCCGACTTCGGAGCAGGACGGACAATTGCCAGGATGATCATGCAAGCTGCAGAAGCGCAGACAGCTCTCCTTGGGAGTCTCGATGTGAGCCGCACTCCTCTGGCAGCGCATATATCCCACCTGTTACATGAATACTCATGACGATCTCCATATCAGAAAAACTCCATGTCTGTCCGGGTGTGGAATATCCTTCTGGTCGGCGCGCTATCTCGGCCCACTAGCGAGGCCGCGGTACTCATGTTCCAGCACTTTCCCGCATTCGTGCTCGCCTATTGCACCTCACTCAACCCATACCACACGCCGTCCCAGCTTAGCGTAGACGCGCAGGACCGTGCGCATGCTGATATCAGCTACGCGTACGCTTCAATCAAGCTATGGCTGCTACTTGCACGCAAAGTGGCAAGCGAAGAGGCCACGGTCGATGTTGCGGGAAAACTTCAGGATGGTGAGGGATTGGCGGCGAAAATGGTGTGGAATGAACTGTGGCCACCGTTCGAAGACGTGGTCGGCGGGTTCGAGGCGGACGTCCGCGCCGGCAACAACTCGGTAAGTTTGAGAGTTGTGAGTGCCAGGGCTCGGCTGATGGACTTATTGTGATAGCCCTTGGCGTCAAGTATTTGGACATCTGTCGGAGACCTCTTCTTGTTCTTGCGACAGTCTCGTTCTGTCATCGCTTTGGACACTGTCGTGTCTAGTCGTATGCTAAACAGGCTGAAGGATGTAGTACGAAGCGAGGCCAAGGTGCGTCGTGCCGTGGGTATCAATTTCTCCCCGGCTAATAGGTCTCGATGTCAGATATCGAGGGTCGTGCGAAGCTTGAAAGATCCCCCTGTTGCGGACTCGCTAGATTACTTCGTGAACCAAGTCATCACAGAGATAGCGGCCGAGGAGAAGCTGCAAGCCGCCAAACGACAGATAAATGTAGCGGCAGGGCGTAGAGTTGCCACTTAGATGTAGTGCTCAGGTGCTCGGGGTGCCCCGTGTTGCTAGTATGCTCTGGGACTAGTAGCGTATCAGCTTCGTATTTGCAATTTCCCATTGTACTGTACATTATTGGGCTTTCCGGTTAATATACTTTCTGCCATCCGCGTAGCCATCTTGGACTACGCGTGCACCGAGAAACAAGCCAAAGGCGGAAATACCCAGGACAACGATGAAAGCAGGTATTCGGAGGGCCCACTCTCGCGAGGGGAACCAAGTGTGTACTGGGCTAGACTCGTCAAGGATTGGCTAATAAGATGTATATTTCAGCCAGTTGGCATGTGCAAGCCTCGTGAGACCTACCAGAAGTAATGTCCAGAAAGTATAGTATAGAAACGAGAAGGCGGCAAGCAGAAGCATCAAGCTGCCGCTAGCTTTGTCGCTAATGCTCTAATCATCATTGGGGTCAGACAGTTTTCTAATGACGGATCGTGGAGAATTTGCGCCCACCATCTCGTAATTTCAAGTAATGCGAAGGCGATTATAGCTTTGGGAAGGGATGTTGGTACATCGTTGCTGGAGACCCACTTAGAGAACGAGGTGGAAGGTCTGCAAGCTATGAATAGACCGCCGCAGTACACTTAGCGCTCGTTGACGCGCCTACAAGCGCCCATATCGACACGTCGCGTCGCGCGCAGCTGCGTGGCTGCACCAAACTCCGGACTTCAGGCTTCAAGCTCCCCTCCCTCCCTCCCTCCCTCCTCCCCGGCCATGCTCCTGCTGCCTCTGCTCGCTCTTTTATCTCTTCCGTTCTGCCTTGCGGCCTCTTCTCAGTCGATCCATGATCAGCTCGTGAAGCTTGCGGCTGCTAACAATGGCGTCATAAAGTTGGACGAGAAGAGTTACAACCTCCTGACGTCTCCTCAACGTACCTGGTCCGCGAGCATCCATTTCACGGCGCTGGACCCCAGGAGGAGATGTGCACCTTGCAAGTAAGCTCCCTATCTTCGTTAAACCGGGACTACGGACTTAATGTCACGGTGCGCAGGGAATTCGACCCTTCCTTCAGTGCCGTCGCGAAAGCATGGACCAAGGTTCCCGCTGCAGAGCGAGACACCCATTTCTTCGCTACTGTAGACTTCGACAGTGCAATGGGCGTGTTTCAGAAGGTGCGCCAGCCGTTCCGTATCTGTGGATTGCAATACCGACCCCCGACCCTTCTCCAGCTCGGTCTTCAGACCGCTCCCGTAGTCCACATTCATCCCGCTACCGAGGGTCCGCGCAAGCCTGCGAACGGAAGAACAGACCCCATCATGTATGACTTTGGAAAGTGCGTATATGAATTGCTATCATCTCCTTCATCCCCACTCACGCATGTCCTCTCACACAGCGGCTTCGACGCGGGCCCTCTGGCCGAGCAGCTTTCTCAGTTCACGCCCGTGCCCATCCCGTACAAAGCTCCGATTGACTACGCGCGGTTCGGTACGGCTGCGGGGGTGTTGCTCGTGCTCGCGTCAGGCGTGCGCATGTTCCTGCCGGTGTTGCGCTCGCGCTGGGCGTGGGCCATTGGCACTGTGCTCACTTCCCTCGTCATGACGTCTGGTTTCATGTTTGTGCGCATTCGGGGTATGCCCCAGAGCGGAGCGAACGGCCAGTGGATTGCGCCCGGCTACCAGAACCAGTTCGGTCAGGAGACCCAGGTCGTCTCGTTCATCTGTGAGTTTCTTATATGGGTAACTTGTGGTGTTGCCAACGGAAGGTCTGACCACACGGTGGTAGATGGCTTGCTCTCGGCGGCCTTTTTGATGCTCACTCTCGTTACTCCTTACCAAACGAACCCGGCTCGACAGCGTCTGCAGATCTACCTCTGGTCTGGGGTAATCCTTGTTATGTTCTCGGTTCTCATATCGCTCTTCCGGGTCAAAAACAGAGGTGCGTCTACTGTCATTGTTTCAGAGAGAAAGCGGGCGTATTTATCATATTGTCAGGATATCCGTTCAAGCTCCTGCTGTAAGCGGCGGAGCGGGGCATGTAAGAAGAGTGTTCCGAGTATCTACTATCTATATGTCAATGCATATGCATGGGCGCGTGCACGAGAGCCAGAAAGCATACACAAGGGAAGCCACCATTACCACCAGTCCAGAGCAATCGATACATACGAGAGACAACTTGCAAGCAAAATAAGAACAACCACGACATCTAGCTACCACCTGCACTCGCTTCTTGCTGGAATACATCAACGTAGCGGCTGCGCACATTACGCTTCATGGCCGACTTGGGTCTGCCCGCAGGCGGTGGTCCAGCTCCCAAAGGCGGGGGTGTGCCCGATTGTGAGGGAGGTGGCAGGGGTGATGGCGGAGTAGGAACGCCTTCCGCATCGCTGGGTACCAAATTTGAGCGGACACGAGGGGGAGCTCTGCGAGGGGGTTCCGCTGTTAAGTCGATAGGATGAGCCGTAGCGGGCCGTGCCGGAGGCGGTCCCAGTGGTGAGGGCGGAGGCATCGCACCGAACGACCTTCCTGGGGATGCGGTTTGCGCCCTAGGAGGCGGTGGTGGGGGCGCGGCTTTGACGGTCTCCGCCGATGACTACACGTTTCGTATGTTAGACAAGAAGACGTGGATGGTAATCGCATACTTACGTTCTTGTTAACCCAGCGTTTGAGCTCTTTATCGTAGTAGAACGACGACTCCTCTCCCAGGTTCGCCTTCACAGGCGCGGGTGTGGTGGGTTCGCTACGCTTCCACAATCTGCTGAGCCACCCACTCGACGCGGTCTGCTTCACTTCTGCAGTACTGGTCAGCGGGGTTGTTCGTGGTGTGAACATAGCTAAAACATACCCGGCTTCGGGGGTTCCGCAGGCTTGGGTTTCTCTTCTTGTTTGACTTCGTCACCGGTCACGTCGCCATTCCCCTGGTTCTCGGGTTTCTTCGAACGGCTCGAGGAGTTACCGAGACCCAGGTCATCGTCTTCATCTTCCTCGATCGTGTACGACGAAGACCGCGGCAAAGGACTCCCCTGCTGCTTTGTCGCTGTGGGGGTCATCGACAGCATCGGGTCGTCCATCAAAGAGATGAACCCAGAGTTCGACGTCGAGGACGATGGCTGGTTGTCCATGTGCGAGAATGTCGATGCGGTGGGTGTTGCGGCATCCGAGTCAGACGCACCCCATAGACCTGTGCTGGGGCCTTTTGAATGGCCATAGCCTGACACGTCGCCGTGGGAACCGCCCTCGGGTTTGAGGTAGTCTGAGCCTTGCGATGGGACGTACCCGTTCCCATACGGCCCCCGCGTCTGTCCGTACGACGCAGCGTCAGCGAAGGTCGCAGCATTCGCAGACGCAACTCGAGCTATGGGCGATCCGGTACGCTGGAAGGGACGTACATAGTCCATCGCAGACGAAGCCCTGTTGATTGGCATCTGCGACCTGGACGGGGGACGGCCGCCCATGGCAGAGCCGGCGCGGAACGGCGGCGCCACCGTTGACACCTCGGTGAGATCAGTGACGGACTGATGGGGCGATGGCTGAGCGGATGTTGTTGCTGATGAAATAGAGCTGTAGTTTGCGAACGGTCCGCTGTACGTTTGTTGTTGGGCCAAGCTCTTAGACTCTTCTGGATGTGGTGAGTCGCCTTCGCCGGCAATGAACTTCGTGAATCGTCCCTCCAGCCAGTTCCCGATGCTGTCCAGACTGGGTTTTGCCATCTTCCCAGGGATCCATGAGCCGGTCTTGTCCAGTTGGGGAGCAGCTGTGAGGCGATCCGAAAGGCCCTTCAGCTGTTCAACGAACGTCATGTTCCAATATTGTGAACGGCTTAGGCACGCCGAGATGGCCTCGCAGTAACTGATCTCGGCATCAGATGGTGGCAAATACAGGGACATGCGTAGCTGAGAGCACCCACCGATTAGCTAATTGAACATGCCCAATCTCCGCCAGACAAACTGCACGAAGCAGCCTGTATGGCTGCAGATGAGGTAGTCCTGAGAATGCTTCCTGGCCTTTGGACGGGCTGGCCAGCGACATAGCAAACTCCGCGATTTCCGAGAAAACGATCGGGTCCGGGTCCTTGAAGTAGATGGGCGACGTAGAGGCAGAGCCACCTCCAAGGAGAGTGAGTCGTGGATGGTTGCCCATTCCGCCGAGGGGAGACGTTTGAGGAGACAGCAGGTAGCTAGAGTCAGATACTCTTAGTATGATAGGGTGTGTGAGGTATACCTTACTTACCACGCATGAGCAGCTTCAACCCATTGATGAGCGAAAAGCTGGTCACCTAGAGCGGTCAATGCAGAAGATACATCGGGCGTTAACGGATTCGACAAGATCATAGCAGCAGTCTGCGCCCAGTTCCCAAGCACGTCTTGGGGTATGTTCAGAGGTTGGACGGCGGGGAAGTTAGGCGTCATCGGTGTGAGCGATAGCTGCGGTGGCTGGGGAATCTGGAGCGCTTGGGTCTGCTGTTGTTGGAGCAGAGAGCTTGGAGAAACCAGTTCTTGGACTAAGGGGGATATTAGATCATGTAATGGGCTAAAGGGACGCTCCAACGTACTGGCACTAGCGCCATTGCCACCGAACAAGCTGTAAGCGACGCGCAGAGATTCTCGTCCTCCCGTAGGAGCGCCATCCGTGTGGCCATTTGCCAACTCCGCCCGAGCCCACTCCGTGACCACGTCCTTCCATGTCTCCTTGTCGATGCTGCTCGCAATCACGAAGGCGTGTGGCCATAGCTTCTCGTCAGCTGCATAGTGACACGCCCCCCGACGATCTCCCTTGGCCAGCAGGCTCTGGATCTTATCCAGCTGGGAGGAGCGCACTATAGTCGTCGACACTGTGTGATCCTGCGCGCTCGGAAGCGCAGATGTCAGACCATATTGAGCACCCGTAAGCAGGTCCGACGAAGATGCTGAAGCGATCCCCGAGGTACCATGGGAGGCGTCTACGTGAATAGCCGCACTATCCATATCAGGCAACAGCGCGGCGCGGGTCGCTGCATCGATCTCGGTGCTGAAGAGGCCCGTGTGAGTACCGAAGGTGTAGGATGTAAAAGACACGCTAACCTTCCGCTCAGACGACCATCATTCTCTACCATGGCCTTCAGCAGCAAAACCAACACACGCTTCGCCTCAGTCCTGCCCTGGTCTGCGCTGCCGGCACGGTGATATCCTAGGCCACTCTTGATCTCCTCTGCACGCTCCTCGAGATACTTCACAACTCGCGCCTTCTTCGTCTTCAGCTGCGTTGCGCCGGTACGGACCAAGCTGGTTGTGGGTGTGCCAGGGTCCGAGAATAGGGGTCCGGGATACGACGCCGCGGAGCTGTCCAAGGCAGACTCGGGTATGACCTTGTTCAGAGCATAGATCTTGATATCCGTAGACTGTCGCGCAGAGAGCGCGACGTCAAAGCCTGTACTCATGGACGCGCCGTGGAAACATGTAACCAGCTTGCCCCCAAAGCCGAAGCTTACTACGGGGACCTTTGCCGACGTACGCCCAAGGGGATCGTTCGTCCCCAGCAGCGACGGAGAAGGCGCGTACGACGAGTGGACCGGTGCTGCCAGAGTGACGACCTGACCTCCCAGGCGGTCATAGCTCGTGGAACTGGGGGCATACGAGTTGTTCTGGGTAGGGAGGGAAAAGCTGCTGTACGTGTGTTCGCTTGATTGCCGTGCAGGATACCTAGATGGTGCATATGGATCGGCCGCTGACACGCTTGAGTAGGTCGAGCCGTTGGAGGGAGAACGGGCGTGAGGGACGGAGGCAGTAGCAGGCTTCTCCGATGGAGCATAGGGGTCATATGCACCCTGCTTGGGTGCCGCCACAGAACGTATAGAGCCAGCAGGGGAGGCCGCGCGGACGGATTCGGGGACGTACTGGGGTTCGTACGAGTTCGACAGCGTCGATCGACGGGACTGACTCGAGAGTGGGCGGTTCAGAGGAGACACGAATGCTGACGCCGAGCCTTTGCGGGGCGGAAGACCATGCCCTTGTACCAGGCCACTCTGTACAGAACGAATCGACGACGCTCCTGGTGACTTTGCCCGGTCTGACGCTTCCGCTTTTGGTGGAGGGGCATAGGGATCACTCGGATATGTCGCAGGCTGAGCTGAAGGCGGCGGCGAGACGCTATTTATGCTGGCGGGCTTCGATGTGGGAGCATACGAATCCCTTGCTTGATTACGGCCATAGTGAGGGGGAGGTGAGGTACTGGCTATGCTCGACGGCTTCTTGGGAGACTTTGATCGTCCTGGGGAAGATGGCCCATGACGTCTCGGTGATGACTGGCCCGTTCCATTCGGCCAACTCGTCCCGGGAGAAACGGGAGATCGCACCGTCCTTGGAGGAGACGAAGGAGGTAATGATGGTGTTGCCTCGTCGTCTGCGAATCCCTGCTGGCTGGCCTGGGGGGTCCCGTCTTCGGGATCAAACACACCACCGTGCGCGGGGGATCCAACTATCTCTGATGAAAAGATAGGTTCGGAGAGCCCAGGCTCGGCAACGTGGGACCCGACGACTTCCGCACCATTCGCGATCGGTGGGGGAGAGAAGGCGGGGACACGATTGGGCTGGGGAGGGCTGACTGGGACCGCAGGTGCCGCATGTGAGTAACTGGCAGCGGGCGACCCGCCGTATTGACCGGACGTTCCGTACGCGGCACCATTGGGCGTAGCGTTGTACGGCTGCGCGTACGGTGACGGTTCATGTGTGCCATTAGGAAGGGAGGGTGCGTATGGCCCGGATTGCGCCTGCGGTGCCTGTGCATGCGCAGGCGGATGTGAATCACGGCGGGCCGGCGGTAGAGAGGCATAAGGGTTCGGCGACTTGGGAGGGCCCGCCGGAGGCGGTTGCAGCGGCTGGACGGCATATGTGGACCCTGAGGGAGACATCGGGGGCGGGGTATTATAAGTGGGTCGAGGGGGAATATGCACATGTTTCGACGCCTTGAGGGGGGGTAAAGGAGGGTCATATGCGTTGGATGTCTTTGGACGGTAAGGAGCAACGGTCACTGCCGGTGGCGCCGGGGGAGCTTCTACAATGGGGGCCGGTGGAGGTGGAACGGTGACAGATGGGCTTACGTGTGCCGTGGTGTGTGAACTTGGGGCGTAAGAGGTTTGCTGTGAAGCTGGCTCGTAGGCGGATGGTGCAGGTGCATAAGACGGCTTGTACAGGTCGTATGAGGGTTGCGCGGGAGACGTTGGGTTGACGGAGGGCGGGTCGTAGGTCGAGGTTGTCTGCGCCGGTTTGTATGGGTCGTAGGTAGACGTAGAGTATGCGCTTGCCTGCGTCACCGAAGCCTGCTGCGCTGAACTCGCAGGGACATATAAAGAGTCATTCTGACCATACGAGGTGTATGTTTGAGGTACGTAACTCTGTTGCGGGGTGTAGGCCTGCTGCTGAGCGAACGCCGGTTCATATGCTACCATACCGGCATGAGAGAATTCTAAAGCGATGCTGCAAAGTAAGGCTTACCGGACGCGGTCGGCGCAGGCGCAGGTGCCGGCGCAGGGGCGTACGAGGAATACTGTGCGTACGCTGCATACGCACCATTCTGCTGAGTGCGAGGCTGCTCCGCATATGTTGCAGTGTACGTGCTCGCGGCAGCGGTCCCATAGGCGTATGTTTGCTGCCCAGCAGTATCGTACCACGCCTGTTGAGGCTCTGACTGCAACACACTCCCCTCGCTATTTTCGCCTACCGGGAACGGGTCGTCCGCCGAGCCAAAGAGGTCCGCGGCGGCGTCAGAGGCAACAGGGTCGCCATTAGGATGGTCCCGAGAGTCGTGCCCACCAAGCGCGGCGGCGAAGGGATCGAGAGCGGTGTCTGGGGCGCCGAAAAGCGCGGCGGCCTCGCCAGCGGTGGTCATCGTGCAAGTTGGTCCAGCCAGTGCCCTGGAAGACGGAGAGGGGGGTATGGGAGCAAAACAGCGGCGGCCTGGTGGGACTCGGTGACGAAGGGTGGGCCGGCGGAGACTTGGAGACGTATTTGGCCGAGTTTGCGCGACCACGTATATGCCAATCGGCGTATGAAACCTCGACCGCGTAAGTACGCACGCGCGCTCCGGCCCCGGCCCCCAGGGCCTCATGCGCATGCCGCCGTGCGGGTCCTCACGTCCAATCCATTCATTGCGTTTTCCACGTCGACGAGCACGTTCTCGCAGCATTCAGATATGACGTCCTCAGCACGGGGAGATATATTGCGAATTATACTGGCTATACGTCGGATGATGGGTGCGCGGTGACTAGTGAGGCGACGGCGGTAGTACGTGGAAAAACGACGGGTAGAGTGCGAGCTGCAGCGGGTAACTAAAGGATATGCAATGTATGGTATCGACTAAATCCAGATATGCACAGGGTCCGAACGCAATATCCGACAGGACGAAGGAGTGGAAGCATTATACGTATGTGTGAGAGCGAGGTGCAGCAACGACAGGGAGAGATGCAGTGTAGACAAGACGTGCGTATGGTAAGGAAGATGCAAGCGAGATGGAGGCAAACGATTACACGAGATGCAGACTAGATGCAATGGGCGGCGGCGGCGGCGGTAAGATATCGCAGAACGGGTGACGGGAACTAAGCGGCCCTAGGAGGAAGCCTCGGTGACGCCCTCGGCCTGGGCAGCAGTCTCTGACGAGCACTTCTCGAGCAGCCGCTCGACTGCGAGATCAGGGTCAGCCGGTGAAAGTCAATCCATCAAATCGCTATACGTACTAGCTGAAAGGTGCTTGCTGTAGGCGCTGGAGTATCGCCGCATGTTGACCAGGTGCGGGCGAACTTTGTTAATCAGTAGCTCCTTCTGGTCGGCGTCCGCGACCGTGAGGGCACGCTGAAGGACGTAATCTAAAGGCAATGAAATCAAAATCGACACGTGTTTGCGATAGTGAAGGCGACTTACTGCCGAAGGAGTCCTTCATGAGACCCATGATAGGACTGAGGCCGTCCTGCTTGGGGGTCATGATCTCGTCGATGAGCTGACGGCGACTGTCAGGGTCCGCGGTGACCAAGGCCTTCTCGCAGACGTTGGACGCAAACTTGTGCTTGGCCATGTTGTACATCTGGCCGGTAAGCTTGGAAATGATCATGGCACGGTCCTGGGGCTTGCCGTGTTCGAGCACGAACTGCACGACGTAGTTCTACTCGAATTGTCAGCGTAAACTTCGGTTACATAGCTAGAGATGCTTACCCCGAACTGGTCAATCATCAGGTTCGGAACGTACTTATGCAGCTCGTCCAACAGCGGCCGCGTCTGGTCCTCGGGCATATACTCGAAGCAGCGCTGCAGCACTCGGCACCCGTAAGGGTGCGTTGAGAGCTCGTAGACGCTGCCCCGGAACGCGCTCACGAATGCGAGCCGCTCGGGTACCACGTGCTCAATGAGCTTCTGAATGACCTGTTTCATGTGTTATGAGTCCGATGTAGATAGGCTTTGAGAGTTGGAGGCGTACATGGTTGCCATTTGCGTCCTTCACGCACCGGAGCACGCTCGGGCTCAACTCCTGAACAAACATCACCTGCTGCTCAGGAAGGATATGCTCAATCGCCTAGAGCATTCAGGTCAGCAACCCCACCTGTAGATGAATTGGCACGCCACATACCTTCTGGACCACTCGGCAACCGTACATCTGCAACGACAAGCCAAGGATCTGTCCCTCCATGGTCGCCACGAGACGAGCCTTCTGCGCTGCGGTGCCATACTCAAACATCTTCTGCACGACCTGTCGAAGTTAACAGCATCCGTTAGCACGCCACGAGCGTCCGGAACATCCTCCTAGAGACGCACGTAGTTGCCAAAGACATCCTGCATCAGCTGGATCGCATACTGCGGGACGATCTCGTCGAAGATGATCTCCATCTCTTCGCTCGTCGCGGACTCAAGCTTCTGCTGGATGAAGCGCGAACCATGCTGATCCCCGCTGAACTCCACAATATACCCAAAGATGTCCTAGGGGGGAAAGACAATGAGCATATGGGGCGGTGCCGATAAGGTTATGCCACAGAAACATACCCTCAGCTCCCACTTCCTAGACTTGTTCGCCCTGAACTCATCCAGCTGGGCACTCCTCATCGCGCCATCCCCGCCTCGCCGCGCGTGGCGGCCACCATGGCCAAAGCCATGGGCACCTTGACCTCCGTGAGGGAATCCTGCTCCACGCGCACCGTGGTGCAGTGGGGGGCTGTAGTCGATGGGCGCGCCGTAGGGCTGGGAATGTTGCAACGGCGACGTGCGAAGACCGGCATAGAGCATACTCTGCGGGACCACGGTGAGTATTCGGCAGCTCGCAGGGTGTCAACTGCAGCATACCTGGTCTTGCCGTTTATCGGGTACACCAGCCAATGGATGAGAGGGGAGCATAGGTGAGTGGGATGCAGGGGCATAGAGAAGCGTTGGGGTAGGGTAAAAGTATTGAGAGCCTAGGGGGCGCGGAGACCCAGCAGCGTAATCGTAGAATTGCTGAAGACGGATGTTAGCCATGGCATGGGGAAGGAGGGTCTGGGGTCCCAACCCAGCATATACATTTGGGGCAGCAGTCGCGGCAGTCAAGGCGGGCGACGACGCGTACAGCGACTGGTCGGCCGCGGCGCGGTAGGCATCATACGAGTATGAAGGACCAGGATAGTAGGCAGCGTACTCCGTCTGCGCGTAGGCACCATAAGGCCCCCGGGCGGGTTGCTGAGGTCCACGAACGCCAGGAAGCCCTGAAGGGGGGACCGCGTTGGAAGACTGCGAGCCTTGACGATACACTTGCTGTGGAGAGACGTTGTACTCGTCCTCCACCGCCATCCCGCGCAACGCCGCGGACAGTTCGTTATCCACTATAGACGAAGACTGGAGAGAATCGTAAGCTCCCACGGGACTCGAACCCGCCATGTGCTGAGCTCCTGTAGGTAGTATGCGGTGAGCGGCAGTGTGGTATGAGGGGTATTCGGAGAGCTACCTAGGGCAGTATTGTAACGCTGTGGCGAAATCTGACCCTGCTTCGACATGCTGCCTGCTGGCGCGGGGAGGCCACCCGACGCCTGCCGCTGCCTCATCTGTGGGAAAGCGATGCATGGTGAGCGGCCGGCCACATAGTCCCAAGGGACCCATCAACGGCAAGGTCCAATGCGCACCAAGTTGGCGAACTCTTTTTGCTGGGCGTCAGCAAGCTCGTCCCACGCGCCGTTCGCGGACCTAGCGCCCCACGCATCACCTGCGTTGGCGCGGTAGGAGGCGTCCGCGTGTAACACGGAGGGATCCTGTGAGCTCGCGACGGACGAGTTGGAGGGGTGCCTCGAAGAATTCGCGCCTGCCCACATCTGCGACTCGCGCATCAGCGCCTGGAGCACCATATAGGGTAAAATAGCGGCTGCGCACCTCCCAACCGGTGTTGAGGTTCTTGAACCCGTTAGTGGGTGGCTTCGCCGCAACACCAAACATGTTTGCGGGCCCTTTCCTGTGAGCGTGGATCTGAAGAGGGTGTGAGCGACGGGGCGGAGGGCTCGCTGGTGTGCACACGAACAGGGTTGGGTGAGTTTGAGGGAGAATGACCGCGGGAGTGGGAGGAAGAGCCAGACGGTTTGCGGGAAGTGTCGTTATTAGAGGTTGACATAGCAAGTCGGGGAACCTGGGACGTGTCGGGTTTATATGGAGGACGGTTAAGCGAACGGGTGACTCACGTACGAAAAGCTACAATATACGACGGGAGACGCGAGGGGGGAAACACGTTTGTATTAAACTGAGGAGAGGTCAGCAAAGGCCCGCACAGAGAAGGCACGCAAAGCGCGGCGGGCCAAGGGAGCACACGCGCGGAGTGGGGGCGAAGAAAGGAAAGCTCGGACGCGTCGACCCGCGCGTTCGATCGCAGGGAAGACGTCACGGCCAGGAACAAATGGGCGGAGAGGCTCACCAGTAGGATACGCGTGAATATCTGACCCTCGAGCTGAGGACTCGGAGGGGGAGGGAGCGACCTGGGAGGTTGGCAGCACGCTAACCTCGTGGGGGGAGGTGAGGGCGCGAGCACGACGGACGGCCGCGTCGAAAATGGGTAAAAATGGGTAAATAATTCGGTGTTGACATGCAGCCAAAATGATCCCGCTGAAACTAAGCGCGGCCAGCTTTCCGTTTCTGTGTCTGTTTCTGGGCCGTCGGGCGAGGGCGAGCTGACACGTGTAACGCCGACCGCAACAGTCCGCTCGCTCCGCCCGTCCAGCGGCCCTCCCGAACAACCTCGCCTGCCCGATCCGGCTGCTTAGCTAACAGAAGCCCCAGCCGAGTTGCCATCCCGGGCGCCCTTCCCCTTCCCGAGCCCTTCCATCACCGCACGCCGCTGCGACCCTGACCGCCGACGGGCTCCTCCCACGCGCCAGCACGCGCCCTCCTCCCGTGTCCACACGTCTTCTCCCCGCGGCCTCTGCGCTGTCCCCCAGCGGATCCCCCGTGGGCCCGCGCGCGTGTCCCCCAAACGCTGTTGGCTGCTGTAGGTCCGCGTGAGTCCACCCGAGCCCGACTTCCTGCACCCCCGCCCGAGCACCATCAGCTTAGACCGACGTCGGCTGCGCGGGCGCGCGCAGCCCGTCGTCGTATCATCGGGTCGCTCGCGGCAGTATCCCCTAAAGTTTTCCTCCGCTTCCCGCACCCCGATCCCGGTCATTTAAATTAGTGCTCTCGCCCTACCAGTCACACCCGGAGCCACCCGTGGATAATGCTTTGCTATGTATTACCGAAGAAACAATAATCGAGTAGATGCGACGTATAACATACAACCGGTGCGCGACGGCTAAGCGTGACGAGAGCATGCAGGACGAGTGAAGGTCTATCGCGACGAGTTGAAGTTGAACCACGATTGCCGCTTCGCTGTGATAACCTCCGTTAGTGCGTGATCCATGCGTGCGACGACCAGGCAAATGAGATAAGAACGTACCAGTGCTGTGGAGACAAAGAAGGTGAAATTCCCGGTAAGCAAACAATACCACACGCGGTGCAATAGGTAAAGCACCCACCCAGAATCCTCGTTCTGCAGCCTCGCCAAAGGGTTTGCGCTGCTCGCGGTGGGGGATGGCCCGGTGCTCGTGATAGCCGCAGCATTGCCGCCGCCCCCACGGAGCGGCTTGGCAATCCGGCCAAAGCTTAATGGCGAGGACGAAGCGGCCTTTTGCGCTGAAACGGAAGCAAATTTTCAGCCCAGAGGAGCGGGTAGGCACAATTATGATCCTTACCGCGCGCTTGATCGAGCCGCTCCTTCACCGCTTGCAGCTGAGCCTCGAATTTCTGGTTCTGCGCCCCGAGGCGGCGGTCGGCCTCTTGCAATAGCGCCTCGAGATTCTGTATCCGCTCGTTGCGTGCCAGGAGCTTCCGCTCCGCGATGCCGGCCTCCTTCTTGAGCGCAGAGTTCTGGTCGACGAGCTAAAAATTACGCCCCGAACTATGAGCTAAAGGGCTCTAATGCGGGTGCAGCTGGCACCAGCCTACCTGCTTCTGCACAACGGTGAGCTGCTCAAGGTTGCGCTCAAGGAAGGCCATCTTCTTCTGTTGAGCCTTGCTGTTGCTGTTGCGGATGACGTTGTTGTATTGCTCCTTGATCTCGTCCAATTGGATCTCGAGCTCGACAACCTAAGCGGGATGAGCAATCATGACAATGTCTACTCAATCAACGGCAGGCAACTGACCTTCTCACACCGGTTCTGGAGATCCCGCATGAGCGATTTCTTGACCCCGTCGAACTCGGCGAGTTGCACGCTGATCGCCTTGCGTGTGCGCTCGAGGTCCTGCGCGCTCTCCGCCAGGTTCTTGCCGCCCTCGATGCCGGCAGACGTCACGGCAAATGCCCGCTGAAAAGCGGTTCAATACATTGGCGGGGAGCACACGGAGGGGTCTTCCATACCTTGAGCTCCTCATTGACGCTCTTGAGGCTGTCGATCGTGGCGTTGAGTGTACGAATCTCGTTGCCACGAATCTCCAACTGCTGCTTCAGGTCCTGGACTTCGCTTGCGTGTGCGTCGCGCTTAGCGGCGTACTGAGCCTCAAGCTTGTTCTGTATCATCTTTAGTACACGGGGAGCCAGACAAGCTCAAGTTCGATCAAACCTACCTTGAGCTCGGCCATGGACTCCACGATGTCCACGTTGCTAACCTCCTCATCGTGAATCGTCTTCTCTGTAGAAGTGCGAAGAACGAGTCAGGCAGTGTACTAACTGAAAGACCCGGCAAGTACGAACCGAGGAGCTCTTCGTACTCTGCCTCGAGGGCGGAGATGCGAGACTCCAACTCGTCACGCCGACGCTGGTGCATCTCGTTCTCCTCCTGCACCTGTCGCAGGCGGTCGACTGTCTCACGAATGAGCGCCTGCGAGTCAGCGATACGGCGACGAAGGGAGACAATGTCCTCGTGCGACAGCGTGGATACACCCGCATCCGAGTCGATAGCATCGAGCTTGGCCAGGATTTGGCGCAACTGCTCGTCCTTCTCGGAGAACGTGCCTTGCTATATTGGGCTCAGCGTTAGTGCCTGGAGTCCGACGGAGACGCACTGGGCGTACGGCATCGAACTTGGCCATCATTAGAGCCATCTTCTCCTGCTTGCGCTTCTCCTTGTCTTCCGCGGACGCATCCTTCTGCGCAGTCTTTAGCTCCGCGATGGTCTTCTTGAGCTCTTCTAGTTCCGCCTTCGCGTCCTGATTCTGCTCTTTGAGGATGTCGATGGAGATGACACTCTCCTTGTTGTCGTAGTTAAGTCGCTCCACCTGCAGGCGTAACTCGTTGAGTTGACCAGACATCGACTTGTTCTCGGAAGAGAGTGACGATTCCTGCTCCTTGAGGAAGGCGAGTTCCTCCTTGAGCTCGGAAACAAGCTTCTCCGCTGCCTTTAGCGAAGACTCGCGCTCTGCAAGCTGGTCGCTGAGCTCGTTCTCGCGCTTCAAGAACTCTTCGCGTTCGTCCTTGTCCAAACCGACAACGGTGGGTGTCTGTGGTCGGCTGTCCAATTCGCCGCGCAGATCTTGGATGAGAGGGTTGACAGGAGTCTGACTGCGAGTTGAGGAAGGGGTGGGAGAAGCGGGGACCTTCTTGGGGGCAGCGGAAGCGGGGGCACCGGCCTTGTCAGAGGAAGCCCAGTCGGCCTGCTCAACATGACCACCTGCACGCCAGATTGCTAGCTCGGCTTCCAGAGCAGCGATGTACTTCTGATATGAGGAGTTTGCCGCATTCGCCTTGGACAGGAGAGCCTTGAGCTCGAGGGGCGAAAGTTCAGCGTTGACGCGGGCAGTGTTCTTGATTGACTTCGTGCGGATACCAAAGCGTAGGGTGGACAAGGTCTCGGAGTCATTGTATGAAGAGGGAGAGCAGTTGATGATGAGGGTTGTCCGTGAGTTACCACCCAGAGACTCTTGCAGGATACGGGTGAGCTTCGAGTCACGGTAGGGTACGTGCTTTGCCTGACCGGAACCGTGTTAGCAGCATACATACAATGGGCAGCTCAATCGATTACCTTGCCATCCGTTAGCGCATTGATGACCATCCCCAGTGCTGATAGTGACTTGTTGATCTTCTTCGCCTCCTCCAAGGTCTGGCCGGACGCCCCAGTCTTGCCGACCTTCTCGGAACCAGCGAGATCGACAAGATACAGGTTACCAGTCTTCTGTGCGCCAGTCTCGGTATTTCGCTGGTTAATGGTGATTAGGAATATTGAGTGCGAACGAGAACTCTCGGCATTCATGTCTATTGACAGTATGTGTGAGGAAGATAGTCGGACTGAGCTGCGTGAACTTACTCGTCGAAGAGACGACACGCGCGGCACCTCCCTGTCGCATGATCTCGTATACTTCACGGGCACTACTGACGTAGTAATCCGAGAGGTTCTTCACGTACACTCCCTTCGATTTCTCCTCGTGGACTTGTAGATTGTCGTTCTGAGCTGTGTACACGCGCGTAGCGAAGAGAGGGTAAGCGTCTACACACGACCAGTGTCAACCGAGCGGATCCTTACGAGCAAGCAAATCTCTGATTCTCTCCAGGTATATTTCCATGTACGACACCTTCACGAGATATTCCAGATGTGCATCCGATTCTACGATGGACTGGAAGATCTGTTCGGTGATACGGGGTATCAGACCTTTGAGGTCGGGGTTGTCTATGTCAGCACCCTGAATTGGCGTACGTCAGCTCACAACTGCTCCAGGCATGTACGACATATGGCATACCATCATAGTGAACGTCTTGCCACTGCCGGTTTGGCCGTAAGCGAATATTGTGCCGTTGTACCCATCCAATACATCTGTGGCACGGAATATGTGAGCACGAGAGCATTGAAGATCCGGTTGTATGGACGGTGAAATGGAGGATCCCGCATGTATTTTGCGGAACTGGTGTATTAAAATTATAAGGGTTATGTGAGCCGTGATCACTCACCCTTGACGATACTGCAGTGATATGAGCAAAGTTATAAACCCAAGTGATTGGTGGTCACTCACTCCTTCACACCATAGTCGAAGACCTCGTGCTGCTTCGTGCCGGGCGGGAATACCCGGTCGAAGGTGAACCCATCCTTCTCGGGGCCCGAGCCAACCTGCGCAGAGCGGAGATGGACTGTTTGAAGGTTGTCATCGAAAGCCACTATGATCTCCCCGCCCTCCCGCTGCTCGATCGCATTAGTCGGTCGAAATCTACAGTGCATTGGGGACGCTTAGCAAGATCATGAGTACACCATTAGAGCGCGCACGCTCACCGGCAGACGACCTTGATATTCGTGGATGTGGACATCGTAGGGATATACTACTAGACACAACGCAGGGAAAGGAGAGTATATGATGGCTGGTATACGCCCCGCAGTCGATCGCCGAGGTATGCGGCACGCGTGGAGAACGTGCACTCTATGCGGGATACGGTTCGGATGAAGGAAAGTAACGAGAGATGGAGGCAAGACCCAAGGGCCTGTCGTCGGAGAGCAAGTCCAAGGAGCTGAGGCAGATCGCGCCGTCGCGGACATGCACGTCCAGCCTATTTACGGCTGTTGTCAAGCACGCGCCAACTACGCGCGGGCATCCTAAGCGCCCCATATCGAGGCGGCGTGTCTTGGCCCGCACTCGACCGTCTAGGTATATGACACGCCGGGTAGAGCTTGCATGGCTCAGAATGCATTAGAATACACGGTGCGTTGTTATACAAAAGACTCTGAGAACAGTCCGGAGAATATATGCCAAGGGGTTACACTAGGAGGGGGAGATGGCGGGATGGTGCATCACACGGGGAAGGGCCACTCAATCATCGTCGCTACCAACTGAGGGAGCACGAGCAGGCCTGCTTGAAGAGGCGATGGGTCTACGAACTGTTGTGGCTTCCTTCTCGGCAGCGTCTGCAGCATCGATCCACTCCGAGTATATGTCGATAGGTTCCGTCAGGTCTACAGCGGTATTCAGCACCAAAGGAAGGTACGACCAGTGAATCTACGTACGGTTTGCCTTGCTTTGATACCTCTGATCACAAATTTTGCAAAAGAGCTGCGCTACCCCCTCCTTCCTGTCTATCCGTACCGACACAGACTTGTCATGGTGGCAGAAAAGACATGTGAAGTTTGTCTCTGCGGAATACCGGTCAGACTCGCCAAGACACAAACAATAGACACCTACCAAGAGGGTCCTTTCTGCGCGGCCCTGCCGGCTTGCGAGAAGACTTTTTGCGCTTGCCCATGACGGTGGGGGGAAAGCCGGCGGTGTGCAGCAACCCGTCCGAATGTAAGAGCCCAGGAACAAGCGCCAAGGGAAGGCAAGGGTTCCCACGATGCGGCCACGTGATCGACGCGACGCGCGAGTGGTTCAACCGTGCGAGACGTCGTCGTTGACCGAGCCCGCGATTGTTCTCCGTTCCGCGTCCTGCCTCCGTCCGTCATGGCCTCCCGCCGCCCCCCGTCGCGCGCACGACCCAATGGCACATCTGCAATGCCTCCCCCCTCAACAGCCAGCATCCGTCCACGCTCGGTCCTTGCAAAATCAGATTCATCTCAGCGGTCAACTTCGACTTCAGCCACAGCCGTCGACCATGCCTCGGAAGCTGGTCCCTCCCACATCCCAAGGAGTGGCCGTGATTCCCAGATGAAACACGCCCAGCACTCTCATCATGGCGAGTCGGAAACGAATATCAAGGTGGTCGTCCGGTGTCGCCGCCGTTCCGAGCGCGAAATGCAGGACAACTCTCCTATCATCGTCACTATCAATGGTCCTAAAGGTGAAGATGTTACTATTGAGACCTCCCCTCCCAC
This sequence comes from Trametes hirsuta, assembly GCA_001302255.2. Classification (NCBI taxonomy): domain Eukaryota; kingdom Fungi; phylum Basidiomycota; class Agaricomycetes; order Polyporales; family Polyporaceae; genus Trametes; species Trametes hirsuta. Next base: position 2,271,264 of record CP019376.1, read on the forward strand.
GTCCAACCTTGGTATTGTGGCCCTTCCCACCACAAGGACATACCCTTTCGATATGGTCTTCGGTCCGGAGGCAGACCAAACTTCGGTTTACTCCGACGTCGTGCATCCCATGTTGGAGGAGGTGCTAATGGGATATAATTGTACCCTGTTCGCTTACGGTCAGACTGGAACCGGAAAGACGTGAGTTGTAACAACCGTATCCAGCTCCTCTCTGACGCAGCTTGTGGACCAGTCATACTATGCAAGGAGATCTAGCTACGACACCAATGGGCAATCCTACATCTCAGGCGGGCATGATCCCTCGTGTCCTCTTTAAACTGTTTCAACACTTGGAAGCGACGTCAACAGACTATAGTGTCAAGATATCCTTCGTCGAATTGTACAACGAAGAGCTTCGTGACCTCCTCGCTCCAGACCTTCCCGCCCCTACTGGCTCCAACCAGCCCATGGGCATGGGTGTGCACAAAGAAGCACCTACCCAGGCCAACCTGAAGCTCTTCGACGACGCAAACAAGAGAGGTGTCATCATTCAAGGCCTTGAGGAGACTCCAGTCAAGAACGCCGCCGATGCGCTCTCTCTCCTTACCAAGGGTAGTCACCGGAGGCAAATCGCCGCCACCAAGTTCAACGACCACTCTAGTCGTTCTCACTCGGTCTTCTCCGTCACGGTACACACTACGGCGGCTTCTTCTACCGGGGATGGCCTTCTTCGCGTGGGTAAGCTCAACCTGGTCGATCTCGCTGGGTCAGAGAACATAGGTCGTTCCGGCGCAGAGAACAAGCGAGCCAGGGAAGCGGGTATGATCAATCAGAGCCTCCTTACCTTAGGACGTGTTATCAACGCATTGGTTGATGGCTCTCCGCACGTTCCCTATCGGTAGGTTGCTGTATGATGTTTTATCATCCTTGGGACGCTAACGCATCGACAGTGAGTCCAAATTGACGCGTCTGCTCCAAGACTCGCTGGGAGGCCGCACCAAAACCTGTATCATCGCTACCATCTCTCCCGCGCGGTCTAACCTCGAGGAGACTCTTTCGACTCTCGATTACGCCATCCGCGCGAAATCGATTCGGAATCGCCCTGAGGTCAACCAGCAGATGACGCGAAACGCGCTCATCAAGGACTACGTTGCGGAGATCACACGCCTTCATGCAGACCTTCGCGCGGTCCGCGAGAAGAGCGGGATTATTCTCTCCGAGGAGACCTGGGCAAAGATGTCTGTTGAGCAGGAGCTGCGTGAGACCGAGCGCCTAGAGGCACAGAAGCAGGTCGAGATCCTTGAGAACCAGATGAAGGCCGTCCGTGAGGAGTTTGAGGAGGCGATGTCACTACTTGCTCGGACGGACGAAGAGCTCCGTCGAACGAAGGCCCAGCTCGAGGGTACGACGGCTGAGCTTGGGAGCACGAAGCGGCAATTAGTAGCCGTGGAAGGAGCGCTCGAAGAGGAAGTCATCGTTCGGCAAGCGCATCAGAAGACCGAGGACGGTTTGCACGGCGTAGTTCAGGAGTGGAAGCACGTCGCAAAAGAGTACGAAGGCGACGTGAACGGCCTGTTCGGTAAACTCGGTAAGTTTGGTCTCCACAGTATTACTCACCTTTGGTTAATGACATATTGTAGAACGAAAGAACTCTGCTTTCGGGTCGAACGTGAAAGCAGTCACCGCGCATAGCAAGACGCTCTCCTCCGAGACGCAGACCATGTCCGCTAAGGTCGACAGCTTCATTAAACTCGCAGCGCAGCACCTGAACAAGGTCAAGAACGAGACTGAACAATTTCAGTCCAAGGAGCTTGAGGCGCTCTCCGCAGTTTCAGAACGACTTAAGGAACAGCTTGAGAAGGTGCAGGAGGCGCTCCAGCTCATCCATGCTAAGGAAGACGTCGCAAAGGAGACCATTGACACGATCCGCAATACCATCAGCGATGCGCAGGATAGTATGAAGACGGGCTTCACAGCGTATGCGGAAGGGCTCCGACAACATTGTGAGTCCGTCTGTCAGGAAGCTGAAGCATCCAGCCTTGCGAGTTGCAATGTCGTAAGTTTTTCCCGAGCGGTGATACTTAATCGTCACTAACATACGATACAAGGTCGAGAAAGCGTTCCAAGAACTCGGCGGCCTCACCGAGGCCATCAAACAGGAAGCACTCGAGTTCGTCGCGACGGAGCGTAAGACTCTCCAAGAGGCCAAGGCGCTGGCAGATAATACGACGAATACGGAAATCCTTCGGTTGAAACAGCAGAACTCGCTTCTCACACGCCTGCTGGAGACGGAGCGCGTTGAAGCAAAGCGTTCTGCAGACGCGCTGCTCGAGCGCATCGCAGGCTTACTGGGTGACTTCACCAACGAGCGGGATCGCAGTCTACGCGAAACGTTCTCGGAGATGACTCAGAGCAACACCGCGGCGGAGCACGAGATGCAGCAGCTTGGCGAAAAGCAGGGTCAACAGCTCGATGCGGCGGCTGTTCGAGGAAGTGCATGGAGTGAGCAATTAACGAAGCGGGGAGTTGAGGGGAAGCGGCTGCGCGACGGTGGAATTAAGGTGGGATGGTGTTCCAAACGTCTCTTGCATCACTTTGCTGATGACCTAGTAGGCACTCAACTCCACGAGGAACTCGATCCGGAACGGGATGGTGGATATTCAAGAAGGCGTCTCCTCGTCAACATCTGGGTTCAGTCAAGAATTCCAGCGTATTATCCAAACTTCGAGTACTACGCTCACCCAGGGTATGTGTCAAACCCCCGTGTTCATCGGGTGTACGTGTACTCATGCCCATCCAGCGTTCGATCGTGAACACCGTGCGAAACGTGCACGCATCGAAGCCACCGACGGCCTCGCTACCGAAGCTCAGTCGGGCTACCGGTACATGCAGCGTCACATCACTTCCACATCCCGAGCAGTAGAGTCAACCGCAACTCGCGTCTTCGCCGAGACGTCCGGCATGTCCGCGGCCGTGGACAACCTCGACGCCGCGGCAAGCAGTTCCCTTGGTGCCATCCGTTGCGCGACACAGAACCTCGTGGAGGAGGCGACCAAGGAAGACATGCCCACAGGTTTGACACCGCGCAAGCGGAGCCGACGGGTGGTGGAGGATTTGCCGCGCACAGAGCCCAGGGAAGTCCTGGTCCGCCGGTGGCGCCAACGTGGGGTCTCCGGTGTGGGGAGCGAAACATTCCTTGCGGAGCACCTCCCCTTGCCCGAGGAAGACGCAGGATCATCCGCTGGCTCTCCGGAGCTTGTAGCGGCTGAATCGCCCGTCGAGATTCCCTCCGAGGGGCAAGAAAATGAGCCTTCTTCACCAGCGGATTCGCCCCCAGAACTCGTCAAGTCCTTAGCGTCATCTGCATCGTCATCTGGTTCCGTCCCCTTGATACCCATGATACCCACAATCAGGCAGCACACAAAGGCGGGTTCGGGTTCCGTGGGGACACTCACAGAGCGCTCCACGAATGTCGTGCGGACCAGGTCTCAACGTACCCGGCGGGCTGTTCCCCGGTGAACCGCTACATCTCGGGTGTCGATTCAAACACAAACTCTACTCTGTTTGTTGTAATTTATCTCGTCGTTACATTCCGGTCGCATCGCTATCGATTTCTCGTCTCGTATTATGTGCCTTTGGGTAGGCGGAACGACCTCGGATAATACGGATTTCGCTATCCAAAAGTGGTCTTTCTACTATCCAGTGCATTGCCCACCGCTTTGAAGTATTGCTCACAAGCCGCAGTGAGGCCTAGTTCCTGGACACGATAGTGGACAGGTCTTGTGCCAAGTATCGTCAAATCATTCCGGGGTAGGTGACACGTGGCTCTCGCGTGGGTTCGTGTTTCAACGATCCCAACAAGGTAAGCTGGGTCCACATGGCGCGGTCATCACGTTGATGAAAGTCCTAACCTCATGCGAGGTCCGAGACTGGTGAGCGCTGGTGAGCGAGGGCGTCGAGGAGCACAGGGGAGGAGAGTTTAAAACCAGAACCTAGTGTAGACGAGACAGGACTACCTCGAATAACGAGAACCACAACGCTCGAGCGCGGGCCCGAACCATGCGTGAGAGTGAATAGAGTCGAGGCGGAACCAACTTAAGTTGGAAACGGGCGGAGGGGAACGACGAAGACGGCGGTAGCGGCGAGAGAGGCGCGATAGGAACGTCGCAAGCACCTGAGTGTGCTAAGCACGCGCTAGCACGCGGTGCTCGAGAAGAGCGCTCCGAAAGTCCGGATGGGGAGTGCGAAGTTTGCCACTGCGAACAGCTATCTCTCGGAGACATAGTATTTCAAGCTTAAGCTTCTATACACTACAGGGCGAGGCCTATGACGAGTGGAGGGGCGTCGGGGGCGTCGGGGACGTCGGGGGTCGGGGCGGAATCAGGGAACAGGACGACTGGGAGGCTGCGAGCGTGCACGCGGTCATGCTACTGATCAAATACAGTAAACTTTCGACGCGGGCGGCGTTGACTTCGCGGTGCACGGCGGCGTGGGAGTGCGGATATTGCGCCAGTAGGATGGTTATCGGGGCGGCGGGGCGCCATAACTAGTACTACGCCAGAGGAGGATATTTTATATGGTAAGTGATGTGTTACAGCAGCAGGCCTTAGCTCTCATTATCCAGCGCCTCCCATTCTTGCTCAGCCGTTTCCGAGGAGGGGGGGAAGCTCCAGTCTCGACACACCCAGCACCTGATCAAAGGACCCCCCCGGTCGTCTAATTGTTATCAACTTAACCCTCGTGTGCAGGTTTGCCCGGAGGGCCCTTGTATAATACTATAGCAATAAGTTGTAGTATATCAGTTGCCCAAACCGGGGAGCTCGAGGAGCTGCTTGACGGCGTCATTTCTGCTTATGTCAGCCCTGCTGTGCCTCTGTGTCGCCAGCTGCGCTCACTGTCGAGTCTGGCGTCGCGTACATTGATACTTGCTCCTGGTCCAAGACCCGCTCCCTGTACATTCTTACTCCTCCCTGGGCACCCGTACAATATGGCACACGCAGGCATCAAAAGTTGGTATACATTTGTTTGGGACTGCCTCCTGGCGTGTACTCAAACCCGAATACCAGCGGTCATTCTGCTCTCGTTCGTCCTGGCAGTGGGCTTCCTGCTCGTGATCCTGTCTTGTGCGCTGTGGGGCAACTGGCTCCCGCTTCTTGTTGGTAAGTCATAAATGTTACTTTCCAAGGGGGTTGCTGGGTTTTGAGCTGTGACCATGCAGCCTTCACTTTCGTCCTGGCGCCGCTGCCAAACGCCCTATTCGCTCGCTGTGGTGGGGACGACTTCTCGACGGAATACGACGGGTCGGGACCAGCAGATTTGGGCCGGTTCATCACCGCGTTTGTTGTTGTCACAGGGTTCGCTCTCCCTCTTGTGCTCGCACATTCCGAGGTGATCACCCCTGGCGCGTGTGTCATGTCCATCGCGGGCGGAGCGTACGTCACTTTCGTCCTTCAATGTAGCCCGTATTCACAGTCTTGCAGCCTTGTATATGGAACGATCCTCGCGTACAGCGCAACGTTCAAGGAAGAGAGTTCGGACTTCGACTAGTGGTATATACGCCGGGACCATTATTATGCTACACCTCGCAGAGGCCGTTGTACACTATCGTACCAAGTATTATCTGTGCGCCGCGATATCCATGTGCTTTGATACCTAGCAAAAAAGGTCCAGGTCTACATACGAATGCGACTCCAGGGATGTGGTAGGCAGCGCCACTACGAATATCAAGGGTCGCCGACTGCGATGCGCATCCTGCCGTAGCCAACGAGACCGGACTCCCGCGACCGCCCAACAGTACGTACCTCCGCCGTAAAGTCAAAGCGTCCGCACGCGACGAAAGCCACTGGCGTTTCGACTTCGTACGAATCGCCTTTCCCCAGCCGGCCCACAGGTATATCGACGAGCTCGCCCTGGTATACGACATGGTCGGACGGCTCCAGCCCAAGATTAAGAGTGAGTATGAGTTCGGATGCTGTGCATTGTCAGACCATCAGATATATCCTCGCTGAATGATGGAAAGCCTTACGAGAAAGGTTGATAATAGACGTCTTTAGGTAGACGAACTCGCTCGGCGGCGGAAGGTACTTCGAACCTGGAGGATCGACCGGGACGGGTAGCTCGTTGCCCTCGTCGTCGTAGCTGACCAGCACCATTCGTACCCTAGCCGTCTCGACTCGGAGTGCTTCAAGCATTGGCATAGTCATGCGTTGTTGCCGCAAGGACAGGTCGCCCGCTCTAGCGCCCCCAGTCTATTACACGGCGGTCAGACATGCTTGCAGCAATGAGACGAACGTCTTACCTCGCGCCACCGTCCATGAACCGCCTTGAAAAGTTCCTCTCTGTACCAGAACAGCTCACGTTGTGCACGTTCCTCTGCAGCGGTAAGATTTGACGCAGTGACGACGTATTGACGGTCTGAGAGCATGGGGATCGGCCGAGAAATGTGCTCTTCGGACAAAGATAGCTTCTTCACCGGAAGGATGATGCTAATGCGCAAACCGAACCAGAGTGAATAGTTGTTCGGCGGCGGAACTTACCACGACTTACCGTGATGTTGATCCCGGAGGCACCAGAGAGGTGACCGACGCAGGGTCCACCCCTAAGACCACAGGCATCAAACCATGCTTCCTGAACGAGGCACCAGATACGTACCATCCTGATTTCGCTCGAACGTCACTTCGAACGGCAAGCCGTATGTGTTCCGTACTTCAATCGAGAATATGCACCAGTCCGCTATGTCTCCTACGTGCAGCAACGATTTGCGGGCCCTTGACTCTGGTGAATGTTCATCGCCATCATCGTCTGGGAACGATGTGGTGGTCGCCCCACTATACGATAGGATATCCATCGCCTGGCACTCTAGCATGTGGTACACCGTAACCAACACCGGGTAGGACAATTGTCGAGTATGGAAGACTTCAGCAGGCTCTCGGAGGCTCGCCTGCGGGCGGTTCACGAAGGCGTATGACGCATTAATGACCCCATTTGTACTGGTGGTGAAGTCAGCACTGCACAGAAGTCAGAGCATGTCCCGAAACGCCTTACCATCCTACCTTGCCGAAGCAATTCACAGTTATTACTCTCTTCTGGCCAGGGAGGATTTCGTGCGGCTCGCGCTCGCTATCCCATGTGAACACAGGCCTATGGACGAGATCATACTCTGTTTCATATGTGTCAAAGACAGAGAGGTCTCCCTCCGCCAGTGCCTGTTGTGCAGGAGCAATCGTAGAATCGTCGAATGTTAACCGGATAAGGTCCACAGCTAACGAGGATACGTTCTCTAGTGTGATATGAATCGTCGACCTGCGCTTCACGTCAGCATGTAGATTCCTTTTCATCCTAGTCGCAACGCACATCTCGCCGTTGTACAACATGACCGCCCCATGGGTGAGCGATGTGCGCCTGATACGTAACAAGGGCTGGTCAGGGACAACGTTGCACTCAAGAAACTTGATCGTCTTCTTCGCAGCGGCTCCAGACCCTACTTGTGTGCTACCCCTCTTGCTTGACTTCTCCCAGGGTCTAGAGTCCAACCCGGCATGTTTTGACCTGCCGGTCTCGCACTCGATCGCACTGCGCCGACGTGACCGCCGTTCTTCCTCTTCCTCTGTAGACAGTGGCAAAACAAACTCGCGAGAAGCCCCTCCTGGCGCCTGCACGATACATCCACGGACGATAAGTGTGCCGGGTTCCAGCGCCTTCCCGGATATTGTCACAGGATGGTACGAGTTTGCTGGCACAATGACTGGGGACGCTTTTGACACGAACGGCACTCCAGACGTACTGGTACACGAATACTTCAGTCGATAGCCAACGAGATATGGCTCGTTGATTGAGCACGCACCTAAGCTGTAAGCTCTGTAGATCCAGGTCGAAGACGTACGGGTTCTGCAAGGTTACCACAAGCTCAAACGACTCGTTCTGTACAAGGACGGTCTTCGTCTAGAACGAAGGAATGAGTACAAGATCCAAGCATGACTAAACGGGAGATGCGGCACCTGTCCTGGTAGTAATTTGCGCGGGTTGTACAAGAACGGATCTTTGACACCTGCAAGGATAGATGTCGCACCAGCAGCGGATTGGGAAAGAATCGAAAGGGGTTTCTCAATCGGAACTCGCACAAGCGGTAACCTAACGATGTCTGTTAGCGAGGAAATGGGGCCACTTCAAGCGTACCCACGGGAGAACCTCAATGCTGACTACGGGTTTGCCAGACCAGTAGTCCACAACGCGTCGATCGCCTCTCCGTTTCGCCGTCAGCAACGCTCGAGACGCAGTGCTATACAGATGGTGTTGATCGCTGGGACTCATTACAGGATGAAGCAGTTTCAACGCGGACAGTGAGAACTGGGCGACGGCAGGGTAGTCTAGATGGCAAAGCTTGTGAATACTAGCTAAATTAGACAGTAAAATGTCGACCAACCTGGAAGGGCTTCAGCGACCGCTATCGCTTCTCGGATGATACCAATTTGTAGCTCTGGCCACCCAAATGGCTCCTGAGCAGAGTTCACGATATCTTCGTCCAGCTCAGCGTCTTCGGAAGCTTGCGATTGCTGGCTATTTCGGCTGGGAGGAGAGTTGACATCCAGTAGCTTGACAGCCTCGAGGTCGATACCATGTACCAGGCAAACGTGCTTGACGATGCGCAAAATGCTCTCGTTGCCGTCGGTTCGTTCGTTCTCCCGGATGCCTACGGTACCTTGCGCCGCGGTCCCCCCCAGAGATGTATTGCGAGCAGTCAGCCCCGCACTAAGTACCCGCGCACTACCAGTACCCCGCTCGTCTCGTCCACAGACGATGAGGTCCAAGACGCATCCCAGCACCTCGCGCAGTACATATGCTTCTTTGCGCACATGCCCAAGGGACCCATACATAGCAGCCATGGACTGCAGCACTCGCACTCGCTCACGAGGATCGAGATGGAGTAACCATGGTCCGTGTGCCTGTGATAAAGAAGTCGCAATTTGAGCACGGCTAATCCCGGTGATAGACGTGAGACGTTCCAAGGCAGCGAAGGTATTCCGTGCGCTAGCTGCTGAGGTTGGGCTGGCGTTGTTTGATAGTGTTGCCGGGATGAACGGTGAAGGGCCAGGTTGGATCATAGTGGTGAAGGCGAGGGGCCCCCAGCCTTTCGAGGACCAGACTGAATAGAGGAGTGTACTATGTCGCAAGACTGAAGAGCAATAAAGATACGCAAGAAGGGAAAGGGTGGCCTCGGGTTCAGACGTGGGGGTCGCTTTCTGGTACAGGGCGATGGCCTGGGTCAGCTTGTCCGCGATGTCTGCCCATGGGTCCTTATCGCCAGCGGTGCCGTTCTGTTTCAAAGTTAGATCACTTGGGGCCCACGCGTACTACACGGAGAACTGACTAGGCCATGAGTGGAGGACCATGCTTCTACTACAGGAATAGTGGCAAGACCTTCTAACGCAGATGCGTGCCATGGTGCGTCCTGTGGACTCTTAAAGAGTACAATGGCTTCTGTATACCTGTGTTCGAGTTAGGGCCCTAGTCACGTTGTCAGTCGATAGGCGTTACGTGGCGCACCATATAGTCGCTTCCTCTAATCGGCCAGCTAGCAAGAAGAAGTCCGCCAATACCTTAAATAGTCGACCATGAGATGATGCAGCACCGATCGTTGTAGGCCGTTTCTTGGGCAATGCGGGACTTAACGGAAGACTAGCATGGCGGGTAGGCATTCCACTCGGTCCCATTGTGGAATTCCTCTTAAGGCCCAAGGGGCTCTTCGACCGCAGTGCAGGGGGAGCTAACTCCGGCTGGCTGTTATGGGAAGGCAAGAGAGGGAGGGAATCTCGGCGCGGCTCATCGTCCAGGGAGCGAGGCATTTCAGACGACGGTGGTAGCACCGGGAAAAGAGTCGCGTTCAAATACTCGTTACCAAGAGGGCTTTCCAGAGTTTGCATCTACGCTGAATGTTCAAGGTTGCCAATGGATATAGCACAAAAGAGGGGACGAACCACCGTAGCAAGCTCCACAAGCACCTTTGAGCACAAGTCAGCGATCAACGTCCCTACATACGTCTTTTTGTGACCCATGACGCTCGGGATGACTACTAGCCCAGGGAAGTTGTCTCCGAGATTGATGTTGGTAGAACTGTCGCTTTCCTCGAAGACGAAGCAATTGCTGGCTAGAGGGAACATGGACTCATGGGGGAAGACTTCATGCAAAATTGATTGAAACTGCGTCAGGATCGTCGCAAGCGAGTCGTTTTCCCCGCAGGACGATATACCGACTACGATCAGAGGGAAGTCCGAGGTGCGGAAGAGAGAGAGATGCGCATGTGAGTCGGGACGAGGATGCGAAGCGTATGCCAAGTGCAGGTATCCGCTCGCCAGTTGGTGGTTGGGCATGAACCGAGCTACGTGCGAGCTGAGCCTAGACTGGGAGTAAAGAAGAGCAGTTGAGACGTACACCTCTCATCCTTGACGTCTGTGGTTATGTCCCCGAGCCGGACGGTGTCGATGCTCTTGATATCTTGCGACCATTGCTCGAATGTAGACCGCCGAATGTTGCCCACCGGCAGGAGAAGAACTCGTATCTGCGCGAGAGACGCATATGTGAAAGGTTCCATGCAGTGCGCGACCCAAGTCTCCCAAGGACGCGAGGCTCAATACGCCGACTCCCAGGCTCAGAAAGCAGATATAATCCCAGAAAGTTCCAGTGATACACAGACGTATTAGGTCCCCAGGAGTCGTGCAGGTCGTCGGGGGTCGTAGGTGCGGAGTCGTAGGTGCGGATAGAAGGATAATAGAGAGGAGCGGAAGAGAGGCAACAGGCGCCAGGCGCACGTCGGCGCGTCCTGGGGATCTGAGATCGGGCAAGGGATCTGGCGGTACTCGTCGCGTGTCATCGCTGCTCGTCCGCCACGGACAGTGTCCGCGTCTGGCTTTGGCTGCCCGCTCCCTGGCCCGCTTTCCCCTTCCCTCCATGTCGCATGCCCTCCTCCTCCGGCTCTTCCTATCTCCTTCCTTCTTCTCGGTTCACGTCGCCCTTCAATATCTCAGAATCTATGCAGATAACATCGGAATCACCTACTACCTAACCAGGCGGCTCAGGGAACTCGACACTCAGGACCTCCGTGAAGTATGGGGCTTCATATGGTGAACGCGTTCCGTCCAATATCATGCGTTCACCGGCTAATGTTTTTGGAAATATAGCCATCTCCTGGTTACGAGGCCTTCTCGGTCTAAAGCTTTGGAAAGCTTCGTGGTGGAAATCGCCCACAAGTCCACACATATTGCTATGCTAGTGCGTATGCATGCCTATGCAATGGCTTTTCGTTAATTCAAAGCATAAGACACTGTGGTATATGCAAGCATACCTCAGGGACCTATCTCAGCCCCGCTCCAATCCCGTGTCCTTCCTCATATGCCAACGAGTTCTTCACGAGTGCCATGAGATCATCTTTGGCAGTATTCACTCCTCCGCGCCCTACTCCGCCCTCAGCCTACCCGCCCAGCTGCGGCCATTCCGAAGGAAAGTGAGGCCACACCTAGAACCCGCACTGGTCGGCATTGCCATGGTCTGGGCTGGTGCGCCTGGGATGCCTCAGCTCACCCACATTATGGGGCCTGTTGCAATAGAGCAAGGTCGAGTCGATGATCAAGGACAGGACATTAAAAGTATAGAGCGGAATGATGATGACAGCATCGTGCGGACCGTTTCCATCCAATCGACCGCGGATAGTCTTGGTGAGGACGAAGACTCTGTCGATTCGCCGGACCCGGCCGCGGAAGGGCATATGAGGGAGCACCTAGAGGGTAGCGGCGTGCCCCGAAAACCTTCTGCTGTACCTGAACGGGCATCAAGAAGGCAAACCATTGCTTCTCAAACCAGTCCAGCTCTCCCTCTCCACCTTCGTGACATTCGTAGATCCAGGATGTCCGAGGACCCGTTCGGGCAAGAGGACACACCGCCTGTACCTTCTACCTCAACGGCGCCCCCCTTCCAGTCAACACCTTCCTTCCCCTCACGGCATCCCTACAGACCCAATAGTCTTCCAACGGCCGACTTGTTACTGCAGAAATATGACTTCACCTCCCAGATGCACCTCTTACGCTCGCATTATTGTAGCTCGGAGGTACGTGCTTTATGCAGTGAGGGGGTGAACTCGTCAAGTAAGCACGCATATAGGTTCAATTCATCTTGACCCTGGAAAACATTTGTAACAAGCTCCTTGTGGTTCCAAAGCCTGCCCGAGTCAGTGCCTTAAGGGCAGAGCTTACAGGGCTCAACCACATGCTTCCCGCGGAGGTCAGCCCTTCTCCCCCGCCTGTATGCGCGGGAATGATTGACACGGTCTCTCGCAGGTCTGTATGCCCATGTGGTGCACATCCTCCGACTACCCTCAGCCACCTCAGAACATCCCACAACCACATCACCGGATAGTGCGAATACCTCCGGGGGAGAGCGTTGTGCTCAATTCTGCCGAACGTGCGCCATACTTGTTGCTCATCGAGATTCTCCACAACGATCTCGACTTCGACCCTGGCAAGCGATCAAATAAGGAGATTCTCAAGAAGATCGTGGTGAAGGAAAACGAGACGAAGGGGAGTTCGAGAGACCTTGGTCCATTCACCAAGAACGAGGCGCACCCCAAGCCCTCGATAGTGATTCCTGATCACGTCAATGGTTCGGAGGTTGTCCTTGGTCGTGATGCGGTGGACTCCGAAGAGCCGCCATCCGAGCCCCTCGCCGTCTCCCCATCCGCAATCTCGCCCTCGACACCGGCAGAAGAGGAGGAGATCGACCTCGTCGAGCAGCTCTATGGCACCGATAGTTCTCTCCGTGCGAACGAGATAGACATTTCCGACTCGATTGTCCTCCCACCGCCGCCGAAGAACAAGGAGCTCGACATGGTTACTTGGTCGCGCACTTCCTCAAATCCTGACACGCCATTCCTTGACAAACACGATCCGCTTGGCGCGCATACCCCCTCCCTAGGTCTCGCTATACCCCCCACTCAGCGCGGCGGCTCGCAACCCGCGAGCGATCCCAATACCCCATTACGCGCCCAAGGTCAGGCAGTGGTCCCACAGCGCGTGCTATCCCTCGACGAGTACTCGGAGCGCATGCGCACCGCGGCGGTCATGTTAGCACAACTCAACGCCAGTCTCGTCCGAGAACCCGTAGCAGCCGTATCCGGCCCCGGCATGCCACCCCCGCCTCCGGAGACCTCCATGCTGGGTGTACCCCTGCGCTGGCTTCCCGGTACGAGCTGGCTTACCGGTGCTATGGCGGAAGGCAGCACAGCTCCTTCAACGCTTGGGGGGCTTACGGAGACGGGCGCGCCGATGGCCCCTGCGCCAATGCGCATGAAGCTCCAAGCGTCGGAGGCTGCGGCGATCCGGGACCGCATCATGGAAGAGATGCTGGCGCTGGAGGAGGAGCGGATGGCACGCATGCGCGAGAACGGCGTCAACGAAAGCTCATTGCGGATAGCCTCCACGAATGGGGATATGAAGACAGCGGAGGACGAGGGCATCATCCGGCGGGAGCTTAGTAAAGCGGATCCGTCCGCTGTGGTCTTCAGCGAGTCTTGGGCTGCCAAAAAGGTTGGTTCCCATGTTTTTATTTCTGCATTGGCGGTTGTGTTCAATGCGGTCGAGTTAGGCGCGTGTACGACAGGCATCACCGTACGGTCACCTCGGTATGTGGTAGACGGCCCTGGATCATTGTACTCTATGTTCACAGGTTTTTCAGCCAACTGGGATTGTGTGTCCGTGATTGTGAAGACGGGTGGAGACCTGAGGCAAGAACAGCTCGCTGTGCAACTTATTCAGGAATTCGAGAAGATCTGGAAGGACGAGAATTGCCAGTGCTGGGTACGGTAGTGAGTATACCTCTTTTCGAAGCAGCGTCGTCAACTAATTCGATGCTCGCTAGCTTCCGCATACTGATCACGGGTAATTCCTCTGGGCTTGTCGAGACGATCACCGATGCAGTGTCAATACACTCTATCAAGAAAGCAGAGTACGCGCGGAGGTTAGCGGAAGGTCGGTTCGGGCACGTCACCTTGTTCGACCATTTCAAGACGGCACGTCTCCCCTCCACACATCCCGGTTTCTCGTACTAACCGTACATCATGGAGTAGACGTACGGCGATCCTTCCTCCGCAAAATTCGTGCGGGCACAGCGCAATTTCGCAAAGTCGCTCGCCGGATACTCGGTCGTAACATACCTGCTGCAGATCAAGGACCGACACAACGGCAACATCCTACTCGATCGCGATGGCCATCTCATCCACATAGACTTCGGCTTCATGCTCGCCAACTCTCCAGGGAACATCGGCTTTGAGGCCGCACCATTCAAGCTCCCGCTCGAATACATCGAAGTTCTGGGTGGATTGGATAGTCCCGCATATCGCGAGTTCCGCAAGCTCTTCCATGAAGGGTTTGAGGCGGCCCGGAAGCATTGTGACCGGATTGTTAGTGAGTAAACCCACAGATCGCCCCTGCATAGGGAACACCGGTGGCTAATAACCGTTTGCGCAGCGTTGGTGGAGTTGATGCAAAAGGACTCGTCACTACCGTGTTTTGCCGCATTTGGCGAGCAGACGGCGTCCATTCTGCGGGACCGATTCCAGCAAGGCCTCACACAGGTCGCCGTAGAGGAACACGTACAGCGACTCATCGACGCCTCGCTCGGGTCGAACTGGACAAGACTATACGACTCGGTGAGTGGTCGATGTCTGTCGTCGCCTCCGGACGCTTGCTTACAGCCTTGTGTGGGCGACAGTTCCAGTACTACTCGCAGTCAATCCTATAATCGGCCATCGACGTCAAACGGCGAGCGGACACAAACTTACTTCCGGTTCGCCACGACGCGTCGCGTGTGCGCGCTCGACATGCGTTGAACATCGAGCGCGCATCCCGCGCCGTCTCGTAGTTCCCGGATGGAGGGAGCAACCCTCCGAGAGTTAGGCGTTGGGAAGGGAGGAACGAAGACTGCACACTAGCTCACAAGGCTTCCTAGCATTTGAGACAGCTGTACCCATCGTAATCTGTAGTAATAGCGTAATTTCAGCCTAGAACGGATAGGAGGAAGCCAGCGGAGTATCTATCGAGGCTGCTGCGGGGACCCGCGTTGGCACTTACCTACCTGGTGTAGCTCGCTAAGGACAATGTCTTAACGAAAGGTTGTCCACACCAGATAGAGTACATGCGAGCCTTCACTTGCACCAGCGTCCAAGGGACACGGCTGCCTCATATACGTACGCGACCTTTATGCATTCATTCCAGTTGAAATAAGTGCGTAGGAGTGTCAACCCGAATTAGACTCTCGTACTGGTCAGAGAGGGAATACACAGTGGCAGTCTGTTATGCTCAATTGACCAGCAGGCTTCGCCTCACATTCTCCGTGTGTAGACAAGGGATTTGGTGGGCAACCCTTAGTCTTAGCCCGCGTGCCGAACGGGACGTAGGGAAGTCGATAAAGGCCACGTTTGTACTCCCCATAAGCCTCTCCTTACCAACGATTATCGCATTACATCTCTTTCACCTTTGCATGCTCTCTAAAAATCGTTTCGCTGCCCGGGAAGCAGTCCGTACCGTTTCGTTATCGATTCCGCTTTCGCATACGTTCAAAGTTTCGGAGTACATGCCGGTAGGGCCAACAGGCAATATATAATGTAACGGGACGAGATACACTGAGATCCACAAATCGGAGGCTCACGCGAACAGGTTATCGTAACGCTTGAGACAACTGTACCACTCATAGTCTGCGACAAAGCGAGTTGAGCTAACGCCCGAATACATCCAGTGTGGCACTGACCGAAGTTCTCTTTGGGGTTACACCAACACTTGCCCTTCTTGTGAAGCTCGCCTTGAGGGCAATGCTGGAAGGGGTTGTGACGATAGCCGATATCGTTGAAGAAGTGGATCTGCTCCTTCTTGGCGAAAAGAGCTGCGCCAATACTATGGACCGGCGCGTCTCCCCAACGCTGATTGGCGTTAGAACGTTCTGGTTGGCCACAAGGTATTGTGTCGTACCTCGTAGTAAAAGCCGCCTTTCTCGTCGAGGAAATCGAAGAACTTCGAGTACGCCTCTCCACGCCAGAGATCGAGGTCGCCGATCTCAAAGTTGCTCCAGACTGCGCCAAGCATTACACAATGAGTCACCGGAGACAACTTCGGTATATAGGCACTTACAATGGCAGTTGTTGTAGGTCTCACCGCCGTCGTCCGAGATGAAACGCATGGCGTTATCATTCTCCACCAGGTCAGGGTTTGCGCTGATGAATTCTACAATCCGAGATTAGTTGGCGATGGGTAAGTCCACGGCCAGTAAGCTTACCTCTGACCGCGTTCCACAGTGTAGGAATAGTGGCCGGGTACTCGTACAGCGAGACCGTGAAACCTGTTTATGGGTTATAGTGGTGTAAATGAATGTTCAGATGGAACACTGACCGTAAACCTTCTTCTGGTCCTGCATGAGGAGGAATGGCTGGGTACGGATTGCGTTAATCACGCGCAAATACCGAAGGGCTAATTTCATAGCTTACGTCGTAATGGATGTCGCAGAAGAAGTTCACGTCGGGCCTGCAAATAAATTAGTCCAAGACTAAAGAATGAGTACATCACGACTTACTCAACACGCCAGTAGTATCTGTACTTTTGCAGCAGCTCATGTCTATAGAAAAACTAGGCGGATTTTAACCCCCTGCTTAGGTGCATCGAGAGACAGTCACTCACGCCAGAGTTGAACCGGCACATATTGCGGTAAGGCACGCTTCCTCCGTAGATGACTTTCTTCTCCACCATGTCCTTGCGAGCTTCGGTCGCGCGAGCCTCATCGATCCATGTAGGCTGAACCCAGTCTTCTTTGGGGATGAGACCAAACTCAATCTTGGAGTCAGTGAGGGTCTGTACGCGGCTGATTGACACAGGTGAGCTTGAATTCTAGAGGTCAGACGCCTTAGCGAACGCACTCTTTGAACTCCTCCGAAAACGGCTCCTCGTTGAGGAAAACATAGGGGTAATGGAACTCCTTGTTGAAACGATCCTCTGGGACGTGGTTCAGCATGCATTTAGCATCACGCTCGTCTTCAAGTACGCACCGACTTGCTTCATGCTCATGACGACGCCGTTCAGATCGCCATTGCGAGCCAACAAGACGAACGTAGCGTTTGCCCTTCTACCCTCCGCTGCAGGAGGCGTCGAGACGTAGTAGTCTTCGGGTACACCGTTCTCGTAGGGCGGATGAGGTTTGGAACCGCCGAACTGCTCTGAGAGGCGGGAGATAGATGTCGCCCGACCGTACTCCTCGTGTGAGAAACTGAGGATGAAGTGCAAACTGATCTACGTGGCTGGTGTCAGGACGAGGGATGCGGCGGACGGAGGAAGGGATGATGGCTTACAATGATGCCCAGCACCAATACCACATAACGCATGGGCGTCATCATGTTGGCGGCGGTGCAAGCCTACGAGAGGCCACGGTAGGGAACGAGGGTGCTGGGGGGCGGACGGGAGGAGGGGGATGAGGGAAAGGAGGAGACCTGTGCTGGGGTCTAAGAAGCCGACGCGCAGCTGGAGTAGCACCATGGGCGCCTATCGTGTCATGTTGCGCTCGCCGCTCGATCACTCCCAGCGCTAGCAGCCAGCCTCCTGCCGGCCCGTGCAATGCAGCAGCGTTCATACCCGCCAGCTTCCGCCGTTCCCTCCTATCCCGGGGCCGACCCTTCGACATGGGAAATGCGCGGCACCGTGCGGGCGGGCCATCTACACCCGCGCGGATGTGGGGAACACACCCAGGGAGCTGGGTCTACGCTCACGCCAAGTAAAAATGGTTCGACCCGGGCTCGAACCGGGGACCTCCTGTGCACCACACAACCCATCCGGGCTGCAATGTGAGACAGACGTGATAACCAACTACACCAACGAACCGATACCCAAGTGGTGAGGTCAAGCTACAGGTCCCCAATACCATGATAACCTGGTCAGCGAGGTTAGCGTGACGAACCGCTACGAGAAATATCCATGAAAATTACATTATCAATACAATACATCCTGCACTAGCAACAGCTGTAACGACGACATAGAGATACATTTACATAGCAGGTGCATGCATAGATAACGTCAACGTCAACGCGACTCTATACCCCAAAGTCATGAGTCATTCCACAGCGCAGTCTTTGCATCGTCCAAGGCCTCGATCTTCGCAAGATACACTCCGTGCCACCTTAGGAGGTCGCCTGTCTGTGCGCCGGCGCCGGACCACTCGCCGACTGCATTGCAGCGATATTCGCTCTCAGCGACTTCTGCACGGGGGCTCGCCCATCCTCGGGGACCTCCTCCTCGATGTCGAACGTCACACCAGGACGGCGGCGGCGGACTGTGCCACGACCCTGTTGCTCGTTCTCCTCCTTGTTGCGCCATTCATGCGCCGCCGTCAAGGGGTCTCGTAGAGGCGGCGACGGACGTCCTGCGGTCGAACTCCTCGTCGAGGAATTCCCGGTCAGCATCGCATTGATCTACAGATATGCCGTCAGTCACACAGCAACAAGGTTGGAATCAGAGCGCAGAAAGACGCACCACCGTGCCGTCCACCGCCTCCACGGATGCGGCGGACACTGTGCGGTGTCGCCTAGACAACAGCCTGAAGGGAGTGAAGATCTTGCCGTTTGGGCTGCGTCGCCCGGATGCGGGAACAGGTGTAGGTGCGGCGATGGGGACTTGGTTGGAGCTAGGCCCACGTTGCGGCTGCGGTGGTGCTGGGATCGACACCGCGGCGACGGCGACCTGTGGCGCGGGAGCGCCAGCTTGTGGCTTCACGGATACCTGAGGGGCCTGGAAGTTCGGCGGCGGATGAGGGCTAGGGTGCGAAATGTTGCGCGTGCGTTTTTCCCGGATCGCCGCGGACGGAGGCGGTTCTACTTCTCTTTGCTTGGGAGGGGAGGAGCGGGAACGGAAGAGGCTCAGCCCGAAGAAGCCTTTCTTCTTCGAGTCCTTGTCTTTACCGATCGTCGACGTCTTTGACGTAGTGCGGCCCAGCGGTACAGTGGGCGTCACCTGAGGGAGCATAGAGGGTGCCAGAGACGAAGGCGTGAGGAGCACTTCCTGTTGCTGCATTGTAGAACTGGACGTCGTCCTGGGAGGCATCTGATGTCTCGAAGGTAGGCTCCCGGTCGCATAGGCGGCATTGACAGCCCGGCTTGCGTATTGCGGATCTGAAGCGGTGCGCGAGTGGGCAGGGGGATGCTGCGTGGCGTACTGGCTTGGCGCCGGGGTAGGATATGTCTGATTGCGAACCGGTTGTGGAGGAGCCGACTGTAGTGGTGCCGGTGTCTTCCCCGAGGGAGACGACACGGCGTGGAGTCGTGTAGGTCGGACGGTCGGCGCAGGAGAAGGGGCCGAACGAAGAGGAACCCGCTGGCCTGTGATGGGCATCGAAGTCGTCGTTGGAGGAGCCGAATGAGGCGGATCTTGAGCACGATGTCCATACTCGTTGGCTTGAGTTGAGCGAGCTTGGGCTTGAGATACAGGCTGGGGATACTGAGAGGTGGTTATCTGGGGATGCGTAGCAGTGGAACGGCCATACTGATGATCGTAAGGGGTTTGCGTGCTGTATGATTGAGAGTGGCCGGTTGCGGCACCATTGGGGACAGTAGAAGGAAGTTGAGCAGTCGGGTATCCCACAGGGGCAGGAGAACGGTATCTAGCAAGCTCAGGGTATCCGGACGAAGTATTAGGCTGGCGAGAGAGCGAGGGATTATCGGGTCGTGACGCGGCGTGAGATTGTACGGTGGTGGCACTAGTGTAATGGGGAAGTTGCTGATGGATAGTGCTGCTAGGGGACGGTTTCGTGGGGGCAGAGTGGGGGATCGTGTCGTTAGAACCATTGCGATGTGAATGCAGTCGTCCAGAGGGCGAGTGTTTCGGCGTCCCAGCAGACCCAGCAGATACAGCATGGCCAACAGCAGGAGATCGTCCGGGATCGGCGAGATGCTGTCGGGAAGGTGAGTGGCCGGTTCCAACACCATATGCATATCCGTTGTCCCCAGCCAATTGCGCGCCCTGCTGCTCGTGTCGCGGGGAGGGTTGGTGCAGGCTATTCTGACCGGACTGCTCCCTCGCATTCCCGGACTGGGTGCGAGACCGGGTCCCCGGCGCTTCAGGCGTTATGGTAGCTACTGAAGGAGGTTTTGGCGAACGAGGGTCGGGGCCGACAGCGGCGTGGTGATTGGTAGGATTGACGTGGACAGCATGAGTAGGTGGGGGCGCCGAGGCACCTGGATAAGTCATGCCCCTCTTCGGGGACGCGGAGGGGTATCCTTGAGACGCCGCGCTCACATTCCGGGAGTTGCTAGCCACCGGGAGCGGATTATAGGCCACACCAGTATGCTGCGAACCATATCCTGGGGCCGTGCTTGCGGGTTGTGGATACACCAGGGTATCTTCATACACTGGAAACCGTGCAGGTATGTCCTGTGAAACTCCTTTGGTATGTCCCGACCCATGAGGTGCTGGACTTGCGATTCTGTGGAGGTCCGCAGAACCGTTGTACTGTTGGAAAGTCCCTGGAGCTGATCGGTGCAGATCTACGTCAAGATGGAGCGTGGTGGCATGGGGCTGTGGGTACGATACTTGATTGGAGGTCGCCGGCGTCATTTGTGTATGACCTGCGTTTTGCTGGGGTGCCGGAGTGGAACGTGAACGAGGGTCGTTTGGTTGCAACCGGCCACCCTGCTGGAACGATGTGGGTGGGACGCCCGCTGTGGCTCGTGAAGAGTATGGATCATGTTGTGTAGGGGCTGCCGAGGGAGGTCGTATCACAACATCGGGTAAAACGACCTGCTGACCACCATGTCCGACAGTAGCAGCTACCGCATTGGACTGCACGTGCTGCGAGGACGAGGTCGCGCTGGGATACACTGGTTGTTGGTAAGCGCCCGCGGTGCCCGAGACTGCAGACGCATGCTGGTAAGTCCTGGAGGTATCCGCGTGTGTAAGATGATGCGGCTGCCCGGGAGTTGACTGCAGTAACGCCTCTAGTTGCCGCGCAGCGGTCTGCTGATTGTACTGTGTTGCGGTTGGCAGGCGAGTAGCGGCGTCCTGGGCACGATCCGTGGGCTGTGGATCGGCCTGGCGAGCAATTGACGTCGAACTGTGCGTCTTGGGTAACAAGGTACCTGCGTGTGGTTCGGGCGGCCCCTGTCCAGCACGAATGCTGACTATTTGAGGCGCAGGACGTTGAGATGTGGTCAGACCTACGTGTGAAGTAGGCTTGCCTGTGTAAGGCGCACCGGATTGTGTAGGCCCTGGGTTATAGGGTGCTGCAGTTGGTGGGTGTTGTGAAGACTCGCCCGGCAACACGGATGGTTTCGTTGCAGAAGCATCACGTTGATGCTGGATGAGGAATAACATTCAGGATATTCATTTGTCTCACAATAGGAGTTGACTTACCCGCTGGTACCATGCAGCAGCAATCTCTTGGCTCGTGCTGGGACCAGGAGGCTCTTGGGGATCCGTCGCCGCCGTCCTCGACCTGTGACGCGAGGACTCCCCACGGGTTTTGTGCTTCCGCTGAACGCAATAGCTGGCATGAATATCCGATGTGCATGACGAGACACGCTAAACTTACGCGCTCCTTCTGTAGGGTAGGCGCCTTCTCGTTCTCACTACCCGAAGGACCGGAGGATTGCCCACGCCCCAGGGTGCTTGCCTGCTCCCGACTGATGTAGCGCCTGGCCTATGATACTTTTTAATATCGAATGCGGGAACAGGTATGGATTTAAGCGAACCCGTTCCATGACAGAATGTTCCTGTTCGCTGCTCGAAATTCCAGAATCTTGGCCGGCTTGTTGGGCGAGCATTTGGTGACGCTGAGAGTGACGAGCCTTGGACGACGATCTCTCGCGTCTACTGCCAGGTGGCGGTATAGGTAGTGGTGGGTCTTCTCTGTCGGAAGCGGAGGGGTACCCCGCATCCACGACGGGTGTGGATAGCTGAGGGATCACACGCCCACCAGCAGTGAGGCCATTCCATGGTGCAGTGGGAGGGGCTGAAGGTTGGACAGACGTAGCCTGCGGGACCGGGGTGCGGCCATAGTCCTGGCCGAGGCTGAGCTAATGGCAAACATTGGAGGTTGAATTGTGCGTACCGGATAGCCAGCTGGCAACCTCTCGGTTGACCTCTCCGCTGGAACTGGCCCCTTGCCATAGCCCTGATGCACACTGGCTACGTCGGGTTGCCTGAGGTCTCCCGCTGTTCGTGCCTCTTGATCTCCGGACCGCTCCTTCTCCCTGCGCCTCTCCCGGTCCTTCGAAGATTTCTCCTTCTCCTTTCTCACTTCCTTCTCCTTCCTCTTCCGTCTCTCCCTCTCCTCGGGAGTCTCCACTGTACGACTGCGAGTACTTGCCTTCTCAGCATCGCGCCGACTAGACTTTTCCCTGTCCTTGTCACGCTCACGATGGCGGCGAGAGGACGAGGTTGGATCGCGCGTAGTCTGATCGGACGTAGCTGCGTAATAATTCGCAGCTGCGGGAGGTTGAGCATAGGAGGCAGTTGTCGCGTAATCGTGTCGAGAAGGATAGGCTGAACGCGACGTCTGCGGGTCGTCACCTCCTGGTACCCTCTCATTAGACGACCTCGGGCTACGCTTGTCGGCCCTGCGCTTGATGTACGCGCGGAGCCCGTATGCATCGGAGTACGCGTCCTGTGCGCGATACTGTGCAGACGGTGCCGGAGATTGCGGGACGGAAGGATATGACGATGGTAGTGCGGTAGAGGTCCTGTCCCTGCTGGAAGACTTGTGGTGGTGCGAATGCGATGCCGTAGGGTCTACGGGGTCCGTCCGTCGCGAGCTACGATGCTTCCTCGAGCCATCCGCTGTCGCGTGCTTGTCCTCATTGTGGCGCTGGGTAGCGGCCATTGTCTGGCGGGGACGGTCAGAGTCGGAGTCGCTGGGCCGCCAGAGACCATAAGCGTCCTTCCGGGAGGCGGTCGCACTGCGCTGACGAGTGGACATGGTGGGGCATAGGAGAGAGTTGAGGGGCCGAGCCGAGCGGGTCCAGAGTGGATTTTAATATGGCGAAGGGTGGCCGGAGGAGAATGGAGGGGGAAAGCAAAGCGTGTGTGGCCATGAGGCGGCAGAGAGAGCCGGACATGTTCAACCAGAATTCCACTTGCGGTCGGTTACGTACCGCCACCGCGACGCTCTCAATCGCCGGTCTCCCTTCGACGGTCTCCCATCATCGTCCGTTCATTTCCCTCCCCGCAGCGCTCAGACCTCGCGCTCCGTCGACGGCTCCCGCGTCGTCCAGCAACCCTTTCCAACTCCTGGCAGCCGTCGTACGCCCAGCCTGCCCACGCCAAGCAACAGTACCAACGCCTGGCTCAAGTGGCACGCCCACAGCAAGCTCCACCTCGCACCGCCCTGTACATGACCACCCAGTAGTACATAGACGATCTGGAATATCACAACGAGGCCATCCTGTCCTGATGCTCTGAGCTATCCGAACGTCATTGGAACTACGGAAAATTCGACTGGATAGTTATATTGCGAATGACAGCGATGGCTACATTTGTACAAGTAGAACTAGCCGAGTGTACGCAACGAGTTCCAGTCGACCGCGCCTCAAAAAACGGCGCGATCCATAACGGACCCCCTGCAGTGCCGTCGGGAATGAGGGGAAACCCCAACCGCTCGACTCAAAAACAGAACCGAGCAGCAATCATTGCCCGCGCGACCTACTCTTACACGATTTTGACTCATTACACGACAGTAGACAGCGGAAAGGCTGGCGGAGGCCCGAAGACCCCCCTGTCGAGACAATTTAAGGATCGTGTAGACCTCCTCGTTCCCCGGGATGTGAGCACCGAAGCCCTGCGTAAACCAGCGCACAGGGAACAGGCATGAAGTCTCGTTACTTAGAGGCTTCAAGGATGTTTCCAGCTAACAAGCCACGCAGCAGCAACGGACCGTTGATAGGCATGATGAGCTCGAGGACAGAGGGGAGAGGAATAAAATGAGTGGCATCAGCAAAGACAAGGCGCTTTTATAGCTTTTTGTATTGGGGTGACTGACTAAGAAGGCAATATATTCCCACGGGTACACCGGCCAGAATCTCGCCCGCACGCGGAGGCACGACCAGTGCACCTCCCATTGCGTATCACTTGCGTCTCTGCTGCCTCTATCCGCTCTGTCCTCCACGTTCTCGCAGCAGAGCAGCACACACAGCGTTCATAGGACCGTCTAGCTCTGAGCTACCATGGTGGGTGCCCTGCAGGCTCTCGCGGTATCCAGAAACTGACTAAGGACGCGTGCAGAGCGATACTATGGATTCTCTCGATGAGAAGGCGAATGGAGGTCCGCCGATGGAAGTAGAGGAGATCGTGTCCGTCCACGACCGTGTGTATCATCCACCCTTGACTGTAGTATGCTCGTGGAGTGATGATGTCCTCCGTTTCAGATGAGGCATTCGCCGCGAAGCACATGCCGGACCTGGGCCATGAAGTAAAGGATTTCAAAGTCTTCACGTGGAGGCTATCAAACTGGAAGAAACTCGAGAAGAAGCTCACCAGTCCGGAGTTCGAGTGTGGGGGTCATAAGTGGTATGCCTCTAGAACGCACCTGCAACAGTCGTCGTACTGAAAGCCTTTGTGGCGCGCAGGCGCATTCTCCTGTTCCCCTTCGGCAACTCCAACGCGCCTCCAAACGACACCGTCTCTGTGTATCTTGACTACGCCGACCCGAAGCGAGCACCAGAAGGGTGGCACGCATGTGCACAGTTTGCCCTGGTTATCTCGAACATTCACGACCCCGCCATCTACACCGTTAGCCGTACGTGACCGCACGTATTGATCGCCGAATGCCATTTATGCTCCTCGTTAGATGCGCACCATCGCTTCATTGCGGAGGAATGCGACTGGGGATTCACACGATTCAGCGAGCTGCGGAAGCTGTTCAGCGTACAGGATGGGCATTCGCGCCCTACTATCGAAGACGAGTCTGCGGACGTGAGCGTCTTCGTGCGCGTCCTTGAAGATCCCACAGGGGTCTTGTGGCACAACTTCGTCAAGTAAGCTCCACTCTCTGATTGCATGCATGGCTACTGCTGAGTGCGACGCGGCCCAGTTATGACTCAAAGAAGGAGACGGGTTATGTCGGTCTCAAGAACCAAGGCGCGACATGCTACATGAACTCCTTGCTACAGTCCCTGTTCTGCACACGGTATTTCAGGAAGGTGTGAAATGACGTGATGACTTTTTGTTTCGCATCGCTAAGCTATTCCGAAAGGCCGTTTACCAAATTCCCACGGAGGACGACCATCCGACGGAGAGTGTACCATTGGCTCTCCAGCGTGTATTCTATCATTTGCAGACGTCGGACCAGCCTGTTGGTGAGTACATGCAAGGTTGCGACGCGCGTCTAGCCGATATTTAAACTCCACAAGGCACCACGGAGTTGACAAAATCCTTCGGCTGGAAGTCCCTTGACTCCTTCCTCCAACATGACGTCCAAGAATTCAATCGTGTACTTCAGGACAAACTGGAGTCGAAGATGAAAGTGCGTGTTGTGGAAATCAATTCCGGGGCACCGTGTTAACGTGCCGGTAGGGCACCAAAGCGGAGGGCGCTATTCAGAAGCTCTTCGTGGGCAAGATGAAGAGTTATATCAAGTGTGTCGATGTCGACTTCGAGTCCTCCAGGATTGAGGACTTCAATGGTACAGTGAATTACATTTCCAGAAGCGCAATGGCGTTAAACGTAGATGACAGACATTCAACTGAACGTCAAGGGGATGAAGAACCTGTACGAGTCGTTCAAGGACTACGTCGCGGTCGAGACTCTGGATGGTGAGAATAAGTACATGGCCGAGGGCTACGGCCTGCAAGAAGCCAAGAAGGGTATCATCTTCCAGTCATTCCCGCCGGTGCTGCATCTGCAACTGAAGCGTTTCGAGTATGATATTCAACGCGATGCAATGGTCAAGGTACGCTCTATCAATAATTCTCCGGCGCAGAATCTTACTCTGGTGTTCAGATTAATGATCGCCATGAGTTCCCCTTCGAGATCGATCTCGACGAGTTCCTGGATGGGTCTGCGGACCGCTCACAACCTTGGGTGTACAAGTTGCATGGCGTCCTCGTCCACTCTGGCGACCTCCACGGCGGCCACTACTTTGCGCTGATTAAACCAGACCGCGAGACAAGGTGGTTGAAGTTCGACGACGACCGCGTCACACCCGTCACTGATCGGGAGGTCCTCGAAGAAAACTATGGCGGGGAAGTGATGAACGGGATGGTTCCACCCATGCAGCGCAATCAGGTCCGGGCGATGAAACGATTCACGAATGCATACATGCTTGTGTACGTCCGTGAGAGCGCGATAGATGAGGTTCTGGCGCCCTGGAAAGACGAGGACACCCCTGCTCACCTGAGTACGTCCCTGGACCTATCTACCCGGTGCAGGATTAATTCTCTATTTATAGAGCGCCGCCTCGAAGAGGAGCGCCTCCAGATGGAAGCCAAGAAGCGTGAACGGGAAGAGCAGCATCTCTACCTTACCGCCAAGGTCATCACGGACCAGACCTTCTCTGAACACGAAGGCTTTGACCTTGCAACGTTTGATGAGAGGAACTGGCCTGCAACTGACCTGCCAAGTTTCCGTGTCCTCAAGAACGAACCATACAGCACGTTCAAGACACGCGTTGCGCAACACTTCAACTACCCCGAGAATCAGCTCCGCCTATGGGTCCTCGTCAATCGACAAAACAAGACTGTTCGACCAGACACCCATATTCCCGAGAACGAACCCGGTCTCAGTATGTTGTATTTTGTATTTTTGTGCATAATCTTTGATCCTGGTGTGTAGCTGTTGAAGTCATTCGGAACAACATGGCTGTGCGACAACAGAATGATCTTCGCCTGTACCTCGACGTCATCCCCGATTCCGGCCATGTAGGAGTTCATTTCGGCGCCTTTGTTTCATGAATGTTGACGTGATGCCATAGCCCGAGATTCCTCCTGGTTCGATCATGATCTTCCTCAAGCACTTTGATATTGCAAACCAGAAGCTCACTGGTGTCGGCAAGGTCTACGTGCCCCGAGCACACAAGGTCTCTGACCTCGTCCCCATAATTAATGAGCGTATGCGGTGGACGGCCAGCACACCCTTGAAGCTTTATGAGGAGATCAAGCCTGGCATGATCGAGCTCATGAAGCCCAAGCTCACGTTCACGCAGAGTGAGATTCAAGATGGCGACATTATTTGCTTCCAGGTCGACATGAACGAGAAGGAGTGAGTGGCTTTTCACATGGCGCATGTTGCGTACTGACGAGATCAGGCTGCATGACTTCGAGGCACAGGGCCTCTACTCTAATCCCGTCCAATACTACGACTTCCTCCAGAATCGCGTCATGATCCTCTTCAAGCCCAAGTTCGAAGAGACAGACCAGGATCACCCGGAGTTCCATCTCACGCTGAGCAAGAAGCAGAACTACGATGTGGTAAGACCGACACGGTGTTTACCGAGCGTTACTCGGATTCTGATTGTCCCTCAGATGTCCGCCAAAGTCGGCGAAAGGTTGAACTGGGACCCCATCAAGCTCCGCTTCACGACAACACATTCAAACGGCACCTCGAAGTCGGTCCTGAAGCGCTCACTGAACCAGAGCATACAGGAGATCATGTCGCCTGCGTACGTCAGCCCACAGACGACAGTCATCCTGTACGAGAAGCTCGACGTGAGCATCGTCGAACTTGAGACGAAGCGCTCTTTGAAGGTCATCTGGACGGGCATCCACAACAAAGAGGAGACGACCCACCCGTTCCTGCTCCCGAAGACGAACTCAGTGCACGACCTCACGCTCGAGCTGACAAAGCAAGTCAAGCTTACAGCCGGAGGCACGGGCAAGATTCGCGTGTTCGAGGTGTCCAAGGACGGCAAGACACAGAAGGAGTTCACTGGTTCCGAAATGATCGGCAACATTCCGGACCCAGTCGAGCTCTACGCGGAGGTCGGTGCTCACGGTCGTGTGCGCGCTGGTCATGGTGCTGAGAGTGTTGACGGTGTGATTGCGTAGGAAATCCCGCGGGAAGAGCTCGAGGCGGACGATGCGGACAAGGTCATCAGCGTCTTCCACTTCTCCAAGGAGGTCTCACGGACACACGGCGTGCCATTCCGCTTCGTGGTCAAGCCGGTACGTGCGCCCCCGAATTTCAGGTGCCCGGTCGGCCGCTCACAGGTGTTTGTTTGCGCAGGGCGAGAAGTTCTCAGAGACCAAGAAGCGTCTCCAGGCACGGATAGGCGTTCCAGACAAGGATTTCGCGAAGTACCGCTTCGCGCTGATCCAAGTCGCGACGTTCAAGCAGCCGTCATACATCGAGGACGGTAGGTTACTTCTCGGTCGCTCAGCCACAAAGGCACCGCTCATCAACTGGTGCCTCACAGAGGACACGATTTACGACCACAAATTCGCACCCGAGGATGTGCTTGGCTTAGACCACGTCGACAAGTCTGGAAAGACACGCACAGGTGCGGGCGAGAAGGCGATCGTCATTCGCGGATGAACAAGCCATTCCGGTCCTGTCCGCGCGTTATGGTAGCTTTGTCGAGTTGTTCTCCTGGAACTGCAGTCCTGGTATCCCATCACATGTACTTCTGTTGACTTCCTAGCGTTTCTCACTGTACACAAGACCACCCATCCACAGATGAGTGTACACCATTCTCGATCGTATTGCCCACGGTATGAACAGCGAACAAGGAAATAATAATGACTGTATCTCTACTTTCGCTTCTTCGACTTCTTAGATGACGACTGAGTGTGAAATAAGCTTTGCCCAACGTAAAGAGATAGAGATAACCCACAGATTTCGACGGAGACCGTGGCGATGAAGCAACGGAACGATCGCTGTCGCTAAACGTACCGCTATCAGCGCCAGCGCTGGGCGGCGCGAGTCCATTTGACGATTTGGCAGAGGACGGGGTCTCTGGACGAGCAGGAGTTGATGGCGTAGAGGGTACGGACGGCTGCTGAGGAGTCGAAGGAGTTGGGGGCGCGGCCGCGGCTGCTTCAACGATTAATCGGGGCAAGGCTGTCTTGCCGTACTTGCGCTCTGTGTGATAGTGAGACTGACTGCAGGAACGGTTAGACGTGTGTCACTGACCGGCCTCTGCGCGGATGGCAGGAATTTGTTCGACAAGAGACCGCATCTTCTCGTTGTGCATCATCTCGGTAGCGGTTTGGAAAATAACGCTACCCCATCCTTCGACGTATGCGTTCGCCTCAGCAGCAACCTCAAGAATCTCGGCCTCCATCTCCTTCTCGGCCGCCAGCAAGCTGTTCCAAAGGTCGTCACCAATGGATCCTTTCTGAAGGAGATTCTGAAGTGCAGGCTTGTCCTCTCGGAGTCGAATAATACGGGTGACATCGGTCATGGCACGGCGGACGAGTGCAGCTTTGAGAAGAGATTCGGATGCAGGGGGATCGGACATTTGCATGAGAGAGAAGTACACATCGCGTTCGTGGTGCTGGGGGAAGTAGGGTTCGTAGACCTTGGCTGATGAACAAAATACGTCAATTAACTGGTATATGCACGGATGCAGGGTGAACTGACTCGCGTTCCTCCGCCTGTAGAAGTAGCTGAAGACGAGAAGACTGCCGAATACAATAAAGACGTAGAGAACGGGGATGAGGACGGACGCCATCGCGGCGAGCGACGGATGAGACGAGGACGGAGGACGAGGTGTTTGGGCTGAGCAGTGAGTTGGACGCGATCTGCTGGCAAACTGAGCCGGGTGACACGCACCCTCGGTCGCGTGGCACCCAGCCCGATCGGGCAACAAGCCTATTACGTAATTTATACTCTCGGGCGTTGCCGCGAAGGCCGGCCGGTTTCCGCTCAAATCCCGCACCGGACAGGGCCGGTCACGGGGGACGGCCTCTGACCGGCGCCAAGGTCGCTTGCCGGTCGGGTCTCGGTCCAGTCGCGTAGCCCGACATATGAAAATGCGGGGTGCGGGGAAGGATAATCCTCACCCGCCCCCTCCTCCTCCTACCCCGCATTTTACCCCGCATACAACCACCAGCTATGTTCAGGTCCAGCGCGTCGACAGCCCGCTACGTCTCCAGGGGGTGTGCTCAGCGTCGGCTCGCGTCGACCAAGGTCCTCTTTGCATCTCTCACGAGAGACTGGTCCAGTGCAGCTCATCGCACCCCGCAGACTGTTCGAGAGGTCCTTGAGGAGGTCGTCCCCAAGAAGCAGCTTCAGTTCAAGCAGCTCGTGTGTTCATGCCTACGTGGTTTCGTAGAGTACCGTGCTAACCACCTTGCAGAAAACCGAGCACGGACAGGCCGTTCTTGGCGATGTTAAGGTGCGTGCCCGATGACACTGTGTTCTACCCACTCCAACCATTTGGGCAGGTCGAGCATGTCGTCGGGGGTATGAGGGGGTTGAAATCGATGCTTTGGGAAGCTTCGGTCTTGGATCCTATTGAGGTACCCTAATAGCTGCATTTCGCTGTCTCTCAGTGCTCACAACGCACAGGGCATCCGCTTCCACGGTTTGAGTATCGCCGATTGCCAGAAGGTCCTGCCCGCGGCCCCTGGTGGTAAGGAGATCATCGCTGAGAGTATGCTGTGGCTACTCCTCACCGGAAAGATTCCTACGGAGGCGGAGACGCGGCAGCTCTCTCGTGAGCTGGCCGAGAAGGGAGAACTACCCGAGTACATCGAGAAGCTCATCGATTCGTGAGTGTTCCCGGTAGTTCACTTTGACGCACATGATAATGTTAAGCTTGCGCCGTATAGCCTTCCACCCACGCTCCACCCCATGACACAACTCGGGATGGGTGTTGCTGCTTTGAACCACGAGAGCAAGTTCCAGGCTGCGTATGAGCGGGGGATCAAGAAGAGCGAATACTGGACGTACGCACTGGAGGATTCGCTGAACCTCCTTGCAAGGCTGCCCGCATTGGCTGCGCGCATTTACCGGAATGTTTACAACCCCGGACAGCCTTTGCCGAAGGTCAACAAGGACCTTGACTTGGTTGGTGCGTACTAGGATCCGCTGCAGCGACAGTCTGTGTAAACTCCTCGCTCTAAAAAGGAAACTATGTGAACATGCTGGGTTATGGAGACAACTACGATCTTACGGAGTACCTGCGACTCTACATTGCTATTCATGGCGACCATGAGGGTGGCAATGCGTCGGCACATACGTCTCGTACGTTCCATCTCTGCCTAAGCCAATTCTATGCTCATACGCGGATAGATCTTGTCGGCTCCACACTTTCGGATCCTTACCTCTCGTACGCTGCTGGACTATATGCGCTGGCTGGTCCGCTCCATGGGTGAGCGGCAACCCCATCTGCCAAGTAGTAGGGTTTATATTGATCCTGTGATGCAGCCTGGCGAACCAAGAAGTCCTACGGTGGCAGATGAACATGCAAAAGGAACTTGGCGGCAACATCACTCACGATTCTATCAAGGAATTCCTATGGAAGACCCTCAAGAGCGGTCAGGTCGTGCCTGGGTATGTCCAAATTGACAGTTTTCTTGCAGTCACGAGTCCGTTGACGGGCTTGTTCTAGCTACGGCCATGGTGTCCTGAGGAACCCGGACCCGCGTTTCACAGCTCTGCAGCAGTTCTGCGATACTAGGCCCGCTTTGTTGGAGGACCCCATCGTCCAGCTGGTTAAGAAGGTAAAAGCAATCTGTTGGATTAAATTGGGAGGAGGTCTTAACTGTCCCTCGTAGACATACGAAGTCGCCCCCGCTGTTTTGAAGGAGCACGGCAAAGTAAGAACTATCTGTTAACTGTCCAGTCAGTAGCATGTGCTCATCCTTTCTGCACAGACTAAGAACCCTTATCCCAACGTCGATGCTGCGTCCGGTAATTAATACCGCCATCTGATATTTGAGCAGT
Organism: Trametes hirsuta; assembly: GCA_001302255.2. NCBI lineage: Eukaryota > Fungi > Basidiomycota > Agaricomycetes > Polyporales > Polyporaceae > Trametes > Trametes hirsuta. The sequence continues at coordinate 2,303,129 of CP019376.1, forward strand.
TACCTATACTGATACAACCGTCAATAGGTTGCGTCCTGTACCACTATGGCCTCACGCAGTTCAAGGTACGTACCATATCCTGATGCCGCCCCTCGTGTCTCATGACGATTCCCGCCAATCCACAGTACTACACCGTCATCTTCGGCGTTTCGAGAGGTATGTCCACCGACACAAACGGTCCGTCCAAAGACTCCGGCGACTGACTGTCGCTCTCATAGCGCTCGGCTGCCTCACGCAATACGTGTGGTCCAGAGGTGCGTGGACGAGAGAACGCGCGGGCGGCGAGCGCGATCACCGCGAGCCGGCCGTTCCGCCGCCGCCTTCCTTCTGTCTTTCCGTCGAGGACCCCATTTCTAATCTTGTATCGTTCGCATCTTCTTTTCGCAGCCCTTGGCCTGCCCATTGAGCGGCCGAAGTGTGAGTACCCCCTAACATCGCGTTTTGTCGATCGTGGAGTTGACGAGCCGTGCCCGACTGCAGCGCTGTCCATCGACGCCATCGAGAAACTGATCAAACAGTAAACTCGGACGCTGGAGCCCTTGTGCACCGGCGGCGTGCGGACCCCGTAGTAGTGACCGCAGCGACGCATGGCCAGTTGCGAGGGAGAAGCACGGCCTGCGGAACACGAGTCAGAACGGACAACATCTTTTTTCGGTACCTCAGGTTTGAGGTCTGGGGTGCTCGCGGGTGGAATGTAAGATAAGTAGGAGGGGAATCTCGTCGCATTTATTGTACATCATCTCTTGGATTTCACTTCATGTACCGCTGGAACTACCGTGTGACGCGTGAGATCGTCTGGCGTGGGTAAAAGCGTCGTGGAGCGTGGTCTCGTCCATGTTTGAAGACCGGAATGAGAGGAGGAGCGCAGGCATAGACTATGGACAGGGGAAACAATAACACGATAGAATATATACGGAGGAACAGGGGGCGGAGACAGTGGAGACAGGGACGGAACGGGTAGTCAGAACGGCGCCCGGCAGGCCTGCCAACGGGAATGACGAACGGGCACGCCTGTTATACAGGTACTTAGAAAGACAAAAGTAGATCGCAACACATGAAGAAGTGAACACAAGACTGGAGACCAGAAGACGAGAGGGGAAACGGTGACGACGCGCACATGTACAAGTGTCCCAGGAAGCCCGCACACAACAACTCAAAGGGGGAAATGGTCCTAGATACGTAAGAGAAAAAGGGTTCGTGCGGCCCGTGTAATTATAGCGTCGCTCACTAGAATCGACGGGGCGCCTGCTGTGGGGGCGGCGGCCCGCCCCGTCCAGCACCCGGCGGCGGGAACGCTCCCGGTGGGTACACGTTTGGCGGGGGCATACCCGGACGCGGCTGCCCAGGGGGCGCGAATCCTCCAGGACCCGGGGGACCATATCCCTGCGGCGGAGGCGGGCCTCCGAAACCTGGCCCTGGTGGTCCGGGTGGTCCGCGCGGCATACCTGGCGCAGGCATGCCTTGCGGAGGCATACCTTGTGGTGGCATACCCTGTGGTGGCATGCCCTGCATGGGCGGCGGAGGCCCGCGGGATGGCATGCCACCAGCGCCGAGAGGCGGAGGTTGCATGTGCGAGCCACCAGGCGGCGGTGGCCCGCGTTGCTGGGGGACGGGCACGGGAGCGGTCACTGAGCGTTGGGGGCCGCCGGGACCGGGGCCTGGGCGCGCAACACCGGGGTCGTGTAGCGCGACCGGCGGACGAGGTCCTGGGTTGGGCACGGGGGCGGCAGCAGCGCCGGGCGCTGGCGGGTTCTTCTCTGCGGCTTTGATGATTTCATCACTGTGGTACGCGAGGAATGATACGGTGAGCATTGGCGGTGTTGCAAGCGATACGGGCGGTATGATATGGAGACGCACTCTAGCAGGTTAAGGGCCGCACAGAGGACGACCCACTCGACGCAGTCTTCGTTTCCCTCGCCGAGCGTCTGCCAGACCGCCTTCTCCTCGGGGCTCTTGCCGGTGATGCTTATCCTGGTGCCACCGCCGTTCGGTCCTGGGGGGTTCTTCTGAATTTTGCCGAACTCAATCCGCTTGGGCGGGATGTTATGGCCGGCATACGCAAAGTAGAACATGGACCAGAACTGCGCATTCGGGTTGGGCTTGGAGATCTGAAAGAGCGGGAGATCGCCCTGGTCGGGGGACGGGAGCGCAAGTTTGTAGATGGGCGAGAGGACGCCAGTATTGGCGATGGTCCATTTCAGGTTGCGGGACGCCTCGCAGCGGACGATCTTTGAGGCGGACGAGGAGGCATGACCGGGATCGGACGCGGTGGACTTGCCGTTTGCGTTGTTCGGACGAGGGGGAAAGAGTTTGGCAACACAGAGGTCACCCTGGGGAGAGGGCGTCAAGAGATAATTCTCCGCGTTCTGGGAGCGTGCGTGAGCCCGGTGCGGGACTTCGGGTTGGATGAATGGATCACTCACGAAGTTGGTATGAAGATACGAGTAGAGGATATTCGTCGGTTGGCCTGTGCTGCGGTCAGTTTTCGGACAGCCGCAAGGTAGAAAGGGGCGTACCGTGCGGGGTAACTATGAGGGTTGGGAGATGGTTGGGTATGGGCGGATGGGTGGGGGAGGTATAGACGGTATATATCGCTGTGTGCGGATGCGTGAGCGTCGTCGTAGCGCGCGCGATGGGTGGGGATGGACGTACCTGCCATGCAGACGGAGGCGGAGGGGAACCGGGCGGGCAGTGGGCGGGGGCGGGGCGGGAGCAATGGAAGAGAGGCGAGCTGCGAGAGAGACAGAGCGGGCCTTAAAGAGACGGGACGAGCCTGATCACCGCGTGACAGCCCCGCCCGTCACGAGTGACTGCGTTGCAGCGTGACCCCGTCGCGTCACGGAGCATCACACGCCCCGTGACGGCTGTTCGGTGCTCATCGATTCAGCCAGTGGCAGCGACGCAAACGCTTCCCAGCGTCCTCCACCGACCAGCCCTCCTCACAAAGTCCACCGTGCCCCATCCGACGACGACGCCTGCTTTTGTCTCCTCCTCCTCCCTCTTTCTCCAGCCATGAAGGGCTTTAAGATGAAGGTCAGCCAGGTCCGTCGTCTCTGCTATCGCCCCGCGCTCACGCTTAGTCCCCGTCCGCCCTCAGCTCGGTAGGAAGAATTCTACCGACTCGACCTCCTCGAAGAGCAAGGATCCCAAGGCGTCCGCCGCCGCCGCTGCTGCTGCCGCGCCTCCTCCACCCCCACCAAATACGGCCAAGCCTCTCCCTCAACCAACAGTGCCCGGCAGCCATCTTCCAAACACCAGCAGTCACGCCCTTTCTGGCACCAACGGCTCTTCTGCCTCCGGTGTCCCCAGCCGTGTCAGTGTGGCCTCTGCAGCTGCCGATCGCAGGTTCCCCAACCCCGACAGGGCAGGCGCCGCGCCGCCCATTGTCGTCGTTAGCCCAGACACCTCTGCAGACCAGGACCGACACCAGATCATCAGCGAGAACGGTAATGGTCCCGTCACGCCCCCCAGAGCCGTCTCACTCGCAACCCGGGGATTGCGCCCCGCTCCCAAGGACACCATTCCAATTTCAGGGAAGCCGCCGCGGAAGCAGAGGAGCAGCCGCTTCGTCGTAAACGAGAAGGTAGAAATCGAGAGACTCCCCTCATTCAATGGTCAGTTCGTGTCCCTTTCCTTGTGGGCGAACCTATGCCTTATCCGGCTCTCGCAGAGACTCCCCTCGGCGACCGTCCACAGCTCTTTATAAGAAAGCTTCATCAATGCGCCGTCGTGTTCGACTTTAACGATGCCAACGCAGAACTCAAGGGTAAGCAGATCAAGACCCAGACTCTTCACGAAATGCTAGAGTACATCATGACCCAACGGGGTGTGATTACCGAGAATGTATACCCTGAGGTGGTCAAAATGGTGCGTTGCAGAGCGTCTTTTCCGAAGACCCCATGGCTGAGATTCCACAGTTTGCCACCAACCTCTTCCGTTCTATACCCCCTCCGGTGAACCCCACTGGAGATGCCTTTGACCCTGAAGAGGACGAACCAGTGCTGGAACTCGCGTGGCCGCATCTCCAGATTGTCTACGAGTTCTTCTTGCGGTTTGTCGAAAGCCCCGACTTCGACACGAATATTGCAAAGCGGTATATCGATCAGAACTTTGTACTCAACCTTCTCGAGCTTTTCGACTCAGAAGATCCGCGAGAGCGCGACTTTTTGAAGACGACACTGCACCGGATATACGGCAAGTTCCTGAACTTGCGCGCTCCCATCCGTCGCAGCATCAACAACGTGTTCTTCCACTTTGTCTATGAGACGGAGCGGCACAACGGCATCGCAGAGCTTCTTGAGATTCTGGGGTCCATCATCAACGGCTTCGCCCTGCCGCTCAAGAAGGAACACAAGACATTCCTCGTGCGGGTGCTCATCCCGCTACACAAGGTCAAAAGTCTCTCGATGTACCACCCGCAACTCGCATACTGTGTGGTGCAGTTCCTCGAGAAGGACGCGTCGCTCGCGGAGGATGTCGTCCTCGGGTTGCTCAAGTATTGGCCGAAAGTGAACTCGCCAAAGGAGGTGATGTTCCTAAGCGAGATGGAGGAGGTGCTCGACGTCATCGACCCAGCCGAGTTCCAGAAGATCCAGGAGCCGCTCTTCCAGCAGCTCGCGCGATGCATCAACAGCCAACACTTCCAAGTTGCAGAACGCGCATTGATGTACTGGAACAACGAGTACATTGTCAACCTCATGAGCGATAACCTCGCCGTCATCTTGCCCATCGTCTTCCCCGCCTTGTACACAAACTCGAGATCGCATTGGAACAGGTTGGTCTAGCTGTGCATAGCGGATGGGAAAGGCCGGGCTAACGGATCTCCAGGACAATACATGCGTTGGTGTACAACGCATTGAAGTTGTTCATGGAGATCAACCCGGATCTCTTTGGCGAGGTCATGGAGCAGTACAAACAGCGAAAACTTGCGTACGTTGGACGACGTGGATTTCGACGGCTTTTTTCTAATGATTTACCAGCGAGCGAGAACACGCTGTGCAGCGTTACGACGAGTGGCAAAAACTGCGGGAGAAGGCTCGGCAGAACTGTAATGGGCACTTACCTGAGGGGTATGTCGACTCGGAGCCGACACCGCCGCCGCCACCAGTGGAGGACTTGGACATCATGGACCTGTCGATGGACCTAAAGGCTGTGTCGATTGATGCGGAGGTGCCTTTGAACGAGCTGGACGAGTCGGGGATCGAGCGCGTACCGATGGCGGACCCGGGGATGGATGTGCGTACGGTTGCCTTTGGGGTATGATGCGTGATCCGAGGATTGCAATATTGACAAAGGTCCCTCCCTCTCCCACTACCATCGACTACCTGTAGCATCCGTTCCCCGAGGTCGGCCTCGACCACTCGCCGGGCGGGCTGCACTCGCGGCGAAAGAGCGCGTTGCCGGGTAAGCGGCTGTCATTCTGCGGTGGCGGCGGTGCATGCGCTGACGTTGAGTTCTGTTTGCGCGCGTGTGTGGGACAGTGGACCCGACGGTCCTGCGCGATCTGCAGGCGCACCGGAGTCTGGAGGACACGGTCGCGCCACGCTCGTGAGCGTGAGGCGGCGGCGCGCCGGAAGGCGAGACGCGATATCCATACACATTCGAACAGGGCAGCAGTGCTTGATCCCGCCACGCCGGACGTTGTTGTTCTTCCCTCTTTCCCTCCCCCCACCTCCCCTTCCCCTCTTCCGCTCCCACACGGCTCGCCCCATTTGCACACTCGCACCCATGCACGCATACATGCCTTGCCCCGATCTCTCTCACCCTCTCGTCCTCTCACTGCACATCACGTCCCCCTGCTGCCGCTACTGTAGTCACTACATCTTCTCCTGTGCCTGTTGTGCCCGTGTCCTTGAGCCGCCCGCCCGCGCCTATATCCATCCGTCCGTCCGCCCGCCCGCCTTTTACTGTGCGACCACCCACCCTTTTCCGTACTCGCTCGTTCAGCCGTTCTGTTTGTCCGTGGATCGTGCCGCCCGGGGTCGTCCCTTCCGTCCGATAACGTTGTGTCTGTTTGTCTGTCCGTTCTGTTTCTCCTGACTATCCTACATGGTGACCCTCCGTAGTATACACCCAATCCTGTCTATGTGTACGTGCTTATGCACGGTATCGACAACCAATTCGTGCCTCCTTACGCCTGCGTCGGGTGACCGAGCTCCACGAACGATGTCTGCTTGTGAGGTGTGACAGCGCGCTGGTCACGCGTGACGCCCTGTGACGCCACGCGTTGGGTGGAGAATTGGTGGCTGAGACGCGTCGGGGGCGCATTCCCCCTGTCACCGCTTTCTCCCTCTCCGTTCTCCCTCCCTGCTCCGTCTACTCCTCAGACTGTACTCGCGCGCCCGGCGTTCCTAAGTATGTACAGTCACCGTGATAAGAAGAAGGTGGACTTTCAGGACAACAAAGGCGGGCTCGTGCACACCCACTCCAACCTCAAATATCCCTTCCGCTTGAACTTGTCCGTCTCCTCCGCTTCCTGTGTTCCCGGATGGCCCAGCTGACGGGAAATAGCTATGAACGACCACCGCTCGAAGATGTCACTATTGAGGAGTTCGAGACGTGCGCGCTGGATAGGCTGCGGGTGCTCGCCGAGATCGAGGCGTCGTACGCACGGAACCGGACGTTCAAAGAACTCTGCGACGTTATCAACGCCGTCTGCAAGAAATTCCTGCCCCTGCACGCCAACACTGCGACGGCGCAACCTACGCAAGAGGAGCGCCGAAAAGACCACATCGGGCACTTCGTGCTGAGGCTCGCGTTCTGTCGCTCGTGAGTGTGCGGTGCTTCTCCGCTCGGGCGTGCGGGTGCTGACCGCTCGCTGGTGGATGGTGGCCGCTAGGGAGGAGCTCAGGCGGCGGTTCACTAAAGCGGAGACGACGTTGTTCCGGGTGCGCTTCGCGGCCGATGACAAGCAGGAGAACTCGGAATTTCTTACCATGCGGGATTTCGACTGGGTGCTGGTGAGTTCGTTGTCCGTGTCCACGCTTGCTTCCGACTAGCTGATGACATATCCCGATCCTGCAGGCTACGAGTGAAGAGGTCCAGGATCTAAATCTCGAAGCCGGTACATATTACAAGGTGACCGTAGCCGGATTTGCAGCCGAGTTCCACGCACGTCTGACAGTCCTACAGGTTAGATGGACCCGAGTGCCAGACTTGGTAGAGAAGCGGAAGGTCGTTCTCAAGGGTGGTATGGCGTATGTCCCCTCGTCGGAACAACTCCACCTAGTCTTGCAAGAATTCCAGACACGTCTGGAAAAGGACCTGGAGGTAGGGCCTTGGACCAACACCGTGTATGGCACCGGGGGCTAATGCCATGCTGCAAAGATGACCGCGAAAGCCCTCCCGAGGTTAGACGAAGACACACGTCTCGTCCCCATTCTTGATAACCTCTCCAAGGGCTTCCTCGCCGGCGTATCGTCGGAATGGAGCAACGCGTCTGGTGCCGCGGGCGACGCGCTAACAGCGGATATGGTCGACGAGATGGCGTTCAAGCACTTCCCCGCGTGTATGCGCAACCTGCACATGTGCCTGCGGCGAGACAAGCATCTCAAACACTTTGGTCGTCTACAATATGGCTTGTTCCTGAAGGCACGTTGACTGACGACAAATTGGCTCCGTGTGCTGACGTCCCTCACAGATTCTCGGCCTGTCCATCGAGGAGGCCCTCGTGTTTTGGCGGAAATCGTTCAGCAAAATCCAGGACGACAAATTCAACAAAGAGTACAGGTACAACATCCGTCACTCTTACGGGCTGGAAGGCAAACGCGCCAACTATGCGGCAAAGAGGTGCGGCTCCACTACGTACGCTCTTACTCCTTTGACGTGCTGATGACGTTCCGCCCCAGCTGCCAGCAGATCCTCATGGCGGACCAGCCGGGCCCTGGCGATTCGCACGGGTGCCCATACCGACATTTCTCGGGTGACAACTTGCAGTCGGCGCTGCTGACGATGTACGGGGAGCAGGGGCTCACGTCGGGGGACATGCCCGAAATCATGGCGACGGTGAAGGCGGGACACTACCACGTCGCGTGCACACGGGTGTTCGAGATCACCCATGCGCGGCAGAACGTGAAGAAAGGCGAGGGTGTCGGCGATGGGGAGAGCGTGACGCACCCGAACCAATACGCCGCGCGCAGCCTGGAGCTGGAGAAGAAGCTGGCGAAGGAGGAGGGCAAGGACGGAGACGGAGATGTGGTGATGCGGTAGCCGTGGCTGGCTTGACCTTGGATTGTGTTCGCCGCCGCTGCCTGGATTGATACTGTTGTATTGTGCTGTGATGTCGTTGTATTGTTACTCTCGCTGTGTTATCGGCTCTAGTGCCGCACGAACTTTGCCTAAAGGCTAACGTCGGCGACTCGGTAACGAGAACGTCACCGCGGACCCTAACCCGAGCGGGAGGCGCTGTCGCGTGACGGCATGGCGGGAGAGGAGTGGTGGCAGAGTCTGAGATCCACTCGCTCGTCGTCCGCCGCACGCCCGCAGTCCGCCCAGTCCTCTCCCCTCCTCTCCCCCATCTGCCCCGTACCGCCCATGAGCCTACGCAAAAACGCCGCAGCGCCCTCAAACGGCCACCAGTCCAGCGAAAGCATCCCTAAGCAGGCAGCGTCCGACGAGTATGAGGGCCACTTCTCCCTCGTCAGGTATGTCATTGCATCGCTCGCAGTCAGATGCATGTTCATCAAGTCTACGTCGCGCTCGCAGGAATTTCCGCCTCGCTGACCTCGTAACGATTGCAAACGGCATATGCGGCTCCTTCTCGATATTCATGTCGGCAAAGTACCTCGTCTCCAATGACGAGGACTACCTCTGGTCTGCGCTCGCGTTCCCCCTCGCCGGCCTCCTGTTCGACTTCCTCGATGGAAAGGTCGCGCGCTGGCGCAACGAGTCCAGCATGATTGGCCAGGAGCTCGACAGTCTCGCAGACCTCGTACGTCGCCGCCCTCCATGCATGTGATAATGCATCCATTTTGACGCTACCCCTCCCCGTCTTTGTCGCCTCCTCGCCCTTTTCCTCTTTCGTTTTCTCTCTTACCCGCACGCCCGACAATATAAACACCCGTAGATCTCTTTTGGCGTGGCCCCCGCGCTGCTCGCGTTCGTCATCGGCTTCCGCACGTACCTCGACACCGTCGTGCTCACCGGTTTCATCTGCTGCGGGCTCGCCCGTCTCGCGCGCTTCAACGCAACCGTCGCGTCCATACCCAAGGACGCCAAAGGCAAGGCGCACTACTTCGAAGGCCTCCCCATCCCGTCCTCGCTCGGGCTCGTCGCCGTGCTCGCGTACTGGAAGACCCAGGGCTGGATCGAGGGCCGCGAGGGCATCCCCTGGGGCACCATCACGCTCTGGGGCGCGCCGGGCGGCGACGGCGAGCTGCACACGTTCTCCATCGTCTTCGCGCTCTGGGCGGCAGCCATGGTCAGCAAGACGCTGCGTGTGCCGAAGCTGTAGGCGGCCGGTGTTCTGCGTGGGGGGGAATCTGGCCGGGGCTCGGAAACGGGGAAGGGTGCTTTTGCTTACGAACACTGCGTTTACGACTTGTGCACGACCCCTACTCTACTGTGAATGGCATTTACTAGACATCCTACACGCTGTGCACGCCGCCCCGCAGCGGATTTGCAGTTGGCGACGGCGGGCACCTTCAAGTTATAGCCGAGATACTCATTGTTTTCGTGCATGAGCGTGGGAAGAAGGGGAACGCGTCGCGTCGCGCGCGCAGAGGCGCGTGTGTAGCTTGCCCCCATACCGCGACCACTCACCCCCCTCCGTAAAAAAGAAATCATACACGATGACGGTCTCCTCGGCGGACGTACAACGCCTTTTTCTGCAGGCCATCCTTTCTCGCCGCATCCTCTCGCAGAGGCTCGCCGCCAAGATCTGGGAGAAGTGCATTGACGCCGTCAAAGGTGCGCCCCTGGCTCCTCCGCCCCGCGCCCTGTGTGGCCCTATCCGTCCTATCCGCCTAAAGTTGACTTGCGCTCCCCCGCGATCCATGCACGCGCAGAGGCGAACGCGACGCTCGACATCGAGTATCGTAGCGACAGAAATTCGTGGGACGCGTTCGTGATGAGCGTGAACGAGGCGCTCAACCCGCTCGACCTCGAATTTGCGCATCTGCACGATGAAGCGAGCGGGAAGGAGGTGTATGCTGTGGTGCGTCTTGATTTTTGCCGCTCCGACGTAAATTGAGTGTGTGTGGATGCGATGCAGGTGAACCGCAAAGGCGACGAGATCGCACAGCTCGCGACCGAGTACACCCCTGTCGAGATCGCGTTCTTCAAAGCGGTTGTAAGTCCCCCATCCGACATGTCTTGCCTAGGCCATCTCAATCTGACGCGCTACCCGTAGCTCGAACAGATCATGCTCGCGCCGAACGAGTCTTACTGCGTATCCTCGCTCGCGGCGCTGCGCGAGGTGAATGCGCTCAAGGTCGGTAACATGACCAAGTCCCAGGCCGAGGCGACGCTCGGCAGCTTCGTCGCGCGCGGCTGGCTCCTCAAAAGCAAGTGCGTACCCCATCACTCATCCACCCTACTACGCGGCTTTCTCGAGGAAGACGGTTAACGTACGGCGCACGCACGTAGGAAGGGCCGCTTCTCGCTCGCTACCCGTACCGTGCTTGAGCTCCAGACGTACTTCCGCAACACGTATGAAAACGAAGTGCTCGAATGCACGATCTGCATGGAGGTCGGTTGCTTCCCCTCCATCTTCCGCCCTCTTTCACCTCATGCCTTTCTTTTTGCCTCCTTACAGCTTGTTACGCGTGGGGTTGCGTGCTATACGCCGCAATGCCAGGCGCGGATGCACACGCACTGCTTCAATAATTACAAACGGCGCAGCACCGGCTGCCCGACCTGCAATGCCAGCTGGGCCGACGCCAACCTGACGAAGCTCCGGCCAGTCGGCGAGGCAGCCTTTCGTGAAGGCCAGGACGTCGGCCGGCGGCGCGAGCGTCGCAAGTCTACCGAGGATGAGGACGAGGATGAAGATGACGATGCGGAGGCTGATGATGATGCGGGCGACGGGAAGGACGACGACGAGTATAACGCGCGAGAACCATCGCCACAGACGAATGGGAAAGGCAAAGGCAAGAGGAAGGCTGTGCGCGAAGAGAGCATGAATGTCGACGGGGAGGAGGAAGAGGAGGAGGAGGCTACTCCGCCACCCAGGACGCAGCGGCGGAAGTCCTCTCGGCGTTGACGATTATTGCCTAGGCCTGCATGCCGCATCGTGCCGTTCTGCCCGTTTCCCGCTGTACACCACGCCTGCCATTATGTTGTACCTACGTATATCATAACTCGAGTATATGCCCCCCTCTAATACATTGTCGCCTCATCCGCTCGTAGTCTGCGAGTCCGGCGAGGCCGTAGATGTGCCTGGGTCTATGGGAGGCACGCTTGTCGTCGCGGGGCTCGCAGGTGCCGTCGCGTCCGCGGTCGGAGTCTCGACCACAGGCACCGAGAACCCAAAGCGGTCCTTGCCCCACACCTGCCTCTTCTTTGCCCTGCGCCCCTCGCCGAACTCGTCGTTCCACTTGCGGAGTTCCGCGAGGCTGCCCAGGGCCTCGGACGCCGACGGCGTGATTTCCTTCAGGGCCTGCTCGAAGTTGCGCCAGTGCAACAAACGGGCGTGGGGTATGCCCTCCGTGCTTGCGGCAGCAGCCTCAGCCTCGACTGTAGTCGACTCTAGGGTGTGCTCGGCCGTTGTTGTAGAATCGGTTTCGGCCGAGGCGGGCGCCGTTGCAGCTTCTGTCTCCGCTGCCTTGGGCTGCTGGGACGAAGGCGAGGACTGCCGCCAGGGCACGGTGACCCGCTCTTTGACCGCATCGAGAGCGGCGCTCACACACAAGTCTATAGCGAGAGGGGGGGTGCCGTCAGAACCGGCCAGAAGCGCGACGCACGCTACCGAACGTATACGTACGCTTCAAATCCGAGCCGGAGAAACTCTCGGTCTTCTTTGCGAGCTGGCGGAGGTCGACGTCATCCGCACGCGTCTCGTCGCGGAGGAGGATCTTGAGAATCTCTATGGGATCGCGCGACAGTTAGTACGAGGCTAGAAGGACGGAGGGGACCGATAATGGCGAAATTGCACGAGCGGGGCACGAACCTTCACGCTCCTTCTCGCCGGGGAGGTCCACGAGGAGGCGGCGCGGCAAGCGGCGGAGGACGGCGTCGTCGAGGTCGAACGGACGGTTCGTTGCGCCAATGACGATCACATTGCTTTCCTTGGACGATTTGAGGCCGTCCATCTCCTGCATAAACTCGGTGATCACGCCGCGATGCGCAAGCGAGTTGCCGGATTCCCGACTGAGGCGCGCGCCGAACAGCGCGTCGAGCTCGTCAATAAACACCACGCAGGGCGACAGGCGGCGTGCGAGCGAAAAGACCGCTCGCACGAGCTTCTCGCCCTCGCCAACATACTGAGAGAGGCAAGGCGTCAGTCAGGTGATGGTCGTTGAGTCACTGGACGCACCATGTCCATGATGTCCGAGGGCGAGACAACAAGCATCCTACAGCCGGCCTCTTTGGCAAGCGCACGGACGACTAACGTCTTGCCGGTTCCTGGGGGGCCGAAGAGAAGGCAGCCTGTCATGCTATGTTCCTTAAGGATACCCTGCTGGAACGCGCCCGGATGCAGCAGCGGCAAAGATACCATGGTCCGTATGGAATCGATCGTGTGCGGCGGGAGATGCACCTGGTTGAACGTCGTTGTGATAGACGCTACAAAAAATCTAGCGGTCAGTTGCCTCTCTAGGAGCGCCGGGGGGCAGGACCCACCCGTATCAACGATGCAGCCCAATAGCCGCTGCTCATGCTCATCCAGGTCTGGATTCCTCCTGAGCTTCTCGATGATTTCGTCTACGTCCGCCTCATCCTCAACCTCGGCCCGTTCCTCCTCCTCGTTCTCGCGGTGAAGCTTCCCGGACGGGGGCGTCGCCAACAGCGTCTTCCACATGTCCTGCGTCGACCTATCGGCGGCCCACGCATCGAAAACCGCAGACCACGGGACAAGCGTGGGTTCGAGCGAACGATGAGTCGGCAGGTACGCCCGGTTCGCAGCCACCACGCTGCCCACCGCTCTGTCCGCGATACGCTGCACGTTTGGCCACACTTCCACCGTACGTCCCCAGTGCTCCCACAGCTGCGCCTTCGCCCGGTCGTGATCGTCGCCGTCCAAAGCGCACCGCTCAGGCTCAGGGATGTTATCCAGCTCGCCAAGGACGCCGCCGACCTGAGCGACGGCCATGCGCATCACAAGCTGGTTAATCTCTCTCCTTCGGCCCATGCGGCTGCCCCTTTCTTGGGGCAGGGAGCGCAAGGTTGGGAAGACAAGGGACGTCCGGAAAAAGCCTAGTCGGTTCTCCGCTTCCGGGGGACCCTGACTGCGTCCTGCCAATGCGCGAGAGAAAGAGGAGCCCGTAAAAGGGGACAGGCCCGAGAAGCCCTCCTGACCCAGGACGACGACGTTGGGGCGTCCCCTAGAACTGTCGCCATCGACGTGGTCCTCGTTGGCTGAATGCAGGCGTGGCAAGTCCTCCGAATTGCCCCGGGCCCATCGCTTGAGCCGGCGCTGCACGCGCTTCTCCCGTGCCTTCTCGCTGCTACTGTCCTCGCTGTACTCCGACTTCGGCAACTTGAGGCTGCTCGCGCCTGACTGGCCGTCCGGTGACCTCAAGGGAGCCAAATTAAGGCCGTGTAGACCAGGGGAGGAGGTGGAGGAAGAGGGTTCCGAGACGATGAACGAGGGGGTGATGCCAAACACAATGGCGGTGGGATTTACGACAGGCGAGCTGGGACGAGAGATTGCACCCTGTCGTCGTTGTCGGACGGCAGCAAGTAATGCGGGGTACCACGCAGAAGAGGAGGCAGCAAGCGTGTGATAGTCCCTAACATAAATTATACGGGGACGCCTTTGCGGTGTGCTCGACGGCTCTTCTGCTTCCCCAGTAGGCTGCGTAGTAGTGCGGACATTGATTATCTCGTCAAAGAAGGCTTTAAGCCGAGCCATAGGCGTGCTCCTTGCCGGCTCAAGCACCCGTGCAGACCGTCGCGGGATGGCGGTCATGACATGCACAGTCATCGGAGACATCGCAAACGATGAGGGCGCCTCGTCTTCATCTTCATCGTTGTCTCTTTGGGAGATGGGCCGAGATGCTTCCCTGGAAGAAGACTGAAGCTGAAGCGGGTTGTTCGGTAACTGCAACACAGAGGCAGCTGGTACGTAAAGAATGGGTCAGATTATTTCCCCAGTCTCAAAGAACATAATAACGCATACCTTTGCCGAAGTGACCGCATTCGCCGGCCGCCAGCTGGACCGCATCTAAGACGACCACGTCTGCGCCCGTCTGCCGTGCCATCTCACGCACGGTAGTGTCCACAATGTAGTCGCCGCCTTCGATGGGACAGTACAGCGCAAGTGTAGGCTCTACTAGAGGAGAACCACCAGAAGAATATGCGGCACGGTGCTGTGTCTGTGGATGCAGCACGATGTGTAGGTTGTGCAGCACTTCATTAAATATTTCCGGCGGGGGCAGTGTGTTGTTCCTTGGTGTCGTCGATGGCGGCTCACTAGGTTCACTATCAGGAGTCCAGAGAATATCCAAGTCTGGTGGAAGGGGGACCGAGTCTGCCTCCTTCACCATCGAGACGCGAACTCGGCGTTTCGGCTTCTCCTCTCCATCCTCAGGTAAAGGCGTTTCTGGTGCACTAGCACTCGGTGCAGCGGGGGGTGCAGGACTAGAACCTTCAGGTTGCTCGTGCTGGGGTGTCTCCGACGATATGGCGCGTCTAGAAAGGCGGGGTGTCGATTGGGCAGCTGCTGGCCGGTCTTTCCGAGGGTAGCGAAGTGCGTGAGTAGAGGACAGTTGCGCGCGAGGGTACTTTGGCAAAGACTTGAGCAGCGACCGCGTTCTACGAGCAAGAAGATGGGACCGCATTCAAACAGGTCAGAAATCCGCCGAGCACGAGGCAGAGCGACACGAGAAAGAAACAAGTACAGCGCGGAAAACACGAGCAGAGCAGGTCAAGCACCTCCCGAATAGCCGCCCACGCGATCGCATACCAGTTATTTGTAGGCGCCCGCTGCAGATGCATAGAACAAGACTCATCTAGCGCTCGAGACAGGATTCGTGACATTAGACATATATATACTACGGCAGAGAGGCGTACGAGTGTCTGTGCGGACATTTTCATACGTAGCGTAATAATCAAAGCATACCAGCATGGCGATCCGTCCACAGCTAATCCCGCTTCCCGCGAAGCGCCTCCTCTTCCCTAGCCTTTGCTCGTTCCGCCAGGTCAACCCCGACCAAGATCTTCGATGCCTTCCATAGTTGGACGACGTTGACGACGTTTTTGTACAGACAGATGGGTGCACAGAATGCGGCCATTATTTCTGCCCACGTCCACGATGCAAAAAATCCGGTCAAACCAAATGACGCTGACAGGGGCGTGTCTACCCATTTCATGAGATAGAGCGCGATGTAGAAGAGCTCGTTGCCAGCGCAGACGATGAATAGCGTCACCTGCAACACGTCGTGTGAGCGTAAGAACCATTAACACCTGACACAGTATGCTTACGGGGTTGTAGTAGGCTCGCAAGAGACGGCTGACGTCACTGTCTACTTGTTTGTGGCTCTTCGAGCCGGTGACCAAGGAGCTTCGGGATACACGCGTCAAACACTTCGGCGGGGGAGGCGCGCGCCATGACGTACCTGTTCATGTGCATATAGTGACTGCTGAAGTCTAGCGCGATGAGAAATTGGAACCAGAGGGCGTATTCAGGATATGCAGACGTGAGGTAGCACAGGAGGGAGGTTGTTGTACACCTTTACCATGAAAGTTAGGCATATAACAGAGGCCAGTAAAATGAGACTCACCGATCGGTGACCATGTCCAAGACAGCACCAAACTTCGACGCCTGGCCCAATGCTCTTGCAGCATGCCCGTCGAATGCGTCCAATAAACACGATATACAGTACAACAGCGTGCAATACTTTGGATGGTAGTTCATGTAGTGCAGTGAGAGAGCTGCCAGAATGATTCGCGTATACCCTGCAGAAGGGTGGGTCTGTCAGTCCATTAACGCGAGGGAGGGAGAGCGAACGTACCGATAAGGTTGGGCACGAAGAGGAAAACATTCTCCGAATACGTCTGCGCCGTGGCGAGATCGACGGCGACCTTGGCGTCGACGACGTCGATGGAGCCTCTCCGCCTCGTCAGAACCGCAGAGCTGCTGGACATGGTGAGCGTTGAGGAGAGGAGGCGGCCCACGTAGTGAGTGTAAGTAGGATTTGTACGCTCGCGCCGAGCGGCACGGCCTTCCTCGGCGCTGCCAAACACGGAAAACACGCTAGTCACGCGCATCGTCACAACCTCGTCACGCACACGCAGATCACCCAGACCGGGCGTCTCAACCCGCGCCAAGTTTCCTGCCACCTCGGTTGCATGCTCTCTTCACTTCGCTGCACTTTGCCTCCGCTAGAAACCCATGTTGCCGCTTGCATGGTGACCACAGAGCTCCATCTTGCCCAGTATCTCCGCTATGCAGCAAAAGTGAAACCCACAAGCAATGACGGTTCTCAAGACAGCTCCGGACGACTGCGGCCGCAGAACTAGAGCTGCGCCATTCAGAGCGCAGCCCGAGTACGCCAACGTCTTATATCGATGCAGGTACTGTGCACGGGACTCCGGGTGTATGCGAGGCCCGTCTGCGCAAACACGGTTAGCGAGCTGCCTATGGACCTCCAGGCGTACACGGACCTCTCGGCGTGCCCCGGTCTTCCCGTATGTGTGTTGTCCATTGGCCCTCAGAAGCGGTCAACCGCAGACAACTGATGTAGATGCGTGATGCTCCATCCACAGGCCGCTGCGTGGGATACGACGTGCCATAAAAGACGATCTACGCTACCCGGGCAGCGCAAATGCCCTCGTTGCCCCGTTTGCTCCTTGTGCCTCACGTTTCCCCTAGCGTGGGACCATTTCGGTGACACCAGGCAGCAAAGCTTGTTGAACACGATCAGAGTGTTATCGAGGTACAAACGGCGTTGAGGATAAGCCATGCTTCCTCTACCCGCTGTGTGGGAGTTATTCCGGACACGGGGTGCGT
Source organism: Trametes hirsuta (assembly GCA_001302255.2). Taxonomy (NCBI): domain Eukaryota; kingdom Fungi; phylum Basidiomycota; class Agaricomycetes; order Polyporales; family Polyporaceae; genus Trametes; species Trametes hirsuta. The sequence goes on from CP019376.1 coordinate 2,320,236, forward strand.
TGCAAAAATACTCCGCGGTGCCACCGCTGCTCTGACTGGTTGCGCCCATAGCCATGCCATTACCAGGAGGTATGTCATGTGAATTCTTTGCCTAGAGGGAGAAGAACAAGCGTCCAGAAGAGACTTTCAGGCGCTGCCTGCGAGTCATCCGACTTCCCAGAACCCCCAACATGATCGTGAATGGCTGTCAGAACGCGATTCCAGGGCCGGTGTTGCGAGCAGGAAATAAATGTGTGGAGATAATGTGCGATACGCCCAATATATGGATGGGCCCTTGTCGGATGAGTTTTATATGATGGTATACATACAAGAAGAGGCTATTGCCGGACGCGGGGATATAGCGCCATACCAACGACTGAGCGCAGCTTGCCGGTGGATTGGACGGCTTTCAAACCTGCTTCTGCTGTCTGACGTAACCAGGCCAAGGAAGCACGAAGCCTTCGCTGAGCTGAGCTGCTGCATGCGTGCAGCCTCGTTGCATGCAACCACCTGAGCACCTTCTCCCCCGCCGCCGCCGTTGCAGTGCGATGCAGGCCTTTCTGGTGTCTCCACGGCGGCTGACGGCGCAGAGGGGTGGCGGCTGGTCGCGGGCGCTGGCGAGGCGCCATGGCGCGCTGGGCTCGATCTGGCGATGGACCCACATGGAGGATGCCGATAAATGCCCGATTTGCGCTCGGAGTGGTCAGTCAGCGTGTCGTCAGCGAGGCTGGACCCTGGGTCTTGCAGAGTTCGCCAATTCAGCAGGCGGCATATTTTCTGCGACTGTTCAACAGAACGGCCACTTGCTTCGCATCTGCACGCGGTGTGCGCCCAGGAAGGTATCTATCATCTCTCACAACATTACAGGGGTGTGTGTGTCGCGCTGAAACGCTGACGCCGACCGTCTACCAGCGATTATCCGTAGTGACAGCCGTGGCCGGGCACTCCATTGTTCGTGATGTCTGCGGCCGGAACCAATATTCCTCGGAAGGCGGTCGTTGTAGGCGCAGGTCCTGTGGGATGTCTCGCGGCCATGGCCCTCGCCAAGCAGGGCTGGTCCGTGGACATCTACGAGGGTCGCCCAGGTATGCCTTATTCCCGGTTCTTCTTCCCAGGTGCCCTTCATTGAATGCGCATCTGCGACCCCGAAGACATGCGCCTTCCCTCGTCCAAGGCTGCCGCCCAGCAGCGTTCTATTAATCTAGCCATATCCGCCCGCGGGCTCGCCGCGATACAGGCGATTGACCCAGGTGCAGCGGACCGCTTTTTGAGTACTGTCATTCCCATGCGCGGCAGAATGATACACGACGGCCAAGGTGGCCTCGAGAGCCAGCCGTACGACCGGGACGGGCAGGTGAGCTCTCGCGCGGCTTCGCAAGGTTTTCGGACGGGTATATTTACGCCATTTCCGCTCCCTGCCGCACCGGTCGCCCTCACCTGCCGCACGCGGCAATACAGGGCATCAACTCCATCGGCCGCGCATTTCTGAATGAGGATCTGCTCAGGGAAGCTCTTGCCGTGCCGGGCATCCGTGCATTTTTCCAGCGCAAGGTGCTCTCGATCGACTTTGACCGGCGGAAATTGACGGTGCGCGACGGCGAGGGGCAAGACGCGCAGGACGTGGACGTTTCATTCGATTTTTGCGTCGGCGCAGATGGGAGCTACTCGATCGTCCGGCGTCAGCTGATGAGGGTGGTCCGGTGCGTCTATCCTATCGCCCACGAATATCTGCCCCTTCCTCCGGAGCGGCGCAGTGGGGCGTCCTGGAACCGATGGCTGATTCGCCCTGTTTCTGCGGGGCTCCCACAGAATGGACTATCAGCAGTGGTACATCCCGCACGATTATATTGAGCTGAGGATGCCGGCTGGCCCACCGCAGGGACCGGGCGGCGATCCTACGTTTTTGCTCGACCCGCACCATCTGCACATCTGGCCGCGGCACACCTTTATGCTTATTGCGCTTCCGAATAAGGTGGGCGAGCTCGTGCCTGCCGCTTCTCCTGCTCGTGACGAGTGCTCATGAGAGCCGCATGCGTGTAGGACGCGACGTTCACCTGCACGCTTTTTGCACCTACCGCCGACTTCGACCGCCTGGACACGGACGAGAAGATTATTGAATGGTTCAAGGACAATTTCCCCGACGCGCTCCCCCTCATCGGCGAACAGGCGCTGCTCGACGACTTCCATCGGAACCCGCGCAGTGCGCTTATGTCAATCAAAGTACGGGTCTTTCCGCTACCCCGCTCGCCCTTTTCGCTCCTTTATACGACGCGGCGCTGACGCCTACCCCTGCCTCGTTGTCCGCATGTGGTGTGTGCACCCTGGCGACGAGCAGGCGCGACCGTACCACTACAGGGACCGTGCGGTCATCCTCGGAGACGCTGCCCACGCTATGGTTCCATTTTACGGCCAGGGCCTCAACTGCGGGCTAGAAGACGTCCGGGTGCTGGACGTCCTGCTTAGAGAAGCGCGCGTCGTCGCGGCAGCCCAGGTACCAGAAGGCGGGGAAGACGAGCGGCTCGAATCCGCACTCGCAAGGTACTCGGACACGCGCCACGAGGATCTCGTCGCCATATGCGACCTCGCCATGGCCAACTAGTGCGTCCTCCCCCTTTATTCTGCGCTGTGAATTCACGCCGATCCTGCGAGCGCTGACGGCGGCGTGACGTGCCCCCCTCCAGCGTCGAGATGCGGCACTCGGTCACCACGCTGGCGTACCGCTTCCGCAAGGCCCTCGACAACATCTTGTATTCCCTCAACCGCAGGCACGTCACCGCCGCAGACGTCACGCCTGTGCTTGCGGACAATACGTTCGCCAACGCCCCTAGTGGCTGGCTCCCACTCTACACGATGGTCACCTTCCGGCCCGATATCAGCTACTCAACCGTCCTGCGAAAATTCCAGCGGCAGACAGAGATCCTCGGCCTCACAGGATGGCTCAGCGCTGGGGTGGCCGTAGGTACGCTCGGCATCACGTGTGTAACGCTCTTGCAACGGCTGCAGAACCGGCCGTGAATATTTCAATGATCAACAGCGCCAGAGAACCTCTGTGTACGCTTTCTTTATTTCTCCACAACAATTCTCCCGGGCCCTGCTCGTGGGCCCTGTTAATGAAATGTCGTAATCGTCGCGACCGCGGGAAACCGTCGCCCCCCGAGCGGCGATGGGCGATCTCCCTCTCGGCCCCAGTGCTTCAGACGTGCCCCAATCCGGACACCTGGTTAGACATTTTGTGGGATTTTTCGGAGAATTTTTAGCGACGCGATATCGGGCAGGGGGGATGACGAGAGGGACGGGGCGCGGGCCGCCGCCGGGGACGAAGAGCAAGGCGGGAGCAGAGTGGGCACGTACCCCTATAGCGTGCGCCCACGGTACGGGGCCAGTTGCGCGGGCAGAACAGACTCCCCTCGCGGGCTTGTGAAATCAGCTTGTTCGTCACATATGAAGCTACCTGCTCGCTTCACAGCGCGTGGTGGGAAAGCATGGAGGACGGCGAGAGCAGTAAAAGGGGTGGGGTATTCGTAGCATATAGTTCAGCCAACAACGGGCACCGACGGGGGAATATAAGGCGGAGAACGGTTCATAGGCAAGATCATGCAGCGTCATGAATGTCGGCAATAAATATACAGTACAGAGGGGCATTGGAATGGAGGGTTGCGGCGCAGATGGAAGGGGTTGGTTGGACACGGAGCGCGCAGGGGTGAGTATGTGCAGGTGCGACGGCGACGACGGCCGCTCAACTGGCGTTCTTGGGTGGACGGCCCCGCTTTCTCTTCGCGGCAGGTGGCGCGTCTGCGGCGGCGCTTCCCTCGCCCTCGTCGCCCCCAGACGGCTCCGCCGGGAGGGGGTTTTTGCGAGGACGGCCCCGTTTACGCTTGGGCTGGGGCTCCGAGGGCTCTCCGCCTTCGGCAGCCTTCTCTTCTTCCGGCTTCCTCTGGGAGTAAGCGTAGAAACGAACTGGCGGTGAGCGAATGACGGGCGGTGTGAATGGCTCTATCGGGACTTACCTTTGGGGGACGCCCCCTGGGCCTTTTGGGCTGCTCCGTGGAGGGCCCTGCGCCGGCCGCGGCGGCCTCTGCAGCAAGAGTTTTCTTGTTCTTGCTGCCCGGAGGGCGGCCGCGCTTGCGTTTGACCTTGGGTTCGTCTTGGGGAGCTAAGATCGCAAGATCAGGAGACTAGGATGAGTACGGCGCTTGCTGCGGGAGGGGCGGAACGGAGATGGAAAGGGTTCAGGGACTGACCTGTCTCTGGCTCGCCGGAGTTGTCGTCGATCTCGTCGACCTTCGGGTCGTCGCTGGGGGCCCTGGCGTCGGGCGAGTCCGACATGGTGGCCGGCGGTGGAGGCGGGGAGGGAGGGACGGGGCGGATGAGGGGAAGAAGGAAAACGCGGGCTGGTCGCGTTTTAACGAGGAAATGGGCTACAGGAATTCTCGCGTGCAGAACGCCCAAAAGAGGGCTTTATTATATCTCGCAGAGAACGTCCAGAAGGAATCATCATCCTCGAATTCTCGGGCTGTACGTAATTTACGTCTCACTGTCAATAACCAAAGCGGTATGTTACCCCCTCCTCTCGTACCAGCGTCCCCCGGCGCGCCGACGCGGCCATGGGCAGCTGCAGCGCGTGCCCACGGGAGGGTGCTGGGGCCTCCACCCGCCGCAGGGAGGCCGCATGCGGGCAAATCGCGAGGACTAAAGCGTCCGCCGCTGCATGTGAACCGGGCTGATGAGAGTATTTCTGCCATGCAAAAATCAGATAACGCCGGCTCACATGAAATGCTAGGCCTTGTGGACGGTCGTAAGGCGTGCAGCAGCCGAGGGGTGGGAGATCTGAGCCGGGTGGATGTCCATCAGGACCGAAACTTGTGTCTAATTCGCCGCAAAGTGTGTCCGTTGATGGGTCGTACCTGAGGAGAACCGCCGGGGGTCATTGGGGCCAGAAGGCGTGCTGCAGTGTGTATCGCGCAGGGACGCAGGAAGCACGTTGGCCTTGATCCGGAAAAGGCAGGCCACCATCGCGGAAGATAAGCGAACTCCGCCCTAATTCCCGCCACCCGGGCGCCTACAAGGCGTCTATTCAATTAGTGCAACGTGTTACTGACCCGCCGCAGACGCCCGTCTCTGCCACCGTCCACCGTCGCGCGCAGCGTCCGACGCCCTCTCCTCGTCCTCGCCGCCGTCGGCAGCACACCCCGCTCGTCCCCGCGCACAACCGCAGGCTGCCCATGCTCGCCCTCCCCCTCGTTCCCTTCTCTCTCGCACTCCTCCTCTGTCCCCTCGCCTTTGCTCGTCTCCACCACTCCCGTGTCCCCGAAGACCCCTACGCCTTCCCCAAATATCGCGTCTCTTTCCTCCACGGGCTCCCCCTCCTCAACGACACCGCAGAGCGCTGGCTCCGCGACGGCCTCCGCGGAGGAGAGCACGAGTTCCTCGACCAGCCATGGCAAGAGTCGCACTGGCATGCCACTCCGCTAAAGAGCATCGAAGCCACCGACGACGACCCGTCTGATGTCTGTCCGCCTCCCCCGGATGGCCCCCCGCACGCTGACCGTCTCTCCGCTCAGGCAGCCCCCACATCGGAGCCGCGATATGCTCTGCAGCACATGAAGCTCGGCCCAAAGTCCTCGTACGTTTGCCTGATTCCCCCACCGCCAAAGGAGCCCCCGCCCGTCGAAGACACCCCAACGGACGTGGCCACGCCCGTCCACAGCTGGTCGCTCCTCCAGCCTCTCTCCGGCAAGTGCCTCTATGTGAGTGCCGTCCGCACGCCGAGAAGCCTGCACCCCCGATAACATGCACACAGCACAGGCAAGGCTGGTTCACATACTCGTACTGCCATAATTCGCACGTCCGCCAGTTCCACGAGCTGCACCACCAGCACATCCCCAGCACCGGTACGGAACCCGTCCGTCCCTCCCCCGATTTTGCTAACCGACCGTGCCGTTCGTTCCAGGCGAGTACAAGCCAGAAGAGGATCCGGATGTAAGCGCTGCACCCGTGACCCCCTGCAGCGAGCTCTAATTTGACGTCCCCGTAATCTAGTGGGAAGCGTACACGCTCGGACGTGCTCCCCCTACGCTCGACGCCGGAGCCGAGCTGACGACCGCAGAAGCCGCCGCCGCTGCGAACCTCGAGCTCGCCCGCGGCGCCGGCTCACGCTACCTCGTTCAGCGCTGGAGCGACGGTACCTACTGCGACAAGACGGGCCGGAAGCGCGACGTCGAGGTCCAGGCATGTCTCCCGCCCGCTCACACGCCCGCCGCCCCGTGCTGACCACCCCGTCTCCGTGCTCCTAGTTCCACTGCTCGATGACGATGACCGACACGATCCTCTTCGTAAAGGAGACACAGACGTGCCACTATGTCGTCCACATCGCCACGCCGCGCCTCTGCGGAGAACCCGGCTTCCGCTCGCGCATCGACGCGGAGGAGGAGCACTTCATCCGCTGCCGCGAGGTCCTCGACGCTGACGCACACGCCGCCGCCGACCGCACCCTCCCCGCGTCCACCCTCCCGTACCGCCGACCCCGCCCACAGAAGAAGGTCATCGCGCCCCCGCCCCCACCGCCTGCCGAAACTCAGGCAAAGCAAAAGAACGACAAGGCAGGCGCCGGCGGCAGCCCGGACGCGCACGGGGAGGTCCTCCGGCGCGCCCTCAAGCGGCTGCTCGCGCGGCACGAGCTCGGCGACGGGGACACACACCTCGTGCTCGAGCAGCTGCCCGACGGCGAGGGCGAGGTGCTCATTGAGTACATCGACATCGACCTCCCCGAGGGCGAGGACGCGGAGGCGTTCCTCCGCGACGGCTTCGTCTTCGCGGATGCGGACGGAGCCGAGGACGAGGCGGAAGGCGGAGACGTGGACTTTGCGCGGCTGCACGACGTGCTGCGCGCGGCTGGCTACAACGTCGACGTCAGTCGCAAGGAGAAGGAGAAGGCCAAGGGCGGTAGGGGCAGGGGCGAGAAGGCGCGCGCGGGTGCAGAGGACGACTACGACGCCGCGGAGGAACGCGCGGCGAGGAAGAAGCACCGCGACGAGCTCTGACGGCATTCCAAGCTTATACCTAGACCATGCCATCAGGCCTCGAGATAGATGTAATATGCGCACTAGGACGCGTTCTAGTGCTTGCCTCCCGGGAGGGAGGAAGCCCTTCTATCGCTATTCACATTGGGACCGCTGGATTCTGGAACACGCTATCTGCCGTCCCAGCAGCCAGAAAAAAAAAGAACCGAGAGAGAGAGAGAGAGATGGCACACACGTTTCATCGTTTCAGCGTCGTCACTCTACCTCTTCGAATTCCGCGGGCAAACTGCGTGCAGCGCGCGGGTCTTCCCGCCTTCGCGCGGCCGCGAGCAGTCCGCCTGGTGCGCTAGAAGACCCCGCACGGGCGAACCGCCGCGCGACGACGGCGCACGAGACACGCGTCGCAAGTCGCGAGTCGCGCGCCATGGCGGCAAGTGAGCCCCCGAAGCGCGGGGTGGAGAGCGGATACGGAGATGGACTGCGGATGTATTGCTGTGGGATGTACGCGTACAATTACACGAGCCCTCTTTCTATCGTAAACAAGTGTACAGCGAAGGTGGTTCTTTTGTTTCTGTCGTTCCGGCTCGTGCGTGCGGGAGGGGTGGCGGCGGTGGTGGGGCGGGGGGGCTGACAGGTGCAGCTACCCAAGGGTAAGAGGAAGGGAAGGGTGTGCGGAGAGAAGTGTAGGGAGGGAGGGAGAAGAGCCTGGAATGGGGGAGGGGAGAGGGGCGCCGGCCACTGTTCATCAACGTCTCGAAGGAGATAAAAAAGAAGAGATAGAAGAAAGAAAGAAAGAAGAGATAGAGAGCAAGAAGGGCGCGGAAAGAAGGTGCAGCTGTGCAGGCGCACATAGCGGTAGTGGGAGAGAAGATGTGCGCAGAAGAAAAAAACGAACGAACGAGGGACGGCCCACGGGGCGGCGACCCGCGGAGAGGGGCAGCGGTCCGAGGCAAGAAGCGCAGGTGCGCGAAGAAAGAAAGGGAGGGATGGAGGAGATAGAGCAAAAAGCCATCATCGTCGTCGTCGTGGGTCGCTGTCGTCGTTTGTTCTGTCGGTGTCTGTCTATACACATAGCTAAGATAATAGAGCGCGGATTAGACGCAGCGAAGGTGAATAATAGATATATAAAGCAGCGCGCGGTCGCGGGGTCATGGGTAGTGGCGACAATGGTAGTGTGGACGTGGGTGTGTATGCGTGGGTGCGGATGCGGGATGCGGGTGATATGCGAAGCGTGGGTGGGTGCAGCGATGGCGGTGCACCGACGACGACGACCGCGGCGACGACAACGTCGTAGCAACGTCGTCCGCCTGGACGCGGCCGCGGCGGGAACTCGGCCTCGGGGGCAGCAGCTAAAAGAACCGCCGCTTGGCATGTTTCTCGTCGACGTCGACCTTGATGTGCGCGTGGTTCGGGTGCGCGCCGGGCGTCGAGCACGGCACGATGCTCTTCAGCCACTCGTCGCCCTCGTCCTCCTCCTCCGGCGCGTGGCAGTGGTCCTGGCAGCGCGGGCTGTCCTTGTCGTGGCTGTTGCACCCGCAGAGGAGGTCGTTCGACTTGCCCTTGCCGCGGAGCAGGTCCGTGAGCGTGCACCGCGACGACGGCTCGACGAAGAGCATCCGCCGGATCGCCGCGCGCGACTCGCGCGGCAGCAGGCGGAAGATCGACTCGGCGCCGCCCGTGGAGAACGTCGCGACGGACGTGATGCTGCTCGTGCGCGCGCGGGGGCGGCGGACCGTCGACGTCGAGTCCTTCGCCTCCGCCTTGGGCCGCGTCGGCGTCACCGTCGTCGTCGACGTGACGGTGGCCGTCGAGGTCGACGCGGACGAAGACGTCTCTGGGCTCTGCTTTGACTTCTGCGCCTCCGTCACCTTATCCTGGACCGCCTCGACAGAAGCGAGCGCCTTGGCCCGGTCCTGCTCTAGCGCGAAGTCGCGGGTCTTGACGGGGCTCCCGACGATGACCGCCTCCGGCTCCTCCTTCAGCTCTATGGGTACCGACTTGATCTCGATCGGCTTCACGATAGGCGATAGAGCGTGCATGGTGTTAGAGCGGTGCGACGTGCCCATGTGCGGGCGCTTCACAAAGTCGGCGGGGGCGAGGGTCGGGGACACGGGAAGAGACTCGGTGGACGAGCCGGGACGAGGGTACGTGAGCACAGATGGATCCATGTCTTGTGGGCTGTTGGTATGCGAGATGGGCTCCATCAAGAGAGCGGGCAGGGTCGCGGTGGACTGGGAGATGGCCCCGGCGTGAAGGGACGCACGGACGCGGTTGCGCCGCAGTATGCGTTCCCGCTCGTCGAGCTCCTCGGTGGTGATGTTCATCGAGGGTGCGGTGAGCTGTGTGCTATCTGAGCTGGACGAGCCAGCGACAGAGACACGTTCCGAGGCGTCGCCATCGAAGACGGACGACGCCGCGGAGCTCTCGACGAGGGTCGAAGAAGGCGCATGCGAGTCGGTGGTCGTCAGCGCAGATGCGTTTGACGGCGCGAGTCCGTTCGCCTTCTCAGGGACCTTCTCTTCTGTTGGCTCTGGCTTCTTCTCGTCCTTCGGTTCCTCCTCCTTGGCAGGCTCAATCTCTTTCCTTGGCACAGTCTTGACCGACAAGTCCGGATGCGCATTCACGAACGCGCGGAAGCTAGGGTCGCTCTTGGGATCGGGGATCTTCCACGGGAACCGGCGGAGGACCATGCACATGAAGATGATCGCGACGCTCCACACGTCCGTCTTCCGCGGGTCGTAGCTGTCTTGGGAGAGCACTTCTGGGGCGAGGTATGGATCGCTCCCGACAATGCCCGTGGCGGGCGTTGTCTTCTTCCCAGGATAGTGGAAGACGGTCGCTGTTCCAAAGTCGATGAGCTTCACGACGTTGTCCTTCGTCATAACGCAGTTGTCGAGCTTCAGGTCGCGGTGCGCGAGTCCTAGCGAATGCAAGTACTCGACGCCGTCACAGATCTGACGGAACACACAGTAGATCTCCGGTCTCGTCATGTTGCCGGACATGACCACACTGAACAGGTCGTACGGTGCGTACTCCATGACCTAGAAAGAGGATAGTAATGCGATGCCAGGCCCGCGCCACGATCAGCGATCTAGCGCGGCGCAGTCGAGACACACTCGGACGTACCTCGTAGAAGTGACCGTGGTCAGTGACGATATCGACCGTTTCGATGATGTTCGGGTGCTTGAGCGTGCTACCGACGCAGAACTCCGCGGTCACCTTCTTCTGGTACTCACGTTCCGACTCGCCTTGCCGTTTGGGTCTGAACTCCTTCACGGCAAACGTGGTCCCTCCGTTCTTGGTCGACGCTTTGATCAAACGCACCGTACCGCCGGCACCGGAGCCAAGGACGCGCCCCCACTTGCCGTACTTTTTCGACATCTGCACTTGCGTGGCTGACGATAGTGAAGGCACGGTATATGCATTGGCGGTGGAATGTCCCTTCTTGTGGTGGTGGTTGTGGTGGTGGTGATGATGATGATTATGATGGCGGTGGTGATCATGGTGATCGTCGTGTTTTGTCGACGCATGCGAGGGGGAGGCGGACGTTGAGGGCGTCGTCTGCGACTGGGGATTGCTACTCCGCGAGTTCTCTGAGCGTGGCGGCGAACTGGAGCTGCCTTTGCTATGCGCGGAGGCCGCTCCGGGCGAAGGAGTCTTGGCAACATGATCCTTACCGGAACCAGACGCCTTTTCCTCGTCGTGCTTTCCCTTGTCCTTATGACCGCGCAAGAGGACGGAGAACCGGCCCTCCTTATGCTTTCCGTCACCCAGGGTCGAGAGCATGTCTGTCGAGCCATTGATCGAAGTCGAACCGGACGCGGTTCCGGGCGTGCTGGGAAGCACTGAGGACGGCGTGACGGCACCTTGGGGAACGTCAAGATGCGCCGTCGCCTCCATGATAGCAGAACGTCGAAGATCCGCGGCGCTGTGGTCAGCGGGCGTCGACAGACCTGTAGCTACAGGAGACCCTCCATGCGAGTGGGGTATATGGTTGTTGAGGAAGCGCTTGAGGTCATGGAGGGGGTTATGGGAGTGCTTTGAGCTCTTGGCCACGGGGGTGACGGGGGTGGCTGGTGTAGCTGGTGGCTGTGGAGGGAGCGTCGCGGATGGGGGCACTGAGGGTGGTATCTCGCGGTCGGGGGAGGAGCGCGTTGGGGAGCCGGTGGGGCTGGGTAGTGACGAAGACAGCTGAGTGCTGGACTTGCGGCTGGAGAAGAGGGAGCGCGTAGCGGACGGAGGGGGCTGGGGCTGGGAGTTGGGCATGTTGCAGTCTGTCGGGCTGGTGGAGGAGGGGGAGTGTGAGGGAGAGGGGGATCTCCGCCTGCCAAAGGACGTGGAGAGGAAGCGGGAGGGACGGCGCGAGGGGGAGGGAGCCTGTATGGGGAGCAGGGGAGAGCCGGAGGAGGGTGAGCAGGACGTCGGAAGGAGGTATCAAAGAGGATATAAAAGGAAGGGGGACGGATAGGAAGGAGGGAGGGAGAAAAGGATTAAGCGGTACAGACCTGCTCCTTGGGCGGGGACGATTTGTCCGGACGTGCAGAGAGGGAAGACGCCGGGAAGGCGAACTCTTCCGGCTTTGGGGAGGGCGACTGGACTGCTATTGCGGGCGAGGGGGGTATGAGGGAGGCGGCCGGGGTCTCTGGGCGGGGGGCGAGGACGGTGGGGGAGGTCGGGGGCTGGGAGGAGGGGAGAGAGAGGTCGAGGGGCTGCATAGGCTTTGTGGAGAGCATGGGGGCAAAGCAGCGGCGGGGGCGGCAGCGGGGCTTGTGGTGGGGGAGCGAAGGCAAGAAACACGGACGGTGGCGGAGGGATGGTGAGAGGACGAGAGTGACAAGAGACGGCTTAGCCGAGCGAGCGATTGCGGGAGCCTGTGGCCCAGCACAGACGAGCCGAGTCCGAGTGCCAGTCCGACTCGGGCGAGCACAGCGACGCCCACCCACTCCGGCGCCTCCCCATCTCAGATCCCCCGGTCCGGTTCTTTTCCTCTCTCGGACCCCGCCCGCTCGTCCTCCTCTGCCCTCCTCGTCCTCCCGGCCCTCCCCTGCCCCGCCCACCGCCGTCGACCCTCAGCCGCCGCGCTTTCCGCCCCCGTTCCTCCCTTCCGTCTTTTCCTTCCGTGCTGCCTCCCCCCGCGCCCACAACGACGCCCCTCGGCACCCCCATCCACAAATACGTCATCGGTCCATCTGTCAGCTCCCTCACTCGCCCTTCGGCATCCCCAGCCGAACCCGTAGCTCCGCCTCGCTGCGCACCTTGTGCTCCTCTCTTTTATTTTGTTCTTTTATCGTCCTTTTCTCTTTGCCCCCCACGCGTTTCACGACACCCCTGTCCGCTCTCGCACTCCCAGTCTCCTGCTCCCACTAGTACTCCGTCAGCCGCCCACCCTCCTCGTCCTGTCCGATCTGCGCACGCCCATTCACCAGCGCGAACCTTTGCCCGCCCCATCCGATTTATCTGCAGCCAATCCTCGCCCGCCTCCTTCCTCTGCCGGCCTCCCCCGCCAATCGGCATCCTCTGATCTCGCCCAATCCGTACTTATCGTCCGATCCCTCCTTCGATCGCCTCTCTCTCTCCTCCCAGGCGCCCGCGGCCCAAGCCTGAGCTCGATCGCGTCCAACTTGGAAACTCCTTGGAGCTTGGCCTTGTGTCGACCCTCCCCTGCGTGCTTAGCATTCTCGCGCGCGCTAGCTTCCCCTCCTCTGCCTCGGACACGTTTGCGACAATGTCGCGTAGCTCCTCCTGACGAATGCTCGGCCTTGTCGCGTCTATATGCTGCGGTCTGAATCATGCTCCGTTGCAGGGATGCCCATGCCCAGCTCCTCCTCCAAGCCCGACGCCAAGCCCCCACCAAGCCTGCGCTCCTCCGCCTCCTCGCCAGCGTTCGCGTTCGCGCGCGCTTCCAAGTGCGCACCACCGCTCACTGCTGCGTTTCGACTCGAGCCTCTCCCGACTTCGCCTCTCTCTTGCCATCGCGACGCGTCTGCTGAGCACCGCGTGAGACTCCACCCGATCTCCCTCTCGCCCCATCCGTCCGCCGTTCCCACCCCGCAGCCGCACCCCCGGCGACAAGCTCTGCGCGCATGTGCACCCCCGCGCGAGCGTAACCTATCGTCGCGGCCACATTCGCACGCCCTGTCGACGTCGCTCTGTCCGGACGCCCGCTCCCCCGCCCAAATCGAGCATCCGTGTACGCGTTTTCGCGTTTTCGCGACCAGGCCGGCGGCGGGCGGGCTTTGTGCGGCCCTCCGCCCGCAGAGCCTGTGCAGGCCGAGCCCCCGACGGAAGCGGCCCATTGGCACCTGTGGGCCTCTATAGTGACCGGCGCGATGGCCCCCGCCTGCGCCGCCGCGCGTTCAAAAGGCGCGCCCGCGAAGCTCAGACCACGTCGGCTCCCCTCGTCTCTTTCCCCTCTCGTTGACCCGCGAGGCGGTGTCCAATGACGACGCGTTATTTTGCCACACACTCTCGTAATGGGCACCCCCGAGTCGTTGTTGTCACAGTGGGCCTGCATGCACAGCGTGCGGTGCAGGATCCGGCGACAGGTTTTTATCTCTATTTATTGTGCGCACACACGTACCGTACGGTGTCATTGTACTAATAGGCACGCAACTGAATGGGTGGCAAAACCTTGCATTGACCCGGGCAAGTCACCGTAGATCACGCAAAGCCGACGTCGACGTCGCACGATCCGCTCCTGCCATAATGCCCTCGGCCTCCATATGCCCACCGTACGTGGACGCCTGTCCAATGGCAAATACCGCGAGTCCCCTGGGCGGACGTCAGGTATATAATTATCGTGTGACGGCGCTGGCCTGGGCAATCTGAGTCCCGCCGGCGGTCTCGCCACCCTATTAGACGTTTCACGCATACGATTGCCGCAGGCCCCGCCGCGGTAGGTATGTACTTGGCTCCTTCACCTGGCGTGCGTCGCGACGCGCACGGCGCAAGCTTAAGCCCATCGTGTAAGCCCCACAACAGCCCGCCTTTCGAATCCCACATCGCACCGGTGCACCCGGACACATCGCCATCACTAAGTAGCACTCCCACACCCACATACACAGGCAGCTGCTAGCTGCTTGCTTCTCCGCCCAGAACGCCCCCGCGATCGAAGCCTCTCCGCGCAAGAAGCCCAGCCATGCCACTGGGGCCCGTGCTTACTTGCTCGCTCGCTTAGCGTCCCCCCAAACGGGCCCAGCGCAGGTGGTCATGTGGCGATGCGCATCTTCACCGGACACTGGACAGTGGATCCTCGCCGCTCACGTCAACGCGCACTTGTGATGGCTGGCCGCCGCGGCGTCCTGGCGTCGACCGTTGGCACGGACGGATGGGATGGACGTGCGCGAGCACATGCGCGTGCACGCCCGTGCAGTGGTGATCCGGACACCATCACCATGGCCAGACATGTACATCAATGTCAGTATGCCGCCCGCGGCTTCTTCTGAGTCGTGTGCACCCCCGGCCCCCCCAACCCTGGCCCGGGGCCCCCTTTCGCGACAAGCACATCTCGATGTGAACGAGTTTGATGCACGCGTTGGGGTCGCTTTCGCGACGCCGGGCGTTGGCACAGTTGGCACCGACGTCGACGGACGTCCAGACGAGCCCTTTTTAGACGGGAGGGTGCTCCTTTCAAGCGTTTGGAGGGTGCAACGCCGATGAACAGGCGGTGCGCGTACCGTGTGTTGCTGGACGCGTAGTATTATCCGCGGCGTTTGCCGGTGTTCAACGCCCATCGTCGTATATACAGGCGAGCATCGCCAGGAGGTTGGCGGTCGTAGGGGGGGGGGCAGCGTGAATGTGACACGCCGATCCCGTTTCCAAGTTGGAGGCGGAGGTACTGTACTACTTACCTTGTGATAGCGGGGACACCGCAACTTCATACTATAGCTCAGCGCGCGGATCAGGAACTTCAGATAGCCTCTATGACCTGCTGCCGTGCGCAGAGCCCGCTACCGTCTACGGCTGCTTAGCACGTCACACGACCGATATCCAACTGAGCCCGCGGAGGAGAGAGGCGCTACATCAGCAAAACCGCAAAAGGCTCCCAAGCGATTCTGGCGCTTAGAATATAACCGGCCTATTATAAGTAGTTATAAGGCCTTGCAAGGTAGTCCAAGCCCATGGAATACCCCAGCCTACTTATGACCCCTTACGAGATTGCAGCGGCCATGCGGCACATTATATTCGATTAATTTTAAATACAGTCTAATGAAGTTGTATGGAGCTAAGCCCAGTCGCGGGTGATACGGCCCTATAATAAGTCTACGACAAGGAATGCAACAACACTGAAGTATCCATAGCTTCTCACACATGTACAGCAGATGTGGCATGTCAGGCATCATGATTGAATAGTGCGGCGACGGCGGCGGGTCATGACACACTCCAGATTGGGTAAGTCTTGGACCTTAAAAGGTAATATGTTAAAACTCCGCCGCGACTTCCCTCGGACTCCACCCGCATTTCCTTCAAAAACGGCGAGGCATGGCGGCCCTCAGTCCCTCACCTCGACTCCCCACTGCATATACCTCCCTAGCGGACACTTGGCATTGGCGACTGATAATACTAGGCACACAAAGTAAGTAACCATCCCTTTCTGCTTATGCTCTAATACCGGCAATCCGGCAATAGCATACTGATATTTGTATTTGTAGACATCGTGCCTTCAAGCTAAGCCATCAGGCTACGCATATGTGTACGTCTCAGTCCATTCGGAGCGGCCTTCCACTCAATTCTACTCTGACATCCTCCTTACTGGTTTCATCTGCCTTGTCCACATGCCCCGACTCGGACTCGCTAGTACCTTCTCTGGTTAGCCCAGCACTGGGCCCCCGGTAAGTCTGAGGTTTCCTCGAGTAGTAAGCACTTCATCTGACCACCTCGATAAGCATCCCGATGCAGCCGGCCCCAATTTCGCGACATTTGATTGCTTCCATGTATATTTCTGATAGTAGAACAAATAATAATTGTCGATTGTTCATTACCATAGAGGCTACTGGTACTCAACATGAGTGTAAACTTGAACAGCAGTGACCGTCAAGTGCTTGTAATACATTCAAATCCTCCCAATCTCACATAAGTCTATATAATATCGAAAATCGCTTGCAATGCGCATAATGCATTACATACATTGGGAGTGATTGACCTGATTATAATCGATCTCAATACCCCAGGGTATTTTATATAATGTGGTCAGATCTATTATAAACATTATAAGCGATTACGTCGATTATAATGCACTTATTAGCGCTTCTATTAACTTATATGTATTTGGGGGTTTTGCTGATGTAGCGCGGACCATGTTCCTTACGCGGACGAGTTCTCGAGCTCTCCGGATCCACCCTCGGGACCACCAACGTTGTTTCTGCAAGAGCGTACGCAACAGCAACAACCTGAGCCAGAGCCGGAGTCTGATCCAACACCGTACGCGCGAGGCCATTCCACCGGAGCTCGCGTTCGACAAATTCAAACAATCCTGGACGCCTTCTGATCCTCGCCGAAGACGCAAGGCCCCGAGCCTTCGCGGTTCTCGCCCCGGATTAGGACACCGGTCTACCGAACGCTCGCCGCTGCCGAGGAGAAAATGCCCTGGTGAGCCATCCTCGGGCTTCTACAGACTGTTCTCAGTGGTAGAGCTTACGACATCGTAGCCTGCAGGGTGCAGTACGGCGGACGGGAAACGTTGAAGCGGCTCTGGCCAACGCCCAAAGGGATGTCTCGAGTACCCAATCCTCACGCAATGCATGCACCGCGGTATCATGGCAGAACACACCGCGTCGCGCGCAGACGTAAAGACGCGCCCGCTCTGCGCTGCTATTTCAAGTTCCTCCTGCCCATCATTGCAGTCGATCCTCCAACAAAACTGACATCCGCGCTATAAATAGCACTCGTACGTCTACACATGTCACGCCGACTTACCCCGCCGGGAGCGTACTCGTTACAGCATTGCTGCCATGGCCAGTGCACAGGTATACGCTCGATATGTGCTAGGTAAATGGTTGGTCATCCGAGTCTGCGCGCGCAGGTATTCCTGAACGCGCAGCCGCACGTCTCGACCCCATCCGTGCCCGCCTCCCGATCGTCTGGACTCTGGACCGTCAGGCCTGCCAGGCTTGCCCGCTTTCGGGCGACTGTGACCAGGGACTTGGGTGTCAGCCCCGGGTTTGGTTCGCCCCATGCCTAATTCCCCTGTAGGATGGGCGCAGGCGGCACACCTCTGTGCTGTGCACCTGCCGGCCAGAACATGGAGAAATCCGGCGAAGGCATGCCAGCACGGAAGCAAATGCAAGGTCACCGTCAGCCCTCTCACTCAATCACTATCGGCCAGTCCCGGAAGCTCTGACGTCGGCGGTGGCAAGACATCAGGCCAATTCTGCGACATGTCTTCCAACGTTCGTGTACTGTGGTGCATTAGGGTGCATTCCCATCGAAACACGAGCCCGTTGTGTACCTCTTTCCACCCCTATACCACGTACGAATGGCATGACGGGACAGTGGACTGCCGCTCGCCGACGCGCCTAACGGCCGCTCTTCACCAGGACTCGTCACCAACGAACTGCGTCAGCCCTCGGCGTGCAACACCGAGTACTCATAGTAGCAGTCGCGGACTTGCATTGCAGTGACGTACCCAAAGGGTGGCCGGCGTTGGTCAGCCCAGCCAGTGTCTGCGCACATGGGAGGCCGCCCTAAGAGGCTAAGACGCCGCGGTGGCTGACACGGCTGATACGACGGCGTCGCACTCGGGGAAACGTGCGGCCACACAAAGAACGCAGCTGCACGCCCCGCCTGGCGCAGCTGGGCAGCTGGACGGTGCAGATCGCCCCTCTTCATTCTCCCGCCCGCGGCGGGTTACGTAGCCGGCGAGCCACCCAGGACCGCCCAGGGTCCCCCCCCCCTGGTTCGGGCGAGCTTCTTGCTCGCCGGCTTCGCGCATCGATACCGCGCATGCAAGTCAATCTGTGGACGCCTTCGCGACGCCCCAATGCCGAACAGGACTAGTACGTACGTTACCGGTGCCTTTGTATTCGCATTCCAATGTTGCTGAGCAGCACTGACTCTTTCACCGTCCCAATCCGGCTGCAGCGCTGAGTGATCGAACTGGATCGAACCAGGACCTACCTGCGAGTCGATCGTGCGTGAGCTCAGAAGATGCCGGTGGGCTGACGGAGTCCGGCCGAACGCGATCGGCAGCTTCGGACGGTGGCCGACGCCATGAGGCCCCTTGAGCTTGAGGCCCTGGCCCGAGGCCTCCTCTCGTTTGTAGGAGGAAAGTAGATGGGCGCCTATTAGAGAGGTCCGCGCGCGCCGCGTCGTTCCTGATCAATGCCGGCTTCGGGCCCGATCGCGATCGCACACCCTGCGTCATCCAAGCGCCATCCGCCAAGGCACCGAGGCGCTTGCGGTCCGTCCGACCGCTCCGACGGGCTCGGACACCTCCAGCTCCCGGACGGGCGGGCGCAGCCCCGGGCCAGCGCTTTAGCGACCGGGCTGGATGTTGCGATGGCGCGGCGGCATGCTCGTGTAGGGCCGGGTGGGTTGGTGTGGGCGAGGAGGTCGCGGGAGGTGTTTGGCGGTGTGGGACTGGCGGCAGATCTGCAAATGGGAGGGAAGGCTCCTCCTGCGACCGCCACGAGGCTACTGGACGAGCAGGGGGATCCGCGAGTGGAGTGGGGCCGACGTACAGGCGGGGGGAACGTCGGATTTCATTTCGGCATCGGCAGCCAGTAGGATTGCTGCAGAACGTAACGAAGGGAGCCAAGCAGCCGGAATCACAAGGGAGCACTCACAGAACTTGACAGAAGCATCCTCATTCAAATTGAACGGGAAGCAAGAAGCTTGGGCGAATTGCCAAGTCCTTGGAGGTCATGAACATATGAGCCGACGCGGGCCCTCCAAACGCCTCAACGAGAACTTCCAGGGTGAGTGTATGAACGAAACGCCGCTCATGAATGCACGTTCGCTAATGCATATCCGGTATAGCTGTAAAGTACACATCCTCGCTCCACTTCTGATGACAAGACGCACCCAGGATGCATCAAGCGCAAAGGAGGGATTGCGCGAGCCCGACCGACCGGGGATCAACCTTGGTCCTCGGCATCTCTCTTCCTCTTCATCTCTTTTGACACTTTGTGCTGCGCAGCTTCGTGCCTTGCCAGCTCGGGGGACACCTTCGAGACTGGGCTCTTGGAGATCTCTGTGGGCAAGGACGTTGGTTAGCCACCTATAGTTAGAACCACGATAATCCACACGTTCGTACCTTGTTTGAGATCGTACCTGTGCGGCGAAGAAAGTACTGTAGGTCAGCGAGCTGTCCGCGATGATTGCATAGTGGCGACATAAATGATGTACGTGCAAGGGATGGCTGCGTATGCACATGCACAGTGGCGCTCGTGGCATCCCTGATAATAAGATGGGAAGACACGTACATGACTTCGTCGTCGTCGTTGGTGAGGAACGTGATTGCTGTTCCCTGCTTTCCAGCACGACCAGTACGACCTAAGAAACGAAAATAGCTGAATGAGATGCATCCAGTAGGTAAGCAGCTAGATGCGTACCAATACGGTGAACGTATGCTTCGATCGTGTTGGCCATCTGGTAGTTGATGACCAAACTGACGTCCTGCACATCGATACCACGACCGGCAAGATCGGTGGCGACGAGGATGTCCGAGTCGCCCGTACGCAAGGATTGCAGTGCTGCTTCTCGCTGTTCCTGGTTCTTGCCTGAATGCAATGTTGCGGCACTCCACTACGAACGAAGTATGAGCCATCCAGCATTAGCTGTGTGGTGCGACTCGACTTACTCCTGCTCTGTGGAGGTCTTTCGCCACCATGTCCGCCGTCTTTTTCTGGTTGACGAACACGATGATGGGTGCCTGGTACTGGTTGGTGTTGAGGATCTCCAGCATGCGCTGCCTATAACAACTGCGTGAGTAATTTCGTAAGGCACGAAGCATGGCCCACGTACTTCTTCTTTTCGTCTCCATTAACGAACTCGACTTTCTGCTCTACGGTATCGACGGCGCGACCGGCCTCACCGATAGTGATGATGGCAGGCTTCTTGAGGTACTTCTTCGCTAGGCGCTCGACCGGAGGGGGCATCGTCGCAGAGAATAGTGTCGTTACGCGCGTTCGACCTTTTCTGACCATCGTTTCGCCGTCAACGTCCATCTGAACACCTTGATCCTCGCCCTCCATCGTATCTGAAGGGAGTTTGTCCAGGATGAAGGTTAGGTCGGCCTCGAAACCGAGGTTGACCATGCGGTCGGCTTCGTCCATGACGATGTACCGACATTGTGAAAGGACGATGACGTGCCGCTCGATAACATCCTTCAGACGACCGGGCGTGGCAATGATGATCTCAGCTCCAGATCGAAGGTTGAACTGTTGCTCTTCTACTGAGCGCTTGATACACAACGTTGTCAGTGGGTTGGAATTTACGTATACCAAGCGGAGATATTGTACGTACACCTCCAACAATGGAAACACAGGTGAATCCTAGTGGACCCGCGAACTTCTTGGTTTCCGACTCGATCTGCTGTGCTAATTCACGAGTGGGTGCCATAATAAGGGCGTAGGGTCCAAGATGTCTGTTGTCGTCGGTGAAAGGCGGCAGCTTGGAGATGAATGCCAACATTGGGATGACGAAGGCAGCCGTCTTACCGGAACCTATGGAAAGTCAAAACTCAACCCAAATTGCAGGACAAATGGTCATAAGCTCTTACCCGTCTCAGCGATACCGATAATGTCACGGTTTTGTAGGCCGATTGGTATAGCTTGTCGCTGAATAGGGGAAGGCTCCTTGTACCCAATCTTTTCGATGACATCGAGGATTTCGACAGGGATAATGGACTCTTTCCATGAACGCAGCGGATGGGGTATTTGACCACCTGGGTGACGTAGAATCAGTACACACTCGGATAGCAGTAGCTGAACTAACTCACCCCGAGCTGCAATGCTGAAATCCTCGCGGAAAATACGCCAGTCTCGCTCTTTCATCTCGTCCAGAGACTTCTCCGACCAATGTCTTTCGTCGATACCTGCCTTCGCTGCTCTCCGCCTCTCCAGTGGGTCGGCAAGCACCATACCGTCGCCGCCTTTACGACCAGGTACGATTGCTCCTCCTCCATCGTCCATACCTGCAATGTGACCACGTCCAAACATCACTCCCCCGCCTTGCCGTTGGCTACCAATAGCCGCAGGCGTGTCCGCATTGAACGTGTCGTCCTGTTCGTCCCAGTCAAAGACGAACTTGCGATCGTTCATCTTGCGGATCTTACGCTTCTTCTTGTCCACACCTAGGTATCTAGACCGAATGGCGCTCAAATCATCCTCATTCATGGGTGGGGCGTATGGCTCGGACACTTCGGTCATAGGAGACGTGTGGGCTGCGCCGTTGGACGAACCAGAGGGCAGCGGTGGCGGCGGCATTGACGATGACGCGGAAGGACCAGTAGGAAGCCCCTTCCCGCGTTCTGCTCGAGGGCCCGTGGGCACACCCTGGTAGGAGCCTCCACGGCGGTCGTCCTGGGGTCGCCTGTCACGGTTGTGGTCCCGGTCCCGGTCGCGATCTCGGTCTCGGTGGTCGCGTCGGCCATATCGGTCCCTGTCCCTTCCGTCTCGTCCGTACCTATCGTCGTCTGAGAGAATACGTCTGAATTGGAAAATAGTTGGAGGGCACATAATTGCTTACTGCGTCCTCCACCGTCATGGCCATACCGTGACGTTCTCTCGCGCTCGCGCTCCTTCTGCCTGATTTCCTCAGCTTCTCTTTCGAGGGTCTCCCTGTCCCGCTTCGCATGCTCCTCTTTCTCTTTCTGCTCCCTTATCTCTTGCGCGCGCTTCTGTATTGCGAGTTGGGCACGCTGCTCCTTCGTGAGGAATCTGGGCTTCAATGCGGGGTAAGTCAGGAATGGAGGACACTTCAGTTGCGGACGCGCGTACCTTCGCCGCTGCCTCCTTCTCCTCCTTTTGTTTCTGAAGAAGGGACTCGATGGAGAGAGGCTCCGCTCTCGACATACTGAACGAGACCGAGCGGAGGAGTAGGGGAAAAGGCAGAGAGAGCAGGCAACAGAGAGCACACTCCGAGTTGCAGCGCGCGGCCGCAACGAGAGCCCGTATTCTAGCCACGTGCCTCGCATACCGCATACCAATTCGGGAAAAGCGACGTTCGTTTATGGGCCTGCTTTCTTTTGCCACTGCCTGAAAGCCGCACGCACCGCCCTTGCGACCGGGCTTCTGTCCTCACCTTATCCACGCCCGCGCGCATATCCTACGAAGAACACACTAGAGTCCTAGCAGTTTGATGTCCAGAATGCACCGCGATATCGAGGAGCTCCGCACCCAATCCCCGCGCCCCGAAACGCCTGAGCCGGACTCCAGGCAGGGCAGGCGGAATCCACCCGAGGCGGGCGTGCAGCTGCTGGACGACGACGGCGCCATATCGGTTCAGGTGCGTTACCACGCGCATGTTTGTGTGGAGCGAAGGCTGAAGCAGTGTGGGCAGCTAGAATCGTGTCTAAAGCATGTTTTCGCGAAGTACTGCACGCCAAAGCCATCCCCGACGCAGAAGAGAGACGCGTTGCTTGAGCCACCGGAGGGCGCGTACCTAAGTCCGGAGGGCTTGGACTCGTGGGCTCGGGACACGAACGGCGCGCCGTTCGACGACGCGACAAAAGAGGAAATACTGGAATTTATGGACGTAACCGACGACGGTGACTTGACGTGAGTGCCAACAGTTTAATTAACAATTGGCTGGCATTGAACGCTGTATAATTAGGTTCAAAGGTTTCATGCAAGTATACCAGCTGCAGACCGAAAACGACGAAGAAGAGACATGGAGAGATCTTGTGAGCAGGGGCTGCCCCGGTTTTACTTCTAGTATTTATTGACTACCACTGCCCAGGCTGCACACGGTTTCGATCGGACGCTGCGACTTGTGGCTACGAGACGCGAAGACTCCGATGCTGAACCTCCCCTTACCTCGGTATCATCGTCAGTATATCGATCGTACTCTCCGACCTCACGAGTACTCACGACATCCGTGAGCTAGGTCGTAATACCACGTCGCGGCACACTATTATTTACCAGAGGGGCGGCCGAGCATGAAATGCCGCGCCCGCCGTCTTGAGTCTTGAGTAACCACATACGAGGCAGACGCGCAAAGACAAGCCTATGCGTCTGCCGTCGACTTAGTAAAGTCGAAAGGGGGACGAGTATTTGAAGAACGAGCAGTCAATGATACACAAGAAGCCATTACACCAATACATTACCAACGATACCACGAATTCATGATTTTCCATGTCATCTCAGATACCTACCCACAAGAATGCAGAAACCTGTGTATTTCCAGCCCTTTCCCATCTCGACTTCCATAACAATCACGAGCGCATAGCCAATTTCCAGATCTCAACGCCCTCCCAATCTCCCTTCTCCCAATGAGCTCCCGCCTTCTCAATGGCCTTGGCGAGCTTCTTATGAGGAATACGGTCAACTTTGAAGTTCCAGCTATCTCTAGCATGTGACAAGGCGTGATCCACGAGAGCCGGATCTCTGCGCTCGATACAGATATAGACCGGAGGACACCGGGTTTCCGGAAGCAAGGATAGAGAAGCGGTGCACAAGCCATTGAGAGCGCGGAGGAGAGGTGTGACCAATGTCGTTGAATAGATTGTATCGGATGTGATTATAAGGTCGAACGGAGGACCCAGGAGAGAACCATGTTGCCCGGCAGGTGCTTGCTTCTCACCCTGAGATGAGGCGATGGCGTAAGGGTTGTCCCACACCCACTGGTCAGGAGGTATGGTCCAGTCGAGGACGCGCACTTGGACGGAGCCAGAGTTAGAAGGCAGGCTGGCCCGATTCCGGGAGACGTTGCCGGACAAGACAGATGAGACGACGTCTTGTAGGTCAGTCGCAATCACGTCCCAGCCCATTGACGCGAGGGCGAGGCTAGAGAGCGGACCGAAGGGAGGAGACGGAGCGGCGGCAGCATGCGCGTCGGACGTAGTATGACTGAGAATGCCGCGATAAACACGCACGCGGAGAGGCCGATGCCGCTTCCAAGCTCAATCGCCCTGGGGCGGCGCGCCGGGGCCGAAAGCCCATGCGTTGATGGAGACGGCTTGTTGAGCTTGTGGTTGTCGGCGAGAAACAAAGAGAGACATTGTGCACCGAGCCAGAGCGCGCTTCCGTTGGTTGCGCCGTCGTCAAGCTGGGCGAGATGGAAGCGGAGGGCGCGGAAGGGGTAGTCCAGGATGGGAATGTGCTTGGTTTCGTGGGCGGGGCGGAGTGTGCTGGGGGGCATGGCGATCGACGGGGACGGGCAGTGGGAGGTCGGCGAGGGTGGCTCGGAGCAGAGAGAGCCTGAGAGCCGGGGACGTCGACACGACGTCGACGACGCCGCGGACACGAGGCTGCGGCCGGCGTCTGCCACTGTGACTCGCTCTCGTCACGCCGGTGGCTGCGCGCGCCTGTGCGGGCGCCGTGACCAGTCACAGCATGTCACGCGCGGCCTCGCGGACGAGTTGGAGCTCTCGGCGGCGGTTTGGCTTTCGCTCTCGTCCCGCGCGCCGTCTCCACGCTTTCCTCCTCCCGCAGCCCCTCCCGACCCTCCCGCATCCAAAGCTGGCTCTCCCCCGACACCGCCTGCTGCATCACGGCCCATGAAGGCCTTCCTCAACCGTCTCAACCGCGGCCTTGCCGGCAGCAAGGAGAAGGAGCGAGACAAGGATGCCGCCCTCCAGAAGGAAAAGATACCCCAGCTTCCTCCTCTTCCAGAGTGGCCACCCCAACGCGCGACCTCGACGCCTACTTCTGTAAATTCTTTCAAACCCCTTCCAGATATTTCCGCGCGTCCCCTGCCTCCCATCGAAGAGCCTTCGTCGTCATCGACCGAGTCCTCCGTCACGACCACTCCGATCGCCGCGAATTCCTCTCTGCCCATTGCGGACACGAAGGAAAACGTGCCCGTCATCGACTCGACGCCACCACAGCAGCTACAACGCTCGGAGCCCGATTCCACCGGTCGTAGTTCGCGCAAGAACACGAACGGCACCGGCGGTAACTCGGACGCGCAGAAGAAAGTCGCGTTCATATCACCACCCCCCACACCCGGACCTGCGCAAGATCGCGGCCTTCCTGCCGCGGAAACACCCACACCACCCAATGTTGCGGTGAAATCCACCGTATCGCGTTTCCACGCTGCGCATGGCAAGGATACGCGTGGATCTACCTCCACTGCTGCATCCTCGCGGACGGATGTCTCCTCCACCCTCAAGTCCAACAAGGCGGCCTCCACGCGGACGGCGACCTCCCCATACCCAGGGAAGAACTACGGCGAGACCGCGTCCCTGCACCAGTCGTTGCGCTCTGGCACTCCGTATTCCTCCATGAGCAACACAGGCAGTCGTATCCTTGCAGCACAATCATGGAGCGAAGGGGCGGAGGAAGACCTGGTGTCTAATCTCGGCCAGCGAGAACGAACACGACAGGAGGTCCTGTGGGAGATCGTGGCAAGCGAGGAACGGTTCGTCCTTCGCCTTCTATCGTTCGTAACCACGATGCTCAAGTCTAATGCAGTTACGTTAACGAGCTGCTGAAGATGAAGGAGACCTTCATCGAGCCGTTACTTCATCCCTACGTTGCATCCCCAGTCTCCTCGCCGACACCCATAGACTTTGACGACTTCAACCGTGCTGATACCCCCCGGGAGTCACTGGACCACCTTCCCATTGCCGCCCGGTTCCTAGCCTCGCCCACCGGTGAGCGCTCCGAATCACCCCTGCAGAACTCATCAACCCGAAAAGATGATAACCATCCGAACATCGACGGTGAATCCGTGGACTCTGCGGACGAAGACGAAGCGGAGGATCGGTTAGGCGCGACATACCAGTCCTCGCGACAGAAGACGGTTGCTATGTCCATGGCGGCCAAGCATAACCACCCACGGTCACCTTACGGCACGGCCGCGTCGCGGTCGGGGCCCAGTAAGTTTGGAGTCTCCGTGCCTTTCCCTTCCAGGTCGCACCAATCCCTGCCCCCTCCACCCCGAGCCAACATGATGACGTCCTCGACGCAGTCGCTCGGCCGGCAGTCATTCATGGCAGAACGAGATCACGCACCGTCAATGAGGACGACAGGTACTGGGACGAGCCGCGTGCTTCGGAAGTTCAAGAAGAGTAACGCGGCCACCGATGCGATCATCCCCGGCGCCGTACCGGCGGCGCAACTCCCGGAGGACCTCCGGAAATGCTTGGAAGTCATCGAGGACGGTATACTGGATGGCCATATTCGCCTGAGCGAGGGCCTTCGCAAGAGATACGAGGAACAGTACCCCCTTGTTAGGTCTCTGGCGGACGTGTTCGTGTCGAATGTAAGTCCCATCAACCGGTAAGTCATAGAGACGCTCATCCTGATGCGCTTCAGGCACATATCCTCCACGGATATGCGACCTACGTTCTCCATCTCGAGCGCGCATTAGAGCAGGTCGATAACGCGCTCTCCACCGCAAGTGCAAGTAAGAAGCCGAAGAAGCAAGATGCGGACCAATGGGTCAAGATCTGCCAGTACTTGCAAAGGCTTGAGGTCAACGCGTCCGAGAAGGGCGAGACCGGACTCGCAATCTCCCTATCGAAACCGTTCCAGCGGCTACTCAAGTACCCCCTTCTCTTCCAGAATCTGCTCTACCACACGGACCCGAGCACGTTTGAGTACGAGAGCACTCTTCAGATGGTCGCCGAGGTCGAAACGATCGTGCGAAGCATCGAGGATGAGAAGATCCAGAAGGAGGAACGAGACAAAACGCGTGACGTTTTCGCCCGTATCGAGGGCCTTGACAAGGTCAAGCAGCTTATGGTCCCGAAGCCCTCAAGGGTTCTTGTTGAAGAGCGTCCGCTTGTCGGTGTCAACCCACTATCAGACCCGAGTGCAAACAAGCCATCGACGTCGCCGCCGATGACGTCACAAAATCCGAAGAACGTGAAGGGCAAGACGTCTTTCAAACGGCTTAGCGACGTCCTTCAAGCTGGTAGCAATGGCGTGGGCGGAAAGAAAGACTTGTGGCTGGTCGTGTTCAATGACGTTGTCTTGCGTTGCCAACGAACGGGTACTACGTCGCTGCCTCTGGTCTCCGCTACGAACTCGAGGACAAACTCGTTGCCCGAACTGCAAGGGAAGGCGAAATACGCGACGACGGGCCGGAGGAGTGCCCATACTAAGCCGCGGAACTTGTACAAGTTCATCAAGGTCGGTGCACGCTTGCGTTTATGTTGACATGGTGACTGAACACCGTGCGGATCTATCTGTCATTAGATCGAGACGTGGGCAATCGGTGACGTCGTTCAACCCCGGGAAGGCGTTGTCTCCATGGAAGAGTGAGTGCCGCTTGCTTCTTACCTGCCTCGTGGCGCTGACCGTTGGCGTATTTCCAGCGTTGTCCGCTCACGGCAGCAAGTGCACTCCGGCGTTCAGCCTCGCATTGTGCCGTTGCCAGATGATGACGAGGAGGGTGGAGAGTCGGACGACTCTGACCGGAAGAGCAAGATGAGCTTCTCCTACTGGGGTGCCGACAAGGTCACACTTCAGAAGCCCGTCGTGGTCAAGCCTAAGGCTCCCGTCTCAAACGGAGTGCGTCGACCCACGGCGGGCCCTACTACCACTGCCTACGCGCGCGAATCTTCCGCCAACGCCAAGTTTGGTACACGCCTTGTCACACCTGAGGTCCCACATCTACCTCGTCCGGCCAGCCGAAGGACACAAGCGACACCCGTCGGGAGGAAGGTTACGCCACATTCTGACGAGGGCCACTCCGTGAAGGTGACTGTCACCCGGGACCGGCCTACTTGGGACAGCAGCACCCGCGCCACGTCGGCCACCCCCGTACCCAAACGGTCGCGTAACACGTCGCAAACGAGTGCGGCGACACGAGTGACTACGACTCCCGCCGCTTCAAGCAAGAACCTCGGTTCACCCGCGCCGTCGGAGGACTCAGGCGTGGGCTTCATCCGCAACATGGTCTCCCAGGATCCGTCTCTCAACCGCCTGATTCCATAGACAGTCTCCCACCCTATGGCCACCCCCGCATCCCATATCTCCACCACCATCCGCCCTGTTCATGCACTCTTACGCTTTCACGCTTCTACGGGAATACTTTACGACCAACTCTGTTCCATCTCTATGATCGCGCACGGGCTGTTTATATCGCGCTGATATGCTGTTACCACATCCTTGTTCTGCCTCGCCCCCACTGTCCATTGTCACTGAGTACCCATAGTTGATGATACCGTATCACTCCTTATTTCTTTATTCATGCATGAGTCCCGCTAATTATCCCACCGTGCTCACTCTCGTTGTGCTGTCCATCTTACCCACGTACGTCCGTCACCCGTCTCTCCTTACACAGCTCCGTCCGTACACATGACCCCTTCCTCCCTCGGCCACCGCACCCGTCCTCCGTCGCAGATGCACCTTGAACGTATGCATAGCTCTATCACCGGCCCCCATCTGGCTATCGTCGCTCCGTTCTGGCTCTGGCTCTATCTCTAGCTTCGGCTCTCGCATCACGCATCACGGACAGGGACGTGACCACGCCCCCTTCGCTCGTTTGTCCGATTATCAGCTAAATACGGGTCTAGATTCAACATGTATCAGTGGTACACTTCCAAACGTTTCCTTTTTCCTGCTCTCTATTGCGTTAACTAGGTGCCGTATACGCCGCTTGGTGTATGCTGACACTCCGCCCACTCGGGTCAGACGAGCAGCCCCAGTCCGCGCGCGGTATCCATCTACGCATGAGATGGAAGGCAATGAGCATGTGCCAGACGGGGAGAGAGGATATGTTACACATACCTGACTACTGTTTCGGCGGCAGCCGGGGGGAAGAGGCCTGCAAATAGGACGGGCGAGGTGGTCAGATGAGCGCCATGAACACGACCAAAAAAACTGCAGGACACACCGTCAAAGATATCGCGGATGAAATACCCCTCCTTCGTGTCCGGAGTGTTATCCGGCCAGCGTTCCGCCCGCTTCGCGAAAGCCTCATCAGATACCACGGACGCAGCGTGGTCCTTCATTCTGCACGAGGGCGTCAGGCGGAGGGGATTTAGCGTGCGCTTAGAGGGAGGACGCACCCATCAATCCAGGAGTACCCTACGCCGTCGGAGAATTGCTCCTTCTGCCGCCAAAGAATAGACTGAGGGAGATAAGGCTGGGGTAACCGTAGCGCGGTGAGATGGCCGCCGAACATAAAGAATAATAGGACACACCTTGCCGTCTGGCGAGCAGTCGAATGCCTTCCGAATAATGTACTACAAACGCCGGAATGAGCACGCGACAGAGTGCATGGAGGGAGGGCTGGGGCCCACATACCTTCTCCATTTTCGGGCGGCCGTCCGCGTCGAACTCCTGCTCGGAACCCTTGCTGAACATCTTGTCCTTCGGGTCGACGTTCATCGCCACCTCCAGGAATTGCTTATCCAGGAAAGGCACGCGTGCCTCGAGTCCCCACGCCATCGTTGACCTGGAGGTGAATACATGAGCATCGCGCTGAAAATCGGAACCGGACAAACGGCAGCCGAAGAATACTCACTTGTTCGCGCGGAGGCAGTCCGCGGTGTGTAGGTTCTTGACGCGCTTCACGCACTCTTGGTGGAAGGACTTCGGGTCGGGCGCGGCATGGAAGTACAGATAACCGCCGAAAATCTCGTCACTACCCTCGCCACTGAGCACCATCTTCACGCCCATCGCCTTGATTTTGCGGCTAAGGAGATACATCGGCGTGCTCGCCCGCACAGTGGTGACATCGAACGTCTCGAGGTGGTAGATGACGTCCGGGATAGCGTCGAGGCCCTCCTGCACGGTGAACGTGTATTCATGGTGGACGGTCCCCAGGAAGTGTGCCGCTTTCCGCGCTGCCAACAGGTCCGGAGAGTTCTCCAGACCAATAGAAAATGAGTGCAGCTGAGGCCAGGACGTGATGGTCGCTGCAAATAACATGAGTCATGGAAGAGTAAAGGCTATGTAATGGAAGTACCAATCTCGTCAATATCGCCCTCAGCGCGAGACGGCGGGCCGCTCCTCGCCTCCGCGAGTTTGCGTTTCCGAGCCTCTGCCTGCGCCTGGGCGACCTTCTCCGTCTCGCGCGCCGCAATGGAAGCAATCAAGCTGCTGTCAAGCCCACCGCTCAGTAGGACACCGTACGGCACCTCGGACATGAGCCGTTTCCTGACAGCATCCTCGAGCGTCTCGCGAAGCAGGGTGAGGTTAGCGGGCGTGGTGGGGATGGTTGCCTCCGGACCGTCGAGGTCGCCGTTCCACCATGAGGGCGTAAAGTAGCGTGTTGTAGACTGGTCGCGGCTGTCGTAGACATGCCCGGGCGGGAAGGAGATGATCTTGTCGCAGATGTCGGTGAGCGCCTTAAGTTCGGACGCAAAGAAGGTCGCGCCAGGCCGCTTGGAGCTCCAGCCCTGGTAGAGCGTGGTGATGCCAATAGGGTCGCGCGCGGCGATGACACGGGAGGGAGTGACAGATTCGTCGAGGAGGACGAAGGAGAACATGCCGTCGAGGAGACCGCATAGCTTGGTATCATACTCCTGATACTGTGGAAAGGGTGTACCCGGTCATTTTATGTACTCAACATTCTGCCTA
Organism: Trametes hirsuta; assembly: GCA_001302255.2. Lineage (NCBI taxonomy): Eukaryota > Fungi > Basidiomycota > Agaricomycetes > Polyporales > Polyporaceae > Trametes > Trametes hirsuta. The sequence continues at coordinate 2,350,873 of CP019376.1, forward strand.
TACTGCAAGCACCCACCAGGGGAATGATGGGCTCGCAGTCGGAATGTGTCTTGAACTTGTATTCATGCTTGAGCTGGGTGCGCAGCTTGTGGTGGTTGTAGATCTCGCCGTTGACGGCCAAGATGATCTTGCCATCGGTGCTCACAAGAGGCTGAGCGCCGGTATCTGCATAGGGCGGTTTAACATCCGTTCCATAGCGTACTGACGCGCGCGCGACGCTCACCGACACCAACGATGGCAAGGCGCTCATGCGCGAGGATTGTCTGCTTGCCGCTGTAGCAGCCAGACCAGTCGGGCCCACGGTGGCGGATTTTCTTGGAACAAGCGATGAGACGCGGCCGCTCTGCCGCGGGGTTGTCGATGCCGTGCGCGATGACGATTCCGCACATATCTGCGCACTGTTTCGATGCGGGTGGTGGAAGGTAAGGTGGAGGTGAGAGTGCAGGAGCAAGACGGCCTGGTAAGGGCTCTGTCGGAAGGGAAAGGTCCTGGCAATGACTCGGAACGGGCGCAGAGTCACTGCAGTTACTGTTTATCTAAACTTTTCATATCTGGACGAAGCGGCAGAGATTAGATAACCCCGTGTCCCAGTCAATTTCCCCGCAGATCCAGCCTAGATCCCGTTCGATCCCTCGCTTCTTTCCGAGCCTCCGAGTCCGAGTCCTCCTTGTTCCCTTTTTCTTCCGATGAACCGACCGCAGCACGCCCCTCCTCGAGGTACATCCGCGACTTCAATTATCTTAGGGCATAGCACTCCTCAGACGGCTTACAGGAAAATTTGCGGACTCTCGTTGGATCGTCGGCAGCTGGAATGCCAAGTGGCAGGAACAATCATGATAACCCACCGTTACTTATACGATTGAGGACAACCGCAAATACAGCTCCGTTCAAACGCATGCGCTGTCAAAACACTGCGAGATGAATAACAACCATGATTTGTCAGGTATGTATGCATGCATGTAAATTGAGATTCCAGAGGGGAGCTTGCAGACGTTACGAACGCCCGAGTCTATCCCCAGAGGTGTAGCACAGTAGGGTCAACATCGTCTCTGTAGCGTCCACCCTTGACAGTATGTTTGGCCAAGATATCGTCGACCTCAGCCAAGTCTGCCTCAGTCAGCTCGACATTTCCAGCAGCGATGTTTTCCAGGTTTCGCTTCTTGTTACTATCTCGCGTGCATCAGTTCACAAGGCCATAGTAGTGATATACGAAAGCACGTACGATGAACCAGGGAGAGGGATGACGTGCGGGCCCCGCGACGCGACCCAGGCAATGCTTAACTGTGCAGGGGTAACGCCCTTCTTAGTGGCTAGAGTCTTCACTGCCTCTACAACCGCCATGTTGTGCTTGAAGTTCTGCACAGTCGGGCGTGTTCACTCTGTATGAGTTCTCCGAGACACATGCGACACACATACCTCCTCCTGGAATCGAGAAAAGTGGTGACGCATGTCTCCAGCTTTGCACAAGTGAGCCAAGGTTTAATACACAGCGGCCGTCTATACTCACCAGGGATATCGCTAGGACTCTTGATCGAGCCAGTAAGGAACCCTCTCCCAAGGGGGCTGAAAACCCGACACTCAGTCCCGAACGGGTAGGTGATTGTACCGAATGGGCAACTCACGAGTAGGCAACGACTGCGATGCCAAGTTCCTGCGCCGTGGAAATCACTATGACTTTGTGAGCATGAAGCAAACTCAACTCCGTAGACCGGGTTTACCATTCTTCGTCTCCTCCTCGTAGGACCAGAGGCTAACTTCAATTTCCACTGTCGCGATGGGGTGCACGGCGTTGGCCCGCCTAAGCGTCGCGGCGCTGCACTCGGATAGACCGATGTGGTCGAACTTGCCCTCGTTCTTCAGCTGGACGAGGGTTTTCACCGCGTCTTCAACCGGAACGTTCCTGGCAACACGTGCGGACTCAAACAAGTCGAGCCGCTTCGTCCCCTTCAGCACAGAGTTGATCTTGTCAACGCTGCGCCTCAGGTTCTCGGGACTTCAAAGAACAGGTGTAAGCGTGCGATAAATATGTCTAGGGGTAACTTACGAAGAGTCCGGGATCAAACTACCCTCCCCGAGGCCACCCTAGATGCCTGACTGTCAATGATCTTATTGTTTGTATAAGATAGCTTTCGGTGGCTTGCCTTGACCGAGAGGAACGTACGGTCCGCGTACTCGGGGTATATCTCGAAGAAGCGGGCCAATAGCTCCAAGTTTGCCGTAGAGCAGTTGGGTCCGTAAAATTCCCCTGCACCCGCGAAATACGCAAGTTAGCAGATGCGGTAGATAAAGCTTGAGCAGATGCGCTTACCGGAGTTGATCATCATCTTGACCCCAGCCGGGGTGGCGTCAACACCCGCTTTGATAGCCTCAAAGGCCTCTTCATCGGGAAGGGGAAAGTTCGGATCCCTCCACCTGATTCGAAGTTGTTAGCCTGAGCGCTACAGTCCAGCCAAAGTCCAGCGATATGTGCAGAGCAACTGACGTCATCATCATCAAACCATGCTACAGCGTCGCGGACGCATTGTTAACAGAACATCTACAACCTCAAAAAATCGCTAGTAGCGGCAACATACAGCGACTCGACCGACAGTGACATCGGAGGCAGTGCCACCGAGTTTGACGGTTTGTATAGCAACCATGCTAAACTAGAGGTGAGGAATGAGTGAGCGTGGGTGCTGTGGAGGCGAAGGAGTCGAACAACGTTGACTTGGTCGAACGGTGCCTATATATACTCGGATCCCAAATGCATTCGGCAAGGTTATGTCATCGCCGGAATGTTCGTCGTGGGCAGTATTGGTGGGGTTATCGATCGCATTTAGTACACCCGGTTCGAACACATACGGAGTTGGGAGTGGGTCAACGGTCAACCTGCGGTGTGTACGTACCACTTCGGCTTCGGCACGCCAGACAACATCGGCGTTTCAATGGCGATGTATTCTCTCTTGATGAAGATGCGGGTGGGCAAACGGCACGACTGCGCTCGGTTGACGTTGACATGCGTACGTAGGTGCTGTAGGTGCGCCGGAGCGACTCAGATGGCCGATCAATTGGTCCATCTGCCCCGGGACATCCAAAAGTCTCGTGCAAGGCAAGTGTTGTAGAAATTGCAGTATTTCTTTATCGCCCAACACACTGTGAAACTTGCCCAATGAAAGTGCAATGCACGCCACATGGCGTCAGTCCCTTCTACAGCGTTTGCTGTGCATGGGCGGACGGAGTGTTGATGGCAATACTTAAGACCATCGAGTGCGACCCGGACAACTATCTACAACTATGCGCGGAGATGCTGGCGTTTAATCAGGAGCGAAGCTGTAGTCATTGGTATGACTAGACGATGGTATTAGAGTGGGAATTTTGGACCGGGCGGGCGTCAATGAGACTGGGGCGGCCGGTAGCACGTGGCTGGCTTCCCGATCGGGGTTGTGCTCGGTCCCTGAACGCAGCTCTGCGCGGTCTTCGACGCGGCGGCTGTGGCTTCGTTCCATCCCGCTCACCACCACACCTACTCGCAGCCTTCTCTGGTGTACGATACCCGAACTGACGCCATGCAACGCGATAGGCTTGCAGCACACAGGGTACGCCTCTTGTGTCTTGTGTCGCGCACGCACAGCTTGCAGCTTGAGCTCGGAGGCTAACCAGTACTACTCACGGTGGTGCAGGCCCGCCAGCAGCAGCAAGGAGGACAGGCTCACGAACTGATCCCAATTGGTGGTGGGGACTCTGCGCCCCCACAGAATGGAGGAAGCAATGGAAGTGCGGACCCAATGGTCAACTTCTACAACGAAGTACGCACACCGCGTTTCTTGCTACTACCGTGCCAGTGGGCGTGGTCAGCACCTCGGAGTGTACTCACAGTACACTTAACACTCCATAGGTGACGTCTGTTCAAGATGGCATCGCACAGTTCAGCAGCAACGTATCCCGGATCGCCGACCTGCACTCTCGCACGCTAAATAGCACGGACGAGGGCGCCAGCCGCCAGAACGAGGCGGTCTTGGACGATTTGGTTGGGCAAACCAGACAGCTGAGCAACGAGTTGAAGGAGAGAATTCAGTCCCTCGCGTCTTATCCTGTCACCCGCGCTCAGGATCAGTCTATTCGCAAGAATCAGGTCAGTCTCGGTCCGACTCATGCATCTCAGTAATATACATGATGATCGCGCTCTAACCGCGTGCTGTGTGCATAGACGGGCTTACTGCGTCAGAGGTTTGTGGAGGTGTTGCAAAACTACCAACAAGTGGAAAGGGATTATCGTGCCAAGTACAAGCAGCGGGTAGAGCGGCAGTTCCGCATCGGTACGCTGCGCGTCCTCTCCTTCTCCACTCGCAAACTTGGGGCTAATAACACAACTTAGTGAAACCCGATGCTACCCCCGAGGAAGTCGCCGCGGTTGTCAACGACACGGATGGCAGTGGTGCCCAGATTTTCACTCAAGCGGTAAATCCACCCTGCGTTTACTGTACCTGTGTGACACTTATGCATCTGCGATAGCTTTCGTCCTCTACACGTTACGGCGAATCCCGGGTTGCTTACCGGGAGGTACAAGACCGGCACCACGATATCCAGAAGATTGAGCGTACTCTGGAGGAACTGGCACAGTTGTTCAACGACGTGAGTGAATGCTCAGCCACACGAGTGCACAGCCGCCCAACCTTGACAAACATTCCAGATGTCGGTCCTTGTCGCTCAGCAAGACGAGGCCATTGATCAGATTCAGAACATGGCTGCAAACGTAGAAGCAGACACCGCCGCTGGGTAAGCTTCCTTTGCGCTTATCCGTTAAGCACGTCGTTGAGTACTTCGAGTGCAGTGTGCAACAAACGGAGAAGGCAGTAGAACATGCACGCTCAGCGAGACGCAAACGCTGGATTTGCTTCTGGCTCACCATCCTCATCCTCGTCATTATTGGTCTCATTATCGGCCTCGCCATTGGTTTGAAGAAGTGATCTACCTGCACCTTGCCGTGTCAGCGAGGTCATCTATGTCTCACGCTAGGACGATTCTCATGAGACTTCACTTGTTTACGAGCATTGCTACCTACGCGCGCAAAGGCGTGTTGTAGGGGGGCACTGGCGGACGACAGCACGATCTATCTGCTACTACATCTTTCGCCTAATATACCACTTGCTGTACTTGACCTCTTCCATGCCTAATCGTAATCAAACATTTTGTGTCATTTATATCCACCGGTTTGTACTCGCTCGTTCGCCTGACTGCGCTTTGGCGCGGGTGCTGTTCTTTCGTTTCGAGCGCGTTCGTGTATCGTGTTCGTGTGTCGTGCCTCAAATACTCTGACAAAGTGCAGTGGCGCTCGGTCAGCTCATGCCACACTCGCCCTCCACGATGGCCCCCTCGAGCATCTTGTTCACATCATCGACCGACAGCGGGCCTTTACACGGCGGAAGGATTATCTTGTTTGGTGCACCATTGCCCCCGTTTCGTCGCCGTTTCCCCACCCTCGCGCTTCTCCCATCCCACTAGCTTAGACTAGTTCCGGCCGTCGAGCTCTCTAGACTCACCTGTACTGTTCACCTTTCCCCCTCAAACCTCTCACCATCTACGCCGCGATGACGAACGCCGTAACGGAGGCTTCCACACACACGGACGAGGATATCCTAAGCAAGTACCGCGATGAGTTTGTAATCCCGACCTTCCGCCAGATGAAGGCGAGTGCGGTGTCCGCTGAGCTCGGTACGATATAACATCCCTGCCATCGCGTACCTGTCGCTTACCTATGGCGCGCTTGATGCGTTAATACCATACGACATGGACAACCCACAGCGGACACCCCTTGCACGTACCTGTGCGGAAACTCTCTCGGGCTGCTCTCAAAGCGCTCGAAGAAGCTAGTCGAGGAGGAGCTCGAGGTCTGGGCGACGAGGTGAATATCATCTGATGCATAGAGTGTGAGCTACAAGCTAACAAAGTCGACTACAGGGGTGTGGAGGGTCATTTTGACCATCCGCTCGGCCGGAATTGGATGTACATTGCAGATACTGTCCATCCCCACTTTGCCGAGATCGTCGGTAGGCCCAACGTCCTACGTTTTCTGTTAATGAGCTCTCATCCGATCAACAGGGGCCCAGGAGTCGGAGGTTGCGTGCATGGGCACGCTCACCGCCAACCTGCACCTCATGCTAAACGCATTCTACAAGCCCACCGCGGGACGGTACAAGATCCTTTGTGAGGCAAGGGCATTCCCGTCGGACCAGGTCCGTCCTCGCTCTGAAGTAACACCGCGTCATCGTCATAATTAATGGCTTAATGGCTCGTCTACCCGATAGTACGCATTTGCAACCCAAGTTAGCTCCCGGGGATACGACCCGAATGACGCGATAATCGCCCTTTCACCCCGCGCGGGCGAGTATACGCTCAGGACGGAAGACATCATCGGTACAATCGAGCGCGAGGGCGCGCAGATCGCACTCGTTCTATTCAGCGGAGTGCAGTTTTATACCGGGCAATGGTTCGCGATGAAGGACATTACTGCCGCGGCGAAGGCCAAGGTATGCCTATCTTTCATAAAGCTCGAGCCGAGCAATCGACTAACATCAATACTCAGAATTGCGTATGCGGCTGGGACCTTGCACACGCAGTGGGCAACGTCCCGCTCTCGCTGCATGACTGGGACGTCGACTTTGCGGTGTGGTGCACGTACAAGTACCTTAACTCTGGTCCTGGTGGCATTGGCGGGCTCTTCGTTCATGAAAAATGGGCAGATCTCCCGGTGCTGTGAGTCTCAACTAACCGTCTCCTCGCTTGCATATACTCAACGTTTACTCATCCCGTCCGTAGGGAGGCAGGATGGTGGGGCCATGACCCGGCAACACGATTCGATATGCCGCCTACGTTCAAGGCCATTCGTGGGGCCCAAGGCTTCCAACAGTCCAACCCATCCGTCCTCGCCGTTGTCTCCCTTCTCGGATCCCTCCAAATATTCGCCGATGCGGGCGGCATGCCCGCCGTCCGTGCGCGTTCGGAACGCCTTACCGGTCATCTCGAAACGCTCATCAAGCGAAGCAACTTCTACGTGCCGCCTGAGAAGTCATTTCAAGCCGTTGAAGGTGTGAAAGTAACCATCATTACCCCTGCGAACCGTACAGAGCGTGGCGCACAACTGTCACTGGTGTTCCTCCCAACGGGGCGGGGCGTGATGCCCCGTGTGCTCAAAGGGCTGGAAGCGCGGGGCGTCGTTGGCGACTCAAGGAAGCCCGACGTAATCCGTCTGGCGCCAGCGCCGCTTTACAACACGTCTGAAGATGTTGAACGGGCAGTGGCAGTGCTAGATGAGGTGTTGGCGGAGGTGGAGAAGGAGGGGATCCCGTTGCACGCGTGATTCAGTGCAGGTAAGGGAGGGTAACGTGAAGTATAAAGTAATGTAGCATTTGGAAACAAAGAAGCAGCAGCATATTGTAAAGCGCCTCAGGTTGTATATATAGAGCCCTTGTTGAAATAAGACGGGGTTCATAACTTTTCCTTAAGTATTACTTAGGTGAAGCTTAAGACCTTATTGAAACAACGTGATGTATCGGGTATATTGTGCACTATCATAGACACTGTGGAGAAGTTGTCGTATCTCACACGCCTCTCCCTTTCATAGGTACCAAATTCGACCAGCGTATTCAAACGTATTCAAACAGTAGAACGCCACCGACTGAAAGTAAGTCTCGAGCGTATCATGGCACCGATCCATAGCGAGTGTCACTGCACGTATTTACTATCCTATGGAAGCATCAACTACGCATTCACAACAGCCGCAAAAACTAGCATCAGATATCACCCGTTCAAAGTTGGCAATCGATACGGTGTCAAGGTCAAGATCCCCATGGCACAATTGCTGGGCCTCCCCGACGAGATCCTCGCGAGCATCCTTGCTACTGTTGGCCCCCGCGATCTCTTGATCTGCCGATGCGTACGTCCACGTCGAATCCACAGCGCTCGCGCACGGGCAGTGGGAGTTTGAGCGACTCACCCTCCAAGTTCGTTGTCCCTGACTCCGCGCTCACATGCATCTATAGGTATGCCGCACACTCGCGCGCGTGCTGCAGGCCACGACGCTGCAGTACAAGATGGAGCTCGGGATGGCGGGCATGGTCGACGGGCCTCCGAGCGCCGTGAATGTGTCCGACCGCCTGGCGGCCCTTCGAGCCTACCGGAAGGCGTGGAAGTGCGGCGAACACCCGATCCACGTCGTTCCCCGGTCGTTTCTGATGATGCACAAGCGGGTGTCCCGCTTCGGGCCTCTGACGCTGCTATGGGCGGCGGACGAAGGCATTTTGAAGGTATACAGCCCGTCGTCTGCGTTTTGCGGCGTCCCGGAACGATGCGAAGTGTTGGTGCGGTGGAACACCTACGAGTGGAGGTCGTCTCCCCGAAGTTCTCGTATAGCGCTTGATGCCGCGCAGGGTGCCCTCGTCTTGCTGACCGCGCCAAGGTGGCCTGACCTCCAGTGAGTGTTTACTCCTGGAAGCACGTCAAATCTTGCAGGCCTGCGAGCGACTGACCTTGTCGATCAAGGGGCGTAGTGCTCCCGACCCTCCGAGTGGTGAACCTCTTGGATCCCTCGGCACCCCATCCGCTTTCTGCGGTGCCTGAGCCCGCGAACCAGCCGCTCATCGTTGAGGAAGGCAGGTTTCCCAGCCCTCTTTCCGTCCGGATGGTTGGAGACTCCTTGATCTTTTGGTCTGCGAAGCCGGATAATGACCATTGCTGGAAAGCAACTTGCACCTTATACGTGGTGCAGAATTGGAAAACGGGGGTGATAATCTGGGTAGGTGTTCTTCGCGAAACCACGAGCTGGTGCTCACGATGTCGCGCCGGCAGCGTATGGTGGCAGAGCCTCACATGGACGCGATCCTGATCTCGTCCACCCGCCTGGTGGTTGTCGACTGGACGGACAGCAGCCGGGGGCTCGTCCATGTGTTCCAACTTGACCCCACTCTCGCGACGTCGTCCGCTCTGGTGTCCGTCAAAGATAGCCTCTTCACGCTGCACATGCCGCGCCTCCAAAGAGGTGCGGCTCATGACCAAATCGGGCAGGCACGCAACTGGTTTGAATACCCCCCCGCCCCGCTTCAGGGTTCCACCCCGCTCTTCTGGCGCGACCCCGCACTCTCCATGCTCGTGATCGAAATTCATGTGCGCATCTTTGACATATCCGAGCGGGGACCTGGTGGGCACTACGAGAGGGAACCTGATGTGCACTACGAGGACTATCTCATGTGTATCCCCCTGCCTACGCTGCTGGTGAACTACCGGAGCACACGCTCCGGCGCCCACGCTGATGTCCACTGGGAGCGCTGGGGCCCCCGCGGCACTAGGATGTTCAAGCTCCCGCTACTCACGAGGGTCGTGTCCGTCATCGGCGCACAGTGTGTCGTAGCACCGTACATGTCTGACTCAATCCGGTGCGACCTCTGGGTCCTAGAGGTGTTCGCACTCGCCGACAACCGCGCTGCCCGGCCGCTGACCCGCCTCAGAGGCTTGCGGCGGCCCACCGTCGAGGCATGCAACGTCTTTGGTCGGTGGCCCAGCCGCTCGTGGAGGGACGCGGGGTGCTCGACGTATCCGTTCTCGATCACCTATCGCAAGCTCGCGCTGCCTGAGTGGCAGGTGCCTCGGGGGCAGGTGTATCTGGGGCACGACGGCCTGATATATACGGTGCGTGCCGCAAATATCGCACCTTCGAGCGCAGTACCCGAGCTGAACGTGGTGTTTAGGAGCTCATACAATGAATCAGACGAGACGCGAATTTCTGTCCTCCCTGCTGACCCTTAGCTAGATGGGACACGATTTTACATCTCTTGTTAAAGGCGCCGCTCCCTGAGCCGTTAAAATACGCATACACTGGTGTACACACACGCACTCGGACTTGATATTTAATTCATAGAGTCAGAAACTGTCGGGTCCCCTGTATTGAAGGCTCGGGTCTAGCGACAGCGTCGATCGCCGTCGACATTTTCCGATTATTCGCATGGAAGCTGAGGCGGTCCCATGACGGAGACGTCCCGATCCCGTTACGCGGGAGGGGGCCCGAGCGCGGCGTCGCGGGCGACATATTCCGCGATGATGCGCGGGTAGACGGTACCCTGCAGGAGCTCGTTGTGGTTCTCCTCGAGCTCGTCAAAGGAATTGTCGACCATCGGTCCGGGGAGACCACAAGAGGGAGCACCTTGAGCGAGCGCGGAGAGGTGCGCAAACATGGACTCGCTCTGGAGCTGGTCGACAAGGACATCGCCCTTGGAGTGGATGATGAGCCAGCGAATGTGCTCGGCACCGGGGCGCAGGGGATACGACGCGACGTTGACGTGCGGGTAGGCGTCATGGTCGCCGAATGCGGCAGCGATGAACCACTGCTTGTAATTGGGGAAGGAGCGGAGGAGGGCGTCGATGTCGTAAATGCCCTCGGAGAGGAGGATGGCGCGGGAGATGGAGAGGAGGTGGGGATCGGGCGCCAGCTCGGCGTAGGGAGAGGCGAGGAAGATTGAGCCAAGGATGTGGGCGGCGCAGCTATGACCTAGGAGGTAGATGTGGAGAGGGGGCGGTTGGGGGCTCTTGGGGGATGGGCCAGGCCATGTGGACAGAAAGTGGAGAAAGAGGAGGACGTCCTGGGCGTGGGACGGGTGCTGGTGCGGGGCGTCGTGGGTGGTGAGACGGTAGTTGGGGACCGCGACGGGGCAGCCCGTGCGCACGACGAGGGTGCGGGCGAGCGCGGCGTGGTCGGCCTTGTCCTCGCTGTGTGGCGCGTGCGCAGTCAGCGGGGCCACAGCATAATAAGCGGAGGGTACGCACGAGCGCCAGGCGCCGCCGTGGACGAAGACGAGGACGGGCGCGGGCGGTGCAGGAGGGGCAGGCGGTGGGTAGTAGTCGAAGCGGTGGCTCGCGTGGGGGCCGTACGCGGCCGACAGCGAGTGGCAGAGCTCGGCATCCATCCTCGACTCGAGTCTCGCAGTCGTGGTCCCGGTCGACGCTCGGACGCGGGCGCAGGCGCTGCCCTGACGTCATCCCCTCCCAGTCCGCCCCTTATAAGGCCCCGTCCCGCTCCTCCCCTCCTTCACACTCCCCATCTTCATTCACCATGGCGTTCACCGGCTCTGACATCTGCAAGGTGCGTCCCACCCGGCCCTCTCGCCCGTCTCACGGCCCCTCACCGTCCTCCGCAGATCCTGTAAGTCCGAGCCGTGCTGCGGGCCTCGACGCCGTCTAATGCCCTCAACAGTTTTGCCATCCTTCTCCCCCCTGTCGGTGTCTTCCTCGAGCGCGGCTGCAACGCCGACTTCCTCATCAACATCCTCCTCGTGCGTCCCTTATCGTTTGACCGTGCCCTCACCGTTCGCTGATCAACGCCCCCGACTGCGCAGACGATCCTGGGTTACATGTGCGTCCCACCCCACACGTTCCTACCCGGCGCCGACTTTCCTGCTGACACACTCCCCCAGTCCCGGCATCATCCACGCCTTGTATATTATTCTCAAATACTGAGCGCGCTCACTACACCCGGTCTCGTCCGACATTTTTGCGCCCGCCACGCCGTTCACGACCCCTTCATGCTCGTTTCCGACGGACCCAAGCTTGTACCCTGAGGATCGTATAATTTCCGTACTATCTACCGGCGTACTAGTAGATGTTGTTCCTCGTGCGTTCCTCTGTAATCGATATATACCCTCTTTCAACGAGGTTTCGGCCGATCGCGCCACATACGACACACGGCGTGCCGCCTGACGTCAGGACCGAGCGAGGAACGCCCCGCAGGCGTTCCGCGACGCGTTCAATGTGGGATTGGCACGACCGCATCCGTGCGCGGTTGGGACTCGGTGCAAGTATTACATAGTATCCGCGTACTCGGGCGGGCTGGTGCATGCGTGTATTCGTACAACATGGTAATGCGGTCTAACTTCTAGCACAACTCACGTCCCCCCCGGAATAAATGTCGAGACCGAGACACCGTTGAACGTCGACCCGTCTCACGCGTTCGCCGCACTGTCCTCGCTGTCCTCCTCGCTCTCGTCAGACGACCCTCCCGGGCCCTCTGCCGCCTTGGCGTGAGTCGAAGGAGCGGGAGTAGACGTCTTGGCCGGCGCAGGGTGGGATGCCGCGGGTGCAGCCGCGCTCGCCGTCTTGGCTGCCGGCGATGCGTCCTCGTCCGACGCCTCCTCCGACTCGGTTTCTTCTTCGCTCTCGGAGTCTGCCGCCTGCGCAGGTGCTTTCGGAGGTTGGGTCGCCGGTTTGGCAGCAGCTGGTGCAGCTGCGGGTGCGGGTGCAGGTGCAGGTTTTGCGGGGGCGCTCTCCTCGCTGTCGTCGTCGCTGTCTTCGTCACTGTCCTCCTCTTCGCTTTCACTGTCCTCCTCCGCAGCGGCTTTCGCAGAGGAAGGCGCAGAAACAGCCGCAGGAGCCTTCGCCTTCGGCGCCTCCTCCTCATCGCTCTCCTCTTCCTCGCTTTCCTCCTCGCTCTCCGCATCAAACTGCTCGATCATCTTCGCGCCGACAGCCCAGCACCTCTTCACGCCCTCCGCGAGCGACGAGCCAGGCTTGAGCCCCTGCCCGCGCGCCGCCGCGCTCCGGTGCCACGCGCGGATGTCCTCCTCCTCGACCAAGTCCTGCTGATACAGCGCCGCGAGCACCTGCGCGAACAGCGGCTGGCGCGCGCCCGCGCCCGCCCCCGCGCAGTGGTACTGCAGCGCCTCGACGGTCTCGACGGCGTCGACGCCGCCGATCTTGTCGATGAGCTGGCCCCAGCGGCGGACGAAGCGCGCGATCTCGGCGCGCTGCGCGGCGGGGTCGTCCGGGACGAGCGGGACGCGGTCGACGATCGCGCCGACGACGGCCTCGCGCACGCGCCGGAGCGGCACGTTGGACGCCATGCGCAGCGTCTTGAGCTCGACGGCCGCGTTCTCGACCGAGTGGCCCTCGGCGAACGCGCGCTCGAGCGACTGTGCGACTTCGGACCGGAACTCGGTCTCGGCCGCCGCGGAGGAGAGGCTGTGGATCGCGGAGGCGGAGGCGGATGGGTCGAGGTTGAGCGAGAAGGAGGGCCCGGAGGCGGAGGTCATGGAGGATGCGCGGGAGCGCATGGAGTAGGACGTGTCGGTGTCGCTGAAGTCGTCGTCTGTTGTTGAGCCCTCGTCGGAGAGCTCGAGGTCGGACGCGTCGTCGCCTGTACAATGCATACTCAGTCAGCAAAATATCAGCGACAGTAATAATGAAGGCGCACCTATCCGCATGAGTCGTTGGTTGTTGTGCGACTCGCGCTCCTCGACCTCTTCCTCCTCGTCGGGCAAGCCCTGTGGCCAGACAAGCGCATTCGAGCCCTTGCCCACAATCTGCTCGACGCCTTCTTGGTCTACGAAAGAGAATGAGTGACGTTGGTGCGCCTGCACGGTAACTGCTATACGTACGAGCCTCGACTTCCTCCAGATCCGAGTCTTCCTCCTCCTCCTCATCGTCTGCATCCTCGTCCTCATCCTCCTGTGCCTCACGCTTCTTCGACACGCGCTCGAACTTCCTCAGCTTCGCGCCTTCGCCGATGACTACGCCGTCAGCGATGAGACATCCCCTTGGTACGCGGCATCCCGAGCCCAGCCGGACGTGAGTCCCAACGATACTGCCCTCAACCACACAGCCTGCGCCGACGTGCGTATCGTCGAAGATGTACGCGTCCCGCAGGACGGCACCTGGCCCGATAGTACACCGTTGGCCGACCACGGACGACTGTACAGAGGCGTTGGCCTCGATTGTTGTATGTGCGCCGATGAGCGTATTGTTGCCGACTTTGCATGTTCTGGGTAGAAGAATTAGCGACCTGCGTAGGACAGCGACTGTCGATGGTGAAAGGCCTCACCTTGAGAGAACGACGGAGTTGTCTTTTGCGATGTACTTGTTCCCGCGTAAATGTTCGTAGGAGTGTCCGCCCGGGTGGTTGTCGTCGGGGACCAGGGGGAACGTCCACCTCGCCAATATGTCTTTGCTAACGAGTGGGTAGAGCCGTCAGGACCAACAATCGTAAACGGAGGGAGGAGGATGTCGTACCTCACAGCGTCGTAACTGCGAGTATCCGCCACACGCGCGGCGTACCCGTCCTTGGCGACATAGCAGTAGATGTTCTTCATTAACAGGTCGGAGGTGAGCACGCCGTACACAAAGTCTCTCCGGATGTCGCCATAGTCGAAGTTGTCTTGGAATAACGACGGCACCTGCGCACGCCGAGCGTTAGCACACACAAAGCACCCTCAGACGAGCACTCACCTCCACCGAGCACACGTCTATTGAGCAGTCAATGAGGTCGTTCCGAATCTCGAATTCGGGGTGCTCTTCCAGGATCTCTCGTGGAATCTTGATTGAGGGTGTCGCGGGGTACCCGATTGTGGGCTCGTAGTGCAGACACTCCGACGTGTCGGGGTCGAGCACAAACACCCCCGACTCGCCTCTCGACCTATAACCACAAGTAAAGCATCCTCAGCACCCCCTCCAACCGGCACGAACAGTACCAAAGACGCACCTCGTACGATGCGCCGCCCCGGCCTCCTTCACGACCATCGTCATGATCGCGTCCTTGTTCGTCCTGCGGCGCTCCTTGTGCGCGCGCACGACCTCGTCGATGCGCACGTTGCTCACGAGGTCGCCCGTGACGAGCACAAAGTCGGACGTGATGATCCCGTGCGTGTAGATGTCGCGCATCGCGTCCCCCGGCGAGAACGTCTCCTTCGCGGTCACGATCGGCACGATCTTCAGGCCCGAGCTCGGCTTCGACCATTTCGAGTCCCTGGCGGCCGGACGGGCGTGGGCGTGGGCGCGGGCGCGGGCGCACGAAGGAGAGGGCCAGGGCGCAAGTGGGTAGGGTGACCGCGTGGACAAGGGGACGAAGGTGCGGGTGAGAGCAGGCGAGAAGCGGGCGGGAGCAGCGGGGTGGTGGGAGGAGGAGGTCAGAGAGAGGCGAAGGCGAAGGAGCGGCGGGAAGGGAAGCGCGGGCGTACCGTATAGCAGCCTTGACTTGGTCGGCGTACGACCGGCAGATGACGAAAATCTCCTGCACGCCTGCGAGCGCGAGGCTCTCGAATGTCCAGTCGAGCAGCGTGGCGTTGCATATAGGCAGCAAGCACTGTGCGGGGGCGACAGACACTCAGTATTTGCGCGAAAGCCATAGACGAGAGAGCACGCACCCTCGGCTTGCCCACGGTGAGTGGCTTGAATCGTTTGTTGAAGCTGTCGGCGAGGATGACAGCCTGGAGGACCTCGTCTTCCTCTGCTAGGTCCTTGTCTTTTCCAGACGATGATTTTGGAGGCATGGTGTGATAGCTCCGTTGAGTGTGTGCAGAACAGAAATCAGTGGCAAGACAAGACGCTCAGAGCGCGTCGCGTTTGAGCAGTATGACTCGATCACCTCGATCACATGCAGCAAATTTATAGCCATAGGCCTGCGCCACACACACCCGGATAGACGAGCTGAAAGACATATATTGCAAAAAAGAGAGGACAGTCGTAGCTCATACAGAGAGGACATGGGTGCTAGCCCATACCTGCATCGTGCGCTGTAACCGTAGTGCGAGGGAAACAGTTCATGATTACACGAAGCCATAGAGACACACGCGAGCACGATCCAGTGAGAGAAAGAAAGTGGGTATGAGGATATCACCTATCCGGATCGACATTAGGCTGGGTAACAGCGGATCAAGACGATGTAGGTATGCGGGCGTAACTCGTAAGGGAAGCTAAAGCAAAGAACCCAGATCCGCGTCGTACATTACCGAAGAAAAGAATGAAAAGAAGATAGGACGAAATCCGTTACCACGGATATGAATGTGGAGAGGGGGTAACCCAGGAGGGGCGCAGATGGAGGACAGAGACATTAGAAGATGAACAGCTCGTCAAGGTCGTGATAATGTACGGAGGACTTTTAAAGACCACGCTCATGCCGCCGCAGCGACAACAGGGGCAGCGGGGGGCGCCTCGACCTTAGGCTCTTCCGAAGCAGCAGCGGGCGCCGCCTCCGCGGGAGCCGCCGCCTCAGCAGCGGGGTTCTCGAGGGGAGCGACGGGGGCGGGCTCCTCGATCTTAGGGGGGTTCTCCTCGACCTTGGGAGGGGTGTTGTGCTCAGCCTTGGCCTTGGGCTTGAAGAAGTCGCCAACGCGCGCCGACAGACGACGGCCGACCTTGGGGGACTTCTTCTCCTCCTTCTTCTCTTCCTTCTGTTATACTTGTGAGCAGACATTCGGGTTCGCCAACCCGGGATATCCTCACCTTCTCCTCCTTCGCAGCCTCAGCCTCAGCAGCGGGCTCGGCAGGTGCGGCTTCGGCGGCGGGTGCCTCAGCAGGGGTGGTCTCACTATGAATGAGACGTTAGAGTCGCATTGGTATCAACGGCATGAAACCCTCACGTCTCCTTCACGGGCTCAGCAGCAGGAGCCTCCTCAGTCTTGGGGGCCTCAGCGGCCGCCTCAGCTGCGGGCTCCTTGGGAGCCTCCTCAGTGGCGGGGGCGGCAGCCTGGACGATGTTAGAACGAATGACACGTAACGATGTTAGAGAACATTACCTCTTCCTTCTTCTCGGTCTTCTTGTGGGCCTTCTCCTTAGGCTTCTTGTCCGCCTTCTCCTTCTTCTCACCCTTGAAGGGAGCGAGGAGCTTGGCAAGGAGAGAGGGGCTCTTGGGACGCTCCTCCTTCTTGGCCTCGGGGGCAGCCTCAGCCTGACTGAGATGAGCCGATGTGCAACTCTAATGCAGACGTTATACTCACGGGCTTGGCCTCCTCGGTCGCAGCAGCCTCGGCGGCGGGAGCCTCAGCAGCGGGGGCGGCATCAGCGGCGGGAGCCTCAGCCTCGGTCGCGGGGGCAGCCGTCTGCGCAGTCGCGTTAATACAAGGAGACCCGATGCAAGCCGGACACTCGTACCTCAGCCTTGGTCTCCTCCTTGGGGGCCTCCTGAGAAGCGTCGATGAGATGGGCGCCTAAACGCAGTCGTTGATTGCACTTACAGCAACAGGCGCCTCAGTCGTCGTCTCGGCAGCGGGAGTGGGCTCAGCGGCGGGAGCCTCGACAGGCTTGGTCTCCTCGACGGGGGCAGCAGGGGTAGCGACTGGCTCAGACATTATGGAAGACTTAGGGGGTCGTGAGCTGGATATTGGAAGGAATGGTCAGACGACGCGACTTGAAAAGAGCGAACAAAGAGCAACGGCGTTGCGACTGCGCGTTGGCGCAGCAAGCGAAGGCCGGTGAAGAAACAGGAGAGAGAGGACGTACAATAATGGTATATGGGAAGAGAGCGAGGGCTCTGTGGCCTGACTACCTGGCGGGAAGGAGAGAGAACGAGAGAGAAAGAGAGATAGGGAGAGAATAAACTCTGAACACGGCGCCCTTCTTATCCTTAAACAGTCCGAACAAACAAGGCTAAACTAAATTTGGCCAGCCCACGTCGAGGACTTCCGAATGTGGGCACGCGTCTTCTTGTGCTGTAACAGCTCGATCACTGGTGTTTGTTTAGCCGGATCTTGGCCTGTCGGGTCGGGTCCTCGTCACAGAGGGCCTCTGCGAGTGCTCTGCTCGGCCCTGGGGCGGTTCGTGCAGACGCACTGGGGACGGAAGCAGGGCTCTGGCGGGCAAAGTTGGGCAGAGGGCGTGGGAGAGCGGTTCACAAGGTGACAAAAAGTGTATTGATTTGGGAGCGAGCCGAAAGAAGGAAGCGTCCAGTTCGCGTTCCGGCGGGCTAGCGACGATCGGGAATCATGTCGTTCTGCGACGTGGTGCGGCCTCACAGGGGCCGAGTCCCGCCAGCATGATGCATGCAGCCTGGTGGCAGCGGGGCACGGCGGCGGCGATGCACGCTGGCGGGGCGTTGGGGATGCGCACGCGCGAGGCGGTCGGGGGGGCGGGGGCGGGGCGGGCGGAGGACTGGGAGGGCGTGGGCGAGGCGGGTCGGCTGTAGTTGCGCTTCTATTCTAACGCGGGTAAGCGTCGGAAGGGCTCTGGCAGACTCTGGCCTGTGTGACTCGGGCGGGGGCGCGTTTCACATCTACAAATTCTGGGCGCTGCACGCGGGCGAGATCCGTGCCACGATCGGGGGCCCGCCGTCTCTACGTAACGCCCGGATAAGGAAACAGACGGCGCGCCCGGTTCCCACGTAAAACACTTATCCCTCCCGCCACACAACGCGCACCAGCCACCGCGGCCCTGCTTCCCTCCTCCTCCGCTCTCGCTACCGACCTGCGTCTTATTCTCTGCGTACAATGGCTGCCCCAATGGACAATACGCGGCCGCAGGCTCTCCACTTAATGGCAACGTGCACTCCACCTCGCTCCCGCCGTCTTAAGTCGCCCCCACTGCTGCGTACACGCCTCTCGCTGCTCCTCTCTCCGTGCTCTGTCGTGCCTCTCACCGACCCCTAGCGATCTGCCATGCTTGCTGCAATCACGCCCTTGCTCCTCTTCGTCGCTTTCCTGCTCCTGCTCCTCGTCTCGCTCTCGCTCCCTATCGTCAAGAGCATCTTTCTCTTCCGTCTCGCGGCCAACTCCTCTGCCTCGTTCCTGGACTCTTCCGCCACCGGTCAAGCCCGCTTCGGAGTGTGGGGATACTGCACCTCTGCCATCACCATCGAGTGCGTACATCCTCGTTTCATCTTTCGCCCTGTCAATTGATTCTTCCCTGTCTATCCGTACCTATCTGCCGTCCGCCCTCTGATCTCCAGAGTCATCGGCGTCGACCATGAATCCGCCGGCCACTGCTCCAGCGCCCGCTTGGGCTACCAGTTCGACCCTACCGTGGCGCGCGCTCTCCACGTGAACGGCTTCACCAACACCATCTCGCGGACTTTGAGTGCCGTCCTCGTCCTCCATCCCATAGGTGTGTCATCACGTCAATCTCGGTCCACCCATCACCGCTTCACGCCGCGCAATCTCCCGCCATTCTAGCCTGTGCTTTGACCTTCCTCGCGCTTGTCGTCTCTCTGTTTATCACCCGTCGGCGCTCGCCACACACCATCTCTCGTCCCGCGGCACTCACCACACTCGGCCTCGGACTCCTCGCAGCCGTGGTCACGACCATCATCTTTCTCGTCGACGTCATCTTCGTGGCCGTCGTCCGCCACCGCATTAACGATGAGTCGCACGGCGTCCTGCAGCTCAGCTGGGGCAACGCGGTACGTCGCGGTTCCCCGCATCCGCCCGACGAATGATTGTATCGCGCTTTAGACTGATGCACGCTCTTCATCTCCGTCTCCCCTCCCTGTCTTCTAGGTATGGCTTGCGCTCGGCGCAACTATCGCCCTCTGGGGCGCCATTGTAAGCAACTGTGCAGGCATCTGCGGCTTTGGCCGCCGGCGGTTCGCGAGGTCCGTCACTAGCATCTAGTCGCGTGCCGCACGCGCCCCCCACTAATAGCCCCACCGACTGACCTCTCTTCCTCGCAGGAAAGCAGCGGACGGAAGGTACTAAACGTTCGACCGGACGCGTCTGACCGCCCCGCGCCCTTCTCCGCCGTCTGATTCGCAGGACGGGCGTGATACCCGGCTGATGGGCGCCACATGGACTCCCCCTCTCTCCTCCCCCCGCAGCGCGCTGTTGGAGCTGTTGCTGTTTTCTGGAGACTGGATGTGCGAGTGCTGCCCTGTTCAGGAACTGTAGCTGGAACTGTGTAAGCTTCTCTCGTGTCTCGGTTCGTGCGGCTTTTGCCCGAACGTATGATCCGGTGTGTTACCCTACTGAGTTGGATTTACCCGGTAATTGGACACCGCTAGGTCTTGTAGTTTGTATCTGTACTCCACCCATCCTTTGTCTTCCGCTCCGCCTGTATTGTATACGTACACGCCTGTCGTCCGTAGCACGCTTTATATACGACCATTACCATCCGATATATTAGTCTTCCCCGCGCACCACCACAGATCCTCGTCCCTGCGCCGCAAGCCGTGGCCATCAGTGCCCTGCCCGCTGCCGTCACGGTCTCTTGGCCAGAGAGCCCGAGCTCGAGGCTACCTCGTCAGATACTAGCACGACCCCAGAAACGGCTCACAAAACCTTGACTCACGAATAGCCGCCCTTCAACTAATCCCTTCCCCCCAATTTTCTGCTTGTAGATATTAGATGCAGATACGATTGCGTCTCCAAATTTTTGAGTGAATTCATGAAGGTATTGGAGAGATAATTGAGTAGAACCTCTGCAACCCCAGAAGTGGCTCACAAGCGCCCACTCCGTCACGCGAAAGTCACTTCGGCAGCCCGCGCCGGATCAATCTCCGCTTATTCTCTGGGCGCTTCAGGACGAAAGATTCGGATGACGTCCTATCTCCTGAAACTCCGACCAAGGGAGCGCCCGTATCCTGTGGCAGATGTCACGCCTCTAGGATTTGTCTTTCCCTATCCTCCTGGAGGGTGGGATCTCGGGCGCAAAAAACAATTATATAGAGGTAATTAATACTTGAATGCTTTGATACTAATTGTAGAGGCTCGATCTGCGGTGCTAGAGCTGTATAGCTAGAAAAGGGCGTAATTGGTGCAAGTGGATGGGATGTTACTTAAATATTTCAACCATCCTTTGCCCAAATTACTTCGTTCTTTCTCCTGGAACTCTACAAACAGTCTATGCATACATTTGTAGTAGCTTTGTGGCAGAAGAATTGGAGTCGCGTGCCCGAAGAGTGCTTGAACCGCTTCTGGGGTCAAAGGGCGCCTGCGCCGTATCTGGGGTCATGCTAGTAAGCGTGCGTCCTGCGTCCTATCACAACGACGCAATCAACGTTTTCCGGAACCTGGTGCCGTCAACGTCATGGGCGGAGGCCCGCGCGCGTGCGCCGCCAGCTACAGTCGCATTCATATGCTGCGGCTCATAAACGGTGGTGCGGTAGTACCCTCGGCCTAGGCCTGCCAGTGCCATAGTTCGGACCGTGATTTTTCGCTCGCATGTTGGACCATTCTGGACTGTACGGTGAGAAAAAGGTTAGAGAACACCAAATACTAGTGCGACTTTTAGGAGACGAAATGACTGGAGAAGGCACCGTGAGCACTCGGGCCGAATTCTACACCCAGTCACCAGTCAGTGCCCCCTGTTCGCTCACTCGTCCGTCCGTCCGTCCGCCCGTGCGGACCGACCGACAAGACACTGAATACTGAAGAGAATCGCCCCCGGCGGCGGCTTCCCATGGTGTACGTCGAGCGATTCGCAAGAACGCATCACGCTCGCACGCAATACGGCGAAATGACGAAACCCGATAGATGACAATTCCCTGTGTGTACACACGCGTGCCCCCCCCCCTCGTACGGTACAGCTACCCCAAAGCAATCGGCGGAGGGCCCAAAAAGGGCCCGAGGATGTGCCATACGCATCCCCGCGTGTGCGTGCGACCAAGGCTCGCTGCCAGTGCCCCGGGCGAGAAGCCTCTTCCCCCAATAGCTATGACCGCCGCGAAGGAACCTCAGAGGTGAGAATTCCGTGGGCGTTCGAACCCTTAGAATCATGCAGCAGCTTCTACGGCCTCTCCTTGCGCCGTTTCCGGTGCAGCAGGCTTGGATCGCGGTGGGGGCCTCAGGCCTTTCTGCTTCATCCGCTTGCGCTTCATCTCTGCGCAGAGATGGCGATATTAGCACGTACGTCCACGACAGACGGCGGACAGGCAACTCGACTCACCCTCGAGATACGGCTTGTCTTCATCCTCGTTGAACGCGATGGACGCCGCTTCAACGCCGGTGTCGACGCCCTCCGCCTCAGCCTCTGGCGCCGCCTTGACTTTCGTGCGGCGCTCGACCTTGAACTTCGCGACGTAGAAACCATCCATGTTGTGCACGTGGGGGTAAAAGCGGCGCGTGAGGCTCAGCTTGTCGCTGAACGTCTTCCCGCGGAAGCTCGTGTAGCCCGGGCGCCCGAACTCGAGCCCGGTTTCGACGAGCTTCACGTTCGGCCGCTTGCGCAGCGCGTAGTCGACCACTGCCTCGTTCTCGTCAACGGTCACGGAGCATGTCGAGTACACCAGGAAGCCGCCCGTCTTGGAGTCCGCCTGGACGCTGTCGATCGCGCAGAGGATGAGCTGTTTTTGGAGGTGCGAGAGAAGCGTGAAGTCGCGCTCGGACTGTGATCATGGCCGGGTCCACACAATATATCAGCTCAGGGTCTTTGTACGCTAAGCGGGCGGCGCACCTTATTTGTCTTGACGCTAGCATCCTTGCTGATAACGCCGGTACCACTGCAGGGAGCATCCAGAAGCACACGGTCGAAACCACCAATCACTTTGGGGAACTCTCGCCCGTCGTATGAGCACACCACGACGTTCTTGCAGCCAAGCCGGTGCACGTTCGCCGTCAGACTCTTCGTGCGCGCCTTGTTCGCGTCGTTCGCGAACACCACCCCCGTGTTCTGCATGAGCGCCGCCATGTGCGTCGTCTTGCCGCCGGGCGCCGACGCCATATCCAACACGCGCTCGCCGGGCTGAGGCGCGAGCGCGATCACGGGCAGAAACGACGACGCGGCTTGCAGCATGTAATGTCCGGCGAGGTATTCGGGTGTCGCACCGATCGGGACGCTGCTCTCGAACACCTGCAGCCCGACGTTTGTCCACTTGCCGATGGGTTCGAGATTCACGCCGCGGTTGATCAACGCCTGTGCGAGGTCGCGCCGGCGCGTGCGGAGCGTGTTCGTGCGGATCGTAACCGGTCTAGGAACCTCGTTCGCTTCGAAAAACTCGATCGTCTGACGGGGAGTGAGTGTGTGCGTGCGCGACCGGGCGGAGGTCAATCTTACCTCTGCTACAGGGAATAGCTGGAAGAGCTTCTCGGCGAGAAACTCGTTATACCCGTAGTAACTTGCAATGTCGGAAATGAGGGTCTGCACGTATTCTGACCTCGCCCTTAAAACCATTCCGCGGAGACGAGTTAGCACAAACGTTAGAAATTTACAGCGGTACACACCTGCCCTTAGCTGCAAGTCTCCGGAAGTTGCCCAGTACCCGCACGCATTCGCGCATTCTGCGCTGAACGGTATGCACGTCAGGTCCACCCCTTTTCTTCTCCTCTTCGAGCTCCTCAGTCGACGGCAACTCAAATGCCTCTTCCCCCTCCTCAGCGCCCTCACCCTGCTCATCCATATCCACGTCGTCCACATCCGCAAAGTCATCATCGCTCATCTCTCCAGCGAGCGCTGCCTGCCTCAACTCTTCTGCGTCGAGTTCGGCTTCACGCGCAGCCCTCGCGTCTAAAGCGCGTGAGCGTGCCTCCATGTTCTTCATGGTAACAGGATCATCCTCGCCCTCGTCCTCATCGCTCTCGTCGGAAGACGCGTCCGATCCTGTCGGAATGATTTTGAGAGGCCGTTCGTGCTGTTTTGATTTCTTGCCCTTAGCCGGGAGCTCAGGTTCATCGTCATCAGAGCCGAGGTCAAGCTCTTGAGCGGGACCAGACAGAAGGTCGTCGCTGGAAGGATTCACATTAAGTCAAAAAGTGGGCTCAGGTCACCCAACAAACGCGACGTACTCCTCGTCAGCATCGTCCATTTCCAGGTCATTTAGGTCACCCTCGAACCCGACGTATTCGTCGTCATCGCTCCCATGAAAAAGAGATCTTATCCATTCTGTGAGAACAAGAAATGACATGCAGTGATATTTTAAAGCGTACTTGGCTTGAGCCTGGAGGTCTTCGTCGTCTTCGACGTCCTCCCAACCCTCGCTGCTTCCTGCGCCCTCATCTTCGTCCTCAAACCGTGCTTTCTTTGGGGCTTTGGGCTTCGCCTTCTCGGACTTGGCGACTTTAGCCTTAACTTCGGCCGGTGCGGGGCCCTTGGATTTGGGCTTGGTCGCCACGGCCTTGATGGGCTTGCCCTCGCTTTCCCTAGCCTTTTTCGTGGGCCGTTTGCTTGGGACCTCGACATCGTCCGCTTTGCGCTTCCCTAGCTTTTTCTGCGACGGGCGCCCAGCGTTATCTTGAACCTCAAGTAAAGGTGCGGGATCCCCCTGTTTTGTTTTTGCGCGACGACCCATGCCGACCAGGATAAAAAGCAAGCGAGCCTGAGGGTGAGGGCGAGAATCCGAAGGAGCCGCTCGCGAGATAGAAATTTCAAGCGCCCATGTAGTCCCAAGGCGGAAGCAGCGATCGAGCTGTATGGCGTTGTTTGCTTTTTCTCTATTTACGGAACCCTAGTCTCAGTGTATTAGGCCTTAGTATGACATCACCAAGAGGTTCTAAAGCCGCTCCCGTCGGTTCGGATATGCGCTGCGGGGAACTCGTCTGCTCTCAAACTCGACATTGACCAGAGCACACCGACCCCCGCGCCCCCCTGCTACCTGCATCTTGCAGTCTCTTTTTCACCATGAGTCCCTTCCCACTCTCGTCGCTCATTTCTCGACCACTGTGTGGTGCTGTCACCAAGGCGCGCCCACCACGCCCCAACGCGCGATATTTTGTCCCAAGCGCGGGCAAAACCTACGCCCGGTTCCAACATGCAGATGCCGCCAAGCGGACTCAGATAGAAAAAGAGTTCAGGAAGGACTTCAAGAAGGATATATCCAAGTTCTGGCTCAAGATCGGGACTGTGACCGTGGGGCTTGGGGTAGCATTCCTCGCAGCACCAGTTATCTACTGTGATCGTATGTCGTGGTATCCAATCTGTTACACTCTGGATTGTTCATGCTCTTGGTAGCGGTCATATCGAAAACTGCGCCGGAAGTGGTATCGTCACTAAGCCAGGACAACACTGTGCCTACTCAGCCGTCGCCACCTCTCCCGCCTCCCCCACAGTCAAGCCTTAAGATTTACGAGCTGACGTTTGGCACCGTGTGTGGTATCTGCGCGGGCGTGTTTGTCAAAAAAGGGGCCAAGGCGGTCGCGTTTGTCGTGGGCGGTGTGTTCGTCTTGCTTCAGGTGAAGATTTCTTCGTCGTGTGATCGAACTTGTCGCAAGACTGACAGTTGAGTGCGCCGCGCAGTACCTTGGCTCCCTTTCGCTCGTGCGGGTGGACTGGGGCCGGGCGGCGACTCGCTTCGAGAATTTGTTCTACTCGACAGACGCAACCGGAGCGAAGAGGCCGCCCAACGTCGCGTCGCTCTTCCGCTGGATTGTTGATTTCCTGACCGCGGACTTCCAGCAGAGGGCAACCTTCGTCGCCGGCTTTGCCCTCGGCTTGCGCATTGGTTAGAGAGAGTGCCATCAGCACGTCGGCATTGCCATTGTACATTAATACATCCAGGCATCATCCCTTGTATTTATCTCGCGACTTGCAATATCCTACATTCGTTCAATCTGGTCCTCGAACATCAACAAATGTGCCAGATTCAGTATGCTAAAAACTCACCATTCACAGGCAGATGACACCTCTTAGTTCTCGACGATAGCCTTAATTTGAGATATGAGGCTCTTGTTCTCCTCTTCACCACGCTTGTAATCCGTTCGCGCCTCCTGAATGTATCCGAAAAGTTCATGCAGTACCGGGGGTAGCTCCTCGTAATCTGCCACAGCGTCCTTCAACTTCTTCTGCTCCGGATGCCATCCCTGCACGCTCGTCTCTTTGATTTGGCCGTCCGCACTGGAGACGAACAGCCTGTCGATCTTCTGACTCGTGCGATCGTGCGCGACGCGCCATGCGTTCATGAAGGATCCAGTGTCCGGGAGGGCGCCGACCTGCCCGGAAAGACCGGTGAGCGCAGCGAAGTCGTCGGACTTGACCTGTAGGACGCGCCCGCGAGCGTCAACAGCGACGTCTGGGCGGAAGAGCGCGGCGGTGAAGCCCTCCGGGTCCGCAGGGGCGTTCAGAAGAACCGCGAAGACGAGTTTGTCGCGCGCAGGCACGAAATCGGCACCGTTGGGGTGCGGCGTGGTGCGAGCATACCAGCCCGAAACAGATGGGATAGTCATGGTCGTTCTGCCCTCAGTGCGGAGCGTAGGACCAAATGGCGTAGATGCGCTGCGGAAGAAGAGGAAGTATGCGCCGAAGAACGCTGCGAGCGCGAGGAGTAGCGGTTTGGGGGAGACAGGTGCCAGTTTGACTAGCAGTACAAGCACGGGCCAGGGTAAGGGCGCGCGTACGGCTGCAGGTAGGTGAGTGTCCGTGTTCAGGTTTGCGGTCGTGGCGAAACCTAGCCAGGTGGAACGTCCCGGGTCATTGCACATGGCGAGCACTCCGAGTAAGGCATATCGTGTATCGTCATATGCACACAGCTCTTGGCGAGCCACGTATATACACCAATACGTGACTCGCCATAGCCGTGCACATGCATTGTGTACGCGCTACGGACCGACGTCTTCGGTGTGGACGACTATGAACGAAATGAGATTAACTTGGAGGCACACCGAAAGCGAGTGCAGTTCTGAATCTCTGCGGTTATGGCGCGAGCGTCAACGTCCCATGTAAGTGGCCGCCGGGCGCCTATGCCACTCATCACTTGCCCTCGACTCCGAGTATACCATATATATATATATATCGCACGAAGTTCACGTCCGGAGCTCTAACTCTCTACAGCTCCCTCACTTGCATTTTTGATGGGTGGTGCGTGGCCGTGCCTACTATACATGGGGTGTTCGTGGTATGACCCATTTATGACGATCGCCCGGGCGCCAGCGAAAGTGGTTGTCAGAGGTTAAAGTTTATATGATGGGGACTACGAGACAGAAGAGTACGTTCGGCCTTGCGTGTTTATCAGAAAGGCAGAAAGCTGCGAGGTATATTTCGCATGTCAACCTCTCTCCACACACTATAGCCCGTCCCCCATCGACCTTTCGCTATCGACAGCTCTTCGATTGAAGGTACTCATCCGTCACCGGTTCAAGTTCCTCTCAGGTCGCAGATCGTTACAACTTCGTAGTCTCAGAAGCCATCCAGACGCACTACTTGAAAGTGCGCCTGTATTTCGACGCGGTAGGTCGAATCCCCCAAGGCCTTGAAGATGTCAAGCGCCAAACCCACGAAAAGTCGGCCTGCTTGGGATTCCAAACTGCCATGGTGAGGGGGGCTCTCACCCCCGCTTGGAGCATGATGTTGTGGTCAGACCCTACCGTCTTCGTGTTAACTCTGATACAAGTTCTTTGGGTGCGGCGTTATTCTCTAGGGGACCTTCCAGAGGCCATATTTGAGACCGCGGCGATCCGCAAACAGATTCTGACATTGCTGGCCTTGAACAATCATCAGGTACCATCTACTATGGGTAAGTAATGCCGGTGCTTCTCAGGGATGCGAACACCACTCTGATGAGCCGCGGTAGGACGATACCCGCTGCAAATGCGTGCAGTATCATCGTGTTTATGGTGAGTCTGTCCTAACCCTAAACCCCACTTTCTCACTGACGCAACTCAAACAGACCACAAGCGTACGTCGAGTCATGCCCGGGCTCGAACAGCGGCGCACCCCTGACTGTTGCCATCCGTGCAGCCAGGGTCTTCTTCGAAGGGTATAGACACGACAACACTCGGCAACGTCTATGTGTACTCGTCATGGTCGGCGCTGGGAGTGGTTTTTTGATTTTAGGTCTATCATCCGTAGGCTATCTTTGACCTTGAAGTCGAGGTTGATTCTCAATGTACGCAGCCCGGCTCTTTACTCGCCTCGGCATGCCAGGGTTAACGACGACCCTATAGGCGTGTGGAACTCGACGGCGACAGCGACTTCGACGACATCGCGACCTAGTCAGGCTACAGCCCCTCGACTGTGACCTCACCAAGGTCGTGCTAATGGACACAAATCGAAGGCTTTGCCAGTGTATAATTCTGCGCATGATCATGTCTGGTGCACTGGAAAATGTTCGACGCTCGGACTGCTCCTCAAATGTACGTTACCGTATATTACTAATTCCGGATATTCGGGGGCGCTGCAGTAATAGTACCCGGGCTAACGAGTATGTTTGGGCTTCTCCGCTGCGAGATAGCATTTGACAGGAAGCACGGAATCCCGGTTGTTTTCGACCGCGGCTGATCAGTTGGTGCCGGAAGCCGAGCCTGCAAAAGGCACACTTGCTCAGAGCTACTAAGCTCGCTTGGTAACGATGTGAGAGTGCAGATCCTGCATAGGCACTCTCGGCACCGTGCAGAGTCTTAAAGGCCCTCGCGGCAAGTTCGGTCTGGCGCTGGCAAGTATGTCTATTGGGCATGCGCTGGGATTTGCCTGGTCTGAAATCCGGGCTGCCGATTTGAGTAAAGAGGTCCGCGACGATCCTCACATCGTGAGGCCAGGCAGACCCCCCGCGCAGCGGCAACCTGTAAAACTGTCTTTCATCTGTCCCTCAAACGGCGCGTCCTGATCGACGAACGCTCTGCGGCGCTGAGGCCCCGAACATAGAAGATGGCTGCTTACGGTGCAAGGTGCCCCGTTGTATGGTCCCAACCCGATGCAGTGGGTACTTTTTATAGTGTGAGACCGGGAGTGTGTGCTAGTCGCCGCCCCGGCGTACCAAGTGCCACAAAGGGGCACCGTGCTCCCCACGGGGCGGAAGCGCCGGGGAATCAGAGTTCGCCTCGACCACATTCCCACTGCAGCATCCGCTCTTCCTCGCACCCCGAGCAATTCTTCCATCTTTGTGCATCGAGTAGCCTGGCTGATGTGCGGTTCTTCGACCCCGCCGAGGCGCATCCGGCGCTTTACGTCCCTTGGCCGTCTTGGGGCACGCCGTGGCTGTACACCACGCGTTCAGTTTTTCCAAGCCTCTCGTCTCCGCGGTTGTCTCCCTTAAGAGCGACCGTCGACGGTGTATGCCTCACCTCTGAATCCGCTCCTTCGCCGGCCCCTGTACATAGCCCACATTCGCCAAAGGGCAGCGAGGCTCCATGGCCTCCGCGCAATCTCCTGCAGAATTCTTGTAAGCCATATCCGTGAAGACGCATGCCTCAGGCTCTTGCTCACCTCTCAATCCTGTAGCATCTATTCTGTGCGATGGGACACCTCGATGACATTATCCGCCTTCAGTAGGTTATCTCTTTCTCGGGCTGAGTTCTGGACATGGCACTAATAATCATAAAGCAATCTTGTACTATGACTACGTTATGACTTTCTTCTCCGAGATCGAGTACTACTGGAGCCCGCCAGTACCGTCCGTATCCTTCCTCTTGTTCACAGTGAACCGGTATATTGGTCTCTTCGGGCCAATTCCTGTATTTTTTGAATATTTCTCCGCGCTGTCCGAGCATGTAAGTTCCTCCTCCGTTCATGCTGTCAACTTCACACGCCGCGCCGCTGCTGACCTATTTTTCTTCTGTCCACAGCGGTCAGTCTAGACTCTTAATTGGGTAGTCCGGCGTCCACGTATTCCTGACAAATTCCGCAGGTGCCGGCAGCTCCAGCTGTACCACCAGATTTTTGCCATGCTGAGTCAGGCGGTTGTCGCCGGTACGCTTTTCGCCGAATGCTAATCTTTTTGTATCTCACCGTACTTGTAGTTCTGCTCATCTTGCGGACTTATGCGCTGTACAACTGCAGCAAGCGCATACTCGCGCTGCTAATTGCTATGCACCTCGGAGGTGCAGTCCATTGTCTGGTGCGCGATTTTTTCGGGCCCGAGCGGTGTCACACAACTGACATAGCACGCGTCTCGTGCCTCAAGTCGGCGGTACTTACAAGCAAGAGCCCGTTAACGACAAGTACATCGCTCGACTTCGCCTATGACAGGTGCAATCTATCTCTCACAGACGACCAGTAAGTTAAGCTCTCGCAGCTGTATTACATCGTGGGCGTCGCTCAAATCTAATCATCCCGACAGGGGAATCCGTGAGTTTGCATCCGGATTACGGCCCGAATATATGACCAACGTCTTACCGTATAGACCTGGCACTCGCCTGGAGCGCGATGCTGTGGTTCGATTCGATAATATTCGCCTTGACCCTGTATAAAGCAATACAGATGCGGCGAGAGCTATCAGGAGGTCTCTTAGAAACCCTCTTTCGAGATGGTATGTTGGCCGTGCCGAGTGAGTGGGGACGGGTGTCTAACTAGCCTCCTGTTAGGAACTATTTACTACGGGTAGGCTGCCCGAGCCCGCCAAGGCGAGAGAAATTGCTCACCGATCCGCAGCATCCTCATGGCCGTGAACATGGTCAACATCATCACTTTCTTGGTCCGTGATGTGTCTACGCAGTGGTTTCCGCGCGCTAATCTGTCCGATTCTATCCTGCAGGAAACGCCAGTGAGTGTCATGCCGGCCTTCTGAGCTCGAGAATGGAGGTACCTAATCCAAATGTGTTAGCCAAACACGCCCATGAAGGGGATGGCGACCACGATGACGAACGTGTACGTCGGGGTTCATTATGCCGGCGGAGGCCGTTGACTCATTTCCGCGTCCGGTGTGCTCTAGGCTGTCTGTGACGCTCACATCCCGCCTCATGCTCAATTTACGTGACCCGACTGTTCAACGCAGCCGGCGTGGTGGGGAGACCAGCCGATACGGCGGCTGGTCTACGGGTCAGTTCAGCTCGAGGATGATGTCTTTCAGATATGGGGCGGCGGATGTGGAGAGTATGACATTAGACGAGTTTGGGACCTCTTGCGAATCCGACTTCGACGTTAGGACAAGACTTTGAAGAAGGTGAGCATCACATAACTGTTCTATTTCCCCAGTAATATCAGCTCACTGGCATATACGGATACGGATACCTAGCTCTTGTATTGTATCTCTACTGTGAATACGTGACAGTTGGTGGCAAGTAGTATATAAACAGTCTTCCATGGTTTTGACTCCAGGTACCTACCGCGCACAATCCTTCCTCGGCGCTATGTCCAAACTTGATTAGTGCAACAGGCAACGATGCGTATATAGGCCATACTGACGCCAAGTCGGGAGGCGGGTTCAAACGCAGCCAGACAGGCTAGACATAGTAAGAAACCGCGGAACGGCCCGAGGTGGCTCAATCGTATAGTAGTGATTACAACTCCGAAATAATTTATTCCGAACTCCGGTAAGGGCTTCCATATGTCCCTGACCGTTTGCCACTAGATATTCTCCTGTTGTCTCCGAGTCCCTTGGGACGGCGAGCTCGAGTGTATCCCAATACTCGTGTGGCCGCATGTACCCTCACGCCGAGGCCATAGACTGGGTTGACGCAAAAGCGTATGTCAGTACATAACTAGACTTTGACATATCACGGCTAACATCTGCCCTTGCTCAGCCTCATGTATTAATAAATGCTATGATTTAGCGCTATGTATTCGAAGTTGCATCCATCGCAGATCGCTCATCAAAGAGGTTGCTGCGCTGTGAATCCCTCGAAGAGAAGCTTGGAGTTTCTGGGCGTGTCCGTGACGCTACCCACACCGCCATAATGGTCTGGGAAATGCCTAGTCGCACGCCCACTATGAGTAAGGTGAGTGGTCCTCGTAGCCTCAAAACTACGGTGCTTCGCTGTCAGTTGTCGCCGTATGCCTGGCATGGCTCTAACGGCTGGGCGGGGCGCTATAAGCACCAGGCCCGCTCGCATGTCAATCTGTCTACGGAGCCACGCTTGCCTTTGCGAAGCCTGTTACCAGCTGTCAAGAGCAGCGCTTCCGCAGTCCCTGGAGGTGCCGTGCACTTGCCATTTCTCTCGTGCACAGGCATCACCTGTGTATTTCCGATGACATCGAGGCCCGCGG
The DNA here is from genome assembly GCA_001302255.2 of Trametes hirsuta. Taxonomy (NCBI): domain Eukaryota; kingdom Fungi; phylum Basidiomycota; class Agaricomycetes; order Polyporales; family Polyporaceae; genus Trametes; species Trametes hirsuta. Next base: position 2,382,374 of record CP019376.1, read on the forward strand.
CTTCTACGCCCGACGAAGTATATAATGCTCTCTTTAGCCGACCATCTCACGTCTTCCCCCTGCCGATCTCATGGCGTCGGCAATGCCTTTCCCGCCGGCAACGTCGGTGGCTAGTTTCCTGTGCTGCACCTTCAGTCACTGATCGCACTGTTCGCTGTAGAGCCGCTTCCATCCTCATGAACAACTACCTCGCCGCAGCGTCGATGGGTGAGCCTGAATTACATCTTGTAGATCGAAGGTGCCCGCTAACGAGGTCTTTTGATGTAGCATTACTGTACTATGATTATTGCCTAACCCTTAGTGCAGAGGTTGACCGCTTCTGGCGCTCTGGGAAACCCTCCCCAACCTCTATTGTCTTTGTGTTGAACCGATATCTTGGTCTGTTCGGCCCAATCCCTGCCATGTTCGAATTCTTCGGCCACTTCACCCCCGAGGTACGTTTGCTATCATTCGTTCCGTCTCGACAGCATAAACCTCGTCGCTGATCAACCGTCTATTTTATAGCGGTACGTGCCCCTGTTATCAACAAAGACCAAGTTGTTGACTCATCATCTCTTGTGACGCCAAGTTGTCGCCAGTTACAGTCATATCACCAATACGTTGCTGTAGCCATTCAAACCATTACTGGAAGTATGTTGACCCAATAGGATAAACCGGCGTCATACGCTGACAGCCAGGGCTCCAGTAATCCTGATAATCCGAACCTATGCTTTGTACAACAGGAGCAAGCGAATCCTATTGGTTCTGATAGTATTGGCTATCATTGCCATGGCTGTAAGTATCGTGACGGATAGCTGACAAAACCCATGCTCATCGAAAGTCCTAGGTTACATTGCTCGTGCACTTCGTCGGAACGGCCCCGGTTACTGACGACGTACCGCAGCACCCCGTTCAAAGCCCTAGTCTATGTGACCTTTCTTTGACGGCTAAAGAGTAAGTAGCAACATGTCACCGCCCAAATTTACGCTCCTTACCTGGTTCTTCGATAGGGGACTCCGTACGCGCCATTTTATACGTGTAGGAGCGTGTGCTAAACGTCGTCCAAGGGTCGGCGATCGGCTGGATCACGATACTCATTTTCGACACTATAGTCATCATCCTCACCCTGCGCCAGACCTTACGCATGCAAGAGGGCCTCAGGATACATCATAGTATGCTCAGGGTCTTGTTTCGCGACGGTTAGTCGTTTACTCATGTCACGATATCAGTTCACTCACCGCTTCCTTCCGATGTATCACAAATTAGGCGTTATATACTACAGGTCTGTTCGTCTATTCTCTATCGCAACGTCTCTAAATTTCGGTTGCTGATGATACAAACAGCATCTTATTCGTCGTTTCGGTGGCCAACATCCTCACATTCATCGTGAGTCTACCTACCCTGCGACCGCATGATGTCCACTTAATTCCTTATTGTACTAGGTCCCTGGCGTGCGTAGACTTCCCTCCCGCGACACCAATTGCCCTAACGGAGACTTGCAGATGAACGGTAACAGCCGCGGGATAGCTACGACGTTCGCAAATGCGTTAGTCATGCTATTATTGTTCATAACGCGCCATTTCGTTCCTGCTTCTTACGCTATATCGCAGCATGTCCTCAACCCTCGCATCGCGCATCCTTCTCCACCTGCGGGACCCACGCCTGCACCGTGGCGTGCGGCAGATTGGCCAACAGCCCCTCTCCCCACGGTCATATATTGATACCGGGTATAGCACAGCAGAGGCGGACACAGTATGCTCGATCTCCTTTGGCCGCTCGAGCGAGCTGACGGAGATTGATCTCGGGGTGACCGAGTCCTTCGAAACGAGTGCGCCAACTGTTCTAAAACCACCATATCGTGGTGGGGCTTGCCTTTCTGAGGCCTAGGCCGACCGGTTAACGGTTCGTTCCCCCCTTTTGGCATCCGTCTGAGATTGGATTGTCGTATGTCATCTTGTATTCCCCGTTAGCTACTAACTAAAAGCACGAACTGGCCAAGACTTCGAGTGTGCGAGCTCTGGCATTCTCAGACTGTCGAGGTATACGTCCCACCGTCTACTTGCGGGCCAACATCAAGTCATCCTGATATCCCTGCGAGCGCGAAGCGTGGTCGGCCTCGAAGGGGATGAAAGGGAAACCTTTGTTGCAGTGTGCAGCCGACGCCATGATTGGAGAGCTAGTGTGGGGAAAGAACACTAATTTCCCCGCATGACCCCATCCCTCTCCCGATGGGCCGTAGAGCGTGTTTTCGGACCTGCCATCGGGGTGACCATTGCGAACGAGGACCTTGCCATCGAGGCGCATCACCCTGTTCAGGAAGGTATGAACGGCGCTTGGGTGGACCAACGCGGGTTGCGATGCTTCTCGCGGCTCTCCCACCTCCGGCCAAGTGCTTCGCCGGTTCCTCCCTTAGCGGTCGCTGCTCGTGCAACCCCACTCGCTTTCTTCCCATGGCGCGCGGCTTGCTAAGGCAGCGGTCATCGGACTGCCGGCACTGACAAGGGCGACACGCGTCCCTGCGCGCAGTGGACCAGTCGGCAGAGAGTGCTCAGCCCAGTCGTTAACATGGGACTGTCGGAATTGTATGCCTTCTCTTATTTGTTCTTTAAATGTGGGCATTTCCAGTGACTGATAAACCTCTTAGCGTCATGTAGGGAGTACGGCTGAATGAGATAAATATCAAAAGCCATATATGGTAAGGTCGCCCTGGCTTCTGGACAGTCATCTGGCGTTGACCGCGGATTCCGCATCGTCCCAATCAGTACTGCGCGCGGCGAAGAATCTTACTCGAAGAAGACGAACGCCTTCCTAGCGGCACTAATAATCGCGCGCCATCATCCGGAGGTTCCTACGGCGATCGCGTGGCATGACACTGCGACATATGACTACATACGCATTCTTGGAGGTTATAACCAGCCGATCTTCGTCTCCGCGCTCTTCACCTCTCAAGGACCGCCATCGGTATCCCAGGTCAAAGCTCCGGGGGATGTGCCACCATGGACGGGATTCGAAGTGCAGCTGTAGTCATGTAGGTATTTAGGCCGGTATTGAGGCAAGACTCGACGTGAGCATGCTGATGCACGTCCTCGGCAGGATGTCTTCGATCCGCCTGAATAACTCCTTGGCCGTAGCTTCCATCGGTGAGTGCTTCTACTGACGTTGCTGACACCGCCAAATCAATATTTGCACACAACAGCTGTGCTGTACTATGACTATTGCCTCACGTTTTCAATGGAGATCGAACGGTTTTGGCAGTCGGCGAGGCTCTCGCTAGTATCATCCCTCTTCGTTTTGAATCGTTACCTCGGCTTGCTCGGCCCTATCCCTGTGTTAGTGGAGTACTTTTGGAACTTGCCTACCCAGGTACGAGAGTCTACTGTTTTTTGGACGCTGTTCACCAAAGTGCTTGTTCTCTAGCGGTTTGTCCCCGTGTGCGCCGGCTGCCTTCGCACATTAATGCCCCCTTCAGTTGTCGACAACTCCAAAGATATCACCAATATTACGCCGTCATCAGCCAAGTGATCGTCGGGGGTCAGATGTTCGACGCCAGAATACCTTTCAAGTACGATCGCTCACATTTCTGCCAGTAATCCTAATCATGCGCACATACGCCTTTTACGACCGCAACAAGCGCCTGCTGTCTGCTCTCCTGGGTTTCGGGGCAACGCTGACTATTGTACGTCACGCTTGTGCTTTAATCTATTATGCTTCCTTCAAGTAGGAGAATCCTGACGTTGCAGTTCACCGTCCTGATGACAACGAGACTCAAGACATGGCCCACCGGGACGACGCACGAAGAGCCCGACAGCCTCAATATTGGTGCATGTGACTTGTCGCTAACGGCCCGACAGTAGGTGTCCGCTTTCTATCTACAACAATTGTTCTGGTAATAATATGACATCGTAGGGGACTCCGTGAGTTTTACATCGGGCGCTTAGCCGATTCCCAATACTGACATCCGCAAGGCTCCGCCATTGGCTGGATATGTATGCTGGCGGTTGATACTCTCATTTTTACGTTGACCTTGGCCAAAACCATACGCATGCGAGAGACCTTCCGACAACATAGCTTACTCCAGGTGCTGTTCCGTGATGGTGAGCACGAACAGATTCGTGCCCCTCGTCGCGTCAAACTAATTCGGCTCGCATATAGGGGCCATCTACTACGGGTTGGTTAGATATCTTGTAGTACTTGTGCGGCGCACTAACGTGCGGGGCAGCATCCTCGTAATCGCTAATGTCGCCAACATCCTCACGTTCCTGGTCCGTAGTTGCGTCGCGAGTTTTGGGCATGCATTTTGTTAACCAATGTTTTGTAAACAGGCGCCCTCGGTAAGCTCTGCGCCCTCTGCAGAACCTTTTGCTCATCTGGGGCAGATTGACGACAGCAACCGGGGCCTAGCTACGACGCCCGCTAATGCGTGGGTACTCTGCCTCCGGTGGCATACGTGGTCTCATCTGTGCTCTACTAGGCTCGCAACCACCCTCGTCTCGCGCATGTTCCTGAACCTGCGCAACCCGCATTTGCGCCCTGGCGCCCACTTGATCGGCCAGCCGAGCCAATGGTCTCTCCCTAATGGACCATACCCCCATCCTACGGAGCATGGCGGATCTCGTCGTCGACCCTCGGCACTATACTTCGACACACCGGTTGACTGCGACTGCTATGACTGCCAGCACGCGGACCAGTACTCGACCGAGTTGGAGTCTCTCGATATCGAGGGAGTCGGGCGAGCGTTATGACCCGGTGTTTGATGTACTCATTGTGTGCTAGTGTGCTAACTGAATTAGTCATTCAAGTTGTAAAGGTACTGCGATCGCACTTAGAGAACCAACCTTGTGCCTGGCTCGGCTACACGCCCCCGCCCGTTCAAGCCGCCGCACCCCAGACTCGCGAACGGCTCGGAGTCTACCCGCTCACCCGATGCCCCCCCTGAATCATCAAACATAGGAGCCTCACTCAGCGTCCGACGACAGAACAACTTGAGTCCAGCGGTGTTCCCATCGGACTGTTGCCCGGTCGTGGTCGACGGCCGGTGGCCATTCGATTTCTAGGAAGTGATGTATGCTGCGCTTGTCCCGGCCAGAGTTTGGCCCGAAGCTTCAGGCTTGAGATCGGGAAGCGTTGACAGGTAGATCCGACTCAAGAGGCAAAGTTGGCGGCGCAAAGTTTACGGTGGGCGCTGCGCAAGTCAATGCCGTGATAGACGCTACTAGTATGGTGAACCCCCGAGCGAACTGAAGGTCAGCCTACACTCCATTATTCTCAAACGACATCATGTGCTCCCTGAATTTTACCTGTTTCTCCAAGATGGTACAGAGAACTAGTCGACTCGGCCTGAACGTACACCCGAAGAGTGGAGCTGAGCGCGCCAAGATCGAACATCTCCCCGTGAAACTCGCATTTGTCCCATTAAACTCCACAACAACAGCACGTCTACGACGACAGATGGCTACGCTGTTGGGCTGGGCAGTCCCCGATCTTCCAAGCAGGTATAAACCGGGCCGAAGTGATTGGCCATACTGAAGTCATTATTACCCATGCCCCTGAACTCCAGGCTCTCCGTGGGTCTCCCTCTCTCATGGAAGTCTTCCGCGACGCAGCGATAACGTTGTACGTTGTTTCTAGCCAGCCGAGTATACCGTACTGACCGATCGTCAATGGTTCAGGATGTCTGCGACGCGTACAAACAATTATTTGGCTGTTGCTTCGCTAAGTAAGCTTTTAGGAACCCTCAATCAAATTCGACTGTTCGTTAACATAAGGCTCAGCCTTAACATACTATGACTTTTGTTTGACGTTCAGTGCAGAGGTTGAGCGTTTTTGGAAAACGGCTAGGCTGTCTCTTATTTCCGTTCTGTTCATCTTGAACCGTTATCTGGGCCTTTTGGGTCCCATCCCTGCGGTGCTCGAGTATTTCGGAAGTTACACACCTCAGGTACGCCTAGCCGTTCTCTCTGAGGTTTGTACGGGTTGCTGAACGATGAAACACCCGTAGCGGTTCGTCTTTGCGTGGTCATTCCTTGGATTTGAACGATCTCATCAGGCTCGAATCTGCCATCTAGTTGCCGGCAACTGCAGAGGTATCACCAGTACTACGCTATTCTATGTCAGTCGATCATCGGGGGTGAGCAACGTTTCGCCAGAGCGAACTCCCAATTACTGAAGATGCCCGTACCTCTCAGTGATCCTTATTATACGCACCTTCGCTCTCTACGACCGCAACAAACAACTATTGGTCGCACTATTGGCACTAGCTATCGCCCTAGCCGTGGTGCGCAATGCCTCGAATAGCACCATTCATGCATATTTGATACACTTTGACGTAGTTCACACTTCTAATGAACACGCTGAACAACGCAATCGACGTTTCCTCGCCCAATGCACTTCATCTAGCACGAGCTGGCATGTGTGACCTGTCCTTAACTCTTGCTCAGTGCGTCGCAGTCTATTTAACCCTGCATCTCATGTCCCCCTGATGTCGACATTTTCAGAGGCCTTCGTAAGTTTCAAGCGCTAACTCCGCCGTGGTGCGTGAATGCTGAACGTGCTCGAAGGCCCCGCAATGGGCTGGATATGCATGGTCTTGTTAGACACCGTCATCTTCGCACTGACTCTGGTCAAGACTCTCACCCTGCGCGACACTCTGAGAGGGGGCGGGCTGCTTCACGTGCTCTTTCGCGATGGTAAGCGTCCCACCAAGCTGCTCCTCCGTTGGGCGTCGATCTCATGCACACGCAGGAACCCTCTATTACGGGTGAAGTAGTCCCTTCCCTCGGACCCCAAATCGCGCCTGAACTTGTTGCCTCACGAAAGCATTCTCGTCACCGCAAGCGTAGCGAACCTCCTCACCTTTCTGGTACGCGCAGCGGCACCCTCACTCCGGAGTTCCAATTCACTGACCTCTCCGCCGCAGGTACCAGACGTGTGTACCGCACCGCCGCGTTACCAAACCAATGTAGCTCACCGCATCCTGGCAGATCGGCGACGCCAACCGCGGCGTAGCGACGACCCTCACCAACGCGTAAGCACGCCCATTCCTTTTCAGGCTCGTGTCCTACCTCCGGCCACAAACCGATATTAACCCCAATACAGCCTGGCAACGACGCTCGTCTCGCGCACCTTTCTCAACCTCCGGAACCCACACCTCCGTCCGAGCGTGCGGATGATGGGACGACAAGGGCGGTGGGTCCTTCCCTACCGGTGGCGCTTGAGCGACGCGACACGCGCGAGCGCGGCAGAGGTCTCCTCGTCGACACTATGCTTTCAGTCTGATGACGAGGATTCCTTGGGGCAAAATCCAGCGGAAACGTGCATGAATGGAGGTCATCGGGAGTTGTCGTGACCTCAGTGGGCGACGGGCGTTGTCGTGTATATTATTATCTATTGTCTAGGACTTCGGTGTTGTGCATGCATAAAACACGACGTCGTCAAGGGTTCTCGAACGATGCCGGGTGTAGTTTGTAGGCACGTTCTTTCTTTGAGCGTACGCGAAGCCACGGTTGCGATTTGCTTGGTTGGGTTTTGAGACGACCTGTGTGAGTGCAGTTTATCGCTGAGATTAGAGTACGAACGGAGCGCGCGGGTGCGAGTGGTCGCTGTCGCTGTCCCAGACGTCCTGACAGCCTGTCTCCTGCCAGATATCCTCGCACAAAGCCAGAGCAGAGCGCCTTGAGGCAAGCCAAGGTATGGGTGAGTCCGGCGAATGATACACCGGGGTCCACTAGCACTACGCCATCCCGTACTTCTAGAGCAACATCGACACCGTCCGACAGCGTTGCAGTCCGTGACGATGACAACTGAGAGTCCCGTATCTGCAGTGGTATCTCGCGCCTCACGCCCCGCGCCCACCGCGTCATTCCTCACTCCCCGCGCACGTCGCATCTGCCCACTGCCCACCGTGACCACCCACCCTCCCGGTTCCACCGCGTCCTTCGCGTCCCACGCAGACCCCGCAATCTTACACCATCTCCTCCGCACCCGCCGCCTTCAAGACCGCCTCCCGCCACCGCGGGTCCCCCGCCGCCGCCCACCCGCGCACGATGCCCTTCTCATGCACGCGTGCCCCGTGGCCCGTCCATCCCGCAGTGTACACCGGTCCGCGCGGCGCAGGCCCATACGCCGCGTGTGCGGACGCGCCCGCCGCGCGGACGTGGGGCACGCTGCCGTACCGCCGGATCTCCGCGCCCGCGGCGTACGGATTCGGGAGCGCGATGTCGTTGTCGCTGCCGTCGGCGTAGAGCCCGGGTCGGCGCCGCGGCGAGGGGTCGGCGGTGTAGGGACGGAAGACGGGGTCGCTCGCGCTGCGGAGATGTGCGCTTGGGGGAGGCGCTAACATCCCTCCCATCGCGCCTCGCGCGTCGTGGAAGTTTGGGTAGAGGCCCGGGCTGCCGCTCGCATGGTGCGACGGTGTGAGCGCGGCAGGATGCGGGAGCGTGTTTCCAAACGGATGTGTGAAGTGGATGCTGGGAGACATAGAATGGATCGACGCGGCGCTGGGCGTCGCAGAGTGAGAGCGGATATGTGCGCCGACGGGACCGCCCGCGTATTGCATGTATGGTGCGGGGTATCCGACCAGGAGGTGTGGCATTACGGGATACGTTTGCGGGCTCCCAGCTCTGTCATCGAACTGGCTGCCAGGGAAAAATGGTGAACCGGTGGGCGCGCCGGCGGGGAAGACGTAAGGCGAGAGAAAGTGCCCATAGGGACCCTGCATGGGAGGCGCCATGCGACCGAGGTTGGGGTTCGCGGGCGCAGAGGTGAAGCTCAGTCCTGAAAGAGCAGTCTCGGGAGTTCCATGACGGGAGAGTGGGTCTGTGAATGGGCTCGCGTTGAGCAGGAGTGGACGTGGGGGAGTTTTCGCTACGCTCCGTTCTTGTGGGAGCTGAGGAACTGGAGGCACTGGAGACGCCGAGGGGCGACGGTGAAGGAGATGCTCGCTAATAGACGCGCGAAGGGAGTGTAACCTTGTCGGGGGCGGCGGAGAGGCGGGTATACTTCCGATGGTCGAGGTCGAGAAACGCGATCGCACGATAGACGGCGCAGGGACACGACTCTGGGTATCTATGGCACCGTAAGAGAGATCGCGCGGAGCGCCACTGCTGTTTGCGAGGAAGAGCCTCTTTGGCACCGTGCGGCTGTGCGAAGAGTGCTGAGAATAGACTGACGCAGGGCTGGCGGGCCTCTGAGAGGCGCTGGCGGGGGTCGCACTAGTAGGCTGGGCAAGCAGATGCGTTGCAGAGCTTACCGAGACCATGGAAGGAGCTCGGCTTACTGGCGGGGTGCTTAGGAGGTTGTTTGGCGTAATAAGAGGGAACGGACGGGGGACCCGAGACATTATACAGAGATATACGGTATATCCAAGAACTGTTCGAAATTTTGATTTAGCGGGGTAAGGACCGACAAAGAAAACCACTGACGAAGTCCTGTGATAGACCATGCAGTTGCGAGGAATGTGAGGGCAACGACTTTGCATGCCGTTTTGGTGCCTACAAGAGACTACCGATGAGTGATTTGATAAGCAGCAGCCAAACAGAACGCGAACCGACCGAAGAAATCACAAGGGAAGGAGAATCTGTAGAGAGTAAAAGGCACTGCAGTCCCTAAAATTGCGAATGTCGCGTCAGTCTCGACTGCTCGATCAACAAGAAGTGACGACGACGGTACCGATGTGGATGGCAAGGAGAAAGAGCATTCGGAGGAGCTCTTTCCACATACGGAAGACTACAACGATCCTACGAATTTATCGAGTCAATGTCAGAAATACGGCATGAAAGTGAATGTCGTACATGAGATACAGCAATAGAGACGTCAGGGCGTTGACGCCAATGAGGGCGAGTACAATGGCACCTGATTTATTATCAGCACAGACTACAAAGTGATTGTGTGAGGAACTCGTGCGTACGCTGCAAAGTAGAAAAATGTGCCCATTCCTTGGACAAATATATGGATAAAACAACGGCCCAAGCAAGGCTGGCGAGGGCGATAAAGGCTATGGAAAGCATTCAGAATCCAATTGATCCGTCGAGGAGGTGCATATACTCACCAAAAGCAACTTTCCTAACCTTCCTGAACAAGTTCCACCACTCCATTGTGCAGAAAGTAAAGAGTGACGAAAGGAAAGAGCGTAATATATAGAAGAAGACGAAAGAGAAAAGCCCACCAGGGAGCTGAGAGAGTCGAAGGAACAAGGGACTGACTCAGTCAAGGCCCTGTGAACCGAGGATGCGCCGGGGGAAATGCACGGTGCCCATGGCAGTATAAGAGGAAAAGAGGGAGGGAAACTGTCAGAGCGGTGGCATGCGCTATCAGCATGCTCTGACAGGGAAGACAGTCGTGACTGGCAGTCCTTGCCCAGCCTCCACCGGGCAGCAGGCGTGCGCGCTGACGTCCTGCACCGGGCGCGACGTTGGTTCCACCCAATATATGTTATTTCTGCGGGCCCGTCAGCGTCCAGCCGGTTCCGGAGCAGACTGCTCCTCGATGCCGTCGTACTCACCGTCGTCGTCCAAGAACGAGTCCGGACAGACGCCCGGGCCACACGGGCTGTCACACCACAGACGCGTCGTGTCACATTATTCGATGGTGGGGAAGGGGCCGGTGACGTCGCAGCCACAACGTGTGCCGGGGCGGTCACGGTCGCGACCACAGACATGTCCGAGCAGGATCCCCTTCTTCCGACAACGTCGAATTACAATGATGGCCAATCCGCGGATGCACAGGAGCACAGCTCCAAGTCTCCCTACGAACGTTGCAGAACTCACACGGCCGAGGTCCTCGAGTCGACTCCCCTCCACTACACCGTCATCGCGCTCGTTCGTATACTTCGGGTCTTTTGTATGCAGGCGTAAACTCACGACCGCCCACACAGGTCTTGATTGACTCGGCTTGTGTCCTCGCCGACCTTGCCTACACCTTCCTCTCCGAGGACTGCACCCCCATCGAGGGCCCGGACACCCCGCTCTGGCTCAACGTCCTCGCCAACACCTCCCTCGCCATCACCACCCTCTTCCTCGTCGAAATACCCGTCACCCTCTGGGCACTCGGCCTCCAGTACTACAATCCCCTCGGACCCATCACCCACGCCGCGCTCCACTTCTTCGACGCGGCCGTCATCCTCACCACCTTCGTCCTCGAGGTCGCCCTCCGCGGCCGCGAGCGCGAGCTCGCCTCGCTCCTCGTCATCCTCCGTCTCTGGCGGCTCGTCAAGCTCGTGCAAGGTGCGTGCCATGTGCGGGTGAATGTGGCGGAATCAGCGCCCTGACTTCTTGCACAGGGATCGCTGTCAGCGCCGGGGAGATTGACGAGCAGCAGGCGAAAGAACTCGAAGAGACCCGTCAGAAACTCGGCGAGGCGCTCTCTTCGATCGAAGCTCTCCGGCGGGAGAACCAGGAGTTGCGCGCGCGCCTCGTGCCTTCGGAGGCGGAAGCGGCTATGCGCGACGAGTTGTAGCTTTGCTTCATATATACCACCCTCGATACCCCGATGTCTTTTCATCCCACTTGTTTGTTGTATGGAACTGCTCTGTACTAACCCGCTGTACCTACCTTCTCTCCACATGTCGCACTACGGAGGATATACCAAACCGAAACGAACGCTTGGATACAATTAAGTGCTATGTACACATGTCAACGCTACAGCGCGAAGTCCTCGTCGCTACAGACCGTGGTCGTCGATGTCTACTTGATACAGTGATGATGCTGCTATTAACTACAGTCCGTGGCCCCAGTCAGTCCGGCCAAGCCGAGTCCAGAGAATGAAAGACGAGAAAAAAGATGCAGGGAGAACTCGGCTAGCGATACGATGCAAAGCGAGGGGATCGTGCGCGGCACAGCGTCTCAACGGAACGGCAAGCGTCCGCCCTCACGGCCCCGTGCGCGGCGCACTGACAGCGCACAGGGCACGAAAGGTGCAAAGGAGATAGAAAACATCAGCCGCGCGATGTGGACTAGACGGGATTTCACCGCGATGAGGGGCGCGACGACGCCGCGTCGCTGTCCGCCCGCACCCACGTCGACGGCTGCGAGTGCGTGATGGGCATGTCCGGGTCGACGACGTCCTCCGGGAACATCCCGTACGACACCGGCCGCTGCACGCCCACGGGCACGACCGCGTCGCGCTCGAGGTCAATGTAGAACGTGCTCGTCGGCGACATGGCGATCCCCGTGCCCTCCGAGCGGGCTGCGACGCGCGCCTTGGGAGGGGGCGCCGGTGCGGCGGGGAGGTGCGAGTGCGACGATGCGGTGGACGGGCTCCAGCACGACTTGAGCTTGAACGGACGCAGGGGGCGGATGGGGACGGGCTTCGGCGCGGCACGGGGTACGGCGAAGGGGTGGTCGACGCCACGGCGGGCGGCGCCCCCGCGGGTCGCCCAGGTCGGACGGACGCTCTCGGTGCTGCACTGGCTCATGCCGCTGAAGACGCGGTTCGTCCACGTCGTGCGCTTGGAAGGAGGCGCATCGATCATCGGCAACGAGCTCCGGCGTGCCTGCCAGATGGGTGGCGTCACGGGGCTCTTGGGCGAGAGCGGGAGCGTCTTCGCGTGCTGCTCGAAGATGGGCGTCGGGAAGTGCAAGGATGAGCGCTTGATGTCAACGACGTCGGAGAGGCGGGGAGTCTTCTCCGGGGGCGGGGGCATACGAGACTCCACGCACTGTGACGGGACAACGAACCAAGGGACTGAGCAGATCGAAGCCGACCAGACGTCTGGGATGACACTCATGTGCGTAATGGTGGTCGTCACGAGCGCGAAGGAGTACATGAGCACTGTGGACTTCATTAGCATTCCGACGCACAACGGACTGACCATAGAGACGTACGCATGGTGCTAGACACCCAGGAAAGCGCGACCATGAGCGACGAAGATGCACACGCCGTGATACTAATTCCCTGACAAAGTGTCGGCGGTCCGTTGACCGTGATGGCGATGCAGCTGGCCAAAAGCAATGCCGACATGAGCCCAGTCCATATACATTCGTCACGGACTTTGTCGAAGGCCCCCCTCGAGAACCAGGATGACACCAGACAACTGCTCCGCCGTCAGCTACCAATGGACGGAAGATGTACAAGTCAGACTTACACTACCAGCAGTGCAATAAGAATGCACGCGTTGAAAATCACGAATCTAGGCGCACCGAGTGCTGAAGAATTGATGAGCACAGTGAACACGAAGTCTGGCGCCACCGTACTCACCTTGCACATCCAGACCCTTCAGTACCGTCAGGTTCCACACCGCGAAGCCGATGATGAGCAGATTAACGTAAACTAAGATAGCTGTCGGGTGGGCCTTCAGTAACCTAGAATGCGGCACAAACCAACATTTGACTTACCAAAGAGCACGAAACGGAGGACGACGAATGGGTTCCGCATCTCAGCGGAAGACCGGGGAATGCGTCCGAACATTATGCGGATCGTAACGGTAGGACGTAGAGACAGTACGAGCGAGAGTGCGCGTTAGACGTCGTATACGGCCGGGGACGTGGGGCGAAGCAGAGGCAACACGTAGGAGCCGCGGACAACAAGGAGGGATCTCGAAGAAAACGTCGGAGTCGGCGCGCGCAGAGAAACAGAAGGCTAGCAATGGAGGATTCGAGGCAATCAGGCGACTCGTCGAGTTAAAGGCGGCGAGTCTAAAGGGGGGCGCGCGGACAGGCGGAGCAAAGCTCGGTCTATGGGGCGTAAAGGGCGAGTAGCAAAGCAGCAGTCTAAAGCAGTCGATGGACCGCCGGGGCCACAAAGCAAGCGACCGAGGGCGCACATAGTCTTTTAACGGCGGAGGGCGGGCACGTCGAGGACAATGGCTCGGGAAAGAACAATAGAGCTGCACTTAGCGGTCGGTGGGTAAATAAACGGCGAGGCGCTCGTTCCTTGTATTCTATTCTCTTCGGCTGATGCTGTGAGTCCCTGTCCAATCCATGTAAACCAGCAGTCTAGACCAGAGGATGGAGAGTGAGAGCTGGCTTTATGATTGGCAGTCCCGAGGACGAGGACGTGGTGGTCCTGATTCAACTTCGGTGTCCGACCGCCACCCTCCGCCACGAATGCCTTAGCGCCAGCGCCTAGTCCCACCCGGAGGCAGAGCAATATGCAAGTCTACGCTCTCACCACGACTTCCACGATGACAACTAATGTCCCCTTCGGGGTGACATACGAAAAAATTGGAACGATACAGAGAAGATTAGCATGGCCCCTGCACAAGGATGACACGCTTTCCCGGAGTGGTAGACCTACGGGTCTCAATATTTATTTTACCCCGATGTTTCGACGCCCATCGAGTACCCTCGCTGCCCTTCCCATTCTTCAAGCTCACCGTTTTCCATGGGCACTCACAGGTGGTAGGTGCGAAGGACTGTCTGGGACTGTTGGATGAACTGCCTACTAACATTTTCTGCTCCGCAGGCCTTGCCCTGCGTGCGTACATGCCCAATTTGGCATGTTCGTGTTCGCATATCCGAACAATCCGAACAATCATCCGACTTCCGGCTAAACGTCCGTTTATACGTCCGACCCGACTATACTAATGGTCGATGGCACATCGTGGGGCTGGTGCCGCAGTTCGTGTCACCTTCGGTCGATGGGTACAAACCGTCCAACGACATCCTCTGGCCCATCCTACCAGCTCGAATTCGACGTCCTCTTCGCGACCGTACGTGCGGACTCTCCACGAACGGGCCACTTCTTTGCATCTCCGGTACCGTACTCACTCCTGAATACCTCTGTCAAATCGTGGACTACGCGCACGCTGACGTCCTCGAAGCGCGCCTTCTCCTCGCTCGACAACCTCTCCAAGGTCGTAATGGTGAAAATGTCCCCCGCCCACGGTCCCCGGTGCAGATCCCCGTTCGAGTTGTCCGGCATCGTTATGCACCCCTCCGATGACCAGCAGATCTGCGACAACACAACATGCCACAGTTTCACCGGGCAACCATGCAGGAAGGGTTGCATGGCATTCGGTCGCCCACAGAGGTCAGCAATGGCCTGCGCCTGGACGCATTGGAATTTGCTCCAATTGCATACCACCCAATCCGTGCGCGCGGCATAGTGTGGGCGAAGAAGACGTCTGTAGACATGCCCGTCCGCATCGCTGATTTGCCGGGGTACGTGTCCGGTACAGTTGTCGGAGATTGCGCAGAATTCACTCCATGCAGTGTGATCGCCATGCGCGGACTCCTCACGCAAATCGAGAAGGTCCAAGAAAGCATACTTTTCCCGGGGAGCGGGGGAGACCGATTTGTCCTCAATCTCTTGCTCTTCCTCCTCGGTAAGCATCCCAGGGGGTATATCGCCCGCCTGCGTGTATTCCCCGATGCACACAATGCGGCACTGACCCCAATTGCAAGATAGGGCGACGCGGATCTCGTCCAGCAGCGGCGCCGCAATGTGGAAGAACCGTTGGCAGGTGGCGGCGAGGCAAATGATGTCCAAGGCCCCCTGTCCTGCACAGTTGCGGTAGGTCTCATCCACGATCATATGTAGCAGTTCCGTGGGCAGCGAGAGCAGCCCCGCTTTAGGTGGTGCCCGCGGGGACGAACTTCCCGACAACCACGCGCAGACCTGCGGACTAACCGGGGCAGATGAGCTTGCCAGAACAGCGCTGACGTACGGCCAGGAACCTTACCTTGCGTAGGGAACCAGCAAATCCCTAAGTATGTGCTCTTGGTCGTAGGTGAAGAAGTCGCTCAGTTTTCTACCCGCACCACGGATGTGTGCCTCTGAACGCCTGTCTATGTTGATACTGCATGATGACCGGTAGGTCAGAGATCTATTGAACGAGCAGAAACGAGGGAAGCTTAATTCCCCGCCACATACATGCGCCACCGCTGTCCGAGTTGTGTCATGTCGCACAGTGTGGGGTAGTAGATGTGATCGTATGAGTAAATCAATAGTCGTAAGAGGCTACGGGTGTCTGTGATAGTGAAGGGCGTATTATGGGGGAGCAACATGACTACCCATGTCTTTTGTATCCGTTCGCCGTCGAGCGTTTATAGTGTGGCACTGTGGGTACGCCGAACGCCCTCAGGTATCCAGATATACAGACATGACCCAAACGGGCACAACAACGTGTTGTACATCGCGGCGAGTCATCTAGGGAGAATTCTCTTCTCAGCGACCTTCGTTGACTTTTTCCTCAAGTTGGACTCCTGCGCTCTAGTGCTAGGCAGCACCCAGTCATAGAGGCTGTTTCGATATATCTGCCTAGCAGTGCCACAGCGTTCGAAACGGCATATCCTGCGTCTTAGAGACAACAACACGTTTGCATTCCACAAGGTGGGACATAGCCCGACCCGAAATACACTGCCTATCGGCGCCACAGTAAAAGTACAACAAGAGCCACAACCCGTCATCAAGTAGTGAAGGTGGAAAGTAACCAGTGAGAGCGGATCGCGTGGCGACCTCGCCGCAGTGCGCCGTCCACACGGCGCGTCCTGCAAGCAGCCCGGCCGCCCAGCGACCTGGCTGCCTCACCGGCCATACGCGCTGTGAAGTCGCGTCATGTCGAGGGGTGGGGGCCGGTTCGACTTGCGTTTCGACTTCTGCCGCGGCGCTACGCTTGGAGGGGCTTTTCGAGACGCCGCTGATGAGGGCGGGAGTGGCGACGCGGGCAGCGCGGAACGGAGGCTGCCTTTGCGTGAGGGTGTTTGTGAGACGGCGCTCAGTGCAGGGTGGCCGAACGTCGCGGAGAGCGAACTTGAGCGCGGCGGCGGCCCCGTGCGGAGTGGCGACGGCTTGATTGTCGACGAGTACGGCACGTAGTGTGCGGAGGGCGGGATGCCTGTTGGCGTCGACGTCAAGTCGGATGAGGACGTGCCGTACTCTGACGAGTCGTCTGACGGTGGCGACGCGGGTGTCACGGTCGCCGATATCCACGCGCTCTGCAGGATCCGCGCGGACTTGTTGGACGTCATCGGCGTCATCTTGGGCACTGCGGACAGCTTCTCGCCATCGAATGTCGAGCTCTTTGCCACCATACGCTGTGAGGACTCGGAGGGGAGGCGGATCTGTGGTGCGGCAGAGGGTGCGGGCGGCTTGGACCACGTCCGGATGGGCGATGGCCGCGCGCTGGGGAGAGCTTCGCGCACTTTGAACCAAGGATACATTCGCGTGTTCGCGCCCCATACTTGCGAGTCGTCCTTTATGTGCATGATGGCGGATACCATCAGGATGATGAAGTAGACGAGCACTACGAGGGTGTTAGCTGCAATTTCCACCATCTAGTGAAGTCTACATACAGTTGACGGCGCCTAGCCATGCGAACGCTAGGAGCACCTTGGTTGATGTGCAAGAGGAAGGAAGAAGGAAGTTTGCTGTGGACGCAGTTAAGCACTTCCTCGCATTATCAGCGGGCAACGGCTTACCTGCAATACTGCATAGCAAATTGGGCAACATAGCGGTCACAGCGGAGGCACCGACTTTGGGACGGGTTAGCGTGAGCACCGATCGGATTATAACTTCACGCACTCAGTTGTAGTACCAGGAACAGACCGACCCATACGCATTCGAACCATACACGGCCAACAAGTGAGTTTTTACGTAGGAGATCGATGCACATCCTGTTCAAAAAGTAAGATTCGAACCAATCTAGAGGATTGACTTTACGAACACAGGGAAGATGAACAGGATGCCGAGCGCACTTATGGCAATGTTATATG